>CM075065.1:44680000-47372500 GCA_037428765.1 Rubia yunnanensis
TTGCAAGTTTACGATCTTTTGTTCCAGTCCTTCTTAGGAGCATTCACAGGGGGCATGCAATCAGGAGAATTCTACAAGAAACTCACAAAAAATATGCCAGAAAACCCAAGGCAATTGCAAAAAATGATTGAACAATATGTGCGAACTGAAGAAGAAAACAACCGCAAGATATAACGGGTGAGAGGTGAAAAGAGGATGATGGAGGATCCACAGAGGGGTGTTGTCAAGAAAGGGAAAGGGAATGTTCATTTCAAAGGAAGAGAATTAGTAGTGCATGTCACATTATTTCAAGAAACTCCTTTGACAAAGACGCAAAAAGAAATATGGCAAGCGAACAAAGAGTTATTTTGTGAACCTGCACCAATGATAGAACCATCAGAGAAACAATATAGAGAATACTATTGTGCCTTCCACAAGGACTATGGACACGGCATCAAATATTGTAGAGACTTGAGAAGGTAAATAGAGGAAAATTTGAGGAATGGATATCTAAGCCAGTACAAAAAGGAAGATGGAGGAAGCCGGTACAACAAAGCTAACAAAGTAGGAAGCTCTATGGGAAAAAAACAAGGCATGGTGAATACACAAAGGAAACATCAAAAGATGATGGTAGCAATGGATTATAAGGAAGACCCGGTGAATGATACCCTAAAAAAGGTTATCCTATAAATCCATGGATCAACCGAGTCTCTATCTAACAATGCTAGGAAAGCCAAAGCTAGATACTCTCCCCCATAAGAACCCGCTGTTAAAATATATGCTCGAGTGAAACAATAACATTTAGTGAAGATGATGCGGCTCCAAACACTTCGCCTCATAATGACCCAATGGTCATTATCGCTAAGATTGGAAATACCACAGTTCATAGAGTATTTGTGGATGACAGAAGTGTAGTCGAGATCTTATTTGTTGATTGCTTTGATAAGTTGGAATTCAAACGAACCGATTTGAAGAGGTGTACAACCTCTCTTGTGGAATTTACAGGATGAGCGGAGACCATTTTGGGAAACATATAGATGCCAGTTACCATAAGAGAGAATGACAAAAATTCCATCGCCATGTGTGACTTCGTTGTCATTGATGCACCAACTCCATTTAAAGCCATCATCGGTAAGCCCTGGATGAATACTAAAAAGGGGATATGGTCCCCATATCACTTGGTGATGAAGTTCCCAAATCCAGAAGGAATTGCAACTATAAAGGGAAACTAGCAAACATCATGGTCATAGCGATGAAAGAAGGAAGAAATGAGGAGCAGACAAAAATGGTTAGAACTATATCGAATAATGGCTTACTCGGCCTATCGAAACCTCAAGTAGATATAGGAAAAGAAACTGCAGTCATTTTTTAGATGACGAAGACACTTCTAAGTGTCTCAAGATAGGAAAATATCTCCTAAACAAGGTAAAAGAAAAGGTCACAGAAATCTTGCAAAGTCACAGAGATACATTCGCATGGAATGTACAGAACATGGGAGGGGTCAATCCAAGAATTGCTACCCATTCTTTGAACATTAGTGATTCAATCAAACTAGTCAAGAAAAAGTAACAAAGCTTCGCTAGTGGCAGACAGAAGGCGATCGAAGAAGAATTTACATGATTGCTTCAGGCTGGTATTTTAAAGGATGTAAGTTACCCAAAGTTATTAGCAAACCCTATAATGGTATAAAAGGTGGTTGCAGGAGGGAGGATGTGTATAGACTTCACAAATCTAAACAAGGCATGCCTAAAAGACTGTTATCATTTTCCTAAAATTGACCAGTTAGTGGAGGCGATATCAGGGTACAAATTCTTGGCATTATTGGATGTGTATATAGGACACCACCAAATTCTGATGAACCCTGAAGATGCAGAAAAGATATCCTTCATAACAAGCTTTGGAGTGTTTTGCTATGTGAATATGGCATTTGGCCTAAAGAATACAGGAGCAACATATCAGAGATTAGTCGATGCTGCATTTCGTAACCAAGTAGGATGAAATGTTGAAGCATATGTTGAAGACATGATTATCAAGAGCAAAAGGATGTGCCACTTTGCGAAAGACTTGAAGGAAACCCTGGATAAGCTGAGAGTTGGTACGGGAAAATTCACTCCCAAGAATTGCATAATGGGAGTTGGCACAGGAAAATTTTTAAGATGTAAAGTGTCTCCCAAGGGAATTGAAGGCAATTTGTAGAAGGTACAACCAATATTTAATCTCCCCCAACCACGAACAATTAAATGAGTACAAGTATTGATGGGATCGCTAGCGGCAATCAGCAGGTTCATCTCTAAAGATGTGGACAAATTTCCCACTGTTTAATATTCTCAAAAAGGCAAAGAAGTTCACACAGAATGAAGAAATTCTGAAAGCATATGAGTCGTTAGAGGAACAACTCAAGGAGTTGACAATGCCGAAGTCACCAATACCAGGAGAAACTTTATACTTGAACTTGGCAGTCTCAACAAAAGTAGTGAGTTCGGTCTTGGTGCATCAAGAAGGGCAGAGGCAAGTGCCAGTATGCTACATTATTAGGATACTAAAAAGTGCAGAAATATCGTACTTACCCTTTGAAAGGTTAACTCTCGCATTAGTCTACTCAGTAAGAAGACTGCAAAGTTATTTTCAAAGTCATCGCATACTTGTGTATAGTGGCCACCCAATCAGAAATATTTTGAGTAAGCCAGAATCATCTGGAGGAATGACTAAGTGGGCTCTTGAATTGGGACAGTATGACATTCAATTTCAGCCAAGGACTGTAATAACAACGCAAGTCTTAGCTGATTTTATTGCAAAAATGACAAGTGCAAATGCACAAGAACCATGTACACAACAAAATCTCAGAGTAGACAAAGAGAAATCAAAGTGGGAATCCATCGTGTGCAAACTATTTGTTGATGGGGCATCTAGTAAAGAAGGTTGCGGTGCAAGATTGCAGTTGATAAATCTAGAAGAGAGAGAACACGGGTATTTGCTACAATTTTATTTTCCACTCACCAACTATGAAGGTGAGTATGAAGCACTGATATGCAAGATGGATCATGATAAAGATGAAGGTGAAAAACCTTAAATGCTTTAGTGACTCCCACATAGTAGTACAACAAGTGCGTGGAGATTTTGACGTACGAGAGAGCAGTTAATAAAAAAATTTAAGGAGAGTTCATCAGCTCATAAGTTAACTGGAGTTTTGTGACATCAACACGTACCAAGGAGTGAAAATACTAAGGCAGATACCCTAAGTAAATTGGCAACAACTGGTTTTTCATTGCTAGGAAAAAAGAATGTAAATGTAGAAGTCGTACAGGTCAGAAGTACAGCCACGACAACTGTATCAATAACTCAAACAGAGGAAGCAAACTAGATGACAATGTAAAAGGATTTACTTTGATATGGGAAACCTGCCAAATGGCAAGGTACAAGCCAAAAAGTTAGAACTACGATCTCACAACTATGTGTATTAAGGAAGAGTCCTATATAAAAGAGATTTTTTATCCTCATGGATTAAATGTTGGGACTAGCTTAAGCAAGTGAAATCATGAAAGAATTTCATGACGGACTGTGTGGGATGTATCAAGGTGCTAGAACGATCGCTAAGAAGATAATCTGAGCAGGATATTATTAGCCAACCATGTTCAACAATGCGCACAACTTTGTCCTAAAATGTAGAAGCTTCCAAATTAAAGCTTCGATTTCTCATAAGCCACAAGCGCCTTTAACAGGGATAAACAGAGCTTGGCCATTTGACAAATGGGGAATTGACTTGGTGGGACCCTTCCCCAAAGAAGCTGGTAATGCAAAGTTTCTAATCGTGGCAATTGATTACTTCACAAAGTGGATAGACTCAAAGCCATTAAGTCGAGTCACGACAGAAGTAGTAAGAAAGTTCATTTGGCATAACATAGTTTTCCATTTTGGTGTACCCCAAACCATCGTCCCAGATAATGGCACGCAGTTCACAAGCGGGGTCTTTACCGAGTGGTGCTTGAACTTAGGGATCATGCAGAAGTTCACGTCCATTGCTCATCCTCAAGCGAATGGCCAAGTGGTGGTCACTAACAGAACAATAGTCCAAGGAATACAAAAAATACTGGAGGGAAAGCATACTGATTGGGTAGATGAGATATCCAACACAATGTGGTCGTAGAAAATAACAGTAAGAGAACCAACCGAGGAAACATCATAGAACTTGGTTTATAGTCACGAGGTAGTCATTCCAGTTCAAATCGAGAACTCAAGCATTAGAGTGTAAAAATACAATGAAGGCGACAATCCAGAAAAAATAAGACTGGATTTGGATGAACTCGAGGAGAAAAAGCAACACGCAACGACCACAGAGGCCAAGTACAAGGGGAAATGGATAGAGAATATAATGAAAAATTCAAGAGGATAATATTTCAAAGTGGCAATCTAGTTTTGCGAAAGAATGAAGCAAGTCAGGCAGAAAAAAATGGAAACTACCCAAAATGGGAAGGTCCGTACAGGGTAACGAAAGCACGTCGATCCAACTGCTATGAGTTAGAAAGATTGGATGGCAGTAGCATCCCGAACACTTGGCATGTGATCAACCTAAGGAAGTTCTATGTTTAGGAATTTATTAAGTGATAGGGGAAACTCAATTGCATAGGAACCATGATATAATCATTGCGGCCTTCTCATTATTGGCATCGTTATTTGGATTTCTGCACGATATCATCGTGATCGTACATAATCAATATCAAAAAGGTCTTTCCAGCCAAATCTTTCGTGCTATTGTTCATTTACATTTTATGCAAAGTCTTTGGAAATACTAGCAAAATAAAAAAATATATATTATAGCACAATCACAAAGATACATAGTGGTACATTCTCAAGCTATAAATCTTGCAAAAAGGGCATACATGCCTACAAAAACAGCTACAAAAGCAAGCAACAGACCTTGTCGCTTCACACAATACAAATTTTCAATTTTGCAAGCTATAGATCTTGTAATAGGGCACATATGGCTACCAAAACAGTGAAAAAAGCAAGCGACGGACCTTACAACTTTGCACAATACAACTTTTCAATTTTGCAAGATATAGATCTTGCAATAGGAAGATTTTCCTAGAAAAAATAATGACTAAAGCAAGCGACAGACCTTGCATCTTTGCACAATACTAATTTTCAATTTTTCATGCTATGGATCTTGCAATAGGGAAAATATGTCCACAAAGGCAGTGACAGAAGCAAGCAATATACCTTGCAGCTTTGCACAACACAAAATTTCAATTTTCCAAGCTATGGATATTGCAATACGACATATATGTCCACAAAGACATCGACAAGTGCAAACAATAGATCTTGCAAACGAACACACGATTATACAAGTTCAAACACATAAAGAATAACGTTTTATAGCAAATGCATAGATTTCCAAAAACTGAAACAAAATTGGAATAGTACTTGAAACATTCGGAAGAGAAAATTATTACATAAAAAAGCAAATAATCTATGCCTTGATGCATGAGAGGACCTAGAAAAGGATAAACCACCACAACGACGAGATTGTGCAGCCTGATGTTCTTTAGACATAATATGATTGTAATGCCATTTCATATGCAAGTAAGCATTCAACCATCTCGTTCCATATGGTCAAGATTCTTAGCATAATAAGCCTTAAAATTAGTGATGGACCAAAGTCTTCACGATCAAGCTGCATACTCATAAGGTCAATAGTCACTTGATAGCTTTTGTTTGTCTTCTCCAAACTGTGTATCTCATCCTGTAATATATGAATATGATACCAAAGGGCCTCAGACAAATTAACCCTCTAGCCACCAATATTCATAGTCAGATCACCACAAGTAGTGGAGCTACGAGGCCCAGCAGAAATAGCCTTCAGTTTATCTTTATAATCAGTGCAGGCTTGCTTAATTTGATGAACACGTGAATCATGACGCTCGCACTCAACATGAAGGTGATCATTAGCACTACACAAATGGGTATATAAAGCAAATTGCTCGTCAAACCTGCTTTGCCACCTTGCAGAACAGATGGAAAGATGGTCACATTCATCCTTATTCTTTTTCAAGTGATTTAGTAATTCATCAATACGAGAACGCTGCTTATCTATGATACCAGTTTTCTGATAAGCCTCGCGTGCTTTAATCGCAGCAAAATTCTTTGATTCTACTTGCTGATCGATTATTTTAACTAAGCTTATCTACTGGCGATGAATAATGTTATTTTGTTCCGAACATAATCTTTTAAATTTGCAAATATGCTCCTGTGTCTCATTTAGGGTCTTCTTCCACCCAAGCTCTAGATCATTCAGGCCGAGAAGCATATATTTCAGATGAAGGCCTAGTGACATTGCCCATTCTTGAATAAGACTCGGAAGCTTAAGCGGATGATATATACCCCAACAGATTCAAGATCAACGAAGCTTCAAATGATATCTTTATCAAGAGTTCAAGATTATAACCATCAGGAACAAGTTTTCTACATGGGGAATTCCATGAAGAAGACGGAGATGATGAAGAATTAGAAGCGTGCCATCCGATTCATAAGCGGATATAATTTAAATCTGAATTCCCACCATTGGACAAACGATCATCAGAAAGTAGCTCAAGATATTCTAAGGATATGGAACTAGTAGCTTAAATTTGCCCACCAGGACACCAAGAGTTAAAGGATACAGATCCAGGATGATGCCTAAAATGACTACTAGATCCGAACAAGCCAAGAAGATTTAAAAATGTATGGTCAATGAAAATATCAAAACATTGCATATGAACATGTATGAAACAGAAGTAAAATCAGAGTAGAAACACCAAGTTTTAATCAAACAAAATACAAAGTGCAAACATACACAATAGTACCATTACATGTTACATACAAAAGTTAATATTGTTTCAAATCCGATAGCATCTCTAAAAATCAACTAACTTGGTAATGAGATGGAGACGCATTCTGGATAATAAGAGCATATTTTTCAAGGTTCACGGCATGGGCAGAATCCTCCACATGAGCATCACTCTCTGGGTTGGGAGTTGGTGTAGCATCAGGAGAAGCGAACGGTGAGGCTTTCGAAACAATCAACTTGAAAACTTTGAAGCTCATGAGTAGAGGGAAAGGAAGGAAGACCCGCAAGGTGTGATAGCAGGGCATAAGGATGCCCACCATAAAACAATCTTATGAATAAACCACTCATTCAGCATATCCTTTTACTCCTCTAGCACTGCCACAGATTTATCCAAGGAAGGTAGTTTCTTCACCTTCAGAGCGGGGTTCAATTCTCGGAGATCCTTTTAAGCCTCACAATATACAATATTGTGAGCGGAGCTAGAAACATCCTCAAACAGTTTGAAGAAAGACTTTGGTTTACAAAGTCGATCAACAAGAATTTGGGGGTAGCTAGGGGAAGCAAGACCATTAGTCTGTGTTTCCTTCAACTCAAAATGAAGCTTATTGGCCTCTGCTTCAGTAGCTTGTGCACGCTTCTCAGTAGCTTCAAGGGAGGCCTCCATAGCCTCGCACTTCTTTTCCTTAGCCTTACACTTTTCTAGGAGTGAACCGTCATCTTTGTAAATTTTGAAATTTCTCTCACTAACGAGTTGAAGACTCTCACCAACCTTATGAAGATATACACATGTAAATATGACAGCCATGCATCGTGATAAGAGAATACCAAATCAAAACAAATATTATTTCAAACTTCTAGCGAACTTATCATGACCATCGTTTCATGAAGAGAAAGTTTGGAGAGAGTAGCAGGAATAGTCCCCTCCACCATTATATTATTGTTTCATGACAGAGCTCTAGAACGAGACTAGCCAGTATGCCTTTTTTTTTCCTATGAGGCATCAAGGAAGTTGATGACCCATCAGGTCACTCTTTCCTCCTCTTTCCTTTAGAGGAATCAGTAGCGTTATATCATCAGACACTTCTCCACCCTTAGTTGCTTTACCTTTAGAAGGTATCAATTGGGAGTTTGCATTAATGATATTCTCTTGAGAGATATCATTAGTAATGGTATTATTGGTGTGGACGAGCATCTCTTCCATCTCTTCGTGTTTATTATCATTAAGAAGCGATCTATCGGCAACACCTCTAGCTAGATTCATATCTACAACTGATTATACAGCACAGTTAGACAAACACACAGAAATACTACAGTAATGTAAAATATAAGAGAAAAAAGAAAGTATGACATGGTAAAAAAAATAAGACAAAAAGCAAACAGAACACCTTCAGTATCAGAATCAGCATGGCATAGACATAGTGAGTATTCGCGAAATGTTAACACAACTTCAGAAACAGTAGTAAAACGAGCTCCTGGACTATGAAGCTTAGACTTAGAAACAATACAGTTCCAAGACGAAAGGATTCCTTCAATCTCTTGATTTATTTCACATAAAATTATTTTTTATGCCATACACCGCAGTTACTAGGAAATTCGTTGACAAGCTCAACACCACGAATAATAGTATAAGAAGTGAATTAATCCAAGGATTTGTTTTTAACTTTTCAAAGCTTATACGAGTTGCAAAACAATTAAATAGTAAAAGGGACATTTGCTAAAGAACACACATGAAGGAAACTAGCAATAATTGTGATGCCCTTAGGATGAAACTAGGGCAAAGCTATTTGGTATTATAAAAGGAGGTCAACAACATGTTTTCGAAGGGGAAAGGAAAGACCAAAGTTTAGGTAGGCTAGATAACAAGATATGTAACTAACATGAGGTGTGAGAACACTCTCAAAGTTAGCAGGAGCACGAAGCTCCAATGAAGATAGAAAAGGAAAATGAGTCTATAGTTCTTTCAAATAGTGGTTAGACAAAATGTTGTTCATGGAGGAAGAACCAGTGACATGATCGGAATCCTCCTCGGAGTGAATATTGTCAACTGGGACATCTTCAATAGGATTATCAGTCTGATTAGAAGAAGATATTTTGATAGACAAGAGTCTTAGATTTTGAATAAAAACTTTAATTAGGGCAATAAAAAGTTGGACACGGGTATTCTGGCGAAAGTTTAAATAAAAGAAAAGGTAGTACACTGGAGAAGACGATCGGAAAAATATGTTTCAGGTGTAAACAACAAACTAGCAGGAAAAAAATGCTTTATACATTCAGAAAAGCAAATACAAAAAAGAAAGAGACAAAAGAAATAACTAAACTTACTCTTAAAGGGGAGAAATAATAAGGATTCCCAGATGGATTGGGAAGAGACAAAGAAGATGGATGATTGAATGGCTGAATGATTATAAAAAAAAAGTAATAAATTTCAGTATTTAAAATCAAATACTGAAACGTCGAGAACGAGAAGTTGAATCAATCAAAAAGCATTATGATTACAGTCTGACATAAAAATAAGTTACCTTTTATAGAAATCAAGACGGAAGCAGAAATTGAGTAGTTAGTACATTGAATAATGATGGAATTAAGTCAATTGATTTAAATTCCTTTTAAAGTGGAAAAACGAGTGGGTTGGCAAATTTACCACTAATACTACTGTGAACCTAAGGCAGGTGGAAAAACAACGTTGAGACGGCAAAAAAACCAGTCATCCCAGCTCTACGAAGAATATCACAAATGTACACAAACCCGGAGAGGTAGACTCTACCTCCAAACCAAGAAAATATTGTAAAGAGCCCAAGTCCTTCACAGAGAACTCCTTATCTTTTCAAGCAATGAACTAATGAATGATGGGGGAGTTGATGGATTTCAGTTAATTGATTTAAATTCTTTTTTTAAGTGGAGAAACAATAACGGAAGCAAAGAAAAATTGGGACAGTGTGTGAAGAATAAGGAGGGAATCTTGGTTCATTGAAACAAATCTCAACACTTAGTTTATTGGAAGTACGGCATCTACAGTGAAAATTCAAATTCAAATTCAAAATTAGAAATATCTACGAAATTACAAGTATATCCAAGAAGCAAGAAACACTTTGCGAAGACAATGTGAGTTATATTTAAAGACGAACATGTTATTAGAGTTTAACAAACTCACAAAATAACAGTTCACATACATTCCAAAAACAAAGGCCATCGCTTCATGTATTCTGGTCTTCATGGCTAGGGGGGCTTGTGGTGTATACCTAGCCCATGGACCACATGATGCTGGCCAGAGGCCCATCCTAAGACTTAGATGCAGACTAATAGACACAATCACACCCAAGTGTCCTTAGACGCAAACCGAGAAAAGTTGGATCATTTTGAGAACGATTAAGTCACAAACCGAGAAACGAAGAGCCATGATCTGGTCTAGGGCATGAAAAAATACATGAACCATGTTTATAGGGACCATGGTGTAGCCCACGATTCTGAATCCTAACAATGCGACTGCTATAAATATAAGAACATCAGCACTGGCTAAGGTAAGTGCAACTAAACTGAGAAATACCAATTCTCTAAAGGAGAAGAATGACTTGATCGTCAGAGCCTTTTCCCCAAAATCACTTTCGAGATCAGTTTTACAGGTTCATAGTGATACGCAGTGAACCCCAACCACCTGACCTGACCGGGAATACCACATCACCCTCTTATTTTTATTTTTTTTCATTCCCCCCCCCCCCTCCCCCATTTTTTTCAAAAATAAAAGGTGCTCAATTTACAACATACGAATCGGTAAGATAATGTGCCCCCTGACTGGAATGTTGGCGTTGCATGGAAGACTCAAGTGATGTGTCATATCTTCTCTGCTAACCAAATATACTTTTCCATACTTCTATTCAATAAATTATCATTCCTCAATTGGATCTCATAACACTCATACGGGGCAAGACGTAGAATTCATCTAGTGACTTGAAGAATAATCACACAATAAGGGTAATAATCTCTATAATACCAATATTACCGCTAGGCTTATATTTGATCTTTTGGATGTTCCTTACAAAAATCTCCACAAAATCTAGAACAACTCGGATTTCCAACGTGAGACACCAAAGCCATCTAAAATCACCCATGCTTATCTTTTCTGAATCATGTTTCTCTAAGAAAGAAAAAGCAAGCACCCTATGTGCAATTCATATTCATGGATGTGTGTTATCTTCGAACTTTATTCCACCCCAGTACAAAAATTTGTGCAAGTATTCTCTTCCCAAAAGGTTTGATGTTCATGATACAGGTGATCCCAACCTGGTCTAGGCTAACCAATCATGCAAAACACTTTAACTAAATCCTTAAAGGCAGGTGGCATAGGAATCCATTTTGAATAAAATTAAGGTGGATTATCTCTCCATCATCTCCACAAACAATATCAAAGGTCACTAACAACATATTCCCACAAACACAGTGAAGTATATGGCTAACTATGACAAAGCGATTATCCATAGGATCCTGATGGTACTAACTAATTAACGGCAAAGGCGGGATCAGGACGAGCGATAGTAAGATGCTGCATCGCACTAACCATGGACCTATAAAGAGTCGGGTTGGAAAATTTCCCACTAATACTAGTGTGAACCTGAGACTGGTGGAGAAACAACGTTGAGAAGGAAAAAACATCAGTCATCTCAGCTCTACGAAGAATATCACGAACTTTCTTAGCCTGACCCAAGAACAAACCCAACGAAGTAGACTCTACCTCCAAACTAAGAAAATAATGTAAAAAGCCTAAGCCCTTAATAGAGAACTCCTTATCAATTCAAGCAATGAACTAATAAATGATCGGGGAGTCGTTTCCAGTGAGGTTAATAATGTCCACATAAATCAAGAGATAGAGAACAGTAATACCTCAAAAAAAGAACAATTATGTGTCAACTGAGATGCAAGTGAAGCCAAGGTCGTAGAGATAAGTGTTATGGCACTAGAACCACACACGAGGAGCCTGTTTTAAGCCATAAATAGCTTTCTGCAAGCAATAGACATAATTAGGATGGGCATACTCCTTATATCTACTTAGTTGGGTCATGTAGTGAGAATCTTCAAGAACTATTGAGGAAAGCATTTTTGACATGCAGTTGATGAAGGGGCTAACTACGCATGGTGGAAATAGCAAGAGTGGTACAAACAGTGGACACCTTTACAACATGGTTAATACGATCAAAATCAAACCCTAGGAATTAGAGAAATGCCCTATTCAACCACTCGATCCTTGTAGCGATCAATGGTTCCACCAGGCTAGTACTTAAGACAAAAAGCCCATTTGGAGCCAAAAACATTCACATCTGGAGCTCGTAAGTATGCTGGTGGTGAAGTACGTTCATTTCCTCACCCATGGATGAAACCCAATGATAATTACGAAGATCCACACGATAGAATCGGGGCTTGGTCTGAGAAACTAGCATAGCAAGAATACTAGATACATCATAACCAGAGAAGGACCGAGAGTGCCAAGAACTATCCATCATTTTAGTGATCATCTAGTGCGTGCGAGCATGTATTTACTTAGATGATGAGGCCGAGGGAGGAGGATACTAGGCCAACACAACATGAGATGAAACCGGTGTACTATGAGAAGGTGGTGGCTAGAAGGGTGTGACATGCCTTCCCACAGGGTTGTTAATTGTAGCTAATTAACCCAGTCAGAGGATATGGTCAAAAGATAAGAATTTATAGTTCTACATCATGTTCTCACTGCTACGCTATCTATGGGGTAGTTAGCGGTAAGCCCTGGGCTTGTCCACATAGATACTAGGTCTAAATATCAATCAAACCCCAACTTGGGGTTGTTAATCCATATGAGTGAAAAGAATGGCTAGTAAAGAAAACATGGGGTTTTGGTTTTTCCAACTATCAACTACTAAACATAAAAGTAAAAAAACAAAGCCAGATATTTAACTAAGCACTTGGAGAATCATTGAGCAATATGGTTAATCTAATTCTTCAATCTTTGATTCATTCACATAGAAATTTAGGCAAACCTAATAGAGTGTTCATGACATGTGGTGTGGCCGATAGCATGCACTTCCCTGTCCCTGTCATGGAAGGTGTATTCGCAACCCTCCATCGACACCGCCATCGTAATTAGGGAAGTACAACAAGGTTCGACCATTGTTGTAGGTCTATCTCTACCCTATTCGATTACGTAGGTATGTTTCTCCCCCGTTTGATTATGTCTTGGGCTTCCACCACGAATACACTACTTCCCAATGGTCCTTTCAATTAGTCAAAGGGTCGTTGGCACCTTATCTATGATCTAAGGCCTCTCACACCCTAGCTTGCTACTATTCACTATCTATACCCAGAACCTCTTGGACAACTTTACGAAGTCAGCTAAAACTGGTGCGATGGAAAACAAGTTAGAGCATTCTCGAATCTCCCGTGCACACACCCACGCGGACACGTTCTCCCTTGCCCATTCTAACATCCAGGTTTCTCTTCCCAAGGGGGCATCGATATTTGCACCATACATGAATATAGCCCAAAGTGTGTGCTTATATGTGGTGTACTATACAAGCAATTCAAATAATCAGGAACAATCATAATAATATCATGAACACAAAATTAAGTTGAACTAAAGAATCTCACAAAGAAAATAGATTAAACCATGCTCCTACAATTTATCCAAAAGCTATAGAAACTACTTCATAGATATGTAATTCAAAAAAAGATTTGAATTCCACATCTTAGGATCAAAGGGAAAAAAAAAGGAGAGGGTTTTTCTCTCTCTAGAGTTGCTCTCCTAACTACAAAACTAGAGATATGATATGATAAGTATTTTAAACCTTAGTAGACTAAGGCTATATTTATAGTAGTAGGAGATTTGGTATAAAAATAGGCCCGAAATAGGCTAAATTAGGGTAAATCCTAGCTTAGCCGCCTCCTGGCGTGATCGTCACGGATGGTGCAGCCTGTGGCGTATCCTTGCCGTGGGGAGTGAGACCTGGCGTGGGTAATGCCTCTTCATGTGCTACATAGAACCCATTCTGGTGCGTGGTGTGGATCTTTAAGAGGCGCGGGATGCAGAGCCTGGGTTGGGTCGTGATGTCCCTTTGGCGCGGGACACATCGTTTAGCGTGAAGCACCATTAGAGTGTTGAATTTGAGGCTTCTGATAGCGCCCGTGGCCGGTGGCATGAGTCGTGGTCAGGAAGGGTGCTTCGCTCAGAAACCTTGGTGCGAGCTGTGTGATTTCCCACACTCCGCTAGCTGGTCTTAGCATCTTAGACATGGAATGGCGTGCGATATCGAAGATGGGATGTCTTACGCTAATGCTTAGCTGTGTGAAGTGGGACTTAGCCTCGTGCTTGCAGCTCATGGCATCTGGCGCAGACCGTGCCATAGCCTCGTGTTGGTCTTCTTGGCACGGGGCAGCTTCTTTGGTGCGGGCCATTGGTGCCAACCATGAACTAGGGCCGGGAAAAACATCGAAAACTAAAAACCACACCGAAAACCAAATTTGAATAACCCAAACCAAACTTAATATTCAAATATCTGAAGCGATTAAACCGAATTATGAATATGGTTTATGATTTAGTTTTTGGTTTCTAAACATAAATAAAAAAACCGACCAGAAAACCAAATTACAATATATAAATTAATTAAATATGTAACATATAATAATAATATATATCAAATATATTCTAAAGATTTAAAATGGGAATTTTCATGCAAATAGAGAAAATAAATGGATGGACCAATTTTAGAAAAATTAAACTAAAAGTGTCGAGCAAAGCTCATACAATTTTGATTTATACCTTTGTGCTCCAATGTATTTGGCTATATGCTTTGGTTGTGGATTCACGAATTTCTTCTTGATTAGGTATGCAACATTTTTAGCTTTCCTTGCTCTTTGATTTATGGGTTGGTCTCTTTTTCCCAGTAAACAGTTGAATGTTTGAATGAATGTAAAGAATTAAGGGATGATGCTAAAACACATCATACTTGTTACCTGTTTGTTGGAAACGAGAAAATATGTGCCTTATTTTTTCAATTTTTTACACTTTTATTTGCTAACCGTTATCTAATTCGGTTTATTCAAATATATATTTGAATTGAAACCAAAACTGAAAAACCAAATTTGAATAAACCGAATTTGATTTTTCCATATATGGTTTAGTTTTTGGTTTTGGATTTGTAAAATGTCAACTCAATTAAACCAACCTAAATAAACCAAAACATTTGAAAATCGAACTGATGCCCACCCCTACCATGAACTGCCTGCACCGACCCACTTGTGCCTCGGCCGGCTAAGCTAGTTTCCTTCGCTACGGGTGAACCGTTAGGCTGATTTGAGAGTTTTAGTAGTCGATTTTATAGTGCTCAAGAAGATGAATCCAATGAAACCAGACTTGAAGGCTAATTCTTCCCAGATCGTTCTCAGACTTAAGCACAACTCATTGGACCATGATTTACAGTTTCTTCGTTGGCCGCTTTGAATTTCATTGCCGCCTATCTTTGGATTAAATCTCCTTCTACCACACATTGATGCTTGTGGCCTTTGTCTACTACCATTCTAGTGTGAATAGCCTTCGTCTCTTCTACCGTCCTTGCGAACGACCTTCAATATCTTCTACCGCCCTTACAAATGGCCTTCACATAGAATGTAAACAAAAAGTAACCATTGTGACCTACTAAAAATGATCACAAGGAAGATCAAGGAGCCAATGGATACAAGATGTCCATTAGTACTAATTAAGTTTACAAAATGTGGGATTTAGACAAGAAAACCAAACATGGCCGTCTAAACTCCTTGTCACGTAAACTTAAATAATACTAGCAATCCACCAAATAAAACTAGCTTAAATTTATGTCAAATGCAACGGTTAACGCATGCATCATAAAGTAGATCAGGGTGAGGCTGGGATAGTAGAAGTGCAAGTTTAAGTCAAGACCAAAAGAGCCAGAGGTACTGATGCCGAGGTTGGAGAGGGTACAATGAGCGGTGAAATAACCGGTTAAATAAATGGCACACAATCAGATGAACATATCAGACAGACAGGGAAGTACTGGGGGAGATGTCACCTCGGAAAAAGCATGAATATCAACATGTGCTTGTGTTGAGGCAGACACTGAACCATCACTATCCAAAGAATGGATATATCTAGAGAGAATGGAGAAGCTAAAGTAGAACCACCGGAACAATGAAAGAAAGTTTCATCAAACTGTGCATGTTTGGTGACATACTTATTCCTAGGCGTAGGATCCAAACACTTATATCATGTACTGGGAACGGTACCCAAGAAAAACAAAGGGAATACTGCGAAGAGAAAGTTTGTGAGCTTGATAAGGACGAAGATAACGGTACACTCAACAACCGAATGGATGGAATTTGGTATTTATGGGAACCCAGACATTGAGAACATTAATGTAATCACCCGCCAAGAACAAGAGTGAGCAACTGGTTGATAGTATAAGTGGCTGCAACAAAAGCATCAGGCATGTGTGTGTGTGAGAGAGAGAGAGAGAGCGAGAGAGAGAGAGAGAGAGCGAGAGAGAGAGAGGTGTGAGTGGTATAACACAAACAAACTCATCTCAACAATGGTTAGCCCATAAACAAGCTTTGATCAAAGGTGGTTGTTCCAAGAAAGTTTTATGAACCCCTTATGATCAAGACTTTGGGTCCACGAGAGTAAACTGAAAATTGGCGCCCCTCTTTTATAGACTAGAAACATGAGTATGAGGATGAATCACAATAGAGTGGTGTGTTATCGGGAAAAAACAATGACTTGACTGCGGTCGAGGTGCTTTGCTTAAGGAAAGTCAAAATCTGGCCGAAATGCGGCTAAGTGGTGATCACCGAAGAAGGATGGTCCATGGTGGCAGTCGGAAGAGATGGCAGTTGTGGCCAGTGATGTCACTTGAAATTTGGTCAGCGGTCGGTGGCGGCAGCTGGTCTCCGAATGGGGTTCTGCAGTTTAGTTTATGGCTTTTTCAGGGAGAGTATGTAAGCTTGACGAAAGAAAATATTTGAGAAAACATATGGGTTATTTGAGAGAGAATGAGTGGTATATTGTGGGTGAAGAGAAGGTTGAGGCTGAATCCTCTTGGGATTTAGATAGGAGCAAGTCCAACGGGTCCTTCAAAAATTCTTTTAAATGGAGATTCAAAACTCATATCCTCTATATTATTTTTGCTCTAATTCCAACAGACTCTCTATTTCATAGATTTTGACATTTATTTCACAATAATAATTTCTTTGTAATTTAAATACTAATTAACTTTAATTACTCTACAAAAATATTTACTTGAATAAAAGTTAGGAAAATGGCTAATTCAAATATTCTATTTGTAAATAACAATTAAATATCTTGTAACTATTTATTTATTTCATTAAAATATGATAGGCGGGCGAAGGGCTAAGCCACTAATGCCATGACGAAGGAGGCCTACTATACGTATATTAGATTAGTAAGTGGTGAAAATCTGATAAATTAAACTAAAGAAGCTATCAGTATGATTGATCAAACAAGTATCAAAGGATTTCAGTAGACTTCTTTCATTTCTAAATTAGCTTGCGACAAGTCCTAGCATTAGTATGAGTTTGTTGACTGTGTATATGCGATCAATAACGACAATTGAATTAATTGTGTTATCAGATTAAGTTTTTTCTACGATTAAGAAAAATAAGGCATCTTTCATTTCTGAATTAGCTTGCGACAAGTCCTAGCATTAGTATGAGTTTGTTGACTGTGTATATGTGATCAATAACGACAATTGAATTAATTGTGTTATCAGATTAAGTTTTTTCTACGATTAAGAAAAATAAGGCAATGTATTGAATAAAAAATTAAAGAAGTCAAATTTTAAACACGGCCCTTTTTATATTTCACTTTTATTATTGTAGTGAATAACAAAGGCAACAGCTATTTTCTTAATATCATATTCATGTCATGATTCATGTTAATTATTATTTGAGAATCATAAGTTTAAAATACCATGAAAATATTAAAATCGATCATTCAAAGGAAAAAAAAAAGAGAAAAAGAATAATCAGATGTTCAGTGATATAATTTTATGTGCTGATTCAGCAAGAATTGAATGTTGCATTGATTTAGACTTGGATGATTTTGGTATAAATAGAAAATAGTGTTAAAATTTAGGTGTTAAATTAATGATTGCGATTAATGTTCAATTCTCCAAATAATTTTTCTCTCTCTACTAATACAGAGAACTGAATCTTCTCTTTCATCGAAATCTCCATTTTAGATAATGAGAAGAAGAATATGTTAGAGATGAAATAAGGTCTAAAATAACTAAAATCAATAAAATTCTCCATTATACAGAACCTCTTGGACTTGCTCAAAGGAATCATGTAGTGAGAAGGAAAAGGACACCTTTTCGGATAGGGAGAAGGAAGATCTATTTTTTGGTAGGAAATGAGTTGAAATTGGAATATAAATTCCAGTTTTTAGAATGGTGGAACCCCTTGCACCTGTAGGTTAGTAAATCTAGAGACGAAAATATAAAATAAATTCAAAAAATAATTATTAATTAATCAATATATTATATGGATTGCTTCCCATGTAGCACCTTTTCTTTTATGTCATTGGTTTGACATACTCCCACAGTCTCACTCGTTTTGGTAGAGTTGCAAGTGTTTAACATTAATTGGAAATTTAATATCAAAGTCCTTGTCTCCCAACTCAACAACAACATCATCTGAAAGTATTTGCATCATCGCCTTTATGGCTCGGCCCAACGTGTTCTCATATGATACGGGTGGAGAGGATTAAAAGCTTCAAAATTTTGGCCTATGCCCCCATGTTTGAATATTTTTTTCTCTCCTTTTGGCTTGATCTTATAGATGACCACTTCACTGAAAGCTTCTATGTGGCGCTCTATGATCTCCTCAAGTGAAACCTTAACCTTTTCTATAGGTAAAGTTTGACCTTTAGCTATCAATTAGCTATGATTTCCCATCGCATTAGTGAACACATAGACTCTACAACACAACTCGTTAGCTCATATAAATTACAACACGTAAAGAATGAACATAAATGAGACCACTATTTTGGTTTTGTCAATATAAAATGAGACTATGTCCGCATCAAATTCTTTAGTAAACGTGCCACTATTTACATCAATCTTTTTTAATGTTGTTTCCATGAATGGTTTCCCTAAAATTAATGTTGCAGCTTGACTATCGTTATACATATCAATTACAAAGAAATCTGCAGGAAATTTTAGCTTGTCAACCATCACTAAAACGTCTCCCACTATCTCTTCCAGATGGATGACATCTCTATCTGCAAGCTCTACGATAGTATCAATTTTGACAAGTTCTCCTAGTTTAAGAGTATTGTACACTAAGTATGGAATGACATTTATAGATTCACCGCACCTAAATATAGCATGGCATTGTCAATTCTCATGTCACCTACTTTCTCCATCCATGAAAAATGGCATATTTTTTTATTTTCATCCGGCCCAACTAAAACGGCATACTTTGAAAACTACCCAAAATGGCAAAGAACATGTTGTTAAATTCAAGCATTGTCCTCTTTAACATTAACAAAGTTGAGACTGGACCCACTCCTTTCCCAAATATCCTTACTTTTTCACAATTATTCTTAGGCACATCAGCTCTCCCAAAATGTTGCGCCAAAAGTAAATATGCCAATTTTCATGGGACAAAGGGAGTATAACGCACAGGATAGAAAACATACCTAAATCTCCGCACTTCTGAGGCATATGCTTTTGAATTACCTCAGATACATGCTCACTTTTCTGGACATCCTTCGTCACTTTTTCTTTTTGGTCCTTCTTATTAGTACATAGCTCTTTCATCACTTTTTCTTTATCCTAACAGCCCCCTTAAGCGAAGCGTCTAATGCTCAGAGGCGCAAAGTTTGAACTTGAAATTTTCAAATAAAGGATGAGACAATCCTTTCGTGAAAATATCTGCAAGATGGTGTGAAATGGGAACATGGTGTAGACGAAGCTTTCCCGATGAAACTAGCTCATGAAAAAGTGACCTTCAATGTCAATATGCTTCGCCCACTTATGCACAACGGATTTTGAGCCAGAAAGATAGAACTGTTGTTATCACAAAGCAGAAGCGGGATACTGGACAAGGAAAATCAAAGATCTCGTAGGAGATGAGAAAGTTAAATAACCTCCGTCGCAGTATTAGCTAAAGCACGATACTTAATACTTAGAACTTGAATAGAAAACTGCAGGTTGCTTCTTAGCTCTCTAAGGAAAGAAGATTGCCACAAGGAAAATTATATACCCACGTGAAGAACAACGAGTCTCGAGACACCACGCCCAATTTGCATTGGAGTAACCCAATACTTCGGAAGAACGAGCCAAGCAAAAAGACAGATTGTAGTGCATAATCCCACAAACACAACGAAGAATATGGGTAACTATGAAAAAATGATTATCCATAGGATCCTAAGGGTACTAAATAATTAACTACAAAAGCATGATTGAGACGAGTGATTGTAAGATGCTACATCACAATAACCATAGACCTATAAATTTTGGGCTATTATGCACTACAATCTGTCTTTTTGCTTGGCTCATTCTTCCGAAGTATTGGGTTACTCCAATGCAAATTGGGCGTGGTGTCTCGAGACTCGTTGTTTTTCACGTGGGTATATAATTTTCCTTGTGGCAATCTTCTTTCCTTAGAGAGCTAAGAAGCAACCTGTAGTTTTCTATTCAAGTTCTGAGTATTAAGTATTATTTTGGAACGATTCTTTTTGAAAAGTTCTTGTATTTTCTTGTTCTACAATATGTGTGTTACAATATATTTTGACCTATAAATTTTGGGCTATTACATCTAGACTAAATTATTTTTTTAGTCCCCTACAAAGTATCTTATACCATCTTTTGGTCATCATTTGTAAAACAACCCTTAGACGGCACCCAACAAATTCAAAAAAATTTGTTTGGTCCCCAAAGGTGATTTTAAGACAAAGTCAATGGTAAAATTGGTCAAAATATATAAAAAGGACCATTATACCCCTAAGTTTTTAAAAAAATAAAAAAAAAACATTTTGTCTTCTTTTCGTTTTCTTTGCTGCCGTCACCGTTGTTTGAATCTGGAACTCACCGGAGCTCTCCGTTGTTGGAATCTGGAACGATTTCTTCATCCTCTTCCTCCTCGTCGGAGCTTGTCTGCAACGAATCAGTACCCTGGCCGCCGGGTACTGATTTCTTCTTTGAACAATTTCTTCTTCCTCTTCCTCCTCGTCGGAGCTCACCAGCGACAAATCAGTACCCTGGCCGCCGGGTATTGATTTCTTCTTCCTCGAATAATTTCTTCTTCCCCCTCCTCCTTCGTCTTCTTTGTGGCTGCTTCCACTGTCGGTTTCCTCGTGCTCGAGGGCTCAGGATGAATTTTTCAAAAATCCCCACATTCGGGCTCGAGGTAGGAGGTTCGAGGGCTTGAGGGCTCGAGGCAGGAGGTTTGAGGGCTCGAGGCAGGAGGCTTCGAAGGCTCGCGGCTCGAGGACTGGAGGGCTCAGGATGAAGTTGTCAAAAATCTGAAAACTTTTAAAATTAGGATTTTTTAACTGAAAATATTTTTTAATTAGTAAAATTACCATTATACCCCTGACTATAACGGAAAACCATTTAGTCTTACCTGAAAATCACCGTCAGGGACCAAACAAAATGTTTTGAATTCGTTGGGTACCGTCTAAGGGTTGTTTTGCAAATGGGGATCAAAAGATGGTATAAGATACTTTGTACGTGAGCTCTTACTGACCCTGATGTTGTTTGTAAAATGATGATGAGATAATCCACTTTAATTTTATTCACGAAGGATTCCTATACCACCTGCATTTAAGGATTTAGTTAAAGTGTTTGGCATGAGTGGTGAGCCTACGCCAAGTTGGGATCACCTGCATCATGAACATCGAACCTTATGGGAAGAGAATAGTCGCACAAATGTTTGCACCAGGGTGGAATAAAGTTCGAAGATAACACACATCCATGCATATGACTTGCACATAAGATGCTCGCTCTTTCTTTCTCAAGGAATATAAGGAGACTGTATCTGTGATGCTATGCACGCGTGAAATCATATGCACGCGTGAAATCATATGCACGCGTGAGTCTTCTACGCAATAAAGTAAATCTTGAATGAAAATCTCAAGTAATCTTGTGAGGTCTTGTTTAATCTCAGCTTAAGGTCTCAATCCTACTCTAACTCTATCTACTTTTCTCAACTCATCAAGAGAACCCTTTTTCTTTTAGTGTTGGAAATAATTTTGTTGCCCTCAGCCGTATGCATTTAATGATTGACTCACATATTTCTGTACCAACAAGTTGGCAACGGCTTCCGGCCAGGGGCGGAACCAATGGGACGCGAGGTAGGGCTCCAGCCCTACCTCGATCGTCGGCCGGAGGTAGCAGGAGGCGGTCTAGTTCGCCGAGCACGTCTTCCGGCGAGTCGAGCGCGTCTCTGGCAACTGTCCGAGGTTTGCTCGGAGAAGAAGGCCGCGTTGCGGCCTTCTTTTTTAATCCCTAAGTACTAAAATGACGTCGTTTCACGTTAGTGAAACGGCATCGTTTCATTTAGTGAAATGAAAAAAAAATAAAAACGAAATGTGAAATGGATTGGGCAAAAAACGGAGCCCAATCCAATAATCCAAACACAAACAAAACTTTGGAACAGAGGCGAGAGCATCAGAAGAGCTCTCCCTCTCCCTCCGTCATTCCCCTCAGCCGAGAGCCGTCCGCCACCAGGTCTCTGCCGCGCCGCCGCCCCGCCGCCGGAAGTTGCCTCGTCCCGCCACCTCTGAACACCGGACGTCAAAAATTTTTCAGCCTCCCCTGAAAAATTTTTCTGGTTCCGCCCTTGCTTCCGGCAACACCTTGCACTACTGTATTTCTGATTAATTTATTTCCTTTGACCAAATAAGAGCCATCTAATTAAGTTTTTTATATCTATTATCACGTGAATTTTAGAATCAGATAAAAGGTCAAGGTCATAATCATTCCTACCCATTAATTAATCACGGTAAAAGCCGGAAATGTAGGCAAGAAGTAGCATAAGAGAGTATGTATAATGGTAAAACCGTTCTGGAACTACTCTTGTGGTTTCAGTTTATTAAATATTCAATTTTTCTCCTTCACCTGAGTAATTGGAATCACAAAGGAACCACTCCATTTTCTCTCTACAATGTTTGGAACCACTTTGCAAGTTTGCAACCACTACATGGATCCCACTTTTTTTTCTCTATCCAACTCATTAATTTATCTTCAATATTTAATTTAAATAAAAAATTTTACCCAAAATAAATTGAAATGTGATATTTAATAATACACTTTTACTTTTTTTTAAATTAATTTCGTTTTTTATGATTTAATTTTTAGAGTCCGTCTCTTGAAAGACGGTCTTTCCATAAGTTATGAAAAGACCAAGGTTTAAAGTGTAAATTAGAAGAAATTAAGATAAAATTTTTGGGGTTGCATGAAGTGGGTTATAAATTTTATAACTACTACATGTTACATACTAAAATTTTAATATTGCAACTAAAACCTTTTACCCTTTAATATTCTAATCAAACCCCATTTTTCCATAAGACTATAAAAAGACCGTCTTTCCCAAGACTTTACCTAATTTTTAAACTTAATTTCATTTTTATTGAATTTTAAATTGCCGAAAAGAAATATTAAAAAATTTAAAAAATCAGAAATTTTTGAAAAAATAAATAAACCAGAATTAAGTAGAACATGTGGCCATTAATAGGATGCCACGTTTCCCGATAGGGTAAAAAAACTTTAAAAAAAAAAGAAGACAACATGTGGAGCGGTTCACGTGGGCAGTACTTCACGTGCTGCCTGACAATTTCACAGTGGGCAGCGATTTTTCTTTTGGCCAACCGAGCATCCGTTCCAATTTTGTGGAACCGTTTTGGAACCCCCATAGTGTGGTTCTAAAGTTCCAGTTAGATTCCAGAGCGATTCCAGTTTGAAACTGAAACTGTTCTGGAACCCCTATTGCACATGCTTCAAGCAAATGCAAAAACAAATGAAATTCAATAAAACTGGAATTGCTCTAGAATTTCTATTGCACATGCAAAAACAAATGAAACGCAACAAATTATATTAGAATGTTAATATATAATTAGATTGCTTGTACGTAATCTTCCAAAAAAATTATAGTGAAAATTCAGAGCATTAAATTATTTCATAATTTGTTCACGTAATTGTACCATAACATGTAAAGAGTTAACTTCTTAAAAATTAGAAATTGACGAAGAGAAAAAACTCAACAATTCCAGAGAATAAAAAAAAATACT
Source organism: Rubia yunnanensis (assembly GCA_037428765.1). Lineage (NCBI taxonomy): Eukaryota > Viridiplantae > Streptophyta > Magnoliopsida > Gentianales > Rubiaceae > Rubia > Rubia yunnanensis. Next base: position 44,704,087 of record CM075065.1, read on the forward strand.
CTCTCCCACTCATGGGTGTCCAATAGTATGGTCATCCAGTTGATAGAACACAATCTCTGCACTATATATACACTTCTTATAGGGGTTTTTCAAAATTCTAAAAATTGATCCCACCTAAGCTCCCTGGCGACTTTCTAACATCCCGACTGTAAATAAAATTGGAAAACGAAACTGGGGGAAAATTACAGAAAGCAGAAACTCAAATGAATTTGGAAGGTATAACATCTAGATCTGGTTGCCAATTAATTTCTGCAAGTAAAGTAGGTAATGAATGCTCTATCAATAAATTTCACTTGAAGGTACACATCTACAGTAGGCCAATTTATGATCAAATGTGGCTAATTTAATGCATAAAAGGACAGAACGCGGAAGAACCTCAAGGTAGAACAATAAGTAGGCAGTAAGAAACAAGTCTGAATGATTTATTCTAGAGTGTTTAAATCAAGTTTGATTAGTAATTTCATTCATATTTTCTATGTATTTTGAAATAAATAACCATCACAAATGGGTTAGTATTACACATAATTGCACCTTGTAAGAAGGATTTATTCTAGAGCTTGATTCGTAATTTCATTTTTTTTCAATGTATTTTGGAATGAATAGACATAACAAATGGGTAGTATTACACATAACCGCAGTTTGTAAAAAAAAATCCGAACAAGAAAGACATAATAATTGAAACCCAAGAGATGTAGAACAGTCTAAAAATCTTCATAAAATCTATAAGCCATCTTCAAACTACACATTTCTCGCTAAATTGTAAAGTGATTTATGCAAAGCTAGAAAGACATGATGATTGAAACCGAAGAGATATAGAATAGTCTAAAAACCTTCATCAAATCTATAAGCCATCTTTAAACTTCACATTTCTCGCCAGATTGTAAACTCAGTCCCATTACTCCTCCCCATCAGTATGACTTCTATACATGGAACTCGCATTGCATCTCAACTTGGGGCATATTGAACAAGTTGAACAAAGTTGGCCAACGTACTTAGCAACAATTGACATGAGCAAACACTCTATCTATGACCAGGGAGCAACTGAAGCCAAAAGTTTTAACTGTCGTGATGGTTAATATTACACAGAAATGCTATACAGGACAAGGAATATTCTAGTCTATAAACCAAATTATACATATGAATGACCCGGGGGAAAATACATATTCAGACCAAACACACACATCAGAGGGCAACTCCAAAGGGTGTCCAAGAAGGGGGTGAGTTTCCAGATTCCATTTAAGTACAGTATCTACATTCATTCCTAGACTTACCCTTCTTTTGTCCACAAGTTCTAGAAGTTAGATGGCATGAACGGGCCCCTTTATTGATACTTAAGGATATACAGCAAATGTGTAGGAATTAGACCTCAATGCAAGATTGGAACATTTCCTGATTTGAGTTTTTGCTTGCAAATATTGTTTAGCCTGGTGTTAGTTACAGTTATTGGATCTACATGAAGTATGATACATAATGTACCCGATTTCAGTTCTCATCGCATATAATATGCATCATACTTCACTAGAAGCCAATTACACTATAGTATAGATATATATTATGTACCCGGTTTCAGTTTGTGCTTTTAGTATAGTATAGATATAGATATTGGGCTCCTCAGGGACCTCATCAACTTATTCCGATCAGCTACATCGTGATCTTAAGAGGTATGACAAATGTAACCCACATACGCAAACCATTTGAGGTCAAATCTTCTCACCCAAGAATAACATATCGGAAACAACAGTTAATCACAAACACGTAGCTGACTGGCAACATGTATCGCAGACCGAAAGTGGGACTCCTAGAATGAAGAATCACATATCGAAAAAGCAGTTAATGGGCCACACAGAGTAACTGAGAGACAACAAATATCAAACGGGTGCAATTCTTGAAATTGAGGATAACATATGAAAAGAAAAGGTGAAGTACACATATATGGGGTATGAAACGTAAAGGTTAAGTACACACATATGGAGGCATAAGCAGTTAATCACACACACAAAAGTACCTGAGTCACAACAAAGAACTCATATGTAGATTGGGCTCCACAGGATCTTATCAACTCATCACAGGACCTCAAAGAACTCATTACAAAACACTCGAAAACAAACTAAAAGATAAGGTAAAAACCTCTAATGATCAACAACGAACTTTTTTATCAGGTCACATAATCCATGAAGAGCTAACCCTGGCCATATTTGTTCAAGCAGATCTCGCTCCCTGGAGCTTCTTCAGAACTCTGTTTGAGCTTGACCTTAAACCTGATTGTTTAGGCAAAACAACATGACTTGAGTTGTTTGGTGCAAACTTTGTTGGGTTAATCTGTGGCGGAACAACATTGTTGATATCGCTTGGTGTGGCCCTCTCTGATGCGTCATGCTTTCTTTTGAGTGACATGATGGTCCTATACAGCACGTCATCCCCTGCAAGCTGCCTGAGTTTCCGGGACATTTCTGATTTCATGATCTTCCCTTCCCGATAATCACGAAGAAGCTTTTGGAGGGTTTTAATGGTATCTATTGGTAATACCATTGCAAGTTCCCGAAGCAACACGTGATAAGAAATCAAGTGATCAGGCTTCCTGCCTATTGCAGCATCCTCAACTCCTCCTTTTCCCTCGACTGGAACTGGAAGCCTGAAACTGATAACGTACTGTGGCAAAATGTGTGTGTTCATGTGCGTGCTCCAAACCATGTATACACGAGGAGATGACAAATTATCAACTCCTGAATGAAATTCCTCAGAACTTGGAAATCGCTGCTGGGAATCAGGAGAAACCAGTTCCGATCTCCCCAATATAACGTGGCAAAGGATTATACGGCACAAGCCATTTTCATCCGCGACACAGCCCCGAAGGCTGGAAAGGGGGGAATAAAAAGGGGAGAGACAAATACCTCGCCCTCGGGAAGCAAACCCATGTCGAACGATGGTGTTAATCTCATCTCTCGATCCACCGAACCACGCGTACTTAACGCTGCCACATCCTTTACCAATTTTCTCCATAAAATGAGACATGGTTGAAAAGGAACGGAGCTTTGCCTGCCTGGTTAGGCTTGTGCAAACATTCTTAGAAACCGTCTCTACAACGGTTCGGAGACCTAAAGCAAACATCACATCCACAAACTTCTGCCTAATAAATTCATCCTGCTCATCACGTTCATTAACCCTAATCAATCCGCCATCAGTGAACAAGGCCAATTCGGGGCTGGTGACCTCAGATGGTGCACTATCTCCGTCGGAATCAGAATCTGGATGAACATTGACATTGGAATTCGAACTTGAATCCGAAGATGAACTTGAACTCGAATCCGAATCCAAGCCCGGGGGGTTCCTCACAACATCACTGTTCTCCCTCGTCTCATCAGCCATTCTTGTTACTACCAAATGATTGTTCTCCATCTCCATGTCTGATTTGAAGCGGAATCTGGAATTAAATTTGATTTGAAGCGGAATCTGGAATTAAATTTGATTTGAAGCGGAATCTGGAATTTGAATTTGAAACAGAGGAGGCTGATACAAACTAACAAGTTGTTAGGAACTAAACGGAAACCATAGGGACAAAGAAATGGTGATCTGAGCGGCAGTTAATGCAATGCCGGTGATAAATTGCAACACATACGCCGACTTAGGAAGGAGACGGTTACATTTTAAACCCACCGGACTTGCGAAAGAGGCGGTTAGAATTTAGACCTTTTGCTAATTGGTGGGTTGTGGGCCTTAGGGTGAAGCCTTATGCCATGAGAAGTGGTAGAGACGCTAGCGGTCTCTTACCAATTAAATATATATTTTTTCTCTCTCTTCCATCTCAGGTTAAGAGACCACTTAAGAGACAACTTTTTTTTTCTCCACAATGGTTAAGAGACCACTATATACTATTCATGGAATCCACTTGATTTTCTCTATCATATTCATTAATTTGACGTTTTAAATATTATTTTAAATAAATTTGCCCACAAAAAATAAGTTGAAGAGTGCGTCTCTTGAAAGACGGTCTTTCCATAAGTCATGGAAAGACCAAGGTTTAAAGTGTAAATTAGAAGAAATTAAGATAAAATTTTCGGGTTGCATGAACCGGGTTATAAATTTTATAACTACTACATGTTGCATACTAAATTTTTAATGTTGCAACTAACACCTTTTACCTTTTATTATTTGAATTAAACCCCGTCTTTTCATAAGCCTTTGAAAAGACCGTCTTTCCCAAGACTTTGCCTAAGTTGAATGTAAAATTTAATATAATTATTAAAATGAAATTAAAAAATAAATAATAAGATAATTCCATGTTTTTAAAATTATATAAAAATTATTAAAATTGCAAAAATCAATTATAACAACTATAAAAATTACAGACAATACTAAATAAAATATTGATCTAGTCCGACCAATTATTACAATTTGAAAACCAAAAATATATTAAATTTGGAATTCTTAAAAAATTGGAAAAAAATTGAAAAAAAATCAGGAAAAAATACGATTGGGACACGTGTCACCACCAGAATGGGACACGTGTCCCATTAAAAAAATGCCCAGCGTCAACATGAAAATACCATTGCGGACACGTGGCCCAATCCCTGGGTGACACGTGTCCGCAACAAAAATTCAAAAAAAAGTGTGGCTGAGAGGGACACGTGGCCCACTTAGGGGGCGACACGTGTCCCACTCGGGCAAAAAAAAGAAAAGCGCACAAAGCCCATGTGCATGAATAGTTCAAGTGGTCTCTTAGTTGGGCTCTTGCTAAGAGACTCTTGAGTGGTCTCTTAACAAGAGACTACTCAAGAGTCCACCACTGTGGTGGTTTTCGGTCTCTTAAGCAGTCTTTTAATTTTAAGAGACCACCACTGCCCATGCCCTAAAGCTATGAATGGACCATAGTGTTATGAATGCCAAGGTTGGGAGGGTAATTTGACTCAGCATCCAACAGTTAAAAGCCAGAATTAAACAACCCAGCGGCTCTTTTTTTTCTTATAAAATACAAATATAACCCTATTATTTTTTAAAAGTCTCAATATAATCCTGTATAATCTGAAAGTGTGATTTTAACCCTAACGTTTGCATCAAATGTGCCGATGTAACCGACATTGACATGGTATTTTTTGCCATTGACCAAACCTAAAAAGACTAAAACACCCCAAGTCTTAAACCTTAAAACTAATGACAAAATTACCCTTAGGGTTCTTCTATTTCTTCATCTCCATAACCACAGCTACCGCCGCTCCGCCGCCTCCATCGCCGGAATCTGGATTTCTGCCCGTCGCCGCCGGAAACTAGATTTCCACCGCTAGGATCTGGATTTCCATCGCATCCATGCCACTGAACCCACACCAACGCTTGCAACCGCTCCACCTGCTCTCCCCCACCATCGTCTCTCATCTTCCCCCCACACATCGCTAGGTTTCCGCCTCAATCAAAAGATACCTTCCATCTGCTCATCCCCCCCACGCGGCAGCAACGAGAGCCACCCACAAGGAAAGTCATCGTTGTACCTCTCAAAGTTATAATTTATAACCCTAAAGTGCTTCCTAAGTACAATTAAGTAGATAGTGGCAAATCGGTGTCGTCTATAAAGAAGGGGGATTTTCCTAAGGGTTCATGCATATAAGATGGACATAAGCATAGATATAGATATATAAAAGCAACTAGATATGGGGAATTTTTTTGGTTGGTTTTTCTAAGTTATGAATTTAAAAGACAGAGAAACTACCATACATTGGAAATCAAGCTAAACATGCAACAAACTACAAATAGTGAATTTAACACACAAAGTATGGACCTTGGGTGCAATTGATTTCCACTTCCGAGCCTCATATCTATCCTTGAATCCACAACCTATTCACTATTTTGACTACTTATTGTGAAGATAAATCTTCCATTCTTCTTTGGGGGTAGTTTACAAGAGTGAATTCAACATAACTTGTAAACCTCACTAACGACCCTTTAGTCGAGAAACGACTAAAGATATCCCATTATGGTATTATGTACGAATAATCAACAAGCTTGGTAACACTTATAAATACTAAATCAAATGCCTAAGCATTTGAACAATTTATGCATTTACTGAGATTAGTCAAGAACTTTCAACTTTCAATGACTTCTCCTACTTGCTACCTTAAAATAAACATGAAAACGATTTCAACATCATCATATTTATCTAGCAATTACAATACCATAAACCCAATTAGAAACCCTGAATCATGCTTTTGGATTCCAAGTCAAAGAGGAGAAATTAGCTACTTTCATCAACTCCTAACAAGTATCATACAAGTATTTCATATCATCAAACTTCAAATCACATAAATGATATCAACAACCCACATGAAAGCTTCATAAATGTATAATAGACAAAGTATCAAGTAGTTAGAAATGATTCTCAAGTCATGGGCAAGGAAGACTCAATCAATTGCTCCCAAGACTAAGTTTAGCCTAGATAACTAAAACTCGTAACAAAACTACTAGAATTCATGGTACAAAAACTAAGAAAATATGAAGAAAAATTAGGGGTTTGAGGCCCCAAGTCGGGCTTAGACAAATGAGGAAGATGGAGGCTATTTATAGTCCAAGAAAAAAGTCAAATTCTGGGTTAATTTTGCAGGCCGCGAAGGTGTTTCTGCCCTCTTCTTATTTCCATCGCTAAGGGTGAACCGCTAATCCGTTTAGGAAGTTCTTGTAGTCATTTTTATATTACTCGCAATGACAAATCCAATGATGATATCCATGGACACCAATTCATCTCGAATTATTCTCAGAAATTGGCTACAAAACCTAGATCATTCTTCCTCCACTACTTTGCCTTCCTTCTCCACTTTATCTTCTACCATGTCATGACACATGGCCTTCAATCTTCTACCATCCTTGCGAAATGGCCTTCACTAAAATACTCTGAAGTGCTTACGAGGAATCTACAAAATAAATTCACAAAAAAGAATTTAGATGCTTGTAAGGACCAAAAATCCATTACACTCAAAATAGGTGCAAAATGAAGGTTTTAGATATTAAAACCAAAAACGGTTATCTGAACTCATTATGATGTGAACCTACCTAAATCTAGAAATCTTCTAACAAAAAGATAACAAAAGAGATGTTAAATGTTTCGGAAAAAACATGCATTTGACGTCTCATCAACCCACAACCTAGCATCAACCACCCAACAACAGCCAAAACTTCGACAAAAGTGAAACAAAAATGACAAAATCCTCAACAATTATACACGACTACGCATAAAATAGGACGATTGAGGGTGTAAATCGGTCGGAGCTTACCATTTCTACACCTCCTCTGTTTTCTCCTCCAAAAACCTTACTGCGACAGCCCACTTCCACACCCGGTGAGAATTCATATTTTTATAGGGTTATATTGACACTTTCGACCAAAATATGTGGTCATTTGAGCACTTAACTCTTTTTTTAAGCCAAAAACCCAAAGTAATGGGTGGGGCGATTGTATTAGGCTAGGATCCCCAGTCTAGAAAAGTAAAATTTACAGTGATGGAGAAGATGAGCAAGTGTTTGGTTCTAAGTGAAACGAGTGATTGATTCATTTTACTGTATGTGATCTAGATGAATTAATTCCAGCCCCCATGTGATTCTTCCTCCAGTCAGGCATACAATATGAATCCAAAACTCATATCTAGTAATGAAGGCCAAACTATACATCTGTTTTGTTCGTCTAGCAATAAAAAAGATGGCAAGCCAACTGTACATCTCAAAAAATCTGCGTACTTCTGGAATTAGATTTCCCTCAGAGTCCAAGTTCTGCTCTTGTCCAAAGCTATAGTTACCCATAGTATTCTAGGTAAAAGATGAATAGCTTGATAAACTCGGTAGCCCTTGTCCGCTGCAAAATTGGAAAGGGTATCATCTGCAATATTTGCCTCCCTGTATACGTGGCATGGAGTTGATCCCGATTGTATGATCAGTCGCCTGATCTTCAGTAAAGGAAGTTCAAGAACAGGAGCTGAACTTCAACCGTTCCATCTGCCGGAAATTAACGGAATTCAGTTAGCAATTAGGGGAGTTTAGTTGTATATAAACTGGGAATGGTGGCTGATTGAGATATCTTTGACAGGTAGAAAATCACGTTGATTGTATTTTAGATTTCGTTTCTATTCACTTCTCTGATAATATCAAAGGGACTTCTGTATCATACTTGTTAGATCTCTTCGGATCAGGTTCTCGGCATCCATGGCGGAATGCATATGTTTAACTATGATGGAGACAACTCAAAGAGCTAGAGTCAAAATTCACTACTAAAATTCAAGAGCTCTGCCATCGGGTCATGCTTAATGACTATAAAATTCAGAGTTCACTGGAGAAAACTAAAATAGACTTGGCCGAGCAGGAAAAAGGAGAGGATTTTTTTTTGAAATTGTTGAATTTAATGATAAAGATGAGTTGGTTAATTGGAATAATGGAAAAGTTGATGATCTGAATGTTGTTAAGGATTTTGATGATGTTCGTGTACATATTCATGATGAAGTGGGGGTGGAAAAACCAATAGGACTAGTAAGAGATTTGAATGGTAAATTTTTAGTTAATTGAACGAGGGATAGAGTATTCCTGTGAAAGAACTCAGAGAACTCTTGCACTCTAAAATTGAAATGAAACTAGTTTTGTCTCATTAGAAGGTGGTCTAAAGGTTCTAGACACAATCTTTAGTGAACTTTATCACTAGATCATGTAGAAAAATATTCTATTCTAGAGTGTTTAAATAAATCCTGATCAGTAAATTTCTTTCCTATTTTTTATGTATTTTGAAATAAATAAACATAACAAATGGGTTAGTATTACACATAACTGCAGTTTGTAAAGAAAATCCAAATAGTAACTATAGGAAGCCAGAAAAAATATAATAACTGAAATCGAATAGTCTAAAAATCTTCAGCCTTCTTCAAACTTCACATTTCACACTAAATTGTAAAAACTCTTAGCACCATTACTCCTCTCCATCAGTATGACTTCTATATATGGAACTCACATTGCATCTCAACTTGGGGGATTTTGAACAAGTTGAATAAAGCTTCAGAAAAGCTTCAGCAGAGAAACAAAATAGAGGAACATTATAGAAAATCACCTGAGTGATCAAAGGAAAGCCTAGGAAATATCCAAGTAAATGAATGACATGAGGATTCTAGACCCTTCTCAAGTGTTCCCATAACTTTTATCATTACCACCTCATGCAACAACTTACCACTCTCTACTTTCTCTCTCTAAAAAGCTCCCAGACAAAAAGTTCCCAAGTTAAACCCTTTTATCAATCACTCTATTTCTTTAGATTATTGATGATCATTTTATTCATCCACGTCACTTTATGACATAATAATTTGATCGAAAAAAGAAAGCAAGATCATTATGGAATCAAATAAATTATAGAAGCGTGTCATTTTTACTGAATCTAAAAGAACATAAATTCACGAAAGAGTTCACTAATCATTCGTGTATCCCTTTGGTCATAAAGCATTTGAGTCCGAGTTCACTAATCATCCTATTGTGGAGTTTTCCTCTGATGAGTATCCCTTCGGTCTAAATAAGTATTTTCCCCCGGGTCAATCATATGTATAATTTGGCTTATAGATTAGAATACCTTTGTTCTGTCACTACAAGAAACTGCCATTAACCATCGGTGTTAACCGTTGAACACCGGTGTTGACCATTGGCCGATGGTGTTAACCACTGACCGTTGATGTTAACCATTGACTTTGTTGGAATCTATTCACCAGTCGATTGGTGAAAACTCGTCGGGGCTTATGTGCCCTTACCGAAAATCACTCCGGAAGCCAGCCAAACTCCAGAAAGAACCACCATCCACCCACATCTACATTTTGGATCTTTGCCAGCCGAATGTATTCGTTTTTTCTGCCAGCTTTGCACTCCCACCAGCCTGCTGCTTCTCTAGCAGTTCGTTCTTCCGACTGTCCTTAGCGGGAGAAAGGTCGCCAGGAAGATCGATCCATCAGCACTCAATCGGATATGGACCTCTTTCACTAGGAGCATTCGTCCATCTAGTCCTCCGATCGAGGAGCTCGCTGGTGCCCTTTATTACTAGACTTGTCCTTATTTTGTTCACAAGTTCTAGAACCTAGATGGCAAGAACGAGTCCCTTTATTGATACTTAATGATATACAGCAAATGTGTAGGAATTAGCCATAATTCGCCTTTCTCTCTCTAAAACCAAAACACTCTCAACTCTCTCTAAAAAGCCCAATAAGCCAAAAGCATATCACTGATAACGTTCATATTGCAGCCCACAACGGGAAAAATTCAACTAAAACAATTCAACCACCACTAGCCATAGCAACTCCACCTCTTGGCAAGAGTCCATCACCATCATACAAAGCCGCTCTCACCAACAGCCAACCCAACTCTTCTCAATCTTCAAGGAAGCTAAACCCTATCACTGAATTTAAAGGCAAAATAACAGTGTTGATATATATGGGCCCTTCAAAGGAAACCTCATCAGAAAATTCCCCAGGGGCCGGCCAAGTCTGGAGTTCATTACGCACCAATTCAAGAAAATTGGCTTCAAAGGAAACATTACCATAACCACACTCGATCATAGGCATATATTTATCAAATTCGAACACAAAGAAGAAGATATCTAGTGTTCAGTGTTGTTGGATCAAAAGAAATTGGAATCTCGTTGGCACAATAATAAAGGTGCTCAAGTGTATGGATGGCAGTGGAGCGGGTTTTGGGGGAGGTCTGTCCTGCATCCACCCCTATAGGGCGTGATGAAATGTCAAATGCATGTGTTTTCCAAAGAATTTAACATCTGTTTTGTCATATTATTGTTATAAGATTGCTAGATTTAGGTAGGTTTACATGATAAGGGGTTTAAATGACCAATTTCGGTCTTTATATCTAAATCTTCCATTTTGTAACCTATGTTTAGTCTAATGGATTTTTGGTCCTTATGAGCATCTAGATTCCATTTTATGAGCTTCATTTGTAAATGTCTCATGAGCCCTTTGGAGTTGTTTAGTGAAGGCCACATGCCAAAATGTGGTAGAAGATAGAAGAGTCGAAGAAGAAAGGCAATAAAGTAGATGAATTGTCACCCAAATGTTTAGACAAAGTTCTTAAAATTATCCGAGAAGAATCAGCCTACAAGGGTGGCTTCATTGGATTTGTCTTCTCGAGCACTATAAAATCGACTATAAGAACTTCCAAAATAGATCAACGGTTCACCCGTGGGAAGCAGCATAAGAAGCCACAAATTGTAGCTCGCCCGAGCGGATGGATATGAATTTTGGGCTGAAACCTCCGCCGCCCGGGCAATGACATTTTTGCCCGGGCGATGCCTACCTTTTTACCAACTTGGGCTATAAATAGCCCCTTTCTTCCCCATTTGCCCAAGCCCGACTTGGGGGATCTAAAACTCTAGTTTTTCACCGTTTTCTTCCATTTCTTCTTCTTTCTTTGTAGATCATTGTTCTATGTTATGGGTTTTGGTTATCTAGCTTAGTTTTGTGCTTGGGAGCAATTGATTGAGACTTCCTTGCTAATGTCTTAAGAATCATTTCTATCTATCTATTGCTTTCTATATTGTGCATTTATTGAGCTTAGAATGTGGATTGTTAATGGAATTAATGTTTTTGGAAGTTTTAGTATATGAACTTCTTGTATGATTGCTTGTTAGGGTTGGGAGAAAGTAGCTAATTTTCCCCTCTTTTAATGTGGAATCCAAGAGAATGAGTTAGAGTTTCTAAATGATGTTGATGTGTTGATAATTGCTAGATGAATGTGATGATGTTGAATTCATTGTCATGTTTGTTTTAGGTAGCAAATGAGATAAGTCTATGAATGTCGATCGTTCTTAACTAATCTTGTGTAAATGCATGAATTTGTTAAATGCTTAGACACGGTGTAGTGTTTATAAGTGTTGTCAAGTTTGTTGATTCTTCATGTCCAATGCCATCAATGGGATACGCTTAGTCGTGTTTCGACTAAGGGAGTCATTGGTGGGGTTTTATAAGAGATGTCAAATTCACTCTTGTAAACTACTATCTAAGAAGGATAGAAGATTTATCTTCACAAGAAATAGTTAAAGCAATGAATAGATTGGTTCACTCGTTCTTGAAGCTTTTGTTATTTAGAATTCACTTGTTCTTAATGCTATGTTTTACTTCATTTATGTCATGGGGTGTTTAAGAATAGGAAGTGTTTGTATGATTAAAGTGTTAGGGTGTTAGGAAATGACAAATTCCTTAGCTCTCGGCATGAAAATCCAAGAATATTGACTTATAACTTCTCGTGCATAATGTGTTGTGATTCTTGCTAGATAAGTATGATAATTTGGATTTTTCTCATATTTATCCTATAGATGCAATGAAAGGTTGAATCTTGAATGTGGTTTGTTCCAGGTTTAGCCTAATAAGTGCTATGTTTGGTTAAATGGCTATGTCTTTGGTTGAAGGTTTGTTGTTATCAAATCTATGGTCCTTCGTGTGAAATGCCATTGAAGAAATACCTCTATGGTGTGGTTTGCTTAGAGTGATTGTCAACAAGGTTTGCAAATGATTGTTGTTTGTCTTTGCAAATTAATATTAAGAAGGAATGAATGTTGATCTTCGAATGGGAAGTGATAACATTCCCCATAGGTAACAAATGTGATTGAATGAGTGAATGGTTCAATAATCTACATGAGGTTTGGAAGTGGATATCAATTTCCCCCAAGACTTTATCTTTTGTAGTTTTTACCCCATTTTCTTAGTTTGTTTGATGATTAGCATAGTTACTTAACTTTGCTAGTTGTTTTGTCTTTTACTTTCATAACTTAGGAAAAACCAACCAACAACCCTCCCATTTACTTGCTTATATATATATATTTACTTCTAGCATAATATCAACCTTTTATGTTTAAAAGCTTAAGAAAATCCTTCTTCTTCGTGGACGACCCCGATTTTCCACTATCTACTTAATTGTATTTAGTAAGCATAAAAGGCTTATAAATTATAACTTTGAGAGGTACGATGACAACCTCCCAAATTTTGGCGCCGCTGCTGGGAAGAGGCATTTATTTTTAAGTGTTTGAGAATATTTGGTTGCATAGTAGCTAGTTATTTTTATTTTTCACTTCTTTTTTGTTGTTTTTGTTCGGAGTAGGTATTGCTTGAGTTCTTGGTGAATTTTTATCAAGAATACTTGCAATATGATTCTGGACTTTTGAAAAAAAGAATTATTTTTTAAAAAAATGGAATGTCTCACCTTGAGGGAACTCATAATGAGAAGAGAGGCTCAACAAGCAAGTTTTTGTAGGATGTGTCATTCTAACCATCCTACCGAGTCTTGTTATATGTTGAGAAAGGAGCATTATGAGGAGGAAAGAACCCCTGGTTTCCAAAACCAAGGGTATTATGAAGAGTTCTACCAAGAGGTAGGAAGATGTTGGTTTTCAGTGGCAAGAAACCCAAGAATGGTATCCATACCATAATTCTTACAACCCGGAATGGAGTGGTAATCCGAATTGGTGGTATGAGAATGAGCCGGAAAACCAACAATATGAGCAAAATAGTTGGCCATCACTATCTTATACCATACCCCAAAACCAAGCCCACCAAGGAAGTTCAAGTTTGACATGTGAGGAAGTCATGAATGCAATGAACAACTTTACTAGTGAGGAACTAGACACTCGGATCTCTTCTAGTGTTGAAGCTATTGAGGGGCATGCAAGGAGTATATTGGAAACGTTGGCCCGAATGGAAGCTCGTGATTCTAAAAATACACCATCCCAAGTCGAACTCGAGGGTTCGGTTAGTGAGGTCACCATGGGAAATGAGTTTGAGTTCGAAGGAGATGAGGAGTTGGTTTTTGAGGATGAAAAAATGGAGGAAGAGATGATTGTGTTACATTCATTAGCATCGTCACCCTTACCCCTACCTAGTGAACTAACTAACCATTTTCGGAAGTTTTGAGGGAGATAAGAAAGGAGCCAAAAGACAATCACAAGCCTCCTAACCGCCCAACTCCTTCTGAACCACCTCTACCTCTACAAAAAATTCCTCTTCAAAGTTTTGTATTCCCACCTCTCTATTTTTGGATGCTCATGGTGAAGGGTCGTGCCAATGACCTTAAAAATACGGAGTTTCTTGGGAGGTGTCCCGAGTTTCTAAGTTAGGTTAGTATTTTTCTTTTCTTGAAAAAAAAATCATCAACCATGTCCTCAAACCCTTATCTGAAACCACAAGAATACCATCACAATCCACCACCAAAAACCACTACCAAAACCACCATCTAGGAGTACTACTAGTTGTTGTCTTTTGTGAGTGATAATCGGGATTTGCATAGTTGTGGCTTCGTAGTGGATGGATTAAAGTTTCATATTGGGCTGAGTTGGAGAACATGGAGGAGAGAACATTCATTTAGAAGTGAGCATTGCCATCACCGGGAAGGACCTCCAAGGTCCTAGTTGTGAGTATTTTTTTCTTTCTCCCTTATTTCTTTATCTTGTCATTTTCACATTGAGGACAATGTGTGTTTCAAGCGTGGGGAGGTAAAGAGAAATATATCTCATTGTATTATATTGTAGTGTGCATATGCTCCACTTCGATTTGTTTTGTTTGAAAAAAAATGAAAAATGAAAAAACAATTTCCGCTAAGTTGAAAATCCGAGAGGGCAGCTTAGGCAAAAGTGGGAGGCCCGGGTAGGTTGAAAACACGAAAGGGTGACCTATGCAAAAATGAGAGGCCAAATGGTAAGGAAAAAGGTGAGGGTGAGCATTGAAAAAGAAAAATGTGTGAAGCTAGAATGAAAACCTAAGAGGGCTCCTAGGCAAAATGAGAGAAAATGAGAGAAATGAAAATTTTTAAGCTTCTCTTGATTTGTCTATTGAGTGGCTTTTTCAGTGGAGTAAGTTAGCTTGGCATTATATGTATACCTCACTTTTGTTATGGTTTGTTGGTTGTTTAAATTATCTTAGGCTTTGGGATGTGAGAGTGTGAGAGATTCTTAATTCTTGGGGGTTAGGGTAGTCTAGGAATGTGATGTTGGATGTTTTGGGAAAACTTTGACATGCAAGTTTACACTTTGATCTTTGCTTGTTCTTGTTTACTCGAGGGCGAGTAAGGTTTAAGTGTGGGAAGATTTGATGAGACGTCAAATGTATGTATTTTTCAAAGCATTTAACATCTCTTTTGTCATATTTTCATTATAATATTGCTAGATTTATGTAGGTTTACATGATAAGGGGTTTAGACGACCATTTTCAATTTTTATATCTAAATCCTTCATTTTGTAACCTATGTTTAGTCTAATGGATTTTTGGTCCTTACGAGCATCTAGATTCCATTTTATGAGCTTCATTTGTAGATGTCTCGTGAGCCCTTTGGAGTGGTTTAGTGAAGGCCACATGCCAAAACGTGGTAGAAGATAGAAGGGTCGAAGAAGGAAGGCAATGAAGCAGATGAATTATCACCCGGAAGTTCAGACATAGTTCTTAAAATTATCTGAGAGGTATCAGCCTACAAGGGTAGTGTCATTGGATTCGTCTTCTCGAGCACTATAAAATCGACTATAAGAACTACCAAAATGGATCAACGGTTTACCCGTGGGAAGCAAAATAAGAAGCCGCAAATTGTAGCTTGCCCGGGCAGAAATGGCATCGCCAGGGTGGATGGATCTGAATTTTGGGCTGAAACCTCCACTGCCCGGGTGAGGCCATTTCTTCTCGGACGATGCCATTTTTGCCCGGGCGACGCCTGCTGCGTTTTGAACTTCTTTTTTTATCAACATGGGATATAAAGAGCCCATTTTCTTCCCCATTTGCCCAAGCTCGACCTGGGGGCTCAAAAACCCTAATTTTTCACCATTTTCTTCCATTGCTTCTTCTTCTTTTTTTTTTGTAGATCTTTGTTCTATGTTATTGGTTTTGGTTATCTAGCTTAGTTTTGCACTTGAGAGCAATTGATTGAGACTTCCTTGCTAATGTCTTGAGAATCATTTTCATCTATCTATTGCTTTCTCTATTGTGCATTTATTGAGGTTTGAATGTGGATTGTTAATGGCATTAATGTTGCTGTTAGCTTTAGTATATGAATTGCTTGTATGATTGCTTGTTAGGGTTGGGAGAAAGTAGCCAATTTTCCCATCTTTTAATGTGGAATCCAAGAGCATGAGTTAGAGCTTCTAAATGATGTTAATGTGTTGATACTTCCTAGATGAATGTGATGATGTTGAACTTTTTGTCATTTTTTTTTAGGTAGCAAATGAGATAAGTCTATGAATGTCGATCGTTCTTGACTAATCTTGTGTAAATGCATGAATTTGTTAAATGCTTAGACATAGTGTAGTGCTTATAAGTGTTGTCAAGCTTGTTGAGTCTTCTTGCTCAATGCCATTAATGGGATCATTTAGTCATTTTTTAACTAAGGGAGTCATTGGTGAGGTTTTACAAGAGATGTCGAGTTCACTCTTGCAAACTACTATCTAAGAAGGATATAAGATTTATCTTCACAAGAAGTAGTTAAAACAATGAATAGATTGGTTCACTTGTTCTTGAAGCTTTTGTTATTTAGCATTCATGTGTTCTTAATGCTATTTTTTACTTCATTTATGCCATGGGGTGTTTGAGAATAGGAAGTGTTTGTATGATTAACGTGTTAGGGTGTTTGAAAAATGACAAATTCCTTAGCTCTTTGGCATAAGAATCCATGAACATGGACTTAGATCTTCTCGTGTATAATGTGTTGTGATTCTTGCTAGATAAGTATGATAATGTGGATTGTTCTCATATTTATCCTATAGATGCAATGAAAGGTTGAATCTTGAATGTGGTTTGTTTTAGGTTTAGCCTAATGAATGCTATGTTTGGTTAAATGGCTATGTCTTTGGTAAAAGGCTTGTTATCAAATCTATGATCCTTCGTGTGAAATGCCATTAATGAAATACCTCTATGGTGTGGTTTTCTTAGAGTGATTGTCAATGGGGTTTTCAAATGATCGTTGTTTGTCTTTGTAAATTACTATTAAGAAGGAATGAATCTTGATCTTCGAATGGGAAGTGATAACATTCCTCATAGGTAACAAATATGATTGAATGAGTGAATGGTTCAATGATCTACATGAGGTTTGGAAGTGGATATCAATTGCCCCCAAGGCTTTATCTTTTGTAATTTCTACCCCCTTTTCTTAGTTTGTTTGATGATTACCACAGTTACTTAACTTTGCTAGTTGTTTTGTCTTTTACTTTCATAACTGATGTGCCCATTTTATATGGTTATATTAGGACTTTTAGGATTCACGTTTGTACACTTTTGTGCTCTAAATGTGGCATTTTGCCTTGAAATTCTCTAGGGAGGGTTAAAAGCGACTTTTACACTTTTATTACTTTTCTAGAGAATTTTGTGTGACAAGGCACTTTGTTTGAAGACTTTGAAGACTTTAAAGACTTTGAAGAATACCTTTGAAGATTTGAAGACTTGTATTTGAGCTTTTGAAAACTTGAAGAATTGAAGAAAAGTGAAAAGAAGAGGAGGACAAGAAACAAGAAGAAGAAAGAAATCAAAATTCTGGAATCGAGCACCGTCGCGACTCGCGACAAACCCATCGCGACTCACGATAGACATATGGCCAGAAATTCTTCTTGCTTTTTGTACTATAAATACTCACCTTATCCTCTCCTCTTTACAACACGAATCCAGCTTCTTCTTCCTGCAATTTTTTTGGGTTCAAACCCTAGTTTTTCTTTCTTCATTTTCTTAGTCTTTGTAGGTTAATCATGTCTTTTAATTACCTAGCTTAGTTTTATCTTGGGAGCAATGGATTCGATCTTCCATATCTATCTATTTAGTGTTTTTTCTATTGTGCATTTATTGAGCTTTGAATATGAATTGTTAATGGCATTGATGTTGTTGGAAGCTTGAGTATATGAATTTCTTGTATGATTACTTGTTAGGGTTGGGAGAAAGTAGCTAATTCTCCCCTCTTTTAATGTGGAATCCAAGAGCATGAGTTAGAGCTTCTAAATGATGTTGATGTGTTGATAATTGCTAGATGAATGTGATGATGTTGAATTTGTTTTCGTGTTTGTTTTAGGTAGGAAATGAGAGAAGTCAATGAATGTTGATCGTTCTTGGCTAATATTGTGTAAATGCATGAATTGGATAAATGCTTAGACACTGTGTAGTGTTTATAAGTGTTGTCGAGCTTGTTGATTCTTCGTGCTCAATGCCATCAATGAGATACTTTTAGTTGTGTTTCGGCTAAGGGAGTCATTGGTGAGGTCTGACAAGAGATGTTGAATTCACTCTTGCAAACTACTATCTAAGAAGGATGGAAGATTTATCTTCACAACAAGTAGTAGAAGTAGTGAATAGGTTTTTTCACTCGTTCTTGAAGCCTTTGTTATTTAGCATTCATGTGTTCTTAATGCTATGTTTTACTTCATGTATGCCATGTGTTGTTTGAGAATAGGAAGTGTTTGTATGATTGAAGTGTTAGGGTGTTAGGAAAGTGACGAATTCCTTAGCTCCTTTGCATGAAATCTAGGAACATGAACTTAGAACTTCTTGTGCATAATGTGTTGTGATTCTTGCTAGATAATTATGTTAATGTGGATTGTTCTCATATTTATCCTATAGATGCAATGAATGGTTGAATCTTGAATGTGGTTTGTTCTAGGTTTAGCCTAATGAGTTCTATATTTGGTTAAATGGCTATGTCTTTGGTAGAAGGCTTGTCATTGTCAAAGCTATGGTCCTTCGTGTATAATGCCATTGATGTAATACCCCTATGTTGTTTTTTGTCTAGGGTTATCATCAATGAGGTTTGCAAATGGTCGTTGTTTTTCTTTGCAAATTACTATTAAGAAGGAATGAATGTTGATCTTTCACTGACATTCCCCATAGGTAACAAATGTGATAGGATGAGTGAATGGTTCAATGATCTACATTAGGTTTGGAAGTGGATGTCGATTGCCCTCAAGGCTTTGTTTTTGTAGTTTTAAAACCCCTTTTCTTAGTTTGTTCGATGATTAGCATAGTTACTTGACTTTGCTAGTTATCTTGTCATTTAATTTTTCATAACTTAGGACAACCAACCAACCAAACCCCCCATTTTTTACATGCTTTAATATGTGTATATATATCTAATCCTAGCCTAAGATCAATTTTTTGTGTTTAAACGTTTAAGAAAATCCCTCTTCCGACCCCGACTTGCCGCTATCTACGTAGTTGTAGATAGTAAGCATTTAGGGCTTATAAATATTAACTTTGATAGGTACAACGACGACCTCCCAATAACTTAGGAAAATCAACCAACCAAAACTCCCTCATTTACTTGCTTTTATATATATATAATTATACACACACACACACTTCTAGCATAATATCCACCTTTTATGTTTAAAAGCTTAAGAAAATCCATCTTCTTCGTGGACGACCCCGATTTGCCAATATCTACTTAATTGTATTTAGTAAGCATAAAGAGATTATAAATTATAACTTTGAGAGGTACAACGACGACCTCCCAGGGCGGGGTGGTATTGGTATGAAAATTGATACCCGTCATGGGTAATGAGTCGGGCATGGATATTAGTTCATACCCGCCCTGCCCCACTATACCCGCTATGTACACACTAATTTATATTATATAATAAACTATTCTTTATCCATAATGCTCATGTTTTACTTATAATACTTTCATGTAAATATTATTAGACTTTTAATATTAAAGTTATTAATTTTGAATTAAAATTTAGGTGTTTTTTGGAGATATAAATAGGGTGAGTAAAATGGATTTGAAGTGGGTATGGACACCCAAGTGAATGATAGGGCAGGATGGATTTTAATGTTATACCCGTCATGGGTTATGGGACGAGTATGGTATGAAAATTTTACGTGGGCATAAATATGGAGGTACCATAATCCGTACCTGTCCTGCCCTACCCCATTGTCACCCCTACTCAAGTGGACTAAACACTTCGATGTTCAAGAAGAACCACCCCTCGTTCCCATCTGGCTCACAGTTGAATTCCCTCCTGCGTATTACCTACTCAAATACTGTATCCCGCCCATAGCTAGCTGCCTTGGAGAACTGATCTTCGCCGACCAATCAACCATCAATCATACAAGGTCCTCAACTACCAGGAGCCTGGGTGTGGGCTGGTATGGGCCGCTGAGGGCGAGCGGATGATCGCCTTTCGCCTCAACTACCAGGATATGCATGGAGATAGATCTAAATGCTAGCTTTCCGGAAATAATAAGGTTGGGTTCTGTCAGGGAGAATAAATGGTACAATATAAAGTACGAAGATCATCCGGCGTACTGCAGCAAGTGCTTAGAGATCGGACATCCTACGATGGAATGCGATCAAGCAAAGGAAAAACAACCAAAGGAATATATCCAAAAGCCAAAGGCGAATCTGATCCCTGACCAAGGTCTCAAACCTAGGGAGCAACTGCAGCAACAAACAAATCAACAAGAGGAGGAAATTTTCCAAGATACGGTGGACATCATACACAATGAGGAGCCAAAGCCTAAAGCCACAAAGAGGTTGGGCAGAAGTAGAACTGAATGGAGAGTTATACAAAATACACTCAGTCAGCCCAACTAGAACAGAGCCACAATCCCAGAAGAAGGCGAAACTATCTTTTACAAAGAGATATTTCAACAACTGGCAGTCAAATGATGATATGCAGCTCACACAGAAGCTTACTCCCAATCATATTCCATCATTCTCTGATAAATCAGTTTTATTTCAGAGTTTTAAATCATTTCAGAAAAACCTTATGACTAAATTTTGTTTACAGGAATAGTCAAGTGCAATCAATCTAGAAGAGGATAGCCAAAGGACCAACTCCCCCCAAATTCCCAGTGGCAGCAGCACATCAAACATGGGAGAACCAGAGATCTTAAGCACACCAAAGGAAGTGACAGGAGAGCCAGGTAACTCAGGTAAGTCCCCCTGATCCCGCTAAATCGTTTTTTAGCTCCCCGGCTATAATAATTACTTGCATGAAAGTTAAATCAAAGTCTATTAATTAATGTTAAACTTCTTTCTTAGAATGTTAGAGGAATCATATCTGCTAGTCTTAGATTACATAAATTATTACACCTACACAAGTTATCCATCCTGGTCATTATTGAGCCCAAGCTTAAAATGGATACCTTAGACAGATTCAGGCTATCACTAGGTTTAATGCTTTTTCATCGCAAGATTCAAGAATATGGATGATGTTTAGAAATGAATTTATCCCTACAAAAATCAATGAAAATGGGGACTTCTTACAGATCTCTGTACAGAAGAACCATTCAGATCACATATTTCAATTGTTTTCCATCTATGCTAAACATAATAGAGCAATTAGAAACCAATTGTATATGAATTTAGAAATTAAATTCAGTCACATAAGTGAACCAGTAATTCTTGCAGGTGATTTTAATGTGATAAGGACCATAGAGGCAACTCAGTCCTATGTGGAAATAGCATAATAGAGTTTGATTCATTTATTGTGTGTAATGGGCTGTTTGACATGCTAACAGTGGTAATAGTTTTACTTGGTCTAATGGTAAAAGGGGCATACACAAGGTCAGTACGATATTGGATATGATAATGGCTAATGACAACTGGAAAACCTATTCCCAAACACTTCACTGCAGGTTTTAAGTAAAACCCCTTCTGACTACTCTCCAATCATATTAGACACCCCAATCCCAGGAGCTATCCTTCCCCTGGTCATTTAAATTTCAAAGTATGTGGTAAGAGAGGCCAGAGCTGATAAATGTCATAAAACGATGCTGGGAACAGGATATGCCTTTTACTGACATTAAGGCTTTTACTTCTAAACTCAAAAGATTATAAACAAATCTTAAACTCTAGAATAAAACCTAATATGGAGATGTTTTTGATAACATCAGAAGGGCTGAGACACAAGTTCAAGGATTGGAGCTAGAATGTGACCAAACCTTAGATGGTCAAGACCTTAATCTCTTAGGTGAAGCTGTAGCTAACTTAAATCTGAGACTGAAAGAGGAAAACCACTTCTAGAAACAAAAGGCTAGGGACAAATGGCTTAAGGGTGCACCAAATTATTTCATAATACTGTTAGGATGAAACAAGAAAGACTGGAAATTAACAAGATTAAAAATGAATAAGGGGCCTGGCTTACTGATCAAGAAGAAACGGGAGAACATGATGCCGGGTATTTTAAAAGTCTACTCACAGATGATAGCTCAGACATAACAGGGGTGGCCTTAACCAAATGCATGTCTTCACTCCAACCTTAATAACAGACCAGGATAATAGCAACCTGATAAAATTAATACAGATGGAGGGGCTGAAGAAAGTTGTTCTCAGCCTTAATCTAAACAGTGCTACTGGTCCTGATGGGTTTTCAGGAACAATTTACAAGTATGCATGGGACATTATCAAACATGATCTTCTTATATGTATTTAGGAATTATGTGGTTAGTCCCCTTAACCCCCAGCATAACCAGTATCTTCATATGCCTAATCCCAAAGACCAATACACATAATGCCCTCGCATATTTCAGACCTATCTCTCTTTCCAACTTTAGCAATAAGATCTTCTTTGAGTTGATGGTTGATAGGATAACATTAGTAATTGATAAATGCATCTCTGATGAACAAAGTGTTTTTATCAAAGGGATGGAAACTCATGACAATATACTGGTCATGCATGAGTTGGTGAGAATGGTGGATAAAAGAGACCAATCCTTAAACATGATAACAAAAATTGACATGTCAGAAGCATTCGACATAGTGTCATAGCTCTATCATGTCATGAGATGAGATGGGCATTCGAGGTTGAACCTTTTTATATACCAGGTCTCCAAAAGGGGACCTAGTTTTCTTATTTTTAATTTTTACTAGAATATCAAAAGGTGCGTGTGTCTAGCAATCACGAGTGTTATTGCATCCAAAGTGGCGTGTCAAAAAAAGGTATTGCTATATCACGCCATGTATTTTACTAGTTTCCGCCCTAATACGTATATACACGTATAATACAAATATTAGATTTTCAAAATAAAACAAAAATCAAAAACAAAAAAAAAACCACACCGGTCTCCGCCGCCGCCGCCAGTCTCCGCCGCCATGAGCCAGCGCCGTCGCCGCCGTCCGCCACCACCTTCTCTTCTTCTTCGTCTTCTCCGTCGGTCTCGCCACCGCCACCACCGTGCCTCCTCCGCCGTCCCTCATCCGCAGTAAAACCCTAGCCCCGCTGCCGTCCCTCCTTCTCCTTCGCCTCGTCCCCGCCGTTCCTCCACCTTCGCCCCCGTCGATCGAAACCCTAGCCCAGCCGAGCTCCTCCACCTTCGTCCCCGTCGATCGAAACCCTAGCCCAGCCGAGCTCCTCCTCCTTCGTCCCCGTCGATTGAAACCCTAGCCCAACCCGAGCTCCTCCTCCTTCATCCCCGTCGAGCTCCACCCGCCGTCGAGCGAAGCTAGCCCCGCCATCCTCCATCGTCCTCGTCCCCTCGAGCGAAACCCTAGCGGCGGAGAAAGGGAGAAGCGGTGGAGAACGGGAGCCGCGTTCGCCTTTGGCCGAGGAGAACGGGAGGGAGCCCCGTTTGCCGAGGAGAGCGGGCTCCGATTCAGCCGAGGAGAACGGGAGCGAGCCTGGTTCACCGAGGAGACCGTGGAGAGCGGGAGCCGGTTCATCGTGGAGAGCGGGAGCAGGTTCGCGAGGAGAACGGGAGCCGGTTCGAGAGCGAGAGCGGAGAGGAGAGTGGGAGAGGAGAACCGGAGATGAAGTTTTCGCCGGAGAAGAAGATTGGAGAAGATGAAGTTCGCCGGAGAATGAGATCGGAAAATCGGGGAGAAAGGAGGAGAAGGCGGAGGAGAAGGAGGAATCGGAGGCGGAGGAGACACGGTGGCGGCGGCCAGGCAACGGCGGCGCCTTCTTTATTTTAAATTAAAAAGTAATTATTTAATTTTAATTTAATTTTCTTTTAATTTTAATTTTTATTTAATTTACTTATTTAAATTAAATTTAAATTAATATTATATATTAAATAGTATAAATACATGGCGTAATCAAGTAAAATACAGGACGTGATATAGCAATCCACCAAAAAAAGGTGAAAAGGCAGTTGCATCTTTTCATGGTTTTTAGTTTTTCAAAGCTATTATTACCAAGCTGCCGTTTCAGGTTATTAACTGCTCCCCATTTCTTCAAATTCTATTTTCATTCATTTGCAGGTAACTTCACAGAGGAGATTTTTATTTCAGAGCCACTTCTTTTTTCCCTTTCCATCAGCAGCTTCATCCTTGCCATTTTCCTTTCGAAACCAGTAAGTTTTCCCTCTTTTCTTTCCTTTGCTGTCTCTTCTTTCTTCAAAATAATGGCCATCACCGAAGAGAGTTCCACTGAGAGGGGGTTTTCCAGATGGGGAATAGATTAATTAGCGTGAGAGGGTAAGTATTGATTCTGAATCTAACCATTCTAAAGGGGCGCGATATGAATTTGACATGGAAGAAGATATTCTCGGGCACACAAGCAATGACCCCGAGGTTTTTCCTATCACATACATACCTCCTTAAGAATATACTAAAGTCTGGCCACCAGGTATGGGTAAAACCTACGTGAGGCGATCCCCTACTACTGGTATGGTCGGTTTCTATCCTCCATCATATGTAACCCTCGAGGCCAGAGAAGAAGAGGATGTATCTCCCCAAGGAAAAAAGGTACCCCTTGAGGGGGAGGAGGTGTCTGGAAAGGTTTTAAAGGTGTCTCAAGGGGAGAAAACATCTCGGGGGAAGAAGAAAGTGTCTCGAGGAGGAAAGATTGGAGCTTCTACCAACAAGCTCTCATTCTCGAAGGCATGAAAAGATATCTCGAGGATCCTAGCTTCGATTCCCCTTGGCCAGCGTGTAGCTCCAGATACAGATTTCCAACTTTTTCAAGAGAGAGATATCTCAGACAATCTTCCAGAAGGTTGATCAGTCATTTCCCTTAGGCATTTGCACTGCGGGCTCTGCTTTCTTTTTCCACCCCTTTTCTCTAAACTTCTCGAGCAATTTCAAGTGAGTCCCGCTCAATTTCATCCTAACGTTTTGGTAATTATTATGATGTTTTTAATGAGATTCCACGAGTTTGGGACTACGCCAATGTATAAGTTTCTTCGTTTGATGTACTACGTATCTTATAGTGGAAAATCCTCGAAGAAGATTATCAATTTCACTAGCTGGGAGATGCACCACAAAGTCATTACTATTACCTCACATCTCGGTTGAATGGAATAATCGGAGGAAATGGATCTCATTTGATTGCAGAAGGTATCGAGTTCCCCAGTAGAACTCAAATTTGAAGATCGAGTCCTCTAAGCCAAGGGAATACACTTTTCCAGACCGCCTCGAGGGTGATAGGCAACGCTTTTTATCCACCCCCCTTGATTATAGCCTTTACTTGAATTCCAATCAGAATGTTGGTGGTTTTGTCTGGTCACCTATGATTTACGAGAAATATGCATATAAGAAACTTATGAAGGATATTAAGAAGTGAAAAATATCCTCCGAGGATCCCTTTCCGGAGCCCCCTCTCAATACCCCTGATAGCGGTTTTAGACCCTCGGAAGTCTCCGGAGGAGTTTTAATAAAGTTTTGCTGTTATTTTCTTTCTTTACTTTTTCTCTTCCTTTACTAATCTCATTTTCATGTCTTTTTTTCAGTGAGTCTTGGTGCAGCTTTGGGTCCCAAGAAGAATGACCATAATGGAACCCCTACCCCCTCGAATCAGACTTCCACCTCTCCAGTGGGTGGTGGAAGGCTTGTTCAAAAAAAAGAGAAGGCCCTACTTTTACATCCAGGAATCAGCGCCAAAGGGTAGAAGGTGATGGTGGGCGAACTTCCCACGTCTCCCAACAGCCAAACCCATAACTGTCCTCCTCGAACACGGTGGTAGCCACACCCAGTGTTCTTACTATAAATGAGCAGGTCCTCTCTACCATGATCACCGATCCTCGGGATAGCTTATAAATAGTTGTATACATTTGTGGAAATTTCTTGTGATTTTCAAGTTGCTTATTCATCTAATAGAATAACTTCAATCATTTTCTAGGTTCACCCACAACTCGGCTAAATGATCCAATGCTTGGCCACTCTTTTACAAACTGTGACTTCAGGTTAGGGTAGGCTGCAGGAGCGGTTGAACCAAAAAGACCTTAAGATTTTTGAGCTAAGAAACTCTCTCGAGGCTCAGAGGAAGAAGATTGAAGTGTTCGAGGCCAAGAAGAACTCTTGAGGTTTAGAAGAAAAAGATAGAGATGTTCTAGGTTGATAAAAGAAAGTTCATCCCCGAGAAAGATGCGCTCGAGAAAAGGGCTAGAGCAGCCGAGGACCCCATTGCCCAAGTTTGTCTGCTCAAAGCATTGAAAGACAAGTTGTTGAACAGTTCTAAACTGTTCAAATTCTTTGTGGACCTCCTCAAACTGGCAAAACAACTTGGGTACTAGCCTCTTCCCTGTCCGAGGATGGCGCTAAATTGTTGGACGAGCTTATCAAACCTGAGCTCGTGGCCATTATGGACATAAAGTGGAATGAGTCGATCAATCATTTTGGTCTGAGCTTTGCCTTACTAGAATATTTTAAGTCCAGTGGGCAATTTCTCATAGCTCAGAGGATTCAAGCGCTTACCCCTGAGAAAACACCAGACGAGGCCCCCAAGCAACTCACTTCAGCTAAGCAAGTTGTGGGAGAGCAGAATCCAACCACCACAAAGGAAGATTCCACTAGGGTAGGGAAATGAATGTAACTTTTTGCCAAATTTTTCCCCCTTGAGAAACTTTCTTTCCTTTTAATGCCAAGGATCTTTTTTACTTCTTGGTTATTTACTTAATATCACATTTTTCCTCGTAGTGTAATTCATTGAAAAAGCTGCTAGAATGCACTTACCAAGAGCTCTCGAGTACTCGAATGGAGCTGAATGAAACATGTGAGCATCTAATGAAGGCAATGTGGCGAGGATAAAAACTCTTTACAAAATAAAAATTATCATCAAAGAGGAGCTAAAGTCATGGCACTCCAAAGAACACCCTGCTTTTAAAGAGTTTGTGAAAAAATTCTTAGCCAAAAAGTTCAACGGAGTGGTTCCTCTCGAGGTGGTGGAAAAGCATGATCCCGCTGAACGAAGCTATAAAGAATTGGTGCATCAAATTAATAATCAATTTGGATCTTTGAAAAGATGTTTTGCCAACGCCAATAAGCTGCCACTCCTCGAAGCTGCCTGACCACTTGCATGGATGAATCATACAAGTTTAGGTCACAAGTAGAGCAGATAGCTGAACTTTACGTGGTAGCCATGGGTGAAATTGCCAGGCTAGAGGAAGGACTGTTAACGAAGGGTCCGTCCGCTAACGAAGATCCTTTCCTATTTGAATCCCTCCTTGCTGAGAATGCTCGACTCCTGGGGGAAATCGAAGCCTGGAAAGTACAAGCTAAGGAGTTCAAGGATATGATTGCTTCATATGAAGTGAGCCTTCGAGCTCACATGCTTTCTCATGGTATTCCCACTCCATATCTGATAGACTCTCAACACATGCCAAAATTTCTTCTTAGAGCTGCTTTCTATTAGATTAAGGAGGTCAAGGTGTACGAGAATGGGATTGACCGACAGAAAGCATCTTCTGACCTTATCCTGGAGTGGCTAAGAGAATTGCGATCAAAAGCTCAACCCCCCCCCCCCCCCCCTCGAGAGGTCGTGGATCCTCCTGATCAAAGAAATCGATTTCTAAGGGAGCTAATAGGAACCTTGCATCCTCAAGAAAGTCTACTAAACAATCTTCAAAAAAGGCAACATGGAGGTGAAGGGTCTACTTTGAGGGATTCGGACAGCATGCATGCGACAAAGCAATATAAAGTAATATCACTGCTAGACCCATCCAAGTACCCCGGAGAGGAGAAAATAAAGAATTTTTAAAGTTCGGCCAACATCAAAATGGAAGAACTTGAGCAATTGGAAGCAAGATTGGAATAGTTGGTCCCTTCTCGAGGGATCCTCCGTTAAATAGATAGGTTTGTTCCATGTTGTTCTGTAAGCATATTTTACTGATGTCAATGATCCAATGTATCATGTACCTAATATACATACATATATATACATATATATGTGTGTGTGTATAAGTTTTTAAGTTTACCATAATGGGATTGATACTGATTGAGTGTACATCCCTTTATCAAATTGTAAATCTCAAGGATTGTCACCATTTACGAATTAGAATAGACACTTAAAGGTATAGTATAACGGATTACTACTTTGTCCTGAGGTAGTGTTCAAGGACTTAATAATTGTGAACATGATTCTTATTAACATTCTCCCTTAGTCAAATTGTTAAGTGTATGAGTTCGAGAATTTAACTTTGTTATCAATCAAGATTGAAATTAACTTCGGAGTGCTGCTTATCAGCATATCACTCAATTTTCATAAGGTATTGTAAGCATGTTATAAAAGAAATTGAAAAATGCAAGAACACCAAAAATTTTACCCAGGTTCGGTGCTTCCACCTACATCCTGCAAAAATAGCTCCACCAGATAACCAATCAAGATTACAAGGGTACTATGAGAGTGCTGCTTATCATCATATCACTCAATCATCAGCCTGAGCTAGAATTAACATCCAGAGTGCCACTTATCATCATATCACTCTATCACCAACCTTAGCTGGAATCAACATTCAGAGTGCCACTTACCAGCATATCACTTGATCATTTCCCTTAGCTGGAATTAACATTCAGAGTACCTCTTATCAGCATATCACTCAATCATCAGCCCTAGTTGGAATCAACATTCAGAGTGCCGCTTATCAGCATATCACTCAACCATCAGCCTTACCTGAAATTAACATTTAGAGTGTCGCTTATCAGTATATCACTAGTGCTATCAAAGTTGATAATACTTCCTCAAATTGGTAACACTCCACCTTCTCGGTACTCAAATTCCATTTATGGCTTCGAGGACATAATTACCTCCTGGATGTGCTTTGATCACCCTATGAGGTCCTTCCCTGTTTGCAGCCAATTTTCCTTCAGGCTCATGTCGACTATTTTCATTCTTTCTCATCACCAAATCCCATGGATTAAATAACACTTTTTTCACTCTTCTATCATGATATCATTTAGTATGTTCTTTTACCTTTTCCTTGTGTAGGGAAGCCAGCTCCCGTCGTTCTTCTTCCATATCAAGATCCAGACACCAGTTCTCATGATTATTTATCTCATCTGTGGCTGCCATTATCCTTGGACTAGGAACTCCTCTAGGATAACTGCTTCCAAACCATATACGAGGTTGTATGGTGTTTCTCTAGTATCATAGGATCCAGTTGTTTGATATGCCCACAAAACATTTGGTAACTCCCATATCCAATTACCTTCTGCCCCCTCGAGCCTGGATCGAATACCATTCACTATCATTCAGTTGGTTAGTTCTACCTGTTTATTGGCCTGGGGGATGATAAATTGCCGTCACCATTTTTTTAAAATTTTATACTCCTCGCACCACTTCTTGTACATATCCTGAGCAAATTGTGTTCCATTATCTATAATTACTGTTCTTGGAATTTTGAAGCGACATATAATGTTCTTCCGACATAAGGCAATGAATATATTTCCCTTTATATTCGTTAAAGGCGCAGCTTCAACCCACTTTGTGAAGTAATCAACGGACACTATGAGGTACTTGAACATCCCCTGAGCTTCAGGGAAAAGGTCCTACTAGATCGATTCCCCACTTATCGAATGACTATAAATACTTGTCATCTCCTCTTGTGGGACATGAGTTATCGAAGCATGCTTCTGGCACTGATGACAGGCCTGTATGTATTCGTTCTCATCATCAAACATCAATGGTCACTAGTACCCTACTCGAATGAGCCTTCTCACAACCGATTGAGCCCCATGGTGAGTACCGCAATTATCAATGAACACCCTTTTTACTAGAGATGTTCCAATTACCGCCGAAATTACCATAAGGTCAGCATGGGGCATCTGATCTGGGACTGCATCTATTTCTGAGAATGCCACAGTCTCGTCTGGGCAAAATCTTTTATGATGGGTTCTCCTGAGGAACCTTTCGTGTGTTCACTCTCATTACAACATTCGAGGAGCTTTGTCCAACAATTCCATTGATGACATTAATCACCCTCTATATTGGTGGATTTTCCCCATTCCTATTATCCTAATTACCTCCTTGCTGCTCCTGCTGTCTTTCATGCCCTCTTTCTTGTCCTCTATCTCGAATCATGTGCTCTCGAGGCCTTCATATGCTCTTAAGGCCTTCCCCATTCCTATTATCCTGATTTCCTCCTTGTTGCTCCAGTTGTCTTTCATGCCTACCCTCCTGTCCTCTATCTCAAATTATGTGCTCTCGAGGCCTTCTGTCTCCTATACCCCTATTATTCTGATTGTTTCTTTTGTATGGCTGCCATTCTCTTCGATCATCCCAGGGCCTTAGAGGCCCAGCATGGTTATTTTGGGGTCCTGGGCCTTAAAACTGTCTTTCTTTCTCACACATTTCAATCTCCATCCTTAACTGCATGCAATTGTTTGTGTCATGGTCATAATCCCTATGATGATCACAATATCGGTTTGTTGCCCTTCTGGCCATTACCTCATTTAGTGAGTTATGCATAGGTGGGGGTGGTCGAAACAGTCATTTGTGTATACTAAGAATCTACGCAGGGGTTCTTCCTCTAGGTGTTGGTAACATGGAAGCATACCTCTCAAATGTGGGTCTATCTAGTTCCATCGGTCTTTTCCCTCAACGGTCCATATTCTTTCTAGACTTCTTCGTCAGGCTGTCTCTCTTTTTTCTAGTAGCTTCATCTACCCTCGAGTACTATTCTACTACCTCCTAAAGTTTTTGCAAGGTTTTGGGAGTATTCGTACTTAACTTCTTATACAATTCCAAATCATGCATCCCAGCAAATATCCTTGAATCACTTCTTTCTTTGTGGTCTCTATTACTCCCAAACTCATGCCGATGATAAAAGGCCCTCGTGCTTTCCCCCGGCTTTTGCTTAGTTTGATAAAGTTCTTACAGAGTCTTCGTGAAATTTTTATTCTGCGTATATTGGCTTAACAAGGCTCCACTAAAGTCTCTGTAGGAGTGAAGCAAGCCCCTTGGTAATTTGTTGAACCATTCTTGGGCCTTCCCTCGAAGATAGCTCCCTATTAGCTTACATGTCAGCTTTTCCTCAAAGTTCCTCGAATTTATCAAACTTAGGAATTTTTGGATGAACTCTCGAGGATCTGTCTCACCACTGTAACTAGAAAGTCCATCTGGGGGCTTCACGTCCATTGGCCAATGAACCCTTATTATCGCCGAGCAAAAAAGGTGACCCCGCCGCCTAGCCCATCGACCCAATCAATCTATCTAACTCCCTTTTGAGGGAATCACCTGCATCGGCTCCTGATTCATGTTGCCTTCTAATAAAATTCAACCCTTGTTTATTCCCTCCAAATTGCGAAGGGTAAGTAGGTCGAGCTCCCGTTTACCCATAATTTTCCCAAGGCTGCACGAACCCAGGATAAGTTGGTAACTACCCATAGGGTTTATAAGGCCCTTGATTGGCCATTGCCCCCTCCAGTCCTGCATTTCCTTATCCTTGAACTCCAGAATAAGTCACCATTATGTATCCCTTCTGAGCTCCTGAAATTGTAACTGTTGAAGTAAATGGAACTAGAGGAGGCATCGAGTACATTATTCCTTGTGGGTAATCCGAGAGAGAAGGTTGAGGTCTTGCCTGTAATGCCTCTCCAACATACGCTAGGTAAGGATAAGCTATCATTAGCTGAGATGTCAACCCTACTGTCACTCCTATAGGTGAGAGTGGCAAAAAACCATGCAGGACCCTCACACCCCTCGAGGGGGGGAGTAACTTGATATCTTGTCGCGGCCAAAGCCTGTGTTGCTTGTTCTAAATCTTGATTTGGCCTTGTCGCCCCTATATTATAATTCCTTTTCATGGTCCACTCGTAAGCTTCCATAAAAGAATCAGCAAAAACCTATGTGAACCTTCCATCCCTATTATCTCTCGAACCGACTAGCCCATTTTGAGCAGATCCCATATTTCTAGCTTCCCGTTCTATATTAACATATGGCATCTCGAGGACCCCGCAACATCCACTTGAGTAGTTTCAGCAACATACGGATTAGGTCCACTTGGGATTTGTACCCTTTCATGCTCCGCGCCTAAAACAGGCTTCACCCTCGACTCAACCACTATACTCAAACCTCTCCCGTCGTAGTACCCTACATCTCCTGGGGATTAACCACATCTCTTTTCTTATATTGTGCTTCATTACCGGCTCATGTACCTTTTAACCTCAATCTCTCACTCATTCGAGTAATTTTGGACATAAACTCATAAATCCAAACTTGGCTTAGTCGTCCCAATAGACGGCACCAATTGATGCATCTGAGACAACCGAATAGTCAACGAACTTGAGCCTCTCGAACTTGACCTGCGATAAAATTGTCCCTGGGGATCCCAGGGGTCAGTCTTCCGATGCTTAAATCGGTAAAGAGTATGTATATGGTTTACAAGATAGATATGAATACATAAAATGGATACATACCTGGTATTTATATTGTATACTCTTAAAAATAATATCCTTATTTATAGCCTTTAATGCCCTATAAATACGGAAGACATTACATGGTCTATTGACACCTTAATTGAGCCGATGTTAGTATATCCCAACACAACTTTTGGGCCCAACCTCTATCAAGGCTTTCATGGGCATTTTGTAAATTTAACTCTCGGTAACATAAGATCTGCTATGTTCTCAGTTTTAGTCAATAGAAATTCAAATGGTTTTCTTATAGCTTCTAGAGGTTTAATATCCCCTATTTTATTCAACATTATAGCTGAAGTTCTAAACAGGGGTTTAAAACTAATGTTCCAAAATAACTATCTAGATAGCTTCAAAATCCCTGGAAACGTGAGAATGAGCTATCTGTCTTATGGAGATGATACGGTTATGTTTCTTAGAGTAACTAATAAATCCTTATAAATCCTAATGCTTTTCCTAGCTGAATATGAGAGAGCTACAGGTCGGGTCATTAATTATAGTAAATCAGCTTTCTATGTTGGGAATAAGACCAGTCAAACCACCAAAGATAGAATCAAAACCATCTTCAAAATGACACAGGTTCAATTTCCTTTCACATACCTAGGTGTGCAGGTTTATAAGAAAAGAAAGTTCAATTCTTATTTCCAATCAATGACAGAAAAAGTGAACTCTAAGGTTCAGAACTGGAATAATAAAATACTGAATCAGGCAGGGAGATTGGTACTCATTAAGCATGTCATCTTAGCTATCCCACGGCATGTCTGGTGTGTCATGGCACCAACATCTCACACAATGGATAGATTTGAAGCTATTTTTCCGGATTTTTTGTGGAGGGAAAATGAGGAAAACAAACATAAGAGACATTGAAAGGTCTGGGATAAATTAACTGCTAATTTTGATGAAAATGGTCTTCAAATTAGGGATTTCAGAACAATCATACTTCCCTTTTACCTTAAATTGTGGTGGAACTTGCAGCAGTGGAAGAGTATGTGGTCAAAAGTTATCTGGGCAATGCCAATTTCAGCCAGATCATCAGACTCATGGAAAAAGACAGTGAAAGTAGCTCAAATAGCCGAGGCAAATACTTTCATAATGCTAGGACAGGGAAATTATAATTTTAGGATATCTAATTGGACTAGGATTGGTTGTCTAATACATAAATGGGACCCTCGGCATATAATACATGAACCTCTACTCTTAGTTAAGGACTTCCTAGCAGACAGATGGCAGTATATACAACTGTTTAGGCAGTGCTTTACTGATCATGTTATGCAGGTGCTGGACAAAAACCATATTTTATTAGAGGGTGATGATCATATGATCTGGATTCCAACAATAGCAGGTAACTTCAACCTCAATTCTGCCTATGAGTTAATCAGAAAACATGATTTACACTCTGCAGCTCAGGCCAAGGTATGGAACAAACTTCTCCCTAGAAAGACTGCAATATTTTGCTGGAAGTTGGTGAATAAGATTATTCTATGTATCTAGCTGTGCTCTATGCCACAAAGATCAGGAATATTTTTATCATATTTTCATAGTTGTGGATTAGCTAAGGTTTTATGGTCATGTAGCTCACAATTACTTGGATCAGGGAACCTCATTTTAGGCATCTATTTGATAGGGATTCATGGCACTGTTCCTATAAAAAAGATTCCAAGACAAAGAATAATTTTGCTAATTTAATGCCTAATGTTACATGATGGTTGATATGGAAGGCAAGATGTTCGGGTATTTTTAAAGCAAAATACCGAATTTGAATCAACTAAAGATGGACTTGCACAGAATATTCACGGATATATTTATAGTGAACCCACAAAAACATTA
Organism: Rubia yunnanensis; assembly: GCA_037428765.1. Classification (NCBI taxonomy): domain Eukaryota; kingdom Viridiplantae; phylum Streptophyta; class Magnoliopsida; order Gentianales; family Rubiaceae; genus Rubia; species Rubia yunnanensis. The sequence goes on from CM075065.1 coordinate 44,738,427, forward strand.
TGGGGATTGTGCTTCCTTAACTGTGAAGGGTTGGATAGCAGTGCAAAGGCAGGTTGAGATTAAAAGAATAAGGGCATACAAGTGGGAACCCCCTGGTGTCGATTTTAAGCTTAAGACTGATGATGCATTCTCTCAACTAGCTCCACCTAAGGCAGGTTATGTTGTTAGAAACACACAAGCACAAAGTTGTTCATTGGAGCTGCAGCAATACATCAAGCAAGGGATCCACTCCAGGCAATTTGCTCAAGTAAGAACTTGCTCCCCCAAATAGAGGAATGTGATTGCTTGCAAGGGGTTGAGATGATAAATGGCACAAGACGGTGACCATGGAAACTCAAGCATGGTCAAGTTGAAGCTGCCAACCGGAGCACAGTTTCATCATATTTTTAGGGAGCAGAATAAAGCAGTTCACCAGATAGCAGCTATGGCAAAATATTTGGGCATATCATGATGCCATGAATGGAACCACCCGCAGTTATACTTACCTACGAGGAAGGCAATACAGGGAAACAGATTGGGAATCCCTAGTCTATGAATTCACATGAAATCTGAGTAGAACACCTTTTGCAAAGCTTGGAAAGGAACTTCGTACTGCATTTTGTACATAACTCAGATTGAGTAAGCTATGGTTGAAGTCCGGCTAGCCTAATACTAACACGGGGTGGAGGTATTAGAGCTAGAAGCACTTTCAACCCGACCACACCTACACACATCGCTTTTTTGTCTTAGAAGTGCGATGTTTTTTATACGTAACATCTACTAGAGCATCTCTTTGAGACAAACCTTTTGTGGTTTGGGGAGCCTCTCATAAATATCCCCACCTAAAGGTGGTTTCTAATTAAAAAAAAGTGTAGGAATTAGTCCTCAATGCAAGATTGGAACATTTCCTGATTTGAGTTTTTGCTTGCAAATATTGTTTAGCCCGGTGTTAGTTAAAGTTATTGGCTATAAATGAAGTATGATACATAATGAACCCGGTTCAGTTCTCATCGTATCATACTTCATGAGAAGCCATTACAGTTATTGGCTCAAGCATTGGTGGTTCTGTAAAATTAGTTGTATAAAATACATATGAAACAAGTCTAAGTTCTGCTCTTCAATGTAATCACAACATTTAGAATCTTACTGAGCATAAGCAACGGTGGCATTTTTTAAACGTGTTTTCAAAATTTCCAAAGATTGCAGCATGTCTCCCACCGTTGTTGCAGAATACACGTATTAAGCTTGCAGAGCAGTTCTTCTCAACACAACACGTACTACTGATCTCACAGCATTAATGAGTTCATCTATTTATGATTACAAATGTCAATGCATCATTAACACCTTTGGTAGATTTTTTGCAAAGCAATAAAAAATGTGTATGATAAGAATAAAACTACATACAAAATATTGCGCTTTACAAAGAGCATATAAGAATCAAGATATGAAATTTATACACACGTAAAGTCCAGTAAGAAATGTCTTATCAGGCGGTAAAACTAACCAACTTTCTTGTGGCCAAGGGAGGGAAAGTTACCGAAAGGAACATCTAAAGACCATTTATAAAAATTAGAACAACCTAGTAAAAGTTAAAATATACCGACAGAAAAAGATACGAGAACTTTTCTCTCGGTGCAAGAGGTTCCAAAAGTGGCACGGGTCCAGTACCATAAAACTCAGGCACAAAATACACAAAAATTACTATTTCCTATCTTTTAAAATCCACATCAATAAAGGGAAAATGAAAATTAAACACATACCAAAGAAACTATTTTTATTAGCACTTGTAAATTATTAATAATAAATCACCACGTGGGAAAGAGCGACCATACAGGAACTTACTTTTTTTTTTTTTTAAATGAAGCTGAAGAGGAAACAATAAATTTGTTTATAATCTGATCAAAACAAGACAAAAGATTAAGAAAAAGTAAAATCCAGATTAGGAAAATGCCAATAGACACTACCCGACATCCTTTTGTTCTTCTTCTACATTATTATCCTCATCAATGTCACCGTTTTCCTTCACCAGTATCATTATCCTTTTAGCAATCAATCCGCTCGCCCTCAGCGGCCCATACCAGCCCACACCCAGGCCATCGAACCTCATTTTTTGTGTTAGAATTTAGGAGATGCTAAATGAGTGGATGAAATTGAATTGAAAGAAGAGAAAGTAAAATGAGTGGATGTAATAATCTTAAACTTGACATAAATAGAATGTGTCAATGAAAAAAAAACACCCACTTTTAGTAAGTGTGCCAATATTAAAAAAACGGAGGGAGTAAGTAATACTCCTTTTTGCAAGTTTTTGAACAAGGGAAACTCAATTATTTACTTGAGAAAGTGTATCCCATTCATTGAGAAGCAAACCATGATGCAAGGCCATAGCATGAAATAATCAAAAACTGGGATATCCCATACAGTTGCCCAGTCGTTTGGCCATGAATAAATGAGTGTTTTACTGCAGCGCGAATCTCATTTTGATAAAGATCAAGCACCTTTTGGTCAGAGCACAATTCTGTCATTTTTCAAACAATGAGAATCAAGCATTCTGATTTCCCCATGAAGGCCACGGAGAGAAAAAGTTTCAAATATCAGGTAAGATTAAAGAGCCATTAATTGAGACATTAAATCGAACACCTACAATGCATAAATAAACTCATGTGGTTCCAGTTTCAAAATCAACACAATGACAACAAAACAAGATACCACTATGACAATAAGAAGCTGTAATTTTGTAAACCCAAAAAAAGAGTCAGAAGCATAAAGTTGGGCATCTGTTCGTTACTGGATGCAAATGGGTTGGGCCTAGTGGGCATCTGCCTCTTGATCGCTAGGCCATATGTACACCATAAGCCCCCCCCCCCCCTCCCCCCGCCATGAAGTCTTCTATATTACACGAAGCTATAGCCATTTTCATGAGCTACTTGTTCGAACTTATTATTTTTCCTCAAAGCGATGCGTAATAGTGTGTTCGTTATTGCTGCAATGTGAGTTGCTCCTGCGAAGTGTTGTATGCTTCTTGGCTATGTATTCCAGTTTGATTAAAACACACATTTATTTGAATTTCAAACTTCTGAATGATTTCATGGCTGTTACGATTTTGAGGTCGAGATTCGCTCCTTTGTATTTGTCGTTCACTTAGCAATCTACTCTTTTGTATTTGTTGTTAACTCCGCTACTATCTCCTCAGCCGTTTTGGTTTCCTTTTCTTATAATTACTTTGAATCATGTGCTTTGAAAGTTGTCACTATTCAGTGTACTACTGCCGCCGCCTTCTCAAATTCCCAAAAAAGTAACTTACTTTTTGTGATTATAGATTATAACCCTTTTGTCATTTAGCTCTTCATCTTCTATAATTAACTCATACACATTCAGAGTTTTTCATCTTCTTCCATCTTCTTTATTGCTCTCAAATTTGTCTCGTCTTCTTTCCCCTTTCTTTCTCTGTATACTCTAATTCGATCTGTCTGGGTCTTAAGATTGTGGAGTATTATTTATATTGTGTAACTTGTTTCCTTATAATTGAGGTGGTTTATTGTTTTTCTATTTTGGCGTTGAATTCATACCCTGAATCTTGGCCGGAATCGTCCTTCTTGGCCTTTGTTGTTTTAGTTGACACCATCTTCGTCTGGATTTTAAGGATTTTGAACTCTACAATGTCTGCCTCTAACGATGTTGGAGTCTTTGCACCAAATGTCCCTGAGATTGGTGTTAACTCCAGAGAGGATTCCGACTCGCCAGCTCTTCAATCATCAGTAGCCTCCTCACTGACTCTTATGTTGAAGAATTGAAATACAGTTTCCCCTTTTTACAGTCGTATGACCTTAAGGCCCCTATAGCGTCTGAGAGTGTTCGCACTCCGTTGTATAATTATATTTCCTGTTATCTAAACTACCTTAAGTTTGGGCTTTCATTTCCTTTGCCCCGACATTTGTTGGATATTCTTTCCCACCACAAAGTTTCTTTATGTCACCTTCACACTAAAGATGTTTTAAGTTTTGTTTTCTTCTACCATGTGTGTGAAGCTGTTGGCATTCCTTTTTCAATTGATTTATTCTTCAACATTTACTTTCTTCGTAAAATTAAAAACTGGTCTGATGAGTTCATCCTCTATCCTGTGATCCCAAACATTGAGTTCATTAGTGGACATTGGTGTCCTTAAGTCGAAAATTCCTAATGTTGGGGTTTGCCTTAATGACGAGTCTGAGATTGTAACATCGCTTAGCCAAAATTCCATCTCACTTCGCCCTGCTAGTTCTTTAAGCAAAGGTGTCTAATTTGTTATTTACTTGGTTGTTTCTGCCTTGTTCAGCTTGATTCTGTATGTCTTTGCTTCTATTTTGTTTCTATGTTTGCATGTTCACCTAATTGTTTTCATGTGTTGAGTTGCAGATATGGATTTGACTTGATGCTCCGCTGAGAGAAACTTCTTGTCCGAAGATGAGAACGACGAGATGGAGACCTTGGCAAATGAAGTCAATTAAAATGCTGAGGTTGTTATTCCTCAAGAGCTGGCTGCTGAAACTATTACTCAGGCCCATGCATCTGGCTCGCTTACCATAGAAACCAAAAAAGGTGGCCATTGAATCCCCAGATAAACAGCTCACCAGAGGAGGCGTAAGGAAAGAACAGACAATACTTCTACCGCCTTGGAGCCTGTGAAGAAGAAGGTGTGTGTTAGCCAACCTACTTTGCACTCTCTTATGCTAAGTCGCGATTTGTTCGTAGAGGGGACTGTTCCTGCTACGCTTGCTAAACTATCCCTTTTTTAAACGATAGATTTGGTATGTTCTTGTTCTGTTGAAGTATTATCATGACTTAAATGTTTTGCCTTATTGTATAACCGCTCCTCTTTTTGGTTTTCTTTGAAACCAAGGTTGGTGAAAATCTGTAACTTGTCAGCAAACGCATTGCTAGCTTAACTAAAGGGGATGGTAAGATACTGAAGGAGTTGCAGGGGAGCCAGGCGGAGTGTGCTGCTCTGAGCACCACTGCTAAGGAGGCTGATGAGCACAATGTGGCCGCTGAAAAAGAGATAGAGAAGATGTGTTTCCAGTTGGAAGAGATACGAATGAATGACCTTGCTTCGCCCAGATACCCTCAGCTTCTGGTTGACCGACTCGTCAAGACTAAATCTTTCCATGTTTTGTTCAAGGAGGTTTCAACTAATGCTCACAACATTGGTTATGGCGAGACCTTGGTTGAGTTGCGGAAGCTGAATCCGACTGCGAAGGTTGACAAACTTCCTAGGTTGGCCAAGTTTGAAAAGAATTTGGAGGAGCAAACTGAGATTCTTAATGAGGGCTTTGTTAAGAGTGTGTCCAACGGTGGTCATTCGTTCGAGCTTCTATCATATCTCGTCGGTCTTCCAACTCTCCCTTCTGCAGCTGAGCTGAAGAAGTGCGCGATAGACTACTGTGAGGAGCTTCCCTTCAGTTCCTCCAATTCTGAGAATCTCCATCCTGATCACAACTCTAATGTTAATGATGATGTGAACCTTGGGGGTGAATTGAACGGCAGAGCTTCCGTTCATCCTGTAAGCAAAAAGACTGCTGCTCTTGTTGTTCGCACTTTGCCCCCTCTCCTGCTAAAGTTATTGAATCTTAGCATTATAGACCTCAAGAATTCTCTGTTTGTTTTATGTAATTTATGGCAATGATCCCAAGAATGTTTGTACAATTTTTTATTATTAGCACCTGATGCGACCTCTATGTTCGCTTATTATAATTTGACCGATCTTTTTACATTTATGTACTTGCAAGGATTTGATATTATGGTTGATCCAAAAAATTAAAAATGTTGAATATATGGGGTGTTATGTTCATTTTCCTTATCACAATGGGTTTTCTTCGTCATCCGAATGTTGGTCTATTAACCTGATTGAAGCGACCAAGCATATATCAAAAGAATATTCCCAACTTATTTCTTTTGATCGCTTATCTCGTGTGGAGTCCATTTCATTGCATATTGGGTGGAAAGTTTTGACGTCTTCGTCTTCTTCCCCGTCCTGTCACTGCAGTAAGCTTATACCTAATGGCTATAATGCTGAGTCGCTTGGTAAAGATATCATTCGTGGTTTGGTTAACCTTCAATCCGCAATTGTGTACTTGCTTTCGCTTAACCTTCCTATTCATGTTCTAGAGTGGGCGCTTTCCCTGGGTATCCATCTGAAGTACATGTTGCTGGGTGTTAACGACCTCGACGCGAAGTGGGACAAGACTGTGAAGGAGACTTGGGATGTTGTTCGTGATCTGCAAAGAATATATAACGAGCAGAATAACCTTATCTATCGACAACAGTCAAATATGGTGAAAATGCTTTGCCAACAGGAGAAGACTATGAACTATGTCGCAGAAAAGATGCGGGAAGTTCACCAGAAAACAACGATTATTGACAAGCAATGTACCCGTATAACGATTTGTACGATCAATTGAAGAAAAAGCAGGAGGAATGTGACCACCTCTCAACCTCTACTATTGGTTGGCAAAAAAAGTTCGATGAACAGTTTGCTATTAACACACGGCTGCAAAGTGACAATGACAAGCTCCGCGCTGAGTGCAACTGCCTTGATAAATATGTGCACCAACTCGATCAGGATTGTGTTGAATATAAAAACAAACTCCAGGCTCTCCCCCCATCATCTCGAAGGAAAGCTGTTCATAGAGATCTTACAATGGAGCTTAGCGGTTATAGGATTAACTTATCTAAGCCTGTTCGATCGCATATTCAGAGCCTAGAAGAGGAGGTACAAAATTTGAAAACTGAGATAATGAGGTATGAAGAAACCATCAATGTTATGAGCATACGGTTAGACCATGAGGAGTTTGGTCCCATTACTGACTTCAATGTGTACTATACTAGATTTCTGCGGCATATGGAGCGGAGATGTCTTAGACACCATCCTACCTATTTATATATGAAGTGGCGATACGAGGATTTGGTTAGTGAAGAGCTGGTAGCTGAAGAGAGTTAACATAGGGCTGAGCATTCTCATCGCGAAGCTAAGCGTGGTCGCCGTTGTGTTGGTTCGTCATCTTCTAGATCCTCGTGAGCCTCGAGGCTTAGATAGATCTGTTATTTTGAGCGACTTATCCTTTCTTGTAATGTCTTAATAATTTTGCTTATAGCTTTACAAACCTTGCATCTTTGTAATTGCTTAATGAACTGTCTTCTGTTTACTTTATATATATACACACACACATATTCCCTCTGTCCCAAAATAAATTTTAGGGGAGAGAAATTTGGCTGCAAAATTGAACAGTAGACAATGGGCAACTTTTCAATGCAAAAGGATGAAATTTGTACTGTGATGGGACAGAAAAATTACTGTACAAAAATGGGTTAATAGTTACTTATCCCTGATGGAAACAGTAACAATCCCCTCCTTTTTTAACTTTTGGCTCCAAATTTTCATTTTTGGAGCCAATTGAAGCCATTGTTCACGAAGTTAAAAATGTAATCCTAACATCTATAAATAGGGGCATTTATTACAGCTCCCAAACCAATCAAACAAAAACCAAAGTACAGCTATCAGAAATCTTTTGGCCAGTTCTTGAAGAACTGGCCAGACACAAAAACAAATTCCCTCCTTGAGTTTCAATTCATCATCGAGCAAGGATGTGATGGTTAGGGCAAACCCGACAGATGACCAGAGGCAAGACATAGCCCATTTTCTGCTCAACACTTCAAAAATGGACAGATTGAGCAGCAACAGAGACTCAAGGCAACACAGAGATAGTCATGTTCAGTTTGGACCATCTCTACTATATGGACGCGTGTGAAGCAGCAGCTTCAAAATGGAGAAGCTGTGATGCCCGTTCAAAAAGGCATGGGCGATGTGCCAGGATCAACAAACTGATCGACTTTGAGGCCTTAATGGCAGTGCCACTAAGGTACCAGCGAACCTGTCGGAGCACAGCAGCACAATTGCATTTTGGAAAAAGCACCATACATAGGGTTATAGCAAGCAATGATATTAGAAGCCACACTAATGCAGTGCATCCACAACTAAGTTTGGCATGCAAAGAATCAAGGCTAGAATGGTGCCCAAGTAAACTGAAGTGCAACATGCACTTCCAGCCCATAGAAAATGTCATACACATCGATGAAAAGTGGTTCTACTTGACAGAGGCACAACAAGGTATCTTCTAGGTCCCAATGAACCTGAGCCATATAGAATCACTCAAAGCAAGCATTACATTCCAAAACTCATGTTTTTATGTGCCGTGTGTAGACCATTACTTGACTTAGAGGGTAATGTAATGTTTGATGGGAAAATAAGGATGTTTCCATACGTGGATTATGTAGCAGCAAAGTACACGACTATAAATAGACCTAGAGGAACCATGATTCTCACTCCCATATCATCCATAACTAGAGACATCATAAGACACAAGCTTATTCATGAGCTGATACCAGCAATTCAAGGCAAAATGGTCAGTTTGAGCAAGCAAAAACATTTTCATACAAGATAATGCCCCTCATCACATATTTGCAAATGACCCTGAATTTCTAGCTGCAGCCACCTCAGATGGGTTCAATATACAGTTAGTGTGCCAACCATCAAAATCACTAGACCTAAACATTATGGATTTGGGGGTTTTTGCCTCAATTCGAAGTTTACAACAGCAAAACCCTAGTCAAAACCTAGATGAGTTACTACAGGCTGTGTATGATGCATTTTAGAGATATGATCCAAGAATTATTAACAAGATTTTCTTAAGTATACAATGTGCCATGGTGGAAACCATGAAATACAGAAGTGGGAATGAGTTTAAACTGCCACATATGGGAAAAGACAGGCTAAGAAGGCTTGGTATGCTGCCCCACAATTTAATTGTTGACCCTAAGCTAGTAAGGGATTGTTTGGAACACATGGTAGCTGTTGGGAGAACAAGGCACATTCAAGACCTTCTGATCAGTATGGAGATGGTTTAGATTTGCAAGGAATCTGTACTTTTGTAGGGTTGTGCTTCTAGATTCAGGTCTAGGGTAAACATACCAGCTAGTTTTGGTAAAAGTATGTTTATAAGGCAACTTTGTAAAAGCTGGGAGGGCTAAACTCCATTCTGTATGCATGAGATTTGGAAAACACGTGTTTTTAAAATTTATGTTTTAGAACTGAGGCAAACAAACATTAGCCAAAATGTAATGGATGGCTTGACACATAGTCATTTCGAGGCAACAAACACTACAAGGCTGTCATCCATGTGTTTTTAACAAACACGGTTGCTGCCTAAGTGTGAACAAACAATATCATCATAGGTGGCTATCAACAAATGGGCAAATAATTTCAGAGCTGGGTTTAATTACATCATGCCCCACCAAGATCAAATCAATTTCGAGGCTGATACGCATGGCTACATGTTTTAATCATTCATCACAGCTACATCATTATATCTCATATAAAATGCAGTTAATATATGCCCAACCAAAGTCAGTGAGTTTTGGAAACATCACTGCATGGTTGTATATGAGAACCACAAACACATACACATACATAACTTTTACTGCTCCATTATTGCCCCTGATATGAAACATGTCTTGCCTGACTCAGGTTCTGCATCAGATTCAGATGAAAAATGGGGAACCACCACCCTGGTTTCAACTGAATCTGAGTCAAAATATGAGTGGTTGCACATTTGATCATAAACAACACACAGATTCAACTACCCATCATAAAAAAGTAGCACACATGCTATCAATGACAAGTTGCACACAAGATATCACAGGCAAACACAACACCAAGTAGTTGCTCTATAAAGCAAACCTGCAGTAAAAGGTAAAATGTTAGTACATTCTCAATAATATGAAATTCCAAAGCAAGAGCAGAATTGAAAAGGATCGTTTATTACAAACCTGTGAATAATAAAACTATTTTCCAGCATCAGAATCACTATGACCAACATATCCAGTCCAGTTACCAGAATACAGACAGGCCCCAGTTTCCCAGAAACCAGGCTCACCATACTTATGGAATTCACTACCCTTGAAGTACACTGAAGGATGTGGATCACACCAGGATTCAGAATTAGATTTATCAGAATCAGGGGGCTGTGTTTCATCAGAATCAAGGGGCAGTGTTTCATCAGAATCAGGGGAATGTGATTCATGTGGATCGGGGGGGCTGTGTTTCATCCGAATCAGGATCTAAATCTGAGTGGTAGAGGACGGCTTCAGGTACAGGACTAAAATGTGTAGCTACAGGGGTATCCCAAGATTCAAATGAATCAGTATCTAGGACAAGGTACTGGGGTGGGATAACTTTACTTCCTTTCATTTGTGACTCAATATCATCAAGGCTAGTAAATAATGTGGGATCAATACTCGCCTCAAACTGAGAGTAATACTCGAATTCACTCAAGGATTGGCAAGGGGCAGACTTACCCAGCCCAGCCATGACCATATCACCATGATCTATCAGGTAAGGGTAGACACAGTGGGTGGGGATTGGGTCTCAGATGCAATGAATGACAAGCGAAAAATGTAGTTCTCTATGACAAGGGGTGGGACTAGGGTTTCAAATGCAAACAGGCACAAGAAACAATACAGTAATAGTAAGGGTAAAGTTAGACACGGCTAAACTCTCAGAAAATCTAGAACCAGAATATGCAAGGGCTTACATCACAAATGAACATGAATGAGCGTAGACAGTTTTCAAAAATTCTAATCCAACACGATATCATAATTAAGAATCTCAGAATAGGAAGAACGGGAAGAAGCATGCATTTCAAAACTATATCATGATTGAATGGGAGCGTTGGCCAAGGTCAGAATTAAGAAACCAACAGAGCTTCAGAACTTATTCATAAATGAGTATTGAAAAGTATCAGAAAAAGACATATACATCACATGCAAGCATTTTTCATATCATATGTTTTTAAAAACAAAACTCAAAACAATAGCATAGGACACTCTAATGAAGTCAGATCTATGATTTAAAGACTCCACAGAGGAAGAATAGTAAGAACAGGGGCACTTCAGTCACAGATCTAGAAACAAAGTTCAACAAATCCGCCAATCATTACAAATTAAGCATGCATTTCTTGTCAAAAAACACAAAATGCAACGAATCTAGGATTAAAGTAACCAGAACAGGAAGAACACCACAAACAAGGGCATATCTGTCTCAAATCTAAAGGCTTCAACATATCCAATAAAAAGCACAAGAAAATCAAGTTTTTCGAGTCAAACAATTCAAAAACATAGAAAATCTTCACATGCAGCCAGTTTTACTTCAAAACTCAAGATTTGTGTACATTTCAACGATTTTAACATACAACACACAAAGAAACCAGAACCCACAAGTTAAGAACCAATCAAATGAGTTCAAAACCCACTAAATGACTGAGCGAAACACATACCAGGACAAGAAAATGTTGTGATAGAAACCAACAGAGCAGAAATCATGTTCATTTTCAAAACCCCCGACAAAAAGAAAACCCTAGTTTGGAAACCCAAAAGGCTATGATAAAAACCAAAAATCGAGCATCGATTAACAAAGAAGCATCGACAGAAACATAAAAACCAGAGATAAACACAATTTCTTCATCAGATATTAGATGGAGAGGGGCTAGGGTTTCAGAGAGAGGCTGTGATTTTGTAGATAGAAAAGAAAGAAATGAGATGTAAATGGAGCGTTCAAGAGTAATGAAGAAGGCAAATGGAGCGTTGGAAGAGTAATAATGGAGATTGGGAAGAGCGAAAGTAAGACATGTGATAATTATTGACCCCATTTTCAAATGGGTCAGCACTCTTCACAAGGATGCAACACGCGTCCCGGAGTGGGGATTGCAGCCTAATTAACCAAGTTTAGTTGCTGTAATTTTGCAAAGGTCCAGGGGCATTTGTCTTTTCACTTGTGGTCAAATGGGTTGAATTGAGTAAGTTCTGGCCCATTGCAATTTAATTTGGGACAACCAAAATTCGGGACGGGGGGAGTATATATATGTGTGTGTGTGTGTGTGTGTGTGTGTGTGGGTGAGATCAGGTGAGAACACCCCTTAATGTGAGAACAGTCATTTATGTGAGAACAAATCTAAACCGTTTAATTTCCTTGATCAGATGGTTTAGATTTGATGCTTATTGCTACACTGGATTAAAAAAATCCACGTATCATGATTTTCGGGTCATAAGAGACAACCGGGGCACATATTTCGTTTGGTTTTATGGCAATATATATGTTCAAAGTTGTTGAGCAGCCAGCGTATCAAACATGTTAATTTTTAGCCAAAATTAATTTTGCAAGCTCTGTTTGGATTCATGAAAATTCAAAAAATATTAATTCCTTTTATTTTGGTGATGATAAATATATTTATTATATAATGAGCACATACAACTTACATTTGGAGCACTTATTATTGTTGATTGAAGCACCTTTGCATTATACTCTAAGCACCAAATTTTTTTATAGCACACAAACTGCAAAAAAAATATATATATATTTGAAGCGCTTGCAAGTAACGATTGAAGCACCTATGAATTATACTCTAAGCACCAAGTTATTTTCGTGGAACCCAAAAGAAGCACATAGTAGTTATATTTGAAGCACTTACACGCTACAGTTAAAGCACCTACAAGTTGTACTCTAAGCACCAAACTGTTTTCATAGCAAATTATAAAATAAGTGAACACAGCTTACATTTGATGCACTTACAAGCGTTGATTGAACCACTTACAAGCGTTAATTGAAACACCTACGAGTTTTACTCTAAGCATCAAGTTGTTCTCGATTAGTCTTAGCACACAATTTATAAAAGCACCTACATATTGCATTTGAAGCACCTATATGCAACTCTTGAAGCACCTACAAGGTATACTCTAAGCACCAAATTGTGTTCGTAGCATGAACAAGTTTTAAAAGAAGCATTTACAAGTAATATTTGATGCACTTACACGCTATGGTTGAAGCATTTACGATTTGTACTCTAAACATGAAGTTATATTCTTAGCACGCAAGTTATGAAAGAAACATCTATATGTTACATTTGAAGCACTTATAAGCGATGATTAAAGGACTTAAGAGCTATACTCTAAGCACCAAGTTACTTTAGTAGCCCACATACTTATAAGAAGCACTTACATGGTACATTTGGAGCACTTACGAGCAATAATTGAATCACCAACGAGCTGTACTCTAAGAATCAAGTTGTTTTTATAGATCTCACAAGCCATATAAATTTTAAAAAACACCTACATGTTACATTTGAAGCACTTATGAGCAATAGTTGAAGCATCTATGAGTTGTACTTTAAAATCAAGTTCTTTTTATAGATCGTACAAGTTATAAAAGAAGCACCAACATGTTACATTTGATGCACTTTTAAGCAATAATGAAAGCACCTACGAGTTGTTTTTAAGAATTAAGTTGTTTTATAGATCGCACAAGTTATTAAAAAAGCACCTACAGGTTAAATTTGAAGCACTTAGAAGTGATAATTGAAGCACATGTTAAATTTGAAGCACTTAGAAGTAATTGAAGCACCTACAGGTTAAATTTGAAGCACATAGAAGTGATAATTGAAGCACCTACAGGTTAAATTTGAAGCACTTAGAAGTGATAATTGAAGCATCTACGCATTGCACTATAAGAATCAAGTTGTTTTTATATAAAGCAAAAGTTATAAAATAGCAACTACATGTAACATTTGAAACACTCACAAGCAATAATTGAAGCACCTACGAGTTGTACATTAAGAACCAAGTTGTTTTTCGTAGCACGCACAAGTTATATGTTCCCAAAAACATTAATAGTAGCAATATGTTCCTCACAGTGAGCTGACTGAAAAGTTAAAAGTCTTCACTCCAATAATCTATAAAAGGTCAAACATACTCTTGTTTATTCACAACATTCAAAATGGCTCACATATAGATCCTTTACATTCCCTTCATTTTCTTCCCCATATTTTATTGGGCTTAAACCAATGGCAGTGTGGCAGCAGGAACCACTTTAACTGCTGATGAAAAATTCAGCTTGTTGCTTTCACTTTTGGGTGATTTCACATTCGGGTTCAAACAGCTCCAGGACAAGGATCAATTCTTGTTTGCAATTTGGTTAAACAAGATCCCAGATCGAACTGTTGTTTGGTACCTTTTTTATTGTATATTTTTTATTCTTTTGGTTAAACAAGATCCCAAATCAATTCTTATTTCACATTCTTGTTAGCATGATTGTTTGTAGCAACTAGAGTTGTGTCGACTCTAGAGTCATCACAAGGTATCATTTCCTTTGCCTTTCTAGACCTAGGATTGAGATACATAGTGGAGTGTTCGGGATGTAATGACCTCACTTTCATATCTATCAATTGCGACCTACGTGAGGCAACGCCCTTTTAGGCGGGCTTTGTTCCTCTAAGCGGAGGCACATTAGCATTGGGAGTGAGATGACGGGGATGGTCTGTGGAGTCCTAGGATTATAACGCATCTCTAATTATGGAGACTGTGAGATATACATGTACTGGTGGTAAGTACCTCGTGTGACAGACATAGGGAAATACCTGGCTATCTCCACACTATGTGACGTAAGCATAAGATAGGTTTATATGTTTGTATGTGAATGAATCGAGAATAAGATCCATTTGTCAATCATATTACGCAAATATCCCCAAGTGCTAATCTATATAATTTAATCTCATGTGATCTCATATGATTGTAGTTGTTAGTTGAAAAACCCCCAAAAAACATGTTTTGCAATATTTAGCTATTCGTAACACGCGAACGGATTGACAACACATACATGGCTATGTGAGTTAATTTTTAGACATCTAGCATCTCTGTGGACAAACCCGGTCTTGCCACTATCTACCTTGTGATGACTCACATATAGATCCTTTACATTCCCTTCATTTTCTTCCCCGTATTTTATTGGGCTCAAACCAATGGCAGTGTAGCAGCAGGAACCACTTTAACTGCTAATGAAAAATTCAGCTTGTGGCTTTCACTTTTAGGTGATTTCGCATTCGAGTTCAAATAGCTCCAGGACAAGGATCAATTCTTGTTTGCAATTTGGTTAAGCAAGATCCCAGATCGAACTGTTGTTTGGTACCTTTTTTAATGTATAGTTTTTATTCTTTTGGTGTGCTTGTTGAAATCATTTGGAAAAAATTTCAGAGACACTGCTCAAGAATGCTAAGATACCCAAGAAGAAAAGGACCACCTACCATAAGATAGCACTCTTCTTTCTCGTATAGCTTGCTAAGCCTTTGTGTGTTGAAGAACTGAAAGTCATGCATTCAATAGATATCAAATATGAAGGGCAAGAAACACCAAGATTAAGTAACATGTAGCTAAATATAAAAGAAAAGCCAAGCACATAAAATAGCTTTAAAAAAAAACTTGATGGTGAAGGGGTATTCTGAGGAGGAGAAGCTTACAACTGAGGCATGCGAGGAATTTGTAGCTCTTTTGGTCTAGCAGGACCACTTTGGTGTATTGTTTGCTCAAAGTATTCTGATTCTGAGTAACTAGAAGAGAGAGAAACATTATAACAGGAATAGTCAAAACTAAACACAACTCTAGAATTCTGAGGACATACTTGCGCTTCCGCTCTCTTTTTGGGGGCTCAATCCAATTGTCACTAACAACTTTCTTGAAATCAAACTTGTCCTCCTTCAGAATAAAGGAGATAAAGTAACAGAACAAAACCAAGAAAGCTATAATAGAAAGCAGGCAAGATAAAATAGTAGTATTTTAGAAAACAACATTTCCCTGAGAGTATTCTCACCTTTTCATCATCAAAATCATAAAAGTATGCAGCTGCAGAAGAATTACAATCATGTAAATTTTGTTAGAGTTGTATCATATTCTATATCATGAAATCATTTCACCACACCCCTTTTTTGGAGTTGTTAACAACTCAATAGAGGTTTCATCACATGAATGCATATTAGGCCCTATGTGGATTACATACCATACAGCCAATTCTGCCTTGTATAGTGCAACTGTGCAATATCTTGAGTAAATCCCAGCAGCGAACTAACGTTAGCTCTCTTCAATCTACCTTGCACTAAGTTTCATATGCAACAACCATTACCATAATCTATTAAAAAATCAGAAATATAAGTTATTAACAACGGAGGTGGCTAAACAAATCAGGACTAATAGAATGCTCACCTGGAAACCGAGATGAAGCAATTCTATGGATGGAATTGATCAAGGCTGACTTGCCAACGTCGGGAACATCAGATATATGAAGTAACAATTCCACCGGAAACCCCATTGCAATTATCTGGTACTACCTTTTCTAAACTAAAAAACTCAATATAAAAAAGAAACCTTTGGAGAATGCAGACATTCGAAAATCGAGAAATCTATCTCGATTATATCACAGTTATAATTTTACCTCAGACTCTGAAAGTTGTTTCGGAGAGTTGGGGATCTTGTTTCGCGCCAGCTGCTTCTTTGGTGAATTGATAGATGTACAGGTGGCAGTGGTTCAGGATTCAATCTGTAGGCCTTCTGATTGAAGTTCAAAAATCTCGAAATCCTTATAAAAAGCAAATTCAAAGAGAATTGGTGAAAGAAAACCCTAACTGAGGAACGCCAATGAAAAACAAACTACAAACCCATGAAATCGAAACAAGCCTGATTGGCCGGAATAATCAAATACCTTGTTCGATCCATCACGAAGAACGCCATGACAAAATCGTGGAGAGCAGCTCGAATCTGATATAATCCGGAATAAGGAGATGAAATTAACTAACAGAAGAACACCGAACTTTAACCCGAATCAGGGTCCGTATGAGTAGCTTTTTGACCCGAAGAAGATCCGCGAATGTGGCTATTTATTAGCTTTAATGTAATACTGTATTTTCTCTTTAAATCTGAATCGATGATGTAAAGTTAAACCTCTATAAATGAATATTCTTGGGATCAGGAAAAAATATTCGTTTAGCGAGATTATTTATTTATCGATAAATAAATATATTATTCATTTATCGATAAATGAATTTTTATTCATTTAGATAGTATTGAAGAAATTATATTAGTAATACATGAACTGTATGTATGTGGACTAAGTACAAAAATGTACATATGTACATTGTATTTGAGACTACTAATAAGATAGTATGTACTGTATGGAATATCTAGAGTCTTAGAAAATGTATCTAACCTACACTACAAACTACAGTATGTATGTGGACTAAGTACAAAAATGTACATATGTATATTGTATTTGAGACTACTAATAAGATAGTATGTACTGTATGGAATATCTAGAGTCTTAGAAAATGTATCTAACCTACACTACAAACTATATATAGTTATAAAGTCTTGGTTTGGTGAGTAATTCATTCTACAGTACCATATCTTTCTTAACATTCAATTTGATGGCTTCCAATCAAAAGCCAAAGCCATCAACAAAAACATCTTTGACTGATAAGATAAGGAGGGTCATATGTAAGCATAAGAAGGAACATCCAACACTTACGCAAAAGGATATGCAAGCATGGGTGAAGGAAAAGTTTGGTTTGGATTCTAGCCAAACCACAATATCAAATACTCTCAAAAGATCAGCAGAGTATTTATCGGAGGAGATGAAAATTAGCGATGCTAAAAGGCACAAATCAGCGAAGTACCCCGATTTGGAGAAAGTTTTGTATGAATGGTTTCTTCAAAGACAAGAGAAGGTGAATATGTCAGGAGAAATGATTCAAGGTAAAGCAAAAGAAATTTTTCAAAAAATGTATGGTGAAACAAATCAAGAGTTTAGCTTTTCAAGTGGATGGTTGGAACGTTTCAAGGCAAGATATTCAATCAAGTCCTACCGGCGGTTTGGTGAAAGCGGTTCTGTGAACATGGAGGACATTGAAAATGCTTTACCTGAAATAAGGTCTAAATTAGACCAATTTCAGTTGAAGGATATTTACAATATGGATGAAACAGGATTTTTTTATCGGTTGGAAGCTGACCATTCACTTGCCACAAAGCAGCTTGAAGGACGAAAGAAAGACAAGGAGAGAATTACTGTTGCGGTTTGCTGTAATGGTGATGGATCCAACAAAGTCCCCCTTTGGGTTATTGGTAAGTATGCAAAACCCAGATGCTTTAAGAATGTGAACATGAACAATCTTAATTGCGAGTATCGTTTCAACAAGAAAGCTTGGATGACTGGTTTGCTTTTTCAAGAATTTTGTCATTGGTTTGACAAGAGAATGAATGGTAGAAAGGTTCTCTTGTTAGTAGACAACTTCCCAGCTCATCCAAAGGTTGTTTAAGGGTTGAGAAATGTAGAGTTATTCTTCTTGCCCCCTAACACAACATCTAAAATTCAGCCATGTGATGCTGGGATTATTCGGGCATTTAAGCTTCACTATCGACGTCATTTTTATTCTAGCATCTTGCAGAGCCTTGAAGTTGACTCATCAATCCTGAAAAGATTAACAGTCTCGATGCTATTAACTTTGCTGCCTTGGCTTGGAAATTTGATGTAAAGGAAACAACAATTGCAATTGTTTACGACATTGCAAGATACGATCTGAAGAACTCGATGTTCCTGAAGCAAAAGCTGATAAATTAGAAGAAGATATCGAAGGATTAACGGATGTCATTTCTAAGTTACACTATAGAAATGTGATGGACGTCGAACATCTTTTGAACTATCCTAACGAGAATGATGTCGTTATTGAATTGCCTACCGACGATGAAATTATTGAGTGTGTACTGAATGATGAGAATGATCCAGAACCAGATGATAGTAGTGTCACACCAAATGTGTCATCAAAAGAAGCATATCAAGCAGTAATCACCTTACGGAACTACTTTCTACAACACGAGCAGAATACTCCTAAAGTTTTGTTTGCGCTAGGAAAAATCAAGGATGAGATGAATTTTGGTGGAAAAAAAAGCAAAAACCTATAGACTCTTTTTTTGTAAAAGAATGACTTATTGTATGAACATTGTTGATTGAAAAAAAAATCTTTTTTAATATATATATATATATATATCTAATGAAATGTGATGATTATTCATTTATATTTACATAGGGTCTTTAAGGATTTCAAGAAAATTATTCCTTAATGCATTTAGCGAGGTTATTCATTTAGCCCCTTAGCCTAAGTCGGGACCGGAAAAAATTATTCATTTGTCGAGGTTATTCATTTATCGAACATTCATTTATCGAGGTTTAACTGTAGTTAAATCAATGATCAGAATTTGTTCTCACATAAGTAAGTGTTCTCACATTAATGATGTGTTCTCACATGATCTCAATTATGTATTTTTGGAGTAGGCGCAGGAAAATTTTTAGGATACAGGGTATCCTTAAAGGGTATCAAGGCCAACCCAGAGAAAGTCTAAGCCATAGTCAATCTTCTCCAACCGCGAACCGTCAAACAAGTACAAATTCTAATGGGGTTGTTGACAGCGCTTAGCAAGTTCGTCACAAAAGCGGCAGAGAATCACTTCCCACTATTTGAAGTTCTAAGAAAGGCCAAGAAGTTTAGTTGGAATGAAGAATGTCAGACAATATATGATGGTTTTAAGGACAAGCTCCTAGCACTGCCAACGCTAAAATCTCCTACCCCTGGAGAAATGTTATACTTGTATTTGGTGATCTCGCAGAACGCAATTTGTTCTGGTTCACCTTGAAGACCAGAACCAAGTACCAGTTTATTATAATAGCTCCAGAGTGTATAAAAACATATATACCAGTTGAGAAGTTAACCATGGCCCTGATATACTTAGCACTAAGATTGCGGATGTATTTCCATGGCCACCACATCGTGGTCTACACTATTTTTCCAATTAAGAACATCCTTAACAAGCCTGAATCATCATATAGACACGAAGTGAGCCCTGGCATTTTGAGATCCAATTCTAACCGAGAACAACGATCAAAGCCCAAGCGTTAGCAAACATCATTGCAGAGATAACTAGTGAAGAAGCACATAAAGCGAACATGTATTAGAGCTTGAGAATCAATAGGTGAATCATAATGGGAAGATAAAGCCATCCACTTACTCTTCACTAGTTATCTCTGCAATGAAGTCTGCTAACGCTTGGGCTTTGATCGTTATTCTCGGTTAGAATTGGATCTCATATTGCCAGGGCTCACTTCGTCAGTCTGTATGATGATTTAGGCTTTTTAAGGACGTTCTTAATTGGAAAATAGTGTAGACCACGATGTGGTTGCCATGGAAATACATCCGCAGTCTTCATGTTAAGTATATCAGGGCCAGGGTTAACTTCTCAACTGGTATATATGTTTTTTCTACACTCTGGAGCTAATATAATAAACTGGTACTTGGTTCTGGTCTTCAAGGTGAACCAGAACAGACTGCGTTCTGCGAGATCACCAAATACAAGTATAACGTTTCTCCAGGGGTAGGAGATTTCAGCGTTGGCAGTGCTAGGAGCTGGTCCTTTAAACCATCATATGTTGTATGAAATTCTTCATTCCAACTAAACTTCTTGGCCTTTCTTAGAACTTCAAATAGTGGGAAGTGATTCTCTGCCGCTTTTGAGAGGAACCTGCTAAGCGCTGTCAATGTCCCCATTAGAATTTGTACTTGTTTGACGGTTCGCGGCTGGGGAAGATTGACTATGGCTTAGACTTTCTATGGGTTGGACATGATACCCTTTAAGGACACCATGTATCCTAAAACATTTCCTGCACCTACTCTAAAAATACATTTCGTAGGGTTGAGTTTCATCCTTATGGCACGTAATGTGTCTAATGTCTCTTGTAAATCTGCAGTGAAGCCATCCACCTTCCTATTCTTGATAACCATGTCATCAACATATACTTCTACATTTCATCCTATTTGATTACAAAATGTGTTATCAACTACTCTTTGATACGTTGATCCCGCATTTTTCAACCAGAATGGCATTTTTACTTAACAAAATGTCCCAAAGCTTGTTATAAAAGCTATTTTCTCTGCATCTTCCAGATTCATTAATATTTGGTGGTATCTCTTGTACACATCTAAAAATGTTAGGACCTCATATCCTAAAATCAGTTTCACTAGCTAATTGATTTTTGGTAAAGGATAACAATCCTTTAGGCATGCTTTATTCAGATCTGTAAAATCAATGTACATCCTTCATCATGTGTCTGACTTCCTTACTATGACTGGGCTCACTAGCCACTTTGGGTATATGAATTCCTTTAATATGTCGGCTTAAAGCACTGCAGTAACTTCTTTTTCGATCACTTCCTGCCTATCGGTGGTGAAGAAATGCTATTTTTGTTTAACCGGTTTGACCGCATCACTGATATTCAAGGAGTGGGTAGCAATGCTTGGGTCTACTCCTCCTATGTTCTGAACGTTCCATGCAAAAGTTTCTTGTGGCTTCGTAAGATTTCTATGATTCTCGTCTTGTCCACATTTGGAAGGTGTTCTCCTACCCTTACACACTTTAAGCTATCTTCGTCATCTAGGCTAACTAGCTCTATTTCTTCTCCTAGGTTGGCTGCTGATTCTGGCTGATCCAATGATTCACCATTTGAGATTGTGTTAACCATCTTCGGCTTCTCTCTCACTCTTCCTGCTTTTATTGTGATGACCATGCATTGTCTCATTGCTTGCTAGTTTCCTCTTATAGCCACAATTCCAACCAGAGTTGGAATTTCATGACCAGGTGGTAAGGAGGCCATATTGCTTTTGCTCTATGCATCCATTGTCTTCCTATGATAGCATTAAACGTACTTGGGGCATCTATGACTACGAAGTCGCACATGATAGTGCAATTTTTTCCATCCCAATAATGACAGGTATATGTATATTGCCCTGAGGTATTTTTGCTCTCCCTGTGAATCCAACTAGGAAGAATGTGGATTTTGTGAGGTCAGTTTGCTTGAAACCCAACATGTCAAAGCAGTCCACAAATAGTATTTCATTGAACTTCCATCATCCAAGAACACTATGTGCATTGTAGCATTTCCGATTTTGGCAATAATTACCATGTGTTCGTTGTGAGGAAAAACGTTAGGCACTGCATCCTTCTCGCTGAAGGTGATCGCTTCATCCGAGCGGAGTCTTTTGTCAACCGGTTCTTAATGGAGAGAGTATCTTGCCCTAGCCTTCTAAGCATTGTTGGACAATGACTCCGTAGATCTGTGTATAGACAAGATGACTATTTTTTGTACTTCGTCATTCGCATCATCCTTGTAGTCAACTGTTGCGGCCATTCTTTGATTTTTTGGTATGTGGGTGTTGTCCCTTGATTCCTTGCTGATGGGTTTGCTATTTTGTTAATGTCGCCATACTGGCTTTCTCTTTCCTTTCTATATTTGCTTAAGAAATTATTCCTCAAATTTTCTTCAATTTGTCTTCTTAGGTCTATGCAATATTCAATATCATGACCATAGTCCTTGTGGAAAGCGCAATAATACTCTCTGGATCTCTTTTCTGGTGGTGTTAGCATAGGTGTTAGTTCTCTAAATAGCTTCTTAATCGCTTGCCATATTTCTTTCCTTGTCCTTTTCAGAGGCGTATCCTGGAATGGTGCAGCCTGTGAACCTGGTTCTTTTCCTTTGAAAGGGATGTTTCCCTTTCCCTTCTTTGAAAATTCTTTCTGCAAATCCTCCATTGTTTGTTTTTTGCCTCATTCCCGCTCTATCTTACAGTTGTTTGCTTCTTCGGTTCGCACATGCTGTTCAATCATCTTTTGTAGTTCCCTTAGATTTTCAGACATATTATTCATCAGTTCTTTGTAGAACTCTTCTAATCGCATGCCTCTTGTGAACACTCCTCATGATGATTGGAATGACAAGTCACGAGCAAGTATACTTTCCATAACATATTTATTATGATACTCTGACAGGCTTTTAATCCCTTTGCTGGGCTATGTTGTTAAGATTTGTGATCGTTTTAGTGAACTTTTGCTTCTAATAGAAGCGAACCAAGAATAGTTATGACAACTGTCCCCAAGATTTGATACTTCTATTCAGATTGTCTTCGTACCAAGTGATTGATATTCCTGACAAAAATATGGGAAACGCCTTGCAAACTATTCGATGTTCGCAAAATCTCATGTTGTTTATGTATGAATGTAGCAACTCTTTTGGGTATGTGGTCTCATCATAGATTTTAACGTGCAAAGGAAGTTTGAAGTCTTTTAGCATCTTAAAATCTCACAAATGTTGTGCTAGAGGTGATTTGTCTGCATTATTTTCTATGATGATGTCATATAACTCTTCTTCATAGTTGAGATTCTCACGCTCTTGCCCTACCCTTTTTTTGGTTTTGAGGGTTTTGCTTGAGCGTCTTTAAAAATTGACCATAAAGACCTTCTCTGTTAGCTTCTAGTAATGTCATGAATGCCCTATTTTCCTTGTCATGGTTATTATTCGGGGATTCTGCTTCCTCTTCTATTTCTTCTTTACTATGCTTTTTTTCTTTATTTGGAGGTGATCCCGATGATGATGCATTTCTCTATCACGTCCAAGTGTTTGTTCTTGTGACTGATGATTATGGCTCTTCTCACTCCTAGTGAACACCATTTTTTACCTGAATGACCTTGAAACGAAAAGAAAAATTTTGGTCCTCACAGTCGGCGCCAAATGATGTGGTGGTCTATTTAGGCAAACTGTTTGCTCACTCCTTGAATCTTTTTCACCTGCAAAACTTATCCCGGAAGTGGTTCTGGGAGGAAAGCTCTGACGATCAAGTCAGTTTTCTCTCCTAAGAATTGAAATTTCTCAAGATAGTTACACTTATCTGAGCTCCTCTTGAGCTTGCTGTATTTATAGACTAATATATTTATGGTTCCTCATTTTTAGGAACAAAGATCGTGGGTGGCACCATGATCACCACGTTTGATGTTCATGGTTTTTGTGTTCGTCGTTCGTTCCACATTTTCCTACCACCGTTCTCTGTATTGAGTGGAAGTTTCCTACGTAAGTAATTGATGCCTTAGGTTGAAAAGGGCATCACTTCGTTACTGGATGCAAATGGGTTGGGCCTAGCGGGTATCACCCTCTTGATCGCTGGGCCATATATACACCTGTAATTGTATCACCGTTGGAGACCATTTCCAAACCCGGTTACCTTGACAAAGCATCAGTATCACTATCGTCATTTCCTATTTTTTATTGTATTTCAAAATTCAGCCCTAAAAGCTTTGAAATCCATTTGTGCTGTAATGCACTATTCAACCTTTAATTGATCAGAGACTTTAAAGATTGATGATCAGTTCTGATGATAAACCTTTGACATGTGAGACAGTGTCTCCATTTGTCAATGGATATGATGATTCCTAGTAATTCTTTTTCATAAGTTGCTTGCACAAAAAGGCTTGCTCATATTGGATATATGTTTGTTGTCTTTCATTAAAATAGCTCCAAGGTCAAAGTTGTTGGGATCCGTTTCCACCACAAACACCTTATCAAATTATGGCATATGGAGTACAAGAGCAGTTTTCATGATTTCTTTGAGAGAATTAAAGGCTTGAGTAGCTTCTGTATTCCAATGAAATCCATCCTTCTTAAGAAGATTGTGTAATCGCCTACGGATCTTGCCATAACCTTCTACAAAACGTCTATAATATCTAGCAAGCCCTAAGAATCCCCTCAGTTGCTTGACATTGACTGGAATTGGCCATTTCTGAATGCAATCAATCTTGTGAGGATCCATTTGTACCCCTGAACCACTGATGACATGACCTAGGTATTCCATTTTTCTCTGTGCAAAAACACACTTAGAGCTTTTAGCATAAACCTGATTATCTCTCATAATTACCAAAACTTGATTAAGGTGATCAATGTGATCAGTAAGAGTCTTGCTATAAATGAGAATTTCATCGAAAAAGACAAGTACAAATAGCAGGCGCGGGCGGTCGTCGCGCCCGCGCGCCAAAAGATAATTTATAAGCCCTTTCTGCTTACTTTCTACAACTAGGTAGATAGTGGCAAATCGGGGTCGTCCAAAGAGAAGAGGGATCTTCCTAAGCGTCTAAGCACAAATGGTTGATACTAGGATAGGAGTAAATATATATACACACACATAAAAGCAAGTAAAAGGGGGGGTTGGTTGGTTGGTTTCCTAGGCTAACAAAGATAAAAAGACAAGATAACTAGCAAGGTCAAGTGACTATGCTAATCATCAAACGAAACTAAAGAAAAGGGGTTTTAAACTACAAAGATAAAATGCCTTGGGGGCAACGGATATCCACTTCCACATCTAATGTAGTTCATCGAATCATTCAAACATTCCATCATATAGCACTCAGGACCCAACATTCACGCACCCATCTAGCAAGTACCACAACACACACACCACAAGGAGTTCTAAGTTCATGCTCATAGATCTTCATGCAAAGGCGCTACGGAATTCGTCACGTTCCTACACCTGAACAATTCAACCACACAAGCACTCCCTATGCTCAAACAACTCATGGCATACATGCAGTGAAACACACCGTCAAGAATACATAAACGCCAAATAACAAATGCTTCAAGAATGAATTTAAATCCTCTATTCAGTACTTCAACTACTTGTCGTGGAGACTAAACTCCTATCCTTCTTAGTTCGTAGTTTGCGAGAGTGAGTTCGACATCTCTCGTCAAACCTCACCAATGACTCCCGAGTCGCGACCACTACTCAAGGTGTCATTGGTGGCATTTAGCACGAAGGACCAACAAGCTTGGCAATGCCTATGACCACTACACCGTGACTAAGCATCAAACCAATTCATGCAATTACACGAGATTGGATGAACGTGCAACGCACATTCAACCACGAGCATATGACTCTCTCGTTTGCTACACAAACGAACATGACGAAGAGTTCAACATCAATCACATTCGCCTAGCACATTGTCAACACACTAACACAATCAAAAGCTCTAAATCATACTCTCACATTACTAACAAGAACAGGGGGGAAATTAACCCAAATCCCCCAAACCCTAGCTAGCAATTGATCCAAGTATTTCATATCATCAAGCTCTCAACAACATTAATAGAATCAACAATTAACATTCAAAGCACAATAAAAGCACAATAGCAAAAACACCAAATAGATAGATAGAAATGGTTCTCAATACATAGAAGTGGAAGCTTCAATCCATAGCTCCCAAGTACAAGAACTACTCTAGAACAACAAAAGACATAATTAAACTAAGAAAACTAAGAAAAGAAAGAGAAGAAAACAAAGGGTTTTGGAGCCCTAAAACCCAAAAAAAAAAACGGGCTGAGCAAAACTGGAGAAGAAGAGGAAAGAGAGGGTATTTATAGTGCAAAGAAAATAAAATTGATTTCTGGCCGCCCGTTGGTCGCGACTCGCGACGAGTTTCATCGCGACTCGCGACGGTGCCCCGATGGTCGCGATGGTGTCGCGACGGTGTCCCGACGGGAGCCAGAGTTTTGCATTGTTTCTTTGTCTTCTTCATAGCCATCCCTCTCAATCTTCAAGTCTTCAACGACTCCAAAAATGGTCTTCAACGGCCTCCGGTCTTCATGTCTTCGAAGTGAGTATCCAAAAGTCTTCGAAAGTATAGTCTTCAATGTCTTCCGGTCTTCGTTGCTTCCGTGTTCTTCCCTTGTCACACAAAATCCACTTAGAAGAGGTAAAAGAGTACAAAGTTGCTTTTGCCTCTCCTAAGTGAATTTCAAGGTAAAACACAAGCTCTCGATAATAAAAGAGCACAAAAGTGATCCTAAATACTACTAAATAATGCATCTAAAATGGACACATCAACAAACTTCCTCAAGAAGGTCTTGAAAACCTTATTCATGAGTGCCTAGAATGTGGCTGGGGCATTTGTTAGCCCAAATGGCATGACTAAAAACTCATAGTGCCATGTGTGTGTTTGAAATGTTGTTTTGGTAACATCCTCACCTCTAACTCGTATTTGATGGTATCCTACTCTCATATCCAACTTTGTAAAATAAACTAAACCATGCAGTTCATCAAGAAGCTCATCAATAATGGAAATTGGAAATTTGTCTTTTAAAGTGATCTCATTGAGCTTCATATAATCTATACACAGCCTCTAAGAATTATCCTTCTTCTTAACTAGAATAACTGGTGAAGAGAAAGGGCTTTGGCTCTCCTGAATAATCGTGTCTCTCATCATCTCATCCACCTACCTTTCTATTATTGAGCATGCGGCTGCCTATAGGGTCTGATCTAGAATAGTTGTGAATCTGAATTTAACACAATCTCATGGTCAATATTTCTTACTGGAGGTAAAGTTTTAGGTAAAGCAAAAACATCTTCATACCTCTCAATAAGTTCCATGATTTCAACAGGTGTTCTAGGTTCGGTTTCTGGTGCTATTTGGTTCATCTGCTCATTTGGTTCAGCCCCATCTGTTACATTCTTCTTCCCGATATATTAATGCCTCTTTCTCTTCTTAAACATAGTTATCTTCTGAGCTTCCAACCCTGTAATCAGTCTCAAATTGACACTCTAATCAGTGTAATGAATACTCTAATACTCACCTTCACTGCAGAAAGTAATGTTATTTCTATGGAAATAAAAAAATTTGGGGCTAAATAGCCTCATCCAATCTACACCAAGTATGATTTCAAGTTCTCCTAGTGGAAATACCCTCAAATTATAAGCAAAATGATGATTATCAATCTTCCAGACAACCTGTGGACAGCAAGTTGAGCCACTGATCTGACTCCCATTTGCAACAGTCACAAAAAATGGTTTGCTACTGAGTTGATTAAGCCTCAATTCTTCCATGGTTTTGGGTATAAAACTCTTATTGCTACCAATATCCATTAGAATGCTAACCTTCTTATCATGTAGCATCCTAAACACTAATATATAATTATCTTTAGGTGCACCAATTGCCTTAACCACAAGCTTATCAGTCTCAGCCTGATCTTCTTCTTCTAACCCAATTTCCATCACATAAATGCTATCATCCTCAAATGGATCCTGAATTTCAATTCTATTTACATGTTTGAACTTATAAGAATTCCCTAGACCAAATCTCTCTCCACATTTAAAACACAGACGTTTCTCTCTTCTGTATTGCATTTCCTGAGGTGTAATTCTTTAAAATCCCTCTATACCAGGCCTCTTATTAGTTCTAGGATTCATATTGGCTACAAAATATTTCCACACACCCTTTTCTACATTAGGCCTAGGCTAAACAGCATT
The DNA here is from genome assembly GCA_037428765.1 of Rubia yunnanensis. NCBI lineage: Eukaryota > Viridiplantae > Streptophyta > Magnoliopsida > Gentianales > Rubiaceae > Rubia > Rubia yunnanensis. The sequence continues at coordinate 44,766,467 of CM075065.1, forward strand.
CACAATATTATTAGACCAGTTTCTACCCCTCTTTTGAGACAACTCTAATATCTGTTCCCTAAGAATAGCAGTCACACCAGCTGATTGTAGACTAGTAGGCATTATGATTTTCAACATTGGCTTCAACTTTTCTTTTAATCCTCTAAGAAAACTGGAAATAAATTAGAATTTGGTGAGTGAAGGATTCTTACCGATCATGAGAGTTTTCAACTCTTCAAATTGCTCCTGATAAGATCACACGAGTCATTTCTGAAACAGCTTGTTGAATTCCTCCACCTCATCCTTAGCTCTCAATTATGAGAATTTTTTAAGCACATCATCAGTAAATTCATTCCAAAACCAATACTCTTTTGTTCCCTTTTTGCTTTGAAACCAGATCTCGACATTGCCTTTCAAATATATTTCAACTATCTCTACTTTGAATGCATCTGTTATTTGGAAATAGGCAAAAAAACCTTCTCACATCCTCTCAGTCACTCTTTTGGTTTCTCACTTGAGAAGATTGTCAGCTCAATCTTAGGCTAATGCATGAATGATCTCTTTGGCACTAGATCCCTTGCAGTTGTATACAAGTCATCTGATCTATGGTAATTAGCCACAAATCTCTAAAACATAGAATTCTCCTTGGATTTCTGAGTAGCTCGGTTTTGAGTTGGATCATATTCATTCTCTTTCTGAAAATCCTCCTCGCCTGACTGTGGAGTGGATCTATGAATACTCTTAGCAGATTTTATGACATTTCCTCATCTTCTCCACAAAACACAAACCTCTTCATTCCGATATTCTTTTGCAGCATTGTGAGTTCCCAATCCTCAATTGCTTAGAACTTCACATCTAATACTGTATCCATCCTCTTCTCCAGTTGTGTTCCCAAACAAACTTCAATCTCCAATTTGATTGCATAGAATTTCTTCTCCATTGCCACATACAATTGTGTATTGTTTGATTATAATTGGCTTTTTTTTACTTCTAGTGACAATTCCTTCATCTGATTGTCTTGATTCTTCACGAGCCCCTCCAAAGTCCCGAATCTGGTGTTGTCAGCTATGGTTTCCAAGGATTCAAGCTGCTCTGATACCAAATTGTTATGAAGAACAAGGATTAAAGGGTAAATATGGTATTTATTGAGAAGAAACGCAGAAATGGAAGGGAAAGAAGAAAATATACAGAGTGAAAAAGAAAAAAACTGGGAAAATACATCAAGATGATATCAAATTCAACATGCCAAACCCGATGCTTAGCTTAGCCTTTTATCCTACTTACCAATGGAGTGATCTTCCTCAATCGAATTCTGTTACAACAACTTTCCACTTTCATTTTGAAAGTTGGATCATTCTCGTGGCCATGGCACAGCTTGATGAGCTATCACTGAGCTGTCAACGGTCATAATGGTGAAGATGGTTTAACCAATTACCATTATAACCTTAGTTAATTGGGCTCATTGTAACAAAAAATGGTAAGGAGAAAAAGGAAAGTATAGAGATTTCAAAACTTGATGGAAGCTTCAAGATATGCAAGTTTGTTCATACGGTTCCAAACCGTTGAATAACTGAATAAACTGATTGTAACATACAATAAGGTAGAATTTTGAAGGTATTAAATATAGGAGAGAATGAGATATCAATTATCTTGCTGATGGATATAAGATCTGTAACCAAATATTTATTCTAAATTCTCGTTGTTTCCTTCTCTCAAACCTTTCAGTCGAAGGATTCTTTTGTCAAATTAATTGAATTCAAGTTGTTCATTACAAATTGGTATCAGAGCACTCGGTTCTTGGCAATCGATGGTAGAACACGTGTTCCAAGGCAAGATTCTCAGGTGAAGGATTTGGAAGCTAAACTCAACACGCCGGAAGCTAAGTTCAACACAACAGCTAACCCACCTCTACTCGGGGTTGTAAATATGATGAGTAGCTAACCCGAGCGAATGGCGTTCAAGAGAAGGAGATCAAATTTAAAATTTATATTCTGCTCCCAAACTTACTACTAAGCTACCTATAGGGTAGATAGTGGCAAGACTGAGTTTCTCCACAGAGATGCTAGATGTCTAAAAATCAACTCACACAACCATGTACGTGTCGTCAATCAGTTCGCGTGTTAGGAATAGCTAAATATTGGAAAATGTGTTTTTTGGGGGTTTTTCAACTAATAACTACAATTATATGAGATCACATGAGATTAAATTATATAGATTAGCACTTGGGGATATTTGTGTAATATGATTGACAAATGGATCTTATACTTGATTCATTCACATACAAACATATAAACCTATCTTATGCCTACATCACATAGTGTGGAGATAGCCAGGTATTTCCCTATGTCTGTCACACGAGGTACTTACCACCAGTACATGTATATCTCACAGTCTCCATAATTAGGGATGTGCTATAATCCTAGGACTCCACAGACCATCTCCGTCATCTCACTCCCAATGCTAACGCTCCCCCGCTTAGAGGAATAAAGCCCGCCTAAAAGGGCATTGCCTCACATAGGTCGCAATAGTTAGATATGAAAGTGAGGTCATTACATCCCGAACACTCCACTATGTATCTCAATCCCTAGGCCTAGAGAGGCAAAGGAAATGATACCTTGTGATGACTCTAGAGTCGACACAACTCTAGTTGCTACAAACAATCATGCTAATTTATTGGGGTAAGCCAAGGGTTTTTGTTGTGGCTACAGCCAGCCACAATGTATTTTGTGAAATGACGCGACTACAGTGAAGTGGAAATAAAGTTAAGGATTGGGCTATAAAAAGGAGAATACGCTGGATGTGCTTTAGGCTTGGACTTGGGAAGGGCTTGCCGATAACTTGAAAGCCTTTGATTAGACTCGTTACCGTTGACCGTAGCCGTTGCACGGTCCTTTGATCGCCCGGATTGTTGACTTTTTACCTCACCAGATCTTACCAGACCTTATTTATTTCGCTAGCCAGTTACACGTTTTGGACTTGCCGGATTTGGCTCTGCCTCCGCTGGTTGTCCGACCATTGTTTGATCGCCCCTATGGTTGAGGTCTCCGTCGCCGTGATAGCCGTCTTCCTCTCCAGTGTAGTGTTGGCATTTTCCTCTCTAGTGTAGGGTTGACGTCTTCCTCTCTAGTGTAGGGTTGGCGTCTTCCTTTCCGATAGGGTATGCCTACGCACGATGTCTTAAGCTCGGTGCGGCTCTAGCTGTGTGGTTTCCTCTCGAATCTGTGGCCTAGCAGTGGCCGCCATGAGGGGCTGAGAAGACCACGCTACGACGGTGGCTGGGGCAAGTTGGGCTGGACGAATCAGCTCCCCTGCCTTAGATCTAGAAAATTAAAGGGATAAAGACTAAAAATAGAACGAAAGCAGGGGGGGGGGCATGAAGCAACCAGACCGCCGGTGGTGGCGGCTTTGCCAACTAGGGTTTATGTGTTTTAGGGCTTAGTGAGAGAGGAGGGTGTTTTTCTAGTAAGAGAAAGTGTTCTACATATTTGTGTTCGAAAATATTGTTGAGAGTAGTGCGACAATGATATTCAAATGATGTTCCATTATTCTAGATATCAAGTAGAATCAATTCTAATTAGTAGAGCGGAGTTCGTGAATATAAAATAAAATAAAATTGTGAAACGATTAAGAGGATCAAGCTTTTGGTTGAGTTTGAAGTTCATGTTTTGGGGAAAAAAAGGTACTCATAGTTAATATAGTTTATTGAAATTATAGGGTATATTTTAAGAATTAAAATTTGTTTAGAACTAAAGTTTCATAGTTAGAATTAAATTCTAAAGACAGGTCCAAAACTCTTAAATACAAATCTTAAGGATAATACAGTAAATTAACCATTAAAACTACCTGCACATTTCTATACTTGTACTGTGGAAAAAAAATTTGGACCGGAAAATGAAGCAGTGAAAATGAGACTACAGTTACCTTGGAATTATCTAAAAGAGAAAGTCTCAGGAAATAAGACATTTCTATAAGCTTACGTACGGTTCACATGATCTTTTACATTAAATATTATATTTTTTTATAAAATTTAAATATTATATTTTATGAGTGCGTCTCTTGAAAGACGGTCTTTCCATAAGTCATGGAAAGACCAAGGTTTAAAGTGTAAATTAGAAGAAATAAAGATAAAATTTTCGGGTTGCATGAACCGGGTTATACATTTTATAACTACTACATGTTACATACTAAATTTTTAATGTTGCAACTAAGACCCTTCACCTTTTATTATTCAAATTAAAACCCGTCTTTCCATAAGCCTATGGAAAGACCGTCTTTCCCAAGACTTTGCCATATTTTATAAGTTAAAACAAGTAATAATATGTATTTAAAAGTTAAAATATAAAAATATATGATATAAAAATATTTTTAAAAATTATAAATTTTGTATGCATTTTAACAAATAAAATGTATAAGATAAAAAAAAAAGGTGATCTCTCACCATCTCACCACATACTCTCTCTAAAAAAACGCAAACATCTCACCATCTCAGCAGCACTGATCAGCTACCCGAAAGGCTGATGGATTTGAGCTGCATTTCTCCTCCCTCGACACTCCAACGGCTACTTATCCTGCCCACCAAAACCACCCCCCGTATCACCAACTCTGTCCGAATCCCACTCAGACATGACAGAAGAAGGGATTCCAATTTCAGTATCATCTCATTCTCAACCGCTGCCATTGCCAAGCGTGATTACGATGCTGATAGTACTACCACTAGCAAGAATAAGGAGTCTCGGGCTCAGAAGCTCAGAGCGCTTCTGGGGTCAACAGGAATTCATCAGGGACCCGCCTGTTTCGACGCGTTGAGTGCTAAGCTTGTGGAAAGAGCGGGCTTTGGTTTCTGCTTCACCACTGGTACATCATCATTTACACACATCCTGTTGATGATTTCGTTTGGCTGTGAATTGTGGAAGAAAATTACTCTGAACTAACGATTCAACTTTTGGGAGTTAATTGTATAGCTGGAGCATAATGATTTATCAAGTAAAACTCAAGTTTGTAACTATGTTGTTAGTCCCATGTCACATTAGCTAGTCATACATTCATGCTAAGTTTCATCATTCATGTTCCTCAGGTTTTGGAATATCAGCTGCTCGGTTAGGTCTGCCGGATACTGGACTTGTTTCTTATGGAGAAATGGTGGATCAAGGTGAGCAGATTATGCAAGCTGTGTCTATTCCCATCATTGGAGACGGAGATAATGGATATGGTAATGCCATGAATGTCAAGAGGACCTTGAGCGGATATATCAGAGCAGGCTTTGCTGGAATCATTCTTGAAGATCAGGTCTGCATCATTACAATTCTGTGGGCTATCTTTAATTCTACCATCAAATATCCGTGTTATAAGAAAACTAGTTTTTCAGTTATGTGTGAAAGTTTCTAGTTAACGGTCACTGGTTTGTTCTGATTCAACTGTTGCAGAAAATAGTTCCACTATCATAAAATGTTCCCAATACAATGTTCCTTGTGAAACTATGAATGCTGATTGTTGCAGTTTCTGGAGATTGATTTAATTTTTTGTTCGGATTGCAAAAATAGTTTTCCATTTGCTAAGTCAAATGTATGAATGTTCATACTGTGATACTTATGCCAAAAGGTTTCTCCAAAAGCTTGTGGCCATACACGTGGTAGGAAGGTTGTCTCCAGAGAGGAAGCAGTCATGAGAATAAAAGCAGCTGTTGATGCTAGAAAAGAGAGTGGCTCTGATATTGTCATCGTGGCACGAACTGATTCCCGACAAGCAGTGTCCTTAGAAGAGTCCCTCTGGAGATCACGCGCTTTTGCTGATGCTGGAGCTGACGTGTTATTCATCGATGCACTTGAATCTAGACAGGAAATGCAGGCCTTTTGTGACATTTATCCGCTAATCCCAAAGATGGTATGGACTCTTAACTTTCTCATGATCACATTATCAGCATCAAGGAGTTTGGCATTAATGCCAATTTTCTGTATATGGATTTCAAGGATTGGGAGCTAAACATATTACTTTTGTTTAAGAGTAGAATGTTCTCATCTTTTAAAATATTAATGAATAGCTGCATTCACCTGTTAATGCATAACTCACACCACTTGTAACTTTGAGATTCCTACATTGTCTGACACTACCGTATTTCACATAATCTCATGGAATAAGTAAATGCACACTCTGATGCCTTCAGTGATCTTACATTGATTCCAATGTGAGGTATAGATGCATGCTCTATTGCTTATTTTGTCTGACACACACAATCTCATGGAATAGATCACATGCATTCAGTGATCTTACATTGACTCCCAAGTGTGGTATGAAAGCATGTTCTAATGCTTATCTGATTCATAACATCTACCCGCCCATGTTATATGGAGATCTGATATGAATGTTTTTTTCCTGCATTTTAATTAGATATTATTTACTGATAAACTTGTAAATATTGTCAAGGCTAACATGCTTGAAGGAGGAGGAAAAACACCAATTTTTAATCCTATTGAACTTGAGGAAATTGGATACAAGCTCGTGGCATATCCTCTTTCATTGATTGGGGTATCCATTCGTTCAATGCAGGTAATAAATTAATATATTCTTTCATTCATTTTTGTTATACATAGAGAAGAAAGTAAATTGTTCAGCACTTGCTTAAAGTATTCTACTTTGGTGACCGTTTCTACCTTTGTCTATGCTATGTATCGTACCTTCTGAATAAAGCAATCTAGGATGCTAGATAGTGTGGAATGGTTAAAAATAAATAATACAGTATATCTTTCCTTTCTACTGCTACATACAGGAATTTATGATTACAGTTCCTTGTATATATATGTGTGTGTGTGTGTGTGTGTGTGTGTGTGTGTGTGTGTGTGTGTGTGTGTGTTCATAATTGCAGTTCAGATACTAGGTGAGACTAGTTATTCTAGGAACCTGACCCATCTGAACAAATATTTCCGTACAAGTTCCAATTCTTGTACAGTGCTTCTTGTTTTCTGCTCTATTCTTCTTCTTCTTTATCCCTAGATTGCATTTTGTGTTTTGAAATGTGGGAGGTGTATAATTCCTTTACATGCTTCCAGGATGCCCTTGTTGCCATCAGAGGAGGAAGGTTGCCTTCCCCTGGAAGTATGCCAGCCTTTGATGAGATCAAAGACGTGTTGGGCTTCAATAAATACTATGAAGAAGAAAAGCGCTATGCCACCAATGTCTCCAACGTTGGTTCACAAACAGGTGTGTAACCATTTAAAACCAGATACACTTTGATTTTCATGCAACATTGCTCTTCGGTATGTTTTTCAGATTATCTATGCGAAGGATATAGTATTTCTTAAACAACAAAGATGATTTTAGATGTGCAACATCATTCTAATATGTGGAGATTTGTCAAGAATTTTATACAATAAGATTCTTGACTAGAATTAACTTTCCAAGTTTTAATATAATCCTTTTATCAATTGAATGATTCAAAGTTATATACACTGTCCCTCTACAGTTTCCCTGGTGCTTGACAAATGTCAATACACAAAATAAGACCCTGAGAGTGTCTCACATCTTTTATGTCCTTTGTGGATCATTTTAGTTTATATGTTCTACTTAAGTTAACGAAGTTGATCAACAGTTATAGCCTGATTTTCAATGTGTTCAAAATAGGTTTCTCAGTGAGTGGTGATTATAATCAAAATGTAAAAGAGGACAAGGACCAGAAAAGCAGAAGCTTACAGGGAGCTGTGGTTGAGGTATTCACACCAGAAGTATATGACAAAAATGATGCAACAGGTAATAGCAGTCCATTTTCTGGGATCTGGTCCAGAAAGTTAAGAATCAAAATTACAGGACGAGATGGATTTGAAAAGCTTGATGTCCGGATTCCAGTAAGTCATTATTCTGGAAAACTATTACGTATAGACATCTTTTAAAATAATAATACTCAAAAAAATTTGTTCATCTAAATAGCATTGTAGATGATGTACAAATGAGACGACCTTATCTTATCCTGTTTTTTTTTTGGTTTAATTTAAACAAGTATGATTATCCTTTTGTGAATGCCATGCTATTATCCTTAACTGTACCATTTGATGGATTAGTTCACCTAGTTTATTATTAGTGCTAGCTGCAAGTTGCAGTAAGTTTGTATTGGGTTGGATTACAAGAATACCGTAATATGCCAACTATAGAAGAAAAAACTAACATGATGCTGAAGTATCAAATAATTCACCAACCTTGACTCTGTATGTAGCTCATTGATTGTCATTGATGATGCAAATCCGCACTGGACCTAGAAAAATTCAGGATCAAGCTTACTTGTTTGGTGAAGTTATATTGCAAATGAACTTCTTTCAGTTATAATGCATCTTAAATTTTTGATCAAGTTTGAGAGTTAGCTCCATAAGTACTTGGACTTATTGCATGTATGAATATTGTTATTACATCTCATAGAACTGTAGCTACATATAACATATCCAATGTGATAAGAGAGATCCATTCTTGTATATTACTCACATTTGTTTGTTTCCTTTAACAAATTCGAACTTCTGTTGAGTTGTTCATTCTATACCAGTATCTTATCATAAGATTACAATGTGAAGTAAGTAATCCCATATATTTTAACTCTCCTTTTTGAACTTTTGCTACTTTTGTGGATGAGAATAAGCACTACTAAATTTAACCAATTCATTTATTCAGGCTGGATTCCTTGATGGCATAACAAATATAGTTCCAGGTAATTTGATTTGAGTTAGTGACACTTGAGCTATGTTTGTCAAGAAATGTGTGACCACTCTATTTCTGCAGCTTTGGGAACTGTAAATATCAAAGGTCTTTTGGATGATGCTGCTCTAGAAGAGGGAGGAAAAGTGCTGTTGGATTTTAATGACACAGTTGGTGATAGGATTCAAGTCATATTGGAGTAAAACTAAAAAGAGTTCGCACAAGCTTCTCTGTGAAGTCTATGTAGTCGAGTCATACTTAGACAAGCTTCTCTGTGAAGTCATTATACGTAGTCGAGTCATAATTAGGCAAGTTCTGTGTTTTATAGTGAAACCAAGAATTTATATATAATATAATGAAGTTTAATCCGAAATGTGGTTTCAAATAGAATTTATAGAAATATTGGGGCATAAGGCAATGGATTCAAGTCATATTGGAGTAAAACTAAAAAGAGTTCGCACAAGCTTCTCTGTGAAGTCTATGTAGTCGAGTCATACTTAGACAAGCTTCTCTGTGAAGTCATTATACGTAGTCGAGTCATAATTAGGCAAGTTCTGTGTTTCATAGTGAAACCAAGAATTTATATATAATATAATGAAGTTTAATCAGAAATGTGGTTTCAAATAGAATTTATAGAAATATTGGGGCATAAGGCAATGTGGGTGCAAATACTAATTTTTTTGAGTGTTGAGCACAAATAGTTAAGAAATTAATGATTCTGGGATATAAAATCTTGTGGGTCAATAATTTGGGTCAAAGAAACTTGTAGGTCGGATTTTTTTTTTCTAAAACAAAGATTCGTTCTCATTCTCATTAACAGTTAGATCGTTGCATATTTGCACCAGATTTAGGTCGCACAACCCCTAGCTAACAAACAACTATAACTAATTTGTTGAAACATGTCTTTTGGCTCATACACTGTGGGGTGAGCCTCCCATAAATGGGCCTATTATTAGGTTCATGTGCCATATTGGCAATCTGCTACTTGATTCACAAGTTGAGCTTTCTTCCTATTTTGGCACAATGCGCGCGTTTTTACTATTAGATTTGATGTTTAGTTCATAATTCACTACCACGGGAACACACCTGTAGCACCGTTTTTTGCTTTGTAGCACCGGTTTTTGGATGGTAAAAAAATCGGTGCCCAAGTTACCGATGAAACGGTTTCACCGGTTAGAAAAAATTGGTGCTAAATTTCATCTATTAACACCGGTTTTATTTAGCACCGATTTAAGAAACCGGTGCTATAATGAACCAAATTAACACCTGTTGTTTTTTTGTAACCGGTGCTATGTAAAACCGGTGTTAAATGTGTCCTTGTAACACCAGTTTTATAACCGGTGCTAAATACAATTTTGTTGCACCGGTTTATTTTAGCACCGCATATTTTAAACCGGTGCTAAAAGTGTATATTTTGCACCGATTTTTTTAGGTAGCATTGGTTTTGTAACCGTTGATAAAAAAATTTATTTGCACCGGTAATTGTTTAGGACCGGTTTGTAAACCAGTGCTAAAAGTGTGAATGTTGCACCGGTTTATTTTTATCACCGGTTATAAAACCGGTGTTACAAGGACACATTTAACACCGGTTATATTTTGCACCGTTTTATAAACCGGTGCTATTTGTGTAAATTTATCACCGGTTATTAATTTGCACCGATTTTTTAACCGGTGATAATAGGTTGCATTTTGCACCGGTTTATTTTTTAGAAGCGGTTTTGAAACCGGTGGTAAAAGCGTAAAGTTTGCACCGGTTATAATTATTAGCACCGGTTTTCTAATCGGAAGAAACCAGTGCTAAACGTGACAAACTATTGTTGTCACGGTAAGCTGCAGCGCGCTGCCACTCTGGAGTTTCGTTTCATTTTTACGCAGCCAGTTTCATTTTTACGCTTGTTTTCCAACCCGGTAAGTTCTTTTTCAAGGATGATACCGATTATTTTTTGTGCGTAGTAACAGAATGGTGCACGAATAAAAATAGAACAAATTGTGAGCAACCATTACGCATAGACAAGAAGTAGGTTGAAAAAGCATTGAATTCGATGAACTAAAATTTTGGACTAGCAAAAGAAGAGCATGACGTGTTTGTTAGTGGCCTAAGATACTGGAACCCCCCTCATCACGGAGTTGACAAGTATCAAAAGTGAAGGTCAATTACCTTTCTCATAAGAGATAAGACTAACCACTATCCGATGATGGAGGCAAGTCCCTGTATGACATTCAATTGAGCTGTGCATTTTGGTAGAGTACATTTTGCAAAAGCATAAACCCATTTAAGAGCAATTCTCCGCAGTTCATCGCTCCCTATTGGAGTGTAATCTTCTAGAAATTGCTAAAACAATGTATTAAATCACATGTTAAGAAAAGGATATATTTGTGAGAGAATAACAAATACATAAAAGCAGTGTAGGAAAACGTACCTGAATAATGTCAATGTCATGCATGTGCCTAACAATTTTTCCATGTGATACATGCAATCCACACTCCCAACTACTACTTTGTATCTTGTGCTGATGTAAAAGAGAATTTGTTGAAATGATTAAGAACATGAAAATGACAGATGGAATATGACGTTATGGGATAATAATATGTACATTGATGTTTATGACATTCCATGTATAGTTCGAAGGGTAAGAGGTATTTTGGTCAGAATTGATTCGTCGATATCTTGTTGCAATCCAACAATCGATGAAAACAAATTTATGTCAACATATTAAAAAATCGGTTTCACAAATTGGGGTTCACACAATATATGAAAATATAAATATTAATTAACATTAATTGTAAATAATCGAGCCAAGAAGGTGATAAACGTAGAAGAACACATTTACGTGAACAAACATTTTTGTAAAACATTGAAGTTCAAGGAATGACATGAATGCGTTCCACTTACAAATGAATCATTTTAAGGCATGGCCTATTTCGTTTGCATATTCCCCCCGTCATTGAATCGATGCAATATACTCGATCGATTTCCGGTACGAAGACGAGCAAAAACCAATGGTCCCTTCCAAAAAAAAGGAAAAAGCAAAACACTTAAAATATATTTGTGAAAATAAAATCACAGCATATATGGTTGCTATTTCTTCCATATGGCCGGGACTAGCAACTCAGAAAACAAATGGAACTTACTCTCGATTGTACGGGAAGACGTACAACCTCGCTTGAGTGCGGCACATGACTGCCGAAATCTCGGCACATGACTGCCGAAAATTCGTGGAAAGTAACCAGATCAATTTTGAAGAAGGGAAAGTAGTAGTTAAGGAGAAGCCAACACAAGAGCTCCCCACCACCGAGGCAAGGATCAACCTTCCACCGTTGTTCCTTATTACTCTATAGGGAAGGCCGAAGGTGGAATCCACCAAGCTCAAATTTTAGATGTCATTGAGGAAATTCCCTTGTATGCAAAATTCTTAAAAAATGTTTACACTGGGAGAAGGAATAAGCCTATTAGAAAAATAGGACAATTGAAAATAGGAGGTGTTGCCACTTTAGCTCACAACAATATTCCTAAACAGTGTGATGAGCTCAGCATGTTTTCAATCCCTATTTCTTTAGTGGTAAGTTGGTTAAAAATTCTATGATTGATTTAGGGGCTTCCATCAATGTTATCCCATTTAGTCTATATGAGAATCTTGACATAGGTGAACTTAGGGACACTAGAATGATAGTCCAACTAGCCGATCATTCCTAAGCAAACCCTAGGGGTATAGTTGGGGATGTTATGGTTAGGGTAGGTACTCTAGTGTTCACGGCGGACTTTTATGTCCTTATGTAATGCACGATGGAGGTGCACCCCCAATTAAATTGGGGCGACCATTTTTGAAAACACCAAGGACTAAAATTGATGCCTATTTGGGAACACTAAACCTAGAGGATGACATTGACAAGGTTGGGTTTGACACATATAAAATCTAAGCATGAACCATCTACTTCTTCTCTTGCATGCAATTGCATAAGCTTGTGTGATGAATTTGTTGAATATAGTAAGTCTTGCATGATTAATGACGATGAGAGCATTGGTGAGATTGAGGAGAGAAAGAGTGCCTTGAGCTTTAATTTTGACAATGATGTTGATGACACCTATGTCATGCAAGAGTTTAGTGATAATCTTTTTTTTATTGTGGATTGCTTTTCTATGGTCACTGACTTGCAGCGGGTGGTTGAGAGTAGCGGGGACTTAAAACCTCCTAGACCACCCAAGGAAATGGTTAAGGAGTCAACATTAGCTAAGGTTGGTAATATTGATTGTGCTGATGTGCTACCTACTATTGAAACCCTACATGTTCTTTCTTTCTTGATAACAATGTGAATGATAGCCGGCTCACGTCCTCCATTTTATCCCTTGGGTAATAACCTTTGGGCGGCCCATTGGGAAGAGTCCTTGCATTACAAGCAAACAAAACAGTTGCCCTACTTGACAACCTATATAAAGGATATAGGTAACCCTACAAACTCAACTATTCATTCCTAATTAAAAAGAACTATTTCTAACTTGATCGTCAGAGCATCTTCCCCATGGAAACCTCTGGGGGCTTTGTCTTGTAGATTCCGTCCACAACGATGATGCACACGGAGGCGGTGATTTGGGGCACATCAAGTCGGCACGCCCAGCGGGACTGTTAGTCAGATCTGAGCATTTTTGCTGTTTACGTCCACTTCTACAGCAAGAACTTTGCATAAAAGTGAATTGCTTAAAATTAAGACCTTAGGCATTGGCGAGGAAGCACAATCCCCTTACTGGAGAAGGAAGGGATGTGGGAGTAAGAAAATGTAATCGGATATGCCTGCTCCTTCGGGTACCGGTAATAAGCTCCCAGATGTTATCCGAGACTGGATCCCAATAACGGGGGTACCAGAGGGGTCTTGGATCGAGGCTGCCATACCGTCCAGATGGGCGGAGGTCAGTGTTGAGCCATGGGTAGGAGGCGTTGGAGCCCCTACATCATAGAGCCAGGCGCATCAACGAAGGGAGGATGAGCCACAGTTTATAGAAGCTATGGCAGACTCAAAAGTGGAAGTGACGACAGGGGCCGCTCGAGTGGCAAGAAGCATGAACAATGTGTCCCCCCCATCACAGCAAGACCTAGAACAACTGGCTCAAACCCTCAGATCTGCTGGACATCAGGTGGAGCCCCCAATGCTCTATCATAGGATGGTCCAGCAACAAGTGGTGCCCCAACTTTCGATGCCCTTTACGTTTTAGCCAAGATTCCAATCACAGGCCACCCCAAGGGTATCCTACCAAGCAAATATGGAGATAGGGGCTCAAGATTGGCCTTAAGCGACATTCCCCAGCATGGACAGACGTTGTCATATTTGGTGCCCATCTCAGTATCTCACATTCCAAACCAATCGATCCCTTACTCGATGGTTTGGCCAATGGGGCATTACCTTGGTTAAGAGAATTAGATGCATACATGGCCTCGACCGGAGATCCCTCAATATAACTCTTATCACCAAGGCTACAACAGCGATACCACAGCTCTGCTGTGGGAGGACCACAACCTGGATACATGGCCTCAAACCAAATACCCAATATTGACGCTTCTACAAATAAGAAGCGAGTTGAGCGACACCCTCACAAGGGAGTAGGACAGATTGATTGGGCATTTGGGTTAAGTCACAAACTCCCCTTTCAGTTCTTTGATCATGGCTACTCGATGGCCTAGCAATGTGAAGCCACCTGAGGGGCTCCCCACTACAATGGAGATACAAATCCTTGGGAGTACATACAAACCCTCCTCAATTTGATAAATTTGAGGGACTTCAAAGAACAACTGTTATGTAAGCAAGCTGGTAGGAAGTTATCTCCGAGGAAAGGTTCAAGAATGGTTTAAAAAACTAGGCAAGAGATCGTTGCATTCATACAGAGATTTTGGAAAGGCCCTGTTGGGCCAGTTCTTCCAAAATAAAAGATTTACAAAAACCATGATTGAGCTCTATCAAAGCAAGTAGAGGCCTGGCGAATCGACCGAAGCATTCTATCATTGATATGTGGATGAGAGCCTCAATGTAATCAACCGCACTAAGGATGGGGTGATCCTTGGCTACATGAATGGAATGTCCAACCTCGACTTGTACAAGAAGCTGGTCTTGAAGAATCCAAAAACCATGCAGCAACTACAAGAGATCGTGGAACAATATTCAAAGATTGAGGAAGCTACAAAGAGAAAAAGAGAGGGGAACAGGTGGGGCAAAAAGGGTTCTAAGGCCCAGAGTCAAGGCCAAAAAGGTTTGAAGCTTCAAAAAAAGGCTTTGAAAGCTAAATACTCCTAATTTAAATCCAGGTGGAAATACACTCCATCCACAAGGGGCTGTTTTGAGTTCCCCGTCCTGACAAAGACTCCCTGGAAAAAGAGAGTCGCCCAAATTCTGCGACCATCATAAAGAGTGTGGCCATGATACAAACAAATGCATCCACTTAAAGAAGGAAATTGATAGATGTGCAAGAAAGGGTTTGCTTTTGAACTGCTTCGAAAGACCAAGAGGGGAAGGCTCTTCAAAGGGAAAAAGGAAAGAACCACTGGAAACCTTGCAAGAAGGGGGCCAATCGAGGTTGTAGAGAGTAGCAAGGGAACAATACCGAGAAAGCTGGAAATTAAGAAAGAGAAAAATGGTAGAACAGACCTCGAGGCTTGGGCGGATAGGAATGGGGGGGGGGATGGGGCTAACTGTGTGATCAATTTCATTAATGGGGTAGTGCATGACCAATCCTCAAACACCATCATCAAAGCACATCCCGGTATGTGTTCCTCAGAGAACCCTACCAAAAACGATTTCGGACAGAGGAAGCAATAACTTTCTTGGAAGCAGACCGAATGCCTAGCCGAACCCCCCATACAGACCCAATGCCTAGCCGAACCCCCCATACAGACCCGATGGTAATCCATGCAACTATTAGAGACTTTTATGTCAAAAAGGGTGTTTGTAGATGATGGCAGCTGAGTGGAAGTGATGTTCGTCGATTGCTTTGATCAACTGGGGCTAGGGTATGAAATTTTGTGGAGAAAAACCTCACTGCTATTTGGTTTTACTGGGAAAATGGTACTACCCTTAGGGGTTGTAACCCTCCCAGTCAAAGTAGCCGATGGAGATAAAGAAGTCACGATTGATTGCAGTTTCATCGTGATTGACGTTGTATCCCCCTATAATGTGATATTAGGAAGGCCCTAGATGTGCCAGACACATGCCATATGGTCCCTCTACCACTTAAAAATGAAGTTCCCCATAAAAAATGGGATAGCAATCATAAGGGAGGATTAACCGGCATCCAGGAGTTGTTTGGCGATAGCCTTGAAAGAAGCTAAAAAAGGAGGACAAAGTGGCTTTGATAAACTGAGAAATTAAACCCCAAAATGGAGCCAATGGCCGTTCGAGCACAAGGAGCAGTGGGCGTAGAAAAGATGATACCACCCGCAATGAAAGGAAAGCTGAAGAATCTCCTGGATAACCATGTGGACATATTTTTGTGAAGCACATTCGACCACACAGGGGGTACCCAAATAGCTGATGGTCCACAGATTGAATGTGGACCCCTCCCAAAAGCCAATTAAGCAGAAAAAGAGGTCCTTTTCCCCTGAGAGAGCGGAGGCCATAAAGGAGGAAGTTAAAAAACTTCTTCAAGTAGAGGTTATCAAAGATGTATTTTACCATGAATGGACGGCGAATCCCGTGATGGTTCCCAAGAATAATGGGGCTTGGCGGATGTGCATAGACTTCAGGGATCTCAACAAAAGATGTCCCAAAGATAGCTATCCTTTACCCTCCATTGATATGCTGGTCAAAGCAATGCAGATATGAAGTACTAGCCTTCTTCGATGCCCATAAAGGTTACCACCAGATACTTCTGGCAGAGGAGGACAAGAAAAAAATGTCGTTCATAATAGATGTAGAGACATTTTATTACAAGAAAATGCCATTCGGCCTAAAGAATATATGAGCCACTTACCAAAGGCTGGTTGACAAGCATTTCAAAAATTAGATCGGCAGAAACATGGAAATATACGTAGATGATATGGTAGTCAAAACCCAGGGTTGCGATCAATTCCCAGTGAATCTCGAAGAAACCTTCTAAAGGCTCTGGGAAGCCAATTTAAAGCTGAAGCCAACTAAGTGCGTGATCGGTGTCGGGGCTGGAAAATTCCTACTATTCATGGTCTCAGAGAGGGGGATCGATGTCAACCCAGAGAAATTAAAATTTTTGATGACCATGAAGCCCCCTCAAATGATCAAGGACGTTCAAAGGCTAACAGGATCGCTGGTTGCGATAAGTCGATTCCTTTCCAAGAGGGCCGAGAAACATTAGCCATTTTTGAAGTGCTTTGAAAAGCCAAAAAAAATTGAATGGACTGAGGAGTGTGACCAAGCCTTCCGAGACTTAAAAGAACACTTACGAAGCTTTCCCACCTTGATGAAACCAGAGAAGGGGGAAAATTTATACCTATACATCTTGCCATCCTCCTTAGCAATAAGTGCGGTTCAGGTAAAGGAAAAGGAAAAAGCACAACACCCTATCTACTTTGTAAGTAGAGCATTTCATGGTCCAGAGACTTGATACTCCGCCCTCGAGAAGTTAATATTAGCCCTAGTCCATGCGGCGATACGACTTTGCTCGTACTTTCAATGCCAAAAGATCATCTTGCTTACCAGCCATACAATCAGGTAGGTGCTCCTTAAGCCAGAGGTCTCGGGGCGATTGATGAAGTGGGAAATAGAACTGGGTGAGCAAGACATCCAATTCTGCCCAATAATAGCCATCAAGGGCCAAGCCTTAGCAGATTTCATCATGGGAACTACATAACTAATAGTAGTCAACGATGAGAAAGAATCCGAGGAAATGTGGCAGCAATACATTGATGGATCATCACACTCTGGAGGTAGTGGGGCCGACGTCCTTCTCATAAAACCCAATTAAAAAGACTACTCCTATGACCTGCACTTTAAGTTCAAGGTCACGAACAATGAAGCAGAGTAAGAAGCACTGACCGCAGGTATTCGAATAGCCAAAGACTTAGGAGTTTGAAGCCTGTAAATTTTTAGTGATTCCCAAATTGCGGTCTTACAAGTCAAGAGGGAATACGAGGTTAGGGAAAGAAGCTTGATGCGTTACTTGAAAGTGGTGAATCCCCTCCTTGAACATTTCCACCATTACACCTTGATGCAAGTCCCTCGAGAAAATATCCACAAGGCCAATGCCCCGAGCAAGTTAGCTTCGTCGAACTTGGATTTACAATCCCAAGGGCACTTAATAGTGAAATGTTGAGTAAGCGGAGCTTCGAAGAAGAAACAGGTTTGATGATGGCGGAGGAAGAAAATTCATGGATAACATCTATTATGAGCTACCTTTGAGATGGCACTCTTCCAAAAAGTGCAACTGAAGCAAGGAAAATTAGGTTGAAAGCACCCAAGTATGTGATCCATGAAGATGTGCTTTATCGTCGAGGTAATCTACAACCGCTTCTTCGATGCGTAGCCCTCCATAAAGTTAACTATTTAATTCGTAAGACTCACGAAGGAGCATGCAGAAGTCACCAAGGGAACCGGTCGATAGCTAAGAAACTTCTCTTGGCAGGATACTATTGGTCCAAAATGTTCGATGAGATTAACAAGCACATCCAAGCCTGCCATTAATGCCAAAGGCATGCACCAATCACCCATGTCCCCCAAGAAGAAAACAAACATAAATAGCTCTTGGCCATTTGAAAATGAGAGATCAATCTAGTGGTTCCTTTCTCAAAAGCCCCAGGCCACTTTCGATACCTGATCGTGGCTATGGACTACTGTACAAATTGGGTTGAGGCTGAAGCCTTAGCCGACATACAAGGGAAGGTGGTGATTGACTTCTATTGGAAAAATATTATCTGCCATTTTAGGATCCCTCGAACTATCGTAACTGACAATAGCACCCAATTTGTTAATAACCCATTCAAGAGATGGTGCAATGAATACAAGATCAACCGGAAGGTTACCAACATTTACCACCTCTGGGCTTATGGGCAGGTGAAGGTCATGAACCGAACCATCGTCAATGGCATTAGGTCAAGACTCGAAGAGGCAGGCGGGAATTAGATTAACGAATTGCCCAGCGTGCTTTAGTTATCTCAAACGATGGAATCCTCTACCACGGGTGAAACCACGTATGGTCTGATATATGGTTCTATGGCTGTAATTCTCACGGAGATAAGGCTGGACACCTTCCGAAGGTTTTCTATAAGCAATGAAAACTAGAGGTCAATGATGAGCAGCGCCGCTTGGACTTGGACCTTCTCGAAGGAAAAAGAGATAATGCGTCCCTTCACGAAGCTAAGGTGAAGAAGAAGATCAAGCGGTATCATGATCGGAGGGTTTGAAAGATCCAGTTTTCTCCAGGGGACCTTGTAATGAGGTGGAACAAAGAAATCCAAAAGGAGCCAGAAGGTAAACTGGCAGCGAACTGGGAAGGACCATACCGAGTCGTTGAAGCCTACCCCAGAGGCAACTACTTTCTACAAACCCCCTAGGGTGAGTCAGTTCCACGCAGATGGAATGTTTCGAACCTTACGAGGTACTATTCTTCTAAATCTCAGTAGGCTTGGTAAGGCCAGGAAATAGATCATCGCAATGGATTACAACATACAACATCAAATGTTAATAACATCCAGCCCCAGGCGTCGTGGATCGAGAGATCGTGGTTGTTACCCTAGCAAGATCAGCTTGCTGAGCAGGGATGGTAGAAGCTCTTTGATTGCTCCTACTAAGGCATGCTGTCAAAGCTTGTTGAGTCAAAGGTTGGCCCAAGCGAGAGAAGATGAAGCCACCCCTCGTGCGGGAAGTTCCATAGGTGTTACCTTCCATGAGACCCGAATCCCCACTCCTTTTCGGAGCAACTCAAGAGCTCTAAGTCCCACTCTTCTTCTTTTTCTCTCTTCGCAGCTTGTTGAGCCACCTTATAGCCTCCTTATAGGCTAGCCTCTTTATAAGCTTTACTAAAGGGTTCTCTATAATATGCCTTTTCTCCATGACATTGAGGGTTTCTTAAAAATATACTTCAAAATCTCCAGTTAAATTTGCCTCGGTTTTCCCAAGTCGAAGGTCGTAAGCTCGAAGATGATTAGGAAAGTAAAGAAGTTTGATAGTTCTTCATAGTCCCTCTTGGATTTCTATTTATCTTTATGGGCAATCATGCAAAACACTTCATTCTCCTTAGCGGTTCGCTCTAAAGTTGAGGCCAGGGATCGAAGCTCTCGGTACTGCTCTTTCTATTCTTGAAGCTTGGCAGTGGCCGTGCGAAGGGATGCACAGACCAGATCCAAGTTTTCCAAATGCTTCTTGGCCTCACGATGGTAACGCTCAATGACTTCGTGGGGCTGAGAAGATGATGCCCCCATGAAGCCTTAAAGGTCTTGGCAGCAGCAATGCATTCATAGATCGAACCAAACCTGGCTTTGGTGGTAACCTCCTTGAGGACCTCATTGTATCGGGATTCGATGAAGCAATAATTCTCAGAAATCCCATCCTTAGCCACAGCTAGGAGATCCCTTTCCTCTCTTAAACGGCAAAGTACGTTGAGGAGTTCTTTCTGCCTATCATGCAGACCATTATGCCACAAGTTAAGCTCCCCATAAAAAGCTCGAAGCTCATCTTCAAATCGAAAAAAATTATACCAAAATTGAAAGGCCTTGATCTGGTGCTCTCACGCCCACTCTGCATTCATATGATACCATTTTTTCAACACTTTAAAGAAGAAGCCGAAGATGGTACCCCTTTGCAATTAGGGAGGGGGGGGGGTAAGGCACTAAGTCTAGAATCTACAAAGTGACAAAAATTAAAAACACATAAGCAAAGAAAATAAATTTTATTTATAATAGGGGTAAAAAGTACATTCAAAATCCTAACAAAGATAATTCATACATTTCCTTTTTCCCCTACGCTAGGCTCCACCTAAGTAGTGCTCGAAGAAGCTGTCCTGCGTTTGGGCTTCGGTCGGGTCCACGGGTCCAGGTGACTCACTCATTATCCTCACCCACCTCCGGATTGTGGATTTCCTTTGTGGAGAAGAGTCTTCCAGAGGTCTTCAAATGCTCGAGCAGAGGGAGTTTGATACCCCCATCCTGGATAAACTTCCACCAAAGGTGGTCCAACTAGCTCGAGTGGGAGTTATTCTTATACACGTCCACCATGGTAGCTTACTCGGCGGGTAAGTCCTTACGGATGGAATTGGCAAGGGTATTCCAAGGGATCCCCACGCAGACCCCGGATATGGATGAGAACAAATCTCGGAACCCCTTAGTCTTAACGAGCTTGTTGGTATAGGCCTTGAGAAGGGAGGCCTTTTGTTCAGCAGCGTAAAGACTGACCAGCCTAGTGTTTTGTTGGTCAGGGACTGAATGGACTTCTCTGCCTCCGACAGCTTCTCTCAAAACTCTTTCAACTCTTCCTCATGTTGGGAAGCAATATTCTTCAATTCCTCTTCATGGTAGGAGGCCACATTTTCCAACTCCTCCTTGTGATCAGAGGCACCCTTCTTGAACTTTTCCTGAAGCTTGTTCACTTTAACCTCATGGGTCTTCTCTAGATCCCCCATCCTAGTTGCAGCCTCCTGAGCTTGGCTTGCCTTTGGCAAGTGAGTTTGGAGGACAGAGTCCAGAGCGTTCATAGTGGTGGCCACCTTCGGAAGAGAAGTAAGGATGAGATTAACCACACCAGGAAGAATGAGGCTACCCTTCCCCAAAGTGAGCCCGGCCCTGGAGCTGGCCTATGACTTAATTACAATAGCTTTGTGAATTTTTTTCCTTATAGGGGAAGGGCTGCGAGAAGAAGGGCCCTCACGGCCTCTCTTGCAGTTTACCAAGGGACCTTGGGTTTTTGGCTGAGGTTGAGTTGTAGGGGGACCTGCGATGCGCTCCTCATAGGCCATCTCTTCCTCCTCATTTTCGAAATCAAAGAAGTTGGTAAAACCCATTGAAAACAAACAAAAGAAAAGAAAGTCAGTAAAAGAAAAACAAAGTGGAAATAACTAAAGAAAAATTAAGATGCCGCAAACACCTTCGTGTGGTTAGGGGAACTCCTATAAGGGGTCTCCGCGACATTAGCAGGCTCTAGAGGCTCCGGAATGGTTTCTAAAGGCCTTGAAACAGGCTCCAGGGCTCCAAAGAACCATCACACTTTGCCTTATTCAGTTTTTTGAAGACCCCACCCCCGCCAGCTGAATGGGCCTGCCTTTTAGTCTTCTTGGGCCCATTACCCTTGACCTTTTTCTTCTTACCCTTCCTCTTCTCCACAAAAGGGGACTTCGAGGAGTTAGCGGGAGGGGAGGCTTAATCAAAACTAGGTCGTAGACCCATTTTTCATACACTTCTAATGCCCAGGTATAATTAACGTTCCTAGAAATATCTAAGGCCTCACTCAAAAGATTGTCTCTATCCGCTACCAAACTATCCGGAGCAGAGTAATTAGAAACGTTCTCGAACTTGGGCTTCAAATTCACCCCGGGATGTAATAACACTTGACCTCACTGTCAAAGTGTAAATGGGGGGTTGGTGCCAACCTTGAAAATTCAAAGAGATCTTAATAGGATGGTTTGAGAACCTATTACTAAGGGTAAGAATCCCCTCAATTTTTGTATCCCCATGCATTACGACTCTACTACAGGAAAGGTAGTAGAGGGACTAAATAGCTCATAGTTAGGGGTAATTCCTAGGTTGTGGCACTGAGTCATGAATGCTATAACATAAAATATGACGTTAAAACGGAGTTGGGCTAGGTGGATTTGGTGTTCCTTAAGAAGCTGAGAGAGGATAGGGGGCAAGGGAAAACAAAGCCTGAACCTAAAATGGTACTCGTAAACTGCGCACCTATTGGGTTTCAGTCCTTGGGTGTTTCATCTTCTCAAAGGATCTCCAATTTTAAGTCCTTCGGAACCCTAATTATGGACATAAGGGTAGACAATAAATTGGAAATATCCTTGGGAATCGGCTGGGGGCTTTAAGGGGTGCGAGTTAAGATCTTTTCAAAAATCAAAGGTCGGCCCTTCTCATCCTTCTAGACCATGGCTTCCCTTGGAACCCTAAACCTCAAGGTGACACATTTTCGACGGTAACCTCTAGGCGGCACCGGATAACTGGCAGAGCCTCTCTGTCCCCTCTGCCGGATGAACTGGAATTGGCGGTCGATAAGGGAACTGTACCGGAACCTTGAAGGTGGGAGTTTTCAGCCCCCTGGTAGAGGATAAGACCAGAAAATAGGCCGGAATCGCTCCTTCCCCACCAAAGGTATTTGCGACATTGTAGTATAAAAAGAAAAAGGCTGAATAAAGGGTAGAAAGGTGGACTTACTGGTCTTTTGGCCGGAGTTTTTGGCCGGAGTTCTCCGTGGAATCTAATGAGAGAAAAGAAGTACTCTGATGAAGTTCTCTGAGAGAGAAGAAGTTTAAAAAATAATTTGGATGAAAAGTAATTTAATATGTTGGGAAGCGCCTTATATAGGAGGAAAAGACAATGATTAACCGGATCGAGGCGAAAGAAAAGGCGCTGAGGCGAAAAAGAAGAAAAAAGGCGAAACCTTTCCTCCATCCTTTTGGAGGCCAATTTCTTCACTTTCACTAATCCTCCACTGATAAAATATGGTCCACCGGATTCCCCACTGGATTCCGCACAAAACCATAGGACATTTGTGAAGGGTTTCTGATCGTATTTGACCGAGGAGTTAGGGTTTTATTTCCGACATTTGGAGCTCTATTGCGGACTGATAGTGGCACTTTACCCTTGGGATTTCAGATTCAAACTCCGACTTGGTCTCAAAACCGAACTGTGTTCTTGTTTTGGTTTCACGGCCAAGTTGGAAACTCTGCTCAAAAGCTCAATCTTCGGCGGGTTTGCATTTGCAAGAGGAATCCAAGGGCCCCATTGTGGTTTTCCTCACCCTTGAATCAGAACACTTGTAACTATATCGGAAGCGATTGAAGGATTGGACGGATTTGAAGAAATCCATTTGGAGGATCTTAACCCTTCGGCGGGAATTTGCGGCGCACTGGTCTCCAGGTTATGCTATCCAAACTGAATATGGGTTCTTTATTCTTGAGTTGATGCGCTGCATGCATGGCTTGTTTGTCTCTTATTGGTTAATTTTTTGCTTAGTGCATTGATTGTGGTTTGGTACACTCAGTTTAATACACTCTGTTCCTTCTGGTTGGTAAGCCTGAACTGCTTTTCGGATCTAGTAACTGTAACTGTGTTAGACTGATTCGGTGACCACAATGGTGATGAAAGGAGATTCCCCTCTGGATATCAACAGCAAGACCGACCCTAATAACTGGGGTAATGCTAAGGGAGCTAATCAAGCTCGGCAAACTCGGCAACCTCAACAAGTCCACCAAAGAGAATGGAATGATCCCATGCTTGAGAGGAGGAGGCTCTGGGATGACCCAGCCATCCTCATGAGCAAGACACCTATATAGATCCCTGATGAAAGCGGAGATGCGATAGACTTCGTGCTTACCGAAGACGAGATTCACATGGACCTTCATAAACCCTTCTACGGATTCTTGGGTGTGTTCCCCGGTTTCTTCCCTGGTATTTTTGCCATCCGCACCCTCTTGGTTGCAAAATGGAAGGTTGCATGTATGGTACATGGCAAGCAGAACGGATATGTCATGTTCAAATTGAATAGTGCGGAAGACAGGGATACGGTGATGAATGGACCGGACCATTATCTCCACGGGAAAAATTTGTTCATGTTGAAGATTGAGGAATCTGGGCAGTATGACCCAGAGGTCCAAGCCATCAAGCCAGTCTGGATTAGGATGGAGCACCTACCAAAGTCATACTAGCACAAAAAGGCGTTGGAAAAGATTGCTACTTCCATAGGTGAGCCAATCCTTATGGATAATGCTACCCTTGAGCTCAGAGGATTTTATGCACGCCTCCTCGTTTGGATCGACACTTCCAAAGAGCTAAAAGAAAAGGTCTCCTTTCGTATCCCAAATGGAGAGGTGCACATGCAGAGAATCATCTATGACCACTGCCGCTCCTGGTGCCCAAACTGCGGCCACAACAACCACTTCAATGATAAGTGCGAGGAATTATAGAAAAATAATGGAGAAAGATGGGAGAATGCTAGGGGACCTATGGAGAATGGAGTCTGAGTGCAAAGGAGAAAGGCACCTTGGACACACCAAAACAGGGATCAAGCATGGATAAAGAAGATGCATGCCAACATCATTGGGGAATCCACAAGTGCTAGCTCAGCTCGAATGGAGGACAACGTGGTCATTGATGATATCTCCTCCGATAATGCAACTTTGGAGAGACTGAGAAAGGGAAAGGGCAAAGCAGTTGACACTGCGGCAAGGAATAACGCGAGAGCTGGGGCTGCAAACCGAGGGAATGGCATTGTCATAGCCGCTGGGCAGGAGGAGGCCAACCAATTGATAATGGCTCTACCAGCAAATGCCGCACCACCAGCAAGAAAAACTACACTAGCAAGGCCTTCTCCGGGGGACCGTAGGGGTGGAGATAATGAAGAGGACGTCCATGCGGCTCAGGACTTGCCTCGCGGCAGGAGTTCTGAACGAACAAATACCATAAAGACCAGCAAAAAGAGGGGCACAAAATCTGCGAATGCAGTTCGGGATCTCCCATCCGACAGCCAACTTACGCCTTTCGGTACTGATGATCACCCGATAGGGGGAGCTGGGAAGTTGACAAAAGAAATGATTCACCCCGAAATCCGAGGCTCCAAACTCCCAAGGTTGAACAGAAGCAAAAGCAAAAACAGACCCCCCTCTGCCCCTGGGGCATTGACCAGAGCATGGAGCAAGAGCAAATCACGTAATCGGGAACAAGGAAAGGGTATCCAGAAAACTTTCCAACGCATGCTGCATGCTTCAGGGAGTACCTCAGACAACTCAGGTTCAAAAAATACGGAAGGCGGCGGTCCGAAGCCTGGAGGGACCTCCGGTCCCCAATGAATACAACAGCAATGAATGTAAGGGGTCTCTCGGCCCCTGTAAGGAGGAGATGGGTGAAAAACATCATCTCCACTAATAAGGTAAGGTAGGACTGTGTAGTTTATTGGAAACGAAGTTGGAGGATAAAGCGTTAAATATTTTCTTGAAGGGTTTCAAAGGGTGGAACCATATGCATAACTTTGATCTGTGGCGGAACTCGAGGATTCTTATCATCTGGGACCCGAAAGGATTCTTGGTCGATGTCCTCGGCAAGTCTCCGCAATGCATTCACCTTAAGTTACGTAACCTTACTTCGGGAATTAAATTCTTTTGTACATTTGTCTATGGTCATAGTGAAGGTAGAGTGGCACTTTTACCGCTCTGGGCGGAGTTGAAGGCGTTTGGTGCTAACCTGAATTACCCCTGGATGGTTCTTGGGGATTTTAATGCAATGCTTACTGTGGAGGATCATTATGGAGCCACTACCCCCAGCTTATATCCCATGAAGGAATTCCAAGACGCATGTTTAATGTGCGGTCTGAAGGATGCACCCTCCATTGGTGAGCATCTAACATGGCACAATGCCGACTGGAAGATTTGGAGGAAACTAGACAGAGTTCTCTTAAACCATGGATGGGATGGTGATGCCTGCCGTACCACCTTTCTCCCAATCTCAGCCCAATCTGACCACGCTCCCATGGTGGTGGACATGGCGCAAGAGATTGACGGCAAGCAGAGACCATTCCGAGTAAATAGGTAAATAGTATAAACGATGGAACCCACGGTAGAGCCCTAAAAGAGCCCTACCAAATACAAAAGAATCCAACCCTAGGCTAAAAACCCAGGGAAAAAAATGCGGGGGGGGGGGGGGGGGAGGGGATACCCAAATGAGTACCCCCCTCCCCCCCAAATTATTTTTAAAGAAATGCTAACCCTAAGCTAGAAAGTACTAAGCCTAGGGAAAAATAAATGCAAGTCCAGATGTGTGAATCTGGACCTATCATAGCAACCAAAAATGTGTACTGGCTCTTCATATGAAAATCTCATCGCAGCCGAGACTCGGGTCTCGGGTCTTGAAGAAGATAGTGAAGAGGATGCCAGTGATAGACAAAAAGCGCAGCCGAGTGTGGTGTACTCGGGTCTTGAATGGTCGCTATGGTGCGCTGGTGTTGCTGAATCTGAATGAAGCTAGGACCGCCAAAGGAGGATCAGCTTCTACCATATACACCCCTAAGGTGAGGATAGAGGGGTGTTATTGGCCTTCAAACGTTCTCGTGATTTGAACCGAGGCTAATTTTGAGGGCAAGAGTGTCGTAGACAGTGCCAATAGCTCTTGTGAATCCCTCTAAAAGTAGCCCCCCTAAGGATGGAGAGAACGGACACAACTTATACGGCGTGCGTCAAGCCTGGCGATTGTGTAATCGCCCACTCCATTTTGAGCAAATGGACAACTTTATGCTAATTTAACACTAAAAGTGTAGCGCAAGCATAGGGCGCGTAATAACCATCAAGTCCATGTACCAACTAGCAGTGAATTAATTAATTTTGCGTACGCTAATTAATTAAACCACTACCCAACTCCTCTGATCGAGCAACCAAATGTAGAAAGGCCGCTCTCCCACCCTCCAAGGGAAAATATGCAAATAACAACCCAATACAATTTTAGCCCAAAAAGAAGGCCACAACTCCACAAAAAACCACAAATTCGAGCCAAAAAATGGAGCAAATTCGGCCCAAGAGTAGGCTGAAAATTCCCAAATTAATTAGGCCCAGAAGACATTTTATTCGGCCCAATCGCTTGATTAATTCCCTCGGCCCAGAAGCTCTTCACTTCAGCCCAGCGCTCGGCCCAGTACCCTAAACTAGGGTTTCAACTGAAGCCACAGCCGCCGCCTTATGTTGTATGCCTTGACCGGGTTGAAACCGGGTCATAAGATTGACCCGTATCGTCTTGTATTAATCCGCCCAAAAATGCTCCTTTAAGCAGAGACCATTCCGATTCCAAAACATGTGGTTAAACCACCCGAGCTGTAAACAAGTGGTGGAGGACTACTGGACACCATCGGTGGAAGGTTCCCATCAATATTCAGTAGCTAGAAAGTTGCGAAGGATGAAGCGCCCATTGAAAAACTTGGGTAATCTTGATTTCAATCATATCTCAGAAAAGGCAAAGAATGCAGATAAAGAGTATAGTGCAGCCTTCGATCATCTTGATATCAGGTATACCTCGACGGAGGTGATTGAGGCACTGAGGATGCTAAAGAAGAAAGCTATGCTTTACTATACTACGGAGTCAGCTTTTCTCGCGCAGAAGGGCAGGATCAACCACATCACTTCAGCGGATAAGGGGTCCAAATACTTTCATGATATGGTTTCTGCAAGGAAGGGTGGAGGCATACCAGCAATCATCGATAGCCAAGATCGAATTGTGACATCTAATGAACGCAAGGGGGAACTATTTGCACATTTTTACAAGGGCTTATTTGGCACGAGGAGAAGCAGGGCACCCATTGAACCCGATATTATCAGTTTTGGCACCACTCTTACGGATATTGACAGGGCCTTCTTGAATCAGCAAGTAGAGAGTATCGAAGTCAAAAGAGCCTTATTTGCAATGGCAGATGAGAAGGCTCCGGGTCCGGATGGTTATACAGCGGGTTTCTTCAAAAACCAATGGGATACGGTGGGAGAGGAGGTGACAGCTGCAGTATTGGAATTCTTCAGGACTGGTGAGATACTGGCCCAGTTCAACCACACTTCGGTGGCACTGATACCGAAGAAGCCAGATAATCTAAGAGTGAGTGATTTCAGACCGACTGCGTGTTGCAATGTAGTTTACAAGATCATCACTAAGGTCATCGCAAACAGGCTGGAAGGAATCTTGCCAGAGATTATAGACCCGTGCCAGGGAGCCTTCGTAAAAGGTAGAAACATTTCTGATAATGTAATGTTAGCTCAAGAATTTGTACGGGGCAATGGACGAGCCTGGATTACCCCAAGGTGCATGATCATGGTGGATCTACAGAAAGCCTTTGACACAGTATCTTGGGATTTCTTGGATGAAATTCTTATTGGCCTTGGCTTTTCGGACCGATTTAGGGAACGAATTATGCCGTGTGTCTGTACCTCCTCATTCTCGATTGCGGTAAATGGTAAACTTTGCGATCATTTTCAGGGGCAACGAGGGATTCGTCAAGGGGACCCTTTGTCGCCTCTTCTGTTCGTCATATGCATGGAATATTTTTCGAGGTTGTTGAAAAAGAGGACCGAATCAAGGCATTTCATGTATCATCCGAGGTGCGAAGCACTTAGGATCACTCATTTAGCTTTTGCTGATGACCTTATGCTCTTCTCCAAGGCTGATACAGGATCGGTCCACATTCTCATGAGTGCGCTAAATGAATTTGAATGCACATCGGGGTTGTCTATCAATGCAGCTAAGTCTAAATTTTTGGCGCCGGATTGAAAGAAGACCTAAGTTTCACAGGAATCCCATGGGCTAGCTTCCCAGTTCGGTATCTAGGGGTGCCACTTGACTCTGGCAAGTTGAAGGTCACTCAGTTCGGAACACTACTTGGGAAGGTCGACTCGGAGATTGCCAAATGGAAGGGTCACACCCTTTCCTATGCCGGAAAGCTAGAACTGGTCCGCTCGATTATGGGAGGTATTGCGGGATTCTGGATCCAGAACTTCATTATACAGACTACAGTCATGGATGCGCTAGAGCAAAAGTGTGAACGCTTCTTATGGGGAGGCAAGCATAAGGGAAAGGTTGCATGGAAAAAACTATGCGCACCGAAATCGTTTAGTGGTCTCGGATTGAGGGACTTTATCACTTGGAACCGTGCCTCTCTGGCACAAAGGCTATGGGATATCCACATGAAGAAGGACAACCTGTGGGTCAAATGGACTCACTCGTTTTATCTTCAAGGGCAGGACTTTTGGTGTTTAAATACGAGGACACCAAATGGCAGGCTTGGGAAGAGATTTTCGAGCTACTTTGGTGACCTGTGTAAGCTGAGGAATGAAATGATAGGTATGTTTCAGGGGGATCTGCAGGAACTACAAGATCATCTTTGTTCATGGTCTGGCTCGGGGAAATTCACAAGTAAGGCTTATTTCTACATGCACCGGCATCGTTATCCGAATGTGTATATTCAAGGTCGCTCGGAGGAGAAGCTCTTCGTTAGCATCTGGCGTGGTTTTATCCCGCCCAAGTTCTCTTTCATTGTATGGCTGGCTGCAATCCAGAGACTCTATACGAAAGATAAATACCGATCTGAGGAAGAGGATAACATGGAGAAGATATGTTCATTATGCCATCTTGAGGAGGAAACTAATGAGCACTTGTTCTTCAAATGTGAATTCTCGAAGGTGTATGGGGGCGTATCAGGACTTGGATTGGGCTCAGGAGACAGACAGACACAATTGCAAGCTCCATGTCATTGGTTAAGAGGCAAATAAAAGACTCAAAGGTTCGTAAGAAGCTTGGAATTCTAGCATTGATCACCACCATTTATCGCCTTTGGAGAGAAAGAAATAGTGTTATTATGAACGGTGCTCAACCCAGTGCCGATCGAGTGGTAAAAATCGTCATGAAAGACTGTTTCATGGTGATTAATCGCTTGTTCCCAGAAGAGCATCTGTATTAATTGTTCGAGCGCCCAGGAGGCCTTCGAGAGCCCGAGGACGCTTCAGGTGTATGAGGAGTTCATGTGATCTAAGGAGGAGTTCCAGTACTTGAGGAGGTTTTCGAGTGTAGGAGGAGTTCGAGTGCCAGAGGAGGTTTTTGAGTGTATCGAAGAGGTTTTCCACTGTTCGAGTTCGAGTATTGAAGGATTTCGAGCACTCGAGTAGGTGTTCGAGTACTCGACGAGGTGTTCCAGTACTCGAGGAGGAGTTCGACTGGTCGAGGAGGGCTTCGAGAACTGGAGGACTTCAAATGCTAGATAAGGTTTTCAAGTGTTGGAGGAACGCCACCACTAGACGGGACGTCTGAATGAGTTCCAGTGCTCGAGGAGGTTTTTCGAGTGTTGGGGGAGTTCGAGAGCTCGAGGAGGTTTTCGAGTGTTTGAGGAGTGCGAGTACTCGAGGAGGTGTTCGAGTGCTGGAGGAGTTCGAGTGCTCGACGAGGCTTTCGAGTGTTGGAGGAATTCGAGTGCCAGAGGAGATTCTTCGAGTGGTGGAGGAGTTCGAGTACTCGAGAAGGTGTTCAAGTGTTGGAGGAGTTCTAGTACACAAGGAGGTTATGGTTTTCGCGTGTTGGAGGAGTTCGAGTCCTCGAGTGCTGGAGGAGTTCGAGTCCTCGAGTGCTGGAGGAGTTCGAGTGCTCGAGGAGGTTTTCGAGTGTCGCGGGAGGTCTAGTGCTCGAGGGCCGTCGGAATGACCTCGACTGCTCAACGTGCATCACCGTGATGCGCTACAGAACTCGATCCTCAGCACGGTTCCGAAGCTCGGTTATCATGGTCAGGCAAGAAGTTAAAGAGCAACGCCGTTGTTACTGATGCTCTTTCTCCTAAGCCTAGTTTTTACTAATTATTTGACGGTTATTTACGCGCTCTCTGCTCGCACTGCACTCTGTGCTAAATCGGCAGAAAGCTGTCCATTTGCTCAAAATGGAGAGGGTGATTACATAATCGCCACGTTTGATGCACGCGGTATAAGTGCATCCATTCTCTCATCTTCAGGAGGTTGATTCGACTGGGATTAACAAAGGCAGGAGGCACGACCTCGTTTTATCTTTACCTTTGCCCACCAAATCATTCTCGGCGCCAACATGAGAATGCTTGAAGGCCAATAACATTCCTCTATCTCCACCTTAGGAATGTACATGGTAGAAGCTGATATCCACTCCGATCATCGGCTTCAACTTTATGCGACATCCAAGACCCGAGACACTCTCGGCTGCATTAGGATATTCAAACCATTCGCCTTGGATTTTTTTTTGTACCTTCATCAACATTCCGGCGATGACATTAGCACAAGACCCGAGTCCTTTTCTCGGCTGCATTATAGAATTCGAATGAAGATGGCCCCATTTGTTAGGGGTAGAAGCGGATTATTGGCTTATGGGTAATGAGTTTGTTCTCACCCTATCTACCTAGTATTTCTTAGCCTGTCCCCATTTCAGGTTGCTGTTGTCGGTCCCACTATCGTTGGGACTTGTTTCGTTTCCCTTAGCTAGACTTATATTGCTAAGGGTTGCTAGTCTTTATTTAGATAATGGGGGGGGGAGGGGTGCTCTTAGAGTCTCAATCCCCCCCTCCCTCTCTTGAACTTTGCTCCCTAGGTTCATCAAGTAACCTAGGGTTGGACTGGTTTTGTATTTGGTAGGGCTCTCTTAGGGCTCTACCGCGGGTCCCACCGTTTATACTATTTACCTATTTACCGACTAAAAGACAATGATTACCTTGGGCCGCCAAACAATAAGTAAGAACGTGGATAAATGGGCCGCGTGGGTGTGAAATTTCAGGCATTAATGAGAAAAGTGGTGCGCGTGGAAACCAACGCGGATCTCACACGCTCGAAGGCATAAGTGAGCATCACGTTCCTCATGTCCTTCCACTTCTCGTGCCAGAGCCCTCTCGTAAATAAAAGATTGCACCCCCTATTCCTTATTGTCAAATCTCAAAGGCCCAGCGTAAATAAGTGGGACCAAAGACAACCTCCGACCCTCGGGCTCTAACACAAATTAGAAAGTTGAGAGTCGAACCCTCAACAAATAAATCTATTCAAAGGCCAAATCCAAAAGCTAATTAGGATCCTGAATCGGCCTTGGAGTGAACCCCTGAAATCTCGGGGGGCTAAAAAATTGCACCCCAACAACAATGAATTAGAAGTAACAGTATTGAAGGGTGAGCTAACAAACTCGTTGGGGTAGACCCAAAGTCGGACCCAAGACCGTAGGATGAATTCGAAAGCCAAACTTTCTAGGGGCTTATGATAATGTGTAAATTTGTACTGGGCCCGAGTGCCTAGTCTAGCCGGCCCAAGTCCTCCATTTTATCCCTTCGGTAGTAACCTTTGGACTGGCCTAGGGGAAGAGTACTTGCATCACAAGCAAACAAAATGGTTGCCCTACTTCCCTACCTATATAAATGATAGATGTAACCCTACAAACTCAACTATTCATTCTTAATTAAAAGAACTATTTCTGACTCGATCGTTGGAACCTCTTCCCCCCCGGACTCCTCCGGGAGCTTTGTCTTGTAGATTCTGGCCACAATGGCACCGACAATTTGGGGTGTATCATTGGAATTTATGCTGAGATTGATTCAACATCAACCAACACAATACCGGACGTCGGAGAAGCCGAGTATTTGGAAAATTAAATTTAAGGATTTCACCTTGGGAGGGTTTGGCGGGTGGTGGTGGTGGTGGCTGGCGGCGGAAGAGGGTGGTGGTGGTGGTGGCGGAGGGTTTGGCGGGCGGGGGACGATGGCGGTGGCTGGCGGGTGGAAGTGGTTGCTGGCATCAATATGAGGGATAAAATTGGAAGAAAAATTAAGCTGAAATGCCCGAGGGTAAATATGTCTTTTCTAGTCCAGTGAACGACCAAATATGTGAGTCAATGCCAGAATATGCCCGGAAGGTTATATTGGTACAATTCATCATAAAGTTAGGGTTAGTTTGACATTTTCTGATTTTACAGGGTTATATTGACACTTTCAGCCTAAATGTAAGGTTAGAAAAACATTTAACCCCTTATTTAATATCAAATAGAACCTCTATCTCACCATAAGTGTGTGTGAGACCATCACAAGTCTTTGTATATATATTTTTAAAAATTTTGACAACTTTCATTCATTCTTGTCTCACACAAAGATATGAGACTCCCTTTTGGCTCACACACCAAAGTGGGGTGAGCCTCACACTGCAGCTCTACACTTGTGGAGGCCCTCCACACCTAACACAGTGTATTAGGAGACTTTGAAACCATAATAATGCAATTTCGGAGGCTTTGTATTCTTATTAAGTCTCTTATACGTATTTTCCTTGTTTCATAATTTATATTTGAGAAAGTCTCCTATTAGACGGACTAACGGTTAGACCAATCATAAAAATCTTCATTTCTATAACTTTTAGGGTCAAATTATAATCATTCATACATTACGATACATATTAAAACTTTTCAAACTCATAGGAACCTCGCTGCACTAAATAAAAACACACATCAAATCACTCCATTATTTACATCAAATTTCATAAAATGTTCGTTAGACAGTTTAAAACAAGAATTTGTGTTTATATTTTATTTTGGTAATTTAAAAATATTCTTTAATTGTAAAATTAAGTATTCCCTCTATCCCAGCTCAATCTGCATTTTAACTATTCATTTAGTCATGATTGCTTAACTTTAACCTCAAATTTAAATTGATAAATAAGTTAGGATATTGTGATATATAATCTCGTTAGATTCATAATATCATGATTTTTTTTTAAATATCAACTTTTATATAACTTGTATTTACACATAATTATAAGTATTAATGATCAAACTTTTTTCTGATTCAACTGATGAAAGTTAAAGTGTACATAATTGATTGAGACGGATAGAGTATAAATATACGATGTGTCCCTCAATTTAATTCATGTGAGATCTCACTCTTTTATGACTCTGCTTAGTAGAACTGTGCTTATAATCAAAGCTGGCTTATTTTGAAAGCAAGGGGAGATCAACTTATCATTTTTCCCCAATAATAAATTTTACTCCCTCCGTTTTTTTAACATTGGCACATCACTTTTGGGGTTAGAATTTAGGAGATGCTAAATGAGTGGATGAAATTGAATTGAAAGAAGAGAAAGTAAAATGAGTGGATGTAATAACCTTAAACTTGCCATAAATAGAATGTGCCAATTAAAAAAAAATACACATTTTTAGTAAGTGTGCCAATATTAAAAAAAGGGGAGCACTTTTAAAATAAGTTGATTTTTAGTACGTTAGGAAACACTAAAAAGTTGTGCAAAACCGAGCCTATACTTACTCAAAAATCCTCAGACCTGGCCTTTTGTGTTGGTGTTTATTTTGGATATTTTGGTTAAGGACAAGTTTTGTCAGATAAAAAGGCTTCAAGTGAATCAAAGTCTGAGCCTGAAACTGACTGGAGTAAATGAGTGGGCCGGTTTTAACATCAAACTCCTCTTCCTGAATGATGGCGATCGCCGCAGCATACCCAACTTCCTCCTCAATCCACCTCGGCAAGTTTTCTCTCCCAAGAGTTTCATTTTGTTTGGTTAATTCAGCCAAAATAGGCTACACTCAGAAATATAGAGTATAGAAATGCACACTTTCTGCTCTGGAGTACGTCAGCTGGATCTTTGTGCTTTATGCCCGCACCCTGTTATGATAACTTAGTTTCGACTGTAAAATTTTATATTAAAAGCATATTGCAGCATCTTGTCAGAGTTCAGACCAGACTTATACAAATTTTCATTTGTTTTTGGTTACAAATAAATAGTAGTTCAAGATATTAATGGCCGGACATGTTTGTGAAAGCATAGGTAGTACAAGTGGAACAGAGCCAATTGATGAAGTCGATGAAAAAGAGAACATATGACGAATGATTCTGAAGCTAACCTCTGATATGTGATGCACAAGTCATCTCGGTGGCTGAAATCTGAGATATGAATTTTCCTTTGCTTTCTATTAGTTAAACACGTAGTAAAGGCCTTATCCTGAGTAACCATGATACACTCTGATTTTCAAAAAAACACACACGCACACAAGAGGTACTTCCAAATGTTGTACGTATGTTTTCTCAATCGTCCTTTTATGATGTAGGAGTATATTTTTCAGCATCCATTGAGTTGAGGCTTCCTAATTCAGTCTAAACCTTGAATTATTATATCAATTTCTGATCCTATGACATCTTTGTTATTTTTGACCCGCGTCGAACTGAACCAGCTTTGGGGATGGTATTCATTCTTGTGAGGGACAAGGGAGTTTGAAACAAGGAAAGAGGCTAAATGGGCTTAGAATTTCAATGACTGGTATTTGTTAATGTGTATATCAGGATTCTGTTGTTTCATTTTGAAGTCTGTAAACATTGAGTAAAACATCTTAAAAGCACTAAGGGGTATTTGTTGGTTACATTGGTGCACATTGTAATCAATTAGAAACATCAAGAACTAGCAAAAGTGTATCATAATTCGTAGATACCATTATCCATCTGCCATGTTATGAGTTCGTGATGCCCCCATTGTATACCTCCGGCCTTATGCTTGGCTGTATTTCAGGTCCCTACCATTGTCATTATTGTACAGCACTTGGAATTGGTTGCTCAACATCAAATGGAATAGGCAACAGTTGGATCAAATCACCAGTCAACATTCATAAAATAGCTGATAATTCAGGATTAAGGTATTTTTATTATATGAACTTGCTTATGTATTTTAAGATTCAATAGAGCTGATTGATTATAATACATTATGCATTAATAGTAACAATAGTCCATTCCTTGGATTTTACAGTTTCTATGTCCAGGGAAGCTGATTGACTGATTTTGTCTATTATGTTGGTATGAACTATGGCCAGTGTGCTGCCCTCGGACCTGAAGCCAATACAGCTTAAATTTTTATGAATATGCTATATTGTCTTGATTGAGTCCACAGGAGTGATGTGGTTTTCTTAAAATTTCAGAAGCCTGTGTACATTTTTCAGAGGCATTTTGGCCTTGTGTCTTAATGAAAGAAAATTCCCTTTGTTCATTCTGCCCTTTTACACTTTACCTAGATTTTGTATGAATTACTTTTTTCCTTGTATTTGATTATTGTAACTCCTTTGTGAGCACCTTCAATAGAAGGGTGGGACTTGTTTTTTATCCCTTTTGTTTCATCAATTGTTTTACTCCTATGTGCTAGTATCTCTGTTTGCGGGAGAGGAGAATGTGGATAGTGACTTGATGAAGTTATATATGCTGTTTCATTACATCTCCTTCCTGTCAACTCAATCGCTCATGGTTCAGTTTCAGGTGTGAAAATCCTATCTTTGGAGTTAGTCAATGTTCCCGAATTCCTAATGGACATCAAAATCATGACTTAAAGGTTTTAGTTGCTGCTGATTACTCCGATTCACTTCCAAGTCTGTTGGGGACAGTGGGTATCATCCTCTTGAAGAACTAAGAAAATATAGAAATGTTCAGGCTACTAAGCTCACGAGTGCTCAAATAGCAAGGTCCACTGTTGAGGTTTGTCCTGTTTTACCTATATCATGTCAATCAATTTGCATTAAGTTTTAACCCTCTCGTGGTGGGCCTTGGAAAGTGCCTTTCATTTTTTACAATGAATTTAACTTAATTTTTTTATAGGCTAACAACAGAGCTTTGTTGTTATTTCCTGGCACTGTACACTCTGAACCGCATGAACACATCTCATGGGCTGAATACCGATACGTTGTTGATGAGTTTGGAGGTTTTGTTTCGGATTCAGATCCCCTAAATCATTTTTTTTGTAGCCCAGATTTTAGATATACGAGTGTATATATCTATATATTTATGCTTGCGTATTTTGCAAATGTAGATGTATTTCTTGAGATACATGAGGACGGAAACATTTTACTAGACCGTGAGGCAATGAACCCTGTGGTGAGTAGTTTTCCCTTCCAGATTGCTTAATAATTTCTCTACGGCAGCCTTAAGTGAATCAGTTTAAACTTAGTAAAAAAATAAGTCAGTGTC
This sequence comes from Rubia yunnanensis, assembly GCA_037428765.1. Classification (NCBI taxonomy): domain Eukaryota; kingdom Viridiplantae; phylum Streptophyta; class Magnoliopsida; order Gentianales; family Rubiaceae; genus Rubia; species Rubia yunnanensis. The sequence continues at coordinate 44,803,718 of CM075065.1, forward strand.
CTTATTATATAATCGGTTTTTCTAACGAGTGCCCATGGGCACTCGTTAACAACTTCAGATTCCATTGAAAACTGTGTTATTAAATGCAAATTCATCGAAAACTGTGTAATAGTACATAGGGAGTGTAAGTTTTTGAGGGATGTCATTAATCATTAACTCTATTTGCATTTAATAACACAGTTTTCGATGGAATCTGAAGTTGTTAACGAGTGTCCATGGGCACTCGTTAGAAAAACCGTTATACAATTAAGTGTCAGTGTGTTTTTTCCATATCTCTATTCATGCTCAATATTTAATCCAAATATCTCTTTGATTTCAACCCTTTCATGGTCTGTTAAGTTGGATTGGGAGAAAATTTGTCAATTGAGGACCCATGATCTAGTGTTGCTCTTTTAAAGATGCATTTTGAAGCAAGAATTCTGCATGAGACTGATTAGTGCTCTGTTATTGTAACTTGTAAAATGCCAACTGGTCTTCACTCTAGTCTTCACTGCATATATTGTTCCTCAGGGTTGGGATATATCTCTAATTTTTCCCTTCTTGGAAAGGAATGGTTTCTGTGATTGTGAAGTCCAAAAGTGTCCCAGTGTCTCAATGCCATGGCCTATTAATGTTGACATAAACTATGATGGGGATTGGTTACCTAAGATTATGTTGAGTATCACATTGACTTGTCTTCCATGTCAATCCTTGATGTTACTTAAATAATATCACTTTATTGCCATAATATTATGTGATATCGCAGTGCCTCAGTGATTGCATATTCTCTTGTTTGCAGAATGCTTTGATTGGAATGGGCATACCGCAATATGAAAACAGAAGGATACATACATCTGAGAGCATTTCCGAGAATGGTTACGGGGATGATGTGATTTCAGATGACGATTACTTTGAGGTTAAAATAGGCTAAATCGCTTTTGCATTTGTAGATCCTTCTAATGCAATGAACTATAGCTTAAGGCCCTTGTACTTTTGACCAGTTTGAGAACTCTGAAATGTTGGATGTACAAATCGGTTGGGGCATGGCAGGCAGTTCTAGCTGGGTCCATCCAACTTATTTCGCGAAGTGCTTGGTAAAGGTGGTAATTACTTTTCATAGCTTGATTTTAGGTAGCTGATCTCTAAGCTCCATGCAACACCAAATACATAAGATTGTGCAGTTGCATCAGGTCATTGCTGGGATTTCTACTTGTTCATGGGATACATGTGACAAGAAGAAAGGTCATAATATTATAGGGGCAAATGGACGGGAAGATTTCTCTATTTTGCTCTTCATGTAGTTGAAATACCCCCCAACATAATATCTGAATATGTCTTTTACAAATAAGCTTGTTCACTTGGATAATCCTCCTGTTGTACTTTTCTCCACTTAAGTACAATTGTTGTTTTCAGCTGTTATTTGACTGTTGATATGTCATCATTATTCATGGTAGACTAGGTGATATATAATTGTTAAAGGCAGTAGTCAGGGAGTCCTTACAGATCCTAAATGTTTGTTACTGTAACTTCCTGATTTAGCAGATAACTAATCTACGTAACAATTGATCCTGAAATTATTGTCGTTTGATTTGCCCAACTGTTATCAAATAGAAAATGCTTAGTCTTGTTGATCCATTTCATGGCTTGAATGAAATTTAAACTTATCTTGTTTTAAAATTAAAGAGTATTTTGTGAATATTTTCACTTAATTTATTGCCAATAGCTGATTTTTTAATTGTCCTAATCCCTCTTGTTTTTCAAGAATATGTGCTTATTCCCCTCGTCTATATCAAGACATAAATGTGCTCTTCAAGAATGTAGATTAATACTCACAACGGAATGTATATTCTCAATTTTCTCATACTTATCCTTTATAATGGATTTTCTTTCAGGCCGTCGGTGAGGAATGCCTCAAACTGATGGACCATCCCTCAAATGGTGTTTCACTCTGGGGGCACCTTAGGCCCGCCTATATTGATGAAGAATCATATATACGAAGGCTTTTTGATGATGAAGACACTGATACCTACAGCTGGACAGGTTTTCTGCTTTCTTATGTTTATCTTAAGGTATAAAAATTATAACAAAAAGTTTGATGCATCTGAAGGTGTATGTTTTTTGTACTTTTGTTCTCCATTCCTCTTGTACTTTCTTACCCATGTTTGTGTATGTTTGAAGAACATTAAATAAAAAAACGGTGCCATTTTTTTGTCTTGAAGCCAAAAAAGTGAATTAATTGCAAAAACTCTTTTTAATGGGTATTACCTAGGAATGAATAAAGATTTGACTTCTGGAAAAAGGAGGTAAAATCACTTGCAGATGAAATTGTACAATAGTGTATATTGCAATGGAGCTGAAATAAGAATTCATCTCTGAAGTAGTCTCTGACTCTCTGAGACTATAAACTGAAAAAGACAGTTTACTGTGTGATATATTATGCTAAAAGAGCTTCCATGTCAGATGCATAGCCCTGAAAAAGAAAAATTAATTGTGAATCATGTTTTTTGAAATGCAATGCTTTTATTATGTGATCTTAAATCCTTTCATCTGTTTGGCATAGTATCAGTGGACATAAACTTTTCCTGAAGAAATTACACTCTAATGCTTTTCCCCTTTGGGTTAAAAATTTGGATTTTATGTACAAGTTATTGATTTAATTCTGTCTGAAGCCTAAATGCCACTTTGGTTACTTTCAGATGGAGAAGCTGTGAACTTCAGTTCTAGCAGCCAAAAGAATAGGAGATCAAGTATCTACAGATTTGAAATCCTAAGAGTTGAGCTATTTTCCATCTACGGGGGTCAGGCATGTATTTTAGTCACATGCTTTAGATGTCTTGCATATATTTTCATCTTTGTAGAGTCGGACATGCATTGTTTTCACCAGATATATGAATAATTATGAAAATTTGATTATATCCTGCCACCAACCGTGCAATCATCGAATTGTAACAGGAAACCTAGCAGCTCATGGGGGGATTCTTTTGTTGATTAGTAGTATTACTGAAGCTAACTTTGGCACATTAAAAATACCACCCCAATGTTGGGCATCTCTTCAAATCCCAAATCTTGATTAAGTAAGAAGTCAAGAGTTTTGGATTCATGAATCGGAAACTGAAGGGTTGGTTCATGAATGAGAGCCTTAAGAGTTGGGTTCATGAATGAGGAACTCTTGAGTTGTACTTGAACTCTTATAAATAGAGGGAGAGCCAGGGAGTTTAGGTAAGTTTTCTTCAGACATCTATTCTGGTCTGAGAATTCTTCACTCTGGGTTAGGTGTGAGTTTTGTAGACATTTGTTCTGGTCTTAAAATCACCTTCTGTATTTGTAATTTGTGGGAAAGACGTAGTCCCTTTTGAACTCTTGGGAAAGTAGTCCCTTCTAATATGTGGGAACGATGTAGTCCATTCTGAATCTGTAATCTGGTCGGATGGTCCTGTTTGACATCCTGACATGTGACATCCTGACATGTGACATCCTGACATCTGTAATCTGTCTGGTCCATTTGGACAATAAGATTAATCTGTTTCTGGTCGTAGAGGTATCCAACATGTTTGGTGAACCAAGGTAAAATTTGTGTCCTTTTTCTTGCTATAGTCATCTTGAATCTGCTCAAAAGAGATTAATTTTTCCAACAAGTGGTATCAGAGCTAATGGTTCGTTTGGGCTTTCGTTTCAAGATGAAGAGGAGGAAGTAGTGGAGGCTCCATAGCCGTTGCATCCGTTAGGGTTTGCAAGTCTGTTATGCTAACAAGTTCTTTCCGGGTTGAGCTTGTTCTATCTAATAAATCTTTTCCTGGCTGGATTTATTCTGGTTGGTGGTATCTGGGTACATATATGGTACATCTGTCTGGCACTCTCCCGTGCATCTGTGGTTGTCTGGTACATTTGGCACAACCACCATGCGTCTGATACATCTGGTACCATGCGTGCATCTGGTACATCTAGCACCATCATCGCGCATCTGGTACATCTAGCACCATCATCGCGCATCTGGTACATCTGGCACAATTATCGCGCATCTGGTACATTTGGCACAATCATCGCGCATCTGGTACATCTGGCACAACCGTTAGGCATCTGGTACATCTGGCACAATCAATGTGCATCTGAATCTGGGATATTCATCTGTCAGCATTGGACTCTTGATCTGTATTTGGGATATTGAATCGAGAAGGGAATTGTTGGGCATCTCTTCAAATCCCAAATCTTGATTAAGTAGGAAGTCAAGAGTTTTGGATTCATGAATCGAAAACTGAAGGGTTGGTTCATGAATGAGAGCTTTAAGAGTTGGGTTCATGAATGAGGAACTCTTGAGTTGTACTTGAACTCTTATAAATAGAGGGAGAGTAGGGAGTTTAGTTAAGTTTTCTTCAGACATCTGTTCTGGTATGAGAATTCTTCACTCTGGGTTAGGTGTGAGTTTTGTAGACATTTGTTCTGGTCTTAAAATCACCCTTCTGTATCTGTAATCTGTGGGAAAGATGTAGTCCCTTCTGAATTTGTAATTCTGTAATCTAGTCGGATGGTCCTGCGTGACATTCTGGCATCTGTAATATGTCTGGTCCATTGGACAATAAGATAAATCTATTTCTGGTTGTGGAGGTAGCTTACATATTTGATGAACCACGTTAAAATCTGTGTTCTGTTTGTTTTCTTTTCTCTATCTTGATCTGCGCAAGGGGATTATTTTTTCCCAACAGGGTTTTGTGTTGCTAATATCTTTGCCAAAAGTTCAGCTATAAATGTATATCTGTCTGCTGAACATTCCAGCTTGTCAATTTGTGAGTTATGTTAGATTTGGTCTTGTGTATACCTCTGAGTTGTTTAGACTAGACAAGTTAATCTTTTTAGTAACTACTGCTAATTCAGTTCTTACATTTTATGACATTGAATCTAATTTAAGACAAAATTCCTTGACATTTTATTTTATGCTGTCTACTGTTGTTTGGATCGAGAATTCATGCATTGATTCTGGTCTCATTCTATGACTTCTGACTTCAGGGGATAAATATCAATATAATCTACTCTATTCTTTCCAGCTAGCAATCAGTTTAGAAGATTTTCAAGATGCTGAGCCTGATATTCTTGTGCATTCAGCACCAATACTTGTTGAGCATTTTACGAATCAAGGAGCAAGATTCTTTTTTGCACTGAAAGCTCTATGCAAAAAGAAGGGACTGCTTGTTGAGGTAATTGAGTGGTATTGTTGGTTAAACTTGGTTGTAGGAATCTGATCTCTTTTGTAGAACATGTTGGACGAGGTTATGTTCCAATTTGATCTCTTTATGAAAGCCGTTTTATTTACAGACTGGACTAAAAATACACTAAGTTGTCTCTCTTCAAAGTAGGGTAATTATATTACTCATTTGCATTGTCATTTCTGAGAACTTAATTCCTGACTGCGTTCTTGGCAATCAAAACATTGAACTGTCCTTGTACATGGTTATCTTTGTTATGAAATTTTTTGATCATTGTGATTTTGTGATGTATGCCTCTTATCAATATGCATGTCTGAAGCAAGCCAGCATTTTTTGTCTATAGTTGATACCAGTCTCATTATAATGCTGCTGTGAAATATTTGCTTGAACTATTCAGGGGGCCAATTTGATTGGAATTGACAGTCTTGGCATGGATGTTCGGGTGTTCTCGGGATCAGAAGTCGTGACCCTTCGCTTTCCATTTAAAGTCAGGGTAAGTCACACCGATGATCTGTAACCTTAAATTCTAAAGATTTCTCAGTTTTCCTTCAATGCCTACCTGAGTGAAATAGCAGGATATCATACTCCTTAAGTCAAGGCTTCTGTAACTAGTTCATCTTGTTTAGAGACTTAGCATGGGTTTAGATATACAGGTTTATTCTAATAAGCCCATCCTCGAAACTAAAAGTATACTCCCTCTATTGTGTAATTTAGTATTAGCGATAGGACTTTTATCTGAGATGGATTAATTATGTCTGACAGTCAGAGAACCAGTGTGCTACTCTTAACATGTATCTGAATATGTTAGTTGGTGACACCCTTACAATCAAACAAAGAACACCATACATTTCTAATTTTAAAATGGATTTTGCTCGAATCCACCTTTGGGTTTGAAACTTCGAAAAATTGAAACCAGACAGTTATGATAAAATATACTAAAGTAGTCTTTGGGCATGAAACACTGCAATGTCTTTTTACCTAAATGTAGTAACATTGAGGGTGATGTTATAGTCAAAACACTAGTTTACTATTCAGACCAATTCGTATTTGAAATAGCACAAATTTACTTTTGCATTTTTTAAATTAATTAGTTATTGCTTTAATAATTGCATCAGCCTAATAATGGTGCCTTCTTTAGCTTCTATAAAAAGAGGTTGACTCTTTTTAACTCAGTGTACACACATGTAATACAAGCTTATCTGATCTCCTGTGCGAACTTTGAATTGTGCAGAGTTTACCCGAGAAATAGAAAGTTCTACGAATGGCTTCCCTATTTCTTTTAATTGACCTTTCCGATGCTTGCTAATATGGCCATGTATTTATGTACTCATTTCATATTGTGGATGGTAAGATAGAATGATTAAAAAAAGCATTTTTGCCTCCACCTTTTTTATTCCAACTTAATCGCTTACTTTGGTGGAATGCAATTACAGATGCTTTTATCAGCAAGGGTAAATGTAAGTAAACTAAAATGAGAAATAGACATTTTCTAGGAAGAAAAGATGTTTGCAAAAATGGACTTCTCTTATCAGATGGTGGGAGTAATTACCAAGTAAATGTGTTAGTAATTATATCTCGATAAGAATTTTGTACTTGAATTTTGTTTCTTGGAATCCGTTAAAAGAAACGTTTTAGCTTTAGTATGCAAACTAGATAACTCCCTGTGCTGAAACACGGGTTCTGGACGACTATATAAAATCTGATAATTTATAGTTTAAGTAGATATTAAAATATTGTCATATGTATATGAGAATTACACATGGTGTATAATTTATAATAAATTTACACATCAATTAATATTATAATGCACTAGATGAAAGAAAATCGACTCGATCCTTGTCGACTTATGCGTTTAATACGTAGAAACTTGTTAACTATTGTATAAAAATATTACGTTGTAAAAATTATAGTTATAAAAAAAAATAAGACATGTCAGTTGATAGGGAATAATTATTTAACTTAATATATAAAATCATCTCTTTGGAAAGGAAATACAAAAAACATGTAAGGATACATTCTCAAAGAAAAATTAAACAGTCTAAATTATACTATTCCTTTAGTCCCAACTCTATTTGCACTATAATTATTATCACGCTGATTAAAAAACATGTTTGATTGCTAATATGTTTATCTGCATATAATAATAGCAAATAAAAATTGATATTTAAAAACTGCTTATTACAATGGATTCAACAATATTATATATGATAATATTGTTGTTTACCTATCTATTCAAATTTGATAGTGAATAATGTCAAAAAAAGTAATAGTTCAAATAAAGGTGGGACACTGGGAGTACTATAAATAAAGCTGAGACATAAGTCTAAATATTACATAATAATATGGGTAAATTAATTTTTCTTATCGAATTAGTATTTGGCTGAACAGTTTGAATTATTAGATTATTAGATAATTAAATATGGTATTAAACATGATTTATAGGTTAAATTTAGTTACCAAGCAGTTTGGTTAAGAAGGATTTTATTATTTCTAACGTATAATGCATGTATATATTTGTGAGGAAGTAGATTAATCAGACCAAATTAGTGTATATGGATTAAAAAATAAACATGAAATGAATTAAGAAAGGAAGATAATTATGAAAGTGGAAAGTTGACATGACAAACTTACATGACAATGTGTGGGGATGTCACTTGGTAAAAAAACTTCTTGTTTTAGTTATTATTATAGATGAGAGTCTTTGTTAGTTCTACTTCTTACCTAGGTTTTGCTTGCTATGTAATCTTACACATGTGCCGTTTCGTGGACAGGCAACATCTGAAAGCGCTGATCCAACAACTATTGTTTCCGAAGTCACGTCGAAAAAAAATTTAGGTCTCTTGCCAAACTAAGTGATATAGATTCCTTTGAAATTTGACTAGTTAGTTAACACTGCACGGTCACCAAGTTGCAGGAAATAGTTGTAGCTTCTAATGCAAATTGAACACTTATACAAACTTGTGAGATGAAATATTTAAGCAGATAAAAGTGTAAAGTTCACATACCATATGAACATATGAAGAGGCCATTCCAAACTGGATGTTCACTATGTGAAGGGGTGATATGCAAGTTCACTATAGAGTTGTTCCAAAAAGTCTTAAGTTAATTAATTCTTGCTAACTTAACATAGTTATATAGTTATAATTTTGACTAAATTATTTTTTTGGTCCCTAACATATAATTTAATACCATCTTTTAGTCCCTGAGATCGATACCACGTCCTTTCAGTACCCAACAAATTTAAAATGACTTCTTTGGTATTCAAACCAGATTTTGAGTGGTTTTCAAGTAGACTAAATTATTTTTTTGGTCCTTAACATATAATCTTATACCATCTTTTGGTTCCCAAAATCACCCACTGCATTGGGGACCAAACAAATCGTTTTGAATTAGTAGGGTACTAAAAGGGCATGGTTTTGATCTCAAAGACCTGTTTAAGATGCTATATTAGGGGGAAAAAAATTTAATCTATAATTTTCTTACACTTTGAGGTCATTTACACCAAAAGAGAACATCATTAAATGTGGGACACAAGCTATTTACATATATGTAGCTTAGTTCTGAAAGTTGGTCTAATTTTGGCATCTTTCCCTTGCCTTTGAAAGATAAGACTCCTCTATTTCAAGCTGGGAAAACAAGTTCCTTTTTGCCTTTGATCGATCTGCTGGAGAGGCTCTAGGTCATTTTCCTTGAAGAAGTATGCATTATAAATTCATTTGGAACTAAGCAAATAGCTGCACGTGGCAGAAACATTCATATAAAATGAAAGTCAATTGTACCTTGAAGAACATGGTGTTGTATTGATGTCACTAGCGTTTGAATTTCCAACTGATGCGAGTTTTTTACAAGAAGATTCATAAACTTACAGGGAGGAACATTACACATTAGAGTACGATCATCCGCTGATCATTACCTTAGTCTGGAAAATGTAGGCTTCATTTCGGCCCTCCTAAGGATGACTTTTCAGCAAAGTAAATAGTGTATCTCGGGCTAAACTCACATTTCTTTAACTAAGATACTTTAATTTGAAAAACATATTTTAATCTTATCAACTACAGAATGTCGCTCATCAATGTATTCATGGTACTTCATGGTTAGAAAAGTTTTTTTTAATGATTTTCACAGGTTCGATGATTACAATTATTCGGGATAATACTATGAGACACTTGGGCTGCGGCATAAAATAAGCAATGGGTTGGTGATAAGAGCTGGTGTGTATGACCAGTTCAATCCAAATTAGCTTTAAAGATATGTTAAGAAAACAAAGCAAAATATGCATAGCGTCCAATTTGCTAATCTAAGGCAGTTTGCTCATCCCAGGAAGACCTAAACATAACAACGCCACTAACTGTCAAGTCACAAAAATAGCAGAAGACACCACCCATCATGATGCCTCATAATTGGGCCACGATCCAAATATGAGAGCATAGTAATCAAACCACGATCACACCATGGAACAACTACAAATAAAGAAAATACACACTTGCAAAAGGTTAGTGATAACTACTACAGAATGAAATGCATTATAACAAGATACTGACTTGGCCGTCGGAGCTTCCTCCCCAGGACCTACCAATGGTTATCTATAGGTACTCTAAGAGGCATGGACTTGTCGTGAACCGATTCGGGACACTATCAAGGAGTCAACTACATCAGTGGCGCCCACCGTGGGGCTCAACCTTTTCCTTTTGAGTTTTGATAGTTCCCGAGAAAAGAAGGAGTTTATGATGTAGATGCTACCTATCGAAACGCATACCAGCGAAGCACTGATAATTCTTGGACACAAGTTCGAATATGTAGAGGGTAGCCATAACCTTGTCAACGACTTGCAACAAAGGTATGTTCGTATGCTACAATTTAGTTCTGCCAAGATTAGACACAAGGCTAAATACTGTAGAAGAAAAGAACCTATAGAATAATGATCGAAAGGGCGGGTTTTCCCTAATTCAACGAACCCATAACGCCTCCCAAGTAGATCGATGTATGTCAAACACCACAAGAAAGACATACCATGATAAATGAATAAACCAAAAGACGAAACCAAAATCCGGAATAATATTTCCATGTATACAACAATAGTGAAAATATCCAATAATAACAAATCCTTAGAAAGAGCGATTTACCCACCATCATAGCCAACCAGAGACATGTAGATATCCAACATGATACATCCCCAAGAATAACGTTGCGATACTGAGATAGTTAAAGGGTTGCAATTCATATTACCCACTTCAAACCCCCAAAAAGGATTACTCGAAATGCCATTCGAAATCACACCGCCAACCTAAAAATTGCATCTTCTATCCCAACCTCTAATCAATGTGCATTTGTTACCCCTTAAACCGAAAAGAACATTGAACCCAATCAACCTTCTATCCCAAGTGTGAATCAAAATGAATAATACTTTGAAATTAATGCTGGACTCTCCCCTGCTTGTCTCTGGCAGAAAAAAGATAAATTATTAGAATGGCTAAACAATGAACATCATCAACAACCTAACACATATTATAAAATCGACAAAACACTTAATTTTGCTGAAATAAAGCTAGCATGGCTTAATCCCAAAACAGATTCAATACCCTGATTAAATTGTCAGAAAACCAGGATTCACAAGACATAGCTGACCACAAAAAAAATCTAAAAGAAGACTAAACAACCACCCAGTTTAATAGAAGACTTCTGAGCATGGTCACATCCATTGACTCCAGAATACAAAACTGGCATAACCAGCTAATATCCCCGGCTAGAAATACTGTCCTAATATACATGTCCTTTCTTCAATTTCCTTAATCACAGTTTTGAAACCAACCAAAAAAAAAATCATAAACCTGATCCACAAGACTCTAGCTAAGTTCCTTTGTAACTCAAATACAGCAAAGACAACAAGAAGAAAAATATGGAAAGCATATCCCAAACTATGTTATCCAACTGATGAAAATGGATTAGACTTTAAAAATCTATACAATATGGCCCAGAGCTTCACACTGATGCTGTGGTGGAAGCTCCAACATGACAAATTATTACAGGCTACGTTAATGTGGTCAACCAATGATAATCACGAAACATATAAAACATGGAAAATGATTAAGGATGTCATAAAAACACTCAGATTCTGGTAGGAAAAGGTTTATCATCCGTTTGGGATGCAAATTGGAATGAAATTAGACCATTAATAAATCAATGAAATCCAAATATAGAACTCACATTCCCAGACTTAACAATCCAGGATTTCCTAACCAATCAATCTGAATATATAAATCTAATCAACCCTTACTTACCTGATCAGTTTCAATACAAACTAAACAAAAATATCTCTCTAAATCCTGATTATGAAGATACAATAATATGGAAATTCATTCAGAATGGAATTGATCTGCATCGGAAAGCATACGGTAACTAATGCATTCGACACTTTTGTTATTATGTTTTGGTGGGTTGATTGCTAGTTTTAGTTAGATTTACATTACAGAGGTTTAGATGATCGTAGTTGGTTTTCTAATCTAAATCCCGAGTTTTGTAGACTTATTTGGATATAATGGATACTTTGTCCTCATAGACACCTAGATCTTTGATAAAGGTTAGGCCCAAGAAGACCATTGGGCGGCAGACATGGCAGCCCAGCTAGAGGAGTATTTAATACCCTAACTTAATTACTGCATTCGTGAGTAATTAAGGGCGATAGTTAAGGAGCACGTTATCTAGGACACAGAGTATAATTACAAGCTACACATTTACTTATCATTCATTATGTCTTAATCACACAAAACACCTGGACTAACTTAGGCAACAGAGTGCTGACCACTGGAACTCCAAGGATAGCTTGATTGTAGGTCCATTTGAGAAGAACCCAAGCCCACGAACCGGTTGGAGGTTGAAAATGCATCAAGTGGCACCGTCTGTGGGGACGAGTAAGCCGGATCAAGGGTTTGGAGAGTTTATGTCCACGGTAGTTCGAAGGAGTGAAAGATTGAGGTCAATAGGTATGGGGGCTAGAACTTCACCCAGGTTAGCACCAAAGAATCCAGAAGGAGGAAATGATGCCTGCATTGAGGACAGCGACATGGCCAATACTCAAACGAAGCGAGCGGAGTTGCGAGTAGAACCTAATATGGGCGTAGGCCACGAGGGGGAACAAACCTCAGTGGCGATTGGTGTAAGCACCCTGGTACCAATCCAGCATGATGTGCTGGGGCCCTCGAGAACTCTAGAAGTGATGGGAGAGCAAAGACAGGGGAATACCGATCCCCTGCTCGAGAGGGTGGTCGATTCGAGGGATAGAAGGTTTACACAGGTTTTGGGAGACTAGTATATGGAAGCCTATGGCTAACATAGGCAAGGAAATCAGAATATGGAGAGGGCAACCCCAAGTCCAGAGGTGGAACGAGCAGCTCAGGTCCTGGCTGCGGCCGGTTACTGGATCACCCCTCTTTCGAGGGATAATAGAGTCACGATGGGGGTAGTACCACCCTTGCCTTTGAGAATAACAATAGGTTGGGCCTCTCAACCCCCTCGAGGCTCTCCAAAAGGTTTGGCCTCCCAACCTCCTCAACCCCAACCTCCAATCGCCTATCCTTATCAGGGATATGTTGGAGAGCTGCTACAGGCTAGGCCTTAGCCTGCCATTACTGGTTATTCACAAGGTCCTGTGTATGCGCTACCTCCACTAGCCCCGTCTATTCCTACCCTCACCCTGGTCGGTCCAGGAGCGGTATATAGAATGATGACTTCTTCTAACATGCAAGGATATGTGAGTATGGGAGTCAGCTAGGGGCTGTACAATCCTTATGTTCAACTGCCACCACCACCAGCCATCCCCAACCACGGGCCACACTGGATAAACCCAGGATATGGAGGAACCCAACCTCTCTATATGCCACAGTTGGGTGGTCACGATAGGGGGTGAACTTGACGCCAACAAATGTTTGAGAAAGGAATTGGCTAGGTTGATTAGCCCCTTAGGCCAGGAAGTGGGGTCTCCTTTCAGCTCAGTGATCACGATGGTCGATAGAAGTGAAACCCCCGGAAGGACTTCCCACATACAGTGGTGAAACTAACCCTTGAGAGTTCATACAGACATTCTTGGGCATGATGAGTTTGAGGGACTTTGATGAGAAATTAACATGCAAGCTGGTAGGCAGCTACTTGTGGGGCAAGGCACACGAGTGGTTTAATAAGTTTCTAAGGGGCTCACTCCAATCGTATTGAGACTTCAGTGAAGCGTTGTTGAGCCAGTATGCGCAAAAGAAGAAATTTACAAAAACGTTGTTAGAACTTTACCAAATGAAGCAAAAGCCAGGGAAAGCACGAAAACCTTCTATCACAGATATGTGGATGAGAGTTTGGGGGTGATAGAAACTACGGAGAATGAGGTGATCCAGGGGTACCTGTTGGGGATGTAGGACCTAGAACTATACAAGAAGCGGAGTACTAAAACTCCTAAAACACTAAAAAACTTCAGGAGGTCATGGAGCAATATTCGAGAGTAGAGGAGGCAACCCGAAGGAAAAGAGATAACCTTGTAGATAAGGCAGGAAGAAATGTAGACCATAGCGGGAAGAGGTTGGTCGAGCCCATAAGAACACCATTCGAGAGGTATAATCCACTACCCCTAACGTTCAGAGGTAGAACCCATGCAAAGATTTTAAGCATACATAGAGGCTTGTTTCAGACACCTCTATCCTTGCAGAGTTCGCAAAACTCGGTTGCAGCCTGGAAGGCAACGAATCGGTACTGTGATCATCACAGGGATTGCGACCATGATACAAACGATTACATGAAATTAATGATGGAGATTGATAGGTGGGAGCGGGAAGGACGATTTTGAGGAAATGGGCACAGGAACCAGGCTACCCCATCGAGGCTTCAGATGAATCATTGGCAGCCTTACAGAAGAAACAATCAAACTAATGGAGGTAGAGGAGATAGAAGGCCTAACAAGTGGCTCGAGACAGGGGGCAGGAAGGAAGGCAGATAGACCCTAGGAATAACAAGGGGCAAATCAGGGAAACCAACATGGAGAAAACCCACCCATCTGAAGAGTAATTAAAGTCATCAATGGTAAGGTGGGAGAGAGATCCTCGAATGCTATTTTAAGGGCTGAGGCTCGAAGGGTCCCCACGTGTTACGGGATGGGGCTCATCACCCGACCTTAATGCAACCCCATGCCCGCATTGGTGCCAAAATGATGTTGTGGTCCCGTGCCACTCAATGCATCACTGCAAACCGATTTCCCTCGACTGTGCCGCACATGCCTCTGGGTCATCCAGTGACGATGACCTAACCGCTCACAGCCCGTGATGTTCCCTCTTTGTTCTCGCGACACACTGTGTACAATGCCTGAGCCATCGGTGCCCAACGCCCATGCGCGCAGCACCCGGTTGCCCGCCGACCAGCACCATTAATGCTGCGTCCCGACCCGAGAAGACACGTCCCAAGCTCCTTGTCCCCGAAGTATTCTCTTTTGCTTGTAAATACTTGTAATAGCTTAGTTATTAGTTTAGCATAGCTATTTTGATCAAGCTCCAGGCCTACGTGCCATTTTAGCCTTTGACCTTATTTTGCCTATATAGCTGGAACTCGTGATTACGTTTGCACAACATATATGTGCAATACTGAGCTACCTACATCCGGTTACCATTTTGTAATATACTGATTATGAGCGATTGCTCCCCTGTTGTTGGTCTTCATATTGCAACGTTAGCTTGTGTGTATGAGCCATGCTCCCTCGAGTGTGTAAATTTTGCTGCATACTCGACCACATCCCTTTAAGGGCTCGGTGTGCTGTGAGCAACCGAGCAGTGTGCAATGCACGTGGGATCTAGGCGGTAGTCGTGGCACAGCTGTGCATGGCTAGGCCGCATGGTTATCACCCTTAGCGAGCGACCCGTGACACTTGGTATCGGAGCCCAAACGACACTTGGGCGTATAGTGAGTTACCATCCTATGTCGATGCAGGTGATTCGATTGGAGAACGAGCTAGTTAAGATGGAGAACATGGTGAAGGATGGACGTATTATGGGGTACATGCCAAAATTCTAGGTTGTAAGCTAGAGTCGGCCGTATTATGGGGTACGTGTCTTCGTTCCATGTTTTCATAGACCGGCCGTATTATGGGGCACGTGCTGGCTTCTCAAGTTTGTATGCAAGAGTTGCCTAACCATTCGAAGAAGTAAAAACTCCTTGACTTCAGCCAGGGATTGAAGCCGTGGGCTAGTATCTAGCTAAGGAGAGCTTGTTGCACAGACTATAACTCAGCGGTGGCGTTCGTCGAAGTCGAGAGTACTGTAGTGGCGAGGGATTGCAAAGAGTTGATAGGGAAATGAGCGGTTCTACCATTACCAAGGTGGGTGATGGTGCAGGTGAAAGTACTCCCGAGGTAGGGGGTGAATTTAGACCCAGTCCGAAGAGCGGAGGTAGCTTCACGCCCAATTCGGGTGTTGGAAGGAATGGGGTATGACCCAGTTTAAGCGTGAAAAGTTCAAGTGGGTTCAAACCAAGGTGGGATGGATGAACCAGGGAGGTGCGACTGGTGTCCAAAACGTGCAAAGGGATCAAGCCCTTGTTGATTATCCAACAGAGCAGAGGATCACCGCTATGTTGCTCGAGGACTCGAGACAAATTGGGGAGGCACTGGGCGAGGTAGTTCAGTTGAAGCCAACTGAAGAGTCCGGGCCTGAAGAGGAAGTTCCATGCTCCACGAGGGCATTAAATCTGTTGTGTAATTCCATAGTGGGATTAAGAGAGTCAGGGCGGTTGAGTGCGTTAACTGAGTTTGAGATTGACCGTGTGGTTGCTGCAGTCCGATCCAAGAGAGCTGCAATTTGGTTAAGCAAAGTGGGGAAGACCACACTGAAGCTTGACAAATATGAGATGGTTAAAACCTGTGGTATAATTCCACGGTGGTGGTTGCTGCAGTCCAATCAGAGAGAGCCACAAGTTGGTCAAGCAAAGCGAGAAAGGCCGCACCAAAGCTTGACGAACTTGAGAAGGTGTGGGCAGAATGAAGGCCGTTAATAGCGAAGCTCAACCAGTGCTGGGTATTATGAGGTGATGCTCGGTCAAGTTTAACTTCATAGGCACCACGGTGGATTTCCATGTCGTTAAAATGGACGACTTCGGTTTAGTCCTCGGCATGGAATTTTTGAGAGATGCACAGATTGTCGTATACCCATATGGCAATTGCCTTTATGTCTTAGGCACTAATCCATGCTTAGTTAAAATGACTATGAAGAGTTCACCCGGGGTTAAAATCTCGGCTTTGCAAATCGTCAAGTGCTTAAGACAAGATTTTGGTGGGAAGAATAGAAACGAAGGGTCAGGAGGGTTTACGCCAGCAATGGGTTTGCCCGATGGATCTGAGGAGCTTTGTGAAGAAAGTATGAAGACTGAGAAAGTTTTGGGTCGCTCCCCAGCTGTAAGGAATGGATATTTGTTGAGCAAAGAGTGTAGGAAGCGTTTGTCGATTGCCAAGAAGATCTGGATTCAAAAGATAAATCTGTCGGCTGGCGTGCCCCATCATGCTTCTGGTTTCGAGTTGTTCAAGAAAGCTAAACCTTGTAAAACTTAACAGGGAAAGATGATTCATCATTCACATCAGCAACCCCTTGTTGTTCCACAAGGCCGAGAGCAGAAATGTGAACGGATGATGATGTGTACCAGACAACATCCAGAGTTGGACACTCCTTTGGTTATTGATCAAGGAGTGGGTGCTATAAAATCAAGCCTGCTCAAAATGGAATCGAAAAGAAGCCGAGGACCACGGCTACATCTGAGTACACCAACGCAAGCAATTAAATCAACCCCTTTCTTAAGGCCGAAGTGTACAAGGAAAATGTGGGTAGCGAAGCACCTTGGAGAATTGATGGCTCCGAGGACATTCGCCGAATTGAGTGGGGGAGGATGTTATGGGGTGGGGCTCATCACCCGACTTCAACGCAACCCTATGCCTGTATCGGTGCCAAAACGATGCTGCGGTCCTGTGCCGCTCAACGCGTCACTGCGAACCAGTTTCCCTCGACCGTGCCGCACATGCCTCTGGGTCATCCAGTGCCAACCTCCTAACCGCTCATGGCCCGTGATGTTCCCCCTCTACACCCGCGATGCGCTGTGCACAATGCTCGAGCCGTTTGTGCCCAAACCCCCTTGCGTATAGCACCCGGTTACCCACCGGCAAGCATCGTTAATGCTGCATCCCAGCCCGAGACACACGTCCCAAGCTCCTTGTACCATAAGTCTTCTCTTTTGCCTGTAAATACTTGTAATAACTTAGTTATTAGTTTAGCGTAGCTATTTTGATCAAGGTCCAGGCCTACGTTCCGTTTTAGCCTTTGACCTTATTTTGCCTATGTAGCTGGCACTCGTGATTACGTTTGCACAACATATATGTGGAGTACTGAGCTACCCACATCCGGTTACCATTTTGTAATATGTAGATTTTGAGCGATTGCTCCCCTGTTGTTGGGCTTTATATTGCAATGTTGGCTTGTGTGTGTGAGCCATGCTCCCTCGAGTGTGTAAATTCTGCTGCATACTTGACCACGTCTCTTCAAGGGCTCAGTGTGCTGCGAGCAACCAAGAGGTGTGCGACACACGTGGAATCTAGGCGGTAGTCGTGGAGGGTGCACAGCTGGCCACATGATTATCACCCTTAGCGGGTGACCCGTGACACTGCGAAAGAGCTCAGTCATAAGAGGTTTTAGCTTGATAAGACCCTTACTTTCTCGGAAGCGGATGCTGTACCGGGCCAAATGCCCCATGTAGACCCTATGGTAATTTTAGCCATTATTGGAACATTATTAATCAGAAGGGTGTTCATTCACGATGGAAGTGGGGTAGAAATAATGTTTGCTGAGTATTTTGACCAGTTGGACATAGGGCGTGAGAACTTGAAAAAATCCGCTTCCCATCTATCGGGATTCATGGGAAACCCCATATTTCCCATAGGAGAAATAACATTGCCTGTTTGAGTGGTGGATGGCAACAAGGGAGTGACTTTCAAATGTAGTTTTACTTTCGTGGATTCACCTTCCCATTATAATGTGATCTTAGGAAGGCCATGGATGTGCCAGGCTTGGGCGGTTTGGTCACCTTACCACCTGATGATGAAGTTTCCAACTAAAAAGGGGGTGGCATCCATTAGAGGGGATCCGACTGTGGCACAAAAATGTAATCTAGTGGCAGTACGAGAGGTGAGGAAATGGAGGGATGTAGCGGCAGTACACGCAGAAGCAGGACTAGCTGACACAATCCAAATGCCCATTCGGGATAAATGATCAGTAGCTGTGGGAAAACGGATTCCTGAAGATGTGAAAAGAGGATTGCAAGGATTGTTAGAAAGGTATGGAGATGTGTTCTCGCATCTCATAATCTAAACATCAGCCCTTCAATTAAGCCGGTGAAGAAGAAAAGAAGAGTGTTCACTCCCGAGCGAGTTGAGGCAATTAAAGAGGAGGTGGAAAAATTATTGAAGGCGGATATCATCAAGGAGGTATTCTATCCAAATTGGATTGCCAATCCAGTTATGGTTCCAAAGCATGACGGAGCATGAATGACGTGTATAGATTTTACAGACCTAAATAGATGTTACCCTAAAGATAGTTATCCATTGCCAACAATTGATAAGCTGGTGGAAACCATCACCGAATACCAAATTTTGGCATTCTTTGACGCACACAAGGGGTATCACCAAATTCTCATGGCAAAGGAAGATAGGGAAAATATATCGTTCATTACAGATGTGGGCACGTACTGCTATTAGAAGATGCCCTTTGGGTTGAAGAATGCTAGGGCTACTTATCAGAGGCTGGTTGACAAACTATTCAAGGAACAGATAGGGAAAAATATGGAGATATATGTGGATGAAATGGTGGTCAAAAGTAAGAGTTATCAATACTTTTTAAAAGACATGGAAGAAACATTCAATAAGCTTCAGGAAGCTAATTTGAAGTTGAATGTGTCTAAGTGTGTCATCGGTGTAGGAGCAGGGAAGTTTCTTGGATTCATGGTCTCAGAGAGGAGGATCAATGTAAACCCAGAAAAGGTCGAAGCTCTGAGGTCCCAAAATCGATAAAGGATTTTCAGAAGCTTATAGGATATTTGGCATCATTAATCAGGTTCTTATCAAAGGGAGCAGAGAAACACTTGTCTTTCTTTGATGTTCTTCGCAGGGAAAAGAAGTTCGAGTGGAACGGTAAGTACAAAGAGGTATTCGAGCAGTTGAAAGAGTATTTGAGGACATTGCCTACTTTGATGAAGCCAGACAAGGATGAGACATTGTACTTGTATATTTATGCGTCACCCCTAGCAATTAGCGCAACTTTGGTTAAAGAAAAAGAAAAGGTTCAACACCCGATCTACTTCATTAGCCAAGCCTTTCAGGGACCGGAGACAAGGTATACAGTTCTCGAAAGGTTAATTCTAGCTCCCGTGCATGCAACTCGAAGGTTGAGACCCTACTTCTAGGGACATAAGATAGTTTTGCTCACGAACCACCCAATTTGGTAGATCCTGCTCAAGCCAGAGATTTTTGGAAGAATGATGAAGTGGGCGGTGGAAATGGGAGAGCACGATATCCAGTATCATTCTCGAGTTATGATTAAGGGGCATGCACTGGAAGATTTTATCGTGGAAACTACAGAACCCCTTGAAGTGTGTTTGGAGCCCATTCAGAATAAAAACATAGAGCAAAGAAAGATATGGAAGTTGTATGTGGATGGTTCATCACATCCAGGAGGAAGTGAATCGAGGGTCCTACTTACTAGCCCCGAGGTCAGAGATTATCCATATGCATTGAACTTTGCATTTAAGACAACCGACAATGAAGCTGAATATGAGGTATTTATCACCGGATTGTGCCTCACGAAAGAGTTACAAGTGGAGGAACTGGAGGTTATCAATGATTCTCAAATTGTGGTCCAACAGGTGAATGGAGAATACGAGGCCAGAGAGCTTAATCTGAAGAGATACCTCGAGGTAGTAAAGAACTTGTTTAAATTTTTAAATCTTATGCGTTGACGCAGGTTCCGAGGGAAAGCAATCACAAAGCGTACGCTCTAAGTAAGTTCGCTTCTTTAAATCTGGGAACCCAATCCCAGCAGCCACTCCTCATGGAAACTTTGGGTAAGTGAAGTTTTGAAGAGCCTGTAGTGATGGTAGTTGAGGTGACAAACTCCTGGATGACACCATTCATGACATATCTTCGAGAGGGAGTCCTGCCAAAAAAATGAAGTGGATGCTAGAAAGATAAGGTTGAAGGCTCCAATGTATGTGTTGCAAGAGGAAAGGTTGTATAGAAGAGGTCATTTGCAGCCATTACTTCGATGCGTCGACTCTCACGAGGCAGATTACCTCGTAAGGGAGGCTCACGAAGGGATATGTGACAGCTATCAGGGAGCCAAGTTTGTGGCAAAGAGGCTCATTCGAGTAGGATTTTACTGGCCGACAATGTTCGAGGATGCGAACCGGTATATTCAGGCTTGCCATCAGTGTCAGAGACATGCGCCTATAAAACATGTTCCATAGGAGGAAATGAGAAGCATCTATAGTTCGTGGCCATTTGACAAATGGGGAATCGATTTGGTGGTCCCTTTTTTGGAAGCGCCAGGGAAATTTAGATATCTAATAGTGGCAGTTGATTATTTCACCAAGTGGGTACAGGCAGAGCCATTGGCAAATATAAGGGGAAAACATTCATCTCCTTTTGCTGGAAGAACATTGTGTGCCATTTTGGAATCCCGAGGACAATTATTACGGACAATGGAATGCAGTTTTCTCAGGACCCCTTCAAGGGTGCGAGGAGTATAAGATCAAGTAGAAGGTGACATCTGTTTACCACCCTTAAGCCAACGGGAAAGTGGAAGTTACCAACAGAACAATAGTAAATGGAATACGAGCGCACCTTGAGGGGGCATGGGGTAACTGGATATAGGAATTACCAAATGTACCGTGGGCATATCGGACAACTGAGTCTTATGCTGCTGGATAAATACCTTATAGTCTAGTATATGGTTTAGAAGCAATAACTCCTACGAAAATAGGAGTCCCTAGCCCAAGGATAATGGCCACTACAGATGAGACGATGAATCGGTAGAACAGATGTCTGGATCTGGATATGGTGGAGGAAAAAAGAGAACTAGCTTCTTTACATGAGGCTAAGGTCAAGGAACGGGTTGGAAGATATCATGACAGAAGGGTAAAGAAGGTGTTCTTCATCCCGGGTGACTTAGTAATGAGAAAAAAATGAGAAAAGCAGAAAGGAGCCCGAGGGGAAATTATCTGCAAATTGGGAAGGTCCTTATAAAGTGATCGAATTGCATCCAGGAGGAAGTTATGTTCTCGAACAGATGAACGGGATTCAAGTACCAAGAAGGTGGAACATTAGAAACTTGAGAAAAATACTACCAACTATGATGATCGAGTGGTTTTCTCTAAAGAAGAGTTCTAGTTTGTATTCAGGCGGGTGGCTTTAAAGAGGCGCTCTAGATATATTCGAGTGGTTGGCTCTAAAGTGGCACTCTAGTTTGTATTCGAGTGGGTGGATTTAAAGCGGTGCTCTAGATGATGTTTCCAGCCACGGCTGATAACCGAGTGGTTTTCTCCAAAGCAGCACTCTAGTTTGTATTCGAGCAGGTGGCTTTAAAGCGGAGCTCTAGATCATGTTTCCAGTTACGGCTGATGACCGAGTAGTTTGCTGTAAAGTGGAACTCTAGTTTGTATTTGAGTGGATGGCTTTAAAGCAAGGCTCTAGATATGTTCAAGTGGTTAGCTATAAAGCGGCACTCTAGATGATATTTGAGTGGTTGTCTCTAAAGCGGCACCCTATATGGTATTCGAGTGATTGGCTATAAAGCGGCACTCTAAAGCAAAGTTGTAATCTTAAAATAATAAGCTAGTAGGCGACTTTGGCAGGATGTAGGTGGAAACACCAAACCTGGGTAAAATGCATGTCTCTAAGTTGCTCAATTTCTATTTAACAACATGAACAGAGTGCTCCTGTTCGAGGGGTAAAATAACAGAGACGAGAAGAATATTAATAATTCATTCAAATTTCAACATGTACTAAGGATACAATATTTACACCAACAATTATCCAGGTTAATCCATCTACATGTATTCATTAACCAGGAGGAAATTCCATTTGAAACAATTCTTTGGTGGACTTAGGCTTTCCTAGCTTCTTCACATTTGCCTCTTTTTCTTTGAGTTCTTCCAACTTTATACCAGCTACCTTTTGTATATCTTTCATTTTCTCCTCTATAGGATATTCTGAGGGAGTGATGGCAACGACCCTACACCGTTTCTTAGTGGAAGGTTCAAATGGGGCCTTTGATGGTGACTCGGCGCTTTTGCGGCATTTTGATGAAAGCCCTTGGTTAGTTTTGGTTAGCGGGACAAGGTTCCGTTCCACATCTTTCACGGCAGACTACTGTGATTGAGAAGCAGAACAAAAAGTCGAGGGGGGTAAATCCCTTTACCTTCAGTTCCCCTAGCCAGTCGAGAATGAAGTCAAAAGCCTTCTTTTGCCGTGGAGTCCCATTGTCATGGATGTTGACCTCTTCAATCTAGTACTGGGCAGCTTTTAATAGATACTTTGGAAGATGTTCATTGCTAATTAAGTAGGAGGAAGGAATACCGTGAGAAAGCATGTGAGCACTAAGGCTTACTTCATGTGTGGAAATTGTTTCTTCATATTAAGTGATACGCTGCTCCATTTCTGTAGCTTGTACCTTCCAGGCCTCGATCTCCCTAGTGAGTTTTGCATTTTCTGATAAAAGGTATTCCACCAAAGAGCTATCTTTAACTGGGGGGCTCTCTCGAGTTAGTTGAGGGGCCAAATGGGGTTCGCTTGCCAAAGGGGGGTCCTCATTAGTTGCCATCTTCCAGGCGAGTAAGTTCTCCTCCAGGCTAGCCACTTTGCGTTGAGCTAACAGATGTTGTTCGGCAATTAATTCCTTATGGGTCACCAGTCTGCAATTTTTTCCCAAGCAGCCGATCAGGCACCCTTCCACTACTGAGAGTCTAGTTGCAGCAGCAAGGCAGGATTTTAGAGAACCGAACTTCAAATAAATTTGCCGCATCATTTTTTCTAATTCTTTATTATCGGGATCGCGACCCTTGACCACCTCTAAAGGATATGTGCCATTGAATTCGTTGCTAAGGAAATCCTCGACAAACCTCTTGAATGTAGGATGATCTTTAGATGGCCACAACTTTATCTCAGCCTCGAGGTTGTGGAGCTTGTCCTTCAAGGAATCTATCTCTTGGTTGCATTTAGAAAGATCTAGGAGGGCAATCAGTAACTGTTTATTTGTCTCATTCAGCTCTTTTTGGGCACTCGAAAGTTCTTCGCAGGCACCTTCTAGCACCATTTTCAATGCATTATACTACAAAAAGAAAACAAAGGCAAAATCGTAAGTCACAGCAAAAAGAAAAGGGATAAGAGCCAATATAACTCTATCTACTTGAGTAAGTGCTAATATAACCCTATGATAATTTTTGGTGCAAATATAACCCTAATTAGTTAGTGAAAGTGTCAATATAAACCTCAGACCTTATTTCCGGCATTGACCTCATTTTTCTGGATTTGACTCTATGTAAATTGACCAAAATACCCTTTGGAAAAAATATGAAATTAGGTGGACAATTTTACCCTCATAGTTCACCGGACTGCTGCCAGACCACTGCTGAACCGCCGTCGGACCACAGTCGGAACAGGTAGGGTTATATCAACACATTATGAAATCTTATTGGGTTATATGAGCGTATTCCTAATATTTTTAGGGTTATATCAGCACATTTCTAATGTTTGTAGGATTATTTCAGCACATTTTTAAAACTTATAGGGTTATCAGCACATATTATAAATATTAAGTGTGTGGTACTCGGTTGGCCTTAACGGGCGACCACATCATCATATACACCATTATAACATCACAAAAATATCTTATAAAACATAAAATCTGACATTATAACACCATCATTAATATTAAACACCATTATCACATATCATAGCCTCATTTCAAAACTTATCAACATTGAAAACCCTAGGTCGAAGAACACAACAAAATAACAATCACACACAATACCAAATGTTATCCAATCATCAATCTGGGCTAAACAAAACAAAATAAACAAAATATGATTAAAACCCCCTATATTCTATAGTATGTGCTGATATGACCCTACATTGTTTTACTAATGTGCTGATATAACCCTATAAGTTTTAGGAATGTGCTGATTTAACCCTACCAGTTTTCATAATGTGCTGATATAACCCAGAGATGGTCTAAGGGTAATAACGTCACTTCCTATTTTTTGTATTTTAATTTTTTCAGAAGGGAAAACATGTAATTTTATAAAGTTTTGGCTAAAAGTTACCGGAGAGGGTTATATTGACACTTTCACTAACTAGATAGGGTTATATTGGCACTTTCAAATATTGAAAGGTTATATTGGCACTTATGTTAGCTAGGTAGGGTTATAAAAGCACTTTTTTTCAAAAGAAAAAATAGGTGTATTTTCATTGATTCTCAAAAAGGTTACAATTAAAGGGCCCTATGTAGAGAACACAAAGAAAAAAAGAGGAGGAAAATTTTACAAACAGGGACCAACCTTGGAATCATCCGCCTTTGGTATGTGGAGGCAATCATTTCTTCCACCTGATTGATATGGGAATCTTTCCCAGGAAAGGCGCCTGTAGCCTCTGGAAGGGGTATCGCTTGAATCCCCTCAGCAGTAAAGAACTCCCCTTTAAACTTGATGAAATCCAGTAAGGCGAAGCGAAGGCTGTCATTTTTGATAGACTTATCCCATTTTGCATCCATGGTGGCTTCGAGAGGCAGACACTTGTGGCTTTAAAAGTTCCTCAGCTAATTTACTATAGCCGATCTCCTTGGCCATCCTTAGAAGCTCTAGGAAAAATTCAGCAAGCTCCGGGCTATTCAATAGCTTGTGTTTGAAGGCCTCGAGCAGTCACATTTGCGTGACTGGATCTTCTGTAGCTTGAGCCTTCTCTTCTGCAGTTTGAACCCTCTTAGTGAGGGTATCCCTCTATAGCATCCTTTTTTTTTAATTTAAAACCATCCTTAGATGGGGGGTATATATTGGCTCCCCAGACCAATAAATCAGACCAATAAATCAGCCTGTAATTCGTAAAGTGCAACAAAAATTTACAAAAGGTCATCCTGTAAGATGAATCCGGAGCTAAGTATAGCCCCCGAAGCAAGACAGATTGCTTCCAAAAGCAAGTGATCAACCAGCCAGAGTTGAAGAGAAAGATAATTCTAATCTATCTTAACCAAGAGCATCTAACCGAACGCATCGCGAACAGGGCGAAGAAACGTAAATACGAGACTCCTATTTGTCAACGATGTGTCCGTTGAGATGTTAGTTATCTCCCATATGTGGAGTATCTACCAAGTGTTAGCTTCGAACCAAAGAGACCGTGTGTAGCCGTAGTATTCTGCAATTCCCACAGATCCCAGAAAGCAAGCCTGAAGGGATTCCTCAGTCTGATCTAGAATCAGTTATCCTATGTTGGTGAGATGCACCTTACCTGCATGAAATATAAAGAAAACCAGCAGTATCCATAGCAAATGATAAAAAACAAGAAATAGCAGCAGATGGTAGCATCCATAAGAGATCAGGAAACTACACAAATTCCTTGCATTTCAATTTTATCCAACACAATGAGGCCTTTGAAAAATGGTGGATCCATATCCATGTTTATATCGCCATTCAAATTATTTTCATTAGCATATTTTGCCAAAAAGTCAGCTGCTGTATTAGTCTCCCTTGGGATGAATGTGATTGGATTAACTTTATGCAACTCATGCAAGGAACTACAGATTGAAAAAACTGTCCAAGGACTAACCATAGGTGCTTGGTTTCCTTTCACAGCTGAAAGGCAATCAGATTCAATCACACAGCCTTGTAAATTAAGTTCAGTAAATAACTGATATGCCTTTTGAATACCTACCAGTTCTGCATGTAGTGGGGATTCTGAGTGAAAAACATGAACTCTTAGTTTAATCACCTCTCCATTCCTATCCCTCACTATCACTGTAGAGGAAGACAAACCTCCAGTTTTCCATGTGGCATCAGTGTTAAGTTTAGCACCAGAAACCGGCTTTTCCCATCCAACAGCTAGAATTACTCTTTTCTGTTTTTGTAGTATATCAGACAAAAGGCCTGCTTGGATTAAGTCTTTGTGTTTTTCTTTATTGCCTCTCAATGGGTTTGCAGTAAAAATTAGCTTGATCAGGTCCTTAGTATTATGGAAGCATGAATCTACCGAAAAGGCCTGATTCTCAAATATACTCTTATTCCTATGGGTCCAGAGGGACCATGATGTAACTAAGAGGACTGCAGTAATCATAATAGAGGATATCTTGGATTCTGCTCTTATGGATAAATAAAATTCTACCCTGTTTCTAAAGCTTCCTAAGGCTGGATGGTGAAGATGAATGAGTGTGTTAATTCTGTTCCAGATTTCAAGTGAAGAGGGGCATGAGTTAAAAAAGTGATCTAAAGTATCCGAATGATTCCTACACAAAGGACATTTGGAGGCTAAGGAATAACCATATTTGCATAACATGTTATCAAATGGTAGGATTCCATTAAGCGCTCTCCAAAGAAGAACTGACATTTTGGAAGGAATAAAAGGGGACCAGATTTTATGAAGATGTCTGATTTGTGTACCTTTTTGTCTGAGATTCTTGTAAACTGAGCTAGTGGAGAAATTGCCATCCAGTGTAGGAGTCCAGATCAGTCTATCAGTATGTGTGTTTGTGATTACCACCTCCTGCAAAATTAGGTTAGTAGTGGTAGCCAATTGAGGCTCCAATATTGGAAGATAATGATTTTTGTTAGCAACAAAGGAGCTCAAAGTTATATCAGGAAATTGAATGTCCATCCCTTCAGGCCATTCGTAAAACAGAGCTCCACTACCTTTCCAGTTGGCATTCCAAAAGGAACAAGAACCAATTCCATAAAGAACTCTTGTTAAACTATTTGTAAATTCTGTTACCTTACAAATTCTTTGCCATGTGTGAGAATTCTTGTAGGATTCTGGGAGAGACCACAGATGTTGAGTCCATTGAGACTTATTGAGTTGCAGTTTCCACCAGAGTTTGCAAGAGAAGGCATCCACTGTTGCCTAAATATCTCTAAATCCTATACCATTCTCTTGAACGGGGAAACTCATTTTTTTCCATGAGCGCCATTTTTTTTATTTCTTGTGATCTCATTATGCCCCCAAAAAAGTCCTGAAGCTAGCTTTTCCATTTTTCTTAAGACTATTTTAGGTGGACTAAGTACTGCAAACAGATGTATTGGAATGGAGAGGAAACAATGATTAATGAGAATGATTTTTCCTGCTGAGCTTAACCACTTGTTTTTCCAGTTGTTTAAAGTATTTTCCATTCTCTCAAGCACAGGGAAATAGTGTACTTGTTTATTCCTTCCAGCAAAAATAGGAGTCCCTAGATATTTGAAAGGAAAGGTGCCTCTTGTCATACCTAAGGTCCTAGAAACTGATTGCAATCTATCCACAGATGTTTTAGGATCAGCAAAAAAATTAGATTTAGAAAAGTTTACTTTCTGACCCGAGGTATGCTTATATGCCTGCAGGAATTTTTTTAAATCTTTTCAGATTCTTGTGATTACCATTCAGAAAAACAGCAGTATCATCCGCATACATAAGATGGGTTATTAGTGGACAATTCCTGGGCAAACTAAAATTCTGTAAATAGCCTATCTGAAACAATTTTTTTAACCCTCTTGAAAAAGCCTCAGACAAAATGTTATAAAGAAAAGGAGACAATGGATCCCCTTGTTTAATGCCTCTGTTTGATGCAAAGAATCCTGAAGTTACACCATTTATTAAGACTGAGAAATGAACTGAAGCTATGTTCTGCATTATTCTGTGCACAAATACACCATGGAATCCGAATTGCAAGAGGATTGAGTTAAGAAAAGACCATGATACTCTATCAAAAGCCTTCTGCATGTCTAGTTTAACTATGAGGTTTGGGGCTTTTGATTTCCTAACTAATCTTCTAGTCATTTCCTGCATCATAATTATGTTATCAGATATATCCCTCCCTTTTATGAATGCACTTTGTTCAGGGGATATGAGAGAAGCCATTAGTGGTTTGATCCTTTCCATGACCATCTTAGAAAATACCTTGTTCACAAAGTTAGATAAACTTATGGGCCTGAAATCAGAGAAGGTTACAGGGATAGGCTTTTTGGGTATTAATGTTAACCAAGTACTAGAGATAGCCTTAGGAATATTTCCACTTTTAAGGAAGTCATTAGCAGCATCAAGAAGATCTTCATTGATGACTTCCAAAAAAGTGGTGTAAAATGCTCCTGAATATCCATCAGGACCAGGTGAGCTAAATCTATTTAGGTAAAAAACTGCATCCTTAAGTTCTTGAAGTTGGAAAGGGGATAGAAGATGATCATTTTGCTGATTAGAAATTACACTAGGTATTTCTGAAAGGAAATGATTAAGAAAAGTCCCCTTTTTTTTGTGAAACTTCCTCATGAAAAAGTTCTTTGTAAAATCTTACTGCTTCCTCTTTGATTAGAGCTGGATCAGAGATCCAATTTCCTTTTCCATCCTTAATCTTACTGATTCTTGTCTTGGTTCTCCTTTCTCTAACTGAGTGGTGGAAGTAGCTTGTGTTAGCATCTCCAAACTTAAACCAGTTAATCCTAGCTTTTTGCTCAAGGAAAATGAACTTTTCTTTTTGAGCCCTCATAAGCAACTGTTTTGATTTATTTAACTCACTAAGGATTAGATCATCATTTGTTTTCTGAAAGGTGATTTCCAGTTCTTTAACCACATTATCATAGTGTGCCAAATTCTGTGAAACATTACCAAAATGTTTTTTATTACATTGTTTAATTTCCATCTTTAGACTCTTCAATTTAAAAACCAGCCTATACATTCCTAGGAAAGGGGAATCTAGTTTCCAGTTTGTAGCTACCAGATCCTGCAATTCCTGTCTGTTTGACCACATGTCTTGGTATCTAAATGGTCTAGGGGCTTGTTCTTCAGATGATTGAACAGATAGGAATAAAGGGGCGTGGTCCGAAGTCAGCCTATTTAAAACTTGAATGGAGCTATTAGGGAAAAGCTCCAACCAATCTAGGGAGGCTAAACCCCTGTCCAACCTTTGAAACATTAAATCTTTGCATTTTTCCTTAAATCTATTGTTACTCCAGGTGTAGGAGTTCCCCACAGTAGGAATATCATGCAAGTCATTTGAGTTAATGAATTCTTTAAACTGTTTCATACTCTTTTTAGGTGTGGACTTTCTGCCCTTGTATTCAGAAACAGATAGCACATATTAAAATCACCTATATATATGGATGGGGTATTTCCTGTCACTTTTAGATCATTCCATAAGTCCTCCCTCAATTGTCTATGCACACTTGCACTTCTTCTTTAAAAGAGGAACCTGAATCAGTTATGTTAACCTGAACAAATTGATCTGTCTCACTTAGATTTGTAATGTTAAAAGTTGGTTCCCATAAAATCCAAATTTTGGCCGTTTGTGCAGCTAAAGCATTATAATATCCAAGTTCATGCTTTAATACTGTTAGCATTTGTTTATCCTTCCATGGTTCTATCAAACACAGAATATCAATCTTATGATTAAGCTTAAGAATCTTTAATCTTTCAACAGATGTTCCAATACCCCTAACATTCCAAACCAAAATATTTCCTATTATGGTGTGTTTTATCATTTAAAAACTTTAGGGGTGGCTTTCTGTGAGGATCTTAGATTTCTCCCTGACTTTGCTGAAATCTTACCTTTGTCACCTGACTTACCATTTCTTTTTTCTATATTAACAAGGGTGGACATCTGTTCAGGAATGCTAACCTTAATCTGCATGGTATCCTCTTTCTCTGATCCAGGTTGTTTAAGATCCCCTGTGTTAACATCTGTGTTGGCATCTGTGATGATTTGCTCTGTGTCTCCTGTTGGGAGTATCTCAAAGACAGGAGAGTTAGGTGCAGGGGTTACATTTTTATCAGGAATGATTGTTGGAATTACATCCTGTGATTCCACAGTTTCATGAAATATCTCCACTGCATCTTCTTCCAAATCTTCCTGTAAGTCATCTAATGATTTAAAAGCATTTGAGATAGTTACCACATTTTCATTTAAAACATTTCCTTGGGATTGAGGAATATCAGGTAACTGACTCTTTTTTCTCCAGAATGAAGTGGTTATTGGCTTGGATATGTCATCAAGTGAGTAAAAGGAAGCATTTCTCTTTTTATGACTAACCTCAAAGAAATTGTTGGTATTTTCATGCTGCACTAAGAGTGATTTTTGATTTTGAAAATCCTTCTCCTTTTGTGAAGCAGTTAGTGCAGAAGAACCTTCCTTATTAGTTACTTCTCTTGGCTGAGGTTCTAAACTTTTGTTCTCCTTATGTACATATACCTCAGGTACTTCTGGTTTTTTCAGAGATGTTTTCCTCAACTCGGGGTGCAAATGATTACATTTTATGTTATTATGGCCCAAAATTTTACAGTGAGAGCAGTAGAGTGGCAGGTCTTCATATTCAATAGGGTATTCAGCCACCTTATTACCTATTCCTACCACAATTGTGTTAGGAAGCTGTGTTAACAAATCAATCTCCACACAGACTTTTATAGCTGATGGTCTGGTAAGAGCTTTGGTGGCAGCATCCATCTTAAGGAACCTACCTATCTGTGAGCTAATACCTATTATTGCAAAATTGTTATAAAAATGTAGAGGCAGGTTATGCAATGTTACCCAGACCGGCACAATGGAGGATTCCACCGATGGTGAGAATTCCGGTGACCACTTCTGAACTTTCATCGTGTATCCTTGGATTGTCCATTGCCCTTTCATCCAACATCTTTGATAGTCCTCGCTTTCCTGAAATCAGATAAGAACATGTCAGTAATCTATTGAGCCAAGCTGAAATTTGGATTAAAAACCTATGGATTTGAAGGCCTGTAGCAAGGTATCCATTGGGGGTTTCCCACGAATAAATTTCCCAACAAGGGCGTTCTAGTAATGCGAGGCTAGTAATTCTCCTTCTTCAGGGGGGAGAATGTAGGCGATTTTGCCTTTGAATTCCGTGATAGGATGTAAGTTTGGGGTGTCGGGGAGTGACGAGAGGAGTGGCGATTGTTTGGTGTTAAGCGCTTGAAGGAAGCTTTTGTGGGTTGGGGGAATAGGGTGGGTAGGATCCAGTGGCAGAGGAGGCACCGGTGACGCCATGGTCTGCCCCCTGGTAACAACTGACGAGACTTTTCAGACCAGAGGAGGGATATAGCCGTTGGTGGTAAAGAATTGAGGTGAAGAAGAGGAAGCACAGTATTAGTGTGTGTTTCGCACACAAATTCGCCCACATGTACAGTAAAATACGATAGCTCTCAAGTTTTTTGATAATTCCCTCTGTAGCATCCATTGGCGCCTCTCGGCATCTATACCTTTCTTCTCACTGTCTCAGAGCTTTTGTTTTTCTTGAAGAGCCCTTGCGGCATCTTCAAGCACCTTGTCATTCTCCTCGAGCATTTAGTTTTTCCCTTTGAGGACTTGCTGGTGACCTTCGAGAGATTCCCTTAGCCGCAAATTCTGAACACGAAGGTTATCCTTGCCATCGGAGCCAAGGGAATAGAGGGCAATTATTTTCGCAGTGGCCTCGTGATATATTTTAGAAGCTTGATAAAACAATTCAGCTCAGATTGGCGTTAAAAAAGAGAAAAAAGTAGAGGAAGAGAGAAAAGAGAATGGAAAAGAACCTCAGGATCAAAGACAGTCTCTGGAAGGTGATGCTCGACACCCGAATCATTTGAAGGGGGCAGTTATTTTTGTTGAACATCTTCACCACCATGGGTTCCAATAAGTGGCCTTGGTGAGGAGGAGCTGATAGTTTTGTTGTTCGCCCTGGTCTTCAGGCGAACGTTCTAGGTATGAGGTGAATGCTTGGCATCATCGGTTGAGATGGGCCTCTCAAGGTCTACTACAAGAGAAGATGCCTGAATCAAGAGGAGAGACACCGGAGCTGGGGTAATGGAAGCCTAATTTAAGGAATCAATGGTCCCCTCGAAGCGAACCTGACCCTGCTTCGAGGGCTTCTACTTCTTTAAGCCCTTAGTGAAACCCGCTGAAGATGGAAAAAGAATGAGAGTCAGTCAATAGTAATGATCATAATAATACAACAAATAAGAGAAGAATATTTCTATTAAGGTACCTTCAGAGGGTTTCAAATGCCTAGGGTCATTAACAATGACCTCGAGATGAGGGCCACCCCCGGGGTTCTTAAGTTCTCTTCGCCTTTTTCTTGTATCTTTTCGAAGTGTGTTATACACATCTTTTTTGTAGATTCTGGATGGGAATGTAAAGCCACTAATTTGGGGGTTATGGTTGTTGAGGAGGCAGTAGTTGAGGGAGCTGGACAACAGTTTTTATCTATCCCTCTCGAGGGTATCTGGGCAGATGTATTCCACAGATTTGGGAGATTCAACTTGCACAGCCCAATCCCACAGAGAGACTCGATACCTCCTGCTATCGAATGAGATACCTTTTTTCCAATTTTTCCAATCACTCGAATTACTGGGAACGCCAAAAAATTTATGATGTGCTTCTCGTTGGGTAAATGTGTCGATCATATCGACTGACCGCCCACTATAAGACACAGAGTATAGCGAGCGAAGCAGCTTATAACTAGGTTTAATACTGAATTCATCACATCTAGTCAAGAACATCATCATGATCACCAGAACATTGGGGTAGACTTGCGCAGAGCTCACCTGAAACTGCCTAAGGAGTTTGTAAAAAAGGGCAGAAAGGGAAAGGTGAGCCCACAACGAAGGTATCTGACAGAGATAGACGATCTTCCTTTGGGAAGGTTATGGGGGGAGTCACCTTCTCGAAATGGTTGAAAATTGACATTTGGAGCTACTCGTTGGCTAGGAGGGATTGAGTCCAAAATTTTAGAAATAGCAGCTCCCACTACCAACTCTAGGGGCTCCCTCCCTGAGTCTTTTAGCTTTAATCTTCGGCCAGTTCCTTTTTTCTTCTCTTGAAGGGGCTCAGCTAGAGAAGATTCCCGAGTTCCACTCTAGGGTGCTTCCCCCTCCCCCGAGAATTGCATTCTCCCTCAAGGGAAGCACTTCTTCCTCCTCCCTTATGACTTCGAGCTCTTGATTTGGGGGAGGGTAAAAACCAAACTTTCCTTTAGCGGGGGGCCTCCTTATGTAGGGTTTGCCCATGCTCGACATCCAATTTTTAATAACTTCTTAAGAAGGCATATTAGTTATGGGAAAGATCCGCTCTTCCCCTGGACTATTAGATATGCCCTCTCCGGCATCAGCGTTGCGCTGGAGTTCTTGGGAGGGGGTACATTCCGGGTTGCTAACGTTTCTCTCCGGCTAATTAACCCCTTACTAACCTACCCTGATTTGGCCAGAAAGTTTCTCGAATGTAGATTCCTCATCAGAACGGGCTATGATAAAAAGGGAGTAATGAGAAGATTAGAAAGAAAATAAGGATGAAAGAACTTACTGATTCCTGGAAAAAGTGATGGAGGTCGGTTAATGATATCTAATAGTCTATCACTCGAAAAGTGATGGAGGTCATTGTTGCACTTCTATAATTACGAAGACGGTGTCGATGGACGATTACATGTGCACCCTACATGACAGGTATGAGGAAGTGTTGACTATCAACCACACTACATGTCATAAGCACTAGAATAGGTTTGTATGTCTTGAATGTGATTGAATCTAGGATCAAAGCATATCACCGGTCATGTTATGCCAATATTCCCCAAGTGCTAGTGATATATAGTTTTATTCTCTTGTGATCTTACATACTTGTAGTTGTAAGATATATTCCCCCCCCCCCCCCCAAATATGTTTTACAATATTGGCTATTCCTAACATGTGATCGGATTGAAGATCCGGTTACAACTGTGTGTAGTTAACTTTTAGATTCCTAGCTTTTTTGTGGATGATTCCGGTCTTACCACAATATACCCTCATAATACATATCTTTTATCTTTGATTCCAATGAGATCTCCCAAAAGGATGTTTATTAACGACCCCGTTGGTTGGTTATTGTTTGGATTCTAGATTATGGTACATGATCTGCTTCGTTATGCGTCTGTTAACCATTGCATTTGACATACGTTTTAGCTATTTTATTTGGTGGATTGCTAGTGTTAGTTGAGTTTATATGACAAGGGGTTTAGATGGCCATGTTTAATTTTCTTGTCTAAATCCCGCATTTTGTAGACTTAATTGGTACTAATGGACATCTTGTATTCACGAGCTCATTGATATTCCTTGTGATCATCTTTAGTAGGTCGCCTGTGGTTACTTTTTGTTTACATTTTATATGAAGGCCGTTCATAAGGGTGGTAGAAGATATTGAAGGTCGTTTGCATTCTATGTTAACTTTTAGATTCCTAGCTTTTTTGTGGATGATTCCGGTCTTGCCCCAATATACCCTCATAATACATATCTTTTATCTTTGATTCCAATGAGATCTCCCAAAAGGCTGTTTATTAATGACCTCGCTAGGAGGCAGATCAAATTTTGGCACCACTGTCGGGGATGCTAGTTTAAAGGTTTAATTGTTAACTTGCATAGCGTGTTAGTGGAGTAGTTAGTGTTGTTTTTGTTAGCTTGATTTTATTTTGTTGTTGAGCTATTGTGATAGTTATTTCGGTTACTTTTAACTCGTTTACTAGTGTTTGTTTTTTGGTTGGTTATTGTTTGGATTCTAGGTTATGGTACATGATCTGCTTCGTTATGCGTCTGTTAACTTTTGCATTTGACATACTTTTTAGCTATTTTATTTGGTGGATTGCTAGTGTTAGTTGAGTTTATATGACAAGGGGTTTAGATGGCCATGTTTGATTTTCTTGTCTAAATCCCTCATTTTGTAGACTTAATTGGTACTAATGGACATCTTGTATTCATGGGCTCCTTAATATTCCTTGTGATCATCTTTAGTAGATCGCCTGTGGTTACTTTTTGTTTACATTCTATGTGAAGGCCGTTCGTAAGGGTGGTAGAAGATATTTAAGGTCGTTTGCAAGAACGGTAGAAAAGATGAAGGTCATTCACATTAGAATGGTAGTAGACAAAGGCCACGAGCATCAATGCATGGTAGAAGGATATTGAAGCTAAAGATAGGAAGCAACGGAGTTCAAAGCGGCCAAAGAAGTAACGGTGAATCGTGGTCCGATAAGTTGTGCTTAAATATGAGAACTATCCAAGAAGAAATATCCTTCAAGACTGGTTCCATTGGATTTATCTTCTAGAGGACTACAATATTGACAATTTAAACTCTCAAATCTGACTAACAGTTCACCTGTAGGAAAGTAAACTAGTTTAGCCGTCCGAGGCGCAAGTAGGTCGGCGTTGGTTGTTCATGGTTGGCAACAATGGCCTACGCTAAAGGAACTGCCCCATGCCAACAAGACCAATATGTGGCTGTGGCACGGCTCGTGCCAGACGCCACAGGTCATAATCATGAGGCTAAGCCCCATTTCACAAAGCTAAGTATGGGCGTTGGACGTCCCATTTTTGACGTCCCACACCATTCCATGTCAAAGATGCTAAGCCAGCCGGCAGGTATGGGAAATCACACGGCCCATGCCAAGGTTTCTGAACGGAGCACCTTTCCTGACCACATGCCACCAGCCACGGGCGTGGATCAGAAACCTCAGATTTAGCACTCTGATAGTGCCTCACGCTAAATGACGAGACCTTCTCCGGAGGAACCTCATATCCCCCTCTCAAAAACTTGTTTTGCAACATTAGCTATTCTTAACACATGATCGAATTGACGACCCGATTATGGCTGTGTGTAGTTAACTTTTAGATTCTTAGCATCTTTATGGATGATTCTAGTGTTTCCACTATCTACCCTTTAGGTACTTAGTAATCAGAACGGGAGCAGAATACAAATATTTTATCTTTGATTCCAACACTTCTTACGGATTAGTCGATCTCTCAAAAGGCTGTTTATTAACGATCCCACGGGGATGCGGATCACGAATCTTCTCATTAAAAGCTGCTTACAAACTTATTAGACCGAGAAAAATAAAGGTCCAATCGTTCAAATATCTTTGGTTTTTATTTATACGCAAGAAAATCAGCTTCATGAATTGGAGGTTGCTAAACTAAAAAAATGCAATGTTTGATATACTTGAAGATTACTCTTTTCACATGCCTTCAAATTATTGTTTTTGCACTGTAAACTCAGATGACATTCATCATAGTTTCAACAACTGTAAAGTTGTAAAGTTCATATGCGAATCTATCGATAAATCTTCAACATTTAGTCACACCACTTTAACTACCTATGAGACAGATACCATTATTACTAGAACCTTAAAGTTAATTGATGTGATTGATAGAGGTTAATACCAAGAAGACCATTGTGCCGAAGGTATGACAGCCCAGTTAGGGGAATATTTAATACCCTAGCTTAATTACCGCATTTGTGGGTAATTAAGGGCAATAATCAAGGATAACTTTATTTAGGACATGGATTATAAATACAAGGTACACATTTACTTATGATTCATTCTATCTTAATCATATTTGGACGTTTGGAGTAACTTAAGCATTGTAGTGCTGACCCCTGGAACCCCATGGACAGTTTAATTGTAGGTTAGTTTGAGTAGAACCCAGGCCCAAGAATCGGTTGGTGGTCGAAGATGCATCAAGTGGCGCTGTCTGTAGGGATGACTAAGCTGGTTCAAAGTTTATGTCCACAATAGTTCGAAAGAGTGAAAGGTTGAGGTCAATATGTACGGGGGCTAGATTTCCACCAAGGTTAACATTGGAGAATCCAGGAGGAGAAAATGATGTCTGCATCGAGGACAATGAAATGGCCAACATTCGAACGATGGGAACAAAGTTGCGAGGGGAGCCTAATACATGCATAGGCCACGAGGGGGGGGGGACCTTAGTGGCATTTGGTGCAAATCCACTGGCGCCAGTCCTGAACGATATACCGGGGCCCTCGAGGATGCTGGAAACAATGGGAGAGCAAAGAGACAAGGAAACACCGATTCCTTGCTCGAAAGGGTGGCTGATTCGAGGGATGGAAGGTTTACGGATGTTTCAATAGATTTGTATATGGAAGCTTATGGTCAACAAGGGCAAGGAAGTCAAAATGTGGAGAGGGCAACCCCGAATCAAGATGTGGAACGAGCAGCTCAAGTCCTAGTTGCGACCGGTTGCCAAATCACCCCCTCTACCGAGAGATAATAGGGATACGATAGGGGCATTACCATCCCCACCTTTGGGAATAACTACGGGGTGGGCTTCTCAACCCTTATTGGGATATGCTGGAGAACCGCTACAAGCTAGGCCCCAGCCTTATAATCCTGGTTACTCCCAAGGTCCCGTATATGTGCTACCTCCGCTAGCCCCATTTTTTCCTATCCTCCCGGTCTAGGAACAACATATGAAATAATGGCCTCTTCTGGAATGCAAGGATATGGGAGTATGGGAATCAGTTAGGTGCTGTAAAATCCTTATATCTAACCACACCCACCGCCAGCATACCCAAATCTCGGATAGCATTGGATAAACCCGGGATACAGAGGAACCCAACCTCTCTATATGCCACAGTAGGTGGTCATGATAGGGGGCCAAACATACCTGATGGGTAGCACGAATCCCCCTTGGATGCAAGTGAATCATTAAGAAAGGAATTGGATAGGTTTATCATCCCCTTTGGCTAGGCTGCAGGGTCTCCTTTCAGCTCGGTAAACACTGGGGTTCGATGGCCAGTAGAAGTGAAGCCCCCAGAAGGACTTCCCATGTACAGTGTTGAAACGGATCATCAAGAGTTCATACATACGTTTCTGGGCTTGATGAGTTCGAGGAACTTTGATGAGAAATTGACATGCAAGCTGGTAGGTAGCTACTTGCGGGGAAAGGCACATGAGTGGTTTAATAAGTTTCCAAGGGGCTCGCTTCGATTGTATTGGGACTTCAGTGGAGCATTGTTGATCCAGTACACACAGAAGAAGAAGTTTACCAAAACTTTGTTAGAACTCTACCAGATGAAGCAAAAGGCAGGAGAAAGCACGGAAACCTTCTATCACCGATATGTAGATGAGAGGTTGAGGGTGATAGAAATGATGGAGAATAAGGTAATCCAGGGGTACCTACTGGGGATGCAGGACCTGGAATTGTATAAGAAGTTGAATACCAATACCCCTAAGACTTTGCAAAAACTTTAGGAGGACGTAGAACAGTATTCGAGGGCAGAGGAGGTAACTAGAAAGAAAAGAGATAGCCTTGTAGAGAAAGTAGGAAGAAATGATGAGCATAGAGGAAAAAGGTAGGTCGAACCCATAAGAACACCATTCGAGAGGTATAATCCATTTCCTACAATGCTTGGATGAAGAACCCCTGCATAGATTTTAAGCATACATGGAGGGTTGTTCTGGACACTCCCACCCTTGTAGAGTTTGTATAACTCGGTTGCAGCCCAGAGAGAAACAAATCGTTATTGTGATCATCACTGAGATTACGGCTATGACACAAACTATTGCATGCAGTTAAGGATGGAGATTGACAGGTGTGAACGGGAAGGGTGATTTTGAGGACAGGGACATTGGAACCATGCTGCCCCCTCGAGTCCCCGAATGAACCAGTGATAAAAGGCCTCGAGAGCAGGTGATTCGAGACAAGGGGCAGGAATGAAGGCATGATAGACCGAGCAACAGGGGGAAAATTAAAATGGAGAAAACCTACCCATCTGAAGGATAATTACCATTATTAATGGCATGGTGAGAGAGAGAGATCTTTGAATACTGTTACAAGAGATGAGGCTCGGAGGGTTCCTGCGGAAGAGCATAGTCATAAGAGGTTTTGACCAGATGAGACAATCATTTTCTCGGAAGCGGATACTATGCCGGACCAAATGCCTCATGTGGATCCTATGGTCATTTCAACAATTATTGGAACATCATTTAGTAGAAGAGTGTTCGTTGATGATAGAAGCGGGGTAAAAGTGATGTTTGCTGAGTGTTTTGACCAGTTAGACATAGGGCATGAAAACTTGAAAAAATATGCTTCTCCTTTATCAGGATTCACGGGGAACCCAATATTTCCTATAGGAGAGATAACATTATCCATTCGAGTAGCGGATGGCGACAAGGGAGTGACCATAAGGTGTAATTTTGCTGTCGTGGATGCACCTTCCTCTGGCGGTCTGGTCACCCTATCACTTGATGATGAAGTTCCCAACTGAAAAGGGGGTGGCATCCATTCGATAAGATCATAATTTGGCCCAAAAATGTAACCTCACGGCAGTATGGGAAACAAGGAAACGAAGGGATGTAGCGGTAGTACGCGATGAGGTAGGATTAGCTGATACAATATAGATGCCTATTTGGGATAAAGGGTCAGTAGCTGCTGGGAAAATA
This sequence comes from Rubia yunnanensis, assembly GCA_037428765.1. NCBI lineage: Eukaryota > Viridiplantae > Streptophyta > Magnoliopsida > Gentianales > Rubiaceae > Rubia > Rubia yunnanensis. The sequence continues at coordinate 44,843,356 of CM075065.1, forward strand.
ATTCCTTAAGATGTGAAAGGAAGACTGAAAGACTTGTTAGGAAAGTACGAAGACGTGTTCTCGTGGGATACATCTGACCTGACGGGGGTTCCTTCGAGTCTTGCACTACATTGACTGAACATTAGCCCTTCAATTAAGCCTGGGAAGCAAGGAAACGAAGGGATGTAGTGGTAGTACGCGACGAGGTAGGATTAGCTGATACAATATAGGTGCCTATTTGGGATAAAGGATCAGTAGCTGCTGGGAAACTAATTCCTTAAGATGTGAAAGGAAGACTGAAAGACTTGTGAGAAAAGTACGGAGACGTGTTCTCATGGGATACATCTGACCTGATGGGGGTTCCTTCGAGTCTCGCACTACATTGATTGAACATTAACCCTTCGATTAAGCCTGGGAAGCAAGGAAACGAAGGGATGTAGCGGTAGTACGCGACGAGGTAGGATTACCTGATACAATATAGATGCCTATTTGGGATAAAGGGTCAGTAGCTGCTGGGAAACTAATTCCTTAAGATGTGAAAGGAAGATTGAAAGACTTGTTAGGAAAGTACAGAGACGTGTTCTTGTGGGATACATCTGACCTAACGGGGGTTCCTTCGAGTCTCGCACTACATTGACTGAACATTAACCCTTCAATTAAGCCAGTGAAGCAGAATAGAAGAGTGTTCGCTCCTGGAAGAGCTGGGGCAATTAAAGAAGAGGTGGAGAAGATATTGAGGGCGGACGTAATCAAGGAAGTATTCTATCCTGATTGGATTGCTATCCTAGTCATGGTTCCCAAGTATGATGGAGCATGGAGGATGTGTTTATACTTTACTAACTTAAATAAGTACTGCCCCAAAGATAGTTACCCATTGCCACCAATCGACAAGCTGGTGGAAGCTATCACTGGATATTAAATTTTGGCATTCTTTGATGCACATAAGGGGTATCAAAAATCCTCATGGCGGAGGAAGACTAGGAAAAGACATCGTTTATTACATATGTGTGCACATATTGCTATAAGAAGATGCCCTTTGGGTTGAAGAATGTTGTAGCTACTTACCAAAGGCTGGTAAATAGACTGTTCAAGGGACAGATAGGGAAGACTATGGAAATATATGTGGATGACATGGTGGTCAAAAGAAAAAGTTATGAAGAATTCTTAAATGATCTGGAAGAAACATTTGGTAGGTTTCGAGAAGCTAATTTGAAGTTAAACCCATCCAAGTGTGTTATTGGTGTGGGGGCAGGGAAGTTTCTCAAATTTATAGTCTCAGAGAGGGGGATCGATGTAAACCCGGAAAAGGTCGAATCTCCGAGGACAATGAAAACCCCACAATTTATAAAGGATGTGCAGAAGCTTATAGGGTCTCTAGCAGCATTAAGCAGGTTCTATCGAATGGGGTGGAGAAGCACTTACCCTTCTTTAATGTGCTTCGAAGGGCAAAGAAGTTTGAGTGAAATGGTAAATACGATTAGGCATTCAAGCAGTTGAAAGAGCATTTGGGAACTTTTCCTACCTTGATGAAACCAGACAAGGATGAGACGATGTACTTGTATATTTCCGCATCACCGCTAGCAATCAGTACGACTCTCATAAAAGAAAAAGAAAAAGAAAAGGTTCAACATCTAATTTACTTTGTTAGTCGTGCCTTGCAGGGGCCGGAGACAGGGCATACAAATCTCGAAAGGTTTATTCTAGCCCTCGTACATGCAGCTCAAAGGTTGAGACCCTACTTCCAGAGACATAAGATAATGGTGCTCACAAACTACCCCTTTGAACAGATCCTGCCAAGGCCAGATATTTCAGGAAGAATAATGAAGTGGGCAGTAGAATTGGGAGAGCATGATATCCGGTATCAACCTTGAGTTGCGATTTAAGGGGAAGGCGTTGGCAGTCTTTATAGTGGAAACTACATAGCCCCTCGAGGTGTGTTTGGATCCCATTCAGGATGAGGAAATAAGGTAAAAATAGATATGGAAGTTGTATGTGGATGGTTTGTACATTCAGGAGGAAGTGGAGTTGGGGTCCTACTAACTAGCCAATGGTAGAGATTATCATTATGCATTGAATTTTTCCTTTAAAGAAACTAATAATGAAGTTGAGCATGAGGCACTAATCACTGGGTTATGGCTTGTAAAGGAGCTGCGGGTGGAGGAGCTGGAGGTTTTCAGTGACTCTCAAATTGTGGTTCAACAGGTGAATGGAGAGTACAAGACCAGAGAGTGTAACCTGCAGAGATACCTCGAGGTAGTGAAAAACTTGTTAAAAATTTTCAAATCTTATGCGTTGATGCAGGTTCCGAGGGAAAGAAGTTATAAAACAGACACTCTAAGTAAGCTTGCTTATTTGGATTTGGGAACCTAATCATAGCAGCAACTCCTCATGGAAACCCTAAGCAGGCAATGTTGTGAAGAACCTGTGGTGATGGCAATTGAAGTAGAAGACTCCTGGATGACACCGTTCGTGGTGTATCTTTGAGAGGGAGTCCTGCCAAAAAATGAAGTGGATGCTAGAAAGATAAGGTTGAAGGCTCCAATGTATGTCGTGCAGGAAGAAGGGTTATATAGATGGGGTCATTTGCATCCATTACTTCGATGCGTTAACCCTCATGAAGCTTATTATCTCATAAGAGAGGTTCACGAAGGGGTATGTGGCAGCCACCGGGGAGCAGGGTCTGTGGCGAGGAGGCTTATTCGAGTGGGGTTTTACTGGCCGATAATGTTCGAGGATGCGAACCGGTATATTCAGGCTTGCCATCAATGTTAGAGACATACACCTATAACACATGTTCCACCAAGAAGAAATGAGAAGCATCTATAGTTTTTGGCCATTTGACAAATGGAGGATCAATTTGGTCAGCCCTTTTTCGGAAGAGCTAGAAAAATTTAATACGTAACAGCAGCTATTGATTATTTCACAAAGTGGGTAGACGCTGAGCCCTTGACAAATATAAGAGGAAAAACAGTTATCTCCTTTTGCTGGAAGAACATTGTTTACCATTTTGGAATCCCAAGAACGATCATTACAGACAACGGAACACAGTTTGCTTAGGACCCCTTCAAAAAGTGGTGCGAGGAATAACATGATAAGCAAAATTTGACATCTGTTTACCACTCCCAAGCTAACGAGCAAGTGTAGGTGACCAACAGAATAATAGTAAATGGAATATGAGCACACCTCGAGGGGGAGGGGGCGAAAGGTAGCCGTATATAGGAATTACCCGATGTGTTATGGGCATATCAGACAACCGAGACTTCCAATAATCAGGAAATGCCTTATAGTCTCGTAAATGGCTCGCAAGCAGTAATTCCTGCGGAAATAGGAGTTCCTAGCCCAAGGATTATGGCTACTGCAGATGAGACGATTAATTAACAAAACCGATGTCTGGATATGGATGCAGTAAAAGAAAAAGAGAGTTAGCTTCTCTACATGGGGCTAAAGTCAAGGAATGGGTCAGAATATACCACGATAGAAGGGTAAAGAATGTGTTGTTTAACCCGGGAGACTTAGTAACGAGGAAAAATGAGAAAAGTGGAAAGGAGCCCAAGGGGAAGTTAGCTACAAATTGGGAAGAACCTTATTAAGTGATCGAATCGCACCTGGGAGGAAGCTATGTTCTTGAACAGATGAATGGGGTCTGAGTGCCAAGAAGGTGGAACATTACCAACTTGAGAGAATACCACCATCTATGATGTCCGAGTGGTTTTCTCTAAAGTGGCACTCTAGTTGATGTTTGAGTGGTTTGCTCTAAAATGGCACTCTAGTTCATGTTCGATTGGTTTTCTCTAAAGAGGCACTCTAGTTGATGTTCGAGTGGTTTGCTCTAAAGCATCAATCGTTTGAGTGGTTTTCTTTAAAGCATCAATCTAGTTGATGTTTGAGTGGTTTGCTCTAAAGCGGCACTCTAGTTGATGTTCGAGCGGGTTGCTTTAAAGTGGCGCTCTAGATGACATTTCCAGCTACGACTGATGTTCGAGTGGTTTGCTCTAAAGGGGCACTCTGGTTGATGTTCGAGTGGCTTGCTTTAAAGTGGCGCTGTAGATGATATTTCCAACTATGGCTGAGGTTAGAGTGGCTTTCTCTAAAGCGGCACTCAGGTTGATGTTCAAGCTGGTTGCTTTAAAGCGGTACTCTAGATGATATTTCCAGCCAGGGTTGAGGTTTGAGTGGTTTGCTCTAAAGTGGCACTTGAAGGCTATCTTGTAATCTTGAAATGATATATTAGTAGGCGAGATTAGAAGGATATAGGTGAAAACACCCAACCAGGGCAACATGCCTGTGTCTCTAAATTACTTAATTTCTACTTACCAAACATATTCGTACTTTGTTCTGCCTAAGGAAATTGCACAAGGCACTCATGTTACATGGGTAAAGTATATGAGCTGGAAAGAATATTGGTTGTTTATTAAAACTTCAAGAAATATATTAGGAATACAATATTGATACCAATAACTATCTAAGTTTATTCATCTAAATGTATTTATCTAGTGGGAGGAATTTTGCCTGAAACAATTCTTTGGTGGAGATAGGTTTTCCTAGCTCCTTCACATTTTCCTCTATTTATTTGAGTTCTTCAGGTTTTATACCAACTTCCCTTCGAATATCCTTTATTTGTTCCTCTACAGGATATTCTGAGGGAGCAACGGCGACGGTCTTACACCGCTTCTTCGTGGAAGATTCGAATGGACCCTTCGAGGATGACCCAGTGCTTTGGTGATGTTTTGAGGAAGATCCTTGGGTAACTTTGGTCGAAGGGACAAGGTGCCATTTAGTTCCTTAGTTGCAGAATTTTGTGACCGATGGGCAGAGCGAAAGCTGGAGGGGGTGAATCCCTTCACCTTAGCTCTGCTAGGCAATCAAGAATGAGGTCAAAGGCCTTTTTCTGCCGAGGAGTCCCATTCTAATGAATGTTGACTTCTTCCATATGGTACTGAGAAACTTTAAGTAGAAACTTGGGAACATGATCATTGTCGATTAAGTAAGAGGAGAGAATGCTGTGAGAATGCATGTGGGCACGAAAGCTCACTTCGTGTGCAGCAAATTTTTCTTCGAAATCAGCGAAACACTGCTTCACTTCTGTGGCTTGTATTTTCCAGGCCTCAATCTCCCCATCAAGTTTTGTGTTCTTGGATTAAAGAGATTCCACCAAAGAGCTATCTTCACCTGAGGGGCTCTCTCGAAGGGCTGGGGGAGGTTCGCTTGAAGAAGGGGGATCCTAGCTGGCTAATTTCCAAGTGAGCAAGTCCTCTTCTAGGCTAGCCACTCTGCGTTGAGCTAATAGATGTTGTTTGGAAAGTAATTCCCTCTGGCCTATCAGTCTGCATTTTTTCCCCAAGTAACCAATTAGGCGCCCTTCCACTACTGGAAGCCTAGTCACAGTGGCAAGGCAGGACTTCAGAGAACCAAACTTCAAATAAATTTGACGCATTAGTTCTTCTAGTTCTTCATTAGCAGGATCGTAACCCTTAATCACTTCAAAGGGATAAGTACCATTAAATTCTTTGCTAAGAAAATCCTTAACAAACCTCTTAAAAGTGGGATGGTCTTTAGATTGCCACAACTTCGTCTCAGCTTCGAGTTGGTGAATCTTGTCCTTCAAGGAGTCCTTCTCTTGATTACACTTAGAAAGATCTCAAAGTCCGATTAGCAACTATTTATGTGTCTCATTCAACTCTTTTTGGGTACTCGAGAGCTCCTCAAAAGTGCCTTGTTACATCATTTTCAAAGAATTATACTACGAAAAGAAAACAAAGGTAAAATTAATAAGTCATGGAAAAAATGTATGTTTGTTGATACTCAAAATAAATAAAAAAGGGGTGATACAATTGGGGGACCCTAAATAACAAAAAAATACAATTGGGGACCAATCCTAGAATCATCTTCTTTTGATGTGGAAGCAATCGTTTCTTCTACTTGGCCGGTGGTGGAATCCTACTCAGGAGAGACGTCTATGCCTCTGGAAGGGGGATCTCTCAAATCCCTTCAGCAGTGAAGAACTGCCCTTTGAACCTGATGAAATCCAGTAGGGAAAAATGAAGGCCATTGTACTTGATGGCTTCGTCCCATTTTGCATCTAGAGTGGCTTTGAGCTCTGCATTAACTAGTTCATCCACCTTCTTTTCCAGATTTTAAGATAGAGAGGCAGACACTTGTGGCTTAAGAAAGTCCTCGGCTAATTCACTACAGCCAATTTGCTTGGTCACCCTTAGAAGTTCTAGGAAGAGTTGATGTAGTAAAGGGCTATTCAATAGCTTATATATGAAGGCCTCGATCAGTTGCACCTGCGTGGCCAGATCCTCTGCAGCTTGAACCCTCTTAGCGAGGGTATCCTTCTCTAAGGACCATTGATGTCTCTCGGCATCAACACCTTGCCTCTCCCTTTCCAGAAGCCTTTTTTTTCTTCAAGAGCCCTATCCTTTTCCTCGAGCACTCTATCTTTCTCCTCGAGCACCCTATCTTTCTCCTCGAGAGCCTGCTGGTGATCCTCGAGAGATTTCCTTAACCGTAAAATCTCAGCATCCTATTTGCTGAGCTTCTCACAAAGGTTATCGTCGCCAACAGAGCAAAGGGAAAAGAAGGGCGCCATTCTATCGGTTGCCTCGTGAAAAATTTGAGAGGCCAGATAAAAAAATTCAGCTCAGATTGGTGTTAAAAAAAAGAAGAGGGATGCTAAAATAGTTAAATTTATAAAAAAAAAAGGGAGAGAAAAGAGAATGGAAAAGAACCTTAGGGTTAGAGGCCATCTTTGAAAGGTGATGATCGATCCTAGATATGGACGTTGCATCATTCGAAGGAGGCAAAGATTTTTGAAGAACATTCTCACCGCTATATGTTCTCATAAGCGGTCTTGGTGAGGAGGAATCGATAGGATTGTTGTTCGCCCTTGTCTTCTGGCAAACATTCCCGGTGTGAGGTGACTGCTCAACACCAATGGTTAAGATAGGCCTTTCGAGGCCTGATGCAGGAGGGGAGGCCAGGTTTGACAGGAGAGAAACTGGATTTGGGGGAAATAAAAGCCTGATTCAAGGAATCAATGATCCCCTTGGAACGAGCCTAACCCTGTTTCGAGGTCTTTTGCTTCTTTAAGCCCTTAGCGAGACCCACTGAAAAAGGAAAGAGAGAGAGAGAGTCAGTCAATAGCGATGAACCCAGTAACAAAATAAATGGGAGAAGTAGATGTCTATTAAGGCACCTTCGGAGGGTCCCAAATGCCCAAAGTCACTAACGATGGTCTCGAGGGGAGGTCCATCTCCGGGCCCTCAGGTTCTCTTCTCCTCTTTCTTGTATCCTTCTAGAGTATGTTATACACATATTCTTCATAGAATCTGGGTGAGAATGGTTAGGGTTGTTGAAGAGGCTGTAGTTGAGGGAGCTGGACAACTGTTTTTGCCCATCCCTCTCGAGGGCATCTGCACAGACATATTCCCTATTTGGGAGACTCGACTCGTATGCTACAATTCCATGGTGGAACTCGATATCTCCTACTATCGAATGAAATAACTTTCTTCCAGATTATCTAGTCGCCTGAATTTCCAGGAACACTAAAAACCTTATGATGTGCTTCTTGGTTGACAAATGTGACGATCATATCGGTAGACCACCCACTATAGGACATGAAGTATAGCGAGCGAAGTAGCTTATAACTGTGTTTAATACCAAACTCATCACATCTGGTCAAGAACATTATAATGATCACCAAAATGTTGGGATGGACTTCTGTAGGGCTCACTTGGAATTGTCTAGGAGTTTGGAAAAAAAGGAGCGGAAAGGGACATGATGCCTGTAACGAAGGTGTCTGAGAGAGATGGAAAATCTTCCTTCAGGAAGGTTATGGGTGGTATCACCCTCTTGAAAGGGTTGAAAACAGTATCCAGGGCTATTCGCTGACCAGGAGGGATTGTGTCCAAAATATTGGACATAGCGGCCCCCACTACTGGAACTGGGGGCTCCCTCCCCTTTTTCTTCTTTTAAGAGGGTCCAGCCAGAGGAGATACCTGAGGTGCTCTCGAGGGTGCTTCCTCCCCCTCAAGAATGGTCTTCTCCCACAAAGGAGGTGCATCTTCCTCCTTCTCTATGGCTTCGAGCTCTGGATTTGAAGGAGGGTAAAAACCAATCTTGGCGCTTGTAGTGGACCTCCTTATGTAGAGCTTGCCCATGCCTGGAGGCCAATTTTCAACGGCATCTCAAAGAGGCATATCTCTTATGGGGAAAACCCTCTCTTCCCCAGGACTATTAGCAATTTGATCAGATACGCCCTCTCCAGCATCTGAATCGTGTCAGAGTTTTTTGGAATGAGTACATTTTGGGTCGTTAACGATTCTCTCCGGCGTACTAACCCTTATCTGCCTACCCTAACTTCACCAGAAATGTTCTCAGAAGCGGAACCCTCATCAGAGCTGGCCATGATTGAAAGGAGAGGAAATGAAAATATTAGAATAAGAGTAGGGATGAAAGAACTTACTGATTTTCTAGAAATTGGATCGCTCGATAGAGAAATAAAAAAAGAATGCTTGTAAGAAGACGCTTGCAAACGAGAAAAGTTAATAAGGAAGAGCGGATGAGAGGTAATTATGGGGGCTGAAGTGACGGGTAATTATAACTGCTTTTGGAAATATAAAAGTTATGGAAAGACGTAATTGTTTTTTTCCTTCTGACAATGCACTGTTTGGGGAGCAGTGACACACGTAGTTGTACAACATGCGCGCGCCCTTTTGGAATCCTAAACGACGGAGTTGATTAAAAAACCAGGTTCTCACCCTCGAAGGCAGGAACAACAAAGTGCAAGGTTCATTTCGAGTCTTCAAAGTCCTCGAACTGTCCCATGTATTCAAGACGTCGAAGATCTTCGTGGTGTTCCACCTTTCTAAGGTCGAGAACCTACTTTTCTGTGGGCTCTTGATAGAGGTTAAGCCCAAGAAGACCATTGGATCGAAGGTATGGTAGCCTAGTTAGAGGAATATTTAATACTTTAAGTTAATCACCGAATTCTTGGGTAATTAAGGGTGATAATTAAGGATAACATTATTTAGGACATGGACTATAAATACAAGGTACGCATTTACTTATGATTCATTCTGTCTTAATCAAATTTGGACATTAGGACTAACTTAAGCATCAGAGTGCTGACCCCTGGAACCCCAGGGACAGTTTAATTGTAGGTTAGTTTGAGAAAAATCCAGGCCCACGAACTGGTTGGTGGTCGAAGACGCATCAGTGATATCACTGAACTAATTAGAATTTTGCCTTGCATTGCCATCTGGAACATACGGAGCTCTAGAATTCAACTATTTTTTTGAAGAGATTAAATCAAGCTCTACACTTATAATCAGTAGGATTCTTCAACAATACAATGATATTCTTATTTCCAGAACGATTAAAGTCCCTTCTTTTCTTTCCAATGGATGTCCTAGAATTTTTTTCCACGGAAATAGGTCTACAAGCAACATTAAAAAATTAGTATGTTGGAAGCCACCAAACATGTTTAAGCTAAATACTATGGACAATGTATCAAGATGCTAAAAAAATTTTTGGAGGATTTTGATCCTCTTTTAGTACACATTGGAGCACATATACAGAACACCCACACGATCAAACAAGTGGTCAGGCTTCTGGTTTCAATCCTGCTACTGCGGGGTTGACTCTCGCCAGCCGCAACGTAGTGATTTCTCCAGTGGAGGGGTCCCTTGTGGAAAGCGAGTACGGTCATGGATCAGGGGTTTGACCCTGGTATCTGCTGTGATTTACCTCCTTAGTGATAACTATGGTATCGGCACAGTTGGGGTCCTGGGTGCGAGGGTATCGCATTTTGGAGCATATATACAGAGAAGCAAACAATATAGCTGATGCACTTGCAAAAATGGCAAGCTCCTCACATGTAAATAACCTTTTTTATCCTGTAGGTTTGCCACGGACTATTCAAGACAAAATTCAATTCGATGCTATCTCATTCCCATACACGATACATTTTTAGCTCAGCTTTTCATCTGGTTACTATGTAAAAGAAATACTCCAAAACCACATGCTTGTGTCAACCATTGTCAGGGGCATATTGGTTATTTCACAGGCGTGCCTAACTTGTGCCCCTCCATGTGCTCTCAAGTGGCTGCCCCAAAATGAGCCGTTTTGGGCACCATTTTTGTTATTTTGTACATCCCCTTTTTCAAACATTGCGGCGCTACCATGTGTGTCTACAGGTGCTGCCAGGTGGCTGCCCAAAACGACGTCATTTTGGGTACCGATTGGAGGGGTACCCATTCAAGTGGTACCCATTTGAGACGTACCCATTCGAGGTTCGAGAGGTGAAGGTTCCGGTGGAGATTTTAGAGGTGAGAATTTGAGTTGGGGGGGGGGGTTCGAGAGGTAATGGTTCGAGAGTTAATGATTCGATAGCTAAAGGTTCAGGTGGAGAGGTTCGAGAGGTGAAGGTTCAGTTGAAGAAGTTCAAGTGGAGGGGTTCCATTGGAGAGGCTCGAAAGGTACCCATTTGAAAGGTGATGGTTCAGGTGGAGAGGGTTCAAGTGGAGGGGTTCGAGAGGTAGCAATTTGAAAGGTGAAGATTGAAGTTTATAGGGTTCAAGTGTAGGGATTCGAGAGTTAAGGATTTGAGATGTGAAGTTTCTAGTGGAGATTTGAGAGGTTAGAGTTCGAGTGGGGGGATTCGAGAGGTTAGAGTTTGAGAGGTATACATTCGAGAGGTACCCTTCCGAGAGGTGAACTTTCAGGTGGAGGGGTTCCATTGGATGAGTTCTAGAGATACCGCTACAAGAAGTTCCATTCGAGAGGTACCCATTTGAGAGGTGAAGTTTTAGGTGGAGGGGTTCTGTTGGATCCATTCGAAATGTACCCATTCAAGAGGTGTAGTTTCAGGTGGAGGGGTTTCATTGGATGGGTTCGAGAGGTGAACTTTCAGGTGAAGGTGTTCCATTGGAAAGGTTCTAGAGGTATCGATTTGATAGGTGCCCACTCGGATGGGTTCGAGAGGTACCATTCGAGAGGTACACATTCGAGAGGTACCCATTCCAGAGGTACCCATTCGAGAGGTACCCATTCGAGAGGTTCCTATTCGAGAGGTGAAGTTTCAGGTGGAGGGTTTCCGTTGGACCAATTCGAGATGTACCCATTCAAGAGGTGTAGTTTTAGGTGGAGGGGTTCTGATGCGCGAGGTACCGATTCGAGAGGTTCCATTTGAGTGGTGCCCACACGAGAGGTGAAGTTTCAGGTGGAAGGTTTTAGTGGGATCCATTTGAGATGTACCCAATTGAGAGGTGTAGTTTTAGGTGGCGTTGGATGGGTTTTAGAGGTACCCATTTGAGAGGTGAACTTTTTGGTGGAGGTTTTCCATTGGATGGGTTCTAGAGGTACCGATTTGAGATGTTCCCACTCGGATGGGTTTGAGAGGTACCATTCGAGAGGTACACATTCGAGTGGTGCCCACTCGAGAGGTACCCATTCGAGAGGTCCCCATTCTAGAGGAACCCATTCGAGAGGTGAAGTTTCAGGTGGAGGACTTCATTTTAACCATTTGAGATGTACCCATTCGAGAGGTGTAGTTTCAGGTGGAGTGGTTCCATTGGATGGGTTCGAGAGGTACCCATTTGAGAGGTGAATTTTAAGGTGGAGGTGTTCCACTGGATGGGTTCTAGAGGTACCATTCGAGAGATGCCCACTTGGATGCGTTCGAGAGGTACCATTCGAGAGGTACACATTCGAGAGGTGCCGACTCGAGAGATTACCATTCGAGAGGTACATATTCATGAGGTATTCATTCGAGAGGAAAAGTTTTAGGTGGAGTGGTTCCATTGGACCCATTCGAGATGTACCCATTCAGGAGTGCAGTTTCAGGATGAGGGGTTTCGATTTAAGAGGTACCCATTCGAGAGGTGCCCATTCGAGAGGTGAAGTTTCTGGTGGAGGGGATCAGTTGGATCCATTTGAGATGTACCCATTCAAGAGGTGTAGTTTCAGGTGGAGGGGTTCCATTGGATGGGTTCGAAAGGTACCCATTTGAGAGGTGAACTTTAAGGTGGAGGTGTTCCATTGGATGGGTTCTAGAGGTACTGATTCGAGAGGTGCCCACTTAGATAGGTTCGAGAGGTACACATTCAAGAGGTGCCCACTCGAGAGGTTCCCATTTGAGAGGTCCCCATTTGAGAGGTACCCATTAGAGAGGTTTAGTTTCAGGTGGAGGGGTTCCATTGGACCCATTCGAGATGTACCCATTCGAGAGGTGTAGTTTCAGGTGAAGGGGTTACGATTCTAGATGTAACGATTCGAGAGGTTCCATTCGAGAGGTGCCCATTCGAGACGTGAAGTTTCAGGTGGAGGGGTTCATTTAGATCCATTCGAGATGTACCCATTGGAGAGGTGTAGTTTCAGGTGGAGGGGTTCCATTGGATGAGTTCGAGATGTACCCATTCGAGAGGTGGACTTTCAGGTGGAGGTGTTGCATTGGATGGGTTCTAGAGGTACCGATTCGAGGGGTACCATCTCGGATGGGTTCTCGAGGTACCGATTCGAGGGGTGCCCTCTCAGATGGGTTCGAGAGGTGCCTACTCGAGAGGTTCCTATTTGAGAGGTCCCCATTCGAGAGGTACCCATTTGAGAGGGTAAGTTTCAGGTGGAGGGGTTTCGGTTGACCCATTCGAGAGTTACACATTCGAGAGGTGCCCACTCGAGAAGTACCCATTTGAGAGGTGAAGTTTTGGGTGGAGGGGTTCCGTTGGACCCATTCAAGATGTACCCATTCGAGAGGTGTAGTTTTTGGTGGAGGGGTTCTATTGAATGGGTTTGAGAGGTACCATTTGAGATGTTAAGTTTCAGGTGGAGTGGTTCCATTGGATGGGTTCGAGAGGTACCGTTCGAGAGGTACCCATTCGAGAGGTACGCATTCGAGAGGTGCCCATTCGAGAGGTGAAGTTTCAGGTGGAGGGGTTCTGTTGGATCCATTCGAGATGTACCCATTTGGGAGGTGTAGTTTGAGGTGTAGGGGTTCTATTGGATAGGTTCGAGAGGTACCCATTTGAGAGGTGAAGTTCATGTAGAGGTGTTCCATTGGATGGGTTCTAGAGTTACTGATTCGAGAGGTGCCCACTCGGATGGGTTCAAGAGGTACCATTTGAGAGGTACACATTCGAGAGGTGCCCACTCGAGAGGTCCTATTCGAGAGGTTCCCATTTGAGAGGTACCCATTCGAGAGGTGAAGTTTCAGGTAGAAGGGTTCCATTGGACCCATTCGATTTGTACTCATTCAAGAGATGCAGTTTCAGGTGGAGGATTCCGATTTGTGAGGTACCGATTCGAGAGGTTCCATTAGAGAGGTGCCAATTTGAGAGGTGAAGTTTTAGGCGGAGGGTTCCGTTGGACCCATTCGAGATGTACCATTTGAGATGTACCCATTCAAGAGGTGCAGTTTCAGGTGGAGGGGTTGTTATTCAATAGGTACACATTCGAGAGGTTCTATTAGAGAGGTGCCAATTCGAGAGGTGAAGTTTTAGGTGGAGGGGTTCAGTTGGATCCTATCGAGATGTACCCATTCGAGAGCTGTAGTTTCAAGTGGAAGGGTTCCATTGGATGGTTCGTAAGGTACACATTTGAGAGGTGAACTTTCAGGTGGAGGTGTTCTATTGAATGGGTTCTAGATTTACCAATTCGAGAGGTTCCCACTCGGATGGGTTTGAAGGTACCGATCAAGAGGTACACATTCGAGAGGTGCCTACTCGAGAGGTTCCCATTCGAGAGGTCCCTATTTGAGAGGTACCCATTCGAGAGGTTAAGTTTTAGGTGGAGGGGATCCGATTTGAGAGGTACCCATTCGAGAGGTGAAGTTTCAGTTGGAGGGGTTCAGTTGGATCCATTTGAGATGTACCTATTCGAGAGGTGTAGTTTCAGGTGGATGGGTTCCATTGGATGGGTTCAAGGGGTACTCCTTTGAGAGGTGAACTTTTGGGTGGAGGTGTTCCATTGGATGGGTTCTATAGGTACCGATTCTTCAGGTGCTCACTAGGATGGGTTCGAGAGGTACCATTCGAGAGGAACACATTCGAGAGGTGCCCACTCAAGAGGTTCCCATTCGAGAGGTCCCCATTCGAGAGGTACCCATTCAAGAGGTTATGTTTCAGGGGGAGGGGTTCCATTGGACCCATTCGAGATATACCCATTCAAGAGGTGCAGTTTCAGGTGGAAGGGTTCCGATTCGAGAGGTACTGGTTGGAGAGGTGCCCATTCGAGAGGTGAAGTTTCAGGTGGAGGGGTTCAGTTGGATCCATTCGAGATGTACCCATTCGAGAGGTGTAGTTTCAGGTGGAGGGGTTCCATTGGATGGGTTCGAAAAGTACCAATTTGAGAGGTGAACTTTCAGGTGGAGATGTTCCATGGGATGGGTTCTAGAAGTACCGATTCGAGAGGTGCTCACTCGGATGGGTTCAAGAGGTACCATTTGAGAGGTACACATTTGAGAGGTACCCATTGGACAGGATCCCATTCGAGGGGTCCCCATTCGAGAGGTACCCATTTGAGTGGTGAAGTTTAAGGTGGAGGGGTTCTGATTCATGAGATACCGATTGGGGAGGTTCCATTCGAGATCCATTCAAGAGGTGAAGTTTCAGGTGGAGGGGTTCAGTTGGATCCATTCGTGATATACCTATTCGAGAGATGTAGTTTCAGGTGGAGGGGTTCAGTAGGATGAGTTCGAGAGGTACCCGTTTGAGAGGTAAACTTTTGGGTAGAGGTGTTCCATTGGATGGGTTATAGAGGTACTGATTCGAGAGGTGCCCACTCGAATGGGTTTGAGAGGTACCCATTCGAGACGTGAAGTTTTAGGTGGAGGAGTTATGTTGGATTGATTCAATATGTACCCATTTGTGAGGTTAAGTTTCAGGTGGACTGGTTCCAATGGATGGGTTCGAGAGGTACGTATTCGATTGGTGAAGTTTTAGGTGGAGGGGTTCTATTAGATCCATTCAAGATGTACCCATTCGTGAGGTTAAGTTTCAGTTGGAGTGGTTCTGTTGGACGGGTTTGAGAGGTATGCATTCTAGAGGTGAACTTTCAGGTGTATGGGTTCCATTGGATGTATTTAAGAGGTACCCATTCGAGAGGTGTGCATTCTAGAGGTGAACTTTCAGGTGTATGTGTTCCATTGGATGGATTTAAGAGGTACCCATTCGAGAGGTGCAGTTTCATGTGGAGGGGTTCCTATTCGAGAGGTACCAATTTGAGAGCGGCCCATTCGAGAGGTGAACTCTCAGGTGATGTTTTAGATGGAGGGGTTTCGTTGGACACATTCAGGATGTACCCATTCAAGTGGTACACATTCGAGAGGTGCCCACTCGAGAGGAGCCCATTCGAGAATGACCCATTTGAGAGGTACCCATTCGAGAGGTACTCATTCGAGAGGTGAAGTTTCAGGTAGAGGGGTTGCATTGGACCCATTCAAGATGTACCCATTCGAGAGGTGTAGTTTCAGCTGGAGGGGTTTCACTGGATGGATTCGAGATGTACCATTTGAGAGGTTAAGTTTTAGGTGGAGTGGTTCCATTGGATGAGTTTGAGAGGTACCATTCGAGAGGAACCATTCGAGAGGAACCCATTCAAGACGTGAAGTTTCAGGTGGAGGGGTTCTGTTGGGTCCATTCGAGATGTACCTATTCCTGAGGTGAACTTTCAGGTAGTGGTGTTCCATTGGATGGGTTCTTGAGGTACCGATTCGAGAGGTTCCATTGGAGAGGTGAAGTTTCAGGTAAAGGGGTTCCGTTGGACCAATTCGAGATATACCCATTGAATGGGTTCGAGAGTTACCTATTTGAGAGGTGAACTTCCAGGTGGAGTTGTTCCATTGGATGGGTTATAGAGGTACCGATTTGAAAGGAGCCCACTCGAAAGGGTTTGAGAGGTACCATTCGAGAGGTGCCCACTGGAGGAGTTCCCATTTAAGAAGTCCCCAATCAAGAGTTACCCATTTGAGAGGTGATGTTTCAGGTGGAAGGGTTCTGTTGAACCCATTCAAGATGTACCCATTCAAGAGGTACAATTTCAAATGAATGGGTTTCAATTCGAGGGGTACCGATTCGAGAGGTACCCATTCGAGAACGTTATGTTTCAGGTGGAGGGGTTCAGTTGGATCCATTCGAGATGTACCCATTCGAGAGGTTCGAGAGGTGTAGTTTCCGATGTAGGGGTTCTATTGAATGGGTTTTAGAGGTACCATTCGAGTCCATTGGATGGGTTTGAGAGGTACCATTCGAGAGGTACTCATTCAAGAGGTACGCATTCGAGAGGTGAAGTTTCTGGTGGAGGGGTTCTGTTGGATCCATTCGAGATGTACCCATTCAGGAGGTGTAGTTTCAGATGGAGGGGTTCTATTGGATGGGTTTGAGAGGTACCCATTTGAGAGGTGAACTTTCAGGTGGAGTTGTTCCATTGGATGTGTTTAAGAGGTACCGATTCGGGAGGTGCCCACTCCAAAGGGTTTGACAGGTACCATTCAAGAGGTACACATTCGAGAGGTGCCCACTCGAGAGGTTCCCATTCGAGAAGTCCCCATTCGAGAGGTACCCATTAATAGGTTATGTTTTAGGAGAAGGGGTTCCGTTGGACCCATTCAAGATGTACCCATTCAAGAGGTGCAGTTTCAGGTGGAGGGGTTCCGATTCGAGAGGTACTAATTCGAGAGGTTCCATTCGAGAGGTTCCGATTCGAGAGGTGCCCAATCGAAAGGTGAAGTTTGAGGTGGAGGGGTTCCGAATCGAGATGTACCCATTCGAGAGGTTCCATTCGAGAGGTGGCCAATCGAGAGGTGAAGTTTCAGGTGGTGTGGTTATGTTGGATCCATTCGAGATGTACCCATTCGAGTGGTGTAGTTTCAGGGTGAGGGGTTCCGTTGGACCCATTCGAGATGTAACCATTCAAGAGGTGAAGTTTCAGGTGGAGGAGTTCTGATTTGAGAGGTACCCATTCGAGAAGTTCCATTCGAGCGGTGCCCATTTGAGAGGTGAAGTTTCTGGTGGAGGGGTTCCGTTAGACCCATTCGAGATGTACCCATTCGAGAGGTGTAGTTTAAGGAGGAGGGGTTCCATTGAATGGGCTTGAGAGGTACCATTCGAGATGTTAAGTTTTAGATGGAGTGGTTCCATTAGATGGGTTCGAGAGGTACCATTCGAGAGGTACCCATTCGAGAGGTATGCATTTGAGAGGTGCCCATTCGAGAGGTGAAGTTTCAGGTGGAGGGGTTCCGTTAGATCCATTCGAGATGTACCTATTCGCGAGGTGTAGTTTCAGGTGGAGGGGTTCAATAGGATAGGTTCGAGAAGTACCATTCGAGAGGTTAGGTTTTAGGTGGAGTGGTTTGATTGGATGGGTTCGAGAGGTACCATTCGAGAGGTACGCATTCGAGAGGTACCCATTTGAGATGTGAAGTTTCAGGTGGAGGGGTTCCGTTAGATCATTAAAGATGTACCCATTCGAGAGTTGTAGTTTCAGGTGGAGGGGTTCAGTTGGATCCATTCGAGATGTACCCATTTGAGAGGTGTAGTTTCATATAGAGGGGTTCCATTAGATGTGTTCAGAGGTACCAATTTGAGAGGTGAACTTTCAGGTGGACGTGTTCCATTGGATGGGTTCTAGAGGTACCGATTCCAGAGGTTCCCACTCTAATGGGTTCGAGAGGTACCTTTAGAGAGGAAAACAATTGAGAGGTGCCCACTCAAGAAGTTCCCATTCGAGAGGTCCCCATTTGAGAGGTGATGTTTCAGGTGGAGGGGTTCCATTGAACCCATTCGAGATGTACTCATTCAAGAGGTACAATTTCAGGTGGAGGGGTTTCGATTCGAGGGGTACCGATTCGAGAGGTTCCATTCGAGAGGTACCCATTCGAGAACATGATGTTTCAGGTGGAGGGATTCAGTTGGATCCATTTGAGATGTACCTATTCGAGAGGCGTAGTTTCAGGTGGAGTGGTTCCGTTGAACCCATTCGAGAGGTTTAGTTTCCGGTGGAGGGGTTCCATTGAATGGATTTGAGAGGTACCATTCGATTCCATTGGATGGGTTTTAGAGGTACTGTTCGAGAGGTACTCATTTGAGAGGTACGCATTTGAGAGGTGCCCATTCGAGAGGTGAATTTTCAGGTAGAGGGGTTCTATTGGATCCATTCGAGATGTACCCATTCGGGAGGTGTAGTTTCAGATGGAGGGGTTCCATTGGATGGGTTTGAGAGGTACCCATTTGAGAGGTGAACTTTCAGGTGGAGTTGTTCCATTGGATGTGTTCAAGAGGTACCGATTCAAGAGTTGCCCACTCCCAAAGGTTTGACAGGTACTATTCGAGAGGTACACATTCGAGAGGTGCCCACTCGTGAGGTTCCCATTTTGGAAGTCCCCATTCGAGAGGTATCTATTAATAGATTATGTTTCAGGAGAAGGGGTTCCGTTGGACCCATTCAAGATGTACCCATTCAAGAGTTGCATTTTCAGGTGGAGTGGTTCCGATTCGAGAGGTACTGATTCGAGAGGTTCCATATGAGAGGTTCCCATTCGAGAAGTGCCCAATCGAGAGGTGAAGTTTGAGGTGGAGGGGTTACGATTCGAGATGTACCCATTCGAGAGGTGCCCAATCAAGAGGTGAAGTTTCAGGTGGCGTGGTTCTGTTGGATCCATTCGAGATGTACCCATTCGAGAGGTGTAGTTTCAGGTGGAGGGGTTCCATTGGACCCATTCGAGATGTAACCATTCAAGAGGTGAAGTTTCAGGTGGAGGGATTCTGACTCGAGAGGTACCCATTTGAGAAGTTCCATTCGAGCGGTGCCCATTTGAGAGGTGAAGTTTCTGGTGGAGGGGTTCCGTTAGACCCATTCGAGATGTACCCATTCGAGAGGTGTAGTTTATGGAGGAGGGGTTCCATTGAATGGGCTTGAGAGGTACCATTTGAGATGTTAAGTTTCAGATGGAGTGGTTCCATTAGATGGGTTCGAGAGGTACCATTCGAGAGGTACCCATTCGAGAGGTATGCATTCGAGAGGTGCCCATTCGAGAGGTGAAGTTTTAGGTGGAGGGGTTCCGTTGGATCCATTCGAGATGTACCCATTCGCGAGGTGTAGTTTCAGGTGGAGGGGTTCAATAGGATGGGTTCAAGAAGTACCATTCGAGAGTTTAGGTTTCAGGTGGAGTGGTTTGATTGGATGGGTTCGAGAGGTACCATTCGAGAGGTACGCATTCGAGAGGTGCCCATTTGAGATGTGAAGTTTCAGGTGGAGGGGTTCCGTTAGATCATTAAAGATGTACCCATTCGAGAGTTGTAGTTCAGGTGGAGGGGTTCAGTTGGATCCATTCGAGATGTACCCATTTGAGAGGTGTAGTTTCATATAGAGGGGTTCCATTAGATGTGTTCAGAGGTACCAATTTGAGAGGTGAACGTTCAGGTGGAGGTGTTCCATTGGATGGGTTCTAGAGGTACCGATTCCAGAGGTGCCCACTCTAATGGGTTCGAGAGGTACATTTCGAGAGGAAAACAATTAAGAGGTGCCCACTAGAGAAGTTCCCATTTGTGAGGTCCCCATTTGAGAGGTGATGTTTCAGGTGGAGGGGTTCCATTGAACCCATTCGAGATATACTCATTCAAGAGGTACAATTTCAGGTGGAGGGGTTTCAATTCGAGGGGTACCGACTCGAGAGGTACCCATTCGAGAACATGATGTTTCAGGTGGAGGGATTCAGTTGGATCCATTTGAGATGTACCTATTCGAGAGGTGTAGTTTCAGGTGGAGTGGTTCCGTTGGACCCATTCGAGAGGTTTAGTTTCCGATGGAGGGGTTCCATTGAATGGGTTTGAGAGGTACCATTCGAGTCCATTGGATGGGTTTTAGAGGTACTGTTTGAGAGGTACTCATTTGAGAGGTACGCATTCGAGAGGTGCCCATTCGAGAGGTGAAGTTTCTGGTGGAGGGATTCTGTTGGATCCATTCGAGATGTACCCATTCGGGAGGTGTAGTTTCAGATGGAGGGGTTCCATTGGATGGGTTTGAGAGGTACCCATTTGAGAGGTGAACTTTCAGGTGGAGTTGTTCCATTGGATGTGTTCAAGAGGTACCGATTCAAGAGTTGCCCACTCCCAAAGGTTTGACAGGTACTATTCAAGAGGTACACATTCGAGAGGTGCCCACTTGAGAGGTTCCCATTCGAGAGGTATCTATTAATAGGTTATGTTTCAGGAGAAGGGGTTCCGTTGGACCCATTCAAGAGTTGCAGTTTCAGGTGGAGGGGTTCCGATTCGAGAGGTACTGATTTGAGAGGTTCCATACGAGAGGTTCCCATTCGAGAGGTGCCCAATCGAGAGGTGAAGTTTGAGGTGGAGGGGTTCCGATTCGCGATGTACCCATTTGAGAGGTTCCATTCGAGAGGTGCCCAATTGAGAGGTGAAGTTTCAGGTGGTGTGGTTCTGTTGGATCCATTCGAGATGTACCCATTCGAGAGGTGTAGTTTCAGGTGGAGGGGTTCCGTTGGACCCATTCGAGATGTAACCATTCAAGAGGTGAAGTTTCAGGTGGAGGGGTTCTGACTCGAGAGGTACCCATTCGAGAAGTTCCATTCGAGCAGTGCCCATTTGAGAGGTGAATTTTCTGGTGGAGGGGTTCTGTTAAACCCATTCGAGATGTACCCATTCGAGAGATGTAGTTTAAGGAAGAGAGGTTCCATTGAATGGGCTTGAGATGTACCATTCGAGATGTTAAGTTTCAGATGGAGTGGTTCCATTAGATGGGTTCGAGAGGTACCATTCGAGAGGTACCCATTCGAGAGGTATGCATTCGAGAGGTGCCCATTCGAGAGGTGAAGTTTCAGGTGGAGGGGTTCCGTTGGATCCATTCGAGATGTACCCATTCGCGAGGTGTAGTTTCAGGTGGAGGGGTTCAATAGGATGGGTTCGAGAAGTACCATTCGAGAGGTTAGGTTTTAGGTGGAGTGGTTTTATTGGATGGGTTCGAGAGGTACCATTCGAGAGGTACGCATTCGAGAGGTGCCCATTTGAGAGGTGAAATTTTAGATGGAGTGGTTTTGTTGGATCATTCGAGATGTACCCATTCGAGAGTTGTAGTTTCAGGTGGAGGGGTTCTATTGTATTGGTTCGAGAGGTACCATTCGAGAGGTTAAGTTTTAGGTGGAGGGGTTCCATTAGATGGGTTTGAGAGGTACTATTCCAGAGGTACCCATTTGACAGGTAGGCATTCAAGAGATGCGCATTCGAGAGGTGAAGTTTCAGGTGGAGGGGTTCCGTTGGATCCATTCGATATGTACCCATTTGAGAGGCGTAGCTTCATGTGGATGGGTTTCATTGGATGGTTTCGATAGGTACCATTCGAGAGTTGAACTTTCAGATGGAGGTGTTCCATTGGATGGGTTCTAGAGGTACCGATTCGAGAGGTGCCCAATCAAGAGGTGAAGTTTCAAGTGGAGGAGTTCTGTTTGATCCATTCGAGGTGTACCCATTTTAGAGGTGCAAGTTCAGGAGGAGGGGTTCCATTGGATGGGTTTTAGAGGTACTATACGAGAGGTGAAGTTTCAGGTGGAGTGGTTCCATTGGATGGGTTCGAGAGGTACCATTCGGGAGGTACCCATTCGAGACGTGAAGTTTTAGGTGGTGGGGTTCTGTTGGATCCATTCGAGATGTACCCATTCGTGAGGTTAAGTTTCAGGTGGAGTGGTTCCAATGGATGGGTTGGAGAGGTACGCATTTGAGAGGTGAAGTTTGAGGTGGAGGGGTTCTGTTTGATCCATTCAAGATGTACCCATTCGCGAGGTTAAGTTTCAGGTGGAGTGGTTCCATTGGATGGGTTCGAGAGGTAAGCATTCGAGCGGTGAACTTTTAGGTGAATGGGTTCCATTGGATGGATGTAAGAGGTACCCATTCGAGAGATGCAATTTCATGTGGAGGGGTTCCTATTTGAGAGGTACGAATTCGAGAGCGGCCCATTTGAGAGGTGAACTTTCAGGTGATTTTTCAGGTGGAGGGGTTTCGTTGGACCCATTTGAGATGTACCCATTCACGAGGTACACATTCTAAAGGTGCCCACTTCAGAGGTACCCATTTGAGAAGTACCGATTGGAGAGGTACCCATTCGAGAGGTACTCATTCGAGAGGTGAAGTTTCAGGTAGAGGGATTGTGTTGGACCCATTTAAGATGTACCCATTCAAGAGGTATAGTTTCAGGTGAAGGGTTTCCATTGGATGGATTCAAGAGGTACCATTTGAGAGGTTAAGTTTCTGGTGGAGTAGTTCCATTGAATGGGTTTGAGAGGTACCATTCGAGAGGTACCCATTCAAGACGTGATGTTTCAGGTGGAGGGGTTCAGTTGGATCCATTCGAGATGTACCCATTTGTGAGGTGAACTTTCAGGTGGAGTTGTTCCATTGGATGGGTTCTAGAGGTACCGATTCGAGAGGTGCCAACTCGAAAGGGTTTTAGAGGTACCATTTGAGAGGTACCATTTGAGAGGTACACATTCGATAGGTGCCCACTCGAGAGGTTCCCATTCAAGAAGTCCCCAATTGAGAGTTACCCATTTGAGAGGTGATGTTTTAGGTGGAGGGGTTTCGTTGGACCCATTCGAGATGTACCCATTCAAGAGGTGCAGTTTCAGGTGGAGGGTTTTTGATTCGAGGGGTACCGATTTGAGAGGTTCAATTCGATAGGTACCCATTCGAGAAAGTGAAGTTTCAGGTGGAAGGGTTAAGTTGGATCCATTTTAGAAGTACCCATTTGAGAGGTGTAGTTTCAGGTGGAGGGGTTCCATTGGATGGTTTCGAGAGGTACCATTCGAGAGGTACACATTCATGAGGTGCCCACTAAAGAGGTACCCATTCTAGAGGTCCCCATTCGAGAGGTGAAGTTTTAGGTGGAGGGTTCAGTTGGATCCATTCGAGAGGTGTTGTTTCAGGTGGAGGGGTTCTTTTGGATGGGTTCGAGAGGTACCCATTTGAGAGGTAAACTTTCAGGTGAAGGTGTCCTATTGGATGGGTTCTAGAGGTGCCGATTCGAGAGGTGCCTACTCGGATGGGTTAGAGAGGTACCATTCGAGAGGTACACACTCGAAAGGTTCCCACTCGAGAGGTTCCCACTCGAGAGGTTCCCATTCGAGAGGTCCCCATTCGAGAGGTGAAGTTTTAGGTGGAGGGGTTTCATTGGACCCATTCGAGATATACCCATTCAAGAGGTGCAGTTTCAGGTGGAGGGGTTCCGATTCGAGAGGTACCCATTCAAGAGGTGCTCATTTTAGAGGTGAAGTTTTAGGTGGAGGGATTCGGTTGGATCCATTCAAGATGTACCCATTTGAGAGGTGTGGTTTCAGGTGGAGGGGTTCCATGTGATTGGTTCGAAAGGTACCAATGTGAGAGGTGAAATTTCAGGTGGAGGTGTTACATTGGAAGGGTTCTAGAGGCACCAATTTGAGAAGTGCCAACTCGGATTGGTTTGAGAGGTACCATTAGAGAGGTACACATTCGAGAGGTTCTCATTCGAGAGGTCCCCATTCGAGAGGTGAAATATTAGGTGGAGGAGTTCCGTTGGACCCGTTCGAGAAGTACCCATTCAAGAGGTGAAGTTTCAGGTGGAGAAGTTCTGATTCGAGAGGTACCCATTCGAGAGGTCCCATTCGAGAGGTGAAGTTTCAGGTGGAGGGGTTTAGTTGGATCCAATCGAGATGTACCCATTCGAGAGGTGTAGTTTCAGGTGGAGGGGTTCCATTGGATGGGTTCGAAAGTTACCCATTTAAGAGGTGAACTTTAAGGTCGAGGTGTTCCATTGGATGGGTTCTAGAGGTACCGATTCGAGAGGTGCCTACTTGAATGGGTTTGAGAGGTACATGTTCGAGAGGTGCCCACTCAAGATGTTCCCATTGAAGAGGTCCCCATTCGAGAGCTACCCATTTGAGAGGTGAAGTTTTAGATGGAAGGGTTATGTTGGACCCATTCGAGATGTACCCATTCAAGAGGTGCAGTTTTAGGTGAAGGGGTTGCGATTCGAGGGGTACCGATTCGAGAGGTTCCATTCGAGAGGTGCCCATTTGAGACGTGAAGTTTCGGGCGGAGGGGTTCCATTGGATGGTTTCGAGAGGTACCCATTCGAGAGGTAAACTTTCAGGTGGAGGTGTTCCATTGGTTGGGTTCTGGAGGTACCGATTTGAGAGGTTCCCACTCAGATGGGTTCGAGAGGTACCATTCGATAGGTACACATTCGAGAGGTGCCCACTCGAGAGGTACTCATTTGAGAGGTGCCCACTCGAGAGGTACTCATTTGAGAGGTCCCCATTCATGAGGTACCCATTCGAGAGGTGAAGTTTCAGGTGGAGGGCTCAGTTAGATTCAATTGAGATGTACCCATTCGAGAGGTGTAGTTTTAGGTGGAGGGGTTCCATTGGATGGGTTCGAGCGGTACCTATTTGAGAATTGAATTTTAAGGTGAAGGTGTTTTACCAATTCGAGAGGTGCCCACTCGGATTGGTTCGAGTGGTACCATTCGAGAGGTCCCCATTCGAGAGGTACCCATTTGGGAGGTGAAGTTTCAGGTAGAGGGGCTCCTTTGGACCCATTCGAGATGTACTCATTCAAGAGGTGTAGTTTTAGGTGGAGGGGTTGCGATTCGAGAGGTTCCATTCGAGAGGTGTCCATTCGAGACTTGAAGTTTCAGGTGGAGGGGTTTAGTTGGATCCATTCGAGATATACCTATTCGAGAGGTGTAGTTTCAGGTGGAGGGGTTCCATTGGATGGTTTTGAGAAGTACCCATTCGAGAGGTGAACTGTCATGTGGAGGTGTTCCATTGGATGGGTTCTAGATGTACCGATTCGAGAGGTTCCCAATTGGATGGGTTCAAGAGGTACCATTCAAGAGGTACACATTCGAGAGGTGCCCACTCGAGAGGTACCTATTTGAGAGGTCTTTATTCAAGAGGTACCCATTCGAGAGGTGAAGTTTCAGATGGAGGAGTTTAGTTGGATCCATTCGAGAGGTGTAGTTTCAGGTTGAGGGATTCCATTGGATGGGTTCGAGAGGTACCCATTTGAGAGGTTAATTTTAAGGTGGAGGTGTGCCATTGGATGGGTTCTTGAGGTACCTATTCGAGAGGTCCCCACTCGGATGGGTTCGAGAGGTACCATTCGAGAGGTACATATTCTTGAGGTGCTCACTCGAGAGGTTGCCATTTGAAAGGTCCCCATTTGAGAGGTACTCATTCGAGAAGTAAAGTTTTAGGTGGAGTGGTTCCATTGGATCCATTCGAGATCTACCCAATCAAGAGGTGCAATTTCAGGTGGAGGGGTTCTTATTCGAGAGGTACCAATTCGAGGTTCCATTCGAGAAGTGCCCATTTAAGATGTGAAGTTTCAGATGAAGGGGTTTAGTTGAATCCATTCGAGATGTACCCATTCGAGAGGTGTAGTTTCAGGTGGAGGGTTTCCATTGGAAGGGTTCGAAAGGTACCCATTTGAGAGGTGAACTTTAAGGTGGAGGTGTTCCATTGGATGGGTTCTAGAGGTACCGATTCGACAGGTGCCCACTCAGATAGGTTTGAGAGGTACCATTCAAGAGATACACAAGAGATTCCCATTTGAGAGGTTCCCATTCGAGAGGTACCCATTAGAGATGCGAAGTTTCAGGTGGAGGGGTTCCATTGGACCCATTCGAGATGTACCCATTCAAGAGGTATAGTTTCAGGTGGAGGGTTTGCGATTTGAGAGGTACCGATTGGAGAGGTTTCATTCGAGAGGTGCCCATTCAAGATGTGAAGTTTCAGGTGGAGGTGTTCAGTTGGATTCATTTGAGATGTACCCATTCGAGAGGTGTAGTTTCAGGTGGATGGGTTCAATAGGATGGGTTCGAGAGGTACCCATTTTAGAAGTGAACTTTCAGGTGGAGGTATTCCATTTGATGGGTACTAGAGGTATTGATTCTTAGGGTGCCCACTCAAATGCGTTCGAGAGGTACCATTCGAGAGGTACACATTCGAGAGGTGCCCACTCAAGAGGTTCCCATTCGAGAGGTCCTCATTCGAGTGGTACTCATTCAAGAGGTTAGGTTTTAGGTACCCAATCGAGATGTACCCATTCAAGATGTGCAGTTTAATGTGGAGGGGTTCCGATTCGAGAGGTACTGATTCAAGAGGTTCTATTCGAGAGGTGCCCATTCGAGAGGTGAAGTTTCAAGTGGAGGGTTCAGTTGGATCCATTCAAGATGTACCCATTCAAGAGTTCTAGTTTCAGGTGGAGGGGTGCCATTGGATGGGTTCGAAAAGTACCCATTTGAGAGGTGAAATTTCAGGTGGAGGTGTTCCATTGGATGGGTTCTAGAGGTACCGATTCGAGAGGTGCCCACTTGGATGGGTTTAAGAGGTACCATTCGAGAGGTACACATTCGAGAAAGGTTCCTATTCGAGAGGTTCCAATTTCAGAGGTACCTATTCGAGATGTGAAGTTTAAGGTGGAAGGGTTCCGTTGGACCCATTCGATTTGTACTCATTCTAGAGGTTCTATTTCAGGTGGAGGGTTCCGATTCGTGAGGTACCAGTTCGAGAGGTTCCATTAGAGAGGTACCCATTCGAGAGGTGAAGTTTTAGGTGCAGGGGTTCAGTTGGATTCATTCAAGATGTACCCATTCGAGAGGTGTAGTTTAAGGTGGATGGGTTCCGTTGGATGGGTTCGAGAGGTACCCATTTGATAGGTGAACTTTCAGGTGGAGGTGTTCCATTGGATGGGTTCTAGAGGTACCGATTCGAGAGGTGCCCTCTTGGATGGGTTCAAGATGTACCATTCGAGGTACACATTTGAGAGGTGCCCACTCGAGAGGTTCCTATTCAGGAGGTCCCTATTCGAGAGGTACCCCCATTCGAGAGGTGAACTTTCAGGTGGATGGGTTTCATTGGACCCATTCGAGATGTACCCATTCAAGAGGTACAGTTTCAGGTGGAGGGGTTCCGATTCGCGAGGTTCCATTAGAGAGGTGCCCATTCGAGAGGTGAAGTTTCAGGTGGAGAGGTTCAGTTGGATCAATTCGATAAGTACCCATTTGAGAGATGTAGTTTCAGGTTGAAGGGTTCTGTTGGATGGGTTCGAGAGGTAACCATTTGATAGGTGAACATTCAGGTGGAGGTTTTCCATTGGATGGGTTTTTGAGGTACCGATTTGAGAGCTGCCCACTCAGATGGGTTCGAGAGGTACCATTCAGAGGAACACATTCGAGAGGTGCCCACTTGATAGGTTCCCATTCGAGAGGTCTCCATTCAAGAGGTAAAGTTTTAGGTGAAGGGGTTTCGTTGAACCCATTCGTGATATACCCATTCAAGAGGTACAGTTTCAGGTGGAGGGGTTCTGATTCAAGAGGTACCCATTCGAGAGTTCATTTCGAGTGGTGCCCATTCAAGAAGTGAATTTCAGGTGGAGGGGTTATGTTGGATCCATTCAAGATGCAACCATTCGAGAGGTGTGGTTTCATGTGGAGGGGTTCCGTTGAACCTATTCGAGATGTAACCATTCAGGAGGTGAAGTTTCAGGATTAGGGATCCCGATTTGAGAGGTACCCATTTGAGAGGTGATGTTTCTGGTGGAGGGGTTCCGTTGGACCCATTCAAGATTTGCCCATTCGAGAGGTGTAGTTCAGGTGGAGGGGTTCCATTGAATGGGTTTGAGAGGTACCATTCTAGATGTTAAGTTTTGGGTGGAGTGGTTCCATTGGATGGGTTCGATAGGTACCATTCGAGAGGTGGCCATTAGTGAGGCAAAGTTTCTGGTGGAGGGGATCTGTTGGATTCAGTCGAGATGTACCCATTCGAGAGGTGCAGTTTCTGGTGAAGGGGTTCCATTGTATGGGTTCGATAAGTACCTTTCGAGAGGTTAAGTTTCAGGTGGAGTGGTTTCATTGGATGGGTTCGAGAGGTACCATTCGAGAGGTACGCATTCGAGAGGTGCCCATTTGAGAGGTGATGTTTCAGGTGGAGGGGTTCCGTTGGATCCATTCGAGATGTACCTATTCGAGAGGTGTAGCTTCAGGTGGAGGTGTTCAGTTGGATCCATTCAAGATGTACACATTTGAGAGGTGTGGTTTTAGGTAGAGGGGTTCCATTAGATGGGTTCAGAGGTACCCATTTGAGAGGTGAAATTTAAAGTGGAGGTGTTCCATTGGATGGGTTCTAGAGGTACCAATTCAAGAGGTGCCCACTCTGATGGGATCGAGAGGTTCCATTCGAGAGGTAAACATTTGAGAGATGCCCACTCGAGAGTTTCCCATTCGAGAGGTTCCCATTCGAGAGGTACCCATTCGAGATTTGAAGTTTCACGTGGAGGGGTTCCATTGGACCCATTCGAGATGTATCCCTTCAAGAGGAATAGTTTAAGGTGGATGGGTTTCAATTCGAGTGGTATCAATTCAAGAGGTTCCATTCAAGAGGTGCCCATTCGAGAGGTGAAGTTTTAGGTGGAGGGGTTCAGTTGGATCCATACGAGATGTACCCATTCGAGAGGTGTAGTATCTGGTGGATGGGTTCCATTGGATGGGTTCCATTGGATGGGTTCGAGAGGTACCCATTTGAGAGGTGAAGTTTCAGGTGGAGGAGTTCCATTGGATAGGTTCTAAAGGTACCAATTTGAGAGGTGCCCACTTGGATGGGTTCGAGAGGTACCATTCAAGAGGTACTGATTCGAGAGGTGCCCACTCGAGAGGTTCACATTCGAGAGGTCCCCATTTGAGAGGTCCCCATTTGAGAGGTACCCATTCGAGAGGTGAAGTTTAGGGTGGAGGGGTTCCGTTGGACCCATTCGAGATGTACCAATTTGAGATGTACCCATTCAAGAGGTGCAGTTTCAGGTTCGAGAGGTACCCATTAGAGCGGTTCCATTCGAGAGGTGAAGTTTCAGGTGGAGGGGTTCAGTTTGATCCATTCGAGATGTACCCATTCGAGATGTGTAGTTTCAGGTGGAGGGGTTCGATTGGATAGGTTTGAAAGGTACCCGTTTGAGAGGTGAACTTTCAGGTGGAGGTGTTCCATTGGATGGGTTCTTGTGGTACCAATTTGAGAGGTGCCCACTTGGATGGGTTCGAGAGGTACACATTCGAGAGGTTCCCACTCGAGAGGTCCCCATTCGAGAGGTCCCCATTTGAGAGGTACCCATTTGAGAGGTACCCATTCGAGAGGTGAAGTTTCAGGTGCAGGGGTTCTGTTGAACCCATTCGAGACGTACCCATTCAAGAGGTGCAATTTCAGGTAAAGGGGTTCCAATTCGCGAGGTACCGATTCGAGAGGTTCCATTCGAGAGGTGAAGTTTCAGGGGGAGGGGTTCAGTTGGATCCATTCCAGGGGTGTAGTTTCAAGTGGAGGGGTTCCGTTGGATAGGTTCGAGAGGTACCCATTTGAGAGGTGAACTTTTAGGTGGAGGTTTTCCATTTGATGGGTTCTAGAGGTATTGATTCGAGAGGTGCCCACTCGAATGGGTTCGAGAGGTACCGTTTGAGAGGTACACATTTGATAGGTGCCCAATCGAGAGATTCCCATTCGAGAGGTCCCCATTCAAGATGTACCCATTCGAGAGGTGAAGTTTGAGGTGGAGGGTTCCATTGGATTCATTCGAGATGTACCCATTCGAGATGTACCCATTCAGGAGGTGCAGTTTCAGGTGGATGGTTCCGATTCGAGAGGTACCCATTCGAGAGGTGCCCATTCGAGAGGTGCCCATTCGAGAGGTGAAGTTTCAGGTGGAGGGGTTATGTTGGATCCATTCGAGATGTACACATTCGAGAGGTGTAGTTTATGGTGGAGGGATTCCGTTGGACCAATTCGAGATGTAACCATTCAAGAGGTGAAGTTTCAGGTGGAGGGGTTCCAATTCAAGAGGTACCCATTCGAGATGTTCCATTCGAGAAGTGCCTATTCGAGAGGTGAAGTTTCAGTTAGAGGGGTTCGGTTGGATCCATTTGAGATGTACCCATTCGAGAGGTGTAGTTTAAGGGGAAGATTTTCCATTGGATGGGTTCGAGAGGTATCCATTTGATAGGTGAACTTTTTGGTGGAGGTGTTCCATTGGATGGGTTCTAGAGTTACCGATTTGAGAGGTGCCCACTCGGATGGGTTCGAGAGGTACCATTCGAGAGGTACACATTCGTGAGGTGCCCACTCGAGAGGTTCAAATTTGAGAGGTCCCCATTCGAGAGGTACCCATTCGAGAGGTGAAGTATCAGTTGGAAGGGTTCCGTTGGACCCATTCGAGATGCACCGATTGAATAGGTGCAGTTTCAGGTGGAGGGGTTTCGATTTGAGTGGTACCGATTTGAGAGGTTCCATTCGAGATGTGCCCATTGAAGAGGTGAAGTTTCAAGTGGAGGGATTCAGTTGGATCCATTCGAGATGTACCCATTCGAGAGGTGTAGTTTCAGGTGGAGGGGTTCCATTGGATGGGTTTGAGAGGTAAACTCTCAGGCGGAGGTGTACCATTTGATGGGTTCTAGAGGAACCGATTCAAGAGGCGACCACTTGGATGGGTTCGAGAGGTACCATTCGAGAGGTACACATTAGAGAGGTGCTCACTCGAGTGGTTCCCATTCGAGAGGTCCGCATTCTAGAAGTACCCATTCAAGAGGATATGTTTCAAGTAGAGGGGTTCCATTGGACCTAATTCGAGATGTACCCATTCAAGAGGTGCACTTTTAGGTGGAGGGGTTTCAATTCGAGAGGTACCCATTCGAGAGGTGAAGTTTCAGGTGAAGGGGTTCCATTGGATCCATTCGAGATGTACCCATTCAAGAGGTGTAGTTTCAGGTTGAGGGGTCCCATTGGATGGGTTCAAGAGGTACCCATTTGAGAGGTGATCTTTTAGGTGGAGGTGTTCCATTGGATGGGTTCTGGAGGTACCGATTCAGAGGTGCCCACTCTGATGGGTTGAGTGGTACCATTGAGATGTACACATTCGAGAGGTGCCCACTCGAGAGGTTCCCATTAGAGTGGTGACCATTTGAGAGGTACCCATTCGAGAGGTAGCGTTTCAGGTGGAGGGGTTCCGTTGAACCCATTCGAGATATACCCATTCAAGAGGTGCAGTTTCAGGTAGAGGGGTTCCGATTTGAGAGGTACCAATTTGAGAGGTTCCACTAGAGGTTCCCATTAAAGAGGTGAAGTTTCAGGCTGAGGGGTTCAGGTGGAGGGGTTCAGTTGGATCCATTCGAGATGTACCCATTCGAGAGGTGTAGTTTCAGGTTGAGGGGTTCCGTTGGATGGGTTCAAGAGGTACCCATTTGAGAGATAAACCTTTTGGTTGAGGTGTCCCATTGGATGGGTTCTAGGGGTACCGATTCTAGATGTTTCAGGTTGAGGGGTTCTATTGGATGGGTTCGAGAGGTACCCTCTTGAGAGATAAACCTTTAGGTGGAGATGTTCCATTGGATGGGTTCTAGAGGTACCGATTCCAGATGTTCCCACTCGGATGGGTTTGAGAAGTACCATTCGATAGGTACACATTCGAGAGGTGTCCACTCGAGAGGTACCCATATGAGAGGTCCCTATTTGAGAGGTACCCATTTGAGAGGTGAAGTTTCAGGTGGAGGGGTTCTGTTGGACCCATTCGCGATGTACCCATTCGAGAGGTACATATTCGAGAGGTGCCCACTCGAGAGGTACCCATTCGAGAGGTCCCCATTCGGGAGGTACCTATTTGAGAGGTGATGTTCCAAAGTGGAGGGGTTCCATTGGACCCATTATAGATGTACCCATTCGAGAGGTACACATTAGAGAGATGCCCAATCGAGAGGTACTCATTCGAGAGGTAAATTTTCTGGTGGAGGGGTTCCGTTGGACCAATTCGAGATATACCCATTCGAGAGATGTAGTTTCAGGTCGAGGGGTTCCTTAGGATGGGTTCCAAAAGTACCATTTGAGAGGTTAAGTTTTAGGTGGAGTGGTTCCATTGGATGGGTTTGAGAGGTACCATTCGAGAGGTACGCATTCGAGATGTGCCCATTAGAGAGGTGAAGTTTTAAGTGGAGGGGTTCCGTTGGATCCATGTACCCATTCGAGATGTGTAGCTTCAAGTGGAGGGGTTCAGTTGGATCCATTTGAGATGTACCCATTTAAGAGGTGTAGTTTTAGGTGGTGGGGTTCCATTGGATGGGTTCGAAAGGTACCTATTTGAGAGGTGAACTTTCAGCTGGAGGTGTTTCATTGGACGGGTTCTATAGGTAACGATTCGAGAGGTGCCCACTATGATGGGTTTGAGAGGTACCATTCAAGAGGTATCATTCGAGAGGTACACATTCGAGAGGTGCCCACTCAAGAGGTTCCCATTCGAGAGGTCCCCATTCGAGAGGTACTATTCAAGAGGTAAAGTTTCTGGTGGAGGGGTTCCGTTGGACCCCATCGAGATGTGCCCATTCAAGAGGTGCGATTTCATGTGGAGGGGCTCCAATTTGAGAGGTACCAATTCGAGAGGTTCCATTCGAGAGGTGCCCATTCGAGAGGTGAAGTTTCAGGTGGAGGGGTTCATTTGGATCCATTCGAGATATACCATTCGAGAGGTGTAGTTTCAAGTGGAGGGGTTCTATTGGATGGGTTTAAGAGGTACCCATTCGAGAGGTGAGCTTTCATGTGGTGGTGTTCCATTGGATGGGTTCTTGGGTTCTAGAGGTACTGATTCGAGAGGTTCCCACTGGATGGGTTTGATAGGTACCATTGGAGAGGTAACTATTCGAGAGTTTCCCACTCGAGAGGTACCCATTCGAGAGGTCCCCATTCGAGAGGTCCCCATTCGAGAGGTAACCATTTGAGAAGTGAATTTTCAGGTGGAGAGGTTCCGTTGCACCCATTCGAGATGTATCCATTTGAGAGGTACACATTCAAGAGGTGCCCACTCGAGAGGTACCCATTCGAGAGGTGAAGTTTTAGGTGGAGGGGTTCCGTTGGACTGATTCGAGATTTACCTATTCGAGAGGTGTAGTTTCAGGTGGAGGGGTTCCATTTGATGGGTTCGAGAGTTACCCTTCGAGACGTTATGTTTCAGGTGGAGTGGTTCCATTGGATAGGTTTGAGAGGTAAGCATTCGAGAGGTGCCTATTCGAGAGGTGAAGTTTCAGGTGGAGGGGTTCCGTTCGATCCATTCGAGATGTACCCATTCGAGAGGTGTAGCTTGAGGTGAAGGGGTTTCATTGGATGGGTTCGAGAAGTACCATGCGAGAGGTGAACTTTCAGGTGGAGGTGTTCCATTGGATGGGTTCTAGAGGTACCGATTCGAGAGGTGCTTATTCGAGAGGTAAAGTTTCAGGTGGAGGAGTTCCATTGGATCCATTCGAGATGTTACCCATTCGAGAGGTGAAGTTTCAGGAGGAGGGGTTCCATTGGATGGGTTCGAGAGGTACCACTCGAGAGGTAAAGTTTCAGGCGGAGCGGTTCCATTGGATGGGTTCGAGAGGTACCATTTGAGAGGTACCCATTCGAGATGTGAAGTTTCAGGTGGAGGGGTTCTATTGGATCCATTCGAGATGTACCCATTCGAGAGGTGTAGTTTCAGGTTGAGGGGTTCCGTTGGATGGGTTCGAGAGGTACCCATTCGAGACGTGAAGTTTCAGGTGGAGGGGTTCTCTTTGATTATTTTGAGATGTACCCATTTGTGAGGTTAAGTTTCAGTTGGAGTGGTTTCAATGGATGTGTTCGAGAGGTACACATTCGAGAGGTACCCATTCGAGAGGTGAAGTTTCAGGTGGACGGGTTCTATTGGATCCATTCAAGATGTACCCATTCATGAGGTTAATTTTCAGGTGGATTGGTTCCATTGGATGGGTTCGAGAGGCACGCATTTGAGAAATACCCATTCGGAAGGTGAACTTTCAATTGGAGGGGCTCCATTGGATTGATTCAAGAGGTACCCATTCGAGAGGTGCAGTTTCAGGTGGATGGGTTTCTATTTGAGAGGTACCGATTCGAGAGCGGCCCATTCGAGAGGTGAACTTTTGGGTGAAGTTTTAGGTGAAGAGGTTCCGTTGGAGCCATTCGAGATGTACCCATTCGAGAGGTACACATTCAAGAGATGCCTAATCGAGAGGTACCCGTTCGAGAGGTACCCATTTGAGAGGTACTATTCAAGTGGTACCCATTCGAGATGTGAAGTTTTAGGTGGAGGGGTTCTATTGGATCCATTCGAGATATACCCATTTTGGTGGAGGTGTTCCATTGGATGGGTTCTAGAGGTACCGATTCGAGAGGTTCCATTTGAGAGGTGAAGTTTCAGGTCAAGATGTACCCATTCGAGAGGTGAACTTTTTGGTGGAGGGTTTACGATTTGAGAGGTTCCATTTAAGAGGTGCCCATTCGAGAGATGAAGTATCAGGTGAAGGGGTTTAGTTGGATCCATTTGAGATGTACCCATTTGAGAGGTGTAGTTTCAGGTGGAGGTTTTCCATTGGAGGGGTTCTTGAGGTACCGATTCAAGAGGTGGCCACTCAGATGGGTTTGAGAAGTACCATTCAAGACGTACACATTCAAGAGGTGCCCACTCTAGAGGTTCCCATTCAAGAGGTGAATTTTCAGGTGGAGGGGTTCCGTTGAACCCCTTCGAGATGTACCCATTCAAGAGGTGCAGTTTTAGGTGGAGGGGTTTCGATTTGAGAGGTACCGATTCGAGAGGTTCCATTCGAGAGGTGCCTATTCAAGAGGTGCCTATTCAAGAGGTGAAGTTTCAGGTGTAGGGGTTTAGTTGGATCCATTCGAAATGTACCTATTCGAGAGGTGTAGTTTCAGGTTGAGGGGTTTCGTTGGATGGGTTCGAGAGGTACCCATTTTAGAGGTAAACTTATAGGTAGAGGCGTTCCATTGGATGGGTTCTAGAGGTACCGATTCGAGAGGTGCCCACACGGATGGGTTTGAGAGGCACACCATTCGAGAGGTACACATTTGAGATGTGCCCAGTCGAGAGGTTCCCATTTGAGAGGTCCCCATTCGAGAGGTGAAGTTTTATTGGAGGGGTTCCGTTGGACCCATTCGAGATGTACCCATTCAAGAGGTGTAGTTTCAGGTGGAGGGGTTCACATTCGAGAGGTACCTACTCGAGAGGTTCCATTCGAGAGGTGCCCATTCGAGAGGTGAAGTTTCAGGTGGAGGGGTTCAGTTAGATCCATTCAAGATGTACCCATTCGAGATGTGTAGTTTCAGGTTGAGGGTTTCCATTGGATGGGTTCAAAAGGTACCTATTCGTAAGGTGAACTTCATGTGGAGGTGTTCCATGGGATGGGTTCTAGAGGTATCGATTTGAGAGGTGCCCACTCGAATGGGTTCTAGAGGCACCATTGGAGAGATACACATTCGAGAGGTACCCATTCGAGAGGTGATGTTTCAGGTTGATGGGTTCCGTTGGACCCTTCGAGATGTACCCATTCGAGAGGTAAAAATTCGAGAGGTGCTAACTCGAGAGGTACCCATACAAGAGGTAAGGTTTCAGGTAGAGGGTTTTCATTGGACCAATTCGAGATGTATCCATTTGAGAGGTGCAATTTTAAGATGAGGGTTTTCGATTCAAGAGGTACCGATTCGAGATGTGCTCATTCGAGAGGTGAAGTTTCAGGTGAAGGACTTCACTTGGATCCATTCGAGATGTACCCATTCGAGAGGTGTAGTTTCAAGTGGAGGGGTTCAAGAGGTACCCATTTGAGAGGTGAAATTTTAGGTGTAGGTGTTCCTTTGGATGGGTTCTAGAGGTACCAATTCAAGAGATTCCCACTCGGATGGGTTCGAGAGGTAACATTCAAGAGGTACACATTCGAGAGGTGCTCACTCGGAAGGTTCCCATTCGAGAGCTCCCATTCGAGAGCTCCCATTCGTGAGGTCCCATTCCATTGGATCCATTCGAGATGTACCCATTCGAGAAGTGCAGATTCAGGTGGAGGGGTTCCATTGGATGGGTTCGAGAGGTACCAATCGAGAGGTGAAGTTTCAGGTGGAGTGGTTCTATTAGATAGGTTTTAGAGGTACTATTCGAGAGGCACCCATTCGAGACGTGAAGTTTCAGGCAGAGGGGTTTTGTTGGATCTATTCGAGAT
The DNA here is from genome assembly GCA_037428765.1 of Rubia yunnanensis. Classification (NCBI taxonomy): domain Eukaryota; kingdom Viridiplantae; phylum Streptophyta; class Magnoliopsida; order Gentianales; family Rubiaceae; genus Rubia; species Rubia yunnanensis. The sequence continues at coordinate 44,879,377 of CM075065.1, forward strand.
GTACCCATTCGTGAGGTTAAGTTTCAAATGAAGTGGTTCCATTGTATGGGTTTGAAAGGTACGCATTCGAGAGGTGCAGTTATAGGTGGATGGGTTCCAATTCGAGAGGTGTAGTTTCAGGTAGATGGGTTCCGATTCGAGAGGTACTGATTTGAGAGTGGCCCATTCAAGAGGTGAACTTTCAGGTGAAGTTTCAGGTGGAGGGGTTCTGTTGGACCCATTCGAGATGTACCCATTCGAAAGGTACACATTAGAAAGGTGCCCACTCGAGAGGTAAAGTTTCAGGTGGGGAGGGGTTGTGTTTAACCCATTCGAGATGTAACCATTTGAGAGGTGTAGTTTTAGGTGGAGGGGTTATATTGGATGGGTTTGAGAGGTACCATTCGAGAGGTTAAGTTTCATGTGGAATGGTTCCATTGGATGGGTTCGAGAGGTATCATTCAAGAGGTACCATTCGAGAGGTACCCATTCAAGATGTGAAGTTTCAGGCAGAGGGGTTCTGTTGGATCCATTTGAGATGTTCCCATTCGTGAGGTTAACTTTGAGGTGGAGGTGTTCCATTAGATGGGTTCTAGAGGTACCGATTCGAGAGGTTCCATTCAAGAGGTGAAGTTTCAGGTGGAGGGGTTCCGTTGGATCAATTCGTGATGTACCCATTCGAGAAGTACATTTTTAGGTGGAGGGGTTCCAGTTTGAGAGGTACCGATTTGAGAGGTGCCCATTCGAGAGGTAAAGTTTCAGGTGGAGGGGTTCAATTGGATCCATTTGAGATGTACCCATTCAAGAGGTGCAATTTTCAGGTGGAGGGATTCCATTGGATGGGTTCGAGAGGTACCATTCAAGAGGTGACGTTTCAGGTGGAGTGGTTCCATTGGATGGATTCGAGAAGTACCATTCCAGAGGTACCTATTTGAGACGTGAAATTTCAGGTTGAGGGGTTCTGTTGGATCCATTTGAGATGTATTCATTCGAAAGGTTCAGTTTGAGGGGAAGTGGTTTCATTGGATGGGTTGGAGAGGTGCCACTCGAGAGGTACCAATTCGACAGAAGAAGTTTCAGGTGGAGGGGTTCCATTGGATCCATTCGAGAGGTGTAGTTTCTGGTGGAGGTCCATTGGATGGGTTCGAGAGGTACCCATTCGAGAGGTACCCACTCGAGAGGTAGCCATTCGAGATGAGAAGTTTTAGGTGGAGGGGTTCTGTTGAATCCATTCGAGATGTCCCCATTCGAAAGGTTAAGTTTCAGGTGGAGTGGTTCCATTGGATGGATTCGAGAGGTACCATTTGAGAGGTGCCCACTCGAGAGGTACCCATTCTATAAGTACTGATTTGAGAGGTTTTGTTCGAGAGGTACTCCATTCGAGAGGTGAAGTTTTGGGTGGAGGGGTTCCATTGGATCCATTCGAGATGTACCCATTCGAGAGGTGCAGTTTCAGGTGGACGGGTTCCATTGAATAGGTTCCAGAGGTACCCATTCAAGAGGTGAAGTTTCAGGTGGAGGGGTTCCTTCATATCCATTCCAGATGTACGCATACAAGAGGTGTAGTTTCAAGTGGAGTGATTCCATTGGATGGGTTCAAGAGGTACTATTCGAGAGGTTAATTTTCAGGTGGAGGGGTTCCATGGGATGGGTTCGAGAGGTTCCATTAGAGAGGTGCCCACTTGAGAGGTACCAATTCTAGAGGTACCAATTCGAGAGGTACCCCATTCGAGAGTTGATGTTTCAGGTGAAGAGGTTCCATTGGATACAATCGAGATGTACCCATTCGAGAGGTGTAGTTTCAGGTGGACGGGTTCGATAGGTACCATTCGAGATGTACCCATTCTAGAGGTACCCATTCGAGAGGTGTAGTTTCAGGTGGAGGGGTTCCATTGGATGGGTTTGAGTACCATTCAAGAGGTGAAGTTTCAGGTAGAGTGGTTCCATTGGATGCCATTCGAGAGGTGCCCACTCGAGAGGTACCCATTTGAGATGTGAAGTTTCAGGTGGAGGTACCCTCACCTCTCGAATCCGTACCTCTCGTGTACCCTAAACCTTTACCTCGCGAATTCGTACCTCTCGAATCATTCTCTTCAACCACACCACCGTCTCACCATCTCCACACTTCAATTACATGTAAAATTGGTACATTTGCAACTTCAGTTACTGCTATTTTAATATTCCTATATCGTAGCATTCCTATAGTATTTCTATAATTTAATATCAAGCTCACCGCGCAATGCGCGGTGTGGCGACACTAGTATTAGTGAATCAGTTTTGATGTAAACTGCATAATGTAATTCTTTTCCACATTTTTGTAAGAACATTAGATCCAATAGTCTTAAAAGGAAAATGTATAAATAGTGAGCCTAAGGTTCTTTTTATTGAGGTAAAGCTTTATGTCCCTTCTTTTATTTCATTTTCTTTTTTAAATCAATAAATAGGCAAGGGGTTGTCAAACCCCCCACAGTAATAGATGATATTATTTTAAAATATTAGCGGAGTTCCACCGTGCGTTACGCGGTGTCGGCGAATTTAAAATGATAATAAATAATTTTGCTAGATTTAAAAGTTTAGTCATGTGTAAAGAATCATATGAATTATATTGTAAAATAATAAATTTAGTTAGTAATCATTAAATATATAATAAATGAAATTTTAATATTTAAATTATTGTTTTATTTAATTGCTTTCCTAACACAAGATAACAATCATCGATCATGTGTCAATTTGGAACATTGTTAGTCACATCTACAACTATGTCATATGTCTAACGCATTTGTTGTTCAAAAGGCTTTTTGTTATAATCTAAATTCCATTTAACTAAAAGTTTAGTTATGAAAATAAATAACAGAATTAAGTAAATGAAAAGAGAGTAGAGAATTATACCACCGGAAGTAAATGCAATTTTATCATCGAAAGTAATCTTGGTCAGACTACCAGGGTCTTTGATGTGCATCATTATGCATGCGTTAACCAATGCATTCGGCATAATAATTAGGTTGCTTTACTTGAATTTCTAGTGTTAGTTAGGTTTACACGACAAAGGGTTTATATGGAAATATTTGGTTTTCTTGTCTAAATCCCGTGTTTTGTAGACTTAATCAATACTAATGGACACCTTGTATTCACGTGTACCTAGATATTCCTTTGTGATCATCACTAGTAGGTCGTTCGTGTGCACTTTTTGTCACATTTGTATAGAAGCCCGTTCGCAAGGATGGTAGAAAATATCAATGGTCATTCACAAGAATGGTAGTAGACGAAGGCAACAAACTCTAAATCATGGTAGTAGAAGGATTGAACTAAAAATAGGTGTATTTGAAGTTCAAAATGACCAAGGAAGAAATGGAGGATTGTTGTTCGGGAGTTGCACAAAGTTCTGGGAAAGACCAGAGAAGAACCAGCCCTTGAGGGTAGCACCATTGGATTTGTCTTATTGAGCGCTATGAAAATAACTCTCTAATCAGACCAACGGGTCATCCGTAGCTGAGCAAAGAAGTCAGCCGGCCAAACCAGCCATGAGTAGCACAGATCATTCACGGCTAGCATGAGGGTAAGACACACACAACCCATACCACGAGATATGGCCCGTGTCAGGGGCCTTTGGCACGGGTCGTGCCAAGCAACACGGGGCATGCCAAATTCTAGCACGGGTAGTGCCAAGCTCGGCTGGCTAATTTCCTTAAGTTATTTTTGCACTCAAAATTTATGCTAAGTATGGGCGCAGACCATTCCATTTCACATAGCCCGCACCGTTTCAAGTCAAAAATGTTAAGACCAGTTCACGGGGTGTAAAAAAATAGTGCAACATGTGCTAAGAATCTGAGCAAAATAAGGATCCAGACGACGGCCCGTGCTAGATGACACGGACCATACCAAGACCGAAACCCCGTGCCAGCACGAGTCACACTGCCCGTGCTAGATCCGAAGGGTTGTGCCAGCATGATGCCACATTGGTGACACGAGCCATGCCAATCGCGGTGCCTCGTGTCAGAGGGCGGCTGCTAGGATTTTTGCCTATTTTTAGGCCCAACCCCATACTACTATAAATATAGTCTTAGTCTACTAGGTTTAGGAGCTTTTATCATATCATAGATCATATTTTGAGTTTCAAGAGTAGCTTAGAGAGAGAGAAAACTCTCCCTTCTCTCTAGGTACTTTCTCTTTTTCCCAAAAATGTGGAATTCAATGAAATACTTGAATTCCATGTTTAGGGAGTAGTTCTATAGCTTGCGGATAATATTTGTATTCATGTGTTGATTTATGTTTTGTGAGATTCATTAGATCTTGCTTATTCTATGTGCATGTGATATTATGTTGGCTTGTTCTTGAATTGTTTATAAGTGCATGAATGATACAATCCATTAGCAAACACTCTAGTTTGCATTCATGTTTGTACACATATTGATACCCCCCCGAGGAAGAGAAACCTGGATGTGATATGGGTAGAAGGGTCCCAATCTAAATGGGTGTGTGCACGTAGTTTTTTTTAGTTTTACCGTTACGATGATATCGTACAAGTCTTAGCTGGCAAGTTGGACTGAAGGGTTACAGGTAGAGATATCATTTAGTAGCAAGCTAGGGTTTTAAGTGATCCTAGTGTCATTGGTAAGGTGCCTATCTCCCTTTGCCTCTTTAGGCCTAGGGGTAGATCGTTCGTGGTGTAGTGCCCGAGATGTAATCGTACGGGGTAGTAATAGATCCACACAATAGTGGGGCCATTGTCGTACTCCTTTGATTACGGAGGTAGTGTCGATGGAAGATTCCAAGAGCACCTACGTGACAGGTATGGGGAAGTGCTGACCATCGACCACACCATGTGTTATGATATATCCATTTTATGTGCATAATTTAGTACTTTTTTGGGTCACTTTTGTGCTATTTTATTATCAAGAGCTTGTGGTTTACCTTGAAATTCTCTTAGGAGGGGTAAGAGCAACTTTACGCTCTTTTACCTCTTCTAAGTGGATTTTGTGTGACAAGGGAAGACCGGAAGCCATTAAAGATCACATTTTTGAAGACTTTTGAAGACTTTCTTCGAAGACATGAAGACCGGAGGCTATTGAAGACCATTTTTTAAGACCTTGAAGACTTGAAAAGTGGGAGGAATTGCTATGAAGATAAATGTTTACTACAAGAAGAAGAAAAGAAAACAAGATTAAATTCTGGTACTCGTCGCGAGTCGCGATGGCCTCATCGTGAGCCCGTCACGAGTCGCAACCAATGGGTGGCCAGAATCTAACCTTATCCTTTTTGTACTATAAATAGCTCTCTCTTTCCTCTCATTCATATCTTCTTCATCTGCATTTTTGGTACTATTTAAAACCCTATTTTCTTCCATTTTTATCTTTGAATTCTCTTGTATTATGTTTGGTTGTTTAGCATTAATTAGTATGAACTCTTGTAGCTAAATATAGTTCTTAGGAGCAATTGATTGAAGCTTCCAAGCTTATGTAGTAAGATTCTATGTGTGCTCATTTATGAACAGTTATTGGAGAGCATTTATTATGCCATTAATGTTGTGTTTTACCTCATTTATACCATGGGTTGTTTGAGTATATGAAATGTTTGTATGATTGAAATGTTAGGGTGCTATGAAAGTTGCAAATTTCTTAGCACTTTTGATATGGAAATCCAAAAGCATGGATTTAGAACTTCTTGTGTATAATGTGTTGTAATTCTTGCTAGATGAGTATGTTAATGTGGTTTTTTTTTCATATTTGTTATTTATGAGCACTAGATTAGGTTCTTGATGTCTTATATGTGATGGAGTCGAGGATCAGAACATTTAGTCAACCATGTTACACAAATATTCCCAAAGTATCTATCTATATAGTTTTCTTGTGTTTTAGCTTTACGTTTGTAGTTGTTAATTGAAACCCAAAAATATTCCCCATTTACGATAGTAGCTATTTCTAGCACACAGACGGACTGACAACACGTAGGTGGTTGTGTTTATTTGGCAATTAGACCCAAGCATCTCTGTGGACGGACCCGGGTTTGCCACTAAGTACCCCATAGGTAGCTTTAGGTAGCTTATTAGTGAGTTGGGTGCAAAATATAAATGTATCTTTGACCACCCCTTTCATCCCTTTTGGCTTGCTTAGAACGCCTTTGCTCGGGTTAGCTACGACACCATTTTAACAGCCCCGAGTGGAGACAGGTCAAATTTTGACGTCATTGCCGGGGATGCTAGTTTAAAAGTTTAATTGTCAATGTTAGTTGAGTAGTTAGTATTGTTTTTCTTTTCTTTGTTGTGTTGGTTTTTATTGTTGAGCCTCTGTGATAGTAATCTTGTAACCTTTAATCATGTTTTCTAGTGTTGTTTTTAGTTGGATATTGTTGATTCCTAGTTTATAGTACACACCCGTGCCACAAACTTATGGATTTTACATTATCCAACTGAAATTGAAGGTAGTGGGAGACGGAGGATACGGAGAACTAGAGTGGGGGTTCCACCTAAACCAGTTCTAGTAGCAGAGGAACCACTAGAGAGGGCGGAAGATAACAGGACACTGCGGGAGCTTATAGTGCCAAATTTGGAGAATCAGCCGTTATGTATCACTTTCCCTCCACTGCCACCCAACGTGAGCTGTGAATTGAAAAGCGGGACGATACATTTTCTACCCACTTTCCATGGGATGGTAGGGGAAGATCCCAATAAACACCTTTTGGAGTTCCACAACTCGTATGCACAAATATGAAGCCTAATGGACGACTACAACATGAGGGCATTCCCATTTTCTCTTCAAGACAAGCTAAAGATTGGTTGCACTACCTCCCTCCCAGTTGTATAGGCTCATGGATGGATATGAAGATAATATTCCTCAAGAAGTATTTTCCAGCATCCAAATCTACCAAATTTAAAAAGTAGCTATTCAACATCACCCAGGGTGCAAATGATTCATTGTATGATTACTGGGAGCGATTCAAGAGACTGTTGGCCACCATGTGTTGTGAGCACTAGATTAGGTTCTTGATGTCTTATATGTGATGGAATTGAGGATCAGAACATTTAACCAACCATGTTACACAAATGTTTCCCAAGTGTCTATCTATATAGTTTTTTTTTGTGTTTTAGCTTTGTGTTTGTAGTTGTTAATTGAAAACCCCAAATATCCCCCATTTACAATAGTAGCTATTCCTAGCACATGGATGGATTGACAATCCATACATGGTTGTGTTTAATTGGCTATTAGACCCTAGCATCTCTATGGACAAACCTAGGCTTGCCACTAAGTACCCCATAGGTAACTTATTAGTGAGTTGGGTGCAGAATATAAATTTATCTTTGAACACCCCTTTCATCCCTTTTGTTGTTTTTGGAACGCCTTCACCTAGGTTAGCTATGACACCATTTTAACAGCCTCGAGTGGAGGTGGGTAAGTCTTCACCCCATTGGCTTGAGGTGGTGGCGGTGGAAACACAGAACCCATGAGACATTCTAGAATTATGATTTAAAATAAATCTGTAGAGCCCTACCCAAATTCCACCAACGTCAAGTACCATATGGACTTCACCAAGATCCCCAAAGCCTCAATTGGCTTAGGTTTCCGTCAAGTGCCACACGAACATCACAATTTGGGTAGGGCTCCTCCACCTGGAGGCAGCCCGCAATCGGCCTACGCCGACTGCCTCAAACCAAAGAAAACCCCTGATGGCAAACCATACCCCAAGCTCTAGAAATTGAATCTCAAACCTCAGCTATCTTACAAAGGGGAACCATGCTGCTTCTTCACGGAGGAAGAAATTGACCTCATCGCTGAACCATTCAATGACGCCCTAGTTGGAAAATTTACCAGAGGCAGGCCAACATTGCCATTTCTCCGGCACCATTTCCAGACAATCAGATTCAAAGGGGAATTCAAAATCACCGCTTTGGATGCGAGGCATGTGAGAATCACCTTCGACCTAGATGAAGATCTGCATCGCTGCTGGAGCAGATACACATGGAATCTTGGAGGATCTGTAGTGAGGATCCTAAAGTGGACCAAAGATTTTGACATCGATGAGGAGCCCCCATTCGCACCCATTTGGATCAATGTTGAGCTACCGCCGACACACTTCTTCCACCCTGACGCCATAGAAGGTATTGGTGAGTCTCTGGGTAAGTTTCTATATGTTGATACCCCAACGGAGAACTTATCGAGACCTTCCACAGTCAGAATGAGCGTAGAGTTTGATCTTAGGAACCCACTTCCGGGCAAGGTTAGACTTGGGACCCTGAGAAAACATAAGTATTACAATATCACCTATGAGGACCCCCCCCCCCTTTATTGCAAGGATTGCAAGAAACTGGGTCATAATGGGTCAAACTACAGAATGAGGAATGGGATGACTTCGGCTACAATACAAGCAGCTTCACAATTAACCTCTGGTGCTACTAAGAACTCAGCAAAGGGGCAAGTATCAAGAGGCCAAGTCATAATCAGTGGTGCCCCAAAGAAACCTCAACAACACCAAGAAATCAGAAAGAAACCTTTGGAGGTCTGGAAAAAGAAAGAAGATATAGACCCTCACACTATCCAGGAGGAGGAGGAAGATATTTTCCTGGATGCCATCACCATGGAGGAACCAACTTTAGATAAAGGAAAGGGAAAGATCATTCATGATTCCCCCTTTCAGTCATCAGCCAAATCGGGTCCATCAAAGATTGGAGGTTCTGTGGATGACTTCACACCACCATTGAGAACAGGTAATTCTGGTCAACTTATATTTCAAACTACTAATCGCTTTCAACTTTTGGATAAGGAGCAGGATAATGTGGAACAAGCAGAGGAGCAAGCTGAAGATCTTGAAATGGATCTTATGGAAGTAAGCATCCAGAAAGAGGTTTCTCTGGTCAATGCAGAAAAGAATCTCATCAACCAGGTTCCACCTCCACCTTCTTCTTCTAAAAGAAACACAAACAATTCTTCTTTCAAATCTTCACGTGATATGAACGAGGATGATAATATGATTGTTAGTGATAATGTGAATGTGACAGTGTTAGAGCATATAGGGAATGCTGTTGAGCTAACAGAAAATTATTCGCATTTGATCGAGAATGTATCAAACTCCATCACTGAAGTCAATATACCTGAAATAGAGCTTGAGAATGCAACTGATAATATAGACGCTCAGGATGTAAATGTGGTGCACATTGAGGATGTGGAGCCCATGAATCATAATGTGGCCACCCCAATTGTCACTTCTTTACAAGTTCCTTCCCAAATTTCTGTTGCTCACTCTGTGCCCTCTGAGTATGCTGTACCCAATACACCCAATGTAGATCAGCAGACACATACTGGCAAGGTTGAGAAGAAGAAACCTACTTTCTTCTCTCAACCGAACAGAATCAGTTCTAGACTAGCTGCCAAACAAAACATTTCCCATGAATTGTAAACTCTTAACATGGAATGTAAATGGATTAACCACCTCTGTGGAAAGAATAAAAGAATTAATTTTAGTTCATAAGCCTGATATCTTAGCCATTATTGAACCTAAACAGAAAATTAACACCCTGGATGGCTTTACTAAGATATTACAATTTCACTCTAGCTTAGCATCTAAATCAGGGAAAATATGGATTTTGTGGAACATTAATATACACACCCAACTAATCCATGATGACCCAAATTTTACAGTACTTAAAATTGAAAACCAGGATCCAGGAAATGTCTGGTATCTAATTGTTGTTTATGCTGAACACTCTAGGCTAGGAAGACAAGAGATGTATGGTAGAATCCTAAACTTACCTTCCTTGCCATATTTCCTGGTAGGAGATTTCAATGTCATTAGAAATCTTTCTGAATATAATGGTTCTTCTAATCCTAAAATTGATAGTATAATGGATTTTGATATCTTTATAAATGCTATGGAACTGGAGGAACCTCACACAGTTGGGAACATTTACACATGGGCTGGGTACAGATTAAAAGGGAAAGGAATAAAGGTTAAAGAAAAAGTCTCTAAAAAGCTAGACAGAGGTTTAGTCAACCTGAAACTTAGGCAAATCTACCCAAGCACCTCAATCCATGTACTGAATAGGACCACTTCAGACCATTGCCCCCTCTTAGCAAGCTTTACTAATCAGGCCAAAATCTACCCAAAGCCATTTAGGTTCCAAAATATGTGGTACATGAGAGAAGGATTCCAAAAGGTTCTAAGAAATAACTGGGAGCAGCCTATAGAATGTTATGGCATGTTAAAATTCTGTAACAAACTCAAAAGGCTCAAATTTTTTCTTAAACAGTGGAATAGGGAAGTTTTCAAAGATGTTTTCCAAAACATAAAAGAAGTAGAACAGGAGGTGGATAGATTGGAAGCTGAGAATGATAATCTTGATAACCCCTTAACCCTAGAAGCTCTCAATACTGCTAGAACCAACCTCCTATTCAAAATTAAGGAGAGAGACATTTTCTGGAAACAAAAGAGTAGAGTTAGATGGCTGAAAGATGGGGACTGCAACAGTCAGTTCTTTCATAAGTCTGTAAAACAGAAGCACTCTAGATTGTCCATACAAAAGATTAAGGATGAGCATCAGAACTGGTTAACTGACCAGGATACTATTGGAAATGCAGGGGAAAGATTTTTTAAAAATCTCCTGCAGGATGAGAATACAGACATGCAGGATGAAAACCTAGCCTTTTTTCTCTCAGATATTCCCTCCTTGATTACTCCCCAGACCAACTCAGAGCTATTGAAACCAGTCACAACTGATGAGGTCAAAGCTGCTGTCTTTAGTCTTGGAGAAAACGGTGCAAGTGGTCCCGATGGTTTCCATGGGCTGTTTTATAGAAACAGTTGGGACATCATAGCCCAGGACCTTACTGAGGCAGTAAGGGATTTTCAAGCTGGTACACCAATCCCAAGGGCAATGGCCTCCACAAATATAGTCCTTATCCCCAAAAACCAACAAGCATCAACCTTTAGTGAGTTCAGACCAATCAGCCTCTCAAACTTTAGCAATAAAGTTTGCTCCAAGATACTGATGGAAAGGATAAAACTACTGATGCCCTCACTTATATCAAGTGAACAATCAACATTCCTTCAAGGGAGGGAAATAGCAGACAATGTCATCCTGATGCAAGAGTCTACCAGATTCTTGCAGAAAGATAAAGAATGTCTCAACCTTATCCTCAAATTAGACATGACCAAAGCATTTGATAGGGTTTCCTGGCCGGCTCTTAATTCACTTTTGCTCAAACTGGGATTCCATGGCACTTTAGTCAGAATACTTATGTCTAATATAGCATCTGCATGGTTTTCTGTTATCATAAATGGAGTTTCTTATGGTTTTTTTAAACCATCAAGAGGTCTCAAACAGGGTGACCCTCTGTCTCCCTTTTTGTTTAACATCTTGACTGAACTCATGTCCAGGAAGCTCCATATCTTATTTGAATCTGGTACATTAGCTAGATTTCATTTGCCACAGCACACTACACCACTTACACATCTAATCTATGCTGATGACACATGTATATTTCTTAAAGCAACTGATAAGTCTCTTAAAAATTTTGCTGCATTTATCACCTCATTTGAAATGGCAACTGGGCAAAAAGTAAACATGCAAAAATCCAACTTCTACACAGGTGATAAAAGCAGTAGAGCACATAAAAGTAAAATTAAGAGAATTTTGGGAATGCAGGAGGGTAGTTTTCCCTTTAAGTATCTAGGCTGTACCATATATAAGGGTAGAAAACTTAATGCACATTTTCATGGAACTTTAGAATCTATAAGTGCTAGAATAAATACATGGAACTCTAAATGGATTTCTAGAGGGGGAAGGATAATACTTATCAAGCATGTTCTCTCCTCCATACCCCAACATGTATTTGCTGTGATGCAACCAACTAGTTTCATCCTTAGGAAAATTGAAATGCTATGCTCAGATTTTCTATGGGGGGAAACAGAGGGAAGGAAGCATAAGCATTGGAGATCTTGGGAAAGAATGGCCTTTCCAGAACAAGAAAATGGGATAGGTTTTAAAAACTTAGACTCCATTATAGATGCATACTCCCTTAAGCTTTGGTGGAAAATGCAGCAGGGCAATGCACTCTGGACCAAGTTCCTTTGGTCTCTTCCAAACCACAGAAGAACTTCTGATGTATGGAAGAGAGTGAAGTCAGTTTCTGACTTTGCAGAATCCCACACTAGAATCATTCTAGGAAATGGTACCTGCAGTTTTTGGGGCTCAAACTGGCTTGGTGATGGAATGCTGATAGATAAGTTAGATGGAATCAGGCCTTTGCACCCTAACCTGACAGTTAGAGAATTTTACACTAATAAGGTATCAATATTTGCTTTCTTGGCACCATACATTTCTGCTGATATGATACAGAAGATGCAAAGGGAGCACTTTTTTACTGAGGATAAGGACATCATGGTATGGACCCCAAACCCGCAAGGTAAGTTTCGATTCAAAGTGCATATAAAAGCTTGAGACACAGGCATAGAGAATCTGCATCACTGACGAAGGTACAATCTCTAAACTTACCTGTGAAGGTTACCTTCCTTACTTGGAGAATCCTTAATAATTTGATGCCAATGGATGATATGCTTAAAGATTTTGGGATTATTAATGTATCAAAATGTCCTTTCTGTCAGCATGAGGATACATTGCAACATTTTTTTAATACATGCCCTTATGTCTCTCTCATATGGAAACAAATGCATGCTATCTTAGAACTACCACAGATTCACTTTGTTAATCTATGGGATAGATTAACATCATACTGGAGTATATCACATCTGTCAAAACTGCATGTTTTCCTGTGCTGCTCCCTACCATGTTTAATTTTATGGGAATTGTGGAAAGCTAGGGGCCAGGTACTATACCAGGGTGTTAAGAAAACTCCTTTACACACCTGGAATCAGGTAAAGGCAAACAGTATACTAATCTCCATAGCAAGGCCACCTGCTTCTGCCAATCCCTCTGATTGCAAATGGATCCAAAGAGGACTAATCTCTGTTCTGAATCCACCCCCACCAACAAGACTAATCCCAATCAAGTGGGAACCCCCTGATATTGGATTCAAGTTGAATGTTGATGCATCCTTTAAACAAAACTCTTCGTCTGTTGGGGGTCTTATAAGAGACACTGGGGGAAGTTTCAGGTTCGCATTTTACAATCTAATACACGGGGTTTCCCCTTTGCAGGTGGAGCTCCAAGCAGCCCTTCGGGGTATCCAATTGGCAATGGAACACGGCTTTAACAATGTCTCACTGGAGATGGACAGTCAACCTGCAGTGAACATCATTAATGGCAAATTGGAGCCTCCGTGGAACTGTCTTCAATTGGCCAGACAAGTGGCAGATCTGATGAGGCAGAACAACATCCGAGCTTTCCACATCTACAGAGAAATCAATGGTCCAGCTGACTTTTTAGCAAAGTATGGACAGCAAAGGAGGGAAACACGGCATCTCACTGATCTCAGACACTTTCCACAACTGAGAGAGAAGCTTTTGATGGATAATCTCCACTCTTGGAGAAGAATCAGGGCATAACACAGGTTTGGCTAGGCTAGGCTGGAGTGTAAGTCGACACTTGGGGTTGTGGAGTCTTACACAAACAGAAGAGCTCCTCCTGTTCCCGGATTTGAACACACGAATGGAGAGTCACACTCCACTTTCTTTTTGTACATGCTTCTTTTGTATATGGCATATGCCTATGCTGCTGTAACTGTGACAACTTTTGTCCAACTTTTGTCCAATTCTCTCATGTATCTAACTGTCTGATAAACTCTATGGGATTTAAGCCCAATTTGGAGGTTTGGGGAGCCATAATAAAGTCCCCCCACTTATTGGTGGTTTGTTTTAAAAAAAACGAACATCACAATTTGGAGCAAAATTTATTTGGGGAGAAACACGAAAAGAGGAAGGAGAATGGAGGTGAGGGTATATGCATCTATCTTATGCAACATCATCGTTTTAGATGGTTAGGGAAATAAATGTTCAAAAAATGAAGTCGAGAGGGGAGCGGTGGACCAGGGCTTGGATCTGTGAGAAAATTGAATATCTTCTGTGGTTTGAGAACATAGCCGATTTGAATCTTCAACGAGAGATAATTTGATGACAAAAACTTGATTGTCATCATGTGGAGAAAGGTATTGTAAGAGATTTTTTTTGTCAGACATAATGAGAGGCTTAGAGACGTCAGGAAAATTTCATCGGGAAGGGAAGGGAAGGGATGGAGGCGATCTGCAGCTGAAAAAGAGAGACGAGAGGTGGATAATCAAATTTTTAGGGTTTTGGAAAGTTTGGACCAGGTTTGCTCTGATACCACGATAGAAAGTATTTTCCATAATGAATATGATATTATTGATGAGAATGAACAGATTACTAAAGAAGGCTAGTACTAGTATAACTCTAGTCTAGTCAACAGCTCTATCCATAGGAGAATCAAATCTAATCAACAACTTGACAATTATAATAATATATATACCCGGCTAAGTCAAAAAGCCAAAAGGGAAACTTAGGAAACAATGACAATGGGCCGGATAGGTTGAATAACCTTGGCAAAAATGAGAGGCCATGGTGTGGAAAAATATGAGAAGTGAGTTCTATTTGTGTGTTAAGCTAAGGTGAAAACCTGAAAGATCTCCAAGGAAAAATGAATGAAATTGAGAGAAATTTAAAAAAAATCCAATGTTTCTCTTTGATTGTTCTTTTGGATGTCCTGTTGGTAGAGTAACTTAGCTTCACACCCATCTTTATGAATTTCATCTTTTTCTTGGTATGATTTGGTTGCATAGATTTCTTGAGTTTCTTTGGGGAGAGTGAGAGTTATGAGATTCTTACATCTTTTGGGGAACTAGGGTAGTCTAGGAATAAGGTCAAATATATTGGTTAACTTATTTTTGTATGCTACTTTCTTCTTAGTTCTTTCCTCATTTTTGTTTACTTGAGGATGAGTAAAGGTTTAAGTGTGGGGGAATTGATTTGTAGCGGAAAGCATGCATTAACTAATGAATTCGACACATATATTATTACGTTTTGTTTGGTTGATTGTTAGTTTTAGTTAGGTTTACATTACAAAGGGTTTAGATGACCATTGTTAGTTTTCTTATCTAAGTCCCGAGTTTTGCATACTTAATTGGATCTAATGGATACTTTGTCCTCACGAGCACCTATATCTTCTTTTCTAAGCTTATTAGTAGGTTGCTCGTGAGCACTTCGGTGTAATCTAGAAGAAGGCAATCCGCAATGGTGGTAGTAGATATTAGAAGGTCATTTGCAAGGATGACAGTTGACTGAAGGGCATGAGTCAAAACATGGTAATAGATGGAATCAAACCAGAAAAATAAGGGAGTTGAAGTTCAAATCTTCAAGACTTGGAATGGTTGCGTCAGCCAACACGGGTCGTACCTGAACACGGCCGTGTAAGAGGCCCTTAGCACAGACCGTGCCAGCTAACACGACCGTGCCATCGACTCTCAACATGATCCGCTCTCTCCAACACAGCCCATGCTAGCTTGAACATCCATCTAGCTAAGTATGAACATGGATTGTGCCCTTTAATAGAGCCCATGTCTCTTCAACTCCAATATTTAAAGACCAACCCACGAGGTGTGATGTTCTACACGCCCGCACCATTGTTTCACTCACAAATTAACTCCTAGCTAACGACCAACAAGGATTCACACGGCCTGCTCCATTCACAAGAAAAATATAATGCACTCAACCAATGGCGCATGAAGGTTTACACAGTCTGCACCATTCAAATGATAAAGGAAGCACTCCCAACCAACAACCCATGTCGAACGATGTAAGTGTGTGCTTAGAAAACCGAGGATAAAGCTCCAGGCGATGGTCCATATCAGCCAGCACTGACCGTGCTAGAGCTAGCTAGCACGGCCGTGCCAGGAAGCATGGCCTGTGCCAGAGCCAACCGACACAGACGTGCCAGATACCACTACCCGTGCCAATTTTGGCTGCTATGGTTTTTTACCTCAATTTGGACCCATTTCAATACCCATTTTGCTTCTACTATATATAGGAGCCTATTTCTAACTAGGTTTTAAGTTTGGCTAAGTTTTGGATCATTTTCTATTCATTCTCCTAAGAGTAGGTAGAGAAATAAAGAGATTAACCCTTCTCTCTAATTTCTTTTCTCCTTGTTTTGCCCAAGGGCATTAAATCCAATGAAATATTTGGGTTCAATGCTTAGGGAGTAGTAACTTAGCCTGGGGCCCATATTTATATTCATGATTTGGTGTTTGTTTTGGGAGATTCTATAGATCTACCTATCTTTATGTGATTTTGATCATAATGTTGACTTGTGCCTTTGATTCTTGTTAATTGCAAGATTGTTACACCATGTTGGCATACAACTTATTCTTCTTCATGTTGGCACATTTATTTATATCACCTGGGGAGTGATTCCTAGATGTAATAAGGTGCAGCGGGGTCCGGGACCATAGGGGTGTATTCATGTGGGTCGCCGAGTTACCATTACGATGACTGCACACTAGTTTAGCAGGTAGTTGGCCTAAAGGAGTATTGATAGAGATAGCGTTAATAGAAAACTAGGGTTAGTGAAATTTGTAACCTTAGAGTCTTCAATAATTTTCTCTCTTTGCCTCTGTAGGCTTAGGGAGAAGAATTTGCAGTGGAATGCCTGAGGCGTAATAGTACGAGGAAGAATTAGACCTCCACAATCGCAGGGCCGTTGCTGCACTTCCCCAATTACGGAGGTGGTGTTGATGGAAGATTATATGAGAACCCTACGTGACAGGTATGTGAAAATGTTGACCATCGACCACACTACGTGTCATAAGCACCATGATAGGTTTGTATGGCTTGAATGTGATTGAATCTAGGATCAAAGCATATCACCGGTCATATCACGCAAATATCCTCAAGTGCTAGTGATATATATATATATATATATATATATATATTCTCTTATGATCTTTCATTCTTGTAGTAGTTAGATAACCCCCCCCCCCCCTCAAAAACCTATTTTACAATATTGTCTATTCCTAACACATGATCGGATTGACGACCCGGTTACGACTGTGTGTAGTTAACTTTTAGATTCTTAGCATCTTTGTGGACAATTCCGATGTTGCCACTATCTACCCTTTAGGTACTTAGTAGTGAGAATGGGAGCAGAATAAAAATATTTTATCTTTGATTCCAACGCTTCTCAGCGGATTAGTCGATCTCTCGAAAGGCTGTTTATTAACGGCCCTGTGGGGATGCGGATCACAAATCTTATCATTAAAAGCTGCTTACAAACTTATTAGACCGAAAAAAATTAAGGTCCAATCATTCAAATATTTTTGGTCTTCATTTATACCTAAGAAAATCAGCTTTATGAATTGGAGGTTGCTAAAGTGATAAATTGCAATTTTTGATATTCTTGAAGATTACTATTTTTCACATGCCTTCAAGTTGTTGTTTCTGTAATATAAACTCAAATGACATTCATCATAGTTTCAACCACTGTAAATGTAAGACCCGATAATTTTTCTTCATTTTAAACAAGGAACCTTTTATGAAAAATTATTTTTAGTTGGGTGAATTTATAATGATACATATTTTGAGGATTAAATTGCAATAATAGTGAAGGTGAAATTATAAATAAATAATTTTGGTTAGAAAAAGAGTTAATAGTCCTACTAGTATTCTACCTAGGTATATAAGGATCAAGAGACCTAAACCTAATTATTCTGTACGAGAAAACCTCTCTAGACTAAAGAACCCTAGCCACCACTTCATCATTTTTATCTGTTCCTTTTATCCTCTTCACCATAAACAACCACACAAACAAAATACAATTGCGATCAAGTGAAGAACGTAGGAGCATTGGAAGGAAATCCTAGAGCGAGTTGCTACTACTCTAGAACGAGAAGGAGGCAAGGCGATTGTGGAGGGTTTTGCATTGTCCTTGATCCTTATACAAATTGTAAGTTGTTCTTCTTCTTTAACAAGTCACGATTAGGTTACTAACGTAGGAATTATTCTGAAATTATGAGTGATGTGCGTGCAAGAGTATAGATATTTTTCAGTTCGAATTTAGTTCTGCAGTCATGTTGTATTATAGATTTGAATAGGTAACAGCAATCTAAAATTTATGTGTGATATATTGAATGAAAGATATTGAAATCCAAATTCTAATGATATATTATTTGTATTTTTATGATATGCGAGTAGAAAGTTAAGGTCGATTTAGTACTGAGTGATTAACCAGTAATCTGTCAGAAATTTAGTACGTTATTAGTTCTGTAGTCACTTTGTATTAGACATTTTAACGACAAATAAGTAATTAAAATTCATTTATGGAATACCAAATGAAAGATCTTAAAATCTAGTTTCTAATGATATATGATCATTATTTTTATGATATTTGAGTAGAAAGTTATGGTCGATTTACTACTAAGTGGTTAACCAGTAATCTGTCCGAATTTCAATATGTGATTAGTTCTGTAGTCACTTTGTATTAGTAATTTTAACAAGGAATAAGTAATTAAAATTTATTTATGATATACCGAATGATATATCTTGAAATATAGTTTTGAATGATATATAATTTGTATTTTTATGACGTTGGAGTAGAAAGTTAAGGTTGATTTAGTACTGAGTGGTTAACCAGTAATCTGTCTGAATTGCAGTACATGATTGGTTCTGCAGTCACTTTGTATTAGGGATTTTAACAGGAAATAAATAATTAAAATTTATTTATAATGTATCAAAATGAAAGATCTTGAAATCTAGTTTCTAATGATATATGATTTGTATTTTTATGATATCCGAGTAGAAAGTTATGGTTGATTTAATATTGAGTGGCTAGCTAGTAATCTGTCCAAATTGCAGTAAGTGACTAGTTCTGCAGTCACTTTTTATTAGGGATTTTAACGGAAATAAGATAATTAAAATTTGTGAATGATACACCGTATGAAAGGTACTGAAATCTAGTTTCTAATGATATATGATTTGGAATTTTAAGATGTCTGAGTAAGGATTTATGGTTGATTTAGTATGGAGAGGTCAACCAGTAATCAGTTTGATTCCAGTGCGTAATAAAATGAAGTATTTGATGATCAATCGTGTACGGATTTAGATGTGTGAACTGTTTATTGAAAGCTAATTGAGTCATTTTCATGTTTATTGAAAAATGTTTATTGAAACGATTGAAAACTATTTATTGAAAACTAAATAAATCGTGATTAAATATGATAGTTTTCGGTAGTACCGGTCATCGGTAAATTTTTTGGTTCCAGTCCGTGTTAAACTGAATTGTTTGAGGGTCAACCGGGCATGGAATTCAATGTGTGAGCTGTTCTCTGAAACTTAATTGAGTCTTGCTCTTAAAAGTTTTGGTTTCATAATTTTTGAAATAATATATGATGAGTTATGAGTGTTTTGTGAGTACTTGTCACCGGTGAATTCTTCAATTTCATATCAGTTTTACGGTTTCCTTGTGGTATGTAGAATTTGAAATAGATTTTAATTAGTTCATGATATATCATATTCGCAGGTTTCACTGAGAATCATAGTCCTTAATTGTAATAAAGGTGAGGGTTTCTACCTTTCAAAGAATTATCAAAACCGTTTTAGAATCAAAACTTTTAAAACCTTTTCAAGAAAATATTTTGGAAACAAGTCTATTTTACAATCATTTTTAAAATTTATTCCTATCATTTTAAAACCAAATGTTTTAAAATCCATTGATCTAATTATGTTATCGGATCGTGTTATTTTAAATAAAGTTACCCGAGCCAGTTTTCTGCATTGCATATTCGTATCTTGATATTGATCGTGTACTTGTTAACTATGGGTGTACCTTATCGCCCATAGCTTGAATTGTACTTAATTATTTACATGTTACTATGGGTGTACTTTATTGCTCATAGCCTGATTTGCTCTTGACTGTTTATCTGATAACTATGGGTGTACTTTATCGCTCATAGCCTGACTGTATTACCGTATAGTTTGTACTGCCTGCCCTGGATCCCAAGCCCAACTAGATAACTGAAACCTTGCAAGGTCGGCACACTGCCCGATCGCTTGGCTCGACTTCTGTAGGAATTGTCAGTTTTCTTAAGATAATTCGTGTTGGCCTGATAATCGTTTCCTGTTGGCCTAATAGCCATTTTGTGTTAGCCTGATAGCTGTATCTTGTTGAGCTGATAGTCGTATCGTGTTGGCCTGATAGCCACTGGAGTTTCCAGCAGAGCATGAAGTGATTCTCTAAGATCCGGTTCTAAGACCACGAGTAGAGCGCCTTATGTGATGTTACTATCGTGCTAAGTGATGTACGGCATGATATTGTTTCTTGAAAAATGATTTGTATGTGATATTACTTATGAATTATCATGCATGGGCTACTTTCCCGCTTACTATTTCAAATTGTTAAAATGATTTTCTTAAAACTGCATGCATGCATAGTATCCTGATTGTATCACGAAAAATGGTTGCGAACTTGGAACCCTCACGGGCGAAAGCTCACCCCCACTCTTTTTAAAATCTTTTTAGGTTAAAGCGCTGGGTAAGATACGAGCGTGACGAATAATGAGTGGAGGATGTCTGCGACCCTACACCCTTAATTTCATTTATTTTGTTTGAACAGATATATTTTGTTTATGCAATTAGTATTATTGTTAAAACTTTTCTACTTCCACTATAGACAGGAATAATTGTTATGAGTTTATCATTGTAATAAATATGAGGGCTGAAGTTTTACAGTAAAGTAGTAAAGTTCATATGCGAATCTATCGATAAAATATTCGACATTCAGTCACACCACTTTGACTACCTATGAGACAGATATCATTATTACTGGAACCTTTTAAGTCCATCGCAGTGATAACACTGAATTAATTAGAATTTTGCCTTGGCTTGTCATCTTGAACTTATGGAGCTCCAGAATTTAACTATTTTATGGAGCTCCAGAATTTAACTATTTTATGGAGCTCTACACTTATAATCAGTAGGATTCTTCAACACTACAATGATATTCTTATTTCCAAGAAGTTTAAAGTCCTTTGGGATCATTGCAAGGGACGTCCTAGAATTTTAGATTTCAAAGTTTAGTCACCTGAAAAGAATTGTACGAATTATATAGTAAAATAATCAATTTAGTTAGAAATCATTAAATATATAATAAAAATGAAATTTTACAATTTAAATTATTGTTTAATTTATTTGTTTTTCTAACACAAGATAACAATTATAGATCATGTATCGACTCGGAACATTGTTTGTCACATCTACAATTATGTCACATTTCCTAGCAATGCCTAATGCATTTGTTGTTCGAAAGGCTTTTTTTGTGGTTATAACCTAAATTTCAATTGACTAAAAACTTAGTCATGTAAATAAATAAAAAAATTAAGTAAATGAAAAGGAAGTAGAGAATTATATCATCGAAGTATATGGAATTTTATCATCGGAAGTAATCTTGGTCAGACTGCCAGAGTCTTTGATGTGCATTATTATGCATGCATTAACCAGTGCATTCGGCATACTAATTAGTTTGTTTAACTGGTTGGATTGCTAGTATTAGTTAGGTTTACATGACAAAGGGTTTATATGGTCATGTTTGGTTTTCTTGTCTAAATCCCGCGTTTTGTAGATTTAATTGATACTAATGGACACCTTGTTTCCACGGGCACCTAGATCTTCCTTTGTGATCATCATTAGAAGGTCGCTTGTGGGTACTTTTCATCACATTTGTATCGAAGGTAGTTCGCAAGGACGGTAGAAGATATCGAAGGCCATTCGCAAGAATGGTAGTAGACGAAGGCCACAAACTTTAAATCGTGGTGGTAAAAGGATTGAGCTAAAGATGGGCTAATTTGAAGTTCAAAATGGCCTAGGAAGAAACTGAGGATTGTTGCCCGGGAGAGTTGCACAAAGTTCTGGAAAAGATCCGAGAAGAATCATCCCTTGAGGGTGGCACCATTGTATTTGTCTTCTTGAGCGCTATGACAAGAACTCTCAAATCGACCAACGGTTCATCTGTAGCAGAGCAAAGAAGTCAGCAGACCAAACCAGACATGGGTAGCACAGACCGTTCATGGCCAGCATAAGGGCAATCCTTACATGGCCAGTACCACGAGACACGGCTCGTGTCCAGGAACTTTGGCACGAGCCGTGATAAGCAACATATGGCGTGCTAAGCTCGGCTGGTCGTGTCCTAAAGTTCTCTTTTCACTCAAAATTTTTTCTAAGTATTGGTGTGGACCATTTTGTTTCACATGGCCCATGCTGTTTCATGTCACAAATGTCAAGACTAGCCCACGTGGTGTAAAGAATAGTGCAGCCCGTACCAAGAAATTGAGCAAAATGAGGATCCAGACAATGGCCCGCACTAGATGACACGGACTGTGACAATACGACCGTGCCAAGATCAGCACCCCGTGCTAGCACGAGCCACATGGCCCATGCCAGATCAACGGGTCAAGCCAGCACAAGGCCACGACGGTGGCACGGGTCGTGCCAATTGTGGCGCCTTGTGTCAAGCGCGGCTACTAGGGTTTTGGCTTATTTTGGGCCAATTTTTAGGCTCAACCCCCTACTACTATAAAGATAGCCTTACTCTACTAGGGTAAGGAGCTTTTATCATATCATAGATCATATTTTGGGTTTCAAGAGTATCTTACAGAGAGAAAACACTCTCCCTTCTCTCTAGGTTCTTTATCTTTCTTTTTGTTATTTTTCTTTTGCCCAAAAATGTAGAATTCAATGAAATACTTGAATTCCATGTTAAGGGAGTAATTCTATAGCTTGTGGATAATATTTGTATTCATGTGTTGATTTATGTTTTGTGAGATTCATTAGATCTTCCTAATTCTATGTGCTTGTGATATTATATTGGCTTTTTCTTGAAATGTTTATAATTGCATGAATGATACACTCCATTAGCACACACTCTAGTCTACATTTATGTTGGTGCACATATGGATACTGATTTGGTAGTCCGATCAGGAAAATCAAACATTGTTCACCCTGAAAGTCCTCTTTCCTGCAAAAAGAGTCCCAGAAGTGATTTCGGGAGAAAGGATCCAAGATCAAGTCAATCATTCTGTACAAGAATTGGAATTTCTTAGTGTAGTAACACTTACCTTAGCTTGTTATGATCTTCTTGAATTTATAGGCTATTGTAGTCGTGGTTCCAAGTTATTAGGAGTGGATATTGTGGTTCCATGTTATTAGGAGCAGAGATCGTGGGTCGCGCTATGATCACCATATTTTGGTTTCATAGCTTAGTGTTTGTTTCTTGATCCTTGTTTCTTAGCCCACGATCTATCCCACAATTATAGAGTTCCACGTATACTAGTTCTTGGTTGGTATGCATACTGGGCTGATTGGCTTTGTTTTATTATAAAGTGAAGTTGGGTTGGGCCTAGAGGCCAGCTGCCTTTTAGTTGTTGGGCTAGATATACACCATAAGCCTTCTAGCCACGAAGTCAATACTACACGAAGCTATGACCATGTTCAGGAGCTGTGCGCGAACTGTTATTTTGTCCTCAATTAATGCATAGTAATATGTTTGTTTTTGCTGTAACATGAATGGTTATTGCAAATTGTTGTATGCTTCTTGGTTGTGTTTCACTACCCTATTGAATTGTGTAATCTTTGAAATTTGAATTCAAAATTTGAACATGCAAGTATTGTGTAGACATCTAGCTATTGCGATCCTGCATCCGAGGTTCGCTCCTTTGTATTTGCTATCCATTCCTAGATTTCCTTTTCCACTATTACACTTTCTTTCTTTTATAATTGCCCTGATTTTTGCATTTTTAAGTCTGTCACTTTTCAGTGTACTCATACACCGCCGCCATCTCGAATTCCTAAAAAGGTATTTCACTTTTTGTCAGGTCGTCATAATTACGTACTTTCTCCTTTTGTCTTTTGGCTTTTCACTTTCTTTAATTAAAAACCCTAACTATTTACACTTATTCATCTTCCTCCTTTCTTTTTTATTGCTTCATCATCTTTCGTACTCCACATTAATCTCGTAACTTATCTTTTTCTTCTTCTTTTATCCTTATCTGAAGGTTTTCATTTGCAGGGCATTGTTTCCATAGTATTTTCTTTCTATTTTCCTCCTGATTCAGGTGATCTTTTTATTTTTCTGGTCTGCTGCTTGTGTTCTACTTTTGGAGTTTGGTCTGAATCTTCATTTCTAGATTTTGTTGTTTTAATTGAAAACACATTCATATAAATTTTATGGATCTTCACCGCTTCAATGTGTACTTCTAACGTCATTGAAACTTCTCCACTAAATGTTCCCGGTGCTAGTGTCAATTCTGAGGAGGACTTCGACCACCTCGCCGGATCTTCTACCATTAGTAGCATTATGTCTAACTCTTATGTGGAGGAGTTAAAGAATAATTTACCTTTCTTGTTTTCATATGAGCTTAGTTATGCGTCCCAATTTACCATCACCGCTGCTCCACAGTGGGTGATCGGAATCTACAAAGACAAAGCCCCCGGAGGTTTCTGGGAGGAAGAGGCTCCTATGGCCAAATAAGCAAACAAGCTACCCAAATGTAATTAGCAATGAATAGTTGAGTTTTGTAGGTTTACCTTTGGCCTTTATATAGGTAGGTAAGTTGAGAAACTATTTTATTTTCTTGTAGAACAAGTACTCTCGCCTTGGGTCAGCCCAAAAGGCTTTACCAAAAGGGCAAAGCCATGGACTTAAGGTCGGCCGCATAGGTATTTAGGCCTATACAAATTTACACATTATCGGAGAAGCCCCTGGAAAGCTTAGGGTCTAGCCTTCAAATTTCTCCCGGGGTCGTGGGATTGAATTCGGGGGTTGAGTCCGCGAGTTTGTCACGACTCCCTCTTGATGGGGGTGCTTTGAACTGACATCCAAGCAAGGGTTTACCTTCCAAAATCCTTTTACTCATCTAGGGGTACGATGATAATACCCATGGTTATGCGTTTGAAGGTTCATTCCAGGTTAAGGCTTCGAGTTACCGTCCGAACTGACCAATGTGTCAGGGGTTCGACCCTTGGCTTTCTAGTCTTTGTTAGTACCCAAGGGCCTAAATCCTACCTCTTTTTATCTCCCAAGGGGCCTCAGGCCCCTGATAATATGTGTTAGAGACCCACGTACCTTCGAACCCCGAGGATAAAAACATGAAGTTCAAGTTTGTCTCCTAATCTGAGTTAGGAGACATGGAACTTCAAATTATTTTGTACGTAAGAAAATATAAGGCGCCTAAAGATCTGGGGCTTCTATTATGTGCTAGAACCCGAGGTCAAGCAAGCATTAACTTTTCACCCCTAGTGGGTATGACCTTCAGGTCTCTAATTCTGTGTCAGAGCCTACGGTTGCTTGAATTCCTCGAGTCTAGGATAGATTTGGATGTTGAGCTCCCAGTCTGCGCTAGAAGTTTGGTACATCCAAACTTGAGCTTCTGGTGTGCACCATCTTTCTGAACTGTGCCAAAATCCAAGGAATCTACCACCTTGGTATAGTGCGTTCATCCTTTGAGTGTCTGGTCTGTGCTAGAGTTCGAAGGGTGCACACTTGCACGTTTAAACACATACGACTTGGGGCTTCCATAGTTCTAGTGTGTACTAGAGTCCCTAGAGCTCGAGTTCATATGTTTAAACATAGAGGCTCCAGCCTTTCAGGGTTCTAACATGTGCTAGCATCCCTGGAGCTCAAATTCACGTGTTTAAGCATAGAGGCTCCGTGCTTCCAGGGTTCTAATCTGTGGTAGTGTCCATGGAGCTTGAATCCGTGTGTTTAAGCATAGAAGCTCCTGGCTTCCAGGGTTCTAATATGTTCTAGCATCCGGAGCTCGAATCCAATTATAAGACAAATGAGGGGTTCGGCCTTCGGGCTCCTAATTTGCGTTAGAACCTGAAGGGTTCAAACTCATAGCTAGAAGTGGGAAGGTTACACGGGATTTCCTTGATTTCTGCAATTCAAATTCAAAGCAGGAAGTTGAGGAGTCACAAGTTTGGAGTTAACTCTCTGCTTTTGGGGCGCATGAAGCTCCTGTTGGATTCCATGCACGCGTCATTTTCCCCATAAATGCATTGGGTTTGACTCCCCCATGGGGAATGTTTACCCATAAAGTTACATTTTGTGTGGCATCCTAAGGTAATAATTACCTTTTAATGTCCTCTATATATAGCACAGGTCTCCATTATTCATGCTTTAGTCCTTTCTCCCAAAATACTTCCCAAGTCTTAAAAGCCCTCTTTTCACTTCGCGTAATTTTTCGGTGATCTTTCTCAGAAAAGTTCAAGGCTTTTTTCCCGGCCACTCTACTAGTAAGTTTTCTTTCTCTTAACCTCTCATTTCAATTTTAAAATGTTGCAAACACCGTCGTTGGGGAGAAACTCCATTCTAGCCTATTTCTCGCCCATTTCTATCGCCACTGGCGTAGAGAGTTCTCACTTTTAGGACTGCAGCGCTGTTCTTTTGCCTGTGGCCGGTTCCCTTCCGATAGGTTCGGAGGCTGGGGGGAGTTCTACCAGCTGCTCGGCGCCACTTCAGGGTTATTGATAGAAGTGTGTCGGTTCGAGCTCCCGGGTTTTGAGTTGGGCCAAAGTTCAGGAGGACAAGGATTGGCGTTTCTATTTCTTTGAAAAGATTCTAACTCTCATCCTCAAAAGTCCCCCACACCCTCATGGATATGGAGATCACTGAGCTGTTAAAGATGCTACCTTTGTTGGTCCAGCTCCCAAAGGATTTACGATTGGAGGTGCTTCGAGAGGATGAAAATCTGGGGATACAAGGCCTAATTGATGCGCTGTCTATGGCCATCACCTTAGGTTTGGCTTGTGTTTCCCCTTACCCCCCATCCCCTCTCATCTTCTGGCAGAGCATCGGATAAGCCTGGCCTAAGTGCATTCAAACGACATTCTACTCGTTATGGCCTTCCTGATTCGATGTAACAGCCTGGGCATCGAACCCCGCTATGAGGTCTTTCAATCTCTGTTCTCTCCAGGAGTAGAGCTGTGGTTCATTAGGATTGAGGTTAAGATACGAAGCTTGGAGGGATTGTAACCATGTGTAATAGGTTTCCAGACCATCTTGTAAACCTTTCTTCTAACCGTAAATGGGGCATCTATCCCTTATTTACAAGTTTGAGAAAGAGGCTGAGAAGTACTATGTACCAAATTGTAATCTCAATCCCAATTTGAGAACCCTTTCGTCTATGCTGCTCCGGAGGATGTGATAGCTGATAGAGATCGGCTGCTGAGTGAGCCCCTGGACATTTGACTTTATCTGGCCAGATGAGGTATATGACTGGATCTATCGCCAGAAGCCAGTCCTGATAGAACTTCTTCCTCCGGCAGAGACCATGAAGCCTCCTTCCAGGAAAGGGAAGAAAAATAGTAGTTCTAAAGATAATAAGGGGAAAGGATCTGGAGGCGATCATCCTAAGAAGACAAAGGCAAAGAGGAATGCCTCTTTGATTTATAGTAAAGAGACTTAAAAAAAGCCAAAAAATTAGAAAAAAGAAGACCGATAGATTGCAAACTTCTGGGCCTGCCTCGAAGCCCATGGGGGCGGAACCGGAGCCAGACCGGGCAAGAAAATTCGGGGAGTGACCATTGGGAATTCTTCCTTCTCTTCCGAAGGTGTTTTCGGAACCTACACTTGCTCTTATCTAGTCTTCTTTTTTTGCTATCTTTTTGTTGTCTAATTTGTATTTTTCCATACTTTCTTTTGCTTAGTAGATTTTGCTGCACTCTTGGCTTCGACAACAAGATGGAGGCCGAGACAGTTTTAGTAGAGGCCTCTCACAACCACCCCACTTCCTGCCCCATTTGACTGGAAGCTCAATCTTGGGTTCAATTGGAGCTCTAAGGTGAAAATGGTAGGAGCAAACGGGGTCACAATGGTGCCTCGATACCCCAGCCTTCCCCTCAAAGGCCAAGAACTGATATGGACCCCCCTCCGTTCAACCAACCAGCTAAAACTTTTCCCCTCGAGAAGACCAGCTCGGAGATTGGCCCCATCTCAGGGAGGAGCAACTTGCATCCTCCGAGTGGGGAGGGTCATTTAACCCTTGTCTCGGAGGCACCTTTCTCGATTTCCCTGGAATTTTTTGTCCAGGCATATTTGGCCAAGGTTCAAGATGCTGATCAGGCTATTTCTAAGTCTGAAGAGCTTGAAGGAGAGTTGCGTGAGGCTATTTCCCATAACAAGGAAGACCTGGAGAAGATGACCTCTAACTATGAGGCCAAGCGTGCTATTGCTACTGTTCCCCATCAAGCAGAGCTAGAGAAACTGACTCTTGTTCACAAATGGGAGCTTGAGAAATAGGCCCTTATTGCGGCCAAGCGTGCTATTGCTACTGTTCCCCATCAAGCAGAGCTAGAGAAACTGACTCTTGTTCACAAATGGAAGCTCGAGAAATAGGCCCTTATTCACATGATAAGGGAACCATACTGCTCGCGCCTGGCACATCCAAGGCCTTTTGAGGATTACATTGTATGGGGACACAATATTAACTACTGCAAAGCTACAGTCAATTGTAATTTCCTTGTCCCCCTCAACTACTTTATCCGGGAGGGTAATCGCCCCCAGGGGTAGCATCATTTTCCCGATGATGCTACCCCTGGGGGCGATTACCCTCCCAAATTATGAGGCCAAGCATGCTATTGCTACTGTTCCCCATCAAGCAGAACTAGAGAAACTGACTCTTGTTCACAAATGGGAGCTCGAGAAATAGGCCTTTATTCATAAATGGGAGCTCGAGAAATAAGCCGCTAAGAAAGATAATCTTTTAAAAGGGCTCAAGATGAAACTCTCAGAGGCCCAGGTGGGAATTTCAAGATTGCTTGCATTTGCTCTTCCGGGCAATAATCTTCCACTTTTGAGGCCTATACCAATAGGGTTGTGAAGACCCAGGGGTTCCAGGATTTTTTTTCTCCTCCCTCTCCATGATTTTGGTTGGGGTTACCCAGAAAGATTTGGCTCGTTCCATTTCCAAGAACCTCCCGGCTAAACGCTACTATGCTGGATGTTTAAAAGAACAATTCAGAGCCCAAAAAGCTGAGCCATCTCTAGTGGAAGTCTATCCAAAATGGGGGATCAAACTCCCCTTGCTCGACCATTTGAAGGCATCCGACAAGTATTTCTCGGTGGAGGAGATCTGTGGCATGGAGGCTGATAAAGACAGTGAGTGGAAAGAGTCGGATCCCTTATCGCTTCACGGTCTTGGTGTAGGCCTTCCTCTTTGAGTTCTTCTCAAGAGACATCTAGCGTAGGAAAAAATGTATGGAAAATGTTTCCTTTTGGGGCTCCTGGTATACTTTTTTTCTCTTTATTAATGAAGACTTTCATTTTCTCATACTTATCTGTTTTTCCTTTTGTCTTTCATAGACTTTAGACTTGGTACCCTTTCGCCTCCCCACCCCACCCCACCCCACACCCCATCTGCAAAGGGGTATTTCATTCAATTTTTTCTTTCAAATTATGAAGGATTTGTATCACTGGATCAAGGAATGGGCTTCGAAGCATCAAATCGAGGCATCCCGGTTTTAGTACAAGTCTGTCCGAATTGAAGAGGAGCTTCGAGCATCGTACGAGGAACTGGGCTTATGGCGCAGTGGTCTTTACGAAAAGCTACAGGAACTCCTCGAAGCATTGAACCATTTGAGAGAGAAAGGGATTCCTTAGTTACTGCTAAGGATGAAATTTTGGGATATTTTTTATCTCTTGAAGCCTGGCATAATGAAGTTCTCAAAGAGATAACTACCAAGGATGGGTTTACCTCGATGATTTCGGATGCTAAAGCCTACAAAGCCACTCAGGGAGCATCAACTTCTCGACTGAACGAGTCCATCAAAAGTTACCATCGTGCGGCTCAGGTGGCCTGAGAGAACATTAAGGTGGCTCGAGCGGCCCTACAATCTGCTACCAAAAAACTTAAGCAGTGGAAAGAAGAAGTATGGACCTATTTGCAAGACCTAGTGTCTTTCTTGGAGCGAACCATTAAGGAAGGCCATCATTGATGCCGTTTGTAGGGACAAAGAGAAGGTTGATAAAGAGCTTGCCAGACTGTATACAACATACGAGGCAACAACTAACTGCCTTCGAGCGTACGGGCTTCGACTCGGGATAGTTGTAATTTATTTCGGTACACTTTTAATCCATGCTGACCTAATAATAACACGTTCTTCTCTTCGCCGTTGTCAAAGCATTATTTCTTTTTTTAGGCAGGGTCATTTCCCTGAAGCTAAATTTCTTTAACTTGTTTCTCTGATTTTGTTTTTGAGCGACTTGCAAGGTCTAAGCCTTGTGTGGTTTATACAGTCAGATGGGGCTTTGTCATCTCTTCATACATTTATAAATGTCTATTGCTTGTGCACTTGTTGCACATTCTATAGGGCTTTGTTAGCCCTTTGTACATTTTACAAGGTCTGTGCCTTGTGCGCTTATTGCACGTTTAATATGTCTTTGTTGGTCTTTCAAATATTTTACAAGGTCTCTACCTTGTGCGCTTGTTGCACGTTCAATAGGGCTTTGTTAGCCCTTCGTAAATTTTACAAGGTCTGTGCCTTGTGCGCTTATTACGCTTTCAATAGGGCTTTGTTGGCCCTTCAAATATTTTACAAGGTCTGTGCCTTGTGCGCTTGTTGCGTGTTCGATAGGACTTTGTTGGCCCTTCGAGTATTTTTACAAGGTTTGTGCCTTGTGTGCTTGTTCTGCGTTCGGTATAGGTCTTTGTTGGCCCTTTGAATATTTTACAAGGTCTGCCCCTTGTGTGCTTGTTGTGCATTCGATAGGGCTTTGGTGGCCCTTCAAATATTTTACAAGGTCTGTGCCTTGGACGCTTATTGCGCGTTCGATAGGGCTTTGTTGGCCTTTTGAATGGTTTACAAGATCTGTGTCTTGAGCGCTTGTTGCACGTTCGAGTATCAGTTACTCCTATTTTAGGAGAGTGAGAATCAAGAACTTACTTGAAGGTAACACATTCTGATACAGGATTGTCAAAGGTAGGGGAATCCTCTCAGCTTTCAATTCTATTGGGCCGGATGCATCCTCCAACCCAAAGATACCTCTAAGCATGCCTTTCTTTGACCTTCCCGAGTCTATTGGGATTTTGGAGAATTATACCTCCTAAGGTTGGAGATGTTCCATCTGCGTGGAATCGATTTGCCTTGGAGTGTTTTCAACACATAACGGCCCCCCAGGCCGGCTTCAATAACTCGGTAGGATTCCTCCCAGTTTGCTGATAGCTTCCCCTCTAGCTCTCTATGACTCTTCTCGTTTCTCCTCATTATGAGGTTTCCCAGGGAAAATTGGACCATTCAAACCCTCCGGTCATGATACCGCTTCACCCTTTCTTTGACCTTGGCTTCGTTGAAGTTTGCCTTCTCCCTTTTCTCTTCATAGAGGTCCAGGTCCAAATGGCGCTACTCATGATTGTCTTCCTATAATTTGTTTTTTATAGTAAACCTTCAAAAGATGGGCAGCCCCATATCCACTGGAATGACCACCTCCAAAATGTAAACCATGCCATATAGGGTTTCTCCCGTAGCGGAAGATTCCATTGTTAAGAATGACCAAAGTACGCTAGGTAATTCGTTGATCCAGTTCCCGCATGCTCTTTCGAGTCTACACCGAATGCTATTGACAATGGTTCGATTGGTGACCTCTACCTGCCCATTGACTTGGGGGTGATAAACACTGGTGACCCTTTTACGGATTTTGTACTCCTTGCACCAGCTTTTGAATGGATCATTGACGAACTGAGCGCCAATGTCACTTATGATCATTCGAGGGATCCCAAATCTGCATACGATTTGGGATTTGGTTAGGGTTTTGGTTTCGACCGCCTTCCCTTTTACACTTGTCAGGGTTTTGGTTTTGACCCACTTCGTAAAGTAATCTATGTTCACAATCAGGTATCAAAAGTATCCAGGGGCCTCTGGGAAAGGTCCCACCAAGTCAATCCCCCATTTTTCAAATGGCCAAAAACTGTTAAAGTTCATCATTTCTTCATGGGGGGACGTGGGTGATTGGTGCATGCCTTTAGCATTGGTGGCGGGCTTGGATGTGATTGTTTACCTCTTCGAACATCTTTGGCCAATAATATCCAGCTTGGAGAAGCATCTTAGCTACCTATCGAGCACCTGATGACTTCCACGAGCCCCTTCATGGGTTTCGAAGATCAAGTAATCAGCTTCACGGGGACTACGTATTGGGGGAGTAGTTGGAGATAGCCTTGGCAATATAAGACGTCTTCATGGATCACATATTTAGGCGCCTTTAACCTGACCTTCCTTGCTTCAATGGGGTCCTCTTGGAGGGTCCCATCTCAAAGGTAGCTCATAATAGGCGGCATCCACAACTTTTGTTCCTCAACTACCATCACCGTTGCCTCCTCCTTGAAGCTACGCTCACTTAGCATCTCCACCATTAAATACCTCTGAGATTGCAGGTCCAAGTCTGAAGAGGCCAATTTTCTTAAAGCATCATCCTTGTGATTCTTTTCTTAAGGGACCTGATTGAGGGTATAATGGTGGAAATGTTTGAGGGGGGTTTTACCTATTCTAAATAGCATTGAAAGATTCTCTCCCTAGCCTTATATTCCCCCTTGATTTTAAGGACCATGATTTGGGAATCACTAAAGATGTTGAGTTTTAGAAATCCTAAATATTTGGAAATTCAAAGCACTATGATTAGTGCTTCGTATTCTGATTCATTATTCATAGCCTTGAAGTCAAAGTGTAAGGCATAAGGGTAATCTTTCTGATCGGGGCTCGTGAGCATAACTCAAGTCCCACTACCTCCAGAGTGAGAGGACCCATCAATGTACAACTTCCATGTCTCATTTGGTTCATTGTCATCTTCGATCACTATTGGTTCAGTGGTTTTGATAATGAAGTCTGCTAACACTTGGCCCTTGATAGTTGTTCTTGGGTGGAACTAGATATTGTGTTCACTTAGTTCGATGGCCCATTTCATCATTCTTCCCGAGGCCTCTAGCTTTAGAAGCACCTGCTTGATTGGATGATTGGTAAGAAGGATTATCGCATGGCTTTGGAAGTATGGCCAGAGGTGTCTTGCAGTGTGGACAAGGGCCAAGATCAGTTTCTCAAGGGCAGTGTAGTGGGTCTCCAAGCCATGCAACGCCCTACTCTCATTTACCAGAATAATGCTTATCGCCGGGGGGGATGTAGAGATGTATAAATATAGATCTTCTCCATTTTCTGGTTTCATGAGGGTGGGCAAATTTTGTAAGTGCTCTTTCAGCTCCTGGAAGGCTTTGTCACAGTCTTTGCCTATTCGAATTTCTTTGCTTTTCGAAGCACATCAAAGAATGGCAGGTGTTTTTCTTCCCCCTTCAAGAGGAATCGACTAAGTACGCCAGCAATCCTGTGATCCTCTGGACGTCTTTGACTTTTTTGGGGGGCTTCATGTTAACTAATGCTTCGACTTTCCCAGGATTGACATCAACCCCCCTCTCCAAAACCATAAATCCTAGGAACTTACTTGCTCTGACTTCGATAACGCACTTAGTGGGATTTAGCTTCAAATTAGCTTCTAAGAGCTTTCGTAAGGTCTGTTCAAGGACTAGAAGAAAATGATTGAAGCCGTTACTTGTAACCACCATATCATCAACATATATCTCAATGTTTTTGCCAATATGCTTTTCGAAGAGCTTATTGACCAACCTTTGATAAGTAGCCCCTGCGTTCTTCAATCCGAATGACTTTTTTTTAGCAGAATGTTCCCCCATCAGTTATGAAAGATGTTTTTGCTTGTCCTCTTCTGCCATGAGTATCTGGTGATAGCCCTATAGGCATCGAAAAAAAAGCCAGGACATTATATCCTGTTATAGCTTCGACTAGCACATCAATGGAAGGAAGATGATAGTTATCCTTGGGGAACACTTGTTGAGATTCGTGAAATCGATACACATCCTCCAAGTACCATCATGCTTGGGGACCATCACAGGATTCGCTATCCATTCAGGGTAGAATACCTCTTCGATAACCTCGGCTTTTAGCAATTTTTTACCTCTTCCTTTATGGCCTCGGCCCTTTTGGGAGCGAAAGATCTACGCTTTATTTTTATTGGCTTTTGGAAGGGGTCCACATTCATCCTATGAACCATCAATTGCTTGGGTACCCCTGTGAGGTCGAAGGTGTCCCATGAAAACACATCAATAAATTGTCTAAGAGGTACTTTAGCTGTTGCTTTGTTGCGGGTGAATGATTTTTCCTATGGGAATTGTTCCCCTGTCCCAATTGGCCATTGGTTTGGTGTCTGTAGGCTTAATCACTTCCTCAATTGGAGCCACCATGTCTTCCTTTCTAGTCTCTTTGAGGACTAGAGCCAAACAACCTTTGGCCGTTTGATCCCCTCTAATAACTACTACCCCCATTTTCTTGGAGAACTTCATGGTCACATGATAAGGGAACCATACTGCTCGCGTCTGGCACATCCAAGGCCTTTTGAGGATTACATTGTATGGGGACACAATATTAACTACTGCAAAGCTACAATCAATTGTAATTTCCTTGTCCCCCTCAACTACTTTATCCGGGAGGGTAATCGCCCCCAGGGGTAGCATCATTTTCCCGATGAAGCCGGACAAGGGAGAGGTTGTTCTCCTTAGGCTTTCACGTCCGAGCTCTAACTGGTCAAAATAGTTGGCAAATATTACTTTAACCCCACTGCCATCATCCATGAACACCCTTTTGACATAACAATATCCTATATTTACATGGATCACCAACGGATCCATGTGAGAGGTTCGGCTAGGCACCGGGTCAGCCTCTGAGAAGGTAATTGCTTTTTCGGGTTGGAAACATTTTTAACTAGGTTCTCCATGGGGAACATATCGCTACTGGGCTTTAATAATTGGCGTTTGAAGCTTGATCACCTACAACTTCGTTGATGAAGTTGATCACCCAATTTTCCCTTTCCCTCTGGTTTCTGTCCGGCCGAGTCTCGGCTTCGGCTAGGACCCCTACTTAGTTACCAACTTGGCCTTCGTCAATCACCTACTTTTCTTTACCATTATAGTTGGATCTCTTTTTTTCTTTCCAACGGTGTTTCGCTCGTCCTTCAAAGAGGATTCTTCTTTCAGACCTCAACACAGTCAGGGAGTAAACCCTCCCTTGCACATCTTTCCACTTCCTATCTCAAATGGGTACTCATTTGTGTCACAGCTCCATTCTTTGTGGTGATCACAAAATTTGGGGGACTCTTTCTTTCCATGATAATCTTTTCCGGGAGGGGGGCTTCGAAACATCCCTTTAGGGATTGAGTGTATCTCCATCAGGGACTTGGTTAAAGGAATAAAGCTTTCGAACCTTTTTCGGGTGGTCAAGCCTTTTTTACCTAGACTCAGAGTGTTTAGGTCTATTTTTTAGCCATCTATCTCCCTCTCATTTTCTCTTTATGGCCTCTTCTATTTTTGAATACTGCTCTACGATTTTTTGGAATTGCTGTAGGGTCTCTGATTACTTCGAGACCAGCTTTTTGTACAAATCGAGGTTTGACATTCCATTCATATATCCAAGAATTACCCCTTCCTCGGTCCGATTGATTACACTAAGAATCTCATCCACATATCAATGGTCGAACGCCTCTGTCAACTTTCCCAACCTCTGCTTATTTTGGTACAGCTCTAATAAGGTTTTAGTGAACCTCTTCTTTTAAAAAAAACTGACTCAGAAGGGCCTTTCCAAAGTCTCTATACGAGTTTACCGTCCATCTGCCCAGCTTGTTGAACCATTCTTGGGCTTTCCCTCGAAGGTAACTTCCGACCAACTTGCATGTTAGGTGTTCATTGAAGTCCCTTGAGTTAATCAGACTAAGGAACATCTATATGAACTTGCGGGGTTCGAGTCTCCATTCTATGTGGGGAGCCCTTTAGTTGGTTTCATTTTACTTGGCCATTGGGCAGTCATTATTGCATGACTGAAAGTGGATGTTGCGATCTGACCAAAAGGCCCGATCGGCATGTCTAGTTCTCTTTTCAAATAGTTGCTCGGTCTACCTCCCATCCACGGGTCTCTGAATAGGCTGGGCAAAATTGAGACATCGAAGCTTGGGGGCATAGGGAGGAGATGATTCAAAGCTATGTACCCTGAGTGCGACCCTCCCCCTGCCAGGCCATAATATAACCCTGGTTGGTAAGGTTCGAAGGGGGGACCTCCGGACAAAGTCCTGAATATATTTGGCCTTTGAAACTCGGGAAAGCTACCATCGGCCCTATTATCAAATGTGCAATAGTATGCCTCGGTGATGAGGGCATCAAGATAGATGTCAAAGTTGGTGCAGAGTTTGCTATCGTTTGCAGCATGCTCAGGAGTGTTGGATGGGGCTAAGTAAGGGCACCAACTTTGGCTTGATAGGATACTATGGGGTGTGTATGACCGGAATCTTGGCTAAAACACCAGAGGCATCAAAGGTTGGGGCCCTATCTACTGCTATATCTCCCTATGGTAGAGCATATGAGGCTTCACCAGATAGCCAGCAGATCTGATGGTTTGGGCCTACGATGCTAGATCTTGCTATAAAAGGGGCCACCTTGCTTGTACCCCTTGATGCTCGAGCAGCCCTTCTTGAGATTTATGTTTGTGAATCCATCGTAGCGTCTGTAAATTGTGGTTCATCAACCTTTTTTTGACATGCCTAACTTTGCGAGGTAGGAGCTTCTGCTCCACCTACCCAGGGTTTGACGCTGACCTCCATAGTCCGTGAGGGTGCATCTGATGTACCCATTTTATACGGTTATATTAGGACTTTCGGGCTTAACTTTTGTACACTTTTGTGCTCTAAATCTGACATTTTGCCTTGAAATTATCTAACGGGGGTTAAAAGCGACTTTTACATTTTTATCACTTTTTAGAGAATTTTGTGTGACAAGGTAATTTGTTTGAAGACTTTGAAAACTTTGAAGACTTTGAAGAATATCTTTGAAGATTTGAAGACTTGGATTTGAGCTTTTTGAAGATATGAGGAATTGAAGAAGTGAAGAGAAGAGAAGGGTATGAGATATAAAAGAGAAAGAAGAAATAATACTAGAATTTGTATCCGTCGCGAGACCTTCGCGTAACGCGATGGTTCATCGCGAGATCATCTCGAGCACATCGCGACTCATGACGGACGAGTGGTCTAAATTTCTTCTTGATTTTTGTGCTATAAATACTCCCCTTATCCTCTCCTCTTCAACAGCTTTTGCCCATTTCTTTCTTCTGCATTTTTGGGTGTTAAAACCCTAGGTTTTCTCTTCTTTCTTTTCTTAGTTTTTGTAGATTAATTATGTATTTTAGTTCTCTAGATTAATTTTATCTTGGGAGCAATGGATTGAAGCTTCCATTTCTATGTAGTAAGAACCATTATATCTATCTATTTGGTGCTTTTGCTATTGTGCATTTATTGAGCTTTGAATGTGAATTGTTAAATTGCATTGATGTTGTTGGAATCTTGAGTATATGAATTGCTTGTATGATTACTTGTTAGGGTTGGGAGAAAGTAGCTAATTCTCCCCTCTTTTAATGTGAAATCCAAGAGCATGAGTTAGAGCTTCTTAAATGATGTTGGTGTGTTGATAATTTCTAGATGAATGTGATGATGTCGAACTCATTGTCATGTTTGTTTTAGGTAGAAAATGAGAGAGATCTATGAATGTCGATCGTCCTTGACTAATCTTGTGTAAATGCATGAATTGGCTAAATGCTTAGACACGGTGTAGTGTTTATAAGTGTTGTGAAGCTTGTTGATTCTTCATGCTAAATGCCATCAATGGGATACTCTTAGTACTAAGGGAGTCATTGGTGAGGTTTGACAAGAGATGTCGAATTCACTCTTGCAAACTACTATCTAAGAAGGAAGGAAGATTTATCTTCACAACATGTAGTTAAAGTATGAATAGATTGTTTCACTCGTTCTTGAAGCCTTTATTATTTAGCATTTATGTATTCTTGATGCTATGTTTCACTTTGTTTATGTCATGGGTTGTTTGAGAATAGGAAGTGTTTTTATGATTGAAGTGTTCGGGTGTTAGGAAAGTGACGAATTCCTTAGCTCCTTTGCATGAAAATCTATGAACATGAACTTAGAACTTCTTGTGCATAATGTGTTGTGATTCTTGCTAGATAAGTATGTTAATGTTAAGTCAAGCAATTAATGTGATAGAATGAGTGAATGGTTCAATGATCTATATTAGGTTTTAAAGTGGATATCAATTGCCCCCAAGGCTTTATCTTTGTAGTTTTAAACCCCTTTTTCTTAGTTTTGTTTGATGATTAGCCTAGTTACTTGGCTTTGCTAGTTATCTTGGCTTTTTTTTTAATTTCATAACTTAGGACCACCAAACAACCAAACCCCCTCATTTACATGCTTTTATATGTATGTATATATGTCTACTCCTAGCCTAATATCAACCTTTTGTGCCTAAACACTTAGGAAGATCCCTCTTCTTCGTGGATGACCCCGACTTGCCGCTATCTACTTAGTTGTAGATAGTAAGAATTTAGGGCTCATAAATATTAACTTTGAGAGGTAGGGCGACGACCTCCCAGTGTCCATTTATTTGCGAAGAGCTTCTGGTACCCTGCCTTCTGGGACCTAGTTCTGGCCAACTTCTGATGAATTAATACTGGCACTAGAGGGAGTTAGACCTGGAGTCATATTGGATCTACACCCTCTCATTTTTCGGTAAAGGGATTGTACATTTTCGTCGATGCCTAAAGCTTTTGCTTTTCATTGTTCACTCTTATGAAAGGTGCTCGCTATAGTTGTGGACATAAACAATAAGTATTTGATCCCAGATCTGACTGATGGTCCCACTAGGCATGCCACTTGATGCACTCCAATTTACCACCACCGTTGCTCCGCTGTGGGTGATCAGCATCTGCAAAGACAAAGCCCTCGGAGGTTTCCGTGGGGAAGAGGCTCTGACGTCCAAGTAAGAAAATAGGCTACCCAAATGTAATTAGGAATGAATAGTTGAGTTGAGTAGGTTCACCTTTGGCCCTTATATAGGTAGGCAAGTAGGGCAACTATTTGTTTTTTGCTTGTGGAGCAAATACTCTCACCTTGGGCCAGCCCAAAAAGCTTTAGCAAAAGGGCAAAGCCATGGACTTAAGGTCGGCCACATGGGTATTTAGGCCTATACATATTAACACATTATTACTTAGGGCTCCTATGTCCTCTGAATGTGTTCACACCCCTCCTTCTAGTTATATCTCCTGTTACATAGACTATCTTAAGTTTGGAATTTCTTTCCCTTTTCCTCAGCATGTCCTGGACTTGCTTTCACATTATCAAGTTGCATTATGTTAGCTGCATCCTAAAGCTGTTTCATTTTTTGTTGTTTTATATCATTTGTGCAAAGCAGCAGAGGTGTCTTTCTCCATTGGCTTATTTTGTAACCTTTATCATCTTGAAGAAGTAAAAAAAACTCCTCTGGTGAGTTTACCCTTTCTCTCGTGATTCCAACTGTTGAGTTTGTTAGTGGGTTTCCCAATAATTGTGGAGTGTGGCGTGAAAATGTTTTCTATATTAAACTTGGTAACAATAGTAGACCATCTTTTCCAATTTGGAACTATTATGTTCCTAAATCAAAACTTCCTAAGGCTGGGGTTTGTCTTAATGCCGAGTCTGAAGTTGTATTATCGCTCAGCCAGTATTCCATCATCTTTCGACGTGCTGGCTCATTGAGCAAAGTTATTTTACTTGTCATTAATTTGGACGCTTTCACTCTTTCAAACTTGTTTTTCTTTGTCGTTCTTTACGTTGGCCTTCTATGTTTTTATGTTTGCCTAACTTTTTTTGTGTGCTGAATTGCTGATATGGAGTCGACCAAACACTCCGCTGATTGAAACTTCATTTCTAATGATAAGAATGATGAGTTAGAGGCTTTGGCAACCAAAAACAATGACAAAACTGAGCTTGTTATCCCTCAAGGAGGGACTATCGAAGATAGTGCTCAGTCGACATCTTTTGGGGCCATAATTAAAGAAGGTAAAGGAGGGGGTAATTGCAACTCCAATGAGACATCCCATAGAAGAAGGTGCAAGAAATGAACCGACGGCTCTACAGCTACCTTAGATCCTGTTGAGAAGAAGGGGCATGTTAGCCATTCTATTCCTAAACTTATACCTCGAAGCCATGATTTGATGATGGAAGAACTGTTCCTACTACCCTTTCTAAGTTTTTGCTTCCTGGGACAGTGGCTGTGGTATGTTCTTTTTTAGAATGGTATTGTGAATTAATTTGGTGTTTTCTAATATCTAACGATTGAACTTTTTTTATACTTATTTTGAAAACAAGGATGGCAAAAGTTTTCAACTCGTCAGTGAACGGGTTACTGAGTTCGCTAAAGGAGATGGGGCGATGCTGGAAAAGTGTTAGGCCAGCGAAGTGAAGTGCACTGCCTAGAATGTTTCTCTTGAAGCCGCAAAAGAGAGTGTGTGCTACTGAAGATCGTTTGGGCACTGGGGGTGAAAGGAAAGAGATGTGTTCCCTATTGAAAGGGATGCGGACTACTGGTCATCCTTCACCAAGGTATCCTCATGTTCTGGTTAATTGATTTGTGAAAAAAATTATCTTTTTATCCTTTATTTGAAGAGATTACAACTTGCGCTTGCGACGTTGGGTAATGAGAGGCTCTGGTCGAACTGCGGAAGCTAAAACCATCAAAAGCATTGAGAAGCTACCCAAGAAAGCCAAATATGAGAAGGTTTTGGAATATAAAAAGGCTATTTTAAACTAGGGGTTCATTAGCAGCCTTTCTGATAGTGGTCATCCTTTCGCACTACTAGCCTATCTTGCCAGTCCTCCTAATCTTTCTTCTATAGCTGAGTTGAAGGCGTGCGCAATTAATTACTTTAAGGATATACCATTTAGCTCTTCTGCTTCTAAGGTTTGAATTCCTGAGCCTAAGTCCAATCCTAATGTCGTTGTGAACCCTGAGGGTAGTCTGAATGCTGAAGGCTCCACTCAGTGTGCATGCAAGATGGGTTATGTTGTTGTTTCCCGGACTCCATCCATTTCTCCTTCCAAAGTTACTCATCCTTAGTGCTATGGATTTTAAGAACATTTTGGTAATTGATGACAATATTCCGAAGTGTTTTTGTACTTATTTTGTATTATCAAGGGTACTATCTTTTTGGTTATCTTTCTGATTTGATCGTTCTTCTCGTATTTATTTATATGCATGGCTTTGATATTATGGTTGCTCAATTTTTTTTGAAAAGTGTTGAATATCTGGGATATTATGTTCCTTTTCCTCGCCTCCCTGGGTTTTCTTCTCCTCGCCTATATTTTCCTATTAAACTGATTAAAGATACTATGTGTTTATCCGAGGAATATCAATAAGTTAACTCTTCTTATCGCATTTCTTGTGTGGACTGTATTCCTTAACATATTGGATGGGAAGTTCCTACATCTTCATTAACTCCATCTTCTTCCATAGCATGCCCTTGTAGTAAGTTTATTCCCGATGGATACAATATCGAATCGCTTGAAAAGGATATCGTTCGTAGTTTGGTCGATCTTGAATCTGTTGGTGTGTACGTGTGCTCACTTAACCTTTCTGCCCATGTCCAAGAATGGGTGTTATCATTTGGTATTCATCTAAAGTATATGTTACTGATAATTAATGTCCTTGACGTGAAATGGAAAAAGACTATAAATGACACATAGGATTCTGTGCATGAACTAAGAGAATTTTGTGCTGAGTGGAATAACCTTATACACCGTCAACAGTTGAGTATGGTCAAGATGATTCAACAGTAGGAGGAAGCTAAGAATTTTGTTGCAAGTAAGACTCGTGAAGCTCATCACAAGACCTTGATCATTGATAAACAATGTGTTCGCATCGATGACTTATTGGATCGGTTGAAGAAAAAAT
This sequence comes from Rubia yunnanensis, assembly GCA_037428765.1. Taxonomy (NCBI): domain Eukaryota; kingdom Viridiplantae; phylum Streptophyta; class Magnoliopsida; order Gentianales; family Rubiaceae; genus Rubia; species Rubia yunnanensis. Next base: position 44,921,160 of record CM075065.1, read on the forward strand.
AAGATGAGTGCGATCACCTTTCTTTGTCTGAAATCGATTGGCAAAGTAAATTTGATGAACAATTTGCTATAAATATGCAAATGCAAAGTGGAAATGATCTGCTTCGTGTTAAGTGTAATCGCCTTGATTTATCTGTGCACATACTTCAACAAGCTTGCGCTGATTACAAAGATAGGCTTCAGGCCAACCCATCATTATATCATAAGTCTAATAGTCATGAACTTACTAAGGGAATTGTTGGGAAGAGGATTAACTTATCTGAGGTTGTTCGTTCGCACATTTGGTGTCTAGAGGACGAAGTACGAAATTTGATTGCTGAGAACAAGAAGTATCAAGAAGCTATTGATGTGATAAGTGTGTAGCTGGATCGCAAGGAGTTGGCCCTATTACTGATTTTAAGGCATATTATGCTAGATATCTTGGTTATATGGAGCGAAGGGGACTAACACGTCACCATTCTTATTTGCACATGAAATGGCGATACGATCATTTAGTAAGTGAGGAGCATGTGGCTGAGGAGACCCGGTGTAGAGATGAACATTCTCATCATGAGACTGAGCACACTTATTCGTTAGGGTGGTTTGTCCTCTTCTGGATCATCATGAGCATCTAGGCGTAGATAGTTCTCCTATTTTCACAGTAGTTTTTCTTTATTTTCTGTAATGTTTTAAATAATCCTACTATAATTTTGGGAACTTGCATGTACGCTATCACTTGATAGGTTGTCTTCCACCAACAACGTTTATGCGGTACATTATGCCTTATTTACAAGTTTTATGAGTCACATGACTAAGTATTCAAAGTTGCAAGATCTATAGCTTGCTCGTATCACTTTTATTTTGTTTTTGTAAGCATATCTGCCTTTTTGCACGGTCTATAGCTTGCATAGTAAATATAACGAAGCTGCAAGATCTATTGCTTTTTAAATTTAAGTGCTTAAAATCTTTCAAAGTGCAAGATCTATAGCTTGCATAGTAAATATAGCGAAACTGCAAGATCCATTGCTTGCAATTTTAAGGGCTTCGAATTTTGCAAAGTGCAAGATCTATGGCTTGCTGGTGTTTATTTTTATGAGCACATCTGCCCTTGTTCAAGATCTATAGCTTGTGAACATAATATTTTTAAAGTGGCAATATCTATAGCTTGCGAATATAAGATTTTCGAAGTGGCAAGATCTATAGCTTGCTAATCAAGTAATTGTGTTATTCGAGGTGTAAGATCGAATGTTTACTCTTTTTCGTTGACTTCAGAAAATATTGATGTTTGCTACAATATGCATGATTGTACTCAGTTTTTAGCAATTGTAAAACTTAGTGCCTTGATTGTAATGTACTAATTTAAGGGGTCAGTCCTCCTAAAATTTGGATTCATCTCCTGTCGCAAATATGATGCAAGTAGGCAAAGAGATGGTTGAATGTTGAATCTAAATTATTTTGTTTAAAGTCACGTACGATTCTGTAGAGTGGAAGTAAGAGTGGCTTATCTATTAACCTTTCCACTATCACCCCCAAAAACCCAAACTCTGCATTACTTGCTAACATAAAAAACTTGCAAGTAAAGAACTAAAAAAAGAAACCTTGGCCCAGAAAAATGTTTTTTGCTATTTATAATGTACGACTGTGATAATATTGCCTTGGAAAAAAAAGGGACGAATGTAACCAATGATAATCTCATGGTTTATGTACAACTAGATATTTCCTATCTTTTTTCTCAGATCTAGACAAAAAACTTTCTCAGATTGATCACGTGCCAAGTATTGGGCACACTGTTGCCATCCAACCTTTCTAGCTCATAGCAGCTGGATCTGTGTGCCTTCGTAATCTTGTAGGGTCCTTCCCACTTTGGGCATAGCTTTCCTCTTTCTTCTGCTAGGCTTGCCTTATTATTTCTTAACACAAGATTTCCAATCTGAAATCGCATCTCTCAAACATCTAATTGTAAGCTCTGGAAATTATTTCCTTGTACTTAGCCTCTATGATCGTAGCCATTTCTATTTTTCTTCTAGTTTATCAAAATCCAATCTCATCATATCCGATTATCGCTCTCCTTGTAATCATCTACTCAGAGACTCAAATTACCAATTTCCACCGGTATTACTGCCTGATGACCATAGACCAAACTGTATGGTTTCTTCCCCATTGGTTGTCAAACGATTATTTTGTGTGACCATAGGGTGTTAGGTATCTTGTCCACCCAGGTGATTCGCTTTCCATCCAACCACTTTTGAATACCCTAGACTATGGTCTTGTTTGTTACTTTTACCTAGCCATTAGCTTGATGGTGAGCTACAGATGTAAACTTTTGAAGAATGCCCAGCTTTGAACACCATTCAGTGAAGGTACCACTTATTAACTACGTGTCATTATCTGTCACGATAGTGTGTGGCACCCGAAAGCAACACACTATATTCTACCAAACAAATTTTCTTGTTACCTCGGCTATGACTCGTCCCAATGGCTTCGCTTCCACCAACTTCATGAAATAATCGATTGTCACAATTAGAAATTTGGCATTGCCCACGCCCTTTAGGAAGGGTCTAACTAGGTTGATTCCCCATTTATCGAATTTCCAAGCCCCGTATATTCCTGTTAAAGGGTCATTTAGCTTATATGATAATGAAACGTTAATCTGGCAGCTTTTTCACTTAAGCACAAAGTTATGTGCATCATTAAACATGGTTAGCGAATATTATTCCGCTATAATAATCTTTTTCACCACTTGGGAGGTCATCGTTGTACCTCTCAAAGTTAATACTTTTAAGCCCTAATGCTTCCTATCTACAATTAAGTCGATAATGGTAAGTTGAGGTCGTCCAAGAGAAGAGGGATCTTTTTAATTTTTTAAACATATAATGGAGAAAATATACTAACCATATACATATATAGATACATATAAAAGCATGTAAATGGGAAGGGGGGGTTTGTTGGTTTCTGACCCTAATTTATCAAATTGAAAGACAACGATTAGCAAAGCAAGATAACTATGTGAATCATGCATTACAACTAAAGAGATGATTAAAATGATAATTAACAGAGCCTTAGGGGGCTATCGACTTCCACTTCCAAACTTCCTATATCTCATTGATTCATTCATTCATTAAATTACATTTATTGCCTATGGGGAATGTTATCACTTCTCATTCAAAGATCAACGTTCATTCCTTCCTTAATAGTAGTTTACAAAGATAAACAACGACCATTTGCAAACCTCATTGATGATCACCCTAGACAAACAACATCATAGGGGTATTTCATCAATGGCATTTCACCCAAAGGACCATAGGTTTGATAACAACAAGCCTTCTACAAAAGACATAGTCATTTAACCAAACAAAGCATTTGTTAGGTTAAACTTAGAACAAACAACATTCAAGGTTCAACCTTTCTTTGAATCTATAGGATAAATATGACAACAATCGACATTAACATACTCATCTAGTAAGAAATACCACACATTATACACAAGAAGCTCTAAATCCATGCTTTTGGATTTCATATCAAATGAGTTAAGAAATTTGCAACTTTCCTAAAACTCTAGTATTTCAATCATACAAACATTTCATATACTCAAACAACCCATGGTATAAATAAGGCAAAACACAACATTAATGGCAAAATAAATGCTGTCCAATAAATGTTCATAAATGAGCAAATATAGAATCTTACTACATAAGTTTGGAAGCTTCAATCAATTGCTCCCAAGAACTAGATTTAGCTACAAGAGTTCATACTAATTAAAGCTAACAAACCAAACATACTACAAGAGAATTTAAAGGTGAAAATGGTGAAAACTAGGGTTGGAAATAGTACCAAAATGCAGAAAGAAGATGATATGAATGAGAGGAAAGGGAGTGCTATTTATTGTACAAAAAGGATAAGGTTAGGTTCTGGCCACCCTTGCGATGGGTTCGTCGCGACTCGCACCGGGTTCGTCGCGACTCGTGCTGGGTTCGTCGCGAATCGCGCCGGGTTCGTCGCGACTCGCACCAGAACTTAACCTTTTCTTTTTTTCTTCTTCTTGTGGTAAACACTCATCTTCACAATGATTCCTCTCATTTTTCAAGTCTTCAACTCTTTGAAGAAATTCTTCAAAAAAATGGTCTTCGACGGCCTCCAGTCTTCATGTCTTCGAAGAAAGTCTTCAAAGTCTTCGAAAAGTCATCTTCAATGGCCTCAGGTCTTCAAGCCTCCATGTTCTTCCTTTGTCATGCAAAATCTGCTTAGAAGAGGTGAAAGAGTGTAAAGTTGCTCTTACCCCTCCTAAGAGAATTTCAAGGTAAAACACATGCTCTTGATAATAAAAGAGCACAAAAGTGACCCCTAAAAGTACTAAATTATGCACATAAAATGGACACATCAAACCTCCCCACACTTAAACCTTATTCGCCCTCGAGTAAGAAAAGATCCAAGCATACAAAGGAAATGACTTATCCACATCCTAACTACTATTCCCCCAAGTCAATACCTCACAAACTCTCAATATCACACATCCCACTGTTAGGGTCAAATGAGAAGTTTCCCACAACCCCTATCCTAAATCTACCCAAACCATATCAAACCATCAATTCATTGCTATCTCTAAAAAATTTCCAAATCTCTAATTGACAATCCCAATTCCAATGGTACAAGGTGAAGCTAAAGATATGTATAAAGTTCAAAACACATGCTCCACTTTATACCAATATATCAACCTAAAAACATAGTATATTAATGGTTAAAAGTTTCATAACTTACTTCGTCTTCCCCCGCTAAATTTCCCACTCCCAGGAGGTCTTAAAATGCCAAGCTACTCGATCCATCCATATGGCCACTGCAACCTTATGAGTCCAACACTGGGAAATGAGTGAAAATATAACATTTTCCCCCTTTTTCTCTCTTTCTCTCATTTTACCTAGGAGCCCTTTCGGGAATTCATCCTAGCCAAACGTCATGTTTCTTCGGTTTACATCTCACCTTTTTCCACACATTTAGCCTCTCATTTTTACCTAGGTCACCCTCTCAGGTTTTCAACCTATTCGGGCCCCCAATGTTGCCTAAGATGCCCTCTCGGATTTTCAACTTAGCGGGATTCCTTTTATTTATAATTTTTTTTCATTTTCTATTTTTTCAATTTTATTTCATGTTTCTCCAATCCAAAGAATAGGAAAGTGCTTTCCAAATGTTAAGGCTAAGAAAAATATCAAAGCCAACATCACCTAAGTGCATTAACACAAAAGCATCCCAAAACAAAAGGGAAAAATATCCAAAACAAAGCAAAAGAATGATCCAAAAGTAGCAAGTCTAACAGAATATTTCCAACCCCAACCGTGAAATCAGTCGATACCCCTCCCCACACTTAGAACACTACATTTCCATTAGTGTAGACAAATAGGGCAAAAGTGTACAAAGCGAAGTATGGAAAGGGGAAGGATGTGATGCTCACAAATCACCGTTGTGAGAAAGAAGGGCCACCACCGAAATAACATTGTTGATAATGAGCCAGCCAATCTGTGCTCCTTTGCCTCCTGGCTCTCTGCCTCTCTGCTCCCTGATCGGGGCCTGAGACACCACCTGCCTGGGACTGCATCTTATGGATGCGAGCTGATAGGTGATCAATCTCCCCATCCATGTCGATCAAGCTCTGGGAGACAAACATGTTATGCTCGCTCCAATATCATGCTATCTTGGTGGCGGAATCCATCTTGCATGGTCTGCATCAAATGCTCATAGAAATCCGGTTGAGGCTGGGAGTAATGAGGTGGCACATAATCCTCCTGCATAGGCTCGGTCTCCGGTGGAGGCTGCGGGGAGTGTTCCTGCTGTCCCTCGGAGAAAGGTAGACTGCTATCATCATGCTAGACAGGAGCTGGACCAAGGTCATGGAGCTTTCGCTGGAAGTCTTCTCTGCACGAGGAGTCGAGTGAGATCATCAAGTCCGCTAGGGGTGTATCAAACTCCAACTTCTTCTTATTAGGCTGAGAAAGTGCCATGAATGTGACCTTCATGGCACCATATAACCAGTGGAATATCCATGTGGCACGGGTGGTGCTGAGCATCTCGAATCAGACCAACCTCTCTACAGTGATGAGGTAGGAAGTGTGCCTCCCTAAGCACGGAAAGTCAGCTGGTGGAACCAATCCTATGTACTCCGCCAAGACGTCTATCATACCTCCAACCATAATCTTCCCCTTCGGCTTCCCTGCCATCTCTACAATCATCTTCATCCATAGCTCAGCCCATAGCGTGTATCCCAGTTCCCATCACTCGTCAAGTGCCATAGGAAGTGAATGTCATTGTCTGGCACATTCATCGGTTCTACCGAGCAAAGTATTGTGCCAGCCAAAAGTCGGTGCATATAACAGAGTGCGGGGTGAATGAAACACTGCTCTTGTCATGGGAGTTCTTCGGCCTCATGTTGATGACACTCCAGAATTGCAAGTTCTCCTCAATCGATTGTTCATGGGCATGTGGGTCTAACCTCGCCCATATCTCTACAGTGCCCCATCTGAAAGCTTCCTCAACCTGTGGGATGGTCATCTCTCGAGATATATCATCTAGGTGGAAGGTGATGTACCTCTTACACAGTTGGTCATCCTTCATGCTACATATCCTGACCGTGGATAGGAACTCCAATGTATATCGTCGGTAATAGGGGGCTCTCTTGCTCATGAAACCTCCATCCCCCTTTGGCGAGGAGGCATCAGACTGGTTGGGTGAGCCCAAAAGCGTCCAATGTGAGCATGTCTATAAAACTCGTCTCCTTGAGCTGACGGTTGTCCAGAGCCTCCTATTTCTCCTCGTAGGACCTGGTGATCTGGGCAAAACCCATGTACCAATCATGAGGAGGAGGTATAGGGCTTGACTTAGGAGCCGGTGGTGGAGGCGGAGGTGGAGCGGCGATGCGCCCACCTCGTGGAGGAGCCCCAGGTCTCCTGGTAGGGGCCATATCTAACAACCACAACAAACAAGTAAAACGCACAAGAATATACATATATGCAATTTTATAAAATCATACTCAACCTTAAACTAGTGTTTTTTTAAATCATCATAAACCAAATCAATTCCAAGCCAACTAGTTCAAGTCCTAATCACAATTGCATACACAATCCATGTTATATCCAACATGCCCATATTCTCAAGTCAATGAAGTTCTCAAATAGTTGAATATCTAATATTCTATATTTCATAATCACAATCATGCCTAAATAAACTACCATAGAGACCCACCTCTAGCACCGGTGTTTTAGCACCAGTTTAAAAAACCGCTGCAAATAATGTAATAGCAACGGTTTTTTTTGTTAGCACCGGTTCTAAAACCAGTGTTAATTTAGCATCGGTTATAATTATTTTAGCATCGGTTTTATCTATTATAACCGGTGTTAATATAACACCGGTTAAAAAACCGGTGCTAGAATTGATGAAAACAGATGTTAAACTAACACCTGTAAAAAAACTGGTGCTAAAAATAACAAAAATGGTTTTAAATTAGCACCGGTTTGAAGTTACAAGTGAAAGGTTAGAGTTCCCCTCTATTTCCCCTCAACTTAATAACAACGGGATTAAGGAGGGAGCAATACGGAGGAAACACAGATATGGCATTTGGATAGATAAAGATGGCCAAGAAATTTGAGACGTTCAATCCAAGAAGAGGAATGTGGTTGAAGACTAGCGAGGGTGTCAATCAATGAATTCGAGATAAATTTTGTGTATTTTTGTAGTTTTTTGTGTTTGGTACCAACTATGTTCCAATTGGTCCCCAATTTGAGAGCTCTGTGAGCTGCAGCGCACTGCCGCTCTTTTTTTAAAAAAATCCTTGCACAAAATTAGCTTCATTTTCCTATGGTAGCTGCTGCCGCTGCAGTGCGCTGCCGCTATTTTTAAAAAAAGCCTTGGACAAAATTAGCTTCATTTTCCTATGGTAGTTGCTGCCCACTGTAGCGCGTTGCAGCTCTTTTGGTTCAACGAGCTGCAGCTTTACACACACACATTACCTATTTTGAGTTGCTCGTTTCCTCTAAGAAAAGAACATGAATACGATACGAGACTAGAAATGTCAATTTCCAAAATCACATCCAAACAGTAGCAACACAGTAGCAATATATGTTATGCCAATAAAAAATCTACCAAACAAAGTTCCATATTAACCTTGCAAAAGAAACAACTGACAAAATAAAGATGTGAGCTCAATGTAGGTAGTCAATCCCTGCGCGACCTCATCGTCCCAGTGTTTGACGTTGGAAAATCTAAGGTAGGGATTGGACCCAATTCCTTGATCCTCTCGCCACACATGGCAGTGAGAATCTTCCCAACCTACGATGTCCATCGCACCAAGTGATCCACCTTCAGTTGCAATGCTGCCATTTCCCCATTTGTGTTCATCTTAGATGAAGTACTTGTTGCCACCCTAGATGACTCAGCAATGTTCTTCTTCTTCGAGAATATTAGAGAGTCTATGGGAAGCTTTGGCATTATTGTGACATCACCATCTTTGAATCTGCAACCTGCTTCCACGCATATGGCAGGGATGAGTGAGGAAAAGCCTATGCAATTATGGGCATTGACACAATCCCAGATGTACCCCATTATCGTAGCCCCAACATCGATGCTCATGTTCTTCTTGATCTTGTAGAACAGCAACATACGGGACCGATGAACCTCACTATTTATTTTCACCAGGAGAAGCCGGGCAGCTATGAAACTGTACCACACGTTCATGTCTTCAGTCAAGATTTCTTTTCTATGTTGGACCATTCTTGTGGCAGATTCCGGATAACTTCACTGCTATCATCACAGATTTCTCTTATGATGTCTTCCCATGAAGCTTGTTCAACGGCTTTCTCGGCGGCTTCGAACAAATTCGACGGCTTCAGTGGGATCTTGTAGTACCTGTTGATCACATCCGTTACAAGCTCAACGAACTGACCACAGAGGAAAACATGTGGACAATTCTTGTACTTGATGAGGGACAAGAACTCATATGTCATGGTCTGGTTTGACCGAGGCGGTTGTGAGTCTTCCCAGCCGTGCTCGTTCACGTAGTCCTTGTAGGGATTTTCTACTCTCAACCCTCTCTCTAGTATGAGGCCCCTGCTAATAAACTCTTTGTACGCAACCATTGCTTCATGAAAGTCTGGCTCTACAGTCAGTATTGGATTGTTCGTGGGGACAATCTGAGACCCGTGCTAACACTCATCCTTGTCACATACTCTAGATTTTTTCGAGAGTTTTGGGTGCTGTTCTTCTACTTGGGAGGACTCTTTTTGGGGGCAATACCTGGTAAAATAAATGTGTTATGGTATGTAATACGCCAGAAAAATGTTAACACAAACCAGAATATTAATGGGTGTTCAGAATACTAACGGAAAATTAGAAAACTGGGTGGTCAGAGTATTAACGGAAAATTAGAAAGGAAAAGGATACAAATGACTGATACATTACTGTAAATGGATAAGAATACTACATTAGTTTGTAAGTACTACATGGACGGGGTGATAAAAAAAGAATCTGACATCTTCAAATACTTTAGCTACTCAATAAAGAGACACTGTGGAGCATTTAGACAAAAATGGTAATGATCTCTGGCCAATAAACACACCAATGTTGCTTGAAAAACTTCTTACATATGAAAACAACCAAATAGCCAAATTCCATAAAAATATTAAGAGCATGGCAACATATCAAAAGTAAGAACATAGCACATGAGCCTTACAAGACGCAGATTCTACTGTGCTCATGGTGTCAGATTCTTTGATGGATACAAGTTTTGCTAGTGATGGAGAAACCTTCTTCCCATGTGTTGAATATTAAGAGATCTTAAGTTTTACAGAACATATGTTTTGTTGTCTAATGGATCTAAATTTTCTACTGCAAAAAAAATTTTGTTTTCTCCTTTGCAGAATACAGAATCCTGAAATTATCCATCCAGAATAACCCTTTTGTGAAATATTTCCAGGGGTTATACAATAAGTTATTTTCCAAAATCATTCTTTTTCATATTCAGAGTAAACAATCAGGTTTGAACATAATTACTCACGCATTTCCAAAACAAAATCACAACAAAGTTCATCACAACTAGGCATTTTCATGAAATCAAACCTAAAGCATACAAAAATTGTAGACAAACCCTAGGAAACCAAACACGAGTGTGTATCCGCTTACCTTATTCGGAGTATGGTTTCTTAACAAAATGTGTTTGGAGTGTGGACGGTGGTTGGCAGATAGAGCTTGGCCGATGGAGCTAGGCGGACGGAGCTAGGTGGACGGAGCTTCACTGACGGTAGCTTGGTGGAAGGTGGAAGGTGGAAGGTGAAAGGTGGAAGGTGGAAGGTGGAAGGGATGGGGCTCGGCAGAGGTGGAATTGAGCGGGGACGGCGGAGGGAGCAGGGTCGGCAAATGGGAGTGTGGACGGCAGAGGGAGCGGGGATAGAGTTTACCGGTGGAGGGAGCGGGGAATGTGGAGGGAGCTTGGGAGAGGAAAGGTGCTAGGGTATTGGGCGGGTTGAGTGACCAATTTCACAAACACATTTCACCGAGGCTACAAACAAATGGGCTGAATTTTACACCCAATTGGGCTGAATTTTACAAATGCATGGGTTGAAAATTGTTAACACTTTTAAGAGACATGGATCGAGGGGCTGGAGACCTCGAGGGGCTCGAGGGCTCGAAGGGTGGAGGGGTTCGAGGGGTGGAGGAGCTCGAGGGGTGGAGGGGTTCGTGGTTAGAGGGGTTCGAGGGATGGATAAGGTTCGAGGGGTGGAAGGGTTGGAGGGGTCAAGGGGTTGGAGGGGTCAAGGGGTTGGAGGGGTTGGAGGGGTCGAGGGGTTGGAGGGGTTGAGGGGTCATGGGGTTCAAGGGGTGGAGTGCCTCGAGAGGTGGGGGTGTTCGAGGGGTCGATGAGGTTCGAGGGATGGAGGGGTTGGAGGGGTCGTGGGGTTCGAGGGGTGGAGGGGTTCGAGGGGCTCGAGGGTGTTATAGTAAATCTGGATTGATTTTAACGATTATGAAGAAGTGATGTTGACTAGGCCAGAGTGTTAGAAGGACTATACTTCCTTTTGTATTATATTTATTCCTGTCAACAATAGATCATTCTCTAATATTGTTATACTATTGTTAGAGTAAATCATGTTTCTGATCAGATATTGATGGATTCTTGACAAGTCATAGTTACTAAGCTACAGTGCTACTCATATTATATTTCCTTTTTGTGAGCAATACAATAATTCGTTTTGGCGACTCAAATACAGTCTTCCAGTCTTCCATTACTTATAAAGGCGACTCAAATACACTCTTCCTCAAGTACAACTAAGTGAGGCTACTACCAAGCGAGGAACTTAAACATGTTTGTATTGACACATAGTAATTCCTAGTTAGACTCTATTTCTCTATCTGTTCTATGTGTACAAGTCAAGTCTCAGCTCCGGCATTTGTGAGTCAAGACTCGATACTTCACTGTGTTTGGCTGTGATTGATGGTAGTCGAGAGCTCGATTCATATTGAGGCTATACTAAGACTGCATAGTGAAAGCCACTTATCCTTCATGTACCCTTCTCATCGCACTGCCACATTGGTGTTTGATTAGTATTGCAATATCGATTAGTGCCTTTGTGTGTCTTTCTCTATTAGTTATTGAGGTCTTAGATTATAATTGTAATATTTAGCTAGTGGCCCAGTATAAATGGGTTTATCCCATATCTGATGTAAATCTATGGAAACTGCTTGATGTCATCCTTCGGGAAATAATTCATGTTTAAAAAAAGGGTCGGGAAGACTATAAACCCGATTTAAAAAATGGTCGGGAACACTATAAACCCAATTTAAAATTTTTTGTATATAACAGTAATTACACAAAGTCTTCAAAATTGCTATAACTTTTTGTACTATTTATAAAATTGTTATAAAATTTCTATAAAATTGCCAAATTGCTATAAGACTATTTATAATTTTTTACTTCTGCTCTAAGTCAACAAAGCATCATTTTCCTTCCCTCCCAAATTTTCTCCATAACCTTAACCCCAAATTTTCGAGCCTCTCCCACCCCAACACCACTACCGATTTCCCTCTTCCCTCTACAACCTTAGACTCTAATTTTCCCTTTTTCCACTAAAACCCCCTACCAATTTTTCCCAAAGATATTGTCCATCCCTTCACCATTTAGTTAAAGCGGTTCTACTTCCCAATCTTGGCCGCGATCCTACTTCCAAATTTTGCGAGAGATTCTGCTTCACAATTTTGGTGGCCATTCTTGTCAGAATTTTGGTCCAATAAAGAGGGCAGCTCTCAGGCGGCCAGATCTTGGCAAAATACAATACCACCAAGAATGTGTACCAATAAGGTATGAGTGATTGGTAGTTTGCATCATTCCCGGGCTTAATTAATAGCTATATTTTGGTGGGTCACTTTGTTTGTGAGTTCATGTTTTCATTTCTTGGGTTACTAGTGTGGGTAGTTTTTCATATGGATAGATGATATGTTTGCTAATAATTTCATAGTTTTTGCCTACCCTATTTTTGCCCAAAGACAAATTTTTGCAAACCCTATTTTTTCCCCCATACAATATGTTCTCGGTTGGTTGTTATTGGAAACTCGAAGGCTTCGGATGTGTTGTATTTAGATTTCCTTATGAGTGATTGGTAGTTTACATCTTTCCCGGGCTTAATGAATAGTTATTTTGGGTTGGGTCTCTTAGTTTGTGAGTTTGTGTTTTCATTTCTTGGTTTACTAGTGTGGGTAGTGTTTCCTGTGGATATATTTCCTTATGTTTGTTTGATTCATACAAGTGATTGAATGGCGAAGCCAAGGAAGAAATTGTTTGACTCTGGCGGTACAAAAGCCATTGAAGAGAATTTTGTTACCCCTCCAAAAGCTAACAATTGTGATGACAATAATGAGGAAGAGGATGATGCACCCAAATATTGCTCAGGATCTGAAAAGTCGGGGGAAGAAGAACAAACTATGTTAAAATATGACATGAGTGGGAGCTTCAACAAGTTTGAGATAAAAGAATATTGCAAGCGTAGAGGCACAGCCACGTGCAAGTCTGTGTTGCTAGTGAAGCAAAAGAAGGCACTTTGATGATGACTTTGAACCCCTAGTTATGCGTAGCCGATGGTTGATGTATGTTGGCTATGCCTTCCGACGAAGAATCCGCTTTGGGACATGGCATAATTGGAAATCAGTCACAGACCATGTAAAGAAAGATGCATGGGAAGACATCCTCGTAAGTGTGTTCTAATCCTCCATTTTCATCAGTTCATGTCAACTTATTTACATTTTGCACTAACAAGTTGTATCTTTGTCCACTAGATTAGCTGGGATATACAAACCAAAATGATGTTCAATGAGATGAATAAGTTCCGAAATAAATGGAAAATTTATGCAGGAGAAAAGTGGAGGAATTGGAAGACTAAGGTGGCTCACAAGTACATCGTGCAAAAAAAACCAGGTTCTTGTGCATGGAGAGATTATCGCTGGATGGACAAATATGAGTGGGAGCTATTTGTGAAACACAGTTCAACGCCTGAATTCAAGGTAATTCCTTGGAAATAATTAATCTCTATTCATTACTTTGTGAGCATTTTACAAATTGATGGCCAAATAGGCAATAAGTGATGCAGCAAAAGTAAACGCCTCACAGAAGGAGTACATCCATCAAACAGGCAGTGGAGGGAATTGTAGGGTTGCAATAGAACTCGAGAAGAGGAAAAGAAAGGCTAAAATTGACGAGCTTCTGGATGAAGTTCATAGTGTAGAAGAAGCGGAGGCTTTAGTTCAATTCATGGATTTCAAACCGGACCACTCGGAGGTGTTCCTTGAAGCTAACTGGGACAAGAAATTATCAACCTACACCATCGACTCCGTTAAAAGAGCACCCCTCACTATTGTGAGCATAATTCATAATTGATTCTATCTCTATTAATATTCTCAGATGTAATGCATAGTAATGGCTAATATATGTTTTGTTTCCGAGAAAATGCTCATAGATAAGAAGCAAAAGGGATATTTGGTTATACAAGGAAAAGAAGATATTCTCGTTCAAGCAACGGGTAAGAAGGATCATGGGGGTCGTTTGAGAGGTTGATCCACAACGTCGAAGGTGAACGAGGCCCTACCACATATGGCTGTGACCCGTTATGCATCTAGACGATGTGGGAGCACAAACACAAAACCATCTTAGGAAATCTCAAATTCAAACAAACTACCAACAGATGTCATCGATCTCAAGGAAAGATTTGTTGCCTTATTTGAGGCCCAAACAAATTGGCTAGCTGGACAATTGGGTAAAGCTATTCCCCCACACTTGGATGCCCACAATTTCCTTGCTACATCTTCCACCCCCGCGAATAAGGACAACCGGGTATTCATTCCTTCAGCATCTGGATGTAGTGAGCCACAAGGAACCGTAGCGGATGACAAGGTATTCCATACCATGAACCTCATTGTTAGCTCCTTTCTTGCTCTGTGATCTTTACTTTTTGGTTTCCATTTCGTGTCAAAATGATTTTGTGGGGATACATTGACTACTATCAAGTTTATTTTGGATGTTGGTAGTTTGGGCCTACTTATATATCTTCATCTTGTTCTTTCCCACGTAAACTGAGACTTTATTTCTTGTTATAATCTATCGATTTCACTTCCAAAATTATTTAATTTTCTTTACTTAATAACACTTACTTATTGTCCAACTGATGTATTTCTAAGTTTATTTCTCAGAAAGGAAAAAAGTGCAACCAATATGTTTTGAACCATAATGGAAAAAGGGATGTAGCTGCGCTTGGTATCTTGTTTCCAAAGGACACGGACACGGACTTACCCATCAAGTAGGAGCAAGATAATCTTCGTGGACCTGCGTTCATTCCCAAGGCACCTTTACCGATTGAACACGAAGAATTTGAGTTTGTCACTGAGATCATTGGATATAACATTCTATGGCCGGGAAAGCTGATAACTGTCATTGGGCAACAGGATGATGAGGTGTGATAATTGTATTCTTCTTCTTATCGAATCATATATATCTTTCTAGATATTATTAAAACATAATATGTTGTTCATCTGCTTACGTAGGAGAACGAGCAGCAACCACCTCCGCAAGAATTGGTAGTCGACGAAGTTGGAAGTCCTCAAATAAACTGCACACCAAAATTTGCCAATGACAGTACACAGGTTAAACTTATAAGAATATTAACTGTCTATGACATCCAAATACATATTATTAACACATTGTCCCTTATGGGAAGCGGTGGGTAAGGAGAATACTCTGTATGGAGAGGTGGTCGCTCAATCGGTAAAAGAACAGGTACATACCCCCAGACTATTTCATTCCAACCATTTTTTACCGATGCATGACTAACATTTTACCCATTAGCAAGTTCCAAAAGAAAATACTACATTAATGGAGAAAGGGCAACCAAATCCTCCAATGTCGATTTCTAACTAGTACATATTTATGAGGACACATTTTAGCCTTTACAGTATGATCCAATTCTGAATTATAGACAAATACTGGACAACTAACATTATTAGAGTCTCAATGAAATTAGGGGGTCACATAAGACCAAGAATGCATCACTGCTGTTCAAGAGATTAATGATTCTTTAAGGCTATCTACATAAATATGTGGACCAGACAAAGTCTTCCGCATCAATTTCAATGCAGAGGTGTTTGGATCAGAAGAAGTATACGCAGCCATATTTACTGACAAACTAAGACAGAGCTTGGACGTAGAAGATGAAATGGAGTGGATCAGTGGGTGCCAACTTGATATATGGGCATCATAAGAATTTGCATGGTTACATTATTTATAGATAGATGTATCATTATATTTGTTTCACTTACCATATTATTTTGCAAGATACCTTCGTGATGGGTTGGTTCATGGAGGCCACGTCCAGTTTATTCCGGCCTCTTCAAATTCAATGGCTCAAAAGGCAAATCAAAGGGTGGAATTGACTGCGGACGAGATTTCGGCTATCATGTGCCGCACTAAAGCGAGGCTGTACGTCTTCTCGTACAATTGAGAGTAAGTTCCATTTGTTTTCTGAGTTGCTAGTCCCTACCACATGGAAGCAATAGCAACCATATGTTGTGATTTTATTTTCACAAATATATTTTAAGTATTTTGGTTTTTCCTATTTTTTAAAGGGACCATTGGTTTTTGCTCGTCTTCGTACTGGAAATCGATCGAGTATATTGCATCGACTCAATGACTGGGGGAATTTGCAAACAAAATAGGTCATGCCTTAAAATGATTCATTTGTAAGTGGAACACATTCATGTCATTCTTTAAACTTCAATGTTTTACAAAAATGTTTGTTCACGTAAATGTGTTCTCATACGTTTATCACTTTCTTGGCTCGAATATTTACAATTAATGTTAATTAATATATATATATATATATATATTCATATATTGTGTGAACCCCAATTTTTAAAAATTATTTTTAATATGTTGACATAAATATATGTTTTCATCGATTGTAGGATTGCAACAAAATATCGACGGATCAATTCCGACCAAAATACCTCCTACCCTTTGGACTATACATGGAATGTCATAAACATCAATGTACGTATTATCCCATAACGTCATATTTCATCTGTCATTTTCATGTTCTTAAATGTTTCAACAAATTCTCTTTTACATCAGCACTAGATAAAAAGTAGTAGTTGGGAGTGTGGATACCATTGCATGTATTACATGGAAAAATGCACGTGCATGACATTGACATTATACAGGTACGTTTTCCTACACTGCTTTCATGTATTTGTTATTCTCTCACAAATATATCCTTTTCTTAACATGTGATTTAATACAATGTTTCAGTAATTTCCAGAAGATAACACTCCAACAGGGAGCGATGAACTGCGGAGAATTGCTCTGAAATGGGTTTGTGATTTTGCAAAATGTACTCTGCCAAAATGCATAGCTCAATTGAATGTCATACAGGGACTTGCCTCCATCATTGGATAGTGGTTAGTGTTATCTCCTATGAGAAAGGTAATTGACCTTCACTTTTGATACTCGTCAACTCCGTGATGAGGGGGGGTTCCAGTATCTTAGGTCACTAAAAAACAAGTCATGCTCTTCTTTTGCTAGTAAAAAATTTTGCAAGTCGAATTCAATGCTTTTCTCGACCTAATTCTTGTCTATGCGTCACGGTTGCTCACAATTTGTTCTATTTTTATGCGTGCACCGTTCTGTTACTACGCACAAAAAATAATCGGTACCATCCTTGAAAAGGGACTTACCGGGTTGGAAAACAAGCGTAAAAATGAAACTGGCTGGCTGAAGATGAACTGAAAGAGCGGCAGCGCGCTGCAGCTTACCGTGACCAAAATAGTTAGTCACGTTTAACACCGGTTTCTTCCGCTTACAAAACCGATGCTAATAATAATAATCGGTGCAAACTTTACGCTTTTAACACCGGTTTCAAAACCGCTATTGAAAAATAAATCGGTGCTAAATATAACCTATTATCACCAGTTAAAAAACCGGTGCAAACTAATAACCGGTGATAAATTTACACTAATAGCACCGGTTCAAAAACCGGTGCTAAAAAAACCGGTGCAACATGCACACTTTTAGCACCGGTTTACAAACCGGTGCTAAACAATAACCAGTGCAAATAATTTTTTTATCAGCGGTTTAAGGACCGGTGCAACCTAAAAATCGATGTTAAATATGCATATTTAGCACCAATTTTATAACTGCTGCTAAATAAAACTAGTGCAAAATATACACTTCTAGCACCGGTTTAAAAATCCGGTGCTAAAACAAACCGGTGCAACAAAATTTTATTTAGCACCGATTTTAAAACCGGTGTTACAAGGATAAATTTTACACCGGTTTTACATAGCATCGGTTACAAAAAAAACTGGTGCTAAATAAAACCGGTGTTAATAGAAGCAATTTAGCACCGGTTTTTTTCTAACCGGTGAAACCGTATCATCGGTTACTTAGGCACCGGTTTTTTTACCTTCCAGTAACCGGTGCTACCAAGCAAAAAAACCGGTGCTACTGGTGTGTTCCCGTGGTAGTGATACTTTAGCCACCATTAGTACATTTATAACGCCAACATTAAAGTGCCATGGCCAAACTATCCAAGGCAAAATAACATTGCATCCAAATAACAACTATGTCTAATCAAGGGCCAACATGCCTCAAATCTAGTATAAGCCACAATTCATTCTCAAGTAAAGAAACACCAATAACATAATGCAGACATAAAACCAACACGAACAAGTCAAAACACTCAAAGTGCATATGATGTTATCTCACATCCAACCAATCTATATGTACAATGTATTCACATGATCTCCATCAACCCAAATCTCAAGCATAATATATTCACAAAAATCAACAAAGTTCCAACAATCCAATTTCCTAAGGCATCACACATAATCCACACAATATCCAATAAATAGATTATACAACATAATCACAATTGAGGTTCAATAAATTGAAGGAATGTACCACTCAGATGCTTAAGAGGAAGAATTAAGGAAGCCCACAACCAATTTGAATTTGGATTGTCTAAAATCACAAAACTCCCAAATTCTAGGGTTTGTGTTCTTCAAATTTTTATGGGGATTTGTGGGTAGAGATTGGGAAGATGTTGGATTGGGAAGTGGTGTAGAGCTTTGTGGGTAGAGATTTATAGGTAGCGGCGGTGAGTGGTGGCCGGACCACGGCTGGAATGACGGGTAAGATGAAAGGAAAATGGGGAAGGAATGAAAATTTTACTTGCTGCCCATTTTTTTAAACTGCTCTGCACGACCGTCATGACTCACAACGTGTTCATTGTGATTTGCAACGGGTAGGTCAAAAGGCGCCTTAGGTCAACATTCACATTGCGACTCGCGACCATTTCGTTGCAACTCGCAATGGTCCATCGCGACTCGTGATGGGATCGTCGCGACCTGTAAAAAGTGGAGGCTGAGAGCTCCATTTTTCAGCAAAAGCTCTATTTGGTCATGACTCGCGATCACATCATCACGACTCGCAATTACATCGTCCTGACTCGCGATCACATCGTCCTGAATTGCGATCACATCATCCTGAATCGCGATCACATCGTCCCAACTCATGATCACATCATCCCAACTCACGATGGTCCATCGTGACTCACAATCGGACCATCGCCACTTATAAAAAGTGGAGCCTGAGAGCTTCATTTTCAGGCAAAAATCCTGATATGGTCGTGACTCGCGATGGTCCATCCCAACTCGTGACGAGACCATCGCGGCTCGCAAAAAGTGGAGGCTAAGGTTCAAAATTTCCACCAAAAATTTATGAGCCTATCACGACTCGCAACTAGGTGGTCGTGCCTCGCGACGGGCTACCCACCTAGTACTTAGAAATTTTTTCTGATTTCAACTCTTGTCCAAGTTTTTCCTTCTTGACTCCAAGCATTTGTCCCTTCAAAATTACACTTCCTTCGTTTCAAATTGCTACAAAATCATGTAAAAACAAACCGTGAAAAGCATAAAGCAAAACAATGAAACTAATGACAAAATTCAAAACCAAGTAACATCAACGGAAAGTCACGAATGACGATCTGGATGATAAAAACGAAGTATTTTTAACATTGTCGGCATGACTCACTCCCTTTTCTTTGAGCTTACCAACAAACCGGGTTGAGGAGATCAACATCCTCTCCCTTCTCCGGAACAAAATTCTCATGGTAAGGCTTCAAACATTGTCCATTGACTTTGAATGTATTGGACTTGCCTCGATCTAGAATCTCCATTGCGCCATGCGAGAATACCTTCACCACCTCAAAAGGGCTGATCCATCGTGACCTCAACTTACTGGGAAATAGGCAAAGGCGAGCTTGGAATAGGAGGACTTTTTTACCTATGTCAAATTCCTTCCTAATGATCATCTTGTCGTGCCACACCTTTGTCTTCTTCTCATAGATTTCAGCGTTCTCATAAGACTCCCTGTGGCTCATCTAGTTCATCCAACTGTAACTTCCTATGCAAGCCGGTCTCATCCATATCAAGATCGAATTCTTTGACCACACAGTTTGCCTTATGTTGAATTTCCACCAGTAGATGACATGGCTTACCAAACACTAACCGGTATGGTGACATACCGATTGGTGTCTTCTAAGCCGTCTTATACGCCCACAAGGCATCATTTAACCAAGAACTCCAATCCTTCCAGTTAGGGTTAACCATTTTTTGAAGGATGGACTTGATTTCCCAATTGGAAACTTTAGCTTGCCCATTGGTTTGCGGGTGATAGGCGGTAGATATCTTGTGAGTGATGCCATACTTCTTCAAGAGTGCATCCATGGTCCGATTGCAAAAATGGGTGCCATGGTCACTAAGCAAGGCTCGGGGTACCCCAAACCTAGAGAATATGTTATTTTTCAGGAATTCTACAACCACTTTAGAATCGTCACTCCTAGTGGGTTTTGCTTCAACCCACTTCGACATATAATCAATGCCAAGAAGAATATATGTAAATCCATAAGAACTAAGGATAGGTCCCATAAATTCAATACCCCAAACATCAAAGATTTCACAATATAGCATAGCTTTTTGGGGCATCTCATTTCTAAATGAGATATTTCCTACTCTCTGGAACTTGTCACAAGCCTTAAAAAATATGTATGCATGCTTATTCAAAGTAGGCCAATAAAAAACACTTTTCAAGACTTTCCCAGCGGTCCTTTTGGCTCCAAAATGACCATTGCATGCATGAGAAAGACAAAAAGTGAGAATCGAATGCACTTCATTATCGGGGATGCATCTCCTGACAACTTGGTCTACACAATGTTTCCACATAAAGGAATCAACCCAGACATAATATTTAGCATCGCTTTTAGCTTATCTTTGTGTGCCTTAGAAAAGTGAGGAGGAAATTTACCAGAGACAAGAAAGTTCACAATGTCAGCATAACATAGTTGGAGGTCCTAGATAATGAACAATTGTTCATCGGGGAACTCCTCATGTAGTTGCTCCTTCATTGATAGATTTACCTCACTATCTTGGTATAGTGCCAACCGGCTCAGATGATCAGCCACGAGGTTTTCTGTGCATTTCTTTTTGCGCCCCTCTAACTCAAATTCACTTAGAAGCAGGATCCACCTAATCAATATTGGCTTGGCCTTTTCTTCGTCATCAAGTGATGAAGTGTTGCATGGTTAGTGTACACAATAACCTTTGTACCAAGCAAGCAAGATCAAAATTTTTCAAAAAGAAAATACCACTGCTAGAAACTTCTTTATAGTGGTGGATTAGTTTCTTTGGGCCTCATTGAGAGACATGGATGTGTAGTAGATGGTGTGAGGCGCTCTCCCCGCCCTTTGACCAAGTAACGCTCCAATGGCGTAATCACTAGCATCGCAAATGATCTCAAAAGGCAACGACCAATTCGGGGGTTGTATGATAGGGGTCGAGACTAACCTTCCTTTCAATGTATCGAATGCCCCTTTACAACCCTCATCCATAAAAAATTCCAGCTCCTTTTGCAGCAACTTGCATAAAGGAGATGCTAACTTTGAGAAGTCCTTGATGAACTAGCGGTAGAATCCTGCATGGCCAAGAAAAGAGCGCACTTCGCGCACATTAGTAGGGTAAGGCAAAGTTTAAATTGTGTCTATATTTACCTTGTCAACCTCAACCCTTAGAGGAGACAACATGACCTAAGACAATGCCTTGCTCTACCATGAAATGACATTTTTCATAATTTAACACAAGATTAGTATCAATGCAGCATTCTTGTGCCAAATTTGCCAAACATTTGTCAAAAGAATTACCATGAATGGTGAAATCATCCAGGAATACCTCAACAAAGTTTTCAATGAATTATGAGAAAATGCTTACCATACACCTTTGGAAAGTTGAGGGGGCGTTACATAACCCAAAAGGCATACGCCGGTAGGCAAACTTACCAAAGGGGCACGTGAAGGTGGTCTTTTCTTGGTCTTCCGGGGTGATAGCCACTTGAAAATACCCCAAGTACCGATCCAAAAAGCAATAGAAAGGGTTTCTTGCTAACCTCTCAAGCATGTGATCAATGAATGGCAACGGGAAGTGATTCTTTTGGGTTTCCACATTTAGCCTCCGGTAGTCGATGCAAATGCGCCACCCATTTTGAACTCGAGTTGGTACCATTTTACCCTTCTCATTTTTTACCATCGTCGCCCCACATTTCTTGGGTACCACTTGAGTTGGACTCACCCACTTGCTATCCGAGATTGGATAGATCATGCTCGCTTGGAGCAACTTGAGAATTTCTGCCTTTACCATCTCCATCGTAGGTGGGTTTAAACGGCATTGGGGTTGTCGCACGGGCCTTGCATTTTCTTCCAACAAAATTCTATGCATGCAAGTGGATGGACTTATGCCTTTGATGTCGGAAATAGTCCATCACATTGCTTCTTTATTCTCCCATAGCACCACCATCAACTTTTCTTCTTGCTCTTTGGTGAGCTTGCTTGAAATGATAACCGGGTGTGTCTCCTTTTCCTCAAGAAATTCATACTTGAGGTCACTTAGCAAAGGTTTAAGCTCAATCACCGGAGCTTTCAAAAGTGACGGGAGGAATTCCAGTTCTTTGGTTTCCTAAGACTAGGTCAGGACTTTGCACCACTTCCTCAAGAATGCTTAACTCTTCAATGCTTTCCTTTAAATTACTCATGGAATATACAAGACATGCATTTTCAACATCATTTTCCAAAGAAACTAACAAGGAATCATCACCACTCAATACAAAAACATCTTGCACAACACTGTCAACAAAATCAATAGCATAGCAAGGTACTCTTTAAGAGGATACTTCATAGAGTCATTTATGTTAAACTCTACTTTAATCCCATCAAATTCCATGGTGAGGGTACCATTATGCACATCAATGATGGTCCTGAAGGTCTTCAAAAATGGCCTCCCCAACAAGATTGGGGTGGCATGTTTATCATGCTTTATGTCTAGGACATAAAAATATACGGGGAATATTAAGGAATCCACCATAACCAACACATCATCAACGATACTCTTAGGGTACGCACTAGAACGATCGGCTAGTTGGATCACCACCACGGTTTTGTGCAAAGTACCAAGATTGGGGCTTTCATACAAAGAGTAAGGAATCACATTTATTTATGCACATAAGTCTAGCATTGCTTTTTCAAAGTGTGTATTCCCTATCATGCAAGGGGTTGTGAACATACCGGGATCGCTACATTTAGGGGGTAACTCCCATTGGCACAAAAGGTTGGGAGGGAAGTTTGCCTTTTTCCCGGGCCTCCATCCAATTCACCACTTGAGCTATTTGGCTCACTTGAGTTTCCAAGTTCTTGATGCTCGCCTTGGCTTTATCTTGGAATTTTTTGTCTTTTTCTGCACACATGCTTAATCGGTGAATGGCTTGCATCACCTCATATTTTGTCAACCCCGAGCTCACCCCTTGTTCTTGGGGCTTGTCTTGGAGCCTTTGAAATTGTTGTTGAGGTAGCCTGTATTTTTCCTGAGGAGGCCAATACGGTTGAGCGTTTTGGCTTCCCTGGGGGTATTCCATACCGAAAGTTTGGGTTATCACAATTTCCCAAATTGTACGGCCGGTTTTGGTACCCTTGATAACCTTGGTAGCCTTGCCCACCTTGATATCCTCGGTTGCCTTGGTAGCCTTGATTTCCTTGATACCCCGTGGCACCTACTTCCTTTACATAGTCCTCCTGCAAAGTAGGGCAAGTGTCCGTAGGATGCGCCAAGTAACAAATGTCATATGATTTAACATGTGGCTCATTTTCGGGCTTCGTCATCAACGATTTCACCATAGATGCAAGGGTCAAGACTTGGTCCTCGAGCTTTCCACTATTGGAAGAGTCACTTGCGGACATTGGATTTCTCCTTCTCAAATTGACCCTTGAGCTAAAGTTCCTTGATTCTTCCGTTAGCTCCTCGTACAATTGCATGGCCTCGGATGACGTCTTGTTCCCAAGGGTGACACTACAAGAACTCCTCACCAACCTTGATTCTCATCAAGAAGACCATTGTAGAAGTAATAGGCCAAACTCCCTCCGAATAACTGTGGTAAGGACAACTTGCGAGAAACTTCTTGAACCTCTCCCAATAGTCAAAGAGATGGTTAAAAAAAATGCTTGCCCTAGCTTAACCTGGCAAGCAAAGCTCCGTTCGTTTTCAACCATGTCCCATTATATGGGGAAAATTGGTAAAGGATGGGGCAGCGTTAAGTATGCGTGGTTTGGTGGATCCAGAGATGAGATTAACGATATCGTTTGACATGGGTTTGCTTCCCGAGGGCATGGGATTTGTCTCTCCCCTTTTTATTCTCCCCTTTCCAGTCTTTGTGGTTGTGTTGCGGATGAAAATGGCTTGTGCCATATAATTCTTTGCCGCGTTATATTGGGGAGATTGGAGCTGGTTTCTCCTGATTTCCAACAGCTATTTCGAGGTTCTGAGGAATTCCATTCAGGAGTTGACAGTTTGTCGTGCCTCCTCGTGTATACATGGTTTGGAGCACGCGCATGAGCACGCACATTATACCACGATACGTTGTCAGTTTCAGGCCTCCAGTTCCGGTCAATGGAAAAGGAGTCGAGGATGCTGCAGCAGGTCCAGCAATAGGCAGGAAGTCTAATCACTAGCTTGATTCCTTATCCCGTGTTGTTTCGGGAACTTGCTATGGTATTACCTATAAAAACCACTAAATCGCTCCAGAAGTTTCATCGTTATTATCGGGAGGGGAAGATCATGAAATCAGAAACGTCCCGGAGACTCAGGCTACTTGCAGGGGATGACGTGCTGTATAGGACCATCATATCGCTCAAAAGAAAGCAAGACGCATCAGAAAAGGCAACACCAAGGGATAGCGACAATGTTGTTCCGCCAGAGAGTGGACTTCCTTGAACAACTCAAGTCGGGTTGTTTTACCTAAACAATCGGGCTCAAGGTCAAGCTTAAACTGAGTTCTGAAGAAGCTCCGAGGAGCGAGATCCGCTTGAATAAATATGGCCAGTGTTACCTCTTCATGGATATGTGACCTGATGGATTAGTTTAGTCATTTAAGTTATTGATCACAAGGTTTTCACCTTTGATGGATTAGTTTAGTTGTTTAAGCTATTGTTCACCATGTTTAATTATGTTTTTGAGTGTTCTGTAATGAGGTCTTTATTTTTTTTTTTTAATTATAACCATCCTAAGATGGGGGAAAATGTATAGAGGCTCCCCAAACCTATATAAAAATAGCTAAAAATAGCATCATAAGTTTGTTCGTTACAAAAGATCATCCGATTGTTGATCCAAGAGCCCAGAGAGCACTTGAAACAATAAAGACTTGCTTTCAAAAAAAAATCTTAAACCTCTATACAGGAAGATCAGAAAACTAGTAACGCAATCTATGTGTGAGACTGGGTTAGAACTAATTTCCTAAGCACTGAGATGTCACGAACGGGTCGGGGAGTCGACAGTCGAAACCCCAGTTTGTCAGTGATATTCAGATCGTAGGAAATAAGTCGAAGCAGCCTCCTTGATGCAAGCATGGTTACAGATTTGTCCTTAGGAGAACTACACAGCCTCCCCTAACAGCAGTATCATTTTCATCCAAGTGTCATCAGTGCGAAAATGTCAGCATCAGTTTCCGAAATAGTCCTTAGATACCTGAGATATGAGGAAAGGAAGACATCAATATCTATACTAATGGTGTAAGTCAAAAGGAGTACAGCAGCTCAGAGATAAGTAAAAACAAAAGTTATAACTAAAAATTAGTCAGATAGTCCTGCTTCAATGTGTTAGCCATGACAGCAAAAGAAAGACCTAAATTGTTCCCACTCTAATCCCTGGGAATCCAGAAATATCCAGTGAAAGGATCCCTTTAAGGAAAATTGGAATTGTCATTATATCCACATCCCCTTGGAGATGTTTATCCATAGCCAATTTTGCCAAAAAAATCTGCAGGATGGTTTGCTTCCCGAGGGATATACTGGATAGGGGTTGAGAGCTGTGCCCTGTGTAGTGTACTACAGATTGAGAAAACTTTCCAAGGACAAAGGGATGGATTGATAATCCCCCTGACTGCAGTTAAGCAGTCTGATTCAATGATGCAGTTATGTAAGGAGAGATCAGAACAAATTTCATAAGCACTCTGAATAGCTAAAAGTTCAGCAAGTAGAGGATTAGTACTTTGAAATGTTTTAACTCTCATTTTGATCAAACTCTCCAGTCCCTTACAATAACTGCAGTAGAGGAGAGACCACCAATTTTCCAGGAAGCATCCGTATTTATTTTGTAACCACTTTCTGGTTTTTGCCAACTTACAATCGAAATTAATTTTTTCTTCTTACTAGAAATTTTAGGAATGATATTAGCCTGAATCCATCTCTTGTTCTTTTCTGTATTGCCGTAAAATTGATGCGCAGTAAAGATTTGATAAATCATCCCTTTGATGTCAAGGAAGCATGCTTCAGAAGAAAAGGCTCTGTTTTCATAGATTTTTTTGTTCCTATAGATCCATAAGAACCAGATTGTAGCAACCAAGGAAACAGAAATCAGGTTATCGTGTATCTTAGAGTCAGCAGTATATGCTAAAAGAAATTCTACTCTATTTTGAAAACTACTGAATCCAGGTGAAGGTAACTGTAGCAAAGAAAGTACCCTTAGCCATACTGCATTTGAAAATATGCATGAATTAAAATAATGATCAAGGTTGTCAGAATGATTCATGCAAATAGGACATCTAGAAGTAAAAGAGAAACCAAAACTATTAAGTATATTGTCAAAAGGTAATAAGCCATTTAGGGCTCTCCATAGCAAGACAGACATTTTACCCAGAAAAAAAGAAGTCCAAACCTTGGAAAAGTCTCTGATTACTGGTCTTCGAATTCTGAAAATTGAGTATGCTGACCTGATTGAGAAGTTTCCATCCAAGGTGGGGGTCCAAACAAGCTTGTCTTTGTGTGTGTGATCCAAAGTAGCAACCTGCAGGGTATAGATAATGTTGGTAGCCAAGTGTGGCTCCAGAAGTGGTAATAAGGAAACTTTACCAATCCAATGCCAATCCAATTTGCAATTGTAACATAAAGCTCCATTGCCAATCCAATTTGCATTCCAAAAAGAACAATCCCCAACCCCATAAATGACTCTAGAGGAACTGTTTGCAGTAGCAGTAATTCTTTTAATCCTAGACCATGTGTGGGATTTTTTATATGATTCAGGTAAAGACCATAGAAGAGAAGCCCATTGTGTATTGTTTTGTTGCAACTTCCACCATAGTTTACAAGAAAAAGCTTCCACTGTTGCATTTAGGTCTCTAAATCCTAAGCCATTTTCCTGAACTGGGAAACACATTTTCTTCCATGTTCTCCAAATTTTCCTTTCACTCTTTTCTCCCTTCCCCCATAATAGACTCGATGCAGTTCTCTCCATTTTCTTTAAAATTATCTTAGGGGGCCTTAAGACTGCAAAAATATGGATATGGATCGAAAGGAGACAGTGATTTATCAAAATAATCCTTCCAGCTGAAGTTAACCATCTATTCTTCCAGTTATTTATCATTTTTTCCATTCTTTCTAATACTGGAAGATAATGAACCTGTAAATTTCGACCAGCAAAAATAGGTACACCTAGGTATTTGAAAGGAAAATACCCTTTCTCCATTCCCAAATTCCTCTTGACTGTGAGAACAGTTTGAGGAGAGATGTTATGTGCTGTAAAAAACTCTGATTTGGAGAAATTAACTTTTTGTCCAGATGTGCTCTCATATGCTAACAGAAACTGTTTAAAAAGTTTCAGGTCCCTTGACCTGGTGCTCAAAAATATAGCAGTGTCATCAGCATACATGATATGTGTGAGGGGGGAGCATGTAGTGGGTAGACTAAAATACTGCAAATAACCATCAGAAAATAGTTTCTTTAGGCTTCTGGAAAATGCCTCAGATAGAATGTTATACAAAAAAAGGGATAGAGGATCCCCTTGCTTGATGCCTCTAGAAGAAGAGAAAAAGCCAGATATCACTCCATTAACTAGGACAGAGAAGTGAGCAGCAGAAATGTTGTGCATTATAAGTCCTACAAATTTTCCATGAAAACCAAATTTTAGTAGAATTGAGTTTAGAAATGAACAAGAGACCATGTCAAAAGCCTTTTGCATATCTAATTTAACTATCAGATTTTTGACTTTAGATTTCCTAGACAATAATCTGGTCATCTCTTTCATTAGAATCACATTGTCAGAGATATCCCTACCTTTGATGAAAGCACTTTGCTCAGGAGAGATCAGAGTTTGCATTAAAGGTTTAATCCTCTCCAGCAGCAGTTTAGAAAAAACTTTATTAACAAAGTTAGATAAGCTAATAGGCCTAAAGTCTGCAAAAGTTATGGGGATTGGCTTTTTTGGGATTAATGTGAGCCAAGTACTTGAGATAGCTTTTGGAATGTTACCATTTATTAAGAAGTCATTTGCAGCATTCAAGAGATCTTGTTTAATGGTGTCCCAGAAATGAGTGTAAAATTCCCCTGAAAATCCATCAGATCCGGGAGCACTAGATTTGTTAAGATTAAAAACTGCAAAATGTAATTCCTGTAAGTTAAAAGGGTTGAGAAGTAACAGATTTTGTTCTTCTGTGATTAGTTTAGGAATCTCATTAAGAAAATGGTTATGGTAGGTACCCTCTTTTTGTGGAACATCCTGATTAAGTAGTTCCTGGAAAAACCTGACCCCTTCCTCCTTGATCAGTTTAGGATCCGAGATCCAATTACCCATTCCATCTTTTATTTTGCAAATTCGTGATCTTGCTTTTTTTCCCTAATGGAGTGATAAAAGAAACTAGTGTTAGCATCTCCATGTTTTATCCAGTTAAGCCTGGCCTTTTGTTTAATAAAAATGTTGTGTTCTTTCTGAGCTCTCAGAAGGTCAGCTTTAGACTTTGTGAGTTCCAATAAAATTGCATCATCAGGTGAATGCTGGAAAAGTATCTCAAGTTCATTAACTCTATTCTCAGAATTGAAAAGATTCTGATTCACATTGCCAAAATTAGATCTATTCCAATCTTTTATTACCACCTTCAGTCTCTTAAGTTTATGAACCAGATTTTGCATTCCATGAAAATTAGACATCCAATTCCAATTGGAAACTACCAGTTCCTGAAATTCAGCTCTATTAGCCCACATTTCTTGATATCTGAAGGGCCTTGGAACCTGCTCTAGAGCAGATTGGATTGAAAGCAATAAGGGAGAATGGTCAGAGGTTAGTCTATTTAGGACATGAATGGAGCTGTTGGGAAAGTGTTCAATCCATTCTAAGTTACTCAGTCCTCTATCAAGTCTCTGAAACTGTAGGTTCTTACACTTATCTTGATATCTGTTATTGCTCCATGTGTATGAATTGCCTACAGTTGGTATTTCATGCAAATCCATATTGGATATAAAATCATTGAATTGTTTCATACTCTTCCTGGGAGTGGCCTTTCTACCTTTATATTCTGTTACAGAAGCTGTAGTGTTAAAATCACCTATATAAATTGCTGGATCAGACTCAGTAGATTGTAGGTCAGACCATAACATTTCCCTTAAAGGTCTATGGACACTAGCATAAATAAAAAAACAGTTCCAGGAAGAAGAGGTAGCTTTTTCCACTATTTTAGTTTTTATGAATTGATCTGACTCCTGTAAACTTTCTACGTTGAAATTATGATTCCATAGGAGCCAAATTTTTGCATACTGAGCATAGATAGCATTTTCATAACCTAAAACATGCTTCAAATTAATCAAATATTGATTGTCATGCCATGGTTCAATTAAACACAGGATATCTATCTTATGTTTCATTTTAAGAGTCTTTAATCTATCAACTGAAGTGCCATAACCCCTAACATTCCAGACTAAAATATTACCAAATTTGGTGTATTTTATCATTTAAAACTAGCTGGGGTAGCTTTTTGTGATGATCTTAGGTTCCTTTGTTTGTTCACATTAGCCTTGCTATTTTGTATCAGTTTAACCTCACATTTCTCCTTAGTTTCAGAGTTTGAGATACCTACCTCCTGATGAGCATTATCAAAATTATTACCAGGAACATCTTGGTGATTTGTGGGTTCTGGTACTAGATTAGCCAGGTGGACAGAGGGATCCACTTGCACAGCTTCAGATGATCTCACTACCAGTTCCTCAATGGCCTGCTCAGATACCAGTACAGGAATTTCTACACTTGTGGTCTGCTCAGATACCAGTACAGGAATTTCTACACTTGTGGTCTGCTCAGCTATATCCTGTGTTTCTAAAGACTCGTGGAAAATGTCAACAATATCATCCTCTTTAAAAACATTATCCATATCATTTAGAGCATTCAAGGATTGGAAAGCATTTGAAATTGAAACTACATTCTTGTGACCTGGAGCTTCTTCTATAGGGGTTAGTTCTGATTGTTTTTTCCTCCAAAAGTAGTTTGTGATTGGTTTTGAAATGTCATCTAGTGAATAAAAGGAGGTGTTTCTCTTCAACTGATTGGCTCTATAGGGGTTAAGATTTTTCTCCATTATTAAGGCTGAGTTTTTTTCCTGAGTATGAACATCAGTTTCCTTTTGTGACACTGATAAAGTTGAAGATCCTTCTACT
This sequence comes from Rubia yunnanensis, assembly GCA_037428765.1. NCBI lineage: Eukaryota > Viridiplantae > Streptophyta > Magnoliopsida > Gentianales > Rubiaceae > Rubia > Rubia yunnanensis. The sequence goes on from CM075065.1 coordinate 44,951,713, forward strand.
TTCACTATGGCTTGTAGAGGATTGCCTACATCGGACTTAATTTGATTCTGAGCTGGGGGCTTCCTAACCTGAGTCTCTTTGATTTCTCCCTTTTTTTGTTTTGTTGTTTTTCAGTTCTGGGTGCAAGAAATTACATGTTAGGTGACTATGTCCTATTATCCTACAGTGAGAACAGTAAAGGGGCAATTGATCATATTCTATGGGATAGTCTGCCACCTTATTTCCAATTCCTACAACAATAGTAGAACGAAGCTGCGCCAACAGATTAATTTCTACATAGACCTTAATAGCAGAGGGTCTAGTCAGAGCCTTAGTTGCAGCATCCATTTTCAGAAACCTACCTATCTGACTACTGATTCCTATAATAGCTGAAGTGTTGTAAAAATGAATTGGAAGTTGATGGATCGTTACCCAAGCCGGAATTATTGAAGATTCAGCAGTCGGAGAGAAATCAGGTGACCATTTCTGTACCTTCATCATCGATCCATGTATCATCCATTAACCTTTCATCCAGCAATGGTGATAGTCCTCGTTATCCTGAAAACGAATCAAAACATGACGGTAGTCAATTGAACCTAATTGAAATTTGGCATTGAAACCAATTGATTTGAAGGCAGTAAGTAGGGTCTCCATCGGAGGTTTCCCTTTGTTGAACTTTCCTACTAATGCATTCTGATAATGCATAGCCAGGAGATCGCCTTCCTCCGGTGGAAGGATATAGGCGATCTTACCCTTATACTCCGTAATGGGGTGAAGGTTCGGAGTGTCAGGAAGGGATGCTAAGAGAGGAGTTGGTTTCGAATTGAGAGCTTGAAGAAAGCTTTTGTTAACCGGTGGGGGAGGAATTGGAGGGGGAATAGGCGTCGGAGACGCCATCGTTTGCAACCAGAACCAGGAGGAGGTACTGGGAAGTGACCGTTATCAGTGTAAAGTGAGAAAGAGATGAAGAAGAAAAGAGAACAGTAGGTGTGTGTGTTCTTCACACTTTTTTTCGCCCGTAGTAGCAGTAAGTTTGTTGAAGATCAGTAGCGACGAGTTAGGATCCAAATATCCTGTAATGAGGTCTTTAAGTTATAAGTTGATGAGGTTCTCAACATATATGAGTTCTTGCACTACCACAGATACCCCCTCTAGCACCGATTTTTAAGCACCGATTTTTAAAACCGGTGCTAAAAATCTAATAGCCTCGATTTTTAAATTTTAACACCGATTTTTTAAAAATTGGTGCTTAATTTTACAATAGCACCGGTTTTGGAAAACATTAGCACCAATTTTTAAAAATCGATGCTAAATATTTAAAAATTTCATTTTTCCCGCCAAAGAAATATCCAAATATTTTTAAATAGCACCGGTTTTTAAAAATCGGTGCTAAAAATATGTAAAATTCTATCTTCCCGCCAAAAAATTCAAAATAGCACCAATTTTCTTAAAAATAGCACCGATTTTTAAAACCAGTGCTAAAAATTAAAAAATGGCACCGATTTTTAAAATCAGAGCTAAAAATTAAAACTTAGCACCGGTTTTTGAAATAAATAGCACCGATTTTAAAAACCGGTGCTAAAATTAAGAAATAGCACCAGTTTTTAAAAACCGGTGCTAAAAAATTTCAAAATTCATTCTCCCGCCAAAGAAATAGCCAAAAATTTTAAAATAGCACCGGTTTCAAAAACCGATGCTAAAAATTAAAAAATAGCACCGGTTTAAACCTCTGCTAAAAAATTTAAAAATTTTAAATTTTTCCCGCCAAAAAAAATTCCCACCAAAGAAATTGTCAAAAAAAATTTTTAATTCAATCTTCCTGCCAAAAAATTCTAAATATTCGTTGAAATTTTTTAAGGTTCAATTTTTCCGCCAAAGAATTCAAAATATTTTCCAAAAATTTCAAATAATATTCCCATAAATTGCATGAGCTGGGAGCAGTTGCGCAGCCGCTCTAAGCTATTTTTTTAACTTTCAAAATTGTTCATTTCTTTTGTTGACTTTAACTAATAAATAAGTTAAGTTAAATTAATCAACGATCAACCTTTACTGACCTAATATATACAAATAAGAATAAAATTTGTTTACATTAATTTATTAACGTTCAACCCTTAATTGATTTAGTATGCATAAATACAAGACTAAATTATTTTTTTAGTCCCCTACAAAGTATCTTATACCATGTTTTGGTCCCAATTTGCAAATCAATCCTTAGACGGTACCCAATAGATTCAAAACAATTTTTGGTCCCCAAAAGGTGGTTTTCAGGTAAGACTAAATGGTTTTTCGGTATAGTCAGGGGTATAATGGTAATTTTAGTAATGAGCAAATATTTTCAATTTAAAAAATCCTAATTTTAAATTTTTTACATTCTCGAAAACTTCACGCTCGAGCCCTCGAACCTCCTGCCTCATGCCCTCGATGCTTGAGCCAAACTTTACTTGACCATCACTATATAGTGTTTAAATCACTATATAGAAACACTAGTGACTAATCTAACTTTAACTAAACAACGGTCAAACTTTACTTTACTCTCTCTCTATATAGAAACGCTAGTGAATAAGCTGACTTTAACTAATCAACAGTCAATTTTTACTCGACTTTCAATATGTAAACACTAATAACTAGGTTGACTTTGTCTAATGAATGGTCAAACTTTACTTAACTTTCAATAAATAAACACTAATAACAAAGTTGACTTTAACTAATTAACAGTCAAACTTTATTTGAATTAGTACATAATAAATACTAATAAAAATGTTTGACTTTGTCTAATCAACAGTCAAACTTTACTTGACTCTCTCTCTCTCTATAGAAACACTAGTGACTAGCTTAGGTCTGAGGCGAAAGTAGGGCGCAGCCCTGACACTGTTCATCGTGTCCAATTTTCGCCAGTTTCTCTTCCGCAGCTCTTCTTCTCCGGTGAGGAGTCCAACAATAACGTTGGGCTCCTCGCCGGGAATCTTTTAAGGTATAAAAGGGTTTCCAACTCGAACTATTTCACCATTCTCTAAAGTCGCAAAAATTGGATCTGGGTTTCTCAAAGTTCCTTTGAAACCCGTAGCTCGTAATTTTGGGAAAAAACTGGATTTTGGGCTTGGATTATGAAAACCCATACCTTTATTATGGGTTTTCTTGGAGGAAGAATCGCTTCTCCATCTTGAAGCTCGATTTTGGAGAAAGACCGGGTTTGCGGTCCTTGAAACGTGTATCTTCAACTTCTCGGACTGGGATTTTGATGACCCATAGCTTCACCATGGGTCCTCTGGGAAGAAGACCTGCCCATCAGTCTTGAAGTGCAGAGTATTCTGGATACAGGAGGAAGACAATTCTACTGCCGACGGGAAAAGATTCCCGGGATGATTCAATAAAGAAAGCATACTCAATATGTTGCCCTTGTTTTTCAATTTCATAAAGTTCCTGGGAAGAAGATGAATGGAAGAAAAGATTCTTATAAATGGTGGATTCTCTCAATCCTTCCCAGATTTCGGCGACTTAACGGCACCGAAAATACGCGGTCTGGAAAAACACCTAGCAGCTGGCAATCTCGAAAGGGTTAGGGTGGTTCGAGGCATAGGTGGTTCGAGATGCAGGTGGTTCATGGCTACAAGGGTGGTTCGACCATAAAAGGATGGGTGGAGAGGTAGATGGTTCGAGGTTTAAAGGTAGGTTCGATGGTTAGAAGATGGTTTGAGGGGTTGCTGGAATCACCCTCGAAGGGTACTTTGAGGATCTCGAGGGGAGGTGGTCAGAATGGTGGTTCGAGGGTCAAAGGTCAGTTTGATGGGTAGCTGGAGTGAGGTATTCGAGTGCTGAAGGCATTCGAGTGCTGAAGGCATTCGAGTGCTCGAGCACTAGAACCCTCAAAGGGCCTCTGCCCTCGAAGGGGCTTGACCCTCGAATGGGCTACACCCTCGAAGGGGTATACACTTGAAGGGGGTTTGCCCTCGAAGGGGGTTTTCCCTCGAAGGGGTTATACCCTCGAAGGGGCTTTGCCCTCAAAGGGGGTATACCCTCGAAAGGGCTCGGCCCTCGAAGGGGTCATTCCCTCAAAGGGGCACTGCCCTCGAAGGGGTTATACCCTCGAAGGGGCGTTGCCCTCGTATTGGTTATACCCTCGAAGGGGCTTTGCCCTCAAAGGGGTTATACCCTCGAAGGGGCACTGCCCTCAAAGAGGACAGAAAAAAAACAAAAAAACAAAAAAAAAACAAAAACAGCAGCCTCCCTTCTTCTGGCCCCAAGGATTCAAGGATTCCCTATGTTAGCTACATGACCATGAAGGTCGGGTAGGGGGTTAATTAATTGTGCGTGCGCAATTTAATTAACCCCTTGCTAGGTATTACTTGGATTTAACGGTTGCGCTACTTGCCTGCGTTACACAGAAAAGTGTTAAATGCCATCAGGCTGTCCATTTGCCTAAAATGGAAAGGACGGTTACAAAACCGTTACGCGGTGCATGTGCGGTAGAAGTCATGCCCGGTCTCTTATCACTAAAAGGTCTATCTGCGGGGAACAACTGGGAGCACAACAGACTACAGTCAATCTGCTCCCAGCCCCAAAGAAAAACCTCGGCCCGCATCCAGAGACCGTTATCGAATGCAAATAACACCACTTTATCCTCATCTTAGAGGTGTACGTGATAGAAGCGGTGTGCCAGCTCTTCCCGGAGGAGAGGACATATGACTTCATTTGAAGGCCGTGACCACTCTCGGTTTGGAAGACACCCGTGGGGAGCAAACCACGGCACAAGAGCCGGTTCACATTACCCGTTGGTTGGATTCATGTTCTATGGAGCGAGGGGGCTAGTGAGTTTGTTCTCATGCCACCTCTGATTCTAGGGATTGAGGGAGCTACTGAGTTTGTTCTCATGCCCCTCTATTTTCAGGGACGATTTTCACAGGCCCCGGTTACCACGACGGGGTTAGCATCTTTTGGCCACCTGGTTGTAACATCTAGATCAGGGGTAGTTTTATTAGGTTTCATGTATTAAGGGAGTGGGAACATGTTTCCCACTCCCGTACATTCTCACGGTTTCTTTTTATTTACCATTACCTTCGACCAGTGACTAAGCTGACTTTAACTAATCAACGGTCAAACTTTACTCGACTTTCAATATATAAACACTAACAACTAGGTTGACTTTGTCTAATTAACGTTCAAGCTTTACATGACTTTCAATAAATAAACACTAATAACAAAGTTGACTTTAACTAATTAACGACCAAACATTATTTGAATTAGTATATATTAAATACTAATAATAATGTTTGACTTTGTATAATCAACGGTCAAACCTTACTTGACCTTCTATATATAAATACTAGTGACTAAGTTGACTTTAACTAATCAACGGTCAAACATTACTTGACTCTCTCTCTCTCTCTATGTATAGAAACACTAGTGACTAAGCTGACTTTAACTAATCAACCATCTAACTTTACTCGATTTTCACTATATAATAACAAATTTGACTTTAACTAATCCACGGTAAAACTTTATTTGAATTATTATATATAAATGAAAATTAAAAATGGCTAGAAATAAGTGAAATGACTATTATACCCATGTGATAAAAAATAAAAAAGGAAACCCTACCTTCATTTCTTCATTTTCTTTCTTTCTTCCCAATATTTATCCTTTGCATTTTCCTCGCCGATGCTCGACTAATCAACGATCAACAGTGGTTAGATTGGTGTGGGCACGGTGGTTCGATTGGAGATGAGTCAGCGGTGGCGCGACGGTGGTTCGATTGGAGCAGTTGTGGAGCAGCGACGGCAAAGCGGCGCACTGCAGCGGGGGATAGAGTTTCTGGTTGCTAGGAGGTGGCGGAGCTAGGGTGGAGGTAGGGGGTGGCGGAGCTAGGACAGCGGTGGCAGAGTTAGGGCAGCGGTGGCGCACGGTTTTTTCTGGTGGCTAGTGGTGTGGGTTTCTGGCAGAGTTAGGGTAGCGCTACGAGGTGGCAGAGCTAGGAGGTAGCGGAGCTAGGGGGTAGCGGAGCTAGGGCAGAGGTAGGGGTATGGTTCTTTCTAGTGACTGGTGGCGTGGGTTTCTAGCGGAGCTAGGGCAGAGCTAGGAGGTGGTGAGGCGGTGAGGTCAGGCAGCGACAGTAGTGACGGGATGAGGTGGATGTGGTGGCGGGATGAGGCGGCGGTGGTTGCAGACTCCAGTTTGCTCACCCCCTAAAATAGGGCTTCATCCAAAATGGTAAGAACTCATCAATAAGTCCTCGATGTTGCCTCATTTTTTACCCATGATCCCTTGTAACATGTTCTTCCACTTCTTGTTCTCCTTTGGACATGGTTCTTTATTCTTAATTTTTTTTCTTATAATTAACCAATATGTCATTACATATATGGCTTCTTCTTGAGAGGTCAAATACCAACCTCACCCGATTTGATATGTAGCTAATTTTTTAGATATGTTTTTCTTCTTTTGTTTGCTGGTCTTGGATTATTGGTCTTCTTAGACATAGTTCATTCTTACGCTGCAGCAGATGAGATGGTTGGGTTATCGCTTTATTATGGTTCAAATGATTGCAATTTTCATTCTGGTATTCTAATAAATTGCGTTGACGAGTGAATTATGGCATGTTTAGATGCCATTGTATTTCTAGTGGATTGTGTGTCATCCAACATTTGTAAGTGACTTGTCCATATTTCATAATATCAGAATGTCAACAAGGACTAGTTTGCATATAGGATGACTAGATTATCACATTGCTTTGCCTTAGCATCAATGTTACATTAACCAGGTTTCTTTGTTGATTCGGCATATTGCAATTTTTACTACATGGACCTGGTTGTATGCTTATAGCTAGTTTAAAACAAAAGATATAACATTTGGAGAACAAATGTTGTAATAGCTCATAAATGGACTCCTATCCATTTTGTTGGAAAAAAGTGTGTACGCATAATACTGAGAGTTTGGCATGTATTGTGCCAGTTTCTTCTGTGATAGTCACTGACAGAGCCCTTTGGATCAAGGTATTGTCATTTGTGCAGTCCATTATTTCCTCTTCGGGGTCCTGATACTATGATACTATGATACTTCATACTTTATATTCATTCTGAGGATGTATAAATGTAATATCTTTTTGGGCAATTTTAATATATTGTAGGTAAGCGAGGCAATCATACATTCTGGGGTACAAGAATGTTCGATTATGGAGATCAAAATGTGTTGCACTTCCTTCTTTCAAATTTAAATTGGTAGCATATCTGGCCTTCCTCAAGTCAGTTTAATAGGCTTTGCTTTTTGTCAGAAGTTGGTACTATAGCTGATTTCTGGGTTAATGCCTCTTAGGTGGGTGGAGGAGTATCATATTGATGGCTTTAACTTTCACTCACTTCCATCAATGATGTACACACGCAATAGTTTTGCTTCATTTACGGGTGATGTGGAGGAGTAAGTCATTTAACTTATCGATTTAAGTGAACTTTTCTTTACTTTGATTATCATTTGGTTTATGTACTCATTACTTACATACTTTAGAGCTACAACTCTAGTGTCATTAGAAATTTTTTCCCATCTTCAATTATAACTCTGGCTATATTGGCTATATTAAGTTTTAATCCGCATTAAGGATGATGTACTCTTATCATGTCGTGACAGTTTTCCACCGGAGATTATTCCTTTCATAACAGATAGCATCTTTTGCAGGTACTGCAACCAATATGTTGACAAGGATGCTTTGTTATATCTCGTTTTGGCGAATGACATACTGCATCCTCTTCATCCAAACATAATCACAATTGCCGAAGATGTGAGCACTCTTGCATATTTGTTTTAAGTCTATTTAATATTTTATAGGTCAGGTTCACATGTTTAATTTCGTTTCATTGTTTTGAGGCAATCTAAAGGTCTTGTTTTTAGTTTTTAAAATGTCAGTTACAGTTTCATAGACCTTTTTACATGCTGGGTATAACTTTGATCTAGGAAAATTGGTTTATTTACATTGTAGGCTTGTTGCAGTCGTGTGAGCCTAAGATCCATGTTTGTAATATCTCGAAATAACAAATTTTGAAGTTGTTTTAAGTGATTCAGGGCATGAGCTATTCTTTGAACCTCATTTTCTTCTTCTTTTTAATCTTGTGTAACCCTTTTGACTAACCTTCTCCTTTTGTGCCTAAGATGATTCAATCCTTTCACATCTCAGGCAACTCTTTATCCTGGACTATGTGAGCCTACTTCTCAAGGTGGACTTGGATTTGATTATTTTGTTAACCTTTCTGCACCTGAGATGTGGGTTTGGTTACTTGAAAATTTCCCCCAACATGAATGGAGCATGAGTAAGGTTTGTGTCATGCTAGACTCATATGACATTATATATGTTAGTCTCAGAGGAAGGGATTTTTTTTAGTCATCGTAAATATTTTAGAACAAGTTAAAAAACCGGTGCTACCAGTGTTAAAATTAGCACTGGTTAAAAAACCGGTGCTAACGAAAAAATTGGTGCTAATATTAGCACCGGTTAAAAAATCGGTGCTAAAAGTAGGGATTTAGCACCGATTTTTTTCAATCGGTGAAACCGTTTCATTGGTTACTTAGGCACCGATTTATTTTTTCTAGCACCGATTTTTTTGTTTTAAAAAAATCGGTGCTAAAGGGGGTTCCTATGATAGTGTTGTAATTAGCTGATGAGAGGCAAAAGCCACAACAACATATGTTTGTGTTTTTCCATTGTTCATCTGAGGCCTTTTTATATTATTTTTAAGAAGATTGAACATCCACCCTCGTCAGTACTTTGGTCTATTTGTTTTTTACAATGAACTGCTGTTCAATTTTGATCCTTTTTTCTATTTGTTCTTTTATATTTGGTGGAGATTTTTGTGTTGATATCTGGGATTGTTGCAGCTTGACTATCTTCCTGAAATTGACTGCTTGTAGTTGTTGATTACTCAAAACCTTGACGATCATTGCTATTTGAAGACCTTGAAGCCCCTTTCTCAGAAGTTGCCGACTACTAGAGTCCTCGCATTGTTGAATTGGATCCCCATATTAGCAATGTGAGTAAGTAATTTAGTTGTTTTCGGTTTATATACATGAATGTTATGTTTTTCCTGGTTGTACATTTCAGAAGTATATGCTTATGAGGTCTAATATGAGGAATTGTGTGCACTTAGATGAACACCACTTTGATTTATAGAGAATTTCCAATGTCCTATATTGATTTTTACCGGATCTCTCTTTAAATCGGTACTAAAGTTTAGAAACCGATCATGATACATTACGTAGAAGTGCAACATCTATGAGGTTGTGGTTCTAAAGTTGAAGGCATACCTTTCTTGGCCTTTTGGCTAGTCTTATCAGTTTTTTATCTGATATTGTGACCCAACGGGTCACATGGTATTAACTCAATTTTTAAAGTGGAAGAGGCCATCACGATAGCTTTCTATCAGGTCTTTCAAGCGTCGCCTTGTCGTTGCATTACTGCCTTTGCCTGGCACACCTAAATTCCAATACATACATCTGCCTTTGCCTGGATCACATATACTATTGTCTGTATCAAGGCCAGATGTTGTGCAGACACCGGTGACAATGTGATCGAAGCTTGTGGCGGTTCAAAGGCCGGCGGGGCCGGCAGAACTGGTAGCACGGCGCGTACACGGTAGGCTAAGGAAAAGGCCCCATGTTATTGGAAGAATGCAAATCAACATCAGATGCATACGGAAAGCAGTCTTTATAAAACACAATATCTCGGCTATCAAACATCATACGAGACTCCAAGTCATAAACACGCCAAGCCTTCCTATTAAGTGGATACCCCAGAAATATATATTTGCGACTTTGGTATGCAAACTTGCCACGTGGCTTTGGGAGTTGAGACGCAAAGTACAAACAACTGAACACACAAAGATGGTTGTAATCTGGAGTGCGACCATGAAGAAGTTGATGAGACGATCAGCCATTCAACACCAATGTTGGAGTGCAATTGATCAGGTAGGCAGCAGTATGGATGCATTCTCCCCAGAAGTCAATAGGCAAATGAGCTTGGAAACGAAGAGCACGAGCCACGTTTAAGATGTGGCGGTGCTTCTATTCCACTCGCCCATTCTGCTGTGCCGTGTAGACAATGGAAGTCTCGAAATGAATTCCTTTCTCATTAAAGTAACATCTAAGAGGAAGAAACTCAGTTCCATTGTCAGCTCGAACTCGTTAAACTGAATGGCGAAACTATGTTTGAATGAGAGCAAAGAACTCCTTCATCTTGGCAGGTACATTAGACTTAAATACTAATAAATAAACCCAAACAGCTCAGGAAAATCATCAGCAATAGTTAAGTAAGAAAATGCTCCACTAAAAGAAGGTGAGCCATAAGGCTCCCAAACATCACATTGTATAAGTTCAAACAAATGACTAGCCTTAAAAGTACTTAAGGGAGAACTAGTTCTATATTGTTTTTCCCGGTGACAAACGGAACAAGGAACAGTTTCATTCAAATGACTACTACTTAAAGTAATAATTGGGATAGAAGACAACACCGAAGTGGACGGATGCCCAAAACGTTGATGGCACAAAGCAGACGACGAAATGGCAGCGACAACAGAGGCGAAGACAGCGGTAGAGCTCCAAGTCTACACAACCACTAAGCCCCTCATTGCTGATCACCCACGCCAATCACTGTCCTCGTGCTGATATCTTGTAATATGTATAATTTATCGGCTAGAAAAACCAAACATTTAAAGAAGCAGTTAACTTAGCAAAAGACAATAAGTTGCAACGTAATTATGGAATAAATAAAACACGATAAACAAGAACATCGCTAAAATGTAAATTCCCGTGTTGAGTAGAAGTATAAATAGATCCATTAGGAGGGATGATATCAACATGATTAGCAGGTTCAATATCATGCAGAAGAACACTGGCACCAATAATATGATATGAAGCTTTGGTATCAAGAGTCCAAGGTAAAGTATGCTTACCTGACGTATTGTATGTATTATTCATCTAAGAGAACATGTTAAAAACCTTACTCCATTTTTCCTTGGACAAGGTGGGACCAAAAGCAGTCTGATCAGCATTGGAAAGGATGGTGTCAGTGTTGACCGCTAGTGTAGTCGATGCGGCAGCAGTAGGGGCAGCACAGGCGAACGGTGCCGCTGTAAGGGTGCGAGCTCACTGAATCTGGGTTTTCTAATCGGATGCCTGAGGTCTGTTTTCCACAAACCAATCAGGATAACCAATGATCTTGTAGCAAGTAGTAACATCGTGGCCCGTGCGGTTGCAAGGAGTACACAAGAGGCTATTCCAATCAACATCGGTGGCTGGCAAATTTCTCGAGGTGTGGCTGGCTTCGGAGCAGGGAACGACATCGGGCTCCGTGCAGCAAAGGCCATGGTGTCCAGAGTGGACTCAAGGGCATTAATAACATTCTTGTGACGCTTCTCCTGAATTGCAAGCGAGTGAACACAATCAATAGAGGGCAAGGAGGTATCTTGTGTTAAGATATGTGATCTCAACGTATGATACCCTTCATTAAGACCAATGAGAAATTGACGAACCATCTCATTCTCACGTTCCTTTGTGGCAATAGCAGCAGCAGGGCAAACACATGTCTGAGCAAACAGGTAAGCAAACAGTTCATCGCACAACTTCTTGCATCTTCCATAATAAGAAGAAATAGACTGGCCATTCTGACGACAAGTATAAATGGCCGCATGATTCTCACACATGTGTGGACCATTTACCTATAGAAAAATGCTGCTTAAGCGTTCTCAAAGTTCCTTAGCAGACCCGCAATAAGTAATACCAGACCGAATGGAAGGATCAAGAGTCTGAAAAATCCAACTAACAAGAATAGAGTTCACACTATTTGAGTCATTATAAAAAGGTTCACCAGGTAAAGGCTTAACAATAGAACCATCAAGAAAATCCTCCTTACGTTAAGCAGAAAACACATTAAACAGGGAGGTACTCCATTCATTATAATTATCACCTTTCAAGATCTTAGTACAGATTCTCAAACATGGATGATCTGACGGATGAACATAGCATGGATGAGTGTCAGGTAACACATGAGAAGAGTCACTTGCAGATTGCCTATGCGGCGGCAACCGCCGCTGCCTGTACGTCGGCCTCGAAGACGGCAGCATCGGTAACGGGTGAACCTAGAAAATTTGGCATGCAGAGAAACTGAAGTGGCGGTGGCGGACCTCCGGCAGGAAGGCCATGGGCAGCGGCGGCACCGGCATTGGCGAGCAAGGCAGGAACAACGAGTGGATTGGCTCTGATTTGAAGCTCCAGAGCATTGTCAGAAGATCGGCGGATGTCGAGATCTTTGACTTCAACTTAATTGTAGAGATCCATGGTAGCAAAAAAAGGACTACAGCGACAGTGATCGACTTCGCGACAGCGGCAGCGCGTGAAACAGGATCGAAGTGGCAGCAATGGTGGTTGAAAATTTTAGGGTTTAAGGTTTCAGGACTTTTAACTCTGATATCATGTAAAATATGAACTGTTAATACAAGATGCTTTATATATGCACCATATACAAAATCACAAATGGAATACAACATATACATAAAATTTCTGCTTCACAACCATGCCCATTTCTGGTTCAGTTCAATTATTTCCATTAAACAAACTTTGGCCATTCATTTCACAGTGCCACGGTGGCATTTCACAGATATTAAACAAACTTTCTATATCACTTATTTCCATCAAACAAGCTTTTGTTTCCATTACACTGTCATTCTTGTTTCATCAATCGGCTTCGGCCATCACAGGGTTTTTGAGAAAATATTCCATTTCATTATTCCCTCCGTCCCATCTCAAATTTCATGAAATCTTTTTCACGTCATTAAAAACTATGTTTGATCGTTACCATATTTAGGAGAAAGTCTTCGGTGAGACTGTAATGGTGAGACCAGGGAATCACAGGTTTTTGAGGAAATGATTCCATTTCATTATTTCCTCCGTCCCATCTCAAATTTCATTGAATCGTTTTCACGTCATCAAGAAATATGTTTGAACGTTACTATATTTAGGAGAAAGTCTCCAGTGACACCGTCTCACTATAAGAATGGTGAGACCAGGGATTAAACTGCAATTATAAAATTGCAGTAAAGAATGCATGGATGATGTCAGGTTGAAGGAAAGCTTGCACATCATAAAAAAACTTGTTTGACTGTTACTATATTTAGAAGAAAGTATCTTGTGACAAGATCTCACCATAAGAATAGTGTGACGAGGAATTAAACTACATTTATAAAGTTGCAACAAAGAACACGTGAATGATGTCAGGTTGAAGGAAAGCTCGCGGTACAAAATGTATGTACAGGGAATCGATCCCGCATCCACACAAAATTTTAAATGCTTTCGACCACAAACCTACAACCACTGTTGTTGATAAGATTATTATTTGAGCGTATACATCCACCATGTTTTTCATTTTTCTTTTATTAAACTATTTTTACAATTAGTTTAAAGATATATTAGTTCATGTGTTTATAATATTTATTAATTATTTTAAAGATGTAGTTTAAATTTTCTCTTTTGCGAGAGTTACAACTAGCACAATATTTAAATTAGCTCATATATTTAGAATGTTTGTTACTCACTTTAATGCTTTGTTTATCTCATATAGTTTTCGTCTTTATGATGATACTAAAAATATAAACAAAATCATTAAAATGGTTTTAAAATTATCTAAACAGATAAATTAAATAATATATTTGTTAGATGAAATTTCTCTAATAATTAACTTGCAAAAAATAAAAATTTAAACAAAATCATTAAAACTATTAACAAACTACCTGTACATATAAACTAACTAATGTATTTTTTAGACTTACATTATATTATTATCTTTACAAACTTCTTTAAATGATTAATAAACATTCTAAATGTATGAACTAATTTATATATTTTTCTAAATTATAAGTTCTATTATTATCATTTAGAAAATGAAAGTCAAAAATAAAAACAGTGAGCTCTTCATGTGAACAATAAGACTTTCGCATGAGTGCAACCTCTTATGTTATAGTTTTAACGGATTTATCCGTGGTTATACCATAAGTATTTTAAAATAAATTTTGGCAATCTATTTGGTTTAGGAAGCTATTAAAACGAATGATAAACGTTCAAAACACATTAACTAAATTATACATTTGATAATTGTGAGTTTTATCATGATTATTATTTGGTAAAAAATAAATTTTAAACAAAATCATTAAAATAGATAACAAACATTCTAAACATATGAACTAAACTAAGTATATTTATTAGCTGTGAGTTCTATCATTATCTTTAAATAAAGATGAGAGCCTAAACTAAACTATGAATATATATATATATATATATATATATATATATATATATATATATATATATATTATAGGTATAACTCTAGTAAAAAGTTAAAGTTCTAACTAAGTTTTTAAAATCATTGACAAAAATTATAAACACACAAACTAATGTATAAATACTAATTAGAGAGAAGAACAAACTACATTATATAAATGTGAAATATAATAGACAAAGTCTTGGGAAATACGGACTTTCCATATGCTTATGGAAAGATGGGGTTTAATTCGAATAATAAAAGGTAAAAGGTCTTAGTTGCAACATTAAAAATTTAGTATGCAAGGTTACAAAATTTATAACCCGGTTCATGCAACCCGAAAATTTTATCTTCATTTCTTCTAATTTACACTTTAAACCTTGGTCTTTCCATGACTTATGGAAAGACCGTCTTTCAAGAGACGCACTCAATATAATAAATTATATTGTCGTATAACTATTAATTATTAAAAAAGGCAAAGTCTTGGGAAAGACGGTATTTCCATATGCTTATGGAAAGACGGGGTTTGATTAGAATAATAAAAGGTAAAAGGTCTTAGTTGTAATATTAAACTTTTAGTATGCAACATGTAGTAGTTATAAAATTTATAACCCGGTTCATGCAACCCGAAAATTTTATCTTCATTTCTTCTAATTTACACTTTAAACCTTGGTCTTTCCATAACTTATGGAAAGACCGTCTTTCAGGAGACGGACTCATTAAAAAATAAGAATTATGAAAATCTTTCATAAATTTACCTTCCAAAAACAAATTAGCCATCTCGATCCACAATTTCTTTCTCTCATCCCACCTGCCAAAATTACATACACCAACCTTACAACGTAAAGAATGTAGGAGCACTCAAACCAGATCCTGCCAAATGCATTACCGTGCCGATTATGCAGGTGCACTCGAAACCCATCATACCAATTAAAAGTAATGCTAAATAATAATTAACTTATTCCAAAAAGAGTTGAATTGATGACTAAAACTTGTGATCAAACCACTTAAAACTATAACAATTTCATATGAGTCAAATAATTTTATCTTCAATTAAAAGTAATGTTAAATAATAATGGACTAATTCCTAAAAGATCTGAACTAATATCTAAAACTTGTGATCAAACCACTTAAAACTATGAACTAACATTTTCATCCGAGTCAAGTAATTTTATCTGTAATTAAAAGTAATGTTAAATAATAATGAACTAATTCCTTAAACTATTGTCTAAAACTTGTGATCAAACCACTCAAAACTATGAACTAAATCATCTAAGTCAAATAATTTTATCTGTAACTATAAGTAATGTTAAATAATAATGAACTAATTCCTAAAAGCTCTTAACTATTGTCTAAAATTTGTGATCATATGAACTGAAAATTTCCATCCGAGTCAAATAATTTTATCTGTAACTAAAAGTAGTGTTAAAATAATAATGAACTAATTCCTAAAAGATCTGAACTAAAATATAAACTTGTGATCAAACCACTTAAAACTACAACCTAGTAATTTCATCTAAGTGAAATAATTCTATCTATAACTAAAAGTAATGTTAAATAATAATGAACTAATTCCTAAACAAAGTAAACTAATTTACTTGAAATTTTGAACTAAAAAATTATATCAATAAAACAACAAACTAACCATATATAATTTATTTTTAATAATAACAAAATAATTCTAAAAGGGTGTTGATATATCACGCCCTGTATTTTACTAGGTTACGTCCTAATACACATATATATATATAATACAAATTTTAAATTTTTTTAAAAAAACAATGGTTCCACCTGCGTCGGCACCACCACCGTTCCCTGCCACTGCCGCCCCCAGCCTTCGTCCCTAGCCATCTGTCCCCAGCTCCACCGTAGGCCGCTGTCCCTAGCAAACCCCTAGCCCGCCGTCGCCGTCGCCGTCCCCAGCCACCCACCGTCGATGCCCCGCCGATGCCCCACCTTCGTCCCCCGCCGTGAAAATCCAGCCTAAGAAACCTCTGGTTTGGCGGGAACGGGGCAAGGAAACAAGAACGAGAATCAAAGAGGAAAAAGAGAACTGGGGCAGGTAGGGCGGAGGAGAACCGGGATGGGTAAGGCGAAGGAGAACCGGAGCGGGAGAACCGGGTGAGAAGAATCGGGCGACGAGAAGGAGAAGTGGGACCGGAGAAAGAGAGCGGGGAGAGGAGATCGGGGCAACGAGAACTGGGTCGGGGCGAGGAAAAGAGAACGGGTCAGTTGTCGGAGAAGACAAACCAATCGCCGGAGAAGACGAACCAGCGTCGCAGAAGACGAACCAGTCGCGATGCGGACCCCCTACGAATGGCCATCTCCGTCATGGGTGAAGCACCGCCGATTGCCGTCCTCCACCTCCGGCGAAATCACCGCCGACCACCGTGCACCACTGCTGGAAAACACCTCCAGTGGCGGTGGTAATGTGTTTAAATAATATTTTTATTTATTATTATTTTTACTTATTTTAATTATTAAATTGAAAATGCATATTATATATTCAATAGTATAAATAAATGGCGTAATAAAGTAAAATACAAGACGTGATGTAGCGACTCACTTCTAAAACCAGTGATCCAACCACTTAAAACTATGAACTGACAATCTCATCTCAATCAAATAATTTGATTATTAAGAATTTGTTAAATCATTAGTTATTGTGAATTGAAAATTTATATCGATTAGACAACTTTTCAATTAATGTAATTTTTTAAATAATAATAAACTAATGATCATAACCTATGATCTAAATAATTAAAACTATGATCTAAAAATCTCATTCCAAACACATAATTTTATATATTATTTGTAATAAAATATAAAATAATACAACTAAAAATAAGTGGTTCAAATAACAAAGAAATACATCTATAAATAAATTTATTTTTGGCAAAGTTTGGGGAAGACAGTCTTTCTATAGGTTTATGGAATAACAGAGTTTTATTGAAATAATAGAAAGGTAAAAGTTCATAGGTGCAATATTAAAAATTTATTATAAAACGTGTAGCGATTATAAACTTTATACCCCGATTCATACAACCTGAAATTTTTATCTTCATTTCTTTTAAATTTCATTTTAAACATTGGTCTTTCCATGACTTATGAAAAGACCGTCTTTCAATGGACGGACTTCTTATTCTTTGTGTAAAATAATTTAAAATATCTAATAGTTAATGGTAATATTTTAATTATCTTTTTTACGCTTAAAAAAAAAAGTCTAAATAATAACCACAAGTAAAATTTTACTTTTCGAAAACTACTTGTTACAAAAAATTTAACTCTATAACATATGATAATATTATTATTTACACATATATTCAAATATATGGTAAAAGTTAGACGGTGAATTTCATCATTTTTATCTTCTACAGCCGCACCCTTCATCTGATACATTGTTACAATGACTCCATAAGTTCCCTAAATTGGGATATTTCTGCATTGAAAAACTGTTTGGATAGCTTTGATCTTATGGTTCTTGAATTTGCCTTTCCAAAATAATATCCAAGTAGTCGCGTTTTTCTGGAATTTATGCAGGGAGACAGGGCAGTTTGGGTGTATCGCAATACGAACATCGAAGGCAGTCCAGCATAAAAACTATCTAAAATTCAAAGTACCAGTACAATAATACAATGCTACATCCAAACATCAGCACAAGTACTCAGTGTTTCTTATTCTCACCATCATCTTCACCCTCCTCATCCGACTCACTTTCTTCACCACCATCATTCTCACCACTTTGCGCACCTTCATTTACGACCATCTCATGGTCTTCTGGTGTGGTCTTGTGCCATTGAACATCATCTTTGATCCCAAGCTTGGCTTTTATGTCATTAACGTCACTTTGCAAGCGATCAATCTTCACATCAATACTAGACATCAACCTAAGCAATCTACCCCAAATGGACCTTGGACCTACGAAATTAGTAAATTGCGAATCAAACAAAGCATGGCAAAAAATATGAACAAATGAAAGGAATATATAAGCAAATGTAAGACTACCTAGTCCTTCACGTGTGTTTGTGGAGGGGGATGCAGCTGGTGTTCTTTGTACACTGCGATTGTACACAATCCATTCGCCCCCTTCCCAGCCCCAATGCTTGTGATCAAAATAGGCCTTATTGTAGTACTTTGGAGGTATGGGATGTGACTCTAAAGGTATTCCCTCATCCATAAGGAGCTTAGTAATCAAGTTTCCATAAGGTAAACTCCTATTTTTCCTACCTTCAGAAACAATGGACATCTCACAAAGGATTGTGTAACCGGGATTTATCGGGACCTCCTCAATGATATGGAAGAACAACATCATGGAATTAATGGTGCACTCAGTGGGATGACCAGCCGGGATCAAATTCTTAACTATCAATTCATACACCATTCGCTCCCTTATACTCAGTCTATCAAGCTTATACTCACTCGACTTAAGAACGTTCACACCATCGCCACCAAAATATTTCTTAGTCATTTCAGTAGGGCTCAGTAGGTTCCCTAGCGACGGAGAGTCCCTCACATCCCAAGAATCCCTCAGATAAACTCTCCTAGGACAATCGGGTAGGCGTAAAGATCCCTTAGTGTCTCGCATAACATATGGGCAGTTTATAGCTTTATTGATCGACTCAACAGTTACATCAAACACTTTAGAATTCACCTTAGTCCTAAAACCACCATCAACAAGTTCAGTAAAATTAGCATAGAATTCTCGTATTTCCTTATGATACGAAGGAAGGTCCAAGCATATGAGGTCAACTAAATGCTGTCGAACAAAGGGTTGCAGAAAAACATCTAAATGTTCTCTGCTAGCATTGGCCCTTTTAACCACCCTAATTTCCTTATAATTTCTGTCGGACAGATTGTTGTACCTTACTTGGTTTTCCACCGACATAAACTGAAATTGATCAAAGGCGGGTTTCGCCTTCGGTGCAACGACCTTCTTCTTCCCCTTGGAAGACTCTGCAACCGGAATGTTCGCTGCCTTCGACTGGGAGCCCTTCGCAGTGCCCTTGGTCATCCTTCGTTACCGTGAGACTGAAGAAGGTACAACATGTTATGCAACATACAAGGTACATCACTTTTTGAAAATGTGACCTCTAACCAATCGAATTCATAAGAGGCAAAAGGGCTAAACACTCGAGAATAAATTTCAATACGAATGAGATAGTTGATGTGGCCTTACACAGTGCACGATGTCGGTGAGAGTGAGTGGTTGCGGCGGTGAGTACGGTGAGGACAGGATGGTGCCTATCGGACCGGCTTCGGTACGCGGGATGTCGGAGCAGCAGTAAGAAGGGGTTCTCGCGATGTCGGCTGTGGGGGGAGTATGTGTAGGTGTCAGCGGGTACAAGGGTTCGGGAAAGAGTGTGAAACTGCGACGTTTTGGGATATTTTAGGGTGGGTGGATGTTTGCAGCAGTAAGTTTTGAAGAAGAAAAATATTGGAGAAAGAAAACAAGAGACAGAATTTACATGTATGATATTATGAAAGGGAGAAATACAGTTCCCACACTTGCCTTCCGTCATGGGTATACATAGGTGTATACAATAGATATACATTGAATAGAATGTTGGGAAAAATAACTTTGAAAAGATAAAAAGGTAAAACCTTTAATTGGTACGTAGGTGGTGAAATGTGGGTGAAATGTTCATTGAAAAGCTTAAACCTTTAATAGGGGGACTTGGGGGAAAAGAAAATTGAAAAGGTAAAAAGGTAAAAAACTTTAATAAATAGATAGGTGGTGGAATGTGGGTGATTTTTTTTTTGACAAGATAAAAACTTTAATAAGGTAGATAAGATGTGAATTATTGTTTTACATACACATGGTTAACTGATTTTTTTTTAAGATAAACCATCCAAGGATGGGGGAAATTATATAAGGCATTCTCAAGCCGTGTAATAGACAGGAAAATAAAACAGAAAGAAAGGGTGAAACCGTAGCTTAGTTGAGATATACAGGAGTGAGCCATAAGCTCTTGAAGCAACAATTGTTGCTTCCAAAATGATGAATGGGAGGTAATTAAAAGTTAGAGGATTACAAAAACTGTTAGTCTATCTGAGAAGATCATCAAACTTGTTAGTGAATCGTATTAACGAAACACAAGACAGTCAAAATCACCCCAAATAGACTAAATAGCTTATCCTCTACCAGAAAAATCCCTCGATCTGTACGGTGCAGCAAGGCCGTATGATCCATATGATGCAGTAATTGGGATCCCTCGATCCTTATGCCATCCATTTGATGCAGCTTCAAACCTACAAAAACCAGTTCAAATGAGTAGCATCCATTCAATGTACCATCCTTAATGATGGTGTACCTATTTGATCTAGTCTAATTAAACCTTGAATAGTATTGGAGAGCATGTGAAATCTAAACAGGGAGGTACTATTCTGGGTTTTGAGACAAGCTTTAGCCAGTGAATCTGCAACCAGATTTGCTTGTCTATGAATATGCACTAAGCTAATATCTCTCAGAATTTGGTGAGTATCATCAGATAACTGAAACAGTTTCCAGTGTGCTTGTAGTGGATCTAGAACAAAATGAACTGCATATAGACAATCTGATTCCATAGAAACAGGCACAGAGTATCCTACACACTTATTTAAAGCAAACTGAATAGTATTCAACTCAGCTTCCAGAGGAGAATTAGCCTGTGTATATTGAGTGTGAGCTGCTATGAAACTACCTCGGTTATCTCTGATAATCATACCAAGTCCACACATGTTAGAATGACAACACCATGCAGTATCAACATTAATTTTGTAACCCTTACATGGCTTAATCCAAGCAATTTTGAAAATTTTTGGCTTCGGGGGAGCTTTGATCAGGGGTAAAAAGGAGTGGTCAGCAATGCTTAAGTCAATTTGGGAGGCTATGAAGACAGGTTTAGCACTAAAGAAGTAGAAAATTTGATCCCTTGTTAGACTGAGCACTAAACTTGTTAATGGCATGGTAGAGTCATATAAGCATTTATTCCTCATCTTCCAAAGGTTCCAGCATGTTATTACAGAAGCAGTTCGAATAATTATAGAATGCAAATAACTCAAGCCAGGATAAGTGAGATAGCATGATAGTCTTTCCCATATAGATGAGAAAGATCTGTCCCTGATTCCCATGAAGTGATGCACATTTTTCCAAATTTGCACAGCAAAATTGCAGGAATTAAAGAAATGATCCAGAGAGTCCTCATGATTGTTACACATACAGCATTTGGAAGGCAAACAAAATTTCATTTTTTGCGGGACATTATCAAAAGGCAGATATGAGTTTATCAATTTCCACATAAAAACAGAGATTTTCTTTTCAATTCTAGAACACCAAAGATGTTGAATAGAGGCAATTGTATCTCTCTGGGTTCTGAGCAACTGATAAGTGGATTTAAATGAGAACTCACCCTTGATTCCAGGTTTCCATATAAGCCTATCCTCTCTGTGAATTGAGAGCTTTGATTCCTGTAAAAGAGAGATAGCATAAGCTGGTAGAAGAGGAGAAATTTCCTGAATCAAAGCTTATTTATTTGTGATGAACTCAGAGACTGTACAGGCAGCAGGTATATTAACCAGATGTTGATCACAGAGATCCATAATGGGACCTATATCTAACCAATTCGATGTCCAGAAATTGCAGTCACCTCTACCTACTATTACTCTAGAATTAGATTCTGCCCATGCATTAAATGAACAAATCCTCTTCCAGTTAGGAGAAGACCTAGAAGAGGGAGGCAGTGATGCAACAAGATAAGTCCATAAAGCCTCAGTCTTTTGATATTTCCACCATAGCTTTACTGAGCATGTATTTATTATGGTGGTTATTGATCTAAAACCTAGGCCATTTTGATTAATAGGAAAGCAAAGGGCCTCCCATTTCCTCCATGTTCTTTTAGGTTTCAGATCACTAGACCCCCAGAAAAATCTGCCAAGTTTTTTCTCTATGACAGCAATGATCTCTTTGCTGGGTTTTAGAACTGACCATATATGCTGAGGAATAGAATAGATGCATGACTGTATAAGTGTGCTTTTTCCCCCAGTAGAGAGCCATTTATTTTTCCAGCTACCTATCCTATTGTCTATCTGTTCAATTAGTGGCTGGAAAAAGATCTTTTGTGCAATCCCAGTAAATATAGGAACTCCCAGATATGTAAATGGTAGGCTCCCTATTTTCATACCTAGAATTCTTTTTATATTGTGAACTGTGTGAACAGAAGCATGTTTTCCTATAAAGATGTCACTTTTACTGTAATTTATCTTTTGGCCAGTGACATATGGACAGGAAAGCTTTAAATCTAATCAAAGTCTGATTACCAGCAGTTAAAAAAACCACAGTGTTATCTGCATAAGACAAATGTGAGATTTGGAGAGAATTACCTGGAAGGCCATAATATGCCAATTTACCATTATGAAAAATGAAGGCTAAACTCCTAGTAAATGCCTCAGAAAAAATGTTAAATAGAAAGGGAGAGAGGGGGTCACCCTGTTTGATACCCCTCGTAGATTGGAAGAAGCCAGCAGGCTTACCATTTATTAAAATAGAGAACCATGCCTGTGATAGATTCTTCATAATGTAAAAGATGAATTTAGCATGAAATCCAAATTTGGCAAGGACACAATTAAGAAAAGACCACTTAACTCTATCAAAAGCCTTCTTAAGATCTAATTTAACAATGCAGTTGGGGTCTTTTTGCTTCCTGTTCAGAAATCTTACCATTTCTTGCAGGTAGATGACATTATCCGAGATGTCTCTACCTTTAAGGAAAGCTGTTTGGTGTGGAGAAATGAGTTTGGGCATTAGAGGTTTAAGTCTTTCCATTAGAACTTTGGAACAGATTTTGTTAATTACATTGGAAAGACTTATTGGCCTGTAGTCATCAAAAGAAATAGGGGTTTTTTTTTGGGAATAATTGCAATCCAATACCCTAGGAATGTTATTCGCGGTTAGAAAATCATAGACTGCAGATAGCAAATAATTTGCAATTATGTCCCAAGATTTAATGTAAAACTTAGCTGTGAAACCATCTGGGCCAGGGCTGCTGTTCTTATTTAGACTAAGAACAATATCCCTGAGTTCAGACAATGAAACAGGTTGCAGGAGTCTATCATTATCCTCTTGAGTAATTAATTTGGGAATCTGGCTCAAGAAATGAGATTGGAAGAGACTGCTATCGGGTGAGCTATCATTTGTTAAAAGATCCTGGTAATAGTGAATGGCTTCATTCTCTATATCCTGTATATTATCTAACCACTGACCATTGCTACTCTTTATTTTTGTGATCTTTAGTCTACTTTTTCTTTCCTTAACAGAGTTATGGAAAAAACTAGTGTTATTGTCCCCTTCCTTTAGCCATTTAATCCTAGCCTTGTGTTTCCAAAAACTTTTTTGTTCTGCTAAAGCCCTAACCAACTTAGCCTTAGCTTTCTTCAGTTTAACCAGATTGTCACCAGAATCATTAAGGCCATATATGTGTTCCTGAGCTTCCAAAGCAGTTTCAGCATGCACAACATTATGATTTATATTACCAAAATGTTCCTTATTCCAGATTTTTAGCACTTTTTTCAGTCTTATGAGTTTAAGAAAGAAACCAAGCATTCCTGATTTATTAAGAGGAAGATCCCAGTTTTGTTTAATTACATCACTGAATTCTTTTCTTTTGTACCAGGTGTTCAAAAATCTAAATGGCCTAGGGTTAGATGGGATATCACTGCCAATAGTAAGAAGCATAGGGTTATGATCTGAAGAAATCCTATTCAAAATATGAACAGAGGAGGCAGGAAAAGAAGATGACCAAGAAGGAGTACAGAGACCTCTATCCAATCTTTGAACAGTAGGGTTCCTTAGTCTATTATTACTCCAAGTAAAAAGGTTACCCACTGTATTAATTTCTTCCAAATCCATTAAATTAATAAATTCATTAAAGTCCCTCATACTACCCAGTTTGGGAGTAGAAGGTCATTTACATTCATTTATAGATGTAATGGCATTGAAGTCTCCTATGAAAATAGAATCTGAGTGAGTAATGGACTTGAGATCGGACCAAAGATCTTTCCTACCCTTTCTAGTTCTGAGACCATACACAAAGAAAGCATCCATGCTTTTATTCAAAAGGGGACTATTCAATGTAACAGCTAGGAATTGTAAATTGTCACATTTAACTGTTAGTGATATACTAGAGTTCCAAAAGAGCCAGATCTGGCCATTAGATGCATACATACAGTTGTCATACTGTAACAATTGTCTATAAGAATCACATTGCATGTTGTCATGTTTCGGCTCAATTAAACAAATAAGCTCAAACCTGTGTCTATTGATCAAGTTATGAAGTCTTAGCATCGAAGTATCCATTCCTCTTAGATTCCAAACCAGAAATTTAATCTTAAGTGTTGTGTTATTCATAGGGAAATATTATTAGAGCTTTTTGATCTAGTCATGATAGTATTTAACTGAGTTAAATATGTATCATTACTCTGATTAGTTACTTTTTCTGTTTGTTTCCTTTTTTTTGCTTGCTTGATTTGGAGTGTAGGATAGTAGAGCTTACCTGGCTTATCTGAGTAGCTCTACTGCCAGTACCATTGGTAGGAGAAGCCTCCAGGTGATCAGTTTGAACCATCGGGGACTTTACTGTAATAGAATCACATGCAGCAGAAAACCCTGGGACCTCAGCAATGTATGGGATGTCACATTGAGTAACTTCATCACTGGATAAGTCTTCATCCGCAAGGGGGAGAAATCTATTTTGCCTGTGTTTCTACTGAGAGAAAATAAAGTTTTTAGCAGCAATAATGGTATTAAAAGGTGAGAAAGATTTACCCCATTTGCTAGGAAGATCATCCTTAGCAAAAACTTTCTTTGTATTGAGATTTGGTGGAGCAGATAGAGATTGCTTGGTCAGATGTGTAGGAGACTGAAGTAGAGAGTGTATGCACTCTGCAGTATCATCTTGGATGGCCTTAAGGTGGTCAGCATTGACGGCATCAAAAACCTGCTCAGCTACTAAATCCTGATTAGGAACTTTAAACTGTTCTGCAGCATCTGTATCGTGTCCAGAAGCCTGAGTATCCCGAATCGGATCAGAAAACATCTGCTCACCAACAGCTTCAGGGAAAACATTGTTCTCAGGAAGCTTAGCCTTCTCTGCATGAGGTGACTCAGATACCCCATCCTCTTCGACATTTGTAAGTGATACAACCTGTTGCTTTGGAACATATTTGAACTTCTGTGAGGACAGAGTTTTGAGTTTCTTAGTGGCTGAAACACCAGAACCTTATGGCTTATTGCTATCAGCATGCACTAAGCTTGCAATTTCATTAACACCCCTTTGTTGATCCCCACTCTGAAATACTGACTTTCCAGGACTTGATTCCCTATGGCTAGGATTGAATTTATCCATCTTATGGTTCCTTGATCTCTTAAGTTCCGGATGCAAATAAATGCAGTGTGTATCGTCATGTCCTATAGATTTGCAGTGGTTACAGTATGGTGGAAGGTCCTCAAATTCTAGGGGTAATTTAACCACATTATATTCTATTCCATCCTCCTCAATACCAACTCTAATGAATGATGGCAGCTTTTTTTTCAAGTCTATTTCAACGCACATCTTAACTACTGAAGGTCTCGAGAGAGCAGCAGTAGCAGCATCCATCTTAATATAGTTCCCTATTTGATTCCCCATGGATTCTAACATTGCAGTATTGTAGAAGAAGACAGGAACGTAGGGGATAGTGACCCATACCGGGACTATGGAAGATTCTGCCTCAGGCGAGAAATTGGTAGTCCATTTGAGAACCTTCATTGGGGCATGATTGAAGATCCACTGACCTTTGAGCCATAGCCTCTGGTAATCCTCCTTGTCTTGAAACCGAATTAGGACATGTCTCTTGCAAACTTACCCACTACGGCATTTTGGTAGTGAGAAGCCAAAGTTTCAGCGTCTCGACGAGATACCAAATAGGCTATATCTCCCTTGTAATGGGTTTTCGGCACAATTTTCGGGTTAGAGGGGAGGGAGACATTTAAAGGTGGCAGGCGATTACCTAAAGCTTGAAGAAAAGATTTGGCCGCAGGGTTGCCACCGCGGCTAGGCGGAGGAGCCGCCATAAGCAAGAAGAAAAAACCAGTTTTTGACCGTTATCAGATAAGGAAAAGGAAGAAGAAGAGGAAAAAAGCGAGAAGGAAAGTTGCGTTTTGGTTAGTGTGTGTTTCGCACTATTTCGCACCTAGATACAGTAAATTTTCGCTCTCGTTTTCGCTGATGGTACACACACTCACATGGTCAACTGTGAATTATCAGATGTTGTATATCAATTTTATATGTTGCACGTAAATCTAACAATTTACCATGTTTGTGTAGTCGTTTACTTATTTTTATACACTCAAATATATTTATTACGTATTACATTTTAACTGAGACAATTGAGAGGTCATCGCTGTATCTCTCAAAGTTATTATTGCCCTAAATGCTTCACATCCACAATTAAGTGAATA
This sequence comes from Rubia yunnanensis, assembly GCA_037428765.1. Lineage (NCBI taxonomy): Eukaryota > Viridiplantae > Streptophyta > Magnoliopsida > Gentianales > Rubiaceae > Rubia > Rubia yunnanensis. Next base: position 44,978,445 of record CM075065.1, read on the forward strand.
ATGATAAATCGGGGTTGTCCACGAGGAAGATGGATCTTCCTAAGTGTTTAAACACATAAGGTGGATACTAGACTAGATATATATATATATGTGTGTGTGTGTGTGTGTGTGTGTGTGTAGATATAAAAGCAAGTCAAGGGGGGGGGGGGGTAGTGGTTGGTTTTTATGAAATTAAAGACAAGATAACTAACAAAGCTAAGTAACTATGCAAATAATCAAACAAACTAAGAAAAAAAGTTTAGAACTACAAAAGACAAATCCTTGGGTGTAATTGATGTCCACTTCCAAACCTCATATAGGGCATAAAATCATTCACTCATTCTATCACATTCTTCACCTACGAGGAATGCTATCACTTCCATTTAAATAGATAGACATTCTTTTCTTTTTAAGAGTAATTCACAAAGACGTTCAACGACCATTTGCAAATCTCATTAATGATCACTTTTAGGCGAACCACACCATAAAAGGTATTTCATCAATGACATTATATACGAAAGACCATAGATTTGATAACAACAAACATTCGACCAAATGCATAGCTATTTAACCAAACAAAGCATTCATGAGGTTAAACATAGAACAAACCAAATTCAAGATTCAACCAAATTCAAGATTCAATCTTTCACTTCACATTATACACAAGAAGTTCTAATTTCATGTTCTTGGATTTTCATGATAAATGAGATAAGAAATTGGCCACTTTCCTAACACCTTAACATTTCAATCATACAAACATTTCATATTCTCAAAAACCCATGGCATAAATGAAGTAAAACATTACATTAAGAACACATGAATGCTAAATAACAAAAGATTCAAGAAAGAATGAAATAGAGGTTCTCATACATAGGCTTGGAAGCTTCAATCAATTGATCCCAAGTACAAAACTAACCTAGATATCAAAACCCATAACATAATAAAAATCTACAAAGAAAGAAGAAGAAATTGAAGAAGATGATGAAAATCTAGGGTTTTGGAGCCCCCTAGTCGGGCCTAGAGAGCTAAGGAATGAGTGGATGAAATGCTATTTATTATACAAGAAAAAAGGAGTAAAATGCAAGTTGCGGGGCAATTTCCATGAGTCATGACACCTCCTTCGCAACTTGCAAACACATCAGGAAATTTATGAGAATTGTGAGCTCTCAGGTCAACATTTCACGAGCCGCGACACACATTTTGCGAGTCGCAACACAAAAAAAATCCAGTTTTGTTTTGCTTCCTCCGGGTGAACCGTTGATATGTTTTAGGAGTTTTTGTAGTCGTTTTTACAGTGCTCGAGAAGAAAAATCCAATGATACCACCCTTGGAGGCTGGTTCTTCTCGGATAATTCTCATAAATCTGCTTCAAATTATAGATCATTCTCCATCCTCTACTTTGCTCTCCTTCTTCACTTTATCTTCTACCGCTTTATGAGTGGTCTTCCATCTTCTACTATCCTTGCGAATGACCTTCACTAAACCACTCCAAAGTGCTTACAATCAATCTACAAATTAATCTCAAAAAAAGGAATTTAGATGCTCGTAAGGACCAAAAATTCATTAAGACTATAAATAGGTTACAAAATGAAGGATTTTGATATGAAAACTGAAAACGGTAATCTGAACCCCTTATGATATAAACCTACCTAAAACTAGAAATCTTACAACAAAAAGATAACAAAAGAGATGTTGAATGATTTGGAAAATACATGCATTTGACGTCTCATCCATAGTGGATATTAGGGGTTTATAAATGCCTGTATCAGGAATGATTGCAGTCCTCTTCCGAGTCTATAAATGAAAGAGCAAATGAACGAAACTAAACAACAATACCATTGATCATCCTGATAAAATAAAACGATTCTAGGAAAATTTAAGATAGTTTGGTACACTTTATAACATTTTCAAAACCTTAATTGGGAAATCTAAAATTTAGCATTGAGCAATAGAGGATACAAAGATCTAGTCTTCTCCTCCATTTTCCTCTGCTTGCACTCATGGTAATACACCGTGAACATCAACATGTATTAGTTATAACTGAACTAAAAATGTAAAAAGAAGATGAAACACAAACACATAAAAGTAAACAACAAATGCACAAACACATAATTGCACAAGTCTAACCAGAACCTATTAATACAAGAACAAAGCAGTGAAAACATCAAACTGATAGAAGAACTCCATAACCTAAGCAAATAATTCAGAAAAATCAAAACAAATTGAACAAACACATAAACAAGAACAAATGATCGATCAATGAACACATAAAATAAAATAAAAGGGAAAATTAACTTCAAACACGCCGGAATAAAAGTCGTGAGGCCAAGCAACCACCGTGTGTGGCACATGCAATCATTACACACCCGGAGCAACCACTGCATAGCGCAAGCGAGCACGAAAAAATAAACCGCACATTGGAAAACACCTAGTTCAATAAAAAAATACTGTAATTAGTTTCACAAAATGTCATGTAACATCAAGCAAAAACCTACCACCTTCACGTCTTCCTATCTAATTCACATAAATACATATATGAAAAATCAAAATGTATAGAAAATGAGTTTAATCACCAAAGTATTGCTTCAAAATTATATACTAAGTACCAAGCTATGGAGAGAAAAATAAAATCTAGTGTTACAATTATAATAATTACAAAACCATAAAAAACACTCTTCTTGCATAATCCAACAAGCTTTAAGTTATCTAAGAGTCATGAAAGAATGAAGTAGCACATACATAAGTAACCCACAGAAACTCATAAATTCATCTTTCAAAGCTAAAATTAGAGCCTATTAACACATAAACAAAGAACAGAAAACATCAAACTAACAAAATGTAACCACAATATTAGAAAGTAACATGATACAATTTCAACTCCCTAAATATGGAACAACATGCATACTTATGTAAAATAAACAAATAAAACACTAAAAAACCTGATTCAAGCACAAAAGCAGAGAATCGAACACATTAAAACGACCAATGAACACATATACTTTAAGAAAGGGGAGAAAGTACCTTTAATGGTTGTGGAAGAACATTCCAGTGCAATTTTCACAACATTACTTTGAATTCACTTGCAGATAATAAAGAAAAACATATTAAGAGGTGAGAATATGTCGGAATAACCACGATGAAGCAAAAGTAATCAAAGATCAAAACTAGAAAATTAGAAAAAAAAACCACATCGCTAACCTTCGGACCATCGTTTGCGAAAGGAATTTCAAATTTCTCCTAATTAGTATCACTTTGACACGATAAACCTCGGCCACCCCCTCACGGATCACCGCACTGCATGCACCACATCATGATTGGAATCTCACAATTAGCCTGAACGATGTACTCCGAACCTGATCAAACGGCGACATCACCCAAGGATTCCTCCAATAAATGTTGGCATTGGCGTTGCGCCACAACATCAGCCAGAGTGTGAGACAAAGAAAGTAGAGAGTTGAATTTGTGCGGTTGTCTTTGAGAGGATGAAGAATCATATGAAAACAAAATATTTTTCTATAATTGCATATTGGTCCTTCCGTATATTGTTATTCTTTAGATCTCTGTCTCTCCATTAACAGTCGTGAGATCGTGTCACACAATTATTTATATTTAATCAATCCTAACAAAGATTAAAATATTACTCCCTTTTCCACAACCAAATTTACACAGAATCTTTTTTACGGTCTCCAATAAATATGTTCGACTGTAAATATGTGTAGGTACGGACGATAACGACACATAAAAAGTGATATAAAGAAACTACATGTAACGGCGAAACTAATAGTATCTCATACGATAAAATTATTGTCCATATATGCATTCAAATATGTGGTCAACATTCGACAACTTTGACTGAAAAAATGATTTTGTGCAAATTTGGCTGGTACGGAGGGAGTACCATTTATCATCAAGTAATTTTTAACAAAATTTTATAACTAAGTAGTTTTTTTTGCTAAATGTAATGCCCTCATCCCGCGAGTATTGGAATGTTTACTTTTTCACGATCCTCAATGATCATGTTTGTCCTTCATCTCTAACTACATATAACAATTCCGCATAAAAATTGATATTTAGAAAATAGATGTTAAGATGAATATAACAATATATCATATAATATTTTTATTATAAATATATTAATTTATATTTAGAGTCAAAGTTTGCCAAGTTTGAATTGAAAAAGTAAACATGCCAATACTCGAGGGACGGAGGGAGTAGTTCACTAACTCGTATTCACATTCTAGTACATTCTAGTAATTCACATTCTAGTGCAATCCAACCAACTACTACTTATATTCAATAATTATTCCAAATTTCGATGTGAGTCAAACTATGTTTTTGTGTGATTAAATTTTTAGTCAACCTTGTTGTTTGTGAGATTTAACTGTTGATAAATTGGGCGGTTATACTGAAATTGGAAAAAAATATTATAAAAAAATACTACACTTTATACGATGGATGTATGTGGTCTTATACATATGCGTGTTATGTGTATTTATATATGGTATACTTTCGTCATAAACGATAAGTCATGAATGGTTAGAAACTTAGAGATTTCTAAGTTACACTGATCAAAATCACAACCAACGACATTATGAGGTGATTTACTTGTTATTTGTATGAAATTTACTCTATCATATATCATCAAATACGTCCGTGTGTGTATATATATATATGCATATATATATGATCAAATGACTTTGGTGGCACCTTAACTATCATGATCGGCCACCTTCGGCCCTCATCTTTTTTTGGAACACTTTTGACCCCCCAACTTACAAAATTGATGAATTGTGGACACTCCATCAGGTAAACCGTTAACCTATGCTTTTAACGTTAATTTTAAGGGCAAAAGGGATATTTTCTATTTCTCTTTTCCTTTTTCTTTTACTCTTTCCCTTTCTCATTCCCCTTTTCTGCCGCCCGTCACCCCTGCCATTCCCTTTCTCCTTTTGTACTGCAAGTACCATAAGAAGTACATCCTAATGAGTACCAAACATATAATTCTGATCTTTTCTTTCTCCATAGTAGTACTAAACATCCTTATGAGTAGGGGCGGAACCAGAAATTTTTTTCAGGGGAGGCTGAAAAATTTTCGGCGTCTGGCATGCAGAGGCGTCCGGCGTCCGGTTTATGTAAATTGATTTATTTTTCATCGATTCAAATTCAATTTAATAAAATATCCCTAATTGATAATTAACAAATGAAAATAAAAAGTTCATAAAATCATATTCATCTAAATTCAATTTAACAAATATCCCTAATTGATAATTCCATAAACCGATTATGACAAATTGACAATTTCATTGTCACATACAGTTATACAAAATAAATCAAACAATTATAATTTCAACTAAATTCCAACTAAATTTCAACTAAATATGCAATTCAACTAAATCAATTTATGCAATTCAACTAAACTTCAACAATCATATATAATACAACCATATAAATTCAATTCAACATCCAATCTAAAAATCATGTTCACATTATACATATATTTAAGTTTTGAAGAAATAAATTAAAAAGACAAAAAATTATAAACCCTAAAATTAATAAATATTAGCAATTTAGCATAAAGAGAAGAGAACTAGAGAAGACTTACCGTGGTTTCAGGTTTGGAGTCTTGGAGAGGCGGCGGGGTGGCGCGGCGGCGGCGGCGGTGGTGCGGCGGCGTGGCTGAGCGAGTGAAGTGACGGAATGAGGCAAGGAGCTGCGGCTTGCTGTTCTTGTTCCCGCCTCCAGCTCAAGCATTTATAGGATGATTAAGGCTATTGGATTGGGCCGCTCAGTTTTTGGCCCAATCCATTTCCGATTTCTTTTTTTTTTTCATATTACTTAGTAAAACAACGTCGTTTCACTAACGTGAAACGACGTCGTTTTACTACTTAGGTTATAAAAAATTAAAGCCAAACGAAACGATGTCGTTTCACTAACGTGAAACGACGTCGTTTTAGTGCGTACGACTGCAAAAAAAAGAAGGCCGCAGTGCGGCCTTCTTCTTCGGCGAGCAGGAGCCGCGCTCAGCCGGAGACGCGCTCGGCCGCGCCGGAGACGCGCTCCCGCCTCCTCCTAGCTCCGGCCGGCGACCGAGGTAGGGCTGGAGCCCTACCTCGCGTATCAATAGATCCGCCACTGCTTATGAGTACTAGTGGAACCCAAACACCAAGTTCTGCTGTTGCAGTGATGCCGCCACCGCCGCTGGATGGAATACAAAATTTGGTTGATACTGCGAAAGCGTCCGGTTATCGCCGAGGAGTTGTACGTTGTGGTACAACCCCTAAGTGTTAGCCATAATACAGTTTGATTGGGCGAGATAAAGAAGATTGTGGTCTTTAATTGCGAGATGGGCGAGAAATCAATGGACCAAGTTTTTGGGTGAAGGATGAATAGAAAGTCGATCTTGAATTTTGCTGGTTTCCCTTCCTTGTCCGACATTGGACGATGGTGATCCCCCGCCTCCGGCTGCTTTCCCTTCCCCCTTTCCCCTGCCTACCACCCCTGCTTTTCTTCTTCTCCCTTTCCGCAGCCTACCACCCCTGGCCTTCTCTTCCCCTTTTCCACTGCCCGCCACACCTGCCCTTCCCCTATCCCTTCCCGCCGCCCAACACCCATGAAACCCCCACCACAAAAAAAAACCCACATGCTAGGATGTCGCCGTCAACCACCTCTCCTTCTACAACCTCCACGCCGTCCATGGAAATATCACCGCATAAAACATTACCCTGCAACCCGCCATTTGGAGAAGAGCCGGAGGAGAATAATGTTTCTGAAGCCTTTTCTGACGGGGAAAAGGAATAGGAACATGGGTGGCACTGGGGAAGGGGGTGGTATAGAGGAATGGGAATGGAACGGGGGAAAAGGAAAAAGAAATAAGAAATAAGAAAATAGAAAAGAAAGAAAAAAAGGGAAAATGGAAAAAACTATTTTACCCCCTTAAAGCTGACGTTTTGACTAGATTTGACAGTTTGACCTGGTGGAGTGGCAAAGATTCACCAGTTTTGTAAGCTGCGGGGCCAAAAGTGTTCTGGAAAAAGACGAGAGGCCGAAGGTGGACGATTGTGGTTGTTAAGGGGCCACCAAAGTTATTTTCTTACTATATATATATAGTACACCGTAATATAATGAGAACCAGAACTGGTAATACTTTCATCTCATGTGTATTTAAAAATTACAAATATTTGGTTGAGACAGTCTCACCTAATCTTATGGTGAGACGGAGGTATATATACAATTATTTAAAGATGGAGATGACAAGGGGTATTTTCTGTAATTTCTAAAACTTTGCTTTGCACTTTGTCTCGCCATAAGTTATGGTGAGACGGTCTCATATGAGTCTTTCTCTTCAAAATACACAAAATTTTGTTTTAAACTGACTAACCATTAGATGAAGTTATTTTTATAATTGATATAACTAATAAAGTGATTTGATGTTTATTTTTATTTATTGTAACGAGGTTCCTATAAGTTCAAAAACTTTCAAAATGTCTTTGAGCGTATAGATAATTATAATTAGACCGTAATAGTTATTGAAACGAGGTTTTATCTTGATTGATCTAACTGTTAGTCAGTTTTACAGGATATTTTCTCTTAATAAAGATAAATTCATATCTCACTTTTAAGGGATTTAACTTCGTTAACATTACATAAAAATTATACTCTGGGGATACCATACTGAACGCACCCAAGAGATGCAGCATAATTTACCCATATATATATATATATATATATATATATATATGTGTGTTTTTGTTTTTTTTGATATATCATTAATGGATTATTATTTGTTTCTCTACTTAGTATCGTATGGACGACATTATAAGGTAATTTAATTGTTAGTACTCCCTCCGTTTTTTTTTCATTGGCACCTCTCTTTTGGTGTTAGAATTGAGGAGATGCTAAATGAGTGGATAAAATTGAATTGAAAGAAGAGAAAGTAAAATGAGTGGATGTAAAAACCTTAAACTTGCTCAAAATAGCAAGTGCCAATTAAAAAAAACACCACTTTTAGTAAGTGTGCAAATGAAAAAAAAACGGAGGGAGTAGTATAGAAATCAGGTTGTCATATATCATCAAATATGTTTGAATTGTTCATACTTATTGTGTCAAATATAACTACTAAATAATTATTGTTTGTCTATTCAAGACGTACACAAATGATCAACGAAGGTAATTTAAATTGTTATTTGTATATAATTCATTTTATCATATACTGTCAAATATGTTCGTATTATTTATACTCCCTTCGTTTCAGGGAAACTACACACTTTCCGTTTCAGCTGCCCCATACAAATTTGCACACTTTCTATTTAAAGAAATATTTAACTTTTAAAAAGACATATTTATCCTAAAATATTTAAAATTTTACAAAAACCCACCCACCAACTACCCACCCACCTAAACCCTATTTCTTCTCACACCCTCTCTCTTCCCTCTCCCCCATTAGCCGCCCACTTCTTCTTCTCTTCTTTGTTCTAAACTTCTCCCATCTTCCCTCCCTCATATCTTTTCCCCTTCTTTCTTTTATAATCCAGCGTGCTAATATTGCTTAGATAATAATTTTGTAGCTTTAAAAAACTTTGAATTACTATGGTGTTAGAGGGTTGTGGTGGTGTTAGAGGGCGGTGGTGATGTTAGAGAGTGGAGATGGGCAATGGTGGTACTAGAGAGCGGAGATGGCGGTGGTGCTTGAGGTCGGAGACAGGTGGATATGAGCGGAGATGGATGGGGGTGATGATTGAGGCCAAAGATGAGTGGAGAATGGGTGGAGATGATGGGCAGGGTGTGTTGATAATTGGCGGAGATGGGTGAGGTCGGAGAGCGGCAACACTGGAGATGGAGGAGGATGAGGCAGTGGAGATGAGCGAGGTTGCGGTGGTGCTCGATGATAAAGGAGCGAAGTAGCAGATCTGGGATTGAAGAAGATGACTTTGCTGAAGAAGACACATGAAGTAGGGATATTTTGACTTTTCAAGTCAATGAAATTAAAAGAAGGATTTTCTCCCTCCGCGGGCCCCCCTAATAGGGAATGTACATATTCTATGAAACATTATTTCTAAATTTTTATTTGTTTCCCTATTTAGAGCAGATATACAAAACGATTAACGACATAATTTGAAATAAAATTAAAAGAGTTCGTCTCTTGCGAGACCGTCTTACCATAATACCAAGGGTCAACGAGAATATAAATTAAGAGCTTTTTAAATTTGGGGTCAATTTACAATAATTATTGACATGAGGTTAATTTTAAACACGGGACAAATTTTAGGGTTTAGAGTGCAAATTATAGAAAAGAAAAGGGGAAACGATGGTCTGAAATGAACTCTGACGATTTCTGGAAAATTGAGCTCTCCTGCAATTGGCATGGAGAATGTCAGTGACAACAAAATCAAACCACTTTAATCACTGCCCGGCGAGAAATCTCAATTCCAGTCCCCTTTCATTATCGCACGTAGGGTGCTCTTGCAATATTCCATCAGTACCACCTCCGTAAATTAGGGGAGTACAACAAGGTCCGGCTGTTCTTGTAAGTTTATTTCTCCCCCGTACGATTACGTCTCAGATACTAAACCACGGATGCTCTACCCCCTAGGCCTATAAATGAGGCAAATGGAGGTAGGACCCTTATCGATGACACTAGGACCTTTTACAACCCTAGCTTGCTACTATTTGCTATTTCTACTCGTAACCCTTTAGACCAACATGCCAGCTAAGACTGGTGTGGTGTTATTATAGAAGTAAAACTCAAAAAAGACCTACGTGCACGCACCCACGTGGACCCAGGCCCTGCCACCCATATCACATCCAGGTTTCTCTTCCCCGAGAGGTATAATATTTTCACCAACATGAATGTAGACTAGAATGTGTGCTACGGAATGTACCATTCATGCAATTATAAACAATTCAAGAATAAGCCATCATAATATCATAAGCACATAGAGTTATGATGAACTAAGAATCTCACAAAACACAATCAACACATGAATTCAAATTTATCCCCAAGCTATGAAAACTACTTCCTGGACATGGAATTCAAGTATTTCATTGAATTCCACTAGGGCTAAAGCAAATAAAAAAAGGAAAAAGAGAAAAAATCTAGAGAGAAAAGAAATGTTTCTCTCTCTAAGTTGCTTTTCAAAATACAAAATATGATCCAAGACTACTAACCCTAGTAACTAAGGGTAAATTTATAGCAGTAGGGGACTGGGCCTAAAAATAGGTCCAAAATAGGCAAAAATAGGTTAAAACCCTATTTAGCCGCCACTAGCAAGGACAACCGTGGATGGTGCGGTCCACGCCGCTTATGTGGCCTCATACCGGTGCAGGGCATACGATCGAGCACGGGCCATTTACATTGCTGGCGCAGGCCGTGGGATCTGGAGTGGGCCACTTTGCATCGCTAGTGTAGGGCGGTGGAACTAGCGCGGGCCATTTTGCATTGCAGGTGCAGGGCACGAGATTTGGCGTGATCCGTGCTGGGAGCGGTCCGCATCGTCTGGCGCAACCTATCGTTAGGAGAGTCATTTTTGCACATCTGATATGCAGTCCAAGTCGTTTGGCATGGGCCGTCATCAAAATTATTATTTTGCTCAGCCTTTTGACACGGGCCGCTCAATTCTTCACATCCCGCTGGATGGTCTCAACATTTTACACTTAGAACGGTGAGGGCCGTGTAAAATGGGATGGTCCACACCCATACTTAGCAATTTTAGGGTGAAAAAATAGCACTTGATCACATGGCCTATAGGAGTTGGCACAACCCGTGCCAGGTTTTAGCACGGCTCGTTCTGCTTGGAACGACTCGTGCCAAAGACCCTTGGCACGGGCTGACAGGCGCGGGCGGTCGTCGTGCCCGCGCACCAAAAGATAATTTATAAGCCCTCAATGCTTACTTTCTACAACTAGGTAGATAGTGGCAAATCGGGGTCGTCCAAAGAGAAGAGGGATCTTCCTAAGCGTCTAAGCACACAAATGGTTGATATACTAGGCTAGGAGTAACTATATTTACACACACTTAAAAGCAATGTAAAGGGGGGGGGTTGGTTGGTTGGTTGGTTCCTAAGTTACGAAAGTAAAAAGACAGGATAACTAGCAACGTCAAGTGACTATGCTAATCATCAAACGAAACTAAAGAAAAGGGGTTTTAAACTACAAAGATAAAATGCCTTGGGGGCAACGAATATCCACTTCCACATATAATGTAGTTCATCGAATCATTCACGCATTCCCTCATATAGCATTCATGACCCAACGCTCACACACCCATCTAGCAAGTACCACAACACACACACCACAAGGAGTTCTAAGTTCATGCTCGTAAATCTTCATGCAAAGGCGCTACAGAGTTCGTCACGTTCCTACACCTAAGCAATTCAACCACACAAGCACTCCCTATGCTCAAACCACTCATGGCACACATGCAGTGAAACACACCGTCAAGAATACATAAACGCCAAACAACAAATGCTTCAAGAATGAGTTTAAATCACCTATTCAATACTTCAACTACTTGTCGTGGAGACTGAACTCCTATCCTTCTTAGTTCGTAGTTTGCGAGAGTGAGTTCGACATCTCTCGTCAAACCTCACCAATGACTCCCGAGTCGCGACCACGACTCAAGGTGTCATTGGTGGCATTTAGCACGAAGGACCAACAAGCTTGGCAATGCCTATGACCACTACACCGTGACTAGGCATTGAACCAATTCATGCAATTACACGAGATTGGATGAACGTGCAACGCACATTCATCCGCGAGCATATGACTCTCTCGTTTGCTACACAAACGAACATGACGAAGAGTTCGACATCAATCACATTCGCCTAGCACATTGTCAACACACTAACACAATCAAAAGCTCTAATTCACACTCATACATTACTAACAAAAACAGGGGGGAAATCAACCCAAATCCCCCAAACCCTAGCTAGCAATTCATACAAGCATTCATATCATCAAGCTCCCAACAACATCAATGCAATCAACAATTAACATTCAAAGCACACTAATTGCACAATAGCAAAAACATCAAATAGATATATAGAAATGAGTTCTTGCTACATAGATAGTGGAAGCTTCAATCCTTTGCTCCCAAGAACAAGAACTACTCTAGAACAACAACAAAAGACATAATCAAACTAAGAGAAAGCTAAGAAAAGAAAGAAGAAGAAAAACCTAAAATTGGCGCCCAAAACCAGAGAAAACGCGGGCTGAAAAAGCTGGAGAAGAAGAGGGAAAGAGATGGTATTTATAGTGCAAAGAAAATAAGAATGATTTCTGGCCGCCCGTTGGTCGCGACTCGCGACGGTGTCGCGACGGGATCGCGATGGTGTCGCGACGGGGTCGCGACGGCAACCACCATTTTGCATTGTTTCTTTGTCTTCTTCATAGCCATCCCTCTCACTCTTCAAGTCTTCAACAGCTCCAAAATGGTCTTCAACGGCCTCCGGTCTTCATGTCTTCGAAGTGAGTATCCAAAAGTCTTCGAAAGTATAGTCTTCAATGTCTTCCGGTCTTCGTTGGTTCCGTGTTCTTCCCTTGTCACACAAAATCCACTTAAAAGAGGTAAAAGAATACAAAGTTGCTTTTACCTCTCCTAAGTGAATTTCAAGGTAAAACACAAGCTCTCGATAATAAGAGAGCACAAAAGTGATCCTAAATACTACTAAATAATGCGCCTAAAATGGACACATCAAACCTCCCCACACTTAAACCTTACTCGCCCTCGAGTAAGAAAAGATTTAAGCATACGGAGGAAATGGCATATCCACATCCTAAAACCCCTAAAACAACCACACAAAATGGACATATCAAACCTCCCCACGCTTAAACCTTACTCGCCCTCGAGTAAGAAAAGATCTAAGCACACGGAGTAAATGATATATCCCAAAACCTAAACTAATCCCCCAATCAAAGCCTCACAAAAACTCTCAATATCAAAAATCCCAAAATAAAAGATCACATGAGAATTTTTTTTCACACACACACCCCCAATCCTAAATTGAACTAAACCTACCCCTTATCAATTCACTACCCATAAAAATATTTCACAGCCCAGAATTGATATTCCCAGAATCCAATGACACAAAATGAAGCTAAAACCATAGAGGAAGTTTTAAACACATGCTTCACTTAATGCCAATATATCAACCAAAAACGAAGTATAAAGAGATCAAGAATTTCATAACCATGCTTCGTTTCCTAACCCACTAAGCTACCCAATCCCCAGAGGTCTATAGATAATGAGCTACCCGATCCATCCGTGTGACAACCGCAACCTTATGACTCCAACGCCGGCAAGTGAGTGAAATCATAGCATTTTTCAATTTCTCTCAATTTCTCTCATTTTGCCTAGGAGCTCTTTCGAGTTTTCATCCTAGCCACACATCATGTTTCTTTAGCTCACATCTCACCTTTTTCCGCACATTTTAGCCTCTCATTTTTGCCTAGGCCGCCGTTTTCGACCTATCCGGGCCCCCAATGTTGCCTAAGTTGCCCTCTCGGGTTTTCAACTTAGCGGGTTTTCTTTTTTTTTTTCAATTTTTTTTTCTTTTTCTCATGTTTTTCCAATGAAAAGTAGCAAAAAGCATTCCAAAACAATCTAGCATGCATATGAGTCCTCTAACCCCTCCCCACACTTAAAACATGACATTGCCCTCAATGTAAACACGTAAGGCAAGAACAATAAAAATCAAGGTAAGGGAGTTAGAGTGACACCCATTTCTCCGCAATTTCGCCGGTGATATGGTGATATCCAAATACTTGGATGGTCCCGAGATAGGTTTCGGAACCGGAAGGGTGAGCAAAAATGCCGTAGAAGAACTCACCCCTCGAGAAAAGCATTGTCTCCATGGCGCCGTTTGATCAAGACTACACCACGAAGAACACATTAAACTCACAAGTACATAAGGATATGTAATACTAGGTTTAGCATCAAGAGTTAATAACCATAGTATTGTCAAAGAACAACTAATCAACCCTCAATCACCACTATAAGATTATGCATGAAAAATATCCAACATATATTGACATGTATACAAGCATCATTATAGGATAAGAACTTACGGTCACAATGACGTAGTCGGCATACTACAATCAACAAATGTACTATAAAGATGCAAGAATGTTCATATGCCAATATATATAGGATGGTGGAAGAAATGAGAGGTATGTGATGTTCTTGGGAGTGTTGGGTGGAGAAGAAGGAAGGATTATGCAATGTTTAAAATCATTTGGAAACTTGGAAGCTTGGAAACTTGAAATCCGGGCTCAAAAAATTTTCAAAAGTTACTGAGCACGTCGCGACTCGCGACGAGCCTCGCGACGTCATCGCGACGCGCGGAAAGTACAGCCCGGGAGCTCAAAATGTTCTGAGCTCATCGCGACTCGCGACGAAGTGTGTCGCGACTCGCGACGAGCCTCGCGACGTCATCGCGACGCGCGGAAAGCAGAGTCCGGGAGCTCAAAATGTTCTGAGCTCGTCGCGACTCGCGACGAAGTAGGTCGCGACTCGCGACGAAGTAGGTCGCGACTCGCGACGAACCTCGCGAAGTCATCGCGACTCGCGGAAAGTGGAATCCGGAAGCTCAAAATTTTCTGAGCTTGTCGCGACTCGCGACGAAGTAGGCCGCGACTCACGACGAGCCTCGGGAAGTCATCGTGACTCGCGGAAAGTTGGCGCTGGGAGTGGTTTTTGCTCCCCTGTTCGTCGCGACTCGCGACGAAGCCCATCGCGACTCGCGACGGCAGGGTATCCCAGTCTTAAAATTTTTTCGTTTTCTTACCAACTGTCCAAGCTTGCTTCCCTCGTTCATTGATCTCGTTCCTTCATCTCCTTCATTGCAATGCACTTCATGTTGCTACAAAATCATAGAAAAACATGCCATAAAAAGAACAAAACAAAACAACAAAAACTAAGAAACAAAAACTAAGAAACAAAAACTAAAAGAAATGCCAAATTTATTTAACGTCGTCGGCACGACGAAGCTCCGTATTTTCAAGGTCGTCGGCACGACCCTAATGTTATCCGTATGGTGAAGGCTTGAAGCTCTTCACCATGAGCATCCAAAATAAGAGAGGTGGGGGCACAAAACTTCCAAAAGGAAAGTCTTGTGGAGGTGGAGATGGTTCAAAAGGAATTAAGTGGTTAGGGAGCTTAGGATAGTCTTTTGGCTCCTCTCTCGTTTCCCTCAAAACTTCCGAAAATATTAGAGTTGGTTCACTAGGTGGGAGAAGGGGTGACAATGCTAATGGATAATGTAGCACTATCACCTCTTCCTCCATTTTTCTATCCTCTACAACCAACTCCTCATCCCTTTCAAACTCAAAATCATTTTTATTGGTGACTTCACTCACCGCATCATCGAGTTCAAGTTGGGATGGTGTGTTTTCGGAATCACGAGCTTCCATGCGGGCCAATACCTCTAATATGTTCCTCACATGCCCTTCAATGGCCTCAACACTAGAGGAGAGCTGGGTATCCGGCTCCTCACTAGTAAAGGAGTTCAAGTTTGCTATGGTATTTAAGACATCCTCACGTGTCAAACTTGAACTTCCTTGTTGGGCTTGGTTTTGGGGTATGGTATAGGGTGGTGATGGCCAACTAGGTTGCTCGTAATATTGGTTTTCCGGCTCATTCTCATACCACAAATCTGGACTACCACTCCATTCCGGATTGTAAGAGTTGTGATATGGATAGCATTCATGAGCATCTTGCCCTTGAAAACCAATATCTCCTTCCTCTTGATAGCACTCTTCATAGTACCCATGGTTTTGGAAACCAAGGGTTCTTTCTCGGTCATCGTGCTGTTCCCACAACAAATGGCAAGATTCGGTAGGATGGTCGGAATGACACATCCTACAAAACCTTGCTTGTTGAGCCCTCTTCTCATCATGAGTTCCCTCAAGGTGAGACGCTCCATTAAGAAATTTTTTTTTATTTTTTTATTTTTCAAAAGTTTGGAATCATAGTGCAAGGATTCTCGATAAAATAAATTACCAAGAACTCAAGCAATACCTACTCCGAACAAAAACAACCACCAAGTAGTGGAAAACAAAAACGACTAGCTAATACACAACCAAATACACCTAAATACTTAAGAATAAACGCCTCTTCCCCGGCAACGGTGCCATTTTGACAGGCGCGGGCGGTCGTCATGCCCGCGCGCCAAAAGATAATTTATAAGCCCTCAATGCTTACTTTCTACAACTAGGTAGATAGTGGCAAATCGGGGTCGTCCAAAGAGAAGAGGGATCTTCCTAAGCGTCTAAGCACACAAATGGTTGATATACTAGGCTAGGAGTAACTATATTTACACACACTTAAAAGCAATGTAAAGGGGGGGGGGGTTGGTTGGTTGGTTGGTTCCTAAGTTACGAAAGTAAAAAGACAGGATAACTAGCAACGTCAAGTGACTATGCTAATCATCAAACGAAACTAAAGAAAAGGGGTTTTAAACTACAAAGATAAAATGCCTTGGGGGCAACGAATATCCACTTCCACATATAATGTAGTTCATCGAATCATTCACGCATTCCCTCATATAGCATTCATGACCCAACGCTCACACACCCATCTAGCAAGTACCACAACACACACACCACAAGGAGTTCTAAGTTCATGCTCGTAAATCTTCATGCAAAGGCGCTACAGAGTTCGTCACGTTCCTACACCTAAGCAATTCAACCACACAAGCACTCCCTATGCTCAAACCACTCATGGCACACATGCAGTGAAACACACCGTCAAGAATACATAAACGCCAAACAACAAATGCTTCAAGAATGAGTTTAAATCACCTATTCAATACTTCAACTACTTGTCGTGGAGACTGAACTCCTATCCTTCTTAGTTCGTAGTTTGCGAGAGTGAGTTCGACATCTCTCGTCAAACCTCACCAATGACTCCCGAGTCGCGACCACGACTCAAGGTGTCATTGGTGGCATTTAGCACGAAGGACCAACAAGCTTGGCAATGCCTATGACCACTACACCGTGACTAGGCATTGAACCAATTCATGCAATTACACGAGATTGGATGAACGTGCAACGCACATTCATCCGCGAGCATATGACTCTCTCGTTTGCTACACAAACGAACATGACGAAGAGTTCGACATCAATCACATTCGCCTAGCACATTGTCAACACACTAACACAATCAAAAGCTCTAATTCACACTCATACATTACTAACAAAAACAGGGGGGAAATCAACCCAAATCCCCCAAACCCTAGCTAGCAATTCATACAAGCATTCATATCATCAAGCTCCCAACAACATCAATGCAATCAACAATTAACATTCAAAGCACACTAATTGCACAATAGCAAAAACATCAAATAGATATATAGAAATGAGTTCTTGCTACATAGATAGTGGAAGCTTCAATCCTTTGCTCCCAAGAACAAGAACTACTCTAGAACAACAACAAAAGACATAATCAAACTAAGAGAAAGCTAAGAAAAGAAAGAAGAAGAAAAACCTAAAATTGGCGCCCAAAACCAGAGAAAACGCGGGCTGAAAAAGCTGGAGAAGAAGAGGGAAAGAGATGGTATTTATAGTGCAAAGAAAATAAGAATGATTTCTGGCCGCCCGTTGGTCGCGACTCGCGACGGGGTTCGTCGCGACTCGCGACGGTGTCGCGACGGGATCGCGATGGTGTCGCGACGGGGTCGCGACGGCAACCACCGTTTTGCATTGTTTCTTTGTCTTCTTCATAGCCATCCCTCTCACTCTTCAAGTCTTCAACAGCTCCAAAATGGTCTTCAACGGCCTCCGGTCTTCATGTCTTCGAAGTGAGTATCCAAAAGTCTTCGAAAGTATAGTCTTCAATGTCTTCCAGTCTTCGTTGGTTCCGTGTTCTTCCCTTGTCACACAAAATCCACTTAAAAGAGGTAAAAGAATACAAAGTTGCTTTTACCTCTCCTAAGTGAATTTCAAGGTAAAACACAAGCTCTCGATAATAAGAGAGCACAAAAGTGATCCTAAATACTACTAAATAATGCGCCTAAAATGGACACATCACGGGCCGTGTAGAGTGGCACGGGCCGCTAGTTCCTTGTTTGGTGCATACCATGAGCGGTCTGTGCCGATCCGTTGATGCTTTGCCTGGCTGAACTTCTTTGCTCCGCTGGAGATGAACCATTGGTTTGTTTTGAGAGTTCTTGTAGTCAATTTTATGGCTTTTAAGGAGACAAATCTAATGGATCCAACCTTAAAGGATGATTCTTCTTTGATCGTTCCCAGGTCTTGGCGCAACTCTCGAACAATGATTCTTCGTTTCTTCGATAGCCACTCTGTAACTTCAGTGCCGCCTTTCTTTGGCCACATTCTTCTACTACCACGATGTAATGTTCGTGGCCTTCATCTACTACTATTCTAGTGTGAATGGCCTTGAACATCTTCTACCACCCTTGCGAACAACCGTTAATATAAAATGTAACTAAAAGTACCCACAAGCGACCTACTAAGGATGATCACAAAGGAAGATCACAAAGGAAGATCTTGGTGCCCATAGATACAAGGTGTCCACTAGTACTAATTAAGTCTACAAAATGCGGGATTTAGACAAGAAAACCAAGCATGGCCTTCTAAACCCCTTGTCACGTAAACTCAACTAATACTAGAAATCCAGCATATAAAACATTATTACGCCGAGTGCAACGGCTAACGCACACATAATGAAGCACATCAGACCCCCACACTTAACCCTTTACTCGTCCATGAGTAAATAAAGACAAGAAAATGACTAAGCTAAATGTAGCGTGCATGCATAAGTTAACCGACATATTCAACTTATTCCTAGATTACCCTGTTTCCTCCAAAGAAGAAAGAATCTCATAACTCTCACTCTCCCCGAAGAATCTAAGCAAAGAGAGATAAGTGTTGAGCTACCTTACCTTTCCTAAAAAGGTCCCCAAAAGCAATCAAAGAGTTGTCTCCAAAAATAACCCACCAAGGAAATCCAAGAGTCATCAACTTGGTTGTAACATAGGGATAAATCTAGATTCTCGACCTAGTAACAACCAAAGATGATGCAAATGTATCGTCAACCTAGTTTTTTATTTTCACTCAATTTCTCTCATTTGACTTAGGAGCTCTTTCAGGTTTTCATCCTAGCTTTCACACATGTTGAGCTCACATTCTCACATTTTTCCACAAGGCCTCTCATTTTTGCCTAGGTTCGTAAACCTAGCTAGGCCTAGCCTCTCATTTTACCTAGGTCTTTTGACCTATCCGGGCTTTTCCCATTGTTGCCTAAGTTGCCCTTTCGGGTTTCCAACTTAGCCGGTATATATATTTTTCATTTTTCGGTGTAGCAAAAAATGCCCCAAAGTTGGGCTTCATACTACATGAACATAATGAAACACAAAAATTACACCACCTAAGTGTTCCAATATTCTAAAACATCCATCCCAAGACAAGCTATGCAACCTACCTAGCAAGTCATACCACCAAGTAGACATCCAAAAACATCCCACAACAAAACAAACACCAAAATCACCAAAGAAATAACAAAAACTCAAAGAAAAACACCAAAATACACCGAGGAATCCTAAGAATGAAAACTCTGTAAGTGTTCACTACTCCCTACCCCACACTTAAAATTATGCATTGGCCCCAATGCATAAAAAAGTAGAAACACACAAGTGAGTTTGGGAATTAAGTAGCACTTACACTTGTTGCCCCGGAGGGCCCTCCTTGTTTTGCCTTGCCTCGTCATTCTCAAAGTACCATGTTGCTTGAATCGTGGCCTGCATGAACTCCAATCTAGCACCAAAAACTTCTAACTATGATCTCATGCAACCTACCGTGAGAGCCACTTCTTGCATAGATTGGGTAGGACTAGAAAATTGTTCCTCGAGCATATGCAACTGGTCTAGGATATTTGCGGGTAGGCTAGCTCAGCTAGGCAGCGCCTTAGAAGAAGTCTCACCCTTGGCCTCCTTGACATCTATCTCCAAGCTGGCAGAACTCTGTAACATTCCTTCTCAAAATACGAGTCAAGAAAAAGGAACAATTCATCCAAACTTGTGTCGTGGGTAATGACAGTAAGCTCCGGCTGAGGAAGTATCATGAAACTACAAGTGCTCTCCCCGCCATAAAGCCCCACAAAATGATCCAACTTCTCAATGGTGCTATCATGGAAGCCTTTGCCAACTTCTCAATGGTGTAAATCATTCTCGATCTCCCAAAGTTGGCCAATGCACGTTGAGTGGCTGGATGTCCCAAATAATGCTCCAAAAGCCCTACCATGCCACCCGTTGGAATCTTCCCACTTTTTCTCTCCCTCATTGCCACTCTCTCTTGTACAAAAAACCCTACCGGGTTCAAGTAGAAATTACCCTCAGGAGTCATTTCCCTAAGGCAATGAACATCCGAACCCGGACATTGCGTTAGCTCACCGTGGAAAAATATTCCCATTGCCAGTAACCGGTGAACGTAACGCAATGTCGGATGAACCAAGGCAGAGCTTTTGAAAGGAATTTTCCACTATGTCCCTGTCAGTTGCTTCCAAAAATTCCCAAGGGAGAATGGTATCCCATGTTGATGTGTCCTGAGAATGTCTCTACCATACCTCCACCCGAAAGTGTGAGCCACCTTCCTATGTGTCATTG
This sequence comes from Rubia yunnanensis, assembly GCA_037428765.1. NCBI lineage: Eukaryota > Viridiplantae > Streptophyta > Magnoliopsida > Gentianales > Rubiaceae > Rubia > Rubia yunnanensis. Next base: position 44,999,039 of record CM075065.1, read on the forward strand.
TATACTCTTTGTCATCCAAATGAAACTTGATTGCCCGATGTCCATCCTCGTCCATAACTTTCCATAGAGTAGCCAGGAAATCTAAAGTCCACCAGATGTAGGTCTTTGAGTGCTTCTCAAGTAAACCCTCTAGGCCTACCTGTCATAATAGATAGGTAACGGGCTCGAGTAATCCTAGAGCCTTCATTTCTTTGCATGCAAATCTAGTCTTCAATATGCTCCTTTTTGGCTCCCTCAAATGCCTCCCCCTCCGGGCTGAAGTCCCAAAGACGTTGGCCAATCCCATGAATTCTTTAGTCATGAACGTGGGGTTACAAGGTAGAGGAGTCACCGGCTCGTGGTTTGCACCCTTTGCCAATTTCTTCCCTTTCTCACCCTGTGAAGACTTCCCTTTCTCTGACACACTTTTTTTGGTGATATCCTAACACAATGAAGGGAAAAATGGTAATGTGATCATAAAAAGGGCATGCCCCACAAAGTCATTCAACAAAAAAAATTCCTCCGAAATAGCCAAGATATTCAAACCATGATATTCTTCAACATGAAGGTTATTCAAACAAGAAAATTATCATTAAACAAAAAAACTCATGTAAATTCATACCAACCCATCAACAAGACCATGAAATCAAGATACTTCCCTCCTAAATAACCCAACACATGAAGAACATATCATCCAAGCATAATAGCACATCAAACCACCCAAACATTCTTCAACACAAGATTATGCATACAATCCAAACACGTTTCTCAACAACATACAATCATTCAAGAATCATGCTTTACATAATACCACCACAATGTTGATAAAGCAAATAAACAAAGAGTTCAATGGATTACCCAAAATTTGAAGCTAAGAGTTGCAAGATCCACACAAGAAGAAGCAAAAATTGCCAATTTTTGAGAGAAAATCTTCAAATTTTCAAGTTCACCAAGAGTGTGTGTGAGTGAGTGTTTCTTGAAAAGCTTGAATGTGTCAAATGACTCAATTAGGTGGAAGAATGTACCAAGGATCTAAAAATTGAGTTAAGGTGGTTAGAGGGAGAGGTACAATTAAGGTAAAGGATGGAATTTTGAAAATTGCAAATTAGGGGACAATATTACCAATCAATTAAATCACAAAGAATGTTGGAAGTACTATTTTCATAAAAAATCCTAAGGAATAAGGGAATTTCAAAATTTATGAACCAAAAATGCATTTTTAGCTCTATATTTAGAATTTTCAAAAATTTGTGACACGAGTCGTATCGCTTGGCGCGGCTCGAGAAAGAATTTGGCACGAGGCTGCAAAAATTCTGACCCTTTTTCCTTAGTTTTTCCCTCTTTTTTCGAAAAAACTATGTCACCAATCAAACCTAATTCCATCCAAACAAAATCACAAGAATCGAACTCAAATATACAAATCAAACAAGAGTTTCATCTCAAAATCATCATCACGAACAAAAACATGCAAAATCTACTCACTACTCAAAATTACGAAATCAAAGCAAAAAGAAGCACCGTATATTTATTGTCATCCTCATGACTTATATCTTTTTCATGCAATTTTAGTTAGAACAACCTACCGTTTGGTCTCCAAAATTGCCATCGGCAACTCCACCCATGATGAAATCATTGTGGAGGGGTCTCCACAACGTGTCACCCTTATCGTCGGATGCCTAATCTGCCATAGAAAATTAATCACCGTTCCTTGCTAAGGTTAAGTCTGTAAACACCACTTTAAGTTTAAGAGGGGTTCGAGAGGGTTTTAAGCCCTCAACACTCTTCCTTCCCCACTGCAAATTAGTTAGCAAGGAAAAGCATTGTAACACAAAGTTGTCATCACTAGAATCATGTATGTAAAGGACTCGTCAACACTATCTTCATCAACAAGGGGTTTATCCAAACATTAATTTTCATTTCCATGCAAGAAGTTACGCATAGATTATGCTCATCACATAGGGTTATGCCTTTGCACACAGTAGATGAATTTGTCAAATCAAGCCTAGACTTATAGATGTCAAATCCTACCTTGTCCATGTTATCTTATAGGGTTAGGGTTCCCAAATAGACATCAATTTTAGTCTTTGGCATTTTAAGGAATGGTCTCCCCAATAGGATTGGGGTGCACTTCGGTCGTGCGCCACGTCAAGGACGTAAAAGTTTGCTGGGAACACCAACTTGCCAACTCGCATCGTCTCATCCTTCACTAGCCCACAAGGGCTAGCTTGGGAGTGATCGGGGAGTTGGATAATCACCCTACTATCCTTAAGTTCACCTATGTCTAGGCGTTCGAAAAGACCATATGGGATCAAATTTATGGATGCTCCTAAGTCTATCATGGTATTCTCAACTATCTTTCCACCTAAGGAGATAGGAATAGAGAACATTCCGGGGGTCGTCACATTTCTTAGGCAAATTTTTGTGGTTCAAAATGGTGAATCCCCCCATTTTAAAATGTCCTATCTTCTTAGTTGGTCTACCTCTCTTTTTTGTGCATGCAACTTTAAGAAACTTAGCATACGATGACACATTTTCAATTAGCTCTAAGATAGGGATTGATACCTCGACCTTTTCAAAGATCCTTTGAATGCTTGCATCATTGGTCGCCACCTTTGGCCTTCCCCTCAAAGTATTTGGAAATGGTGGTGGGATAGTCAATTGTGCCTCGGGCGGCGGTGACTCCTTAAGGGGAGCTTTCTTGACCACAATTTCAAACTCCTCGAAATTTTCCTTGGTAGCCTAAAATACATTATCCTCTTCTTGCAACACCTTCTTCTCGGACTCACAAACTTCCTTCACAATTCTCAACTTGAGTGTGCTCACATTACTTGGATTGATCTCCGGTTGGGAAGGGATTTTTCCGGACACTTTGCTTTCAAGTTGGCTTACCATGCACAATTAGACATGGCCGTGCTAGGTGACCAGACTCCACTCAAGGTCATTAGTTGTGGCTAATTAACCCAAGTGAAGGTTGAGATCAAAGGATCAAATAGAGTGTCAAATTTAAATTTATAGCTCTATACCCAACTCAGTACTCTGCTACCGATAGGGTAGTTAGCAGTAAGCCCTGAGTATGTCCACAAAGATGCTAGTGTCTAATAGTCAATTAAAAACAACCACGCCTGGGTTTTCAATGTGTATGTGTTTCTAGGAATAGATAGTATAGGAAACTGGGGGGGGTTGGTTTTTCAATTACCAACAACAAACATGAAAGTAAAAAGTACGTAAACTATATTAGCTAAAAACTTGGGGAATGATTGTGTAACATGGTTGAATTAATGCTTTGATCCTTGATTCATTCACAGGTGAACTTAAGCAACCTAATCTAGCGCTTATAACACGTAGTGTGGTCGATGGCATACACTTCCCCGTACCATTCACGTCGGGTGCTCTTGTAACCTTCCATCGGCACCGCCTCTGTAATTAGGGAAGTACAATAAGGTCCGACCATTTTTGTAGGTTTGTTTCTCCCCTGTATAATTACATCCAGGGTGCTCCACCATGGATGCTCTACTCCTTAAGCCTATGAACGAAGCAAAGGGAAATAGGCACCTTATTTATGACACTAGAGCCTTTTACAACCCTAGCTTGCTACTTTTTGCTATCTCTACCTTTAACTCATCAGACTAATTTACGCAATAAACTATGACTGGTGTGCTGGTAACGTAACAGTAAAACTTGGAAAAGACCTACGTGCACACATCCATGTGGACCCGGACCCTGCTACCCATAACACATCCGAGGTTTCTCTTTCGCGGGGGGTATCAATATTTGCACCAACATGAATATAGACTAGAGTGTATGCTAAGAGGGTGTACTATTCATGCCATTCTAACATTTAAGAACAAGTTACAATAATATCACAAGCACAATAATTAGGATGGACTAAGAATCTTACAAAAGCATAAATCAACACAAGAATACAATTATTCCCAAACTATGGAAACTACTCCCTAGACATGGAATTCAAAATAAAGATTTGAATTCCACATCATAGGATAAAAGAAAAATAAAAAGGAAAGAAAGAAAGAAGAGAGAATATTTCTCTCTCTAGGATGCTCTCTAAATTACAAGAGTAGAATCTAAAAACTGTCAAAAGTCTCTAACCCTAGTAGATTAAGGCTATATTTATAGTAGTAGGGATTGGGCCTCAAAATAGGCCAAAAGGTGTGAAATACTAGTTCAGCCGCCACTTGGCATGGACCATCGCGGATGGCGCAGTCTGCACCGCGTCCGTGGTCTGTGCTAGCGCGAGGTGCCAAATCTGGTGCTACCCATTTAATCCGCGCTGGCACAGGCCACGGGATCTGGTGCTATCTGCATCATCTCCTTGGCACGGGCCATTTGATCTAGTGCGGTCCGTGCTTACTCCTTGGCATGGGAATTGTTGTCCTCTATAGGTCATGTCCGTACGGTCCACGTCGTTTGGCGTAAGCCGCCATTAGAGTCCTTATTTTTGCACTTTTGATCTGTGGTCCAAGTTTTTTGGCGTGGGCCATCATCAAAAACCTCGTCATGCTCAGTAATTTGGTGCTTGGTGCTAAATTCTTAACATCCCACCGGCAGTTCTTGACATTTTAAACTTGTAACGGTACGGGCCATTGAAAATGGATTTGCTTGCCCATACTTAGTCATTTTTGAGTAAAAATGGGCACTTGAGCATGCGGCCCATCTAGTTTAGCACGGTTTACACCGAGCCTTGACATGGTCTGTGCTAAAGACCTTTGGCACAGACCGTGTCGTCTGGTGTGGGCTGTTAGTGCACCCATGAGCAGTCTGTACTAACCCATTTGTGCTCCGGTCGGCTGAACTTGTTTCCTTCACTATGGACGAACCGTTAGTTTGTTTTGAGAGTTCTTGCAGTCGATTTTATGGTTCTCATGGAGATGAATCTAATGAAACCAACGTTGAAGGCTGATTCTTCTTGGTCGTTCCTTGAAGTTGATGCAACTCTCGTACCACGATTCTCCATTTCTTCCTTGGTCATTTTGAACTCCAATGCCACCTATATTTGGCTCCATCCTTCTACTACCACGATTTGATGTCCATGGATTTCATCTACTACATTATAATGTGAATAGCCTTCGATCTCTTCTACCGTACTTGCAAACAACCTTTAACATCTTTTACCGCTCTTGCAAACAGCCTTCACATAGAATGTAACAAAAAGTACCCACGAGCAACCTACTAAGGAGGATCAAAAAGAAATATCTAGGTGCTCGTGGATACAAGATGTCCGTCTAAATCCCTTGTCAAGTAAACTCAAATATTACTAGCAATCGAACATATAAAACAAACCAATTATTATACCGAATGCAACAGTTACCACACACATAATGAAGCACATCTGACCCCCCACACTTAACCGTTTACTCATCTTCGGGTAAATAAAGACAAGAAAATGACTAAGTGAAATGTAGCGTGCATGCATATGTTAACCGTCACGTTCAACTTACTCCTAGATTACCATGTTTCCCCCAAAGAAGCAAGATTTTCATAACTCTCACACTCCATGAAGAATCTAACGTAATCTAATGACCCAAAATAAAATGTAGAAAAAGATAAGCAACGAGAGATAAGTGTTAAGCTATCTTACTTTCCAAAAAAGTTCCCAAAAAGCAATCAAAGAGTTGTCTCCAAAAATAATCCACCAAAGAAATCCAAGAGTCATCGAATTGGTTGTAACTTATGGATAACTCTTGACTCTCGACCTAGTTACATCCAAGGAGACAAATGTATCGTCAACCTAGTTTTTTGTTTTCTCTCAATTTCTCTTATTTTGCCCAGGAGCCCTTTCAGGTTTTCATCCTAGTTTCAACACACAAAGGGTACTCACATTCTCACCACTTTTCACACTACCTCTCATTTTTACCTAGGTTTGTAAGCCTAGTCGGGTCTAGTATCTCACTTTTACCTAGGTCTATTGACCTATCTGGCCTTTTTCCAATGTTACCCAAGTCGTCCTTTTGGGTTTCTAACTTGTCCGGATTTTATATTTTTTTTCATTTTTTCTATTTTTTTGGTGTAGCACAAAATATCTCCAAAATGGACTTCATACTACAAAAAATAGGATCAACACAAAAGATTACACCACCAATATTCTAAAACAACCAACCCCATGCAAACTTAGAACCCCACCTAGCAAGTCATACCACCAAGTATACATCCAAAAGCATCCCACAACAAACAAAAATGAAAGTCACCAAAGAAACAAGAAATACTACCCAGAAAAACATCAAAACACACCGAGGATTCCCAAGAATGAAAACTCCCCAAGTGTTCACTACTCCTTCCCCCACAAACCTATGCATTATCCCCAATGCAACAAAAATCATGTAAACATAAGTGAGTTTGAAAGAAATAGTGACACTCAATCTCGCGGCCCCGAAGGGCCTTCCTCCTCATGCCTCGTGTTGTGGTTTTTAATAAGAATCTCCATAAATCCATGCTAATGGAAGTGTTGAAACCCTGCATCCAAAAACATGAAACCCAAGCATAATTCCATTCCAAACAAAATCACGAGGCTCGAACTTATGTTTACAAACCAAAAAGAGTTTCATCTCAAAAAGCCTCATCACAAAAAAGAATACGGAAAATCTATCTAATCACTACTCAAAATCATTAAATAAAATAAAAAGGAAACACCGTATATTTATTGTCGTCCTCACAACTTATTTGCATGAAATCAAGTTTTCACAAAAAAATTTCCCCAAGGAGGGGATCACTTACCTTGTTCACTCCCAAAGCTCCCCACTCAAAGTAAGGTTTCAATATTTGCCCATTTACCACCAACTTTGTGCCATTCCTTTCATTCTTAACCTCTATTGCTTCGTGATCATATATCTTCATCACCTCATACGGCCCTTTCCACTTTGATCTTAATTTTCCAGGAAAGAGACATAGCCTAGATTGGTAAACAAGAACTCTTTGTCCCACAAAGAAGTCCTTCTTTACGATACTCTCATAATGTCAGGCTTTCATTCTCTTCTTATAGATCAAGGTGGTATCATAGAAGTTGCGCCTAAGTTCTTAAAGTTCTAGAAATTGTGACTTCCTATGCTTCACGGCTTCACTTAAGTCCAAGTTGAGGCATTTAACGGCCCAATGTGTCATGAATTCAAGCTCAACCAGGAGATGGCATCTTTTTTCCAAAGAGGGTCCATAAGGGTGCATGCCAATTGGAGTCTTATATGAGATGTAGTAGGCCCAACGAGCATCATCCAACCAAACACTCCAATCATTTCTAGAGGTATTCACTGTCTTTTCAATGATGGCTTTAATTTATTGATTGGATATTTCTGCTTGGCCATTGGTGTGGGTGGTAAGAAGTGGAAGTCCTATGGGTTACTCCATATTTTTCAAGCAAAGTTCCTGCGACCCTGTTGCAAAAGTGGGTTCCTCTATCACTGACTAGGGTTCGGGGTACACCGAAATGTGAGAAAATGTTGGACTTGAGGAAGCTCGCCACTGTTGCCGAGTCATTTTTCTTTGTAGCTTTGGCTTTTACCCACTTGGACATATAGTCCACTAGCACTGATGTAGTAATTACCATTGGATTTTGGAAATAGACCCATGAAATATATACCCCACATATCAAAAATCTCAACTGGCATCGAAAAGGCTTGGGGAAACTCATTTTTTGATGAGAGTTCCCTATCCTTTGGTAGTCGTCACATGATGATACAAAACTTTTAGCATCTAATAGTATATTGGGCAAGTAAAGACCGTAATCGGTTACCTTACTTGGGGTCCTTTTGTACCCAAAGTGCCCCCCTACTTGGGAGAAATGACACATCCTAAGGAAACGACCTACCTCATCCTCGGGAATGCATCTCCTAATTTCTTAATCAGAATAATGCTTCCACGGGTAGGGATCATCCTAGACATAGGCTCTTGCCTTATTCACCAATCTATCCTTTCTCAATTTGTCAAAAGATGGGGGAAACTCTCCAGTGGAAAGGTAATTCACTATATTAGCATAACAAGGTTGGATAGTTGTTACCTCAAAAAATTGTTGTTGGGAAACTCTTCCCAAACAGGTTCCAACTTTGCCTTTTCCTTGGCTGGTTCTGGGCTCTCGAGGGTTGGTAGTCTACTCAAGTGATCTGTCACTACATTTTTAGTTCCTTTCTTATCCTTTACCTCTAGGTTAAACTCCCTTAAAAATAAGTATCCACCTAATGAGTCTAGGTTTAACTTTTTTCTTCGTCATTAAATGATGAAGTGCTATATGGTCCATGTACATTATGGCCTTGGTTCCTTAGAGGTATTGACAAAAATTCTCTAGGGAAAAGACTACAACTAGTAACTCTTTCTCCATGGTGGAGTAGTTGTGTTGAGCATCAATAAGAGTTATTGATGCATACTATATGACGTGTGGCGGTCTACCTATCCTCTGGCCTAAAATAGCTCCTATAGAACGATCACTCGCATCGTACATGATCTTGAAGAGAAGAGACAAGTATGGAGGTTGAATGATTGGGGCAGTCACTAAATTGTTTTTCAAAGTGTCAAAAGCCTCTTTGTATTCTTCATTAACATTAAATTCGACATCTTTTTGCAGTAGTTTGCACAGAGGTGAGGAAATTTTTGAGAAATCCTTAATGAAAAAACTGTAAAAACTGGCATGACCTAATAATGACCTAACATCCTTGACATTGGTAGCGTAAGAGAGGGATTTGATTGTGTCCACTTTAGCCTTATCGACTTCTAACCCTTGAGCTGACACAACATGTCCTAGGACTATACCCTTTTCCACTATGAAATGATATTTCTCATAATTTAGCACGAGGTTTATGCCCATACATCACTCTAGCACCCGTGCCAAATGATGTTGGCACAGATTGAAGGAATCCCCATGAATGGTGAAATCAACCATGAAGACATCGACAAATTTCTAGATAAATTCTGAGAATATGCTGACCATGCACCTTTGAAAAGTACCTAGAGCATTGCAGAGACCAAAAGGAATATTCCCATAAGCAAAGGTACCAAAAGGGCAAGTGAAAGTGGTCTTCTCTTGGTCCTCTAGATCGATGGCTACTTGGAAGTGTCCCGAATAGCCATCGAGGAAGCAGTAATAGAAATGACCAGCCACCATTTCAAGCATTTGGTCAATGAAGGGTAAGGGAAAATGGTCCTTAAAAGTCACCACGTTTAAGCGGCGGTAATCAATACACACCCATCACTCATTTTGAATACGGGTGGGTACCATATTCCCGTTCTTATTTTTCACTAATGTGACCCCACTTTTCTTTGGCACCACTTAGGTGGTACTTATCCTTTATATTATTAGAGATAGGATATATTACCCTAGCCATAAGTAGCTTAAGGACTTCACCTTCACTACTTCCATCATAGGTGGGTTTAGTCGCCTTTGAGGTTGGCGTACGGGTCTTGTACCCTCCTCTAATAATATACGGTGCATGCACGTTGAAGGGCTTATACCTTTAATGTCAGCTAAAGTCCACCCTATTGCTCCCTTGAATTTCTTAAGAGCCTCAAGCAACCTACCCTCTTGGCCACTAGACAGTTTATTAGAGATGACTGGTCACATGTAGTGTTTCACCCTCGCCTTAGAAAGCATACTTCAAGTTTTTGGGTAAGGGTTTGAGTTCCACTACATGTGGTTGCTCTTAGGCAAAACTAGTTCCTCTAGGTTCTTGGGTAAGGTCTCTACACAATTCTCGCCTTGAGGATCAACCTCATCCACACACTAGGTTAGATTCTAGAGAATTAAAACATATATCATGCAAAGAATCGTTCTATAAGGATAATCCTTTGTTCACATCAAACATGTCTTGCAAAATATTGTCATACATATTACCAGGGGGGTGGTGGTAATTCACAGTACGATTTATTAATCTATGCTCAAGTTCATGCTCAGGATCACCAATTTTGTTCAACAGTGCTTTGTACTCATGCATAAAGTCAATGGTATTGATAGAGATAAGAATAACCACATGATCATTGTAGACCTCAATTGGCTTCCCTTTCCTCGAACCATCCAAGTATGAAGGTAATTGGGCCTCCTCATCCACAAGCTTGTGCCTTCCTATTACTTAATTGACCTTGATGATCAACCTATTCACCTTCTTGCTTGCAGTTTCAATACTGTGACAAATTTGAGCCCAACAATTTTGAATGTAAGTAGATAATTAGTTTTTGAGATTTTCACTAATCTTTGAAAAACTAGTTAGGGCTCCAAGTAACTCCTCACCCGCGGACTTGGAGGTCGAGATCAAATCGGGTACGTAGTGGTGCATGCACCACTCTCACTCTCGTTGATCTCGCTAAACTGAAAGTTCCATTTCCCTCCCATAGTCACTCAACCATGGGCAACACTCTGTAGGGTGATCGAAATGACACACCCTACAAAGTTTCATCTATTGATTGGTATTTCCCCACAACACAAAAGTTCAACAGAACAAACTGCCAAACAAAAAAAGAAAATCAAAGTAATATTGACTACTCTACTAACACATTATGGTAATTGATAGTTAAACTGATTAGCATCCCCTGCAGTGGCGCTAAAATTTGATCCGCCTTCAATCGGGGTCGTTAATTGTAGCTAATTAACCCAAGTGAAGGTTGGGATTAAAGGATCAAAGGGATGGTCAAATTTAAATTTATAGGCTAATTAACTCACTACTATGTTGGGATTAAAGGCTAATTAACTCACTACTATGCTACCAATATGGTAGTTAACAGTAAGCCCTGGGTATGTCCACAGAGATGCTAGGTCCTAACAGTAAATTAAACACAACCACTGGGAGGTCGTCGCTGTACCTCTCAAAGTTAATATTTATAAGCCCTAAATGCTTACTATATACAACTAAGTAGATAGCGGTAAATTGGGGTCGTCCACAAAGAAGAGGGATCTTCCTAAGCGTTAAGGCACAAAATGTTGATATGAGGCTAGGAGTAGACATATGTACATACATATAAAAGCATGTAAATGGGGGAGGGGTGTGGATGGTTTGTGGTCCTAAGTTATGAAATTAAAAAGACAATATAACTAGCAAAGTCAAGTAACTAGGATAATCATAAAAAAAAACTAAGAAAAGGGGGTTTAAAACTACAAAGATAAAGCCTTGGGGGCAATTGATATCCACTTCCAAACCTAATGTAGATCATTGAACCATTCACTCATTCTATCACATGTATTACTTGACTTAACATTATCATACTTATCTAGCAAGAAACACAACACATTATGCACAAGAAGTTCTAAGTTCATGTTCATAGATTTTCATGCAAAGGAGCTAAGGAATTCGTCACTTTCCTAACACCCGAACACTTCAATCATAAAAACACTTCCTATTCTCAAAAAACCCATGGCATAAATGAAGTGAAACATAGCATCAAGAATACATAAATGCTAAATAATAAAGGCTTCAAGAGCGAGTGAAACAATCTATTCACTACTTTAACTACTTGTTGTGAAGATAAATCTTCTATCCTTCTTAGATAGTAGTTTGCAAGAGTGAATTTGACATCTCTTGTCAAACCTCACCAATGACTCCCTTAGGACTAAGGGTAGCCCATTGATGGCATTTAGCATGAAGAATCAACAAGCTTGGAAACACTTATAAATACTACACCGTATCTAAACATTTAACCAATTCATGCATTTACATAAGATTAGTCAAGAACGATCGACATTCATAGACCTCTCTCATTTGCTACCTAAAACAAACATGACAACAAATTCGACGTCATCACATTCATCTAGCAATTATCAACACACCAACATCATTTAAGAAGCTCTAACTCATGCTCTTGGATTCCACATTAAAAGAGGGGAGAATTAACTACTTTCTCCCAACCCTAACAAGTAATCATACAAGCAATTCATATACTCAAGCTTCCAACAACATCAATGCAATTAACAATTCACATTCAAAGCTCAATAAATACACAATAGCAAAAACACCAAATAGATAGATATAATGGTTCTTACTACATAGAAATGGAAGCTTCAATCCTTTGCTCCCAAGATAAAACTAAGCTAGAAAACTAAAAGACATAATTAATCTACAAAAACTAATAAAAGAAAGAAGAGAAAAACTAGGGTTTTTAAGCCCAAAAATGCAGGAAGAAGGAATGGGCAAAAGCTGTTGAAGAGGAGAGGATAAGGGGAGTATTTATAGCACAAAAATCAAGAAGAAATTCAGACCACTCATCTGTCACGAGTCACGACGTACTCGCGATGAGCTCGCGATGAACCATCGCGTGTTGCGACGGACACAGATTCCAGCATTATTTCTTCTTTCTCTTTTATATCTCATATCCTTCTCTTCTCTTCACTTCTTCAATTCTTCATATCTTCCAAAAGCTCAAATCCAAGTCTTCAAATCTTCAAATCTTCAAAGATATTCTTCAAAATCTTCAAACAAATTACCTTGTCACACAAATTCTCTAAAAAGCGATAAAAACGTAAAAGTCGCTTTTAACCCTCCTTAGATAATTTCAAGGAAAAATGTCACATTTAGAGCACAAAAGTGTACAAAAGTTAATCCCAAAAGTTCTAATATAACCGTATAAAATGGGCACATCAACCACATCCAGGTTGTCAATCCATACGTATTTCTAGGAATCTATAGTATAGTAAACAAAGGGGGGTTGGTTTTTCAATTATTAACTACAAACATGAAAGTAAAAAGCACGTAAGATATATTAGCTAGACACTTGGGTAATGATTGTGTAACATGGTTGATTTATTTCTTCAATCCTTGATTCATTCACATGTGAGATTTAGACAACCTAATCTAGTGCTTATAACACGTAGGGTAGTCGATGGCATACACTTCCCATACATGTCATGTCGGGTGCTCTTGTAACCTTCCATCAGCATCGCCTCTGTAATTAGGGGAATACAACAATGTCCAACTATTATTGTAGGTCTGTTTCTCCCCCTTACGATTACATCCCTGGCGCTCCACCATAGATGCTTTACTCCCTAAGCCTATGAACGAGGCAAAGGGAAGTAGCCACATAGTCTATGACACTAGAGCCTCTTACAACCATAGCTTGCTACTTTCGTTATCTCTACCCATAACCCATCAGACTACTTTACGTAATCAGCTAAGACTAGTGTGCTGGCAACGTAATAGTAAAACTCAGAAAAGACATACGTACGCACACCCACGTGGACCGAACCCTGTTACCCATAACACATCTGAGATTTCTCTTCCTCGGAGGGTATCAATATTTCCACCAACATGAATATAGACTAGAGTGTGTACTAATGAAGTGTACTATTCATGCCATTCTAACATTTAAGAACAACTCACAATAATAGCACAAGCACAATAGTTATGATGAACTAAGAATCTCACAAAAGCATAAATCAACACATGAATACAATTATCCCTAAGCTATGGAAACTACTCCCTAGACATGGAATTCAAATAAAGATTTGAATTCCTTATCATAGGATCAAATAAAAAGAAAAAGGTAAAAAAGAAAGAAGAGATAATGTTTCTCTTTCTAGAATGCTCTCCAAATTACAAGAGTAGAATCTAAAAAATGTCAGAAGTCTCTAAACCTACTAGACTAAGGATTTATTTATAGTAGTTGGGGATTGGGCCTAAAAATAGGCCAAAAGCATGAAACCCTAGTTAAGCCGCCACTTGGCATAGATCGTTGCAGATGGCACGGTCTACGCCACGTCCTTGGTCTGTGCTAGCGTGGGGAGCCAGATCTGGCACGACCCATTTGATCCACGTAGGCATGGACCATGTGATCTAGTGTTATTCGTGCTTACTCCTTGGCATGGGCTATGTCATCCTCTGCGGCCTGTGTCCACACGGTCTGCGTTGTTTGGCATGAGCCGCCATCATATTTATCATTTTTGCACTTCTAATCCATGGTCTATGTCGTTTGGCATGGGCCATCATTTGAAACCTTGTTTTTCTCAATAATTTGGTGCAAGCCGCTCAATTCTTCACATCCTGCCCACTGGACTTGACATTTTGCACTTGAAACTGTGTGGGCCATCGAAAACGGGACAGTCTGTGCCTATACTTAGCCATTTTTGAGGTGAAAATTAGTACTTGACCACGCGGCCCGTCGAGTTTGGCATGGTTCTCATCGAGCCTTGGTAAGGTCCATGCCAAAGACCTTTGGTAATGACCGTGTCTTCTGGTGTGGGCTGTTAGTGCCACCCATGAGCGGTCTGTACCGACTCGTTTGTACTTCGACTGGCTGAACTTCTTTCCTTTGCTACAGACAAACCGTTAGTTAGTTTTTAGAGTTCTTGTAGTGAATTTTATGGTTCTCGAGGAGAAGAATCTAATGGAACTAACCTTGAAGTCTGATTCTTCTTTGTTCATTCCCAGAAGTTGGAGCAACTCTCAGACCACGATTCTCCATTTCTTCCTTAGCCGTTTCGAACTCCAACGCCGCCTATCTTTGGCTACTTCCTTTTAATAACACGATTTAATGTCTGTGGCCTTCATATACTACCATTCTAATGTGAATGGCTTTCGATCTCTTCTACCGTCCTTGCGAACGACCTTCAATATCATCTACCGCCCTTGCGAATGGCCTTCACATTGAATGTAACTAAAACTACCCACAAGCGACCTACTAAGGATGATCACAAGGAAGATCTAGGTGCTCGTGGATACAAGACGTCAATTAGTACCAATTAATTCTACAAAACGTGGGATTTGGACAAGAAAACCAAACATGGCTATCTAAACCCCTTGTCATGTAAACTCAATTAGTAGTAGCAATCTAACATATAAAACAAACAAATTATTACGATGAATGCAATGGTTAATGCATGTATAATGAAGCACATCACTGGGTGTGGCCGGCATCGTCTGGCGTAACCCATCTTCTATAGCTTCATTTTTGCACCTCTGATACGCGGTCCTTGTTGTTTGGTGCGGGCAGTCATCAAAATCCTTCTTTTTCTTATTCTTTTGGCATTGGCCATTTCATTCTTCATATTCCGCTGGCTGGTCTTGTCATCTTGGACTTGGAATTGCACGGGCCGTGTAGAACGGGATGGTCCATGCCTATACATCGCCATTTTAGGAGTGAAAAAGGCACTTGAGTACATAGCCTGCAAGGGTTGGCACGGCCCATGCCAGATTTTGGTGGGACTCATGCTGCTTGGTACAGCTCATGCCAAAGGCCCTTTTCACAGGCTATATGGAATGGTGCGGGCCGTAGGTGCTTGGTCTCGTCCCGGCCATGAGCAGTCCATGTATGCCCATTGCTGCTCCGCTGACTTCTTTGCTCTGCTACGGTTTAACCGTTGGTCCGATTTGAGAGTTCTTATAGTCAATTTTATAGCGCTCGAGAAGAGGAATTCAATGAAACCAACTTCAAGGGCTGATTCTTCTCGGATTGCTCCCAAAACTTGGAGCAACTCTCGGACAACGGTCCTCCATTTCTTCCTTAGTCATTTTGAACTTCAATGCCACCTATCTTTAGCTCAATCCTTCTACTACCACGATGTAATGTTCATGGCCTTCCTCTACTACCATTATAAGGTGACTGACCTTCTATATCTTCTTCTGTCCTTGCGAATAACCTTCAATATGAAATGTGAGAAAAAGTACCCATGAGCAACCTAATGATGATGATCACAACGGATGATCTAGGTGCCAATTATTATGCTGAATGCATCGGTTAATGCACGCATAATGATGCACATCAGACTCCCCCTCTCCTAACACACTTAACCCTTTACTTGCCCTCGAGTAAATAAAGACAAGTAAAGGACTAAGCAAAATGTTGCGTGTAGGTATAAGTTAACCGAGGCATTCAACTTATTACTAGATTACCCTACTTCCCCCAAAGAAGAAAGAATCTAACAGCTCTCACACTCCCTAAAGAACATAAAAAAAATCTAACCACCCAAAATAAAATGAAGAAAAAGGTAAGTAAAGGAAGATAAGTGATAAGCTAGCTTACGTTTCCCAAAACTTTCCCCAAAAGCAATAAAAAATTCGTCGCTAAAAACAATCCACCAAGGAAATCCAAGAGTCGCCGACTTGGTTATAACTAAGGATAACTCTAGATTATCAACTTAGTTGCAACCAAGGATGATGCAAATGTATCGTCAACCTAGTTTTTTTGTTTTCTCTCATTTTTCCTAGGAGCCCTTTTGGGTTTTCATCCTAGCTTTCACACATATTGAGCTCACATTCTCACCTTTTTCCACACGGACTCTCATTTTTGCCTAGGTTCATAAACCTAGCTAGGCCTAGCCTCTCATTTTTACCTAGGACTTTCGACCTATCCGGGCTTTTCCCAATGTTACCAAAGTTGCCCTTTTGGGTTTCCAACTTAGCCATGTATATATATTTTTTTTTCAATTTTTCTTCATTTTTTTTCAAATTTTCAATATTTTTTTCAAAATGCTCTTAGAAGAGCTATTAGCTACATAGGGGAAAAAAACTAAGAATCATAAGTGTAATCTAATCCCTTCCTCCACACATAAAGCTTGCATTATCCTTAATGCATATACACAATCATAGAACATATGTCAAGGGAAGGAAATAAGAGAGCACTTACGATGAAAAATTGACACTAAAATCTACCCTTAATGGAAAAATCATGGAATGTAACGACAAACTACCATCACCCCAATATACTACCCCTAACCTCTAATCAAGAAAGTTAAATCTAACCACTATCATGCACCACAAATTAAAATAATCAATTGAATCACAATGGAGAGTTACCTCTTAGGTTTCGAGTTGTGTGTTTCAAGGGATTGAGAGAAAATAGGTTTTGGTGGTATTTTGGGGGTGGTAGGGAAGGAATGGTGATTTGAACATAGGAAAGTATGTGAGCTTCATGGGCCGTACACATCTACATGCCCCATGAATTTGAGGTTTGCTTCTCTTCCTTGTACACCATTTTGAGCATCACAAACCATGTACGTCTACATAGTCAATGAGTTGGACTCCCTGTTTGATCACCTTCTTCCAAGAACCATATGCTTCCTAAAACACAAACATGCACACCAAGTGTTATAGAGTTCCAAAAAAAAGCTAAAAATAGTAAAACACACCAAAATTACTAAACCAATCTAATTTTTCAAAGCTCAGGCTGCCTCCCGAGAAACTGAGTATCTTTAAGGTTTCCGACATGACCCTATGTTATCCATATGGTGAGGGTTTGTACCCCCATCACCATAGACAACCAAAAATGGTAAGTGGGGGTGGGGTAAGAATCTTCCAAAAGGAAGATATAGTAGAGGAGGAGTCAACCCTAAAGGAAATAGGTGGTTTGAAGGCTCAGCATATTCAATTGGCTTCTCTATGGTTTCCTCTAAGGGTTCCACAAAATGTGGGAATTGGTTATGTAGGTGGAGGTAGGAATGAAAATAGGTAATATTGTGAAATAGGTATACTCACCCCTTTCTCATTTTCTTCACTTTCAACATACTATTCCCCATCCCCTTCGAATTCATCTACCAAAATTTCACATTCAACTAGGAATGTTTCATTTTGAAAATATTGGGTTTCAAGTTGGTTCACCCTTTCCATCAAATCAAGCACTTGCCCTTCAACTTTCTCAATGCTGGAGAATAGTTGAGTTTCCAAATCGCTAATCTCGCTAAGCATTTGTGATTGGAGTAAATCACTACTCTTGGTCACATTAGCTATAGCTTGCAAAATTTCTTCATAATCCGATTCGGGAACCAATCCTATAGATTAGTTTTGGGAAAAAGGATAACATGGTAAGAGCCAACTATCTATCCCAAATTATTGGTTTCCCGATGCATTTCCATACCGCAAATTCGAGTAACCACTAAGCCTCAAATTTGGAGAATCGTGGTGCGGGTACCAATTTTAATCCCAGTAGCCTTGGGAACCAACAACTCCTATCTCCCTCTCTCTCTCATTTTCTCTCATCCAAGAGCAAGACTCTGTAGGGTGGTCGCAATGACATATCCTGCAAAATCTCACTCGTTGAGCCTCTTTTTTCCCAAAGTCACTCAACCTTGGGCAACACTCTGTAGGGTGATCATATTGACAAACCATGCAAAGTGTCATCCATTAAGTACTTTCATACATTTTTTTCAACTAAACACAAACAAAGAAAACATAAAAAAAATTGAAACAGTAGTTCAAGGGTCCTCGGTTTGCACCAAGAACTCAAGCAATACTTACTCCAGAAAACAACAAACAAAAGAAAAATACTAGCCACTCAACTAATTTGTCATGCAAATTGACAATTAAACTTCTAAGACTACCATCACCGGAGCAGCGCTAAAATTTAACCCGCCTCCACTCGAGGTCATCAAGTGTATCTAAATTAACCCGAGTGAAGGCTGAGTAAAGTCAAAGATAAAATTTATAGAGTCGCACCCAACTCACTACTAAGAGCATTTTGAAAAAAAATATTGAAAATTTGAAAAAAAATGAAGAAAAATTGAAAAAAATATATATATACATGGCTAAGTTGGAAACCCAAAAGGGCAACTTTGGTAACATTGGGAAAAGCCCGGATAGGTCGAAAGTCCTAGGTAAAAATGAGAGGCTAGGCCTAGCTAGGTTTATGAGCCTAGGCCTAGCTAATGCTTTATGGGCCTTAGCTCTTTTGTAAGAGGCCAGAATAGTCGCCTATTGGACGGTAGCCCTAAAACGCTTTCCAAAGCTGCCAGGTAGGTCACCGAGGATGAGAATAAGCTCTTCATCAGATCTTGCTAGGGATATTAACTGCCCCCAAGGCTTTGTCTTATGTAGGTTTTAGCTCCTTTTCTTAGTTTTTGCATGATTAGCATAGTTACTTGACTTTGTTAGTTAGATTGTCTTTAATTTCATAACTTAGGAAAAACTAACAAAAACTCCCCCCTTACTTGCTTTTATATATCTAAATATATCTACTTCTAGTCTACTATCCACCTTATATGTTTAAGCCCTTAGAAATATCTCTCTTCTTTGTGGACGACCACAACTTGCCATTATCTACTTAGGTATAGATAGGAAGCATTTAGGGATTGTAAATTTAACTTTGAGAGATACGGAGATGACCTGCCAATTTTCTGCACCGCTGCCGGGAAAGAGGCATTTATTTTTAAGTGTTTGGGAATATTTGTTTGCATATTAGCTAGTTGTTTCTATTTTCCACTTCTTGGTGGTTGTTTTTGTTCAGAGTAGGTATTACTTGAGTTCCTGGTGAATTTTTATCGAGAATCCTTGCAATATGATTCTGGACTTTTAAAAAAGAAATAAAATAATGGAACGTCTCACCTTGAGGGAACTCATGATGAGAAGAGAGGCTCAACAAACAATTTTTTGCAGGATGTGTCATTTCAACCATCTTACCAATTCTTGCTATATGTTTCAAAAACCAAGGGTATTATGAAGAGTGTTTCCAAGAGGTTGAAGATGTTGTTTTTCGAGGGCAAGAAGCTCAAGAGTGGTATCCATACCATGACTCTTACAATCCGGAGTGGAGGGATAATCCAGATTGGTGGTATGAGAATGAGCCGGAAAACCAACAATAAGAGAAAATTAGTTATCCCACACCACCATATACCATACCCAAGACCAAGCCCTAGAAGAAGGTTTAAGTTTGACAAATGAGGAGATCGTGAATGCAATAGCAAACTTAACCATCCGAGCCAACACTAATGAAGAATTGAAAACCCAAATCTCCTCTGTCTTTAGGCTTTAGAGGGGTATGTGAGAAATTTATTGGGAGTGGCAACCCGAATGGAAGCTCGTTATTTTGAAGATACACCATCCCAAGTCAAACTCGAAGATTCAGTGAGTGAGGTCACCTTGAGAAATGAGTTCGAGTTCGGAGGGGATGAGGAGTCGGTTGTGGAAGACAAAGAAGTGGAGGAAGAGGTTATCATACTACATTCATTATTCTTACCATCAACACCCTACTCCCACCAAGTGAACCAACTCCACCATTTTTTGACGTTTTGAAGGAGATAAGAGAGGAGCCAAAAGACTACCCTAAACCTCCTAACCACCCAACTCCTTTTAAACCATCTTCACCTCCACAAGACTTTCCTCTTGAAAGTTTTGTACTCCCACCTCTCTATTTTTGGATACTCATGGTGAAGGGGTTCAAACCTTCACCATATGGATAACATTAGAGTCATGCTAATGACCTTAAAAATACTGAGCTTCTCGGGAGGCAACCCAAGCTTTTAAATTAGGTTAGTGTTTTTCTTTTCTTGAAAAAAAAATCCTCAACCATGTCCTCAAACCCTTACCCAAAACCACAAGAATACCGTCACAATCCACCACCAAAAACCATTACCAAAACCACCATCTAGGAGTACTACTAGTTGTTATCTATTGTGAGTGTTGATAAGGATTTGCATAGTTGTGGCTTCGTAGTGGATGGATCAAAGTTGCATATTGGGCGGAGTTTGAGAACATGGAAGAGAGAACATTCATTGAGAAATGAACATTGCTATCATCAGGAAGGACTTTCAAGGTCCTAGTTGTGAGTATATTCTCTTTCTCCCTTATTTCTTTATCTTGTCCTTTGGTTCACATTGAGGACAATGAGTGTTTCAAGTGTGGGGAGGTAAAGAGAAATATATCTCATTGTATTGTATTGTAGTGTGCATATGCTCTACTTTGATATGTTTTGTATCATTAACATTAATCTAGACTAAACATAGTAAACATTATCATTCACCTGCAACTCCAAAATCAACCCCTTCAACACCAACATTAACATTATCAATCATCACATCCAAAACGTCCCTAATATCTTTCTTCACTATCTTAGAACCTCTTACTTCATCAACACCAGCTACTTCTCTACTCATTCGAACAACATCATTCAGCATTGTGTCATAGTAAAATTTTGACTTGATCCACCTTCACCCACAGCTGATACACCTTCACCATCTTTCAGCTGATTTAAAACAACATTCATCTGTTTCTTATTTCCCGGCTTGGGAATGACAGAAACTAAAATCTGTGGAGTAGCACCACCACCAATTCTGGCAGACCTACGTGCCAATACAACTACTACACACAAAAAAACTGCGTAACCACATATTCAAAAAACAAACATAATCACACAAATAAAATGCAACATGTAAAGAAAAAAACCTCCAGAAGCATAAGGCTGTTGAACCTTCTTCTGCTCATCTTGAAGAGAAGATCCATCTTTCTTTTTATATTTTCTAACCACCTTCTTAGAAGCTAAACAACACAGCATATTTGAATAAGTAAATGTATAAGAAAATGAGTAAATAAATATAAAGAAAAATTACAATCACTTCTTATATCTCAGGTTCTTGACGTTCAATAGTACCTTCACCTCCTTTAGGAACAACTAAAAATAATTATATACCACACAGTAAGAAACTAATAAATAAAGCATACAAAAAATGCAAGTTGTAATAAAAAAATGCATGCATACCCTGATAGCCAATAAGCAACTTAATATGGAAAAACAACAATATAACTAACTAATGCATATGTTATACTAATATATGCAACTTTTAATGAAACAAATGCATACATAGTCTGAGAGTCAGTAAGCAACATAATCTGACATACACATTATAACTAACTTATGCATATAGTAAACTAACATAAGCAACTTGTAATGAAACAAAATACATATTAGCAAATCAGAAAGAATAACAATATCTAGCTAACAATCAGTGAAACTCAAAACACAACTAAATAACTAATACATAAGTTATATTAACATATGCAAATTCTAAGAAAACAAGTACACAATATAACAGTCAGTCAACAACAAAATAAGTAGCTCAAAAAACAGAGTAACTAACTTAGACAAATGTTATCCTAACATATGAAAATTATAAGAAAACAAATACACATCATAAAACAGAGTCAAAACATTTGAATCTGACATACAAATTAGAAAAATAGGATGACTAACTAATACAGTTGGTAGCCTAACATATGCAACTCCTAAGAAAATAAATGCACATTATAACTGAACTGATAATATACAGGGAAAAAAACAGAGCAACTAACTAGTGCATATCTTACAATAACAAATGTAACTTCTAAACAACCAAATGCATGCTATAAAAAAGACTCAAAACATACAGATCTGACTAACAAAAAAGTCAACAGCAACAACTCATATGCAGATCTGACTTACAAATAAAATTCTAAAAAAAGTCAACATCAACAAGACTGAAAAAAAACATACACACACAACAATTACAAAAAAAGTGTGAAACTCCAAATATTCAAAACGAAAAATAGGAAGAATACAAACCAGGAGAAGAAAAAGGCTGAGATAACTTCCCAGCTTTAGGAAGAATAGCTTTCTCCTTGCCCTACCAATGACCAGGTCAAATACACAGAAAAAACCTTAAATCAGAATCGCGAACAACTATGAAGCAAAAATGGAAAAGAACATCAATGAAATTTCAAAACCCAGAATATCAATCTTACCGAATTCAGGCAATTCTGGCACAAACTTGAACAGTGTGATTCCGGTGAGATTTTGTGAAGACCGAAGAGCGGAATTGAAAAAACAAAGATCGGAGAAAAAAGAGAGGAATTGAAGAACGAAGAGAGGAAAAGATGAAATTTACAATAGTTGAATAATGAGGGCAAAACACGCGTGATAAATGGATTGCAGTTTCCAAAAATTTAACTGCTCAAAACTGTTGACAAAAGGAAAATTAGGCATGGATACAAATTAAAAATAGACAATCAACTTTAATTACTTATTAGGTATCCCATTTTTAAAAATAATTACAATATGAACCCCATTTTGCATATCAGTCCCTGGCCTATCCATAAGCTTATGGACAGACCATCTTTCCTGAGACTTTCTCTAGTTTAAATATATATATATATATTTTTAAATTAAACCATTCGTAGATGGGGGACAATATATTAGGCCTTCCCAAGCCATGAAATAGACAGAAATGAAAGGACAGTGAGAGAAGCCGTATCTAAGTTGTGATATACAATGGTGAGCAATAGGCTCGTGAAGCAACACTTGTTGCTTCCAAAAGATGAAAATAGACCGGAAAATCGTTAGAGGGTTACAAAAGCTCTTAATCTATAGCAGAGATGATGAAACTTATTAGTGAATCTAGTTAAAGAAACACAAGGCAGTCCGCATCACTCCACATAGATTAGTAGCGTATCCTCTACTGACCGGGAATGTGGTGAGAGTACCAAACTATTTGCAACTGTGGCAGCCATCCAAGAGTGAGGTCTATATACAAATAGTTGCTCCAAAATGTGAAACTATACAGAGGGAGGAATCCCAATGAGAATTATCGGCCAAGTGATGAGGGGCAAGCTTTATGGAGAACCGAAACCTGCCAATAATGTCCTGAATCTGCATTGTAAGCTTTGAAGTGCTGCATGATCACACCCTTGATGTAAACTCCATACATCGTGCCTAATGTCAGCCATCAGAATATTTAGTTTCTATCCATCGACCTGCAATATTAATTACAATCAGTAGCATCCATTCAGCTAACTATCCGTATAGAAGGTGTACCCAATTGATCTAATCTAATCAGTCCCTGTACAACATTTGTTAGACTCTGAAACCTAAGAAAAGAGGAAGTTGTCCGATTTCTTAAGCAATCTTTAGCTAAAGTGTCTGCTACCAAATTTGCTTGTCTATGAACATGCATTAGATTGATTCCTCCCAAAAGTTGATGAATCTCATCTGCTAGTTGAAACAATTTCCATGGCGCTTTAGAAGGATCAACCACATATTTTACATCATTAAGGCAATCAGATTCCAAACAACAAGAAAGGTTTGGTTCTAGACCAGATTGTAAAGCAAACCTAATTGCAATCATTTCTGCCTCCAAAGGAGAATAAGCAGGAGAAACAATGGTATGAGTAGCAATAAAACCACCCCTGCCATCTCTGACAATCAAACCTATTCCACTCATGTTAGTTTGGCAACACCAAGCAGCATCAACATTAAGTTTATACCCAGTGCATGGTTTTGTCCAAGCAATTTTATAGATTTTTCGTTTCGGAGGTTGTTTGATCAGTGGTAGAAAAGAATGATCAGCAATGCCCATATACATCCTAGAGGCAACGAAGACCGGCTTTGCAGTGAACATATAAAAAATTTGGGTCCTTATGTGAGTTAGGACTAAACTAATTGTTGGATTGATAGAATCATGCAAACATTTATTCCTAACTTTCCACAAATTCCAGCATGTTATTAAAGTAGAGGATTGAATCATTACAGTTTGTAATGAACTTATTCCATTATAAGTAAGATAGAAAGAGAGTCTATCCCATATAGATGGAAAAGCCCTGTCCCTAATTCCCATAAAAGAATGAATCCGTTTCCAAACTTGCACAGCAAATGTACATGAGTTGAAAAAGTGGTCAAGAGAATCTTCATGCTTATGACACATATAACATCTAGAAGGCAGTGAAATTCTCAAATTATGCAGAACATTATCGAATGGTAGAAAAGAGTTCATCAGTTTCCACATGAAGACAGAGATCATTTTCAATTCTAGAACTCCATAGATATTTAAAAGAAGCAACATTACCTCTTTGATTCCTGAGCAAAAAGTAAGTTGCTTTGAATGAGAACTCACCCTTGATTCCTGGTTTCCATATAAGTCTGTCTTTTCTGTGAGTTGATAGCTTGGCTTCCTGTAAAAGAGAAATGGCATAAGTAGGAAGTACTGGACAGATTCTAGAAATCATGAGTGATCTATTGGTAATGAATTCAGAAACACTACAGGTAGCAGGAATATCAACATCCATTTGGTCACACAGATCCTGTAAAGGCCCTATATCTAACCAATTAGCAGTCCAGAAATTACAATCCCTTGTTCCTATTATGACTCTAGATTGGGATTCTGCCCAAGCATTGATGAAACAAATCCTCTTCCAGTTTGATGAAGATCTGGAAGATGGTGGCAGAGATGCAATAAAGTATGTCCATAGAGCTTCAGCCTTTTGGTATTTCCACCAAAGCTTAACAGAACATGTATTAATAATGGTGGTTATTGATCTAAAACCTAGACCATTTTGGATGGTAGGATAGCATAGTGCATCCCACTTCCTCCATGCTCTTTTAGGAATTAGATCATTAAACCCCCAAAAGAAATTGCTCAGATTTTTTTCTATGGCTGATATGACCTGCTTACTTGGTTTAAGGACTGACCATATATGCTGGGGAACCGAGTATATACATGATTGTATAAGTGTAATTTTTCCTCCAGCCGAGAGCCACCTATTTTTCCAACTACCTAACCTACTCTCTATTTGTTCAAGTAATGGTTGGAAATATATCTTCTTTGCTCTCCCAGTAAAAATGGGAACTCCTAAGTATGTGAAAGGAAACCTTCCAATTTTCATGCCTAGAGTTCTCCTAATTCTGTTAACTCTGTTCACAGTTGCATGTTTCCCTATGTAGAGGTCACTTTTATTGTAATTAATCTGTTGACCTGTAACCTCCTCAAATGTAGCCTGAAAGGCCTTAAATCTGATCAAAGAATTGTTACTGGCTTTAAGAAATACCATAGTATCATCAGCATAAGATAAGTGTGAGATTTGGATTGCATTACCTGGCACACCATAGTATGACAAGCTACCATTCTGAAAAATAAAGGACAGACTTCTAGTGAAAGCCTCTGAAAAGATATTAAAAAGAAATGGTGATAGGGGATCACCCTGTTTAATACCCCTTGTAGATTGGAAGAAACCTACTGGCTTACCATTTATTAGAATAGAAAACCAAGCCTGAGACAAGTTCTTCATAACAAGAAAGATGAATCTAGCATGAAATCCAAATATAGCAAGCACAGAATAAAGAAAAGACCACCTTACTCTATCAAAAGCTTTCTTAAGATCCAATTTAACAATGCAATTAGGTTCTCTCTGCTTTTTGTTTAAAAATCTCACCATTTCCTGAAGGTAGATAACATTATCTGCAATATCTCTACCTTTGAGGAAAGCTGTTTGGTGATTTGAGATGATTTTTGGCATTAAAGGCTTTAGTCTTTCCATTAATATCTTAGAGAAAATTTTGTTAATTACATTGGAGAGACTAATTGGTCTGTAATCCTCAAAGGTAGTTGGTGTACATTTTTTTGGTATGAATGTTATCCAAGTACTACCAATCCCTCTTGGGATATTATTGACAGTTAGAAAATCTTGTACAGCAGATAGTAAGTCATTAGCAATGATATCCCAAGATTTAATATAGAATTTTGTTGTAAATCCATCCGGACTAGGGCTACTACTCTTATTAAGTCCTGAAACAATATTCTTAAGTTCAGAAATCGAAACAGGTTGCAGTATTCTATCATTATCCTCCTGAGTGATCACTTTTGGAATCTGACTTAGAAAGTGAGGCTTGAATAAATTACTGTCAGGGGAATTCTACTCAGTTAGAAGATCCTGGAAGTAGTGAATGGATTCATTCTCAATATCTTGTGCATTATCTAGCCACTGACCATTACCACTTTTAATTTTTGTGATCTTTAACCTACATTTTCTTTCCTTAACCGATTTATGAAAGAAACTGGTGTTATTATCCCCCTCCTTTAGCCATTTCACTTTTACTTTGTGCTTCCAGAAACTTTTCTGTTCTACTAATGACCTAACCAGCTTAGCCTTTGCCTCTTTAAGTTTTACCAGGTTCTCAATTGTTGAATTCGAGTCATAAATTTCTTCTTTTTCTTTCAGGATGGATTCAGATTTTAGATCATTGTCGTTTATGTTTCCAAACACTTCTTTATTCCATATTTTCAATTTTTTTAGCCTCAGAAGTTTTAGAAAGAAGCCTATCATTCCTGATTGCTGGATCTGAACATCCCAACTTTGCTTAACTACATCACTAAAACCTTCCCTTTTATACCAGGTATTAAGAAATCTAAATGGCCAAGGGGTGGATGTAATATCACTACCTATAGTGAGTAGCATAGGGTTATGATCCGAGGAGATTCTATTCAAAATGTGAACAGAGGAGTTAGGGAAAGTAGCCGACCAAGAAGCTGTACATAGACCTCTATCCAACCTCTGAACAGTGGGATTCCTTAACCTATTATTACTCCAGGTAAATAGATTACCCAAAGTATTAATTTCTTCCAAAGCCATACTATTTATAAACTCATTAAAATCCTTCATACTACCAAGTTTTGGATTAGAAGGACCTCTATATTCATTTATCGATGTAATAGCATTGAAATCCCCAATAAAAATAGATTCTGAGTGAGATATTGTCCTAAGATCCGACCAGAGAGCTTTCCTACCAATTCTAGTCCTGAGACCATATACAAATACAACATCCATGCTTTTGTTCAGATTAATACTATTCAGTGTAACAGCTAAAAATTGCAAACTATCAGATTTAACTGAAATTGATATGCTAGTATTCCAGAATAGCCAAATCTGGCCATTATTAGCATGCATACATTTGTCAAAATGTAATAACTGTCTATACATATTACATTGCATATTGTCATGTTTAGGCTCAATTAGACAGATTAGCTCAAACTTGTGTCTGCTTATCAAATTATTGAGCCTTAGCATGGAAGTATCCATTCCCCTAAGGTTCCAAACTAGTAGCTTAATCTGAACTGTTGTACTATTCATAGGGAAACATTGTTAGAGCTTTTTGATCTAGTCATGATTGTATTTAACTGGGTTAAATAGGTCTCATTACTATGTGTAGACACTTTATGTTCCTGGTTTCCCATTTTCGTTTTTCCTGACCTAGGTTGAGGGGGTACAGGAGTTACCTGACTTACCTGAGGAGTATCAGTTTGAGCATCATTGACAACCAATGAGGAGTTTGTTTTATCACCCGGACTAGCATCATGATCAGATATGTCTTCATCCTCGAGTGGCAGGAATCTTTTCTGCCTGTCTATGTGTTGAGAGAGAATGAAACTTTTAGCAGCAAGAATAGGGTTAAATGGTGAGAAAAGCTTACCCCGTTTGCTAGGAATATCATCCTTAGCAAAACCTATCTTAGTGATTAAATTCGGTGGAGCAGATAGGGACATCTTGTACAGTTTTGCAGAAGACTGAGGACTGATGATTGTGACCTCGGGATTTTCCTCCTGAATCTCCCTTGGATGTCTATTAATGTTATCCTTCTGCTGGGCTTCAGTGGACTGATTTAGTATCAAGGACTGAACTTCCACTAGATTTTCATTCCTGTCATCTGGTTCCAGACTCAATTCAACAGACTGATCAGGCAATTCATGTATCTCATGGGTCCTATCTACCCCCAGTTTAGGAGAAACAGAACTCTCCAAATGATCACCCTCCACAAATGATACTGCCTTCTGCTTGGGGATATATTTAAATTTCTGAGCATATAGAGTCTTAAGTTTTTCATTTGCAGAGACTCCCGAACCCCCAGCCTTATTGTGCTCATCATAGATTGTACTTATTCCATCATATATCAGATTTTCTTGACCACTCTGTTGGTTCTTGTTTTGAGTTATTATCTTTTGTTCACTTATGACCTTATTAACAGGTTTTGATTTATCCACCCTATTATTCCTTGGTTTCTTGAGTTTCGGATGTAGATAAATACAGAGATTATCATCATGCCCTATGGATTTACAGTGGTGACAGTAGAGTGAGAGTTCCTCAAATTCAATTGGGAGTTTGACTACATTGTACTCTATTCCATCCTCTTCAATTCCCACCTTGATACAGGATGGTTGTTTCTTTTTTAGATCAATTTCAATACAAATCTTAACTGCAGAGGGTCTAGATAGAGCAGCAGTAGCTGCATCCAATTTGATATAATTACCTATTTGATTCCCCATTGATTCTATCATAGCAATGTTGTAAAAGAAGACCGGGACACAGGGGATTGTAACCCAAACTGGTACTATTGAGGATTCAATTTCAGGATTAAAATCAGTATTCCATTTAAGAACTTTCATTGGTGCTTGGTTAAAAACCCACTGACCTTTAATCCATAGCCTCTGATAATCTTCCTTATCTTGAAATCGGATAAGGATGTGTCTGAAATCGATTGAACCCAATTGAAACTTACCTTTGAATCCCACTGAATTGAAAGCCTCATTGAGTACAGTCATTGATAGCTTACCTCTTGCAAATTTCCTGACTAGGGCATTGTTGTAATGGGCAGCGAGAGTTTCCGCCTCTATCCGAGTTACCAGACAAGCAATTTCACCCTTATATAGTGTTTTGGGTACTATTTCAGGATTTGATGGAAGGGAGGCATTGAGGGGTGGTGGCCAATTACCTAGTGCTTGCAGAAAGGTTTTGGCCGCCGTGCTACCACCGCGGCCAGGCGGAGGAGCCGCCATAGTAGGAGTAGGAGACTCAGATATATGATCGTTAAAGAGCAAAACAGTAGAAAGAAGAGAAGAAGGAGATGGTATGAAAACGACAATATGAAGGGCGTTTTGGTGAGTGCATATTTCGCACCAAATTCGCACCTAGGAACAGTGCAGATCCAAGTCAAAGAGCATTTTTTTTAATTGTTTCAATCTGATGTTCGTTTAAATATATAAATTGTAGTTAAAATCAAAATAAAAAACATAAATTTTTATAGAAGTAAAAAAATTAAAATAAGTCATTTGTAAATTTAGTAGGTAAAGAGAAGTAGTTTGTAAGGTATGTACTGTAAAATTGTGACAAATGTAAGATCATGTGTAATGGTAAGAAACTATTCCATTTTTTTCTTCCATAATGGTAAAGGTTACAATTTCTACTATTCATGTAACCCACTTGTTGTTCTCTATCATGCTCATAAATTATAACATTAATATTTAATATAAATAAATTTATCAACCCAAAATAAACTGAATGTGAAGTTTAATAATACATTTAAAAAAATTAATTTCATTTTTTTTGCAAAAAACTATAAAATATTTCATTTTTTCTTGAAAATTTATTTTGAACTTTCAAAGGTTATTGTAAACAGTTGACTAGTTAAAGTTGTATTTATCTAGTTGAAATATATCAGCAACCTCTCTTCTCTCTCCTCCAATTTCTGAATATCATTTTATACAGTAGTGGCCGGAAACGGTCATCTTCTGCCGATAACGGCTCCTCTCTCGCCTCCACCGAGAGAGACACACCATCCGTCGGAAACTATGGCGGATAAAAACACAATCAACAACCCAAAATCCTTCATTGCAGCCCTCCAATTGAAAGCTCCACCACTCCTCTCAACCCTACCAAACAACCTAGAGATTACCCCAAAATCCGAACATCTAGGGGAACCTGCTTGCCTCTACTCCGACGATGACATATCCACACTCTCTGCCCATTATACAAACGCCCTCGTAGGTAAATTCACCAAGGGCCAGCTCACCATAGACCAATTTGAGGGAGCTTTCAAAACTGTGGGATTCTCTGGGAAATATCAGCTGGGCTCCCTCGACTACAAGCATGTGCTGATCTGATTTGAGCAATCAAATGATTATCAACGTTGCTGGATCAAAGGTCTATGGAGATTCAACGAAATTCACATTAAGATACTCAAATGGTCACCAGACTTCTCCACCCAGAAGGAATCACCGATCGTCCCAATCTGGTGCACAATCAGGGAAGTCCCACTTTATTATTACAATACTTCGTCAATTGAGGCTATTGGAAATAGTATAGGGAATTTCATTAAGAATGACATAGCCACTAAGATGCTAACTAGGCCCTCTGCCATTAAACTCTGTGTTGAGATAGACCTCCAGAAACCCCTAAACCACTTCATTAGATTGGGCTATGTTTCTAACAATAAAAAATATAACATTGAGTATGAGGACATACCCATGTATTGTGAAAACTGTGCTAAACTAGGACACTCACTTAACCAATGTAGAGCTCTTTCCCAGAATCATGTAGCACCACAATGGCAAGCCACAGGGAATAAGTTTGATAAGATACCAAAAATGGCTACTGATCCCCAAACCTTTAACAATTTTCATAACAAAGGCCAGCTAGTTCATCACCTAGCCACAGCAAACCCTACCCTAGAACCTTCCTCCTACATACCCAAACTCCTGGAAGTAAATTCTGTGAAAACGTCACCACAATCATCCCAATCTCCCCCAACTCTTGACCTAACAAACTCACCCCCTGATGATCCTGAAACACCAATCACAAGACTGATAAATGCAATAGCTCTACCCAACCCAAACAAGGTTCAAATGATCTATGCAAAAGATGATATGTAGATAGGCTCCCATAAGCTTAACTTTCAACAATTCTCCTCCATGAATCCCCCACTTTCTCAGCAAAGAAAGATGGAAAATAGATTTTCTATTTTGCAGGACACAGATTCACCTCCACAAACAGATGAAGTTTTGGATCATTCACTACACCAAATACTGCAAGATGAGGTGGAAGAAGAAGGATCTCTCTTAGATAGCACAATCCCCAAACCAGGTCTAGCATCTCTCCAAACTCAACCAATAGGTAACATGGACTCCCAAGGTAAGTCCAAACCTAAAAAGACCACCTACCTAAGCCAGCTAAATAAGATGATGCTGAGGTCAAACACTAAAAGCCATAAATCAGGTGAACAATGACATACACCACTACTATCAATTTTCTAATCTGGAACCTTAGGGGTTTAGAAACTTCAATGCCCAGATTAAAGCACCTCATCAAACAGAAAAAAATTGATCTTCTATGTATAATTGAGCCGATGCATGATAATAGCAAATGCCACTCCTATATGGAGAAGCTCAAATACTCTCACTCCCCGCCTCTTCATAGTGGTAAAATCTAGCTTCTATGGGATGAATCTTTAAATGTTGCCTTACTTTCACATCATGAACAATTTCTATATGTTAAAATTACTCAATCAACCACAACTGTTGAAATGTATGCTATTTTTATCTACGGACTCCATCCAAATCCTCAATAGACAATCCTCAGACCATTGCCCTCTTTTTTTACAAGTCTCATCCACAGTTCCCTCCCATCCTAAGCCTTTCAGATTTATTAATAAATGGCTCAACAGACCAAAGTTTATGGACCTGATTAAAGATAACTGGTCCAAACCTATCCCCCACCAAGGAATGCTAAGATTCTACCTTAAACTCATTAGACTTAAGAAGGAAATAAAAATCTGGAACAAAGAATCCTTTGGAAACATTGACTCTAATGTACTTATTGCAGAAGAAAACCTAAGATTACAGGAAATTAACTATGACTCCACTCATTCACAATCAGAACTAATCAAACTTAATGAGAAAAAGGCACTACTAATTAGAGCCTTAAAGGAAAGAGAAAAATTTTGGAAACAAAAATTGAGAACTAACTGGATCAAACTTGGAGATAATAACACTGAATTTTTCCACAAAACTGTACAGGAAAGGAATTGTAAGCTCCACATTTCAAAATTTAAAAATAGACAGGGGCATTGGTTAGATAACCACACTGAAATCCAGGAAGAGGCCATATCTTATTTCTCTGACCTATTCTCTGAGCCAAACCTGCCAAACTGTACCACCTATTACCCCCATTTTCTCAGCCAAATTCCAACAATAATATCTCCTCAGGATAACCAATCTCTGTTTAAACCAGTCTCAGAGGAGGAGCTTAGGTTAGTGGTAATGAGCCTGAACAAAAATAGTAGTCCAGGTCCTGATGGTTTCACCTCAAAATTCTATACCAAATGCTGGGATTTTATTAAATAGGACCTAAAAGCTGCAGTAAATGACTTCCTTTCAGGCTCAGAAATGCTAAGAGGAATAAGTAGCACCTGGATAACCTTAATTCCAAAGAAACAAACACCTTCCTCTTTTGATGATTATAGGCCTATCAGTATTTCAAATGTAGCAAATAAAATATGTTCTAGGGTGCTAATGGAAAGGATGAAACCCTATATGGAAAACTTAATTTCTCCAAATCAGACAGCCTTTATGAAAAATAGAGACATATCTGATAATGTGCTTTATCTTCAGGAAATGATTAGGTTTTTAGACAAAAAAAATAGAGTTCCAAATTGCATTTTAAAACTGGACCTTAGAAAGGATTTTGATAGAGTTAATTGGCAATTCCTGGAAACTATTCTCTGTAAATTTGGTTTCACAGGGAATTTTTTAAATGCTGTGATTAATAACCTTTCTCAGGCTCATTTTTCTGTGCTTATAAATGGTAACCCTGTTGGATTTTTCAGAGCCACAAGGGGCATCAAACAAGGTGATCCTCTATCCCCCTTTCTCTTTAATATTTTTTCTGAAGCTTTCTCCAGAAATCTATCTTTTATTTTCATGAACAGTAGACTCAATTACTATCAGCTTCCCTCTACCATTACACCTGCTTCAAATTTGAGTTATGCTGATGACACTATCATATTCATGCAAGCTTCAAAATCTAGCCTGATAAGAATCAAAGCCTTCCTAGAAACCTTTGAACTTACCTCTGGCCAAAAAATAAATTATGAAAAATCTGATTTCTATGCTAGTAAAAGAGCTACAACTGCAAAAATCAATCAGATTAGATCAATTCTAGGAATGAAGAAATGGTCCTTTCCATTTAAATACCTGGGATGTCCAGTTTTCAAAGGTAGAACTCTAAATCTTTATTTTGAACCTTTGCTGGAAGCTGTTAATAGGAAGCTTTTGAACTGGAAAAACAAATGGTTAAGCTTAGGAGGCAAAATGGTTCTTATCCAATCCTGTTTATACTCCCTCCCCCAGCATATATGGTCTGTCCTAAAGCCCCCTGAGCAGATAATAAAATCACTGGAAAGGAAAATGACCATATTCTTCTGGGGAGAAAAAGAAGGCAAACTGAATAAAGTATGGAGAAAATGGTCTGACCTTAGTGCACGCAGATACCAGATCGGTTTAGGTTTCAGATCTATACAAGCAATAATTGAATCATGCTATCTCAAATTGTGGTGGAAAGGCCAACAGGGCACCACCATGTGGGCTAAATTGATATGGTCACTACCCCAAACCCATAGGAAATCCCACACTTGGAAAAGGATATGTAATATTAATTCCTTTGCAGAAAACAATTCTTTCATTATACATGGCAAAGGAAACTGCAACTTATGGACTGCAAACTGGTGCCATAATGGTCCTTTAATTAACTGTGTTCCACCCTCAGTCCTCTCCCCACTTTTCTACTGCACCATAGCTAACTTCATCAGAGACAAAAAACCAGATACTACCGCATATTTCACCCTATTTAGAACATGATACTTTGATTTTTTTTTGCAGGAAGCAGAGATTAGCATTGAAAGAGATGACAGAATGATATGGAAACTGGAGGAAACAGGATTTTTCTCTTTCAGATCAGCCTACAAAGCCCTTACACAACAACCAGGTAATTTTCCAGCCACAAGACTTATCTGGAACCCTAGACTGCAGAGAAAAATCTCTATTTTTACATGGAAAATGCTAAACTCCCTCTTGCCTTTTGATGATGTCCTAATCAAATGTGGTTTTAGCCTAGCCTCGAAATGTCCAGCATGTAATCAATCTGATTCTATAGATCATTATTTCATCTCTTGTCATCTAGCTTAAACTGTATGGGATGATACTTCAGCTATCCTGGGTCATAACCTACATACCCTAGACAGTCTAACGGATATATTTTTAGCTTACTGGAACAATAATGAACTGTCTAAAGTGCATAAAGATATCTGTAAGTTACTACCATCACCGATTTGTTGGTCATTATGGAAAGCCAGGAATGCTTTCTATTTTGATAACAAAAACTTCTCACCTGCTCAAATCTGTAAAGAAATAAGAGACCTTATCTTTTTAACTTTCTCAGCTAAGCCTACTTACTCTAACTTGTATTTAAATATGAACTACCCCATTTCCTCACTAAGACCACCCCCTAAGCCTTCCATATCCATTGTTTACTGGAATAGGCCAGCACAGAACACCATAATTATAAATGTGGATGCTTCTTGGTCCTCAACCACTTCAACACTTGGTCTTATAGCTAGAGACTGGAATGGTACTCCATGCTTAATTCAATCCTTAATTACCACTGCTAAAACACCACTAGAAGCTAAAATGAAAGCTATCCAAGCTGCAGCTCAGATTCTCACTTATCTGGACCCTGGTCGTTTTTTCATAGTTGAATCAGATTCTATGCTTGCAGTAAACATGATTAACAATCTCAGAAGTGCCAAATGGTCCCTATATGCACTAGCCTTTCAAACACACTCTGAACTTAATTAGGCTACCCTTAGGCATGTTTTCAGGGAATGTAATGCGGTTGCTGATGCAATTGCTAAGCATAGATCTACTCACCCTCATGAATCAAATCTAAACCTCTCTAACATTCTAGCATACATCAGAGGCTTCATTAATTTGGATAGAAACAACATTCCATACATTCGAACTCACAAACAAGTTACCAAGGACAATTGATACTGTTGATGCTTGTTTTTCCTTTTTTCAGGTAACTTTGGAGAATCTATTAATATGTGGACAGATGATATGCTGCTAATCTGCTGATCTTATACTGCACTAGACTCAACATTTTGATGGCTGCATCCCAAGACAAAGACTAGAGCAAGGCTCCTAAACTGATCCTTAAGACACTTATTACTACGGTGCTCCAACTGAAGTTTCAGACGTGATGAACCCTAATTGTAAGGGAAAGTGTTTGTACCACAAGCACTTCACTTGCCAGTTAGAACTTTTCAGAGTACTTGTGCATTTTGAAAGAAAGTTTCCTGGCCAAAGTAAGTGATTAACACAAGGGGGTGGAGATCACCTACTTTGGAAACGCAACTTCCATCTCTTCTCGCCTTTGTACATAGGCTACTAGTTTTTCCTCTAACTGAATCAATAGGCCACTAGTTTTTAGGTTATTCTTTTAGAGGCAACGAGGTTGCCTTATCAATGTATCTTCCAAACTAACGCTGTAATTATCTTGTTTCTTAATAGGTCTAGGGAACCTAATATATAACCCCCCACCTTAGGGTGTATTCATTTAATAAAAAGGTTATTGTAGATAGAAAATCAAGAAAACATAAGCATATTGTGAAATTAGTATGCCAAGAGGGCCCACCAGATGGAGAAAGTGTGGTTTCTTGCGGTTTCTTAGTAAGAAATCGATGGGTGGTTTTTTAACAGAAAACCACTTAAGGAACAACCACTACTGTGGGCTTGTGTGGTTTTTTAGTGGTTTCTTACCATTAAGAAACCACTAAAAAATACTACTGCCCACGCTCTAATACTGAAAGGTTGGGATTTATGGCCCGAGCCATATTTGCCGGAGTGTCGGGTTGCAGGATCAATTCCCACTACCTGCATAATTTTATAAGATTTTCTAAGCTTCACACGCGCACATTTCAATCAAGCTCAGCTTCCACACACACATTTCCATCACCTACGCATGTATTCAATGTGAAGCTGCTCCAGCTCACGCGTGCAATCAATTACTCCAGTTTTAATATTTGAAATTTCATTTTTCGTCTCACCATAAACTAAGGTCAGATGGTCTCACACAAGTTTTTGTAATTTAATAATGTTTAAGTTTTCACAAAGTCTTGCTTTCGACCACCTAACAATTAGATGAAGTCATTTTTTTAAAATTAATATAAATAATGTGATCATATCATTAATTCTATACATTGCAATGAAATTTCTATAATTAAATTTTTTTTAAACATATCTCAAAGTAAAATTAATTATAATGTGACCTTAAAATCACATGAACAAAAATTGTCATTATTGGTCTAATCGTTAGGCGGTACAACTATTGTCCCTTTCTTAATTAATAATAAATGTAATAATTAAATAAATAGCATAATATTTTATGTATATATATGATTAAGAAAACACTCCCTCCATCCCACTTTAAAGTTTTGAATTGCTAATTGCTTAAAGTTTAAAATAAGTCTATGTGACATCTTTTTAATGGGTGATGACAGTGGGCCCAAATTAATAAAATGAAAGGAAGAGTTATGACAGTGGGCCCAAATTAATAAAATGAAAGGAAGAGTTATGACAGTGGGCCCAAATTAATAAAATGAAAGGAAGAGTTATGACCACATATTTATGGCTAAATGTAGAAGGCTTACAAATAGGAAGTTATTAGTGGGGCTGAGGGAGTAAGAAAATAAGTTGAAAAGTTGGGATGTATGGTTTGTTGATAAAATGTGGAAAGAATAAATTCTGGCTGTATAATAGATTGTTGATATGGATTTGGGAGAAATAATTAAAAGTTGTAAAAGTTGGGTCGGAATGGGTTGTGCATTGTTATTATGGAAACGTGCAAAAATAACCTTATTAAATTTAGAAAGTGTAGGAATGACCTTTTAAAATCTGAAAGTGTAGAAGTAATCCAATCTTTTAGTCAAAATGTGCACTTTTACCCATTTGGCTGTAACTCAGGCGTTGACCAATAATAAAAAAAACACCAATACCCCTAAATCTAAAATAGAAAAACCTAAAGACTATTTTACCCATACTTCTTCTTCAGTTCCTTCTTCTTTAGCTTCTCCTGCTCCAAGACCTGCCACCACTCTGCCTCTCCGCTACTCAGCCACCACCACTCTGCCTTAGATCAGCCTCTCCCCTACAACCCACAACCACCACCTCTCTCACCACTCCACCAGTGCGCCACCGCTGCTTCGCACATCTCTAGCCACACCTCCCCAGCCTCCAGCACCACCACCACACCTCCTCCTCCTCCTACACCCGCCACTGCTCAGCCTAAGCCTCGCCCTCAACCCTAGCCACGCCGCCACGCTCTGCCGCACAACCCTAGCTACGCCGCCACGCTCTGCCGCGCACCCCTAGCGCCGCCATCGATGCAACTCCACCACCTTTGTAACCCTAACCCCACAACGCTCAACCCCTACCGAAACCTAGCTGTTCAGCCCTATCACTATCGACAGAAGAGCCCCCCACTACCACCGCTCGTCCACCGTGAGTAATTGTATCCAACCTCGCCCACCGCACCGACACGAAGAGCCCCACACCACCACTGCTCGTCCGTCGGATCTTGATTTTTGGGTTTTCAAGGGAAGAAACAAAGGAAACGAGAAGAAATGAAATAGGGAAAATCAATCTTGTCTCCTGTTCATTTCCCTCGTCCCTTCTCCCAAGCGGTGTCGGAAGAACGAGAAAAATGGGAAGAGGAAAGGAGAAAAATTAGCGGCGGAAGAACGATATGAAGAAAAATGGGAGGAAGAAAAGGAAGAAGAATGGGAGGCTATTTTGGCATTTTCCTATTTTTTTGTTTTTTTAATTTTTTTGATTATAATAGTCTTTTTATCGATTTCCAGCCAAATTGGATGTTGACAGTTTGGTCAAAAATTTTGATGGTCAGTTTTTCACTTTCATATTTTACAAGGTCATTTCTGTACTTTTGCCCAAAACATAGGGCTAAAAACGCACTTTGCACTTGTTATTAAGTGCATTGTTTTGCCCATCAACTCCAGCTAGTCTTGTTGTTTCTCATAAAAATTGTAATTGTAGTTGGTTTTTTTGTTGGTGTGCTTGGGCCATTATTTTGTTTCGTGCGAGGTTTACCTAAGAGGAAAGAATTTCTTCGAGAAAGACAAGTTGAGCGTGTAGTAGAGGCATTATCTATACAGGTGAAATAGTATCAGGGATAGGTTTGAATCAAGAGTTTGGTTTGAGTAGGCCCGATGACACTCGCTGAGGATCTCACTTTAAAACGATCGTGAATATTATTGAGTTGTATCCCATAGTTCTTGTATCGCTTGATGATATTGAAGATGTTTGTAATGGTCATGATTTGAACAAATGTGGATCACTTTTACAAATGTTGAGGTCATTTGATTTCATCTTTTTGGCACATATGATGATGTCCATATTTTGGATTACTAATGACTTGAATATGGCCTTACAGAAGAGAGATCAAGATACTGTGAATGCTATAAACTTGGTTAATTTGACTAAGAGAAGCTTGCAAGCCTTTAGAGATGGTGGATGAGATTCTCACATGGAGAAAGAAACATTATTTATGAGTAAGTTTGACAGTGATATTCCTAATAGGAGGGAACTTATGTTGGCCCTGGAAGAGGGAGTTCACGAGGTAAAAGGTCACAAGCTACAATTTTTC
The DNA here is from genome assembly GCA_037428765.1 of Rubia yunnanensis. Classification (NCBI taxonomy): domain Eukaryota; kingdom Viridiplantae; phylum Streptophyta; class Magnoliopsida; order Gentianales; family Rubiaceae; genus Rubia; species Rubia yunnanensis. The sequence goes on from CM075065.1 coordinate 45,037,981, forward strand.
ACCATTTTCGAGTGGATATTTTTTATGATTGTATTTGATTTACTCTTGTCAGAACTTGAGGATTGATTACGAAGAGAATACTTATATGTATGTCATGGTTTCATCCTGCTAATCGGTTTTCATCTTTTGACAAGAGAAAATTAGTTGAACTTGCTCAATTCTATCTTAGTGAGTTTTCAAGTATTGAATTGGTACAACTTGAGTATTCACTTGATAATTTCATCACAAGCATCAGAGATGATGAGTGGTTTTGGAATTCGAAGACCCTTAGTGAGCTTTCCACTAAGCTTGTTGAGACACGGAAGCATGAAACCTTTTCGAATGTGTACTTACTTCTGAAGTTGGTGTTGCGTCATCTTATGACGATTGCAACTGTTGAAAGAGCATTTTCTGCCATGCCGATTGTGAAATATAGATTGCGGAAGAGGATGGGAAAGATTTGTTCTTGAATGTTGCCACGGATGATCTTGTAGCTAAATTTCAAAATGTGAAAACTCGTCGTGAGCAAGTTTAATAAATTAGTTGTATGACATTATTTTTCATTGATTGTATTATTATTTTAAAAAAAAAATTAAATGACCACAAAATCTAAATCCCTGGATCCGCCCCTACTTAGGGAGAAAATCAAAGAGAGTCCGATCCTTGTCAAACTAAAGTACATCATATTATGCTAACTGCCTATACTGTGAAAAGCTGCAGTGGCAGGTGGTTGCCCTTTGCTCTTGTTAGTGGTTGTATATGAGCGTCCGTTGGGAAGAAAGACTGAATAAGATGACCATTGAGTAATAGTTATCTCGGAAAGGTGCCGAAAGGAGTATTTTTTTTGCTTACAGAAAGGAGACCTCACAACTGGAGGCACGAAATGGTTCCCAGGCATGATCTAATATTATATTTCAAGTTGAAATTGCCTTGGAAGTTGATGAAGATTATATGACATACAATCTGCTGATCGCGTAGAGAATAGACAACTCTTATAGCACATGACTACATGTACAAAACCACGACTCTTATACACGCAATGGCATATGTTTCTCATACACTTTGGTTTGAAGAGCCTTCATTTTTTACTCCATACACATCCTCCAGACGCTCTTTGGCCCTATGAACTTTCGATTGAAGATAGAAGCTCCCATTCTTGGCATTACTCTCAAACAAAGAGTCATATTTCTGCATTATTCCAAATTTAAAGCTCAGGTGGTTGCATTAGCACACTTACATAACTAAAACATTAAATAAGACACACACACACAGAGGTATTACCTTCGAAATCTCCTCCCATGTAGATTGCTCACTGACACCCAGAATCTGCCTAGCTTCTTGCTCTGACATAATTTTACTTCCTCTGCGAGCCGCATTCTGCAGTGTCTCCTGAGCTACACCTGTTTTGGATGCATCTGCAATAGATTGCACTTTCAATTGCTCCCTCAGTCCCACTATTATTCCACTACTATTTCCTTATTAGCCTTTTCCACTTTTACTGTCATCCTTCAATTCTTCCTCTTTTTGGCATGTTTTTGTTTTTCTACTTCCACTCTCCTCCACTCATTTACATTACTTTCTGACATTTCATTCTCTCCTAACCATCATCCACATACACACATTTCTTTCTAAACTTTTAACTCAATAAAAATGTTAAACTAAGACAATAAAATTGGGATACTAAATTAAGAGAAACTACCAATAGCAATTACTGGTTAAACAAAGAACATACGAAAAATAGGTTCAAACCTACTCAACACTCACATTACTTTTCAAGGTACTCTTTCATTATTTAAATTGCACATAAGTCCCTTGCATAGAGGAATTCTCCACTTCTAAACTCCAAGCTGTAAATTTGCCCTAGGTTCTTCAAATTTGCCGGCACAAGCTTTGCTGAATGAACAGTAAAAAACTATTATGGCTACTGGTAAAATTCCAATTTGCTTGAAGTTTTAAGCCTAAATTAAACCACGTACACTGCTGTCTCAATCTCATAAGTCTCACTGTAACATAGATAATACAAAAAGCAGTAAAACAAACGAAGATACTACTACATTACTTTGTACAGACCCAATGTTTATGTGGCCAACCACTATAAACAACAGCAGAATTGATTTCAGGACAAAAACAACAGTAATTAGTGATTTAGGAAATATTATAATTTATTTCTTCATTCACTCAACCAGAATCAAGGGGTGGTTAAACAAGCTACTGGAAATTTCTTAATTTCTTAAAGCCCATATTACAGATAAAGGGAACTAATATACAAAACTGCAAAATCATGTACGCAAAAAAAAAAAAGTACAAGTCAAGTTAATGAAAATTTCCTCTGGAAAGCAGGGAGACTGCACTAAATTAAATAGAACTCACTGGCAAGCGCTTGACGATATGCTTGAGCAAATGATCTAATCAAAATGCCCGAGCCCATAACTATCAAATTTGCAATTAGCTTCCCAGCCTGTAGACCCATAAAAATGAAAATGGTTAGATTGACTACCTTTCAGTTTGTAATCCTTAAGTTGGAAGAAAAATAACTGACACAGAAACTCTTATGGTTTAATGAACTTGAAGAGAATAGACATGTTTTGTAGGAAAAACATGAACTGTATGGAAGGAAGACACTATCCATAGTAGATGGAGTATTATTTTAGAATTTTCACCATCCTTCATCAATACTGTTAAGCAACTATACCAAAGATATATAGTTTCTGGCATCAAATGATCAGGAAATCCAATTAATTGTCTAGGTGTTTAGAATGGCAAGAAGGAAACCGCAAGTATTGAAATTGTTTTAAACAAGTGTACAAACATTTGTGTAGTATCAACATTCATAATTTACCAGAATTCATTAGTGGGCTAGATATTAAATGCTTTAAAAATAGGTACATCTAGTGCATACTGACTTCAGCTGGTATAGTTTGATTTAATTAAGGACAAAATCACTACCCAGCCCTTTAGTATATGTAATTCAATTTCCACTGAACACATTAAAATATTGATTCTTTCATGTGGCACTTCCATGTTGTCAAATACAAGTAAACGTTGGTGGAACAACACACATGCAAACCTAAAACATAGCAGCTGAGCTTGGAGGGTGTTAAATAGACTTAAAAATAAAAAACCCTGGCTCATTTGTCTAGCAGTTTAGATAAGAAAGGGCACTTCAACATCAAGAGGACTTATAAGTTAATCAAGCTGGAGTAGTATGATCAACTGAGCAGAACAGACTAGAATAGCTGTATCTAACCAAAACGAAGATCCTTCATGTATATGCCTCTTAAAAATAGGGTGTCAACTAATAAGGATGGACTTGCACTGTGGGATTGCCCATTTCTAATGAGGTCTGTGACCATTGCAGTACAGACAAGGAAAGTTCAGGCCATCTCTTCTTGACATGACCCTTGTACAGAGATACAGAAGTGTTTTAGTCCAAAAAATCCTGTCTTCTTTCATAGGCTAAAAGTAAGATTAAGGAATCTAGCCACCAGGAGTGCTGCATGGAAAAAATCTATAATCTTTATATTATTCCATCATGTATTGGCTTAGAGAAATAAACATTCTTCCAGAGCAGGAAGATCAATGTACGAATTAACTACACGAATTAGAGGTGAACTTAGGAGCAGGATTCTCAAAGCTATAACCAGAAGCTGAGACAATGATAGGCCAGGTTTGCCAGGATCAGTGTTTTCTACTTTCATCAAGCACAAGGTCATACAGTTATTTTAAGTAATCAGCCTTATGCACAGTTTATTTCAAATGAACTGAACTGATCGGAATTGAACTCTTTACAAATAATACTAAGAACAACTAAACTAAACAAAAGCGCATTTAAGTAAAAAGGAACATGGCCATATTCTTTCAATCTATGATTTAGGGCATCAAAAGCATTCTAAGCCTATCTAAATAAGCTGTTCAAGCTCTACAACTATAGTAGAGCTTCTTTAAAGAGAACCATGAATTAGACAGATTCTCCCTAGATTCCCCAATTTTTGCCTCAAAGGATTGTGATCATTCTAGTTTAGTTGACTGTATCCCTAGCTTCGCTACATGTATGTGCCGAGAACTTGCTTGTGCTTGTTGGAAGGATTGTTTGTGATGTTCATAACGACCCGGACCACATGCTGGTGTGATATTTGCGAACCATCAAAAACTACATAGTGCATCCAAAAACGCTAGAAAAGCCAAAAGAAACATGCAGCTATTTCCTAACAAAAGCAACACATAATGGCTTCTAAAGATAGATTCACAAAGCAGTAACTTTTCTATGAAATGGTTAAAACTAAAAACAAGTATCAGTGAAAAAAAAATAGTGATTTTATAACCTCATGTAGTTTACCTCTTCATTTCTTAATTTATAAGAGTACTTAATTTTCTCAAATTGGTAACCCAACCAACATAAGGCTATCCAACATCTACCCATTTCTCCTTCAAGCCCAAGTGAAACTAGCCAAAGAACAAAACTCATCCCCCCTCAGCTATTTTCGTCTGAAACTATCGTCCATTTTCCGTCTAAAATGAATGCCTCTATCCGTAAAGAAAAAAAATGTTTCCGACAAAAGCACCTAAGTATTTGAAACTGAAAGCAACGCCACAATAAGCTTAAAAATCTCAAAAAAATAATAATGATATGATAACTAGAATCAAAGCACAATACAGCTGAGCAAGTTACAATTTTTTTCCGGGGGCACGACCACCTGATTATAGAGGAGAATACGAAGGATCAAATTAGAGAGCAAAATGAGAATTGCGTTTCCGAAAGTTGCTACAAAGACAATAAAATGGGTGCAAATTTACCATTATTTTCGGATGAGATAATCGTAAATTCGTAATAAGCAGAAGATTCAAGTTAGGGTTTGAGAGTCGCCGGACAGCTGAAAGCAGGCGATCAGCGAGAGAGGTTATCTAACTACGTCTTTTTGTAGACCTGTTTGTTTTACTTCAGACTAAAAGGAATAGAAAGAACTAAAAGGAGGGCTCGTAAGTAGGGCTGTTAAAAAAATTGGAGAATCAATAATCGGTTAAAATCGAATTGGTATTTAATTTAATTAATCGATTAATTAGTTAATTGATTATTATCGATTATGGTTATCAATTAATGTCTATTAATTGATTTTATTATTTAGTATTCGGTCTAATCAGAGAATTGGTAAGACATTTTATAGCATATTAATTAATTAATTTCAACTCCAAAAATTAATTCATTAAACTTTGGGCTTTAATCACAAACCCAATAAGAAACCTTAAAGTTCCTAATCCAAATTAACTTATTCTTTAAACTTTATGTTATTAGCCCATATATCTTTAAATAATAATTATGCCCAAAGTAAATAATTATGCAAACAAAAGTTGATGTAGCTAATAATTGTGCCCAACACTAATAATTATTGACGACGACTCATGGTACAATTGTAATATTAATTAAAAAAATATTCAACTCCTATGCAACACAATTATCCAATTCCTAAATTTCTTACCTTCTATTCTAAGTTTTGCGACTCTAACTACTAATATATATTAACATGGATTTATATTTTAAATTTTAGATGAATGATATATATGGTAACCGGTAATAATCGACACATCATCTGAAACCGTTACTAATCGAACAGGTAAAAAAGACAACATTATCGGTCGGTTATTCAGTTCCTCATAAAATTTTATAATCGGGAGGAACCAAAACGGATTAGCCGCTAACCGCCAAACCGACTGGTTGAATACCCCTACTCATAAGTAATGAACTTAGGCCCGGTGTGAGAGTCATAAATGGTGAAACTGCTCTAAAACTGCTATTGTGGTATTCATTAAATATTCAATCTCTCTCTTCCACCCCATCAAATGAAATACAAAGAAATTACTCCATTTTTACCCCCACAATGGTTGAAACCAATATGAAACCACTTCATGAACCCCAATTGATTTTCACTATGTTACTCATTAATTTTACTTCGATATTTAATTTAAATAAATGTACCTACCCAAAATAAAATGAAATGTGAAATTTAATACTCTTGTAATTTTAGAATTGAATTTTATTTTATTCAAAAAATATTAATTCTTTTAATTAAAATTAAATAATAAAATAAATTAATTTATAAAATCTAAATAAAAATGAAATAGAAAATTTACTTGAAAATGAAATTGAAAACAATTAAAGTTTTAAAAAAATAAAATAAAAACAGATAAATAAAAAAGAAAAAGCTGATTTTTGGGTGGGACATGTGGCCCGATCGTGTGAAGCCACATGTCCCAACCCCATGAAAATAAAATTAAAAAACTGGGCAGTGTATTGATGTTGTTAGAGGCACGTAGGCTGGGGAGAAGATTGGTGAATTGGAGTGGTTTGACAAATTTGAAACCGAGGTTCGGTCCCAATATTTTGCAACTACATTGAAACTCCCGCTGTGGGGTTTCAAAGTTTCATAGTGGTTTTAATTTCGAATTGAAACCACTCTTGACGCAATCGGAATATCAAAAGAGATCCGCAAGCACGAATCTTGAAGAACAATCAAGGGTTGCAAGAACAAACACTAGATTTTAGTTCTGAAGTCCACCAGAGAGAAAATATTCTCGAAAATAATATTATGAAAGATAAAATATCTGAATAGTATAAGATGTCCTTAAATACTATAATGACACCTTGGAATGATAAAAAAGGAAATTCATAAAATGCAAAACCCGGAATACAATAAATTGCTGGTTTGAGGCCTTAATCGAGCTCAAATGGCCAAAAAAGATCCTGGATCTCAGCATAGTGGTGTTTATTGTTCAACTCGTCGAGACGGTTCCAACGGCACCGGCCTCGCCTGATTCTGACACTGGACACAAAAGTTATGCTCAAAATCATATCGGACCTTTACGATGATCCATCTCTTCTTCAATCTTTGCCAACATTCACCCTGCATCAGTCTCCTCCACCTCCGAAGAACTCGACCCCGAGTTCTCTTCAGGATAGAGAACTACATCCTCATGGTACTCATTAATATCAGTCACATTAAAAATGTTGAAAATGCTCATAGTATCCGGAAGAGCCACAACATAAGCATTATCATTAATCTTTCACAACACTTTAAACGGACCATACTTACGTGGTTTGAGCTTACTGTACGTACCAACTGGGAACTGCTCCTTACGCAAAAATATCATCACATCATCACCTTCCTTAAAAAAATTGAGCCTCTTACGCTTATCAACAGCCTCTTTATTCTTCTTCCCAACTAACCTCCAAACGAGCCTTGAAAAATTCCTTGGTCTCCACAATCTCCTTAGCCATATTTTCTGCCAACTTTCTAAGTCCAGGAACCTTTGGCAACTCGACCAAATCCACCACATGCTTCAGAACAGTAGTAGAAACAAGAGAAAATGGATATTTTCCTATAGCTGAATGCACTGCACTATTATAAGAAAATTTGACTTAAGTCAAAGCCAAATCCCACAGTTTGGCTTCTCACCACAAACACTACGAATCATATTTCCCAATGTTCTATTCCTCACCTAAGTCTGCCCGTCAGTCTGGGGATGGGCTGTAGAGTTCATATTAAAAGCAGTCTCAAACATCCGCCATAAAGTAATCCAAAAAGTCAGGGGAATTTTGCATCCATGTCTGAAGTAATGGACTTGGGTCCTCCATGAAGAAGAACAACTTCCCAAAAAAATAGCTTTGCAATATTGGGCGCATCATCAGTCTTCTTGCATGCAATAAAGTGCGACATATTGGAAAACCTGTTCACCACCACTGATTTGCACCTTTATGCATGCTTTAACCAATGCATTTGACGTAGTTTTTCTTAACTTTTGGTTGGTGGTTTGGCAACATTAGTTGAGTTTACATGACAAAGGGTTTAGAAAACCATATTCGATTTCCTATTCTAAATCCTACGTTTAGTACACTTAAATTAGTGATTATTGACATATCTTTTTCATAGGCTCCTTGTCTTCATTATAAGTACCTTTAGTAGGTGTCCCGTGAATGTTATTTGTTACATTACATTATTACAAATGCCATTTGCTTTTAACGGTAGAATATTTGAAGACCATTAGCATTAAATGGTAGTAGATGAAGGCCACGAGCATCAATGTGTGGTAGAAGGAGATTGAAGCCAAGGATAGGTGGCTTCGAAGTTTAAGACGAAAAAAGGTGGAAACGGTGAATCGTGGTCCGAGGAGTGTTGCCTTAGTCCGAGAACGATCTAGAAATAAATAGCCTGCAAGTCTAGTTCCATTGGATTCATCTTCTCGAGCACTATGAAATCGACTACTAGAACTCCCAATTCGGACTAACGGTTCACATGTGACAACCAAACAAAGTTCAGCCGACGAAGAACCAGCGCCCCAGCAGCCCGCGCTATGAGAAGTACCAGCGGCCCGTGAAGATGCCCACGGTCCGCCCTACACAAAGCAATAGCACCGGTCTGTGACAATGAAGCCGGATCGTGAAACATGGATAAGAAATTTGTCTAAGTATGGAAGCCAATCGGTGAAAACCTTCACGGACCGTGACAAGAGTTCTGAGCACACACCCATACTACTCGCGGGCTGTGAAAAGGAGGCCGGGCCGTGAAAACTACTAATTGGAAATCGTGGTGCTGCTCGCGGTCTGTGAAAACCTTCACGGACCGTGGCACGAGCCCAGTTTCACGGACCGTGGCTTTCCACGGCTATAAATGTTCACGGACCACGCCAGATCTGGCAGTCTATGCTTGAAGGCTTCACAGACCGTGACATTTGAGCTGGTCAGTGAAAACTATGCGGCTGACCTAGGGGTTTGGCACTTTTGTCCTAATTTAGGCCTATTTTTAGGCTCAATCTCCTACTACTATATATAGGACCCTAGTCTACTCTTTTTCATAGACATTAGGAGAGAGAATTCATATCTTGTAACTTGGAGAGCATTTGGGAGAAGGAAGGAGTTCCTTAGTAGGTTTTGTACCTTTTCCTTTTCTTTTCTTCTTGTTTCATCCCAAAGATGTTGAATTCAAATCTATATTTGAATTCCATGTCTAAGGAGTAGTCAGATTAAGTTTTGGACATATTTGACACATGTGTAGCTTTTGATGCTTTATGAGATTCCTTAAATTCCATCTACCTTTGTGTTCATGATATTATTTTGATTATTCTTGAGTGTGACAAATTCATGAACACTACACCACATATGAGCACACTCTTTGGGATATGTTTATGTATGGTGCACTTATTGATGCCCCCTTGGGAAGAGAAACCTGGATGTTTGAATGGGTGGAGGGAAATAATTCTGCGTGAGTGTGTGCATGGGAGATTCGAGGTAACCCTAATTTGCATACCATCGTATCGGTCTTAGCTGATTACTTAACCATTTTTTGATAGGTTACGGGTATAAATAGTTGATAGTAGCAAGCTAGGTGTTGTGTTGAAACCCTAGTATCACAGATAAGGTGCCTATGAACCTAAGGCCTCATGTATAGATGATCATTGGGAATTAGTGCATTCATGGTGGAAGCTCGTGACGTAATATCATGTAGGAGAATAGAACCACAACAACGGCCAGACCTCGTTGTGCTCCCCTAATTACGATGGCGGTATCGATGGAGGGTTGCGAGCGCACCTACCGTGACAGGGATGGGGAAGTGTATGCCATCGGCCATACCACGTGCTATGAACACACTGATAGATCTTTTGTATGTTTATATGTGAATGAATTAAGGATTGAAGCATTACAACTACCATGTTGCTAAATTAGTCCCAAGTGGCTAGTATAAATAGTTTACTTGTTTGTTTATTTCATGCTTGCAGTTCTTAGTTGAAAATACCACCCCCCTAGTTTGCATGTTTACATTAAAAGCTATTCCTTTCACTCATGCGGATTGACGACCCGCATAAGGCTTGATGTGTCCATTTTATGTGTATAATTTAGTACTTTTTGGGGTCACTTTTGTGCTATTTTATTATCAAGAGCTTGTGTTTTGCCTTGAAATTCTCTTAGGAGGGGTAAGAGCAACTTTACGCTCTTTTACCTCTTCTAAGTGGATTTTGCATGACAAAGGAAGAACATGGAGGCTTGAAGACCGTAGGCCATTGAAGATCAATTTTCGAAGACTTTGAAAACTTGCTTCGAAGACATGACGACTTGAAGACCGGAGGCCGTCGAAACCATTTTTGAAGACTTTCTTCAAAGAGTTGAAGACTTGAAATATGAAAGGAATCATTGTGAAGATAAGTTTTTACCACAAGAAAAAGAAAAGAGAAAAGGTTAAGTTCAGGCGCCCGCCGCGAGTCGTGACCAACGGGTGGCCAGAACCTAACCTTATCATTTTTGTACTATAAATAGCACCGTCTTTCTTCTCATTCACATCATCTTCTTTCTGCATTTTTGGTACTATTTCTAACCCTAGTTTTCACCATTTTTCATCTTTGAATTCCCTTCTACTATGTTTGGTTTGTTAGTATTAATTAGTATGAACTCTTGTAGCTAAATTTAGTTCTTGGGTGCAATTGATTAAAGCTTCCAAACTTATGTAGTAAGATTCTATATTTTCTCTTATATGAACATTATTGGAGAGTATTTATTATGCCATTAATGTTGTGTTTTGCCTCATTTATACCATGGGTTGTTTGAGTATATGAAATATTTGTATGATTGAAGTGTTAGGGTGTTAGGAAAGTTGCAAATTTCTTAACTCATTTGAGATGAAATCCAAAAGCATGGATTTAGAACTTCTTGTGTATAATGTGTGGTAATTCTTGCTAGTTGAGTATGTTAGTGTGGAATTTTTTCATATTTATCCCATAGATGCAAAGAAAGGTTGAACCTTGAATGTTGTTTGTTCTAGGTTTAACCTAATAAATGCTTTGTTTGGTTAAATGACTATGTCTTTGGTAGAAGGCTTGTTGTTATCAAACCTATGGTCCTTTGGGTGAAATGCCATTGATGAAAACCCTATGATGTTGTTTATCTAGGGTGATCGTCAATGAGGTTTGCAAATGGTCGTTGTTTGTCTTTGCAAACTACTATTAAGAAGAAACAAATATTGATCTTCGAATGAGAAGTGATAGCATTCCCTATAGATAATAATGTAATGAATGAGTGAATGAATCAATGAGCTATAGAAAGTTTGGAAGTGGAAGTCGATTGCCCCCAATGCTCTGTAACTTGTCATTTTAATCATCCCTATAGTTATATTGCATGATTAGCATAGTTCTCTTGCTTAGCTAATTGTTGTCTTTCAATTTGATAATTTAGGATAAAAAACCAACCAACCCCCCTCCATTTACATGCTTTTATATTTGTAGACGTGCCCACATTAGATGCTCTTGGGCTCACCCAGCTAGTCCGATTGATGATACATCAAATGCATGTATTTTACAAAGCATTTAACATCACTTTTGTCATATTTTTGTTGTAAGATTTCTAGATTTACATAGGTTTATATGATAAGGGGTTTAGATGACCATTTATGGTTTTTATATCTAAATTCTTCATTTTGTAACCTATGTTTAGTCTAATGGATTTTTTGTCTTTAGGAGCATCTAGATTCCATATTTTAAGCCTCATTTGCAGATGTCTCGTGAGCCCTTTGGAGTGGTTTAGTGAAGGCCACGTGCCAAAACGTGGTAGAAGATAGAAGGGTCGAAGAAGGAAGGCAAAGAAGCGGATGAATTGTCACACAGAAGTTTAGACAAAGTTCTTAAAATTATCCGAGAAGAATCATCCTACAAGGATGGCGTCATTGGATTTGTCTTCTCAAGCACCATAAAATCGACTACAAGAACTCCCAAACTGGATCAACGGTACACCCGTGGGAAGCAAAACAAGAAGCTGCAAATTGTAGCTCGCCCGGGCGGAAATAGCATCGCCCGGGCGGATAGATATGAATTTTGGGCTGAGACCTCCGCTGCCCGGGTGAGACCATTTCCGCCCAGGCGACGCCATTTCCGCCCAGGCGACACCTGCTGCATTTTGACCTTCTTTTTGACCTACTTGGGCTATAAGTATCCCCTTTTCTTCCTGATTTTCCCAAGCCCGACTTGGGGGCTCCAAAACCCTAGTTTTTCACCATTTTGTTCCATTTCTTCTTCTTTCTTTGTAGATTTTTGTTCTATGTTATGGGTTTTGATTATCTAGCTTAGTTTTGTACTTGAGAGCAATTGATTGAGACTTTCTTTCTAATGTATTGAGAATAATTTCTATCTATCTATTGATTTCTCTATTGTGAATTTATTGAGCTTTAAATGTATATTGTTAATGACATTAATGTTGTTGGAAGTTTGAGCATATGAATTTCTTGTATGATTGCTTGTTAGGGTTGGGAGAAAGTAGCTAATTTCTCCCTCTTTTAATGTGGAATCCAAGAGCATGAGTTAGAGCTTCTAAATGATGTTGATGTGTTGATAATTTCTAGATGAATGTGATGATGTTGAACAAGTTTTCATGTTTTTTTAGGTAGAAAAAGAGATAAGTCTATGAATGTCGATCGTTCTTGACTAATCTTGTGTAAATGCATGACTTGGTTAAATGCTTAGACACGGTGTAGTGTTTATAAGTGTTGCCAAGCTTGTTGATCCTTCATGCTCAATGCCATCAATTGGATACTTTTAGTCATGTTTCGACTAAGGGAGTCATTGGTGAAATTTGACAAGAGATGTCGAATTCACTCTTGCAAACTACTATCTGAGAAGTATAGAAGATTTATCTTCACAACAAGTGGTTAAAGTAGTGAATAGATTGTTTCACTTGTTCTTGAAGCTTTTCTTATTTAGCATTCATGTGATCTTAATGCTATGTTTTAATTCATTTATGCCATGGGGTGTTTGAGAATAGGAAGTGTTTGTATGATTAAATTGTTAGGGTGTTAGGAAAGTGACAAATTCCTTAGCTATTTGGCATGAAAATCCAAGAACATGAACTTAGAATTTCTCGTGCATAATGTGTTGTGATTCTTGCTAGATAAGTATGTTAATGTGAATTGTTCTCATATTTATCCTGTAGATGCAATGAAAGGTTAAACCTTGAATGAGGTTTGCTCTAGGTTTAGCCTAATGAATGCTATGTTTGGTTAAATGGCTATGTCATTGGTAGAAGGCTTGTTGTTATCAAATCTATGGTCCTTCATGTGAAATGACATTGATGAAATACCCCTATGGTGTTGTTTTCCTAGAGTGATTGTCAACGAGGTTTGCAAATGGTCGTTGTTTGTCTTTGCAAATTACTTTTGAGAAGGAATGAATGTTGATCTTCGAATGGGAAGTGATAACATTCCCCATAGGTAACAAATGTGATAGAATGAGTGAATGTTTCAATGATATACATGGGGTTTGGAAGTGGATATAAATTTCCCCCAAGGCTTTATCTTTTTTAGTTTTTACCCCTTTTTCTTAGTTTGTTGCATGATTAGCATAGTTACTTGACTTTGCTAGTTAGCTTGTCTTTTTAATTTCATAACTTAGGAAAACCAACCAACCAAAACCCCTCATTTACTTGCTTTTTATATATATATGTATATCTACTTCTAGCCTAATGTAAACCATATATGTTTAAATGCTTAAGAAAATCCCTCTTCTTTGTGGACGACCCCGATTTTCCACTATCTAATTAATTGTATTTAGTAAGAATAAAGGTCTTATAAATTATACCTTTGAGAGGTACGACGGTGACATCCCACCGATGCCTCCTTGCAAAAGGGGGGATGGAGGGTTTCATGAGCAGAGGTGCCCCCTCTTATCGGTGATATACACTGGAGTTCCTATCCACGGTTAGGATATGTAGCATGAGAGATGATCAACCATATGAGAGGTACATCGCTTTCCACTTGAATGATATATCTTGACAGATGTCCATCTCGCAGGTTAAGGAGGCGTTTGGATGGTACACTGCAGAGATACGAGGAGATTGGGCCCACAGGAACAGGAACAATCGATTGAGGAGGACATGCAACTTTGGAGTGTCATTAACGTGAGACTGGAGAACTCCCACAACAAGAGCAGTATCATTATCCACCCCACACTTTTTTATGTGCACCGACTTTTGGCTGGCACAATACTTGCTCGGCAGAGCTAACGAACGTGCCAGACAACGACTTTCACTTTCTATGGAACTTGACAAGTGAGGGACTGGGATACGGATTATGGGCTAAGCTATGGATGAAGAGGATTGTAGAGGTGGTGGGGAAGCCTAAGGGGAAGATTATGGGGAAGATTATGATAGGCCTCTTGGCGGACTACCTGGGATTGGTTCCACCGACTGAATTTCTGCACTTAGGGAAGCACACTTCCTACCTCATCACTACAGAGAGGTTGGTCCAATTCGAGATGCTCAGTGCCACTCGCGCTATGGGGGTATTCCATTGGTTATATAATGCCAGGAAGGTCACATTCATGGCACTTCCTCAGCCCAACAAGATAAAGTTGGAGTTTGATACACCTCTAGAAGATTTGGCAGTTTCACCTGACTCCTTATGTAGAGAGGAATTCCAGCATGAGTTCCATGACCTTGGTCCAACCCCTGTCCAGCGTAATGATAGCAACCTACCCTTCTCCGAGCGATAACATATCACTCCTCGCAGCCTCCACCAGAGACCGAGCCTATGCAGGAGGATGATATGCCACCTCACTACTTCCAGCTTCCACCATATTTCTATGAGCTTATGATGCAGACCATGCAGGATGTATTCTGCCGCTAAGACAGCATGATACTGGAGCACAACGTGTTTGTCTCCCAGAGCTTGATCAACGTGGATGATGAGATTGAATACCTATCAGCTCGCATCCATGAGATGCAGTCCCAGGTAGGCAGTGTTTTAGGCCCTGATCCGAGAGCAGAGAGGTGGAGAGCTAGGAGGCAGAGGAGCACAGATTGGCTGGCTCGTTATCAGCAGCGCTATTTCGGTGGTGGTCCTTCTTCCTCACATCAGTGATTTGTGAGCATCATATCCTTACCCTTTCCATACTTCGCTTCGTACGTTTTTCCCTATTGTCTACATTGAGGGCAATATAGTGTTCTAAGTGTGGGGAGGGGTATCTACTGATTGTACGGCTGGGGTTGGAGATATTTTGTTAGACTTGCTACTTTTGGACAATTCTTTTGTTTTGTTTTGGATATTTTTCCCTTTTGTTTTGGGATGCTTTTCTTTTAATGTACTTATATGGCGTTGGCTTGGATGTTTTTATTATCCTTAACATTTGGAAAGCATTTTGCTACTTTTTGGATTGGAGAATCATGAAAAAAATTGAAATTTGTTTTTTGAAAAAAAGGAAAATGAAAAAATATTATAAATAAAAAGAATCCCGCTAAGTTGAAAACCCAAGAGGGCATCTTAGGCAACATTGGTAGCCTGGATAGGTCAAAAATCCGAGATGGCGACCTAGGCAAAAATGAGAGGCTAAATGTGTTGAAAAAGGTGAGATGTAAGCCGGAAAAAAACATGACGTGTGGCTAGGATGAAAACCCGAAAGGGCTCCTAGGAAAAATGAGAGAAAATGAGAGAAATTGAAAAATGTTATGTGTTCACTCATTTACTGGCGTTGGAGTCATAAGATTGTGGTGGCCATACGGATGGATCTGGTAGCATGACATCTTGAGGACCTCTTGGGAGTGAAAAGTTAGCGGGGGAAGACGAAGTAAGTTATGAAACTCTTGATCATTAATATACTTCACTTTTAGGTTGATATATTGGTATAAAGTGGAGCATGTGTTTTATATATTGGTATAAAGTGGAGCATTTGTCAATTCGGGATTTAGAGATGTTTTAGGGATATCAATGAATTAATGGGTTGATATGGTTTGGGTAGATTTAGGAATGGGGGTTGTGGGAAACTTGTCATTTGACCTTAACATTGGGATGTGTGATATTGAGAGTTTTGTGAGGTATTGACTTGAGGGAATAGTAGTTAGGATGTGGATATGTGATTTCCTTCGTATGCTTGGATCTTTTCTTACTCGAGTGCGAGTAAGGTTTAAGTGTGGAGAGGTTTGATGTGTCCATTTTATGTGCATAATTTAGTACTTTTTGGGGTCACTTTTGTGCTCTTTTATTATCAAGAGCTTGTATCTTTCCTTGAAATTCTCTTAGGAGGGGTAAAAGCAACTTTACGCTCTTTTACCTCTTCTAAGTGGATTTTGCATGACAACGGAAGAACATGTAGGATTGAAGACTGGAGGCCATTGAAGATCACTTTTCGAAGACTTCAAAGACTTGTTTCAAAGACATGAGGACTTGAAGACCGGAGGCCGTCGAAGACCATTTTTGAAGACTTTCTTCAAAGATTTGAAGACTTGAAAAATGAGAGGAATCATTGGGAAGATAAGTGTTTACCACAAGAAAAATAAAAGAAGACAAGGTTAAGTTCTGGCGCCCGTCGCGAGTCGCGACGAACCCATTGTGAGTCGCGACCAACGGGTGGCCAGAAGCTAACCATATCCTTTTTGTACTATAAATAGCACTTTCTTTCCTCTCATTCACATCTTCTTCTTTCTGCATTTTTGGTACTATTTCTAACCCTAGTTTTCACCATTTTTCATCTTTGAATTCTCCTATACTATGTTTGGTTTGTTAGCATTAATTAGTATGAACTCTTGTAGCTAAATCTAGTTCTTATGAGCAATTGATTGAAGCTTCCAAACTTATGTAGTAATATTTTATATTTTCTCATTTATGAACATTTATTGGAGATCATTTATTATGCCATTAATTTTGTGTTTTGCCTCATTTATACCATGGGTTGTTTGAGTATATGAAATGTTTGTATGATTGAAGTGTTAGGGTGTTAGGAAAGCTGCAAATTTCTTAACTTATTTGACTTGAAATCCAAAAGCATGGATTTAGAATTCTTGTGTATAATGTGTGGTAATTCTTGCTAGATGAGTATGGTAATGTGGATTGTTTTCATATTTATCCCATAGATGCAAAGAAAGGTTGAACCTTGAATGTTGTTTGTTCTAGGTTTAACCTAATAAATGCTTTGTTTGGTTAAATGACTATGTCTTTGGTAGAAGGATTGTTGTTATCAAACCTATGGTCCTTTGGGTGAAATGCCATTGATGAAATACCCCTATGATGTTGTTTGTCTAGGGTGATCATCAATGAGATTAGCAAATGGTCGTTGGTTGTCTTTGCAAACTACTATTAAGAAGGAATGAATGTTGATCTTCAAATGAGAAGTGATAGCATTCCTTATAGATAATAAGTCTTTCAATTTGATAATTTAGGATAAAAAACCAACCAACCAACCAACCAACCCCCCCAATGTACATGCTTTTATATGTATGTATGTATATGCCTAGTATGTTTTCTCCGCTATATGTTCAAACACTTGAAAAGATCCCTCTTCTCGTGGACGACCTTGAATTTCCATTATCTACTTAATTGTAGATAGGAAACATTAGGGCTTAAAAGTATTAACTTTGAGAGGTACAGCGATGACCTCCTAAGGCTGTGTTTTGACTTTTACTTGAACCCTAGTATCTTTGTGGACACACCCATGGCTTTCCGCTTACTACCCTTTGGTAGCATTAGCAGTGAGAATGGGTGCAGAATATAAATCGTATCTTTGACCATCCCACGGGACTAGTGCCTTGGCTCGGGTTAATTGATTGTACTGTTGCGATTGTGTTAACTGCCGTTGTCAGGGATGCCTTTTAGTATGAGTATTAGTTGAGCATAGTGTGTTAGTAGTGTAGTTAGTAGTGTTTTTTATTGTTTGCCTTTTGTTTGTCTTTTGTTTGTTGTGAGTTGAGCTTTGGTTATAGTTTTCTTGTTACTTTGATCATGTTTGATATTGTGTTGTTGGAAGGATAATGCGACCCTAGTTTATGGTACATACCCGTACCACGAATCTAGGTGCTTTGAATTCTCTAACTAATTCCACATGTAAGCGGTGGAGAAGGAGGAAGAGAGTTGGATCGAGGTTTAATTGAGAGGTTTGAGTTTTAAGGAATTACCACATGAAATGGCAGAGGACAACTGCACTTTGAGAGAGCTTATGGCTCATAACTTGAAGAATCAACCACTATGTATCACATTCCCACCTTTGCCTTCAAATGTGACTTGTGAGCTGAAAAGTGGGATGATACACTGCATTCCTACATTCCATGGTTTGGCCAGAGAAGATCCTAACAAACATTTGTCGGGATTCCATTTGGTATGCATGAACATAAAGCCGTCGGGAGCATTGGAAGATGACTACAACTTGAGATCCTTCCCCTTTTCACTATAAGACGGAGAAAATGATTGGTTGTATTATTTTCCACCAGAGTGCATAAGGTCATGGATAGATATGAAGAGGCAGTTTTTGGAGAAATATTTTCCGGCATCAAAGTTTACCAGTTTAATACAAAGTTGTCCAACATCACTCAAGGAGCGAGAGCTTATATGATTATTGGGAGAGATTCAAGAGGCTTCTCGCAAGTTGTCCCTATCATCCCTTCAAATAAGGTGACTTGGTCTATTACTACTTCGAGGGCTTGTGTGATGAGGACACGAGGATGGTTAGTGCAACAGTTCTATCGCCAAGAAGAGCTCGAAGGAAGCTGTGTCACTTTTTGAGGTGATGGCCAATGGGATGGGGAAATTTGATACAAGATCGAGGGTTAAGGTCTTGGATGAACCCGCACACATAAGAAGTTGGAGGAGAAAGTCCAAGCTCTAGCATCTATGATGAAAGAGCTTTTGGGAGGAAAGGTTCACCAAGTTAAGATGTGTAGGGTTTGCAACCTTGATCACCACTCTGAGAAATACCCCGAGGTCTTTGGTGATATGCAAGAGGTGAATGGCATGGACTACACAACCGGGAAAGACCTCAATTTGCTAGGGGTCAACAACAAGGGTTCTAAGGGAACCAAAGAAAGTTAAGGTCAGACCCCTATACTAAATCTTTAATCCAAGGTATAGGGATCATCCCAACTTCTTATAGATGGATGACAATCAACCTCAAGGGTTTATGGGTGGACAAGTACCGCCTCAACCCTATCCTGGAGGTGAAGGGCCACCCAACAATTATACTACACTTTACAATTAAGATAGAGATGAGATCTTGGATGCCATCGGACAATTGGGGAAGAAACACGAGATCTTTGTGGAAAGGACAAGGAGAGAAATTGAAGACCTTGGTAATAGAGCTTTCTCAAGTATCAAGAACCTTGAGATTCAAGTTTGACAACTCGCCACCTAGGTGAGCCGACTTAAAGTGAAAGATTTCAGCAAGCTACTTTCCCAACCGGAGGTGAATAAGATAAATGTTAGCGCACTCAAGTTGAGAAATGGGAAGGAGGTTTGCAAAATTGAGAAGAAAAACACAAGAGAATGATGAGTTAGTGGAGGCTACCAAAGAGAAGTTCAAAGAAGAAGAGATGGTTATTAAGGAAGCATCCTCCACTAAGCTCCCACCACCCGAGGTTCAAATATTCCACCTCCGTTTCCAAGTGCTTTGAGAGGAAGGCCAAAGGTTGAGACAAATGAGGCCAACGTTCAGAAAGTCTTCGAAAAAGTGGAGGTATCTATCTCTATCTTAGAATTGATTGACAATGTGCTTTCACATGCTAAATTTCTTAAGGTTGCATGTACTAAGAAAATGAGTAGATCACCTAAGAAGTTAGAGAAGCTGCAATTTTGAATCATAAGAATTTTCCTAAGAAATGTGACACTGGATGAACATGCCATGATAGATTTAGGGGCTTCTATCAATATAATTCCCTTTAGTCTATTTGAATGTCTTGAAATTGGTGAAATAAAGGAGACTAGAGTCATTGTTCAACTCGTTGATCATTCCCAAGCTAGCCTTCGAGGGCTAGTGAAGGATGAGATGGTGCGAGTGGGCAAGTTGGTTTTTCCGGTCGACTTTTATGTCCTAGATGTAGCGCATGATGGTAGTGCACCCCAATCCTTTTGGGGAGACCTTTTCTAAAAACGTCTAGGACTAAAATTGATTTCCACTAGGGAATCTTGACTCTAGAAGATGACCTAGACAAGGTGGAATTTTACATTTATAAATCTAGGCATGATTCAACAAAACCTTCTCTTATGTGCAAAGGTGTGACACTTTTTGATGAACATGATAATCTTGAACCTTTTTGTGTTGTAAATAAGCATATATATCTTAATGATGAATTTGTTGTAGACCCTGATGGATTGCATGATTTGATCAATGATATGTCTGTGCTAGATTGTTTTTCTATGCTAACAAATTTGCAGCGGGAAAAGGAAAGTATCGAGGAAATAATACCTCCTCGACCCCCTTCTAAACCCAAGGTGACATTTAAGGAGTCGATGTTGGTAAGAAAAGGAGAAACATTTCAAGGTACAAGGGGTACAAAGGTAAGAATGGCTCATTGTAGAGACTTCTTCACAAAAACATCATCGTGGGTGGAGTCGCCGATTGCGATTCTGGAAACCCACCGGTAAGTGCTTTAAAGTTGAATGCATGAAAGGATAATAAGTCGTGATGATGACAATAAACATACGTGGATCTTTTTGTTTACTTATTTTGTATAGTTACTTGGTATATTTTGCATGTCATGCTTGAAATAAATGATTCATTGAATGAAATTCTGGCTTGATTTGGAAATCCAAATATGAGGATGTGTTATTATGTGTAGATGGAATGGATTTTGATGGGCGACATAATTTTGTTTCAAAAGTTGAGAAAAACCAAGGAATAAGGAAAATTTGGGGTTAGCCTTGTGACAATGGTTTTCACAAGGGCAGGTCTCATGCCGTGATGATAGGCAAGAGATTCTGCTTCGTGAAGATGGGAAAACTGGGAAGAAATCATTTTTTGTCAAATTTTAATTTTCCATCCCCCAACTTGTTTAAAAAATGCAATTTTCAAAAAGGAAGTATGAATTTCAAATTTAAAAATGCCTTTTTTGGTTCAAGGAGTGAGATTTCCTATTTCAATAGGATTTTTTATGCAAATAGTACTTCTCATCTTAATTGATTGTACTACTTGTCTCCTAATTTGAAATTCCATCTTTATCCAAATGGTACCTCTCTCTCTTTTTCACCTATGCTGAAATTTTATTCTCATGGTACCACTCTTCACCTAATTTCACCATCTACACATTCTTTCCTCTCAAGAAACACTCACTCACACACACGAACACACACACACACACGCACACACTCTTGGGTGACAAAAATTGAAGCTTTTTCTTCAAAAAATAGCAATTTTTGTTTCTTCTTGTGTGGATCTTACACTTCTAGGCTTCAAATTCCGGGTAATCCTTTGATCTCTTAGTCTATATGCTTGATTGAAATTGTGGATTTGTTATGAAAATAACGATTTATGAATGGGAATGTGTTGTTGTGATGTTGTTTGGGTTTGTGTGATCAATCTTGTGATTATGAAATTACGGATATTTTGAATGTGCCATTGATATTGAGTGATGTGTTCTTCATGTGTTGGGTGATTAGAGAGAGCATGAATATTTTTTGCATGAATCTATGGATGGTTGATGAAAGGCATATATGATGTTGTTGATTGATGAGGAATATTCTTGTTTTAAATGACCTTTATGCTTATACCATCATGCTTTGAATGTGTGGTCATTTTGGGAGAATGTTCTTTGTTGAATGATACCATGGGCCTTGCATTGTTTATTGTAACATTAACATTCTTCTCTCTCTCAATGTGTTAGGATGGCTCCAAAAAAAGGTACTTCGAAGAAAGAGAAGTCGTCAAGGGGTGAAAAATGGAAGAAATCTGTTAATGGTGCAAACCCTAAATCGGCAACTCCTGTTCCTCGCAACCCTAAGCATGTGGCTGATGAGTTTTTAGGATTAACCAACATTACCGGGATTGCAGCCTAGAGATGGAGAAACTTGAGGGAACCAAAGAGGAAGCATTTTAGAGACTAACTTTGCTTGCAAGAGCACCATAATGGCTCTAGGTTTACTTGAACTCGTGACCTTTCTTTCAGGTTGGGCCTAGAAGGTTTTCTCAATGTGCACTCAATAACCTACATAAGGTGGACATTAGAGTTTCTTGCTACCATTTGGAAGGTTACAAACAAGGATGGTCGCAAGGCGATTAAGTTCAATTTGGATTACAAGGAGTACCAACTGACCTATGGAGAGGTGGCACTAGCTTTTAGGTGAAAGACCGATCGGGACATTCCACAGACTCATCGCCAAGGAATTCCATTCTCTCTTGGGCACTTTTGGGTGCAACTAACCTGGACTGATAGGACGAATCTGAGCAAGAGCACGACTATAGTCCACCCGGTGATCCGTTATGTTCATCGACTCCCTTCTATGGGCGTTCTATACCACAATGAATTGATGCATTGTTCGAGCTTTGATGTACACCTTCTTTGGGATATGACACTGGAGGGAAACATCTACCCAAACTTAGTTAGTGTCTTTGTTCAAGAATGCATAGCTATGAGAGAGCAGAAGAGTGGGAAAATCTCCATGGGAGGCATGGTTAGTCTTTTGGTAGATTATCTAGGTCACCCGGCCACACAAAGGGCTCTAGCTAACTTAGAAAGATCTGGCACAAGGTACAATATTGAGAAGTTATCTAAGGAATCTATGGTGAGACAGACGACATCAGAAGGTAGATATGTATAGCTCTATGGCGGCGCGAACACGTGTAGCTTTATGATTATTCCACAATTGGAGCGCACCGCCATTGACCATGACACATGTTTGGATGACCTACTTATTTTGTTTGTACAGAAGTTTGAGAGAGAAGCCTACAGCGTTATGGCCAACCAAGAGTTAGACTTAGAAGATTCCGAAGGGGAGACATTTTCGAGAGCACTTGTGAGCCGATCTTATCTTTCCACAAACATTATGGATCAACTACACCTACTTGGGGAGCAACTCTCGAGTTCTTCCCAAGTTCTTCAAGGGATAGTTCAAGGGATTGGAGGAGTGAAGGCACAAGTGGCGGAGCTCAACATGAGGGTGGATTGCATTAAAGCTACAATCCAATCCACATGGTTCATAAAGATATGTTTCACTAGCCACGAAGAGGCCGACCCTTCGGGGCCGAAAGCGTAGGTATCACTAGTCTCCCTTCCTAACTTATATTTTGACATTCTTTTTTTTTCATTGGGGACTTTGAATCCAGAAAGTGTGTGGAGGGAGTAGTGAGCATTTAGGAATTCTCATTCTTGGATTTCTTCTTGCATACATGTTTTGTTTGTTTTTTCTTGATTGTTGGTAGTTTTAGTTCTTGTTTATAGGGAATGATATTGGATGAACATTTGGTGGAATGATATGATATGCTAGGTTTCCTAGTTTGCATGGGATAGAATTTTTTAGCTATTGGTGGAGTATTTTTGTGTGTTTGACTATCTTTGTAGTGTTGAACCCACTTTTGGGGCACTTTTTTTTTTTAAAAATGAAAAACAATCAAAACCTTGACAAGTCAAAAACCCGAAAGGCCAACTTGGGTAACATTAGGAAAAACCTGGATATGTCTAAGACCTAGGTAAAAGTGAGAGGCTTGGCTTGGATAGACTTACAATTCTAGGCAAAAATGAGAGCTCGTGTGGAAAAATTTGAGAGTTAAGCACGTTTTGTGGGATAACGCTAGGTGAAAACCCAAAAGGGCGCCAAGGAAAAATGAGAGAAATTGAGATAAAAAGAAAATAGAAACAAGAAACTAGGTTGACGATACATTGGACTCCTTGTTTAAAACTAGGTCGAGAATTTAGATTTATCCCTATGTTGCAAGCAAGTCGACGGATTTTGGATTTCCTTAGTGGATTTTTTTACCTAAGGATTACTCTTTTATTGCTTTTGTGACTTCTTTGGGGAAAGTGATCTTGGCTTTATTCCGATCTTTTGTCACTTATCTTCTTCCATACACATTTACTTGGTTTGGGTGGTTTGGTTGCCTTAGAAACTTTGGGGAGTGTGAGAGTTGTGAGATTTTCATCTTCTTGGGGGAACTAGGGTAGCTTGGGAATAAGTCGGATGCATTGTCTATTTTTGCATGCTTCATGCCACCTGAACCTTTTTCTTTGATTTTACTTACTCAAGGATGAGTAAAGGTTTAAGTGTGGGGAGTATGATCTGCACCATTATGCATGCTTTAATCAATGCATTTGACGTAGTTTTTATTTACTTTTGGTTGGCAGTTTGGCAACATTAGTTGAGTTTGCATGAAAAGGGGTTTAGAAAACCATATTCAATTTTCTATTCTAAATCAAATTTTTTAACACTTAATTAGTTATTATTGACATATCGTGTTCATGGGCTCCTTGGTCTTCATTATAAGTACCTTTAGTTTTTCGCCTGTTTACGAAGGCTGTTTGCTTTTAATGGTAGAGGATTTGAAGGCCATTCATATTGAATGGTAGTAGATGAAGGTCACCAGCATCAATGTATGGTAGAAGGAGATTGAAGCCAAGGATAGGCTGCTTCGAAGTTCAAGATGGAAAAAGGTGGAAACAGTGAATCGTTGTCTGAGGAGTGTTTCCTTAGTCCAAGAACGATTCATGAAGAACTAGCCTTCAAGGCTAGTTCCATTGGAATTTTCTTCTTGAATGCT
Source organism: Rubia yunnanensis (assembly GCA_037428765.1). NCBI lineage: Eukaryota > Viridiplantae > Streptophyta > Magnoliopsida > Gentianales > Rubiaceae > Rubia > Rubia yunnanensis. The sequence continues at coordinate 45,062,425 of CM075065.1, forward strand.
ACAAAATTGACTACTAGAATTCCCAATTTGGACAAACGGCTCACTCATGGCAAGCAAACTAAGTTCAGTTGACAAAAGACCAGTGGCCCATGACAGCCCGTGCTACACAAAGCATCAACGACCCGTGAAGATGCCCACGGTCCACCCTACATGAAGCAATAGCGCTGGTCCATGACAATGAAGCCAGATTGTGAAGCATGGATGAGAAATTTGGCTAAGTATGGAAGTCGGTGCATGAAAACCTTCATAGACAGTGATGAGAGTTCTAAGTAAACACCCATGCTGCTCGCAGGCCATGAAAACTACTGAGTGGAAATTGTGGTACTGCTCGCAGTCCGTGAAAACCTTCACGGACTATGGCACGAGCCCAGCTCAAGGACTGTGGCTTCCCACGGCTATGAATGTTCACGGTTCCCTCTAGATCTGGCAATCTGTGCTTGAAGGCTTCACAGAACATGGCATCCGAGCCGGTCCATGAAAACTGGCGGCTGACCTAGAGTTGTAGCACTTTTGTCCTATTTTGGACCTATTTTTAGGCCTAATCTCCTACTACTATATATTGGACCCTATTCTACTCATTTTCATAGACATTAGGAGAGAGAATTCATATCTTGTAACGTGGAGAGCATTTGGGAGAAGGAAGGAGTTCCTTAGTAGGTTTTGTACTTTTTTTTCCATTTCTTTTCTTCTTGTTTCATCCCAAAGATGTGAAATTCAAATTATTTAAATTCCATGTGTAGGGAGTAGTTAGATTAACCTTGGGACAAATTTGGCACATGTGCTTTGATGCTTTATGAGATTCCTTAAATTCTATCTATCTTTGTGGTTATGATATTATTGTGATTGTTCTTGAATGTGACAAATGCATGAATATTACACCACATATTAGCACACACTTTGGGCTATGTTCATGTATGGTGCACCTATTGATGCCCCATTGGGAAGAGAAACCTGGATGTTTGAATGGGTGGAGGGGAATGATTCTGCATGAGTGTGTGCACAGGAGATTTGAGGTAACCCTAATCTACATACCACTGCACCACTCTTAGCTAATTACTTAACCATTTTCCAATAGGTTACGGGTAGAGATAGTTGATAGTAGTAAGTTAGGTGTTGTGTTGCCTATGAACCTAAGTCCTTGCGTATAGAGGAACACTGGAAATTAGTGCATTCGTGGTGGAATTCTGGGACGTAATAGCATGGGGGAGAAACAGAACCACAAAAAGGGTCATACCTTGTTGTGCTCCCCTAATTACAATGTCGGTGTCGATGGAGGGTTGCAAGCGCATCTACAGTGACAAGGATGGGAAAGTGTATGCCATTGGCTACACCACGTGTATTGAACACATTGATAGATCTTGCGTATGTCTATATGTGAATGAATCAAGGATTGAAGCATTAGAACTACCATGTTGCTAAATTAGTCCCAAGGGCCTAGTATAAATAGTTTACTTGTGTTGTTTATTTTATGCTTTTAGTCTGAGTTGAAAATACCACCCCCCAGTTTGCATGTTTACATCAGTAGCTATTCCTTTCACTCGTGCGGATTGACGACTCGCACGAGGCCGTGTTTTGACTTTTACTTGAACCCTATCATCTCTGTGGACAAACCCAGGGCTTGTTGCCTATTTCCCTTTGGTAGCATTAGCTGCGAGAACGGGTGCATAATAGATATCTTATCTTTGACCATCCCATGGGACTAGTGTCTCAGCTCGGGTTAATTGATTGCGCTGCTGCGATTGTGTTAATGACCTCGGGTGGAGGTGGGTTAACCATGAACACAAAATCTACGCCACGTTGGGTACAAGGCAACCCCAACACAAAATCCATGGACAATTCTTGCCAAATATCTTTAGGAACAGATAATGGCATGTAAAGACCAACATTTTAAGAGTGACCTTTAGAAACTTTCCAGACATAACACTTCTTGACAATAGTGCTTATGTCTCTCTTCAAATGCGGCCAATAATACCTCTTCTCCAAACTAGCAATGGTCTTATCTCTTCCTAAATGACCACTAAGACCACCGCCATGTAAATCCCGAATCAGTTTCTCCCTCAACAAAGAGTTAAGGATGCACAATTGATCTCCTTTGAACAGATAGCCATCACGAACATGAAAGTATGCTCCATTAATATTACTCTCTTTGCACTTCACCCAAATCTCCTTAAATTTGGCATCTTCCTCAAAAACTCCTTCAGACATTCAAACCCAACTATCTCCTGTGCTAGAATAATCAACAAAGATGCCCTCTTACTTAGAGAATCTGCCACCTTATTCGACTTTGCTGACTTATGCTGAATAATGAAAGGAAACTTTTTCATAAAACTGACCCATCAAGTATACATCTTATTAATTATCTTTTAGCTATGGAGAAACTTCAAAGCCTGATGATTAATTAACATAATGAACTCTCTCTGAATCAAGTAATGCTCCCAATGTCTTAGAGCTCTAAAAACAACATAGAACTCCTGATCATAAGTACTCCACTTCTGCCGAGCCTACGTCAGTTTCTCACTAAAAATGCCACTGGTCTCTTCTCCTGCAATTGTCAACTAATACAATTTATTTAAAAAGTTTTATCAAAGTAGGTATATTCCAAAAGTTTAGTTTCTTCAAAGTGCAATCTAAACGTGGGCTATCAATAGTCATCGCGTGATAATCAATGTCGAATAAAAAAGGCTCACGGTGTCTGCGTTGTGCGGTGAACTGTATGAAAACAAGAATATATTAGTTGTTACAAATTAAAGTGTGGAATTTTGTTTGAATATATATATATATATATGTAAATAGGTGAAATACCTAAAAAAAGGACGGATTAGAAGATCCATGCCATCCATTTGGTTTGCATCAGAAGTGAAAATTTGAAGTGATAAATGAAACCATAGAATTCCATGTGCGACATTGCAACCAGAGTCGCATATGCATCTCAGTATGAAGCAGTGATTAGGTCGACCTTAAAATGAGATCTCGATTGTGTGTCTGTAAAAAAATTGAAAACTGACATAATACTGAAGTCTCGTAGATTCCAAATTGTGAAGTCGGTAACAATTCGGGCTAACAGAATGTGAAATCGAGATACAACTGAATTTATAAATTGAAGAATTATTAGGTTGGAAAATATAAATCAGCAAGGTTGCACATCTGTCAGACAAATCAAATTGCACGAATAGACGAATGACATCGGAGATATCACAGGTTGCTACGGGAAGAAACACATCAAACCAGAAAAAATGAAGCTTCATCAACATGAAATAAAACAAAGTAACCCTTGGGAGACATACCAAACTATAGTACCAACGCTCAAAGTGAAGGAAAGTTCACACACAAATAAATCTGAAACAACGGGCCAGAAATCATAGTACCCAAAACAAATTCACAAACCACAGATATGACATTGTGATGCATGAAGTACATAACTTGTGTTTTAGGAAATTTGATAAACCATACCTTTTTTTTCCAATACACAAGAGTAGGGTGGACGATGGAGACCGTTGGAATCTGCGAGAAATTTGTGAAGAAAAGCTTCAACTTTCTCTTAGGGCTACCATATTTATAACCAGTCTTAGAATGACGTTGTTTTAACCATGTGCTGAACTCTGCTTGTTAAGTGCGATGTCGCAGGTATGTCAGTTAGTGCGAAGACATACCGACATGAGACCGACGTCGCACCTATACAGCCTACCACCAAACCGGTAAACCATTCCAATTTATAAAAACAATTCTAAATAACATTTCTTAACATTTTATGGTAAATGTCAAACATTGAATAACCAAAAATAACATAAAATAAAATAAATTTGGAATTATAAGATTTTTGACACAAAATACGTCACAATTAAAATCCAACAAAATAAAAGAAAATAATTTTTGAATACATAGTCATATGAAATCTTAGAGAGCACTGTAATGTTTGCGGGGAAGAACGATAACATGGAAAATTACGGACCCAACACCATTTATGAGCTCGAAGTGTATCCCCTTTCTCAAGTTCCTCTTCTTCAAGAAACTGGCCAAATCCCTTCGGGGTTAGGGTCTTGAGAATCTTGTTCCCGCAGTAGTGCATTTTTTACTCTCTTCCCTTGCACCTAATCATATTCGGAAACTTGTACGACACTATGTACTCAGCAATTTTGTCTGGCATGAACTAAATTAAATACAAATAACATTTTTTAGTACTTATGAAATTAATGTATAGAAAAAGTTACTATAATGTGAAACATGGAGGAATTACCATAATAGGAATAAACCCAAAGTTCGTCTGGGTTAGAGTATGTACAAAATTGGGAAATATGTCGAAGAATGTGCAGGGGGAACTGTTATCATCCGAATCGCTCACAACAATTGGTTGGCGGCTAGAACTAGCATTGTTTGCCATGATTGGTACAATTCATATTATCAGGAAGGTGAAATGTTACACTAGTTAGACAATGGGAAATAAAGACATGAAATCTGGTTTTATTACATATTCAAGGCGGTGTCGCAAAAGCACCGGTATAACCAATATGTCAACCGATGCATGTGTGAGTTTGCATTTATTTGACCATCTACAAAAAGCATGATTGCAATGTCACATATAGATCGATATAACAGAAGCTAGAATGACATGTCCATGACGTTGTATTTCAGCAGATAACAACAACAAAAAATGACAGAAACCTTATCGCATGTTATCCCACCCCAATTCATATAAAAACACCCTACCACCACATTCCCACACTCTAAAATCATATTCTAGCATACCAAGCCATAGAAACCTCAAAAATGATAACAATTAACACATTCACGCCCTAATACATACAACAATTTAAAGGATAAAAACCAAAACAAAAGCAAAATACAAAGTCATGTGGATGGCATACCTTTTAGAAGATTGGTCTGTGAGGAGTGTTGAAAATCGAGAAAATACAGAGAGTTTGGAATGATGTATCAGATGTGGCTCCATTTATACACTCTTTATGAAGCGGTGTGACTTCCACCTAGGGCAAGACAACTTTGCACGTCTGTGACATGGACATAATTCATACCGACACTAGAGCGACATCGACTATTCCTAATATGGGCCTAAACCTAACAGTTCACTAGCATAGAAATGGGCCCGTGTTTGACCAATCGTTGTGCACTTTCACACTTTTTTTTGGTTCAGCGACATATATCCAACATGGTACGGAGGTCAGAGTCTATTGAGTTGGGCCTCACCATTTCAGCCCAATAAGATGACAACTGGACTCGTGTGTAACCTAGACGAACGTAATTGACCTTCAAATTTATTAATTTTAACTTAGATAATTTAAATTTATATCTACAATTGTTCATAACCTATATTAAGGTCTGGTTTGATTGGCTTCAATTTTCACATAGCCAGTGAACTTGTTATTTTCTACAATTAGTTCCCACCAAGATGGTGTTGGAGGATGAAATGCCGAATTAGAGCTACCCAGTAATGTAAATCACATTCTCATGAGTTTGACTCGGGGATAGGAGAATGATCCGCATGATGCTATTCCATATAAGTATCCAGGATTCATCCAGGATGAACCTGTTTAAATCCTTTTTGGGATCACCCCAGTTTCTTTGTCATGAATAAAAATTGTCAAGAGTTTTCCTGGGGGATAGCAATGGTCTGCATCCTCGAACACGGGTTAATCGTCCAGCATTTTTAGAATATTCCATTAATACCCTTACCATAAGCGGTATGAGAAAGATAATTTTCCACAACATGGTATCACTTTAATTTTAATATTCAAGGGTTTTTATGAAATTAAAAGCTAATACAATTGCACCCATTAAATTTTGAAAAGCGCTACTACACCGTGTAAGGTAATTTGATGCTATTCTGTCTAAGTATCCAGGGTTTATCCAGGATGAACCTGTTGAAATCCTTCTTAGGATCACCCTAGTTTCTTGTCATGAGTTTGACTGGGGGATGGCAATGGTCCGCGTCCTCTAACCCGGGTTAATCGTCCGTTATTTTTAGAATATTCCATTAATACCTTACTATAAGCGGTATGAGAAAGATCATTTTTGACAACATGGTATCACTTCAAATTTAACATTCGAGGCTTTTTATGAAATTAAAAGCTAATACAATTGCGCCCATCAAAATTTGAAAAGCGCTACTACATTGTGTAGGGTAACTTGATGCTAGTCCATATAAGTATCCAGGGTTTATCCAAGATGAACCTGTTGAAATCCTTTTTCGGATCACCATAGTTTCTTTGTCATGAGTTTGACTGGGTGATGGCAATGGTCCACATCCTCGAACCCGAGTTAATCGTTCATCATTTTTAGAATATTCCATTAATACCTTACTATAAGCGGTATGAGAAAGATCATTTTTGACAACATGGTATCACTTCAAATTTAACATTCGAGGCTTTTTATGAAATTAAAAGCTAATACAATTACGCCCATCAAAATTTGAAAAGCGCTACTACATTGTGTAAAGTAACTTGATGCTAGTCCGTATAAGTATCCAGGGTTTATCCAAGATGAACCTGTTGAAATCATTTTTGGGATCACCACAGTTTCTTTGTCATGAGTTTGACTGGGTGATGGCAATGGTCCGCATCCTCGAACCCGAGTTAATCGTCCGTCATTTTTAGAATATTCCATTAATACCCTTACTATAAGCGGTATGAGAAAGATCATTTTCCACAATGTGGTATGACTTCAATTTAATATTCAAGGGTTTTTATGAAATTAAAAGCTAATACAATTACACCCATCAAATTTGAAAAGCGCTACTGCATCGTGTAGGGTAACTTGATGTTATTCCATATACGTGTCCAAGGTTCATCCAGGATGAGCCTGTTGAAATCCTCTTTGGGATCACCCCAGTTTCTTTGTCATGAATAACAGTTGTCATGAGTTTAAATAGGGGACAGAATTGGTCCACGTCCTCGAACCAAGGTTAATATATAGTCCGTCATTTTTAGAATATTCCATTAATACCCTTACTATAAGTGGTATGAGAAAGATCATATTCCACCACGTGGTATCACTTCAAATTTAATATTCGAGTGTTTTAATGAAATTAAAAGCTAATACAATTGCACCCATCAACTTTTGATAACTGATACTACATCGTGTAGAGTAAATTACAGATGATTACTTCGATGACAATTACCATCAATTATACTTTGGCCCTATTTGTCTAATTTCGCAACGTCTATTCCCATCGAATCAGGGACCGACCTCTATGCAATGTCGCTCAAAATAAAAATTTCCAGCTGGAAATGAAATTTGGAACGAAATTTTGAGCCCAAATTTCCCCCCAAATCCATCTCATTACATTACCATCCGACACAAAAACAATCATTTACCATCTCCAACACATTTTCTCTCAACACAACTCCAATCCATCCTATCCATTAACACTATTACAAACATGCAAGAGTCCAATATAATTTCTTAAATCGAATATCAACAATATTTCTAGGATGGAGCATCTCTGGGTTCAATTAATTTGAGGTAGATCATTTTGGCATCTCCTAAATTGTACATGTGTGTTTTCACATTGACAAAACATTGAATATATTCATTGAGTATGATGATTTTGTTACATGTTATAAGTTACAATGTATTTTTTTCCTAAATAATGTCTTGTTCATAAGGATTATGGATAAAATCATTGATTATTGCTAATGGTGTAAAATAATCAAATTTTATTATGAACACAGTTTGAATGTGCGATATCGCATTGTATTCATCGTCCAAGACGACATGTACGCAAAGTCACATTTCAAGAACTGATATCCTCATCTTGAATGTCCGACTTCACACTTTCATCGGTTCTATCGACATGTCATCCTCAACCATGCGACATCGCAGTAGGTCAGTAATGGTACGTTTCCCATTTTAAAATCATTGACACATGCACTTGACAATATTATGTTTACGTCATTCTGGGATTACCGAATTCTGACATAAATTCTGTTCCATGATGATTTGTTTAAATAGGATAAAGAGAGTTACAATGGACTTTGAGCTTGGGTGCCTTACGAAGTAGGCAATGGATATTGAGTACAATTAATTGTTCATTTTCACATCAACCATATGTATTTGAGTATATTCTGTCATTTATTGATAATTTATGTTCAATGGTTTTTTTTAATTTCATCAGAAATTAAATAATATAATATTGTACGATTATTCACGATTCATACCGTGATGTCACCCAAACAAGTACTGATACGACATGTATGCGACGTTGCCCTCCAAGAACAACACGTACCGACACTAAACCGACATTGCTTATGACTCGCAGTTTTTTTTGCAAGGTCGCATATTCAAAATGACGTCATATTGGCTAGCCATACACGTCAGCATACAGACGGTGAGAGTGCACTGGATCATGCTATCTCGCATACAATCATGAGCAACATGTCGTCAATAGCATTAATGTCGCGGTTGTTCCAGTCACATCGCCTACTTCCATTCATTATCGACTTCACTTTTTAAGGATGCTAACATTGATTTGAACGATGTCGTAGCTGAATGGTACTATAGTCACCCTTCTTCCTTGGTGTGAGGTCAGTCTCAAAAGATACCGACGTTGGTTCAAAATTGAGGTAAAAAAATACCTTTTACCCTAGTTTTGAGCCAAGGTAAAAGGTATATTTTTTACTACACCAAAATTTACTTGAGTTTTCTAGGGGCAAAAAACCAAGGTAAATAGGGCTGAAAAACCAAGGTAATAGGTGTTGTTTGTTGTAGTGTATGGGCGCAGACCATCCCATTCACAATGGCTCGCGCCATTCTAAGATCAAGATGTCAATACCAGCCGTTGGACTGCGCCAAAGTCCGTGTCCTATGCCAAAGTTCCAAGCAAACCGTGTTTCTTGACCATGACCCACACCATAGCCCACAGTTTGCGCCAAACTTCTAAGTGAATCATGCTTCCTGACCACAGCCAGCGCCACAACCCACGGTCCGTTCCAAAGTCTCACACCATGGACCTGCACCAGATCAAGTGCTCTACTCCCATAAAGAACCACGGTCGCACGTGATGATGCATCCCGTGACAAAGTACTTGGCGCGGACGGCACCATCTGTGACTGTCCGTGCTAGGCAGTGATTGAACTAGGGTTTTAGCATATTTTGGCATGTATATAACCTTAGTCTACTAAGTTAAACATGTACAAAGTATATTAGATCATTAGTAGAGCTCTTAGAGAGAGAAACACTATCTCATTTTCCTTTTTCTTTGTTTTCATTTTGTGTTCATCCTAGATGTGGAATTCAAATCTATATTTGAATTCCATGTATATGGAGTAGTTTCCATAGCTTGAGGATAATTGTAGCTCGTGATTTAATCTTTATGTTTGTGTGAGATTCATTAGATTCATCCTATTATATGTGTTCATGATATTATTATGATTGTTCTTGAATTTCTAAATGCATGAATAATACACCACATGCCGGCACACACTCTGGGCTATATTCATGCATGGTGCATTTATTGATGCCCCATTAGAAAGAGAAACCTGGATGTTAGAATGGGTAAGGGAGTATGTTGCGTCTGCGTGGGTTTGTGCACGGGAGACCCGAGTCATACTCTGACTTATTTGCCATCACACCAGTCTTGGCTAATTACGTAAAGTTTTCCAATAGGTTGCGGGTAGAGATAGTTAAAAGGTAGCACACTAGGGTATGAGAGACCCTAGATCATAGATAAGGTACCAACGACCCTTGGGCCTAGTTGATAGGACCCAAAGGAAGGTGTGCATTCGTGGTGGAAGCTCGGGATATAATTGTACGGAGGAGAAACAGAACTACAACAATGGCCAGACCTTGTTGTACTCCTCTAATTACCATGACAGCATAGATGGAGAGTTGTGAGTGCACCCGACGTGACAAGTACAGGGAAGTGTATGCCATCAACCACACCACGTGTTGTGAACACACTATTAGGTTGCTTAGTAAATCTTGATTGTGAATGAATCGAGGATCAAAATTTTAGGTTAATCATGTTGCGTAATGACTCCCCAAGTGCATAGTTTAATTAGCTTACTTATCTTTTTTACTTTATACTTTGTAGTTGTTAATTTGAAAATCCACCCCCTTTGTTTGCATTTACTAGCTATTCCCTTCACTTATACAGATTGATGACCCATACAAGGTTGTTTTTTTAATCCATACTTGAGCCTTAGCATCTCTGTGGACAAACCCATGGCTTTTACTAACTACCCTCTAGGTAGCGTAGTAGTGAGATCAGGGTGCAAAATATAAATTTTATCTTTGACCTTTCCCAAAGCCTTCGCTCGGGTTAATTCTAAACTATGATTTTAATGACCCCGGGTGGAGGTGGGTCAAGCTTACTTACAAACCGGATCAAGAAGATCAACATTCTCTCCTTTTTCCGGCACAAAACTTTCATGGAAAGGCTTAAAACGTTACCCATTGACCTTGAAGGTCTTTGACGTGTTATGATCCATGATCTTCACTGCACCATATGGGAATACCTTTACCACTTAAAAAGGGCCACTCAACTGCGACCTTAGTTTACCGGGAAATAGGCGGAGGTGGGATTTAAATTGGAGAACTTTTTGTCCCACAAAAAAGTCCTTCCTATTTATCATCTTGTCATGCCACACCTTGGTCTTCTCCTTATAGATCTCTTCATTTTCATAGGATTATCTTTTTATTTCCTCCAATTCTTGAAATTGCAACTTCCTATGTAAAATTGCCTCATCTACATCAAGGTTGAAGCTCTTGACCGCCCATAAGCTTTGTGCTCTATTTCCACTAGTAAATGACATGGCTTTCGAAAAACTAGCCGGTATGGTAAAATACCGATCCGCATCTTGTAAGCCATCCTATATGCCCACGAGGCATTATTCAACCGAGAACTCCAATCCTTCCGGTTAAGATTAACCATTTTCTAGAAGATGGACTTGATTTCCCTATTGGAAACTTCTGTTTGACCATTAGTTTGCGGGTGGTACGCAATGGAGGTCTTATGTGTGACACCATGCTTCTCCAAAAGTGCCTCTATTTTCTGGTTGCAAATATGGGTGCCACAATCACTAATCAAGTCTCGAGGAATCCCAAACCTGGAGAAGATGCTATCTTTCAAGAAATCAGCGACCACTTTTGAATTATTAGTTCTAGTGGGTTTTGCTTCAAACCACATTGACATATAATAAACTGCAAGAAGAATGTATGTAAAACCACAAGAGCTAGGAAAATGTCCCATAAAGTCAATGCCCAAACATCAAATATTTCACAATACAACATAATGTTTTTGGGCATCTCATTTCTAGAAGAAATATCCCCTACTCTTTGACATTTGTCACAAGCTTTGCTAAGATGTACACATGTTTATTCAAGGTAGGCCAATAAAAACCATTGTCTAGTTACGATCATTTTTTCTCCAAAATGAACTCCGCATGCATCAGAATGGCAAAAAGGAAAGAACTGAAGGCACTTCATTATCGGGGATATATCTCCTAACAACTTGATCTACACAATGTTTCCACAAAAAGGGATCATCCTACACATAATACTTAGCATCACTTCTTAGCTTAACTCTTTGTGCTTTAGAAAAATGGGGAGGAAATTTACCGGAGACAAGGAAGTTTACAATGTTAGAATACCACAGTTGGAGGTCCTTAATGGTGAACAATTTTTCATCAGGGAACTCTTCCCGTAGTTGCTCCTTCGTTGGTGAATTTACCTCAACTTCTTGGCATGGAACCAACCGGCTCAAATGATCGGCTACAGGTTCTCCGCGCCCTTCTTGTCTCGCACCTCCAACTCAAACTCGCTAAATGGAAAGATCCATCTAATCAATCTCAGCTTGGCCTCTTTCTTCATCATCAAATGATGAAGCGCTACATGGTCAGTATACACTATAACTTTTGTACCAAGCAAATAAGATCAAAATTTCTCTAAAGAAAATACCACCGCTAGAATTTCCTTTTTTGTGGTGGAGTAGTTCCTTTAGGCCATGTTGAGAAACATAGATGCATAGTAGATGAAGTGAGGCTCTCTACCCAGCCTTTGACCAAGTACCGCTTTGAAGGTGTAATCACTTGCATCACACATGATCTCAAAGGGTATTGACCAATCCGGGGGTTGTATGGCAGGGGCCGAAACTAGCCTCTCCTTCAATGTATATACAACCCCCGTCCACCACAAATTTCACATCCTTTTGCAACAACTTGGATAGATTAAGGAGATGAAACTTTGAAAAATCTTTGATAAATCGGTGATAGAATCCTGCATGACTAAGAAAATAGCGGACTTCATGAACATTAGTAGGATAAGGCAAAGTTTGAATTGTGTCTATCTTTGCCTTGTCTACCTCAATACCCTCAGAGAAGACAACATGGCCTAAGTCAATGCTTTGTTCCACCACAAAATGACATTTCTCGGAATTTAACACAAATTAGTACCAATGCAACACTTAAGAAATTTTGCTAGATTTCTAAACAATTTTCAAAAGAATTACCATGAACAGTGAAATCATCAATGAATACTTTAACAAAGTTTTCAAAAAATTCCGAGAAAATGCTTACCATACACCTTGGAAAGTGGCAGGGGCATTGCTTAGCCCAAAAGGCATACGTCAATATGCAAAAATACCAAAGGGCACATGAACGTTGTCTTCTCTTGGTCCTCCGGGGCAATGTCCATCCAAAAAGCAATAGAATGGATAACTTTCTAGCCTCTCGAGCAATTGATCGATTAATGACAACTAGAAGTGATCGTTCTGGGTGTCTGTATTTAGCCTTCTGTAGGTGATACAAATTCTCTACCCATTTTGGACACGATTGGGCACCATTTAACCTTTGTCATTCTCAACTACCGTCACACAAATATTCTTAGGTACCACTTGAGTTGGGCTCATCCATTTGTTATCCGAGATTGGATAGATCATTCTCGCTTGAAGCAATTTGAGAATTTCTTCCTTCACCACATCCCTCATAGGTGGGTTCAACTAGAGTTGGGGTTGTCGCACGGGTCTTACATCATTTTCCAAAAAAAATTTGGTGCATGCAAGTGGATGGACTTATACCATTGATGTTGGCAATAGTCCATCCAATTGCTTCCTTATTTTCCCACAACACCACCATTAGCTTCACCTCTTTCTCTTGGGTGAACTTACTCGAAATGATAACCGGGAGTGTCTCCCCTTCCTCAACAAATACATACTTGAGGTCACTTGGTAAAGGTTTAAGCTCAATAATCGGGGTTTTCACCAGTGATGAGGAATTTCAGCTTCTTGGGCTCCTCTAAGACTAGAGGAGGAGTGTTTTGAACCACCTCTTCGAGAATGCTCAAATCCTCGATGCTTTCCTTCAAGTTAGTACTCATGGAATATACAAGGTCTGCATCTTCAACATTATTCTTCAAAAAATAACAATAAATTATCACCATTCAATTCAAAAACATCCCGCACAACATTTTCAATTACATTAATAGCATGGCAAGAATTTTCCTCAATAGGATATTTCATAGAATCATTTATGTTAAACTCTACTTGAATCCCATCAAATTCCATGAGGAGGGTACCATTATGCACATCAATAATAGTTCTTTAAGTTTTCAAAAATGACCACCCCAACAAAATCAGGGTGGTATGTTTATCATGCTCCATGTCAAGGGAATAAAAATCTATAGGGAATATTAAGGAATCCACCTAAACCAACACATCCTCGACAATACCCTTAGGGTATGCACTAGAACGATCAGTTAATTGGATTACCACCTTGGTTTTATGCAAAGTACCTAGATTGAGGCTTTCACACAAAGAGTAAAGAATCACATTTATGGATACACCTACATCAAGCATGAATTTTTTGAAATGTGTATTTCCTATCATGCAAGGGCTTATGAACATGTCTGGATCGCTACACTTAGGGGGTTAACTCCTTTTGGCACAAAGCAGAGACATGTTCATTCTTCCCGTTCTTAAATTTATTCTTTGCTCTTTGTTTCTATTCATATCACACAATTCCTTTAGAAATTTATCATAGCTAGGAATTTGTTCAATAGCATTCAAGAGAGGGATATTTACCCCACGTCTACGAAAGACTTCGTAGATGTCCTTGTTGGTCTCCTTTATCCATTTATCCTTCAAAGCCTCCGGAAATGGTGGTTCTGGAACATGGGGAGGAATTTCTACCATTTTTGCCTTCTTGTGAGAAGGGGAAGAAGGCTCAGGAATGGAAGTTGGTTTTTCAATGACGATCTCCTCTTCCTTCTCCTTCTCCTTCCTCACTTTGTCCTTGGCCAATTTCTTGGCCTCTTCTCCCACTTCTTTCTTAAACACCTCAACCCTTCTAGGCTTACTTTCAACCACTTCACCATCCGGCAGGGTGCCAACCTCCTTACCACTTCTCAAAGTGATAGCACTAGCATTTTGGCGGGGATTCAAATCCGGTAGAAGGGAGTTTATCCTAATCTCTTGCCTCTATCTGATTCAAAGCTTGAGCTATTTGGCTCACTTGGGTCTCCAAGTTTTTCATGCTTGATTTGGCCTTCTTTTGGAATTTATCAGCATTCTCCGCATATATGCTTAACTTCCTAATGGTTTGCATGATCTCATCCTTCAATAACCCCAACCTTTCACCTTGATTGTGAGGATTGTCTTGAAGCCTTTGGTATTGCAGTTGAGGGGGGAGATAAGGTGGAGAATTTTGACCTCATTAATAATTCCCATACCCCAAGATTCGGGTGATCTCGATTACCTACATTGTAAGTGGGTTTTGGTATCCTTGGCCGCCTTGGTACCCTTGATTTCCTTGATAGCCTTGCCCACCTTAGTATCCTTGGACTCCTTGGTATCCCATGTCACTCTTCTCCTCAACATAATCATCTTGAAAATGAGGGAAAGTGTCTGTAAGATGTCTCCATGAACAAATTTCACAAGACTTTACATGTGGTGCATTTCTGGACTTGGTCATAAAAAACTGCACCATAGAAGTGAGGGCCAACCTTTGATCTTCAAGTTTACCATTGTTGGATAGAGCACTTGTGGAGTTGGGACTTTGTCTCCTCAAATTGGACCTTGCGCTAAAATTCCTCGACTCCTTGGCTAACTCCTTATAGAGTTCCAAAGCCTCCGTCAAAGTTTCATTCCCAATGGAACCACCACAAGCTCCCCTCAGTAATCTTTTTTATTCATCAAGAAAACCATTGTACAAGTAGTAGACCGAATCTCCCTCCGAAGAGCGTTGATAAGGGCAACTTGAGAGGAGCTTCTTGAATCTCTCCCAATAGTTATAGAATGACTCATCATGCCATTAGAGGATGTTGCTACTTTTTCAAAGCAATGGACTTTGAGGCTAGGAAGTACTTGGCGAGAAACCTTTTCTTCAAGTCAAGCTAAGTTTTGATGCTCCCTGGTAGTAGGTTATGGATCCAATCCCTTCCGGCATCCCTTAGTGAGAATGGGAATGCCTTCAACTTGTAGAGGTCTTCATCTACTCCTTTAAGAATTATACCACCACACACCATGTGGAAGTTGGAGAGATGTTTGTTGGAATTCTCCCCTTGCCTACCAAGAAATGATGGTAGAAAATGTATCAACCCAGACTTAAGCTCGAAGTGCATATTTGGTCCAACCAGTGGATATGTGATGCACATAGGTTGTTGATAAAGGTTGGGGACCATTGTTTCTCTCAAAGGGACTTGACTAAAAGAAATACCTCCTTGAAGAGGAGGTTGTTAAGGTCCTTCTCCCAGATTCTCATCTTCTTGCTCCTGGAAGTAGAAGGATCCGAAAAATGGTCACTAGGAGGGGTATTATTTACACTTTCAAAAGAAAGACTCCTATCCCTTTTCAAATTCAACTCTAACTCGGTGTAGGGGTTCTTGAGAAGAGGAACGCATATAAATCATACACCAAGAAATCAAAAAATACGTCTCCTAGCCAAGAAAAATGGCAAATCAACTAAAAACTAAAATAAAAACAAACTAACACATATTCACACATAATATGGCCAAACACTTAAAATAAATACCTCTTCCCCTCAAGCGGCGCCAAAATTTGGGAGGTCGTCGTTGTACTTCTCAAAATTAATATTTATAAACCCTAAAGGCTTCATATCTACAACTAAGTGGCAAGTCGGGGTTGTCCACGAGAAGATGGATCTTCCTAAGGGTTAAAACATATAAGGTAGATACTATGTTAGACATGGATATACATACATATATAAAAGCACATAAATTGGAGGTGGGGAGAGGGGAGGGGTTGGTTGGTTTTCCTAAGTTATGAATTTAAAAGCAATATAACTAGCAAGGCAAGATAACAATGCTAATCATGCAACAAATAACTAAAAAGATCAATTGACAAAGCCTTGGGGGCAATTGACCCTCACTTCCAAACCTCTTATAGTCCTAGATTCATTGACTTATTCATTCACAACAACAAACTAAACATGATTCTAGATAAAACAAAGATGGAAAATAAAGAAAAATAGGGGTTTTCACTATAGACTACCAGGGAGAAGAAGAGCTTCTAAAAGAGAGAGGATAAAGTGCTAAACAAGAAAAAGGAGAAATAATCCTGGCCATCTGTCTTTCGCGACTCGCAATAGGTTCTTCGCTACTCGCGACGAATGCCTAGAAATAGCATCATGGTCTTCATTATTCTTCTTGTCTTCTAGCCTTCTCTCAACTTCACTTCTCTTAAATTCTTCAAGTCTTCAAAAGGTGAACTTCATGGTCTTCAATAGTCTTCGGTCTTCAAGTCTCGATGTTATTGCCTCGTCACACAAAATCCACTTAGAAAAGGCATAAGAGCGCAAAAGTTGCTCTTACCTCTTCTAAGAGATTGAAAGGTAATACACAAGCTCTAGATGACAAAAGAGCGCATAAATGATCCCAAAAAGTCCCAAAATATGCACATAAAATGGACACATCAAAGCTCCCCACACTTGAATCTTACTTGTCCTCGAGTAAGAAAAGATTCAAGCATACAAAGGAATTCACATATCCACTTCCTAAAATAATATTCCCCCAAATTGATACCCCACTAAATTCTCAATGTCACACATCCCAAAATTAAGCTCAAATGAGAATTCACACACAACCCTCATTCCTAGATCTACCCAACTATACCAACCTATCAATTAACTAATACCCATAAAAAACATGTCAAAATCTAGAATTGATAAAATGAAGTCAAAACTATATAGTAGGTTCAAACACATACTTCACTCTATACCAATATATCAACCCAAAACTGAAGCATATCAAAAATCAAGAATTTTATACCTTAATTCATTTTCCCCGCTAAATTACCCAATCCCATGGAGTCCCATGATGTTAGGCTACCCAATCCATCCATATATCAACCGCAACTTTATGACTCCAATGCCGGCAAATGAGTAAAATTGTAGCTCATTTTTTTCTCCTTTTCTCTCTTTCTCTCATTTTGCCTAGGAGTCCTTTCAAATTTTCATCCTAGCCACACATCATGTTTCTTTGGCTTACATCTCACCCATATATTTAGCTTTCATTTTTCCCTAGACCGCTCTTTTAGGTTTTCAGCATATTCAAGTTTTTGGGTTTCAGCCTATCCGGGCCCTAATGTTGCCTAAATTTCCCTCTCGAGTTTTCAACTTAGTGAGTTTTCTTTTTCTTTTTATTCTTTTCATTTTCAATTATTTTCAAAAATTTTAATTTTTCCGTGTTTTACCAATCAAAAGTAGCAAAAATCTTTCCACATGTCAAAGCTAACAAAGACATCTGAATACATCCAAGGAAATCATCCAAAACAAAGAAAATATCCCAAATCATCCAAGCTAAAATCATCCAACAGAAAGCAGTAAATGCTAAATCCCCTCCCCACACTTAAAAAACTACATTTCCTCAATGTAGACAAAACAAGGTAAAACATAATACACATCAAAGTAGGGGAGTGCAAGAAAAATATGCTCACAATCACTGCTTTGAGGAAGAACCACCATCTCCACAGTACCGTTATGTGTACCGGGCCATCCACTCCTCATCCCTCTGACGCCCTTCCCGATGCCTAGCTGTTCTAGGATCAGGGCCCGAGGGACCACCAAATGCGCCTTCATATCTCAGACTCCAGATGCGAGCTGATCGATCTCCCCATCCTGCTCCATCAGTTTTTGCGTGATGAATTGGTGGTGCTCAACCTGCCCACATGAACCATGCTCCACTGTCTGCATTAACCTATCATAGAAATCTGGGGGTGGAGGAGGAAACTAACTGGGCACGTGGTCCTTCTGCATCAGCTCTGGCCCTGTTTGAGGTGGTGGAGAATGTGGACCATCTTGTGCCTGAGTGAATGGAAGGGCCCATCATCAGTCTAAACTGGCAGTGGAGGTAGCATCTGAAGCTCCCGCTCAAAACCATCCCTACACATAGTATCTGGCTCTATCGCCAAATCCTCGACAGGAGTGTCAATCTCCAGCTTAGTTTGCTGGGCGTTGGGCATATGTATAAATGTGACATTTCTCGCCCTATAGTAGATACCTCGGGAGCTGTGGTATTGATCAGGATGAGTTTCTTCATCCTTCCCAATGTGATGGGGTATGAAGAATCTCTGCCCAAACGTGGAAAACCATTTGGGACAACGTGGCCTAAGTACTCTACCAAGAGGGTAATTATGCCTCCCATGGAAATTTCTCCCCTAAGCTTCTTTGCCACATTGATGACCCTTGTCATCCATAACTCACCCATTTTCCGTAGTTTGTCCCCTTGCTTGTCAACTACCACAAGAAATGAATGTTCGCATCGGGCACATTCATCGTCTATGCAGCACAAAATAATCTGCTCGTCAAGAACCTGTGCAATAATATGAGAGTGAGATGGATGATGATGTTGTTATTGTCCTTGGAATTCCTCACATTCATATCTTCCTCAATACTGTGCTCTAGGGCCTGTGGGTCCAATCTTTCCTGAATTTCCGCCATGTTTAACCAAAAAGTGGCCTCCACATTTGATACTGTTATCTCCCAAGAGATATAATCTATGTGAAAATAGACATATCTATCGCACTACTCATCATCTCTGGTGCTGCACATCGTCACGGTGGAAAGGAATTCCAGTGTATACTGTTTTTAGGTGGGGGAGCTCTTGCTCATAAACCTCTCTAATTTTCCTTTAGCAAGAAGGCAGTGGATCGGCTCCTTCAGCCCACGGGCATCCGGTGTCATCTCATCAATGAAAATAGTCTCCTACATCTTGCGAGCGGCCAGGATGTCCCACCTCTCCGTATAGGCTCCGGTGATCTGGGTCAAACCCATGAAACGGTCCGGAGAAGGTGGTGGGTTGGCTCCGGAGCCGAAGGGGGAAGTGGAGGTGGAGGTGGAGCGGATGTGCTTGTAGCTTGAGTGTATCTAGGTCTCTTGGGAGCCATGTTTATAATCACAACAAACAATGTCAAATGCACAAGGACATAAATGGAAATATTCATGCAATTATCTGTATGACATATTCTTGTAAAAATATGTAACACATAGTGATCAACATCCAAACACCATTATAGGATCTAGCAATCATAGTCAAAATGATGTTTTCAATACACTTCAATCATTAAATGAAGTTGTCTAGGATATAATGATGTTGTCTAGCAATCATAGTCAAAATGATGTTGTCGAACACTTCAATCATTAAAAAACAAATATAAAGATACAAAAATGCGTTCATGCCCATACATATCAATTTCAAACCACTTGCATCGTAAGAGAAATCATACCTCAATTATGTTCCTATTTCACCAGTTTAGTTCATGCATTGTGTTTCCAACCAACTTGAGATCATCGTACAGCCCAACATCACCTATGCAAAATTCTAGAAGCACAATCATAGGTACATATCATCATATTAATCCCATGTGAAAATATCCAAAAAAGTTACAAAATTCAAGACCAAAGACAATTTAACATAAGTACTTTCTACTATTTTCACATCAAAAGTCAAACTATGCCTAGAATATCAACAATCTCAAACCATGAACCAATCATTAAGAACAATACACAACATTCACAATTTTTTTAAAGTATACAACATTAGCAACTACATAAAAATTGAAATTCAAGCACAAAGAAGTGAAGAAATGTACCAACTAGATGTTTAGGATGATGGATAAACCGAGCCCACTTAGAATCCTAGCCTGATTCGCTTAAATTTTCAAAACCCCCAAAACCTAGGGCTTTGCATTCTTGGATAAATTTGGCTAGATTCATGGAAGATTTGTGGATTGGGAGAGATTGGGAATGTAAGGAGGACTGATTGTGGCCACAAGGAAGTAATTTTTGTAAGAATCAGTGGAAAATGGTGGTAGAGTGGTGACTTATGGACGGAGCCGATGGTTTGGGGGAGAAAGAAATGAGGAAGATGACGGGCTCAACCCGTTTAAAATCCTCTCTGGACATGCTTCGTGAGTCGCGAAGGTCATGGTCGCGACTCACAACAAGGAAGTCAGCCGTGTTTAATAATCAACCCAAGCTTTGCGAGTCGTGATGAAAGTTTTTGCGATTCTTGAAATGTTGGACCTAGTTGCCCAATTTTTTAGAAATTTTCCAGAAGCAATTTAAGGATTTCCACCTTCACCACCTCTATCACAGGTGGGTTCAACTGGCGTTGGGGTTTTTGCACGGGTCTTGCATCACCTTCCAACAAAATTCAGCGTATGCCAGTGGATGGACTTATGCCCTTGATGTTGGCAATAGTCCATCCAATTGCTTCCTTATTTTCCCTTAACATCACCATTAGATCTCCTCTTTGTAGGGGAGGCTATTTTTGAAAACTTCAAGGACTATTATTGATGTTCATAATGGTACCCTCACCATGGAACTTCATAGGATTAAAGTAGAGTTTAACATAAATGATTCTATGAAATATCCTATTGAGGAACATCCTTGCCATGCTATTGATGTAATTGGAAACTTGGTGCAAGATGTTTTTGAATTGAATGGTGATGATTCTTTGTTAGTTTCTTTGGAAAATAATGTTGAAGATGCATGACTTGTATATTCCATAAGTACTAACTTGAAGGAAAGCATTGAGGATTTGAGCATTCTCAAAGAGGTGGTTCCAAACACTCCTCCCCTAGTCTTAAAGGAGCCCAAGAAGCCAGAATTTCTCCCATCACTTGTGAAAGCCTCGGTTATTGAGTTTAAACCTTTACCAAGTGACTTCAAGTATGAATTTATTTAGGAAGGAGAGACACTCCCAGTTATCATTTTGAGTAAGATCACCTAAGACCAAGAGGAGAAGCTAATGGTGGTGTTTGGAGCCAGGTTCAACATTTTGCGTAGATGTGAGGTAAATATCCTTCTCTTGAATACTGTTGAACAAATTCCTAGTTATGCTAAATTTCTAAAGGAATTGTGTGTTGTGAATAGAAAATAAAGAGCAAAGAATAAGCTTAAGAATGGGAAGAATGAACATGTCTCTGTTTTATGCCAAAAGGAGTTACCCCCTAAGTGTAGCGATCCCGGCATGTTCACAATCCCTTGCATGATAGGAAATACACATTTTAAAAAAATCATACTTGATGTAAGTGCATCAATAAATGTGATTCCTTACTCTTTGTATGAAAGCCTCAATCTAGGTACTTTGCACAAAATCAAGGCGGTAATCCAGTTAGTCGATCGTTCTAGTGCATGCCCTAAGGGTATTGTCGAGGATGTGATGGTTAGGGTGGATTCCTTAATATTCCCTGCGGATTTTTATGTCCTTGACATGAGCATGATAAACATGCCGCCCCGATTTTGTTAGGGAGGCCATTTTTGAAAACTTTAAGGACTATTATTGATGTGCATAATGGTACCCTCACCATGGAATTTGATGGGATTAAAGTAGAGTTTAACAAAAATGATTCTATGAAATATCCTATTGAGGAACATTCTTTCCATGCTATTGATGTAACTGAAAATTTGTTCAAATGAATTTGAACGAATTACCTAGATTTCCATGCTATCGTGAAGTGTGATAGAACCTTTGTAACTCGTGAGGACTCCTTGAGACGTGCGACATATCCTTTGCGACTCACAAAATGTTGGGTCTGAAAGTTCAATTTTTCCAAGTTTTACCTGATTTGGTCGCAAAGTGCGATGAAACTATCATGACTCACGAGGTCTCGTCGCGATGTGTGACACACATGTTATGAGTCACAAAATGTTGAGCCTGAAAGCTCACAATTTGACAAATTTTTCTGATCTCATCTCGACGTGCGACGACATCTTTGCGACTCACAAAATCTTTCCTTTCCTAGTACTTAGAAATATTTTTGAATTTACCAAATGGCCAAGCTTTTCTTCCTTCCTTCGTGCCTTCCTTTTTTTAAAAAAATCAATGCCATGCTCTTAAAATTGCTACAAAATCATGAAAAAGCACACCTGTGAAAAGAATGAAACTAATGACAAAAAATTACATTGAAACAACATCAATGAAAAGTCACTAATGGCAATTTGGATGATCAAAACAAAGTTTATTTAATGTCGTCTGCACAACTTACTCCCCTTTTTGGAGCTTACCCACAAACCGAATCAAGAAGATCAACACCCTCTTCTTTTTCCAGCACAAAACTTTCATGGTAAGGTTTCAAATGTTGCCCATTAACCTTAAAGGTCTTGGACATGTTATGATCCATGATCTCCACCTCACCATGTGGGAATACCTTTACCACTTCAAAAGGCCCACTCCACTGCAACCTTAGTTTATTGGGAAATAGGTGGAGGTGGAATTGAAATAGGAGAAATGTTTGTCCCACGATAAATTCCTTCCTATTTATGCCACGCCTTGGTCTTCTCCTTGTAGATCTCGGAATTTTCATAGGAATCTCTTTTCATTTCCTTCAACTCTTGAGATTGCAACTTCCTATGTAAACTCACCTCATCTACATCAAGGTTGGAACTCTTGATCGCCCAATAAGCTTTGTGCTCTATTTCCACCAGTAAATGATATGGCTTTCCAAAGACTAACTGGTGTGGTGACATACTGATCGACATCTTTTAAGCCATCCTATATGCCCACAAGGCATCATTGATCCGAAAAATCCAATCCTTTTGGTTAGGATTAATCATTTTCTAGAGGATGGACTTGATTTCCCTATTGGAAACTTCAGCTTGGCCATTGGTTTGCGAGTTATATGTGGTGAAGGTCTTATGCATGACACCATACTTCTTCAAGAGTGCCTCTATTGTCTGGTTGCAAAAATGGGTGCCACAGTCACTAATCAAGTCTCGAGGAATCCCAAACCCAGAGAAGATGTTATCTTTCAAGAAATCAATAACTGCTTATGAATCATCAGTTCTAGTGGTTTTGCTTTAACCCACTTTGACACATAATCAACCGCAAGAAAAATGTATGTAAAACCACAAGAGTTAGGAAAAATTCCCATAAATTAAATACCCCAAACCTTAAATATTTCACAATACAACATAGCTTTTTAGGGTATCTCATTTCTAGAAGAAATATTACCTACTCTTTGACATTTATCACAAGCTTAACAAAAGATGTATGCATATTTATTCAAGGTAGGCCAATAAAAAACACTCTCTAGGACTTTTCTAGTGGTCATTGTTGCTCCAAAATGAACTCCACATGCATAAGAATGAAAAAAAAGAATTGAATGCACTTCATTATTGGGGATACATCTCCTAACAACTTGATCTACGCAATGTTTCCACAAAAAGGGATTATCCCACACATAATACTTGGCATCACTTCTTAGCTTATCTATTTGAGCTTTATAAAAATTGGGAGGAAATTTATCGGACACAGGGAAGTTTACAATGTCGGCATACCACGGGTGGAGTTCCCTCAAACAACTGTTAATCAAGGAACTACTCCTGTAGTTGCTCCTTCATTGGTGAATTTACCTCAACTTCTTAGCATGGAACCAACCGGCTCAAATGATCAGCTACAAGGTTCTCCGTGCCCTTCTTGTCTCGCACCTCCAACTCAAACTCACTAAACGAAAAGTTCCATCTAATCAATCTCGTCTTGGCCTCTTTCTTTGTCATCAAATGACGAAGCGCTACATGGTCAGTGTACACAATAACTTTGGTACCAAGCAAATAAGATCAAAATTTCTCTAAAGAAAATACCACTGCTAGCAATTCTTTTTCCGTGGTGGACTAGTTTCTTTAGGCCTCGTTTACACGCTCTCCCCACCCTTTGACCAAGCACCGCTCCGACGACGTAATCACTTGCATCGCACATGATCTCAAAGGGCATGGAATAATCCGGGGGTTGTATAATAGGGGCCTAAACTAGCCTCTCCTTCAATGTATAGAAGATCCCTTTACAACCCTCGTCCAACAAAAATTCCACATCCTTTTGAAACAACTAGCATAAATTAGGGAGATGCAATCTTTGAAAAATCTTTGATAAACCAGCGATAGAATCCTACTTGACCAAGAAAATAGTGCACTTCACGTACATTATTAGGATAAGGCAAAGTTTGAATTGTGTCTATATTTGCCTTGCCTACCTCAATACCCTTAGAGGAGACAACATGGCCTAAAGACAATGCCTTGTTCCACCATAAAATGACATTTCTCATAATTTAAAAAACATTAGTATCAATGCAATGCTTAAAAACCTGTGCTATATTTGCTAAACAATTGTCAAAAGAATTACCATGAACAATGAAATCATCCATGAACACTTCAACAAAGTTTTCAAAAAATTCCGAGAAAATGCTTGTGATACACCTTTAGAAAGTGGTGGGGGTGTTCCATAGCCCAAAAGGAATACGCCGATAAGAAAACAATTTAAAGAGCACATGAAGGCTGTCTTCTCTTGGTCCTCCGGGGAAATGACCATCCAAAAAGCAATAGAATGGATGACTTTCTAACCTCACAAGCATTTGATCGATGAACGACAGTGGAAAGTGATCCTTCCGGGTTTCCACATTTAGCCTTTTATAGTTAATGCAAACGCGCCACCCGTTTTGGACATGAGTGGGCACCATTTAATATTTTTCATCCTCAACTACCATCACCTAAATCTTCTTGGGCACCACTTGAGTTGGGCTCACCCATTTGCTATTCGAGATTGGATAGATCAATCCCGCTTGAAGCAATTTGATGATTTCCACCTTTACCACCTCTATCATAGGTGGGTTCAACCAGCATTGGGGTTGTCACACTGGTCTTGCATCATCTTGCAATAAAATTTGGTGCATGCAAGTGGATAGACTTATGCCCTTGATGTCGGCAATAGTCCATCCAATTGCTTCCTTATTTTCCCGCAACACCACCATTAGCTCCACTTCTTGCTCTTAGGTGAGCTTACTTGAAATGATAATTGGGAGTGTCTTCCCTTCCCTAAGAAATGCATATTTGTAGCCATTTGGTAAAGTTTTAAGCTCAATAACCAAGGCTTTAACAAGTGATGGGTGGAATTCTGGCTTCTCGGGGTCCTCTAAGACTAGAGAGGGAGTGTTTGAAACCACCTCTTCGAGAATACTCAAATCCTTAATGCTTTCCTTCAAGTTAGTACGAATGGAAGATACAAGGCATGCATCTTTAACATTATCTTCCAAAGCAACTAACAAGGAATCATCACCATTCAATTCGAGAAATATGCATTTGAACAAATTACCTAGATTAAGACATATATTGTGAACATTCCGGGATCGTTACACATAGGGGGTAACTCCTTTTGGCACAAAGCGGAGACATGTTCATTCTTCCCGTTCTTAAGCTTATTCTTTGCTGTTTGTTTTCTATTCACAATGTAAACTCCATATTTATCTAGTTGGTAATTTGTGGAAAATTTTGCAAATATGGTATTGTTGGGTTGAAACATCAAAGAAGGTAATTACGGTGGTATAAGGAAGTTGGAGTTGTGATCTGAGAAGAAGTATTTTCGTCCATAGTGTTTTTATTGAAAAATATATTAATTCCTATATTTATGGGACTTGACTGAATTTATGAAAATTGGAATTGATTTGATAAATATCCTTCGTGGAACAGATTTGGATGGAATATATTAATTCCTTTCTTTAAGGGATTAGGTTTTGTAATTCCTATCTCCAAGTGATTTGATTGTAATTAGAATATTACATGGAGAAGGAATTATATTTTCACATAACTTCATGCATATTAGAATTGGAGATGGAATAAACTTCATGCGTACGAAGATTGTCTATGTTGTAACATACGGAAAGCTGAAGCCTAAAAGGTTTTTATCGTTGACAGAATATTGCGTGGATATTTGTTTATGGAAGAAAGAAGATTCCGCAATATGGTATTTTAGGCATGTGGTAGAAGCATACTGGGTTTATGAAAAATCCCTATAATTATGGAAAATGATTTATGGAATATTATGGGATATCTGAGATAAGAAAAATCCTTTTATTTATGGGATTGAGATTTGGATATGCTTCAGAAATAGATAAGAAATGAGAACATTATGGAGATAATCATAATAATTCCGATCTTCTCATTGACTATATAAAGTGGACATCACAGCTGCATAGACTCACAGACTTAATAGAAAAAATCCGCATACAGAATTTATATTGGTCAAGAGTATTGCAAGAGCCAGAATTCAATGTTCCAACTACGTAACATGTTGTTCAAAGTTCAGAATCGTACACCTTAATTTCTCGGGAGGATCATATCCAACGTTGATGAGTTTCGAGGTTAAAGGGAGTCTGATCAAGGTAGATCGGTAGCAAGGAGAGCTTGCAGGATTCACGTTATAGTTAGATAAGATAAGTATAATTTTATGGTATACTTTGTACTGTATCTTTCTAATTAGTGGATTTATTCTGAACTAGGCCAGGCCCCGCAGATGTAGGTGGATTTCACCGAACTACGTAACCAAGTCTTGTGTCTTTATGCTTTACTTTATTACATACTTGGCTAGATATGTTATGTTGGAACACAGTAGTGATAATTGAATTGATTAGGTAAAACCAAACTTCAATTGGTATCAGAGCAAGGTCACTCCTTTGTGCCTTAGTTGTGTCAAGGAAAGTGTGATCCAGTTTTACCAATGGTGACCAGAGAAGGAGATCTGTATCTTAGCCACCACTGCTGGAAGAAACAAATTACAACTACTGGAAGGCTTGCATGCGGGTGTTCATAAATTCATTGGATGAATTTTCATGGCTCTTTGTTGAAACTGAATGGAGTCCTCCCACTGATGATGCTAAAATTAGTTTAAAGGAGAAAGAAGGAGAATCAAGTATGAAGAAGCAGAAACTCAAGGACAAAGTCTACATGGATTCAAGATGAACTGAAGGCTTCATTGGCAAATTCAAAGGTGTTGAATGCTATCTTCATCATGGTAGATGAAAATAATTTTATACTCATCTCAACATGCCACCAGGCAAAGAAAGCTTTGTATTTCTTGTAGACCGTTCATGAATGAACAAGTCATGTACGTGAATCCAAACTATAGATATTGGCTACAAATTTCGAGGAACTGGAGATGGAGGGGGATGATACTATTGTTATATTCAATGGGAAAGTCAGAGACATCTCCAATATGGCATATCAACTTGGGAAAGTTGACAAGGAAGCAAAATTTGTGAAAAAGACTTTGAGATCCCTTCCTAAAATATTTTCTATGAAAGTTGCAGCAATAGAAGAAGCAAGATATGTAGCCACCATGATCTTAGGTGAACTAATGGGATCATTACAGACCTATGAGATGACAATGCAACAACCTGGCAAGAAATTCCAGAAGGAGCTGGCCTTCAAAACCTCTTCATCAGGGGTTATCCATGAATCTAATAGTGATTATGGAATTGAAGAACTTGCTCTTATTGCTATGAATTTCTCAAGAATCCTGAAGAAGGTCAGAAACAAGAAATCACAAGAAAGATTTGGTGGAAATAGACCTCGAGCATAAGACCTTGATAATATCCATGGAACACGATTGGAATAAGGAAATTAAAAGTTCCCTAGTAATCAAGGTTGTGAAGCAAAGGAGTCTGGAATAATTTAATGTAGACAATGTGAAGGATACGACCTCATCCAGGCTGAATGTGCTAATACCTAAAAGAAGCCAGGAAAATCATACATCACCTAGTGGAGTGAAGATGAAGAAGATGAAAAAGACAAAAAGGAACTTACAAGCAATTATATGACATTTGGAGCAAAAGTTCACGGTGGATCAGATGATGATGTATGTTCCAACGTGTCAAAGAAAAGTGATGGTGTATGTTCTAACATGTCAAAGAAAAATGAGAATGTATGTTCCAACACAGATTCCAATGATACTTCCAGTGATGATAACGGACTGGTTGTGAGTGATGAAGAGATCTACAGTACATATATGAAAATGTATTCCATGTGGCTTCAAGTTGTTGATACAAAAAAAGTGTTGAAGGAAGAGAAAAATTGTCTGGCTGAGAAGGAGAAGGCATTGCTAGTTCTAGTTGTTGAACTCAGAAGAGAGATTGAAAGCTAGATTTAAATCTAAGCTTAAGAACTAAGAGAGCCGAGATGGCCGAAGCAAATATTACCAAGTTAAACAATGGTAAGGCGAAACTTGGTGACATTCTAACCATGGGAAAGAACTTTGGAGACTGACAAGGAATCGAGTATGACAACTCACCAGGTGGCACAATCAATCTCAACTCAAAGATTCAAGATATTAAAAGAAAGTTTATCAAGACTCGTCAGAGGAAACCTCTCATCTATAGCACTACATGTATCAAGGTTATACAGAGGAACAATGCTGGAAACTGCTCAAGGATATCATGCTTGGACGAAAATTATTGGTATGTTCCAACATAAACGATGTCTAGGAATCAAGGATGGTCAGGAAGGTATGGGTTATTAAACGCACTAGTACTGTCTTATTGTGCATACTTCCCTTATTGCACATTCTAGAGACTCGTGGTACCTTGATAGTGGTTGCTCTCACCACATGACTGGAACTCAGGAATTTCTGAAAAACATCAAACCAATTGATGGTGGTTTTGTTACGTTTGGCTATGGAAAGAAGAGTCGAGTGGTTGGAAAAGGTGAACTATATATTGAATAATTCCCCGTATTCACTAGTGTTCTGTTGGTTGAAGATCTAAAGGCTAATTTCCTAAGTATCAGCCAGCTCTGTGATGATAATATGACCGTGGAATTCTATAAGGAGAAGTGCATAGTGAAATATGGTAACAACAAAGTATTTACTGGTATACGGTCATCAGACAAATGTTACTTGTTGGAACTAGAAGTGGATTGCTTGAGTGCTGAATATAATGAGGTAGATCGTACGACTTACCATGTTCTAACATCGGTTAATTTCTTAGATCAGGGACATAATGATATTGGAACATCATATGAGGTAGATCTTATAGATGAAGCCGATGACTCTTACCTCCCCAGAACTCTCCCATGTTCCAACATCAATGCATGCTAAATCAAGCAGAAGAATAACTCGATTGATCCCTTGGGTTAAATATATGGAACTTACTGGTCTACAACATTTTCTCTCCCTCATTGAACCCAATAACTACAAAGAGGCTCTACGTGATGAAGGAGTTGATTTTTTGAGACATTTGCCTTGATGAAGGAGTTGATTTTTTGAGACATTTATTCAGTTGCCGGGATACAATATATTTGCATTCTCCTTGCTATGGCTTGCACTTAAAACTTTACGATGTACCAAAAGGTTTTCAATAGTGCTCCCTACATGGCGTGGTTAATAAGGAAGTATATCATCGATTAAAGATCGGTCGCACCAAGGGCACATTAATGGTTTCTTTAGTCGATGATAATGAGAAAGTATATCATCTCCTTACGAAAACTCTGGATTGCAGAATTTTAATGGTTTCTTAATGGTAAAGAAGGGAATCTTACCCAAACCCTAATCAAAGCTGCACAAACCGCTCACTAACTAGCTCGCAGGATTAGCTCACAGATTTGAAGGGTATTGCTAACTTGATTAACCCGAAGGATTAAGAAACAATGAAATGCTCGCAAGTAAAGAGTAATAACTCAAATTATAAATATATGATGTATAAAATTTTTTAAGGTTAAATAAAATGTTGAAAACCATCCCCTATTTATATTACATAGGTATGACCTTCAAGAATACAAAGAAGACTAGGATTTGGTAATTCCTGTTAGAAACTGAAAGAACTTATGTCAGCTTTAAGAAGCTAAAACCATATATAACTATAATTTTTTAAAGGCCATTAACTTGGCCATGTTGGTAGGGGTGGGCTAAAAAATTGAAAACTGAAAACCGAATCGAAAATTAATTATCCGAGTTTGAATAACCCAAACCGAATTTAAAATACAATTTTTGGATAACCGAATTGAATAAACCAATTTTTTAATATGGTTTTTTCTTTGGTTTTGGATATTGAAACTCAAACCAAAATCCGACCCAAATGCCGAATTGTAAATAAATAAATATTATATATGTTTATATATTAATATAATGCTACTCCTAAAACATTGGCCAAGTGTAATTTCTTAACTAACCATGCCTTTCCAAAGCCCAACAAACAAGCCCAAAATGTCAAAACCCTAATAGCCTAACTATATAAAAGGCTAATGATGTTTCACAATCTTGCAAAGCTGTGCATCCCTCTATTTCAAAAAAAAACTTACCACTTCCCATCCTTTTCCCCCATCACCCATTCATCTCTACCCATTTTATTTTCTCCATCATTTTCATATTTTCTTCATCTACTAGTAGGGAATTGTATCCACACCTTCTCGGATCTACATGCCTTTTCTATTGGATGAAACCGATCGGCCGGAGAGCTGGCTGGTTTACTCGGTCAGACCACCGAACCAAGTTCCGGGATTGATCTCTGGAATGCTAGAGAAGGACTCATTTGTCATCCTTCTTGCTAGGTTGTGTCCCTAGATATTTTGTTATTCACTCAAAGCTATGTGTTATTTAGGAATGCTAAATATTTGGTCTTCTGTATCAATGTCTTGCAGGTAGCTGATGTTGAAGTGAAAACATCAGGGGGCTTGTTACTCATGGAGGCAACCAAGGAGAAGCAATCCATTGGCAAGGTAAGCATTACTATTCAATCTAGTATTTACATGTTAGTATATGTTTTCCATTGAAGGTTACTTGATATATGGGGACCCAGAATCGTCAGATATACGCCTTCCTATTTTTAGTGTAATTTATGCACAATTTTTGTGTTGCATCCTGTGTATATGCTTAACTCTTTTCTCATGCATGTTTGTTGCATTCAGGTGATAGCTTTCAGGTCTGGTCCTCTCAATGAAGAAGGGGTCAGGACACCACTGTCTGTATCTATTGGAAATACAGTACTGTACTCCAAATATGCATGCAATGACTTCAAAGGATTGGACTATATTGCATTGAGAGCCTCCAATATAATGGCAGTTCTAGCTTAGTATGCCTAGTTTCCACATTTTATGCCTTTTTGGGATTTCATACGGAAATTTAAAGCAATTTTAGGTGTGAGGACATCAATGAGAAATATGTGATGGATTATTAGAAGTTTTGATCATGATTTTACTTTATTTGAAATATGTTGAGATCATTGTGCTGAATTTAGATTTATACCTTTTCAAGAGATTTCAAGTTTGAGTGTGGAGCGATGTGGAAGTGAAAGTCTTGTAGTTACTATATTTAAAATCCAAAGATCAAAGGTACAATTTAGTTTTTTTTTACCCTTTTGAGATTTTGATTTTTGATGTAGTATCTAATGCCTAGATTGCTTATTTAAGTATGTAATCTCAATTTGCAAAGTCAGATGATGTCCTTCATTGAAAGGGAAGAAGCAGAGCTCAAGGACGCTATGTAGAAGGCTTAGTTGGATGCTCTTTTGGTAAAATAACTCTTCATTACTTCATCAATGTGTGCTTTTAGTTTGGCCTTGTTGTTGTAGGGGATGTTTTAGCCTTGTTTGTTTACAGTATTTTTCAGTACCTTCGATGAGCAGTATGTTTTTGTGTTTATTTAGCAATCTGGTTGTTGAATATTATCTCTGTTTAGTCTTTTGTTTTTTATGTTTTGTATAGACCTGATCTAAAGCATGGATTGCAAGAGTGCCTCTTTCTATGATATGTATGGATGATTGTTTGATTGTTGATTGTGAAATCTTCATTATTTTGATTGTTGTATAATTGGAGATTGTTGTGTTCTTTATATCCCAAGTTTACTTTCAGGTTTTGGTAACTCAAATTAGAAGTATGGGAACAATATTGCAGGCATGTTACTCTTTTGTGAGTTGATGCTATAAGTTTTCCCAGGCTCTGTTACATTTGACTTTGATTATTACTTTTTTATGCTATTTGGGATGTCTATAAAATTTTTGTTACATTGGGGATGATTTCAAATATAAGAGCCCTGAAGTTTAGTATAGTATAAGATGTGCACTGAATTACATTTAAAGAATATAGTGTGCTCTTGTTTGTTTTCTTCTAATGCCCTATGAATTGGTTATGTTTGTGTGGTTCTAATTTATACTTGGTTTGAAGATATTAGAAAAAATAGATTCTTTGGTTCCTGGAAAATGTTACAAATATGTTTGGAAGCTTTTAACAATGAAGGACACACATGTTAATGTGTTATAACAAAGTGTTGGCATCCGGAATACTGTTTAAACTAATGTATTTCAGGTCCAAACTCTACTTTGTCGTAAATTAGTTTCACTTTGAATGTGTTTCTTCTTCCTTTTGTATCTGTAGTCAACAGTATATTTGCATGTTCCTAATTTGATGAATTGTTTGACCATATGTTTACTACTAATGGTAACTTTGAGTAGACTACTCAAATTTTGGTGTGCATATTCTGATGAGTACTGTCACAGGTGGATGGTTCTTTTCATTCACCAGAGTGGCATGCTACTCGATTGGAAAGCTCTATTGTTGCAAGCTTTAGTTATTCCATATGAGGATTAATTTAATGAGTAACAGATTGAGTACCAGATTTAATGAGTTCAATATTTGTATTTAGCAATTCATTGACATATTAACAACATTCTTACCTTGGAACGTATACTTCCGATGCACGCAGACGTGAATTGATGTTTAAATCTTCTTCATTCTTTGTATTTTCAGGGTAAATGTGAAGTGCTTCAAGTCTTGAAGAAATGTGAAGGTTTTAAAGATAAATATTAAAACAAACTATTAATCCTTAATATTAAGTGTAATCCTAAAATTTTAGTAATTAAATTTATACTATATTTGCGGGATTGTAATTTTGAAGAATTGATTTTGGTGATGTAGAATTTAAATTACATATTCAATATTTTTCTTGAACTTTGACTAAGTTACGTATTTTTAACATTTAAAAAAATGTTCAACTCCAATTTGGTTTATTCGGATTAGATCTGAATTCAAACCGAAAGCTAATTCTGAATTCGATTCAGTTTATTCGGGTTATTTGGGTCGGATTCAGTTTTGAGCTTTTTAGAGACAAAACTGAATAACCCAAATTGAATAACCTGAAAACCGAATAACCCGACCCGACTCCCACCCCTACATGTTGGCTTTGGAAGAGTTAATTTTGCCATGCCTTTATTTTAGGGTTTAGAATATTCAGTTTTGATTTTATTAGAACTATATTTGGTAAGTTTAGATAAGGCAGATTTCTTCAAAAATTCATCCAATATTTGGATTTATTTACTTGGATGAATTTGGTCATCACTTAGATTTAAATTAGGCATTATAGTTAGACATGGTTTTAGCTTCTTAAACCTGCTATAAGTTTTTCCTGTTTCTAACAGGAATTTCCAAATCCTAGTTTTCTTTGTATTCTTGAAGGCCATACCTATGTACTATAAATAGGGGATGGTTTTCAACATTTTATTTAACCTTACACAATTTTATACATTATATATTTAGAATTTGATTTATTACTCTTTGCTTGCGAGCGTTTCATTGTTTCTTAATCCTGCGGGTTAATTAAGTTAGCAACGCCCTTCAAATATGTGAGCTAATCCTGCGGGATGGTTAGTGAGCAGTTTTTGTAGTTGTGATTAGGGTTCGGGCATGATTCCCTCCTTTACAGTACAAAAACCATTGAAATTCTGCAATCCAGAGTCTTCATAAGGAAATTTATATCAAAAAGGGCCTAAAAAGGCCCAAACTAGAGAAACCCTAATCTGTTACGCTGGCACGAGCCATGCAATAGCACACGACCTGCGTGGCATAGCTCATGGAAAAGTGCATGGGCCGCCATCTAGGCATGGTTTGTCCAATTGAGCGTCGCAGCCATGCAATTCCTTGCGGGCCCCTGACCGGTAGGGTGTTTTGGCCTTCTAAGTGGCACAACCCGTGTAGATCCTTATGGGTTGCTGACCAGAGTTGAGTTCTTCATCGTCTAATGGCGTGACCATTCATAACATTGCAGGGCATGGGCTGGGTCTTTGAATCTCAATCTTCAAGATGTGTGGGTTGTGCAAAAGGACACAGCCTGCACTAGTTCTTAGCCGAACGGGGTTCCTAGTTGGCACGGGCCGTGCAAAAAGACATGTCCCGTGTTGGTACTTAGACGCATCACCATCTTTCTTGGCACGAGTAGTGCAGAAAGGCACAGCCGTGCTAGTCTTCTAATTTTTCTGGGAATCAACTCCCTCTCTTCGGCGCATTCCATCTACTATCACAATTAAGAGCATGGATGGTTTTCAAATTTCTTTGAAGTGCTTACGAGTGATCTATAGTGAAGCTTGCAAAATAAGATCTAGATGCTCGTAAGGACATAGCATCCGTTAAGTCTAAATAAATTTACAAAACGAAGGATTTTGACAAGAAAACCGACAAAGGCTATCTAAGCCCCTTGTGATGTAAACACAACTAAACCTTGAAATCAACCATACAAAAGCTACTAATATATTTGCTAAATCCATTAGGAAACACATGGTTCTAAGTGCACATCACTAGCCCGCCACTCCATCACCCGAAACCTCCTTCACTCCACCGCCCCAGAGCTACTTCACCTCCTCTGCTGCTCTGCAACCATGGAAAATCGAAACAACCATGGATTCAACCCGACTAAATTGCTGCAATTTCCTATGTCAATGGTGAAGCATGCCGAAAATTGAAAACCAAAATCATAATCCGTAGCCTTCAGTAAAAACATCTAACGTCGGAAAGATGCGACCCAAAAAGTGAAAACAAAAATTGAATTGGCAAAGAAGGAAAGATCTAAGAAAATAGACCCAACAAGGAAAAGATAGAATTGCGGAGAAGGAAATGAAATGACGAAGAAGGACAGAAAGAGAAGGAGAAATGATTAAGGAAAATTAGGGTTTAGGGGCATTATAGACATTTCATATATTTTTTATTTTTGCAGAGGGATAAAAAAGTCATTTCACTGAATTCCAGCCTAAATATGCCGGAATGGGTACTTTTTCACTTACACTTACTCTCTAGGGTTATATTTGCACTTTCAATTATCAAAAAGTTATACTTGCACTTGTGTGAATTTGGTAAGGTTATATATGCATTTTTCTCTATGATTAAATATACATAATAATGGAAAATAAAAACTTGATATTTATAAGATACTTATTATGATGAATTTATATACCCCCTCTGTCTCAACTCTATTTGCACTCTTACTTTTTTACCACTATTCTTTGTCAAAGTTTGACAACATATTTGAATAGATAGATGAATAATAACATCATCGTATATGATATTGTTGATTTTGTTGTAACAAGTAGTTTCTAAGTATCAACATTTTATTTGCTGCTATTATACGTAGGTAAACATATAACAGTCAAACATGTTTCATAAACAACATGATTATGATTTTTGTGTAAATAGATCTGGGACAGAGGGAGTATATCACATACAAGAATATTATTTCTTATATATTTATTCAAATAATCAATCAAATTATAAGGAAATGATGTCAAATAATAAAGTGTGCAGTTTAACATGAGACGGTGGGATTAAAGAAAATAGTAGCTAACCTTAGCTAACTTATGGCCAAAAGCTATCTTTATATTGGTATTGGTAGGTGAAAGAGTGGGGTGTGGTCAAGCGTCACACTCCCATTAGTTAAAAATATACAATATCAAATTCAATCTAATCTTTTTACCTCTTTATTTAAATATATAATTTTATATTTATTTTATTTATATTTTTTGTAATAAAATTAATTACAATAAACAACATTTTTAATTATCTACAAAAAAATCCGGCATGAATATAATGATATACTGATATAGAAACCAAATATAAATGGAAAATTTACTCTCAAATTAGCTTATGAGACAATCAGATCTAAAAGACAACTTCAAACATCTGTGGTCCAATTTTCTACCAAAAAAATCTCCTTTTTTAAAACTAGAGATTACATAACAGACTTATTGCTATACTAGATGTCCTAAAAGAATTAACCTTTAATTTACCATCAAAATGCTTGTTTTGTCAAGCATCATTGTTACAACACATGTAGTAAAATTCAGGTTGTGAAACAATAAACAAAAATTCTAACATCCAAAACTTGAACTTCAACTATCTATGGGGTAGAATTTGGTTTTACTGAAAATATCCAGTGCAAAATAAAAACCTATTAGCATTTATTAAAATTCTTCCAATGATTATACCTTGGAATATCTGGTGTACCGGGAATAAAATCTTATATAAGATGAAAATCTCAACATACATCTACTCATCAGAACTATTTTATTTCAGATAAATGATACCTTGATTAGACCTAGTATCTCAGCCTTATGGGATTTAAGCTCTAATCATCCAAGACTCTTAACAGACATTAAAGAAAATAAAAAACCAAGACTAAAAACTTCAGCCTGGAATTGCCCTGAAATATTTAAGTTAAACTATCTGATGGCTCTTGCCTTAGCAATGGTGATGCACGTTTAGTGATTGTCATCAGAGATGACCATGGAAAATTGATTGTAGCTCCAGCAAAATCCATACAATGCACATCAGTTCTACAATCAGAAGCTGTTGCACTTCAGTTTGGACTTGAAATAGCTTGGCAGAAGAAGACCATGCCATTAGAGGTTGAAGTAGATTCTCTGACTCTGGTTCAGACACTAAACAAACAAGAAACTGGACCTTGGCACTGTCTTGCTGAATTTAGAGAAGTTCGAAGACTACAGGAGAAAGCTCAAGCAACTCTTAAACAAATCAATAGAGAAGCAAATGCTATTGCATGCAGATTCCATAGCAAAGTTGGCTAGCTCCAAAAAGGTAAACTTTTTTTTAATCTTATGTAGGTCTTCTAAAGCAGATACAAGGATTTCTGAAACTCTGAAACTGGATCCTCACCTTATGTTCAGAACTTATAAAATGTAATTGTATGAACTGATCTTATTATTTTCCTCTTTTCATGTAGTTCTTCGGATTTTATATAGTTCCACGATGTATTTATTTTTTAAGGAAAACATGGCTCTTTAGCTCTAGTCTTTAGGCTCATTGTACTTGTAGGGGAGCCACTGTATCCGAATGAGGTCAGGTATTAAGCTCTCCTATTTTTTTATTTCAATTTTATTTAATTAATAAACATGTAGGGTTCCAAAAAACCCCCCACCATAATAGGTGGTATTTCTTTCTTTTTTTTTTGAAAAAAAGATCAAGTTTTCCATAGTTTAGTGCACAACTCAAAATTTCTCTTCTCCCTGTTTTTGTTGGTGTTAATCCCTTGTCAATAGTGTTAAGGTTCGCTAATGTCAACTATATATTTGTGGGAAAATCTATTTATAGGCACAAAACTCTTTAAGTACAGGTAATTTTAATGTTTAATTTACTATATTATCCTCAAGACATGCATTAAGGAATTTTAGACCTGCATTTAGGATTTGGTTCCAACTCTAAAATACTATTCATAAAAAATTCCTAATTGTTAAAGGGATATATACCAATATAATCTTACCTGCTTGAGTAAGTGTCAATATAATTCTCAGATAATTTTTAGTGTAAAAATAACCCTAACTAGTTGACATAAGTCTCAATATAACCCTAAGGCATCATTTCTAGCTTTGACCGATGTTGACCACATATAAATCACCACTTCCACCACCGCCAGCTTACCGCCGTCTCTCTATTTCATCGCCAATATCTTACCCCCACCAAAATCCCAAATCCCAAATCCTTAAAATCGAATGAACGCCTGATACTGCCCTCTGCAATTCACTCATCGGTTTAGGGAATTCACTCGCCCTCCGCAATCCAATGAATGCCTAATTCACTTGCCGAAAAACACCAAAATGAGCATTCATAAATTCCGGCACCACATGGCTACACGTCCACACCCAATCTTATCTCTCTCATCCAACCAAAAACAACCTCCCAATTTCCCTCTCCATCCCTAATCCAATCACCCAAACCACTAACGCCGCTAACACCATTCCCATCTCCGTTGTGCTCACCAATAAGGAGAGCAATGTGGTCCCTCCGCTATTGGTGATGCACTCCCCTACCTTCAATTTCAAGGCCTACGTGCTCCACAAGGTTCAGTTCGTCAACAGGGCTCTGGAGCAGGTGGTAAATAATACTCTTTCCGTACTCAAACAGATGTCGATGGAGAGATGGTTGTAAGCGGCGGCAGTGCCAATGTGTGCGGCCGAAGTGTCCGCATCGGCGGTCGATAATGCTCCCTCTGTACTCAGATAGACGTCAAAAGAGAGGCAGTTAGACGTGGCAATGGTGCTAACTTGTGCCACCGGAGTAGAAAGAAAAAAGGAATAGAAAGAAAAGAGGAAGAAGTTAGGGTTTTGGAGGGTATAAGTGTATTTTCATTCTTTTTTCTTTTAAGAAAAATTATTTAGGGATGTAAAATAGTCTTTTTAATTAAATCTAGTCTCAAACTTCCGGGATGTGTAGAATTGTACTTACATAAACTATCTAGGGTTATATTAGCACTTTCAATTATCAAAAAGTTATATTTACACTTATGTTTACTAGGTAGGTTGTATAAGCACTTTTGTTATTCTTACAATATACCCCACAATCTTAATAAACATTATCAACTATCTCTTTTTTTTGGAAACATATTTTGTCTCATCAGCACTTGCCCATTTGGACTCTTCTAGGGTTGATTTAGCAATGTCAGTCAAGTGTAGGTATCTTGGTAAGGGAGTTGGTGACATGCTGGCTCTAACATTTGAAATTTGATGGTCGACGTCGAACTTGTTACACAGTAAATATCAACAATTTCAACGTTCATGGAACTTTTGAGGAGTTTCTAACTACATTTGAAGCCAGAAGTCAATTGTTATGGACAAGGTCGGCCCTAACTATTTTGGGGCCTAAACCTTATAAATATAGGCCCCATATATAGAGTGTCTAATATTTATAAAATGGGATATCAAATGAAAACAAAAAAAAATTTGTTAAAACGGCTAAATAAAACATATGATATTTACTATATACATATGTATGTATATTAAAATGATAATCCTAAATAGTTGCCTAATCATGACCTGAAGCGAATGCTTCATGTGCCTAAAGGTTAGGGTTGTGCCTGGTTATGGACCCCTGGTGTTAATAATGGTGAAAAGAGCGCAGAGGAAGATAGGCTACCTGCAAGCTTAGACAAAGTCTTGTATAAGACGTCTCACGGTGAGACCAGGGATTAAATTGAAAATATTTTAAGATGGGGTTTCATATTGATGTTTTAAAAGTCTAGGGATTTAATGTGTAATTTTGATAATTTACAATTTAGTCCTGTTATATAAATTATGTCGAACGGCTTGTTTTCCATGTTTGGCCACATTTTTCATTCTCGTTTTTTCAGGAAGCGAAATCATTTTTCTCAGTATTCAAGTTTGTTCACTCACAATATTCACCCGCTTAGAAATCTTCTATATAATCGGTTATTGCTTCATTTTTTTTCAATTTCAAGTGTGCATTGGTCTGATTGAAGCTGCGTTTCTGTTTCCTTCGGTTTTTTTGTTGAATTCCGTTTGGTTTTTAATGATCTACGGCTGGAAGAGTTAGGATTGTGCTTAATCTGCGAAGGTAATGTAGTCGCTAGGTTTTTTTGTTCGTATTTTGTTGTTTTCCCTAATTTTCCCCAATGTTTTGGATGTATGTGATGTTTTATGCTTTGTGTAGGTTTTCTGAGTGTTTCTTTCGCTTATTTTGTGTTTATCTTTTGTTTGTGTAGTGTAATGTTTCTTTAATGTGTTCGATTTGAAGTTTATAAGGTTTCTGTTGTTTAGTGTATTTCTATTTTGGGGATTGCTCTATTTTTTGTGGAGGTCTTACCATTTCTGTGTTTTATTGCTTGCATGTGATGTTATATTACTGTTTTTTTCGGGTTTTTGCATTCATTTGGTTTCTGTGTTGAATTTCTTTGACATTTTAGGGTTCATTTAGTTTGTATGTTAATATCTGTGTTTTTGTTGTTGATTTGTATATGTTGAAGGACAAAGTTACCGATGATTCTGCTTTAGATGTTCTTGCTAATATTGCAAAGAACTATAAAGACTGTGAGGAAGTTAGTCATCCTCCTGTCTTAAAAAATCCAAGGAAACGAGGACCTGCTGAAGGTAATTCTCTTTCTCTATTTTTGTGTGTATTTTTGAATGTATTTTGTAGCTGTTGAGTAACTTGTGATGTTGTAATTTTATGACATGATGTTCCATATACTTCTGCTGATGTTTCACTTTTCCTTTTTGTGATGTTGCAATTTTTTATGACATGATGTTCCATATACTTATGTTGATGTTTCACTTTTCCTCTTTGTGATGTAATTTTATGACATGATGTATAATATTTTTCTGTTGATGTTTCATTTTTTCCTTTTGTGATGTTGTAAATTTATGACATGATGTATCACATATTTTTGATGATGTTTCACGTTTGCTTTTGTGATGTTGCACTTCTATGACATGATGTTTCATATATTTATGTTGATGTTTTATTTTTTGCTCTTTTTATGTTCATCAGTCACCTATTTGTGTGTTTCTAGTGTAAATTTTCATCCATTATGTCTTTCATGTGTTGTGCTTCAGTTTTAGTTATCTATGTTTTCAAGTATTTGATTTGTCATTTTTTGTTTGAGCTGATATGTTGATTTTTTAAGTTTATTGTATGGTGTTCTAAGTTCAGGTCATGATGTATAATTTTTAGTTTGATATGCTATTAAGTTCAGTCTATGGTGTGTTATGTTTACTTAATGAATGTTGTTTTAAATTAAGGTTATGGTGTATGTTTTTTTTCTTATATTTTTTTCAATTTCAGGCTACGATGTTTTTTAGTTTGATATAGTTTCAAGTCAGGCTATGATGTTTCTAAGTTTGTTGAATGATGTTTTCTCATTTTCGGTTTGTGCTAACATGTTGATTTTTAAGTTCATTGTATGATGTTCCAAGTTCAGTTCATGATGTATGCCTTTTAGTTTGATATTCTTTCGAGTTTTGGCTATGATGTTTAAGTTTACTGAATGATGTTTTAAATTCAGGTTATGGTGTATGCTTTTGAGCTTGATTCCCTTTTTAAGTTCTTGCTATGATGTTTTAAGGTTACTGAAAGATATTTTAAATTTACATTATGATGTATGATGTCAGTTTTTGATATCCTTTTCAAGTTTAGGCTATGATGTTTAAAATTTATTGAATCATGTTTTAAATTTAGTGTATGTTATTTTGTGTATGTTGTATCCGTTTAGTTGTATGTTTCAACTTAGGAGTGTGATGTAGATTGTGATGTGGGATGAGTTTTTAAATGATGATTTGTATATTTTTTCCCTTGAATTTATTTGGGCTTACTGTTGCGTTATATTTTCCTGATGTTTATATAATTTAAATTTAATGTTTCAGATGCAAATGTTAGCTGTGCTGTGAGACAATCACATCGACTGAGGGGTGATCCTAATGTTGATTTGGTTTCAGGTCTGTTTGTTCCTATTTATTTTTTGTGAAATATGTATATTAATGTTTTGTATTTTAAATTTTATTTTGCTTTTCTGTTTCAGGACTGTCCTCTATGAAGAGGAGACTGAAAGAGAAAGCTAATAGAAATCTTATTCTGGCTGATGATGAAGTTCATAAAAATGAACCGGATGGTGCACGCAATTTGGAGACGGGGATGACTAAATCTGGTTCTAGTTTGAATGGTTCTGATAAGGCTGAAAAATCTGGTGCTGACGGTCCGGATGTTGCTAAAAAAGCTGATAAGGCTGACAAATCTGGACTGGTTGCTAATGAAGTTGCTATGTCTCCGGATTTTGTTGTTGCTGATGAGGCTACTAAACCCGAGAGTTTGCCTTTCACTTTTTTATTTACTCTTTTCAATGTGTATATTAATGTTTCATACATTTGTATTGATGTTGTTGTTCTGTTTTTAGGAATCTTTCCTGCAAAGAGGAGACAAAAGCAAAAAGTGAAGAGGAATGTTAATCTATATTATGAAGATAGAATTTAAGGAGATTCCGGTGGTTCCAATTTGCAGAATGTGGTACCTGAATTAGGTTCTGAACATGCTCAAAAAGTTGCTGATCCTGAGATTCCATATTGTAGGAGGATGTTATGTAAGTTTGTGGTTGTAAAAAATCCAAGAAATCCAAGGTTGCTGCTGAGGGTGTCAGTGGTAAAGGTATTCAAAATTAAGTTAGTTGTTTTAAAATTTTCAACCTTACAATGTTTTATCCTCTTTTCTTATGCAATTTGACGTGATGTATTTTTTTTAGCTGTTGGTGTTGGCAATTGTAAAAAAAACTATTTTGAGGAGTGATGCTAGTTTGAAGAATGAATTGAAAAAGGATGATGATGTTGGAGGTGAAAGTGCCAAGAGGATGGCTTTACAGAGGACTGTGGCTGTGAAGAAACTTAAAGTTGCTTCTGAGGGTGTCAGTGACAAAGGTACTGTTTTAAATTAATAACGTGATGTTTTAAAATTATGGTATGGTGTTTCATATTTTGTGGTTGGTCATTTCAGATTTCTATCTTTTTTTTTCATGATGCCAATGTCTGATTATCTGGTTTGATTTCTTTTTTTTATTTCTTTTTTTTTGTCTTAGTTGATGATGTGAAGAAGAAAGTTGCCGAGAAACTATAAAATAAATCTTGTGTTATCAGTTTTTGATAACACCTCTGCTTTTTAGATATTAGTTTTTGATGATTTTCCATTTTGATATGATGTTTCAATATTTGTAGATGAAGAGGTGTATTACACTGCTCCTGATAATGCTAAAGTGTAGATGTTGGAGCTGAAAATGTTGATGATGCTAAAGACAATTGTAGAAGTGAATCTTCGGAAGATGAAGATGAAGATGATAATGATATAGATAGCTCGCATTCTGTTGAATCAGAATCCGAAAGCATGGAGGGGAGTGGTAAAGCTGTGAATAATGTTGCAAGTGGTTCTGATTCTGAATCAGATCCTGAGGTGGTGGTTGTGAAGAAGCCTTCTAGACCCTTTGAACAGATGAAAGTGAAAGGGAAACAGGCTGTGTCTAATGATGATGAAAGGTTAGTTGATATTTTAAATAATGTGTTTGGTGATTATTAGTTTATGTGTCTTTATGTTTTTTTTGTGAGACTTGATGTTTTGCTTTCATATTGTAGTTGTGTTGATGCATCTAGTTGATAATATGGAGCAGTTTATGTGTCAGTTATGTTTGTAATGTAGTTGTCATTTTTATTTTTCTAGCATTGTATTTTCTCGGCAGTTTTCTTTCTGTTTTTTTGAAGTGACTGATACTTTAATTTTTGCATATGATGTTTGATGAACTATGTCATGTTAATGTTTTGGGTAATATGCAAATATAACCCTATATGTTGGAGAAAGTGCAAATATAACCCTGAGTTATTTTTTAGTGCAAATATAACTCTAACTATTAAATATATGTGCA
Source organism: Rubia yunnanensis (assembly GCA_037428765.1). Classification (NCBI taxonomy): domain Eukaryota; kingdom Viridiplantae; phylum Streptophyta; class Magnoliopsida; order Gentianales; family Rubiaceae; genus Rubia; species Rubia yunnanensis. Next base: position 45,106,102 of record CM075065.1, read on the forward strand.
AATATAACCCTAACTATTATACATATGTGTAAATATAACCCTAAAGCCATTATTTAGGCATTGACTTACCAGGGTTATATTTGCACTTTCAATTATCGCAGGGTTATATCTGCACTTTCATTATCACAGGGTTATATCTGCACTTTCATCAATTATATAGGGTTATATATGCACTTTTCTCTAATGTTTTTAATGTGACTTGATGTTTTAATTTCAGTTTGTTGATGTTTTTCAATTCTGTATGTGATGTTTCATGAATTTTTTACTTTTCTTTTCAGTGCTGAGAAGGGCTCCACTACGAAGTGGTTCCTTTGGAGAATTGAAAAAGTGTCTTCTTTGCTGACATCAGAATAGATAAATTCTGTGGAAGAGATTGGTTTTGATGGTCTCCTTAAAATTAAATTTTGTTCCCTTCCTAAAGACATCATATCCTACCTGATTCAGAATTTTAATCCAATTAGCTATGTTCAAACTATTGGTTCTGATAGGTATTTTATAACCCGCGATGATGTGTATGCTGTTTTAGCACTCCCTATTAGTGATAAGGAAGTTGCTGAGGTTAGTAATGCCGGGAAGGGCGAAAGGAAGGACATAGAACTTAGGCAAAGATGAAGGTTAGAGTTTGGGTATGATCAACTGGGTAACATTTATTGTAAGAGGCTGTTTGACAAGATGATGGGATTACTTGAAGGTTGGGATGAATTTAAAAAATGTTTGTGATGTATGTAGTTTGCAGCTTCTTGAGTCATACTGCTAGATCCTTTGTGGATTTTAAGCTGGTTCGTGTTGTTGAGAATGTAGCAGAGATTAGGAGTTATGACTGGTGTGGGTATGTGCTTAAGAAGTTAGGTGATGCTGTGCATAGGTATAAGACTACTAAATACTCGGCAGTTAATGCGTGTGTAGTTGTTCCATTGATGTGCTACTTGTATAGGTTTCCTTTTCAAGGAAAACCATGCCCTCTCATAGTTCCTTTCATGCGTCACTAGGACACTAGTTTGCTGCTGAAACATTGTAAGAAGATTGTTGAGGCAGGTTTTGATTCATGCCCCATGTCTAAGGATGAATTTCCTTTGACTTTTATGGGGAAGTATGTGGGCAGTGGTCCTGCTATGACTTCCAAGCATGCTGGGACATCCAAAGAAACTGCGACATCTAAGGAAGGAAGTCATACAAAAGAAGCAGCAGCTGGTTCAAGCTTGCAAGTTTTATGCTTTTTGCTTCCAGAAGATTTGCCTACTGATGCTGCGATTATGAAAGATGGGGGGGTCTGTAAGTACCTTTTCAATTCTGATGTTTTAATAGCTGTCCATAGGTTCAAGAGGAATATTGAGGTTGTCACTAGGGTCTTGGATTCTGAGTTGGGTGGAAGTGCTAAGGATGTTGTATCTACTGTTAATGCCCAGCCTGATTATCATCCTTTTGACTCGGACGATATTGATAACTCTGACTTGTTTGATGCTGTTGATGAGATTGTAAGGAATGCTTTTAGGAATCGCACTCCTGTTGCTGCTTTAGTTGCTGCTGCTAGTAATATAGGAGTGACGCCATCATTTGATCTTGGCATTGAATAAGTCAGAGGGGCATCATCTGCAAAAGGTCTAGCTAGGAAGGGAATCAATAAGAATTAGGATTTGAGTGTGATGAACTAGTATTTGAGATTGTTTTTAAGAATATTTGTTGGTTTTAATTGTTCATTTTCTAAATTAGGGATTTGATAGGGGCAGTTGTACCCTTTATTCGATTAATCGTGATATTGTTATGGTTTGGCAGTATGGGATGATATAAAACTGTTTTTAGTTTTCTATACTTTGCTGGAAATGATCATTTTATAATTTGATGTGATGTTTCATTATCAGTGTGTGATGTTTTATACTTTTGAGCAATCATTGTCTGAAGTTTTGTTTAATGGGTTGTGATCATTTTGTTTTTTGATGTGATGTGTCATAATCAGTGTGTGATGTTTTATACTTTTTGATCTATCTGTGTGAAGTTTTATGTTTTGTTGCATGTGATCATTTTATATTTTTAATATCACCATTTCGTATTTAATATACATGAACTCATCCAATCTAGAGTATATCTGCCTTTTTAGTTAAATTCCAAAGAAGCTTTAGCATATTGGCATCATTTCAATCTTGTAAAGAAACCACATTCAGCCCCCTCTTTTCTTTTATTCACACACTTTACTCTAGGCAACATGAGCCTTTTTTGTTATGACTTCACCACCACTCCATAAAAGGACTTGCATAAAGCTTCATCATACTTCAAAACTGCCTTAGGTAGTGGGAAACTTTTCATCCAAAAGTTGGCAATAGCAAATAACAGATTATTAATAAGTCTGTTTTGTGTTGTATTGCTGAACACCTGGTACAAAAATTTGTTTCAGTATGAAACAACATACTTTATTTATGAAAGGTTACCATCTGCTATTGAAACATCATGCATAGGTATTTTATGTTCAAATTGATTTCAGTAAGTATCAAACAATTTTTCATGAAATTTAATTTCATAGTACAGGAGCATCATATATGATTTTTATAAATGAATTTATGGTGTTTGTATGATCATATATGTTGAGTTATGAAAAATCAACTTAACATCAAAGTAACTGAGGAAGGTCTGAAACATACAGATTCTGAAATATCATTTACAGATGGTGAAACATCATCACAATAACCAAGCAGGTTGGGGTAAGTACCTTTTGGATTGCATATGCCATAGCTGAGTCCTGATCATTAAATATTGTCACTCGTTCTTTTCCTTCCATTGACTTTTTGAATGTTTCCAGCAGCCAAATGAAAGTCCCTTTCTTTTCATCGCCAATAAATGCCAAACATCACATTGTTCCAGTGGTTGCCGATTCCCACAATCGGTGCACAAACAAGGTTGTATTTGTTTGTCCTGTATGTGTGTCAAATATCATCACATCACCATAGAGCACGTAATCCTCTTTCATCATTGCATCTCTCCAAAAAAGTCCAGATAGTTTACCATCCTCATCCAACTTGACTCTGAAGAAGAAATCCTCGTCTCTTCCATCTATTTTGTAGAGCTCGTCTATCACATTCTGTGCATCACCTCCTTCAATTGCTTTCATCCTTAACCTGTTGACATTATTTATGTGGTCCCTCATCGTGTGCCCTACATTTTCTTGTCCATTTACGTCGCATGCCAAGTACTTGAAACTTGTTACTGGTTTAAAACCTGCCCATTCCATAGCCTCAATTGCTCTTGCCTTTTCATCCTCTATCTTCCTCTCACCATGCTGCAAGTATTGCCACTCCTTCCTTGTAAATTCATGGTTGTGCTCAGTGATGTGGTGCTTGATTTCATAGATGTTTTCATTTACAAGCTTGATCCTGATTGCAGCCTTACATTTTGTCCTTGTAATGGGAAATTATTTTTTCTTTCTCCTCTTGTTTTGTGGTTGTTGGGTCAGGGTGTCAAGATTGTTTGAAACTGATTTCCCTTGGCGCGAGCATGTGTAATATTTTTCCTTCACCTTCCCTTCACTTGTTAGTCTTTGTGTTGACTTCCGTACAGAAAATCCAAGTGTAGTTGCATGTGCATGGTATAATGTTTCAAGCTCTTCCCATGTAGTTGCTTGCACTCCTTGAAGGGATTCTGTTTGATCTATTTCCAACAAGTTTGGTAGACCTGTGATCGAAAACTCCCCTAAATTAGTAATAATGAAAAGATGCTACACACAATGCTGCAGATGTAGAACATCATGTTATATGTTTGAAACACCAAGCAACATATGGGAAACATTACATCACATTTTCTGCAAATTGTTATTTTGATTAGGCTCAGTTAGCATGTAACACCATGTTATATATTGTGCCAAATTGTATGAACTGAAGAGAAGTTCATAATATTCTACGATAAATTGTGAACATGTTTGAGGTATCAAAATCTTTTGATTGTCATGAACATTAAAAAGGAGCACGTAAAATTTTGAGCAAGGTGGCGTTATTCCTACAAGAAAGCATCCTAACCCAACATACATCGATCAAACACAATTTTCAAATGCATAATAGAATAAGAAAGTACAGCTAAGTTCAAGATTTGACATATTGATTAACGACACAAAATAGCAAAGTTGGTGAAACTCTAATTCATCACAGAACACAATGGATAGAAAGTAATAGAATAACTCATCATGTAATTGAAAACTCCAAATAAATTATAAAAAGAAGTTGTACATAATTTTGCAGAGCTAGAACATCATGTTATATTTTTGAAACATCAAGCAGTACAAGAGCAACATCACACTATGTTTCTGCAAATTGTTATTCTGATTATGTACAACTAATATGTAACATCATGTCATATATTTAAAACATCATGTCATATTTAGTGAACAATGCCGCAATAAATCAGTACATTGTCCAGTTATTTGTCAATTTGCAAAAATGTGAACAGATCCTATTAAAAATAAGTTCTTATAATGTGACCTCTACAATTTGAAAGGTCTGACATTTTAAATGAAATTTGTAGCATATTCAGAACTAATATACACTGTTCTAGAACAGAACAACATGATGTGTTCATTCATATCAGAATTTTGCTACTAATTAGTTTTTTCTGTTATTTATTTGACAGGAGCTAAACATAATGGAATTGTTCACATACTCATTCTCCTGCTTTCCAAATCAGAAAATAGAACATCATGCTTAAGTACAAAAAGTTCAGCTTCTTACCTTGTGAAATAGGTACAATCTGTTCATCGTTGATATTTGTTTCTCTTTCTCTTGTAGGATTCTGTGTTTGAGTTGATTGTATGATTTCTAATTGTTTTTCGATTAGTAAATCACCTTCTTCCATATTCATCCAATTTTGAATCTGCAAAATATCAAAAATTTGTTTCTAACAGATTTGTTGTAGTTGATGTTGAATTTAAACATAATCTAGTTGTACCTTGCTTTCCGGGTGAATTTCTGATATGGATTGAGTTTTTCATTCGAAATTGGACTGGTTGAATTTTGATGAAAAACAACGTCTGGGGTCCCGGTGACAGAGGTGTTATGTTATTTGCTACTTGGTCCTTCAGCTTTTTAGCACTTTATACCACTTACCCCATTTCCAGTTTAATTAGTTTTTTTGCCCCCAAATTTAGTTTACTTTTTTCCTATTTTGCCTCTAGTCCCTGGTCTCACCATGAGACGGTCTCACGGGAGACGGACTCGCAAGCTTATGGTTGCTTGATACACTGCAGAATTATTGTTGCCTGCTGTTTCGTGAGTTCTACTTTGCTTTCATTTGTCCCCGATCTCAGCATCCGGGCTCAACTTCTTGTGCAGCAGCCTGTTGTTGCTTTTTTTTTCAATGCACCCTAGGGTGGGGGATATTTATTAGGTTCCCCAAGCCTATTTAGAAACCAAATAGATACACAACGTGAAAATTTTACATCGGTAAGGCAACATCGTTACCTTCAAAAGAAAGATCTAAACTAGTAGACTAGTGGTTCAAAAGGAGAGGATGTATTAGTTAAGATGTCGAGGTCTCGAGGGCGCCAAGATCAATGGTTCCAGGTTTGAGTGATTGTGTGGTATTTGGTTCGAGTGTCAGGTGTCTCGAAGGTGTCTGGGCTGGAGATGTCCAAGGTATCCAGTGAGACGGCAGATCCACAAACTCGATGTATCTTGCTCGAGGGGGTCCAGTTCTTGATGGCTCGAGAGCATGAGGGCTCCGGTGCACAAGGGCTCCAGTATCTCCAGTACTTAAAAGGTTCTAGTGTGGTCAGGGCTCGAGGGCATGCATGCTTGAGGGGCTCAAGGCCTCCCATGTTCGATGTTTCCAGTTCTTGGGGGCACTTATACTCAATGTCTTCAGAAGCTCGAGGGTTCCATTGCTCGAGGGATTCAGTGGCTTCAATGCTCGATGGCTCCAGAGCTCAAGGTCGCTAGTGCTCGAGGGGTCTAGTGACTTCATTTCTAGAGGGATCCAAAGTCTTCACAGTTTGAGGTCTTCCGAGCTCGAGGGCTCCAGTGCCCAAGGGCTCCTGTGATGGTGGGCTCCATTGTTCCTCCAGTACTCGAGGGCTAAGGTGCTCGAGGACTCCAGTGCTCGAGGGCTCCGGTGTTCGAGGGCTTCAGTGCTTGAATGCTCCGTTGCTGGAGTGCTCCGGTGCACGAGGGCTCTGATGCTCGAGGGCTCCGTTGCTCAAGGGCTCTGATGCTCGAGGGCTCTATTGCTCGAGGGCTCTGGTGCTTGACGGCTCCGGTGCTCGAGGGCTCTGGTGTTTGAGGGCCCCGGTGCTCGATGTCTCCGGTGCTCGAGGGCTCCAATGTTCAAGGGTTCCGATGCTCGAGGGCTCTGGTGCTCGAGGGCTCCAATGCTCGAGGGCCCCAGTGCTTAATGTCTCCGGTGCTCGAGGGCCTCGGTGCTTAATGTCTCCGGTGCTCGAGGGCTCCAATGTTCAAGGGCTCCGATGCTCGAGGGCTCCAATGTTCGAGGGCTCAGGTGCTCAAGATATCCAAATTGAGGGCATCAAAGCTCGAGGGGGTCCGGTTGATGATGTCTCCAGAGCATGAGGGCTCCGGTGCACGAGGGCTCCGGTGCACGAGGGTTCCCACATCTTCAGTGCTCGAAAGGATCCAGTGTCATCAAAGCTCGAGGATATGGGTGCTCGAGGGCTTGGGAGCTGGAGGGCACGAGTGCACAGGGACTACTTTGAGGCCGATCCAAGTACTCGAGGCTTCCAGTGGTCGATGTCTTCAGTGCTCGAGAGCTCGAGAGCTCATTGTCTCCAGAAGCTTGAGGCTCCAGTGCTCGAGGGGTTCAGTTCTTCCAGTGCTCAATTGCTCCAGAGCTCGAGGGCTCTAGTGCTTGGGGGTCCAGAGTCATAATAGCTTGAGGGATCCAGCGTCTTCACAGTTTGAGGGTACCCATCCTCGAGGGTTCCAGTGCCCAAGGGCTGTGCAGAGGGCTGTGTAAGGCTCCAGGTTTGCTTCTCCTGAGCTCCAGTTCTTGTTATTCCCAAGTACCTTCAAATAAGAGCAGGGACTAAAACTCAGCAGTATTCATTCAAAGAAAAGGTGTGCTTATTTAGTCTAATATATGGTGTATGCTCTTTATCCAAAGAAATGAGGCCCTTGATATATCCAGGAGCATTAGAAAGATTTAGACTCAAACTATGAGTCAAATGGTACTTTGCAATAGCATCTGCCACAGCATTACATTCTCTGTAAACATATTTCAGTTCAGCATTCTTTAACATGGAATGTATTTTAAAAGTTAGATAAAAAAGTGTCCAATGAGCAGTATATGGATCTATAATCATTTTTACTGCTGTCAAAGAGTCTGATTCAACTGTATCAGAGTTATCTAGATTAGGAAAAGATTGGCAAGCAAATTTAATTGCTAGAATCTCAGCCTGAAGTGGGGATGTAGCACTAATATCTGTTGAATGAATCAGAAAATTAGTTCTAGCACTGTTTCTGGTGATGAGACCTACTGTTGCTTTATTTGGGTTCCAGGAAGCATCTACGTTGATCTTATAACAATTTTTCTTTGGACTCTCCCAGAAAACAATTGATATTATTGGCTTAGGAGGAGGTCTAAGCTTCGGGATCAGATGCAACAAGTTAGAAGGAATATGTGAAGAAGGATAATGGTGATAAGGTTTAGCATGGAGGGATAAGTATACTTGATCACAAATATCCTTACATATCCGTTCAGGTCAAAAACTGGTGTTATCGAAGAAGAAACTATTCCTGGCCTTCCATAGACACCAACATATCAAGGGAGGAAGTATTTTGCTTATCAGATGGTGCCATTTTGGTAAATCTTTACTATTCCAGAGCAAAAATAATCTGTGAGTAATTGAGTCCTGTTGATTTAGGTGAAAACCCAAAAAGGATGTCATCTGGATCCATATGTTATGAGCAAGTGAACAGGATATGAAGAAATGTTGAATGGAATCAGAGTGAGAGCATGCTGGACATTTGGAAGCTAGACTAAAACCACATTTGATAAGCACATCATCAAAAGGTATGAAAGAATGCAACATTTTCCATGTAAAGATGGAAACCTTTTTTTGTAGAATTGGATTCCAGATCAAATTACTGGCTGGGAAATTACCTGAGATATATGTTAGTTTCTTGTAGGAAGATTTGAATGAGAAAAACCTTGTCAGTTCAGGTTTCCATATCAACCTGTCTTCTCTGTTGGCATTAATTTCTGCATCCTGAAGAAAGGATAGAGTATCAAATTCCAGAAAGGGGAAAATCATAGGTAAAATAGCATCCCTATGGCTAATAAAATTAGCAATAGTGTAAGATAGTAATGGCGAGAGGACGTGTGACATCAGAGGTCCCCTCGGGCACCAGTTTGTAGACCAGAGATTACAGCTACCTTTGCCATGAATTATGAAAGAATTATTCTCTGCAAAGGTGTTAACAGAACAGATCCTTTTCCAAGTAACTGATTTTCTGTGTGTTTGAGGTAGGGACCATATCAATTTAGACCACATAGTTATTCCTAACTGACTTTTCCACCCGCGTTTAAGAGAGTAGGAGTCAATTATAGTTTGGATTGATCAAAGTCCTAGACCATTTAGTGATTTTGGCACTGCTAAAGCCTCCCATCTTCTCCATATTTTGTTCCTTTTACTCTCTGTTTCCCCCCAGAAAAAGGATGCCATTTCTCTTTCAAAAGTATGAACAATATATTTGGGGAGGTTGGAAGTATCTGTTTAAGGTTCTTCCTTTAAAAATGGGGCAGCCTAGATATTTAAATGGGAAGGAACCTTTCTTCATTTTTAAGATCGTCCTTACCTGGTTGGATTTTGCTACTGTAGCTCTTTTGTTGATATAATAGTCTGATTTCTCAAAATTAAATTAATGACCTGAAGTATATTCAAAAACCTCTAAAAAAGCTTTAATCTTAATCAGGTTTGATTTTGGGGCTTGCATAAAGATAACAGTGTCATCAGCATACATTAAATGAGAGGCAGGGGTGATTGAGGACGGCAACTGATAATATGACAAACTATTATTCAAGAAAATGAAAGCAAGACTTCTGGAGAAAGCTTCTGAGAAAATATTGAAAAGAAAGGGAGAGAGAGGGTCACCTTGTTTAATTCCTCTCGTAGCATTAAAAAAACCAACTGGATTACCATTAAGCAGTATAGAGAAATAAGCTTGAGATAAATTATTTAGTACTGCACCTAGAAAATTCCCACTGAAACCAAATTTAACCAATATGTTCCTAAGAAAATCCCAATTTACCCTATCAAAAGCTTTTCTAAGGTCCAGTTTAAGGATGCAGTTTGGGATTCTATTCTTTTTGTCCAGGAATCTTATCATTTCCCGAAGATAGAGAATATTATCTGAAATATCTCTATTTTTCATAAATGCAGTTTGGTTGGGAGAGATTAAATTCTCCATATGTGGTTTTAGTCTGTCCATTAAAACTTTTGAGCAAATTTTATTAATAACATTGGAGAGACTAATTGGCCTGCAATCATCAAAGGAGGAAGGAGTTTCTTTTTTAGGGATTAGGGTTATCCATGTACTGGAAATTCCTTTTGGCATTTCTGACCCTGATATGAAATCATTAACAGCATCTTTTAGATCATTCTTTATAATAGACCAGCTTTTAGAATAAAATTTGCATGAGTAACCATCTGGACCTGGACTACTATTCTTGTTTAATCCATTCTTTAAGCTCATCTTTAGAAATTGGCCTAGATAACAGTTGGTTTTCATGTTCAGTGAGGACAGTTGGAATTTGGCTAAGGAAGTGAGGGTAATAGAAAGCATTAGTCATTGGATTAGGTTCAATTAGGTGTTCTGAAAAATAAGTTACAGCTTCCTTTTGGACATCTGGGTAAGAATGTAGCCATTGTCCCTGGGCATTTTTAATTTTTGTGATCTGCAATCTACAGTGTTTTTCTTGCACTGTCTTATGGAAAAATTGGGTATTATTATCTCCTAGCCTATGCCACGTTGAACTAGCTTTTTGTTTCCAAAATTTCTCTTTTTCCTTTAGGGCTCTGAGCAACAGTGCCTTTTTCTCATTTAACTTAATCAAATCAGCATCTGAGTGGGTAGAATTATAAGCAAGTTCCTGGCTTCTTAGTGCCTCTTCTGTAATGTTTACATTTGCATCAATATTAACAAAGTAGACTCTATTCCAGGTCTTAATCACTTTCTTCAGTCTAATTAATTTCAAGTAGAAGCCTAACATTCCAGATTGAGGAAGTGGGATAGTCCAGTTTTCCTTAATCAAGTCTATAAATTCTGGTCTATTAAACCAAGCGTTTATGAATCTGAAAGGTTTTGGGTGAGAGACAGTCAGGGTTGAAACTTGAAGTAGGAGAGGGGAATGATCTGAGGATTGTCTATTCAAAATCTGTATAGATGAAGAAGGGAATTTTAGATTCCACTTAATGGTGGCAAGGCCTCTATCCAGTCTTTTTGAGGTAGGCTTTCTAAGTCTAGAGTTTGACCAGGTGAATAGATTACCTTCTGTATTAATATCTTGAACTCTAGACGAACTAATCCAATTATTAAAATCTCTAATGCTACCTAGGGAGGGAGAGCAGGGACCCCTATATTCTGTAAGTGAAGTGTTGGTGTTAAAATCCCCAATGTAAATAGTTTCATTATTTGGTAGGGTAGTCAGGGCTGACCATAAAACTTTCCTACCTTCTCTGTTCCTTAGGGCATATATAAAAACAACTTCCTTATCAATATCTAGGTTCAGGTGTGTAATTTGAACATGCAAGAACTGTTCATGTTGAGAGATAAATGAAACTGTAACAGGGTTATTCCACATAAGCCAAATTTTTCCATTTTGAAGTTGCATGTTGTGTGAGAATTTGAGTTTTTCCATATAGGATCCACACTGAGAGTTATCATGCATTGGTTCAATTATGCATAGAAGTTGGATTTTCTTAACCTTAACTAAATGAATTAGTCTTAGCATGGAAGTATCCATTCCTCTAAGATTCCAGATTAAGAAATTAACAGTTAATGTGTGCTTCATCGTTCACAAGATTTATGACTCTTAGTTGCTGATCTGAGCATCATTTTATTCAGCTAACTAAAATAATTGTTTTTCTTACCTTTGGACTTACCTTGCTGAATAGAGTTTTCCTGGTGCCTGGTATACTGTGATTCATTGTGATCTTTATGGCCATTATTTGAATTCCCTTGTAATTCCTGCTCTTCCAGTTCGATGAGGTCATCTGATTTTGCTGTGTTCTTCAAGTCCTGTAAAATAGAAAACCTGTTTTCCATCTTTCCATGTAGAGAAAGTGGGGGGGGGTTAGTAGGGGAGGATTGTTCCCAGGATGATCTATGATTGCCAATTTGTAGATCATCTTTTGCATAGGTGGGTAAGGCTGTTGCTTTTAACAGCTTTTTGAGTGAAGATTTAAAATTATCTTGGGTTTGGGTTATGGGAGATTGGCTGGGAGTCATTATTGGTGCTTAGAGGGCTTCATTTTCAGACCTACTGTTGTTCTCTGGAGGCCAATATGAGGAAGGGTGAAGAGTGGGATTAGTTGTGGCTTGTTGTTGCAACTTCTTTTCATTATTAGTGTGGGCATTAAAAACTTGATTTACCGATAGAGATGAGAGGTGCCTTACTGAATTTATTCCCTATGGGCTGCCAGTGAGAACTATTTTGGCTTTGTGGCAAAAGATTTTCCCCAGCTTTCCCATTGGTGTTCTGAAGGATAGCTCTACATTGATTTACAGAATGTCCTAACTTAGCACAGTGATCACAGAAAAGTGGAACATCTTCATATTCAATTGAGTATTTCCTGTTATTTGTAACTGATCCTAATCTGATAAAACTACACAGGGGTTTCTGCAAATCAACTTCAACACATAGTTTTATCGCTGACGGCCTTGTGAGCATTTCAGTGGCTAAGTCATTTTTGATAAAGCTGTCTATAGTATTCCCAATTGCCTCAATTTAAGTAGAATTGTAGTAATACAAAGGTACCTCTTTAATCGTGCACCAGATGGGTACAATAGGCGATTCTCTGTGAGCCGAGAAATCTGGGGACCATTTTAGCATTTTAAGCAGAACTCCATTGAAGTTCCAGACTCCTTTCATCCAGCATCTTTGGTAGTCATTGACTAGTTCGAACCTGATCAAAACATGCTTATAGTAAAGAGAACTTAGTTGATAGCTACCTGTAAAACCTACCGTCCTGAAGGCTAGCTCCAGTTGGTCCATCGTGATTCTACCTTTAGTGAATTTTCCGACCAGAGCATTTGAGTAGTGTGCAGATAGTTTGGCAATTTGGTCATTAGAGTAAAGACAGGCCGGATCGCCTGTTCGGATTTAGGGCTTAGCTCTGGATTATATATATATTTATATATATATTTATATATATATTTATATATATATATATATTTATATATATATTTATATATATATTTATATATATATTTATATATATATATTTATATATATATATTTATATATATTTATATATATTTATATATATTTATATATATATTTATATATATATTTATATATATATTTATATATATATTTATATATATATTTATATATATATTTATATATATATTTATATATATATATTTATATATATATATTTATATATATATTTATATATATATTTATATATATATTTATATATTTATATTTGATAGTCCATATTAAGTGGGTAACATCAACTGGGCTACAGTCCAGATTTATGTTTCAACAACACTTGAATAACGTCACTTGAATATATATATATATATATATCTTTATATCTTAAAAGCGCCGATGGGTTCGATGAACAGTAAATTTTCGTCGTAGGCATTCGAGGCAAGTAAGTTTTCCTTCGTGGGTAATTCACGCCCACTTCTTTTTTTTTGTCCTGCGGCTGAGGATGATGGTTCCTCAACTACCGCATGGTCCACGTCTCTGTATTCGTCTTTGCCGTGCGTGCCCTGCGTCTCCATCTCAGCCGCGTTCCCATCTCTAGCTACTCCAATTTCTGGTAGATCTGGACCAAGGTAGGTCAATTTCTCGCCATCTCTCTCCCTCACCCTCTCCACTGCATCTCTGATGGATTTTTAGACATTTGGTGGTGTTGGGTGCTGACTCGGTTGGTCGTGTCGAAGATTTGGTTCTGTTGGGCGGTGCGGTGGTGATGCCATCGCTGATTGTTCTTGATTTATAGGGTTTCACATTTAGTGATGATGTTAAGGATTTGTTTGATTTCGCAAAGAATAAGGTCCTCTGAGGTTGAAGGGTGAACCTTAAGTGTTCGACAAAATGACCCTTACAGAGGTTTTCGTCATCCTATTCTATTTTCCATTCTTGTAAACAAATACCCCGGAAGAAGGCCCTTTCATACAGGATCTCGGTTTTGCAGGAAAGATGTCAAACAGATTCTCAGTTTTGCAGGAAGAAGGCCCTTTCATACAGGATCAGGATGGTATCAGTGAAACTGTATACTAGGACTTGGATAGTACCCCGGAGCTTGCCACCTCTGATCATCAAATTCTGAATGCCTCTCCTGTTTCAGATCCCCTGGGTAAGTCTGATCACCAAGGTAAGGCTAAAAACAAAAAGAACACCTATCTTAGCCAACTGAATAAGATGCTTTTAAGATCGGCTACAAAAGGTACTAAAGCAAGTGAAATATGACATCTACTATAAACATTAATTTTCTGGTTTCGAATCTTTGTGGTATGGAAACATCAATGCTTAGACTGTCCAATCTACTTAGAATTAAGAAAATCCAGCTGTTATGTATAATAGAGCCTATGCATGACAATTCAAAAATTCACTCCTATATGAATACTCTAAATTTTTCCAATTCCCTGTTCCTTCCTAATGGGAAAATTTGGCTTATGTGGTCTAATATCCTATCTGTCTCACCACTGACCTCTCATGACCAATTCTATGAAAGATTCCACTTCTAACCCTACACTTTCCCTAGATGGAAAGATGTCAAACAAATTCTCGGTTTTGCAGGAAGAAGGCCCTTTCATACTGGATCAGGATGGTATCAGTGAAACTGTATACTAGGACTTGGATAGTACCCCGGAGCTTGCCACCTCTGATCATCAAATTCTGAATGCCTCTCCTGTTTCAGAGCCCCTGGGTAAGTCTGATCACCAAGGTAAGGCTAAAAACAAAAAGAACACCTATCTTAGCCAACTGAATAAGATGCTTTTAAGATCGGCTACAAAAGGTACTAAAGCAAATGAAATATGACATCTACTGTAAACATTAATTTTCTGGTTTGGAATCTTCGTGGTATGGAAACATCAATGCTTAGACTATCCAATCTACTTAGAATTAAGAAAATCCAGCTGTTATGTATAATAGAGCCTATGCATGACAATTCAAAAATTCACTCCTATATGAATACTCTAAATTTTTCCAATTCCCTGTTCCTTCCTAATGGGAAAATTTGGCTTATGTGGTCTAATATCCTATCTGTCTCACTACTGACCTCTCATGACCAATTTATGCATGTAGACATAACTCATCAATCTTTAAATCTTTGCATGCAAGCTGTTTTCATTTATGCCTCAAGGAACAGAGATGGTAGAAAGTTACTATGGAAAGATTTACAACTGATTTTTCAGGGAGATACTATTTTTATAGGTGATTTTAATACAATTACAAATGTGTCTGAATATAGAGGTCCTTCTAATCCGGCTCTAGGAAGTATTAGAGATTTTAATACCTGGATCAATTCCAATGGTATTCAGGAGATTAATACTGTTGGCAATCTTTTTACTTGGTGCAACTCTAGGCTTAGAAACCCTACCTCTAAAAGATTGGATAGAGGCCTTTGTACCCTAGCATGGAGCTCTAAATTTCCTTCCTCCTCAATTCAGATTCTTAATAGGCATACATCGGACCACTCGCCTCTCCTCCTCCAATTATCCAACTTAGCACCCTCATATCCAAAGCCTTTTAGATTTATTAATGCCTGGTTCCAAAGGTCAGAGTTTCTTGGTTTAATTTAGGAAAATTGGGAAAAGCCAATTCAAGACAAAGGCATGATCAGATTTTATTTGAAATTGATTAGGCTTAAAAAAGTTATCAAAATATGGAATAGAGAGTCTTTTGGCAATATTGATTCTAATGTTACATTAGCTGAGGATGCCTTAAGAACTCAGGAACTTGCTTTTGATTTATGCCCTACATTGCCTGAACTTGTTAAGCTAAACCAGAAAAAAGCATTATTTCTTAGGGCTCTTAAGGAGAAAGAAAAGTATTGGAAACAGAAAGCGAGACTTAAATGGCATAAATTGGGGAACAATAACACTCAATTCTTTCATAAAGTTGTGAAGGAAAAGAATTATAAGATGCAGATTAACAAAATTATAAATCAAGCGGGGTCAATGGATAAACACACAAACTGATATCCAGAATGAGTCAGTTTCTTTTTTCTATGATCTTTTATCAGAGCCTAATCAAAATACCGCGGATACATACTTCTCTCACTTTCTTAGCCAAATCCCCAAAATAATTAACGACACTGATAACCAAATTTTAGCTGCTCCTGTGATAGAATCTGAGTTAGAAGCAGTTATTAAAAGTTTGAATAGTAATAGCAGTCCAGGGCCAGACGGTTTCACACCAAAATTCTATTGCAAATGCTGGTTTTTTATAAAACAAGATCTAATGGAGGCTGTGAATGATTTTATCTTAGGCTCTAACATACCGAAAGGAATATCTAGTACATGGATTACACTAATTCCCAAGAAAGCAACACCTTGCTCTTTTGGGGACTTTAGACCTATCAGTTTATTTAATGTCCTCAATAAAATCTGTTCTAAGGTTCTAATGGAAAGGCTAAGGCCTTATATGGACTCCCTGATCTCTCCTAACCAATCTTCATTCATGAAGAAGAGAGATATTTCAGATAACATTCTGTATTTACAGGAAATGGTCAGATTTCTAGATAAAAAGAACAGATCCCCTAACTGTATTCTGAAATTGGATTTAATGAAAGCTTTTGATAGAGTCAACTGGCAGTTTCTTAGGAAGATACTAACTAAATTCGGTTTTAATGGGAACTTTTTAACGGCGGTTATGAGTAATTTATCTCAGGCACATTTTTCTGTTCTTATTAATGGGAATCCAGTTGGATTTTTCAAAGCTACTAGAGGGATTAAACAAGGTGATCCACTCTCTCCTTTTCTCTTTAATATTTTTACTGAAGCTTTTTCGAGAAGTCTATCATTTATTTTCTCTAATAATAGTCTTACTCGTTTCCAAATACCTGCCTCAATCCCTGCTATTTCCCACCTAATGTACGCAGATGACACCATTATCTTCCTGCAGGCATCTAAACCTAATCTCATAAGAATAAAAGCTTTTTTAGATGTCTTTGAGGTTACTTCGGGAAAGAAGTTTAATTTTGGGAAATCTGAATTTTATCTTAGTAAAAGAGCCTCGATTTTAAAGAATACTCAGGTTAAGTCCATTCTAAAAATGAAAAAAGGCTCATTCCCATTTAAGTACCTGGGCTGTCCAATTTTTAAAGGTAGAACTCTTAAAAGATATTTCCAACCATTAATGGCTAATCTGGATTCTAAACTTCAAAGTTGGAAAAATAGGTGGCTAAGTGCTGGGGGTAAACTGGTTTTAATTAAACATTGTCTATTTTCATTGCCACAACATTTATGGGCAGTTACTAATCCCCCTAAGATTATAATTCGTACATTTGAGAAAAGATTAGCAAGATTTTTTTGGGGGGGAATCACATGGTAAAAATAATAAAATCTGGAAAAGATGGTCTGCCATTTCAGTTTCTACTGATTTAAATGGACTTGGTTTTAGATCTATTAAGGCCATAATTGATACCTGTTCAGCTAAACTTTGGTGGAAGAGCCAATTAGGGATCACTCTTTGGTCCAAGTTGATCTGGGCTCTTCCATTGTCTCATAGGAAATCAGTTACTTGGAAAAGAATTCTTTCTATTAATTCTTTTGCAGAACATAACTCAGTAATTATTCATGGCAAAGGAACCAGCAGTTTCTGGTCTGCTACTTGGTGTCCAAGGGGTCCTTTGTGTAATTTCATTCCTGAGCATATAGTAGCTGAAATGCCATATTTATCAGTGGCAGATTTCATTAATAACAGGGCTACTATATTAACTCAAATTGAATCTTTTCTGGAACATGATACTTTGTCTTTCCTTCAGGATTCGGAACTGACTATTGAGAGGGAAGAAAGACTGATTTGGAAGGCTGATGCCTCTGGTAACTTCACATCTAAGTCAACTTATAGGGCTCTTACTCATGGAATAGGTAACTTTCCTGCTTGCAAATTCATTTGGAATAATGCTTTGCAAAAGAAGATTTCAATTTTCACCTGGAAAATGCTGCAATCCTTTCTTCCCTTTGATGAAGTGCTTGTTACCTGTGGTTTCAGTCTAGCTTCTAAATGTCCGGCTTGCTCTAGTTCAGACTCAATTCAGCACTTCTTTATTTCGTGTCCTATTGCGTAAACTGTCTGGAGTAACATAGCATCTATAGTTAACTTTCACTTAGATCCTAATCATTCCCTGTCTGAAAGATTTTTCATCTTTTGGAATACGCATGTCTTAGACAGCTGGAAGCACTTTCTCTGCAAAATTATCCCTTCTCTTACTTGTTGGGAGCTTTGGAAAGCTAGGAATAGGTTCATCTTTGACAATAAGCCTTTCTCTTCGGAGCAAATTTCCAAGGAAATACTTTACCTAATTAAGCTAGCCTTCATAACTTCTCCAAGGACTTATTTCCTACATTCCAGTATTGCATCACATTTCAGTCATTGGATTCCCTTTGTTAGACCTCCCCCTAAGCCTAACATAGTTACTGTTTTTTGGGAGAGTCCTCCATCGGGGTCAATAAAAATTAACATAGATGCCTCTTGGTTTCCTAACAAGGCAGCTGCTGGTATGATCGTTAGAGATAAATCGGGTGCCCTGATTAATATAGCTTCTGCCCCTATCTCTGCTGCCACACCTCTGGAAGCTGAGATTAAGGCATTGCTATTTGCATGTGAAAATTTGTTGCATGTAGGGAAACACTGTATTTTTGAAACTGACTGTAAGCTAGCTATTAAAATGATAAACGACCCTTACTGTGCAAACTGGAAGCTGTTTCATTTGGTTTATAAAGTTAAAGCTCTACTAGGTAGTGCTCATCTTAGTCATGTTTTCAGAGAAGGTAATTCTGTTGCACATGCAATTGCAAAGCATCACACATGTCATCTTCAGTGTCTTAATCTTAATAACATTCCCCAACATATCTTGGGTCTGATTTCATTAGATAGGGCACATATTCCTCAACTGAGAGTGTCCTAACATGCTTTACCTAAGGATTGATACTGCTAAACTAGAATTTTCTCATGCAGGTTCAGGATCTGATCTTATTCTTCTTACTCATCATTCTCTGTGAGCTCTCCGTAGATTGGGGATTCCTTTCCTCTACTGACCATGTTCATCCCATACCCATGGGAAACTATTGCTGCTAGTCATGTTGGTACGCTTTTGATCCAATGGTTTGGAGAAGGGTTGTGACTTCAATCCTTTTGGTTACTCTCTTCTGGACTCTCACAAATCAAGTCATTGTACATATTTCCTATGATTCTGAAACTGTTCTTTGAGGATTTCAGATTCAGAATTTTATGTTCAGACTATCACCTCTTGTAATTGAAGTTGCCTGGCCGGAGGAGAGAATTAACATAAGGGGTGGAGGTTCTCTCTTCTGGATCACAATTTCATCATCTATCCTCTTTTTGGCTAGGATAGTTGCTACACAAGTGCTTTGTTTAGATTTGATAGGACTTTTGGAGGCAACCTTGTTGCCTAACCACGAACTAAGGCTAATGCGTCCTGTCTGTAAATGGTACTTCATTTTGATGGAGGCTTGGGGAACCTCTAATATACCTTCCCCCACCCTTGGGTGTTCTCATTTAAAAAAAAGAGAAACCTTGCATTAATTTTTGTAGCGCACGTAAGAATTAAAAGAAACACCTATAAGTTACAATTAAAAGAAATACTTTAAGCACTAAATTGTTTTTGTAGTGCACGTAAGAATTAAAAGAAACACTTATAATTTACATTTGAAGCACTTATAATTTAAAATAGTATTCCTATCTAAATCAACTAACAGTCTCTAATACAATGAATCAATTGTTAATCTTCAAAAGGGGATCATCTTTGAATCTTCAAGTTCAGTGTCATCTTCATCTAAATCCTCCTCTTGTCAGAACGGTCTTGTGGAGTCCAATTTTCAATATTGTCCAACTCCTTGAAAGTTTTAACAGCTTCAAGTTTAGATACAACTCCTGCAAAAAGTCATACACATTGACTATTAACAGTTGCATTATATAAGCAAATAGGTACTGTTTATAATTCAAAACGAATAATAAATCAACAATGAAAATAAAAGTCAAACACAATAAAACTAACAAGTACATACTGGATACTAACAGATGCATATATAAGTAAAAATATGTAGGTTGTAATTCAAAACGAACAACCAACAACAAATTTAGAAACAAAATCCAAACACAATAAAACTAACAAGTACATACTGGATACTAATAGATGCAACATATAAGTAACGAGATGTAATTCCTAATTCAAAACGGACAAGCAACAACACATTGAAATAAAAAGGCATACACAATCGACTAACAAAGGCACACTGAATGCTAACAGATGCAACATATAAGTAAATAGATGCACTTTGAATTCAAAATGAACAATCAATAATGAATAGAAAAAAAATGTCATTCATGGAACAACTAACATGTACTCGCTGTATAATAACAGATGCAACATATAAGTAAACGAATGCACCTCGTAATTCAAGACGAACAATAAAAAAGTTTGTTGTAATAACAAGGGGATAGTTCAAAACCAGATATCCTGGGTTGCGCACGTAACAACTCAAAATAGTTGAAAAAAAGGTCTGTCTAACACTCAACCTCGCAATTCAAGATGAACAATCAACAAGTTTGTTGTAATAACAAGGGGATAGTTCAAAACTAGATCTCCTACGTTGCGCACATAGCAACTCAAAATAGTAGAAAATGATGCCTGTCTAACACTCAACAAAATGAAGAACATACGTACCAGGTATGAAACATCTAACAATAATTAAGTAACAATCACCGGCTGTAGCATTAAAAACAAAAATAATCACCGACTGGAATAGAAGCACAAAATGCGGCAGTAAAGAAGTGGAGGAAAGGTGGAGGAGAGGTGGAAAAACAAGGTGGAGAATAGGTGGAGAACAATAGGAAATCGAGATAAAAAAGAGAAAGGCGGAGAAGAACAATGAGAGAGAAAGTGGGGTCAAAAAATGAGAAAGAAAAAAGGTTCAAGAGAGACTTTCTCTAATTAGTACCAAAATTTTTTTAACTACAAACTGAACCACATTTTT
Organism: Rubia yunnanensis; assembly: GCA_037428765.1. Taxonomy (NCBI): domain Eukaryota; kingdom Viridiplantae; phylum Streptophyta; class Magnoliopsida; order Gentianales; family Rubiaceae; genus Rubia; species Rubia yunnanensis. The sequence goes on from CM075065.1 coordinate 45,126,492, forward strand.
TAAAATAGTCATAGGCCTCTACATAACCTTATTGGCAGACCGCTTTTCTTAAGAATTTCTCTTTAATCCTAGTCCTATAGTTTCTCTTTAATCCCAATCCTACAAAATTCTCGTCTCTTGTAATCCTAGTCCCATAGTTTCTCATTGTTAAGTTGTTGATGAATGTATTAGTTACATCATAGAATGTATAAAGGATGTAATGAATATAGAATGATCAAAACTAATGGATGACATTGAATGCATAGCACATACAACTGATCTACCGTTCACAGTCAAAGCAATGGTAGCTTTGCAGAGTTTAACTTGTGTGTGCTACCAAACAAATTTGGTGCTTAGAGTACAATTCGTAGGTAGTTCAGTCATCGATTGTAAGTTGTAGGTATTTCAACATAATTCTTACGTGTTTCCTTTATAACTTATATATGCTACGAAAATAACCCGATGCTTAGAGTAGGTGCTTCAACCACTACTTATAAGTGCTTCAAATGTAGCATGTAGGTGCTTCTTTTATAACTTATATGTGTTACGAAAGAAACTTGGTGTTAGTGCTTAGAGTATAACTCGTAGGTGCTTTAACCACAACTTGTAAGATACATGGAGCAAACAGGTTGTTCAGGAATGTTCAGTTTAGGCAGGTCATTTTGGAATTTGATTTTTGAACTGGTCAATCCTCCTAATTGTAGAGACATAAATTGCTCTCCTTATCTTTCCCACTTTTCATTGCAGGGCATGGATTTCTTTCTTCAAAATTGAAGAAGCGTGGATTGCTCCATGATTACCTCTTAATCGTTAGTGCATCTTTGCCTATAAAAGGCTGCCTCTAGCCTCATTCTAACACACAGGAAGAATACAATCCTCTTCTCCTCTCCTCTTATTCCTTTCTTCTTCGTGTTATTTGTGTTTTTTGGGATTTGGAATGCCATCATACTATCACACACTATGGGGCATTTTCAGAATTAAGGACAGAGATCTTCATTCACCTCTGCATCAATTTTAAGTATTTGCCTCTACTGGTATAATTCTCTACTCCTTTTATCATTTACTTAATTCTGTTATTTATTTTCATAACTGAATGTTCAGTTAATTGGAATTTAGGTTCTAACATCTTCTTCCAGCCACAGCCTTATAGGCCTTTTTGAAACTGAAGTTTCCATTTGTAGCATCCTTCCATATGAACCTATCCTCCATAACATCTTTCAAGGTCACTTCCTACAGGACTCAGAATATGGATGTGGGGGCATCATGTACCTGGATAAAAGAGATTCCAAAATTTATAAAATGAGCAATTGTACAAACCACTAGTATAATAGGTGGGGGGCATAAATCCTGTAAAATTCTCATCCCAATCCAGTTAGATGTGTCCTTTCCCAGTAATACCCTAGTGTGTTTTTCAGCCAAAGTATTAACTTCCTTGATTCTAAGCCATGTTTGAGATGTTTTTTGGCATGTAGGAAGTGATCATATGAATTGGGACCGGGGTGTTACACCTTGTTGGTATTTCCACCAGAGTTTAACTAAAAAGTTATCTATTATGTGAATAAAACTCATGAGCCCAAGTCCATTTGATCCCTAGGGTAGCAACATTTTCTCCATGTTTTCCAAACATTTTTACTACCGTATTCAGTTTCACCCAAAATTTTTTTTAGATAAAATGCCAGATATAGTAGATGAAGAATTAAAATTGTATTTAGGGGTGGCAAAATAGGCCTGCAACCTGCTGGTCAAACAGGTTGTCTATTTTCAAATGCAAGTGGATATGGAATGTGTAATTGAAAAATATGGGTTAGGCGGGTTTTGGTTTGTGGGTTGACTGCTAGTTTACCCATATGAGTTGGTATATAAACCTATTTCAAAATATAGGTTGAAACCCATAGGTTTACCCATATGGGTTAGTAAATAAACTTATATGGGTCAAGATATAGGTTGAAACCCGCAGGTTTTACCCATATGGGTTGGTATATAAACCCATATGGGTTCATTTATGGGATGAAATCCAACAGTTGTTTACCCATTTTAAACTTGTAAGTTGAATGATTTTTAGGTTCTCTGCCTTGAGAGCCTGGAGCAACAGATGGGCTATTCAAGACCTTGAATCAATAAGATAGTTCAAGGACGTAAAATTTTTATCGTGGACCTTGTACTTCGTTGTTCCAGATCTCGAGGGAGAGGATTTGGTTTTCTCATCAGAATTAAACGTTGGGATTTCAGAAGTTGCGAGCGTGCGATATAACTACGTGTGTCGCCATCTCCTAAACAACGTGCTAATAGAAAGCCAAAAAGTGGTTATGTATTCCCATAAATTTTTATGGTTCCAATGCGGTTATTAGTGACACCGTCGGTTCAATCCCTTTAACTGCTCCCCATTTCTCTTTCATCTCCCACTCTATTAATTTGCAGGGAACCTTTGCAAGCACTTCATCTTTATTCCTCCATCAACAAAATGCACCCTCGTGTCTTTCTCTCAAAAAATCAGTAAGTTTCTTCCTCCCTCTTATTCTGCTACTCCATTTTGTCCTCTTTTTGAATCATGTCCATTTCTGACAATGGTTCTGCTGAGATGAGGTTGTCCAGTGAGATTAAAGTGGATAGGGTAGAAATCTAGTGTGTCTAAGAGGGTTGGTAATGGCTCAGGGTGCAGTCATTCCAACAAAAACCACTATGACTCTAACGTTGGAAGGAGTTCATCTGACAACACCACCCATAACCCTGGGGTTTTCCTCCTTACTAATATGCCCCTTCAAGGGTGCATTAAGAATTGGCCACCGGGGATGGGGAAACCCTATGTAAGAAGGTCCCCTACTAGTGGCAAAATTGGTTTTTATCCTCCCCTGGATTTAACTCTTGAGGACTAGAAGAAAGGTGATGTGTCTCCTCAGAGGGAGGGAGCACCCCTCAAGACTGAGAACGAGGAGAATGTGTTAGTTTCAAAGGAAGGAGCATCTCTCGAGGATGAGGAAGCATCCCAAAAGAGTTTAAAAGCATTTGTGGGGTAAAGTCGTCTTGAAAGAAGAAGAGAATGCCTCGAGGGGTAGAAGTAGAAGTTTCTTAAAAGGAGCCCCTAAACTCGAAGGTAGGAAATGCCATCTCGAAGGTTCTAGACTCAATCCCTTTTGGCCAATGAATATCCCAGACGTAGATTTTCAGCCTTTTCGAGAAGAAGATACCCCTTATAATCTCCCCTAAGGAAGGTTGACCATTTCCCTTAGACACATTTGTTGCGGGATCACCTTTTCCTTTCCACCCCTCTTTTCGAAGCTACTGAAAGAATTCAAGGTGAGCCCTGCCCATGTTCACCCAAATGTTTTTGGTGATTATCATGATGTTCTTATCAAGATGTCACTAGTTTGGTATCACACCCAAGTATAAGCTTCTCCGCTCATTGTACTACGTTTCTTATAGTGGGAGGTCTTCCAACATGATTATCACCTTTACTAGTCGAGAAGTGCATCACAAGATTTTTAACGTTCCTGCACTTTGGGTGATTGGAGGAGCTGGAAGAAAGGGATTTTGTTTGATAGCAGAAGACATCGAGTCCCCCAGTGGAACTTGAGTGTTCAGGTTGAATCCCCTAAAATAGGAGAGTATACTTGTCCAACTTCCCTCAAAAGGGATAGACAAAAGTTATTGTCTAGCTCCCTAGATTGTAGTCGCTTCAACAATCCCAAACAGAAGATTGGTGGCTTCGAATGGTTCCCTGACATTTACAAAGAATATGTATATAAAAAATTTTGGAAGAGTGGCAAGAAGAGGAGAAGGGAACCCAAGGGAGCCATCAAACACCCCCCTCATAGCATCCTTGGTAGTGACTATAAGCACTCGGAAGCCTCTGAAGGTGCCTTGACAGAATTTCATAGCTTATGTTTTTCTTCCTTGTGTTTTTCTATGTTTCTCTTTGTTGACGTTGTGTTTCTTTTTTTCAGTTGGTCTTGCTAGTGGTTTGGGAATTAAGAAGAAGAACCCTAAACAAGGTCAGGGCAACTCTAAAGGGACTCCTGGCCCTTGAACACGACTTTCCCACCTCCCGTGGTGGTGGAGGGGTTACTTCGACCGTGGCTGATGGTGAGCCAACCCACCCTCGAAATGTCCATAAGAAGATGGGTGGAGATGGTGGTAGTGTTGTGAATGTCCCCCAACAGCCAAAAATGGGGGCAAATGATATTAGCGGTATCAACGTCAACCAACAACCACTGTCCCAAACTCCCCCTTCGTGTGCTGGGGTGTGTATACCCAGTCATTTAACTCTGGGCGAGCATCACCTCGCAATTATGGTAGCTAATCCTTAGGTTATTGTCCGTTCTATTGCAAAGTTAATTTGTCAAATTTTGTTTTCAGAATTTTTACATGTGTTGTAGTTTTTGTTAGGTCTCCCAACTCTTATGCTAGGCCACTCAAAAGATTGCTTTTTTTGCCCATGCTTGTATATCTGGTCAGGGTAGCTTTAAAGAGAAGCTTAGCCAGAAGGACTTCGAGATTTTGATGTTAAAGAAACTACTCCAGGACGACAAGAGAACACTCCTTGAGAAAAGATGCTGCATGAGGTGGACAAGAAGGCCTTGGAGGAGGAGAAGTGGAATGCGGTAAATTTTGAAGCCAAAAAGTGCCAGTGGACGCTCGAGAAAGATACCCTTGAGAAGAGGATCCAAGTTTCCGAGAATCCGGTCGAGCAGGTTTAACTTTTAGAGGCCTTTAAAAGGAAGCTGCTGAACAGCTCTGAGCTAATTCAGCTATTCATGGATCTCCTCGAGGTGGGTAAGCAACTAGGTTGTAGCGACCTGGCTGAGGTGTTCCTTAAACCTCAGTTGTCTTCTTCTTTGTCTGAGGAGCATGCCAAGAAAATTGATGAGCTAATCAATCCTGAGCTCGAGGCCTCTCTAGATGCCAAATGGGATGAGGAAATCAAGAACGATAACCTTCATTTTTCTCTAATGGACTTCATAAAGTCCAAAGGGTCATTCGAGAAAATCCCCCCCACCCTAAAGGACGCGGACGAATCCGCCGAGCAGGCTCCAACTAATACCTAGGTTAGAAGGATGGTTGCATACACCTCTAAGGATGATAACTCTAGGGCTCGTCCTTAATTGTAACTCTGCCAATTTAGGCCTCCCTATGTAATATTTTAACACTTCAATAGAAGATTTTTTTGGAATTTATATGATCTATTTCATCGCTCTTATCTATTTTTTCTTTCTCGTAGTTTAATTCATTGAAAATAGTGCTGGAAGGCGCTTACAAGAGCTTTTGAGTGTTCAAAAAGACTTGAGCGAAACACATAAACAACTACTAAAGGAAACACGGGACCTATCCCTTTTTTAACCAAGAGAAGAAACACCTAAAGGATAAACTGAGCCAACTTGAGGCTAAAATGAAGTTATGGCAGTCCAAAGATTGTTCTACTGTCAAAGGGTTTATCAAAGATTTCCTGACTAAAAAACTCAACGAGACATATTCTTTGCAAGTTGTAGAGGATCGTGATCCCACAAATCAAAGTTATGAAGATTTAGTGCGCTGAATACACATGAAGTTTAGTTCTTTGAAGGGGTGTGTCATTGATGCGACTAGTTTTCTAGTAGTGGAAGGGCACCTAATTGGCGGTATGGGCAAAAATCATAGGTTGGTGGCACAAAGGGAGTTAATCGATGAGCAGTACCTGGTGGTGCAAAGTAAAATTTCTAGCCTTGAAGAGGAAATGCTCGCATGGAAGATAGCTAGCAATGACCCCCTCTCTTCGAGCGAGCCCCCAATGAGGAACATCCCTGCCAAGGACAATTCTCTAATAGAATCTCTTTTGTCTGAGAATACACGACTCGCAGAGGAGATTGAGCCTGGAAGTTACAAGCCAAAGACTTTGAGGAACGTATTATCGAGTTTGAGGAAAAGATTGTTTTCCGCGAAGTGAGCCTCTATGCTCACATGCTTTCTCATGGCCTTCTTACTCCATATTTAATTAGAAGTGATAAAAAGCGGCTTCAATGGAACTGTGTGCAATTTTACTGTTTGTGTGTGCGACACTGTGTGCGATTTTGTGTGCAACTGAAAATTTTGACGCAACACCACTTCTTACTTCTTATTTTTCACCTTACCAGCCTGATAATGGTCACAAGAGGTGGAATTGGCCACCGGCCATGGCTTTTCCACCGCCAAGCCTCCTGACAGAAACCCCCCTGCCATTAGTAAGAGCTTCCTCCAAGCTCTGAACGCTAAACCCTCTCCACTCTTCACCTCTTTACCCGACACGCCTAATCTTCACCCTATCATAGAATACAAGGGCAAAATTGCTTTCATTCTCCCACTGGAGGAGGGTGAGTTACTGGCGTCTCACTACCAGAATGCTTTGGTTGGAAAGTTCAACAGAGGAAAGCCATCAATGGATACTCTTCAAGCCGCTTTTAAGTCTATAGGTTTCAAATAAAATTTCTAATTGGGATCTTTGGATTACCGCCACGTGCTTATCAGATTTCAGGATAGTGAAGACTATCAGAGATGCTGGATGAAGGGACAGTGGATGATTCAAGGTTCAATAATGAAAGTACAAAAATGGTCACCTGACTTCTCCCCTGTAGTTGAATCATCTGTTGTTCCAGCCTGGGTAACAATTCATAAACTCCCTATTCATTTCTATAATACATCCGCAATCATTGGTATGAGTAGTCAGATTGGTAGGTTCCTTAAAATGGACGTAGCAACTGGTGCACTGACTAGGCCATCTGCAATCAAAGTGTGTGTTGAGGCTGACCTTATGTCTCAGTTGCCATTTACCATAGTGGTTGGAATAGGTAGCAAAGTAGCTGAGTACCCTATTGAGTATGATGAAATGCCTGCATACTGTACTCAGTGTAGGATAATTGGTCATAGTAATGCTATGTGTAATTTCTTGCACCCAGAGCTGAGGAAAAAGCATCTTCCGATCCCCAGAATAAATGGAAAAAAGGAAAACAAACCCACAGATCAGGTGGAACCCCTTCATGCCTTAGATTCCCATCCTACATTGGTCTTAGATGTGGCAGAATCCTCGGGTCTATCAGCTTCCCAGAAGGAAGTAGGGTGTCTGTTACAACAAAGTAAGACAGGCCTTCATCAGAAAAATAATATGGTACAAGCCTTCCCTGATATTCATAAGAAAAGAACCGGTTCTTTTTATTCCCTGGATGCCATCTCTAAGCCTATTACAACCACAATTTGGAGAACGGAATCCTAGACAACGGAAAAAACTATCAAGATTTCAAATGCCTTCCAGTCCTTAGAAGCTTTAAATGAGGGAGATGATGAGGAGGAAGAAGCAGAAATTTTCCATGAAACACTGGAATCTCAAGAAACAAATGACAAGATCACAGACGAAACAGAATTTCCTCCCTCTGAAGAAATCAGCCCCCATGCCAGACACACAAAGCTCCCCAATACTTTAGTAAAAAATACACCTGTCACTCCTGATGCAGGTATCAACCATCATCTGCTGTTCATCACAGATGCTGGGCTGACTCAGGGGCCGAATCTTCAACCCCAGCCAGTTCCTACAGAGGTAAATAAGGGAGCTCAATCCACAACTGAACACAAAGGTATTTCAAAGCGCACAGCCAAAGTTTAGCACACATAAACCAATACCTATTTCATTTTTAGATAAACTTGATAAGAATCAGGATAAGCAATCAAAGAATAGTAAAGCCACTGCTGTTAAAACAAGAAACCTTAGATCCTCACAGAAAGCAACCACCACCAGTTTTAAATGATTAAATACAACATAATAGGAAATATGTTAGTTTGGAATGTTAGAGGCTACAAAACATCCTTGGATAGAATAAAATCTCTTATGATGTCTCACAAGATTGCTATTCTCTTTTTGATAGAGCCTTGGCATGAAAAAAAGAAAATAAACACTCTGATGCATGAGCTAGGATTCAAAAATGCTCTCCCTGCTGAAAATGCTAAAATAGGGATCTTATGGAACCATGATTTTAATGTAATCAGTTTAAAAGAGTCAGATCAATTTCTGCAGGCTAGAATTACTGAAATTTACTCATCAGTCAGTTGGAACTGCTATTTTATGTATGCTAGTGTAAATAGACAATCGGGGGAAGCTCTATGGAATGTCTAAAAAACCCCCCTCCAGAACCTTCTATATACATTGGAGACTTTAATACTGTGGCAGTATCAGAGTATAAAGGTAGGAAAACTCCCCCCACAAGAAGCATGAAAGATTTCAATGCCTTCATTAATAATCTGGACTTGCATGACATCCCCACTGTAGGAAATTCTTTTACATGGAGTAATAACAGATTTAGGAATAAATGTAAGGATCTTCTATTCCAGAGATTAGATAGGGGCATAAGCAATTTGGATTGGTTGGAACTCTTTCCAAATAGCTGAATTCAGGTACTAAATAGATTGACTTCTGAGCACTCTCCATTATTGCTGTCCATTTAATCTTTTGAAGAAATGGTTCCTAGGCCTTTGAGATACCAAAAAATGTGGACAAATAGACCAGACTTCCACAATTTAGTGGAAAGAAACTGGAATTTACCGTCCACCTCTAGAGGAATGTATAGATTAGTGCATAAGCTTAAGAGACTTAAGATTGACATTAAAGTTTGGAACATAAATACTTTTGGAAATGTCAATCAAAACCTGGTCGAAGCTGAAGCAAAAGTCAGTGATCTAGAAATAAAATTTCAACAGTCCCAAGCAGAGTCTGACTTAGCTGATCTCAATAAGTACAAAGCTTTACTTCTTAGATCCCAGAAAGAAAAAAACATTTTTTTAAACAGAAGGCAAGACTAAATTGGCTTAAACAGGGGGATGCAAATACCAGTTATTTTCACCACACCATCAGGGAAAGGAGAACTAGATCTAAAATCAGTAAAATCAAAGATGGAAATGGGACATAGATTACTGACCCACAGCTGATTAAAGATGAAGGAGTTAGATTTTTTAAGGAACTCCTTAATGAGGAGGCTCCTCAAAAAACTGGAACTTATCTGAAATTTTTTTAGGGGAAATTCCCTCTCTGATTACTGAACAACAAAATCAACTCCTGCTTGAATCTTTCAATATACAGGAATTGGAATTTGCTGTCTTTGACTTAAATAAATCAGGTGCTCCGGGATCTGATGGTTTCTCTGGTCATTTCTTCACATTTTTCTGGGAAACTATTAAAGATGACCTTCTGGAGGCAGCAAATGATTTTATAAGTGGTTGCATTATTCCTAAGGCCATCACAAGCACCTGGCTCACTTTAATCCCCAAAAAACCAATTCCAATTTCGTTCTTAGACTTCAGACCTATTAGTTTATCTAATTTTGTCAATAAAGTCTTCTAAAAAATGCTTATGGAAAGGATTAAACCTCTAATGCACAACCTAATCTCTCCTGAGCAAAGTGCTTTCATTAAAGGAAGGGAAATCACTGATAATGTCCTACAAATGCAAGAGATGACCAGGATGTTGTCCAGAAAATCAAAAGTTCCTAACTTAATAGTAAAACTAGATATGCAAAAGGCTTTTGATAGAGTCTCATGGCCATTCCTGAATTCCATTCTTCTCATTTTGGCTTTCACAGGAAATTTGTCAAACTTATTATGCACAACATATCTGCTGCAAATGTTTCTGTTTTAATCAATGGAGCTACTGCAGGTTTTTTTGCATCATCTAGGGGCATTAAACAAGGCGATCCACTTTCACCTTTTCTCTATAATTTTCTTTCTGAAGCTTTTGCCAGAGGATTAAAGAAACTTTTGAGCACAGGGTACCTTCAAAATTTTTCTCTTCCAAAGACTTGTGCTACGGTTTCACATTTAATGTATGCTGATGACACAGCAGTTTTTTTGAATACTAACACTAGAAACATGAAGAGGTTCAAAAAGTTCCTGATTGCTTATGAACAAACCTTAGGACAACAGGTCAATTTCTCAAAATTGGATTTTTTTGTATCCCACTAAACAAATCTTTCTACTGTTAACTCTGTAAAAAGGATTCTAGGAATGGAAAAAGGATCTTTCCCATTTAAATATCTGGGAGTTCCTATATTTTCTGGTAGGAATCTGCAGGTACACTACCAACCACTATTGGAAAGAATGGATAAATCAATCCATAATTGGAAGAACATATGGCTCTCTACTGCAGGTAAAATTATTCTGATAAATCACTGTCTTCTCTCAATCCCAACTCATATTTTTGCTGTTTTGAGTCCTCCAAAAATAGTTTTAAAAAAATGGAGAAAATGGCCTCTACTTTGTTTTGGGGGTATTCGGATAATCGGGATAAGAAAAAATGGAGGTCTTGGAAAAAGATGAGTGTACCTGTCGAAGAAAATGGGATAGGTTTTAGGGATTTAAAGGCAACTATTGATGCTTTTTCATGTAAATTGTGGTGGAAACTGCAACTCAACTCCATGCAATGGACCTCACTCTTATGGTCACTCCCTAAGTCTTACAAAACCTCTCATACGTGGTCCAGAATTTGTGCTATTACAGATAAAGCTAATAACAACTCCAGAGTAATACATGGAATCGGTGATTGCTCATTTTGGAATGCTAACTGGACTGGAGAAGGAGCTTTATTTTATAAATGGCCTCAAGGTAGAGACATCCCCTTTGTGGACATCTCACTTTGGTCATTTATTAACAACAAAGCATCTATCCTTCCTCAACTGGAGCAATTTTTGGCGACCAATTTGTGTTCTATTTTGTAGGAAGCTAGATTGGAATATACACATGAGGATAGGTTCATCTGGATGCCAGCTACAAATGGAATTTTCTCCATCAAGTCAGCATACAAAATTCTCAGACAGAGAAAGCCGAAAATCCTCCACTTTCAAAAGGTATGGTCCTCCTTTATTCCCAAAAAAATGTCAGTTCTTCTATGGAGAGCCCTGAATGGTTTACTTCCTTTTGACAACATTTTAAGAAGGTTAGGTTTCTATTTAGCATCTAAATGCCCTCTGTGTCAGAATCACAGTGACTCTTTAGACCACTTTTTCAACTCTTGCACCTCATCTAGTACTGTCTGGAACTGTGTAACTAATTTTTTAAAGATCCAACACAATTCTTTTCCAACCTTAAAGAGCAGAGTTGAATTTTATCTCTCTTTTAAGGCGGAATCCAGTATACAGTCTAATATCACCATTGCTGCTCTTCTTGTAACAATCTGGATTCTATGGATTAGAAGGAATAAAATCTTGTTTGATAATGATTCCTTCTCCTAAGAGGCTTGTATTCATGAAATAAAAGGCATGATCTATCAAATTTTCTCAGTGAATCATTTGATAGGTAATCTAGACAAGAACAGATACTGGACACAGGCAAACATTATTCCTCATATTCAACAAAAGAAAAGGAAATCTTTTACTGCAGTGAAATGGCAGAAACCCCTTACCGGATACAAGATAAATACAGATGCAACATGGATTACAGGGGGGTTTTTCTGCTCTAGCTGTGATAGTTAGGAATCGTGAGGGGAAAGTGGTTAAAATAAGGGTAAAATCTTTTCATTCCCCATCACCTTTACAGGCAGAATTGAAAGCCATCCAATGTGGATATGAGTTATATTCAGAATTGGATTTAAACAGATGTGAGGTGGAATCTGATTGTTTAGTGGCAGTACAGGGTATTCAAAACCCAAATACCTCACCCTGGAGGACTTTCTCTATTTGCCAATCTCTGAATTTAAAACATCATATACACCCAATCCAACACACTCCTAGAGAGGCTAACAATGCAGCTGATTTCCTTGCCAAATTTGCTCTAAATAATAACTTAAATGGGGACATAGAACTGAATTTAGCCCCTCATTTTCTTAAGGGACTCCTTTATCTAGATAGATGTGGAATCCCTTGGATTAGAGATGTCACCTGATATTATGCTGCATATGACCTTCTCATAGGATAGATACTACTGATGTGTTTGTGCAATTTGACAGGTTCTCATGTCCACTTCACATCTCTAATCTTGGCTGGTTAGAAAAGTAGTCCATTATTTTTGAGTCGCCGACATCGGAATGTTTAGTTTCCTGGCCAAGGGAAAGAAATAACACATGGGGTGGAGATTCGTCCATTTGGAATCGCAACTATCATATCGAGGGGACATCCGAGTGCTCAAGGGGATTCTCGTGTGCCCGAGGGGACTCTCGACTGCTAGATGGGACTTTCGGGTGCTCGAGGGAACTTTCGTGTACTTCAGGGAACTTCCGTGTGCTGGAGGTTACTTTCGTATGCTCAAAGGGACAATCGCATGCACAAGGGGACTACAGACTGCTCAACAGGATCTTTGACTGCTCGAGCACAGGACTGCTCGAAGTGACTTTCGATCGAGTGATCGAGGGAACTCTCGTGTGCTCGAGGGAACAATCGTGTGCTCGATGTGGCATTCGTGTGCTCAAGGTGGCATTCGTGTGCTCGAGGGAACAATCGTGTGCTCGATGTGGCATTCGTGTGCTCGAGGTGGCATTCGTGTGATTGAGGGGATAATCTCATGGTCGAGGGGTCAATCTCACGCACGAGGGGACTACAAACTGGTCGAAGAGATTTTTGACTACTCGATGGCATCATCGACTGCTTGACGGGATCTTCGACTGCTCGAAGGGATCTGCGACTGCTCGAAGGGACTTCCGACACCCATGGGCTCGAGAGGTCCCCCGTGTGCTCGAACACACCCGTGTGCTCGAGGGGGCTACAGTGTGTTCGAGGGGTCCTCAATGTGTCCAGGACTTATGTGTGATCGAAGGGACTCCCGCGTGCTTGTAGCAACTTTTGGCCGAACGCATGCATACTAGATCAATTCTTTTGACAGTTTACACTTATGGATCTCACTGACTGGTAGTTGCTTGGACAAAGTAATGAAATAACACTTGATGTGGAGTTTCTCTACTTTGAAACTGCAACTACCTCCTCTACATTCCGCACATATATAGACTCATAGATAGTAGTATCTGATCATACTTTTGGAGGCAAGGTTGTTTCCTTTTGCAAAAACTTATTTGATGATGGCTCGCTCATTTTGGCTTGGGGTACCAATATATTAACCCTCACCCTTAGGTGCTTTCACTAAAAAAAAATTAGAATTGATCAGCTTCCAGAATTTCTACTCAAGGTCTCTCGATACTGGATTAAGAATGTCAACGTCTATGAGAATGGAACCCCTCACCAGAAAAAAAGCCTATATTCTTGATTGGTTGGCGGAATTGAATGTAAAGGGTTTCACCCCCTTGAGTTATCATTCCACTCCTCGATCACAAAAATCTGATGTTAAGGAAGCTGAGAAACATCCTGCACTCTCAAGCAAAGCTACTAAGGGATCTTCCACGAAATGTAACAAGAGTGTCGGATCTTCCTCGAAGGGCTTGTTTAACCCTTCCATAAAGAATTGGGGCCCATTGCACGCCTGGATCCTTCTAAGTATCCAGAGGAAGAGAAGGTGAAGGATATTCAGAGAGCCGCTGGCATCAAGATGGAAGAACTCGAACTCCTGGAGGCAAAGGTGAAGGGCCTACTCCTTCCATTGAAGATCTGTTTCAGGAGGGGTTTTCCCTAGCTAAATGAATGAATTTTGTGTAACGTCTTGTACCAAAATGTACTTTTATTTATTAATGATAATATCAAGACCTATTTTGAGTCTCACTCCTAGAAAATGCAAGTAGAGTTCCTCGACGCACTGTTGTTAGCGCCAGTGGGCTTTTAAAAATTGTAATGGGATTTAAGTTGCATGTGTGTATACTTCTTTGTAAATTTTAAGTTCCAAGTATTAGTGCCACACGCAACTTTCTTATGTAGAAACGTTATAATCGTCTTACATGGGTAGGATTTGAAAAATTCAAAGAAACAAGCATGTTACCCATGTTTGGTGTTTCCACCTACATCCTGCAAATTTTCTCCACTAGCTTATCATTTTGAGAGAAAAAAAGTAGCCCAACTCGAACCTCAGCCTTAGCTGGAAACATTTCATAGAGTGGCGCTTAAGAGCAAACCACTCAAACATTATCTAGAGTGCTGCTTAAGAGCAAACCACTCGAACATCATCTAGAGTGCCGCTTAAGAGAAATCCATTCGAACATCATCTAGAGTGCTGCTTAAGAGAAAACCACTCGAACATCATCTAGAGTGCTGCTTAAGAGAAAACCACTTGAACATCATCTAGAGTGCCACTTAAGAGAAATCCACTTGAACATCATCTAGAGTTTGGCTAAAGAGCAAACCACTCGAACATCATCTAGAGTGTCGCTGAAGAGCAAACCAGTCGAACATCATCCAGAGTGCCGCTTAAGAGCAATCCACTCGAACATCATCTAGAGTGCCACTTAAGAGAAAACCACTTGAACATCATCTAGAATGCCGCTAATGAGCAAACCACTCAAACATCATCTAGAGTGCCATTTAAGAGCAAACCACTCGAACATCATCTAGAGTGCCGCTTAAGAGCAATCCACTCGAAAATCATCTAGAGTGCCTCTTAAGAGAAAAACACTAGAATATCATCTCAAGTGCCACTTAAAAGAAAACCACTCGACTACCATCTGAGCGCTGCTTAAGATTGAACAAGTCGAATATCATCTTGAGTGCCACTTAAAAGCAAAGCACTCGTCAGAACTGATAGTATTTTCTCAGATTGGTGATGTTCCACCTTGTTGGCACTTAAACCCAATTCATTTTCTCGAGAACATAGCTGCCACCCAGATGTGATTCGATCACTTTATAGGGTCCTTTCCAGTTTGCAGCTAACTTCACTTCTGGTTCCTTTCTACTCTTCTCATTTTTCCTCATTGCCAATTCTCTTGGGTTGAAAAACACCTTCTTTACCCTTCTATCGTGGTATTTCATTACCCGTTCTTTGACCCTGGCTTTGTGTAAAGAAGATAGCTCTTGATTTTCTTCCACCATGTTGAGATCCAGACACCAATTTTGTTGGTTACTTGTCTCATCCGTAACGGTCATAATTCTTGGGCTTGGAATGCCTATCTATATGGGGATTAAAGTTCTCGAGCTGTATACTAGGCCGTAAGGTGTTTCACCTGTGGCGGAAGACTTGGATGTTCGATATGCCCACAACACATTAGGTAATTCCCATATCTAATTACCTTCTTCCCTCTCAAGCCAGACTCTTATGCCATTCACTATCGTCCTATTGGTTACCTCTACCTGTCTGTTAGCTTCGGGTGATAAACTAACGTCACCTTTTGTTTAATTTGGTACTTCTCGTACCACCTTTTGAATGGATCCCGAGAAAACTACATTCTGTTATCTCTGATGATCGTCTTGGGAATTCTAAAATGACATATAATGTTCTTCCAGTAGAAAGCAGTAACTATTTTCCCCTTATATTCGTCAAGGGCTCAGCTTCAACCCACTTCGTGAAGTAGTCAATAACCACTATGAGGTACCTGAATTTCCCTGGTGCTTCAGGAAAAGGACATACCAGGCTAATCCCCCATGTATCAAAGGGACAAGAATTATAAATGCTCCTCATCTCCTCTTGGGGAATATGGATTATGGGAGCATGTTTTTGGCATTGATAGCAAGCTTGAATGTATCGGTTTGCATCATCAAATATCGTTGGCCAATAGATTCCTGCTCGAATGAGCCTCCTCGCCATTGATATGCCACTTGGTGGTTTTCGTAAATTCCTTCGCGGACCTCCCTATGAGATGATCGGCTTCTTGAGGGTTAACACACCGAAGAAACGACTGCAAATGACCTCTTTTTTATAATACTCCTTCTTGTATCACATAAATTGGAGCATTCACCCTTATCTTTCTAGCATCAACCTCATTTTTAGGTAGGACACTCTCTCAAAGATACGCAACTATCAGAGTCAAGCAAGTATCTTCCACTTCCACCGCCATAATCAAAAGCTCTTCAAAAATTTGTTTGTTTAGGGATTCCATGAGCAATTGCTTTTGGAATTGGGTTCCTAAATCTGAAGAAGCAAGCTTACTAAGGGCATCATCTGCTTTATGATTGCTTTCCCTCGGGACCTGCATTAGAGTATAAGATTTAAAAGCTTTCAGGAGATTTTTTACTGCCTCGAGGAATCTTTACAGGTTACATTCCCTGGCTTCATAATCCCTGTTCACCTATTGAACAACGATATGAGAATCACTAAAAACCTCCAAGCCTTCCACCTACAACTCCCTTGCTCAGTGCAACCCCGTTATCAGGGCTTCGTACTCAGCCTCATTGTTAGTCGCCTTGAATGAAAAGTTCAACGCATAAGGGTAATTTTTTCCATTGGGACTGATTAATAGAACCCCAGCTCCACTTCCTCCCAAGTGTGATGAACCATCCACATATAGCTTCCATACTAGGCGCAGCCCCCTTGCTAGGCACAACCTCATTATCAACATTTCGTACTTGGCCTCATTGTTTGTCGCCTTGAATGCAAAGTTAAATGCATAAGGGTAATTTTTTTCTTGCTTCTGCCTCTCGAGTAGAGTCCTGGTACACGATGGGCTCTATAGTTTCCATAATGAAATATGCCAGCACCTGGCCTTTAATTGCAACTCGAGGCTGATACTAGATGTCATGTTCTCCCAATTCCATTGCCCACTTCATCATTCTTCCCAAAATTTTTGGTTTCAATAGAATCTACCAAATTTGGTGGTTCGTGAGTACCACTATCTTGTGACCATGGAAGTAGGGCCGCATTCTTCTGGACGCATGCACGAGGGCTAGAATCAACCTCTCTAGGACGGTATGCCTCGCTCCAACCCTTGCAAGGCACGACTGACAAAGTAAATATAGTGTTTCACCTTTTCCTTCTCTTTCACTAAGATCACACTAACTTCCAGAGGAGACGCAAAAATGTATATGTATAACGTCTCATCTTTATCGAGCTTTATCAAGGTAGGTAGTTTTCCCAAGTGCTCCTTCAAATTCTTAAATACCTCATTGCATTTTTTAGTCCACTCAAATTTCTTTACCCTTGTAAGAACATCAAAAAAGGGTAGGTGTTTCTCCGCCCCCTTCGAGAGGAACCTACTCAGTGCTGCTACAAAGCCCGTGAGCTTTTGTACATCTTTTATCGATTGCTGAGATCTCATTCTCATCATGGCCTCAAACTTCTCTGGGTTTATGTAGATACCCCTTTTCGAGACCATTAATCTGAGTAATTTCCCTGCTTCTACACCTGTAACAAATTAGGATGGATTTAACTTCAAATTAGCTCCCCGAAGCCCGCCAAAGGTTTCTTCCAGATATTTTAAGAATTCCCCATGACTTCTACTTTTCACGACCATAACGTCCCCATAAATTTCCATGTTCCTCCCAATTTTCCCCTTGACAAATTTATCAACTAACCTCTGGTAAGTAGCCACAGCGTTCTTTAGCCCAAACGGTATCTTTTTGTAACAATATATGCCTACATCTGTAATGAACGATGTTTTCTCCTTATCATTCTCTTCCATGAGTATTTGATGATACCCTTTGTGCGCATCAAAGAAGGCCAAGATCTAATATCTAGTGATGGCTTTCACCAGTTTGTCGATTGGTGGCAACGGGTAGCTGTCTTTGGGGCAACATTTATTTAGATTGGTGAAATCTATGCACATTTGCCAAGCTCCATCATATTTTGGAACCATAACTGGATTTGCTATCCACTCCGGGTAAAACACCACCTTGATAACATCTACCTTCAACAACTTTTCCACCACTTCTTTAATTTCCCCAGCTCATTCGAGAGCAAACACCCTTCTCTTTTACTTTATTGGCCTTATTGAAGGGTTGATATTCATCTTATGCAACGCCAAATTTGAGGGTACCCCGGTTAGATCAGAGGTGTCCCATGAAAATACATCTTCATACTTTCCCAATAGATCTTTCAACATTTCCTTGGTATCCTCGAGAATAAGTTTTCCAACGGCTACTGATCCCATGTCTCGGACTGGCATCTAAATTGTATCAACCAACCCCACATATATATTCACCGTTCTACCTCTCTCTATTTTCTCGCTTCTCTTACTGCAGTAAGGTTACACTTTCGAGCTATAGTCTGGTCATCTCAAATGGATGCCACCCCATTCTCGGTTCGAAACTTCATCATAAAGTGATAAGGTGACCAGACTGCTCGAGCCTGGCATATCCACGACCTTCCTAAAATGACATTGTATGGGGATGGGCATCAACGACAGTGAAATTACATCTGATAGCTACCCCTTTTTCATTGCCCACTACGCAAACTGATATAGTTATCTCTCCTAGGGGGAATATTGTGTTTCCAGTGAATCTAGATAAAGGTGAGGTTAACATTTTGAAGTTGCCGCACCCTATATCCAGGTGATCAAAACAATCATCAAACATTACTTCTACCCCACTTCCATCATCAATGAATACCCTTCTTATAAAAAATGTTCCAATAACTACCGAAATCACCATATGATCCGTATTAGGTGTTTGATCCAACACTGCATTCACTTCCGAGAAGGTGACGGTCTCATTTGGCCGAAACCTTTTGTGGCTAGGTTATTCCGCAATGACCTTTCGAGCTTCTAATTTTATCACGGCATTTGAAAATCCCTCTCCCACTATACCATTGATGACATTGATCACTCTTCGAATAGGTGGGTTTCCCCCATTTCGGTTATCCTGATTGCCCCCATGTTGCTCTTGTGGTCTCTCCTATCTTCCCTCTTACCCCCTATCTCAGGCTACCTGCTCTTGAGGCCTTCTGTCTCCCCTGCCCTCATTGTTTTGATTGTTCCTCCTATAAAGTTGCCATTGGTTTATTCGAGGCCTTAGAGGTGCAGCCTGATTCCTGGGCCCTTGCCCTCGAAACTGCCCTTCCCACTCACACCTCTCGATCTCCATCCTCAGCTGCATGCAGTCATTTGTATCATAGCGGTAGTCCTTATGATCAGAATACTGATTCATTTCTCTCTTGGCCGTTATCAAGCTATGCGAATTCTACAGAGGAGGGGGTGGTCGAAACAATTCTTTATGTATACTTAAGATATGTGCAGGAGTTGTCTCTCTAAGTGTTGGTGGCAATGTAGCATACCTCTCGAATGGTGTTCATATGGGCTCGATCGACCTTTTCCCTCTAGGGTGTACGTTTCTCCCTATTTTATTTGTAAGGCTATCTCTTTTCTTTCTGGCTGCCTCTTCTACCCTCGAGTATTGCTCTCTGACATCCTTGAGTTTTTTGCAAGGGCTTAGGAGTACTGGTACTTAGCTTCTTGTATAATTCCAGGTTTTGCATTCTCAGCAAATATCCTTAGATTACTTCATTCTCCATTGTCTCTATAACCCCCAGGCTCTCGTCCACGTATATATGATAAAAAGCCTCTGTGCTTTCCCATGTAATCTACTTTGTCTGATAGAGATCTAGAAATGTGTTTGTAAAACTTTTCTTCTGCCCGTACTGACTTAATAATGCTTCACTAAAGTGCCGATACGAATGGAGTGAGCCCCTCGGCAATTTGTTGAACCACTCATGTGCCTTTCTTCTTAGGTAGTTTCCTACTAGTTTACACGTTAACTTCTCATCAAAGTCCCTCAAACTCATCAGACCCAGGAACGTCTGGATGAATTCTCGAGGTTTTATCTCCCCACTGTATGTGGGAAGTCCTTCTGGGGGTTTTACTTCTATTGGCCAATGAACCTTGATAATCACCGAGTTGAACATGCACCCTGCAACCTTGCCAAGAGGCCCGATCAACCTATCCAACTCCCCTTTTGTGGATTCACTTGCATCCGAGGGGGGTTCTTGTTGCCCCCTTGTGAAGTTCATACCCCTATCGTGGACTCCCAATTTCAGTGGATAAGGGGGTTATCGCCCCCATACTCTAGATTTTTCCAAGGCTGTCCCAAACCCGAGTAGCCTGGTAACTGGCCATAGGGATTGTAATGCCACTGATAAGCCATCATCCCCTGAATTCCTGTACTTCCATGTCCTTGAGCAAATGGGGCTAGTGAAGACATAGGGTACGCCAGTCCTTGCGAGTAGCCTGGGACGGAAGGCTGAGGCCTCGCCTGAATTTTCTCCCCAGTATACATGTGATAAGGATAAGCTATTGCCAGCTGAGAAGGCAACCCCATAGTTATTCTCACGGGTGAAGGTGGCAGCATACCATGCGCGACTCTGTCATCTCTCAGATGGGGGGTAACTCGATACCCTACTGTAGCTAGGACTTGCGCAGCTCGCTCTACATCTTGGTTTGGGACTACTGTCTCTATGTTCTGATCGCCTTGCATTCCTTGGCCATAGGCTTCCATATAGGAATCTTCCGAAACATCTGTGAACCTTCCACCTCTTTCATCTCTCGGGCCAGCTGACCCCTCCTGAACGGGCTCGAAGCCTTTATGTTCTTGCTCTTTGATTACTTCCATGCATCTCGAGGATCCCAACACATCCTCTCGTGTTGGTGCCACGATACTCGAAATGAACAAGCCTAAAGTTTGCGTATCTTCGTGGTCTGCTTCGTTATTCCCATTGCTCTCTTGAGGATTAACCATACATATGTCCTCGGCATCTGCTTCGTTATGTGTTCCTGAACCCTTTGTTCTTGACTTTCGGGATGGCCTAGCTCCCGTATCCTCCAACCTTCGCGGAGACCCAGCTCCTGTACCTATGAACCCTAACCTTTCACTCATTCGAATAGCCGCAGACATAGAATCTCAAAAACCAAGGATCTGGCTTAGTCATCCCCACAGACGATGCCACTTGATGCGTCTCGAACGACCGACCAGTTCTTGGGCTTAAGCTCTTCTTGAACCAACATGCAATAAAACTCTCCCTGGGGGTTCTGGGGGTCAGTCCTCCGATGCTTAAATCAGTCAAAGAGTTCAAATATGATTAAGACAGAATGAATGCACAAATGAATGTTTACCTTGTATTTATACCATGTGCCCTAAATACCAGTTTCCTTATTTATCGTCATCATTATCCTTTTAATACGATAATTATTCCTGGATATTTAATAATATCTTGGTTGGTCCCCCATCCCCATGGGTCAATGCACCTCTTGGGCCTAACCTTTATCAATTATGCCTTCAAGTGTTCAAACAATTCACATACTTTTATAACATCACTAGGAAGTACTCCCTCTGTCCTAGTTATTTTTGTACTTGTCACTATTTATTTAGTCAAACTTTGTTACTTAGAAAAGTGAATTTCAAGTAACACACATAAAATGATATATTATCATATGTGATATCATTATAATCGTGTTAACATATATTTTTATAACATTATTTTTTCATCATTTTTAAATGTGCATATTTAAAGATATTAATGACCAAAATTACTTCTGGTCAATATGAAAAGGTCAAAATTTACAGAAATAGCTGAGACAAACGGAGAATGCAATCTACCGCTCTTGTTTTCATATGTAACTACAGTCATTGTTGCATCAATGATTCAATATCAACGCTATTAGGGATACCAGCGAAAACCACATCCCTCCAAACATCCACTTGTATGCAACCAAATCCGAGCCAATGTAATCCTCGTGATTTTACCAAAAGAGAAAGGACTTGAAATAAATCTGCCCGATTACCACCACCTTCGGGAAGATTGATGGTGAGTTTTATCCAAGAGTCTTGCACGCCATACTCTTATATCACCCAAACATCAACAATGCTCTTGAATGGACTTGAAATAACCACCATAGCAAGACAGCCTCCCAAAACAAGGAGTCTGCCGTGCCATTTATCTCGATAAACACTTCTAAGAGATGGTACGTTTTCAAATCTCACTGGCCAAACTGAAAGCAGCAATCTTAGGAACATGGATTCCAGTCATAGACAACCAATGTAAATTTTCATTTTACATGAACTCTGGGAAAAACTGCTTGGAAGCCGTGCGAGAAATCCCGATACTTCTCCAAGTTTTCGTTTTAAGACTATAGACATGTACAAGAGTAATAGTGTTGGTGGTCCTTACAAAAAAGCACTACAGTTTTGTAATCATCGTTAGAAATAGCCTAAACCATACATGTAATAACTAAAACCCGAAAGTTTCAAAGATTCTAAAGGGATTGATCAGATGAACAATGTTCTCATCATCAATTCCTTTTTATCTCTCAAACTCTTTAATGTTTATCACTTCCTTGACAAGTGCCAAACCATGACATGAACCCTCCACCCTAGTCCACCTATTCGGTTAAAAAAGCGAGAAACTTACCTTTGTTTGAACACCATTACCACCACTTTCGGAAGTGAATGTTGAGATGTAAAGAGAGCCAACAGAAGAACCTGTGACAACGATCTTCTCAGGGTCTTGGATGTGGAAGTTGAGGTGGGCTTTTAGCGAGTCCAGGGCCCGAGAGGAAATATCGCCATGACTTTGACAGGCACTTAAATTGACCAACTGATTTAACAGGTAGGCAATGAAGTATGTGGGTGGGGATGAGGTCTTCAGGAAGAATTGGATAAAGCAGTTCAGACACTGTGACATGAACTTTGATGAAGAAGACTAGTAGATATGTGCAGGGTAAGGTATCCTGCACCTGTTTGACAAATTCTTACTATGTTGGAAATCTTGACGTTGTTGGTTTGACTGGTTTAACTAGCTACTTTTCCAAGCAAAATTAAGCAAGAATCTCCCACATTTTGAGTGTTCTCTGCAGAATTTCTTCGGCTTATAGAGATGGAAGAGTAACAGCGGACCGAAAGACATGAACATGATACTTGACATGTTACAAATATGCAACTTCACAAAATAATATACATGTTAACAAGAAATTGCACATGCCAAGGGGGCATTCTTAAACCAGGGTAACAGCTTTGTTGAAGTTGCACATCAAGAACTCAACTAAATTCTAAGCATAATCAAAGACATTCTAAGCTAAGTTTTAGGTCGCAGAACTTAGATAGCTAATAAACTATTTGAACTAAGCACATTCTGAGCATAATCATCGACATAAATGGTAGAGAGGCATACAGGATGAGAGTAAATCACCAAGGCCTTTTCACCATACGCATCAGTCCGACACAAAAACATTCCTCTTAATAATTAGGAGACAAAAGACTCCCTCTAAAGGTCTGTACCCCGGAAAAACCAACTGAAAAATCAGCAATAACCCTATCCCTCAAAACTCCATTTCTCCGGTTATATGTGACCAATTTCAGTCCATTCTTACACAGGACAATCTCGTCCTCTCTCAATAGACAAATAGCTTCAAATATCGAATCCCCATCAATCCTTTTGCCGATGATGGCGATTTTGGTCCAAGAATCTTGCACACCATTCTCGTTCATCACCCAAACGTTAATACAACCCAGGTGTGTTTCATACACCAAAACAAGACATCCTTCAATAGCCCTAATTTCAGCTGTATATGTTCCATTGAATTCAACACTGTTTGGAAGTGGTATTTCCTCAAATTCCTCATTAGCCAAATTGAAAGCAACCAATACCCAACCAGAGTTCATATTCCTAGAACCAGAAAAGGCCAACCAATGTATCCGGGCATTTAGAAGCGCTCCAGGAACAACATTATGTGGGAAATTTGCAAGTCTTCTCCAGGTTTCCATCTTCACACTGTAAGTGTCCACGGTTCCTTTTTTTGAAATGGATACAATTGTGTAATCATCCTTCAAACTATCATAGCACATACCATAAGTGCAATACTTAGAATCAGGGCGATGCGTATTAAAGAATGTATATATTACTTGTAATTGTAATTATATTCTATTACATTTTCCTAGTATGTATGGGTATTTTGTACCACTATATAATGTACCATGAAATCATGAATACAAACACAGATTATTACCATTATTTTCTACATGGTATTTGAGCCTAAAATCCTGAAACCCTAAAGAAAATTTTTCGCTGCTTTCCCGAGCTCCAACCGTCACCCGTCAACTGCGTGTTGACCTCACACGCCGCCGTCCCCGCAACTGCTGTCACTCGCCGTTGCTCACTGACCGCTGCAATGCCACTGGTTGCCGCAATCCGTACTTCTGTCCTTGCGTTTGTTGTTGCTGATGCACCGATCCCGCTTCCCACGCACCGTTGCCATTTTCTCCACGCGCCGCCACGTCCTTCCGATCCGTCGCCAGTTGTTGCACTTGCCGCTGATCCTACTGATTTGACACTATGTCTGCTCTTGGAAGTGATGTTGTCCAGGCACGTATCGCTACTAAATCTGAGGCTACTAAACTTCAGGACATGAATGACTATGAGGTAATTGCGACTTTACTGAAACAGTTGGAGTTGCAATCAAACCCTAAGATAACTGTTCTTGTTGGTCGTTTGTCGATTGACCCCAACTTCATTGGCTCTTCTGACGGACCTGGTTTGGTTATTGCACCCACCATCCTGAAGGGTCAAGAGAATTACCTTGAATAATCTGATGGGATTTGCCGTGTTATGCTTGCTAAGCATATGATTGGGTTCATTGATGGATCCATTACTAAACCTCGGGATGATCATCCTGATGCTGCTTAGTGTCTTGTTGTTAATACTACTCTTATCTGCTGGATCTTGCAAACCATGGATTCGACATTGCGATCTTCTACGAGTTCTTTTGCCATAGTTAAGGAATTGTGAAATGACCTTAAGGGCCGTTTTACTCTTGGTGATGGTATGAAAAATTTTCAGATGCTGGAAGATATTCAGATGTGTAGGCAAAATGGTCAAACTATCGTCGATTACTTTGGCATACTGAAGAAGCTGTTGGAGATTACAATTCCGTCCGGTCTTTTTTAGTTTGCGATTGTGAAGCTATGAAACTACTGTGCACTTGTAATTTTGCTGCATGCACCTTCCCTAAGAGAGAGAAGGATTTGATTTATCAATTCATCTCTATTCTCGATGAAGACTATCACATTTTGAGATCACATATCATGAGTCTTGATCCACTGCCTTCAGTCAATCGTGTGTATGTGCTTGTGATCCAGGAAGAGAATCACCGAGTTATCATCTAGTCTCGCAAGTCTTATTCCGATTCCTTGGAATATGCCGCTAGATGCCCACCACCTACGGGTTCTTCAAAAATTATTTGAACAGCTGATCTTAAGAATCTCGTCTGTACACATTGTCATCGCAAGGGTCACGACAAAGCTTCTTGTTTCCAGATCACGGGCATTCCAGAATGGTTCAAGGAGTTGAGGGAAAAAGCCAAAGCCACCAAGAAGACGATGCCAGTTTCTCGGCCAACCGCCACCATGATCCCTCCAATTTCGCTGCCGTTCGCAGGTGCTGCTGTGTTGCAGCCAGGGCTTGCAGCGGCAGCTTCCAATGGTAGAGTTCTTACTCGTGCTGACTTTGGCCTTTCCCTGTCTGATGACCACTGGAGCACGACCATGCATTTATTTAATCATTTTAACTCTCTTTCCGACCATGGGCCAGGTAAGTATACTATGCCTTGGATTCTTGATTCGGGAGCCTCATAGCACATAACTTGTGACAAGGGTTCTCTTAGTGATATTATTACTGCTATTGATACTATGAATGTTATACTTCTCAGTGTTGTCTACTACACAATACCGTTCTATCTGCTTTGATGATATTACCCCTTAATAATGTGCTATATATACCTGCTTTGCGATGCAACTTATTATCTTGCTCTAGAATGTTATCTGCATTAAAATGTCTATCTTTGTTTACTGGAAATTATTGCATTTTACAGAAAATCAGTACGAGGACTTTGATTGGCATGGGTGAACAAAAAGGGGGGTGGGGGTTACTTGCTTTGTCTGCTGGATACTCGTGTCTGCCCTCCTATCCTGCAGTCTTTTCCGATAGTTTCTTCTATGTCTTCTTCAGATTTCTAGCATCAGTGCCTTGGACATCCTTCCTGTACGGTGTTGTCTTCTGTTTCTTCTATTGATTTTAGCTCAAATAAGACTTTTGTTCCTTGCTTTGTATGCTATAGGGAAAAACAGACTAGACATAGTTTTTCTTTTAGTTCTTCAAATTCTAATGCATTACTTGAATTAATACATTGTGATGTTTGGGGTCCTTAAAGAACACCATCTTCTAGTGGTGCATTTTATTTTTTAACAATAGTTGATGATTATTCCCGAGCTGTTTGAGTTTATTTGTTAGTAGTTAAGTAAGATGCAACTTCTAGATTTATAGAGTTGTGTGCCTTAGTCAAGAACCAGTTTGGCCGATCTGTATTGCGTATCCGAGCTGACAACAACACTGAATTTTCGCCTTTGCGGTCCTACTTTGGTGAAACTGGGATCATTTTTGAGACATCTATAATTGATACACCACAGAAGAATTCCCGTGTTGAACGTAAGCATTGCCACTTGCTAAATGTGGCACGTGCATTGTGTTTTCAAGCTAATCTGCCAGTTGATTTTTGGGGAGAAGGTGTTTTTACTGCTGCTTACCTGGGTAACCAAAAACCGACAAAACATCTCAATGCCCGTTCTCCTTTTGAGATGTTCTATTGACGAGCTCCAAATTACACACCTTTGAAGAATTTTGGATGCTTGTGTTTTGCTACTTCTATTCCCAGATATCGTGACAAGGTTGCACTAAGATGTCGGCGATGTTTGTTTCTTTGTTATCCTGCTGGAACGAAAGGTCATCGCCTTTATGACCTAGAATCCCGTGCTTTCTTTAAAAGTTGGGATGCCAATTTTTTTAAAGACTGATTCCCCTATGTGAAAGCTCCAACATCGGCCTCAGCAGTGGATCCCGGGGGCACCACCACCTCACCGCCAGCCGATCTCGCCCCTGCCACCACGCCTCTACCGCCTGCCACTACTCCAACTTTGCAGCCTGGCCCGCAATCGGCCTTGTCCTCGACCTACTTTACCGGTTTGACCAGAAAATGCGCATCCCGAGATGCCACTGCCGCAAGTGCTTCACACACTACCGGCGCCCAGCGTTCAAGCAGCGCCGGCCTCTCTTTCTGCTCTGTCGCTTGACACAGTATATCCGGCACCAGATAGTTTAATCCATCACCTGCTTTTTCTTGCTCTGCCGCCTCCTTCTCCAATTAATTTGACGTTGCCTCCAGCCGTCGAGCTGCATCCTCTCCGACAGAGTGTCCGTAATCGCCGACCTCCTCCATACTTGGAAGCCTATGACTGTGATGATTATATTTGTGCTCTTATTACTGAAGACCCCCCTACTGCTACAATCACTCATGCGCCATCACTATCCTCAGGTATTCTCTATCCTCTTACTGATTACGTAAATTGTGATAAATTTTCTAGTACGCATTCTAGTTTTTTGGGTGTAGTAACTTCTATTGCAGATCCCACTACCTATTATGAGGCGTCAAAGCATGCTCATTGGCGAGATGCTATGACTGAAGAGCTTATTACGCTTGAGCGCAATCAGACTTGGATAATGGCTTTTCTACCTCTGGACAAGACTGCAATTGGTTCAAATTGGTGTACCGTACAAAGTTCAAATCTGATGGTACCATTGAACATCATAGGATGCGCCTAGTGGTTCTAGGGAATCGTCAAGTTGAAGGGATTGACTATACGTAGACATTTACTCCGATTGCAAAGATGAGTTCAGTTAGTCTATTCTTGTTTATTGCAGTTATTCGTGGTTAGGAACTGCATCAGATGGATGTGCATAATGCTTTCCTGCACGGTGATCTGCATGAAGAGGTTTCATGCGACCTTCACCAGGCTATCCTGCGCCACTTGGACAGGTATGTCGCCTTCAGAAACCTCTTTATGGTCTTCGTCGGGCTCCTCAAAATTGGTTTGTGAAACTATCTCAGGCTTTACGTGCATTTGGCTTTGTTCAAAGTAAAGTAGATTACTCTCTATTTTCTTTTTTCCGTGGTTAGGTATCTTTGCATGTACTGGTTTATGTGGATGATTTGGTTATTGCTGGTAGTTCTTCGTCGCTCATCACTAAATTCAAGAAATACTTGAACTCTTGTTTTCACATGAAAGATCTTGGTTTGCTTAAGTATTTCTTGAGTGCATAAGTATTTCTTGGGTATAGAGATTGTTAGAAGAGCGGTGGGGATGTTTCTTTCACAACGAAAATATGCCCTGGGCATTTTATCCGATACAGGTTTATCTGCATCTAAACCAACTGACTTTCCAATGGAGCAACAACACGATCTGGCGCGTGTTGAGGGTCCGCTTTACCATGATCTTGAGCAGTACCAGCATTTTGTTGGGTGCCTGATATACCTCACTATCATGTGTCCTGAGCTTAGTTATTCTATTCACACACTTGCCCAGCTCATGAAGTCTCTTTGTGTTCCTCACTGGCAAGCTGCAGTTCGCGTATTGCACTACTTGAAGAGTCATTCTGGTCAAGGTTTATTTCTCTCTTCCCGTAGTGCATTATAGTCGACTGCTTACTGTGATTCTGACAGGGTTGCTTGCCTTATTACCCGACGTTCTCTTTTCGAATACTTTGTTATGATTGGCGATTCTCCGGTTTCCTGGAAGACTAAGAAGCAACCTACAGTTTCTCAGTCTTCTACTGAAGCAATGTATCGTGCTATGGTTGTTACCTGTTGTGAGTTGTTATGGCTTAAGTCTTTGCTTAAAGACTTGGGGGTTGCACACACTCCTCCTATGCGTTTGTTTTAGACAGTCAATCTTCTTTTCTTATTGAGGCAAACCCTGTGTTCCATAAACGTACGAAACATATCGAAGTTGATTGTCTATTTGTTCGAGATCTTGTGCAGTCTGGAACTATTGTCACTCATCATATCTGCACAACTGATCAACCCGCGGACTTGTTCACCAAAGCTGTTGGACGTAACCAGTTTCATTCATTACTTGGCAAGTTGGATATTTCTGATCCTCATGCTCCAACTTAAGGAGTATTAAAGAATGTAGATATTACTTGTAGTCGTAATTGTATTCTATTACCTTTTCCTAACTTGTATAGGTATTCTGTACCACTATATAATGTACCCTGAGATCATGAATACAAACACAGATTATTACCCTTATTTTCTACAATGCGGCATTTCCACAGCTTCTAAGGTAACATGATTCATCAAAATGTTACGACACTCATCTTTTTCTTTTAATAGCAGGGAAACTAAACCATAACCTGATGCTCCCATATCAATCCATGCTTCTTCATTTTTTATAGGAAAATTTACCGTTCTTAATATGCCGTCATTGCTGCAGCTTTCAGTTATGAATTTTAAGATGTGAAGAGCTTGTTCAGAAAACGAAACTGTGAACATGAGGTCTTCAGGGTCATGAATGTGGTGCTTGAGGTGTGCTTTAACAAAACTAGGGCTGAAGAGTAAAAACCACCATGGCTTTGAAACACACTTAAAACGACATATTGACTTGACAGGAAGACGCAATAGTATGTTGTAAAGTCTAAATTTATCTAGTTGGTAATTTGTGGAAATTATGCAAATATGGAATTGTTGTGTTGAAACATCAAAGAAGGAATGATTGAGATTTATGGAAGTTTGCGAAGAAAAGAAAATATTCCGTCCATGGAGTTTAAATTCAAAACATATCAATTCCTATGAGATTAGATTTCATTTATGAAAATTGGAATTGATTTGATGAATATCCTTTGTGGTAGGATTTGGACGGAATATATTAATTCCTTTCTTTAAGGGATTAGATTTGGTAATTTCTATCTCCAATGGATTTGATTGTACTCAAAATATTATGTGGAGAAAGAATTATATTTGTACATGACTTCATGCATATCAGAATTGGAGATGGAATAAACTTTTTGTGTGTATACGAACAATATGTAAACAAGCTGAGAAGATTTACGGAAAAAGAAGACAGAATATTTTGGTATTTGTGGAAATCTGAATATTCGGTTATATATTAGGCGTGTAGAAGCATAGTTGTTTTATGAAAATTCCCTACAAATTTGGTGTTGATATTATCGAATATATGGAAGATATTGTGATAAGGAAAATCCCTTTATTTATGAGATTTGGATATACTTCAAAAAACAGATAAGGAATATGAATATTATGGATATAATTATGGAGAGTTCCGATCTACTCATGGACTATATATAGAGGACATCACAGCTGCATTAATCTCACGGACTTAATAGAAAAAATCTGCACACAGATTTTTATCTTTCGAGAGACTTGCAAAGAGCCAGAATTCTATGTTCCAACATACGTAACCTGCAGTTCAAAGTTGAGAATCGTATACCTTAATTCCTCGGGAGGAGGAGATCCAACGTTGACGAGTTTCGAGGTTAGAGGGAGTCTGATCAAGGTGGATCGGTAGCAAGGGGAGCTTGCAGGATTCACGTTATAGTTAGATAAGATAAATATAATTGTACGGTTTACTTTGTAATATATCTTTCTGATTAGTGGATTCATTCTGAATTGGGGCAGACCCAGCAGATGTTGGTGGATTTCACCGAACTGCATAACCAAGTTTTGTGTCTTTATGGTTTACTTTATTACATACTTGATTAGATAGATTATATTGGAATATAGTAGTGATAATTGAATTGATTAGGTAAAACCAAATTTCATATGTCAGTGATGAGATCTTGGGGAATTCCTGACATTTCTATACTTTTGGTGGGATATTTGTTTCTTCTGGAGTTACCGGGGCAGATTCAAACCTTTTTTTTTTTGGTTTAAAACCATCCTAAGATGGAGGAGAGTTATATTAGGCTTCCCAGACCCTTAAAGAAAAAGAAGCCGAAGCTTAGTTTGTTTACAAAATGAGAGCATATTGCTCCTAAAGCAACACCATGTTGCCTCCAAAATAGTTGAGAAAAAACCATAAGTAAACTAGAGGATTACAACTAATGGTTTGGTAAATGACGCTCGAACTTGTTAGTGAATCCGAAGAGACACAAGTCAGTCAGAGACGACCTTAACCAAAACCAGAAGCCTATCCTATAAGTCTTCTAAGTCTTCGTGCAAACTTTGCCAAAGCTATACAATAGCTACGTTAAATCTTTGATGGTATGCTGCCCGTAATCTTCCTGAGTGAAGTCCATTTGCCATACTCTGAGTGAAGTCCTGCCAGTTGCCCGTAGTCTTCATGAATGAAGTCTTGCCATTTGCCATTCTTCCTATGATCATATGCTGTATATCCTCCTCGAACTTTTAATCTGCAATGAAACAAAAACAGAAGGAAGCAGTATCTGGTCCTGTATAAAACATGTGCCCGAGATAGCATATTATGAATAGATTATGTTTCCACCTGCTGTTCCTATTCTGACCCCATGAACTCCATTTTTATCTAGCCAAATCAATCCTTTAAGAAAAGGTGGAGTGTTGCTTGAGTCTAAATCACCAGTTAGAAAATTCTCCCTAGCATATTTTGCCAAAAAATCTGCCACTGTGTTTGCTTCCCTAGAGACATATTGGATTTGGTTTTCTGTGTGCATCTCATGCAAATGATAGTGAAGAGAGAAAAGTCTCCATGAGGCAGAGTAAGGATCATGTATAGCTCTTATTGCTTGCTGACAATCTGACTCTAGTACACTACCTCTAATTTCCTTTTCTAAGCAGATTTGATATGCAAATAAAATTCCTTCCAGTTCTGCATGTAGAGGGGAGTCTGATTTAAAGGTTTTAACTCTCATTAGTTTCACATCTCCCCTCCAGTCTCTAATTATTACAGCACAAGAAGAGTCACCCCCCTTTATCCATGAAGCATCCATGTTCAACTTAAGACCATTTTTTGGTTTTTCCCATTTAACTGCTGAGATAGAGATTTCTTTGTTCCTTTTTAGAGTTATGCTAGGAATGATTCCTGCCTGAATTAGCTTCTTATGTTTATCAGGATTCCCTTTCAACGGATTAGTAGTAAAAATTATGAGCAGCAGGTCCTTAATATTCTGAAGGCATGCTTCAACTGAAAAAACCAGGTTTTCAAATAGTAGTTTATTCCTGTGTGTCCAAAGAGACCATGTTGTTATAATAAGTGCAGCTATGTATACATTATGCAGACTGTTAGTCCCTACCTGAATGGAGAGGTAATAATCAACTAAATGACAGAAGCTCCTAAAAGCAGGTGGATGTAAATTCAGAATGCTATTAACTTTTTTCCACACTGCAGTTGTCTGGTGACATGAGTTAAAAAAATGGTTGATTGAATCCGAGTGGTTAGAGCAAAAGGGGCATTTAGAAGCTAGTGAAAAACCAAGCTTACATAGAACATTATCAAAAGGCAAAATTCCATTCAAAGCTCTCCACATTAAAATAGACATTTTAACTGGTATGAAATTTGACCATACCTTGTGTAAACTTCTGATGCTTGTACCTCTCTGCCTCAGTATCTTGTAAGCTGAGCTGACTGAAAAATTTCCATCCTTAGAAGGCTCCCAGATCAGTCTATCCTCATGAGAATTCTTGATGGCTACCTCCTGCAATATTGAAACTATATTGGTAGCCAAATGTGGCTCCAGAGAAATTATATTAGAGTCTTTGTTCAGGATGAAGGTGCTTAAGGTGATATCAGGGAAGGGAAGTTCCACATCCTCAGGCCATTTATAAAATAAGGCACCTTCTCCTGACCAATTTGCATTCCAAAAGGAACAACCCCCTTTTCCATGAATTACTCTTGTCAAACTGTTTGTTTTTTCAGTAATGGAGCAAATTCTCTTCCATACCTGAGATGTCTTGTAGGATTCAGGAATGGACCACAGATGGTGAGACCATTGAGTGGTGTTCATTTGGAGCTTCCACCATAACTTACAGGAAAATGAATCAACTGTGGCTTGGAGGTCTCTTAACCCTATCCCATTCTCTTGTATAGGCAAACTCATTTTACTCCAAGCTCTCCATTTTTTTCTAGGCTCTGAACTTTCAGTTGCACCCCAGATCAGACCAGATGCCATCCTTTCCATCTTCCTCAAAATTACCTTGGGAGGTTTTAGTACAGCAAACAAGTGGGTTGGGATTGAAAGAAAGCAGTGGTTTATTAATATGATCTTCCCTCCAGTGCTAAGCCACCTATTTTTCCAGTTTTTAATGCTTTTTTCTAATCTCTCCAGTATAGGATAGTAATATCTCTGAGTGTTCCTTCCTGTGAATATGGGAATACCTAGGTATTTAAAAGGAAACTCTCCCATAGTCATTCCTAAAGACCTTCTTATGATTTGAGTTCTGTCAGCTGGGGTGGCATGATCAACATAGAAGTTGGATTTAGAGAAATTAACTTTCTGACCTGTTGTTTGCTCATATGCAATTAGAAATCTTTTAAATCTTTTCAGATTTTCCTTTTTTCCACTGAGAAATACAGCTGTATCATCTGCATACATTAGGTGAGTTATCTGTGGACATGTCTTAGATAAATCAAAATTTTTCAGATAGCCAATGTTGAACAGTTTTTTAATTCCTCTGGAAAAAGCCTCAGATACAATGTTATACAGAAATGGGGAGAGGGGATCTCCCTGTTTTATTCCTCTATTAGATGCAAAGTATCCTGAGGCTACACCATTAATAATCACTGAAAAATGGGCTGAGGATATATTCTGCAATATCCGGTTCACAAAAACTCCATGGAAACCAAATTTAAGGAGAATTGAGTTAAGAAAAGACCAAGATACCCTATCAAAAGCTTTCTGCATATCTAATTTGATGATTAGGTTCTGATTCCTTGATTTCCTTTTTAACATTCTGGTCATTTCTTGCATCAATATTATATTATCTGTGATATCCCTCCCTTTCATGAAAGCACTTTGCTCAAGAGAGAAAAAGTAACAGCAAATTTAAGCACTCAACTGAAATATGTAGGGAAGATGCTGCTGCTTTTCAGAATAAAAACAAGTCTTCAACTAGAAGACGGAAGACTCTAGGATCTCACATAATAACGCCGAGTGTCAAGTGAGGTTTTCTACACTACAATACTGACACGGGCGATAAGCTACCGACATTCTACAATCACTCGTCTTGCTAGAATCACTCGACACTACAACGACGAGAATTAACAGTTACAGACAACATAACATCATAATCACAAAAGAAACTTAAGAACATTTTTAAGGATGGATGATGCACTGTTTAACGCTTCCACAACAAATAATTAGATGACAACAATTTAATAGTCATTATGTGGAGCAAGGTATTATAAGACAATTTCTCGTCAGATATGATGAGAGTAGAAAAACAAAATTTGCAAGGAGGAGGGGGGAGATTGCCGGTGGCAGAAGCAAGGAGGGAGAGGGCTTGCGGCCGAAAGGAGAAAAAGGTTTTAGAACCATGTTTGCTCTGATACCATGATAAAGTAATTTTCCATAATGATTCTGATTAATGATGAAAAATATATACATAGTACAAAGAAAACTAGTATAAATATAACTCTAGTACTAGTCATCAACATGGAATAAAATATTACCTAATCATCTACTTGCTTTATTCTAACCATAGCACTACAAAAGTTCAGTGTAAATATATTCTCTCATTTATTTTAACTGAGAAAATGTAGAAGTACTTGAATCTAATACAACAAAGTTCCTTTCATGATAAACATAGCTGACAATATTTTTCTTTCCTTTGTCTCTTTATCTGTGTGTTAGTTCATTATTTTATTACTCAATAAAGTTGATATTGTTAAAATTATAAAGATTCTTTTTTTTTTTTAAATAAAACCATCGTAGATGGGGGAAATTATATTGGCCTTCCCGAGCCGTAATAAAACAAAAATAAAGAAGCCAGAAGGCTAAGTTAATGTACAGACTGAGCGGATTGCTCCTGAAGCAACCATAAGTTGCTTCCAAAAGAATGAACTAGAGTATTTGGATGCTATAGGATGTACTCTCGAACTTGTTAGTGAATCGACGTCGAGACACAGGTCAGTCAGAGAGAACAACCATAAGCATAGTCTCTTAGTTTGCAAAAACAAGTGAAAACTAGCAAATTGTAGTGGAAAGAAGAAAAAACTGAGAGCTTTCTCTTTTCCCTACTCAAAACTGATGAACAACCTACTCCAAATTGGATGATCAGTGCTGACCATAGTATGCTCATTTAGGAGCTTATAACTTGAGAATCTTGAGAGCCGTGTATAGCAACATAGACTTGAAACGTAATGTTCCTCGCAGCAACCTGGTATTATGGCCTCAGGTGTGTCATCGGATCCTATTCGGGTGAACTTGAGTTGAGCTTGAGTGATCTAATGATTTCTGTGAGCTTGTTATGAGCTGGAGCTTGAATTGATCCATCCATAGTGCCATCCTGAAAGCCTGCATCCAAAAAATTGGAAGTTAGTAGCATCCGAGCTTGTTTAGGATACCCTTAGGGAGGGTATCCTAAAAACCTGCATCCAAAAGATTGGAAGTTAGTAGCATCCGAGCTTGTTCAGTGTCAGAGTCCAGCAGTGAAAACCAGATCTAATCTTTGTCCTGCCATGGAAAAATGAAAGAAAACAGTAGCTTCCAACTAATGATCAATTCTCACAGAGGGAGTGTTCATTTGGTCCAGTCTAATTAGTCCTTGTACTTGGTTAGGCAGCAATGAGAATTGAGAAAAAACTAAGTTACATTTTTGTGAGAAGCATGTCTTTGCTAGAGAATGTGCTACCTGGTTTGCTTCCCTGAAAATATGCATAATGCGAATATCCCTTAAAGAGAGATGGATCTCATCTACTAAGCTAAACAGCTGCCAAGGTGATTTTGATGGATCATTTGCATATAGCACCGCATTAAGACAATCTGATTCCATACATACACTAGACAAAGAGTCACAGAATTGAATAGCAAACAGAATAGCTTTTAGTTCAGATTCAAGAGCAGACTTTGCATCAGTAAAAGAGGTATATGCTTCATGAAAACACCCTCTACAATCTCTTATGATCATGCTGAGGCCACATTTATTTGTCTTAGAACACCAAGCTGCATCTACATTAACTTTAAAACCAGTTGATGGCCTGATCCATGCAATTTTCCAGATTTTTGGCTTTGGAGGAGTCCTAATGAGAGGAAGAAAAGAGTGGTTTGCAATGCTGAGATCAGATGGAGAAGATATGTATACTGGTTTAGCAGAGAAAGAAAAGAAGATTTGATCTCTGATCTGGTCAAGAACAATAGAAGCAGAGGGCTTGACTGAATCAAAGATGAAACTATTTCTCATCTTCCATAAGTTCCAGAAAGTGTAGATTGCTGCTGTTCTAACAATGGTGGTATGTAATTTAGAAAGGGTGGGGAGGGATAAATAAACAGATAATCTGTGCCACACAGAATGAAAAAATCTGTCTCTAATTCCCATAAACTGGTGAATATATTTCCAGACTTTCAAAGCAAACTCACAGGAGTTGAAAAAATGATCCAGATCATCCACATGTAAGTTGCACATACAGCATTTAGAGGCCAGATTAATTCTTAGATGTTGAAGAATATTATCAAAAGGAAGCAATGAATTTGTCATTTTCCACATGAACACAGAAATTTTTTTCTCAAATCTGGAATTCCAGAAATGACTTGGAGAAGCATACTGACCTGAATTGTTACATAGTAACAGATAAGTGGCTTTGAATGAGAAGTTACCATTGGATCCTGGCTTCCAGATCAGTCTGTCAGGTCTATGTGGCCATGTTCTTGATTCCTGCAAGAGAAGAGTAGTGTGAGGTGGTAGGAATGGTTGAATTAAAGGGAGAAAGCTAGGTTTATTATGTATAAACTCAGCAACAGAGCAATTATCATCAATAGCTATGCTATTTTGATCACATAAATCAGAGATCATTCCAGTTCCCAACCAATTGGAATTCCAGAAGTTACATTCTCCATTTCCAATTATTACTCTTGAGTTAGGTTCAGCCCAAGAATGCACTGAACAGATTCTTTTCCAGTTAGGAGATGTTCTATAAGATGGAGGGAGGTTAGCCAACAAGTGAGACCATAATGTATCTGCCATCTGGAATTTCCACCACAGCTTAACTGAACAAGTTTTAACAATAGTTCTAATATTTCTAAAGCCCAAACCATTTTGATCAGTTGATGCACATAATGCAGTCCACTTTCTCCATGCTCTTTTTGGTTTCTGTTCATTATCTCCCCAAAAGAATCTGCTCAGTTTTTTCTCCATGGAGGAGATAATCAGTTTTGTGGGCTTAAGTACTTGCCAGATATGTTGAGGGATGGAGTAGATACAAGATTCAATTAAAATGAGTTTACCTCCTGTTGACAACCATCTATTTTTCCAATTGTTAATCCTATTATCAATTTGCTCAAATAGAGGCTGAAAATAGATCTTCTTTAAAGCACCAGAGAAGATTGGAACACCTAGATACATGAATGGAAAAGTGCCAATTTTCATTCCCATGATTCTCTTAATCTGATTTACCCTTTGAGCAGTAGCATGTTTACTGATAAAAATGTCACTCTTATTATAGTTAATAGATTGGCCCGTGACTTCTTCAAAGGTAGATAAGAAAGCTTTTAACCTAATCAAAGTTAGTTTATTAGCTTTAAAGAAAATGACAGTATCATCAGCATATGAAAGATGTGAGATTTTAGGAGGGTTACCTGGCAGGTCATATGATGAGATCTTACCTGTTTGGAAAATGTAGGCCATACTCCTAGAAAAAGACTCAGAGAAAATATTAAATAGAAAAGGGGAAAGAGGATCCCCTTGCTTAATACCCCTAGAAGATTGAAAAAAACCACAAGGCTTGCCATTAATGATAACAGAGAACCATGCTTGAGACAGGTTCTTCATAACTGAAAAGATGAATTTTGGGTGGAAACCAAATTTAGCAAGGACTTTATATAGGAAAGACCATCTAACCCTATCAAAAGCCTTTTTAAGATCTAATTTCATTATGCAATTAGGTTCCCTTTTCTTCCTATTGAGCAGCCTTACCATTTCTTGTAGATAGATGACATTATCTGAAATGTCCCTACCTTGAAGAAATGCTGTTTGGTTAGGGGAAATTATTTTAGGCATTATATCTTTAAGTCTCTCCATAAGCACCTTAGAGCAAATCTTATTAATCACATTAGAAAGACTTATAGGCCTGTAATCATCAAAGGAGATTGGAGTTTTCTTCTTTGGGATAATAGTAATCCATGTGCTTCCTATACCTCTAGGCATAATGGATGAAGATAGGAAGTCCTGAACCGCACTAAGAAGATCTATAGCAATAATGTTCCAAGATTTAATATAAAATTTTGCAGTGAAACCATCTGGACCAGGACTGCTAGACTTATTCAGGCTGAAAACAATCTGTTTAAGTTCATCAAGTGAGACTGGCCTGAGCAACTTTTCATTATCTGACTCAGTCACAAGAGATGGGATATGATTAAGAAAATGAGATTGAAAAGGAGAGCTGAGAGTTGCAGCTTCTTCACTCAGGAGTTCCTGAAAGTAATGAATAGCCTCCATTTCAATATCATTAGGGTTATCTAGCCACAATCCATTTCTGCTCCTGATTTTTGTTATTTTCAGTTTGTTATTTCTATCCTTAACCGAGTTATGGTAGAAACTAGTATTGTTATCTCCCTCTTGCAGCCATTTAAGTTTAGCCTTATGTTTCCAAAAATTTTTTTGTTCAGATAGAGCCAAAACTAACCTAGCCCTAGCCTCTTTCAACTTAATCTGATCTAACAAAGAATCTGAAACATCAGCTAGAGACTCTTGAGTTTGTACTGCAAGTTCAGCTTGAATCACATTATCATGAATATTACCAAATTTTTCTTTGTTCCAGATTTTTAGAATCCTTTTAAGTCTAATTAATTTAAGGTAGAAAGCTAACATTCCAGAATTGTTGACAGGAATTTCCCAATTTTGTTTGATGATTTCATTG
Source organism: Rubia yunnanensis (assembly GCA_037428765.1). Lineage (NCBI taxonomy): Eukaryota > Viridiplantae > Streptophyta > Magnoliopsida > Gentianales > Rubiaceae > Rubia > Rubia yunnanensis. The sequence goes on from CM075065.1 coordinate 45,165,065, forward strand.
AACTCATTCCTCTTAAACCATGTATCAAGAAATCTAAAAGGCTTTGGGCAAGAGGGGGAATCATTTCCTACAGTTAATAGCATAGGACTATGATCCGAGGTTGCTCTATTAAGAATCTGGATAGAGGATTGAGGGAAACATGAAGACCAAGATTGAGTGCACAAACCTCTATCCAGTCTTTTTATTGTGGGAGATCTTAATCTATTATTTGACCAAGTAAACAGATTACCAGAGGTGTTGATGTTTTCCAAAGCCAAACCATTTATGAAACCATTAAAATCCCTTATACTACCTAAATTTGGAGATGATGGTCCCTTATACTCAGTGATAGAAGAAATGGCATTAAAATCACCTATAAATAAAGATTCAGAATGGCTATAGGAACTAAGGTCTGCCCAAAGGGGTAATCTTCCATTTCTGGTCCTAAGTCCATAGATAAAGAAAGCATCCATTGGGCAATTAAGCTTTATACTACTCAAGTTTACTGCTAGAAATTGCAGGTTATCTGTATTAACCTTTAGGATTAGATTTGATGACCAGAATAACCAGATTTGGCCACTATTTGCAGAGAAACAGAAATCAAATTTTAGTTTCTGCCTATATGACTCACATTGGGAGTTATCATGTTTAGGCTCTATTAGGCAGATAAGGTCAAAATTATGTCTTCGATAAAGATTACAAAGCCTTAATATGGATGTATCCATGCCCCTAATATTCCAGACCAACATTTTAAGCTTGGTGGATGTACAATTCATTGAGAAACATTAGAGGAGCTTTTTGATCTGGTCATTATAATGTTTTTTTGTGAGAAAAAGGATTCTTTACCTTTTTTTAATTGCTTCATATGAGGACTATCAGATCCTTCCTTACCATGATGAGTAGTGGAGGGACTAACCTTATGGCTCAGGTCCTCCATAGTACCTGGAGAGGCTGAGGATGAAAGTACTTCCAGTGTGCCACTCTGTAAAGGATCTTCCCTAATGTGCAGGTCTTCATTCAATGCTTCATCAGCCAAAAGGGAGAACCTATTTTGCTTGTGTTTCTGCTGAGAAAAGATGAAATTTTTTGCAGCAATAATGGAATTAAGGGGAGAGAAAGATCTACCTCGCTTACCATACAGATCATCCTTTGCAAAGGTTTTCCTACGGTTGGTAGGATCAGATTGAGATATCTTGTTTATCTGCCTAATTGGACTATAACCAGAGGAAGTAGCAGCAGGGGAAGTGTCCCCATACAAGGGTAGAACTTCTTCAGAGATTACCAGATCATTTTGAGTAGTACATGAATTAGAAACCTTATTTTTCCCTGTCATCTCCAGAGGGGGAGGGAGGGGGGGAACCATTGTTGCCTTATTAAACTGTTGGTTCTCCTTGTCTTGTTCTATTATCAGTATTTGGCTCAGTTCATGATATGGCATCTCACTAGTACAGTTAATAGCATCAGTCTTAGTGTTATGATCTAGCATATCATTTGTCATAGCATCATGAATCATTGTAGTTTGTTGAGCCAGTAGGGGAACAGAACCAGATGGCACAGAAACATTTTTCACAGAATCAGAAATCATTGGGGGAACAGATCCTTTTGTCATAGGATCAGGAATCTGTAAACTATGGGGAGCTAATAGGGGAACAGAACCAGAAGGATTAGTCTTAGTAGTGTCCTGCTCAATATTAGGGACTTTCTTAGGAACATATACCATTTTCTGAGCTTGGGAGTTTTTCTGTTTTTCAAAAATAGACATTCCAGAACTCCCAGCTTTAAGAGACTCTAGTTGAGATGAGTTAATCTGATGAGCCTCAGGTATTTTGAACTCTGGTTTTTTTGTCCAAGTTCTCTTAAGTTCAGGGTGTAAATATACACAATAGTTGTCCTCATGACCAATACATTTACAGTGAAAACAGTAGGGTGGGATATCCTCATATTCTAGGGGTAATTTCCGAACATTAAATTCATTTCCCTCCTCTTCAATACCCAATCTAATATGTGTTGGTAATTTGTTCTTTAAATCCACTTCCACACACATTTTGACACAGGAAGGCCTTGTCAGTGCCTCAGTAGCAGCATCAACTTTGATAAATTTTCCAATTTGGTTCCCAATAATCTCAAGCATGGAAGAGTTATAAAAGTAAACTGGAACTTGGGGAATTGATACCCATACCGGAACGATCGACGATTCTGCCTCCGGTGAAAAATCAGGAGTCCATTTGAGGACCTTCATCTGGGCATTGTTGAGAGTCCACTGTCCTTTAAGCCAGAATCGTTGATAATCTTCCTTTTCGTGGAATCGGATGAGAATGTGACGATAGTCAATCGAGCCAATCTGGAACTTGCCCTTGAAGCCTACAGAATTGAAAGCACTATTTAGTTGGATCATCGTCGGCTTTCCACGGGCAAACTTACCTATCAGAGAGTTGCAGTAGTGGGAGGCAAGAGTCTCAGCATCCTTGCGCGTGACAAGGCATGCGATCTCCCCTTTGAATTGGACTTTGGGTGAAATCTCCGGGTTTGAGGGGAGGGAGTCGCGTAGGGGCGGTGGGCGGTTAGCGAGGGCCTGAAGAAAGGATTTTCCTCCCCCCTGGCCACCGCTACCAGACGGCGGAGCCGCCATAGCAGCGGAAGGATGATACTCCGATGAAGAAAAATATAGCCGTTAGCAGAGGAAATGAAAGAAGAAAAGAAACAGAGCAGGGGAACGACGACAGTATTGTCGTTTTGGTGATTTCGCACTCAATTCGCACACAGTTACTCAATTCGCACACAACAGTGTGAATTTGTCTCTGTTAAAATTATAAAGATTCATAATTAAATAAATGTGACAACTATCGATTTTCGCTACATTTTTTCGAACGTATATTTTTAGAATATCTATCTTGCATAAAAAAATTATACATAATTTAAAATAGAGTGAAGTGCGTTTTTAACCCTATGACCTATGTTTTGGGAGAAAGTGCAGAAATGACCTTGTAAAATCTGAAAGTGAAAAAAAATAATCTTGGAAAATGTTGACCAAATTGTCAACAGCCAATTTGACCGGAAATTGATGAAAAGACCATAATACCTCCATGATTTACGCGCAGCCTGAGGTGGCAGCAGAAGTTGACAATGGTATTGGATGGTGATAGACTGTGGTTTTGCATATCAGATGCGAGGTTTAATATTGTGTTTTATTGTTTCCAAAGACTTGTTGAGGATTGAGTTCATAAACAATAAAAAGTTGTTTGGTGTGGTGGTTAGTACTTTACCTCAGTGGTGATAGGCATGGGTTTGATTCTCGCTATAGGCTTTTTTTTAAAAGAATATTTCTGAAGTTTTATAGCTGAGGTCTCAAATTTATTTGACTGGGAACATGATTAGTAAACGTTCTTTGGTGTAGTGGTTTGTATTCTATCTTCCAAGGTTGTAGACATGGGTTCTTTTTTTAAAATATTTTTTAATTATAAACTCACCGTAGTGAGGGGGTGTATATTAGGCTCTCCAAGCCCTAAAAGTATGTTGCATCATAAGCTCGGTAGAATGTACGTAGAAAAGAAGCTAGTGTAAAGCTGTTAGGACATATTTTTATTGAAGAATTTATGTTGTTGAGGTACTGAAGTTTTTTGGTTGAAGTTTGTAGCTTTTTTTCTCTCATGTTGATGTTTTTCATTATTCCGGTGAGGTATAGTTGATATGAGTTGATGTTTTGTAGTTTATTTGGGTGATATGGATTGATATTTTTAATTTTATTATTTATTTTCTCATGTTGATGTTTTTCATATTGAATTTATGTTGTTGAGGTACTGTAGTTTTTTTGTTGAGGTTTGTAGCATTTTTTCTCTCATGTTGATGTTTTTCATTATTCTGGTGAGGTATAGTCGATATGAGTTGATGTTTTGTAGTTTATTTGGGTGATATGAATTGATATTTCTTTTTTTTTAATTTTCTCATGTTGATTTTTTTTTTCATTTTCCGGTTGAGGTTTTGGTAATAGGAGTTAATGTTTGTAGTGTCTTTTTGTCTTATGTTGATGTTTTTCATTTTCTGAATGAGGTTCATTTGTTAGGATTTGATGTTTGTAACTTTTGGGTGATATAGGTTGATATTTGTAGTTTTTTAAAAATTTAATTGATGTTTTATGATTTTCAGAGGGAATAATTTATACTCTTGAGGTACCTTAGCTTTTTTGTTGATATTTTTAGTTTTTTTTCTCTCATGTTGATGTTTTTCATTTTTTTGAGTGAGTTTTAGTTGATATGAGTCGATGTTTTCATGTTTTTCATTTTTTTTGAGTGAGTTTTAGTTGATATTTTAAGTTTTTTTCTCTAATGTTGATGTTTTTCATTTTCTATGTGAGTTTGAAATGATAGGGCTTGACGTTTGTACCTTTTTTGGTGATATGGTTGATGTTTTGTAGTGTTTTTTTTCTTTTAGTGTGGGGTATGGGTTAATGTTTATTCAAAAGAGGCTAAGACAAATGTTGAAGACTTTGATTGATAGGTGTGGATGGGTGATGGGAGTAGTATATTAACAACGATATATTATGCTTTCTTTATTTTCAGTTCGGGATTCATATTTTTTTTCGATAGCTAACTTACTCTTTTTTAATAAGTTCCATGAGATTTATTAAATCCATTTCCCTTGTGGTTGATCCGGGATAAGGAACGAAATTAAAAATTATCCATTTCAATTTTAATAATTCTAGCACCGGTAATGTTATTAATACCATACCAGTGCTAAATTTGTCCATATTTGTCAAATTGATGAACCGTTGCTTTGAATTGATACCGGTGCTACTAATGGATACCATATCAGCGCTAATAAAAATGACCTAAAATTTTCATTCAGGTGCTAGTTCTATAATACAATCTGATACTAAAAGTTTTTGGCACTGGTACCGAATAAATATCCGGTGCTGAAAAAAATTAGCACCAACAAGATTTTCAACACACTGGCACCCAATATATGTAATTGGTCACTGGTTCTTGAACACTGGTATGGAAATGATCAAGAACCGGTAGGAAAAGATATTGATGCTCATTTGTATAGCACCAGCATAACTTACCGGTGCTTAAAACTGTGCAAATTTGCATCGGGCCACTTAGGCATTGGTAGCATAGGGAGCAATTTTACCAGTGCCTTAATTATGATTTAGTTTTTTTAACAGTAGAGACCTGATTGTGAGCCTCACCATTTCAGCCCACATGCTTAGCAAATGGGCCCGTGTTTTACCAAAATATATGATTGACCTCAATAACGGTTAATAGTACATTATAAATTACTAATTGAAATTCATAACTGTCTATGAAATTTATCAACATCTGGTTTGATCGGAATCAATTTTAGTACAATCGGTAAACTTTTTAGTTTTTATACTTAGGTCCCTCCAAGAGGGCGGGAGAGGTCGAAATGCAAAATTGGAGATACCCATGTATATAATTGTCATTGTCACAATCATGTTGTTTCGATTTAGGCATCAACGAACCGGGGTATTCATCCTTCATTTTTATTAGTATTTCATTGATACCCTTACGATGAGCGTTATTAGAGCGATAATTTCCACCACATAGAATCACACAAAATTGCATATTCTTGATTTTTTTATGAATTAGAAAGATAATGAAATTCCGTCCATTGATTTTTAAAAAACGCAAGTAAGTGGTCTAGTAAAAATTTTAGATGATTACTTATAAGTATCCAAAAGTTAATTGGAAGATCATTGTGGAAGTCTCTTTGGGATCATGCCAGTTCTTTATCACTTTCGGGGATTATAATGTCCACAGGGGCTGGCAAAGGTCCCTTCCATGACGATCAGAATTGATTTTGTGAATACCGGTGAACTTTTTCATTTTTGCACTTAGGTCCCTACAAAAAGCCGGAGAGGTTGAAATGCAAAATTGGATATACCCTTATCTAATTCATATTGTCATAACCAGGAAGTTCTAATTTGGGCATGTGGGTCAATGGAACGGGCCCAAATTATTCATAAACAGTATATGACAGAACTTTGCAAAAGTTACACTATGGCCCAAACAACCTTCCATGTTCACTATGCTTAAGAACTCTGCACCTGTACATAAGGATAAATGTTTCATATGGAGATATGCGTACTATCTAAGAGGGATGCGGACCGGGGTAATCGTCTGCCCTTTTTCATAGTATTCCATTAATACCTTTACGATGAGCATTATGGGAACGATAATTTCCACCACATAGATTCACATAAAATTACATTTTCTTGCTTTTTTTAATGATAATGAAATTCCGTCCATCAATTTTTTAAAAAACTAGTACATGGTCTAGAGTAAATTGTAGATGATTACTTAAAATATACTAGGGCCAGTCATAAGAACTCCAAAAAGCCTATGTGGAATAAGACCAGTTCCTTTATTACTCTTGGTTACTATAAGTTTGACTAGGGATGGCAAAGTTTCTTTTTGGGACGATCGAAATCGTGTTTGGGACAACCGGTGATCTTTTTAATTTTTCACTTAGGTCCCTCCAAGAAAGTTGGAGAGGTCGAAATACAAAATTAGAGACAACATTTTTTTATTCAAATTTTTGACGAGAATGTTGTTCTGATTCGTGGATAAATGGGTCAACAGAAATCACCGCAATCTTAAAATGGATTCAGAAATTAGGCTATGACTCTTATTGCGACGTCGCAATTGTGTCGCATAGAAGGAAACTTAAACCAACTTTTGACCGACGTCATTCGATCTGAAATTTCTAGCGGGAACTAAAAATTTCAGCTAGAAATTTGAACCAAAATTCCTCCCCCACCCGATTTCAAGTCAATAGTTTTCAGCACTAATACCGATTTCCCATCTCCAACACAAATCATACAAACTAAACTCCAAAGCATCCATTCCATTCACACCTTTACAACAATTAAAGAGCTCAATCAAATTCCTCCTCTCAAACATGAACAAGTATCCAAGGATGGAGCCTCTCAGGTGATATGAATCTCCTTGCGAAGAATCGGGATTGCGGAATTTTGATTGTTTCTTGACTATAATAAAGGAATTTTGCCCAACCCTAATCACAGATGCACAAACTGTTTACTAAATAGCCCGCAAGATTAGCTCAAAGATTTGAAGAGCATTGCTAACTTAATTAACTCACAGGATTAATTAACAAAGGATTGCTCGCAAGCAAAGAGTAATAACCCAAATGATGAATATATGTTGATAAAAGGTGTAAGGCGATTAAAATGTTGAAAACCATCCCCTATGTATAGTACATCAGTATGGTCTTCAAGAATACAAAGAAGACAAGGATTTGGTAATTTTTGTCCGAAACTGGAATAACTTATAGCAGCTTTAAGAAGATAAAACCATATCTAACTAAAATACCAAATTTAAATCTAAATGATGACCATATTCATCCAAGTAAATCAATCCAAATGTTAGTTGAATTCCAGAATGAATTTGCCATATCTAAACTTACCATATCTGATTCTAATCAATTCAAAGATGAATATTCTAAACCCTAATTAAAATATATCTGAAACTCTACTAAGCCAACATGGCGGAGTTTATGGCCTTCATTCATAATAATAAAAATAAACTAAAATGATCACACCACCTCACTCTAATAATAAATTAAGAAAACTATAATAAATGATATTTTCGATATGGTATCATCCAGGTTCAAATTAACTGAGGTACTTTTCCATGCATTCCATGTTCATTTAGCAACTTTGTGATGATCCTTCTATATGTTTTTTTCATCATTGATCAAAGATTGAATATTTTCATGATGTATGATGATTGTGTTACATGTTATATACTGTATGTTGTTTTTGTTTCCAAGATAATGCCATGTTTGTAAAGAGTAAGAAAAAATGATTAGATTTGTATGAACACAGTTTTAATGTGCGATGTCGGTCACAGTTAATTGGCCGATGCGATATGGTACCGAACAAGGACTGACGTCACATATGTCTAGGAAGTGTTGAAATATCTATGAATGTCTGAAGTCACTCGTTACTTGGACTTTGCAACATCGGTTTCTTATGTGTGCGATATCCCTTAAAATCAGATCAGTTACTATTTTCATATTGAGATTAATGTTGTCTACATATGACTATATTATGTGTATTTAATTTGGGGAATGCCCAATTGTAACATAAATTTTGTTTTTTGTGTGTTGGTTGAATCAGGACCAAAGAAAGTTATCGATCGATTTCCAACATGTAGATGAATAGACTTGTCATTTCACTAGTCGCCCTGACAGTCTTAATGTAGTACATCGTAGAAAATGGAGGTTCAATACAATTAATGTTTCAATTTTATATCGACCTTATGTATTTTAATATATTATAACATATATTTATAAGTAACACATAGCAACAAATTCATAAGTGTGTCGTCTAATTATGACATTTTAGTAAAGTGTCGTTAATAATATGTTGTAATATTGTGACACTAAATAATATGTCACATACATATCACAAGAAAGGTGACATAGCACTAAAATGACGTAAAAATGTTGCAAATGAGTGGCATATTGCCATAAGGGTGGTAAATGTACGACATCTACATATTGGTCACATGTATATATGCCGAAAAAGGATAGCTTTCTTGTAAGGTTGTAATATATGTAATAGTTTTGTTGGTTTTAACATGTCATTCTTTCCCACATTAATTGAACAACAATTGATTGTTTTATGATTTTTAACATTTTCACAATTTATCGGATTTAAATATCATGTAACGGCTATCAACGAACAATTGTTTGTGTCATCAAATATTAAATATTGCATGAGAAACAATCTCTAACCAAGTAAACCAAGATGTCGCACAAACTGGTACCCAAATGACACTTGAACAACGTCATTTTTTGCAATGTCGGTCATTCAAAATGACATTGTATTTGTCTGTGTTCCACGTCAGCTGGAACATGATGTGGGTGCCCTACAGTGCGTGATGTCACTTACCATGGTCTGCGACGTCGCCCATATTTGGATCGACGTCGGCCTTGATGACGTCAGCCTTGATGACGTCGCAACATTTCCTCTTCCATCGTCATCCTTCTTGCTATGGCCAACATCGCATGAATGTGGATACCGATGTTGATCATAACAAAGTCACACCTATGGTCTCTTATCGTTAGCCGCCTTCTTGCATTGACCAACTTCGGTCACAAAACCTCCCGATGTCGGTCTAAAATCGAGGTAAAAGGTACCTTTTCAACTCAATTCTTAACTGAGGTAAAAAATGTACTTTTTACTATGGCTATATTTACCTCAGTTTTTTCTATACTAAAAACCTAGGTAAAAAGTCCCATAGAACCAAGGTAAAACACTACTGCAGGCCATGGGCAATAGCACCGGTATTTTTGGGAGTATAGTGGTGTAAAAAAGGCATGCCATATGCACCGGTAAAATATACCGGTGTATAAATGTTATATGCACCAGTGATCACAACATATGCACCAGTGATCACAACATATGCACCAGTGATCACAACCGGTGCACAAAAATAAAGAAACCTCATACATTTAACACACCAGAAATTTAAATTCCAGTGTAGAAAATAAGTACCCATGTAGAATGTTCGAAATGATAGGGGGCACAAACAATTTGCACTGGTATGTTGATAGATGCCGGTGTGAAATATAGTATAACTTTACAATGGTATAAATCAAAAACACCTATGCACTTGTATTAAAATTACACCGGTATGAGAAACTACACCGGTATGTGATGAAATGTCAGCATTGCCGGTGTAATTTATTTTTCTAAGAAAAAATATATTATTTAAATTTGATACATTTTTACACCGGTATTTATAAGTTATATCGGTGTATGAGCCGTATAAAATTTGCAATGCTCAATTTATTTTCCCGGATAATTTCTGAGACAATGAAACCAGAAATACTTTAATCCGAACTGTTATACATTTAAAACCTCGGAAAATGTAAGACACTTCAACACCTATGATAATATTGATCAGAAAATACAAGAATTTATTGAAACGATAAATTAAAAATGTATCTTCACCATGAACGGAAATAAAATAAAATACCACACAAGTTTAGTATGACTAAACACCAACACAATCTTAATATGATGAACCACTAAAAACTAATTATCAACCTATCATGTCATTTTTATCATCGAGAAGTTGCAACGAAGTGTTCACGTAATGATGGTACTCATATAGCCAAGCCCCGCACCATCTCTCTATAACACCTTGAATTTTGCACACATGGTATGACCCATGGCCCTCTGGGAAGATCTGTCAATTTGAAACTTACAATGTTAGTGAAGAATGTTGCGTGATAGAGATTTTTAATAACTAATTTTGAGATGTAATTTGTACCTCGAGGATATTGTTTGTCTTTGAATGATTAAAAAATTCTTCTAAAAAGAGCATGTCGGAGTACCCGCATTGCCATGAATCATTATGAGTTTGGTACTGCACGGGAATGGTATATATTATTACCAATTATTAACCTAATATATGATGTGGATGAAATGATAGAATGACTTACCTTAATGCTCTTGATTTTCCAAGTGTAGTATGGTTCTAGCTCCATCTTTCTCTTCTCCTTTGGTATGTGCATGCAAGCCTGTCATAAAAGTAAATGAAAATTGTAGCTTCTTCTAGTATATTACAATACTGACTTATTATTTGATTGATCGTAATACCTGGAAATGACCTTGAGTTCGATCAAGTTGGTTGGTTTGATACCCCCCGATAATGTATCCGATATAAAACCTCTTCCGTTCTAGGATGGATAATGATGAGGTACCAATGATCGTTGTGGGAAAATTACGAGAACTAATTACTGAAATGGAAGAGGTTTGAAATATAAATGTTAAATTTGGAAAAAAAAAATCCTTACATTCTAATGTAGGGGACAATGTAGAACTTAGCTTCTGTTTCCTTCATTGTTGTCCAGATAAGGCTGAAATGCTTTTCGACCTCCTAATTGATATTGGTCAAATTTCCACAATTTGTAGGTCAGAATTGGACCCGACCAGCATTATCTTTCAGATTTTCTCCCAGAGGTGCCTATACCAGTTAGGATAGTTAAAGAATTAAATCCTAATTGATTAAAAATACAAATAAGGATGTAAGGTTTGAAACTTACCCCATCAACACATCAATCTGTGCATTATCAATCCAGGTCATCGAATTCATGTTCCCGACCTTCTTCCTGAACTCGACCAGAACATCTATGCCCACACCGTTGGTGTACTTGCATGGAAAGGTCGATGGTTGAAAGACAAGGAAGAACATGCAGTCCTTATTCGTTACCATTTCTAGGATACCTGTATTGCATTCCCGGATGAACCTCTCCATAATGGGCCAATCTGTCATGTTCCGTCTGTTGATAATCCATGGAGGAAAAATTACACAAAATGCTAACTTAAATATCTTGAAATTGATGGTCGTAGGCAATGAATAAAAAAGGTTTGCGGTTCAGTGAATGAGCTGTTTTGGTATCTTCTTGAATTTTCCTCTCGCCAATAGCTGGAAATTAGTGCTTGAGTGGGATATCTTCCTAGTATCACCCTGTTACACGGATTCATAATTACGCACATGTCACTGTAATTTTTGCGAAATGAAAGTTAAGGTGTTACAAGAATGTACCTCATCGCTGGTGAGAATCATAACCTCCTTGTCCTCATCGTCCATCTCCATGCCGACATCCTCCTCATCAATGTCACTTGGCTAACTTCCTCTACTTGAATGCCAAAAATGGTGAATTTGGTGATTGTTGAGAAAATCTTGTTTCTCTTGTAGTTGGGCTAGGGATGTGGGCTCTTCAACCTCTTATAGCGAAGATTGTGGGAAGTTATGATGATTAATGAGGAGTTATGGTGGTTAATTGTAGTGGAAATTGAAGGGAGGGAGAGTGGAGGGAGATTTTGTTGAGAAAATAATGGGGTTTGATGAGGAGAGGGTAGTTATGCCAATTTGAATGTTAAATTTTTTTATAAACCTGCTATTCTTACATCGGTAATGTGGACAATACCGGTGCATAAGTATCCAGCACTGGTAGAAATACCGGTGCAAAAAGAGGGTACCAGTGTAAAAAAAGATGAAAAGCAGCTGCCTGCAGCAGCTTTAATTTTTTTTTGGAAACCCGAGAGTAAAGGTAAGAATGTTTTTCTCAGTATCAAGCACCGGTATGTATACCGGTGCAAATAGTACATGTACCGGTGTAAATAAATTATTAAAGCAGATGTGCTCGACTGCTTTTAATCATGTTGCCCAAAAATTTACTGAGTATCCAACACTGGTATGTATACCGGTGGTATTGATACCAATGTTGGTGTAAAATAATTCCCTCCATTGACAAAACAGAAAGTTCAAAATTTTTTTAGTATGTGCCAAAAATTGAATCTTACATCGGTATTATCCAAAAAAAAAACCAGTGTATATTACACACAATACCTATCTTACAATTTTTTGTATTCTTTCATTTACCTCCCACATATTTTTTTAGCCGCTCTAATTACGAAAATTGATGTCTATTTTATTTCATTAGACATCTTATAAGTTGTTTCAACTATATTTTGACAAAGAATGGGCCCCGTACGATGAAATCATTAAGTTTTTATATTTCGTAAAATTTTGACTTTGACACCAAGCATTTACATTCACCCCATCGAACACTATTCCATGAATCCAAATACAATTTTATAATGCACCTAATTAATAAGTTGTGGTTCTGGACCTCCTAGGTAAATATGACTCTAAAACTTCTTGTATAATTTTCTTGCAATTAGGACCCCTGAATGTGACATGTGTATACGACACGTTCGGAAACTATATAAAGTACCAAATTTAATATTCTAGGCTTAATTCATAATTGTGTCCTTGTGGTGATTGATCAAAATCGCTAGTACATGTTCTAGAGTAAACGGTAAAAGTTTTCTTCAAAGTTTCCATGTGTAATCCTATTATCTCCCGAACTAACTATAGGGTCCGAACCAGTGCATTTCCCCAATTATGCAGCTTGGAAATACAATATTGATGTTTGGAGTACCATCCAGTTCAAGCGGATTTCAATTTCAATGTACGAGAAAACTTCTTACTTTTTTCACTTTAGTCCCTCCATGAATCTTGGAAGCATCAAAATTTCAAATTGTCGCCACAGAAACGTAATTCAATAGAGTACAATCATGTTCATGCATTTCTGCACGGAAGGACCTTTAAAACCAACATTGATTGTTTGAACTATATTACCAAAATTTGCACTGTGGCCCCAAAATTTATATGGGGAACCTCCATAGCTCTGAATTGTACAATATTTTTGTATTTTAACCTTTCGTGTAATATAATGAAACTTTCATACATGGTGCTAATCTATGTTTTAGCCCAACTATATGTTTTAGACATAATTTGTGTGTTTGTAGGTAATTTTAACTGAAAAAAATAAACCATAAAGATTATAAAATCTCTAACTCGACCCATCATTGCCCGAGTTGTTTAAGCTGGAATGAATTAGATTATAATAAATATGCAAGTGTTAGACAGTTTAAGTGCAACAAATTACGGGGGTGGTACGAAATTAATTTTTTTGCCAACTAATACATGTTTTTCACATATAGTAACGAGAAAATGGTTCCACATTATCATCTTCACCTGTTCCATCCTCATCACGAGTACTTGTACCCACATTCATATCCTCCACATCGCATTTTTGGAAGGTAAGGAAATCTCCAAAAACTTTCCTGGCGTCAAGAAATTGATAGTTCATAACCTTGGCCATGTGGTCGAACTAGGATATCTGATACTTTGATTCTTCAAGCAAGTTATGTACACCAACCTTCAAGGCTGCAACTGTGGATTCAATGGTAGAGGCAGGTATGTCAGATGGTTGTTTGTATAAAGAGTCCACACAATCTTACCCATTGGTTGTCAATAAACGTCATGTGGACGGGCATTAGCTCCCGCTCTGGAACAAAGGGCCGAGATGATACTGCAAAAACCATATGACCCCATCTTATCCCATTTTGCCTTCAACAAAATACAAATTCGATGACTAATATTCCATCGAAGTTCCTTCTTTATTTCATACAAGAAGGTCAGGAAACTTTTGTTGACTTTCGTGTTCACAGTTACTGGGTTTATTCTGGATGCCACAAAGTGATACCATCTATTCATTTGTGTAGGTAGAGTCTTCTTCAGTATTTTTCTCCAACATGGTTTAACTAACTCATCTATGTAGGTACCTTGCCTAGTTACTGTCCTACCGATATCCTTCCCAATTGGACTTTGTAGATAAGATAAGTCACCACTATCAATATGGAGTGCGAGGAAGTCGTCATTATCGTTTCGAACATTAGGCAACCCAAACAAACCATTTATAGATTCTGGCATGACAGGGACAATTTTGCCTCTACAGTACACTTGACTAAGGTTCAAGCCGCTCCTCAAGTTTGCATAAAACTCACTTACAATGCTTAGGTTGAATGGTTGTGGAGTCTCACAGAAATTTTCCCACCGAAGCGTGCAGATTGTTTGTTCGCATGGCGAAGATGCCTCTATTCCTCTCTCTGGGTGATGAGGACATCCTTTATATGATTCATGTACCAATCTAGCCTCCTTGGACACAAAGGTACCATCTGGGTAAGTGTGTGATGACGCATTTGGCAGAGAAGGAGAGTACGATTGGCGTATCCATTTCAAATTGGATTCAGGTGCCATTTCCTAAAAGACACATTGAAGCATTTTATCAAACACCTTGCATACGAGTCAATTGAACCATGCTTTGAAATGCTATATTAATGTTGTTGAGATTCCAAGGTTAGTTAATCATATAGAAAAGGCATATAAGGGATTTACCTGATTGTATCGGCACTATTGTCAGATTTCAATTGATATGCATTGGAGGGAAATGCTAGAGGGTGAGAGATGCCAAACTTGGTTTGTGAAAATGTGTTACTGGTTTGTATTTATGGCACCCTAAAAGTTTTACATCAGTAATTAAGGCCGCATACCGATGTGGAAAAATGTAAAAGCAACTGCTTTTACCTACTTTTAATAACCATTACTAAAAGACCCGAGAGCAAAACTTCATTTTTTTAAGTACTTAGCACCGGTACAACTATCGATGCATATATGGGAGGTCGTCGCCATACCTATTAAAGTTAAACTTTTAAGCCCTAATGCTTCCTATCTACAATTAAGTAGATAATGGCAAGTTGGGGTCATCCACGAGAAGAGGGATCTTTTCAAGTGTTTAAACATATATAGGAGAAGACATACTAGGCATATTAACGATCAAGAATTTCATAAGGCTCTTGTAGCTAAACCTAGCTAAACCTAGTTTTGAAGAATTTCATAACTTACTTCGTCTTCTCCTGCTAAATTTTTCACTCCCAAAAGGTCCTCAAGATGTTAAGCTACCCGATCCATCCGTATGGTCACCGCAACCTTATGACTCCAATGCTAGCAAATGAGTGAACTGTTAACACTTTTTAATTTCTCTCATTTTCTATCATTTTTCCTAGGATCCCTTTCGAGTTTTCATCCTAGCCACACATCATGTTTCTTTGGCTCAAATCTCACCTTTTTCCGCACATTTAGCCTTTCATTTTTTCCTAGGTCGCCCTTTCGGGTTTTCAACCTATCTGGCACCAATGTTGCCTAAGTTGCCCTCTCGGGCTTTCAAATTAGCGGGATTCTTTTTATTTATTTTTCAAACTTTTCAGCATTTTTCACGTGTCTCCAATCCAAAAAGTAGCAAAGTTCTTTCCAAATGTTAAGGCTAAGAAAAGTATCAAAGCCAACATCATCCAAGTACATCAGAAGAAAAACATCCCAAAATAAAAGGGAGAAAATATCCAAAACAAAACAAAAGAGTTAATCCCAATCACCTCAAAGTAGTAGATACCCCTCCCCATACTTAGAACACTACATTGCCCTCAATGTAGACAATATGGAAAAAAATGTACAAAGCAAAGTATGGAAATGGTAAAGATATTGTGCTCACAAAATCAATGCTGTGATGAAGAAGGGCCACCGCCAAAGTAGCGCTGCTGATACTATGCCAGCCACTCTGTGCTTCTCTGCCTCTCTGCTCCCAGATCGGGGCCTGAGACACCGCCTGACTGGGACTACATCTCATGGATGTGAGCTGACAGATGGTCAATCTCCTCATCCATGTCTATCAAGGTCTGGGAGACAAATACATTATACTCCAATATCATGTTGTCCTGTCGGTGGAATCCATCCTGTATAGTCTGCATCATCCACTCATAGAAGTCTGGTGGAGGCTGGGAATAGTGAGGTGGCACATCGTCCTTCTGCATCGACTCTGTCTCTGGTGGAGGCTGGGAATAGTGAGGTGGCACATCATCCTTCTGCATCGACTCTGTCTCTGGTGGAGGCTGCATGGAGTGCTGCTGCTGCTGTCGCTCAGAGGAAGGTAGAGTGTTATCATCACACTAGACAGGAGCTGGGCCAAGGTCGTGGAGCTCGCGGTGGAAATCATCTCTACATGAGAAGTCTGGTGAAATTTCCAAGTCTCCTAGAGGTGTGTCAAATTCCATCTTCGCCATGTTGGGCTGAGGAAGTACCATGAATGTGATCTTTCTCGCACCATATAACCAATGGAAGAGCCCCGTGGTCCATGTGGTACTGAGCATCTCAAATCTAACTAACCCCTCAGCAGTGATAAGATAGGATGTGTGCCTCCCTAAGCGTGGAAAGTCATCCGGAGGAACCAATCCCAAGTACTCTGCTAAAAGGCCTATCATGCCTAAAAGGCCTATCATGCCTAAAAGGCCTATCATGCCCCCAACCATGATCTCCCCCTTGGGTTTTCCTGCCACCTCCATGATTCTCTTAATCCACAACTCTGCCCAAAGCCCGTATCCCGGTCCTTCACTCATTAAGTGCCACAGAAAGTGAATGTCATTGTCTAGCACATTCGTTGATTCCACGGAGCAAAGTACTGTGCCAACCAAGAGTCGGTGTACATAATAGAGTGTAGGGTGGATAATGGTGCTACTCTTATCGTGGGATTTCTTTGGCCTCATATTGATGACATTCTAAAAATGCATGTCATCCTCAATTGATCGCTCCTGGGCTTGTAGGTCCAGCCTGGTCCGTATCTCCGCGGTGTCAAATCCAAAAGCCTCATCAATCTGCGAGACGGTCAATTGCCTAGATATATCATCTAAGTGAAAAGAAATGTACCTCTCATAGGGTTGAACACCCCTCATGTTCCTCATACTGACCGTGGACAAGAACTCCAGTGTGTACCTCTGGTAAGATGGCGCACTCCTACTCATAAACCCTTCCATTTCCCTTTTTGCGAGGAGGCATCTCACAGGCTGAGTGAGGCCGAGAGCATCTAATGTGGGAACATCGACAAAGCTTTTCTCCCTGAGTTGGCGCTTCTCCATGGCCTCCCACCTTTCTGCATAGGACTTGGTGATCTGGGTCAAACCCATGTACCTATCCGGGGGGGAGGTACATGGCTTGATTTCGGAGCTGATGGAAGAGGTGGAGGTTGAGCGGCGGTGCGCCCACCTCGTGGGGGAGCCCTAGGTCTCTTCGAGGGGGCCATATCTAACAATCACAACAATTAAGTCAAACGCATAGGAATATGTGTATATGCAATATTTTAAATTCATACTCAACTTTAAACTAGTTCATCATCACAAGCCAAATCAAAATCAAGTCAACTAGTTGAAGTCCTAATCACAATTTCATATACAATCCATACTATGTCCAACAAGCCCATATTCTCAAATCCATGAAGTCCTCACATAGTTGAAATCAATATGCTATATTTCAAAATCACAGTGGTGCTCAACTAGTTTAGCCACCATTAGTACATTCACAATGTCAACATCCACATCCCATGGCTAAACTACCCTAAGTAAAATAACATTCCAAAGCACAATAACATTTCGTCCAAATAACAACTATGTTTAATCAAGGGCCAACACACCTCATATCTAGCATAAGTCACCCTATACTCTCGGCAAAAGCAACACAAATGCACACAATCCAAAATTGAACAAGCATAATACAATCCCAAACCGCTACCACAAAATACACAATCCACACCGCAACCACAAAATATACAATCCACACTGCAACTACAAAAGATGCACACCATACCCATCAAATTAAATTGCAAGCATAATATATACACCAAAATCAACCAAGATCCAATCATTGAATTTCCTAAGGCATCTCACATAATCTACACAATATCCTAAAACAGAGTAGACATTCGTAATCACAATTGAAGCTCAATAAAGTGAAGAAATGTACCACCAAAATGCACAGGAAGAAGAAGAGAGGAAGCCCACAATTGATTCGAAATTGAATTGCTCAAAGTGACAAAACCCCCAAATTCTAGGGTTTGTGTTCTTAAAAGAATTTTATGATTTGTGGGTGGAGGTTAGGAAGAAAGGATGGGGTATGGAGTGGTGGTTGTGAGTGGTGGAGAATGGTTGCTAGTGGCGGTGAGAGGTGGCGGTGAGCGACGGTGCTTGGTGGAGGACAGGTTGAGGATGGTGAAAAGGAGGGGGAGAAGATGAAGAGTAGTGGCGGATTGGTTTGATATGTTTATGGAAAAATGGGTTTAGCCCATTATTTAAAGCAGATTCAGATGACCGTTCCGACTCGCGATTGATGGTCTCGAGGGGCTTCAGGTCTTGCTAGGCTTGAGGATGAAAGGTGACACTTTGAGGGCTCACATCTTCAAGGTCTCGAGAAGCTAGATTCGAGGCTGAAAGATGACACCTCGAGGGCTCGCGGCTTCGAGGTCTCAAGGAGCTAGGCTCGAGGATGAAAGATGACAGTTCGAAGGCTCTCAACTTCATGGTCTTGAGAGGCTAGGCTCAAGGATGAAAGATTACAGTTCGAGGGCTCTCGGCTTCGAGGTCTCGAGAGGCTAGGCTCGAGGATGAAAGATGACACTCCAGGGCTCGTGGTTTTAAGGTCTTGAGAAACTAGGCTCTAGGATGAAAGATAAAACCTCGAGGGCTCTCAGCTTCGAGGTCTCGAGAGGCTTGGCTCGAGGATAAAAGATGACACCTCGAGGGCTCATGGCTTCGAGGTCTCGAGAGGCTCAGCTCGAGTCAAGGGCTAGCTACCTCAAGGTCTCGAGAGCTTACAGCCTCGAGGGGATGATGTCTCGAAGAAGTTTCTACTCAAGTCGAGGGATTGTTGCCTCAAGGTCTCGAGGGGATGATGTCTCAAAGGTCTGGCCTTGAGAGGTTGATGAACTTTATGGTTAGGCTTAAGTTAAGTGCTTGCTAGCTTGAGGTCTCGAGGTGGTGATGTCTCGAAGGGCTAGCCTTGAGAGGGTGATGGAATTTATGGTTCGGCTTGAGTCAAAGGTTTAGGGCTTTGAGGTCTCGAGGGGGTAATGGATTTTCAAGTTTAGCTCGAGTCGAGGGCTTGTTGCCTCGAGGTCTCGAGGGGATATGTCTCGAGGGTTGGTCTCAAGGACTGGCCTTGAGAGTGTGATGGTCATTCAGGTTCTGCTCGAGTCGAGGGCTTACTGTCTCGAGGTCTCGATGGGATATGTCTCGAGGGCTCGTGATGAGGTCCTTGCAAGGCCATCGCAACTCACAAAAAGTGGAGGCCGAGTACCCATTTCAACACACGATTTCTAAGTACATCGAGACTCGTGACCACTTTATCGCGATTAGCAACGAGGCTCTCTCGAGGCCATCACGCTCGTGGAAAATTTTGGCCGCGACCCCCATTTTTAGCTCTCGTCTTGGATTTAGTCGCGAGTCGCAACGAGGCCCTTGCGAGGTCATTGCGACTCGCGGAAAGTGGATTCCGAGAGCTGAAATCTAACCCAAAATTATTGAGCCCATTGCAACTCGCGACGATGTGGTCACGACTCACGACAGGCTACTAACCTGGTACTTATAAAATTTTCTGATTTGTTCTCTTGTCCAAGTCTTTCCCTCTTGACTCCAAGCATTTCTCCCTTCGAAAGTCCAATGCCTTGGCTTCAAACTTGCTACAAAATCATGGAAAAACAACCCGTGAAAAGCATAAAGCAAAACAATGAAATTAAATGACAAAATCCAAAACCAAACAACATTAACGGAAAGTCACGAATGATGATCTGGATGATCAAAACCAAGTTTATTTAACGTCATCGGCATGACTTACTCATCTTCTTGGATTTTACTCACAAAATAAACCAAGATGATCAGTCCCTTTTCCTCGGTCGGGGTCAAAACAATTGGGATTTTGCGTTGTCCCCCAACAAAACCTCCTTCAAGTAGCTTAGGGTTTCTTCATGTGCCCTTAACATATCCAACAACTCACCTTTTTGTTCCATGGTGATCTCAAGCACCTAAGCATTCGGGGGATAGCTCTCTTTCTCCAATGGATGAACATTTGAGAGCTTTCGGTGGTGGTTTGTACTCTTCCACCGAAGGGAGAATGAGGGAAAAACACCCTTACTGGCTTACCTACGGATACACGAAAAGGGTCGGATTCTACGCCCCCAAGAGTGTATTCCTTGTTTCTTTCCTTAAAGTTAGTACTAACAACATTTGAAATCACATTATCGCTCAAAACATCATCTATGGAAACATTTAAGGAACTACCATTTTCGGGCTCAACTTCATCTTGCTCTTCGCCATTAATAACATGAATAGTTTGGCAAGAATGATATCTACTAGGGTGATCAATAGAATTACTAGTGTCAAAGTCTACCCTTCACCCCTTAAATTCCATGGTCAGCGTTCCTTTATGCACATCAATTATGGTTCTTGATGTTTTTAGAAATGGCCTTCCTAAGAGAATAGGTTTAGCACTATTGTCACCCCCCATTTCAAGAATATAAAAGTCTGCGGGAAATGTCAAAGAATCAACTTTTACCAAGACATCCTTCACAATACCTTTTGGGTATGTGCTAGAGTGATTGGCTAGTTGGATGACAACCCCAGTTTTGTGCAAATTGCCTAGATTTAGACTTTTATACAAGGAGTATGAGATCACATTGATTGAAGCCCCTAACTCTAACATGGCCTTATTAACACATTTGCCTCCTATCTCACAAGGGATTGTAAACATTCCTGGATCATCACATTTGGGGGGCATTTCATCATTGAATACAGTGGAGACATATTCACTATTCTCATTCATTTTCTTATTTTTCACTACTTGTTTCCTATTGACGGGTTACAATTCTTTAAGGAATTTAGCATACCTAGAAACCTGATTCAGAGAATTTAAGAGTGGAATATTTACCTCGCATCTACGAAAGACTTCGTAGATGTCCTTGTTCTCCTCTTTGGTCCTCCTATCCTTTAATGCCTCCAGAAACGGTGGTTCCAGCACGTAGATAGGGATCTCCGCCCCTTTTGATAGCTTGTGAGATGGGGGTGAGGTCTCGGGATTTGATCCCGATCTTAACAAAAATGTCTCCATGGCTAACTTCTCATTCTCCTTCTCATGATCTTCTTCTTTTTCAACCTCTTGCTCAGTAACAACCCTTGCATGGGGCTCCTTCACCTCCCTTCCGCTTCTCAATGAGATTGCACTCACATTTTGTCAAGGATTGATCTTTGTTTGGAAGGGAAGTTTTCCTTTTTCTTGGCCCTCCATCCGATTCACCACTTGAGCTATTTGGCCCACTTGAGTTGCCAAGTTTTTTATGCTCACCTTAGCTTCATCTTGGGATTTATCACTTTTCTCCGCACACATGCCTAACCGGTGAATGGCTTGCATCACCTCATCCTTTGTTAGCCCCGAGCTCTCCCCTTGGTCTCGGGGTTTGTCTTAGAGCCTTTGGAATTATTTTTGAGGTCACCTATATTGTTGTTGAGGAGGCCGATATGGTTGAGGGTTTTAGCTTCCTTGAGGGTTTCCATACCGGAGGTTCGGGTTATCACGATTTCCCAAATTTTACGGCCGATTTTGGTACCCTTGGTAGCCTTCCCCACCTTAATATCCTTGGTTACCTTGGTAGCCTTGATTTCCATAATATCCCATGGCACTTACCTCCTCAACATAGTCCTCTTGCAAAGTAGGGCAAGTGTTCGTAGGATGCGCCGAGTAACAAATTTCATATGATTTAACATGTGGCTCATTTCCAGGCTTTGTCATCAAAGATTTCACCATGGATACAAGGGCTGAGACTTGATTCTCGAGCTTTCCACTATTTGAAGAGTCACTTGCAGGCATTGGATTCCTCCTTCTCAAATCGGCCCTTGAGCTAAAGTTTCTCGATTCTTCCACTAGCTCTTCATATAATTGCATGGCCTCAGAGGTTGTTTTGTTTCCAAGGGTGCCACCATAAGAAATTCTCACCAACCTTTGATCTTCATCAACAAGGCCATTGTAGAAGTAATAAACAAAATCCCCCTCCGAATAACCGTGATAAAGGAAACTTGCAAGAAGCTTCTTGAACCTCTCCCAATAGTCAAAGAAATATTCTTCATGCCATTGAAGGATGCTGCTTATGTCCTTCTTCAAGGTGGCAGATCTAGAGGTCGGAAAGTATTTGGCTAGAAACTTTGTTTTCATATCAAGCTAACTTTTAATGCTCTTGGGCGGTAGGTAGGGGAGCCAATCTCTTGCAGCATCCCTTAGTGTGAACGGGAATGCCTTCAACTTATAGAACTCTTCATCCACTCCACGGGGGACCGTACCACCACACAAGAAGTGAAACTCGGTGAGGTGTTTGTCGGCATTCTCCCATTGCCTACCAAGGAAGATGGGTAACATGTTGATGAACTCGGTCTTTAGCTCAAAGTGCCCATTCGGTCCAACCACGGGATACTCGATGCACATCGGTTGTTGATCGAGGTTGGGGGCCATGATGTATCTCAACAAAGCTTGCCCCAAAGGGATCTCTTTTTGGTGGAGTGGAGGAGCTCGCCCTTGGAGGGGAGGATGGTGAGGTCCCCCTCCCAAATGCTCAACTTCATGCTTGATTCAATGTTCCATTGAGGAATATGTATCCACAAAATGGTCACTAGGAGGGGTGTTATTCACACTTTCCGAAGAAAGCCTCCTAGCCCATCTCAAATTCAACTCCAACTCGGGGTCGTAGTGTAGGGGTTCTTGTGAAGAGGATCACGTGCAAACCATAGGCCAAGAACTCAAAAAATATGTCTCCAAGCCAAGTGAAAATGGTAAATAAACTAAGAAATCAAAATAAAAGAAAACTAAAAAATATTTACAAATAGCATATAATCACACATAATATGCCCAAACACTTAAAAATAAACGCCTCTTCCCCAGCAATGGCGCCAAAATTTGGGAGGTCATCGATGTACCTCTCAAAGTTAATACTTTTAAGCCCTAATGCTTCATATCTGCAATTAAGTAGATAATGGTAAGTCAGGGTCTACCACAAGAAGAGGGATCTTTTCAAGTGTTTAAACATATATATGAGAAGACATACTAGGCATATACATACATAGATACATATAAAAGTATGTAAACAAGGGGGGGGGGTTGGTTGGTTTGAACCTAAGTTATCAAATTGAAATACAACAACTAGAAAAGTAAAAGAACTATGCTAATCATGCAATACAACTAAAGATAAGATGAAAACAATAATTAATGGAACCTTGGGCGCAATTGACTTCCACTTCCAAACCTCTTATCTATCATTGAACATGCAACCTATTTACTACTTTCACTACTTGTTGTGAAGACTAAACTTCTATCCTTCTTAGATAGTAGTTTGCAAGAGTGAATTCGACATCTCTTGTCAAACCTCACCAATGACTCCCGTAGTCGAAACACAACTCAAGGTATCCCATTGATGGCATTTAGCATGAAGAATCAACAAGCTCGGCAACACTTATAAACACTACACTGTGTCTAAGCATTTAACCGATTTATGCATTTACACAAGATTAGTCAAGAACGATCGACATTCATAGACTTCTCTCATTTGCTACAAGCACAAGCATGACAAAGAGTTCAACATTATCATATTCATCTTGAAATTATCAATCCATCAACAAAATCAAAAGCTCTAAATCATACTCTTGGATTCCTATCAAGAAAGGGGGAAATCAACCCATTTCCCCAAATCCTAACAACCATATCATACAAGTACTTCATATACTCAAGCTTTCAATAACATTAATGATATTAACAAATACATTCAATGCTCCATAAATTCATAATAGTAAGAGTATTAAATAGGCTACAAATTGTTCTTAAGACATGGGCTTGGAAGCCTTAGTCAATTGCTCCCAAGAACTAGGTTTAGCTACAAGAGTTCATAATAATTAATGCTAAACAACCAAACATAAAACAAGAGATTTCAAAGATGAAAATGGAAGAAAATTGGGTTCTAAACAGTAATAAAAATGCAGGTGAAGAAGAGTGTGAATGAAAGGGAAGAGAATGCTATTTATAGTACAAAAAGGATAAGGTGAAATTCTGGCCACCTATTGGTCGTGACTCATGACGGGATCGTCACGACTCGCGATGGTCTCACGATTAGGCCATCGCGACTCGCGATGGGTGCCTGAATTTTGTCCTGTTTCTTTTCTTCTTCTTGTGGTACACATTCATCTTCATAGCAATACCTCTCATTTTTCAAGTCTTCCATGTCTTCAAAAATGGTCTTCATGGCCTCCGATCTTCATGTTTTCGAAGCAAGTCTTCAAAAGTCTTTGAAAATTTAATCTTTAATGACCTCTGGTCTTCATGCTTCCATGTTCTTCCTTTGTCACGCAAAATCCACTTAGAAGAGGTAAAAGAGCATAAAGTTTCTCTTACTCCTCCTAAGAGAATTTCAAGGTAAAACGCAAGCTCTTGATAATAAAAGAGCACAAAAGGGACCCAAAATATTACTAAATTATTCACATAAAATGGATATATCAATACACATGTCCTACCAATGTATATATTGTCCTAAAGCAGCTGCTTTAGGCTGCTTTAATTAGCCTTAGTAGTAAATTATAGGAATGGAGAACTAAATGTCTTTTTTTTTTCTAAGTATCCAGCACCAGTGCATATACTGGTGTGTATGTTAACTTTACCGGTGTAAAAAATATAAAAAAGCAGCTTCTTTAGGTTGCTTAAATGTAAAAAATGAACATTTTGTGACTCGAGACCAAATTTCAGAAAATCTGCCCTAGTATCCAGCACTGGTACATATACCGGTGCGTATGTATGAAACAGAACATCTACTCTATTTTCATACACCGGAAATATACTATTTTACCGATGCATATGTCAAAAAAAATTTCTACAAAAACATTCCTACTAAGTTTTCATCCATTCAATACGAATACATTCCAATGGCAGTGTGGATCATAACAAAACTGTAGAAAATAGAGAGCAGTATAGATGCATGTCATAGTAATTCACATCATAAAGGGATGGGTATTACACAAAACAATGGTAGGAAATCCAACTACGTGGAAATTACTATCTATCTCTTTCACCTTAACACATTGTCACCACCCACTATTTCATCGCTCTTATCAACCCATAACCCATCACCATGAGAACGCCGTCCCACCACAGCTCCCCCTATATCTTCCAAACCAGGAACTACTGATAAAAACTCTGGACTAACAATTATGACTGGGTGATTGATTTCCTCTTCAAAAATAAAACTTCTTCCCATGAAGCACCACATGGAACTATGTTCCACCCAACAGCACTTGATCACAAAAAACATAGAACTCTACATAACCCAGCTCCCAAATTTCCTCAATCACCCCATAGAAAGGCATCACAGTGAACTAGATGTTTATCTCTCTTGCTTGCCTGCCACATGGATTCAGATTCAATATAAAACCCACTTGATACAAATGTCAAATGCTTTGATGGTGCTTTAAATGGTTTGATGGATCAAATTTATGATGAAGAATTGAAGAAGGAGTCATCATCGACATCTTGGATTTATTGCTCAAGACCGTCGAAGAACTGAAGACATCATGAATAAAACTGTACTTTTTTCCCACTAGGTTTTTAATGAGGTAGTGTGATCACTGTAAAATATTGTAAAAATTATGTCATTATGGGATTTTGGACCAAAGAGCTCAGACATGTGGGCTTTGAAGAGCTAATTTTGAAAATACAGTCAACTAGGGTTTATTATATTCAGTTTTATTCCGAGTAGAATTAGTTTTGGTAAGTTTAGATAAGGCAATATTCATCCAAGTTGTAATCGGGATGAATTTCAGCTAGTGAAAGTTTATTTTAGGTATTTTAGTTAAATATGGTTTTAGCTTCTTAAAGCTACCATAATTCTATCCAGTTTCTAGTAGGAATTACCAAATCCTATCTTGATTAGGACTAGGGTTTTGGATGAATTCAGCCCTATAAATAGGGGTTGAATTGTCAAGATTTGTACCACTATCTTTATTTAGAAATATAAACCTTTGAGTTCATACTCTTGTTGCTTGTGAACTATTTCATTGTTGCTTAACCCCCGAGGGCTAGTTAAGTATCAATAAACCTTGTAATCTGATTCTGAGGGATAGTTAGAGAGCAAGTCGAAGTTAGGTATACCCCGAGAGCTAGACACCTGAATTTCGTGCGAGATAGTGAGGGTTTGCAGATCCCTTCACTAGATCAAAGATATTAAATGTACAATCGTGAGTCTTCGCAAGGAGATCATATCAGTTGGTATCAGAGCAAAGCAAAATATTTACTGTGGCCGAGAAAAAGAACAAAAAAGGGGGTTTTGAGTTTTTGTTGAATTTACTTTTGATTATTTAAATTTATAAACTCTTTCGTGTCGTATTTTAACTGCGCTTATTTAATCTTTCTTATCAGGATGATTGAATCTAAAGTTGAAGGACGTCGAAGGATCTGAGAGTTAGAATACTTATGTATTACTATTTGCCTTCACCTTTATCAATCGAGTCAGGAGGACGTCGAAGGGTATGAGCGTTAACAAGTTAACAAGTATTATCCGCCTTCACCTCCCAGTCATTTTTGTAGTTTTAGGTAGCTTAAACAGTTTATGTGCTTATGATATTTTTTGTCAACTCTTCTGAAAATTATTGCATGCTCATAATCCTATTTGTTTTCTTTATCGTTCTTTGATTCCGTGATCTTGAATTGTTCTTTGATTATTGATTACACCTTATTAAAAAAAATTAGAGTCTTGTGCCATTTTCTATATATAGTGTTATATTCTTGATCCTTACGATCTTGAATACCTCGAAGTTCATTTGAATCAAGGCGAAGTTGGCGCAGTTTTCTTAGTCTAAGTTTTGTGTAGGTGATTTTTGTTCCACAAATTTTTGAAAATTTTTAAAAAAAGTTAGCAGATTTTTAGGTTTCAAATTCGGAATTTAGTATTTGAAATCGGAAGTTTGGGGTGGATTTGCAATTTTCAAAAGTATGGGGACTGTTTAGCAATTTAAAACAATTGAGAATTGTACACGGTTTTTGAATTTCTTGGGGAATAAGATTCTGATTGTGATTGTTATATTGAGTGATAAAAACAAATTGTGGCTGAAAATGATGGAAACAAAAAATGAAATCCTATTTGAAAAAGGAAAAGAAAGGTCAAAATCCTAATCGGAAGAGGAAAAGGAAATAAAATCCAATTGAGAGAGGGGATTTGATCTGAATTTTCAACTTGGGGGACTAGTAAGTCATTAAAATCCTTTACAACAAAGGAATTAGGATTTGATTTCCTATTCCAATTTGTTTTCGGAAAAGTTTCTTGAATATTCGGAACCTATTTGTCGCTTATATAAAGCCTTCTTATTTTGATCATAACATTTTCAATATAGCTCCAATTTGTGCCATTAGAATTGCATTTTGTTCCTTATTCTTTGTAAAATTTGTAATTCGATATCATAGTGCACATTATTGAGTTTATATATTTTTAAATTTCAAAATAAGTTCTGCAATACTCATCTCCATAGTTTTCTTTGAATTTCGGTGAATGGATCAATTGCCCTTGCATTAGCCTTCGCCTTCTGAGTTGTGAGTGTTATACACTTTTTGAGTAACCTTATTAAAAAAAGGAAGGGGGGGTAATTTTGTTTTAACTAATCGTTTGATTTTCTTAGTAGTTTAGCGAAGATGAGGGACGAAATTCATTCATCCCGCCTTTAGTTAAAAATCCTAACAATTTTCCATTGATGAATACGTCTAATGGTGGGCGTGGAAATCATCCACATGAAGAGGCTCCAGATAGTTCGGAGTGATATCGAATTAATTCAATTGAAGCCAATGATCCTGATCGGTTTGCTATCGCAATAAATGTACTTATGAGTGGGGTTCAAAGGTTGGCGAGAAAAGTTGACAGCATGGCACCACCTACACCTACATAATCAGTCAAGAGGGAAGAAACCAAGAAATATGTCTGTCAATTCAATGGTTCTGGAAGTTCAGATGACTACTCTGACGATGGTTTGGAAAGGCGATCACACCGAGGGTCTTCTTGAAGGTATCGCCACAATAAACCTCATTCCCAAAGGAAAGTGAAGTGAAATTTGGGATTTGAGCCAAGTTCTAATACAGTTCGAGATATCAAGGGTTTAAAATATGACATCCCTCAATTTGATGGTCAACACAATCCAGTGAAGTATCTTGATTGGGAGCGACAGATTGAGAATCTTTTTGATCTCAACCATTATCCGGAGAATGAAAAAGTCAAAGTCGCACAATATTATTTCACTCAGTATGTGGCTAAAGGGTGGAAAAATAAAAAGGAGTCGCGAGATCTTGGTGGAAAGAAACCTATCTCCACCTGGGAGAGATTGAGATCCGAGCTTTGCCAATATCATGTTCTACTTACTTACTTGATGGAACAACATTCTTATATGTCCAACATAAAGCAAGGAAATCACACAATTGATGAATACTGGAAAGATCTTGAGTTGACCTTGAGAAGGGTTGGAATGAAAGAAGACGACGCATTCATCAAAAATTGATTCGTTGAAAGCTTGCGTGAAAACCTTCAAACACCAGTCAAGCTTCAACATCACATATCTATGAACAATTTATTGGTGAAAGCAAGGTTGGTTGAATTGAAATTAAGGCCCAGAGAAAGCTCTAATTTTGGATATGATAATCAAATGCAAGTATTTGATTACAGAAGTCCAAATTCAACAAGGGGTGGTAGGAATTCGAACATGGGTGGCCGAGGAAAACCTAATTCGACAAAAACCTATTCAAATCCACCATTTGAAGCCACCGATCGAAGAATGATCACAACCAATCAGTCTCTTAGCCAAGATATAGGTAAATCAATTTCTTCTTTGTCAGATACAGTTTCTTCTAACAATCCTACATGCTTTCACACTACCACATAGACCCCCCTCTAGCACTGGTTTTTTAGCACTGGTGCCAAAAATGTAATAGAACCGGTTTTTATTTTATTTCAACACTGAGTTGGTGCTCAAAATTTTAAAAATTCTATATTCACTCCAAAAAATTGCCAAAATTATTCAAATAGCACCAGTTTTGGAAAAATTAGCACCAGTTTTTTAAAACCGGTGCTAAATATTTTGATAATTCTAACTTACTGCCAATAAATTGCCAATATTTTCAAAATAGCACCGGTTTTTAAAAACCGGTGCAAAAAATTTTAAAATTCATTTTTCCTGCCAAAGAAATTGCCAAAATATTTAAAAGTTCAATGTTCCTGCAAAAAATTTCAAAATTTTCGTCTAATTTTTTTAAAGTTCAATCTTTTCACCAAAGAATTCAAAATTATAAAAAAATTGTAAAAAATTTCAAATAATGTTGCTAGAAATTCATGGGCTGGGAGCAGTTGCGCGCAACCGCTCTAAGCTATATTTTTTTTAACTTTCAAAATCGTTCACTTTGTTGATGTTAACTAATAACTAAGTTAAGTTTAATTAATCAACGAACAACCTTTATTGACCTAATATATATAAATAAAAATAAAATATTTACATTAACTAACTAACGTTCTACCCTTAATTGATTTAGTATACATAAATACAACTTTAACTAGTCAACTATTAATCCTTATTTGAATTTTAATATATAAACACCAATAACTAGGCTGACTTTGACTAATCAATGGTCAAACTGTACTTGACTTTCAATATATAAACATTAATAACTAAGTTGACTTTAACTAATAAACGTTCAACCCTTACTTTACTTTCTATATATGAACAATAATAACTAGGTTGACTTTGACTAATCAACGGTCAAACTTTACTCGGACTTTCAATATATAAACACTAATAACTAGGCTGACTTTGACTAATCAGTGGTCAAACTATTCTTGACTTTCAATATATAAACATTAATAACTAAGTTGACTTAAACAAATAAATGTTCAACTGATGAGACGTCAAATGCATGTATTTTCCAAAGCATTTAACATCTCTTTTGTCATACTGTTGTAAGATTCCTAGATTTATGTAGGTTTACATGATAAGGGGTTTAGATAGTCATTTTCGGTTTTTATATTTAAATCCTTCATTTTGTAACCTATGTTTAGTGTAATGGATTTTTGGTCCTCACGAGTATCTAGATACCTTTTTGTAAGCTTAATTCGTAGATTGCTTGTGAGCACTTAGGAGTGGTTTAGTGAAGGCCATTCAAAAGGATGGTAGAAGATGGAAGGCCACACACAAAGTGGTAGAAGATAAAGTGAAGAAAGGAGAGCAAAGCAATGGGTGAAGAATGATCTATGTCTTGAAGCAGATTTCTGCAAATTTTCCAAGAAGAATCAGCCTAAAAAGGTGGTACCATTAGATTCCTCATCCCAAGTACTATAAAACTGACTACAAGAACTCCCAAAACGGATCAACGGTTCACCCAGAGGAAGCAAAACAAAACTGGACTTTTTTCCATCGCAACTCGCGACATAATTGCCCTGCAACTTTCTTTTTACTCCATTTTTTCTTGTACTATAAATAGCTTTTCACCCCCTTCTTCCCCAACTCTCTAATTCCGACTTGGGGGCTCCAAAACCCTAGTGTTTCACCATTTTCTTCCATTTCTTCTTCTTTCTTTGTAGATATTTGTTCTATGTTGTGGGTTTTGATTATCTAGCTTAGTTTTTTACTTGGGAGCAATTGATTGAGACTTCCTTGCTATTGTCTTGAGAATCATTTCTATCTATCTATTGCTTTCTCTATTGTGCATTTATTGAGCTTTGAATGTAGATTTTTAATGGCAATAATGTTGTTGGAAGTTTGAGTATATGAATTGCTTGTATAATTGCTTGTTAAGGTTGGGAGAAATCAACTAATTTCCCCCTCTTTTAATGTGGAATCCAAGAGCATGAGTTAGAGCTTCTAAATGATGTTGATGTGTTGATAATTGCTAGGTGAATGTGATGATGTTGAACTCGTTGTCATGTTTGTTTTGTGTAGCAAATGAGATAAGTCTATGAATGTCGATCGTTCTTGACTAATCTTGTGTAAATGTCTGAATTGGTTAAATGCTTAGACACGGTGTAGTGTTTATAAATGTTGCCAAGCTTGTTGATTCTTCATTCTCAATGCCATCAATGGGATACATTTAGTCGTGTTTCGACTAAGGGAGTCATTGGTGAGGTTTGACAAGAGATGTCGAATTCACTCTTGAAAACTACTATCTACGAAGGATAGAAGATATATCTGCACAACAAGTATTTAAAGCAATTAATAGATTGGTTCACTCGTTCTTGAAGCTTTTGTTATTTAGCATTCATGTGTTCTTAGTGCTATGTTTTACTTCATTTATGCCATGGGGTGTTTGAGAATAGGAAGTGTTTGTATGATTAAAGTGTGATAGTGTTAGGAAAGTGACAAATTCCTTAGATCTTTGGCATGAAAATCCAAGAACACAGACTTAGAACTTCTCGTGCATAATGTGTTGTGATTCTTGCTAGATAAGTATGTTAATGTAGATTGTTCTCATATTTATCCTATAGATGCAATGAAAGTTTGAATCTTGAATGTGGTTTGTTCTAGGTTTAGCCTAATGAATGTTATGTTTGGTTAAATGGCTATGTCTTTGGTAGAACGCTTGTTGTTATCAAATCTATGGTCCTTCATGTGAAATGCCGTTGATGAAATACCTCTATGGTATTGTTTGCTTAGAGTGATTGTCAATGAGGTTTGCAAATGGTTGTTGTTTGTCTTTGCAAATTACTATTAAGAAGGAATGAATGTTGATCTTCGAATGGGAAGTGATAACAATCCCCATAGGTAAAAATGTGATTGAATGAGTGAATGGTTCAATGATCTACATGAGGTTTGGAAGTGGATATCAATTGCCCCCAAGGCTTTATCTTTTGTAGTTTTTACCCCTTTTTCTTTGTTTGTTTGATGATTATCATAGTTACTTAACTTTGCTAGTTAGTTTGTCTTTTAATTTCATAACTTAGGAAAACCAACCAACCAAACCCCCCCACATTTACTTGCTTATATATATATATATATATTTTGAGTTAACACCCGTAGGTGAGGGAAATTATATTAAGGATCCCCAAGCCTATATAGTAACAAAAAATACAAGAAGATTTAGAGTATGTTACATAGCGGCAAGATATTTTCCCCAAAATAGATGAAAATATGCCTCGGAGATAAAACTAAAACAGATTTGACATTGTGAAAAGAAAGATTTGGAAAGGTAGTTACGATTCCAAAAGGAAGAATCTCCACCCCATGTGTTAATTCTTCCCTTTGGCCAGGCAACACCTTTCGTTACATTGAAAAACATATGAATTCTTGCAATGAGGTAGAAGTCCTTGCTGGGCAGCCAAAGACTCAAAGGTCTGACTGCTGGAGGTTGAAGTGAGGATGATGTGTTGATGTTTGAGGTCCAAAGGCCGGCATATTAGGGATCCAGGGATCTGCTGAGAGTTGCCAAAATGTTGCCATCTTCAAACACGAAAACCTGAGGAGCACAAAAGTAGAAGCATAAGTCTCTGTGCTAATTTGACAGAAAAATTTTATATGGTACTCCAAATAATATTCAAACATGGAAAGGGCAGTAGAAAAACTAGGAGAGAGCAGTATACACATAATCCTGAAAGCACCTATTCTAATTCCTACTGTGATCCATTTAAGCTCCTATTCTAATCCCAGGATAACCTTTGCTGTAAGAGATAGGAGGCCCCTAAGAAAGAGGGGTGTTGCCTGGATATCCAGATCACCCTGTATGTTATTTTCTAATGCAAATTTAGCCAGGAAATCAGCAGCAGAATTGGCTTCCCTAGGAATATGTTGGATTGGATATTTGAGGTGCTCTAAATTAAGGGAGCTCCATATGGAGTAAGTTCTCCATGGGGAACATATTGGGTTTTGAATACCCTTAACAACCATTAAACAATCAGATTCAATCACACAACTATTTAGTGCCATTTCTAAGCAAATATCATAGCCACTTTGAATGGAGAAAAGTTCAGCATGTAAGGGAGATGGAGACTGGAATGTGTTTGCTCTCATTTTAACCACAGTCCCATTCCTATTCCTAACTATGACAGCAGAGGAAGATAGACCACCATTTATCCAAGTTGCATCAGTATTGATTTTATATCCGGTTTGTGGTTTCTTCCAATTCACAGCAATCATTGATTTTTTCCTCTTTTGAAAGATTTTAGGAATAATATTTGACTCAGTCCAGTACTTATGCTTGTCTAGATTGCCTATTAAGTGGTGAGCTGTGAAGATTTGATAGATCATATCTTTAATATCATGAAAGCATTCATCTTTGGAAAAGGATTTATTATCAAAAATTTGTTTATCCTACTGATCCAAAGAAACCAAGTTGTGACTAGTAAGGCAGCAGTTATAATGTTAGGCTGTATCTTGGATTCAGCCATAAATGAGAGATAATATTCCACTCTGCACTTTAAATTCCCAAAAACTGGTTCCTGTAACTTTAAAAGGTTATTTACACTTTGCCATACAGCAGTAGAAGAGGGGCATGAATTTAAAAAATGTTCCAACGTATCCGAATGATTCTGGCAGAGGGGACATTTAGAAGCTAAGGAGAAACCTATCCTACATAATATATTATCAAAAGGGAGCAGACCATTGAGAGCTCTCCACAAAAGTACAGACATTTTTTTTTGGAATGAAAGGGGACCAAACCTTATTGAGATGCCTGATTTTTGCCCTTTTTTGTCTGAAAATACAGTATGCAGACCGTATTGTGAAATTCCCATCTATGGCTGGAGTCCAAACAAGCTTATCTTCATGAGAATAATCCAGTTTCACTTCCTGCAGAAGAATAAAAGTATTGGTAGCCAAATAAGGCTCCAGTTTTGGAAGGAGAGCAGCTTTGTTATTGATAAAAGACATGAGAGAGATATCCACGAAGGGAATGTTCATCTCAATGGGCCATTTATAACACAAAGCTCCTTCACCTGTCCAATTAGCATTCCAGAAAGAACAATCACCAATACCATAAATTACTCTAGAAAAACTGTTTGCCTTAGCAGTTATTTTTCATATTCTGGACCATGTGTGAGATTTTTTATAAGAGATAGGGAGTGACCATAAAAGAGATGACCACTGAGTATTGTTTTTTTACAGTTTCCACCAAAGTTTACATGAAAAAGCATCAACTATGGCTGATAAATCCCTAAAACCTACTCCATTTTCTTCTACAGGTAGACTCATTTTTTTCCAAGATCTCCATTTTTTTCTTTCAGAGTTTTCACTGTTACCCCAAAATAGACCGGAGGAAGTTTTCTCCATTTTTTTCAAAACTATCTTTGGAGGACTTAGAACAGCGAAAATATGTGTAGGAATTAAAAGAAAGCAATGATTAATCAGTATGATCTTACCAGCAGTAGTTAGCCATCTATTCTTCCAGTTATTAATTGATTTCTCCATTCTTTCCAGTATAGGTTGGTAATGTACTTGTAAATTTTGACCAGAAAAAATAGGGACTCCTAAATATTTGAAAGGGAAGGAACCTTTCTCCATTCCCAGAATCCTTCTAACAGATTGGATTGTTGCTAAAGGAGTTTTGTGGGTAACAAAGAATTCAGATTTAGCAAAATTGACCTTTTGACCTGAGATTTGTTCATATGCTAGCAAAAAAATTTTAAACCTCTTTAAATTTGTAGGATTAGTATTCAAAAAAATAGCTGTATCATCTGTATACATAAGGTGGGAAACGGGGGAACAAGAAGGAGGGAGGCCAAAATATTGGATGTATCCTATGCTGGACATTTTCTTTAATCCTCTAGAAAAAGCTTCAGACAATAAATTGTACAGAAAAGGAGAAAGTGGATCTCCTTGTTTAATTCCCCTAGAGGATGAAAAGAAACCTGAAGTAACTCATTGATTAAAACTGAAAAGTGAGCAGCAGCTATATTATGCATGATGATTTTAACTAATTTGCCATGAAAACCAAAATGGAGAAGGATGGAGTTCAGAAATGACCATGAAACCCTATCCAAAGCCTTTTACATATCTAGTTTAACTATCAAATTTGAAGCCTTTGATTTTCTAGACAGAATTCTGGTCATCTCCTGCATTTGGATGACATTATCAGAAATATCCCTTCCTTTAATAAAAGCACTCTGCTCAGGGGAAATCAGTAATTGCATAAGTGGTTTGATCCTTTCCATTAGCAATTTAGAAAATAATTTATTCACAAATTAGATAGGCTAATTGGGTCTGAAATCAGAGAAAGAGATTGGGATTGGTTTTTTAGGGATTAAGGTAAGCCAGGTACTAGAGATGGCTTTTGGGATATTGCCATTACATATGAAATCATTTGCTGCTTCTAAAAGGTCAGCTTTAATTGTTTCCCAGAATGAGGCGTAAAATTCACCAGAGAATCCATCTGAACCAGGGGCACTAGATTTGTTTAAATCGAAAACTGCAAATTTGAGTTCCTGGATATTGAAAGGTTGAAGCAGAAGGTGATTTTGTTGCACAGTGATTACTTTAGGAATTTCTTTTAGAAAATGGTATAGGTACGTTCCCATTTTTTGAGAATCATCCTCATTAAGTAATTCCTTAAAAAATCGGACTCCTTCTTCTTTAATCAAATTTGGTTCAGATATCCAGTTCCCATTACCATCTTTAATTTTACTAATTCTTGATCTAGCTCTCCTTTCTCTGATGGTGTGGTGAAAATAACTAGTATTTGCATCCCCATGTTTGAGCCAATTAAGCCTAGCCTTTTGCTTTAAAAAAATATTTTTTTCTTTCTGGGATCTCAGAAGTAAGGCTTTTGACCTAATAAGTTCGTCTAGATCTGATTCATCTTGTGATTGTTGGAATTTTATTTCCAATTCATTGACTTTTGTCTCAGCTTCTAGCAAATTTTGATTAACATTTCCAAAGTTGTTTTTATTCCACTCTTTAATGTCAATCTTAAGCCTCTTAAGTTTATACACCAGCCTATACATCCCACGTAGAGGGGATATTTGGTTCCAGTTTGAGACAACTAAATCCTAAAAATCCTGTCTATTTGACCACATATCTTGATATCTAAAAGGCCTTGGTACTAATTCTTCTGCAGATTGAACAGAAAGGAGTAAAGGAGAGTGATCCGATGTCATTCTATTTAGCACTTGAATTGAGCTATTAGGAAATAGTTCCAGCCAGTCTAAATTACTAATTCCCCTATCAATTCTTTGGAACAGTAGGTCCTTGCATTTATTCCTGTATCTATTATTACTCCAAGTGAAAGAATTTCCTACCGTAGGGATTTCATGCAAGTCCATGTTATTTATAAAATCATTAAACTGATTCATGCTTCTTTTGGGTATGGATTTTCTTCCCTTATATTCAGTAACAGAAGCAACAGTATTGAAATCCCCTATGTATATGGAGGGTTCGAGGGATGGTGTTTTTAAATCATTCCATAAAGCTTCCCTCGTTTGTCTGCTAACACTAGCATGGATAAAAAAGCAGTTCCAACTAACAGATGTAGAATTATCAGAGATTCTGGCCTGTATAAATTGGTCTGATTCTTTTAAACTAACTATACTAAAAGAATGGTTCCATAATATCCAAATTTTTTCATTCTAAGCAGGGAGAGAATATTTGTAACCTAGTTCATGCATCAAAGTGTTTAAATTATGTTTATCATGCCATGGTTCAATCAGACATAAAATATCAATCTTATGAGTCAATTTAAGGGCCTTTAATCTATCCAATGATGTTCCATAACCTCTAACGTTCCAGACCAATATATTCCCTATAATAGTATATTTTATCATTTAAAACCTATAGGGGTTGCTTTATGTGAGGATCTGAGTTTCCTAAGTTTCGTAGCTGAGACCTTACTATTTTTTCCAAACTTATCCTCACTATTCTCCATATTATCTAAAGTTGATCTCAGTTCGGGAGAGCTTACCTTTGTCTGAATGCTTTGGTCTTCGTTTGCGCTCTGTTCTGTTGAGGTAGGATCTCCATTCTTTTCCCCATTAAGTAAGTCTTCGGGTATTTTGGTTGCTGGGGTGAATTCCTGATCCGAGTGACCTACCTGTTGCTTATTTTCAGAAGTGGACAGTTTTACTGCTGAGGTTGCGATCTTGTCAGCTGTTGTAGGGTGCACAAATGCTTCCTGTGATTCCAGAGTTTCATGGAAAATCTCTACTACTTCACCTTCCTGATCTTCTTCCTGTAGAGCATCTAAAGTTTGGAAAGCATTTGATATTGTGACAGTGTTATTTATAATTAAATCTTCCTGAATAGGAGATAGGACAGCCTGTTGATTCTTATTTCTCCAGAAAAAGTAGTGATTGGTTTAGAAATGTCATCCAAAGAGTAAAAAGTAGCATTTCTTTTTGAGTGACTAACATTGAAAGAGTTAAAATTATTATCATGCTGGAAACCTGAAGTCTTTTTTTGTGTTTGAAAATCAAATTATTTTTGAGAAACAGATAGAGTTGATGATCCCTCTACATCTAGTGCTACTTTAGAGGGTGATCCTAAAACTTTCTGAGAGTCAACATTAGCTGGGACTTTTCTTTCCTTGTTCACATTTACCACTGGTGTGATAGTTTTCTTTTTTCTCAGTTCTGGATGCAAAAAATTACAGTTTTCCCGACTATGACCAATTATCCTACATTGAGTACAGTATGAAGGCAATTCCTCATATTCTATAGGGTAGTATGCTACTTTGTCACCTATTCCTACCACAATTGTAGATGGGAGATGAGACAATAGATCAACCTCAACACATACTTTAATGGCAGTGGGTCTAGTAAGGGCACTTGTAGCTGCATCCATTTTTAGATATCTACCTATCTGACTACTCATACAAATAATTGCCGAGGTATTGTAAAAGTGAATAGGTAGTTGATGAATTGTTATCCAGGCTGGAACAATGGATGATTCTGCAACTGGAGTGAAATCCGGAGACCATTTCTGTACCTTCATGATCGCGCCTTGAATCATCCATTGTCCCTTCATCCAGCACTCTGATAATCCTCCCAATCCTGAAATCTGATTAGGATAGAGCCTAATTGAAATTTTGATTTGGAGCCAATAGATTTAAAAGCAGATTGTAAAAGCTCCATTGGTGGTTTCCCTCTATTGAACTTGCCAACCAGGGCGTTCTGATAGTGTAAAGCCAGAAGATCGCCTTCTTTCGGAGGGAGGATATAGGCAATCTTGCCCTTATATTCTGTGATAGGATGTAAATTGGGCGTATCAGGTAGAGATGAGAAAAGCGGGGAGGGTTTAGCTTTTAGGGCTTGGAGGAAGCTTTTGCTATTCGCAGTAGGAGTATCTGGATTTGGGTTTGGCATTGGCAACGCCATGATCGGCGGCCAATACAGTGTAAGTGACTGTTATCAGTAGAGATGGTAAACAGAGAAGAAGAAAGGAGGCTAGGTGTGTGTTTCGCATGTTTTATCGCACACAGATAAGATGTTCCACTTAAATTCCGACTAAGTAATTTTTGCTTATATATATATGTTCTTCTAGCCTAATATGAACCTTATATGTTTAAATGCTTAAGAAAATCCCTCTTCTTCGTGTACGACCCCAATTTGCCACTATCTACTTAATTGTATTTAGTAAGCATATAGGGCTTATACATTAACTTTCAGAGGTACGGCAATAACCTCCCATCAACCTTTACTTTACTTTCTTTATATGAACACTAATAACTAGGTTGACATTGACTAATCAACGGTCGAACTTTACTTGACTTTCAATTAAACCCTAATAACTAAGATGACTTTAGCTAATTAATGTTTAAATTGTACTTAACTTTCTATGTGTAAACACTAATGACTAAGCTGAGTTTGACTAATCAACGGTTAAACTTTACTCAATTTTTAATATATAAACACTAATAACTAGGTTGATTTTGACTAATCAACGGTCAAACCTTACTTGACTTTCTATATATAAATACTAGTGACTAAGTTAACTTTAACTAATCAACGATCAAACTTTACTTGACTCTCTCTATGTAGAAACACTAGTGACTAACCTTACTTTAACTAATCAACGGTCAAACTTTACTGGACTTTGAATATGTAAACACTAATAACTGGGTTGACTTTGTCTAATTAACGGTCAAACTTTACTTGACTTTCAATATATAAACACTAATAACTATGTTGACTTTAACTAATCCACGGTCAACCCTTACTTGGCTTTTTTACATACAAATACTAATAACAAAGTTGACTTTAACTAATTCACGGTCAACCCTTGGCTTTCTACATACAAATACTAATAACAAAGTTGACTTTAACTAATCGACGGTCAACCCTTACTTGACTTTCAATATATAAACACTAATAACTAAGTTGATTTTAACAAATCCACGATCAACCCTTACACACCTTTCAATATATAAACACTAACAACAAAGTTGACACTAACTAATTAACGGTCAAACTTTATTTGAATTAGTATATAATAAATACAAATAACAATGTTTGACTTTGACTAATCAATGGTGAAACCTTACTTGACTTTCAATATATAAACACTAATAACTAAGTTGACTTTAACTAATTAACTGTCAAACTTTATTTCAATTAGTATATATAAATACAGTAAAAATGTTTTACTTTGACCAATCAACGGTCAAACCTAACTTGACTTTCTATAGACAAACACTAATAACTAGGTTGACTTTGACTAATCAACGGTCAAACCTTACTTGGCTTTCTATATAAAAATACTAATAACAAAGTTGACTTTAACTAATCCACGGTCAACCCTTACTTGGCTTTCTACATACAAATACTAATAACAAAGTTGTTTTTAATTAATCGACGGTCTACCCTTACTTAACTTTCAATATATAATACTAATAACTAAGTTGACTTTAACTTATCGACGGTCAACCCTTACTTGACTTCCAATATATAAACACTAATAACTAAGTTGACTTTAACTAATCTACGATCAACCCTTACTTGACTTTAATATATAAACACTAATAACTAAGTTGACTTTAACTAATCAACAATCAGTCCTTACTTGACTTTCCATATATAAACACTAATAAATCTTTCATATAACTCAGTTTAGTGTATGACAAAGTCTTCTTTTAGGCCGACAAATTGTTATAGAGGACATTTTATAATCGGTGAGACTAATAAGATCATGTGACATTTACTTTTATTTATTGCAATGAGATACATATAATTATGATAACCTTTTTAAAATGATCTCAACATATAAATAATTACTTTTTAAATAACTTGAATGAAATGTTATAAAATTAATTAATTTGTTTTTTTTAATTAAACGCCACCTTTGATGGTGGGGGGGTTTGGCGGACCCCTACCTGTTTATTAAATAAAATAAAATTCGAGTACACAGAAAGAGGGGGGCTTAATACCGTACCTCGGAATACTGTTTGCATTTACCGCTGTTCTCTGAAAGCTATACATTGAACCTATTGTTATGCTAAATCGAAAGAGAATCAGCGGTTAAGTCCTTAGCTAAGTTACATGTCAATCAGTATACTTAAACCTGATGTGCGGAGTGCCTATTGCATCCAGTCTTACCATTCCTGCCATTGGAGCGGGCAAAAGCGAATTGGTGTAAGATTTGTTTACCTGTGTGTGGCTTTCCATCTTTGCGAGCGCATCAGCGACACCATTTGCTTCTCTGTAAATGTGCTTGATCGAGTAGGACAGACCTTGCAGTAAGTTCCAGATGTCTCTGATGATTGGAGTCAGTCTCCATGGGATCTTATATTGGCGACGGATGATGTCGAGTAGAACCTGTGAGTCCGTTTCTATCTCCAATTCCGTAATTCCTCGTTCCCTTGAAAGGGCGATGTCGTGCCGGAGAGCAGAAGCTTCAGCCTGCAAGGGAGATATAGCAGAAATAGCATTTGAAATAGCAAACATTGCCTTACCCGTGTGGTCCCGTAGAATGCATCCTATTCCAGCTGCTCCTCGGATGAAAGCACCATCAGTATTTAATTTGAATTTCCGTGGGAGAGTCCACTGTATGATACTGATGTTCTTTTGTTTCACTTGTTTTATATTTGTGAGTTTTGGGATAGGGGACATGCTCCATGTGAACTCCAGTTTGTGAGCTAGAAGGGTATCATTTAAATGCAACAAGATCCGTCTGAAGATTCTCTTGAAGTTAGGCTTTGTGCCCTCCATGTTGAAAGTGCATCTAGCACACCATAGGTGCCAGTTCACTATACAGGGGAGGATGCGGATGATCTTGTTGAGCTGTGAATCAGAAGAGGAGTAGTTCCAGTAAAAGTAAAAACGGTCCCATAGTAGTTGAAAGTGATTATCTGGCAATCCTAAGGAGCTGTTTAGGAGTTTCCAAATATGTTGGACTCTGCTGCATGAGTTGAAGGCATGATGAATAGATTCGGACTCAAGTAGGCAAAAACAATATCTCGAAGGAAGCTGAAAATGGAAATCTTCTAGTATATCCGGGAAGGGGATCAGCCTATTTAAAAGTTTCCAATTGAACAGGCTGATCTTCCTTTGTAGCAAGTTCGACTACAGGAGTGAGTAAGAAGGAATTTTCATTTTCTTATCCCTGATCAATTCATAAGCCGAGTGTACCGTGAAAACACCATCCTGGGTTGGTCTCCATATCAGGGAGTCTTCAAAATAAGGAAATAAATTAAGTTCCAGGTTCAAGTTATGTAGAATGTGGTCAGGGAGGGCGGGACTGATCTGGTCAGTGAAGAATTCTTTGTTACTTAGGAAATCTGCCACCGTTAGATTGGGATAAGGGGTTGATGAGGGATTGAGTTGGAGGTCAGCTAAAATTCCAAACGATGACCAGTTGGAGTTCCAGAAGGACACTGTTCCTGAGCCTAGATTAACTTGGGTTTGTTGCGAAGCTAATAAGTCTACTTCCTTGATTCTTTTCCAGGTTCTTGTGTGTTTGTGGGTGTCTTTCATCGACCACATAACCGTTGCCCAGCAGGACTTACCGGTTTGAAGCTTCCACCAAAGCTTAAACGAAAAGGATTTTGTTAGAGTGTGAAAATTGGTAAAGTTAAGTCCATTTTCAAAGGTGGGGAAACATAATTTGGAGTAGGATCTCCAGATTCTGCCTTTCTGGGAATGATCTGAGCAGTTGTTCCAGAAGAACTTTGCAAGTGTTTCATGTATTCGGTTAATGGTGTGGGAGGTAGGTTTTAGGACTGTGAGGAGATGGATTTGCATGGAGGATAAAACGTGTTTGATGAGAGTTGCCCTGCCAGCCGGCGAGATTAGTTTGTTGTGCCAATGCTGGGTTTTGTTTAAAACTGAGAGTAACATGCTCTGGTAAAGTGAGTTTTTGCTACGTCCTGTGAAAATGGGGCATCCCAAGTATTTGAAGGGGATAGAGCCTTCCAACATGGCTGAGTCATTTTTAATTTGTGTTTTGATTCTTGTTGGGCAGTATTTGGAGAGGAAAAAGGTGGATTTTTCAAAATTTATTTTTTGCCCCGAGGCCAGTTCGTATGAATGGAGGAAATT
Source organism: Rubia yunnanensis (assembly GCA_037428765.1). Taxonomy (NCBI): domain Eukaryota; kingdom Viridiplantae; phylum Streptophyta; class Magnoliopsida; order Gentianales; family Rubiaceae; genus Rubia; species Rubia yunnanensis. The sequence goes on from CM075065.1 coordinate 45,207,818, forward strand.
TAGTATAGTTTGCAGACCTTTTCTTGTGTACTTGAGAAGAATAGCTGTGTCGTCTGCGTAGGCGAGATGGGACGAGGGTAACATCCCTGGGGGAAGTTTGTAGTGTTGGATGTTCCCGTAATTGAAAAGGAAATTCAGATTGTATGTGAAAGCTTCTGCCATTAAAATGAAAAGCAAGGGGGAAAGGGGGTCCCCTTGCTTTAGCCCCCTTGTTGCCCTGAAAAAGCCAACTGCCTTCCCATTGATTAACAGAGAGAACCTTGCAGCATTGATGTTTTCCATTATGAGAGATACAAAGGCTTGGGAAAAACCGTGTTTAAGTAAAACTGATGCTAAAAAGTCCCATGAGACTCTGTCAAAGGCTTTCATCATGTCAAGTTTAATGATCAGGTTTGGGTTTTTAGTTTTGTTATGAAGGAAGTTCGTGTATTCTTGCATTAGGAGGACATTATCCGCAATTTCTCTTCCCGAGATGAAGGCGGATTGTTCAGGTCTGATTATGGAGTCTAGATATGTCTTAAGTTTGGATGAAAGCGATTTGGAAAGGATTTTGCTCGAGAAATTGCATAGGCTAATGGGTCTATAGTCAGTGAAAGCTGAGCAAACATCCTTTTTGGGTATTAATATGATTTGTGTAGCTGAGATAGCTTTGGGGATCTGAGCACCCGCAAAAAAATCTCTTACTGCCCCTAGTACGTCAAACTTAATGATCTCCCAGCACTTTTGGTAGAAGAGTCCGGAGAATCCATCCGGACCCGGGGCTGAGTGGCCGTTCATGGAATAAACTATTTTGGTGAGTTCCTCCATGTTGATCTCTCTGAGAAGTGATGAATTAATTTCTTCTGACACCGACTGAGGGATGTTCTCTAGGATCCAGGCCTTATTAATTCCTGAGGGGTCTAGATTTTCAGCGGTTAGGAGCGAGGAGAAGGAGCTAATGGCTTCATTTTCGATGTCTTCCGAGTTAGTGAGCCAGGTGCCCGTTTGGGATTTGATTTGGACTATCGACTGTCTTTTGTGTTTGTTTTGGATTGAAAGGTGGAAGAATTTGGAGTTTACATCTCCCTCTTTGAACCAGTTAAGTCTTGATTTCTGCCTAAGAAATGATTCCTGATTTGATATGGCCAGACTAAGTTTGGCTTTGGCTAAATTAAAGGCTTGTAAGGTTTCGTTGGATTCATTATTTTGTAAATCTTCTTCAGTTTTGATGAGTTGTTCTTCACACATCTGAACTGTGTCAAAAACATTTCCGAATACAGATTTGTTCCAAATTTTTAAGGCGTTTTTTAAAAGCTTTAGTTTGAAAACCAGTCTTTTCATCCCTTTGAACCTGGTATGGATTTCCCAGTTGTCCTTCACCAGTTGCGTGAAGGATGGGTGGTTATCCAGCATTCCTGAAATTTGAAAGGTTTGGGGCCGGTTTTGGGGGGAGTGTCAGAAATGGTAAGAATAAGGGGAGTGTGGTCAGAGCTTTCTCTGGTTAGGGTCTTGATTTTTGAGCTAGGGAAGTTAGTGCACCAGTTGGTATTTGAAATCCCTCTATCCAGCCTTTTCCAAACTCTCCCTTTTTTCCTCATTCCAGTCCAGGTGTATAAACTTTCGGAGGTTGGGATTTCAGAGAAAGATTGATCATTCAGAAAGGAGTTAAAATTCCTGATGTTGTTTTTATTTGGGATTGATGGCCCTAAGTATTCTTCGTTTTTTGTGATTACATTAAAGTCTCCAATTAGACACAGTGGAGTGTTAATCCAGGCTGCTAAGGTTTTCCACAATTTATTTCGTTCATTTATTGAGTGTTTAGCATACACAAAACCTATATGGCAATCTGGTGCTTGAGCCTGGCATTTGATGTTGGCAATAATTACCTGTTCTTCCACTGTGATTGTATCTACTTTAATTCCATCTTCCCACATTAGCCATATTTTAGTGATTGAGTTTGCAAATGACTGATTATATCCTAGCTTATTTGCAATGAGTTGTATCTGATCTTGATTAAGAAAGGGTTCAATTATGGCACAGATCTTGATAGAGTTAGATCTTTTGATATGTTTCAAACGGTTTTTGGGTAGGGGTATTGCCTATTCCTCTCACATTCCAAACATAGATGTTGTGACTATTCATGGGAAGGATTTGGAGAGATTCAAAGATGAACGGGTGAAGACCGTTTTTGGGGTAGAGGAGTAGTCCTTTTTGGAGTGTTTTCTTGTTTAGTTTTAGGCTCCATGGGTGATCGGTTTAGGATTTGGGATAATTTGGAGTGGTTCTTAATTAATTCTGCCTTGATCTGTTCCAGGTTTAAGTTTTCATTAGTCAAAGATTTGTTCTGATGGAAGGAGAAGGTTTCAGCATTTAACCAGTCCAGGGTTTTGTGTGTGGTTTTGTGATTGGGGTGGGGGGCTGTGTTAGGGTCTCCTTGTATCCCCACGCCCGTGTTGTTTGCCTTAGCTGTTTTAATTAAGGGGTTATCACTTAGTAGAAGTTGATCAGCTGAGGCTTGTAAGGCTTTAGTATTTGGAACTTGTGGGGAGATTGATGGGGCCTGTCTCGGCTTTGCCGGATTAACCGTAAGGGGGTTTTTATCCATGGCATGGGTAGAGTTACTGGAGGAGGCTGGGGTTCTGGGAATGTGGTTGTTAAAAACATTGTGTTTGATAGAGACTAGATTCAGTTCAGTTTGTTTTAGAGAAGAGACAGCAACAGATTGGTGATTCACAGGATTAGTATCAACAGTTGTTTTTTTGGGTGAGAAGGAGGAACCTGGGATCCTTGTTCAAGGATTAAAACTTCAGAACTTGATTCGTTGCTCTTACGTGTATCTTCATTCGGACCTTGTTCAGGGGATGTCATCTTTGCTATCGGGGTTCCACCTGAAATAGACAACATACCCTGTACTTGCTGTTGGGTGTTAGCAGCTTTAGTCGCATAAATCTGCTTAGTTTTTAGCACAGAGTTGTCAGTAATGTTGGTACCGTGCCTATTACCTGTGTGCCTTCCCTGTTCATCAGTGGCACTCAATTTTTTCACAGCTTGATTAAGATTACTCTTAGGTTTCCAGGGGGTGAAACGGGGCAGACTTTTGTCAGATCTACATACCGTATCTAAGTGACCAAGTTTAAGGAAATTATTGCAATAAAAAGGAACATCTTCGTACTCAATGTATTGCCAAAAACCTACCTCCCTGAAACTTAGCCAAATTCTGTCTGGTCTAGGTTTGGTTACATCTATTTCAATACAGATTCTAGCTACGTGAGGTCTGGTTCTATTAATTGAAGCTCTGTCAACCCTAATAGGAGTTCCAACTAAATTGCCAATGGACATAAGCACGTTGTTATCGAAAAATTGTTGGGGTAGACCATAGAGTGCAATCCAGATGGGGACAATTGGGGAATCAGCATTAGGGTTAAAATTTGGTACCCATTTCGTAATCCTAATTGAGTAAGCTCTGAAGTTCCATGATTTGTGTAACCAACAACGATAGTAATCCTCAGGAGAGGAGAAAGAAATTAGAACCTGTTTGTTGTCCAACAAGGCTATGCTATTCGGACCTTTGAAGCCGGCCGTTTGGAAATCCTTTCGGAGCTTGTCGATTTGGGGCCGGCTCCAGGCGAACTTGCCAACTAGGGGGGCCTCCAACCTTGAACATTCTTCATCCGAGAAGTGGAGCCCCGGTTCGCCGAGATGCTCGATCTTCGATTTGAGTACTAGTGGTGTTTTCTGGGCATTTTGTGGTGGAGAGGGTTGGAGGTTAAGGGCCTCTCTTAGTTCTTGACTGACCGCTTGTGGATATGAGATGACTGGGGGAACTGATTTAGGCGGTGGCTCCGCCATATTGGCGTCGCCGGCGTTGGGGGATGAGAGAAGGTTAAATCGCACTTCCACTGTGTGTAAATCACACTCAGAGACGTTAGAGCTCGCTTGATGTGTGGGTTCGATGACGTTAAATTAATTAATTTTTATTGTATTCAGTATTTAACGATTTCTAACTAAATTAATTATCTCACTTCATAACTCATATAATTTTCCTTCGATGACTAAACTTTAAAATTTTAAATTAAACTTAATATCAATATTTTAATTAATGATATTGCGCAACGAGATGGTACTCTACTAGTTTATATTAATAATTTTTAGTATTTTAAAAATTGAACATACTCTTAAAAATATATACTCCCTCCGTCCCAGCTATTTCTGCACAGAATCTTTTCACGGTAAAATTATTGTTCATATACCTATTCAAATAAGTGATCAAAGTTTGACATCTTTGACCAAAAAAATATTTTGTGTAGAATTAGCTGGGATGAAGGGAGTGTACATGTACCCTACTATGTTAAATGCAAAATAAGAAAAGAAAAAATGAAAATGATATAATAATGTATAATTTTGAAATAAAAAGCTAAATATGAAGGTGTGTTGTTTTAATCTGGGCCATTGATTTCTTCCTAGAATTGAATCTGAATTGTTAAATCCTACAAGTATAACTAATCTAACCCTAATTTATGTTAATCTTCATTTATTCCATCGCCTTTCATGCTTTCCAAATTTCACCACCACTGACTCCTTCCAATTTCATCGCCATCGATGAGATGGGACTAGCGAGTTGGTGCTGGTGACTTCAAATCCTTGACAAGTGGGCACAACAGAGGTGATGATCTGAGGCAGAGGTGGAACTTGGACTCCACCTGGAGGGAGCCCCATCGCCGGAAGAGGAGCTGCGCTGGCATATGAAGGGTTGACGACCTACTCTTCGCTAGGCTCACACTCTCGACGAACAGATTGGAAGAAGAAAAAGCTGATAAGGGTATACATAGATGGGTCACTGCACCGCTCTCCACAGGCTTGAGCTCTCCATCAGCGATGCTGAAATCATCACCAACAAGGGCCATCCTGTCACTCCGCTCATCGAGGGTACCCCACCTCTTATTTTCTCATAACTACATTTCTCATGTTCTTTGAATTCTTAATTTCTCCGCTCAACTTGTGATAGGGAATGGTTATTAATTTCTGCTATAGGATGTTTATGGTTAGTGCTGTTAAGTGGGTGGACCAAGTGTTAATTTAGTTTATTTTGTTTTGAAGTAAGATCACTTGATAATTAAGGGGTGGACCAAGATTGATTAAGGGGAAAATTTAGATTGTTGATCTTTCTCCCCTTTGAGGGAGAGGTTATTGGTGCAAGACTTAAAGAGTCTTCCTTGGAAGGACTACGCTGCATGTATTACAATTACTATGCATTTGATTACATCATCTTCTTTGGACTTCTTAAGTTATTTTTAAGCATTGGAAGGTAGATACTTATCGAAGGAACATTAACATTTTAACGGTTCCTTTTTTTGGCTTGTTGTATCACTTGGTTTCTTTGACAATATATATGTGCATGTAACTATGATGCCACATGGCTCATTTCCTGAACCTGATCCAGATAGGAAATGAGTATTAGTATTTTAGTACTCAGTAAAGGGAGTTAAATTGATTATTCATGACCTTGGAAATAAGTTTATTTCCCTCTTTGTGTGTCAATTTTCATTGCAGGAACCAAATCAGGTGGATGTGGAAATACGTAGATGTGAATTATCCTATCGATGGACTAGATGCGGTTGTTTTTTGTATTTTATGGTCAAAAGTTATTGTACCTCAGCTGTTGCTCATCTTAACCATACGGAAGCTCACATCTCATTTTTTTTATTTTTGAGTGCAGATTAGGTTCCTAGTTCACAGTGCTAAGTATCCAACAATACCCCTTGAGCAAGAAAAAGATGCTAAACCATTCTCCCCATTGATATTCATCGTAAGTCACCCTTTAGATTTGTTTCCCTCTTTTAAATTAGTCATGTTCTTTCAATTTTTTTTGCTCAGCTGATGTTCTTTTTAGATTTTCTAACTTAACTGGTGCAATTTTAAAAACACTTTCATTGGCATTGACTGGGATCAATTGATGTTGATGGTCTTGGTCTAGTTTCATGGTGGGTCTGACTCATGACAAGTTCTTTATGGAACTGGGACGATCTTAAGCAAAAAAAATGAATGCATGAACTCTGTGCTCGTGAGCTGCTTTCTCTCTAACATTGTGGAATAAGGAAAAATATGACCCATCTTGTGTTTATGCATCCTTTTACGTAAGTTTGAAAAGTTCAGAGACAAAAAGTTCTTTACATTGATGTTTTATTCTAACATATGTGTTAAGTAATATGAGTGGAAAATTATTCAACATCTAGGTAGTGATGTTGTCTACTGGTGATGCTACTGCAAAATTCTGTATGTTGTGTGTTGAGAACAATTATGTTATGTGTTGAGTAAATGTATATTGTGTGTTGAGTACATGTATGTTCTCACCGTAGTATGGTTTTGTGTTATAGTTTGGAATTTGTATGTTGTGTGCTGTAGCTGAACTTAACATCAGATTTGTGAATGCAGTACAAGAATCCCATTTACAACACTAAGAATGGATTCTATACTCAAGGCTAAAGATTGGACAATTTAGTGATATCTTGGGGGCATGATGAATACATGTATCTGGTACATTTTCTTCATTTTCTTAATGAGTAATTATTTTGAGTAATTAGTTCAAATCAGATGAAAAGTTGAGTATTTATTTTTTTAGCATATGGTATGGTAGGGTATATTTGAGAAGTTCTAAATACCATAGATTCAAGATTAGTTCTGTGGCTTAACCTTGTGATTTGATGTGTACACACCACATGATTCAATTGCTAGTTCAAGGTAAAGTTATGTTTAGTCCCGTAGATAATTATTTTTGGGATAGTTATGTTTAGTCCCATAGATTATTAATTTTGTATCATACATTTTTTTGGTTCAATTTTGTGAAGTTAATTTTATTATTAAATTAATGTCCTACTAGATTGTTAATTTTGAGTTTTTTCCCTTCCTCTGGAAGCGGCTGCGCGCAGCCCCTTCCAGATAACCGGTAATAAAATTAGCAAAAAGAAAACCGGTAATAAAATTAGGAAAAAAACCGGGTTTAAAAATTTGTTCTAACAAAAAAATTGGTGCTACAATTAGTATCGGTTAAAAAACTAGTGCTAACAAAACATTGGTGCTAAAATTAGCACTAATAAAAAAATTGGTACTAACATTAGCACCGTTTTTCGAAAACTGGTGAAACCTTTTCACCACCACTTAGGCACCGGTTTTTTGGGTAAAACAATCGGTGCTAGAACAAGAAAAAATTGGTGCTAGAGGGGGGTTCCTGAGATAGGGTCATTGTAATGAACGAGGACATGTTCACAATAATTATCCCCATGAACGAATTATAACAACATTGGAGGAGGAAAAAGATGATGATATGCCTACACGGTATGACACCGAAGAACAACTAGATGATGAAATTATCATTTTGACAGAGGTAAGAAAGGTCCTGAAACACAAGAAGTTTTTGAGACGTATTCCACATAAGTTGTCAAAATTACTCCCTCACAAAGAGCAAGTAATTTCGACCAAAATAGTGTCCATTCCACCAAAAAGACAGTAAATGTTGCCATACACAAGTTCCATGTTGATCCTAAGGCAGGTAAGACAGTTAAGTTGCAAAATGATTCTGATAAGTCGCATAAAGTCCTGTCTTCACATCTTAGTCATTTACCTTCTATTTATATGATGAGGCATGAACTATCTATCGACTTTGGTAAATCATTTTATGCTTCAATAAGACATGTGAATCGAGCTTTGACTAATCATTCTTTTGTTCTTATAATTTCCTTTAAAGAAAGTTACTATGCTAATGAAGATATTCCCGTAGATATGCTTTCAAGGTTTGTTAAGTTGTTACAGGAATTCAAGTATGTCTTTATAGGTTATATGCTTCCCGTTTCAAGGACAAAACTTTTCAATCCGAGAGGGAATGATATGAATATCAAATGCTTTGATGGTGCTTTAAATGGTTTGATTGATCAACTTTATGATGAAGAATTGAAGAAGGAGTCATCATCGACATCTTGGATTTATTGTTCAAGGTTGTTGAAGAACTGAAGACAACATGATGAACACGTATTGGGTTTTTAATGAGGTAATATGATCACTGTAAAATAATGTAAAATATTTTCATTTTGGGATTTTGGACTAAAGAGCTCGGCCATGTGGGCTTTGAAGAGCTATTTTAAAAAATACAGTCCATTTTAGGTATGAATTTCGGCCATAGGCAGTTTATTTTAGGTATTTTAGTTAAATCTGATTTTAACTTCTTAAAGTTGCTATAACTCTATCTAGTTTCTAACAGGAATTACCAAATCCCATTTTGATTATGACTAGGGTTTTGGACGAATTCAACCCTATAAATAGGGGTTGAATTTCTGAGATTTGTACCACTAATTGTCGATCTTGTAGCTGTTGAATGAAAATAACATAGATTTCACGCAAATCAATGATTTGCAATTTTGTCTCTGAGTTTATTTAAAGCAATTCATAATCATCCAGTGAGGATCAATCTAAACCAGTCCATTATGTATACAATTAAGTATGCCAACTATCAAACAACTTATTAGTAATACAAGACAACTAATAAGAAAGGTCACAAAGTCCCCTGCTCTTCGGGGATGTCCTTAGCCTTGAGGAACATGTACTTGGGTATATGTGCGACTCGTTTAGATCATATCATGATCTGGCACAAAATCCATTTCTAGTATCAATGATTGGTATAAACGAATAAGATATAATAGAAGCAAAGGTTACATTCATTATTAAAATTTCAAATAAATCTATCCTATCCCCCCATTGGATTATTGATGAATTTTATGGCTTCTCTAGATCCAATCAAATTAAGATGAGAAGAAATTTTCCATTGGTAACAAATGGTTATCCACTATGCGGAGAAAAGATTATTAAAAATAAAAATTGGGTTCCTACTCTGGCAAGAACGGAAGAAGAGGGTACCCAACTAATTTTCATAATTAAATACCGTTACTGTATAGCTTAATCTTGTTGTGAAAGACCTATTTCTAGATAATTCATGGGTAGAGCAAAAAAGGATGAACTATACAAGTTATTCAATGAAGGAAAGGCTCTGGTGCATAGAGAAGACCCCAGTGTTTAAAAAGTCACCATAGAAATGATGGAACCCACTATTTCTTTCTCTTTATCTCCTTATAGTTTTTATTTACTCTATTTTTTACATTTATTGCAGAATACAATTTCTTATTTCGCAGTGAAATGCCTAAAAAAATAATGGCTAGGAAGGTTATAGTAGCCAAAGCTAGTGGAATTTTTAGTTTATACATTGGAAACATCCTTTTTGTTATAACTAAATTAGGAAAGGGTAAAATACTAGCTGAAAGAAATGAAATCAATTAGTTATTCGTTAAAGTTTCATCTATTCAATGGCTAGAATTAGATGGGGATATATAACTCATAGACGTAGAACAAAATATTGTTTATTTGCATCAAGCTTTCGGGGAGCACATTCAAGACTTACTCAACTATTAATCAATAGAAAATAAGAACTTTAGTTTCGGCTCATCGAGATTGGGATAGTTAAAATTTTTGTTGTTTGTGGATCATTCGGATAAACACAGCAATTCACGAAAGGTTCGTATCCTATAGTTATAGCCTATTAATACATAATCTGCATAAGGGGCAATTACTTCTTAATAGTAAAATACTTGCAAAAATTACTATATCAAATAAATATTGTCTTTCCATGATTTCGAATGAGATAATAAAAGAAGTAGATTATAAAAAATCTGCCAAAATAATTTAAACGAAGTTTCCCGAAGTTTCTTCCTCGGGAAGGTGGAATCCAAATTCCTATGATAAAATATGATTAAAGTAGTTAAAAGAAATGAACACATTCAATGAAAAATGCTTTCTCCGATTTTTTTTTCTTGCCACATGATAATCCAATCTAGATTATCGAAAAATACCAATCTGTGTTTGAGTTCAGATAAAAAAATTTATTATGAGTGAAGTGAAGAAAGATTAAGGCTATTTATTTTTGGTTCGAAGACCAGTAGTTCTAGCAATGGAATCGTCCATTCTTTCAAATTCTTTCTCATTATTCAGAAAGGGTAACAAAGATAAAATACGAGCTTCTTTTATAGCAATAGTTATTAATTGTTGTTTCTTCAAGGTCAATTTATTCACATGCCTAGATAGTATTTTCCCTTGTTCACTAATAAATCGACTAATTGAACTCATGTTTCTATAATCAATTCGATCCCCCGATTGAATTGGGGGCAAACACCTACGAAACGATTGCTTGGATTTAAGAAAAGATTGCTTAGATTTATCCACAGTTTGTTTATTTTTGTTTATTCAGTATCTCGAAAATCCTATTTCTTAATTCTAATTCATTTTAAAATGAAAACTACTCTAATTAAAATTTAATTTAGTTATTTTATATTCCCTTCAATGAAAGAGTACCATACAGATACTAAGTTCAATATATTTCTTTATCGTCTCATGAATCATATGCTTGTAGCAAGAAGGCATAATTTGAATTGATTAGCCATATTACTTTAGTTCTTTTGAATAGATATACTCGCTAATATCCTAAACACTTTTTCGAACACAACTCTTACATCCCAAAATCGTCGTTACTCGTACATCTTTACCCTCATTTACTTTTTATTTTTCAATTACTAATATTTTGAGTCAAAACAACAAAGAAAAAAAGGAAAAAAAATCAAAGTTAATAACCTTAAATCCAACTGTAACAACTATATAACTTTATATAGTAAATCAAACTGGTTTCCATTTAAATATCTTGATCTTGGTTCGAAAAGTAATAGTACAATAATAAGTAATATAAAATTTCTAAACTCTCTTTGAAATCGAAGTACACTATAGTTTTCATTTAAATATCTTGGTTCGAATAACCGTTCCGTGTATTCTACAATTTTGATTCTAAGCCTATTTCTCTATGATTAATATTCATTTAGATTTCATTTCATTCGAGAATTCGAACTTGAGATCGAGTCTTGCAGATGCTGAATCCACTTTTTTTTTCTCTTTCCTTATCAAAAAAGGGTAAAGAAAATTGAAAATATAATCAAATAAAGCATAAAAGAGAAATTAAGGGCAGTTGGTCACGGATATTTGATTGTATCTTTAATCTTCAACTATAATGAAAAAAGGGGAATGTTAACGCATCCAAAAAAATGATTAATCTCTATCAATAGACCTGCTAAAGCCACGAACCAAAGTGTACTTAGTACTGGTGCCACAGAGAGATATGCTTTTAAATCTCGCATTGAAAAACCTCCCTTTTTTGTTTTATTTATTGTAATATAGAAAATCAAAATAAAGCTAATGCATATATGATTAAACACATATGTTGTTAAGGACCGGTTAAAGTTAGACACCTCATCTTTAACTTAAATTGAATTATACCATGATCCGTTAAATAAGATTTTACAAAAAGGTAAAATCTTAAAACAAGAAATCATCTTGCCGCGCATTTACGAAAAATACAATACTTATTTAGTCTTGTATATAACATATAATTAAATAATAGGTTAAATGAGACCAAAAAAACTAAAATAAAAGAAAATTATGTATATCAATGGACGAAATAACAATGTGGAAAATAAGATAGTAATTCTATACAATCACACTGTAGAACAACGGAAGGGATGTGGCACAACTTGGTAGCCCGTTTGTTTTGGGTAAAAAATGCCACAGGTTCAAATCCTGTCATTTATAGTCATTACTACTCAAAATAGCAGTAATGGGGGATCACCTGAGGTCAATTCAAATTAGATATAATTTTTCATTTTTATGATACTTTTCATAAATCCCCTTTTTATTTTTTATATTTATAGTCTATTCAGATAAGAAAGTGCTCTTTGTTCAATTTGGTAAAACGTGGGTCTCCAAAACCCAATATCGTAGGTTCAAATCCTACAGAGCGTGATTTTTTAGTCTTAGGTCAAAATTAGACTGAACTAGATCTAGATTTAGTAATTTGCACAAAAATAGGAAATACACTTCTTGTGTACAAAAAAAAAGAGAAAGGAGGTCAATAAAAAAAGAGATAATAATTAATCAAAGGTCTAAATGATCACCACGTCTGTATTTTAAAATGCAGTTACAAATAATCCAGCCAAGGTAATAGGAATTAGACCTAACACGATTCCAAATAGAAAAAATTTCAATCATTTCAATTTGTTTGAAAAAAAAGAATATCTATACCTAAATATTAATACGAATGGATATAAATCTGAATGATCACCAATCCATAATTGGGACGAGACATAATTATTGAATAAGCAAATTATCACAGAAGAATTTTGTTTTATGAATTGCTCATTTCAAATAGTAATTTTAAATAGGTCGTATTTTGCTAAACCCAATAAATAGAGCTAAAGTTATAGTTAAAGCTACTAGTAGAAAGCCAAATTAACTAGTTATAGTAAGCATTAAGTAACTAAATGAAATAGGTTTTTTATACATATGTATAGAAAGCACTTACTTAAGTTTAAATTTTTGCAAATATAGGAGGATACCCAAAAATAGCAATGGAAAGTTTTCTATTCACCTATCATTATATAGATGGCACCAAGCAAGAGAAAGTAACAAGTATATAAAATGAAATTAAAAAATTGAACTTTACTTTAACTTTACGTTTAAATAAATAAGTTTAGCAATGGATTTATTCAGATAATATCTTGAGCAATTGAAGAAAAAAAGAACTTATTAGACAATGATGGGAAATATGTTTGGTTCAACCAAATTCTAAAACTAGTAATTTTTATTATCTTTTGTCTTTTAGGGTTCCCATTTTATCTTTTAATTTGGCATTGGAAAGACCCATGCTTGTAGCTAGATACTTACATATTGATCGAATACTAGACCGCATCACACCTATTTCTTTAAAATAAAAATATTCCAACAAAAATCACTTAAAAAACTGCGAATGCAAATTTCTAAAGTTCACATCTATTTAAGGAAGTATATTAAAGTAGAGTAAGAATTTAATAATGTCTTGCATTGAATTTTTTTTTCTATTGAATGGAGTTTTACATCAAAAAAGAAAAGTAATTATACTGATTCGGTATACTCTAAAGAAGCCATCGGTACAATATTGACAATCTCAATAAAATTAGATTTCAGTAAATTTAATTTACTAGTCTCATATTTTACGGAATCAATATCAATCCCATTTGACTGTATAAGAATATGTGGAGCTCAGCATGTCTAGAAGCAGAGGAGAACATTCTTTTGCAGATATTATTACTAGTATTCGGTACTGGGTCATTCATAGCATTACTATACCTTCCCTTTTCATTGCGGGTTGGCTATTCGTCAACACCGGCTTAGCTTATGATGTATTTGGAAGTCCTAGGCCAAACGAGTATTTCACAGAAAATCGACAGGGAATTCCATTAATAACTGGCCATTTTGATTATTAAGAACAACTTGATGAATTTAGTAGATGTTTTTAGGAGGAGCTAATGACTATAGATCGAACCTATCCAATTTTTACAGTACGGTGGTTGGTTGTTCACGGACTGGCTGTCGCTTCCGTCTTCTTTTTAGGATCCATATCACCAATGTAGTTCATCCAACGATAAACCTATATCCAAATTTTATAACTATGACACAATCAAACCCGAACGAACAAAATATTGAATTGAATCGTACCAGGCTATACTGGGGGTTATTACTCATTTCTGTTGATAAGTTCAAAAAAAAGATTTATTGAAATCGTATGTATCCCATCTTCATTATGCATCTTGATTAATTGAATCATTTATTTTTGGATTCATATACGTAGTTTTGGTAGATGTGTTTCTGAGAATTCTTCAATTATTTCCTCCAAGACGAGGAGTTCCTCTAATTTGATGATTTTTTCTAGAATTCCCCTTTCTTGAATGTCATTCAAATTTTTTTTTGGATTCCCCAGCATTCCACCACTTAGTGACCCAAGATTCCAGGATTTTACTAAATGAGAGAGAAAGGTACCAGGGAAAATATACTAGAAATAGAAGCTTTAACGAGGGAGGAAATGCTTTCTTTTTTGTCATTTTTTGATCGGTGAATTGTTAATCAATCCGCCTCATTTTTTGACTCTATGCAATCAAATATTTCTTTCACGCGTGAGTTATATGCAAGTTATGAAACCTAAATTCAATTGATTTTTTTTGTTCTTATTGAATCTCAAAAGAATAGAGAAATCAACTAAGAAACCACTTCTAATGAAGAAATACTAACCAAATATTGTTTCGCGAGATCTCAATTGGTCAACAATTATCTCATTTGGATGAAGGATGGAAAGAACCCACCCCTTATAACTAAAGAATATTAATTAAATTGTGAGACAACTCCCGTTGTATCAAAACAGCCAATATACAAAAAAACAAAATTCACGGATTACTCACAGTCAAATATAGAATAATTGACAAAAACAAATTATGACAAAAGAGAACCAAAATTGTCTAGTGATGAGATTGGATTGTTCTTTCTGGATTGTTTATTAGGGAACACAAAATAAAGGATAAAAATAAACATTGATTGAAAACAAAATTACAAGATAAGATTTATCTGGATTTGAAGGAGTAATTTAAACAATTATTAAAATTAACAAAAAAGAATAAATTTCTTTATACGGAAATGGTTTAATATATGAATTCTTTCAATTTATTCCGTGTTTATATTAAACTTTGTGTGGATTTGCATACGTATTAAAAACCACAAAAGAGTTTCATTTTATGGTTGTTTCGTATGCTTTGGCTCGAATGAGATTTCACACCTAAATTTTGGTATGTTATCGAAAAAGGAAGGTTCTTTTCATTTCATTTTTATCTCCGGTTGAGAAAGACTTATGTTTTCCACTGATTTCACAAAACACTCCAAGCGGTACATGCAAGAAATAGGGCAATTCAACAGCCTTTTGCTCAATATCTCGTGGAATCAAATTATCTTCAGTAGGAGTTAAAGGAATGGACCGAGGTACACGAATGCCCATATAATGAACACGACAAGCATAAATACCCTCTTTAACTTCTATTCGGATCGACTCTATATCTTTTAGAAGGAATCGAAGGAATATGCGACAATTTTTCCAGGGAAACCCCAACGAAAAATATACACTATGCCTTCCCTTCTATCGAATCGATCATAACCACTGCCTACATTCTAGGAAATTGTGCACCACAAATAGGAACTAAGAAAGAGACCCGAGATTTTGTATAAAGACATTACGATCCCTTGCAGAAAAAAAAGATATCCAATTGCTACCAAGATAACTCAAAGTTCCAATGAATAGGAATCCTAATGAGAAGGGTAAAGACCCAGCAAAAATTACTTATTTTGTGAGACCCCTTTATAAGTTCTATCCATATATGTTCTAATTTCCAGCTCATACTTGATCCGATTAAATTTTATTGTAAATTAGAGCTCAAATTAATTTGACTTTACTTTTTTTGTTTCCCAAATAATTGTCATCAACTAGCACTAGACCCTTTACGAGTAGGTGGAGTAAGTCATCAAATTGAAATTGGTTAGAGCTAAAATCATAAGATACCCCTTAATATGATATGATCCATTGATATACTATCCCGATATAGATAAAGATCCATGGGCTTTTTCTTTCAGCCATTTGGCATCCTTGTTGTTTTGAAAATAGCTAGAATTCATTTTACTCAGACTCATATATCATGCATGTGTTAGAATTATTTCCTTTATCTTTATATATGACAAAAATTATATGGTATACTAAACTCAATTAAATAGATATTTGTGTTATGATACAAATCCTAGTTTTGAAGTCTTGAAAAAAAGAGAGGAAGAACTTAGGCCCACCAGATCTAAATAATCTTATTTTTTTGAACATGAAGAGATAAAGAAACCATTGCAATTGCCGGATATACTAGGCCTACCAAAGGCACACAAATAGAAGAAAAGTTGAAAGTTGTCATAAAATGGATGCCTCAATTTAATATTTGTACCTGTTATTATTTATTTATATAATTTTTTTATATTATTATAATTTAAAATTTGTGAATTTGAATTCAATTTTAAATTCTTAGTATAGAGCCAACTGCTAATTATGAATTGTGTATATTATGTATAATACATAAATATATAGTTAAATATATATTAATATATGAAAATAGAGGATAAACACAAGAAATCAAGAACTAACTAACTATATATTATGTAAATGAACTTTCTGCACAAAAGATATGCAGGAAAATATCCCTTTGTTCTTAATGATTTTGTCTTTTATTCTTCTTCGTGTCTTTGAATTTGATATTAATAATTAATAAAGAAATATTTTCTTAAACATTATTGAAAGATTGATTAGAATCCGAACCACTAGGGGTTGTTAACTAAAACAAGATTTTCGGTAAATGGAAATAGAGAAAAATATATAATAGAGATTTTTCTTTTCATACTATCTGTACGACAAGAAGAAATTGGTTTTGTTTTCCTAATTTAAATAATTCACCCTTTTTATGTTTAAAAAGAATTTTATGAACCTTCTGATTCTCTCTATAGTTAGATTCTATGAAAACAGAAAAAATTCCATTTTCAGTTACTTTTATTCCGATAACCTAACTACTCATTTGCTAAAAAAATAAATAACAAATAATTTTACTCAATTCTCTATTGAATTTTGATTCAAAGGAAGGAAAGCATGAAACTCAAGTAACTCACTGAGAACACTTTTTATAATATTACGTGGGACAACTAAGTCGAATAAACCCTTCTTGAATAGGTATTTAGCTATTTGCGACCTTCGGGGACTGTTTGATTCAATGTTTGTTCAATTACTCATTTGCCAGCAAATGCAATGTAGGCGTTGGATTCGGAAATAATGATATCACCCAACATACCAAAACTCGCCGTCATGCCACCAGTAGTAGGAGATGTAAGGATTGATACATAAAATAAATTTGACAAGTAATCATACAAAGCATATGAAATTTTAGCCATTCACATTAAGATCAAACTTCCTTCTTGCATGCCTGCCCTTTCGGAAGCGCATACTATAATAAGAGGTGGAAACCTATTGGTAGCATACTAATCAAACGAGAAATTTTTTCTCCAACTACAGATCCCATACTACTCCCAAATTGAAAATCCATAATCCCAACTGCAATGGGAATGCCGTTTAGTTTGCCGATGTCGGTTTGGACAGCCTCAGGTAATCATGTATTCCTTTGATAAGAATCAATGCGATCTTTATAAGGTTCTTCTTCGGAATGAAATTTAATAGGATCCAGAGAAACCTTGTCTTCATCCATAGGATCCCAAGTGCCGGGATCGATCGAAAGTTTGATTCTATCTGAACTACTGATTTTCAAATGATATTCACATTGTTCAAAAATATTCATTTTTTATTTCAAAAAATTCTTATAATTTAATCCATAAATTTTTTTGCATTGAACCCACAAATCCCTATATTTTTCACTTACATCAGTATCATTAGAACTTTCTCTTAAAGTAAAGTCACTAACTTTCGCGTCAGTTAGTATACCTGAACCCTCCCTTTAACAATTTTTTTGAATTTCACTATAAATGGAACTATAAATGTAGTTATCACTGTAATTATCATTATTACTTATAGTTGACGTATCAATCCAGATTTGAGATTGAAGATAACTATCAATGCAACTATTAATATAAGCATCATACATGTAACAATTAGAGTAGGGATCTTCTACCATAGATGCAACACAGAGATAATTAGAATTCTGATAACTAGAAAAATAACTTTCTAGTTCACCCCAAAAAGAATTATTGTTGTCAATCTAAAAAAATTTATTTTCATTATCAAAACACATGGAATAACTATCTCCATTACTACCCTTAACAAAAAGGGTGTCATTGGGGATACAATTCCCAATGTCTTTGACAACGAATAAAGGATCAAACGTATTGTAACTAGAATTGCGACGACCTTCCCAGTCTTGAATCCTTTTACTCATAGCCATATCATGATTTTCACTGGTATTTTCAATAGGACTAAGACTTTCCATTGGTTTATCTAGCCCACACTGGCATTCAAACTCCTTTTTAACCAACATCGAATTATACCACCATTTTTCCATAGTGTTTTCTTGCCTCCTATTTAAATGAAAATACAATAGATGAATTGTAATTTGAGCCAAAATTCTTTAGTTGAATATTTGATTTCCTACTAGAATAAAAAGAGAAACTCAATCACTATAATTCATTAGTAACTAACAAAATTAACAAGGAGTTTTCCTATCGAAACAAGTCTTTATTGTTTTGTATAAATTGATGGCAATACTTCACCCACTATACTTCAATATATATGATATGACTATGCTAGAACACTTTTTCATTATAAAATAAATGATAAAGAGTATGTTCTCGCCAGTCATGTTAAACTCGCATAAAAACGAATTTTTTATTTTCGTGTTTGAATTCAAAATCATTTTTTCAAATTTTCAAAAAATCTCGTCTAAGAACTAACTAATAAAAGGACAATATACAAGATCAGTAGTAAAGGCTTTGTTTCAAGGAACTCAAGAATTTAAACGAACATAACAATCTTAAGAATCCATAGGATTCGTTGTGGATCCAAGATAACAATCGAAAGATTTAATTCGTCGACTTTGTATTTGAAATCTTCTTTACTTAGATTATTAGAGATTATTATTATTAGATTAGATTATTAGGGATTATTAGGGATTATTATTATTAGATAAGATTAAGTTTATTAGATTAGATTAAGTGTGTATTTATCAAATATACGTGCAATAGAATCTTTGTATTCGGCAATCCTTTTCATTAAAAGATTGGGCCTAGTTAAAGTTCAACTCAACTAAGAGAACAAAAGGTAATTACCACTTCTATGCTTTATCCAAAGTATCCATTGCCACAAAATTAAATGTGATCTCCTTCCATACCTTGCAAGCAACTACGAGTTCAAGACTCTATTTACAAGCCTAGTTGATAATATCACCCCTATCAACAACAAGATCACGCCCCTTGTTATGAGTTTTTACGCATGCTTCTAGAGCTACTCGATTTGCTACAGCACCTGGTGCATTACCCCAAGGGTGTCCCAAAGTTCCTCCACCAAATTGTACTATAGTATCATCTCCAAAAATATCTGTTAGAGCAGGCATACACCAAACGTTAATACCTCCTTGAAGCCACAATATGAACACCTGGAAGAGAGACCCAATCTTGAGTGAAATAAATACCACAGGAGCGATCTTTTTCAATATATTCATTAAGTAGTAAATCAAAAAAGCCCAAAGTTTTATCTCTTTTGCCTTCAAGTTAACCTACTACAGTATCAAAGTGAATATGATCTCCGCCAAACATACATAATGCTTTAGCTAGGACGTGGAAGTGCATACCATGATTCTTCTGCCTATCAATAATTGCATGCATTGCACGGTGGATGTGAAGAAGTAAGCCATCATCTCGGCAATAATGAGCCAGGGTAGTATTTGCAGTGAACCCCCCTATTAAGTAATCATGCATTACGATTTGAAGTCCCCTTTCTCGAGCAAATACAACCCTTTTGATCATTTCTTCGCATGTACATGTACTAGCATTTAAGTGATTCCCTTTGATTTAACATGTTTCAGCCTGTGATTTATAAATTGCTTTGGCACAAAATGAGAAACGATCTCTCCAATGAATAAATGGTTGAGAGTTCACATTTTCATTATCTTTGGTAAAATCAAGTCCACCATGAAGACATTTATAAACCGCTCTACTGTAGTTTTTAGCAGATAAACCTAATTTTGGTTTAATAGTACATCCCAATAGGGGACGCCCATTCTTGTTCAATTTATCTCTCTCGACTTGAATCCCACGAAGAACCACCTTGGAAGGTTTCAACATAAGAAGCGGGAATTCGCAAATCTTGCAAACGTAGGGCGCATACGTATGTGAACCCAAATACATTACCTTCAATGGAAGGAAACATGTTAGTAACAGAACCTTCTATAAAAAGATCTAAGGGTAAGCTACATATGTGGGAGGCCATCGCAGTGCCTCTCAAAATTAATATATATAAGCCCTAAATACTTACTATCTACAACTAAGTAGATAGTAGCAAGCCAGGGTCATCCATGAAGAAAGGGGATTTTCTCAAGTGTTTAAGCACAAATGGTTGATATTAGGCTAGGAGTAGATATATATACACATATAAAAGCATGTAAATGGGGGGGGGTTTGGTTGTTTGGTTGTCCTAAGTTATGAAAGTTTAAAAGACAATATAACTAGCAAAGTCAAGTAACTATGCTAATCATCAAACAAACTAAGAAAAAAGGGGTTGTAAAAATACAAAAGATAAAGCCTTGGGGGAAACTGATATCCACTTCCAAACCAAATGTAGATCATTGAACCATTCACTCATCCTATCACATTTGTTACCTATGGGGAATGCCAATGGAAGATCAACATTCATTCCTTCTTATTATTAATTTGCAAAGACAAACAATGACCATTTGCAAACCTCGTTGATGATCACCCTAGACAAACAACGACCATAGGGGTATCTCATCAACAGAATTATAAACGAAGGACCATAGATTTGACAACAACAAGCCTTCTACCAAAGACATAGCCATTTAACAAAACATAGCATTTATTAGGCTAAACCTAGAACAAACCACATTCAAGGTTCGACCTTTCATTGCATCTATAGGATAAATATGAGAACAATCCACATTAACATACTTATCTAGCAAGAATCACAACACATTATGCACAAGAAGTTCTAAGTTCATGATATTATATTTTCATGCAAAGGAGCTAAGGAATTCGTCACTTTTCTAACTCCCTAACACTTAATTCATACAAACACTTCCTATTCTCAAACAACTCATAGCATAAATGAATTCAAACATAGCATTAAGAACACATGAATGCTAAATAACAAAGGCTTCAAGAACGAGTGAAACAATCTATTCACTACTTCTACTTGTTGTGAAGATAAATCTTCTATTCTTCTTAGTTAGTAGTTTGCAAGAGTGAATTCGACATCTCTTGTCAAATCTCACCAATGACTCCCTTAGTACTAAAAGTATCCCATTGATGGCATTGAGTACGAAGAATCAACAAGGTTGGCAACACTTATAAACACTACACCGTGTCTAAGCATTTAACCAATTCATGCATTTACACAAGATTAGTTAAGAACGATCGACATTCATAGACCTCTCTCATTTGCTACAAGAAACAAACATGAAAATGAGTTCGACATCGTCACGTTGATCTAGAAATTATCTACACACCAACATCATTTAAGAAGCTCTAACTCATGCTCTTGGATTCCACATTAAAAGAGGGGACAATTAGCTACTTTATCCCAACCCTAACAAGTAATCAGACAAGCAATTCATATACTCAAGCTTCCAACAACATCAATGCCATTAACAATTCACATTCAAAGCTCAATAAATGCACAATAACAAAAGCACAAAATAGATAGATATATGGTTCTAAAACATAGATATGGAAGCTTCAATCCATTTCTCCCAAGATAAAACTAAGCTAGATAATTAAAAGATATGATTAACCTACAAAAAATAAGAAAAGAAAGAAAGAAAAACTAGGGTTTGAACCCATAAGAATGCAGGAAGAAGAAGCTGGATTCGTGTTGTTCTTGAAGAGGAGAGGATAAGGTGAGTATTTATAGTAAAAAATGCAAGAAGAATTTTTGGCCCATCGTCTGTCAGGAGTCGCGACGAGCTCACGATGACCCCGCGATGGTCTCCAGTTTCAACACCATTTCTTCTTTCTCCTTTTTGTTTCATATCCTTCTCTTCTCTTCACTTCTTCAATTCTTCAAATCTTCAAAAGCTCAAATGAAAGTCTTCAAATCTTCAAATCTTCAAAGGTATTCTTCAAAGTTTTCAAATTCTTCAAACAAATTACCTTGTCACACAAAATTCTCTAGAAAAGTAATAAAACCGTAAAAGTCGCTTTTAACCCTCCTTAGAGAATTCAAGGTAAAATGTCACATTTAGAGCACCAAAGTGTACAAAAGTGAATCCTTAAAGTCCTACCGTATAAAATGGGCACATCAATAAGCAATAAATTGATCTTATTCTCCCGGAACTAGCTCAATGTGGTAGCATATCCCTTTGTAACGATCAAGGCTGGTAGGTCCATCTGTTCATATAGTTGTCCATGTACCGGTATAAGACTCGGAAGCTATGGCAACCCCCGCTTCTTTTGGTGGAACTCCGGGTTGAGGAGTTACTCGGAATGCTACCAAAATATCAGCATCTTTGGTTACGAATTTTGGAGTATAATAACTTAATTTGTACTCCTTGACCCCATCTTTGAATCCAACACCTGCTTTAGTATTTGTTTGTGGTGACATAAATCCCTCCCTACAACTCATGAATTAAGAATTCTCACCACAACAAGGTCTACTGGACACAAATTCATTGTTAATGCAATATTTTACGTGAATCTTTCACAAGATTTCCAACCAATACTAAAATTATCAACTAATCAGAATGTTTAATTCTTAGACCATATGATTTTCCAAATACATCATTATTGTATACACTTTCATATATATGCAACCCAATTTACCTTTTTTTGAGTCGGATAGAACTTAATGAATCGTAATGTAAACAGAGCTCGGGTTCGAATTCCATAGATATATAGGTGGGATTTTCTATGAATGATAAACAAATAAAAGGCTTTCTGAAGATTCCTTTTCATCCACTTCAAATTCCTTGTTTCCTTATTGAAATAATTAAATTAAATTCAATTGAATGATAACAATCAAATGGGTTGTTACCTCTCATGTCTTATTGAATTTACTTGAATTAATCAATTGACTCACTATCGACTATTTTTTGAATTAGATAATTTATATTTTCGTAAAACTATTTTCTTTATTAATTATTATTAGAATAAATTCTACTACTTCTGGTTCTATAGTTTCCCTGCTTGACAAAAAACCCTGGGGCGTATTGTCCAAATCATCGGCCTGGTACTAGATGTAGCCTTTCCGCCAGGAAAGATGCCTAATATTTATGACACCCTAGTAGTTAAAGGTAAAGATACTGGTCAACCAATTAATGTAACTGTGAAGTACAACAATTATTAGGAAATAATAGAGTTAGAACCGTAGCTATGAGTGCTCCAAAAGGTCTAACGAGAGGAATGGAAGTTATTGGCACATGGGCACCTCTAATTATTCTGGTAGGTTGAGCAACTCTGGGAAAAAATTTTAATGTGCTTGGGGAGCCTGTTGATAATTTGGGTCCAGTAGATATCCGTACAACATCTCCTATTCATATATCTGCACCTGCCTTTATAAAGTTAGATACAAAATTATCCATTTTTGAAAATGGAATTAAAGTAGTAGTTCTTTTAGCCCCTTATCGTCGTGGTGAAAAAATAAGACTGTTTTAGGGTGGGGGTAGGGTGGTTAAAACAGTGCTCATCATGGAATTGATTAACAATATTTCCAAAATGCATGGGAGTGTATCCATATTTGGCAGAGTGGGTGAACGTACTCGTCAAGGAAATAATCTTTACATGGAAATGAAAGAATCTGGATTGATTAATGAAGAAATTATTGCAGAATCCAAAGTGGCTCTCGTTTACGATCAAATGAACAAACCACCAGGAGCTCGTATGAGAGTTGGTTTGACTGCCCTAACAATGGCAGAATATTTTTGAGATGTTAATGAACAAGACGTACTTCTATTTATCGATAATGTATTCCATTTTGTTCAAGCAGGGTCCAAAGTCTTGGCCCTAATGGGTCGAATGCCTTCTGCTGTAGGCTACAAACCCACCCTGAGTACTGAAATGGGTTCTTTACAAGAAAGAATTACTTCTTCCAAAGAGGGGTCGATAACTTCTATTCAAGCAGTTTATGTGCCTGTAGATGATTTAACCGACCTCGCACCTACTACGACATCTGCACATTTATATGCTACTACTGCACTATCAAGATGATTAGTGCCAAAGGGATCTATCCAGCCTTTGATCATTTTGATTCAACATCAACTATGCTTCAACCTCGGATCGTTGGTGAGGAACATTATGAAATCGCGCAACAAGTAAAGCAAACTTTACAACGTTACAATGAACTTCAGGATATTATAGCTATCCTTCGGTTAGATGAATTATCCAAAGAGGATCATTTAATCGTAGCATGGGCGCAAACAAATTGAACGTTTCTTATCAAAATCCTTCTTCGTAGCAGAAGTATTTAATGACTCTTCAGGGAAATACGTTGGTCGGGTAGAAACAATTAGAGGATTTCAATTTATTCTTTTCGGAGAATTGAATACTCTTCCTGAACAAGCCCTTTATTTAGTAGGTAATATTGATGAAGCTACCGCGAAGGCTATGAACCTAGAAATGGAGTTGAACAAATGACCTTAAATCTTTATGTACCAGCCCCTGATAAAATTGTTTGGGATTCAGAAGTAAAGGAAATATTTTTATCTACTAATAGTGGTCAAATTGGCATATTACCCAACCATGCCCCTATTGCCACAACTGTAGATATAGGTATTTTAAGAATACGCCTTAATGATGAATGGTTAACAATGGCTCTGATGGGTGGGTTTGCTAGAACAGGCAATAATGACATAATTGTTTTAGTAAATGATGCATAAGAGTAGTGACATTGATGCACAAGAAGTTCAGTAAACTCTTGAAATTGCAGAAGCTAATTTGAAAAAGAATGAAGGAAAGAGACAAATAATTGAAGTAAATCTAGCTCTCTAGCGAGCTAGAACACGAGTAGAGGCTCTCAATGCGGTTTAATTCATAACTAAGTTTGGTACCATTCAAATAATTAGGTTCAAACCCTATTTTGATTCTGGCAAGTGAATCAAATCAGATGCAATGAAGCAAAGCCCCATTTTTCTGCAACTAAAAGATATTCAAAAATGAAAAATCAAGAAACTAAACATAGGGTGTTTCAATAACTTATTAGATACTGAGTATCTAATAAGTTCTACCTACTATTGGATTTGAACCAATGACTCTCGCCCTATGAAAACAATACTCTAACCACTAAGTTAAGTAGGCCAATTCTTGTCCCAAAAAAGAAAAATGGAACCCATTCCCCTGTTTGATTATAAATACAATATTCCTTAGAAGCAATACCAGCAAAACAGATCCAAGATTTATGATGTTTGATCATTGAATATTCATCTTGACAAGAAATTAGCTAGATGATAAAATATGAAAATAAGGGCTTTAGCTCATTTGGTAAAGAGCCTCATTTAAACGTGCGCTAATGTTTTTCAAGGGGAACCCATCATAAAATGAAATCAAAAGAATGAGATATTAATTAAGAAGGTGATGTCTTACCCCATAACTTTAAGGGAACAATAGCCTGGCAAAGGAGTTGGTTCGATTGGAATACTCGTATACATACCAAGGAGACCCTATCCTGGATTTGAGATATTGATAATGTTAATATTTAGCCTAGTCAATGCTAAGCCTAATGAGTATTAAGGAGCTCAAACAATCTCTTTTCGTCTTATGAACTTTAAGGTGTATTAAGTTTCATATATCATTTTTAAGAAGAACGATAGAGACTTCATTTAACTTAGGTTGATATAGGCTAGAGGTAGACCTACGTCAAGAAAACCATACCTTTGAAAGACTTTGGTAGTGCTCTAGGATCATAATGCCAAAATTAAGTAATCTGAGCACGTGGAGCCATTTTCATATTGTATCAAAAGAAAAAATATGGCTGACTAGCTGATATTTTCATCAGTTAATGAAAGAGCCCAATGAAATAAAATAAAATGCATGTTGGGTCTTTGAAACAGTTCAGATCATTTTGAAAATAACAAGTTTGAGTTGTTTTACTGAGAAGGTCTACGGTTCGAGTCCATATAGCCCTAAAATGAATTCAAATTACTATGTTACAATCACTAATTTATTAGAATAGAAAAAATGATTAATGAAAGTTCAATAAAATTTTAGAATATTCATTTTGATTCTCATTTTTATTTCATTTTAATAAATTTATCAAAATTTCAATTTATTCAATTAGAACAATCAGAATTACCTTTCTTTAGTTTAGACTTTAGTTTCTAGAGAAACATAGGCAAAAAAAGAACTTATATACAAAGTAAGACATACATCGAATTATTATTATATTAACTAAAAAAGAAAAAAGCGGTATAATGGAAATAGGATTGCACCTTGAAATGCAATATTCCCCCACAGTAAACAACAGAAACTAGTCAATTCAATTAAAATGAATTAATGTTTATTTTGACTAAAAAGTTGTTGATGTCTTGACAATTTGAACTTGAATTGAGCAATCCAGTATATTTTTCACGTACAGAGGAGTTCGTCT
The DNA here is from genome assembly GCA_037428765.1 of Rubia yunnanensis. Taxonomy (NCBI): domain Eukaryota; kingdom Viridiplantae; phylum Streptophyta; class Magnoliopsida; order Gentianales; family Rubiaceae; genus Rubia; species Rubia yunnanensis. Next base: position 45,234,066 of record CM075065.1, read on the forward strand.
ATGTTTCTGTTTTATGAATACGATATTTTTTGGGTATTTCTAATAATATCGAGTCTTATTCCTATTTTTACCTTTTCCATTTCAAGAGTTTTAGCCCCGATTAAAAATAGACCCGAGAAACTTTCTAGTTATGAATTGGGTATCGAACCAATGGATAGTGCTTGGTTAAAATTTTGTATCCGTTATTATATGTTTGCTTTAGTTTTTTTTGTTTTTTATGTTGAAACGGTTTTTGTTTATCCATGGGCAATGAGTTTCGATATATTGGGTGTATATGTATTTGTAGAAGCTTTAATTTTTGTACTTATCTTAACTGTTGGTTTAGTTTGTGCATGGTGAAAAGGGACATTGGAATGGTATTAGCTCCTGAATATTAAGACAATACAAAGAAAACGGAGAAAAAAGAAAATTAAGACTATTATGAATTCCATTGAGTTTCCTTTACTTGACCGAACAACCCAAAATTTGGTTATTTCAACTACATTAAATGATCTTTCAAATTGTTTAAGACTCTCTAGTTTATGGCTGCTTCTCTATGGTACCAATTGTTGCTTCATTGAATTTGCTTCCCTAATAGGGTCACGATTGGACTTTGATCGTTATGGGCTAGTTCCAAGATTGAGTCTTAGACAGGCGGATCTAATTTTAACAGTTGAAACAGTAAAATTGAAAATGGTCCCCTCTTTAGTGAGACTATATGAGCAAATGCTCGAACCAAAATACGGTATTTCTATGGGAGTATGTACAAATACAGGAGGGATGTTCAGTACTGATTCTTATAGTATTGTTCGGGGAGTTGATAAACTAATTCCTGTGGATGTCTAATTACCAAGATGTCCACCTAACCCGGAAGCAGTTATAGAGGCTATAACAAAACTTCGTAAAAAAATATCTCGAGAAACCTATAAAGATAGAATTAGGTCTCAACGAATGAATCAGTGTTTTAATTCCAATTATAAGTTTCAGCGTAGTATTCATATTGGAATTTGAAAAAAGAAATCCTTTACCATGCAGACTCTACAGCAATGTTAGAAATACCTACTGAACCTATTTTTAAGTACAAAAGTTCAGTCTTTTATAATGAATTGAAAAATTAGGCAGTATTTCTTTGTACAAAATAGCACTATAGTAGGCTAATATTCATAAATTTCATCATAAATGTGAAATACTTAATACAAATAATACACATACTTATACACATAAATGGGGGAGAGAGAAAAAATATGCAGGGTCGTTTGTCGACTTGGCTATTCAAGCATGGACTAAGTCATAGATGTTTGGGTTTTGATAACCAAGGTACAGAGACTTAACAAATAAATCCACATGATTGGTATTCCATTGCTGTTATTTTATATGTATATGGTTACAATTATCTACGTTCACAATGCGCCTATGACATAGCGCCCAACAGGCTATTAGCTAGTGTCTATCATCTTAAGAGAATAGAATATGGTGTAGATCAGCCATAAGAGGTATGCGTAAAAGTATTTGTCTCAAGAAAGAATCCTAGGATTCGTCTATCTTCTGGGTTTGGAAAAGTGTGGATTTTCAAGAACGAGAATCCTATGATATGTTGGGAATCTTTTATAAAACTCATCCACGCTTGAAACGTATCTTAATGCCGAAAAGTTGGATAAGCTGGCCCTTACGCAAGGATTATATTGCCCCTAATTTTTTTGAAATACAAGATGCTCATTGAATGATAAGAAACAGATTTCCATTTCTACAATTTTAATTTCACAAAGCTTATACGTTGCGTTCTATATTAACCAGAATAAAAGTAAGGGGAGTCTCATTTATATTTGGTAATTTTTGGTTTATAGGCTAACAAAAAAGATAATATAATTAGAGATTCAGTAGAATTCTTGCATCCCATTTAATTTATTTTATATTTATTTCAGATAATACAATGAATGAACAAAACTTCAAAAACTTTGAAACAGTTTTAGAAAGTTATGTAAGAGAAATGAAGGAATCGAATATGAAAGATGATCCTAAGAACTGAAGGAGAATTGAATTCTAGTTATTTGTGTCTCCTGTCTATTTCAGATATTTGACTTTGGAGTCTCTCAACCAACTAATTTAACCTTTTGTTGTGAAGTATTAACATTATTTTTTAAGGATAGGAGAAATGAAAAAGAATCTAATTTTTTTAGATACTTTATCTAAAAATTCTACCCATCTATAAAAGTATAAAATAAAAAATAGATGGGGTGGATATATCTTGTCGCAGTTGATTAAAGCATTATTATGATCAAAACTCTAAATGAATATGAATGCAGATTCACAATTCATTTATAGAAGAGAAAGTCATGCAAATGAATCATGTGTCGTGCCATGCCAGGAACTAGATTTGAACTGGTGACACGAGGATTTCAAGTCCTCTGCTCTACCAGCTGAACTATCCCGACCCGTCCCAATATAGCATCCTGATTTTACTCAAAAATGGAGATTGTGTCAACTAAAAGAAGGAAAGGGAATTTCCAATTTTTATTCATGTACTGCAATTGTTTGGCTTGTATATTAAAAAATAGGACATTGGGAATTTAAGTATGAGTAATTACATAGATTATAAATTATCAAAATGGGGATTTATTGCTCAAACACGTTCATTTTTATCTATATCATATATATGTGATACAGAAGGATATTTTTCTTGCGATTGCTTCTAAGAAAATAGCATCAATGCCTAAAGCTTTTTGAACGGATAAAAATACAAAAAGAGATAGGTAAATAGATAATTGGGGAGTAAACTAGTGTGTTTGGGGATAGAAGGACTTGAACCCTCATGATTTTAAAAGTCGACGGATTTTCCTCTTAACTATAAATTTTATCGTTGCCGGCATTGACATGTAGAATGAGACTTTATCTTTATTCTCATCTGATTAATCCGTTTGTAAAAAGATCTATCAGACTATGGAGTGAATCATTTGATAAATGAATATTTTATTTTTTCTTAAATGTGCAATCTTTTAACAACAATTACAATTCTATATATGAAAAAATATAGATTCATTGGGGATGTCATTTCTCATTTACTATACTATTCACTACGTATGGATAGTATACACGTTTATCCTTCACTTAATACTTGTATTTTCTGAATTTTTGAAGGAAAGAATTCTCGACTAACGTAGCCAACTCCATTTGTTAGAACAACTTCAATTCAGTCTCTGAACCTATCCCCTTTTTCACTTTCTAAACCTTGTTTTCAGAAAATAGGATTTGGCTCAGGATTGCCCCTTTTTATTAATTCCAAGGTTTCTCTAAATTTGAAAGTTTTCACTCAGCAGGTTTCCATACCAAGGCCCAATACAATTAAGTCCGTAGCGTCTACCAATTTCGCCATATACCCCTTCGTTTTGTGTTGAGATTTAAATTTCATTCCGATGTTGTTTCTTTTGTTCTTTCATTTCTACTTAAATCATTGAATTTAATTGAGTTCATTAGATATTAGATTCCTATCCCAAAAAACTATTTTCATTTATTTCTTACCTACCTTCTATAGGACTATAGGGAACCCTGGTTGGATTTGGTCCAATTGACTATCATTCTACCATTTCTCTATCTTCAATTCAATATAGATGGATATATAGCTATGGAAAATATATATCAAACTGTCACATTTCCAATGTAATTTTGAATAATTGAAGGTTCGGTTCTTTTTTTTTCATTTTAATTTATGTCTTTACTACTCACCTCTTTATGAATGAAAGTAGGGAATGTCTCATTAGTTATAACTAATGATTCCAATTGAAACTATATGATTATGATATAGAATCAAATAAAATAATAGAATGAAAACAAGTTTAAATGCCATTTGAATTCAAAAACGAAAACTTTAATTATCTAAAACTCAAATGCTAAAAGATATATCCAATTTTAAAATATTCGAATTGGAAGTTGTATTAATTATTAACTTTATCATTCAGAAATATAAACCTTTGAATTCATACTCTTGTTGCTTGCATGCCATTCCATTGTTGGTTAACCTCGAGGGCTAGTTAAGTATCAATAAACCTTGTAATTTGATCTCGAGGGCAAGTTAGAGAGCAAGTTGAAGTTAGGCATACCCCGAGGGCTAGACACCTGAATTTCGTGCGAGATAGTGAGGGTTTGAAGATCCCTTCACTAGATCAAAGATATTAATTCCAAAATTGTGAGTCTTCACAAGGAGATTCATATCACCACTATTTTTGCATTAATGTCATAACTATGGTACCGTCCTATGGTGCAGTTTGGTGTCCTTGCAAACACGCGTAGCTTACTGGGCATCCCGCCCACATTGCAATGCTTGTAAAACTAGTTAACAAACCTTGAAGAATGCTCTACATGTATTTTATTCGAGGGCCAGTCCGAATGAATCTCTTTCAACATGGAAACATGCTCTTGAACATATATTCCAGTCCCGCTACTATTACGTAAAACTGTGGAGTCCCATTCCGCCTTTCGCGGTGTGGTCCACCAAGAACACCAACCACTTTTTTCCAACCAAGTTCAAGGTACAGTACTTGATGATATTCTCAGTGACATACCTCTGAAAAATTGAGGCATCAGGCCGACTAAGATTATGAACGTAACCCTTGAAAACATCCATGTGACGTTCAAATGGGTACATCCAATGCATTCCAATAGGCCTGCATATACGTATCTCCTAACAAAGTGAACCACGAGGTGTACCATGATGCCAAAGAATTATGGGGGAAAGTACTTCTATATATGGCATAAAACAACAATGGCCTCCGGCTCCAGTTCATCTAGCTTTCGATTTCTATCCCTATTGATCAAGTTTTAAAATCTTATTCAGTCTTGTATTTTATAAAGTATATAGAACCCAAAGGACCAAGCTTTATGGCTTACCCTCTTACCAGATTGGAATAGTTTCATAGACATCTCTCTTACCAAGAGTAGCTGCACGACTCGCACTCTCCCTCTGCCGCTTTGAACTGGATGAGTTGCCTCTCGATATCAATTTTTTCGGAACAAGAGCGAATATGTTACATATTATTTAGATGGTTGGGGTGAATACATTACCTATTAGTTTGTATATTTTAATGTATTCCACAATATCTGCACAAAATTTGGTTAGTTATGGAAATTATAGGGATTTGTTAAGTTCGACTTAATCTGTACTCGGCCTGTAAAAGGAAATATATATATATTTTAATATATTTATCGTATTTTAATCTTCGGAAGTCAAACATACATTCAAATTTATTATGATATCAAAACAAGAAATATTATTTATTAGTTTTTATTATTTCACTCAGAATTACCTGTCATTTGAACAATTTTATTTTAACAAAAAACAATAAATCAAAACCCTTCAAATCAATTCTCCTAAAAAGTAATCACAAAAAAATTTAGTTTATAACACTAAAAGGTGGTTAGTGATTTTAGTAACCAAACATTTTGTTATATTTGACTGCTAGGCAAAAGGTTTATTTATAGTAGAGGGAACAAATGTTGAGCCCAAAAACCACAAAAGGCTTTGAGTTATTTAGAATAAATAAATAAATAACACCTATATCATTTCACACTAATTTGAAATCAATGTGCATAGAACGGGTGGTAAACGTGCATATGGATTGGATACAAGTTCGATAATAATTAAAAGGCCCATGAAAATGGTTTATATCAAATACCAATCATACAATAGCTTTCTCAGGCCTAGATAACATAGTACCTGGAATACTTTGGACTCTTTGGAGTTTATCAAACAACAACGTAGGACGATCTCTGCATCTCACGGTAACAATGGAGTAACCTCATTCCGCACAATCCTCAACTTTCACATATGAAGCATCACAATGATATATCTTCTCTTTATAGATTTTTCCAAACACTTTGATATCTTCATCCTTATTAGAGTCATCCTCGTAGCAAGGGCAATTGCACGACTCGTAGTCTCCCTCGGCTGCTTTAAACTGGTGGAGTTGCCTCTTGATATGAGTTTTTTTTGGATTAAGAGAAAATTTTTTGCATATTATTTAGATGTTAGGAGCGAATACATTACCCATTAGTTAGTATATTTTGTTGTATTCCACAAAATCTGCACAAAATTTGGTTAGTTATGGAAAATTTAGGGATTTGTTAAGTTTGACTTAATCTGTACTCAACCTATGAAAGAAACATACATTTCTAATATATTTGTCACATTTTAATCTTCGGAAATTATACATTCAAATTTATTATGATATCAAAGAAATTAATATTCTTTATTAGTTTTCATTAATTCACTCTGAATTACCTGTCATTTGAACAATTTTATTTTAATAAAAAACAATAAATCAAAACCGTTAAATCAATTCTACTAAAAAATAATCAAACAAGAAATTATGTTTATAACACTAAAAGGTTGTTAGTGATTTTAGTATCGAAACCTTTTGTCATATTTGACCGCGAGGGAAAAGGTTTATTTATAGTAGAGGGAACAAATGATGAGCCCAAAAAACACAAAAGGCTTTGATTTATTTAGAATAAATAAATAAAAACACCTATATCATTTTACACTTATTTGAAATCAATGTGCATAAAACAAGCGGTAAACGTGCAAATCGATTGGGTACAAGTTCGATAATAATTAAGAGGCCCGTGAAAATGGTTTATACCAAAAACCAATCATACAATAGCTTTCTTAGGCCTATATAACATAGTACCTGGAATGTTTTGGACGCTTTGGAGTATATACACTATATTGTATGTCTATGGGACTGCAGATATAATCAAACAACAGTGCGTGACGCTCTCTACATCTTACAGAAATAATAGAGTAACCTAATTTTGCACAAGCTTCAACTTTCACATGTGGAGCATCACAATGCTTCATCATATCTTCATAGATTCTTTCAAACACTTTGATGTCTTTATCCTCACTAGAGACATCCTAGCAGTAGGAGCAGCTGCACAACTCGTAGTCTCCCTTAGATGCTATCAACTAGTGGAGTCACCTCTTGTTATGAGTTTTTACTGGCAAGAGTTAGTATGTCACATATTATTTAGATTTTATAAGCGAATACATAACTTATTAGTTAATATATTTGGTTGTATTCCACAAAATTTGCACAAAATTTGGTTATTTGTGGAAATTGTAGGAATTTGTTAAGTTTGACTTAATCTGTACTCGGCCTATAAAAGGAACACATATTGTTGATATATTTATCGCATTTACTCTTCTAAAATCAAGATTACTAGACAATTTATTATGATATCAGAGCAAGAGATATTATTCATTAGTTTTAATTTATTCACTTTGAATTAACTATCATTTGAATGGTTTTATTTTACAAAAACGATAATAATTTAAAACCATTCAAATCAATTTTACTAAAATATAATCACATATTAAATAAAGTTTATAACACATAAAGCTGGTCAAAAAATCAGTATCAAACCTTTAGTTACACTTGACCGCTCAGAAAAAGGTTTATTTATAGAAGATGGAACAAATTTTGAGCCCAAAAAACACAGAAGGATTTGACTTATTTAGAAAAAAGAAATTTAAAAAACCCTAAATCATTTTAAAATAATTGTACATAGAATGGGCGGTAAAAGTGCAGATCGATTGGATACAAGTTTGACAGTAATGAAAAGGCCAATGTAAATAGTTTAGACCAAAAACCAATCATATAATAGCCTTCTCAGGCTTAGATAACATAGTACTTGAAATGATTTGGACTCTTAAGAGTTTATGGCCGCGTGGTTCACCCTATATTGCATGTCCTAAAGAGTGTAGGCCTTATTAAACAACAATGTAGGATGATCTTTGCATCTCACGGTAACAATGGAGTAACCTAATTCTGCGCGATACTCAACATTCACATGTGAAGCATCACAATGCTTTATCCTCTCTTCACATATTTTTCCAAACACTTTGATGTCTTCATCCTTATTAGAGTCATCCTGGCAGCAAGACCAGTTGCATGACTCGTAGTCTCCCCCGGTTGCCTTAAACTGGTAGAGTTGCCTCTTGATATGAGTTTTTTTGGATTAAGAGCAAATTAGTTACATATTATTTTGATGTTAGGAGAAAATACATTACCTATGAGTTAGTATATTTTATTGTATTCTACAAAATCTGCACAAAATTTGGTTAGTTGTGGAAATTTTAGGGATTTGTTAAGTTTGACTTAATCTGTACTATGCCTAAGAAAAGAAACATATATTGTTAATATATTTATCCCATTTAATCTTCATAAATCATACGTTCAAATTTATTATGATATTAGAGAAAGAAATATTATTCATTAGTTTCATTAATTCACTCTGAATTACCTATCATTTGAACGATTTGAGTTTAACAAAAAAGTAATAAATCAAAACCCTTCAAATCAATTTTACTAAAAACTAATCAAACAAGAAATTATGTTTATAACACTAAAAGGTTGTTAGTGATTTTAGTATCGAAACCTTTTGTTATATTTGACCGCTAGGCAAATGGTTTATTTATATTAGAGGAAACAAATGTTGAGCCCCAAAAACCCAAAAGGACTTGAGTTATTTAGAATAAATAAATAAATAAAAGCACCTATATCATTTTACACTTATTTGAAATAAATGTGCATAGAACGGTGGTAAACATGCAGATCGATTGGATACAAGTTCGATAATAATTAAAAGGCCCATGAAAAAGGTTTAACCCATCATACAATAGCTTTCTCAGGCCTAGATAACATAGTACCTGGAATACTTTGAAATCATTGGAGTTTATGGCCTCGTGGTGGACACTATATTGTATCTAATTAGGACTGCATATACTATCAAACAACATCGTGAGTCGATCTCTGCATCTTATAGAAACAATAGCTTAACCTAATTTTCCGCAAGCCTCAACTTTCACATGTGGAGCATCATAATTCTTCTTCATATCTTCATAGATTCTTCATAACACTTTGATGTCTCTATCCTCACTAGAGACATCCTAGCAGTAGAAGTAGCTGCACAACTGGTAGTCTCCCTCGAATGCTATTAACTGGTGGGGTCCGCTCTCGATATGAGTTTCTACGGAAAAAAGTGAATATGTTACATATTATTTCAATTTTAGAAGCCAATACATAACCTATTAGTTAGTATATTTGGTTGTATTCCACAAAATCTGCACAAAATTTGGTTATTTATAGAAATTACAGTAAATTATTTTAAATTAAAACCATTCAAATCAATTTTACTAAAAAATAATCACACATTAAATTAAGTTTATAACACATAAAGCTAGTCAGTGTTTTTAGTATCAAACCTTTAGTTATACATGACCGCGAGGAAAAAGGTTTATTTATGGAAGAGCGAACAAATTTTGAGCACAAAAAACATAGAAGGATTTGACTTATTTAAAATAAATAAATAAAAACAAAAAAACCTATATCATTTTAAACTTATTTAAATAATTGTGCATAGAACGAGCAGTAATAGTGCAGATCAATTGGATACAAGTTCGATTATAATGAAAAGGCCAATGAAAATGGTTTATACCAAAAACCAATCATACAATAGCCTCTCAGGCTTAGATAACATAGTACCTGAAATGTTTTGGACTCTTCAGAATTTATGGCTGTGTGGTACACCCTATATTGCATGTTTGGTAGAGTGTAGGATTTATAAAACAACAACGTAGGACGATCTCCGTATCTCACGGTAACAATGGAGTAACCTAATTCTGCGCAATTCTCATCTTTCACATGTGAAGCATCACAATGCTTTATCCTCTCTTCATAGATTTTTCCAAACACTTTGATATCTTATTCCTTATTAGAGTCATCCTAGCAGCAAGAGCTGTTGCACGACTCGTAGTCTCCCTCGACTACCTTAAACTGGTGGAGTTGCCTCTTGATATGAGTTTTTTTTGGATTAAGAGCGAATTTGTTGCATATTATTTAGATGTTAGGAACTAATACATTACCCATTAGTTAGTATATTTTGTTGTATTCCACAAAATCTGCACAAAATTTGGTTTGTTATGGAAAATTTAGGGATTTGTTAAGTTCGACTTAATCTGTACTCGACCTATGAAAAGAAACATATATTTTTAAGGTATTATCACATTTTAATCATCCGAATTTTTACGTTCAAATTTATTGTGATATCAAATAAAGAAATACTATTTATTAGTTTTCATTAATCCACTCTGAATTACCTATCATTTGAATGATTTTATTTTAATTAAAAAAATCAAAACCATTAAATCAATTCTACTAAAAAATAATCAAACAAGAAATTATGTTTATAACACTAAAAGGTTGTTGGTGATTTTAGTATTGAAACCTTTTGTTATATTTGGCCGCTATGCAAAAGGTTTATTTATCGTAGAGGGAACAAATGTTGAGCCCAAAAAACACAAAAGTTTTTGAATTATTGAGAACAAATTTATAAAAACCTATATAATTTTACACTTATTTGAAATCAGTGTGTATAGAACAGGCGGTAAACGTGCAAATCGATTGGGTACAAGTTCGATGATAATCAACAGGCCAATGAAATGGTTTTTATAAAAAACCAATCATACAATAGCTTTCTCAGGCCTAGATAACATAGTACCTGGAATGCTTTGGACTCTTCGGAGTTTACACGCTATATTGTATGTCTGTAGGACTGCATATATTATCAAAGAACATTGTGAGACGCTCTCTGCATCTTACAGAAACAATAGAGTAACCTAATTCCGCGCAAGCATCAAGTTTCACATGTGGAGAATCATAGTTCTTCATCATATCTTCATAGATTCTTCCAAACACTTTGATGTCTTTATCCTTACTATAGACATCCTAGTAGTAGGAGCAACTTCACGACTCGTAGTCTCTCTCGGATGTTATTAACTGGTGGAATCGCGTCTCGATACGGGTTTTTACTGAACAAGAGCGAAAGTGTTGCACATTATTTAAATTTTATAAGCGACCACATAACCTACAAGTAAGTATATTTATGTGTATTCCACAAAATCTGCACATATTTGGTTATTTATGGATATTATACGAATTTGTTAAGTTCGACTTAATATGTACTCAGCCTATAAAAGGAAAACGTTTGACATATTCACTTTGAATTACCTATCATTTGATTGGTTTTATTTTACAAAAATGATAATAAATTAAAACCATTAAAATAAATTTTACGAAAAAATAATCACACATTAAATAAAGTTTATACCACATTAAGATAGTCAATGATTTTAGTATCAAACCTTTAGTTATGCATTACCGCTAGGAAACAGGTTTATCTAAGAAGATGGAACAAATTTTGAGCCCAAAAAATACAGAAGGCTTTGACTTATTTAGAATAAAGAAATTATAAAAACCCTAAATCATTTTAAACTTAAATAAAATAATTGTGCATAGAACGGGTGGTAAAAGTGCATATCGATTGGATACAAGTTCGATAATAATGGTTTATACCAAAAACTAATCATACAATAGCCTTCTCAAACCTGGATAACACAGTACTTGAAACGATTTGGACTCTTCAGAGTTTATGGCCACGTGGTACACCCTATATTGCATGTCTGAAAGAGTGTAGGCATTATTAAACAACAATGTAAGACGATCTCTGCATCTCACGATAAGAATGGAATAACCTAATTTTGCGCAACCCTCAACTTTCACATGTGAAGCATCTGCTTTATCCTCTCTTCATATATTTTTCCAAACACTTTGATGTCTTCATCCTTATTAGAGTCATCCTGGCAGCAAGAGTTGTCGCACGACTAGTAGTCTCCCCCGACTGCCTTAAATTGGTAGAGTTGCCTCTTGATATGAGTTTTTTAATATTAAGATCAAATTAGTTACATATTATTTAGATGTCAGGAGCAAATACATTACCTATGAGTTAGTATATTTTAATGTATTCCACAAAATCTGCACAAATTTTGGTTAGTTATGAAAATTATAGGAATTTGTTAAGTTCAACTTAATCTGTACTTGGCCTATAAAAAGAAACATATATTGTTAATATATTTATTGCATTTTAATCATCATAAATCATACGTTCAAATATATTATGATATTAGAGAAAGAAATATGATTTATTAGTTTTCATTAATTCACCCTGAATTACCTATTATTTGAACGATTTTAGTTTAACAAAAAAAATAACAAATCAAAACCCTTCAAATCAATTCTACTAAAAAATAATCACACAAGAAATTATGTTTATAACACTAAAAGGTTGTTAGTGATTTTAGTATCGAAACCTTTTGTAATATTTGACCTCTAGGCAAAAGGTTTATTTAGAGTAGAGGGAACAAATGTTGAGCCCCAAAAACACATAAGGCTTAGAGTTATTTAGAATAAATGAATAAAAAAAACATTTGTATCATTTTACACTTATTCGAAATCAATGTGCATAGAACATGCGGTAATTGTGTAGATCGATTGGATACAAGTTAGATAATAATTAAAAGGCCAATGAAAATGGTTTAACCAATCATACAATAAGCTTTCTGAGGCCTAGATAACATAGTACCTAGAATACTTTGGACTCTTTGGAGTTTATTTCAGCATGGTAGACACTATATTGTATGTCTGTAGAACTGCAGATATTATCAAACAACATCGTGAGTCGATCTCTGCATCTCACAGAAAATATAGAGTAACCTAATTTTGCGCAAGCCTCAACTTTCACATGTGGAGCATCACAATGCTTTATCATGTCTTCAAGGATTCTTCCACACACTTTGATGTCTTTATTCTCACTAGAGACATCCTAGCAGTTGGAGCAGCTGCACATATGGTAGTCTTCCTCGGATGCTATCAACTGGTGGAGCCGCCTTTCGATATGAGTTTTTATGGAACAAAAGTAAATATGTTACATAATATTTAGATTTTAGATGTGAATACATAGCCTATCAGTTAGTATATTTGGTTGTATTACAAAATCTGCACAAAATTTGGTTATTTATATAAATTACAGTAAATTATAACAAATTAAAACCATTCAAATAAATTTTACTAAAAAATAATCACACATTAGATTAAGTTTCTAACACATAAAGCTAGTCTGTGATTTCAGTATCAACCCTTTTGTTATACTTGACCGCTAGGAAAAAGGTTTATTTATAGAAGAGGCAACAAATTTTGAGCGAAAAAAATATCGAAGGTTTTGACTTATTTAAAATAAATAAATAAAAACGATAAAATATCTAAATCATTTTAAACTTATTTAAAATAATTGTGCACAGAACGGGCGGTAAAAGTGCAAATCGATTGGACACAAGTTCGATAATAATGAAAAGGCCAGTAAAAATGGTTTATACTAAAAACCAATCATACAATAGCCTTCTCAGGCTGAAATTATTTGTTCTCTTTGGAGTTTATGGCCATGTGGTACACCCTATATTGCATGTCTGAAAGAGCTTAGGATTTATCAAACAACAACGTAGGATGATCTCTGCATCTGATGGTAACAATGGAGTAACCTAATTCCACACAATCCTCAACTTTCACATATGAAACATCACAATGCTTTGTCCTCTCTTCATATATTTTTCCAAACACTTTGATATTTTCAACCTTATTAGAGTGATCCTAGCAACAAGAGCAGTTGAACGACTCATAGTCTCCCTCGGGTGCCTTAAACTGGTGGAGTTACCTTTTGATATGAGTTTTTTTCGGATTAAGAGTGAATTTGTTGCATATTATTTAGATTTTAGGAGCAAATACATTACCGATTAGTTAGTATATCTTGTGGTATTCCACAAAATCTGCACAAAATTTGGTTAGTTATGGAAAATTTAGAGATTTTTTAAGTTCGACTTAATCTGTACTAGACATATGAAAAGAAACATAAATTTTAATATATTTATCGCACTTTAATCTTTGGAAATTATACGTTCAAAGTTATTATGATATCAAAGAAAGAAATACCATTTATTAATTTTGATTAATTCACTCTGAATTACCAGTCATTTGAGCGATTTTATTTTAATAAAAAAAATCAAAAACCTTAAATCAATTCTACTAAAAGATAATCAAACATGAAATTAAGTTTATAACACTAAAAGGTTGTTAGTGATTTTATTATCGAAACCTTTGGTTATATTTAACCGCTAGGCAAAAGGTTTATTTATAGTGGAGGGAACAAATGTTGAGCCCAAAAAACACAAAAGGCTTTGAGTTATTTAGTATAAATTAAAAAAAACAATATCATTTTACACTTACTTGAAATCAATGTGCATATAACAGGCGGTAAATGTGCAAATCGATTGGGTACAAGTTCGATAATAATTAATAGGCCCATAAAAATGGTTTATACCAAAAACCAATCATACAATAGCTTTCTCAGACCTAGATAACATAGTACCTGGAATGCTTTGGACTCTTCGGAGTTTGCACGCTATATTGTATGTTTGTAGGACTGTAGATACTATCAAACAACATCGTGAGACGCTTTCTGCATCTTACAGAAACAATAAAGTAACCTAATTTCGTGTAAGCCTTAACATTCACATGTGTAGCATCACAATGCTTCATCATATCTTCATAGATTCTTCCAAACACTTTGATGTCTTTATTCTCACTACAGACATCCTAGCAGTAGGAGCAGCTGCACGACTCGTAGTCTCCCTCAGATGCTATTAACTGGTGGAGTCGTCTCTCGATATGAGTTTTTAATGAACAAGATGTGTCACGTATTATTTACATTTCACAAGCGAATATATAACCTATAAGTAAGTATATTTATGTTTATTCCACAAAACCTGCACAAACTTTGGTTATTTATGGAAATTATAGGAATTTGTTAAGTTCCACTTAATCTGTACTCGGCTTATAAAAGGAAACACATATTGTTGATATGTTTATCGCACATTACTCTTCGGAAATCAAGCTTACGATAAAATTTATAACACATAAAGCTAATCAATGATTTTAGTATCAAACCTTTTGTTATAGCTCGGAAAAAGGTTTATTTATAGAAGTGCGAATACATTTTGAGCCCAAAATACACAAAAGGCTTTGACTTATTTAGAATAAATAAATTTTAAAAAACCTATATCATTTTAAACTTATTTCAAAATAATTGTGCATAGAACGGGCGGTAAAAGTGCAGATCAATTGGATACAAGTTCGATAGTAATGAAAAGGCCAATGTATATTGTTTATACCAAAAACCAATCATACAATAATCTTCTTAGGCTTGGATTACATAGTACTTGAAATGATTTGGACTCTTCAGAGTTTATGACCACGTGGACACCCTATATTGCATGTCTGAAAAAGTCTAGGCATTATTAAACAACGTAGGACGATCTTTGTATCTCACGGTAACAATGGAGTAACCTAACTCTGCGCAATCCTCAACTTTTGCATGTGAAGCATCACAATGCTTTATCCTCTCTTCATATATTTTTATAAACACTATGATGTCTTCATCCTTATTAGAGTCATCCAGGCAGCAAGACCAGTTACACGACTCATAGTCTCCCCCGGTTGCCTTAAACTGGTAGAGTTGCCTCTTAATCTAATTTTTTTGGATTAAGAGTGAATTAGTTACATGTTATTTAGATGTTAGGAAAGAATACATTACCCATGATTTGGTATATTTGGTTGTATTCCACAAAATCTACACAAAATTTGGTTAGTTATGGAAATTATAGGGATTTGTTAAGTTCGACTTAATCTGTACTCGGCCGATAAAAAGATACATACATTGTTAATATATTTATTACATTTTAATCTTCGAAAATCATACGTTCAAATTTATTATGATATCAGAAACATTATTTGGTTGTATTCGACAAGAGATATTATTCAACGATTTCAGAGCACAAATATTATTCATTAGTTTTCATTTATTCACTTTGAATTACCTATCATTTGAATGGTTGTATTTTTTTAAAACAATTAATAAATTAAAACCATTCAAATCAATTTTAATAAAATATAATCACACATTAAATTAAGTTTACAACACATAAAGCTAGTCAATGATTTTTGTATCAAACCTTTAGTTATACATGACCGCTAGGAAAAAGGTTTATTTATAGAAGAGGGAAAAAATTTTGAGTCCAAAAAGCACAGAAGGCTTTGACTTATTTAGAATAAATAAATAAAAACAAAAAAATACTTAAATCATTTTAAACTTATTTAAAATAATTGTGCATAGGGCGGGCGGTAAAATTGCAGATCGATTGGATACAACTTCTATAATAATGAAGAGGCCAATGTAAATGGTTTATACCAAAAACCAATCATACAATAGCCTTCTCAGGCTTAGATAACATAGTACATGAAATTAGTTGGACTCTTCGAAGTTTATGGCCGCGTGGTACACCCTATATTGCATGTATGAAAGATTGTAGGCATTATAAAAAAACAACGTAGAACTATCTCTGCATCTCACGGTAACAATGGAGTAACCAAAATCCGCGCAATCCTCAACTTTCACATGTAAAGCATCTTTCCAAACACTTTGATATCTTCATTCTTATTAGAGTCTTCCTGGCAGCTAGAGCAGTTGCACGACTCGTAGTCTCCCTCGGATCCCTTAAAATGGTGGAGTTGCCTCTTGATATAACATTTTTTGGATTAAGAGCGAATTGTTGCATATTATTTAGATGTCAGTAACGAAAACATTACCCATTAGTTACTTTATTTTGTTGTTGTATTCCACAAAATATGCACAAAATTTGGTTAGTTATGGAAAGTTTAGGGATTTGTTGAGTTCGACTTAATCTGTACTCGGCCTATGAAAAGAAACATATATTGTTAATATATTTATTGCATTTCAATTTTCAGAAATTATATGTTCAAATTTATTATGATATCAGAGAAAGAAATACTATTTTTTAGTTTTCATTAAGTCACTATGAATTACCTATCATTTAAATGATTTTATTTTAACAAAAAAAATGAAAACCCTTCAAATCAATTATAATAAAAAATAATCAAACAAGAAATTAAGTTTTAAACACTAAAAGGTTGTTAGTGATTTTAGTATCCAAACCTTTTGTTATATTAAACCGCCAGGCAAAAGGTTTATTTTTAGTAGAGGGAACAAATGTTGAGCCCAAAAAAGACAAAGGGCTTTGAGTTATTTAGAATAAATAAATAAATAAATAAATAAAGCACCTATATCATTTTACATTTATTTAAAATAGATGTGCATAGAACAGACGGTAAATGTGCAGATCGATTGGATACAAGTTCGATAATAATTAAAAGGCCCATGAAAATGGTTTATACTAAAAACCAATCATACAATAGCTTTCTCAAGCCAAGATAACATAGTACATGGAATGCTTTGGACTCTTCGATGTTTATGGCCGTGTGGTACACACTATATTGTGTGTATGTAGGACTGCAGATATTATCAAACAACATCGTGAGACGATCTTTGTATCTTACAGAAACAATAGGGTAACCTAATTTCGCACAAGCCCGAACTTTCACGTATGAAGCATCACAATGCTTCATCATATCTTCAAATATTCTTATAAACACTTTGATGTCTTTATCCTTACTAGAGACATCCTAGCAGTAGGAGTAGTTGCACGACTCGTAGTCTCCCTCGGATGCTATCAACTGGTGGAGTCGCCTCTTGATATGAGTTTTTCCAGAACAAGAGTGAATATGTTACATATTATTTAGACGTTAGAAGTGAATACGTTACCTATTAGTTAGTATATTTGCTTGTATTCCATAAAAATCTGCACAAAAATTGGTTATTTATGGAAATTATAGGAATTTTTAAAGTTTGACTTACTCTGTACTCGGCCCATAAAAAGAAACACATATTGTTGATATTTTTTTATCGCATTTGACTCTTCAAAAATCAAACTTACGAGAATTACCTATCATTTGATATTATTCATTAATTTTCATTAAGATATCAGAGCAAGAGATATTATTCATTAGCTTTTATTAATTCACTTTGAATTACTTATCATTTGAATGGTTTTATTTTAACAAA
Organism: Rubia yunnanensis; assembly: GCA_037428765.1. Lineage (NCBI taxonomy): Eukaryota > Viridiplantae > Streptophyta > Magnoliopsida > Gentianales > Rubiaceae > Rubia > Rubia yunnanensis. The sequence goes on from CM075065.1 coordinate 45,251,961, forward strand.
AATAATAATAAATTAAAACCATTCTAATAAATTTTACTAAAAAATAATCACGCATTAAATTATGTTTATAACACATAAAATTGGTAAGTGATTTTAGTATCAAACCTTTAGTTATACATGACCACTAAGGCTATGACTTATTTAGAATAAATAAAAACAAAAACAATCCTAAATAATTTTAAACTCATTTAAAATAATTGTGAATAGAACGGGCCGCAAACGTGCAGATCGTTTGGATACAAGTTTAATAATAATTAAAAGGCCAGTGAAAATGGTTTATACCATAAATCAATCATACAAAAGCCTTCTCAGGCTTTGATAACATAGTACCTGGAATGATTTGGACTCGGAAACTCAGTTCCGAAAGTAGTTCCGACTTCGAAACCTCAGTTCCAATATCAGAACTCATTCAGATCTCAACAGAATGGGGTTCCTCAGGAACCTCTTTGATTGGGTGTCTTTAATGAAGTCCTCTATACTAGGGAGGCTTTGAGTTATTTAGATAAAATAAACAAAAACAAAAAAACACACCATAAATTATTTTAATTTTATTTGAAATCAATGTTCATAGAACGGGCGGTAAACATGCAGATGTGTTAGATACAAGTTTGATAATAATTAAAAGGCACATGAAAATGGTTTATACAAAAAATGAATCATATAATAGCCTTCTCAGACTTAGATAACATAGTACCTGGAATGCTTTGGACTCTTCGGAGTTTATGGCCGCGTGGTATAGGCTATACTGCATCTTTGTAAGATTTTAGACATTATCAAACAACAACGTGGGACAATCTATGAATCTCACGGTAACAATGGAGTAACCTAATTCCGCGCAATTCTTAACTTTCACATGTGGAGCAACACAGAGCTTCATCCTCTCTTCATAAGTTTTTCCAAACACTTTGATGTCTTAATCCTTACTAGAGATAGCATGGCAACAAGAGCAGCTACACGACTTGTAGTCTCCCTCGGCCATCATCAACTGGTGGAGTCACCTATCAAAATGAGTTTTTCAGGAACAAAAGCGAATATATTATGATATGTATTTCCTTACTCAAATTTATTATGATATCAGAGTAAGAAATATTATTCATTAGTTTTCTTTAATTCGCTCTGAATTACCTATCATTTAAACGATTTTATTTTAACAAAAAACAATAAATTAAAACTCTCAAATCAGTTTTAACATAAATTAATCACACATGAAATTAAGTTTATAGCACTAAAAGTTGGTTAGTGATTTTATTATCCAAACCTTTGGTTATATTTGACCACCAGGCCAAAGGTTAATATATAGTAGAGGGAACAAAATGCTGAGCCCAAAAAACAAAGATGGCTTTATGTTATTTAGAATAACTAAATAAATAAATAAATCCTAAATAATTTTAAATTTATTTGAAATCAGTGTCCATATAATGGGTGGTAAACATGCAGATGGGTTGGATACAAGTTCGATAATAATTAAAAGGCACATGAAAATTGTTTATACCAAAACTGAATCATGCAATACCCTTCTCATGCCTAGATAACAGAGTACCTAGAATTCTTAGGAATCTTCTTTGATTATGGCCGCGTGGTACACTCTATATTACATGTATGTAAGAGTGTAAAAATTATCAAACAACAACTTGGGACAATCTCTGCATCTCAGGGTAACAGTGAAGTAACCTAAATACACGCAATCCCCATCCTTACTAGAGACATCCTAGCAGCAAGAGTAGCTGCACGACTCATAGTTTCCCTCGGCTACCATCAATTGGTGGAGTCGCCTATCGATATGAGTTTTTTTTGGAATAAGAGCAAATATGTTTCATATTATTTAGATGTTAGGAGCAAATATATTACATATTAGTTAGTATTTTTTTGTATTCCACAAAACCTTCAAAAAATTTTGTTAGCTTTGAAATTGTAGGAATTTGTTAAGTTTGACTTAATCTGTACTTGGCCTATAAAAAGGAAACACATATAGTTAATAAATTTATCACATGTTTACTCTTTGAAAATCTAGCATACGTGAAATTTTATTATGGTATCTGAGCAAGAAATATTATTCATTAGTTTTCATTATATCACTCCGAATTACATATCATTTGAACGATTTTATTTTAACAAAAAAAAAATTTAAAACCCTTCAAATCAATTTTACTAAAACATAATCACACAAGATATTAAGTTTATGACACTAAAAGCTCGTTAGTGTTTTTTTTTGTCCAAACCTTTAGTTATATTTGACCGCGAGGCATATAGTTTATATATAGTAGAGGAAACAAAATGCTAAGCCTGAAAAAAAAGAGGGCTTTGAGGTATTTATAAAAACTGAATAAAAACAAAAAATCACCTAAATAATTATAAATTTATTTAAAATCAATGTGCATAGAACGTGCAGTAAACATGCAGACGGGTTGGATACAAGTTCGATAATAATTGAAAGACACATGAAAATGGTTTATACCAAAAACTAATCATACAATAGCTTTCTCATGCCTAGATAACATAGTACCTAGAATGCTTGAAACTCCTCGGTGTTTATGGCCACGTGGTACACACTATACTACATGTATGTAAGTGTGAAGACATTATTAACAACAACATGGGACGATCTCTGCATCTCACAGTAACAATGTAGTAACCTAATTCTGCGCAATCCTCAAATTTCACATGTGAAGCATCACAATGATTCATCCTGACAGCAATAGTAGTTGCATGACTCGTAGTCTACCTTGGAAAGCATCATTTGGTTGAGTCGCCTCTCAATATGAGTTTTTCCAGAATAAAAGTGAATATATTACATATTATTTTGATGTTAGGAGCAAATACATTACCTATTAGTTAGCATATTTTCTTGTATTCCACAAAATCTGCACAAAATTTCGTTACTTGTGGAAATTGTAGGGATTTTTTAAGTTCAACTTAGTATGCACTCGGCCTATGAAAGGAAACAAATATTGTTAATAAATTTATCGCATTTTAATCTTTGAAAATCAAGCATACGTGCAAATTTATTATGGTATTTGTGCAAGAAATATTATTCATTACTTTTCAATACATCACTCCAAATTACTTATCATTTCAACGATTTTATTTTTACCAAAAAATAATAAATTAAAACCCTTCAAATTAATATTACTAAAACATAATAACATACGTTATTAAGACACTAAAAGGTTGTTAGTGATTTTTTTTATCCAAACCTTTAGTTACATTTGACCGCTAGGAAAATAGATACTTTATAGTAGAGGAAACAAAATTCTAAGCCAAAGAAAAAAAAACACAGGGTTTTGAGTTATTTATAAAAAATAAATAAAACTATAAAATAACTAAATAATTTTGAATTTATTTAAAATAAATGTGCATAGAACGTGAAGTAAACATGCAGAACTACAGATGGGTTGGATACAAGTTCAATAATAATTAGAAGGCACATGAAAATGGTTTATAAAACATTGTAGGGATTTGTTAAGTTCAACTTAATCTGTACTCGGCCTATGAAAGGAAACACGTATTATTAAAAAATTTATCGCATTTTAATCTTCATAAATACAAGCATATGTGCAAATGTTTTATGGTATCTGAGCAAGAAATATCATTCATTAGTTTTCATTAATTCGCTCCAAATTACCTATCATTTGAACGATTTTATTTTAACAAAAAAATAATAAATAAAACCATTGAAATCAATTTTACTAAAAACAAAATACACAAGATATTCAGGTTATAACACAAAAAAAAGGTCGTTAATGATTTTATTATCGAAACCTTTAGTTATATTTGACCGCTAGTTAAAAGGTTTATTTATAGTAGTTGGAAGAAAATGTTGACCCCAAAAAACACAGAAGGCTTTGAGTTATTTAGAATAAATAAATAAAAACAAAAAAAACAAAAATCATTTTAAATTTATTTGAAATTTATGTGCATAGAGTGGGTGGTAAACGTGCAGATAGGTTGGATACAAGTTTGATAATAATATAAAGGCAGGTGAAAATGGTTAATACCAAAAACCAATCATACAATAGCCTTCTACGACCTAGATAACATAGTACCTAGATTTCTTTGGAATCTTTGATGTTTATAGCCGCCGTGGTACACGCTATACTACATGTATGTAAGAGTGCATAAATTATCAAACAACAAGGTGGAGCGATCTCTGCATCTCACACTAACAATGGAGTAACCTAATTCTGCGCAATCCTCAACTTTCACATGTGTAGCGTCACAATGCTACATCCTCTCTTCAAAAGTTCTCAAAACACTTTGATGTCTTCATCCTTACTAGAGACACGTTGGCAGCAATAGTAGCTACATGGCTCATAGTCTCCCTCAGCCTCCACCAACTAGTGGAGTCACCTCTCGATATGAGTTTTTCCATAACAAGACCAAATATTACATATTATTTGGATATTAGGAGGGAATACATTACCTATTAGTTAGTATATTTTTTTGTATTCCACAAAATATGCACAAAATTTGGTTAGTTATGGAAATTGTAGGATAGGGATTTGTTAAGTTTAACTTAGTCTATACTCGGTCTATGAAAGGAAACACATATTCTCAATAAATTTATCGCTTTTTATTCTTCAGAATAAGTGTACGTTCAAATTTATTATGGTATCCGAGAAAGAAATATTATTCTTCAGTTTTATCAATTCACTCCAAATTACCAATCATTTGGACGATTTTATATTAACAAAAAGGTTTTTGAAAACCCTTCAAATTAGTTTTACTAAAAATAATCACATGAGAAATTAAGTTTATAACACTAAAAGTTGGTTTGTGATTTTATTATCCAAACCTTTAGTTGTATTTGTTTGCTAGGCAAAAGGTTAATTTGTAGTAGCGGGAACAAAATGTTGAGCCCAAAAAACAAAGAAGGCTTTGAGTTACTTAGAATAAATAAATAAAAACAAAAGAAACCTAAATCATTTTAACTTTTTTGAAATTAATGTGCATAGAACAAGCGGTAAATGTGCAGATGGGTTGGATACAAGTTTAATAATAATTAAGAGGCGCATGAAAATGATTTATACCAAAAACAAATCATGAGACACCCTTCTCAGGCCTAGATAACATAGTTCCTGGAATTCTTAGGAATCTTCAATGTTTATGGCCAATTGGTATATGCTATTTATGTATGTAAGAGTGCAGAAATTACCAAACAACAATGTAGGGCGGTCTTCGCATCTTACGGTAACACTGAAGTAACCTAATTCTGCGCAATCCTCAACTTTCACATGTGAGGGCATCACAATACTTCATCCTCTCTCCATAAATTTTTCTTAAAACATTGATGTCTTCATCATTACTAGAGATATACTGGCAGCAAGAGTAGCTGAACGACTCGTAGTCTCCCTTGGCCGCCATCAACAGGTGGAGTCGCCTCTCGATATGAGTTTTTCCAGAACAAGAGTGAATATGTTACATATTATTTAAATATTATGAGCAAATAAATTACCTATTAGTTAGTATTTTTTTTGTATTCCACAAAATGTGCACAAAATTTTGTGATGGAAATTGTAGGAATTTGTTAAGTTCGACTTAATTTGTACTCAGCGTATAAAAGGAAACACATATTGTTATTAAATTTATCGTATTTTACTCGTTGAAAATCTGGCATACGAGCAATTTTATTATTGTATTTGAGTAAAAATATGATTCATTAGTTTTCAATAAATTACTCAGAATTACCAATCATTTGAACGATTTTATTTTAACAAAAAAAATTAAAACCCTTCAAATCAATTTTACTAAAACACAATCACACAATATATTAAGTTTATGACACTAAAAGGTCATAAGTTATTTTTTTATCCCAACCTTTAGTTATATTTGACCGCTAGGTGAACAATTTATTTATAGTAGAAGAAACAAAATGCTAAGCCCCAAAATAATAGAGGGCTTTGAGTTATTTATAAAAGTTATATATAAATAAGAAAACACATAAATAATTTTAAAATAAATGTGCCTAGAAGATGCAGCAAACATGCAGATGGGTTGGATACAAGTTTAATAATAATTAAGAGGCGCATGAAAATGATTTATACCGAAAACAAATCATGTGATAACCTTCTCAGGCCTAGATAACATAGTTCCTGGAATTCTTAGGATTCTTCAACGTTTATGGCCAAGTGGTACATGCTATTTATGTATGTAAGACTTCAGAAACTAACAAACAACAATGTAGGGTGATCATCGCATCTTACGGTAACATTGAAGTAACCTAATTCTGCGCAATCCTCAACTTTCACACGTGGGGTATCACAATACTTCATCCTCTCTCCATAAATTTTTCTTAAAACATTGATGTCTTCATCCTTACTAGAGATGTCCTGGCAGCAAGAGTAGCCGAACGACTCGTAGTCTCCCTTGGCCACCATCAACAGGTGGAGTCGGCTCTCGATATGAGTTTTTCCTGAACAAGAGTGAATATGTTACATATTATTTAGATATTAGGAGTGAATAAATTACCTATTAGTTAGTATTTTTTTTGTATTCCACAAAATCTGCACAAAATTTTGTTAGTGATGGAAATTGTAGGAATTTATTAAGTTCGACTTAATTTGTACTCAACGTATAAAAGGAAACACATATTTTTATTAAATTTATCGCATTTTACTCATTGAAAATCTGGCATACGAGCAATTTTATTATTGTATTTGAGTAAAAATATTATTCATTAGTTTTCAATAATTCACTCCTGAATTACCTATCCTTTGAGCGATTTTATTTTAACAAAAAAAATATCAAAACCCTTCAAATCAATTTTACCAAAAACAATCACACAAGATATTAAGTTTATGACACTAAAAGGTCATCATTTATTTTTTTATCCCAACCTTTAGTTATATTTGACCGCTAGGCGAATAGTTTATTTATAGTAGAGAAAACAAAATGCTAAGCCACAAAAAAATAAAGGGCTTTGAGTTATTTATAAAAATTATATATAAATAAGAAAACACATAAATAATTTTAAAATTTTAAATTAAATGTGCCTAGAAAGTGCAGTAAATGTGCAGATGGGTTGGATACAAGTTTGATAATAATTAAAAGACACATGAAAATGGTTTATACCAAAAAGAAATCATGTGATACCCTCTGTCAAGCTTAGATTACATAGTACCTGGAATGCTTAGGAATCTTCAATGTTTATAGCCGCGTGGTACACACTACACTTTATGTAAGAGTGCATCAATTATCAAATAACAACACAGGACGATCTCCGCCTCTTACGGTAACACTAAAGTAACCTAATTCCGCGTAATTCTCAACTTTCACATGTGGGGCATCATAATACATCATCCTCTCTTCATAATTTTTTCTTAACTCTTTGATGTCTTAATCCTTACTAGAGATGTCCTGGCAGTAAGAGTAGATGAACGACTCTTAGCCTCCCTTGGCCGCCATCAACTGGTGGAGTCGTCTCTCAATATTAGTTTTTCCGGAACAAGAGTAAATATGTTACATATTATTTTGATATTAGGAGTGAATACATTACCTATTACCTATATATAGTATCTTGTTTTTGTATTCCACAAAATCTGCACAAAATTTGGTTATTGATGGAAATTGTAGGAATTTGTTAAGTTCGACTTAATTTGCACTCAGCGTATAAAAGGAAACACATATTTTTATTAAATTTATCGCATTTTACTCGTTGAAAATCTGGCATACGAGCAAGTTTATTATTTTTTTTGAGTAAAAATATTATTCATTAGTTTTCAATAATTCACTCCTGAATTACCTATCATTTGAACGATTTTATTTTAACAAAAAAAATATCAAAACCCTTCAAATAAATTTTACTAAAAAAACATCACACAAGATATTAAGTTTACGACACTTAAAGGTCATCAGTTATTTTTTTATCCCAACCTTTAGTTATTGATGTGCCCCTTTTATACGGTTATATTAGGACTTTTGGAATTAACTTTTGTACACTTTTGTGCTCTAAATGTGACATTTTTCCTTGAAATTATCTAAGGAGGGTTAAAAGCAACTTTTAGGTTTTTATCACTTTTTAGAGAATTTTGTGTGACAAGGTAATTTGTTTGAAGACTTTGAAAACTTTGAAGACTTTGAAAACTTTGAAGACTTTGAAGAATATCTTTGAAGATTTGATGATTTGAAGACTTGGATTTGAGCTTTTTTAAGATATGAAGAATTGAAGAAGTGAAGAGAAGAGAAGGATATGAGATATAAAAGAGAAAGAAGAAATAATGCTGGAATTTGTGTCCATCGCGAGACCGTCGCGACATGCGATGGTTCGTCGCGAGAACGTCGCGACTCGCGACGGACGAGTGGTCTAAATTTCTTCTTGATTTTTGTGCTATAAATACTCCCCTTATCCTCTCCTCTTCAACAGCTTTTTGGCCATTCCTTCTTCCTGCATTTTTGGGCTTAAAACCCCTAGTTTTTCTCTTCTTTCTTTTTTTAGTTTTTGTAGATTAATTATGTATTTTATTTTTCTAGCTTAGTTTTATCTTTGGAGCAAAGGATCGAAGCTTCCATTTCTATGTTGTAAGAACCATTATATAAATCTATTTTGTGCCTTTTCTATTGTGCATTTATTGAGCTTTGAATGTGAATTGTTAATTGCATTGATGTTGTTGGAAGCTTGAGTATATGAATTGCTTGTATGATTACTTGTTAGGGTTGGGAGAAAGTAGCTAATTCTCCCCTCTTTTAGTGTGGAATCCAAGAGCATGAGTTAGAGCTTCTTAAATGATGTTGGTGTGGATAATTGCTAGATGAATGTGATGATGTTGAACTCGTTGTTATGTTTGTTTTAGGTAGCAAGTGAGAGAGTCTATGAATGTCGATCGTTCTTGACTAATCTTGTGTAAATGCATGAATTGGTTAAATGCTTAGATACGGTGTAGTATTTATAAGTGTTGCCAAGCTTGTTGATTCTTCGTGCTAAATGCCATCAATGGGATACTCTTAGTCCTAAGGGAGTCATTGGTGAGGTTTGACAAGAGATGTCGAATTCACTCTTGCAAACTACTATTTAAGAAGGATAGAAAATTATTATCACAACAAGTAGTTGAAGTAGTGAATAGATTGGTTCACTCGTTCTTGAAGCCTTTATTATTTATCATTTATGTATTCTTGATGCTATGTTTCACTTCATTTATGTCATGGGTTGTTTTAGAATAGGAAGTGTTTTTATGATTGAAGTGTTCGGGTGTTAGGGAAGTGTTCGGGTGTTAGGAAAGTGACGAATTCCTTAGCTCATTTGCATAAAAATCAATGAACATGAACTTAGAACTTCTTGTGCATAATGTGTTGTGATTCTTGCTAGATAAGTATGTTAATGTTAAGTCAAGTAATGAATGTGATAGAATGAGTGAATGGTTCAATGATCTACGTTAGGTTTGGAAGTGGATATCAATTGCCCCCAAGGCTTTATCTTTGTAGTTTTAGACCCCCTTTTCTTAGTTTTGTTTGATAATTAGCCTAGTTACTTGACTTTGCTAGTTATCTTATCTTTTTAATTTCATAACATAGGACCACAAAACAATCAAACCCCCCCCCATTTACATACTTTTATATGTATGTATATATGTCTACTCCTAGCCTAATATCAACCTTTTGTGCATGAACGCTTAGGAAGATTCCTCTTCTTCGTGGACGACCCCGACTTGCCGCTATCTACTTAGTTGTAGATAGTAAGCATTTAAAGCTTATAAATATTAACTTTGAGAGGTACGGTGACGACCTCCCAGTTATATTTGACCGCTAGGTGAACAGTTTATTTATAGTAGAGGAAACAAAAGGCTAAGCCCCAAAAAAATAAAGGGCTTTGAGTTATTTATAAAAATTATATATAAATAAGAAAACACATAAATAATTTTAAAATTTTAAATTAAATGTGCCTAGAAAGTGCAGTAAATGTGCAGATGGGTTGGATACAAGTTTGATAATAATTAAAAGACACATGAAAATGGTTTATACCAAAAAGAAATCATGTGATACCCTTCTCACGCCTAGACTACATAGTACCTGGAATGCTTAGGAATCTTCAATGTTTATAGCCGTGTGGTACACGCTACACTTTATGTATGTAAGAGTGCATAAATTATCAAATAACAACGCAGGACGATCTCCACCTCTTACGGTAACACTAGAGTAACCTAATTCCGCGTAATTATCAACTTTCACATGTGGGGCATCATAATACTTCATCCTCTCTTCATAATTTTTTCTTAACACTTTGATGTCTTAATCCTTACTAGAGATGTCCTGGCAGCATGAGTAGATGAACGACTCGTAGCCTCCCTTGGCCGCCATCAACTGGTGGAGTCGTCTCTCAATATGAGTTTTTCCTGAACAAGAGTGAATATGTTACATATTATTTTTGATATTAGGAGTGAATACATTACCTATTACCTATTACTTAGTATTTTGTTTTTGTATTCCACAAAATCTGCACAAAATTTGGTTATTGATGGAAATTGTAGGAATTTTTTGTGTTAGACTTAATTTGTACTTAGCGTATAAAAGGAAACACATGTTTTTAATAAATTTATCGCATTGTACTCTTTGAAAATATAGCATACGTGCAATTTTATTTATATATTTGAGCAAAAATATTATTAATTAGTTTTCAATAATTCACTCCGAATTACCTATCATTTGAATGATTTTATTTTAACAATAAATAAATTAATTAAAACCCTTCATATCAGCTAAAACATAATTACACAAGATATTATGTTTATGACCTTAAAAGGACGTCAGTTATTTTTTTATCCCAACCTTTTGTTATATTTGACTGCTAGGTGAATAGTTTATTTATAGTCGAGGAAACAAAATGTTAAGCCCCCAAAAAATAGAGGGCTTTAAGTTATTTTCAAAAATTAAATAAAAATAAGAAAACACCTAAATAATTTTAATTTATTTAAAATAAATTTTCCTAGAATGTGCAGTAAATGTGCACATGGGTTGGATACAAGTTTGATAATAATCAAAAGGCACATGAAAATGGTTTATACCAAAAACGAATCATACGATAGCTTTCTAAGGCCTAGATAACATAGTACCTGGAATGCTGGGGACTCTTTGGAGTTTTTCGGCCGCGTGGTACATGCTATAGTACATGTCTGTAAGAGTGCAAGCATTATTTAACAATAACATGGGTCGATCTCTGCATCTCACGCTAACAATGAAGTAACCTAATTCCATGCAATCCTCGAATTTCACATGTGAAGTATATCTTCATAAATATTTCCAAACTCATTGATGTTTTAATCGTTACTAGAGACGTCCTGGCAACAAGAGCAGCTGCACGACTTAGTCTCCCTCAGCCACCATCATTTGGTTGAGTTGCCTCTCGATATTAGTTTTTTTGGAACAAGAGAGAATATATTACATTTCATTTAGATGTTAGGAACGAATACATTACCTATTAGCTAGTATATTTATTTGTATTCCACAAAATCTGCACAAAATTCGGTTAGTTATGGAAATTATAAAGATTTATTAAGTTTAACTTAATTTGTACTCAACCTGCGAAAGGAAATGCATATTGTTAATAAATTTATCACATTTTACTCTTCAGAAATCAAGCATATGTGCAAATTCATTATGGTATTTGAGCAAGAAATAATATTCATTAGCTTTCATTAATTGACTCGAAATTATATATCATTTGAACTATTTTATTTTAACGACTAAATAATAAATAAAACCCTTGAAATCAATTTTACTAAAAAAAACAATCACTGAAGAAATTAAGTTTATAACACAAAAAGGTCGTTCGTGATTTTACTATCGAAACCTTTAGTTATATTTGACCGCTAGGCAAAAGGGTTATTTATAGTAGAGGGAAGAAAATGCCGAGCCCAAAAAACACAGAAGGATTTAAGTTATTTGGAATCTCTCTCTAGAGGTTTATTAAAGGTGCCCAATTCAAGGCGGTTCCATTAAAATCGCCTTTTGGAACCGCCTTTAATTGATGTCTAGAAGGGGTTCCAAGTTTGAAAGTCCCTCACAAGCCATTTTAAAGGTTGTTCCAATTTATTAAAGGTGGAATTAAAGGCAATTCCTCCTTTAAAATCACATATTTTGAAGGGGTGAAAGCAGTTATGAGTTTGGAATAGCTTTCTTAAGTAACTTTTTAATTTTAAAGACAGTTCCATATAGAACCGTGGGCTGGCCCAAGACCCTGTGGCCCAAGATCGATCTCTTTACTTAAGTTTTATTACCAAAACCAGTGCAATTCTCTTTCATTTGTTTTAATACCAGCGCCGAACTGGAGCGCCGGTGACCTTTGGTTTTATTTCCAAACCCTCCAATCAGCTATCTCCTTCAATCGGCCATCTCCATCCGCCTCCACCGCCGTCTCACCAGTCACCCCTCCATCCCACCGCTCGTTTTATCTCCACTGCAAAGTGAAACCCTCCGCTGCTCAGCCAAGTCCTCCGCCATAGAAGTCACGCTCAAGATGTTCGGCACCGATGCCTGAGTTCTCCGCTGAAGCCTTGTCGCCACAGCTGAAGCCATTAAGTTTATTTTCTAAATTATTGATTTCATTGTTATGGTCACAAATTTGGCAAAGTCTTGGGAAAGACGATATTTCCATAGGCTTATGGAAAGATGAAGTTTATCTAGAATAATAAAAGGTAAAAGGTTTTAGTTGCAATATTAAAATTGTAGTATGCAACATGTAGTAATTATAAAATTTATAACCTGATTCATGGAACTCAAAAATTTTATCTTCATTTTTTCTAATTTACACTTTAAACCTTGGTCTTTCCATTATTTATGAAAATATCGTCTTTCAAGAGACAGGTTCCAGAAATTTTTATTAGATCAGGCTTCTTACTCAACTTTAAACTTTAAAGTCTGTTTTTTATCTGAATTTGTAATGAGGATGGCAGATTTCCTCTGTTTTCTAGATGTGGCTGTGTTAGGTTGCGGGAGACCAATCGATTTTAGGCAGCTATTTTTTTGGATGAGTAAAAATAGGTTCTGATTTTGGAATCTATTCCGGACCTATTAAAGGAAGTTCCATTGGTCTTTTAAAGGTAGTTCATAACTACCTTTGATTGCGATATTTAAAGGCAGTTCTCGAAACTACCTCTAATTAATCGCGATTAAAGGAACGACCAGAGAAGACACCTTCAAAGTGCCTTCTCTAGTCCAATAGAATTGCCTTTAATGGTCCCTCTCTCACTGGTGAAACTTTGATGTCTTCATCCTTACTAGAGATGTCCTGGCAGCAAGAGTAGCTACACGGCTCGTAGTGTCCCTTGGCCACCATCAACCGGTGGAGTAGCCTCTCGATATGAGTTTTTCCAGAATAAGAGCGAATATGTTAGATATTATTTAGATGTTAGGTGTGAATACACTACCTATTAGTTAGTATATTTTGTTATATTCCACAAAATCTGCACAAAATTGGTCAGTTATGGAAATTATAGGGATTTGTTAAGTTGAACTTAATCTGTACTCGACATATGAAAGGAAACACATATTGTTAATAAATTTATCGCATTTTACTCTTCAGAAATCAATCATACGTGCAAGTTTGTTATGTTATCTGAGCAAGAAATATTATTCATTAGTTTTCATTAATTCACTCCAAACTACCTATCATTTGAATGAATTTTTATTTTAACAAAAAATAATAAATAAAACCCTTGAAATCCATTTTACTAAAAAAATAATCACACGAGAAATTAAGTTAATAACACAAAAAGGTCGTTAATGATTTTAATTATCCAAACGTTTAGTTATATTTGACCTCTAGGCAAAAGGTTTATTTATAGTGAAGGCTTTGAGTTATTTAGAATAAATAAATAAGAACACAAAAACATAAATCATTTTCAATTTATTTGAAATTTATGTGCATAGAATGGGTGGTAAACGTGCAGACGGGCTGGATACAAGTTTGATAATAATTAAAAGGCACATGAAAATGGTTACTACCAAAAACCAATCATACAAGAGCCTTCTCATGCCTAGATAACATAGTACCTGGACTGCTTTGGAATCTTCAATGTTTATGGCCGCGTGGTACAAGCTATTTTGCATGTATGTAAGACTGGAAAAATTATCAAACAACAGTGTGGGACGATCTCTACATCTCTCAGTAACAATGGAGTAACCTGATTCTTCGCAATCCTCAACTTTTACATATGGAACATCACAATGCTTCATCCTCTCTTCAAATATTTTTCCCGACACTTTGATGTCTTCATTCTTACTAGAGACGTCCTGAAAACAAGAGTAGCTACATGATGCAACGTTGGCCATACATCGCTGATACATGTCGGTCCAAAATAGTGGCTTTGTCGACATGTACATGCGATGTCACACCATGGTCGAGTAAATCGAACAAGCAACAGACACAGAAACGAGGTCGCACATACAAATTTAAGGTAAACTGAAATTCATGTATGCGACATCGGTAACAAGTTGATTTAACTTATGGTAAAATTGATATAGGTGCAACGTCTTATGCATAGTACTTGAAATAAGAATGTACGACATCATACACTATTCGCATTGAGTGACATGTAACCAACAAGCAACAAACGTCGGATGCGTCAGAGGAAGCTACGGGAAAAAAGATAGAAACCAAGACAAAATGATTCTTTAACAATAAAACATTATTAAAAAATGTCCAAAAACATACCAAAACATAGTAACAAGGTTTACATTTAAGGAAATTTCACAATCTAAAAGATTTGAGTAAGAACAAGAAAACCAAAAAATACAACACATTCAAAGAGCATAGATAAAATAATTTAAAGTAACAATTACAAAAATGTAAGTGTTAGAAGAGTAGGAAAACCTTACCTTTGACAATGGAGAAGAGTAGAGGGGTGAGAGACTGTTCTAATTTGTGGGAAACTGGGGAAAAAAGCTTGAACAAAAGCTTGAATAGAAATCGGTTCAATTAATATGCCGACCTGTACGAGTGACGTTGCTCACCAATCTGTAGAACCGATTGGATAACTGAGATGGGTGCAGCGTCTTATACATGGAAAACATTAAAAATGTGAATGCGCGCAGTTGCATAACCCTCACACAAACCGGAGTACAATCGAAGGGCCAACTATGTTGCATTCAAACTTAGCAGAAACAGTAACAACAATGGCAGACCGACAAAAGCAAAGGGGCTAATCCAAAAGAATGGGCCATAAAAGAGATCTAGAGGAACAAACAACAAACAATATAAAACACTAAACAAAATGGCCACACCCTAGAACCCTAATCCATGGGAACTTCCAAAACAAACAACATAGAACACATTCACACACGATATACATAAGAATATTAGGGATAAATACAAAAATAATAGTAATCTAGAGAGTCTAGAAACCATACCTTTGAGAAGAGTGATTGGTTGACTGTTAAAATTCAAGGGAAAGTTAAATGTTTCAAGTAATTTATGAGATGAGATCTATATATATAGACATTTGAAATCCTTGTGAATTCCACCTCGGCTTGTGCAACGTTGCATGTCAGTCAATCTTACCGACACGTGACCGGCGTAAGACCGACGTCGCACTACTGGAAAATAGGTACATAGGCACTGGTTACAGTGTACTAGTGCTATATTACCGGTTCTATAAAACACGTTAGCACTGGTAAAATCATGTAAACATGATACTACTGGTGCCTTTGTAGACATCTGCACCAGTAGAAAAAACATCAGAGCAGAATACCACTGCCTAAGTGAGAAAGAGTAAGAAATGAAAAAATTTAAACATTAATAAAGGGCATACTGGTGCCGAGAACCATTGCTATGTCAAAATTTATACGGAAAATAGATAATTCCTGCACCATTATAGTTTATGGTACCAGTATTGATGTGAAAAACACGTGGGAAATGGTATATTCCAACACCGGTTAAAAATTTATGCCTAGCATCGACATAGGTACCAATGCCTGTATGACAAGTAGGTGGATACATGATAATATCCAGCATCAGTACGAGTCTGGCCGGTGCACAGTACCAGTGCTGGAGTGTAAATAACGTGGGTAATAAATAATCTAACACCGGTATTGTGTTTGATCGTGATGTTGATGCCAATAAACCGCAGTAAATAGAAAAAAACCAGCACCAGTTTTAAATTTTTGGCCTAGCACCGGTAACATTTCTGGTGCAAGTTTGTAAAAGGCCAAGTATAACACCAGTATTAGTAGCTTATATCGATGCTATTGGTGCATTAAATGCACAACTACCACTTTTTTCTAGCTGGTAAAAAGTGCAATGATGTTGTCTTTTCAGTTCCTTAATGGCAATTTTTGGATGAGGTAGACATTGAATGCTCATCAATGAACTCCCTTTATGGTACTATATGTTTTATTTTAATTTATTATTTATGGTTGAATATATGTAGAATGATAGGTTTCCATATTTTTTTTTGGGAAAGTCTCAGGAAAGGCGGTATTTCCATAAGCTCATGGACAATCCTCAGGGGCATTTGACTTAAATGTTGTAATTTTTTATAAAATTTAAATATTGCATTTTATAAGTTAAAACAAGTAATAATATGTATTTGAAGGTGAAAATATAAAAATATATGATATAAAAAAATATTTTCAAAATTTCAAAATTTTGTATGTAATTTAAGAAATGCAGTGTATAAGGTAAGAAATAAGTGGCCCGTCCATAAGCTTATGAACAGGCCGCCTGTCAGGAGACCCACTCTTTTTTTTCATGTTTGATCATGGTAATGTTGCTTCACACTTTCATGAAATGGGTTTGTTAGCTAGTATTATTGATGTTTTAAATGGTTTTTTCATGCGTGTGATTTGATAGGGCGTGGTACGAATGTATTAATGTGATTTTGCATGTTGCATGTTGATGGGGTGTGGTATGAAAAAAACAATTTAGGGTGGAAATGTATATTTTTGTGGAAGTATAATTGTTTCACATTGATTAAATTGTAGAGATTTACCGTGCTGGGAGGTCGTCGTCGTACCTCTCAAAGTTATATTTTTAAGCCCTAATGATTCCTATCTACAACTAAGTAGATAACGGCAAGTCGGGATCGTCCACAAAGAAGAGAGATTTTCTTAAGCATTTAAACATCCACGAAGAAGAGGGATTTTCTTAAGCGTTAAAACATATAAGGTTGATATTATGGTAGAAGTAAATATATATAGATATATAAAAGCAAATAAAATGGGGAGTTTGGTTGGTTTTTCTCCTAAGTTACGAAATTAAAAGGCAAGATAACTAGCAAAGTTAAGTAACTATTCTAATCATCAAACAAACTAAGAAAAATGTGTATAAACTACAAAGGATAAAACCGTGGGGACAATTGATATTCACTTCAAAACCTAATGTAGATCACTGAATCATTCACTCATTCTATCACATTCGTTACCTATGGGAAATGCTAAAACTTCCCAATTGAAAATCAACATACATTTCTTCTTAATAGTAATTGACAATAATGTTCAACTATCATTTGCAAACCTCATTGATAATCACTTTGGACGTTCAACGACTATAAAGATATTTCATCAATGACATTATACATGAAGAACCTTAGATTTGATAACAACAAACCTTCTACCAAAGACATAGCCATTTAACCAAACATAGCATTCATTATGCTAAACCTAGAACAAACCACATTCAAGATTCAATCTTAAATTGCATATATATGATAAACATGAGAACAATCCACGTTAGAATATTTATATAGCAAGAATCACAACACATTATGCACAAAAAGTTCTAATTCTATGTTCTTGGATTCTCATGTCAAAGAGCTAAGAAATTTGAAACTTTCCTAACACCCTAACACTTCAATCATACAAACACTTCATATACTCAAAACAAACCATGGCATAAATTAAGTAAACCATCACATTAAAACACATGAATGCTAAATAACAAATGTTTCAAGAAAGACTGAAATAGAGGTTCTTACTACATAGGTGTGGAAGCTTCAATCAATTGCTCCCAAGCACAAAACCAAGCTAGATAATCAATATCAATAAAATAGAATAAATATCTACAAAGAAAGAAGAAGAAATGGAAGAAAATGGTAAAAAAACTAGGGTTTTTTAAAGCCCCCAAGTTGGGCTTTGAGAGTTGGGGAAGAAGGGGGTGAAAAGCTATTTATAGTACAATAAAAAGGGAGTAAAAAGGAAGTTGAAGGGAAATTATTGTGAGCCGTGACGACTCCATCGTGAGTCGCGACCAGATCAAGAAAATTGTGAGCTCTCAGGTCAACTTTTTGGGAGTCGCGATGAAAAAAGTGCCATTTTATTTTGCTTCCCCCGGGTGAACCGTTGATTTGTTTTAGGAGTTCTTGTAGTCGGTTTTATATTACTTGAGAAGTCGAAACCAATGGTACCACCCTTGGAGGCTGATTCCTTTTGGAAAATTCTCATAAATCTGCTTCAAAACATAGTTCATTCTTTACCCTTTGCTTTGCTCTCCTTTCTTCACTTTATCCTCTACCACTTTGTGAGCATCCTTCCATATTCTACCATCCATTCGAATGGCCTTCACTAAGCCACTCCTAAGTGCTCATTAGAAATCTACAATTTAAGCGTACAAAAAGTAATCTAGATGCTTGTAAGGACCAAAAATCCATTTTACTAAACATAGGTTACAAAAGGAAGGATTTAGATATAAAAACCGAATATGACTATCTATTATCATGTAAACCTACCTAAATCTAGCAATCTTACAACAAAAATATGATAAAAGAGATGTTAAATGCTTTGGAAAATACATGCATTTGACGTCTCATCAAATCTCCCCACACTTAAACCTTACTCGTTCTCGAGTAAACAAGAACAAGCAAAGATCAAAGCGTAAACTAGCATGTAAAAGTTTTTCCAAAACATCCAAGATGATATTCGTAGACTACCCTAACCCCCAAGACATAGGAATCTCTCACACACTCACATTCCAAAGCCTAAGATAACTAAACAACCAACAAACCATAAAAAAAGTGAGGTATACATATAATGTCAAGCTAACTTACGCAACCGAAAAATCCACCCAATAGACACATCAAGAGAAACATAAAAATTTTCAATTTCTATCATTTTACCTAGGAGCCCTCTCAGGTTTTCATCCTAGCTTCACACATGTTTTTCTTTTTCAATGCCCACCCTCACCTTTTTCCACACCATTTGACTTCTCATTTTTGCATAGGTCATCCTTTAAGGTTTTTGACCTATCCAGGCCTCCCACTTTTGTCTAAGTTTCCCTATCGGGTTTTCAACATAGCGGGAATTTTTTTACAAAATTTTAAAAAAAATTTCAAACAAAAAAAATCAAAGTGGAGCATATGCACACTACAATACAATACAATGAGATATATTTCTCTTTACCTCCCCACACTTGAAACACACATTTTCCTCAATGTGAAAGGACAAGATAAAGAAATAAGGGAGAAAGAAAAAAATACTCACAACTAGGACCTTGAAGGTCCTTCCCGGCAATGGCAATGCTCACTCCTCAATGAATGTTCTCTCCTCCATGTTCTGGAACTCCACCCAACATGAAACTTCGATCCATCCACTACGAAGCCACAACTATGCAAATCCTGATCAACACTCACAAAAGACAACAACTAGAAGTACTTCTAGATGATGGTTTTGGTAGTGGTTTTTGGTGGTGGATTGTGGTAGTATTCTTATGGTTTTGAGTAAGGGTTTAAGGACATTATTGGGGATTTTTTTTCAAGAAAATAAAAACACTAACCTAACTTAAAAGCTTGGGTTTCCTCCCGAGAAGCTCCATATTTTCAAGGTCATCGGCATGACCCTAATGTTATCCATATGGTGAAGGCTTGAACCCCTTCACCATGAGCATCCAAAAGTAGAGAGGTGGGGCTAAAAAATTTTCAAGAGGAAAGTCTTGTGGAGGTGGAGATGGTTTGAAGGGAGTTGGGTGGTTAGCAGGCTTGAGATTGTCTTTTGGTTCCTCTCTTATCTCTCTCAAAACTTCCAAAAATAGTGGAGTTAGTTCAGTAGGTGGGAGAAGGGGTAACGATGCTAATGAATGTAGCACAATCACCTCTTCCACCATTTTTTCATCCTCAACAACCAACTCCTCATCCCTTTCAAACTTAAACTCATTTCCCATGGTGACCTCACTCACTAAATCCTAGAGTTCGACTTGGGATGGTGTATTTTTGGAATCACGAGCTTCCATTCGGGCTAACGCTTCCAATATACTCCTCGCATGCCCCTCAATAGCCTGAACACTAGAGAAGAGCAGAGTGTCCGGTTCCTCACTAGTCAAGTTTTTCAAGTTAACTATTGCATTCATGACATCCTCATGTGTTAACCTTGAACTTCCTTGTTGGGCTTGGTTTTGGGGTATGGCATAAGATGGTGATGGCCAACTATTTTGCTCGAATTGTTGGTTTTCCAGCTCATTCTCATACCTCCAATCTGGATTACCACTCCACTCTGGATTGTAAGAATTGTGGTATGGATACCATTCTTGAGCTTCTTGCCCTTGAAAACCAACGTCTCCTACCTCTTTGTAGCACTCTTCATAATACCCTTGGTTTTGGAAACCACTGGTTCTTTCCCCCTCATATTGATCCTCCCACAAAAGATAGCAAGACTTGGTAGGATAATCGGAATGACACAACCTACAAAACCTTGCTTGTTGAGCCTCTCTTCTCATCATGAGTTCCCTCAAGGTGAGGCACTCTATTTTTTTTTCAAAAGTCCAAAATCTTATTGCAAGGATTCTCGATAAAAATTCACCAAGAACTCAAGCAATACCCACTACAAACAAAAACAACCACCAAGGAGTGGAAAATAAAACAACTAGCTAATATGCAACCAAATATGCCGAAACACTTAAAAATAAAAGCCTCTTCCCTGGCAGCGCCGCCAAAATTTGGGAGGTCATTTCTGTACCTCTCAAAGTTATATTTTTAAGCTCTAATGCTTCCTATTTACAACTAAGTAAATAATGGCAAGTCGGGGTCGTCCATAAAGAAGAGGGATTTTCTTAAGCGTTTAAACATATAAGGTTGATATTATGCTAGAAGTAAATATATATACATATATAAAAGTCATTAAAATGGGGGGGGTTTGGTTGGTTTTGTTCCTATGTTATGAAATTAAAAGACAAGATAACTAGAAAATTTAAGTAACTATGCTAATCATCAAACAAAACTAAGAAAAGGGGGTAAAAAGTACAAAAGATAAAGCCTTGAGGGCAATTGATATTCACTTCAAAACCTAATGTAGATCATTGAACAATTCACTCATTCTATCACATTCGTTACCTATGGGAAATGCTAAAACTTCCCAATTGAATATCAAGAGTCATTTCTTCTTAATAGTAATTCACAAAGACGTTAAACGACCATTTTTGCAAACCTCATTGATAATCACTTTAGACTTTCAGAGGCCATGAAGATATTTCATCAATGGCATTATACATGAAGAACCATAGATTTGATAACAACAAACTTTCTACCAAAGACATAGCCATTTAACCAAACATAGCATTCATTAGGATAAACCTAGAACAAACCACATTCAAGATTCAACCTTGCATTGCATATATAGGATAATAATGAGAACAGTCCACATTAGAATATTTATCTAGCAAGAATCATAACACATTATGCACTAGATGATCTAATTCTATGTTCTTGGATTCTCATGCAAAGAGCTAAGAAATTTGCAACTTTCCTAACACCCTAACACTTCAATCATATAAACACTTCATATACTCAAACAAACCATGGCATAAATTAAGTAAACCATCACATTAAAACACATGAATGCTAAATAACAAATGTTTCAAGAAAGAGTGAAATAGAGGTTCTTACTACATAGGTGTGGAAGCTTCAATCAATTGCTCTCAAGTACAAAACCAAGCTAAATAATCAATATCCATAACATAGAATAAAGATCTACAAAGAAAGAAGAAGAAATGGAAGAAAATGGTGAAAAACTAGGGTTTTAGAGCCCCCAAGTCAGGCTTTAAGAGTTGGGGAAGAAGGGGGTGAAAAGCTATTTATAGTCCAAGAAAAAGGGAGCAAAAAGCAAGTTGCAGGGCAATTATCGCGAGTCACGATGCCTCCATCGTGAGTCACGACCATATCAGGAAAATTGTGAGCTCTCAGGTCAACATTTCACGAGTTGCAACACACTTGTCGT
This sequence comes from Rubia yunnanensis, assembly GCA_037428765.1. NCBI lineage: Eukaryota > Viridiplantae > Streptophyta > Magnoliopsida > Gentianales > Rubiaceae > Rubia > Rubia yunnanensis. The sequence goes on from CM075065.1 coordinate 45,274,083, forward strand.
GAGTCGCGATGGATAAAAGTCCCATTTTGTTTTGCTTCCTCCGGGTGAACCGTTGATCCATTTTGGGAGTTCTTGTAGTCGATTTTATAGTACTCAAGAAGACAAAACCAATGGTATTACCATTGGAGGGTTATTCTGCTCGTAAATATCTCAGAACTCTGCTTCAAAACATAGATCATTCTTCACCCTTTGCTTTGCTCTCCTTTCTTCACTTTATCTTCTACCACTTTGTGATTGGCCTTTCATCTTCTACCATCCTTTCGAATGGCCTTTAATAAATCACTCCTAAGTGCACATGAGCAATCTACAAATTAAGCTTACAAAAAGGAATATAGATGCTTGTAAGGACCAAAAATCCATTAGACTAAACATAGATTACAAAATGAAGGATTTAGATATAAAAACCAAAAATGACTATCTATTATCATGTAAACCTACCCAAATCTAGCAATCTTACAACAAAAATATGACAAAAGAGATGTTAAATGCTTTGGAAAATACATGCATTTGACGTATCATCACCATCGAGAGGCATAAGCATGTGTATCACAACATTAATTTGGTGAGTGATGAATTTATTGATTTTGTTGGGGATTTTTTAGAGCATGCATTCAGTCGTGAAAAGTGCATCTTATGTCCAATTCATGATTGTAAAAATCGTAAGCGTACTAACGATCGCAACTTATTTCAACTCAATTTTTACAAGAGAGGGTTTGCAAAGGATTATTTAATTTGAACCTTTCATGGTGAGAACCCACCGCCAGAGGTGGTTGTAGGGTAGCAAGGGAGAATGTTTTGGGGATGTCTATTTGGATGACTTGTGTGAGGAGGTGGTTGATGAATTCAGGGGGAAGCTTGAGGTTCCATCAAAATTTCTAGATGATAGCACCGATGCTAATATGTACAAACTGGTGCTAACAAAAAAACTGGTGGTAAAATTAGCACTGGCTGAAAAATTGATGCTAACAAAAAAACCGGTGATAACAAAAAAAAACCGGTGCTATCGTGGTACATATTAGCATAGGGGGGAGCCTGAGGTTCCATCAAAATTTCTAGATGAGAAGGACTCGTTGTTGTTTCCTGGTTGCAAGAAGAAAGACATTGTCATGCCATGTTTGATGGAGTTTTAAACATGAAAGGTGTTGGCTCATGTAGTGATACCATGATGGATAAGTTGCTTATGTTTTTAAAATGAGAAACTCCCCTCCGGAAATGGTTCCCCGAAAAACCTCTATGATGCAAAAAGAATTTTGTGTCCAATGGGAATGGAGTATAAAAAAATACATGCATGCCCTAATGATTGTGTTTTTTATAGTGGTGCTTTGGAAAAAAGATGTGGTTTTCCTCGTATGCCACATTTTTCGTTATAAGGAAAGGAGAAATGAGGTTGTGGATGAAGAAATTGTTGTGAAGGTAAGGAAACAGGTCCCCGTGAAATGTGTGTGGTACCTTCCTATTGTGTAGAGGCTGAAGAGGTTGTTTAAGAATGATGTTGTTTAAGAATGATGAGGATGTGAAGAAAATTACATGGTACATGGATAGGGGTTGTCTTCGTAATGATATCATCAATCATCCTGCTGATGCGGATCAGTGGAAGAATTTTGACAAGATATATCCTAAGTTTGTAGTTGAACCTAGGAATTTGAGGATAGCCTTGGGTACTGATGGTATGAATCTCTTTGGTAATATGTCATCGAAACATAGTTCAAGGCCGATTATGCTTTCCATTTACAATCTACCTCTGTATCTTTGCATGAAGAGAAAATATGTTTCGATACCTTTGATGATTTCTGGTCTGAGACAACCCAAAAATGACATTGATACCTCTCTAGCCCCACTCATTAAATATTTTATGGTTTTGTGATCTGGCGGTATTGATGTGTTTGATGGTCATCGTGGGACCAAGTTCAGTTTGAAGGTCTTTCTTTTCTGCACGATAAATGATTTTCTGGCTTAGGGAAATCTTTCAGGTTGTGTTGTTAAGGGTTAGAAGGCATTTCCTATGTGCGAGGAATCAACTTACTTCCAACATTTGAAGAATGGTAGGAAGACCGTATATCTGGGTTGTAGGAAATTTCTCCAAGCAAAGCACAAGTTACGAGATAACACAATTGATTTTATTGGGGGGAGGGAGAGGCGAAGCACACCAATAATATTGAGTGGGTTTTCCATACACAAGGTGAACAAATTAAATGTTGTTCTTGGAAAAAGAAATCTAAAGTGCTTGCCACAAATGATGGACCTTGGAAGAAAAGATCAATTTTCTTTGATTTTCCGTACTGGGAGAATTTGGAGGTTCACCAATGTGATGCATATATAGATTAATGTGTGCGAGAGTTAAATTGGGACTCTACTAAACATTCTAGGTAAGACTAAGGATAGCTTTAATGAATGGAAGGACTTGGTTGAACCTGGTATACGAGTTGATTTAGCTCCGGAGGTGAAAGGGAAGCAGACGTACCTACCATTCACCCCATAAATCTTTCAATCAGTGAGAAGAGGTTGATTTTTTTAGTGTATTTAGGGAATCATGGTACGGTATGGTCACTCTTCCAATGTTAGTCGGTTTGTGAATGATTAATTGCGTCTTAATGCATTGAAATTCCATGATCGTCACATCTTGATGCAACAATTGTTTCTTGTGGCTATCTGTGGTGTCATGGAGGAGGATGTGACATTCAGCATCATGCGCATGTGTTTCTTCTTCAACTCCTTTTGCCGTAAGAATATTAGTGGGAAACAACTTAATGTGTTTGAGCATTAAGGGACTGTAGTGCTCTGTTTCTTTGAGAAGTACTTTCCCCCAAAATTCTTTGACATTATGGTCCATCTCGTCGTCCATGTGTTTAGGGAAATCAGAATATGCGGTCCCATGGGGATGCATTTGATGTACTCGTTCGAGTGGCACATGGGGTTCTTTAAGTGTTATGTACACAATCGAAGCCAACCCGATGCCACCATTGTGCGAGGTATGTCACAGATGAGATCATTGAGTATTACACTTTAAATTTTATTGGGAAGACAGTAGTTGGAGTACCGTAGCATGTGACTGGTGGCAGGAAGAATGGGATCCCATAGTCCAAAGGTACCATTTACACACCTGAAAAGTCATGTGGAGTTCATTGATTAATTAATTGGGAATTTCTGAACTAATTTGGAAAATTAAAATGTTCCATGTTGGAACATACGGAAAGCTAAAGTCTAAAAGGTTTTTACGAATGTCAGAATAATACGATGCTTGTGATTTATAGAAGATTGTATATTCTGCAATGCATTAATTTAGGCAGTGTTAGAAGCATACTGGATTTATGGAAAATCCCTAAAAATATGGAATTAGATTTAAGGAATATTATAGGATATATGAGATAAGGAAAATCCCTTTATTTGTGGGATTTGGATATGTTTCAGAAGCAGCTAAGGAATAGAAATATTATGGAGATAATCACGGAGAGTTCTGATCTGCTCAATGGACTATATAAAGAGGACATCATGGCTGCAACGACTCACAAACTTAATTGCAAAATTCTGCACACAGATTTTTTATCTTTCTGAGATTAATGTGAGAGCCAGCATACATATGTTCTAACATACATAACAAGTTCAAAGTTCATAATCGTATACCTTAATTCCTCGGGATGAGGAGATCCAGCATCAATGTTTTGAGGTCAGAGGGAGTCTCATCAAGGCGAATCAGTAGCAATAGGAGCTAGCATAATTCATACATCATAACTAGATAGATAAGTATAATTGTATGGTGTACTTTGTACTGTATCTTTCTGATTAGTGGATTCATTCTGAACTATGCTAGACCCCATAGATGTAGGTAGTTTTCACAGAATTGCGTAACCAGGTCTCGTGTCTTTATGCTTTACTTTATTGCATACTTGGTTAATTAGGTTATGTTGGAACATAGTCGTAGTAATTAAGGATAATTCAGTATAACCAAATTGCATTTGGTATCAGAGTTAAGTCCCTTGCTCTTTCCTTGGTTGTGTCAAGGAAAGTGTGATCCGGTTTTATCATGGCAACCAAAGAAGGAGCTTCGCTATCTCGACCACCACTGTTGGAAGGAACCAATTACAATTACTGGAAGGCATACATGAGAGTCTTCATCAACTCACTGAATGAACTAGCATGAAATTTTGTTGAAAGTGAATGGAATTATCCTACTGAAAATGCTGAAACTAGCTCAAAACAGAAAGAAGGAGAATCGAGTACGAAGAAGCAAAAACTCAAGGACAAGTCTATTTGGTCTCTAGATGAACTGAAGGCTTCATTGGAAAATTCAAAGGTGTTGAATGTTATCTTCACGACAGTGGACAAAAATCAGTTCAAACTCATCTCAACATGTTATCATCAGGCAAAGATAGCTTGGGATATATTGCAGACTTTTCATGAAGGAACAAGTCGTGTGCGTGAATCCAAAATACAGATGTTGGCTACAACGTTTGAGTAACTGAAGACGGAGGAGGATGATAAAATTTTTGTATTCAATGGGAAACTCAGAGACATCTCCAGTATGACATATCAACTTAGGAAAGTTTACAAGGAAGCAAAATTTGTGAAAAAGACTTTGAGATCACTTCCTAAAAGGTTTGCTATGAAAATTGCAACAATAGAAGAAGAAAAAGATGTAGCAACCATGACCTTATATGAATTAATGGGATTGTTACAGACCTATGAGATGACATTACAATAGCTTGCAAAGAAAGTCCAGAAGGAGTTGGCCTTCAAAATATCTTCATCAAAGGTCAATCATGAATCTGACAGTGATGATGAATTCTAAAAACTCGCTCATCACGAAGAATTTCTCGAGAATGCTGAAGAAGGGAGTCAATAAGAAATCTCAAGAGCGATTTGGTGGAAGTAGACCTTGGGCACAAGACACTACCACGATAACCCCCACTAGCATAGGTTTTAAAAATCGGTGCCAAAAATGTAATAGCAGCGGTTTTTAAAAAAAAATATTGGTTTTTAAAACCAGCATTAAAATTTTAATTTTAAAAAACCGGTGCTAAATTTTAAAATAGCACCGATTTTGGAAAAAAAATAGCCCCGGTTTTTAAAAACCGATGCTAAAAATTTTTAAAATTCATTTTTCCCGCCAAAGAAATAGGCAAAATTTTTAAAATAGCACTGTTTTGGGAAAAATTAGCACGGGTTTTTAAAAACCGGTGCTAATTTTTTTAAAAGTTTTATCTTCCTACAAAAAAATCACCAAAAAAATCAAAATAGCACCGGTTTTGGAAAAAAATGGCACCGATTTTATAAACCGGTGCTAAAATTTTCAAAAATCATTTTCCCACCAATGAAATAGCCAAAATTTTTAAATAGCACCGGTTTTGGAAAATTTAGCACCGGTTTTTAAAACCGGTGCTAAATATTTTAAAAATTCTATCTTCCTACAAAACAATTGCAAAAAAAATAAAAATAACACCGGTTTTGGAAAAAATAGCACCGGTTTAAAAAACATGTGGTAAAATTTAAAAAATAGCACTAGTTTTTAAAAACTGGTGCTAAAAAGTTTAAATTTTCATTTTTCCTACCAAAGAAATTGCCCAAAATTTGTAAAATTCAATCTTCCCGCCAAAAATTTCAAAATATTTGTCAAATTTTTTTAAAGTTGAATCTTTCTGCCAAAGAATTCAAAAACTTTGCCTGAATATTTTTTTAAAAAATCGACAAATTTCAAATAATCTTGCCAGAAATTTCATGGGCTTGGAGCAGCTGTGCACATCCGCTCTAAGCTGATTTTTTTGTTTAAACTTTCAAAATATCGTTCACTTCTTTTGTTGACTTTAACCAATAACTAAGTTAAGTTAAATTAATCAACGATCAACTTTTACTGACCTAATATATGTAAATAAGAATAAAATTTGTTTACATTAACTAATTAACATTCAACCCTTCATTGGTTTAGTATACATAAATACAACTTTAACTAGTCAACGGTTAATCCTTATTTAACTTTCAATATATAAACACTAGTAACTAGGCTGATTTTGACTAATTAACGGTCAAACTGTACTTGACTTTCAATATATGAACACTAATAGCTAAGTTGGCTTTAACTAATAAACGTTCAACCCTTAATTTACTTTTTATGTATGAACACTAATAACTTTGTTGACTTTGACTAATCAACAGTCGAACTTTACTTGACGTTTAATTAAACATTAATAACTAAGATGACTTTAGCTAATTGAGGGTCAAATTGTACTTAACTTTCTAATTGTAAACACTAGTGACTAAACTGACTTTAACAAATCAATGATCAAACTTTACTCGACTTTCAATAGATAAACACTAATAACTAGGTTGACCTTGACTAATTAACGGTCTAACCTTACTTGACTTTTTATATATAAATACTAGTGACTAAGTTGACTTTAACTAATCAACAATCAATCTTTACTTGACTCTCTCTATATAGAAACACTAGCGACTAAGCTGAAAGCTGAGAGTGACTAAGCTGTGAGGTGATTTCTGGGCGAAAAAGGTGTAACCTTCTCCCACGATCTATGGGAGCACTTTCATTCGATCAGTCGATAAATCTAGGCCTGTAACCAGATTATCTAGATTCCCCATGGGATTCCGATCATAATCATCTCCAGGTTGGGGTTTTTCGATGTCTTCCGCCGGCACTGCGAGGGTTTCTGAAAATGATAGTTCGGAAAGCTTGGACTCGTAGATTCAAAGCCAACAACACATTCTACTGAGTCACTTTGGTTTTGAATTTAGTTCCAAGTACATATCGTGTGAAACATCGATTCGTGAAGCTTTTTCTCTGTGCTATCTGAGAGTCTTTGTGTCCGCTTGCCCTATTTTGTGCTGTTTGACTTCGGTAAAGTTCTGCTGCTCTTACTATTATCCAGTTTCATAGTGGTTTTGTACACTCTGTGCTATGCCTATTTGTGTCTCTGTTTGTGTATCTATTTGAGTACTACTTGGATTGTGTACCATTTTCATCTGCACACATACTTATCCCCTGTTGCTGGGATAGGTATTAGGACTTTCTGTATTGTTTTTTTGGAGTAGATTATTGTGTGGGAGATAAGTTAGTCTCTCTTTTGCATCTGATACGTTAGTCGGATTGTTTGCCTAACCCCCTCTTGTCTTCTCTTACTGTCACTGAGACCGGGAAAGTATGGACCAAATTCTTCCATCACCCCCTGCCACCAAATCTGTAAACCATCTGGGCCTGGCTGAATAGGCTGACATGACTTTTAAGTCTAGAGAATGGCATGATCCGCTATTAGAGAGAAAAAAAGGCTTGGGACAATGCTGATATTGCCTTGGACAATGCTGAAATTGCCTTGGACAAAGTAGACATTACTGCAGACCAGGATGTGGATTTTGTCCTCTTAGAGGAAGAAGTTATCAAGGAGCAAGTCCGGGTGTTCTACGGTTTTCTAGGCATCTTTCCAGGTACACATGCTATTCAGAAATTTCTCATGGCAAAGTGGGGTATCCAGTGCTGGGTTCAGACAATGACAAATGGGTATCTAAAATTTAGATTCAAAATAGCGGAGGACAGGGACAAAGTGCTACAGGGTCCGGATCATTTCCTCCACGGTAAAAAGTTATTCATTGTTCCTCTACCCGAGTCTGGGAAGTACGATATGCGCATAATGGCCAAGAAACCAATCTGGATTCGCATGAACCACCTACCCAATCTTGCTGGCACAAAAAAGCCCTCGAGAAGATAGCTTCCACTTTAGAAGATCCCATTCTTGTTGACAATGGAACTCGAGACCTCATGGGTTACTACGCCAGGGTTCTGGTCCTCATTGACACCTCTAAACAGCTCAAAAAATAGTCAAATTCTGCATGCCTGATGGAGCTACCCACTCGCAACGGATACTTTATGACTACTGCAAACCGTGGTGCCCTAACTGCGGAGAAAATACACATCTCTTTAAAGTTTGCGATGAATTCTTTCGGACCAGGGACAGGGTTTTTCAGGAGCGCATGGCTAAAAGAAATCAACATGAAAACTTCGACAAAGGTGTTCAGCCCACACGGGTAAATGAAGAAAAAAACCCAAATGGGGTGCTCTCCCGTACCCATGGAGACACAGTATCATGTTCAAAATTAGAAAATTTGGGATCGAGCACCACGGGTCAAGAACTAAACTCGGAAAAGGAGAAGTGTGACGACACAGAGGTGGTCATGGAGATTGTCCGGGATGGGGTAACAGGGGATCCTACATCACCGGGTTCTCAGGTCCGTTCCAAGAGTATTTTCAGTGGTGATACCGGCTCGGTTGGACCACCGGCTTTCAGTGATGCAGACAGACCGATGAATGGTGCAGGAAACATATCGGACAGTATACTCCATCCAGAGGTGAGACGGAGCAATCCCCCTCGGGCAGGAAGACCTCCTGTGCCAAAAGGAAAAACCATGGTTGAGAAACAGTTGTTCAAGAGCAGCAGCAGAACCAGATCTTCTTCCATGCTGCTCAACCCATTGAATAAGACTTACCAAAGAGTGGCTGAAGCAGCAAAGAGCTCCTCTTCAACTGATAGCAGTAAAGGCGACGGACTGAGGCCTAAAGGGACCTTCGATTCCCAATGAATGCGGCCTGTTTCAATATACGGGGCCTTGGCGCCCCAGAAAAAAAAAGATGGGCGAAGAACATCATCTCTAAAAAAAATGTCGGTCTGTTAGGTATTCTTGAAACAAAGGCAAGTGAACGAACACTGAACAACTTCATGAGGAGTCTCAAAGGATAGAGATACGCCCACAATTTTGAATTGGCACCCAACTCCAGACTTCTTATTGTTTAGGACCCCAAAAAGTTTTTTGTTGAGATAATGGGCAAAATGGCGCAGCTGATCCACCTTAGAGTACGAAACCTATGATTGAATGTGCAATTTCATTGCACTTATACCTATGGAAACAGTGAGGGAAGATTACACACACTACCCCTTTGGGCAGAGTTGAAGCGATATGGTGCAAACCTTAACTCACCATGGATGGTTCTTGGTGATTTCAACTCCATCCTCAGTGTCAATGATCATATGGGTAGCACATCCCCCGGGGTCTACCAAATTAGAGAATTTCAAGAAGCTTGTACTGCCTGTGGTCTGAGGGACGCTCCAGCAATCGGGGATCACTTACATGGCACAATGCGGATTTCACAATTAGGTGCAAACTGGACCACATCCTCCTGAATCACAAATGGGACGAACACTCCTGCCGTACCACCTTTCTTCCTGGATCCGCCCTCTCGGATCACCTATCTTTTGTAATAGCTTTAGAGCAAGATATAGAGCAGCTAAACAGACCCTTCATGTATCAAAATATGTGTAACGCGCATCCGAGGTGCAAACAAGTAATGCATGATCACTGGTCACCAGCGATACAAGGGGTCAGACAGTATGTTTTATGCCGTAAGCTACAAAGATTGAAGAAACCCCTTAAGGATATGGGGTAAATTGACTTCCACCACATTTATGAAAAGGCAAAAAGAGAAGATATGGAGTACGTGAACGCTTTGAAAAGTTTAACACCGAAGAATGCATCATATGAACTGGTAAACAAACTGACTGTTCTTAAGCAAATTGCTTTGCTCTTCTACACGGTGGAGTCAAAATTCCTATCCCAAAAGGGAAGAATAAACTTTGTCACTTTGGCGGATAAGGGCACAAGTTTTTCCATGGCTTAGTGGCTAACAGAAAAGGGGGCAGAGTCCCGACAATTCTAGACGCTGATGAAAGGATAGTCACATCCAGCGAGAAAAAAAGGGCATTACTTGCAGAGTTTTACAAGGGCTTATTTGGTACAGATGTTCCACATACAATAGACCCAAATATAATCCGTTCAAGCCCCTTACGTACCGATATGGAGAGAGCAACACTGAGCCAAGATATCGAAAGATATGAAATAAAGTCTGCCCTCTTCTCCATGTCCGATGAAAAAGCACCGGGCCCTGATGGCTTCACTGTGGCTTTTTTCAAGAGTCAATGGGAGATTGTGGGCCAGGATGTCACAGAATCGGTCTTGGAATTCTTTCGCACTGGTGAACTGCTGAAAAGGCTAAATCATACCGCTATTGCAGTTATACCCAAGAAAGAAGACAACCTAAGGGTGGCTGACTTTAGACCCATCTCCTGCTGCAATATCATTGACAAGGTTATCTCCAAAGTCATCACCAACAGAATCGATCCGCTCCTCCCCGACCTCATTGACCCCTGCCAAGCAGCGTTTGTAAAGGGACGGAAACTTTCTAATAATGTCATGATGGCCCAGGAGCTAGTGCGGGGCTACAGACTCTCACGATCCTCTCCCCGCTGTATGATTATGGTAGACCTCACAAAGGCATTCAACACAGTTTCCTAGGATTTCATAAAGGAGGTACTAAATGGCCTAGGCTTCCCGCAAGTATGGGTTGATAGAATTATGGAATGCGTAACAACATCGACTTTCTCCATCTCGATAAATGGAGAAAATTATGTGACTTCTTCAAAGCCAAAAGGGGACTTCAACAAGGTGACCCCCTATCTCCCCTACTATTTGTCATTTGTATGGAATACCTTTCCAGGCTACTGAAAAACAGGGCAGAAACCACTCCGTTCTCCTATCACCCGAGATGTGAACACCTAAAAATCACCCATATAGCTTTCGTGGATGACTTGGTGCTTTTTTCGAAGGCAGACCGGAATTCTGTTCATACCATTATGTTTGTTCTAAATGATTTCCAACAGACCTCATGCCTAGCCATCAATGCCGCAAAGTCGCAATTCTTCGGAGTGGGTGTAAAGGTGGACTTAAGCTTCACAGGTATCCCGTGGGCTACCTTTCCGGTAAGGTACTTAGGCATCCCATTGGATTCCAGTAAACTGAAGTTCTCTTAGTTTTATACGCTTCTCGACAGTGTCGACAAGGAAATCACAAGATTCAAAGGTCATACATTATCTTATGCGGGGAAACTGGAACTCATAAAATCCGTGGTCCAGGGATTGTTTGATTACGGATACAACACTTCATCATCAAGGGTAATGTCATGGATTCACTAGAATAAAAATGCAAACATTTCCTGTAGGGAGACAAGAAACATAAAAAGGTTTCCTGGAAAAAGGCTTTGTACTCCGAGGAGTAATGGGGGTCTGGGAATTCGTGACTTCAAGATATGGAATATGGCCATCCTTGCACAGCAGCTATGGGATATACACTCACAAAAGGAATCACTCTGGATCAAATGGATCTATTCATAGTTCCTAAGCACGAGCAAGATATGAAGTGTACACCCAAGGGTTCCCTGTGGCAGAATCTCGGAGAAGTGTTCACTCTACTTCACGAATCTGTGTGAACTCCGGGACAACCTAGTAATCATGTGTGTGGCTCAAGTGAAACACTCATCGACTTATTGGCGGTTTGGTTAGGATCTGGTAAATTCACGGCGATGGCTCATGATCATTTCCATAGGTTTACTTACCCTCACTTGTATGATATACCCACCCTCCCAAGGCCAAAATTCTTCAAATCAATTTGGCGTGGATCGATACCACCCCCCCGATTCTCCTTCATTACATGGCTTGCCTCGCTTGGTCGTCTTCAAATCAAGGACAGGTACCACGGAGGAGATGATGAACCCACAGACCACATCTGCTGCCTATGTCGCTCCGATGTAGAGACACACGATCACTTGTTCTTCCAATATGATTTAGTCAAACCGGTATGGGATAGAGTGCAAACCTGGATTGGATTGAGATGAGCCATTACTTCCATTGCAGCCTCGGACAAATGGATCAGAAAACAGGTAAGAGGATCAAAATTGAAAAGAAAGATGGGTCCACTGGCGCTGACAACCATAGTGTACTACATATGGAGTGAAAGGAACAGAGTTCTCAAAAAAGGACTTCGCCCGGATTCGGCTAGGGCTTTCAATCTTATCCAAAAGAACTGCTACCTCATCCTCAACAGATTATTCCCGTACGAACTGCTGTTCTAGATAGGGATCCTTCCCTAACAGTTGGCGTAAATGTGGATCCAAGAGTTTCTTGCAGATAAGCTTAGTGGAGGGCATCAGAACCACACCCGGCAGGTAAACATTTCTTTGCAGGTAAGAACAGATGCAGACATCTACATGGCGGGGTCGAGGGTTATGCGTTTGGCCCCTGGACCTGAAGAACGTTTTTTAAAGGCCACATCGCCATATTAAATATGGGTGTATATATGGTAGAACCGGCCTTTACAATTTCATTTTGGAATGCCAGACCAGTCTCAAAAAAAAGAAAAAAAAAGAAAAGAAAAAGAAAGTTGCTCGGGGTGGGTGGTTCGAGGGTTAGGATGGTTTCTAGGGGTAGGATTGTTTGAGGGTTGAAGGATGCTCCGAGGGTTGAAGGATGCTCCGAGGGTTGAAGGATAGTTCGAGGGTTCGGGGTTCGAGGATAGACGGACTGAAATACTCGAGTGTTGAAGGCTTCTGAGTGCTGAACGCATTCGAGTGCTCGAAGGGGGCATTCGAGAGCTGGAAGTGTTCGAGTGCTCCAAGGGGGCATTTGAGTGTTGGAGTGTTCGTGTGCTGGGGACATTCGAGGGGTGGTATGTTTGCCCTCGAGGGACAGTTCGAGGAATTCGCTTCATTTTGTCCTCGAGTTTGTCCTTGAGCACTGAAAGGGGCATTCGAGGGAAGTGGGAATTCGAGTGATCGAAAGGGCATTCTAGTGCTAAAGACTGGTTCGAGGATAGATGGACTGAGGTATTCGAGTGCTGAAGGAAGTCGAGTGCTCGACAGGGGCATTCGATAGCTGGAAGTGTACGAATGCTCGACACTCCGGTGAGTCAATGAAGCCAAAAATTTGCAGTTCGGCAAGTCAACTAACAACTAGCAGTCTCGAGGGTTGAAGGGTGGTTGGGGAAGGGTAGGTGGTTTGAGATTTGAGGATTGTCTCGAGGGCTGAGAGATGGTTCGAGGGCTGAAGGATGGTTCGAGAGTCCAAGGGTGGTTGGAGAAGCAGGTGGTTCGAGGGTTGACCGGTTGTTTTGAGGGTTGAGGGATGGTTGACGGCTGAAGGATGGTTCGAGGGTTCAAGGATGGTTAGAGGAAAGGCCAGAATGACTCTCGAACGGTATTTTAAGGGCCTCGAGGGTAGGTGGTCAGAATGGAGGTTCAAGGGGCATTCGAGTGTCCAAGGTATTCGAGTACTCGAGGGAGGCATTCGAGTGATGGAGGTGTTTGAGTGCTCGAGGAAGGCATTCGCGTGCTGGAGGTGTTCGAGTGCTCCAGGGGGGCATTCGAGTGCTGGATGTATCGAAGGGACTATACCCTCGAAGGGGCACTGCCCTCGAAGGTATAATACCTTCTAAGGGGCTCTGCACTCGAAGGGGTCATACCCTCGAAGGGGCTCTGCCCTCGAAGGGGTCATACCATCGAAAGGGCTCTGCCCTCGAAGTGGTCATACCCTCGAAGGGGTCATACCATCGAAGGGGCTCTGCCCTCGAAGGGGTCATACCCTCGAAGGGCCTCTGCCCTCGAAGGGGTCATACCCTCAAAGGGGCTCTGCCCTGAATGGGCTCTGCACTCGAAGAGGTATTACCCTCGAAGGGGTCTGCAAAAAAAAACCCAACATTTTTTCTCCATATGGCTGAAAGGATTTCCCATGGTAGTAGCATGGCCATGTAGGTCGGGTAGGGGGTAAATTAATTCTACGTACGCAAATTAATTAACCCCTTGCTAGGTATCACATGGAATTAACGGTTGCGCTATTTGTCTGCGCTGCACTGAAAAGTGTAAAATGGCATCAGGCTGTTCATTTGCCTAAAATTGAAAGAACATTTACAAAACCATTACGTGGGGTATGCGCGGTAGAAATCATGCCCGGTCTCTTAAGCCTAGGAGGTCTATCTGCGGGGAACACTTGGGAGCACAACAGACTACGGTCAAACTGCCCTCAACCCCAAAGAGAAAGCCTCAGCCCTCATCCAGAGACCGTTATCGAAGGCCAATAACACCTCTTTATCTTCATATTAGAGGTGTACATGGCCAAAATTCCTTGACTCAAGTTGAAGCCCTCGAGACCTTGGGTTCTCGAGGCCACAAACCCTTGACTCGAGCTTAAGCCCTCGAGACCTCGGGTCCCTCAAGATCTCGGGTGCTCAAGACCAGAAGCCCTCGAGACCAGTGAAGCCTTTTTATCCCCTCGAGACCAACATCCCTCAAGACATCATCTTTCATCCTTGAGCCTAGCCAGACCTGAGTCTTCCGTACCTGTCTCGACTCATGACGATGCATCGCGGGTCGCGACCAGTGCTGTCACGAGTTGCGATGAAAAATCCAACTTTTCAACTGAGCTTAAACACTGCATAATACTTTCTTCTTCTCCACCAAATACTTCCAAGAACCACCACACATCCACTAATTCCTCCACCATCTCACATATATTGACATATGAAAATTCTTGCATCTTTATAGTATCATTGTTAATTGTAGTATGCCGACTACATCGTTGAGTCTTTAATTACTATATTCTATAATGATGCTTGGATATGTGTCGATATATGTTGGATATGTTTATTGGACAATCTTATAGTGGTGATTTCATGATGAATTGGTTGTTCTTTGATAATACTATGGCTATTAACTCTTGATGCTAAACCTAGTATTACAAATCCTTATGTACTTGTGAATTTGATGTTGTTCTTTGTAGTGTTAGTCTTGATCAAACGGCGCCAAGGAGAAAACATTTTCCTTAAGGGGTGAGTTCTTCTACGGTACTTTTGCTCCCCCTTCCAGCTCTGAAACCAAATTTGGGACCGATTCTATACATTGGATTGCGCCATATCACTGGCGACTATGCGAAGAAACGGGTGTCACTCTACCTTTTTCTTGAGTTTTATTATTCATGCCTTACATGTTTACATTGAGGGCAATGTAATGTTTTAAGTGCGGGGAGGGGTTAGAGGACTCACATGCATGCTAGATTCATTTGGAATGCTTTTTGCTACTTTTGATTGGAAAAAAATGAGAAAAAGAAACAAAAACTTAAAAAATTGAAAATTTTGAAAACAAAATTTGAAAATGAAAAACAAAATAGAAAGAAAAGAAAACCCGCTAAGTTGAAAATCTGAGAGAGCAACTCAGGCAACATTGGGGTCCCAGATATGTCGAAAACCCAAGAAGGCGACCTAGGCAAAAATGTGCGAGAAAAGGTGAGATGTGAGCCAAAGAAACATAATGTGTGACTAGGATGAAAACCCAAAAGGGCTCCTAGGAAAAATGAGTGAAAGAGAGAAAAATAAAAATGACTATGATTTGACTCATTTGCCGGCGTTGGAGTCATAAGGTTGCAGTTGTCATATGGATGGATCGGGTAGCTCAACATCTTTAGACCTCTTTGGATTGGGTAATTTAGTGGGTTGAAAAATGGAGTATGGTTATGAAATCTTGATTATTTTATACTTCATTTTGGTTGATATATTGGCATTGGGTGAAGTATGTGTTTAAACCTCCTCTATGGTTTTGACTTCATTTTGTGTCATTGGATTTTGGTTGGTATATTGGTATGAAGTGAAGCATGTGCTTGAACCTTTCCTATGGTTTTAACTTCATTTTGTGTCATTGGACTTTGGGATTATCAATTCGGGACTTTGAAACATTTTTATGGGTAGTGAATCGATAAGTGGTAGGTTTGTTAAATTTAGGAATTGGGGTTGTGTGTGTGAAAAATTCTCATGTGAACTTTGATTTTGAGATTTATGGTATTGAGTGTTTTTGTGAGGTTTTGTTCAGGGGAATATTAGTTTAGGATATAGACATATGAATTCCTTCGTGTGCTTAAATCTTTTCTTACTCAAGGGAGAGTAAGGTTTAAGTGCGGGAGGTTTGATATACCCATTTTATACGGTTATATTAGGACTTGTAGACTTTTGCACACTTTTGTGCTCTAAATGTGGCATTTTGCCTTGAAATTCTCTAAGGAGAGTTAAAAGCGACTTTTACGCTTTTATTACTTTTAAGGAGGATTTCGTGTGACAAGCAATATATTTGAAGACTTTGAAGACTTTGAAGAAAACCTTTGAAGATTTGAAGACTTGTATTTGAGCCTTTGATGATTTGAAGAATTTAAGAAGTGAAGAGAAATGGA
The DNA here is from genome assembly GCA_037428765.1 of Rubia yunnanensis. Taxonomy (NCBI): domain Eukaryota; kingdom Viridiplantae; phylum Streptophyta; class Magnoliopsida; order Gentianales; family Rubiaceae; genus Rubia; species Rubia yunnanensis. Next base: position 45,290,174 of record CM075065.1, read on the forward strand.
GGATATGAAAGAAAAAGAAGAAAGAAATTAAGATGCTAGAACAGGAGTCCGTCGCGAGCCTGTCGCGACTCGCGATGGACGTATGGCCTGAAATCCTTCTTAATTTTTTGTACTATAAATACTCACCCTATCCTCTCCTCTTCACAACCTCTTATTCCTGCAATTTTTCTAGGTTCAAACCCTAGCTTTTCTCTTCTTTCTTTTCTTAGTTTTTGTAGGTTAATCATGTCTTCTAATTATCTAGCTTAGTTTTATCTTGGGAGAAATGGATTCAAGCTTCCATTTCTATGTAGTAAGAACCATATCTATCTATTTAGTGTTTTTGCTATTGTGCATTTATTGAGCTTGAATGTGAATTTTTAATTGCATTGATGTTGTTGAAAGCTTGAGTATATGAATTGCTTGTATGATTACTTGTTAGGGTTGGGAGAAAGTAGCTAATTCTCCCCTCTTTTAATGTGGAATCCAAGAGCATGAGTTAGAGCTTCTTAATGATGTTGATGTGTTGATAATTTCTAGATGAATATGATAATGTTGAACTCGTCGTAATTTTTGTTTTAGGTAGAAAATGAGATAGGTCTATGAATGTCGATTGTTCTTGACTAATCTTGTGTAAATGCATGAATTGGTTAAATGCTTAGACATGGTGTAGTGTTTATAAGTGTTTCCAAGCTTGTTGATTCTTCGTGCTAAATGCCATCGATGGGATACTTTTAATTTTGTTTTGGCTAAGGGAGTCATTGGTGAGGTTTGACAAGAGATGTCGAATTCACTCTTGCAAAATACTATCTAAGAAGGATAGAAGATTTATCTTCACAACAAGTGGTAGAAGTAGTGAATAGATTGTTTCACTAGTTCTTGAAGCCTTTGTTATATAGCATTCATGTGTTCTTAATGCTATGTTTTACTTCATTATGTCATGGGTTGTTTGAGAATAGGAAGTGTTTGCATGAATTAAGTGTTAGGGAGTTAGGAAAGCTATGAATTCCTTAGCTCCTTTGCATAAAAATCTAAGAACATGAACTTAGAACTTCTTGTGCATAATGGGTTGTGATTCTTGCTAGATAAGTATGTTAATGTGGATTGTTCTCATATTTATCCAATAGATGCAATGAAAGGTTGAACCTTTAATGTGGTTTGTTCTAGGTTTTTCCTAATGAATGATATGTTTAGTTAAATGGCTATGTCTTTGGTAGAAGGCTTATTCTTGTCATATCTATGGTCCTTCGTCCATAGGTAACAATTGTGATAGGATGAGTGAATGGTTCAATGATCTATATTTGGTTTGGAAGTGGATATCAATTGCGCCCAAGTCTTTGTTTTTGTAGTTTTAAAACCCCTTTTTCTTAGTTTGTTTGATGATTAGCATAGTAACTGGATTTTGCTAGTTATCTTATATTTTAGTTTTCATAACTTAGGACAACCAACCAACCAACCCCCCCTTCTTACACGCTTTTATATGTGTATATATATATACTCCTAGCATAATAGCAACCTTTTGTGTCTAAACGCATAAGAAAATCCCCCTTCTTCGTTGACGACCCCGACTTGTCGCTATCTACTTAGTTGTAGATAGTAAGCATTTAGGGCTTATAAATATTAACTTTGAGAGGTAAGGCGATGACCTCCCACTAGCCCTCGGGGTACGCCTAACTTCGACCTGCTCTCTAACTTGCCCTCAGGGTCAAATTACAAGGTTTATTTATCCTGAACTAGCCCTCGGGGTTAAGCAACAATAGAATAGCTCGCAAGCAAAGAGTATAAACTCAAAAGGTTGTATTTGATTGATAAAAATGGTATGAAATTCATTCAAAGGCCTCCCCTATTTATAGGGTAGATTTCGGCCATAAACCCTAATCACAACTGGACTCTGAATTGACTTATGACAGTGTTAAGAAGCTAAAACTATATCTAACTAAAACACCTAAAATAAATGTTATTTAAGGTAATCTTGTCGAATTCCTCAAGAAGTAACCTTGAAGAATATTACCTTATCTAATCTTATCAAATCTAATTCTAATCAGAATAAAACTGAATATACCAAACCGTAATGGACTGTATTTTTGAAATTCAGCTCTTCAAAGCCCACATGGCTGATTTGTCAGTCCATATCAGATACAGGTGATCCACCTCCACTCTGGGTCGTTAATTGTAGCTAAATAACCAGAGCGAAGGCTGAGTAAGATCAAAGATAAAATTTATAGTTCTGCACAAATTTCAATACCATAATACCGATAGGTTAGTTAGAGATTAGCCCTAGGTATGTCCACAGAAAAGCTAGGGCCTAAAAGTCAATTATCAACTACTAACATGAAAGTAAAAGGCATGTAAGCTATATTGACTAGACATTTGGAGAATGCTTGCGTAACATGGTTGATTTTTTGCTTTGATTAATGATTCTTTCACATGCGAAATTTAGACAACCTCATATAGTGCTCATAACACATGGTGTGGTCGATTGTCAGTACTTACCCATACTTGTCACATTGGATGCACTTGCAATCTTCCATCGGCACTGCCTCCGTAATTAAGGGCGTACAAACAAGGTCTAAACGTTGTTGTAGGTCTGTTTCTCCCCTGTACGATTATGTCCTAGGCACTCCACCATGGATGCTTTACTCCCTAGGCCTATAAATGAGGCAACGGGAGGTAGGCACCTTATCTATGACACTAGGACCTCTTACAACCCTAGCTTTCTACTTTTTCCTCTCTACCAACAACTCTTCGGACTACTTTAAATAATCATGTAAGACCAGTGTGCTAGCAATGTAACTGTAAAGCTTAGAAAAGGCCTATGTGCACACACCCACGTGGACTCGAACCCTAGTACCCATAACACATCCGAAGTTTCTCTTCCCCGAGGGGTATCAATATTTGCACCAACATGAATATAGAAAAGAGTGTGTGCTAATAGAGTGTACTATTTGTGCAATTTTAACATTCAAGAACAAATCACAAAAATATCACAAGCACAATAATTAGGATGAAGTAAGAATCTCACAAAAGCATAAATCAACACATGAATAAAACTATTCGCAAGTTACAGAAAATAATCCCCATATATGGAATTAAAATACAGATTTGAATTCCACATCATAAGATCAAAGAAAAATAAAAAGGAAAGAAAGAAAGAAGAGAGAATGTTTCTCTCTCTAGGATGCTCTTTAAATTACAAATGAGCTAACTAAAAATGATCTAACTCCCTAACCCTAGTAGACTAAAGCTATATTTATAGTAGTAGGGGATTTGGCCTAAAAATAGACACCAAATAGGCTAAAAATGTGTAAAACCCTAGTTTAGCCGCCACTGGCACGGACTGCTGTAGATGGTGTGATCTACACCACTCATGAGGTCCGTGCGGGCAAGGATGCTAGATCTAGCGCAACCCATTTGATCCACACTGGAGCGAGCCACGGGATCTGGTGAAGTCCTTGCCTTCTCCTTAGCGCGGGCTATGGAGTCCTCTGCAGGTCGTGTCTGGTGCGGTCCGTGGCATTTGGCCTGGCCGGTCATCAGGATGGCCATTTTTTCATTTCTGATCTGCGCACCGTGTTGTTTGGCATGTGGTGTCATTAGAAACCTCATTTTGCTCATTATTTTGGCGTGGGCTACTCAATTCTTCACTTCTTGGTGGCTGGTCTTAACATTTTGCACTTGAAATGGTGTGGGCCATAAAAATGGGACAGTCCATGCTCATACTTTGTCATTTTGAGTGAAAATAGACACTTTAGCATGGGGCCCATTGGGATTGGTGCGGTCCGCACCGGGCCTTGGCACGGCTCATGCTAGATACCCCTGGCTCGGGCCACATCGTCTAGAGCAGGCCGTTGGTGCCTTGCTTGGTGCCACCCATGAGCGGTCCGCGCTGACCCATTTGTACTTCGGCCGGCTGAATTTCTTTCCTTCGCTGCAGATGAACCGTTAGTCTATTTTGTAAGTTCTTGTAGTTGATTTTATGGTTCTCAAGGAGACTAATCCAATGAAACCAATTTTTAAGGATAATTTTTCTATGATCATTCCCATAATTTGGCACAACTCTAAAACCACGATTCTCAATTTTTTCCTTGGCTGTTTTGAACTCCAATGCTGCCTATCTTTGGCTCCACCCTTCTACTACCATGATTTGATGTCTATGGCCTTTATCTTCTACTATTTTTATTTGAATGGCCTTTGACCTCTTCTACAGTCCTTGAAAATGACCTTCAATATCTTCTACCGTTCTTGCGAACAATCTTCACATGGAATGTAACGAAAAGTATCCACGAGCAACCTACTAAGGATGATCACAAAGGAAGATCTAGGTTCCCGTGGATAAAAGATGTCCATTAGTACCAACTAAGTCTTTAAAACACGGGATTTGGACAAGAAAACCAAAAATGGCCCTCTAAACCCCTTGTCACGTAAACTTAACTAATACTATCAATCCAATATATAAAACAAGACAATAATTACCTCGAATGCAATGGTTAATTCATGCATAATGAAGCACATTGGACCCCTCACACTTAACCCTTTACTCGTCTTCGAGTAAATAAGGAAAAGAAAAAGACTAAGGGAAATGTAGCGTGCATGCATAAGTTAACCGAGGCATTCAACTTGTTCTTAGATTACCATGTTTCCCCCAATTGGAAATTTTTTTTGTCTTCTTCCCCAAGTGGTGGTCCCAGATCTGAAGCTCCTATGGACATAGAGCAGAGCTGATGGCGGAGGAGTTAACCCTAAGCTCAACAGTGAAGGAGTTAATCAGTGGCGGAGCCCTAAGCTCGGCAAAGGAGGAGTTAATCAGTGCGATGATGGAGGATGACGATAGTAGATGGGGATGTTGGGGGACAATGATGGTGGCGTATGGAAATGGGATGCCGACAATGATTGCTGGGAAGTCTTCATCTTCGTTCTGGGGTAGGGTTCAACGGCGGCGCTGCTGGTGTAGCTTGGAGTTCATCTTCTTTTTTCAAGGTAGGGTTCAAGTGTTCAATAGCGTAGCTCTCCAATTCATTTTATTTTTTGGGGCTTGATGTTTAGTTTAATTTTTTGTTAGTTGGTATGGATATGTTATAAATATGAATGTTTTTTTGGTGTGGTTTTGTTAGTTGATGTTTTTTTGAATTTTTGATGGTAAGGTTCCAGCGGAGCTTTGAATTCTGGCAGCAGCGAAGTGGCGGCACCGGCTGTGGATTAGCAGTGGTGGAGTGATAGTGGAGTAGTTGTGAAGAGAATGAAGAAGAATCTAGGAGTAATTTTGTCAATAGATTTTTAGGTTTAAGACTAAAGCTATTTTAATCTTTTTTAGTTATAGTCGATGCTGGAAAATGTCAAGTGAACCATGGAATAGTGTCAAAAGGTTATATCGGCAGTTCTGAAGAAAATGCTAGCGTTATAATCGTACTTCCTAACTCCATGGGGTAATATTAGCAATTTTGACCAAAACATAGGGTCATACATGGATATTGTCCTAGATTTTATGTACTAGCACTTTCTAACATTTCATAAAAAAATAATTTATTTTATATTTCTATATTTAGGCAAGAATAGAAAAAAAAAAACATGTGTTTTGGAGCAATGGATAGTAGGGTAACATAACTTTGGGTCATAGTGTCATTTTCCAATATTGTGTAGAAGTAATCAATGTTGACTTTTGAGGCCTTTCCATTCACCCATACATGCCCAAATTGAAAATTTACAATCTTATATTATTGAATTTCATTTTGGCATTGCTAGTTTTGTGATTAGACAATTTCAAATATCTTGGAGGGACCTAAGTGCAAAAAGTAAAAACATTACTCGTAACTCCAAATTGAAATCCGCTCGAACGTGATGTTACCATATACACCCACATTGTATTTTCCAAGTCTGTAACTGAATATATATCAACAATTAGGAATAAGAATGTATCCATAATCCTTTTTGATTTTTATTTCTTACTTCTAAGTTTTAAACTCTAAGTTACTCTAGAACATGTAATAGCATTTTCCAAAATTTCACAAAAACATTTATTTTATATTTCTATATTTAGTCAAGAATAATTTTTTTTAATGTATTTTGGAGCAATGGTTAATGGGGTAACACAATTTTGGCCCATAGTGTAATTTTCCAAGACTGTGTAGAAGTAATCAATGTTAACTTTTAATACCTGATGTGCCCATTTTATATGGTTATACTAGGACTTTTAGGATTCACTTTTGTACACTCTTGTGCTCTAAATGTGATATTTTTCCTTGAAATTCTCTAAGGAGGGTTAAAAGCAACTTTTACGCTTTTATTACTTTTTTAGAGAATTTTGTGTGACAAGGTAATTTGTTTGAAGATTTTGAAGACTTTGAAGAATACCTTTGAAGATTTGAAGACTTGTATTTTATCTTTTGAAGACTTGAAGAATTGAAGAAAAGTGAAGAGAAGAGGAGGACATGAAAGAAGAAGAAGAAAGAAATCAAAATGCTCGAACTAGGCATCGTCGCGAGACTGTCGCAACTCGCGACGGATGAATGGCCAGAAATTCTTCTTGCCTTTTGTACTATAAATACTCACCTTATACTCTCCTCTTCAACAACACGAATCTAGCTTCTTCTTCCTGCATTTTTCTGGGTTCAGACCCTAGTTTTTCTTTCTTTCTTTTCTTAGTTTTTGTAGGTTAATCATGTCTTTTAATTGTCTAGCTTAGTTTAATCTTGGGAGCAATGGATTGAAGCTTCCATTTCTATGTAGTAAGAACCATATATATATATATATATATATATATATATATATATCGATTTGGTTCTTTTGCTATTGTGCATTTATTGAGCTTTGAATGTGAATTGTTAATGGCATTGATGTTGTTGGAAGCTTGAGTATATGAATCGCTTGTATGATTACTTGTTAGGGTTGGGAGAAAGTAGCTAATTCTCCCCTCTTTTAATGTGGAATCCAAGAGCATGAGTTAGAGCTTCTTAATGGTGTTGGTGTGTTGATAATTTCTAGATGAATGTGATGATGTCAAACTCGTTGTCATGATTGTTGCTTGTAGAAAATGAGAGAGGTCTATGAATGTCGATCGTTCTTGACTAATCTTGTGTAAATTCATGAATTCGTTAAATGATTAGACACGGTGTAGTGTTTATAAGAGTTGCCAAGCTTATTGGTTCTTTGTGCCCAATGCCATTAATTGGATACTCCTAGTACTAAGGGAGTCATTGGTGCAGTTTGGCAAGAGATGTCGAATTCACTTTTGCAAACTACTATCTAAGAAGGATATAATATTTATCTTCACAACAAGTAGTGGAAGTAGTGAATAGATTGTTTTGCTCAATTTTGAAGCCTTTGTTATTTAGCATTCATGTGTTCTTAATGCTATGTGTTACTTCACTTATGCCACATGTTGTTTGAGAATAGGAAGTGTTTGCATGATTTAAGTGTTAAGAATTTAGGAAAGTGATGAATTTCGTAGATCATTTGCATGAAAATATAAGAACATGAACTTAGAACTTCTTGTGCATGATGTGTGGTGATTCTTGCTAGATAAGTACGTTAATGTGGTAGGTAACAAATGTGATAGGATGAGTGAATGGTTCAATTATCTACATTAGGTTTGGAAGTGGATATCGATTTCCTCCAAGGCTTTATCTTTTGTAGTTTTAAACCCCTTTTCGTAGTTTTGTTTGATGATTTAGCATAGTTGCTTGACTTTTCTAGTTGTCTTATCTTTTAACTTTCATAACTTAGGACCACCAAACAACCAAACCCCCCCATTTACATGCTTTTTTATGTGTATATATATCTACTCCTAGCATAATAGAAACCTTTTGTGTCTAACCGCTTAAGAAAACCCCCCTTCTTCGTGGACGACCCCAAGTTGCCGCTATCTACATAGTTGTAGATAGTAAGCATTTAGGACTTATAAATATGAATTTTGAGAGGCACGGTGACGGCCTCCCAAAACCCTTATGTTCACCCATACATGCCCAAATTGAAAATTCACAATCTTATATTATTGAATTTCATTTTGGTGTTAACAATTTCGTGATTCGAGAATTCCAACATTCTTGGAGAGACATATGTGCAAAATGTAAAAACTTTACTCGTAACTCCAAATTGAAATCCACTCTAACGTGATGCTACCATATACACCTTCATTGTATTTTCCAAGTCTGTAATGGAACACACACATACACACACACACACATATATATGTCAACAATTAGGCATAAGAACATATATGTAATCCTTTCCTATTTTTCTTTCTTCCTTCTAAGTATTCAACTCTAAGTTACTCTAAAACATGTACTAGCACTTTCTAGCATTTCACCAAAAAAATATTTTATTTTATATTTCTATATTTAGGCAAGAATAACAAAAATCATGTATTTTGGAGCAATGGATAATGGGGTAACATATCAATGTATAAAAACTAAAAAGTAAGTTGACTTTAAGTAATTGATGGTCAAACTTTATTTGAATAAGTATATATAAATACTAATAAAAATGTTTAACTTTGACTAATCAACGATCAACCCTTACTTGATTTTCAATATATAAACACTAATAACTAAGTTGACTTTAACTTATCCACGATCAACCCTTACTTGACTTTCAATATATAAACACTAATAACTAGGTTGATTTGGACTAATAAATGGTCAAACCTTACTTGAATTAGTATATAATAAATACAAATAAAAATATTTGACTTTGACTAATCAACGGTCAAAACTTACTTGACTTTCAATATATAAACACTAATAACTAAGTTTTATTTGACTAATTAGTGGTCAAACTTTATTTGAATTAGGATAGATAAATACAAATAAAAAATGGCTAGAAAAAAGTGAATTGACTATTATAACCCTGTGTCAAAATATAAAAAATGACACTCTGACCCTCATTTCTTCATTTTATTTGTTCCAAAGTTCTTTCTTCATTTTCCTCGCTGCTGCTCGACTGGTTTGGGCGATGGTGGTTTGATTGGTGCGGGCGACGGTGGTTCCACCCAGCGACAGAGCGGAGATAAGTTAGTGGCGGCGGTGCGACGGATCGGCGAAATGAATGTAGACTGGAGCGGTTGGAGAGCAGCGGCAGCGAAGCGGTTCAGTGCGGCAGGGTATAAGGTTTCTGGCGGAGCTAGGAGGTGGTGGAGCTACAGCGTAGGTAGGGGGTTACAGAGCTAGGGCAGTGGTGGTGCACGGTTCCTTCTGGTGGCTGGTGGTGTGGGTTTCTCGCGGAGCTAGGAGGTGACAGAGCTAAGGCGGAGGTAGTGGGTGGCGGAGGTAGTGGGTGGCGGAGGTAGTGCATGGTAGAGTTAGGGCGTAGGTAGGGGGTGACGGAGCTAGGGCAGTGGTGAGGCACGGTTGTTTCTGGCTTGAGCTAGGGTAGAGCTAGGAGGTGGTAAAGCTAGGGCGTAGGTAGGGGGTGGCAGAGCCAGGTTGCATCGGCGATTTGTATAGATTCACCATGGATTTGTAAGTCTTATACACACCACATATCTCACATCCAGTTCTTCGTTTAAGTGTTGATTTTGGATTCTGTATGCGATCTAAAATTGTGTTTTATTCTTTAACTTTCAATTTTGTTTGTATTGTAATTTTGGAAGCCTTTATTTAATCTTTATTAAGATAGCTAAGGTGTAAGAATTTCTTTGTTTTGATTTTCTCAGATTGGTTATTCTCCTGGTTTTGAAGATTCTGTGTTTGAGAATGCAAAGTTGATGCGCCCTGCTGCTTCTTATTATGATTCTTTTGAGGATTGTCTTATTTTGTGAACTCAGAGGCATGACTGCAAAAGGAGCTTGATTTTTGGTGCATGAGATAGTGTTTGCATCCTTTTATTGATTCTTACTCCGAGAAGTTATGCTTCTGAGTAGTAAGTCTAAGTGTTCTATTTTTAGTTTTTGGAGTCTTTAAATTGGTTGTAGATAACATGTTAGCTTTGTTTTATTGTGATTTTCTTGTCTGGTAAATCTTTCTATGAAAAACATTTAAATTGTGTACCATATACTGATTAGTGCTTGTTTATTTGTTTTTGCAAGAATGATTGTTATAATGCACACATCATGTTGAAATTACATGAGCTGACTCTTTTAGTATATCAGTGGGTTATTTTCGAGGTATATTTTTCAAGCTTTATACGGATACCTCCAGAGTTAATATTGGGAAGTTATTTGAGTGTGGTTGTTCGTATTCGTCGTATTACTCTTAATGGTTTATGATTGTTCATGTGTTTGCTTGTTTCCCCCCCCCCTCTACTTACCTTCAGGAATGACATGCTTTTGGTTGGAAGAATTATTGTTATCTACTATTTTTCTTCTGGACTCCTCGGTTATGTGTTAATATATTTTGTTTCTACTGGTCCTAATTTGCACTTGGTTGCAGATGGATGGGTTCAATTGAGACCTGTAGAGGATAATCAAATGGTTATACGGAGTTTTCCAGTTGGTGTTTTTGGAACTGCATTGGCAGCTTACCTTCTTAGGGATGGTTGTAGTGTGAGTTACTAAGATTCTATAATATCAATTTCTGTGCTTTCATTCATCACCTTCATTACTGGGAGTTATATATCACCGTTCTTTATCAAATGAAAGATGCACTACACATGAAAACATCATCCATGGTATTTAAATATCTTTTCGTTTCTCTTTTGAAAATGTTAATTTGTTTAGATTACAAAACTGTATGTCAAGTATCAAGAAGCTGTTGATGCACTGAGGCATGAGCAATTGGGGAGGCGGCAATATGAAGTTGTTTTAGAGCGAGTAGGGGTTCAATTTATTTTTTCTATTACTTTTTTAGGTTTCTAATTGCTCTTTAGTCTTTCATATCCCGGGGAAAAATATTGGGCATTGAAGGCATTTTCATGTTAGTCCGACCTGTGCTAATTTCATCATGTATTGTTGTCTCTACCAACTTATAAACAAGAAATAAATACCAAATATCTAGCGTCCTACGTATAATAAATGTGGGTCCTATAATAACATGAGAATACATATCTTGTTTGCTGATACTATATCTTGAATTTTGACTGCAGTTGGACTTTGACTTATATACTTAACAACCTCAAAGGCACGCGACTTTTCAGTTTTCCAAGGATGGTCCAAATGCAGAACGAATGTGAGTGTTGCACTTTTTACGTTGTGGACTTAGTATTCTAGTTGCTGGCAGGAATTTCAGTTGTGGTGAACTCTTTCTCAGGTGCGCTATCTTTTGGTGGTGCTCTTATGTGATTATGTCTTTGTTATCTGGAATAAGAGGTAAAATGGAGAGTTAGGATTTTACCTTTGTCTTTTTTTTAGTTTCATTACTTGCGAATTGCATCTAATTGGAGCTTCTTCTATCTTGTTTACATGTGTAGTCTGATGAAGAATGTGAGTTCTTAATCGACCTTGCGAAGCCCAAAATGGTAAAGTCAACTATGGTTGATAATGATACTGGCTAAACTAAAGATAGCAGGTTAATATTATGAATTATGTTAGTCATTTTGTATGTAGTGTCTTTTTGTTATTTTCTCATATATGTAGAGTCTTAATCGCTGACTATTGGTTTGCTGCGGTATCGGGGTGAGGGGTGCTGTGTCGGTGGTGGTGAGATTGATTCCTCTCCATGACCTCCACTGCAATGTTTAGTCCCATAGATTATTAATTTTGTATCATAATTTTTTTTGGTTTTATTTCTATATTATCATATTTGTGAAGTTAATTTTATAATTAAATTAGTGTCCTACTAAATTGTTATTTTTTAGTCTTTTTTCCTTCCTCTGAAAGTGGTAGCGGAAGGAATTTTTTTAGTCATCGTAAATATTTTAGCACCAATTTTGCTAACCAAAAAACCAGTGCTAAAATTAGCACCGGTTGAAAAACCGGTGCTAACAGAAAAATTGGTGCTAAAATTAGTAGCACCGGTTTTTAAACCGGTGCTAACAAATAAGCCGGTGCTAAAATTAGAACCGGTTTAAAAACCGGTGCTAAAAAAAAACCAGTGCCTAAAATAGGGATTTAGCATCGAATTTTTCCAACCGGTAAACCATTCCATTTTTTAATTAGGCACCATTTTTTTTACGAAAAAACTGGTGCTAGAATAAAAAAACCCGGTGCTAAAGGGGGGTTCCTGTGATAGTGTGTATGTGAAGTGGCGGGATGAAGAGAGGAGGAAAAAATGTTTAAAATTTTAAACTAGATGATGGAAAAGGAGGGGATTAAAGAGGTGATAGAAATGAGTTGGAATAAACCTTACATGGCAAACCTATGTTTGTATTGTGGAGAAAACTAATGAGGTTGCAAATGGTTTTGAAGAATCACATGAAGGAAGGTACTGTGATTAAGAAAAAGATAGATGAGGCAAGATCAGATTTACAGAAAGCCCATGAGGATCTATGTAAAGACAAAATGAACACAGAGAAAATTCAGAAAGTGGTGGAATGCACCCAAGGAGTAATGAAATGGAGGGAAGTGGATGAAAAGATTGCAAGGTAAAAAGCTAAAGTGGAGTGGGTTTAGCTGGGAGATGAAAACAATTCATATTTTCATGCAATCTTTCACCAAAAAATGGTGAAAGAGGATGGTAGTACAGTGTATGATTAGGAGGGAATTGTAGAGTTGATCACAAATGTTTATGAAAATATGGTTGGGAAGAGTGCAGATAGAATTTGTGGTATTGATGTCAGGGTTATGAGGAAAGGAAGTTCTCTAAATGCAGCAGGGAGTAGAAGCTTGACAAAGGAGATTACTGAGAAAGAAATTTGGATAGCTGTAAAGAGTATAGGAGATTTAAAAGCCCCGTGCCTTGATGGTTTTAACTCTAAATTCTTCAAGGCTAACAGGAATGTGGTGAAGGAAAATGCAGCTAAAGAAGTGAGGAGTTTCTTTGATAGGGGTGAGTTATTAAGAGCTGTAAATTGTACTTTGGTAACTTTGATCCCAAAGAAACTAGATGCAAGAATAGTCACATACTATAGGCCTATCTCATGTTGTACTACAATCTATAAAATAAATTTGAAAATCCTAACTGAAAGATTGAATTAAGTTATTTAGGATTTGGTGGATGAGTTCCAGGCTGCATTTGTACCAGGAAGAAGCATTCATGACCATATCATGCTTGCTTATGAACTAATCGGAGGACACACAAGGAAAAGTGGAGCAGCAAAGTGTATGTTACAACTGGATCTACAAAAGGCCTATGATACAGTTGAATGGGGGAGGGCACTAGAAGCTATTCTTAAGGATTTGGGAATTCCAGGAAAGTTTATCAAATGGATAATGACCTGTGTGATGACTGTTTCTTAATGGTATGCAGTGAATGGAAAAACTGCAAGTTTACTGAGAGCCTAGAGGAGACTAAGGAAAGGGGATCCCTCATCCCCCTTGCTATTTTTTTGGTAATGGAGTATCTATTTAGATGTCTGCAGGAGTTAAAGGAGAATGAAATTTTCAAATTCCATGAAAAATGTGACAGCCTAAGCATAGTTAACCTATGCTTTGCTGATGACCTATTGTTGTTTTCAAATGGTGATGAGAAGTCTGTAAAAGAATTACTGGCTGCATTTCAGATGCTTTGCAACTCTACAGGACTGGATATAAATCCATCCAAGTGCAATGCTTATTTTGGAGGAATGGAGGTGATCATAAATTGAAGATTAAAGAAGTTAGAGGTTTTGAGGAAGGGCAGTGGCTATTCAGATATCTAGGAGTCCCACTCTCTAGCAAGAGATTGCAAATTCATATGTGCTAGGAACTGATCGAAAAAATGGTGGGGAAGATCAAACATTGGAGCTCGAGGTTACTCAGTTATGCAGGTAGGGCACAACTGATAAAGAGTGTACTATTTGCAATAACAAGCTATGGGATGCAATGTTTTCCCTTGCAAAAAAAGGTAATCGAACATGTTGAAGCAATTTGTAGATTATTCTTATGGAGTGGAGGTGAAACAAGCACAAGAATGTCCCCACTGGCTTGGGAGAAAGTTTGTAAACCTACAACAGCTAGGGGTCTATATCATTGCTCTAAATGAATGGAATGAAGCTTTCTTGGAAAAAAATGCTATGGAATTTAAGCAGAAAGGCTAATAGGCTCTGGGTGAGATGGGTCCATTTTTATTACATAAAGAATGGGGATATAAACGGAATGAATATCCCATCAAACAGTTCTTGGATGATGAAAAGATTGGGAAAATGCAAAGAGAGTTTGGAGAAACTGAGCTGGTGGCAGGAAGTGCAGAAGAAGAAATGTTTTAAAGTAACTCATGTGTGCAGGAAGCTATGAGGTGAACAACATGTCATGGAATAGACTAAAATACTGATAAAAACCTATGCTATTCCAAGAGCTCATTTTATTTTATGGCTGGGATGGAAAAATAGATTGGCCACGAAGGAAAGATTGAAGAAATTTGGTGTTGGAAAGTATCTGAAGTGTTATTTTTGTGAAAGAGTGGAGAACATAAAACATATGCTCTTTGAATGTGAAATCACTATGGAGATTTGGAAGAAAGTGCTCGGATGGATGGGAAAAGAAAGACAACCAAATGACTGGGAAGAGGAGAAAGGATCAATTTTGCAGCAGATAAAGAGCAAAAACTGGAGAGTCGGTTTCTAAAAATAGCAACAACAGAGGCTGTATATGCAATATGGAAATGGAGAAATGACAAAATCTTTAATAGAGATATCCAGGGAGTTAACATTTTTTATAGTATCATAGATTGTATAGTCTATAGAACTTGGAGAACCCAAAATGGAGAGGAAAATGTGCTAGATTGATGATAGAAATGTATATATGATGTATGATAGGAGATAGTTGGATTGCTTTGTACTGCTTGTTTTAAGTAATGAAAGTCTTCTTATTCCAAAAAACAACTACGTGGGACTATCTTTGAATCTTAAGGTAACAATTGAGTAACCTTATTCTTCGCAATCCATAACTTTAACATGTGGAGCATCACAATGCTTTAGCTTCTATTCTTAATTTTTTCCAAACACTTTTATGTCTTAATCCTTACTAGAGACTTCTTGGTAGAAAGAGTAGTTGCACAACTCATAGTCTCCCTCAGCCGCCTTCAACTGGTGGAGTCGCATCTCTTTATAAGAGTTTTCCTGGAACCAGAGTGAATATGTAATATATTATTTAGATGTTCGGAGCAAATACATTGCCTATTAGTTAGTATATTTTGTTGTATTGCATAAAATCTACACAAAATTTGGTTAGTTATGGAAAATATAGGAATTCGTTAAGTTCAACTTAATCCCTGCTCAACCTATAAAAGGAAACACATATTTTTAATATATTAATCGCATTTCACTCTTCGAAAATCAACCATACGTTTAAATTTATTATGATATCTGAGCAAGAAAAAATATTCTTTAGTTTTCAATAATTCACTCTGATTTACTTATCATTTGAACAATTTTATTTTAACAAAAAAATAAAATACATTACAACCCTTCAAATCAATTTTACTAAATAAATAATCACACAAAAAATTACTTTTATTGCTATAAAAGTTGGTTAGTTATTTCATTATCCAAACCTTTAGTTATATTTTACTGCTAGGAAAAAGGTTAATTTATAGTAGAGGGAACAAAATGCTGAGCCTATAAAACACAGAAGGCTTTGTGTTATATAGAATAAATAAATAAAAATAAAAAAACTCGTAAATGATTTTTTATTTGAAATCACAGTGCATAAAATGGGCGGTAAACGAGCAGATGGGTTGGATACAAGTTCGATAATAATTAAAAGGCACATGAAAATGATTTATACTAAAAACGAATTATATGATAGCCTTCTACGGCCTAGTAACATAGTACCTGGAATGCTTTGGAATGTTCAGAGTTTATGGCTGCATGGTACGAGCTATACTACATGTTTGTAAGATTGTAGACATTATCAAACAACAACGTGGAACAATCTATGCATCTCACGGTAACAATGGAGTAACCTAACTCTTCGCAATTCTCAACTTTTCATGTGGAGCATCACAATGCTTTATCCTCTCTTCATAATTTTTTCCAACCAATTTGATGTCTTCATCCTAGAGATGTCCTAGAAGTAAGAGTAGATACACGACTTGTAGTCTCCCTCAGCAACCATCAACTGGTGGAGTCGCTAATCGATAACAGTTTTTCCAGAACAAGAGAGAATATGTTACAAATTATTTAGATGTTAGGAGCGAATACATTACCTATTAGTTAGTATACATTTTTATTCCACATAATCTACACAAAATTTGGTTAGTTATCTAAATTATAGGGATTTGTTAAGTTCGACTTAATTTGTAGTTGACCTATGAAAGGAAACACATTTTTATATATTTATCGCATTTTACTCTTCGGAAATCAAGAATAAGTTCAAATTTATTATGATATCAGAGCAAGAAATATTATTAATTAGTTTTCATAAATTCAGTCTGAATTACCTATCATTTGAACAATTTTATTTTATAAAAAAATTAATAAATTAAAACTCTTCAAATCAATTTTACCAAAAAATAAGCACACAAGAAATTAAGTTTATAAGACTAAACGTTGGTAAGTGATTTTACTATCAAAGCCATTAATTATATTTGACCGCTAGCCCAAAGGTTAATATATAGTAGAGGGAACAAAATGGTTAGCTCAAAAAGTAAACAAGGCTTTGAGTTATTTAGAATAAATTAACAAACACAGAAAAATCCTAAACCATTTTAAATTTATTTGAAATCAATGTGCATAAAACGGGCAGTAAACGTCCAAATGAGTTAAATACAAGTTCAATAATAATTAAAGGGCACATGAATATGGTTTATACTAAAAATGAATAATGTGATACCCTTCTCAGTCCTAGATAACATAGTACTTGGAATGCTTAGAAATATTTTATATTTATGGCCGCATGGTACATATTATACTGTGTGTATGTAAGAGTGTAGAAATTATAAAATAACAACATTGTGGGTTGATCTCTGCATCTCACGGTAACAATGGAGTAACCTAATTCCACGTAACCCTCAACTTTCACATGTGGCACATCACAATGCTTCATTATTTCTTCATATATTTTTCAAAACACTTTGATGTCTTCATCCATACTAGAGATGTCCTGGCAGCAAGAGTAGCTGCACGGCTTGTAGTCTCCCTTGGCGGCCATCAACTGGTGGAGTCGCCTCTCCATATGAGTTTTTCCGGAGTAAGAGCGAATATGTTTCATATTATTTATATGTTAGGAGCAAATACATCACCTATTAGCTAGTATTTTGTTTTTGTATTCCACAACATCTACACAAAATTTGGTTAGTTATAGAAATTGTTGTAATTTGTTAAGTTCAACTTAATCAATACTCAGCCTGTAGAAAAAAAAACACACATTGTTAATAAATTTATCTAATTTTACAATTTGAAAATCTTGCGTACGTGAAATTTTATTATGGTATTTGAGCAAGAAATATTAATCATTATTTTTCATTAGTTCACTCCGAATAGCCTATCATTTGAACGATTTTATTTTTTTAACAAAATAATAAATTAAAACCCTTAAAATCAATTTTCCAAAAAACATAATCACAAAAGATATTAGGTTTATGACACTAAAAGGTCATTAGTGATTTTTTTTTAGGCAGCCCATTAGTTATATTTGAACGCTAGGCAAATAGTTTATTTATAGTAGAGGAAAGAAAATGCTTAGCTAAAAAAAAGGGCTTAGAGTTAATTATAATAAATAAAAAAAAAACCTAAATAATTTTAAATTTTTAAAAAATCAATGTGCATAGAACATGTAGTAAACGTGCAGAAGGGTTGGATACAAGTTCGATGATAATTAAAAGGCACATGAAAATGGTTTATACCAAAAACGAATCATACGAAGCTTTCTCAGGCCTAGATAACATAGTACCTGTATTGCTTGGGAATCTTCTATGTTTATTGCCGCTTGATACACACTATAGTGCATTTATGCAAAATTATTTATGATGGAGATGCCAAGGGGACTACCACCATAAATGAAGACATTCCACAAGTTGATCAAACATTTAAAGGATATGTTCGAGATCCTCTAAGTGACATGGCAGGACCTATGACTAGGTCAAGGACTAAGCTTAGGGATGCTGCTTTAGATGCTTTGATTGATCACCTTTATGATGAAGAATTGAAGAAGGAGTCACCATCGACATGTTGGATTCATTATTCAAGATTGTCGACGAACTGAAGACATCATGAAGAACACTATACTCTTTTTTCCCACTGGGTTTTTAATGAGGTAGTGTGGTCACTGTAAAATAATGTCATTTTGGGTTTATTGGACTGTTAGCTTGGCCATGTGGGCTTTGAAGAGCTGAATTTCGAAAATACAGTCCATTAAGGTTTAGTATATTCAGTTTTATTCTGATTAGAATTATATTTGGTAAGATTAGATAAGGTAATATTCTTCAAGGTTACTTCTTGAAGAATTCAACCTGATTACCTTAGATTACCATTTATTTTAGGTGTTTTAGTTAGATATGGTTTTAGCTTCTTAAAGCTACCATAAGTCGATTCAGATTCCATTTGTGATTAGGGTTTGAGGCAAGATTGTAACCCTGTAAAAAGGGAGGCCTTATGGACAAAAATTACAACCTTTCATCAATCAAATATACAACCTTTTGAGTTCATACTCTTTGCTTGCGAGCTAATCCATTGTTGCTTAACCCCGAGGGCTAGTTAAGTATCAATAAACATTGTAATCTGATCCTGATGGCTAGTTAGAGAGCAAGTCGAAGTTAGGCGTACCCCGAGGGCTAGACTCATGAATTTCGTGCGAGATAGTGCGGGTTTGCAAATCCCTTCACTAGATCAAAGATATTAATTCTGCAAATTGTGAGTCTTCGCAAGGAGATTCATATCAGTTGGTATCAGAGCTAAGCGAAAGATCGACTGAGGCCGGAAAAAAAAGAAAAGGAAAAAAGGGGTTTCGAGTTTGCATTAATTTATTTTCAATTTTTTTAATATATATATATATATATTCTTTCGTGTCGTGTTTTAACTGTGTTTGTTTGATCTTTCTTACCAGGAGGATTGAATCTAGAGTCGAAGGACGTCGAAGGGCCTGAGAGTTAGAATACTTTGGTATTACTACCTGCCTTCACCTTCATCAATCGAGTCAGGAGGACGTCGAAGGGTCTGAGCGTTAACAAGTATTATCCGCCTTCACCTCCCGGTCAGTTTCGTAGTTTTTAGTAGCCCAAACAGTTTATATGCTTGTGATATTTTCATCAACTCTTCTGAAAATTATTGCATGCTCATAATCCTATTTGTTTTTGTTATCGTTCTTTGATTCCGTGGTCTAGAATTGTTCTTTGATTCTTGATTACACCTTATAAAAAAAAGCATCTTGTGTTGTTTTCCATATATATAGTGTCATATTCTTGATCCTTATGATCTTGAATACCTCGAAGTTCATTGGAATCAAGAGGAAGTTGTCGTAGTTTTCTTATTCCAAGTTTTGTATAGGCGATTCTTGTTCCAAAAAATTTCAAAAATCAAAAACAAAAGGTAGCAGATTTTGGGTTTCAAAATCGGAATTCAGGATTTGAAATCTGGAATTTGGGGCAGATTTGCAATTTCCAGAAATTTTGGTAATTGTGACCGAAATTTTTCTTGGGGAATAACATTCTGTTTGTGAGTTTCATAGTACCAAAAAAGAAGGAAAAAAATGAATTGTGGCTGAAAAAAAAAGGAAAGAAAAAGGAATCCGATTTGAAAAAGGAAAAGAAAAGTCAAAATCCCGATCGGAAGAGAAAAAGGAAATAAAAGCCAATTGAAGGAGGAGTTTTGATCTGAATTTTTTGACTTGGGGGACCAGTAAGTCATTAAAATCCTTTTCCACAAGGGGTTTGGATTTAAGTTCCTATTCCAATTTGTTCTTGAATTTTCGGAACCTATTTGTCGCCTATATAAAGCAATCTTGTTTTGGTCATAATTCATTCAATACAGCTCCGATTCATGCCATTCAAATTGTGTTTTGTTCCTTATTATTTGTAGAATTTGGAATTTCATATTGTATAGCCAAATGTTGAGTTTATATATTTTCAAATTTCGAAATAAATTCTGCAGTACTCATCTCCATAGTTTGCTTTGAATTGCGGTGAATTGATCAGTTGCCCTTGCATTAGCCTTCGCCTTGTGAGTTGTGGGTGTTATACACTTGGTGAGTGACCTTACTAAACAAAGGGAAGGGGGACAATTTTTTTAACTAACCGTCTGATTTTCTTAGCAGTTAGCGAAGATGGGGGACGAAAATCCATTCGTCCCGCCTTTTGTTAGCAATCCTAACAATTTGCCATTGATGAACACCTCTAATGGAAGGCGTGGTAGTCGTGGTAGTCATCCATGTGAAGAGGCTCCAAATAGTTGCGAGCGACATCGAATTAATCCAAATGAAGCCAATGATCCTGATCGGTTTGCTGTCGCAATAAATGTACCTATGAGTAAAGTTCAAAGGTTGGCGAGAAAAGTTGATAGCATGGCACCGCCTACACCTACATCATTGGTCAAGAGGGAAGAAACTAAGAAATATGTCCGTCAATTTAATAGTTCTGGAAGTTCAGATGATTATTCAGATGATGGTTCAGAAAGGCAATCACACTGAGGGTCTTCTAGAAGGCATCGCCCCAGTAAACCTCATTCCCGAAGGAGAGTGAAGATTAATTCAGGATCTGATTTAGGTTCTGATGAAGCTCGAGATATCAAGGGTTTAAAATATGACATCCCTCGATTTGATGGTCAACACAATCCAGCGAAGTATCTTGATTGGGAGCGACAGATTGAGAATCTGTTTGATCTCAACAATTATAGGGAGAAGGAGAAAGTCAAAGTGGCGCAGTATTCTTTCACTCATTATGTGGCTGAGTGGTGGAAAAATAAAAGGGAGTCGCAATATCTTGCCAGAAAGAAACCTATCTCCACTTGGGAGAGACTGAGATCCGAGCATCGCGAATATCATGTTCCTCCTACTTACTTGATGGAACAACATTCTTATCTATCCAACATGAAGCAAGGAAATCGTACAGTTGATGAATACTGGTAAGATCTTGAGTTGACCATGAGAAGGGTTGGAATGAAAGAAGATGACGCATTCATCAAAAATCGTTTCATTGAAGGCTTGCGTGAAAACCTTCAAATGCCAGTCAAGCTTCAACATCACATATCTATGAATGATTTATTGGTGAAAGCAAGGTTAGTTGAGAGTACTCTGCAACCAAGGAGGCCACAGCCTAGTTTTCCAAGTCAACGTCCAGGGTTTGACTCCGGAAACCCTAGTTATGGCCGCAGTAGGGCCCCCCCATGGGAGGAAGAGGATCGGTTCAGACTTATTCAAATCCAACTTATAATCCTACTGAGAGGAGGGTGGCACCACCAACTCAACAAGTTTCAAAAATTCCAAGTAAGTCTTCTACTTCTTCATCAAATTCAGTTTCTGTTAACTCTCCTACTTGTTTTCATTGTAAAGAAAGAGGACATGTCCGTAATAACTGTCCTCATGCACGAGTGCTAACAACACTTGAGGAAGAAGATGAAGAAGATGAATATGCTGATATGCCACCATTGTGTGAAAGTGGTGAAGAACAGGTAGATGAAGAGATCATCATAAATGATCATGGTGAACAGGGTCCAGAAACAGAAGGTAACTTCGTGTCATTAAGAGTTCTAAACTCTCAAATGGCTGAGACACAGGTACAAAGGATTAACATTTTTCATACTCGTTTCCTTGTGAAAGATAAGAATTGTTTACTAATTATTGATGGTGGTTCTTGTGCTAATACTGTGTCCAATCTTCTTGTTAAATCATTGTCTTTTGCCTGTGACTACTCATCCATCACCATATAAACTTATTTGGTTAAATGGTAGTGGTGAAATTAGGGTTAACAAACAATGCATGATTAACTTTAAGATTGGAAAATACCATGATTCTATCTTATGTGATGTTATACCTATGGAAGCTAGTCATATTTTGTTAGGGAGACCTTGGCAGTTTGATCGTAAATCTATGCATGATGGTTACACTAACAAAATTATTGTGATTAAGGATAGAATAAGGTGTACTTTGGTTCCATTATCTCCAGTGGAAGTTTTAGAGGCATACAGACGCATGAGAGTCGATAAAGAGAAGTTTGCGATTGATGTGCAAATGGCCGACCAAAACCCTAGCAAGGGTTTAAGGAGATCGGCCACAGGGTGAGGAATGGAGGCAAAAACCTTGATAATTTCGACCAAATATCAAGGGAGGCCATCCCAGGTAAGTCAGGTAAGTCTACGAATGGTTCTGATAAGTCGCGTAAAATCCTATCTTCACATCTTAGTCCTTTGCCATCAATTTACATGATGAGACATGAACTTCCTAATGATTCTGGTAGTTTTTTTATGCATCAATTAGGGATGTGAATCGTGCATTTGCCAATCATTCTTATGTGCTTATCATGCATTTTAAAGAGAGCTATTTTGCTAGTGATGATATTCCTATGAATGTTCCTCCACGGTTTGCTCAGATGTTACAGGAATTTGAGGATGTCTTTCCAGAAGCCTTACCCGTGGGTTTACCACCTTTGTGAGGTATTGAACACCAGATTGACTTGATTCTGGGTTCGGTTATTCCAAATCGCCCGACGTATAAAGCAAACCCTGAGGAGACAAAGGAACTACAACGACAAGTCGAGGAGTTACTTAAAAATGGGTATGTACGAGAATCCCTATCTCCTTGTGCCGTGCCTGTCATTTTAGTTCCTAAGAAAGATAAAACTTGGCGTATGTGCATTGATTGTCGTGCTATTAACAAGATTACCATTAAGTATCGCCATCCTATCCCTAGGTTAAATGATATGCTTGAAGATTTGCATGAATCTGTGATTTATTCTAAAATTGATTTGACTCAGGGTTATCCTCAGATTCAAATTAATGAGGGAGATAAATGGAAAACTGCATTTAAGACTAAGTATAGGTTGTATGAATGGATCGTTATGCCTTTCGGTTTAACTAATGCACCTAGTACTTTTATGCAGTTGATGAATCATGTCTTAAGAAAGTTTATTGGTCGGTTTGTTGTGGTCTCTAAAGAGGCATAAAAGTCGACGAAACCAAAATTGAGGCTATTAAGACCTGGCCGAGACCTACTAATGCCAACCAGGTCCGTTCTTTTCATGGTTTAGCTAGTTTTTATAGACGATTTGTGAGTGATTTTTCATCTATTGCTGCACCTCTAAATGAACTAGTTAAAAAGGATGTGAAATTTGTTTGGACTGAGAGTCAAGAGAATGCACTTAATGAATTGAAAGTACGATTATGCAATGCTCCTATTGTTGCTTTAACTGATTTTAATGGTACTTTTGAGATTCATTGTGATGCTTCTGGTGTTGGTATTGGTGTTGTTTTGATGCAAGAGAATTGACCTATAGCTTACTTCAGTGAAAAGTTAAACGGCGGTGCTCTAAACTATCCTGTGTATGATAAAGAATTTTATGCAATTGTGCGTATATTAGAAACTTGGCAACATTATTTATTGCATAAAGAATTTGTCATTCATTGTGATCATAAATCCTTGAAATACTGGAAGAGTCAGATGAAATTGATTAAGCGTCATGCTAAATGGTCTAGTTTCATTGAATCTTTTCCTTATGTGTTGCGTTACAAAAAGGGTAAAGAAAATGTTGTTGCTGATGCTTTGAGTCGTAGACATGTTTTACTTACACGTTTGGAATGCATTATGCTAGGGTTTTCATTCGTGCGAGATTTATATGCGACCGATTCTGATTTTTCATCTATTTATGCTGCATGCGAAAATGGTGCTTATGAGAAGTTTTTTCGGCATGATGGTTTCTTGTTTATGAATAATAGGTTATGTATTCCTCAATGTTCTATGCGTGAATTACTTGTTAGAGAAGCTCATTAAGGTGGGTTAATGGGACATTTTGGTGCTTTTAAAACATATAATTTGTTGCAAGAACACTTCTATTGGCCAAAAATGGCACTTGCTATTGATATGGTTTGTAGGAATTGTCTATATTGCTTGAAGGCTAAGTCTAAAACTAAGCCTCATGGTCTTTATACTCCATTACCTGTTCCTACACATCCTTGGGTTGATATTTCCATGGATTTTATCCTAGATTTGCCACGATCTCAGTCAGGTAATGATTATATCTTTGTGGTTGTGGATAGATTTTTTAAAATGGCACACTTTATTCCTTGTAGGAAGACAGATGGTGCAAAGCATGTTACAGATCTATTTTTGAAGGAAGTAGTTCGGTTACATGGAATTCCTGCATCCATTGTCTCTGATCACGATGTTGAATTTTTATCCTACTTTTGGAATACCTTGTGGCGCAAGTTAGGGACAAAGTTGTTGTTGGACAAATAGAAGTGACCAATCGAACCCTAGGGGCTCTCCTGCATGCACTAGTTCAGAAGAACTTTAAGAATTGGGAAAATGCATTCCGATTGCAGAGTTTGCTTACAATTGCATTATTCATTCTACTACTTCTTTATCTCCATTTGAAATTGTTTATGGTTTTCTACCTACTACACCTCTTGATCTACTTCCTTTGAATTTTAAATAAGTTAAAAACCTTGATGGAGAACAGAAAGCTGATTTTGTGAAGAAAATCCATAAGAAGGTGCGCATGAGAATTGAATGGACAAATGCACAAAATACTGATAAAGCTAATCAAAGCCACAAGTTGATGAGGTTCAACAAGGGAGATTATGTTTGGGTTTATCTGTGGAAAGAGAGGTTTCCAAATGCTCAGAAATATAAGTTGAGTCCACGTGGAGATGGTCCTTTTAGAGTGTTGGATCGTGTGAACGACAATGCTTACACGATTGCGTTACCAGATCATTATGGTGTTAGTGCGACCTTCATTGTTGCTAATTTATCTCCATTTACATTTGAAGACGATTCAGTTTCGAGGGCGAAACCTTTCGACCACGGAGGGAATGATGGAGATGCCAAGGGGACTACCACCACAAATGAAGACATTCCATGACTTGATCAAACATTTAAAGGATATGTTCGAGATCCTCTAAGTGACATGGCAGGACCTATGACTAGGTCAAGGACTAAGATTAGGGATGCTGCTTTAAATGCTTTGATTGATCGCCTTTATGATGAAGAATTGAAGGAGTCACCATCGACATCTTGGATTCATTATTCAAGATTATCGACGAACTGAAGACATCATGAAGAACTCTATAATCTTTTTTCCCACTGGGTTTTTAATGAGGTAGTGTGATCACTGTAAAATAATGTCATTTTGGGTTTATTGGACTGATAGCTTGGCCATGTGGGCTTGGAAGAGCTGAATTTCGAAAATACAGTCCATTAAGGTTTAGTATATTCAGTTTTATTCTGATTAGAATTATATTTGGTAAGATTAGATAAGGTAATATTCTTCAAGGTTACTTCTTGAAGAATTCAACCTGATTACCTTAGATTACCATTTATTTTAGGTGTTTTAGTTAGATATGGTTTTAGCTTCTTAAAGCTACCATAAGTCTCAGATTCCATTTGTGATTAGGGTTTGAGGCAAGATTGTAACCCTATAAAAAGGGAGGCCTTATGGACAAAAATTACAACCTTTCATCAATCAAATATACAACCTTTTGAGTTCATACTCTTTGCTTGCGAGCTAATCCATTGTTGCTTAACCCCGAGGGCTAGTTAAGTATCAATAAACCTTGTAATCTGATCCTGAGGGCTAGTTAGAGAGCAAGTCAAAGTTAGGCGTACCCCGAGGGCTAGACTCATGAATTTCGTGCGAGATAGTGCGGGTTTGCAGATCCCTTCACTAGATATTAATTCCGCAAATTGTGAGTCTTCGCAAGGAGATTCATAATCACACAAAAAAATCAAATTAAAACCCTTCAAATCAATTTTACTAAAACATAATCACACAAGATATTAAGTCTATGACACTAAAAGGTCATTAGTGATTTTTTTATCCAAACCTTTAGTTATATTTGACCGCTAGGCAAAGAGTTTATTTATTGTAAAGGAAACAAAATTTTGAGCCCAAAAAAGAATAGAGGGCTTTGAGTTCTTTATAATAAATAAATAAAAACAAGAAAAACTATTAAATAATTTTTTATTTATTTAAAATCAATGTGCATAGAATGTGTAGTTTACGTGCATCTGGGTTGGATACAAGTTCGATAATAATTAAAATGCACATGTAAATGGTTTGTAACAAAAACAAATCATATGAAAGCTTTCTAAGGCCTAGAAAACATAGTTTGTGGAATTCTTAAGACTCTTCGGTGTTTATGTCCGCTTGGTACATGCTATACTACATGTCTGTAAGGGTACAGACGTTATTAAACAAAAACATGGGACGATCTAGTGATATCACAGTAACAATGGAGTAACCTAATTCTGCGCAATCCTCGAATTTCACATGTGAAGCATCACAATGCTTCATCCTCTCTTCATAGATTTTTCCAAACACTTGATGTCTTAATTCTTACCAGAGACATTCTGGCAGCAACAGCAGCTACACGAATCGTAGTCTCCCTCGACTGCCATCATTTGATTGGGTCGCCTCCAGATATAAGTTTTTCCGAGCGAATCACTACCTAATAGTTAGTATATTTTGTTTTATTCCACAAAATCTGCACAAAATTTGGTTAGTTGTGGAAATTATAGGGATTTGTTAAGTTTAACTTAATCTATTCTCGACCTATGAAAGGAAAAATATATTTTAAATATACTTACCGCATTTTAGTCTTCGAAAATCAAGATTGCATTCAAATTTATTATGATATTAGAACAAGAAATATTATTCATTAGTTTTCATTAATTCAATCTGAATTACTTATCATTTAAACGATTTTATTTTTACAAAAACTAATTAATTATAACCATTCAAATCAATTTAAGTAAAATATAATCACACAAGAAATTAATTTATAACACTAAAAGTTGGTCAGTGATTTTACTATCCAAACCTTTAGTTATATTTGACCGCTAGGTAAAAGGTTAGTAAACTTGCAGATGGGTTCAATACAAGTTTGATAATAATTAAAAGGAACATGTAAATGGTTTATACTAAAAATGAATCATACGATAGTTTTCTCAGGCCTAGATAACATATTACCTGGAATGCTTGGGACTCTTCAGAGTTCATGGCTGTGAGGTACACACTATACGACATGTCTGTAAGAGTGCAGACATTATTAAACAACAACAAGGGATGATCATTGCATCTCATTGTAATAATAGAGCAAACCAATTCCGCACAATCCTCAAATTTCACATGTGAAGCATCAAAATGCTTCATCCTCTCTTCATAGATTTTTCCAAACAATTTCATGTCTTCATCCTTACCAGAGACGTCCTGGCAGAAAGCGTAGCTGCACGACTTGTAGTCTCCCTTGGCCGCAATCATTTGGTTGAGTCGCCTCTCGATATGAGCTATTCTAGAACAAGAGCGAATATATTACATATTTTTTAGATGTTAAGAGCAAATACATTACCAATTAGTTAATATATTTTGTTTTATTCCACGATATCTGCGCAAAATTTGGTTAGTTATGGAAATTATAGGGGATTTTTTAATTTTGACTTAATTTGTACTCGGCCAATTTTGAATTAATTTGTACTCGGCCTATGAAATAAAACTCCTATTGTAAATAAATTTATAGCATTTTACTCTTCAGAAATCAAGCATACGTACAAATTTATATATGAGCAAGAAACATTATTTATTATTTTTCATTAATTCACTCTGAATTGCCTATCATATGAACGATTTTATTTTAACAAAAAATAATAAATTAAAACCGTTCAAATAAATTTACTAAAAAAATAATCACACAAGAAATTAAAGTTATAACACAAAAAGGTCATTAATTATTTTACTATTCAAAACTTTAGTTAAATATGACTGCTAGGCAAAAGGTATATTTAGAGGGAACAAAATGATGAGCCCGAAAAACACAGAAGGCTTTAAAAGATTTAGAATCAATATATAAAAACAAAAAAAACCTAAATCATTTTAAATTAATTTGAAATTCATGTGCATTTACATGCATAGAATAGGCGCTAAACGTGCAGATGGATTGGAGATAAGTTTGATGATAATAAAAAGGCACCGAAAAATGTTTTATGCTAAAAACCAATCATACAAATAGCCTTCACAGGCCTAAATAACAAAGGACCTGAATAGCTTTGGATTCATCGATGTTTATGGCCGCGTGGTACACACTATACTGCATGTCTGTAAGAGTGCAGACATTATTAAACAACAACGTGAGACGATCTCTACATCTCATAGTAACAATGGAGTAACCAAATTCCGCGCAATTCTTACTTTTCACATGTGGATCACCACAATTCTTCATCCTCTCTTCATAGATCTGTCCAAACCCTTTGATTTCTTCATCCTTATTAAAAGACAACTCAACAGCAAGAGAAGCTGCATGACTCGTAGACTCCCTCGGCTTCTATGAACTGGTGGAGTTGCCTCTTGATATGTGGTTTTTTGAAACAAGAGCAAACATGTTACATATGATTTATATGTTAGGAGAAAATATATTGCCTATTAGTTAGTATATTTTGTTGTGTTCCACAAAATTTTGCACAAAATTTTAGTTAAGGAATTTATAAGAATTTGTTAAGTTCGACTTAATTTTTATTCGTCCTACATAAAGAAACACATATTTTTAATATACTTATCTCATTTTACTCTTCCAAAATAAAACATATGTTCAAATTTATAATGATATCAGAGCAAGAAATATTATTCATTAGTTTTCATTAATTCACTTTGAATTACCAATCATTTAAACGATCTTATTTTAACAAAAAAAAACCCTTCAATTAATTTTACTAAAAAATAATCACACAAAAAATTAAGTTTATAACACTAAAAGTTTGTTAGTGATTTTATCCTAGAAACCTTTACTTATATTTGACCGCTAGGGAGAAGGTTAATTCATAGTAGAGGAAACAAAATGTTGAGCCCAAAAAACAAAGAAGGATTTAAGTTATTAAGAAGAAATAAGGAAAAAAATTAGAAACCTACATCATTAAATTATTTGAAATCAATGTGCATAGAACGGGCGGCAACATGCAAATGGGTTGGATACAATTTTGATAATAATTAAAAGGCACATGAGAATGGTTTATACCAAAAAATAAATCATGCAATACATTTCTCCGGCCTAAATAACATAATACCTAGAATGCTTAGGAATGTTCGATGTTTATGGTTGCAGGGTACACGCTATATTGCATGTATGTAAGAGTGCATAAATTATCAAACAGGGGATTTCTGCATCTCACATGTAGAACATGCAACCCTTAACTTTCACATGCAACCCTTAACTTTCACATGTAGAACATCACAATACTTCATCCTCTTCATAACGTTTTCTTAACACTTTGATGTCTTCATCCTTACTAGAGACTTCCTGGCAGCAAAAGTAACTGCACAACTCATAGTTTCCCTCGGTTGCCATCAATTGGTGGAGTCACCTATCGATATGAGTTTTTCTAGAACGTGCAGTAAACATGCAGATGGGTTGGATGCAAGATTGATAATAATTAAAAGGCACATGAAAATGGTATACGCAAAAAATGAATCTTACGATAGCCTTTTGAGGCCTAGATAACATAGTAGCTGGAATGCTTGGGACTCTTTGAAGTTTACGGTCGCGTGGTACACACTATACTTAAAGTATGTAAAAGTGTAGACATTCTAAAACAGCAATGTGGGATAATCTCTGCATCTCACGGTAACTATGGAGTAACCAAATTCCTCACAATCCAAGAATTTCACATGTGAAGCATCAATATGCTTCATCCTCTCTTCATAGATTTTTTCAAGCACTTTGATGTCTCAATCCTTACTAGAGATGTCCTGCCAGCAAGGGCAGCTGCACGACTTGTAGTCTCCCTCAACCGCCATCAATTGGTTGAGTCGCCTCTCGGTATGAGTTTTTTCAGAACAAGAGCGAATATATTAAATATTGTTTAGATGTTAAGAGCGAATACATTACCCATTTGTTAGTATATTTTGTTGTATTCCATGAAATATGCACAAAATTTGGTTAGTTGTGAAAATTGTAAGGATTTGTTAAGTTTGAATTAATTTGTACCCGGCCTATGAAAGGAAACACATATTATTAATAAATTTATAGCATTTAACTCTTGAAAAATCAGGCATAAGTTCAAATTTATATCTAAGCAAAAAAAATATTATTCATTAGTTTTCGTTAAATCATTTGGAACTACCTATCATTTGAAAAATTTTATTTTAACAAAAAGAAAATGCAAACTGTTCAAATCAATATTACTAAAAAAATAATCACACAAGAAATTAAGGTTATAACACAAGAAAGGGTTGTTAGTTATTTTACTATCCAAAACTTTAGTTGAATTTGACAGCTAGGGAAAAGGTTTGTTTATAGTAGAGGGAAAAAATGATGAGCCCAAAAAACACAGAAGGCTTTGAATTATTTAGAATAAATAAATAAATAAAAACACCTATATAATTTTAAATTAATTTGAAATTCATGTGAATTTATGTGCATAGAATAGGCGGTAAACTTGCAAATGGGTTGGAGATAAGTTCAATAATAATAAAAAGCCATCTGAAAAATGTTTTATAATAAAAACCAATCATACAAATACCGTTCACAGGCCTAGAAAACATAGTACCTGGAAAGCTTTGGATTCTTCGATGTTTATGGTCGCGTGGTACACGTTATACTGCATGTCTATAAGAGTGCAGCCATTATCAAACACCAACGTGGGACGATCTCTACATCTCACGGTAACAATGGAGTAACCTAATTCCACGCAATACTCACTTTTCACATGTGGAGCACCACAATGCTTTATCCCCTCTTCATAGATATTTCCAAACACTTTGATTTCTTCATACTTATTAGAGACATCCCGATAGCAAGAGCAGCTGCACAACTCATAGTCTCTCTCGGCTGCTATAAATCGGTGGAGTTTCTTCACAATATGAGTTTTTTCGGAACAAGAGAAAAATTGTTACATATTATTTAGATTTTAGGAGCAAATACATTACCTATTAGTTTGTATATTTTGTTGTGGTCCACTAAATTTTCACAAAACTTTGTTAGTTATTGACATTATAGGGATTTGTTAAGTTCGACTTAATTTGTGCTCAACCTATAAAACGAAACACATATTTTTAATATATTTATCTCATTTTACTCTTCTGAAATAAAACATACGTTCAAATTTATAACGATATCAGAGAAAGAAATATTATTCATTAGTTTTCATTAATTCACACTGAATTACCAATCTTTTGAACTATTTTATTTTAACAAAAAAAATAAAAACCCTTCAAATGAATTTTACTAAATAATAATCACACAAGAAATTAAGTTTCTAACACTAAAAGTTTATTAATGATTTTATCATCCAAACCTTTACCTATATTTGACAGCTGGGCAGAAGATTAATTTATAGTAGAGGGAACAAAATACTCAGCCCAAAAAACAAAGAAGGCTTTGAGTTATTTAGAAGAAATAAAGAACAAAATAGAAACCTGAATCATTTCAAATTTAGTTGAACTCAATGTGCATAGAACAGGCGGCAAACAAGCCAATGGATTGGATACAAGTTAGACAATAATTTAAAGGCACATGAAAATGGTTTATATTTAAAACAAATCATGCAATCCCCTTCTCAGGCCTAGATAACATAATACCTGGAATTCTTGGGAATCTTTGATGTTTATGGCTACAGGGTACACGTTATACTACATGTATGTAAGAGTGCATAAGTTATCAAACAGGTGATCTCTGCATCTCACGGTAACAATTGAGTAACATAATTATGTGCAATCCTTAACTTTCACATGTGGAGCTTTACAATACTTCATCCTCTCTGCATAACGTTTTCTTAACACTTTGATATCTTCATCCTTACTAGAGACTTCCTGACAGCAAGTGTAACTGCACGACTCGTAGTCTCCCTCGGTTGCCATCAACTGGTGTTGTCGCCTCTTGATATGAGTATTTCTGGAACATGAGTAAATATGTTACATATTATTTAGATGTTAAGAGCGAATACATTACCCATTAGTAAGTATTTGTTTTTGTATTCCACAAAATCTGCACAAAATTTGGTTAGCTATGAAAATTGTTGGAAGTTGTTATGTTCGATTTAATCTGTTTTGGGCCCATAAAAGGAAACACATATTGTTAATAAATTTATTTCATTTTACTCTTTGAAAATCTAGTATACATGCAATTTTATTATGGTATTTGAGCAAGAAATATTATTCATTAGTCGTGAAAGATTCTCTCAGAATTACCTCTCATTTGAACAATTTTATTTTAACAAAAACAAATAATAAATTAAAACCCTTCAAATCAATTTTACTAAAACACAGTAACACTAGATATTTTGTTCATGATACTAAAAGGTCATTAGTGATTTCTTTTATCCACCTTTAGTTATATGACCTGTAGGCAAATAGATTATCTTTAGTAGACGGCACAAAAATGCTAAGCCCAAAAAAAAACGGTGGGCTTGTAGTTATTTATAAATAAATAAATAAAAACAAAAAACAAAAAAAACAACTAAATAATTTTAAATTTATTTAAAATAAATGTGCATAGAATGTGCAATAAACGTGCAGATGGTTTGGATACAAGGTCGATAATAATTAAAAGGCACATGAAAGTGGTTTATGCAAAATATGAATCATACGACAGCCTTCTCAGGCCTAGATAACATAGTACCTGGAAAGCTTGGGAATCTTTGGAGTTTATATACACATGGTACACACTATAATTAATGTACGTAAAAGTGCAGACATTATCAAACAACAATGTGGGACGATCTCTGCATCTCACAGTAACTATAGAGTAACCTAATTCCTCCCAATCCTCAAATTTCACATGTGAAGCATTAATATGCTTCATCCTCTCTTCATAGATTTTTTTCAAACACTTTGATATCTCAATCCTTACTAGAGACGTTGTCCTGTCAGCAAGAGCTGCTGCACGACTTGTAGTCTCCCTCGGCCGCTGTCATTTGGTTGAGTCGCCTCTCGATATGATTTTTTCCTGAACAAGAGCGAATATATTACGTATTTTTTAGATGTTAAGAGCGAATACATTAGCTATTAGTTAGTATATGTTCGTTGTATTCCACGAAATATGCACAAAGTTTGGTTAGTTATGGAAATTATAGGGATTTGTTAAGTTTGACTTAATTTGCACCCGGCCTATGAAAGGAAACTCATATTGTTAATAAATTTATAGCATTTAACTCTTCAAAAATCAAGCGTACGTGCAAATGCATATCTGAGAAAGAAACATTATTCATTATTTTTCGTTAATTCACTCTGAGTTACCTATCATTTGAACAATTTTATTTTAACTAAAAAATAATAAATTTAAACCTTCAAATCAATTTTACCAAAAAGAAATCATGCAATGCCAGTCTCAGGCCTAGATAACATAATATCTGGAATGCTAAGGAATCTTTGATGTTTATGGCCATAGGGTAGACGATATACCACATGTATGTAAGAGTGCAGAAATTATCAAACAGATGATCTTTGCATCTCACTTTAACAATGGATAACCTAATTCCATGCAATCCTTAACTTTAACATGTGGAGCATCACAATACTTCATCTTTTCTTCATAACTTTTTCTTAACACTTTGATTTCTTCATCTCGCTAGAGACTTCTAGGCTGCAATAGTAACTGCACGACTCATAGTCTCTCTTAGTTGCCATCAACTGGTGGTGTCGCCTCTCGATATGAGTTTTTCCGGAACAAGTGTGAATATTTTGCATATTATTTACATGTTAGGAGCAAATACATTGCCTATAAGTTAGTATATTTTTTCTGTTCCACTAAATATGGGGAAAAATTGGTTAGTTATGGAAATTGTAGGAAGTTGTTAAATTCGACTTAATTTGTACTTGGCCCATAAACGAAAACTCATATTGTTAATAAATTTTTTGCATTTTACTCTTTGGAAATCTAGTATACGTGCAATTTTATTATGGTATTTTAGCAAGAAATATTATTCATTAGTTTTCAATAATTCACTCCCAATTACCTATCATTTGAACGAATTTCGTTTCAACAAAAAATAATAAATTAAACCCTTAAAATCAATTTTACCAAAACACAATAACAAAAGATATTATGTTCATGATAATAAAAGGTCGTTAGTGATTTTTTTTATCCAAACCTCTAGTTATATTTGACTGCTACGCAAATAGATTATTTATAGTGGAGGAAACAAAATGATAAGCCCAAAAAAAACTGTGGTCTTTGAGTTATTTATAAAAAGTTAACAAAAACACCTAAATAATTTTAGATTTATTTAAAATCAATGTGCATAGAATGTGCAACAAACGTGCGGATGGGTTGGATACAAGTTTGATAATAATTAAAAGGCACATAAAAATGGTTTATACCAAAAACAAATCATACGATAGCCATCTCAGGCCTAGATAACAAAGTACATGGAATGCTTTGGACCCTTTGGAGTTTACGGCCGCGTGGTACAAACTATACTTAATGTATGTAAAAGTGGAGACATTATCAAACAATAACATGGATCTCAGCATCACACAGTAACAATGGAGTAACCTAATTTCTCGCAATCCTCAAATTTCACATGTGAAGAAGCAATATGCTTCATTCTCTATTCATAGATTTTTCCAGACACTTTGATGTCTTAATCCTTATTAGAGACATCCAGGTAGCAAGAGCAGCAGCACAACTCGTAGTCTCCCTTGGCCACCATCATTTTGTTGAGCCGCCCCTCAATATAAATTTTTCCGGTATAAGAGTGAAAATATTACATGCCTCAGTTGCCGCCGTCTCAATTGCTCTTTCCTCAGTGCATCAACAGCTTCTTGATACTTGACATACAGTTTTGTAATCTAAACAAATTAACATTTTCAAAAGAGAAACAAAAAGATATTTAAATACCATGGATGATCTTTTCATGTGTAGTGCTTTCTTTCATTTGATAAAGGCGTCCAAGAGTGAAAATATTACATAGATCTTTCATAATACTTTGATGTCTTAATCTTTACAAGAGGCGTCCAAGGAGCAAGAGAAGCTACATGACTTGTTGTCTCCCTTAGCCGCTATCATTTGGTTGAACCACCTCTCGATATGAGTTTTTTCGAAATAGTAACGAATATATTTCATATTATTTAGATATTAGGAGTGATACATTACCTATTAGTTAGTATTTTTTTGTATTCCACAAAATCTACACAAAATTTGGTTTGTTATGGAAATTGTAGGAATTTTTTAAGTTCGACTTAATCTGTACTCAGCCTATAAAAGGAAACAAATATTGTTAATAAATTTATTGAATTTAACTCTTTGAAAATCTAGCATACATAAAATTTTATTATTGTATCTGAGCAAGAAATATTATTCATTAGTTTTCATTAATTCACTTTGGATTATCTATCACCTGAATGATTTTATTTTAACAAAAAATAAAATCAATAAATTTTACTAAAACATAATCACACAAGATATTAAGTTTATGATACTAAAAGGTCATTAGTGATTTTTTTTATCCAAACCTTTAGTTATATTTGACCGCTAGGGAAATAGTTTATTTATAGGTGAGGAAATAAAATGCCAATCCCCAAAAAATAGAGGACTTTGAGTTATTTATGATAAAAAAATAAAAACAAAAAACACCTAAATAATTTTAAAATTTATTTAAATTTATTGTGCATAGAATGTG
The DNA here is from genome assembly GCA_037428765.1 of Rubia yunnanensis. Taxonomy (NCBI): domain Eukaryota; kingdom Viridiplantae; phylum Streptophyta; class Magnoliopsida; order Gentianales; family Rubiaceae; genus Rubia; species Rubia yunnanensis. Next base: position 45,325,845 of record CM075065.1, read on the forward strand.
GATTAACCGTGCAGATGTGTTGGATATATGTTCGGTAACAATTAAAAGGCACACGAAAATGGTTTATACAAAAAATGAGTCATACGATAGCTTTCTCAGGCCTAGATAACAAAGTACCTAGATTGCTTGGGAATCTTCTATGTTTATGGTCGCATGGTACACGCTATACTCATGTATGTAAGAGTGCAGTAGTTATCAAACAACAACATGGGATGATCTTTGCGTCTCAAGGTAACAATGGAGTAACCTACATCCGTGCAATCCTCAACTTTCACATGTGGAGCATCACAATGCTTCGTTCTCTCATCATATATTTTTCCAGACACTTTGATGTCCTGGCAGCAAGAGTAGTTACACGGCTCGTAGTCAACCTCGGTCACCATCAACATGTGGAGTCGCCTCTCGATAGGAATTTTTATGGAATAAGAGCAAATACGTTGCATATTATTTAGATATTAGGAGAAAATACATTACCTATTAGTTAGTATTTGTTATTGTATTCCACAAAATATGCAGAAAATTTGGTTTGTTATGGAAATTGTAGGAATTTTCTTAAGTTCGACTTAATCTGTACTCAGCCTATAAAAGGAAACACATATTGTTAATAAAATTATTGTATTTTAGTGTTTAAAAATCTACCGTACGAGAAATTTTATTATGGTATGTGAGCAAGAATTATTATTCATTAGTTTTCATTAATTCACTCCGAATTACCTATCATTTGAATGATTTTGTTTTAACAAAAAAAATCAAAATTGAAACCCTTCAAATCAATTTACTAAAACATAATCACACAAGGTATTAAGTTTATGACACTAAAAGGTCGTTACTGATTTTTTTATCCAAACCTTTAGTTATATTTGACCACTTGGAAAATAGTTTATTTATCGTAGAGGAAACAAAATTTTGAGCCCAAAAAAATAGAGGGATTTGAGTTATTTATAATAAATAAAAAAACACCTAAATAAATTTTAATTTATTTAAAATCAATGTGCATAGAAAGTGCAGTTTAAGTGCACATGGGTTGGATACAAGTTCGATAATAATTAAAAGGCACATGTAAATAGTTTATACCAAAAACGAATCATACAAATGCTTTCTAAGGCCTTGATAACATAATTTGTGGAATATTTAAGACTCTTCGAAGTTTATGTCCGCGTGATACATGCTATACTACATGTTTGTAAGGGTGTAGACATTATTAAACAACAACATGGGATGATCTATTGATCTCACAGTAACAAGGAAGTAACCTAATTCCACGCAATCCTCAAATTTCACATGTGAAACATCACAATGCTTCATCCTCTCTTCATAGATATTTCCAAACACTTTGATGTCTTAATCCTAACTAGAGACGTCCTGGCCGCAAGAGCAGCTACACGACTTGTAGTCTCCCTCGACCGCTATAATTTGGTTGAGTCACCTCCGGATATAAGTTCTTCCGGAACAAGAGCAAATATATAACATATTATTTAGATGTTAGGAGCGAATACACTACCTAATAGTTAGTATATTTTTGTTGTATACCACAAAATCGGCACAAAATTTGGTTAATTATGGAAATTATAGGGATTTGTTAAGTTTGACTTAATCTATACTCGGCCTATGAAAGGAAACACATATTTTTAATTTACTTATCGCATTTTACTCTTCGGAAATCAAGTTAACATTCAAATTTATTATGATATGAAAACAAGAAATATTATTCACTAGTTTTCATTAATTCAATCTGAATTACTTATCATTTAAACGATTTTATTTTTACAATGAACTAATTAATTAGAACCCTTCAAATAAATTTTAGTAAAATATAATCACACAAGAAATTAATTTATAACACCAAAAGTTAGTTAGTGATTTTATTATCCAAACCTTTAGTTATACTTGACTGCTAGGCAAAAGGTTAATTTATAGTAGAGGGATAAAATGTTGAGCCCAAAAAACAAAGAAGGCTTTGAATTAGTAAATAAATAAAAACTTGAAAAACCTAAATCATTTTAAATATATTTGAAATCAATGTGCATAGAATTGGCGGTAAACGTGCAGATGGGTTTGATAGAAGTTCGATAATAATGAAAAGGCACATGAAAATGGTCTATACAAAAAAAAGAATCATGCGATACCTTTCTCAAGCCTAGATAACATAGTACTTGGAATGCTTAGGGATCTTTTATGGTTATTACCACTTGGTACACGCTATACTACATGCATGTAAGACAACAGAAATTATCAAGCAACAATGTGGGACGATCTCTGCATCTCACGGTAACAATCGAGTAACCTAATTTTTCACAATCCCCAACTTTCACATGTGAAGCATCAATATGCTTCATCCTCTCTTCATAAAAGTTTTCTAACATTTTCATGTCTCAATCCTTACTAGAGATGTCCTGCCAGCAAGAGCAGCTGCATGACTTGTTGTCTCCCTCAGCCGCTGTCAATTGGTTTAGTCGCCTCTTGATATGAGTTTTTCCTTAAAAAGAGCGAATATATTAAATATTGTTTAGATTTTGGGAGCTAATAAATTACCTATTAGTTAGTATTTGTTTTTGTATTCCACAAAATATGCAGAAAATTTGGTTTGTTATGGAATTTTGTTAAGTTCGACTTAATCTGTACTCAGCCTATAAAAGGAAACACATATTGTTAATAAATTTATTGTATTTTACAGTCTGAAAATCTACCATATCAGAAATTTGATTATCGTATGTGAGAAAGAAATATTATTCATTAGTTTTCTTTAATTAACTCTAAATTACCTATCATTTGAACTGTTTTGTTTTAACAAAAAATATCAAATTAAAACCCTTCAAATCAATTTTACTAAAACATATCACACAAGATATTAAGTTTATGACACTAAAAGGTGGTTACTGATTTTTTTATCCAAACCATTAGTTATATTTGACCGCTAGGCAAATAGTTTATTTATTGTAGAAGAAAGAAAATTTTGAGCCCAAAAGAAAAAAATAGAGGGCTTTGAGTTATTTATAATTAATAAATAAATACAAGAAAAACACTTAAATAATTTTTAATTTATTTAAAATCAATGTGCATAGAACGTGCAATTTACGTGCATATGGGTTGGATACAAGTTCGATAATAATTAAAATGCACATGTAAATGGTTTATACCAAAAATGAATCATGTGATAGCTTTCTAAGGCCAAGGTAACATAGTTCTTGGAATTCTTAAGACTCTTCGGAGTTTATGTTCACGTGGTACATGCTATACTACATGTCTGTAAGGGTGCAGACATTATCAAACAACAACATGGGACGATCTATTGATCTCACAGTAAAAATGGAGTAACCTAATTCCGCACAATCCTCAAATTTCACATGTGAAGCATCACAATGCTTCGTCCTCTCTTCATAGATATTTCCAAACACTTTGATGTCTTAATCCTTACTAGAGACATCCAGGCAGCAAGAGCAGCTACACGGCTCATACTCTCCCTACACCGCCATCATTTGGTTGAGTTGCCTCCAGATATAAGTTTTTCCGGAATAAGAGCGAATATATCACATATTATTTTACATGTTAGGAGCGAATACACTACCTAATAGTTAGTATATTTTGTTGTATTCCACAAAATCTGCACAAAATTAGGTTAGTTATGAAAATTATAGGGATTTGTTAAGTTTGACTTAATCTATACTCGGCCTATGAAAGGAAACACATATTTTTAATTTACTTATTGCATTTAACTCTTTGGAAATCAAGCATACATACAAATTTATTATGATATGAAAACAAGAAATATTATTCATTAGTTTTCATTAATTCAATTTGAATTACTTATCATTTGAACGATTTTATTTTTACTATAAAATAATTAATTAGAACCCTTCAAATCAATTTTAGTAAAATATAATCACACAAGAAATTAATTTATAACACCAATGGTTAGTTAGTGATTTTATTATCCAAACCTTTAGTTATACTTGACTGCTAGGCAAAAGGTTAATTTATAGTAGAGGGATAAAATGTTGAGCCCAAAAAACAAAGAAGGCTTTGAATTAGTAAATAAATAAAAACTTGAAAAACCTAAATCATTTTAAATATATTTGAAATCAATGTGCATAGAATGGGCGGTAACATGCAGATGGGTTTGATAGAAGTTCGATAATAATGAAAAGGCACATGAAAATGGTCTATATAAAAAAAAGAATCATGCGATACCTTTCTCAAGCCTAGATAACATAGTACTTGGAATGCTTAGGGATCTTTTATGTTTATTGCCACTTGGTACACGCTATACTACATGCATGTAAGACTGCAGAAATTATCAAGCAATAATGTGGGACGATCTCTGCATCTCACGGTAACAATCAAGTAGCCTAATTTTGCACAATCCCCAAATTTCACATGTGAAGCATCAATATGCTTCATCATCTCTTCATAAAAATTTTCTAACACTTTCATGTCTCAATCCCTACTAGAGATGTCCTGCCAGCAAGAGCAGCTGCATGACTTGTTGTCTCCCTCAGCCGCTGTCAATTGGTTTAGTCGCCTATTGATATGAGTTTTTTCCTAAAAAAGAGCGAATATATTAAATGTTGTTTACATTTTGGGAGCTAATAAATTACCTATTAGTTAGTATTTGTTTTTGTATTCCACAAAATATGCAGAAAATTTGGTTTGTTATAGAAGTTGTAGGAATTTTGTTAAGTTCGACTTAATCTGTACTCAGCCTATAAAAGGAAACACATATGGTTAATAAATTTATTGTATTTTACTGTCTAAAAATCTACCATATGAGAAATTTGATTATCGTATGTGAGAAAGAAATATTATTCATTAGTTTTCATTAATTAACTCTAAATTACCTATCATTTGAACAGTTTTGTTTTAACTAAAAATATCAAATTAAAACCCTTCAAATCAATTTTACTAAAACATATCACACAAGATATTAAGTTTATGACACTAAAAGGTGGTTACTGATTTTTTTATCCAAACTTTTAGTTATATATGACCGCTAGGCAAATAGTTTATTTATAGTAGAGGAAAGAAAATTTTGAGCCCAAAAGAAAAAAATAGAGGGCTTTGAGTTATTTATAATTAATAAATAAATACAAGAAAAACACTTAAATAATTTTTAATTTATTTAAAATCAATGTGCATAGAACGTGCAGTTTACGTGCATATGGGTTGGATACAAGTTTGATAATAATTAAAATGCACATGTAAATGGTTTATACCAAAAATGAATCATGTGAAAGCTTTCTAAGGCCAAGATAGCATAGTTCTTGGAATTCTTAAGACTCTTCGGAGTTTATATCCGCGTGGTACATGCTATACTACATGTCTGTAAGGGTGCAGACATTATCAAACAACATGGGACGATCTATTGATCTCAGATTAACATTGGAGTAACCTAATTCTGCGCAATCCTCAAATTTCACATGTGAAGCATCACAATGTTTCATCCTCTCTTTATAGATATTTCCAAATACTTTGATGTCTTAATCCTTACTAGAGACATCCTGGCAGCAAGAGCAGCTATACAACTCATAGTCTCCCTCCACCGCCATCATTTGGTTAAGTCGCCTCCAGATATAAGTTTTTCCGGAATAAGAGCGAATATATTACATATTATTTACATGTTAGGAGCGAATACACTACCTAATAGTTAGTATATTTTGTTGTATTCCACAAAATCTGCACAAAATTTGGTTAGTTATGGAAATTATAGGGATTTGTTAAGTTTGACTTAATCTATACTCGGCCTATGAAAGGAAACACATATTGTTAAATTACTTATTGCATTTTACTCTTCGGAAATCTAGCATACATTAAAATTTTATATGATATGAGAACAAGAAATATTATTCATTAGTTTTCATTAATTCAATCTGAATTACTTATCATTTAATTGATTTTATTTTTAGAAAAAACTAATTAATTAGAACCATTCAAATCAATTTTAGTAAAATATAATCAAACAAGAAATTAATTTATAACACTAAAAGTTCGTTAGTGATTTTACTATCCAAACCTTTAGCTATATTTGACCGCTTGGAAAAAGGTTAATTTATAGTAGAGGGATAAAATGTTGAGCCCAAAAAACAAAGAAGACTTTGAATTGTTTAGAATAAATAAATAAACACTGGAAAAACCTAAATCATTTTAAATATATTTGAAATCAATGTGCATAGAATGGGTGGTAAACGTGCAGATGGGTTTCATATAAGTTCGATATTAATTAAAAGGTATATGAAAATGGTCAATACAAAAAACGAATCATGCAATTCCCTTCTCAAGCCTAGATAACATAGTACTTGGAATGCTTAGGGATCTTCTATGTTTATGGCCACGTGGTACACGCTATACTACATGCATGTAAGTGCAGAAATTATCAAACAACAATGTGGGACGATCTCTGCATCTCACGGTAACAATCAAGTAACCTAATTTCGCGCCATCCCCAACTTTCACAGGTAGACTAGAATCACAATGCTTCATTCTCTCTTCATAGATTTTTCCAAACACTCTGATGATGTCTTCATCCTTACTAAAGACGTCATGGCAGCAAGTGTATCTACATGGCTCGTAGTCTCCCCCGTCCGCCATTAACTGGTGGAGTCGCCTCTTGATATAAGTTTTTTTTGGAATAAGAGTGAATATGTTACATATTATTTAGATGTTAGGAGCTAATAAATTACATATTAGTTATTATTTGTTTTTGTATTCCAAAATATCCACCCAAATTTTGGTTAGTTATGGAAATTGTAGGAATTTGTTAATTTGGAATTAATCTGTACTCGGTCTATAAAAGAAACACATATTGTTGATAAATTTATTGCATTTTACACTTTGAAAACCAAGCATAAATGAAATTTTATTATGGTATGTAAACAAGAAATATTATTCATTAGTTTTCATTAATTCACTCTGAATTACCTATCATTTGAATGATTTTATTTAAACAAAAAATAATAAATTAAAATCCTTCAAATCTATTTACCTAATACATAGTCACACAAGAAATTAATTTTATGACACCTAAAGGTCGTTGGTGATTTTTGTTTATCCAAACCTTTAGTTATATTTGACTGCTAGGTAAATAGTTTATTATAGTAGAGGAAACAAAATCCCCCCCACAAAGAAAAACATAAGGCTTTGATTTATTTAGAATAAATTTTTAAAAAGACCCCTAAATAATTTTAAATTTATTTAAAATTAGTGTTCATAGAAGGTGTAGTAAACGTGTAGATGGGTTGGATACAAGTTTGATAATAATTAAAAAGCACATGAAAATGGTTTATACATAAAATGAATCATACGATAGTTTTCTCAAGCCTAGATAACATAGTACCCGGAATGCTTGGGACTCTTCGGAGTTCATGGCCATGTGATACACACTATACGACATGCCTGTAAGAGTGCATACATTATTAAACAACAACATGGGATGATCTCTGCATCTCACTGTAACAATGAAGTAAACGCAATCCTTAAATTTCACATGTGAAGCATCACAATGATTCATCCTCTCTGCATAGATATTTCCAAACAATTTGATATCTTAATCCAGAGACGTCCTAGCAGCAAGAGTAGCTGCACGACTTGTAGTCTCCCTCGGCCTCCATCATTTGGTTGAGTTGCCTCTCGATATAAGCTTTTCTAGAACAAGAACGAATATATTACATATGTTTTAGATGTTAGGAGTGAATACATCACCAATTAGTTAGTATATTTTGTTGTATTCCACGATATCTGTGCAAAATTTGGTTAGTTATGAAAATTATAGAGTTTTTTTTTTATGTTTTACTTAATTTGTACTCAGCCCATGAAATTAAACACATGTTGTTAATAAAATTATAGCATTAAAATCTTCGGAAATGAAGCATACGTGCAAATTTATATCTGAGCAAGAAACATTATTCATTAGTTTTCAATAATTCACTCTCAATTACCTATCATATGAACGATTTTATTTCAACATAAAATAATAAATTAAAAATGTTCAAATAAATTTTACTAAAAAAATAATCACACAAGAAATTAAGGTTATAACACAAAAAGGTCCTTAATTATTTCACTATAAAAAACTTTAGTTAAACATGACTGCTAGGCAAAAGGTTTATTTATAGTAGAGGGAAAAAATTATGTGCCCAAAAAACCCAGAAGGCTTTGAATTATTTAGAATCAATATATATAAAAAACACCTAAATAATTTTAAATTAATTTGAAATTCATGTGCATTTACATGAATTGAATATGCACTAAACATGCAAATGGGTTGGAGATAAGTTCGATAATAATAAAAAGGAACCAAAAAAATGTTTTATACTAAAAACCAATCATACAAATAGACTTCACGGACCTAAATAACAAAGTACCTGGATAGCTTTGGATTCTTCGATGTTTACGACGGCGTGGTACGCGCTATACTGCATGTCTGTAATAGTGCAGATATTTTTAAACAACAACGTGAGACGATGTCTACATCTCATGGTAACAATGGAGTAACCTAATTCCACGCAATTCTCACTTTTCACATGTGGAGCACCACAATTCTTCATCCCCTCATCATAGATCTTTCCAAACTCTTTTATTTCTTTATCCTTATTAAAGACAACCCCGGCAGCAAGAGCAACTGCACAACTTGTAGACTCCCCCGACTGCTATAAACTGGTGGAGTTGCCTCTTGATATGATGTTTTTCAAAACAAGAGTGAACATGCTACATATTATTTATATATTAGGAGCAAATACATTACCTATTAGTTAGTATATTTTGTTATGTTCCACAAAATTTTCACAAAATTTAGCTAGTTAAGGAAATTATAGGAATTTGTTAAGTTCGACTTAATTTTTATTCGGCCTATATAGAAACACATATTTTTAATATATTTATCTCATTTTACTCTTCCAATATAAAACACATGTTCAAATTTATAATGATATCATAGCAAGAAATATTATTCATTAGTTTTCATTAATTCACTCTTAATTACCAATCATTTCAACAATTTTATTTTAACAAAAAAAATCAAAACCCTTTAAATGAATTTTACTAAAAAATAATCACACAAGAAATTAATTTATAACACTAAAAGTTGGTTAGTGATTTTATCTTACAAACCATTACTTATATTTGACTGCTAGGGAAAAGGCTAATTCATAATAGAGGGAACAAAAATGCTGAGCCCAAAAATCAAAGAAGTCTTCAAGTTATTTAGAAGAAATAAGGAAAAAATAAAAACATAAATCATTTAAAAAAATTGAAATCAAAGTGCATAGAACGGGCGGAAAACATGCAAATGGGTTGGATACTAGTTCGATAATAATTAAATGGTACATTAAAATGGTTTATACCAAAAACAAATCATGCAATACCACTCTCAGGCCTAGATAACATAATACCAGGAATGCTTAGGAATCTTTGATGTTTATGGCTGCATGTATGTAAGAGTGCATAAATTATCAAACAGGCGATCTCTATATCTCACTGTAACAATGGAGTAACATAATTCCGTGCAATCATTAACTTTCACATGTGGAGCATCACAATACTTCATCCTCTCTTCATAACTTTTTCTTAACACTTTGATGTCTTAATCCTTACTAGAGACTTCCTAGCAAGCAAGAGCAACTGCACAACTTGTAGTTTCCCTCGGTTGCAATCAATTGGTTTAGTCACCTCTCGATATGAGTTTTTCCGGGACACGAGTAAATATATTACATATTATTTAGATGTTAGGAGCGAATACAATACTTATTAATTCACTTTGAATTACCTTTCATTTGAACAATTTTATTTCAACAATAAATAAATTAATTAAAACCCTTCAAATCAATTTTACTAAAACACAATAACAAAAGATGTTATGTTCATGATACTAAAAGGTCGTTAGTGATTTTCTTACTCAAACCTTTAGTTATATTTGACCTCTAGGAAAATAGATTATTTATAGTAGAGGAAATAAAATTCTAAGCCCAAAAAAAATAGAGGCCTTTGAGTTATTTATAAAAAATAAATAAAAACAAAAAAACCTAAATGATTTTAAATTTATTTAAAATTACCGTGCATAGATCATGCAATAAACATGCAGATGGGTTGGATACAAGGTCGATAAAAATTAAAAGGCACATAAAAATGGTATATGCAAAAAATGAATCTTACGATGAGCTTCTGAGGCCTAGATAACATAGTACCTGGAATGCTTAGGACTCTTTGGAGTTTACGGCCGCGTCGTACAAACTATACTTAATGTATGTAAAAGTGTAGACATTATCAAACAACAATGTATGATGATCTCTGCATCTCACGGTAACTATGGAGTAACCTAATTCCTCACAAACCTCAAATTTCACATGTGAAGCATCAATATACTTCATCCTCTCTTCATAGATTTTTTTTCAAACACTTTGATGTCTCAATCCTTACTAGAGATGTCCTGCCAGCAAGAGCAACTGCATGACTTGTGGTTTCCCTCAACCGCCATCAATTGGTTGAGTTGCCTCCCGATATGAGTTTTTCCTGAAAAAGAGCGAATATATTAAATATTTTTTAGATGTTAAGAGCGAATACTTTTTTTTTTTAATAAACCATCCGGAGACGGGGGAAATATGTATTAGGCCTTCCCAAGCCATAAAATATACAGAATTAAAAGATACTGAAGAGTAGCCGTAGCTAAGTCAAAAGATATACAATGTTGAGCGCTAGGCTCATGAAGCAACGCTTGTTGCTTCCAAAAGGATGAGAAACAACTAAGCTAAACGTTAGAGGATTCCAAAAGCTCATTAAAATATGTGAAAGATGATCAAACTTATTAGTGAGTCAAAAGAAACACAAGGCAGTTCAATCATCTCCACATATAGAATGAGCGTATCCTCTACTAAAAGAGATGATCCTAACTATTTCCAAGAATGCAGATCTTCGTCGACTATGATATGTACACAAGAGGGCTCCAAGTAATCATCAGAAGTTGTAATGAAACCGAGCTGATCTTGTATATGGGAGCTGCGTGAAACCTCAATCAGTAGCATGGTCCGGTGTGTTGTTGCAGACCACTCTGATGTAGCCTAGCTGATCTTTGATGTAGCCATGTCCCGGTGTGTTGTACCCGGACTGCCTGGTCGGAGTTCTCTATTGGGCACTCAGGGAGTTTATCACAGTGCTGTACTCCGACCCATTGTTCGCATAGTTCCTCCTTGCGTATTCTTCCAATGACCCCGCAAAGTATCGCCGCCCCATTGCCCGAAGAGCGAGCCCATTATTGCTTTAGCTGAGCTAGTCCGTGCTGGATGATTACAAATGTTATGTGCCGTCCCTGCAAAAGGGTGAAACCAGAAAACAAATCAGTAGCATCCATTCAGTGTGAAATTCTAATAGAAGGAGTGCCAATCAAATCCAACTTAATAAGACCCAAACAAATAGGGGGAAGCATTTGTGAACTGCTGTAAGAAGTAGTAGTCTGAACATTTAAACAGTCCTTAGCCAACGGATGCGTTAAGAGCGAATACATTACCTATTAGTTAGTATGTTTTGTTGTATTCCACGAAATATGCACAAAAATTTGTTAGTTATAGAAATTATAGGGATTCGTTAAGTTTGAATTAATTTGTACCCGGCCTATGAAAGGAAACACATATTGTTAATAAATTTATAGCATTTAACTTTTCAAATATCAAGCATACGTGCAAATTTATATCTGAGTAAAAAAATATTATTTATTAGTTTTCGTTAATTCACTTTGAACTACCTATCATTTGAACAATTTTATTTTAACAAAAAATAAATAAATTTAAACCGTTCAAATCAATTTTACTAAAAAAAATAATCACACAAGAAATTAAGATTATAACACAAGGTTATTAGTTATTTTACTATCCAAAACTTTAGTTAAATTTGACGGCTAGGAAAAAGGTTAGTTTATAGTAGAGGGAACAAAATGATGAGCCCAAAAAACACAGAAGGCTTTGGATTATTTAGAATAAATAAATTTTAAAAAATACCTATATCATTTTAAATTAATTTTAAATTCATGTGCATTTATGTGCATAGAATAGGCTGTAAACTTGCATATGGGTTGGAGATAAGTTCAATAATAATAACTAAAAACCAATCATACAAATAGCCTTCATAGGCCTAAATAACAAAGTACCTGGACAGCTTTGGATTCTTTGATGTTTATGGCCGCGTGGTACGCGTTATACTGCATGTCCATAAGAGTGCAGACATTATCAAACAACAACGTGGGACGATCTCTACTTCTCACGGTAACAATGGAGTAACCTAATTCTGCGCAATATTCACTTTTCATCTGTGGAGCACCACAATGCTTCATCCACTCTTCATAGATATTTCCAAACAGTTTGATTTCTTCATCCCTATTAGAGACATCCCGACAGCAAGAGCAACTGCACGACTCGTAGTCTCCCTCAGCTACTATAAACCGGTGGATTTGCCACGCGATATGAGTTTTTTTCGAACAAGAGCGAACATGTTACATATTATTTAGATTTTAGGAGAAAATACATTACCTATTAGTTAGTATATTTTGTTGTGTTCCACTAAATTTGCACAAAAAATTGTTAGTTATTGACACTATAGGGATTTGTTAAGTTCGACTTAATTTGTACTCAACCTATAAAAAGAAACACATATTTTAAATATATTTATCTCATTTTACTCTTCCAAAATAAAAAATACGTTCAGATTTATAATGATATCAGAGCAAGAAATATTATTCATTAATTCTCATTAATTCACTCCGAATTACCAATCACTTGAACGATTTTATTTTAACAAAAACAAAAATCAAAACCCTTCAAATGAATTTTACTAAAAAATAATCACACAAGAAATTATGTTTATAACACTAAAAGTTGGTTCGTGATTTTATCATCAAAACCTTTACTTATATTTGGCAGCTGGGCAGAAGGTGAATTTGTAGTGAAGGGAACAAAATACTGAGCCCAAAAAACAAAGAAGTCTTTGAGTTATTTAGAAGAAATAAGAAAAAAATAGAAGCCTAAATCATTTTAAATTTATTTGAAATAAATGTGCATAGAACGGGCGACAAACAAGCCAGTGGATTGAATACAAGTTAGATAATAGTTTAAAGGCACATGAAAATGGTTTATATTAAAAACAAATCATGCAATCCCCTTCTCATGCCTAGATAGCATAATAACTCTAATGCTTAGGAATCTTTGATGTTTATGGCTACAGGGTACACGTTATACTACATGTATGTAAGAGTGCATAAATTATCAAACAGGTGATCTCTGCATCTCACAGTAACAATGTAGTAACATAATTATGTGCAATCCTTAACCTTTACATGTGGAGCATTACAATACTTCATCCTCTCTTCATAACTTTTTCGTAACACTTTGATATCTTCATCCTTACTAGAGATTTCCTGGCACCAAGAGTAACTGCACGACTCGTAGCCTCCCTTGGTCACTTTCAACTAGTGGAGTCGCCTCTCGATATGAGTTTTTCCAGAACATGAGAAAATGGTGGAGTCACTGTTTATCAGCAAGATTTCGGAGGGATGACTTGGGACATTTATCTCCATTTATTTTTTGAAGATCGTTCTCGTTTCGAGGATGAAACTTTTTGTCCTCGGATGGAATGATACGTATTAGGTTTCTTTATTTATTTTTATTTATTAGGGTTTTAATGTTGATAACACTATACTCTTTTTCCCACTGAGTTTTTTAATGAGGTAGTGTGATCATTTATTTTATTTTAGAATAAGGCCCATTAATTTAGCCATGTTGGCCTTAGAAGAATTAATGTTTCGGTCATGCATTTAATTTCAGGTTTAGAAGATTCAGTTCTGATTTAATTATAATTATATTTTTTAAGATTAGATAAGGCAATATTTATTCAAGATTTATCTTGATGAATATAGTCATTTATTTTAGGTAGTCTAGTTAAATATGATTTTAGCTTCTTAAAGCTTCCATAATCCTTTTCAGTTTCTTATTTTTATTTTTTGAAGACCATGCTTATGTATTATAAATAGGGGTGGTCTTCAACATTATTTTTACAACACCATTTTTATTAATCAAAATACAACCTTTTGAGTTCTTACTCTTTGCTTGCGAGTTACTCCATTGTTGCTTAACCCCGAGAGCTAGTTAAGTGTCAATAAACCTTGTAATCTGATCCTGAGGGCTAGTTAGAGAGCAAGTCGAAATTGAGTGTACCCCGAGGGCTAAACTTTTAATTTCGTGCGGCATTAACGGGTTTGCGAATTCCCTTGTTTACTCAAAGATCTTACTTCCGCAATCCAAATTCTTCACAAGGGGATTCATATCATATGGTATCTGAGAAAGAAGATTATTCACTAGTTTTCATTAATTCATTTCAAATTACTTATCATTAGAACTATTTTATTTAACAAATATATAATAAATAAAACCTTGAAATCACTTTTACTAAAAAAAAGAAATTAAGGTTATAACACAAAAAGGTCGTTAGTGACTTTACTATCGCAACCCTTAGTTATATTTGACCGCAAGGAAAAAGGTTTATTTATAGGAGAGGGAATGAAATGCTGATCCCAAAAACACAAAAGGCTTTGAGTTATTTAGAATAAATAAATAAAAACAAAAAACCTAAATCATTTTCAATTTATTTGAAATTTATGTGCATTAAAGTGCATAGAACGGGCGGTAATTGTGCAGATAGGTTGGATACAAGTTTGATAATAATTAGATGGCACATGAAAATGGTTAATACCAAACACCAATCATACAATAGCCTTCGGCAGGCCTAGATCGTAGTACTTGGATTGCTTTGGAATCTTCAATGTTTATAGCTGCATGGTACACGTTGTACCGCATGTATGTAAGAGTGCAGAAATTGTCAAACAACAACGAGGGACGATCTCTGCATCTCAAAGTAACAATGTACTAACCTAATTCAACACAATCCTCAACATTTTACATGTGGAGCATCACAATGCTTCATCCTCTCTTCATAGGCTTTTCCAAACACTTTGTTGTTTTCATCCTTTCTAGAGACGTCCTGGCAGCAAGAGTAGCTACATGGCTTGTAGTCTCCCTCAGCCACCATCTACTGGTGGAGTCGCCTCTTGATGTGATTTTTTCAAGAATAAGAGCGAACATGTTACATATTATTTAGATGTTCGGAGAAAATACATTACCTATTAGTTAGTATTTGTTTTTTTATTTCACAAAATCTGCACAAAAATTAGTTAGTTATTTAAATTGTAGGAATTTGTTAAGTTCGACTTAATCTGTACTCAGCCTATGAAAGGAAACACGTATTGTTAATAAATTTATCACATTTTACTCTTCAGAAATCAAATATATGTGTAAATTTATTATGGTATAAGAGCAAGAAATATTATTCATCATTTTTCATTATTTCACTCTGAATTACCTATCATATGAATGATTTTATTTTAACAAAAAATAAATTAAAACCCTTCAAATCTATTTTACTAAAACATAAACACACAAGAAATTAAGTTTATGACACTAAAAGTTTGTTACTAATTTCTTTATCCAAACCTTTAGTTATATTTGACAGCTAGGCAAATAGTTTATCTATAGTAGAGGAAACAAAATGTTGAGTCCAAAAGAAATAGATGGCTTTGAATTATTTAGAATTAAATTTTTTTTTTCAAAAACACCTAAATCATTTTAAATTAATTTAAAGTCAATGTGCAGGGAACGGGCATTAAACTTGCAAATTGGTTGGATAATAATTAAAAGGGACGTGAAATTGGTATATACCAAGAACGAATCATACGATATTCTTCTCAGGAGTGGATAACATAGTACCTGGAATGCTTTGGACTTTTTGGAGTTTATTGCCGCGTGGTACACGCTATACTGCATCTCCGTAAGATTTTTGACATTATCAAACAACAACGTGGGACAATCTATGCATCTCACGGTAACAATGGAGTAACATATTTCTGTGCAATCTTTAACTTTCACATGTGGAGCAACATAGTGTTTTATCCTCTGTTCATATTCCAAACACTTTGATATCTTCATCCTTACTAGAGAAGTCCTTGAAGTGAGCGTAACTGCACGACTGGTAGTCTCCCACGACCGCCATCAACTAGTGGAGTCGCCTCTAGATATGAGTGTATCCGAAACAAGAGCGAATATGTTACATATTATTTAGATGGTAGGAGTTAATATATTACCTATTAGTTCGTATTTTTTTTAAATTCCACAAAATCATAGAAAAATTCGGTTAGTTATGGAATTACAAGGATTTGTTAAGTTTGACTTAATCTGTACTCAGCCTATGAAAGGAATTACATATTGTTAATAAATTTATCGCAAGCTGCACAAGACATAGTGTCCCTCTGCCGTCATCATTTGGTTGAGTCGCCTCTCAATATGAGTTTTACCGGAACAAGAGCGAATATATTACATGTTATTGAGATAGGAGTAAATACATTGAAAATTAGTTAGTATATTTTGTTGTATTCCACTGAAATTGCACAAAATTTGGTTAGTTATGGAAATTGTTGGGATTTGTTAAGTTTTACTTAATCTGTACTCGGCCTAAGAAAGGAAACACATATTGCTGATAAATTTATCGCATTTTACTCTTCAGAAATCAAGCATAGGTGTAAATTTACTATGGAATTTGAGCAAGAAATATTATTTATTCGTTTTCAATAATTCACTCAAAATTACCTATCATTTGAACGATTTTATTTTAATAAAAAATAATAAATAAACCCCTTGAAATCAATTTAACTAAAAAAATCACACAAGAAATTAAGTTTATGATGCAAAAAGGTAGTTAGTGATTTTACTATCCAAACCTTTAGTTATAATTGACTGCTAGGCAAAAGGTTTGTTTATATTAGAGGGAACAAATTGATGAGTCCAAAAAACACGGAGGGCTTTGGGTTATTTAGAATAAAGAAATAAATAAAAATTATTTGAAATTAATTTGCATTGAAAGGGCGGTAAACATAGTTATGGGTTGGATACAAGTTCGATAATAATTAAAAGGCACATGAAAATTGTTTATACCAAAAGCCAATCATACAATAGCCTTCTCATGCCTAGATAACATAGTACCTGGAATGCTTTGAAATCTTCGATTTTGTTTATGGCTGCGTGATACATACTATATTGCATGTATGTAAGAGTGCAGACATTATCAAACAAAAGCATGGGATGATCTCTGCATCTCACGAGAACAATTGAGTTACCGAATTCCGCAAAATCCTCAACTTTCCCACGTGCCTCATCACAATGCTTTATCCTCTCTTCATAGATTTTTCCAAACACTTCGGTGTTGTCATCCTTATTAGAGATGTTCTGGCAGCAAGGGAAGCTGCACAAGACACAGTGTCCCTCTGCCGCCTTCACTTTGTTGAGTCACCGCTCGATATAAGTTTTTCCAGAAAAAGAGTGAATATATTACATGTTATTCACATGTTAGGAGTGAATACATTGCATATTAGTCAGTATATTTTTCTGTATTCCACTAAAACTGTACAAAATTTGGTTAGTTATGGTAATTATAGGGATTTTTAAAGTTTTATTTAATCTGTACTCGGCCTGAGAAAGGAAACACATATTTCTAATAAATTTATCGCATTTTACTCTTCAGAAATCAAGCATAGGTGCAAATTTACTATGGAATCTAAGCAAGAAATATTATTTGTTTATTTTCATTAATTCACTCAAATTTACCTATTCTTTGAACGCTTTTATTTTAACAAAAAATAATAAATAAAAGCCCTGAAATGAATTTAACTAAAAAAATCACACAAGAAATTAAGTTTATAACGCAAAATGGTAGTTAGTGATTTTACTATCCAAACCTTTAGTTATATTTGACCGTTAGGCAAAATGTTTGTTTATAGTAGAGGGAATAAATTAACAAGCCCAAAAAACACAGACGGCTTTTGGTTATTTAAAATAAATAAATAAAAGCAAAAAATTATTTGAAATTTATGTGCATTTAAGTGCATTGAAAGGGCGGTAAACATGTTCATGGGTTGGATACAAGTTTGACAATAATTAAAGGGCACATGAAAATGGTTTATATCAAAATCCAACCATACAATAGCGTTCTCATGCCCAGATAACATAGTACCTGGAATGCTTTAGAATCTTCGTTGTTTATGGCCGCGTGGTACACGCTTTGTAAGAGTGCAGATATTATCATACACCAACATTGGATGATCTTTGCATCTCATGGTAACAATGAAGTAACCTAATTCCGCGCAGTCCTCAACTTTCACATGTGCAGCATCACAGTGCTTCATCCTCTCTTCATAGATTTTTTTCAAACACTTTGATGTTTTCATCCTTACTAGAGACGTCTTTGCAGCAACTTTAGCTGCACAGCTCAATGTCTCCCTCGGCCGCTATCAACTGGTGGAGTCGCCTCTCGATATGAGTTTTTCCGGACCTAGAGTGAATTTGTTACATTTTATTTAGTTGTTAGGAGCAAATAAATTACGGATTAGTTAGTAGTTTTTTGTATTCCACAAAATATGCACAAAATTTGGTTAGTTATGGAAATTGTAGGGATTTTTTAAGTTCAACTTAATTTTTACTTGGCCTATAAAATGAATCATATATTTTTCATAAGTTTATTGCATTTTACTCTTTGAAAATCAAGCATACATGCAATTTTATTATGGCATATGAACAACAAATATTATTCATTAGCTTTCATCAATTTGCTTTGAATTATCTATTATTTGATCGATTTTATTTTAACCGAAAAATAATAAATTATAACCCTCTAAATAAATTTTACTAAAACATAATCACACAAGATATTAAGTTTATGAAACTAAAAGGTCATTAGTGATTCGTTTATCCAAACCTTTAGCTATATTTGACTTCTAGGAAAATAGTTTATTTATAGTAGAGGAAACAAAATGCTGAGCCCATAAAAGAAAAAGGCTTTGAGTTATTTACAATAAATAAATAAAAACAAAAAACACCTAAAAGATTTTAAATTTATTGAAATCAATGTGCATAAAATGGGCGGTGAACATGCAGATGGGTTGGATACATGTTCAATCATAAGTGAAAGGCACATGAGAATGGTATATACCATATTAAATCATGTGATTCCCTTCTCAGGCCTAGATAACATAGTACCTGGAATGCTTTGGAATATTTGATGTTTATGGTCGTGTGGTACATGCTATACTTAATGTATGCAAGAGTGCAGACATTATCAAACATCGAGGGATGATCTCTGCATCTCACTGTAACAATAGAGTAACCTAATTTTGTGCAGTCCTAAACTTTCACATGGGCAGCATCACAATGCTTCATCCCGTCTTCATAGATTTTTCCAGACACTTTGATGTTTTCATCCTTACTAGAGACGTCTTCACAGCAACAGTAGTTGCAGGGCTCGTTGTCTCCCTCGGTTGCTATCAACTGGTAAGTCACCTCTCGATATGAGTTTTTCCAGAACAAGAGTGAATATATTACATATTATTTAGATATTAGGAGCGAATGCATTACCTATTAGTTAGTATTTTTTTATATTCAGCCTACACAATATTGGTTAGTTATGGAAAATGTAGTGATTTGTTATGTTCGACTTAATTTGTTATTAGCCTATAAAAGGAAACACGTATTATTAATAAATTATTTTCATTTTACACTTTGAAAATCAAGCATACACGCAAGTTTATTATGGTATATGAACAAGAAATTTTATTTATTTGTTTTCATTAATTCACTCAGAATTACCGATCATTTGAACAAATTTGTTTTTTTAAAAAATAATAAATTAAAATTCATCAATTAAATTTTACTAAAACCTAATCACACAAGATATTATGTTTATGACACTAAAAGGTCATTAGTGATTTTTTCATCCAAACATTTAGTTATATTTGATCACTAGGAAAATAGTTTATTTATATTAGAGGAAACAAAATGTTGAGCCCAAAAAAAAAGCACGAGGCTTTCATTTATTTAAATAAATAGAAACACCTAAATCATTTTTAAATTATTGAAATCAATGTGCATAGAACGTGCAGTAAACGTGCATGTGGGTTGGATACAAGTTCAAAAATAAGTAAAAGGCACATGATATATACCAAAAATGAATAATGTGATTCCCTTCGCAGGCCTAGACAACATAGTACCTAGAATGCTTTGGAATCTTCGATGTTTATGGTCGCATGGTACATGTTATGCTTAATGCATGTAAGAGTGCATACATTATTAAACAGCAACGTGGGACAATCTTTACACCTCATGGTATTAATGGAGTAACTTAATTCCGTTCAATTCTCAAATTTCACATGCGAAGCATCACAATGCCTCATTCTCTCTTCAATGATTTTTTCGAACAATTTGATGTCTTCATAGTCTCCCTGTGCCGCCATAATTTCGTTGAGTTGCCTCTCGATATGAGTTTTTACAAAGCAAGAGTGAATATATTACATATTATTTATATGTTAGGAGCGAATACATTGCCTAATAGTTTGTGTATTTTCTTTCCACTGCACAAAATTTGGTTAGTTGGGGAAATTATAGGGATTTGTTGATTTTGACTTAATCTGTACTCGGCCTATGAAAGGAAACACATATTGCTAATAAATTTATCGTATTTTACTCTTTATAAATCAAGCATAATTGCAAATTATTTATGGCATCTGAGCACGAAATATTATTTATTAGTTTTTATTAATTCATTCCCAATTACCTATCATTTGAACGATTTTATTTTAACAAAAAAAAATTAAAACCCTTCAAATAAATTTTACTAAAACATAATTAACAAAGTTTTACTTTAGGCAGCCTAAACATTAGGCAGGCCCTAATATGCAATTAACATCAATCAAAATTTTGGGATAAATTTTTCTAAAATATGCTGGTAATTTTAGAGACCTACTGTGCAATTGTTGAAATCCTTTATAAATATAGGAATATTCCAGAATGCCCATTTATTTTCCGTCATTTTGCTGCTTCATTTATCAGAAACTGCCATCGAATTGCTCTTGTGCTGCCGTCGAACCGCTCCGGCGCCACCGAACATTTCTCCACCACCGCCGTGAACTGCTCAGATTCTTCTATTCCGCCAATGAGTCCCCTTCTTCGGCTAGTGATTCCTCTTCCTCTTTCTCTTCCGATGATTCAACAGTGATGATGATCGAACTTAGATGCAGTGTAGATCGAACCTCTCTGTCGCAGAAATCGAACTCATATGCAGCGCAACTTCTACTTTGGCGATGACAATCGACGCTTCTGTAGGTGACGATCTAAGCTTTTTGATGCCTCGGCCGACGGAGTGAGAAGAAAACATTACTGGAGCTAGCGAAGTGACAATGCTGAAGAGGTGGAAGCCGCGAAGTGTTGAACGCTGATCGATGGTGCTGAGCGAGTGCTGAGATGGTTTGGAGTGGTTTCTGAAATGAATTTTCCAACTTGATTTTGCATTACCATTTACAAAGTAATGTATAGGTGTTTACATATGAATGATACAATGAATCTGGACTAGTTCTAAATATAGACAAGATAAATCTTGATTAATTAGAAATTAATCAAGATCAATCACAATCAATCACAATCAATCAATCACAATCAATCACAATCAATCACGATCAATCACGATCTTCTATTGTCACACCCCCCCTCAAGCGAAGCGTCGGGTTGATTGAGACGCAAAGCTTGGACCTGAAGAAGTCAAACAATGCACGATTAAGCCCTTTGGTGAAAATGTCCGCAACTTGCAGCGAAGTGGAGACATGACCAACACGAAGTTTTCCAGCAGCCACCAATTCCCGTACAAAATGATAGTCAATATCAATATGCTTGGCCCGTTTGTGAGCAACAGGATTCTCAGCAAGAAAGATAGCACTGTTATTGTCACATAGAAGCAGAGGCGAGCCCTGCAGCGGAAACTGAAGATCGCGAAGAATATGCAACAACCAAACCACCTCCGAGGCTGTGTTAGCAAGAGCTCGATATTCGGATTCTGAGCTCGAGCGAGAGACTGTAGGTTGCTTCTTGGCACTCCACGAGACCAAGTTACCACCAAGAAAGACCGCATAGCCATAGGTGGACCGACGGGTCTCCAAGCAACACGCCCAATCAGCATCCGAATAAGCAATAACCTCTGAAATGTCACCAACTCCAAAGGTTAGACCACAATGTAACGTGCCCCGAACATATCGTAGGATCCTAGTGACAGCAGAAAAATGATCATCACGTGGATCCTGAAGAAACTGACTCACTGAATTAACCGCAAAGGGCAAGTCAGGTCGAGTAATGGTAAGGTACTGAAGGGCGCCAACAAGGGAACGATACAACTTAGGGTTGTGAAATGGTCCATTCGTACTGCTATGAAGCTGGGACAGCGGTAAGAACGGAGTAGAGATCGGAGAGAATCCAACATCCCAGCTCGCTGAAGAATATCCCTAGCATACTTGGCTTGGCCCAAGAACAGCCCTGTAGAGGTAGAGGTAACCTCTAAACCAAGAAAATAGCTGAGAGAACCCAAGTTCTTGATAGAAAATTCACGATCAGCACGGGCAATGAACTGCCGAATAGCAACACTGTTGTTCCCAGTGAGAATGATATCATCAACATAGAACAGAAGATAAAGAACAATAGTGCCCTGAGAGAAGACAAACAGTGAAGGATCTGAAAGACTGCCAACAAAATCCAACTGCCTGACGAACAAACTGAACCGGTCAAACCACGCCCTGGGTGCCTGTTTGAGTCCATAAATGGCCTTCCGTAAGCGACATACATGATGAGGGCGAGCAGGATCCTGATAACCAGCCGGCTGAGCCATGAAAACAGGAGTATCAAGAACACCATTAAGAAAGGCATTCTTGACGTCCAACTGATGTAAAGGCCACTTCCTCATGGTGGCAATGGCAAGGACAGTACAAACAGTGGCAGCCTTAATCACCGGACTGAAAGTATGATCAAAGTCAAACCCCGGTATCTGAGAATATCCTTAGGCCACCAGACGGGCCTTATAACAATCAATAGAGCCATCCTGACGGTACTTTAGTCGATAAATCCACTTAGAGCCAACAATATTAACATTCGGAGGACAAGGCACCAACTCCCACATCTGCTGACGGTGAAGAGCAGCCATTTCCTCATCCATAGAAGCAACCCATCTTAAATCTTTTGCCGCGGCTCGAAAATGACGTGGTTCCTTCTGCTCCAAAAGTTCTGCAACCAATCCTGTTGCCACAAAATCTGGGCCAAGATTACGGGCAACACATGTCCCATCCTGTAAACGAGTGGTCATGGGATGAGGACAGGGTACCCGAGGAGTCGGAGAAGCACTTCCAGAGGAACCGTCCGAGAAATTGGCCGATGCTGAACTAGAACTGATGCTGGAGAGGACAGTCGAACCACTAGAGGGATCAGTCAGTGTGATCAAAGAAGCAGGAGATCGTGGTGGTGTAACAACCATATCCTCAGCAGGGGCAATCATCGGTGCTGCAGTCACAGATGTGAACGAGGAATCTGGACACACCGAACAAGGAAAAGTCGATGAAGCCGAAATAGGATCAGGGATGGTGACAGACAAGTCTGAATCAGTGGGGTCAAAAAAAAGATGAAACATCCAGGGATGAAAACTGAACCTCCGAAGATACAGTGGAAAAGGGAAAGTGAGACTCATCAAATCGGGCATGTCGAGTCATGTAAGTACGTCTGGAGGTTGTATCCAAGCATTTGAACCCCTTATAATGTGTACTGTAGCCAATGAAGACACATGGAAGACTGCGAGGGGCAAGTTTGTGAGCTGCAGTCGGTCGAACATATGGAAACACACGACACCCGAAAGGATGAAAGTTTGAGTATTCCGGGGCCGACCAAATAGAACCTCAAAAGGAGAGATGTTATCAAGAACAGGAGTGGGTAAGCGGTTAATAGTGAAAACCGTAGCACTAAAGGCATCATCCCAGTATGAGATAGGTATGTGATAGTGGAGAAGCATGGAAAGCCCCATTTCCGTTATGTGTCGATACTTCCGTTCAGCCCTACCATTCTGCTCTGGAGTGTATGGGCATGACACCTGATGATGAATGCCACAAGCCCCAAAGTGTGACTGCAACCTGTTATTGATAAACTCGGTGCCACCATCGCTTTGAAAAACTTTGATGCGGGATGAAAATTGATTCTCCACGAATGCTTCAAATTGAAAATAGATGTCAACAAAGTCTGATTTACGACGAAGAGGATAAAACTAGGTGAATCGCGAGTAATCATCCATAAACACAGCATAATAAGCAAAACCACTTCCAGATAAGGCTGGAGAAGGCCCCCATAAATCACAATGAATTAAGTCAAGAACATGAGCAGCGCGCTTAGAATTCTCAACAAAAGACGATTTCTGACCCTTTGCCATAGCACAAGACTCACAAATACCAGGTTTAGGAAGCACAGAAGTAAGATATAAATAACCATTCTTGTTCAACAAAGAATGAGTGCTAGAGGACACATGTCCTAATCGAGCATGCCAAATCTCAAAAGATGCTCTATTATTGTTTTGTCTAACAAATGACAGAAGTGCTTCTTCACCACGGTCCAGCATATATAGGCCATCCTCAACGTGTCCCTGCCCCAGAATTTCCCTGGTGACCTTGTACTGAATGACAAAACACTGATCATCAAAGGTAATAATAACACACAGATCACGAGTAAGCTTGCTAATTGATAAGAGATTCTTAGTAATTGCAGGCACAAGCAGCACATCAGATAAATGTAAGGTAGAACTAATACGAGCATTACCAATACCAGCAATAGCAATAGATGCACCATTACCAACAGAGACAAGAGTGTTACCATTGTACGGAGTGACACTCGATAGATTGGAAGCAGAAGAGCTCATATGATTAGTCGCTCCTGAATCCATATACCAGTCAGGGATCGATGAAGCAACACTCGGGGAAGAAGCAATAGATGGCTGAGTGGGATATACTGAAGGAGCAGAATACTGAGGTGTTGCAAAACCTGGTGGTGTGGGAAGCGCCTGAAGCATCTGAGGAGCATATTGCGGATAGTGCTGAACAAGATGAGGCTGAACTGCCTGAGGAGCATGACTAACATAAGGCAAGCACTGCTGCTGAACATAAGGCTGAGGAGCCGAAGCCATAGGGCGAGGATTGGCCGAAGGACACTGACTAGCAATGTGACCGAAACCCTCACAGGTATAACATTGAATTGGAGACCCATATGCAGCAGATCTAGACCAGGACCCACGGCCAGAACCCTTCCAGGAGCCTCTGCCACCACGTCGGCCACCGGGACGGCCGTTTCCAGCCGTGCGTGGGGCCTATGCGCCATTGCCAGGTGCGGGTTCCGCCAGCGCGTGAGGCCACGCGCCGCCCACGGCTGGCTGCTGGTCTGAACTAGCTTCTCCCTGCTGCTGTACAGAAGCCACAAAAGCAATTGGACCAGAATTTACTTACCCCTGGACACTATTCAACTGTGTTTTCTCCACATTAACAATAAAAGATTCATATCCCTTAGCCTCATCAACCACAGTCATATAATCAGGAAGAGGCTTACAGGCAGCAATATGTGCACTAAAATGCTTAAAGTCAGCCCCCAAAGCATTAAGAAACCAAATCAATTTCTCACGATTACTAGCTGGTTCTCTCATGCCTAGATAACATAGTACTTGGAATGCTTTGGAATTTTTTATGTTTATGGCCTCGTGGTATATGCTATACTTAATGTATGTGAGGACAACTTTTTACACTGGTTATGAGAAATTACTGGTGCAATAATTAAAAATGCGGGAAAGATTTACATTTCTACACCGGTTACTATTAGAATCAGTGTAAGAATTGAACACACACCAGTATTTTCTTAATACCGGTGCCAAAAAAATTTATTATTGTAGAAATTTAGCGCTAAAACTATTAGTTTTTGCACCGGTACTATGATCGTACCGGTGCAGGACAAGAAAATATATGGGTTTTGGCTAAATATCCACATCGGTAACGGTTTTTACCGGTGTAATAAGCTACAAATGCACCGGTAAAGTCTAAATACCGGTGTAGAAAATCGCATTAAATGCTCATGTACTTCCTTTTTTAGTGGGTTAAAAATGGGATTGTTGGAAGAAGAGGTTCATTAATGGTATTTTTTGGTTGATGAAGGCATTGGATTATCCACAATGAAGACCCTTGAAGGTACCTTTTTTTTAATTACATTTATGGATATTAAGGATTTCATGTATGGTTTTGGTTAGTAGAGATATTTACATTTTGTGTTTGATGATTTGATGCTGACTGAGGTAGAATTGTAGATATTAGTTTGTGATTTGTTCTCGAGGTTGTTTTAGTTATAAGGCTATGACTTTTGATTCCTATAGTGTTGGACGTGTTAAGAATGTTGTAATTGTAATGTGGAATATTGGTGTTGGTGTATATTCTGCATTTATGATGTTGCATGATTAGCAAGTTATCAAGAAAAACTCTATTGTATTAAATGTGTTGAAGTTTTATTGTTGGACATTTATTGATATGTAGTGTTGTATCACGCCATCGAGAGGCATAAACATGTGTATGCCAATGTTAGTAGGGTGAATGAAGGATATATTATGTTCGTGGATGAGTTCTTGGAGCATGCTTTTAGTCAAGAGAAGAGAATATTATGTCCCCGTCGTGATTGTCGAAATTGAATTTGTACTAATAAGACATTCTGAGTCTCCATTTGTATAGTTGGGGATTTGCAAAAGATTATGTTGTGTGGACCTTTCATGGGGAAAAATCACCACCGAAAGTGAGAGTTAGTAGTGCGGGAGAGTGTTTTAGAGATTCTATTTTGGATGACATGTGTGAGAAGGTTGTTAATGAGATTAGAGGGAGGCCTGAGGTTTTGGCTAACTTCCTTAGTGAGAAGGATACACCATTGTATCCCGGTTGCAAGAAGAAAGACACGGTCATGTCGTGTTTGATGGAGTTGTTTAATTTGAAAGGTGTAGGGTCATGGAGTGATACTAGCATGAATAAATTGCTTAATTTTTTGAATTAAAAGCTTCCACCCAGTAACGGAGTTCTTGATAACCTTTATGAAGCAAAGAGAATTTTATGTTCGATGGGTGAGAGGTCATTGCCATGCCTCTCAAAGTTAATATTTATAATCCCTAAATGCTTACTATCTATAACTAAGTAGATATCGGCAAGTCAGGGTCGTCCACGAAGAAGGGGGATTTTCTTAAGCGTTTAAACACAAAAGGTTGCTATTTTGCTAGGAGTAGATATATATATATACACACACATATGAAAGCATGTAAATGGGGGGGGTTGCTTGGTGGTCCTAAGTTATGAAAGTTAAAAGACAAGACAACTAGCAAAGTCAAGAAACTATGCTAAATCATCAAACAAAACTAAGAAAAAGGGGTTTTAAAACTACAAAAGATAAATCCTTGGGGGCAATCGATATCCACTTCCAAACCTAATGTAGATCATTAAACCATTCACTCATTCTATCACATTTGTTACCTACCACATTAACATATATATCTAGCAATAATCACCACACATTATACACGAGAAGTTTTAAGTTCATGTTCTTAGATTTTCATGCAAA
Organism: Rubia yunnanensis; assembly: GCA_037428765.1. Lineage (NCBI taxonomy): Eukaryota > Viridiplantae > Streptophyta > Magnoliopsida > Gentianales > Rubiaceae > Rubia > Rubia yunnanensis. Next base: position 45,353,387 of record CM075065.1, read on the forward strand.
GGAGCTAAGAAATTCGTCACTTTCCCAACTTCCTAAAACTTAAATCGTGCAAACACTTCCTATTCTCAAACAACATGTGACATAAATGAAGTAACACATAGCATTAAGAACACATGAATGCTAAATAACAAAGGCTTCAAGAGTGAGCAAAACAATCTATGCACTACTTCCACTACTTGTGAAGATAAATCTTCTGTCCTTCTTAGATAGTAGTTTGCAAGAGTGAATTCAACATCTCTTGTCAAACCTCACCAATGACTCCCTTAGTACTAAGAGTATCTCACTGATGGCATTTACCACGAAGAATCTACAAGCTTGGCAACACTTATAAACACTACACCGTGTCTAAGCATTTAACTAATTCATGCATTTACACAAGATAAGTCAAGAATGATCGACATTCATAGACTTCTCTCATTTGCTACAAGCAACAAACATGACAACGAATTCGACATCATCACATTCATCTAGCAATTATCAACACATCAACACCATTAAGAAGCTCTAACTCATGCTCTTGGATTCCACATTAAAAGAGGAGATAATTAGCTACTTTTTCCCAGCCCTAACAAGTAATCATACAAGCAATTCATATACTAAAGCTTCCAACAACATCAAGATATATATATATATATATATATATATATATATGGTTCTTACTACATATAAATGGAAGCTTCAATCCGTTGCTCCCAAGATAAAACTAAGCTAGATAATTAAAAGACATGATTAACCTACAAAAACTAAGAAAAGAAAGAAAGAAAAACAAGGGTTCGAACCTAGAAAAATGCAAGGAGGCTGGATGTGTGTTCTTGAAGAGGAGAGGATAAGGTGAGTATATATAGTACAAAAAAAGCAAGAAGAATTTCTGGCCATACGTCCGTCGTGAGTCGCGACGGGCTCGTGACGACCTCGCGATGGTGCCTAATTCCAGCATTTTGATTTCTTTCTTCTTCTTGTTTCATGTCCTCCTCTTTGCTTCACTTTTCTTCAATTCTTTAAGTCTTCAAAATCTCAAATACAAGTCTTCAAATCTTCAAAAGTATTCTTCAAAGTCTTCAAAGTCTTCAAACAAATTAGTTTGTCGCACAAAATTCTCTAGAAAAAGTAATAAAAGCGTAAAATTCTCATTCAACCCTCCTTAGAGAATTTCAATGCAAAATTAAACATTTAGAGCACAAAAGTGTACAAAAGTGAATCCTAAAATTCCTAATATAACCGTATAAAATGGGCACATCAATGGGATTGGAGTATGAAAAGATACATGCTTGTCCGAACGATTGTGACCTATATATGGGTTACCTTAAGGATAAGATTGTTTATCTAGTATGCAATGTGTCGCACTATAAGAAGAAGAGAAATGTGGCTGTCGGTGGAGAGTGTGTTGGGCCGATGAGGAGGCGGGTGCTCGCCAAATGTATGTGGTATCATCCCATTATTTCGAGGTTGAGAATTTTGTTTAAGAATGAAATGATGCAAAGAATTTGACATGGTGTGTTGATAGAGGAGATTGTAAAGATGATGATATAATTTCACACCTGGCTGACGCAGACCTGTGGAAGAAATTTGATAGAATATATCCCCACTTTACATCCGAACCTAGAAATTTGAGATTTGCTTTGTGTACTGATGGTATGAACCCATTTGGGAATATTTCCTCGAAACATAGTTCGTGATTGGTTATGCTTGTAATTTACAATCTCCCTCGTAAAAGTGCATGAAGAGAAAATATGTGCGGATGTCTATCGTGATTTCAGGCCTAAAACAACCTGGAAATGACATAGAAACTTATCTTACCCCTATGAAAGAATATGTGAAGGAGCTTTGGTTGGTAGGCACCTTAATGTTTGATGGTTGTAGTGGTCAAGAGTTTACATTGAGGGCGATGCTTTTTTGTACCATAAATGATTTCCCAGCATATAGTAACCTTTTCGGGTATGTGGTCAAGGGTTGCAAGACTTGCCCAGTTTTTGAGGATGAGATATATTACCATCAGTTGAGGAATGGGTGAAAGACTGTTTATTTGGGTCACCGTAAATTCCTGCCTGTAGGTCACAATTTGCGGGTAAATGCGGTTGCATTCATTGGTGGGAAGGAGATGAGAAAGGTACCTAAACCTTTGACTAGTATAGCTATTCACAACAAGGTGAACAAATTGAATGTTGTTCTTGGTAAGAAGTTATCAAAGGGTGGTGGGGCTGTAGACAGACCGTGGAAGAAACAATTAATTTTCTTTGATTTGCCATACTGGGAAAATTTGGAGGTTTACCATTATTTGGATGTCATGCATATCAAACACAACATTTGTGAGAGTCTAATTGGGTAGCTTGAATGCGAGGAAAGATTTAGTGGACCTTGGTATACAATTGGATCTGGCACAAGAGGTAAGAGGGAAGCGAACGTACCTGCCCTCCCCCTCCCTCCCTGAAGCTCTTTATAATCTATCAGTTGCTGAGAGAAGGCCGCTATGTGAGAGCATCCAAGGAATGAAGGTACCTTCCGATTACTTCTCTAATTTTAGTCGGTTTGTGAATGATGAGTTACATCTTAATGCTTTGAAATCACACGATTGTCATGTCCATATGAAACAACTTTTGCCCGTAGCAATATAGAGTGTTGGGAAGAGGAAGTTAGATTTTCAGTAATGCGCTTGTGTTTCTTCTTCAACTCGATATGCGGGAAAAATATTAGCAGGCAACAACTAGATGAACTGGATCGAGAGGCTGCTATTGTACTATGCCATTTGGAGAAGTATTTTCCCCCATCATTCTTTGACATCATAGTGCACCTAGTGGTACACTTGGTTAGGTAGATACTTATGTGCAGGCCTATCGGAATGCATTGGATGTACCCCTTTGAGCATCACATGGCTATTTTCAAGGGTTAATGTTCATAATTGTAGTCGGCCCAATGCCTTCATTGTTATGAGGTACATCACTGAGGAGATTATCAAGTATTGTACAGCAAACTTGGTTGGAAGAAGAGCAGTTGGTGTTCCTGGTAGATGCCATTGTGGAAGGCAGGATGGAATTTCACATTCCAAGGGTACGCTTCATACACCCTAACACGCTAAGTTGATAATTATTCACCTGTATGTATTGAATAATAGTAGCGAGACTGTAACATATGCTGAAGAGCATGTTTCCATGTTGGAAGAGATTCATCAAGGCTGGCCCCCGAATAAAATTCAGGTCGAGCATTCTTCAAGGTTTGTTAACTGGTTTTACAATCATTTTAATATTGATGGGATGCCCAGTAACCTACGGGTATTTGCAAGGACGAGAAGAGCACCACTCAAAATAGCAGTGTATATATTCAATCTAAATCCATGCAGCAGGAAAGCAAGAGAGATAAACATTCACTTGTTGCTATGATGCCTTTCTATGAGGCAATTGAGGAAATTTGGGAGTTGGATTATGTAGATTTCAAGGCTGATGTCTTCAAGTGTCGTTCGGTAAAACATGGTTCCAGTGTTATTGTTGAGAATCCCATATGAGTCAAAATGGTCGACTTGAATCATGTATAATATGATGTGCCCATTTTATACGGTTATATTAGGACTTTTAAGATTCACTTTTGTATACTTTTGTGCTCTAAATGTGACAATTTGCATTGAAATTCTCTAAGGAGGGTTAAAAATGACTTTTACGCTTTTATTACTTTTCTAGAGAATTTTGTGTGACAAGGTAATTTGTTTGATGACTTTGAAGACTTTGAAGAATACCTTTGAAGATTTGAAGATTTGAAGACTTGTATTTGAGCGGTTGAAGATTTGAAGAATTGAAGAAGTGAAGAGAAGAGGAGGATAGGAAACAAAAAGGAGAAAAAAGAAATGGTGCTCGACTTAGAGTCTGTCGCGGGGTCATCGCGAGCATGTTGCGACTCACAATGAATGAGTGGTCTGAAACCATCCTTGCTTTTTGTACTATAAATACTCACCTTATCCTCTCATTTTCATCAGCTTTTACACCTTCTGCTTCCTGCATTTTTGTGAGTTCAAACCCTAGTTTTTCTTTCTTTCTTTTGTTAGTTTTCTATAGGTTAATCATGTCTTCGTATTATCTAGCTTAGTTTTATCTGGGGAGAAATGGATTGAAGATTCCATTTCTATGTAGTAAGAACCATATATATATATATATATATATATATATATATATATATCTATTTGGTGTTTTTTCTATTGTGCATTTATTGAGCTTTGAATGTCAATTGTTAATGGCATTGATGTTCTTGGAAGCTTGAGTAGATGTATTGCTTGTATGATTACTTGTTAGGGTTGTGAGAAAGTAGCTAATTCTCCTTTCTTTTAATGTGGAATCCAAGAGCATGAGTTAGAGCTTCTTAACTGATGTTGGTGTGTTGATAATTACTAGACGAATGTGATGATGTCAAACTCGTTGCCATGTTAGTTTTAGGTAGCAAATGAGAGAGGTCTATGAACGTCGATCGTTCTTGACTAATCTTGTATAAATGCATGAATTGGTTAAATGCTTAGACACGGTGTAGTGTTTATAAGTGTGGCCAAGCTTGTTGGTCCTTTGTCCTGAATACCATCAATGGGATACTCTTAGTACTAAGGGAGTCATTCGTGAGGTTTGACAAGAGATGTCGACTTACTCTTGCAAACTACTATCTAAGAAGGATAGAAAATTCATCTTCACAACAAGTAGTTGAAGTATTGAATAGATTGTTTCACTCGTTCTTGAATCCTTTGTTATTTAGCATTCATGAGTTCTTAATGCTATGTGTCACTTCATTTATGCCATGGGTTTTTTGAGAATAGGAAGTTTTTGTATGACTTAAGTTTTAGGGAGTTAGGAAAGTGACGAATTCCTTTGCTCCTTTGTATGAAAATCTAAGAACATGAACTTATAACTTCTTGTGCATAATGTGTTGTGATTCTTGCTAGATAAGTATGTTAATGTGGTTTGTTCTCAGATTTATCCTATAGATGCAATGAAAGGTTGTACCTTGAACGTGGTTTATTCTAGGTTTAGCCTAATGAATGATATGTTTGGTTAAATGGATATGTCTTTGGTAGAAGGCTTGTTGTTGTCAAATCTATGGTCCTTTGTTTATAATGCCGTTGATGAAATACCTCTATGGTCGTTGTTTGTATAAGGTGATCATCAACAAAGTTTGTACATGGTCATTGTTTGTCTTTGGAAACTACTCTTAAGAAGGAATGAATGCTGATCTTCCATTGGCATTCCCCATAGGTAACAAATGTGATAGGATGAGTGAATGGTTCAATGATCTACATTTGTTTTGGAAGTGGATATCAATTGCCCCCCAAGGTTTTGTATTTTGTAGTTTTAAAACCCTTTTTTTCTTAGTTTTGTTTGATGATTAGCATAGTTACTTAACTTTGCAAGCTATCTTGTCTTTTAATTTTCATAACATAGGACAACCAACCAACCAACCCCTCCCCCCCCATTTACATGCTTTTATATGTATGCATATATATCTACTCATGGCCTAATATCAACCATTTGTGCTTAAACGCTTTAGAAAATCCCCCTTCTTCGTGACCACCCTGACTTGCCGTTATCTGCTTAGTTGTAGATAGTAAGAAAAAAAGGCTTATAAATATTAACTTTGAGAGGTATGGCGAGGACCTCCCAAATTTTGGCACCGCTGCCAGGGAAGAGGCGTTTATTTTCAAGTGCTTAGTTGTATTTGGTTGCGTATTAGCTAGTTGTTTTTATTTTCCACTCTTTTGTGGTTGTTTTTGTTCGGAGTAGGTATTTCTTAAGTTCTTGGTAAATTTTTATCGAGAATCTTTGCAATATGATTTCGGACTTTTGAAAACTAAAATAAAAAAATTATGGAGCATCTCACCTTGAAGGAACTCATGATGAGAAGATAGGCTCAACAAGCAAGGTTTTGTAGGATGTGTCTTTTCGGCCACCCTACCGAGTCTTGCTATTTGTTGTGGGAAGAGCAATATAGGGGGGAAAGAACACTTGGGTTCCAAAACCAAGGGTATTATGAAGAGTGCTACCAAGAAGTAGGAGATGTTGGTTTTCAAGGGCAAAAGAATGGTATCCATACCACAATTATTACAATTTGGAATGGAGTGGTAATCCAGATTGGTGGTATGAAAATGAGCCAGAAAACCAACAATACGAGAAAGATAGTTTGCCATCACCACCTTATACCATACCCCAAAACTAAGCCCAACAAGGAAGTTCAAGTTTGACATGTGAGGAAGTCATGAATACAATAGAAAACTTGAACAACTTTGCTAGAGAAGAACCGGACACCCGGCCCTCCTCTACTATTGAGGGTATTGAGGGCCATGCGAGGAGTATATTAGAAGTGTTGGCCAAAATGGAAGCTCGTGATTCTGAAAATACACCATCCCAAATCAAACTCGAGGATTCGGTGAGTGAGTTCACCATGGGAAATGATTTTGAGTTCAAAAGGGATGAGGAGTTGGTTGTTGAGGATGAAAAAATCGAGGAAGAGGTGATCGTGCTACATCCATTAGCATCGTCACCCCTTCCCCCACCTAGTGAACTAACTCTACCATTTTTGGAAGTTTTGAGGGAGACAAGAGAGGAGCCAAAACATTACCCTAAGCCTCGTAACCACCCAATTCCCTTTAAACCATCTCTACCTCAACAAGACTTTCCTGTTGAAAGTTTCATACCCCCACCTCTCCACTTTTGGATACTTATGGTGAAGGGGTTCAAGCCTTCACCATATGGATAACATTAGGGTCATGCCAATGACCTTAAAAATACAAAGTTTTTTCGTACCAACAACGTAAATAAACTCAGCCTTTTATTTTTGTTTTTGTTGTTTAGTTTTTGTTATTTTGTCTTGTTCTTCTTACAGTGTGTTTTCCTGTGATTTAGTAGCAAAGTGAAGTGCATTGCATTGAAAGAGATGAAGGAATGAGATCCATGAGAAAGGGAAGAAAGCTTGGAATGTTGGTAAAGATTGAATTCTTTCTAAGTGCAGGGAGGCCTTGACATCGCAAGTTGCGAGAGCCTCGTGATGACATCGAGAAGGACCATCACGAGTCACGATGTGATCAGTGGTTTTTGTGCTAAAATTAACCTCCCAGCCACCACTTTCCACAAGTCGCGATGAGCCATCGTGAGTCGCAACCAATAGGTCTTCAAGATAGCATCCCCTCGAGACCTCGAGTCAAACCGGACCAAAAAAGCAATTGGTCCTCGAGGCCACCTGCCCTCGAATCAAGCTGAAACCTTTGAGACTTTATTCCCTCAAGACCTCAGGTCCTTGAGACTTCCATCCTTTGACTCGAGTTGAAGCCCTTGAGACATCATCCCCTCGAGACCGGCCCTCTAGATATCATCCCCTCGAGACCTCAAGGTAGGTAGCCTCGACTCGAGCTGAACCTGATAGTCCATCACCCTCTCGAGGCCAGCCCTCAAGGCTAGTTCTCGAGACATCATTCCCTTGAGACCTCTAGGCCACAAAGTTCTCGGCTCGAGAAAAACCTAAAAGACCATCATCCCTCAAGACCATTATTCCTCGAGTCGAGTTAAAACCCTCGAGACCATTATTCATCGAGTCAAGGTGAAACCCTCGATGCATCAGCCACTCGAGACTCCATGTCCTCGAGGCCACAAGCTCCCAATTCGAGCTGAGCCCAATAGTGAAACCCTCGAGCACCTCTGGTCCTCGAGGATGCAATCCCTCGACTCGAGCTGAAGCCCTCGAGACCTTGAGTCATCGAGGCTGCAAAACTCAACCCGATCTGAAGCCCTCGAGACCTTGAGTCCTTAAGGCCACAAACCTCAACTCGAGCTGAAGCCCTCGAGACCTTGAGTCCTCGAGGCCGCAATCCTCGACTCGAGCTAATGCCCTCAAGACCTTGAGTCCTCAAAGCTGCAAACCTCGACTTGAGCTGAAGCTCTCGAGACCTTGAGTCCTCAAGGCAACAAACTTCAACTCAAGCTGAGCTTAAAAGTGAAACCCTCGAGACCTCCGGTCCTCGAGGATGCAAACCTCGACTCGAGATGAAGTCCTCAAAACCTTGGGTCCTCAAGGCTGCATTCCCTCGATTTGAGCTGAGCCCAACAGTGCAAGTCCTCAAGACCTCGTGTTCTCAAGGCCACAACCCCTCAACACGTGCTGAAGCCTTCGAGACCTCCGATCTTCGAGGCTACAATCCCTTGTCTCGAGCTGAAGCCCTCGAGGCCATGCATCGCGAGTCGTGACCAGTGCTGTTGTGATTCGGGATTAGAAATCCAACTTTTCAACTGAGCTTAAAAAATGCATAATCCTTTCCTGCTTCTCCAAATACTCCCAAGAACCACCACACATGCACTCATTCCTCCACCATCTTACATATATTGACATATGAAAATTCTTGCATCTTTATAGTATCTTTGTTGATTGTAGTATGCCGACTACATCATTGAGTCTTTAAGTGCTATATTCTATAATGATGATTGGATATGTGTTGATATATGTTGGATATTTTTATTGGACTATCTTATAGTGTTGATTGCATGATGGATTGGTTGTTCTTTGATAATACTATGGTTATTAACTCTTGATGCTAAACCTAGTATTACAAATCCTTATGTACGTGTGAGTTTGATGTTGTTCTTTGTGGTGTTATTCTTGATCAAATGGTGCCAAGGAGACAACTTTTTGCTCAAGGGGTGAGTTCTATAGCACTTTTGCTCCCCCTTCCGACTTCGAAACCAATTTTGGGACCAATTCTATACAAGTACATTGGATTGTGCCATATCATCGGCGACTATGCAGAGAAACGTGTGTCACTCTACCTCTTGCCTTGAGTTTCATTATTCTTGACTTACATTTTTACATTGAGGGCAATGTAATGTTTTAAGTGCGGGGAGGGGTCAGAGGACTCACATGCATGCTAGCTTCATTTGGAATTCTTTTTGCTACTTTTGATTGGAAAAACATGAGAGAGAAAAAATAGAAAATTGAAAATTTTGAAAAAATAGAAAATAAAAGAGAAAAAAACATAACTAAAAAGAATCCCGCTAAGTTGAAAACCTGATAGGGCAACTTAGGCAGCATTGGGGGCTCGGATAGGTCGAAAACCCAAAAGGGTGGCCTATGCAAAAATGAGAGGCTAAAATGTGTGGAAAAAGGTGAGATGTGAGCCAAAGAAACATGATGTGTGGCTAGGATGAAAACCCGAAAGGGCTCTTAGGTAAAATGAGAGAAAAAGAGAGAAAAGGAAAATGCTATGATTTCACTCATTTGCCGGCGTTGGAGTCATAAGGTTGCGGTTGTCATACGGATGGATCAGGTAGCTCAACATCTAGTGACCTCTTGGGATTGGGTAACTTAGCGGGTTAGGAAACAAATTATGGTTATGAAATTCTTAACCCTTTTATACTTCGTTTTGGTTGATATATTGGCATTAGGTGAAGTATGTGTTTAAACCTCCTCTATGGTTTTGACTTCATTTTGTGTCATTGGATTTTGGCTGCAATATTGGTATGAAGTGAAGTATGTGCTTGAACCTCCTAAATGGTTTTAACTTTATTTTGTGCCATTGGACTTTGGGAATATCAATTTGGGACTTTAAAACGTTTTTATGGGTAGTGAATTGATAAGTGGTAGGTTTGGTTAGATTTAGGAATTGGGGTTGTGTGTGTGAAAAAATTCTCATTTGAGCTTCGATTTTGGGATTTATGATATTGAGAATGTTTGTGAGGTTTTCATTGGGGGAATATTAGCTTAGGATATGGACATATCAATTCCTTCATGTGCTTAAATCTTTTCTTACTCGAGGGCGAGTAAGATTTAAGTGAGGGGAGGTTTGATGTGCCCATTTTATACGGTTATATTAGGCCTCTTAGGATTCACTTTTGTATACTTTTGTGCTCTAAATGTGACATTTTACCTTGAAATTCTCTAAGGAGGGTTAAAAGCGACTTTTGCACTTTTATTACTTTCCTAGAGAATTTTGTGTGACAAGGTAATTTGTTTGAAGACTTTGAAGAATACCTTTGAAGATTTGAAGAATTGTATTTGAGCTGTTGAAGATTTGAAGAATTGAATAAGTGAAGAGAAGAGGAGGATAGGAAACAAAAAGGAGAGAGAAGAAATGGTGCTGGACTTGGAGTGGTCTGAAACTCTCCTTGCTTTTTGTACTATAAATACTCACCTTATCCACTCCTCTTCATCAGCTTTTACACCTTCTTCTTCCTGCATTTTTGTGGGTTCAAACCCTAGTTGTTCTTTCTTTCTTTTCTTAGTTTTTTGTAGGTTAATCATGTCGTTGTATTATCTAGCTTAGTTTTATCTTGGGAGCAAAGGATTGAAGTTTCCATTTCTATGTAGTAAGAACCATATATATATATATATTTGGTGCTTTTTCTATTGTGCATTTATTGAGCTTTGAATGTGAATTGTTAATGGCATTGATGTTGTTGGAAGCTTGAGTATATGAATTTCTTGTATGATTACTTGTTAGGGTTGGGAGAAAGTAGCTAATTCTCCCCTCTTATAATGTGGAATCCAAGAGCATGAGTTAGAGCTTCTTAATGGTGTGTTGATAATTTCTAGATGAATGTGATGACGTCGAACTCATTGCCATGTTTTGTTTTAGGTAGAAAATGAGAGAGGTCTACGAACGTCGATCGTTCTTGACTAATCTTGTGTAAATGCATGAATTGGTTAAATGCTTAGACACGGTGTAGTGTTTATAAGTGTTGACAAGCTTGTTGGTCCTTTTTGCTAAATGCCATGAATGGGATACTCTTAGTACTAAGGGAGTCATTGGTGAGGTTTGACAAGAGATGTTGAATTCACTCTTGCAAACTACTATCTGAGAAGGATAGAAGATTCATCTTCACAACAAGTAGTTGAAGTATTGAATAGATTGTTTCACTCGTTCTTGAAGCCTTTGTTATTTAGCATTCATGAGTTCTTAATGCTATGTGTCACTTCATTTATGCCATGGGTTGTTTGAGAATAGGAAGTGTTTGTATGACTTAAGTGTTAGGGAGTTAGGAATGTGACGAATTCCTTTGCTTCTTTGCATGAAAAGCTAAGAACATGAACTTAGAACTTCTTGTGCATAATGTGTTGTAATTCTTGCTAGATAAGTATGTTCATATGGTTTGTTCTCACATTTATCGTATAGATGCAATGAAAGGTTGAACCTTGAATGTGGTTTGTTCTAGGTTTAGCCTAATGAAGGCTATGTTTGGTTAAATGACTATGCCTTTGGTAGAAGGCTTGTTGTTATCAAATCTATGGTCCTTCGTTTATAATGCCATTGATGAAATACCTCTATGGTCGCTGTTTGTCTAGGGTGATCATCAACGAGGTTTGCAAATGGTCATTGTTTGTCTTTGCAAACTACTCTTAGAAGGAATGAATGTTGATATTCAATTGGCATTCCCCATAGGTAACAAATGTGACAGGATGAGTGAATGGTTCAATGATCTACATTTGGTTTGGAAGTGGATATCAATTGCCCCTAAGGTTTTATCTTTTGTAGTTTTAAAACCCTTTTTTTTCTTAGTTTTGTTTGATGATTAGCATAGTTACTTAACTTTGCTAGCTATCTTGTCTTTTAATTTTCATAACTTAGGACAACCAACAACCAACCCCCCCCCCATTTACATGCTTTTATATGTATTTATAAATCTACTTCTAGCCTACTATCAGCCATTTTTTCTTAAATGCTTGAGAAAATCCCCCTTCTTCGTGGATTACCCTGACTTGCCGCTATCTGCTTAGTTGTAGATAGTAAGAAAAAAGGGCTTATAGATATTAACTTTGAGAGGTACGACGACCACCTCCCAGAATATGAAGATGACAAGTTCATCTTAGCTACCTAGGCATGACGGGTTTTTTACTTCAAAGACCCTTCAAATGAGATGGGCCCTGTAGTGTGTTGCATGGGAAGAAGTTTTACTTTGATGAGGAGATTGATCATTCCGCCATAACTGATAGTCTTGAGTTTCCATCAGTATTTCTTGGTTTGAAAGATGTTGGGGGACCCGTTGTTTGAAGGCGTTCTCATGGAAATAGGTTGTGGGTTGATGAGAGAGGTGAAATAGTAGGTGGGGATAATGTCTTGAAGCGGGAGCGATAGATCGACCGTTTTGACCATTGTTTTTGTGATCTATGATTTCAATGGAGTGCTTATGAATTGAATTGTTGAAAATATGTTTAAATTTTAATTCAATTTTCTAGTAGGTGTTGGTTTTTTACACCGCTAAAGATGAAATTACCAATGTAGAAAAACAGGGGAGGTACTATGTTTTGTACTTACGCATCGGTAATCCTACCGGTGCACGGTAGTTAGAATATTTTTAGATTTTTTCTCTCAAGTCTGACATTGTTAATTTTTTTTTCATTTCAAGAAGTCTAGCGCAGATGTTTTTTTTTAAAAAATTTCACCGGTAATTGTACCGAGCTGGGTACTTAGATTTTTTTATAAAAAATTTACTTTAGAGTCTGATTAATTTTTTTTATTTAGAGCAACCGGATACAGCTGCTTTAGGACACATTTTACACCCGTATATGTATTATGCTGGTGTGTAAAAAAAGGGTTCCATTTTTTAAAACCCTCCCAGTACCCCATTTTCACATTACCAAATTTATATCTCTCATAATACCATCACCATCACTACCCATTTTGTTGAAATCTTACGTAGGTTGGCATATAATAAGGTAAACCACTTCAATGCCTCTATGGTATGATTAATTTGCAATTGCATATGTAATAGAATCATTGAGAATGTGACATAATGAATAGTTTGACTTGAATGTAAGGTGTTTGATGAAATGCTTCAATATGTTCTTTAGGAAATATCTCCCAAATCCAATTTGAAAAGGATACGCCATTCACCATTCCAATCATTGCTGAAAGTAAAATCGCACACCTACCCGGAGGTACCTTCGTGTCTGAGGAGGCTAGGTTGGTCCATGAATTTTACAAAGGACGCCGTCATCACATAGATAGAGGAATAGAAGCATCTCCCCCATTCGAACAAACTATCCAGAAGCTTGGGTGGGAAAACATTTGTGAGACTCCGCAACCATTCAACCTTACCATTGTAAGTGAGTTCTATACAAACTTGAAGTGCGGGCCGAGCTACGATCACATGTATTGTAGAGGTAAAAATGTCCCTGTCACACCTAAACCTATCAATGGCTTGTTTGGGTTGCCCAATGTTCCAAACGATGAGGACGAGTTTCTCGCACTCTATTTTCTAGGTGATGACGGCTATATTCTACAACAACCAATTGAGAAGGAGATCGTTAGAATAGTAACTAGGGCAGGTACAGACATAGATATGTTGGTCAAACCAGGTTGGAACAAAATACCTAAGAAAATTCTAACTCTGGAAATGAATAGGTGGTACCACTTTGTGGCATCTAGAATCCATCCATTAATTGTGAACACATAAGTTCACAAACTTTGCCTCACATTCTTGTATGCAATAAAGAGGGAGCTTCAATGGAATGTTGGCCATCAAATTTGTCCTATCATACAAAGGGAACTGAATCAGATGGGATCTTATGCCTACTGCAGTATCATCTCTGCGCTTTGTTCAAGAGCGGGAGTTAGTGCCCATGCACATGACGTTTATGGCCAACCAATGGGTAAGATTTTCATGGACTCTTTCTATAGATAGACATCTGACACATCTGTCGCAACTATTGATTCAAGATTTGCTGTATTGGAGGTCGGTGTAGAAAACCTACTTGAAGCATCCAAATACCAAAGATCCTGGCAGGAACATATAGCCAAGGTTATGACGTGTCAATTTCCTAACATTGTGGAAGCAGTCGGAAATTTTCCAACCTTCCGTGAAGGAAATGTCAAGGACATAGACATTGGCACAAGTACCTGTGATGGTGATGCAACAGGACCAACTGACGGGGTAGAACCATTTTCTCGTTATTATTCATAGAAAACTTGTATTAGCAGTTATGAAGAGTATATTATTTACTAAACTTTGCTTGCATTGCACTTAGAAAGTTTGACATTCTTACTTTTTAAAACATGCACGATGATGAATCGAATAAAAAATTTATACGCCACGTTTATTGAAATATTTTCAGACAAATACACTCATGAAGACCAAAAACATAGGCCGAACATAGTTGACCTATGTTTTAACTTCAGAACCACCAAATTTTGTGCACTATATTCCAAGAATGGTTAGAATTGCAAATAATTGTAGCATTGGGAGCTATGGAGGTTCCCCAAGTAAATATTTGGGCAATAGTACTATTATGGAAAATATAGTGCAAACATTCACTGTTGGTTATACAAGGCCTTTCGTCCACCAGTAGGGTTTACAAATGCATTAACATAATCATTATGTATTGAACTGCATGTATGTGGAGCCAAGTTTATATTCCGAGCCTTCCAAGATTCTTGGAGGGACTAAATTACAAAAAGTAAAAAGTTTACTCGAAAATCTAAATTGCAATCCGATTGAACCGGATGGTCAACCAAAAAACCCTTTTGTATTTCCAAGTAAAAAATACAGGGAAACGAACTGGTCCGGACTCCGTATTTAGTTTCGAAGAAGTTCGGATTACATATAGAAACATTGAAGTAAACCCTTACCATTTACTCTGCAACACCTACTAGCATTTCAGGATGAATCACCACCAGGGCATAAATATGTTTCAATTATGTTTTATGTCCGGAATATTCAATTTGATAATTTATATAGTTTCCTAACAAGTTGTAATCCCATGTCATAATTTGGGGGACCTAATTGCAATAAATGCATACAATCAATTTTATGAGTTCTTCAGTACTGTTGAGGTACATAAATATTACTTATTCAATCTGGAGCATCCTAAAATTCCAATTGGGTGAGTGGAAAAGTGTTTGAAGGGGTCGAACGAAATGTTTGGGGTCAATATGAAAATTTTATGAAATCAAACAATGCTTAGAAACGTCACCGTACTAGGCCCATGAGTGGTTGATATTTGCATGAAACAACTAGTTCAATGTCTATTCACAATAATTGAATGCCAGTTTGATTAATTTGGGTTGTTTGAAAAAGGCACGGGAGGAAAATGCAACAAGTGGGAATTTAAACAACTACTAATCTTTTTTTAACACCAGTAATATTGGAGAAGTACCAGTGTATGTGTTCAATTTTTTGGTGCGCATTTCAAAATTTTCAATTGCTTTGATTTTCAATGGGGCACGAAACATTTTACCTCGGTAATTTATGATTTGCACCGGTAAATATACCAGTGCTAATCAATTAGTCTAAAATTTTAAAAGTTCTTCTTGGGTTAGACATTTTTTTCCAAAAAAAATATTTAAAGCAGCTGCATGTAGCTGATTTTTGTGCATTATTACACCGGTATTTGCATTTTATACAATAGTACTAGATACCGGTGCACAACAGTTAGCCTAAATTTTTATGTGTTCCTCTTGGGTCAAAGGACAATTCATTTAAAGCAGCTGCGCACAGCTATTTGTTTTTCATTTCTACACTGGTATATGTACCGGTGCTGGACAGTTAGCCAAAATACGTTCCCGTTTTCACTAATTTTACATTGGTATTGTATATATTATCGGTGTAGAAAATGTTTCTTATGAATCCAAAACCGTTTCTCAATTCTCCCACAACTCCCACAACCCCTCCTATTCTCATCAAACACCTTGAAATTCTCTTTCAAAACTGCCATCCACCACTCCAACCATTCAATCCACACTTTATTGAACTACCATAACTCCTCATACCCCATTGTAAATCCTCATCTCCCATTGTATCCCTATAAAGTGTGGAGTAACACAAGAGAATCAACAAAAATGAGAGAGGAACTTGGCGAGAGAAGAAAGTACTTAAAAATCCGTTCTCGGCGAGTTTGAAAAAAGGGAGTAGCAATAAAAACTTTCCACTGGTGAAGGTAAGTGTTGGGGCTTATGTTATAATGGGTTACCATGGCAATTTCCCTTAAAAAAATCATTCCATCCCTCACACACAGTACATGTTCGTTCAATTGCCTCTATGAACTAAAACATGTAAATTGACAAAAAGTTGAAAGGGTAACTTGAGTGGTATGTTTATACAGTTGTGGGGAGTAAAGGTTTTTCATTTTTTGTGGATGAGTGATGTAGTTCTATAGTTTTTTGTTGGTGAGGATGTTGATAGTCACATTAGGGGTGAGTGAGAATTGCTTGGTTGTATGCCTATTTTATTATTCAAAGATATTGGTATTGTATTATATCAACTTTTATAAGGTTCCATTTCATTCTATATCAAGTTCCATGCCTTAATTGTTCATGTTCTATGCCGTGTTATATAAACCTTTATGCCTTACATAATATAGTTTCATGTATGAATTGTTCAATTTCTATGCTTTGTTTTGCTTACAATTTTTATGAACTAGTTGATCAAGTGCTACGCCTTGTTCTATCAATGTTTATCTTTAAGTACCATTATTGTGTGTACTGTTATGAATTGAGAGTTTTCAATTCTACTGTTGTAGATGCCGCCGAAGAAGGGGAAATTCAATACGAAGAGAAAGCACCCAGTTACAAATAATGAGGAGGAGGTGAAAGATGTGGTCGATGAGGAGGTGGATGTGGCAGACCAAGAACTACCACCAAAAATGATCCCGTTGTAGATAAAATTTGAGTAAGATGCAACACAAACAAATGCCCCGTCTAGTGAAGAGAAGGAAGAAACTGCGGAACAGGGTGATATCATTGTAGGAGATGTTTAAGGAGTGGATGTCAGTAACAGTTAGCCAAAACACCAATTCGCAAGGGAAGGGGAAAGTGCACCATTAAAGGAAGGCCAACTGTTAATGAAGCGGACGACGACTTGACAAAAGATAGAGGGAAAATTTGAGAAGGATGGGATAAGTTTGAGGTAAAAAATTATCTAAGGGGGAAAGGAACTAGCACGTGACATTCTGTGATAGTGGCAAAGCATAACACTCCAACTCCTATTGGGTTTGAGTTCCATGGTAATCAAGCAGTATGCATTAAGAATTTGTCAGTGTGGCACGCTTATGGCAATTTTTCTTTCCGGCACCGTATCAGATTTGGCGCATGTAAACATTGGAGCGAAGTCCCTGAAGATGTTAAGGAAGAGGCATTGAAGGATGTTCTGGTAAGACTCTCGAAAATTGTAATTTAAAATTTTTATTCATGGTAAACTCTTAGTGAAGACGTGATTAATGGCATGCTTTTTCATATGATACATTCTAGGAGAGCTTCACAATTGAAACACTTGTGATAGACGGGCAACTAAAAATACTTAAGAATGAGGTTACAGAGAGGGGAAAAAACCAACTTATGAATTGGAAGACAAAGGTGGCAAATAGCTTTATTCATGGTGTGGAAAAAGGTATCTATAAAATAGGAATACTGGCATGGGAGAAGTATAAGTGGATGGATGAAGACGAATGACACTTGTTTGAAAAGTGGCACCGGCATCCAAATTTTTTGGTATGATGAAAAAATTAATGCTTTTCAACAGCCACGTTTCCCAAAAATTCTATTCAACTAAATTTTCATTTATAACAATAACATAGGCTCGGGGTGACAAATATTGAACACAACAAGGGCAGGGATTACACGCACCACACGGGCAGAAGGGGTAATCGATAAATCCATGGAAAATTGACTATGGACCTAAAGGAGAAGGAGAGAATGAGGTTAACCACCGAGGGATTTACTAAAGAGGTGATTGCACAACAACTCAGTCAAAAGGATTTCAAACCAAACAGATCTCTTGTCTACCTTGAGGTAAACAATGATAAGAAAGGGTTATACACATCAAAAGAGATTGAGAAGATCGCACCAGACGTTGTAAGTCACGCCAAAATTGACCATTTAAATTAATTTGTAAGTGTATTTCACATTATTCATATACATAATTGTGTTCCTATGTGATTCTCAATTGAAATTTAACGATCTTAAGGAAAAAAGAGCATTGGAACTGCAGCCGGGTGAAGACATCTTCATAAAAGTCACAAAGAAGAAGAATCACCCTGGTAGGTACAAGGGAACTCAGACGGGTCTACCCAGAGTGGTGGTTGTTCCTCATCTTTCCCGTAGCAAGTGCGGTAGCAGTTCCTCAGCCAAGAAGATAGGCCATAGGAGACCATATAACGATCAACCGGTTGTGAAAGCCATGGTATCGTACTTGGAGCAATTGTTGAAGGGCTTAGCATCTGCAAGCGGTGTTCAGATTCTACTAGGCCTTGAAAATCCCAAGAAGTTTATAGAGAAGGAAATGGATGACATTGCTGCAGCTGCTACAAATTTCGGTGAAGAGCCCAGTAATGGAGAATGAGATTAAAAGGCACACCTTCAATAATCTATGCATGTCCTATACATTGATTTACACACCTAAATATCTCTATGACCATTTTATCTATTCACTTAAATATTATATGAACAGGGTGGAAAATGCATGACACTTTTCATTAAAGACATAGTAAGGAAGAAGAAAATGGTCGCTCATGGGCTGCGACGGGTATCTCTTCGTCAGGATGCCCAACAAGGAAATGTTGCTCGTGTGAGAGTTTAAGAGCCAGTCCTCCGTCCTAGGGTGAGATTGCCTTTGGAAGACCACCACTTTGATAATGTTTGAGAGGTGCTCAATAGCGTCGTGGATTGGCCGGTGTCCTTAATGGGCAAGGCAAGTGAGCAACCAAGTGACATCGATGATGTCAATGCTAGAGGTGATACAAACAATGATGACGAGGAGATTATGATTCTCACCAGTAACGATGAGGTACATTCTTGTAACACAATATTTTTCAATTCATCAAAGTACTTTTCTGTATCTGTATTCATTAATCCATGTAAAAGGATATTGGCGAGCAAATATCTCAGTCGACAGCTAATTTTTGGCCATCTACAAGACCAAGATTAAATAGGCTTCTAAAATAGGTAATGCACTAAAACGTGTATCATTATTATTCATTAGCAATGATAATTCAATACTACATACTCAAATGATCATTTCGTATCATTTCACGTTCCCAGATTGTCAACAAACGAGAGCTGACAGATTGGCTGATCATTGGGCAATTCATACCCCTATCCTGGAAATGATAAAGAATAAGGACTGCTTGTTCTTCCCAATGTTCCGACCATTGACATTCACATGACATTACACCTGTGTTGTTGGAATAAAAGTTCTGGTGGAGTTCGGGATGAAAACTGGGGAGATTTGTGTTCGATGACTTGGATCAATAATGCACTTTTCAATGTGTGAATGGGGTGAGTTTCAAAACTTATATTCTTAATATTTTTAATTTGTCAAGAATTCATTTTCATATATGATTAACGTTACAGGCACCTGTGGAAAAAAATATGGGAAACTAATTCAGGCCACGTCCAATTCTGCCCATCGAGCTGTGGCAATCTAAACAACTTCAAGCAGGAGGTCGAACTCCATTTCAAAAAAAATTGGGAAACAATGAATGCAGTAGTTGTTGAGCTCTACATCGTACCCTACATAAGACTGTAAGTATTTCTTTTTGATAATTACATTCACATTTCAAACCACTTCCATTTCATTAATTTGTTAACATAATTTTCCGACAGCAATCATTGGTACCCCATCATTATCCGTCCCCGAACGGAGGAGGTTTTCACGCTGGATACATTGTCAGGGGGTATCAAACCAACAAACTTGGTCAAACTTAGGGTCATTTCAAGGTATCTCAATCAATCAAATCAAAAATCCTAGTTTCGTAATATACAGGAAGACATAACTATTTAAAATTAATTTCTTGACTGGCTTCCTTGCGCTTACCAAAGGGAGAAGAGAAGGATGGAGCCAGAACCCGACTACAGTTGAAAAATCAACATAATGGTAAGTCATTCTGTCATTTCATGCATCAAAATTTATGTTTTGGGTTGGTAATTACATTACCTTTCTCGTGCAGTACCGAACCAAGAATGGTTCGTGGTAATGCGGGTAATCCATCATGCTCTTCATGGAATAATTTTTTAATCACCTAGAGACAAACAATATCTTGGGGTAAACCTTGCATCTAAAAATTTGATATTATTAATCTCTAGTAAAGGAAACATTATTGATTAACAGTGTAAGTTTGAAATTAACAAATTTTCCCGGAGGGCAAAGGGCCATACCATGTGTACAAAATTCAAGGTGTAGCAGACAAATGGTGTGGGGCTTGGCTCGGAGACTACCAGCAGCAGGCGAACAATACGTTGCAACTTCGGGATGATAAGAACGACATAATAGGCTGATGGTTTATTTTGAATGGCTGATGATATTAGAATTCTATGTATGGTGTTTGGTTATACTAAACTTGTGTTTTAATTTGTTTCATTCCATGTTTAAGATAGTTCTTCTATTTCAGAGTTAGAATAATGTTCGCGTGTTTTGGGAGGGATGATTTTGCAATAGAATGTTTCAAATTTCTTACTATTAAAAAGTGTTTCCAATTTATAATAGTTCACAAGTATCTTCGGCCGTCGTTGCCTCGGAAATGATCAAGGCGAGACCATCGAAAAACAAATTAGGCATTGAAAAATTTAACAAAATAATAAACCGGTGTGATAGGCATGTACCGGTGTAAAAAATTTCACATTTTAAATAATTTATATTTAATTATTGAAATAATACCGGTGCATAAAGTATAGTAATACCGGTGTAAAACAAATATCGGTGCAATCTATTCTGGTGCAAAAAAAACTATATTTTGATTGCAAAAGAAAGACAAGTTTCATATTTAATACCGATGTATAAATCACAGTTTTACACTGGTTCATAGGTTAAATACTGTTGCAAAATGTCCACACCGGTGTTCCAAATAATACCGGTGCAGATATTTTGTGATTTCAAAATTTATAAACCTACCTAAGATGCCAGTGCAAATCCTGAATTTTCACATGTGAAGCATGACAATGCTCCATTCTCTCTTCAAAGATTTTTCCAAACACTTTGATTTCTTCATCCTTAATAGAGACGTCCTGGCAGCAAGAGCAGCTGCACGACTCATAGTCTCCCTCTGCCGCCATCATTTGGTTGAGTCACCTCTGGATATGAGTTTTTCAGAACAAGAGCAAATATATTACATATTATATAGATGTTAAGAACGAATACATTGCATATTAGTTAGTATATTTTTTTTGTATTCAACATAAGCTGCACATAATTTTGACTTTTGTAATCTACCAATGAAAGGAAGCATATATTGTTAATAAATTTATCGATTTTACTTTTCAGAAATCAAGCATAGGTGAAAATTTATTAGGGTATCAGAGAAAGAAATATTATTCCTTAGTTTTCATTAATTCACTCCAAATTACATATAATTTTAACTATTTTATTTTAACAAAAAAATAATAAAATAATATCCTTGAAATAAATTTTATTAAAAAATATTCACTCAAACAATTAAGTATATAACTCAAAAAGGTCATTATTGATTTTACTATCGAAACCGTTAGTTATATTTGACCACCAGCCAAAAGGTTTATTTAGAGTAGATGGAACAAAATGCTATGTCCAAAAAACAAAGAATCCTTTGAGTTATTTAGAATAAATAAATAAATAAAACCTAAATCATTTTAAATTTATTTTAAATTTATGTGCATTTAAGTTTATAGAACGGGCGGTAAACATGTAAATGGGTTGGATACATGTTCAATAATGATTGAAAGGCACATGAAAATGGTTTATACCAAAAACCAATCATACAATAGCCTCCTCAGACCTAGATAACATAGTACTTGGAGAGCTTTGGAATATTCGATGCTTATGGTTGCGTGGTACACACTATACTTAATGTATGTAAGAGTGATGGCATTATCGAACAACAGCGTGGGATGGTCTCTGTATCTCACGGTAATAATGGGGTCACCCAATTCCGCGCAATCCTCAAATTCAACATGTGAAGCATCACAATGCTTTTTTCTCTCTTCAAAGATTTTTCCAAACATTTTTATGTCTTCATCCTTAATAGAGACGTCCTGTCAACAAGAGGAACTACACGACTTGTAGTCTCCCTCTGCCGCCATCATTTGGTTGAGTCGCCTCTCGGTATGGGTTTTTCCGAAGAAAGAGAAAAAGTATTACAAAATATATAGATGTTAAGAACGAATACATTGCACATTAGTTAGTATATTTTGTTATATTCCACAATAAATGCACATAATTTGGTTTGTTATGGAAATTATGGGAATTTGTTGTGTTTGACTTAATTTGTACTCGGCATATGAAAGGAAACAAATATTGTTAATGAGTTTATCACATTTGACTCTTCAGTAATCAAGCATACGTGCAGATTTAATATGGTATTTGAGCAAGAAATATTATTTACAGGTTTTCACTAATTCGCTCCAAATTACCTATCGTTAGAAAGATTATTTTTTACCAAAAAAATAATAAATTAAAACCCTTGAAATAATTTTTACTAAAAAGGAAATCACACAAGAAATTAAGTTTATAACACAAAAAGGTCATTAGTGATTTTACTATCCAAACCTTTAGTTATATTTGACGGCTAGGCAAAAGGTTTATTTATAGTAGATGGAACAAAATGCTGAGCCCAAAATACACAGAAGGCATTTCGTTATGTATAATTAATAAATAAAAACAAAAAAAACTAAATCATTTTAAATTTATTTAAAATTTATGTGCATTTAAGTGCATAGAATGGGCGGTAAACGTGCTAATGGATTTGATACAAGTTCAACAATAATTAAAAGGCACATGAAAACTTTTGATATAAAAAACAAACCATACAATAGCATTCTCACGCCTAGATAACATAGTACATGGATTGCTTTGGAATCTTCGATGTTTATGGCCGCGGTATAAGCTATATTGCATGTATGTAAGAGTGCATATATCCAACAACATGGGACTATCTATGCATCTCACGTTAACAATAGAGCAACCTAATTCCGCGCAATCCTGAACTTTCACATGTACAACATCACAATGCTTCATCCTCTCCTCAAAGATTTTTCCAAACACTTTGATGTTTTCATCCTTACTAGAGATATCCTGGAAGCAAGAGCAGCTGCACGGTTCGTAATCTCCCTCGGCCACCATGAACTGGTGGGGTTGCCTCTCGATATGAGTTTTTTCGGAAAAAGTGTGATTATGTTACATATTATTTAGACCTTAGGAGCAAATACACTACCCACAAAATTTGCACAAGATTTGGTTGAGTATGGAAATTGTAGGGATTCGTTAAATTCGACTTAATCTGTATTCGGCCTATAAAAGGAAACACATATATTTAATAAATTTATCGCATTTTATTCTTTGAAAATCAGGCATACATGAAATTTTATTATGGTATATGAACAATAAATATTATTCGTTAGTTTTCATTAATAAACTCTGAATTACCCATCATTTGATCATTTTTATTTTCACAAGAAATAATAAATCAAAAAAATTATTTTTACTAAATTATAGTCACACAAGATATGAAGTTTAAGAAACTAAAAGGGCGTTAGTGATTTTTTTAAATCTATGCCTTTATAACTGCTAGGCAAATAGTTTATTTACAGTAAGGGAAACAAAATGCCGATCCCAATAAAAAACATCAGGCTTTGAGTTATATAGAATAAATAATTAAAAAAAAGACCTAAATCATATTAAATTATTTGAAATCAATATGCATAGAACATGCGGTAAACATTCAGATGGGTTGGATACAAGTTCGATAATAATTAAAAGGCATATGAAAATGGTTTATACCAAAAATGAATCATGCGATACCCTTCTCAGGCCTAGAAAACATAGTACCTGAATGCTTTGGGATCTTCGATTTTTATGGCCGCGTGGTACACGTTATACTGAATGTATGTAAGAGTGCATGTAAGCAACAACATGGGACCATTTATGCATCTCATGTTAACAATAGAGCAACCTAATTCTGTGCAATCCTGCAATCCACCAAGAACATAATCTTCTTCACTTTCCTCAGATTTATCAAGTCTGGCATCCCTAGTTCCTTCATCAATTCTTTACCAAAATTGCATTTCAGAAATAGGTGTAGCGCATTTTCTATGTCCCCGCAAAAGCAGCAAGAACAGTTTCCAGTTAATATGTCAAACTCGTTGAGTCTGTCCTAGGTTGCTAATTTGCCACTAAAAAATAGCCATAGAAAGAACCTGTATCTTGGCTGAATGAACTTAATCCATATAACCCTTTCCTTGTATCTCCTATGCACTCCACCTTTCATTTCATCATAAACACGAGCTACAATATCTCTAAGCTCCAGTATCTCTCCTTCTATCATTTTCTTTCCATCTTTCTTTTTCTTCCATTATAATATGTACAGCTATCGTAGCAGATTTTAGTTGTGCATTTGTGAACACCCTTATGTTCCTTTCCATCCATATGCCATATAACCAAGCCACTAGCAGGGAAAACTTCAGTGTTGCCTTTTTCCTGAAATCCATCAAGAACATAATCTTCTTCACTTTCCTCATATTTATCAAGTCTGGCATTCCTAGTTCCTTCATCAATTCTTTCCCAAAACTGCATTTCAGAAATAGGTGTTGCGCATTTTCTGTCTCCCCACAAAAGCAGCAAGAACAATTTCAAGTTAATATGTCAAACTCGTTGAGTCTGTCCTAGGTTGCTAATTTGCCCCTAAAAAAATAGCCATAGAAAGAACCTGTATCTTGGCTGAATGAACTTAATCCATATAACCCTTGCCTTGTATCTCCTATGCACTCTACCTTTCATTTCGTCATAAACACGAGCTACACAATGTTTTTCTCCCGACATAACAAAATCCAAAAAATTTTGATATACTCTTTCTTTTAGTATTATCAAGGTCTTCCATGGCCAACTGTTTGTATAAGAATACTTACAGTTTTCCAGAGATGTACCTTTGAGATAATATTCTTGAATCCATTTAATCCACAGCAAGGCCTTTTTCTGGAAAACATCCCACAAGTGCATGCACATTGTTGCTTTGTTCCACAGAGCTGTATCACGTATACCCATTCCTCCATATTTTTTACTATTACATATTGAACTCCACGCTGCAGCTGAGAGCTCAAAATATAAAGAAGGCTTTGAGTTATTTAGAATAAATAAATAACAACAAAGAAAACCTAAATCATTTTAAACTTATAAGAAGTCAATGTGCATAGAACGGGCGGTAAACGTGCAGATGGGTTGGATACAAGTTTGATAATAATTAAAAGGCACATGAAAATGGTATATACCAAGAACCAGTTATACAATAGCCTTCTCGGGCCTATATAACATAATACCTGGATTGATTTCAAATCTTTGATGTTTATGGCCATGTGGTACACGCTATACTGGATGTATGTATGAGTACGGACATTATCAAACAACAACTTGGGACGATCTCTGCATCTCACGGTAACAATCGAGTAACCTAATACCATGCAATCCTCAACTGTCACATGTGGAGCATCACAATGCTTCATCCTATCTTCATAGATTTTTCCAAACACTTTGATGTCTTAATCCTTTCTAGAGATGTCCTGGCAGCAAGAGTAGTTGCATGACTAGTAGTCTACCTCGGCCGCCATCAACTGGTGGAGTCACTGATATGAGTTTTTCCGGAGCAAGAGCGAATATGCTACATATTATTTAGGTGTTAGGAGCAAATACGTTACCTATTAGTTAGCATATGTTTACGTATTCCACAAAATCTACACAAAATTTTGTTAGTTATGGAAATTATAGGGATTTGTTAAGTTCTACTTAATTAGTACTTGGCCTATGAAGCGAACGCATATTGTTAATATATTTATCTGATTTTACTCTTTGGAAATCAAGCATAAATTCAAATTTATTATGGTATCAGAGCATGAAATATTATTCATTATTTTTATTAATTCACTCTGAATTACCTATCATTTGTTTGATTTTAGTTTAACAAAAAATAAATAAATTCTACCCCTTCAAATAAATTTTAATAAAAAATAATCACACAAGAAATTAAGTTTATAACACTAAACATTGGTTAGTAATTTTATTATCCAAATCATTAGTTATATTTGACCACTAGGAAAAAGGATAATTTATAGTCGAGGGAAAAAATGTTGAGCCCAAAAAACAAAGAAGGCTTTGAGTTATTTAGAATAAATAAATGGAAAAAAAGAAAACCGAAATCATTTTAAACTTATTTGAAAATAATGTGTACAGAACGGTAAACATGCAGATGGCTTGGACATAAGTTCGATAATAATTAAAAATCACATGAAAATTTTACCAAAAACAAATCATACAATAGCCTTCTCAGGCCTAGATAACACAGTACCTGGATTGCTTTAAAATCTTTGATGTTCATGGCCACATGGAACACGCTATGCTGCATATATGTATGAGTACAAATATTATCAAATGACAACTTGGGACGATCTCTGCATCTCAAGGTAACAATGGAATAACCCAATTTCGCAAAATCCTCAACTTTCACATGTGGAGCATCACAATGCTTCATCCCATCTTCATTGATTTTTCCAAAGACTTTGATGTCTCAATCCTCTGTAGAGATTTCCTGGCAGCATGAGTCATTGCACGACTTGTAGTCTCCCTCGGCCGCCATTAATTGGTGGAGTCACCTCTTGATATGAGTTTTTCCTGAGCAAGAGCGAATATGCTACATATTATTTAGATGTTAGGAGCAAATATTTTACCTATTAGTTAGTATATGTTTATGTATTCCACAAAATGCACAACAAATTTTGTTAGTTATAGAAAATATAGGGTTACTCCAAGTTTTACTTAATTCATACACGGCCTATGAAGCGAACACATATTGTTAATATATTTATCTCATCCACTCGTTGGAAATCAAGCATACATTCAAATTTATTATGATATCAGATCATGAAATATTATTCATTATTTTCATTAATTAACTCCAACTCACCTATTTTCCGTCGGCAAGCGCCCATGACACAGCATCCAGAAGGTGAATTTTGCTCTTGGTCGAGAAACGTTTCCATAAAACAGTGTCATCCAATTAACTCCCAGGCTCTTAGTTTTCATTTCATTATAAAGATGTCTGATGCTAAACTATCGTCCAGAAATCTTAGTTTACCACACCTTCATTGTCTTCACTTTATCTCGACATTTACTGACCCCTTCAACACCCAAGAGCAATCATGTGGGAACTTTACATCCATAACAGAGTGATCCCCAATATACATCTCATGGACCCACTTGATCCATAATCTATCCATTTTCTGGCATAGATTCCACAAGGTGTTACACGTACTGGCAAAGCTCCAATCTGTTAAGCTAACAACATTCATTCCTCCCATTTTCTTTGTCTCACAGATCCTGTCCCAATATATGGGTGATTTCCTGGAAATGATTTCACTACCAATCCACAAGTATGATCCACAAATGGCCTTAATGTATTTGAGCACCGCTTTTGGAATTTGCAAAACTTGCATCCAAAAATTTGTTACAGCAAAAAGGATGTTTTTAATCAATTGAAGCTTACCTGTATAACTCAGTAGCTTCGCACTCTAATGCTTCACTCGAATACCACCTTGTCAATGAGCGGCCATCACGTTTGGATATTGAGCATCCTGCTTGCCAATGGTATGCCCAAGTATCTGAAAGGCAATCTTCTTTCTGCAAAACCAGTAATACTCGACACACTATTTTTCTACTCCTTAGTCATTCCCCCACAATAGACCCTACATTTAGCTTTACATAATCACAAGCCTGTAGAGTTTTCAAACATTCTATAAGCCTGCATCAACAGTCTAACGGAGGTCTAATCCCCACTGGAAAACATAAGGAAATCATTAGCAAAGTTAAGGTTCAAAATTCTCAGCCCTGCACACCGTGGATGGAACTTAAATTTTGAATTATCTACTGCGATCTATAAAAACCTAGACATATCCTCCATCACCAAAACAAAGAGAAGTGGTGAGACAGGGTTACCCTGTCTCAAACCCCTCTTCGCCTGTAAGAACTCTGTAGGACAACCATTTACCATATACTTAATGGATACAAATATTACACAAAACATTACCCAACAAAAAAACTACTCAGGCATCCCCATATACTTAAAAATTTCCTCCAAACAGTCCCAGCACACCGTGTCATAGGCCTTCTAGATGTGCATTTGGATCACACACCTAGGTTCCCCTGTTTTCCTGCTATAACCCCTCACCAGCTCATAAGCCATTAGTATGTGATCGTGGGTACACCTTTTTGGTACAAAAGCTTCCTGGTTTAAATTAACCACTTTAGATATTACCTTGCTCAATCTGAGTGTTAGAATCTTGGATATGATCTTGTACACAATTGTGCAACAAGAGATTGGCCTAAGATCCTTGACTTTCACTACTGCCTCATGCTTGGGAATAAGGGTCACAAGGGTTCCATTTACAGCTTTGTACAATTTTTGCCTTTCAAAAAACTTCTCCACTACTCCCATAACATCCTCCTTCACCATCTCCCAATTCTGGTTGACGAACTTAGCATTAAACCCATCATAACTAGGGGCCTTTAAGTTACCAATACCTTTTATTGCTTCCTCTACCTCCCTTCTACTGACTAGCTGAATCAAGAATCTTCTGCTCTCATTATTAAGGCAAGCACCTTTTCTAATGATCTCTTCATCAACCTTCTCTGTTCTCACTACTTCCTGTCCCACCAGTTGGCCATAGAAACTAAGCACCTTTCAAGTTCGTTCTGATCAGTTAGAACTGTGCCATTTTCCATCTCCAACTTTTCTATGCCTGCCATCTTGTTGAAGCATGGAAATATGCACTATTTCCATCTCCAAGCCTTAGCCAGTCTATCTTGGACTGCTGTCTAGCAATTTGTTCATCAATTAGGCTCCATTTTTTGACTTCCTTAATTCCTGCAATACCCTTCTTGATCATATTTGGATTTAGCTTTTGTTTGTTCAACTCCAGCTGTGCCTCCTACAAGTCCTGTCTTGCCTTCTCCAGCGGTAATCTGACTCCACTCAGCTGTTTTATATGCAGTTAAAGAGCTTCTTGTAGCCGGATCAACTTCTTCCATAGGACAAACATTTTATTCCCCTCCATAGGCTCCCTCAAACTTCTCTCTATTGTTTCCATAACCTCTTTCTTGTCCATAAGGCAGCTTAGGAACTTGAACTTTCCTTTCCTCCAAACTATTTGTTCCTGTATAGTTACCTTCAAAAGGGAATTATCAGAGATCCCAGGGACCAAATTTTCCATAATTGTATCAAGGA
Source organism: Rubia yunnanensis (assembly GCA_037428765.1). Classification (NCBI taxonomy): domain Eukaryota; kingdom Viridiplantae; phylum Streptophyta; class Magnoliopsida; order Gentianales; family Rubiaceae; genus Rubia; species Rubia yunnanensis. Next base: position 45,382,553 of record CM075065.1, read on the forward strand.
AATTCCTGAACCACTCTGTATTTGCCAGAGCCCTTTCTATCCTGGAACATATCACTCCTCCCACTTGTCTATTAGACCAAGTATAATAATCACCTATAGAATCACATTCACTCAGCTCCGTATTCATCAGCATCTATTCTAGGTCCCAAAACTCCTGAGCCTGAACCTCATTACCTCCTATCCTATCCTCCTGTCTCAATACATTTTGAAATCTCCCAAACAATCCAAGGCCTCTGAATCACCTTTTGAGTTTGCTCCACATCTTTCCTTAATTGATTCCTGGATTTCAACTGATTACTGGCATATATGGTAGTTAGCTAGAACAGTACCATTTTCCATCCTTCAAAACCCGACACAGAACCATTTGATCTTTTTTCTTCTGAGCTTGTACAGTTACCCTTTGTTTATCCCACATCACCCAAAGTCTCCCATTGGGGTGTTTCTCCTAATTATCAACATACTGCCATCTCTCTCCAAAGCATTTCCTGATCCCCCCAACTTGCTCTTTTTTCACCCTTGTTTCTATAATGACAGCAAACATACAGTTTTATTCTAAATGGCGGGCTCTAACCTCCTTCTGCTTTGCTATGCTATTCAAACCCCGTACATTCCAAGCATATATCATGGGACGTCATAGTCCCCCAAGGGATCCTGCCAAATTCCCAAGGGCGATTCCCATTACTACATTCTCTATTGCTAACTCCAGGTACTTCATTCCGGCCATAACTATTCCCCATTTTCATCTTACCTCTGTGTTTTAACTGCACCACATTTCACCCGCTCTCACCATTTTTCCCTATAGTTTGCCACTTAGAAGCTCCTCATCATCTCTCAGTTTACCCTCCAGCGTTCTCAATCCTGGCATCAGTCTCAGCCTTTTTTACCCAGTATCCCCTACATATATTTTCTTCCTGACCATCCATTTCTGTACAGGCTTATCTTTCTTCTTCTTTTTAGGGCACAAGTGTCCTCCCATCTGACATTTTCTGCAATACAACGAACGTCCCTCCAATTCTAGTACCTGCTCAAAGATATTATCCTCCATATCCTTGATAGGCACAGACTGTGAAATATCCAGAGAAATGTATATCTCTATAAGGATTCGAGTATACGAAACTCTCAATTTTTCAGTTGTACACTCATCAGTACAAACAGGCTTTCCAAGTACACTACCAATCTTTCCAAGGCTACGGGGTCCCCATAAATACAATGGCAATTGTGGCAGTTTCACCCAGATTGGAAGTATTCTAGACATATCATCTTTCAGAGAGAATCTAGGTTTCCCGATATGCAAGAACATCATCATACTGTATATGGTATAAGGTCCCCTTCTTAATACGGTATCCCTATTGTCCATAGTTTTAAACCACATTATGAAATAGCCCTCCTCATTATAGAATAACTCAAGCCTAGAAACAAATGACCAGGATTTCTCCATAAACTTTCTCACAACATTCATACTCAAATCACCCCCAAAAACATACATGATTAATGAATTCTCCCTGAACGATAGTTCATCCTGAGCATCCTCTATATCAATGTCAACTTCCATTTTCACATTTACCAGTTTTGGCGCAACATACTCGATTTTCATCCCCCTCAATTGAGAATGATTTCAACTGATAACCTCTATCCATGGTTTAGGCATAACTCCTACCAATTCCTCTCATAATTAAGTAGGTTTAGGATTAGCACTTACCTCCATTTTGATTGCAGCTTCCTATTCCAATTCGTCAACATCTTCGATCTCCAAGTCCCCAATCTGTTGTGTGCTGTCTGAGCTGCTCCATTCCTCTGGTGGTAGCACCGCCTTCTTTTGTGGCCGCCCCCACCCCCGCTTCATGGCCGGATCTAGATCTCACCTTTAGTAGGTGAAAATTTCTCAGAGCATAGCTCAACCTTCAAACAAATTTTACTAAAACATTATCACACAAGAAATAAATTTTATGAAACTAAAAGGTACTTAGTAATTTTTTTAATCCAAACCTTTCGTTATGTTTGACTACAAGGAAAATAGTCATTTATATTAGAGGAAATAAAAAAACTAGGCCCAAAAAATAGAAGGATTTTGATTTCATGTGAAGAAATAAATAAAAACAAAATAAAACAAAAATAATTTTAAATTTATTTAAAATCAACGTGCTTAGAAAATGCAGTAAACGTGCAGACGTGTTGGATACAAGTTCGATAATAATTAAACTTGAAAATGGTTTACACCAAAAATAAATAATACGATAGCCTTCTCCGGCTAGATAACATAGTACCTGGAATGCTTGGGACTCTTCGGAGTTTATGGATGCACGGTACACACTTTACTACATGTCTGTAAGAGTGCAGGCATTATCAAACAACAGTGTGGGACGATCTTTGCATCTCATGGTAACAATGCAGTAACCTAATTATGCGGAATCCTAAACTTTCACATGTGGAGCATCATAATGCTTCATCCTATCTTCATAGAATTTTTTCCAACCGCTTTGATTTCTTAATCCTTTCTAGAGATGTCCTGGCAGCAAGAGTAGTTGCACGACTAGTAGTCTCCCTCGGCCGCTATCAACTGGTGGAGCCACCTCTCGATGTGAGTTTTTCCGAAGCAAGAGCGAATATGATACATATTATTAGATGTTAGGAGCAACTATGTTACCTATTATTTAGTATATGTTTATGTACTCCACAAAATCTACACAAAATTTGCTTAGTTATGGAAATTATGGGGATTTGTTAAGTTTGACTTAATTCATACTCAATCTATGAAGCTAACGCACATTGTTAATATATTTATCTCATTTTACTCTTTGGAAATCAAGCATACATTCATATTTATTATGCTATCAAAGCATGAAATGTTATTAATTATTTTCATTAATTCACTCTTAATTACCTACCATGTGAACAATTTTAGGTTAAAAAAAATAAATAAATCCAAACCTTTCAAATAAATTTTACAAACAATCACCCAAGAAATTAATTTTATAAACTTAACGTTGGTTAGTAATATTAGCATTCAAACCTTTAGTTATATTTTACTGCAAGACAAAAGGATCATTTATAGTCGAGGGAACAAAATGTTGAGCCCGAAAAACAAAGAAGGCTTTGAGTTATTTTGAATAAATAAATAACAAAGAAAATCTAAATCATTTCAAACTTATTTGAAATGAATGTGCACAGAACAGGTGGTAAATGTGCAGATGGGTTGGATATAATTAAAAGGCATATGAAAATGGTTTATACCAAAAATGAATCATGTGATACCCTTCCCAGGCCTAGATAACATAGTACTTATAATGCTTTGGAATCTTCAATGTTTATGGCCGCATGGTAGACGCTATACTGCATGTATGTAAGAGTGTGGACATTATCAAACAATGTGGGACGATCTCTGCATCTCACGGTAAAAATGGAGGAACCTAATTCCGCGTAATCCACAACTTTAGCATGTGGAGCATTAAAATGCTTCTTTCTCTCTTCTAAGATTTTTCCAAACACTATGATGTCTTCATCCTTACTAGAGATTTCCTGGTAGCAAGAGTAGTTACACGGCTCGTAGTCTCTCTCGGCCGCCATCAACTGGTGGAGTGGCTTCTCTATTTGAGTTTTTTCCGGAACAAGAGCTAATATGTTACATATTATTTAGATGCTAGGAGCGAATAAATTACCTATTAGTTAGTATTTATTTTTATATTCCACAAAATCTACACAAAATTAGGTTAGTTATGGAAATTGTAGGAATTTGTTAAGTTCGACTTAATCTATTCCCTGGCCTATAAAAGGAAACACATATTGTTAATAAATTTATCACATTTTACACTTTGAAAATCAAGCATAATTTCAATTTTATTATGGTATCTGAGCAAGAAATTTTATTCATTATTTTTCATTAATTCACTCTGAATTACCTATCACATGATTGATTTTATTTTAACAAAAAATAATTATTAAAAACCTTCAAATCAATTTTAGTAAAACATAATAACCAAAAAAATAAATTTAATGAAACTTAAAGGTACTTAGTGATTTTTTTATCCAAACCTTTCATTATGTTTGACCGCTAGGCAAATAGTTTATTTATAGTAGAGGAAATAAAATATCAAAGCCCCAAAAATAGAAGCATTTTGATTTATTTACAAAAAATAAATTAAACAAAAAAACATAAATAATTTTAAATTATTTTAAAATCAATGAGCATAGAACGTGCAGTAAATGTGCAGAGGGGTTGGATACAAGTTCAATAATAATTAAAAGGCACATGAAAGTGGTTTACACCAAAAATGAATAATATGATAACCTTCTCCGGCATAGACAACATAATACCTGGAATTCTTGGGACTCGTTGGAGTTTATTGATGCATGGTACACGATATACTACATGTCTGTAAGAGTGCAGGCATTATCAAACAACAAGGTGGGATGGTCTCTGCATCTCACGATAACAATGTAGAAAACTAATTATGCGGAATCCTCAACTTTCACATGTGGAGCATCAAAATGCTTCATCATATTTTCATAGATTTTTCCAAACAATTTGATATCCTCATCCTTACTAGAGACGTCCTGGAAGCAAGAGCAGCTGAACGATTCATAATCTCCCCTGGCCACCATTAACTAGTTGAGTTCCCTTTCGATATGAGTTTTTCCTAAACAAGAGCGAATAAATTACATCAAATTTAGATTTTAGGAGCAAATACATTACCTATTAGTTTGTATATTTTGTTGTATTCCACAATATCTGCACAAAATTTGGTTAGTTATTGAAATTATAGGTATTTGTTATGTTTGAATTAATCTGTAATGGGCCTATGACAGGAAATACATATTGTTATCAAATTTATCGCATTTTACTCTTCAGAAATCAAGCATACTTGCAAATATATTATGGTATTAGAGCAAGATATATTATTCATTAGTTTTCATCAATTCACACCAAATTACCTATCATTTGAATGATTTTATTTAACAAAAAATAAATTAATTAGAACCATTCAAATTAATATTACCAAAAGATAATCACATAAGAAATTAAATTTATAACACTAAAAGTTAGTTAGTGATTTTATTATCCAAATATTTAGCTATATTTGACTGCTACGCAAAAGCTTAATTTATAGTGGAGGGAACAAAATGCTGAGCACAAAAAACAAAGAAGGTTTTGAATTATTTAGAATAAATTTTTTAATAAAACTAAATTATTATAAATTTGTTTGAAATCTATGCGCATAGAACATGCACTAAACGTTCAGATGGGTTCGATACAAGTTCGATAATAAATAAAAGGCACATGAAAATGGTTTATACCAAAAACAAATCATGTGATACACTTCTCGGGCCTAGATAACATAGTACCTAGAATGCTTTTGAATCTTCGATGTTTACGGCCGCGTGGTACACGCTATATACCATGTGTGTAAGAGTGTAGACATTAAAAAACATCACAATCTAGAACTTTAATAGGTGGAGCATTACAATGCTTTACCCTCTCTTCATAGATTTTTCCAAACACTTTGATGTATTCATCCTTCTAGAGACGCCCTAGCTGCAGGTGTATTTGCACAGCTCGTAGTCTCTCCCGACCGCCATAAGCTAGTGGATTGACCTATCTACATGATTTTTTCCAGAACAAGAGCGTATATGTTATATATTATTTAGATATTAGGAGTGAATAAATTACCTATTGGTTAGTATTTATTTTTGTATTCTACAAAATCTACACAAAATTAGGTTAGTTATGGAAATTGTAGGAATTTTTAAAGTTCGACTTAATCTATACTCGGCTTGTAAAAGGAAACACATATTTTTAATAAATTTATTGCATTTTACTCTTTGAAAATCAAGCAAATGTGCAATTTTATGATGGTATCTGAGCATGAAATATTATTCATTAGTTTTCATTAATTCACTGTGAATTCCCCGTCATTTGAACTGTTTCATTTTAACAAAAAAATTAATAAATAAAAACTCTTCAAATCAATTTACTATAAAAAATAATCACACAAGAAATGTACTTTATAACACTAAAGGGTCATAGTTTGTTTACTATCCAACCCTTTAGCTGTGACCGCTAGGAAAAAGGTAGTAGATGAAACAAAATTATCAGCCCAAATTAAATACACAACGGGCTTTGAGTTATTTAGAATAAATTAAAAAAACAAAAACAAAATCATTTTAAATTTATTAGAAAAAAATGCAAATAGAATGGGCAGTAAACATTCAGATGGCTGGGATACAAGTTCGATAATAATTAAAAGGCACATAAAAATAGTTTATACCAAAAACAAATTATGCGATACCCTTCTCAGGCCTAAATAACATAGTACTTGGAATGCTTTGGAATCTTCGATATATATGGCTGTGTGGTACACGCTATACAGCATGAGTGTAAGAGTGGAGACATTATCAAACAATAAAATTGGATGATCTCTATATATAATGGTAAAAATGGAGTAACCTAATTCCGCACAATCCAGAACATTAACATTTGGAGCATCACAATGTTTTATCCACTCTTCATATATTTTTTTCAAACACTTTGATGTCTTCATCCTTACTAGAGAAGTCCTGGCAGCAAGAGTATTTGCACGGCTCAGAGTCTCTGTCGACCGCCATCAACTGGTGGAGTGGACTTTCTATATGAGTTTTTCCGGAACAAGAGCGAATATGTTACATACTATTTAGTTGTTAGGAGCGAATACATTACCTATTTGTTTGAATTTATTTTTTCATTCCACAAAATCTACACAAAATTAGGTTAGTCATGGAAATTTTAGGAATTTGTTATGTTCGACTTAATCTGTACTCGGCCTATAAAAGGAAACATGCATTGCTAATAAATTTATCACATTTTACTCTTTGAAAATCAAACAAATGTGCAATTTTATTATGGTATCATGAAATATTATTCATTAGTTTCCATTAATTCATTATGAATTATCTATCATTTAAAATGATTTTATTTTAACAAATAAAATTAAAGCCCTTCAAATCAATTTTACTATAAAAGAAACTTACACAAGAAATTAATTTTATAACACTAAAGGGTCATAGTTATGTTACTATCCAAACCTTTAGTTATATTTTACTGCTAGGCAAAAGGTTTATTTGTAGTAAAGGGAACAAAATTATGAGCCCAAATTAAATCCACTAAAGGCTTTGAGTTAATTAAAATAAACAAATAAAAAATAAAAAAATCATATTAAATTTATTTGCAATAAAAGCGCTTAGAACGGGCTGTAAACGTTCAGAGGGCTCATGAAAAAGGTTTATACCAAAAACAAATCATGTGATACCCATCTCAGGCCTATATAACATAGTACCTGAATTCTTTGGAATCATCGATGTTTATGGCCGTGTGGTACACGCTATACAACATATGTGTAAAAGTAAAGACATTTTCAAACAACAACGTGGGATGATCTCTGCATCTCACAATAAAAATGGAGTAACCTAATTCCTCACAATCCAGAACTTTGATGTCAACATGTGGAGCATCACAATGCTTTATCCTCTCTTTATAGATTTTTCCAAAAACTTTGATGTCATCATCCATACTAGAGACGCCCTTGCAGCAAGAGTATTTGCATGGCTCGTAGTCTCTCTCGCCCACCATTAACTGGTGGAATAACCTTTCTATATGGGTTTTTGCGGAACAAGAGCAAATGTGTTACATATTATTTAGATGTTAGGAGAAAATACATTACCTATTAGTTAGTATTTATAATTTTATTCCACAAAATATATGCAAAATTAGGTTAGTTATGGAAATTGTAGAAATTTGTCAAGTTCAACTTAATCTGTACTCGACCTATAAAAGGAAACACATATTGTTGATCAATTTTATCGCATTTTACTTTTTGAAAATCAAGCAAATGTACATTTTTATTATGGTATCGGAACAAGAAATATTATTCATTAGTTTTCATTAATTCACTCTGAATTACCTATCATATGAATGATTTTTTTAAACAAAAAAATAATAAATTAAAACCCTTCAAATCAATTTTACTACAAATATAATCACATAAGAAATTAAGTTTATAACACTAAAGGGTCGTAGTAATTTTACTATCCAAACCTTTAGTTATATTTGACTACTAGGCAAAAGGTTTATTTGTAGTAGAGGAAACGAAATGATGAGCCCAAATTAAATGCACAAAAAGCTTTGAGTTATTTTTAATAAATAAATAAAAACAGAAAAATATAACATTTTAAATTTATTTGATATAAATGCGCATAGAACGGGCGATGAACATTCAGATGGATAGGATATAAGTTTCATAATAATTAAAAGGCATATGAAAATGGTTTATACTAAAAACGAATCATGCAATAACCTTCTCAAGCTCAGATAACATAGTACATGGAATGCTTTGGAATCTTTAATATTTATGGCCGCTGGTACACGCTATACAGCCTGTGTGTAAGAATGCTTACATAATCAAACAACAACGTGGGAGCATCATGGTAAAAATGGAGAAACCTAATTCCGCAAAACCCATAACTTTAACATGTGGAGCATCACAATGCTTTATCCTCTCTTCATACATTTTTCCAAACACTTTGATGTCTTTTTCCTTACTAGAGTCATCCTGGCAGCAAGAGTATTTGCACGGCTCGTAGTCTCTCTCAGCCGCCATCAACTAGTGGAGTGGCCTTTCTATATGAGTATTTCCGTAACAAGAGCGAATATGTTACATATTATTTAGATGTTAGGAGTGAATACATTACCTATTAGTTGGTATTTATTTTTGTATTCCACAAAATCTACACAAAATTAGGTTAGTTATGGAAATTGTCGGAATTTGTTAAGTTCGACTTAATCTGTACTCGGCCTATAAAAGGAAACACATATTGTTAATAAATACATCACATTTTACTTGGAAAATCAAGAAAATGTGCAATTTTATTATGGAATCTGAGCATGAAATATTATTCATTAATTCATTGTGAATTACCTATCATTTGAACGATTTTAATTTGAAAGAAAATCATTAATTCAAACCCTTCAGATAAATTTTATAAATAATAATCACACAAGAAATTAAGTTTATAACACTAAAGGGTTGTAGTTATATTCCTATCCAAACCTTTATTTATATTTGACTGCTAGGGAAAGGTTTATTTGTAGTAGAGGGAACAAAATTATGAGCCCAAATTGAATACACAAAAGGCTTTGATTTATTTAAGATAAATAAATAAAAACAAATAAAATGAATCATTTTAAATTTATTTAAAATCAATATGCATAGAACAGGCAGTAAACGTGCAGATGGGTTGGATACAAGTTTGATAATAATTTAAAGGCACATGAAAATGGTTTATACCAAAAATTAATTATGCGATACCCTTCTCAAACCTATATTACATAATACCTTGAATGCTTTGGAATCTTTGATATTTATGGTCGTATGGTACACGCTATACTGCATATATATAAGAGTGCAGACATAATCAAACAACAACGTGGGACAATCTCTGCATCTCACAATAAAAATGGAGTAACCTAATTCCGTGCAATCCGCAACTTTAGCGTGTGGAGCATCACAATGCTTCATCCTCTCTTCATATATTTTTCCAAACACTTTGATGTCTTCATCCTTACTACAGATGTCATTGTAGCAAGAGTAGTTGTACGACTCGTAGTCTCTCCCGGCCACCATCAACTCGTGGAGTGGCCTCTCTATAAGAGTTTTTCCGGAACAAGAGCGAATTTGTGACATATTATTTGAATTTTATGAGTGAATACATTACCTATTAGCTAGTGTTAATTTTTGTGTCCCACAAAATCTACAAAAAAAAATAGGTTAGTTATGGAAATTGTAGGAATTTGTTAAGTTTAATTTAATGTGTGCTCGACCTATAAATGGAAACACATATTGCTAATAAATTTATTGCATTTTCTTTTTTAAAATCAAGCATAAGTTCAATTTTACTATGGTATCTGAGCAAGAAATATTATTCATTAGTTTTCATGGATTTACTCCGAACTACCTATCATTTGATTGCTTTTATTTTAACAAAAAATAATAATTTAAAACCCTTCAAATATATTTTACGAAAACATAATCACCCAAGATATAAGTTTTTGAAACTAAAAGGTACATAGCGATTATTTTATCCAAACCTTTCGTTATGTTTGACGGCTAGGCAAATAATTTATTTATAGTAGAGGAAAACAAATTAAGCCCAAAAAATTGAAGGATTTTGATTTATTTAGAAGAAATAAATTTAACAAAAAAACATAAATAATTTTAAATTTGATAAAAATCAATGTGCATAGAGCGTGTGTAAATGTGCAGACGGGTTTGATACAAGTTCGATAATAATTAAAAGGCAAATGAAAATGGTTTACACCAAAAATGAATAATGCGATAGCCTTCTCTAGCATAGATAACATAGTACCTGGATTGCTTGAGAATCTCCACAGTTTATGGATGCGTGGTACACGCTATACTACATGTCTTTAATAATGCATACATTATCAAAACGATAACGTGGGACGATCTCTGCATCTCAAGGTAAAACTTGAGTAACTTAATTCCACGCAATCCACAACTTTAGCATGTGGAGCATCACAATTCTTTATCCTCTCTTCATAGATTTTTCCAAACACTTTGATGTCTTCATCCTTACTAGAGAGGTCCTAGAGGCAAGATTAACGACAGGACTCGTAGTCTCTCTTGGTCGCCATTAACTGGTTGAGTTTCCTCTCGATATGAGTTTTTACTCAACAAGAGTGAATATATTACATATAATTTAGATGTTAGGAGCAAATACATTACCTATTAGTTAGTATATTTTATTGTATTCCACAAAATCTGCACAAAATTTGGTTATTTATGGAAATTATAGGGATTTGATAAGTTCGACTTAATCTTTATCGGCCTATGACAAGAAACGCATATTGTTAACAAATTTATCGCATTTTACTGTTCAAAAATCAAGTATACGTGCAAATTTATTATGATATCTCAACAAGAAATATTATTCATTAGTTTTCATCAATTCACTCCAAATTACCTAATTAGAATGATTTTATTTAACCAAAAATAAATTAATTAAAACCATACAAATCAATTTTACCAAAAAATAATCACATAAGAATTAAATTTATAACACTAATAGTTGGTTAGTGATTTTATGATCCAAACCTTTAGTTATATTTGATTGCTACGCAAAAGGTTAATTTATAGCAGAGGGAACAAAATGCTGAGCCCAAACATTAATGAAGGCTTTGAATTATTTAGAATAAAGAAATTTAAAAAATTGAATTATTTTAAATTTATTTGAAATCAATGCTCATAGAACGGGCGGTAAACATTCAGATGGGTTGGATACAAGTTCAAAAATAATTAAAAGACACAAGAAAATGGTTTATACCAAAAATAAATCATGTGATACCCTTCTCAGGCCTAGATAACATAGTACCTGGAATGCTTTAGAATCTTCGATGTTTATGGCCGCGTGGTACACGCTATACAACATGTGTCTAAGAGTGCAGACATTATCAAATGACAATGTGGGATGATCTCTGTATCTCATGGTAAAAATGGAGTAACCTAATTCCGTACAATCCAGAACTTTAACATGTGGATCACCACAATGCTTTATCCTTTCTTCGTAGATTTTTCCCAACACTTTGATGTCTTCATCCTTACTAGAGACATCCTGGCTACAAGAGTATTTGCACGGCTCAAAATCTCTATTGGCCACCATCAACTGGAGGAGTGGCCTCTCTATATGATCTTTTCTGGAACAAGAGCGAATACGTTATATATTATTTAGAAGTTAGGAGAAAATAAATTACCTATTAGTTAGTATTTATTTTTGTATTCCACAAAACCTCCACAAAATTAGGTTAGTTATGGAAATTGTGGGAATTTGTTAAGTTCGACTTAATCTGTACTCGACATATAAAAGGAAACCCATATTGTTAATAAATTTATTGCAATTTACTCTTTGAAAACCAAGCAAATGTGAAATTTTATTATGGTATCTGAGCATGCATGAAAGATTATTAATTAGTTTTCATTTATTTTAATGTGAATTACCTAGTATTTGAATTATTAATTTTAAGAAAAATAAATTCAAAACCCTTCAAATCAATTTCACTATAAAAAATAATCACACAAGAAATTGAGTTTATAACACTAAAGGGTCGTAGTTATTTAACTATCCCAACCTTTATTTTATATTTGACTGCTAGACAAAAGGTTTTGTAGTAGAGGGAACCAAATTATGAGACCAAATTAAATACACAAAAGACTTTGAGGTATTTAGAATAAAAAGATAAAAACAAAAAAAATCATTTTAAATTTATTTGAAATAAATTCGCATAGAATGGGTGGTAAACGTTCAGATGGCTTGGATACAAGTTCGATAATAAATAAAAGGCACATGAAAATGGTTTATACCAAAAATGAATGCTTTGGAATCTTCGATAGAGCATGTGTGTAAAAGTGTAGACATTATCAAAGGGCATGCTATATAGAGCATGTGTGTAAAAGTGCAGACAATGTCAAACAACACTGTGGGATGATCTCTGCATCTCACAATAAAAATTGAGTAACCTAATTCCGCACAATCTAAAACTTTAACACGTGGAGCATCACAATGCTTTATTCTTTCTTCATAGATTTTTTTCCCAACACTTTGATGACTTCATCCTTACTAGAGACGTCCTGGCAGCAAGAGTATTTGCATGGCTCGTAGTCTCTCTCGGCCGCCATCAACTGGTGGAGTGGCCTCTCTATATGATTTTTTCTGGAACAAGAGCGAATATGCCACATATTATTTAGATGTTAGGATCGAATACATTACATATTAGTTAGTATTTATTTTTATATTCCACAAAATCTACACAAAATTAGGTTAGTTATAGAAATTGTAGGAATATGTTAAGTTCGACTTAATCTGTACTAGGCCTATAAAAGGAAACACATAGAGTTAATAAATTTATTGCATTTTACTCTTCAAAAATCAAGAAAATGTGCAATTTAATTATGGTATATGAGAATGAAAAATATTCATCAGTTTTCATTAATTCACTGTGAATTACCTATCATTTGAACGATTTTATTTTTATAAAAAAAATAGTAAATTAAAATCCTTCAAATCAATTTCACAATGAAAAATAATCACACAAGAAATTGAGTTTATAACACTAAAGGGTCATAGTTATTTAACTATCCAAACCTTTATTTATATTTGACTGCTAGGCAAAAGGTTTTTTTTGTAGTAGAAGGAACAAATTATGAGCCCAAATTAAATACACAAAAGGTTTTGAGTTATTTAGAATAAATAAATAACTAAATCATTTTAAATTTGTTTGAAATAAATGTGCATAGAATGAGTAGTAAACATTCCAATGGCTTGGATACAAGTTCGATAACCATTAAAATGCACATTGATGGAGATTCCAATATGACTACCACCATAAATGAAGACATTCCACTTCTTATCAAACATTTAAAGCATATTTTTGGGATCCTCTAAGTGACTTGGCGGGACCTATGACTAGGTCATGGACTAAGCTTAGAAATGCCATTTTAAATGCTTTGATTGATCGCCTTTATGAAGAAGAATTGAAGTAGGAGTCACCATCGGCCTCTTGGATTAATTATTTTAAGATTGTCGACGAACTGAAGACATCATGAAGAACACTATACTTTTTTTCCCACTGAATTTTTAATGAGGTAGTGTGATCACTGTAAAATATTGTAAAATTATTTCATCTTTGGTTTATTGGACTCATAGCTCGGCCATGTGGGATTTGAAGAACTGAATTTTGAAAATACAATCCGTTAACGTTTAGTATATTCAGTTTTATTCTGATTAGAATTAGATTTGGTAAGATTAGATAAGCATACATGCAAATTTATTATGGTAACTGAGCAAGAAATAATATTCATTAGTTTTCATCAATTCACTCCAAATTACCTATCATTAAAATGATTTTATTTTAACCAAAAATAAATTAATTAAAACCATACAAATCAATTTTACAAAAAAAATAATCACATAAGAAATAAATTTATAACACTAATAGTTGGTTAGTGATTTTATTATCCAAATCATTAGTTATATTTGACTGCTACGCAAAAGGTTAATTTATAGCAGAGGGAAGAAAATGTTGATCCCAAAAATTAATGAAGGCTTTGAATTATTTAGAATAAATTAATTTTAAAAACTAAATTATTTCAAATTTATTTGAAATCAATGCGTATAGAACGGCCGGCAAACATTCAGATGGGTTGGATACAAGTTCAAAAATAATTAAAAGGCACAAGAAAATGTTTATACCAAAAATGAATCGTGCGATACCCTTCTCAGGCCTAGATAACATAGTACCTGGAATGCTTTGGAATCTTAGATGTTTGTGGCCGCATGGTACACGCTATACACCATGTTTGTAAACTTATTTGAAAGGTTTATTTGTAGTAGAAGGAACAAATTATGAGCCCAAATTAAATACACAAAATGCTTTGAGTTATTTAGAATAAATAAATAAAACTAAATCATTTTAAATTTATTCGAAATAAATGTGCATGGAATAGTGGTAAACGTTCAGATGACTTGGATACAAGTTTGATAACAATTAAAAGGCACATTGATGGAGATGCCAACACGACTACCACCATAAATGAAGACATTCCACTTCTTGATCAAACATTAAAGGATATGTCCGGGATCCTCTAAGTGACTTCGCGGGACCTATGACTAGGTCATGGACTAATCTTACAGATGCTGCTTTAAATGCTTTGATTGATCGCCTTTATGATGAAGAATTAAAGGAGTCACCATCGGCATCTTGGATTCATTATTCAAGATTGTCGACAAACTGAAGACATCATGAAGAAAACTATACTCTTTTTCCCAGTGGGTTTTTAATGAGGTAGTGTGATCGCTGTAAAATATTGTAAAATAATTTCATTTTGGGTTTATTGGATTGATAGCTCAGCCATGTGGGCTTTGAAGAGATGAATTTTGAAAATACACTCCTTTAAGGTTTAGTATATTTAGTTTTATTCTGATTAGAATTAGATTTGGTAAAATTAGATAAGGAAATATTCTTCAAGGTTACTTCTTGAAGAATTTGACCATATTAATTTAGATTACCATTTATTTTAAGTATTTTAGTTAGATATGGTTTTAGCTTCTTAAAGCTGTCATACGTCATTTTAGTTTCCAGTTGTGATTAGGGTTTATGGTCGAAATTCACCCTATAAATAGGGAGGCCTTATGGACGAATTTATTAACTTTTATCAACCAAATATACAACCTTTTGAGTTCATACTCTTTTCTTGTGAGCTATTTCATTGTTTCTTAACCCTGAAAGCTAGTTAAGTATCAATAAACCATGTAATTTGATCCTTAGGGCTAGTTAGAGAGCAAGTCGAAGTTAGGTGTACCATGAGGGCTAGACTCCTGAATTTTGTGTGAGATAGTGAGGATTTGTGAGATCTCTTCACTGGATCAAAGATATTATTCCACAATTTTGAGTCTTTGCAAGAAGATTCATATCACTTGGTATCAGAGCAAAGCAAAAGATCTACTGAGGATGAAAAAATGAGGGAAAAAAAAGTGGTTTCGAGTTTTGCATTAATTTACTGTCGAATTTTTCTTATCTATATATACTCTTTCGTGTTTTGTTTTAACTAGTTTTGTTTGAACTTTCTTACCAAGATGATTGAATCTAGAGTTGAAGGACATCGAAGGGTCCGAGAGTTAGAATACTTCGGTATTACTATCCGCCTTAACCTTCATCAATCGAGTCAGGAGGACGTCAAAGGGTCTGAGCGTTAACAAGTATTATCCGTCTTCACCTCCCGGTAAGTTTCGTAGTTTTTAGGTAGCTTAAATAGTTTATGTGCTTGTGATATTTTTCGTCAACTCTTCTGAAAATTATTGCATGCACATAATCCTATTTGTTTTCTTTATCGTTCTTTGATTCCGTGATCTTGAATTGTTCTTTAATTCTTGATTACACCTTATTTAAAAAATTATTCTTGTGTCATTTTACATATATATAGTGTCATATTCTTGATCGTTACGATCTTGAATGCCTCAAAGTTCATTTGAATGAGGAAGTTGTCGCAGTTTTCGTAATCCAATTTTTGTATAGGAAAATTTTGAAAAAAAAAAAAAATTAGCATATTTTTGGGTTTCAAAATCGGAATTTAGTATTTGAAATCTGAAATTTGGGGCAGATTTACAATTTTAAAAAAGTTTGGGGGCAGATTTGCAATTTCTAAAAATTTTGGGAATTGTGACCAAATTTTTTCTTGGGGAATGAGATTCATGTTGTGTGTTTTATAGTACAAAAAAAAGGAAAAAATTGAATTGTGGCTAAAAAAAGAAGGAAAGAAAAAGGAAATCCGATCTGAAAAAGGAAAAGAAAAGTCAAAATCCTAATTGGAAGAGAGGAAAGGGAAATAAAAGTCAATTGAGAGAGGGGTTTTGATCTGAATTTTCGACTTGGGGGACAAGTAAGTCATTAAAATCCTTTACCACAAGGGATTTGGATTTGAGTTCCTATTCCAATTTGTTTTCGGAAAAGTTTCTTGAATTTTTGGAACTTATTTGCCGCCTATATAAAGCCTTCTTGTTTTGATCATAATTCATTCAATGCAACTCTGATTTGTGCTATTCAAATTGATTTTTGTTCCTTATTCTATATAGAATTTATAATTCTATATTGTAGAGCCCAATTTTGAGTTTATATATTTTTAAATATCGAAATAAGTTCTGCAGTACTCATCTCTATAGTTTGCGTTGAATTGCGGTGAATTGATCAATTGCCCTTGCATTAGCCTTTTCCTTGTGAGTTGTGAGTGTTATACAATTGGTGAGTGACCATAATAAACAAAGGGAAGGGGGGACAATTTTTTGTAACTAACCATTTGAATTTCTTAACAGTTTAGCGAAGATGGGGGATGAAAATCCATTCGTCCCGCCTTTTGTTACAAATCCTAAAAATTTGCCATCGAAAAACACGTCTGATGGCAAGTGTGGTAGTCATCCGCATGAAGAGGCTCCAGATAGTTGGGAGCAACATCGAATTAATCCAAATGAAACCAATGATCCTGATCAGTTTGCTGTCGCAATAAATGCACTTATGAGTGAGGTGCAAAGGTTTTCGAGAAAGGTTGATAGCATGGCACTGCCTACACCTACATCATTGGTCAAGAGGGAAGAAACCAAGAAATATGTCTGTCAATTAAGTCATTCTAGAAGTTTAGATGACTATTCTGATGATGGTTCGAAAAAGCAATCACATCGAGGGTCTTCTAGAATGCATCACCATAGTAAATATCATTCCAAAAGGAGACTGAAGAGCAATTCAGAATCTGAGCCGGGTTCTGATGAAGCTCGAGACATCAAGGGTTTAAAATATGACATCCCTCGATTTAATAGTCAACACAATCCAGTGAAGTATCTTGATTGGGAGCAACATATTTAGAATCTATTTGATCTCAACAATTATTGGGAGAAGGATAAAGTCAAAGTGGTGCAGTATTCTTTCACTCACTATGCAGCTGAATGGTGGAAAAATAAAAAAGGAGTCGTTATATCTTGCCGGAAAGAAACCTATCTCTACCTGGGAGAGATTGTGATCCGAGCTTCCCCAATATCATGTTCTGCCTACTTACTTGATGGAACAACATTCTTATCTGTCCAACATGAAGCAAGGAAATTGAACAGTTGATGAATACTTGCAAGATCTTGAGTTTACCATGAGAAGGGTTAGAATGAAAGAAGATGACGCATTCATCAAAAATCGATTCATTGAAGGCTTGCGTGAAAACCATTAAACACCAGTCAAGCTTCAACATCACATATCTATGAATGATTTATTGGTGAAAGCAAGGTTGGTTAAGAGTACCCTGCGACCAAGGAGACCACATCCCAGATTTCCCAGTCAACAGCTAGGGTTTGACTTTGGAAACCCTAGTTATAGCTGTAGTAGAGGCACACCCATGGGAGGACGAGGATCGGTTAAGACTTATTCAAATCTAACTTATAATCCTACTGAGAGGAGGCCTGCACCACCAATTCAACATGTTTAAAAAAAAATTAGGAAAGTCCACTACTTCTTCATCCAATTCAGTTTCTATTAACTTTCCTACTTGTTTTCATTGTAATGATAGAGCACATGTCTGTAATAACTGTCCTCATGCATGAGTGTTAACAACAACTGAGAAAAGAGATGAAGAAGATGAATATGCTGATATGCCACCATTATATAAAAGTGGTGAAGAACAGGTGAATGAATAGATCATCACAAATGATCATCGTGAACAAGGTCCGGAAACACAAGGTAACTTCATGTTATTAAGAGTTCTAAAATCTCAAATGGCCAAAACACAGGTACAGAGGATTAACCTTTTTAATGCCCGTTGCCTTGTGAAAGATAAGAATTGTTTACTGGTTATTTATGGTGGTTCGTTTGATAATACTATGTCTACTATTCTTGTTAAATCATTGTCTTTATATGTGACTACTCATCCATGACCATATAAAGTTATTTAGTTAAATGAGAGTGGTGAAATTAGGGTTAACAAACAATGCATGATTAACTATAAGATTGGAAAATACCATGATTCTATCTTATGTGATGTCATACCTATGGAAACTAGTCATATTTTGTTAGGGAGACCTTGGCAGTTTGATCGTAAATCTATGCACGATGATTACACTAACAAAATTACTGTGATTAAGGATGGAACAAGGCATACTTTTTGACAAAGAGAAGTTTACGATTGATGTGCAAATGGTCGACCAAAACCCTATCAGGGCTTGAAGGAGATCGGTCACAAGGTGAAACATGGAGGCAAAAACCTTGATACTTTTTACCGAAATTAAGAGAGGCTGTCTCAGGTAAGCCAGGTAAGTCTAAGAATGATTCTAATAAATCGCATAAAATCCTATCTTCACATCTTAGTCCTTTGCCATTGATTTACATGATGAGACATGAACTTCCAAATGATTCTTGTAGATCATCAATTAGGGATGTGAATCATGATTTTGATAATCATTCTTATGTGCTTATCATTCTTATTAAGGGTTCGATTGAATCATGGTTATGCTAATCATTCTTATTAAGACCTGGCTGAGACCTACTAATGCCAACCAGGTTCATTTTGTTTTCATTGTTTAGCTAGTTTTTATAGATGATTTGTGCGTGATTTCTCATCTATTGGTGCACCTGTAAATGAACTAGTTAAAAAGGATGTGAAATTTGTTTGGACTGATAGTCAAGAGAATGCATTTATTGAATTCAAAGTACGATTATGTAATGCTCATGTTCTTGCTTTACCTAATTTTAATGGTACTTTTGAGATTCATTGTGATGCTTATGGTGTTGGTATTGGTGCAGTTTTGATGCAAGATAATCGACCTATAGCTTATTTCAGTGAAAAGTTAAAGGTCAGTGCTATAAATTATCCTTTGTATTGTAAAGAATTTTACGCCACTGTGCATGCATTAGAAACTTGGAAATTATTTTTTGCATAAATAATTTGTCATTCATAGTGATCATAAATCCTTGAAATACTTGAAGAGTCGAATGAAGTTGAATAAGCGTCATGCTAAATGGCCTAGTTAATTGAATCTTTTCCTCATGTGCCGCGTTAATAAAAAGGAAAAGAAAATGTTGTTGCTGATGCTTGGGGTCATAGACATGTTTTACTTACACAATTGGAATGCATTATGTTAGGTTTTTCATCCGTGTGAGATTTATATGCTAATGATTCTGATTTTTCATCTATTTATGTTGCATGCAAAAATGGTCCTTATGAGAAGTTTTTTTCGGCATGATGGTTTCTTTTTCATCAATAATAGGTTATGTATTCCGCAATGTTCTATTCGTGAATTACTTGTTAGAGAAGCTCATTCAAGTGGTTTAATGAGACATTTTGGTGCATTGAAAACTTATAATTTGTTGTGAGAACACTTCTATTGGCCGAAAATGGCCCTTGCTATTGACAGGGTTTGTAGGAATTGTCTTGATTGCTTGAAGGCTAAGTATAAAACTAAGACTAATGGTCTTTACACTCCATTACATGTTCCTACACATCCTTGGGTTGATATTTCTATGATCTTGTCCTAGGTTTACCACGTTCTCAGTCAGGTAATGATTCTATCTTTGTGGTAGTGGATATATTTTTGAAAAGAGCACATTTTATTCCCTGTAGGAAGATAGATGATGTAAAGCATGTTTCAGATCTAGTTTTGAAGGTGGTATTTTGGTTACGTGGCATTCCTGCGTCCATTGTCTCTGATTATGATGTTAAATTTTTATCCTACTTTTGGAATACCTTGTGGCGCAAGTTAGGGACATCAAACTAATGGACAAAAAGAAGTGACCAATCAAACCCTAGGGGCTCTCCTGCTTGCACTAGTTCAGAAGAACTTAAAGAATTGGTAAAAATGCATTCCGGTTTTAGAGTTTGCTTACAATTGCATATTCATTCTACTAGTTCTTTATCTCCATTTGAAATGGTTTATGGTTTTCTACCTTTTACACCTCTTGATCTACTTCCTTTGAATTTTAAAAAGATTAGAAACCTTGATGGAGAAAAGAAAGCTGATTTTGTGAAGAAAATCCATGAGAAGGTGTGCGCATGAAAATCGAACGGACAAATGTATAGAATTCTTATAAAGCTAATCAAAGCAGCAAGTTGATAAAGTTCAAAGTGGGATATTATGTTTGGGTTCTTATGCGGAAAGAGAGGATTCCGAATGCTCAAAAATCTAAGTTGAGTCCACGTGGAGATGGTCCTTTTAATGTGTTGGATCGTATGAACGATAATGCTTACAAGATTGAGTTACCAGATCATTATGGTGTTAGTACGACCTTCAATGTTGCTGATTTATCTCCATTTCACTTTGAAGACAATTCAGTTTTGAGGGCAAAACCTTTTGACGACGGAGGGAATGGTGGAGATACCAGGAAGACTACCACCATAAATGAAGACATACCATGACTTGATCAAACATTTAAAAGATATGCTAGGGATCCTCTAAGTGACATGGCGGGACCTATAACTAGGTCAAGGATTAAGCTTAGGGATGCTGCTTTAATTTCTTTGATTGGTCCCCTTTATGATGAAGAATTGAAGAAAGAGTCACCATCGACATCTTGGATTCATTATTCAAGATTGTCGACAAATTGAAGACATCATGAACAAAACTATACTCTTTTTCCCACTAGGTTTAGAATGAGGTAGTGTGGTCACTGTAAAATATTGTAAAATTATTTCATTTTGGGTTTATTAGACTAATAGCTCGGCCATGTGGGCTTTGAAGAGCTGAATTTTGAAAATAAAGCCCATTAAGGTTTAATATATTTAGTTTTATTCTGATTAGAATTAGATTTGTTAAGATTAGATAAGGAAATATTTTTCAAGGTTACTACTTGAAGAATTCGACCAGATTACCTTAGATTACCATT
The DNA here is from genome assembly GCA_037428765.1 of Rubia yunnanensis. Classification (NCBI taxonomy): domain Eukaryota; kingdom Viridiplantae; phylum Streptophyta; class Magnoliopsida; order Gentianales; family Rubiaceae; genus Rubia; species Rubia yunnanensis. The sequence continues at coordinate 45,403,998 of CM075065.1, forward strand.
TATTTTAGGTATTTTAGTTAGATATGGTTTAGCTTTTTAAAGCTGGCATAAGTCAATTCAGCTTCTAGTTGTGATTAGGGTTTATGGCCGAAATCTACCCTATAAATTGGGAGGCCTTATGGACGAATTTATTACACTTTTAACAATCAAATATGAAACCTTTTGAGTTTATACTCTTTGCTTGCTAGCTATTTCATTGTTTCTTAACCCCGGGGCTAGTAAAGTATCAATAAACCTTGTAATTTGATCCTGGGGACTAGTTAGAGAGCAAGTCAAATTTAGGCGTACCCCAAGTGCTAGACTCCTGAATTTCGTACGAGATAGTGAGGGTTTGTGAGATCCCTTCACTAGATCAAAGATATTAATTCCACAGTCGTGAGGTTTTGCAAGGAGATTCATATCACACATGTAAATGGTTTATACCAAAATATAATCAAGCGATAGGCCTAGATAACATATTACCTGGAATGCTTTGGAATCTTCAATGTTTATGGCCGCGTGGTATGTGCTATACAACATGTGTGTAAGAGTGCAGACATTATTAATCAACAATATGGGAGCATCACGGTAAAAATGAAGTAACCTTATTCAGCCCAATCCAGAACTTTAACATGTGGAGCATCACAATGCTTTATCCTCTCTTCGTAGATTTTTCCAAATACTTTGATGTCTTCATCCTTACTAGAGACATCTTGGCACAAAGATTATTTACATGGCTCGTAGTCTCTCTCGCCCACCATCAACTGATGGAGTGACCTTTCTATATGAGTTTTTCTGGAACAATAGCGAATATGTTACACATTATTTAGAAGTTAGGAGCGAATACATTACCTATTAGTTAGTATGTATTTTTGTATTCCACAAAATCTACACAAAATAGGTTAGCTATGGAAATTGTAGGAATTTTTAAGTTTGACATAATATGTACTTGGCCAATAAAAGAAAACACATGTTGATAAATTTATCACATTTTACTTTATGAAAATAAAGAAAATGTGCAATGTTATTGTTGTATCTGAGCAGGAAATATTATTCATTAGTTTTCAAGAATTCACTGTGAATTACCTATCATTTGAACGTTTTTATTTTAACAAAAAAAAATACAAAAACCCTTCAAATCAATTTTTACTATAAAAATAGACACACAAGAAATTAAGTTTATAATACAAAAGGGTCGTAGTTATTTTACTATCCAAACCTTTTGTTATTTTTGACTACTAGGAAAAAGTTTTATTTGTAGTAGAGGGAACAAAAGTATGAGCCCAAATTAAATACACAAAAGGGTTTGAGTTATTTAGAATAAATAAATAAAAAATCATTTTCAATTTATTTGTTCGAATAAATAATTTAAAAAAATCACTTTCAATTTATTTGAAGTCAATATGCATAGAACAGGCGGTAAACATGTAGATGAGTTGGATACAAGTTCGATAATAAATAGAAGGCATATTAAAATGGTTTGTACCTAAAATGAATCATGCGATACTCTTCTCAGGCCTAGATAACATAGTACATGTAATGCTTTGAAAACATCGATGTTTATGGTTGCATGGTACACGCTATACTGAATGTATGTAAGAGTGCAGACATTATCGAACAACAATGTGGGACGATCTCTCCATCTCACGGTAAAAATAGAGTAACATAATTCCACACAATCCACAACTTTAGCATGTGGAGCATTACAATGCTTCATCCTCTCTTCGTATATTTTCCAAACACTTTGATGTCTTCATCCTTATTAGAGATGTCATGGTAGCAAGAGTAGTTGCACGGCTCGTTGTCTCTCTCGGCCGCCAGCAAGAGTAGTTGCCGGAAAAAGAGCGAATGTGTTACATATTATTTAGATGTTAGGAGCGAATACACTACCTATTAGTTAGTATTTATTTTTATGTTCCACAAAATCTACACTAAATTAGGTTAGTTATGGATATTGTAGGAATTTGTTAAGTTCGACTTAATCTCTACTCGGCGTATAAAAGGAAACACATATTGTCAATAAATTTATTGCATTTTACTCTTTGAAATTCAAGCATAAGTTCATTTTTGCTATGGTATCTGAGCAAGAAATATTACTCATTAGTTTTCATTAATTTACCTTGAATTACCTATCATTTGATTGATTTTATTTTAACCAAAAATAATAATTTAAAACCCTTCAAATCAATTTTACTAAAGCATAATCACTCAAGAAATAAATTTTATGAAACTAAAAGTTACTTAGTGATTTTGTTTATCTAAACCTTTCATTATGTTTGACCGCAAGGCAAATAGTTTATTTATAGTAGAGGAAATAAAAAACTAAGCCCAAAAAAATAGAAGGATTTTGATTTATTTAGAAGAAATAAATTAAACAAAAAACATAAATGATTTTAATATTTTTGAAAATCAATGTGCATAGAACGAGCAGTAAACGTGGTGATGGGTTGGATACAAGTTCGATAATAATTAAAAGGCACAAGAAAATGGTTTAACCAAAAATGAATAATATGATAGCCTTCTCTAGCATAGATAACATAGTATCTGGAATGCTTGGGACTCTTCGGAGTTTACGGACACATGGTACACACTATACTACTTTTTTTTTATTAAATCACCCCTTATAGTAAGGAGGGAGGGTTGTTTATGGGCTACCCCAGACCCGAAAAAGAAAAACGAGCACGAAGAGGGAGCATAGCTCAGTTCAATACAAGCATGACCAAAGCAAAATAACTTGCTTCCAAAAGTAACAGTGATGAGTGCCACACACGGCTCTCCTCGCAAATTAGTAATTAGGGTGGTTGTTCCCGTTTTAAGGTGATATGGGAAAGGATGCAGTTTAGCGAATCGTAAGTACGAAACTCAACTTAGCATCCAATGTATATCAGCCTTAAACCAGGAACACACAAACCACTAACCATATAAGCAAAATAATGGTAAGCTATTCTAGTCCTATGTACTGATCAAAAAAGACTTATGCAGTGATCAAAACCGAATATGAGATAAGTGCACCAGTGAGATGAGGACCCTGTAGATGCTGCTGAAGCTGTGATTGCAATAATCATGGAGGATGATGGATTCTAATTGTGGGAAGATTAAGATTGTCTCCTGCTATTGCTTGTTTTAGAGGAATAGGAGCATCCTGTACTGAGATCTGGCCCCTAACTTCATTATGATCCAGTAAGCTTCTTGCCAGGGAGGCCAATAGATGAGTCACCTGATTCTGCTCCCTGTACGCATGAGTAAAAGAGATGTGTCTAGCTGCAGTGAGTTCCTTAATCTGCCAAATGAGTCTCTGGATATTCCAAGGCACCTGATTTGAACCATTTAAAATCTGGACACCCTGCAAAGAGTCCATTTCTACAATCAAGGGAAACAAGTTAAGTGAAATACATGTTTGGATCCCAGTGAGGGAGGCCCTTAGCTCAGCAGTTAAGGGATCATATATTTGTTCCATTTTCTCCATTCCCATAAAGAGAATCTTGCCTGATGTGTCTCTGATAACAGTTCCTCCTGCAGCAAAATTTAGCTGAGGGCAGTGTGCATCTGAGTTCATTTTGTAGCCAATATCTGGAGGGTTCCATTTGTAAGATTTGATCATCCTTGGTTTAGGAACTTTAGAGCTAGTGAAAATTCCTATGGCTTTTAAATGAGAGCAATCAGGGTGTTGAGTGATAGGATTTAGGGAGAATATAGACACAGCCATGTTCTTAATCTGTAGGATTGTGGACATTAGCACAATTGGTTTAGAATCATAGAGAAAACTGCATCTATCCTTCCATAGAAACCAGATTAGTAAGTTTGGCATAATATGACATGCACTGTTCTTTGATTTTGAAAATTTTGAGATTGTCCAGAACCATGATAATGCATGAAAGATATGGTCAAAATGTCTATAGGGGATTTCTAGGATTGTGAAAAGCCATTTCCAGAGTTCAGATGCTAGTTGGCAGTGTAAGAAGTAGTGAGTTAGTGAATCTTCATTTTGACAGCAGATGCATTTAGAAACAACATGAATGCCCATCTTCCTAAGTTTTTCATCAAATGGCAGATAGTAATTAACCAATTTCTAAACAAAAACAGATATCTTAGGAGGAACCAAAGGATTCCAAATCTGTTTCATTGATCTAATCTCTAAACGTTTATTGGAAATTGATTTGAAAGCTGATGATATTGTGAACTTACCTGTAGAGGATGGAGTCCAAACCATATGATCTTCCCTGTCAAAAAGAGGAAAAGGTGCTGACAAGGAGTGAAGCAACTCTAGATTAAAGCCATCCATTAGCTGAGGCATGAAGAGGTTCTTGTTCTCCTGAAACTGAGCAATTGTGAGTGTAGGGAATGGGATATCAGAGTCTGCCTCCCACTGTTCTGAGAGGAACCCTGACCCTCTCCAGTTGCTATTCCAAAAATTGGAGGTACCTTTTCCCACTTGTATTCTAGAAAGGTTCTCAGCTATACTAGTTATAGCTTTGACTCTTTTCCAAGAGTCTGATTGTCTAGCTGAGGGTGGTAAGGACCAAATGAATCTTGTCCATAAAGTGGATCCAATCTGAAGTTTCCAGTAGAGCTTTAGAGAAAAACTATCAATTACAGTATGAAAGCATCTAAATCCAAATCCATTTTGGGATAAAGGATAACATAAATCCGGCCAAGCTTTCCAATGTCTTTTTCCCCTTGGTCTGAATTCCCCCAAATAAAGTTACTGCACATTTTTTCCATCATTTCAATCATGTGTTTGGTAGGAGACATGACACACCAAACATGCTGAGGGATAGAGGCAATAACATGTTTCACTAAAATAATCCTACCAGCCATATTCAACCACTTGTTGTTCCATTTCAGAATTCTGCCACTTAGTTTTTCAATGAGTGGCTGAAAGTAAGCATTAAGCTTTCTCCCTTTGAAAATAGTTACTCCTAAATAAGTGAAAGGAAAGAAACCTTGTGACATGAGAGTAATGCTTCTAATCATCCCGGTTCTTGCAACACTAGTTTTATTTCCCACATAAAAAGCACTCTTAGTAAAATTGACTAACTGACCAGAGGCAAGTTGATAGTGCTTTAAGAATAGAACTAGGTTTTTTAGGGACTTCTTAGTTTCCTTAATGAAAATGACAGTGTCATCTGCATAAGACAAATGAGAGATCTCCAAAGAACCCCGGGGAACTACAAATCTGTCAATGAAACCTAAGTGAAACATGTTTTTTAGCCCCCTATTTAGAAGCTCAGTAATGAAGTTAAACAGAATCGGGGAAAGGGGGTCCCCCTGTTTGAGCCCCCTTGTAGCCTTAAAAAATCCATATGGAACTCCATTGATTAAGACAGAAAACCAGGCAGCTTGAATATTTCTAAGTATCAGTGAGACAATGTGTCCATGAAAACCATATTTCAATAGGAGAGAGTTTAACATAGGCCATGATACTCTGTCAAAAGCTTTAGACATATCAAGTTTGAATATAGCATTTAAGCTCTGTCCCTATTTATCTAAAAGCCTAACCAGCTCCTGCATTATCAAAATGTTATCTGATATTTCTCTTCCCTCTATGAATGCAGACTGCTCCTCTGATATACATTTATGACTCAGCAGCTTTAGTCTCTCACTCAGTATTTTCGACAAGATTTTGTTAGAAAAATTAGAGAGGCTTATGGGCCTATATTCAGAGAAAGATGTAGGGGTCTGAACTTTGGGAATGAGAGCAATCAGTGTGCTTGAAAAAGATTTTGGCACAGGAACCCCACACTGAAAATCCTTAACTGCAGCTAGTAAGTCAGTTTTTATAATGTCCCAGCAATTCCTATAAAATTTTCCATTAAATCCATCTGGACCAGGTGCACTATGTTCTCCTAAATCAAAAACTGCCTTCTTTAATTCATCCATTTCCACCAGTTTGAGTAGTGAAATATTATCTTCCTCTGTAATGGGGGATGGGATATATCTCAGAGAGTGGAGGTGATCTTGGCCAGAGAGATCAAAGTTGTCATTAGAGAGAAGGTTTTTGTAAAAAGACACAGCAGCCACACCAATACTATCCTGATCATTACACCACTGGCTGTTATCAATTTTATTTTATTGATCCTAAGTCTAGCATATTTATCTCTGACTGAGTGATGGAAAAATTTGGTGTTTTTGTCACCATTTTCTAGCCAATTGTTCCTAGCTTTTTGTTTCCAGAAACATTGCTCCTTCTGTAGAACTTTTGATAGTTCAGCATTAATTTGTGATAAACAAAGAAAATCAGATGGATCAGCAGATATGTCATATTTCTTTTCCAAATCCATTATATCTGATTCCATTGATTTGATCTTATCAAAAATATTTCCAAAGTGTTGTTTATTCCAGTTATTTAGGTGCCCTTTAAGTCTAGATAGTTTAAGTGAGAAACCTAGCATACCCTGAGAATCGATGGGAATCCTCCAGTTATTTTCCACCTCAGGTAAAAATGTTGGGTCTAGTGTCCACATATTTTGAAATTTAAATGCTTTTGGGTATGATTTCTCAGAAATATTGGCATCTAAGACTAGTGGGGAATGGTCAGAAGGAAGCCTACCTAAAATCTGAATGGAGGAGTTTCGGAATTTGGTAAACCAGGCTGAGTTTGCAATAGATCTATCCAATCTTTTAGCTACCTTATGTTCCAACTTCCTACCATTAGTCCATGTAAATGGATTACCCATTGTTGTAATGTCATTCAGGTTATTAGAATTAAGAAAAGCATCAAAATCATTTATGCAGTTTATATCAGGAGATGATTTACCTCTATATTCACTAATATACCTGATGACATTAAAATTCCCAGTAAGTAGACATGGAAGAAAGGTCCTAGTTAAGCTGTTTTCAATATCATTGAACATTTTTGACCTCTCTATTCTATCATGGAATCCATAAATAGCATACAGATGAAATTCAATATCATGGATAACATGAGATACAGATATCAAAGAGAATTGCTCATGGACTTGGATCATAGAGGCAGTAATGTCATCTTTGAACATTATCCAGGTCCTTGAGTCCAGGGAGGATAAAGCACATTGAAAACCTAGCTCATTTTTTAAGTGACCTAGTTTTCCAATATGCTGTTTAGTTTCTACTATGACAAGTATTGAGATACTATGGATTCTGACAATTGATTTAAGCCTCAATAATGATTTCTGTATTCCCCTAGCATTCCAAGTTAAAAGCTTAATATTCATTTTTTACCTTGGGATCTGGTTTTGGCACGAGAGGATATTGAAGTGGAAACAATATTAGGTTCTTGGAAAAAGGTTCTAATATTGTCATGCCTAATATTGTCATGCATAATAGCAAGCTTCCCAGGATCATGCCTAGGATCATGTGATTTCAGGTGATCAGTGGGACTAGGATCTTTAGGTGATGAGAGTATACCTGATGAGGTATCATGTAATATGGTGGCTGATGTGTCAGAGTCCCCCTCTAGTTTTTTCTGTTTGTGCTAGGATTTGGTAGCTTGATCACCTTGCTTGTCCTGCTTTGGTAGAGGTAGATCAGTGGTTGTGATTGGGGTTTCCATATCTTGGTCCTGAGTTCCATCAGTGGCTTGTTGTTGTGGTTGTGATACTAAGTCATGCTCGGCCCCAGGAGCTACAGGATCTTGTTGTTGCTCATCAGGAGAAACCTCCTTATCCTCTTGTAATGTCTGCACTTCTTGTATTTCTTGCAAATCCATGGCCTCCTGAAGTTTTGAGAATTTAGAGGAGAGAGTCAGTTGGAATTCTTTAAATTGTTGAGAGACAATAGTTCGATTAAAATCAAGGGAAGCAGGAGTCTTAGTCTGTGTGAAGGAGTGCATAAGATCATCAGTAGATGTCCAATTCGAGTGATTTCTATTTGTCTTGCTTTTCACTGGCATCCACTGCATTGAGGATGGGATATTGTACGGGGTAACCAGATCAGGAATCTTGTTAGCCAGTGTAACAATTTGTTGATCTTCCAGAGGGGTGTCCACCACATCAATTATTTCTATCATTTCTGGAGCATCTTGGGCACTGGCCACTTCCTCCTGAATGATTGGCAACTTGCCAATCTGTTTTGCAGTAAGAGTGACAGAAGGTGAGGTAGCTAAAGGGTTTTCACCAGTTCTGGGGATGGTCTTAGTGGCCAGAGTATAGGATTTGGTATCCTCTTTGGTATTATGAGACTGTGAGGTACCCAAGAGAGGTGCTTGATTATGAATATGATGTGATGGTAGAGCTGAAGCCTGTTTTGGATGAGCTTGGGCTTTAGATTGCTTAGGCTTATCACACTCACCATATCTGTGACCTATTTTGGAGCATTTAGTACAATAGAAAGGATGATCCTCATAAGACACAGTGTACCATCTGCTATCAGTTTTTGAACCCAGCCTGATTCTATCAGGAAAAGGTCCAGTGAGGTCCATTTCTACACAGATCCTAATTGTTGATGGTCTGGTATGGTTCAGGGTTGGAGGATCAGCAAAGATCAAGTTTCCTAACCTACTTGCTATCAGCGGGATATAATCATAGTCCAAACAGTAGGCAGGAGGGGATTCTATAGATAACCAGATAGGAACAAAAGGGGATTCTTCATTGACATCAAAAGATTTTGTCCATTTTAATGCCTTCATTGTAGAACCTCCTATGTTCCAGTTACCTTTAATCCAGCATCTCTGTATATCCTCATCAAGCTCAAATTTGATGAAGATATGATTCCTATCCAGAGCTGTGATTATGGCTTCCCCAATGAAACCGATGCCCTTGAATTGGTGCCGGATGAAGTTAAGCGCCGGGCGACCTCCTTGAAATTTCCCGACCAAATGCTTGCTCCATGGTTCAGATAAAACATCTATGTCCGAGTCATCCAGGAGGACCGCAATCTCGCCTTTGTATTCGATAATCGGGTTGAGGATGAGATTTCTAGACTTTAGTGGTTTATTTTGTTTGGGGTTTAGAACATCTCTATACGATCGATCGAGATTGGGGGACTGTGTAAGTTGGGTTGAAGCCCCACCACCAGGGGGCGGTAGCGCCGCCATACGGCGGGCGGGGATGCGGTAGTTCACCGGAAAAGAGTGGGAAGTAACCGTTGGAGATTAACCATTGGGAAAAAAACTGTACACACTATACTACATGTGTGTAAGAGTGCAGACATTATCAAACAACGACGTGGGATGATCTCTGCATCTCATGGTAAAAATGGAGTATCCTAATTCTGCGCAATTCACAACTTTAGCATGTGGAGCATAACAATGCTTCATCCTCTCTTCAAAGATTTTAAAAAAAGCTTTGATGTCTTCATTCTTACTAGAGACGTCCTGGAAAACAAGAGTAGATGCACGACTCGTAGTCTCCCTTGACCGCCATTAACTACTTGAGTTCCCTCTCGATATGAGTTTTTCCTAAACAAGAGCGAATATATTACATATAGTTAAACAAGAGCAAATATTTTACTTTAGGAGCAAATAAATTGCCTATTAGTTAATATATTTTGTTGTATTCCACAAAATCTGCACAAAATTTGTTTATTTAAGGAAATTATAGGGATTTGTTAAGTTCAAATCAATTTGTACTCGGCCTATGACAGGAAAAACATATTTTTAACAAATTTATCACATTTACTCTTCAGAAATCAAGCATACATTCAAATTTATTATGGTATCTGAGCAAGAAATAGTACTTATTAGTTTTCATCAATTCACTCCAAATTACCTATCATTTGAACCATTTTATTTTAACAAAAAATAAATAAGTAAAAACCATTCAAATCAATTTTACCAAAACTTAATCACATAAGAAATTGAATTTATAACTCTAAAACTTGGTTAGTGTTTTTGTTATCCAATTCTTTTGTTATATTTGACTGCTATGCAAAAGGTTAATTTATAGTAGAGGGAACAAAATAATGAGCCCATAAAACAAAGAAGGCTTTGAATTATTTAGAATAAATCAATGCACATAGAACATGCGGTAAACGTTCTATTAATGAATATTACTTGTAATTGTAATTATAATCTATTACCTTTTCCTAGATGTATATGTATTATGTACCACTATATAATGTATCCTGAGATCATGAATACAAACACAAATAATTACCCTTATTTTCTACGTGGTATCAGTGCCTAAAATCCTAAGAAAATATTTCGCTGCCTTTTTCGAGCCACTCCGACATCATCAAGCGGCATGTCGATCCACGCACTGCCACACAGCCACCGTTGTCTGCTCCATTCCATCACTTGCTGATCACCACTGCTACCGCCTAGCTATGGTAATCCATGCATCGCCTCTCATGATCCAATCAGTGTTGTATTAAGCCACACCCTCTGATCTCGAAGCTCACATGCCACCGCATTCCTCTCACGCACTGCTGACGATTCGATCCACCACAAGTTGCTGCACCTGTTGTTGATCCATGCCTAATTTTGCACGCTCTGTGATTCTGAAGAATAGGCTTATATTGATGTTGCACCTGAGGTTCTGAAACTTTAGAATATGAGTGGTTATGATGTGATTGCGACTTTAATGAAGCAGTTGCAGTTGTAATCTTGCCCTCAGACTACTGTACCTATTGGTCATCTATCGACTGATCCTTACTTTATTGGCTCTGGCAATGGTCTGGGTCTAAAAATTATACAAAACATGCTGAAAGGTTAAGAAAATGACATTGAATTGTGTGACCCGATGTGCCGTGCATTCCTTGCTATGAACAAAATTAGGTTCATTGATCTATCCATTACCAAACCCCCAAGATGGTCATCCTAAAGCTGCTGATTAGCCTGAGGTTAATGCTACTCTTGTATGCTAGATCTCGAAAACACTGGATCCAGTACTTAGATCTTCTACAAGCTCGTTTGCCACAGTTAAGGAGCTGTGGGATAACTTGAAGGAGTTGAAGGAGAAATCTAGCGCTGCCAAGATGACGGCGCCAGCCTCTCGACCAATCGCCGCTGCCGTGAACGAAGGATCCATCGTGACTCTTCCATTCCCGCTATCATTTATCGCCGCCTGGCCTAGAACCGATGACTTCCTCTAGCAGCATCCCTACTCGGTCTGATTTTGGCCCTGCTCTGTGTGATGACCACTAGATCTCGACCATGCATTTATTTAATTAGTTCAATTCTCTTACTGACAATGGGTCAAGTAAGTCTACTTTGCCCTAGATACTTGATTCAGGAGCCTCATATCACATTAATGGTGACAAGGGTTATCTTACGAATATTACTACTGCTATTGACATTGTGAATGTTGTTCTGCCTGATGGATCTGTGCCATCTACTACCCAATAAGGTTCTATTTGCTTTTGTGTTGTCACTCTTACTCATGTGCTATATGTACCTACTTTTTGGTGCAACGTATTATCATGCCCTAGATTGTTTTCTGCCTTAAAATGTCTAGCTTTGTTTAATGAAAACTATTGCATTTTACAGAAAATCAGTATGAGGAAAGTGATTGGCATGGGTGAATAGAAAAGGGAGCTGTTTTGGCTTCATCTGCTGGATACTCGTGATCATCCTCCAATCCCGCAGTCTCATCCGATAGTTGCTTCTGTGTGTTCTTTTTATTTATGGCATCAGCGTCTTGGGCATACTTCCTCTACAATCTTTTCTTCTATCTCTTCTACTGATTTTAGGATGAATAATACTTTTGTTCTTTGCTCTATATGTTATAGAGCAAAACCGACTAGAAATAGCTTTCCATTGAGTTCTACAAATGCTACTGCACTATTTCAATTAATACATTGTGATGTTTGGGGTCCTTATTGAAGCATCTTCTAGTGGTGCATTTTATTTTTTAACTATAGTTGATGATTATTCTCGAGCTATGTGGGTTTATTTATTAGTGGCTAAGTCAGAAGTAGCTACTAGATTTTGTAATTGTGTGTCTTGGTGAAAAACTAATGGGGCTGAACCATACTGCATGTTCGGGCTGATAACGAGACTGGATTTTTACCTTTGAGATCTCATTTTTCTGCATTTGGGATCATTTTTGAGACATCTATGGTTGATACACCACACCCGAATGATTAAGTTGAACGAGTGCAGACATAGTACCTAGAATGCTTTGGAATCTTTGATGTTTAATGCTACGATGTACACGCTACACAACATGTGTGTAAGCGGGCAGGCATTATCAAACAACAGCATGGGATGATCTCAGCATCTCACGTTAAAAATGGAGTAACCTAATTCCGTACAATCTAGAACTTTAACATGTGGAGCATCACAATGCTTTATCCTCTCTTCATAGATTTTTCCAAACAATTTGTTGTCTTCATCCTTACTAGAGACATCCTGGCAGCATGAGTATTTTCACGACTCGTAATCTCTCTCTGCCGCCGACAACTGGTGGAGTGGCCTCTCTATATGAGTTTTTCGAGAACAAGAGTGAATATGTAACATATTATTTAGATGATAGGAGCCAGTACATTACCTATTAGTTAGTATTTATTTTGTATTCCACAAAATCTACACAAAATTAGGATAGTTATGTAAATTGTTGGAATTTGTTAAGTTTGACTTAATCTGTACTCGGCCTATAAAGGAAGCACATATTGTTAGTAAATTTATTGAATTTTACTCTTTGAAAATCAAGCATAAGTTCAATTTTACTATGTTATCTGAACAAGAAATATTACTCATTAATTTTCATTAATCCACTCCGAATTACCTATCATTTTATTAATTTAATTTAAAATAATAATAATAAATTAAAACCCTTCAAATAAACTTTAATATAAAAATAATCACAAAGAATTTAAGTTTATAACACTAAAGGGTCGTAGTTATTTTCTTGTCCAAATCTTTAGTTATATTTGACTGCTAGGAAAAAGGTTTATTTGTAGTGGGGGGAACAAAACGATGAGCCCAAATTAAATACACAAAAGGTTTTGAGTTATTTAGAATAAATAAACAAAAATAAATAAATAAATCATTTTGAATTTATTTAAAATCAATGTGTATAGAACGGGCGGTAAACGTGCAGATGAGTTCGATACAAGTTCGATAATAATTAAAAGGCACATGAAAATGGTTTATACCCAAAATGAATCATGTGATACCCTTTTCAGGCCTAGATAAGATAGTACCTGGAATGCTTTGGAATCTTTGATGTTTATGGCCGTGTGGTACACGCTTTAGTGCATGTTTGTAAGAGTGCAGACATTATCAAACAACAACATGGGACAATCTCTGCATCTCACGGTAAAAATGGAGTAACCTAATTCTGCACAATCCACAACATTAGCATGTGGAGCATCACAATGCTTCATCCTCTCTTCATAGATTTTCCAAACACTTTAATGTCTTCATCCTTACTAGCATGACTGGAAAACCCCTCTTTTACAGCAGCACGTAGCAGCTATATTAAAAAACCGCTGCTATGTAATTAAGTAGCAACTATTATTTATTCTTAGCAACTATATTTTTAGTAAAAATAGAGTAACCTAATTCCGTGCAATCCCTAATGTTAACGTGTGGATCATCACAATGCTACATCCTCTCTTCATATTTTTTATGTTTTCATCCTTACTAGAGACGTCCTAGAAGCAAGATCAACTGCACAACTCATAGCAGTACTTAAAACCTCCCCTGCTTGAGATCGGAATATTTCTACAAGGAGCTATCAAAGAACATGCTAGAAAAACTGAGGAAGCCAACAATAAAAAAAATAGAGCAGGAGCGAGGAGAGAAAAGGCCAATGGAAGAATCGAAAAGAAGTTTGGTAAATAAGGAGAAAGAAAACTTCCCTTTCAAAAGAAGAAAAGTAGGAACACAAAACATCTTGTCCCAGGATACACCGCTAACAAAATCGTGAAGAGAGATGACCCGCCTCCACCTGGGGTCATTAATTGTAGCTAATTAACCAAAGAGAAGGCTTATTCCGAGGGACAGTCAAAGATAGTATTTATATTTCTACACCCATTCTCACTGCTACGCTACCTAGAGGGTAGTTAAAGGTAAGCTCTGGGTTTGTCCACAGAGATGCTAAGACTCAAATATTAACTAAAATAAGTCAGAGAAATACTCGGGTCTCCCGTTCACACACTCACACAGACGCAATGTGCTCCCTTACCCATTCTAACATCAAGGTTTCTCTTCCCAAGGGGGCATCAATAAATGCACCATACATGAATACAAACCAAAGTGTGCATAGAAGTGGTGTTATATTCATGCATTTAGAAAATTCAAGAACAATCATAATAATATCATAAACACAAGTACTAGGATGAATCTAGTGAATCTCATAGAAATTAGAGTTAACATGTGCTACAATTATCCCAAGCTATGAAAACTATTCCGTAGATATGGAATTCTAATATGAATTTTAATTCCACATCTAGGATGATCACAAAAGATAAGAAAGAAAAGGGAGAGAGTGTTTCTCTCTCCAAAAGTGTTCTCCTAATGATCTAATCTACTGTGTATATTCTTAACCTAGTAGAATAAGGTCATATCTATAGGAGAAGGGGATTGGGCCTAAAAATAGGCCCAAAATAGGCCACAAATTCTAAAGCCATAGTTCAGATGCCGCTTGGTAGGGGCTATCGCGGATGGTGCGATCTGCGCCAAGTACATGACGCAAGACGCACAATCAAGCATGGGTTGTGGTTCTTCTTATAGAAAGGGGTGATTGATCTAGTATGGATCATGGTTCGAGGCTCTGGCACGGACCATGGGATACGGCGTAAGCTATGCTCTGGAAACACAGTTTGCTCAGAAGTTTGGCTCAGGGTGCATGCTTTGGCATGGGCTCCAGTCAGGATGCTCATTTTACTCTGAAGTTATGAGCGGGGCACAAACATTGGCATGGGACGTAGGCTAGTCTTGACATTTTAACTTTGGAATGCACAGCCCATCATAAATGGGACTGTCTACACCCATACTTAGCCATTTTTAAGCAAATCCTTAAACTCGTGCGACCCGGGTCGTATCATATGGTGCGGATTGCGCCAATGCCTCACACTCAAACTGTTGGCATAGGGCATCTTCTCTAGCATGGGTTGTGGGTGTCTGACCATGAACGTCTGGACCTTGGCCGTCCCACGCCGACCCATGGTACCTTGACCAACTGAACTTGTTTCATTCGCTACGGGTGAACTGTTAGTCCAATTTTTGAGTTCTAGTAGTTAATTTTGTAGTTCTCAAGAAAATGAATCCAATAGAATCAGCCTAGAAGGGTAATTCTTCTCGAATCGTTCTATGAATTTGGCACAACTCATAGACCACGATTCCCCATTTCTTGATTGGCCGCTTTGATCTCCGTTGCCACCTATCTTTGACTTTGATATCCTTCCACCACGCATTGATGTTCATGGCCTTAATCTAGTACCATTCTAGAGGTGAATAACCTTTGATTTCTTCTACCATCCTTGCAAATGGCCTTAAATATCCTCTACTGCCCTTACGTACGGCCTTCACATAGAATGTAACCAAATAGTATCCACGGGCAACCCACTAAAGATGATAAAATGGAAGGTGGATACAAGATATCCATTCGTACTAATTAAGTCTACAAAATGCAAGATTTAGACAATAAAACCAAACACATATATCCAAACCCCTTGTCATGTAAACTCAACCAATGCTAGAAATCTGCCAAACAAAACATGCTAGAAACGGCACCGGGTGCATGGTTAACGCATGCAAAATGAAGCACATCAGACTCCCAACACTTAACCGTTTGCTTGCCCTCCAGTAAACAAAGACAAGACAAAGAATCAAGCGATATGTAGTGTGCAAACATAAGTTAACCAAGGCATCCCACTTATTCCTAATTATTCTATTTCCCCTAAAAAGAGTAAGAATCTCACAACTCTCACACTCCCCAAAAAACATAAGCAATCGAACCTCCCAAAATAAAATGTGGAAAAAAGTAAGCCAAAAAGATAAGTGTCAAGCTAGCTTACTTTTCCCAACATGATCCCAAAGCAATCCAAGAGTCGTCTCCAAAAACAATCCACCAAGGAAATCCAAGAGTCGTCGACTTGGTTGTAACATAGGGGTAATTCGTGATTCTCGACCTAGTTACAACCAAGGAGTCAAATGTATTGCCAACCTAGTTACAACCAAGGAGTAAAGTGTATTGTCAACCTAGTTTTTTTGTTTTCTTTCAATTTCTCTTATTTTGCTAGGAGCCCTTTCGGGTTTTAATCCTAGCTGTAACACACAAAGGGTACTCACTTCTCACCTTTTTCACATGGCCTCTCATTTTTGCCTAGGCTAGTATGTCTAGCTGGGCCTAGCCCCTCATTTTTACCTAGGTCTTTCGACCTATCTGGGATTTTCCTAAATTTACCCAAGTCGCCCTTTAGGATGTTCGACTTGTCCAGGTTTTGTATTTTTTTTTCATTTTTCAATTTTTCAAATTTTTTTGGTATAACACAAAATTTCCCCAAAAATGGCTTCATGATACAAAAGATAAGATCACACAAAAAATTACACCACCAATATCCTAAAAAAACCTACCCCATGCAAACTAAAAACTACCAACAAAAATCAACAAACACAAACAAAAATCGCCAAAAATCAAGAAAAACTACCAACAAAAACATGCAAATGTACCAAGGAAATCCAAGAATGAAACTCCCTAAGTGCTCACTACTCCCCTCCCCACACTTAGCCGATACATAGTTTCCAATGCAACAAAAGTCATCTTAAAACACAAGTGAGGTTGGGAGAAATAGTGACACTCACTCTTGCGGCCCTTAAGGGCCTTCCTCCTCATCATGAATAGTGAAGTTCCTATCAAGGTATCCCTTTGCTTGAAGCGCGCCATCAATGCAATCCATCCTCGAACTAAGATCTTCCACTTGCATCATCACTCCTCCTATCGCTTGGACTACCTGTTGCAACACTAGGGTAGAACTTGAAAGTTGATGAACAAGTTTTTGCAATCGGTTAATGATGTCCAAGGATAGGCGAGAGTGGCTTTGATGTGCTCTAGAGGGTTTCCCACCTTCGGCCTCCTCAATGTCTATCTCTGGGGTGGCTAAGACTCTATAGTACTCTCTCTCGAATCTCCGGTCCGGAAAAATAAGTAGGTCATCCAAGCATGTGTCATGGTTGATGGCAGTGTGCTCCGGCTGTGGAAGTACCATGAAACTGCAAGTGCTCACTCTGCCATAAGCCATACATATCTACTCTTTGATGTCTTAGGTCCCACCATGGATGCTTTGGCGAACTTCTTGACATTATACCTTGTACCTGATCGTCCCAATTTAGCTAATGCTCTTTGTGTGACCGGATGTCCTAAACGTTGTGCCAATAGACCTACCATGTCACCCATAGATATTTTAAAAATATTTCTCTCCCCCATCATCGTGCACTCACGTACAAAGTGCCCCACTAGGTTCCACTAGAAGTTACCCTCGGGAGTCATTGCCCAACGGTAATGAACATCTGAACCCAAACATTGCATTAGCTCACCATGGAAGAAAACCCCCATTACCAATAGTCAGTGAACGTAACAAAATTCCGGATAAACCAAAGTGGTACTCTTGCACATGTTATTTTGATTTGTCCTGTTAGCTATCTCCAAAATTTCCCAAGAGAAAAAGGAATCCCTTGACGATGTGGCCTAAAGATCTCTCTCCCGTACCTCCAACTGAGGGCACGGGCTATCTCTCGGTGCATCATCTCATACTCCTAGTCGTCAAGATTGAATTTGATCCCCTTGTGTTCGTTCTCGTCCGTGACGGGCCAAAGAGTAGCTATGAACTACAGGGTCCACCTGATGTATGTCTTAGAATGTTTTCTAAGAACCCCTCTAGACCCACTTGTCCCAATAGATAAGTCACGGGCTCGAGTAAGCCTAGAGCGGCCAAGGTGTCCGTGTATGCAAATCCAGTCTCCAAAATACTCATCTTCGGCTCTCTCAAGTTCCTTCATCACCGTGTTGCAGTCATGGAAATTTTGGATTGTCTCATAAATTCATTGGTCACAAATGTGGAGTTTCAAAGCATGGAAGTCATCGGCTTGGAATTTGCACCCTCCGCTGGCTTCTTCCTCTTCTCACCTCGAGAGTGGACTTTCCCTTCTCCAAAACATTCTTCTTAGGTGGCATCCTAAAAAAATTAAGGCAATAGTAGTGATATAAATATAAACAAAGCATTGTCAACATTATCATCCAACAAGATGACATTCTCCCAAATAGCCTAACCATTCAAAACATGATGATCTAAGCATTAAGGCTTTTTAAACAAGAACAATCCTCATCAAACAACAAACCCATGTAAGCTCTCACAAACCCATCAATAAGACCATGCAATCAAGATCCACTCTCTCATAAATCACCCAACACATGAAGACCATTCAAGCATAATAGAACATCAATCCACCCAACACTTCCTTCAACACAAGATTATACATACAAACCCAAACACATCTCTCAAAAACACACATTTCTTCAAGAATCATTTTTTTCATAACACCACCAGAATGTCAATAAAGCATATAACAAAGAGTTCAATGGGTTACCCAAAATTTGAAGCTAGGATTCGTAAGACCCACACAAGAAGAAGCAAAGATTGATAATTTTTAGGAGGAAATCTTCAATTTTTTTTTCGAGTTTCCACCAAGAATGTGTGAAGGGGATTGTTTCTTTAGAAGAAAGAATGTGTCAATTGATGAAATTAGATGAAGAAGTGTACTAATGGATTAGAATTTTAGCCTAGATAATAAGTGAGAGAGGTACAATTAGGATAAGAATGGAATTTTCAAAATTTCATATTAGGGGACAATAGTACAAATCAATAGGGGAAGTACATTTTGCATTAAAAATCCTAAGGGGGTAGGGAATTTCAAAACTTTTGAACCAAAAAAGCATTTTTGACTTAGAAATTCAGAATTTTTTAAAATTTGCATTTTTGAAACAATTTGGCAATGGAAAATCGGAAATCGGTGTAGAAGATTTTTGGCATGGACCGAAGCCTCGCGCCAAACCTCCTGGAACGAAACATCCCATCACGCCAAACACATTGGCACAAGGCATCCCCTCACGCCAACACTGCTGGCACAGACCTAAGCCCTTAGAGTGGACCGTGTTAGATTTTGGCTCGAGATTGCCAAACTTTTGACCTAATCCTTATTTTTTTCCTATTTTTTCAAAAGACTATGTCACCCATCAAATTTAATTCCATCCAAACACAATCACAAGTCTCGAGCTCAAAATTTTCAAACCAACAAGAGTTTCATCTCAAAAATCCTCATTCCATAACCTATAAAATGTATCTAATCACTACTCAAAAACGTGAAAGCAAAAAGAAACACCTTATATTTATTGTCGTCCTTATGAATTATTTCCTTTTTCATGATTTCTAGTTAGAACCACCTACATGTGGTCTCTAGAATCACAATAGAGGTCTCCACAATGAGCCATCCTTATCTTTAGACCTCTCATCCGTGATAAGAAATGAATCCCCATGTCTTGCTATGAGTGAGTCCATAAATGTCACTTTGGGTTTTTAGGGGGAGTTTGAGGAGGTTTTAAATTATCGACCATCTCCCTTTCTTGCTGCAAGTTAGTTAACATGGAAAAATTATCTAGTACATACATATTATCCATACCATTGTGCAAATCATCGAACTCATAATCAATATCATCAACATGAGGTTTATTAAAACATTCATGCTCAATGGTAATACAAGAAGATTCATCATACTCATCACATAGGGTTACCCATTTGAACATAAGAGAAGAATTTGTCGAATCATGCCGAGATTTATAAATATTAAACTCCACATTATCCATCTCATCTTCTAGAGTTAAGGAGACATCAATTTTTTTGTCCTAGACATCTTAAGAAAAGGTCTTCCAAAAGTATTGGGGGTGCACTACTATCGTGTGCCACGTCTAGGACAAAAAAGTCCGCTGGAAAAACCAACCTGCCAATATGAACCATCACATCTTCTACTAGTCCACGTGGGCTAGCTTTGGAATGATCAGCTAGTTGGAAAATTACTCTAGTAACCCTAAGCTCACCTATTTCTAGGCATTCATGCAGACTAATGGATGCGCCTAAATGGAATAACATTAATAGATGCACCCTAATCTATCATGACATGTTCTACAAGTTTACCACCTAAAGAGAAAGGGATAGAAATCAACCTGGGGCATTGCATTTCTTAGGAAAATTTTTATGATTCAAAATGGCGGCTCTCCCCATATTTAAATACCATAACGTCTTAGTTGGCCTGCGTCTTTTCTTTGTGCATGAAACTTTAAGAAATTTAATATATGATGGTACATGTTCAATAAATTCCAAGATATAGATGGTTACCTCGACCTTTTCAAAGATTTTCTAAATGTTAGCATCATTGGTCACCACCTTTGGATTTCTCCTCAACGTATTTGTAAATGGAGGTGGAATGGTAGTTTTTGCCTCGGGTGGTGGAAGCTCCTTGGAAGGTGCCTGCTTGACAACAATCTCTTCTTCTTCGAATTGTGCATTGGTAGCCTCCAATACCTTGTCATCCTGTTGCATAACCCTTTTCTCGGACTCACGAACTTCCTTCTCAATTCTCAATTTGAGGCACTCATGTTCCTTTGATTGATTTATGGCTGGGAAGGGAGTTTTCCAGACTGCTTGGCTTCTAGTCGGCTCACCGAAGTGGCAAGTTTCCCGACTTGAACTTGTAGGTTTTTGATACTCGAGAAGGCTCTATTACCAAGTTCTTCAATCTCACACCTTGTTCTCTCTACGAAGAATTCATGTTGCTTGCTCAATTGACCGATGGCTTCTAAGATCTCTTCTCGATCTGACTTGTAGATCGAGGCATAGTTGTTGGAAAGGGTATGGTTGAGGAGGGACATGTGCACCTCGGTAGCCTTGAGATTTGTTATCCTCCCTCCATCGGTAATTTGGATGATCTCGATATCTTGGGTTGAACAAGTTTTAATAGGGATCTGGCTTTGCATCTCCTTGGTTACCCCAGAACCCTTGTGTTAACCCCTAGAAAATTATGGCCTCTCCTGATTGTTGTACTCAATGGCCTTCACTTCTTGCAAATTCTCTACTACCTCGGGACATTCTTTGAAGTTGTGTTTAAGGTTGCAAACTTCGCACACATTGACTTGATTCATGTTTCCTCGCAAAAGTTCCTTCATCATAGAAGCAAGAGCTTTGACTTTCTCTTCCAATTTGGGTGATTGGGTAGGTTTATCCAAAACCGTAACCCTTGACCTTGTGCCAAATTTTTGCATACAATTAGCCATTTCTTCAAAGCAGTGTTCACCATAAAATTGCATCCTTAGGGCTCTTTTTTGCTATTGAACCATTGCAAGCGGCATTCACCATCTACATATCTTCATCTCACAACCCTCGAAGAAATAATACACTAAATCCCCCTCTGGATGGTAGGGGCAATTCGCCGAATATTTCTTGAAGTGTTCCTAATGATCATACAGGCTTTCAATAGCCCCTTGGGTGATGTTTAACAATTGTTTCTTTAGCCCTGCTGACTTGGACGCTGGAAAATACTTTTCTTAGAACCTTCATTTCATGTTCATCCAATAACCAATGCATCCCGGTGTCAAGTAGTATAACCAGTATTTAGATACATTTTGAAGGGAAAATGGGAAGGCTCTCAAGTTGTAATCGTCTTCAGAAACTCCCGGTGGCTTCATGTTCGTACTCACCAAGTGAAACTCCAAAAAATTCTTGTTCGGGTCCTACCCCGCTAATCCATGGAATGTAGGCAAGCAATGGATCATGGCACTTTTCAACTCACAACTAACATTAGCGGGCAATGGCGGGAGGGTGATGCACAATGGGTGATTCTCGAGGTTGGGAGCCATAAGCTCCCGTAAGGTATGATTGTGTTCTGCCATTGCTATCAGTTATTCAACTAACACTACCTGCCTCGGTTGAACTTTTTCCCTAGTTATCCGTCTCCTTCTCCTTCAAACACCTGTGTTCTCATTCGAGTAGTGTAAGACACCTAGATTAGTGGTACGGGTGTGTACCATAAACTAGGGCTATCCATACCCTTTCGAATGCAACACTAGCAAATAGATCAAAAGGTAACAAAGTAATTATAACATCAGCTTAACCAAACTAACAAATTAAAGCAAAAACAAAAGCAATTACTAACTACTCTACTAACAAGTTGTGCTAATTAACACTTAGCCGGATAGCATCCCTGGCAACGGCACCAAAATTAGACCCACCTCCACCCAGGGTCCTTAATTGTAGCTAATTAACCTAAGCAGAGGCTTGTCTCGAGGGATGGTCAAAAATAGAATTTATAGTCCTGCACACATTCTCACTGCTACGCTACATAGAGGGTAGTTAGCGGTAAGCTCTGGGTTTGTCCACAGAGATACTAAGGCTCAAATATTAACTAAAACACAACCTCGTATGGGTCATCAACCCGTACAAGTAAAAGGAATAGCTAGTAAATGTAAACACAAAAGGGGTTGGATTTTCATATTAACAACTCAAAGCATAAAGTAAAATAGCAAGTAATCTATTTAAGCTTAGCACTTGGGGAGTCATTGCACAACATGATTAACCTAATGTTTTGATCCTCGATTCATTCACATATAAGATTTACTGAACAACCTATTATAGTGTTCATAACATGTAGTGTGGCAGATTACATACACTTCCTTGTACCTGTTACGTCGGATGCGATTACGTCTCGAGATTCAACCAGGAATACACAACTTCCCTTGGGTCCTATCAACTAGCACTACCACAGAGACCCCCCTCTAGCACCGGTTTTTTAACACCGGTTATGGAAACCGGTGCAAATCTTGTTTTAGCAACGGTTTATTTAGTGTTAGCACCGGTTTTATCTACCATACTGGGATCATCTTGAGGTTAAGCATTGCCTAGACGTGATGCATATTGAGAAAAATGTTTTTGAAAGTTTGATAGGCACCCTCTTGAATATTCCTTGGAAGACGAAAGATTGTTTGAATGCCCTGTTGGACTTGGTTGATATGGGCATCAGAAATGACCTCGCCCCGGAAGTGAAGGGTAAGAGGACGTACTTGCCCCCTGCACCTTCTACCATGTATAAGGAGGAGAGAATCTCAGTTTGTGATAGTTTGAAATCAGTGAAGGTCCCCCATTGGTTATTCATCAAACGTGAGTTGGGTAGTTAAGAAGGATTGTCGGATGGTGGGGTTAAAATCTCATGATTGTCATGTTTTGATGCAACAACTTCTACCTATTGCTATTCGTGGGGTAATGGAGGCCGACGTAAGGCACTCAATCACTAGACTTTGTATATTTTTTGCCTCCATATACCAAAAGTCTATTGACTGGGACCATCTGGATGTTCTACAAAAAGATGTTATTGTTGTGCTCTGCAAGTTGGAAATGTATTTCCCTCCATCCTTTTTTGATATAATGGTTCACTTGGTCGTTCATCTAGTGCGGGAGGTGCATATATGCGGTCCAGTTGGCATGCGTTGGATGTATCCATTCGAGCGTCACATGAAAGTCTTTAAGGGGTACGTGAAATGTATGAGTCAGCCGGAAGCTAGTATTGTTGAGAGGTATGTTACCGAAGAAGTGATTGAATTTTTCACTTCCTATTTGGAAGGACACCAAAAGTTTGGGGTGCCCCTGAATCGACATGTTGGGAGGAAGGGGGGCAAGCCGAGGTCGAGGGGAACGTTATTTACTCCATTGAATAGTGATCTGATGTCAGTTCATTTGTATGTGTTGAGGAATTGTTTGGAGACTACTGCTTATGTGACTGAGCACCTTCATTCGATAAAAGAGTGTCATCCCACGTGGCCCCCTAATAAAGTTCAGATGACAAGTTTGTGAATTGGTTATATGACCGATGCAATGTTGCTGATTACGACGCAAAAATTAGGGCATTTGCGAGGAAGCCTAACTGCACGGTTTTGAGGTATTCCGGATATGACATCAATGGTTTTTGTTTCACTACTAGGGACCAAGATTTGAAGAGCACGACACAAAATAGTGGGGTATACATTGATTCGGAGACTATGTGGCAAGCAAGTAAGAAAGACAAAAAACCAGTCATAGTTGTGATGTCGTTCTACGGTGTTATTGATGAGATTTGGGAGGTTGACTATGGAACATTCAAGATTCCGGTATTCAAGTGCCAATGGTTTGATAACATAGCTGGGGTTCAAACTGATGATCCAATGGGATTTACCCTTGTTGACCCGACTCGTGTGGCATAAGAAAATGATCAGTTTATTTTGGCCGAACAAGCGAGACAAGTTTTCTACGTAGATGACCCGTCCAATGTAGGTTGGTATGTTGTGGTGTAAGGTAGAAAATTCTCTTTCCGCGATGAAATTGATTTTGAGGTTACAAGTGAAAGGTTAGAGTTCCCCTCTATTTCCTCTCTACCTAGTGACAACGGGATTGAGGTGGGAGCCCTACGGAGGAAACACAAAGATGGCATTTGGATAGATGATGATGGCCGAGAACTTAGAGACAGTCAATCGAAGAAGATAAAGTTGGTTGTAGACTGGGGGGTCGAGCATCGATGTTGACGTTAAAATGTAATTTACTTCGTGTACTTTGTTGGGTTTTGTTGCCTCTGGCAACTGTTGTACAACTATCTTCCAATTTGTTGCCAAGTGGTGCAGTTCTGTCCACTGCAGTCCGCTGCAGCGTACTGCAGCGGTTTTGGTAAAGGCTGGTAAAAAAAGTGGACAATTATTCCTATGATAGGTTCTGCCAGATGCAGCACGCTGCAGCTCTACTGGTTCAACGCGTAGCAGCAATTTTACTCAGGTAGGAACCTGATACGAACAAGTTATGCAGGTCATTTTAGACAACGGCTCAAATACGTTATGTGTCCTGAAAGCTAACATTCCAAAATCCAAAGCAAAACCAGTAGCAACAAAGTAGCAATGTATATTTCGAAAGCAAAATAAACTAGCAACTGAAAAACCGTGATAATACGCAGATGTGAGGTCATTGTAGGCAGTCATTTCCTGCGCGCCCTCTTCTCCACCGTGTTGGGCCTTGGTGAATCAAAGGTCGGGATTGGACCCAATTCATTGATTCTCTCGCCACACATGGCTGTGAGGATCTTCCCAACCTGCGATGTCCAGCGCACCAAATGATCCACCTTCATTTGCAATGCTGCCAAGTCCCTATCCGGGTTCTCATTCGGTGATTTACTTGTTGCCGCCCTCTGTGACTCAGCAACGTTCTTCTTCTTGGAGAATATGAGAGGGTTTATGGGGAGCTTCGACATCACTGTGACGTCATCATCTTTGAGTCTGCAACCTGCTTCCACGCATGTTGCAGTGATAAGTGAGGACAAGCCTATGCAGTTATGGGCATTGACACAATCCCAGATGTATGCCATTATTGTACTCCCAACATCCAGGCTCATGTTCTTCTTTATCTTATACAGTAGCAGCATACGGGACCGATGAACCTCGCTATTCAATTTCACGGGGAGTAGCCGGGCAGCTATGAAACTGTACCACACGTTCATGTCCTCAGTCAAGTACTTTTTCTCTATGTTGGACCATTCTTGGGGTAGATTCTAAATTACTGTGGTGCTGTCATCACAGATTGCTGTGATGATGTCTTCCCATGAGCTTGTTCAACTGCGGTGTCAGCGGCTTCGTATAAGCTGGCGGGCTTCGGCGGGATCCTGTAGAACGTGTTGATCAAATCGAAAGACAACTCGACCAACTGACCATGGAGGAAAACAGTTGCTGAATTCTTGTACTTCATGATCGATAAAATTCACACGCCATGGTCTGGTTTGCCCGCGACGGTTGTGCGATGAGGCCTTCCCAACCATGCTCCTTCACATAGTTCCTGAATGGTTTTTCCAGCCTCAGCCCTCTCTCAAGGATGAGGCCCCTCGAGATGAAGTCCTTGTAGTCAATTGTATGCTCAGTACAGTCCACCTCTGCGGCTGGTATGGGCTCAGTCAACGGAACAATCTGAGTCCCGTGCTCGACGTCCTCCCCTTCCACCACTCTTGGCTTTTTCCTGGGCTGTTGGGTGTTGTTCTTTTGCTTTGTTGAACCTTTTCTGGGGGCCATGTCTATTAAACTAAATGTGTTAACGACAACCAGAATGGAACACGGTGAATAAGACACAGTCACAAAGGTAAATAATGCAGACGCAACTACTTCTAAATTAAGCATTCCTTCTCATAGGCTGAATGTGGAATAATGTTTACTCATACTTAATCCCAATTTTTGATAATATTAACAGAAGTAAAATAATTGAACAACAATTAGGTGAATCGATGGGCCATGCATCCAAAATCACATGTCAGGAACAACAATCAGGGTATGCTCAAAAGTACTCACCAATGATGAAAACAAGAGCAGAACGAGGGCATTGATGGTATGAGGCATTATGATGAAATCGACCCGTGAGCAAGAAAAAATATCATGAACAATCAGGTCATGCATAAAATTATCATATTATATCCGAACACTAGTTTTCTTGTCCAGAATTACATATCATGAACAATGAGGTTACGCAGAAAATTGTTCACCTGTGCCGAAAACATGAGCACATTGAGGGCATTGACACAATGAGGCATTATCATGAAATCAACCTATGAGGAACAAAAAATTTCCACTAAATAAACCTCAGCAAAATAATCTCCTTATCTAATTTGGAGTACGGGCTGTTGACGACTGGTGTTTGGTGTACAGTCGAAGATGGTCGGACACAGCTTGGCCGATCAAGGGGAGCGGCTGGAGAAGTGGACGGTGGAGGGAGGAGGGCACGGCGTCGGTTTCTTAGTGGAAGGCGGAGGGAGCAGGGGTCAGCGGAGGAAGGGACGGAGGAATGGCCTTGGGAACGGCAGAGGAATGGCCTCGGGAACTGCCAATAGAGGTGATGGAAGAGGAGAGGTTGTGGGCGAAATACTAATACACACACACCTTATACTAATTGGGCTGCAGTTCACATTTGTTTTGGGCTGAATGTTAGCCCAGTAGAATTTTTAGTTTTTGACTCGAGGGGTTGACGGTTAAGTGATTGGCGGCTCGAGGGCATCCAGTGCTCGCTTGCATCCAGCCTCGAGGGCATCCACGCTCGAGGGCATTTCGGGTCGAGGGCATCCACGCTCGAGGGCATTTTGGGTCGAGGGCATCCACGCTCGAGGGCATCCAGTGCTTGAGGGCATTCTGGGCTCGAGGGCATTCTGGGCTCGAGGGTATTCTGGGCTCGAGGGTATTCTGGGCTCGAGGGAATTCTCGGGTCGAGGGCATCCAGGCTCCAGTGCGCAAGGGCATCGAGGGTCGAGGGCATCCACGCTCGAGGTCATCAAGTGCTCGGGGCCATCCATTGCTCGAGGGCAGTCCACGCTCGAGAGCATCCAGTGCTCGAGGGCATTCTCGGCTTGAGGGCATCCAAGATCCAGGGGATCGAGTGCTCGAGGGCATCCACCCTCGAGGGCATCAGGCTCGAGGGTATTCTGGGCTTGAGGGCATTCTCGGCTCGAGGGCATCTAGGGTCGAGAGGATCCAGTGCTCGAGGGCATCCAGGGCTCGAGGCTCCAAGGCTAGAGTGGTCGAGGACTCCAAGGCTCGAGGGCTCCAGGCTCGAGGGCTCGATGCTAGAAACTGGGAATCCACCATGTGAAAGCACTCTTGAGACTGGGAAAAATGGTAGCCATCGCGGAAAAGCAGCAAAAATAGAGGAAAGATCAGCAGTATCAATCTTAGTTGAAGGCTTGCCTGTGGATTCTAATATAATTAAGGTGTATGAATAACATCCATATAGATTAAGCCGTTACAATGTGCCGGAATGCGGGTCGTATGCAAAGTAGAAACCACACGCAGAGAATGCTTCATATTTCACCATGGCATAGGCAACTGAGTTACAATCTCTATATGTGTGCTTCAGGGTAGCATGGGACAACAGAGTGTGAACTCAGAAAACTGGAGGGTATAGGGTCCATTTGGAAAGTGAAGGCTCATTAATCATATAAACTGCCTGTAGCGAGTCAGATTCAATGTTGAGGCTGGGATATCCATCCAGACAGATCTGCCAGGCCATAAGAATTGCCTTAACTTCAGCTTCTAGTGGATATATGGCTGTTATGGTACAGGATCTATTAAGGATTGGTAACCTTGGCGATTTCGAGCAACTAAGCCTATTGAAACAGAGGAATTACACCAAGATGCATCCACTGTATCCCCGATGAAACTGTGCCTGGATATTCCTAGTATACTGTGGAAATGGTTGGCTTTGGTGGGGACTGGGAGGTAACA
This sequence comes from Rubia yunnanensis, assembly GCA_037428765.1. Classification (NCBI taxonomy): domain Eukaryota; kingdom Viridiplantae; phylum Streptophyta; class Magnoliopsida; order Gentianales; family Rubiaceae; genus Rubia; species Rubia yunnanensis. The sequence continues at coordinate 45,432,152 of CM075065.1, forward strand.
ACAAAGAAGGGAACGTTGAAAGGTAGAGTGTATCTGTGACTTCCTTGCTGCTATGGGAGATGGAAAAAGGTGTGCCATAAAAAAAAGGCATTCCTAGCCTTCCACTATATTGTAGCAGGTCACAACATGAATCATATGGCATAGCAGGCTCTGCTATTCCAGTTAGGTCACTACAGCCACGTGCATTTGTGGGTGTTGTATCCACTATATTATGCACATTTCGCATATTGAAAGCAGCAATCTGAAACCAAATGGCTTTACATAGTTGACAATTAGTAAAGACATGTTCCATGGAGTCAGATCGATTACACAGAGGACATTTAGAGGCCAAGCTATAAATGAGCTTATTCTTTTTAAATAAATGTAACAAAAAGTATACGACACCAAAATGAGGTAACAAATCTGCATTTTCATTCCCTCCAAAAGTTGCCCTTTTCCCTCCACATCCTTAACCCTCTGTTTCCGTACCCTTCCCTCCCCACCACATCGAACCGAGTTCTTTCCACCCACCACATCTCTGATCCCAAGTTCCCCGTCTTCCCCCCATAACCCCGTGCAGATTTCCCCCACAAACAATGTCCCTCCCTTCACCATTTATCTTAGGCTTCGACCTCCCAATCCTGGTCGCCAACCAGATACCCTAATTTTATCGACACTCAACTCTACAAATTTCGTACCCGGCTCGTAATGCTCACAGGGGAGGGGGTAACCAAGACGGCCGGCTGTTGACGGAAAAAGGTAACACCCATTTGTAGTTTCCAATGATTTCCCGGGTTTAATGAGTAGCTATATTTTGGTTGGTCTCCTTGGGTGTGAGTTTGTGTTCACTATCCTAGTTAAACTACTGTGGGTGTTGTTGCATGCTCATCCATGATATGCTTGCTTGTGATGTTATAATTTTTGCCTACCCACGTGCCCCCTACACGAATTTGTTGGAGTGGGTTGGATTTTTGTGAAAATCCACAAAGGGCAGTGTTGGATTAATGTTTTTCTTGTATTTCATTTACTGATAGAATAGCTTCAATGGCGCTGCCCAGGAAGAAATTGTTTGTCTCCGGTGGTAGACAAACTGTTGCCCATGAATGTTTTACCCCTCCGCAGGATGCCAACTGTGACGACGACATCCAGGAAGGGGCTGATGCACATAAATATGCTCAGGATCAGACAAGTCCGGAGATGCAGAAGAAACTAGGGTAAAAGAAGACATGAGTAGGAGCTTCGACAAGTTTGAGATTGGAGAGTATTGCAAGCACAGAGGTACAGCCACGTGCAAGTCCATGTTGCTTGAGAAACAGAAGAAGCCTCTTAAAATATTCTTCGATGATGACTTGGAACCCCTAGTTATGCATAGTTGGTGGTCGATGTATGTGGGCTATGCCTTCCGTCAAAGAATCCGCTTCGGGACGTGGCATAATTAGAGAGCAGTTCCAGACCATGTGAAGAACGAGGCATGGGAAGACATTCTTGTAAGTGTGTTCTAATCCTCCATTGTTCATGTCGTTTGTTACATGTCGCACTAACAACATGTCTCCTTATCTTCCAGATCAGCTGGGATATACAAACGAAAATGACTTTCAATGAGATGAATAAGTTCCGCAATAAATGGACAATTTATGCAGGAGAAAAGTGGAGGAATTGGAAGACTAAGGCGGCGAACAAGTACATTGTGCAAAAAAAATGGGCTCTTGCGCATAGAGAGACTATAGGTGGATGGACAAAAATGAGTGGGAGCTGTTTGTGAAACACAGGTCAACCCCTGAATTCAAGGTAATTCCTCCAGTATTTTTTTCCCCTAGCCACTACCATGCTGGCAGTTTACATACTGATGTCCACACAGGCAGTGAGTGACACAGCAAAATTAAGCGCCTCACAGAAGGACTACATCCATCACACGAGGAGTGGAGGGAACCGTAGGGTTGCAGTAGAACTCGAGAAGAGGAAAAGAAAGGCTACAATTGAGGCGCTTCTGGGTGAAGGTCAGAGTGTGGAAGAAGCAGAGGCTTTAGTTCAAAGCATGGATTTGAAACCGGACCGCTCGGAAGTGTTCCTTGCAGCAAACTGGGACAAGAAATTATCAACCTACACCAACGACTCTGTGCGAAGAGCAGCCCCCACTACTGTGAGCATAATTCATAAATAAATCTATCTCCATTGATATTCTTTCATGTTATCCCGATCAAATGGCTAATATTTGCTTCGTTTCTTAGCAAAACCTTTTGGATAAGAAGGAAAAGGGAGATTTGGTTATACATGGAAAAGAAGATATTCTAGTTCAAGCAACGGGGTAGGAAGGATCACGGGGGTCGTTGGAGGGGTTGCTCCGCAACGTCCAAGGTGAACGAGGCCCTGCCACATATGACTGTCACCCGTTACGTATCTAGTCGATATGGGAGCACAAACACGAAACCATCTGAGGAAATTTCAAATTCAAACAAACAACCAACAGATGTCATCGAGCTCAGGGAAACATTTGTTGCTTTACTTGAGGCCTAAACAAATTGGCTAGCTGGGCAATTGGGTAAAGCTATTCCCCCCCACTTGGATGCCCATAATTTCCTCATTGCATCTTTCACCCCCACGACCAAGGACAACCGGGTATTCATTCCTTCAGCATCGGGATGTAGTAACCCACAAGGAACTGCAGCGGATGACAAGGTAGTCCAAACCGTGAACTGCAATCGTATTTGTTCCGTTCTGGCTATGTGATTTATAGTATATGGATTTCCATTTCCTATTTTGGATTGATGTTGTGGGGATACAGTTCGTTGCTGATGAATGCTGGAAGCTGCAGCGCGCTGTAGCTCTCAGTCTCAGCTGGGGACTGACAGCTGCAGCGCGCGGCAGCCTTCAGCAGCTACATGTAAAGTTCATTACTTCTTATTAGTTATTGCCCAACCCATGTATTTACCCAATCTCTAAGTTCATCTCTCAGAGAGGAAAAAAATGCTGCCTATATGTTTTGAACCATCATGGAGAGAGGGAGGTAGCTGCATTCGGTATATTCTTTCCGAAGGAAGCGGAAACTGACTTTCCCATCAAGTGGGAGCGGGTAAATCTAAAAGGACCTATGATCATACCAAAGGCACCTTTGCCGATTGAACACGAAGAATTTGAGTTCGTCATTTAGGCCATCGGGTATAACATTCTATGGCCGGGGAAGCTGATAAGTGTCATAGAGCAACAGGATGATGAGGTGTGATAATTGTATTCTTATTCTCATCGGTGCTTACATATCTTTCTTGCTAATACAGTTACATGATATGTTATTCATATTTTTACGTAGAAGAATGAGCAGCAACCGCCTCCGCAGGAAATGGTGGCCGACGAAAATGGATGTCCTCAAACAAACCTCACACCAGTGCCTAAGGAACATACTCCTTTGGGAGAGGTGGCCACTCGATCGGTAAAAGGAGAGGTACATACCCCCATACTATTTCATTCCGAATGATTTTTTATCTACGCATCACTAACATTTTACCCATTAGCAACTACCAAAAGAAAAAACTACATCACCGGAGAATGGGCAACGAAATCCTCCCTCGTTGATTTCTCCCGAACACATATTTGTGAGAACTGAATTCAGCCTTAACATTACCTTCCACTACTGAATTACATAAAAATACTCTACAACTAATATCATTACATTCTGAATGTAATGATTAGGGAGCCATGGAAAACCAAGAAAGCATCGCTGCTGTTCACCAGATTAATGAGGCTTTACGGCTATCTGCACAAATATGTGGACCAGACAAAATATTCCGCATCAATTTCAGCGCAAAGGTGTTCAGATCAGAAGAAGTCTACGCAGCCATATTCACTGACAAGATACGACTGTTCATGAACAGCTTGGATGCAGATGATGAAATGGAGTGGATCAGTGGGTGCCAACTTGATATATGGGCATCGTAAGAAGTGCATGCTTTCATTATTCATAGATACAAGTATCATTATATTTGCTTCACTAACTATATTAATTTGCAAGATACCTCTGCGATGGGATGGTACGTGGAGGCCACGTCCAGTTTATTCCTGCCTCTTCGAACTCCATAGCTCAGAAGGCAAATCAAAGGGTGGAATTGACTGTGGACGAGGTTTCGGCTGTCATGTGCCGCAATGAAGCGAGGATGTACATCTTCCCATACAATCGAGAGTAAGTTCCATTCGTTTTCCGAGTAGCTATGTCCGGCCACATGGAAGCGAAAGCAACCATGTGCTGTGATTTTATTTGTTTGAATCTTAAGTACTTTTGTTTTACCCTTTTTCCCATAGGGACCATTGGTTTTTGCTTGTCTTCGTACCAGAAATCGATCGAGTCTATTGCATCGACTCAATGACTAGGGGAATTTCTAAACAAAATAGATCATGCCTTAAAATGATTCATTTGTAAGTGGAACACATTTGTTTCTTTCCTTCAACTTCGATGTTTTCCAAAAATGGTTGTTCCCGTAATTGCGTTCTTGTACATTTCGCACTCTCTTGGCCCAATTATTTACAATTACTGTTACCCGGTATATTATCATATATTGTGTGAACCCCAAATCCTGAAAATAATATTCCTCATGTTGACAAAAATAGGTTACCATCTATATTGTAGGATTGCAAGAAAATATCGATGGTCCAATTCTAAACAAAATAGGTCCTACCCTTCCAACTACGCTTGGGATGTCATAAACATCAATGTACGTATCATCTCATACCTTCATATTTCACGTGTCATTTTCATCTTTGTAATCGGTTCAACAAATTGTCTTCTGCATCATCAGCACAAGATACAAAGTAGTACTTGGGAGTGCGGGTACCATTGCATGTATTACATGGAAAACATTGTCAGGCATGTACAGGACATTGACATTATTCCCGTACGTTTTCCTATATTTCTTCTATTTATTCGTCATCCTGACATTTTACATCCTTCTCTTAACATGTCATTTAATGCATTGTTTCAGAAATTCCCAGAAGATTACACTCCACTGGGGTGGGATGAACTGCGGAGTATTGCTGTGAAATGGGTTTGTATTTTTGCAAAAAATTCTCTGCCAAAATGCATAGCTCAATTAAATATCATACAAGGACTTGCACAAATCGTCGGATAGTGGTTAGTATAATCTGTTACAAGAAACGTAATTGGCCATCTCATTTGATACTCGTCAAGTTCGACGCTGCAGGGGGTTTCAGTGTCTTAGGACACTACGAAACACTTCCTGCTCTTCTCTTACTAGTCATTTATTATACTTCATCGGATTCAATCTGTTCTTCAACCTACTTTCTTGTCTATGCATCACTGTGGCTCCGAATTTGTTCAATTTGTCTTCGTGCACCATTCTGTTACTACGCTCGACAAATATTGGGTACCATGCCATGAAAAAAAGGAACTGGCTGTGAGAAGATGAACGCTGCAGCACGCCACAGCTTACAGTGACCACATAATTACTCACGCTTTTAACACCGGCTTTTTTCGATTAGAGAACCGGTGCTAAGTAAACGGTGCAAAATTAACGCTGGTATCACCGCTTTCAAAACTGCTACTACATAAGTAAGTGTTTGGTACGGTTATGTACCATAAATTAGAAACCAAACAAAAACTAACCAAAAAAAACACTAGAGAACGGGTTTAAAGAAAATGGATTAACAATGAACATTGGCGCAACACTAAAAATTAACTAAAGCAACAACAACAAGAACAAAAACAATACAAACTACTCAATTAACATGCTATGAAAGCTAACAATTTAACATTAAGAGTAGTATCCCCGGCACCGATGCCAAAATTTGTCCCCCTCCACTCGAGGTTGTCAAATAATAGTAGCTAATCAATCAAACCCAAGCAAAGTCTTTGGATACATAAAGGTTTATATTCTGCTCCCAAAACTACTACTAAGCTACCTAGAGGGTAGATAGTGACAAGGTCGGGTTTGTCCACAATGATGCTAGATGTCCCATAGCCTACTGAACATAACCACGTCCAGGTTATCAATCGGTCCATTTCTTAAGAATAGCTAAATATTAAAAAACAAGTTTTAGGTGGGGGGATTTAACTGCCAACTACAATCATACAAGATCACAAGGGAATAAAACTATATAAGCTAGCACTGGGGGAATATTTACATAACATTATCGGTGATATGTTTTGATCCTCGACTCAATCATATTAAAGACATGGAAACATATTCTATTGTTCACGACACGTTGTGTGGTTGATGGTTAACACTTTTCAATACCTATCACGTAGGGTGTCCTTGAAATCTTCCATTGACACCATGTCCAAAATTAGGGGAATGCAACAACAGTGCTACTGCTGTGAAGATCCTTTTCGCCCCTGTAGGATTACATCATGAGCACTACACCATAAATTCTCTACTCCTAGAACTACAGAGGCAAAGGAAGTAGGCACCTTATCGATGGCTCTAGGGTTGAAAATAACCCCAGTTTTCTACCAATTGCTACTCTACTCGTAACCTTTTAGACAAACTCGTCAGTTACTAGTGTGTTGTAAACATAATGATAACTCAGAAAAGACCTACGTGCACGCACCCACATGGACCTGGACCCCGTTACCTATATAAAATATAGGTTTCTCTTCTTCGGGGGGTATCAATATATGCACTAACATGAATGTAGACTATGTTAGATGAAAGATTAATTTAGATAAACATCACATTCAACAAAATAGTCTTAATGTTATAAATGCTTGTCATAATTTGTTACAAATTCTAAGTACTAATAGGGTATGATGATGATATTGAAAACTGTGGGAGGAGAACCATCAACCAGCTCGAAGTAGAGCGTGTCCCCAACCTTCAGGTCATCTGCATGAAGGAACTCGCTAAAACCCTTTGGGATCAAGGTTTTTATCCTATTGTTCCACGAGTAGTGCATGTAATACACTCTCCCGCAGCACCTCAAGACAACAGGTGTCTTGAACTTTTGTAAGAGCTGCTTGATTTGGCTGGGGGTGTACAAAATTATAAATAGAAAACCACAGTTAGTGTATATGAAAATAAATTAGAGAAAATTTTAATTGAAAATAAAATACATATGTAAAAGGGAAGGGCTTACAAAAATTGAAATTGAACCAAAGTTTATCTGGGTTAATGTATGTACGAAATGTAGTTTGATGTCACCGAATGAAGTCTGCGCACAGTCCTCATCTGGATTGCTATGGATCTACATTTGGTCAATGCAATAAGTAATAATTAAATAAGAATATTAAAGAATTTACATTCTAAACAAAATATCGCTCACCTTAATTGGTACACGACTACCAAAACCTTCCCCGCTAGCTATGATTTGTGAAAATCATACTGTCATGGATTAAATGTATCGTGATAGATAGAAATTTGTTCGATTGAAATCAATTCAATTAATCGTTTGAGTCAAAAAGATGAGGATAAAATATATGAAAGTACGATGCTGCACATCAATCGTATACACTTAAGTGGGAGCTACTGACAAGTGACGTTGCATAAAAACCCGGAAGCAACATAAAAAACAGTAGAAAACCAGAGACTTTACAAGTTCTAAATGAATGTAGGGGACACAAAATCGAACAAAATGATAAGAATGGAATGTGTAAACCCTAGAACCCTAATCCATAGGGGTTTCGAAATAAACAACATAGAACACATAATTCCCACACCATATACATAACAATATCTACGGGAAATACAAAATTGAAAGAAATGTAAAGAATTTGTAAACCATACTTTTGAGAAAAGTGGTTGAAGGACTATATTTATTTTGAGGGAAAGTTATAAGTTTGAAATGATTTATGAAGTGGCCTCCATATATGTAGTCATTTAGAGCCCTTGAGAAATCTGCTCGGCTAGTGCAATATCGCCCTTTAATCGCCCCTACCAACATAAGAGCTGACATATGGCTTACATCGGTAAGTATAATTTTGGGCCTCACCATTTAAGCCCACTAGCATAGCAAATAGGCACGCGTTTTACCAAAAAAATATAATTGACTTTAATAACGCTTTATAGTATGTTAAAATAACTTATTACATTTTATCGTTGTCCATAAACTTTATTAATGTTTGATTCGATCGGAAGCAATTTTACCACACCCGGTGAACTTTTTACTTTTAACACTTTGGTCGGGTATGAGACGGCTAAATGCAAAATTATAGATTCCATATTTCAAAATCAGGGCATCAACAAACCAGGGTATTCGTCCCTCATTTTAAAAATCATGTTGTTCTGTTTGAGGCATCAATGAAACAGGGTATTCATCCCTCATTTTTAAAAGTATTAATTACATAATATTGTTACGATTAGAGCTAGAAGGATGATAATTTTAACCCCGTGGAATCACACAAAATTATGTTTCCTTAACGTGGTCTAGGGTAAATTATAGATGGCTACTTAAAGTATGCAAAGGTTAATTGGAAGATCTTGGCTGGGAAGTCTCCGTAGGATCATGGTTATTTATTCATCATTTTTCGGGATTATAAATTTGACTGAGGATGACAAAGGTCTCTTCCAGGATATTTGGAATCGCTTTTTAATTTTTGCACTTAGATCCTTCCACAAATGTAGGAGAAGTGGAAATGAAAATTTAGAGACACCCTAACCTAATTCACATTGTCAAGACCAAGATATTCCGGTTTAGGCATGAACGGGGTCAATGGAACGGGGTAATCGTCCTTCATTTGTATTAGTATATCAATTAATACCCTTAAGATAAGAGTTATGGGAACGTTAAATTCCACCACGCAGAATAACATGAAATTTCTTATTTTTTGTTTTTTATGAAAATCAAATAAAATTCCGTCCATAAAGCACTAGTACGTGGTCTAGTAAATTTTAGATGATTACTTATAAGTATACAAGGGGTTAGTTGAAATAACTTATGGAAGACCATGTGGAATAAGATTAGTTTCTTTCTTTTTCACTCTTAGTTATTATAATTTTGACTAGAGATGACAACGTTTCTTTTTTGGACGGATCAAGTTTGGGACCACCAGTGAACTTTTTAATATTTACAATTAGGTCCCTCCAAGAAAGTGGTAGAAATCCAAATCCAAACTTGTATAACATTATTTCATTCAGATTTTCACTACAATGTCATTCCCATATTGGATTATAAGGGTCGGCGGAAGGGGCCCAAATGATAGCATGGAGTATGTTACGACCACTACCACAGAGACCCACCTCTAGCACCGGTTTTTTTTGTTCTAGTACCGGTTTTTTCGTTAAAAAAATCGGTGCCTGAGTAACCGGTGCTAATTCGGTTTTTTTTGTTAGCGCCAATTTTTCAACCGGTGATAAATTAGCACCGGTTTTGTTTTGTTAGCACCAGTTTTTCAACCGGTGCTAAATTAGCACCGGTTTTTTTTGTTAACACCGGTTCTTCAACCGGTGCTAAATTAGCACCGATTTTTTTTGTTAGCACTGGTTTTCAACCGGTGCTAAATTAGCACTGATGTTTTTGTTAGCACCGGTTTTCAACTGGTACTAAATTAGCACTAGTTTTTTTGTTAGCACCAGAACCGGTGCTATTTTGTTAGCACTGGTTTTTCAATCAGTCTAAAATTAGCACCGGTTAAAAATCGGTGCTAATTTATTAACGACGACGAAAAAAAATCCTTTCCTCTGAAAGCTGCAGCGCGCTGCCGCTTTTAGAGAAAGGGAAAAAGGCTCAAAATTAACAATTTTATTCCACATTAATTTAATAATAAAATCAACTTCACAAAATTAATAATTTATTTCCACATTAATGTATACAAACACCTTGTCTTGCACGACTATGACAAGAATAATAGTCCTAATTATACAATAATAAAAGCACTGCAGCACAATTTATGGTGCACTGCCTTCACTTACAGCTCTAGAATCTCAGTTTCTTCTCTATTCTTGCAAAAACAACAAAGAAATGAGTACATAGTTGGGAGAACCGAACATATCAGTAGTAATTATAATTCCTACATAGTTGGGAGAACCGAAGATATCAGTAGTAATTATAATTCCTAGATTCCGAATTGGAGGTAAAGAGAGGTACAAGTTGTCAGTGAAACAATCTAATGATTCAGGAAAAATGATCGACAAGAACAAGATGGACAATAATAATGATTACTCATTTTGGTTAAAGAGATATTCGTTTGAAGTAGAAATGTTGCCAGGAAGTGGCTAAAATCCTTGGAATGAGAATGAAAGAATCTTGAACAATCCATCGAGGTTGCATGTACCTGCACGTTGCAAAAATATCAGTGTATTCAACGTCTCCACCATGGATAACCTAGCATATCTATGGTTTAATTCACCCTTAACTATATTAAATTTTACTTCATCCATCCTTATAAAAATGGTGTATTGTTTCTGCAATATTACGAGAAATATGATTCATTTTGTTTTAGGCTAAGGTGACGCTACTAGTACCTCCAAGAACGTGTTGGAACCCAATACAAGATTCTCATAGAAGAAGCTCTCTTTGGCTTACCCAATGACCAGCATCTTCCAGCAAGTTGTCATGCACAACAAACTTTTAGAAAAAAAATATTTAAGGATAAGACAATCACAACCTGAAACAGGCGATGGTTACACGATATTCGTGAATACTTCATGCTTCACTGGTATTTACAAATATAGAACACATGAATCCCATAACATCAAAACTGGCACATTTTCGTTCCTATAATTTGAACACAAATAGGAATCTAAAGAGCCATTTAATCAACTTTGCACAATTCAATTAACATATACAAAAGTCCCAGGAACATTACTACACCACAGAAGCAATGCACCTTGCAACATAGATTTATCAATAGAGGGTAAACCAAGCTAATTTGAAGACAAAAAAGGGAAACTAAGGATAATATTTAAGTTATATGTGGGATCACACCACGATCTCTCCCGATGCTTAGCATCACTGAAGTCTACAACAACGATTGTAGCACCCCCAAGATCACTGCATGTAAGAACTGATCCAACAAGGATAGCGTTGGTAAGATTTGCTTCATTAAAAACATGCAAGTAAAAAATCAACCCTTTGAATCCACTTATGTTTCTAGCTTCATGTGAATATAAAAAATGTATGAGAAATTGAATGCCATTTATGAATCAGCAAAAATATATCCCCTAAAAACGTGATCTATATCAGCATGAAGAGGCAAAATAAACTCAATAATACTGATGATTGTATCAATACTTAACAAAGACAAGATCAAACTTATTCACATTCACTTCAAAGGTTGATCAAACAGCAATTAAGTTCATGAGGAATGTTCGCAATAAAAATATATAAACACGACACTATCATGAAAAAAAGGATGAATTTGGGCAGAGAAAGCAAACAAAATTTCTTCTTCTATCACACGCCCAGAAATCACAAAGAAAAATTCATAAAAGAATATAACCCAAGAAAATTCACCCCCATTCGCACATTTTACCCTAAAATCTCAAACAATTAACAAAAGCAACTCCATAAGGGGAATCATAGGTAAAGAATGAAGCAACATCAAGGACTTATTGGCAAGTTTTTACCATTTCAGATGAAGCCATGTTTTAGGGAGTGAGCAAACTGGAGTCTGCCACCACCGCCGCCTCGTGCTGCCACCACATCCGCTTCATTCCGCCACAACTGCCGCTGCCTAGCCTTGCCACCTCACCACCTTTTATGCCCTTGCACCACAACATCGCCGTGTCGGCACCTCCCTAAAACCTCGTCTTGCCACCACTGCCACTACCCCTTTACCTCGTCTCGCTACCACTGCTGCCTCGTCCCGCCACCACCGCTACCTCGTCCAGCCACCACCGCTACCTCGTCCAGCCACCACCGCTACCTCGTCCAGCCACCACCGCCACCTCATCCCACCACCACCATTTATTGTGAAAAAAATAAAATGATGTTAAAATTTATGAAAAAAAATAAATGGATGTCAAAATTTTGCCTCATCGCAAGAAAAACGCACCCCAACAATAGATATCAAGTGTTCAAGAGCAGCTCTGGATCGTTATGTGCCAAAGAGGATTGACGAATGAGTCACCTTGCTCTACGTCTGCCTCGGCCTGATCTATAGTGAACAACCGTTGTACGGAAGTGGAGCAGGAGCGGATGGTGGCGGACTAGAGATGGGACAGTGACAATGAACCAGGGTTTTACCATGGCAGCTTGAAAACGAAGGGCCAAATGAAGAGAGTAAAAGAGATTAATTTATTCATCAATTTTCATTTTATATGTTAGGTTAGAATTTTTTTAAAAATTGGGCCAGTTTTAGGCCAATTGTTTGGACCAGTTTTTGGTCCAGTTTAGGTTAAGGTTAATTCAATATGATCCATTAAAAATAAAACTATTAATTTAAATACGAGTAAATAAATTAGGAAATTTGATATATATATATATATATATATATAATTTTAAATAAGGTTTTACCCTTAATTAGTTAAAGTAAACAATTAGTTATTTGTGTTTATACATAGAAAGGCAGGTAAGGGTTGATCATTTATTAGCTAAAGTCAACCTAGTTATTAGGGTTTCTTTATAGAAAGTCAAGTAAGGGTTGACCGTTTATTATTTAAAGTCAACTTAGTTATTAGTGTTTCTTTAAAGAAAGTCAAGTAAGGGTTGGTCGTTGATTAGTTAAAGTCAACTTAGTTATTAGTGTTATTATACAAAAAGTTAAGAAAGGGTTGACTGTTGATTAGTTAAAGTCATGTTAGTATATGGAAAGTCAAGTAATGGTTGACCGTTGATTAGTTATAGTCAACTTTTTTATTAGCGTTTCTTTATAAATGGTCAAGTAAGGGTTGACCATTGATTTGTTAAAGTCAACTTAGTTATTAGTGTTATTATACGGAAAGTCAAGTAAGAGTTGACTGTTGATTAGTTAAAGTCATGTTAGTATATAAAATTCCAAGTAAGGGTTGACCGTTGATTAGTTAAAATCAATTTTGTTATCAATATTAAATAGAAAGTCAAGTAAGGGTTGATCACTGATTAGCTAAAATTAACTTTGTTATCAATATCAAATAGAAAATCAAGTGAGGGTTGACCATGGATTAGTGAAAGTCAACCTAGTTATAAATGTTTATCTATTGAAAGTCGAGTAAGCTTTGACCATTGAATAGTTAAAATTAACTTAGTTATTAGTGTTTGTGTACGGAAAGTAAAGTAAAGGTTGGACGTAGATTAGTTATGGTCAAACATTTGATTATTATATACTTCAAATAATGTTTGACCATTAATTAGTTAAAGCAAACTTAGTTATTAGTGTTTATATATTTAATGTCAAGTAAGTGTTGACCGTTGATTAGACAAACTCAAACATTTTTATTAGTATTTATTATATACTAATTCAAATAAATTTTGACCATTAATTAGTTAAAGTCAACTTTGTTATTATTGTTTATATATTGAAAGTCAAGTAAGGTTTGACCATTGATTAGACGAAGTCAAACATTTTTATTAGTATATATTATAAACTAATTCAAATAAAGTGTGTCCATTAATTAGTTGAAGTCAACTTTGTTAATAGTGTTTATTTATTGAAAGTCAAGTAAAGTTTGACCGTTTATTAGACAAATTCAACCTAGTTATTAGTATTTATGCACTGAAAGTCGAGTAAAGTTTGACCGTTGATTAGTTAAAGTCAGTTTAGTCGCTAGTCGAAGGTAATGGTAAATAAAAAGAAACCGTGAGAGTCTACGGGAGTAGGAACATTGTCCCACTCCCTTGATACAATGAAACCTACTAAACTACCCCTGATCTAGATGGAACAATCAGGTGGCCCCAAAAATGCCGTGAGAGTGTACGGGAGTGGGGACATTGGCCCACTCCCTCAATATATGTTACCTAAAATACCGCCCCTTGTCTAAATGTTACATCCAGGTGACTCAATAACAAAGAGAACAGAAGATCATGAGAACAATCTCGCTAGCCCCTCCTCCATGGAATCTCCATCCAACCGGGAGTCTTAACCGGCTCTTGACCCATGGTTTGTTCCCCATAGGTGTAATCCCAACCATCGCTGAAGTGCGGCGACGGCCTTCGAAACCGAGAGAGGTCTCGGCCTTCCAAGGAATGAAGCAATGCGTCCTCTCCTGATGATTTAGTACATCGCTTCTACCATGTACACCCCTAAGATGAAGATAAAGGGGTGTTATTGGCCTTTGGTAACGATCTCTGTGTGGGTACCGAGGTTTTTCCTTTGGGAATGGGAGCTAGTTGACCGTAGTCGATGGTGCTCCCAGTTGTTCCCCGCGGATAGACCTCCTAATGATAAGAGACCAGGTATGACTTCTACCGCGCACGCCCCGCGTAATGGTTTTGTAACCGTTCTCTCCATTTTAGGCAAATGGACAGCCGTATGCCATTTTACACTTTTCAGTACAGCGCAGGCAAATTGCGCAACCGTTAAATCCAAGTATCTCAGCTAGTATTTGGTTAGTTAATTTCGTGTACGCTAATTAATTAATACACTACCCAATTCAAGTAGTTGTGCAACCCAAGTGATGAAAGCTTTCTCCCCGGTGGATGGGGAAACTGAGAACTCCCTTACCCATGATCCACAATTTCTGCCCAGGAAAAAGATGGCTTAATATCTTAGCATAACTGAGAACTCCCTTACTCGGACCACTGGCCTTCGAGGCCTCTCGGACCTGTGGCCCTTGAGACCTCTTGAACCAGTGGCCCTCGAGATCTCTCGGACCACTGGCCTTCGGGACATCACGAACCTCTGGACCTCTGTACCTCTTGAACCGCTGGCCCTCGGGACCTCTCAAACCTCTGGCTCTCGAGACCTCTGGAGCTGGTGGCCTTTGAGACCACTCGAACCAGTGGTTCTCGAGATCTCTCGAACCGTTGGCCCTCGAGACCTCTCAGAACACTGCCCCTCGCGACCTGTCGAACCCCTGGTCCTCTGAACCTGTCGAACTGGTGGCCCGCGAGACCTGTCGAACCGCTGGTCCTCAAGACCTCCCGAACCGCTGGCTCTTGGGACTTCTCAAACCTCTGGCCCTCAAGACCACATGAACCTCTGGGTCTGGGGACCTCTCGAACCGGTGGCCCTCGAGACCACTCTAGGTGGCCATCGAGACCTCTTGAACCAGTGGCTCTCGAGATTTCTTGGACCAGTTACCGTCGAGACGCCTTGAACCATTGGCCCTCGAGACCTCTTGAACCACCACTGGCCCTCGAGACCTCTCGAACCACTGGCCCTCGAGACCTCTCGAACCACTGGCCCTCGAGACCTCTCAAACAGCTGATCCTCGAGACCTTTTGAACAACTGGTCCTCGAGACCCCTCGATCAAGTGGACCATGAGACCTCTCGAACATCTAGTTCTTCGAGACCCAAAAATATTTATCGTTTTAAAAAAATTTATTTTTATTTATTTTATTTATTTTATTTTTTCTACTTTGCCCTCGAATCCACTCGGACCACTGGTCTTCAAGACCTCTCGGCTAGTGGCCCTCCAGACCTCTCGAACCGGTGGCCATCGAGACCTCTCGAACCGCTGACCCTTAAGACCTTGCGAACCTCTGGCCCTCGAGACCTCACAAACCTCTGGACCTGTCGAACTGGTGGCCCTCGAGACCTCCCGAACTGGTGGTTTTTGAGACCTCCCGAACCGGCCCTCGAGATCCTCGAACCACTGGCCCTCGAGACCCCTCGAAGCATTAGCCCTCGAGACCTCTCGTACCCCTGTTCCTCGAGACCTGTATAACCGCTGGCTCACAAGACCTGTCGAACCGCTGGCCCTCAAGATCTCTCGAACCGCTGGCCCTAGGGACCTTTCGAACCTTTGGCTCTCGAGACCTCATGAGCCTCTAGAGCTCGGTACCTCTCGAACCAGTGGCCCTCGATGCCTCACGAACCCCTGGCGCTCGAGACCTCTCGAACCACTGGCCCTCGAGACCTCCTGAGCCACTGGCCCTCGAGACCTCGTGAACCGCTGGCTCTCGAGACCTGACGAACCTCTGGACCTCCGAACCTGTCGAACCGGTGGCCGTCGATACCTCCGAACTGGTGGTCTTTGAGACCTCTCAAACCAGTGGCCCTCGAGATCTCTCGAACTACTAGCCCTCGAGACCTCTCGGACCCCTGGTCCTCGAGACCTGATGAACCGCTGGCCTACGAAACCTGTCGAGCTGCTGGCCCTCGAGGCATCTCGAACCGCTGGCCCTAGGGACCTCTCGAACATTTGGCTCTCGAGATCTCACGAGCCTCTGGAGCTTGGTACCTCTCGAATCGGTGGGCCTCGAGGCCTATCGAACCGGTGGCCCTCGATACATCTCGAATCGGTGGCCCTCGAGGCCTATCGAACCAGTGGCTCTCGAGATTTCTCGAACTAGTGGCCCTCGAGACCACTCTAACCACTGGCTCTCGGGACCTCTCGAACAACTGGTCCTCTAGGTCTCTCAAACAACTGGCCCTCGAGTCCTCTCGAACAACTGGTCCTTGAGACCTCTCGAACAACTGGCCCTCGTGACCTAAAGTGTTTTTTTAATTTTTTTATTATTTAATTTTATTCTTTTTATTTATTTATTTTTTCCTCCTTCTGCTTCTTCTGGCCGCCAGGTAGATGTCTGCATCTATTGTTACCTGCAAAAGAAATATTTACCTCTCTGGTGTTGTATCGATGGTGTCCCCTAAGCTTGCCTGAAGGAAACTTTAGGAAAAAAGAAGGGACTTCCTCATTTTTTGACGTTTGTTTGTGAAGGATCCCTGTCTAGAACAGCAGTTCGTGCGGGAATAATCTGTTGAGGATGAGGTAACAGTCCTTTTGGATAAGCTTGAAAATCCTTGCCGAGTCTGGGCAAAGTCCGTTTTTGAGAACTCCGTTCCTTTCACTCCATATGTAGTACATTGTGGTTGTCAGCGCCAGTGGACCCATCTTTTTTTCAATTTCGATCCTCTTACCTGTCTTCTGATCCATTTTCCCAAGGCTGCAATGGAGGTGGTAGCTCGTCTCAATCCAATCCAGTTTCGCACTCTCTCCCAAACCGGTTTGACAAAATCACAGTTGAAGAACAAATGATCGTGTGTCTCTGTTTCGGAGTGACATAGGCAGCAGATGTCGTCTGGGGGTTCGTCAGCTCCTCCATGGTACCTGTCCTTGGTTTGGAGACGACCAAGCGATGCAAGCCATGTAATGAAAGAGAACCGGGGTGGTATCAAGCCAGTCCAAATTGATTTGAAGAATCTTGGTCTTGGGAGGGTGGATATGTCATACAGATGAGGGTAAGTGAACCTATGGAAATGATCATGAGCCATTGCCGTGAATTTTCCAGATCCTGTCCAAACCGCCAGCAAGTCGATGAGTGTTTCCCTTGAGCCACCACACATGATTATCAGGTTGTCTCGTATTTTTCACAGATTCGTGAAGTAGAGTGAGAACTTCTCTGAGATTCTGCCGCACGGAACCCTTGTGTATACATTCCATATATTGCTCGTGCTCAGGAACTGTGAATGGACCCATTTGATCCAGAGTGATTCCTTTTTTGAGTGTATATCCCATAGTTGCTGTGCGAGGATGGCCATATTCCAAGTCTTAAAGTTCCAAATTCCCAAACCCCCATTACTCCTCGGGGTGTAAAGCCTTTTCCAGGAAACCCTTTTCTACTTCTTTTAACCCCACATGAAGTGTTTACATTTTTGTTCCGTGTGTCCATAACATTTCCCTGGATGATGAAGTGATGTACCCAGAATCCAACAACTCCTTGTACCACGGATTTTATGAGTTCCAGTTTCCCCGCATAAGATAATGTATGACCTTTGAATCTTGCACTTTCCTTGTTGACGCTATCGAGAAGCATTTGAAACTGAGAGACCTTCAGTTTACTAGAATCCAATGGGATACCTAAGTACCTGGCCGGAAAAGCAGCCAACGGAATGCCGGTGAAGCTTAAGTCCTCCTTTATACCCACTCCGAAGAATTTTGACTTTGCGGCGTTGATGGCTAGGCATGAGGTCCGCTGGAAATTGTTTAGAGTAGATATGATGGTATGGACAAAGTTCCGGTCTGCCTTCGAAAAAAGCATCAGGTCGTCCGCGAATTCCATGTGGGTGATTTTTAGGTGTTCACATCTCGGGTGGTAGGAGAACGGAGAGGTTTCTACCCTGTTTTTCAGTAACCTGGAAAGGTATTCCATGCAAATGACAAAAAGTTGGGGTGAAAGGGGGTTGCCTTGTCACAGTCCTCTTTTGGCTTTGAAGAAATCATACAATTTACCATTTATCGCAATGGAGAACGTCGATGTTGTTACGCATTCCATGATTCTATCAACCCATGTTTACGGGAAGCTTAGGCCATGTAGTACCTTCTATATGAAATCCCAGGAAACTGTGTCGAATACCTTTGCGAGGTCTACCATAATCATACAGCGGGGAGAGGATCGTGATAGTCCGTAGCCCCGCACGAGCTCTTGAGCCATCATGACATTATTAGAAAGTTTCCGTCCCTTTACGAACGCTGCTTGGTAGGGGTCGATGAGGCCGGGGAGGAGAGGATCGATTATGTTGGCGATGACTTTGGAGATAATCTTGTAAATGATATTGCAGCAGGAGATGGGTCTAAAGTCAGCCACCCTTAGGTTGTCTTCTTTCTTTGGAATAAGTGCAACAGCGGTATGATTTAGCCTTTTTAGCAGTTCACCGGTGCGGAAGAATTCCAAGACCGATTCTATGACATCCTGTCCCACGATCTCCCATTGATTCTTAAAAAAATCTGCAGTGAAGCCATCCAGGCCTGGAGCTTTGTCATCGGACATGGAGAAGAGGGCTGACTTAATTTCATGTATTTCGATATCTTGGCTCAGTGTGGCTCTCTCCATGTCGGTAAGTAAGGGGCTTGAACGGATTGTATCTGGATCGATTGGTGCACGTGGTACATCTGACCCTAATAAGCCCTTATAAAACTCGGCAAGTAGTGCCTCTTTTTTCTCGCTGGATGTGACTAATCTTTCTTCTACATCCAGAATTACTGGGACTCCACCGCCTTTCCTGTTGGCTACCAAGCCGTGAAAGAAACTTGTGCCCTTATCCGCCAAAGTGACAAAGTTTATTCTTCCCTTTTGGGTGAGGAATTTTGACTCCGCCATGTAGAAGATCAAGGCTATTTTCTTTAGAACAATCAGTTGGTGTATCAGTTCCTGTGATGCGTTCCCCGACGTTAAACTTTTCAATGCGTTCACGTACTCCATATCTGCTCTTTTTGCCTTTTCTGATATGTGGTGGAAGTCCCTTTTCCCCAGCTCTTTGAGGGGTTTCTTCAATCTTTGTAGTTTGCGGCATAGAACATACTGTCTGAACCCTTGAACCGCTGGTGACCAGTGATCATGAATTTGTACCTCGGATGCGCATTCCACATATTTTGATACCTGAAAGGTCTGTTCAATTGCTCATTTTCTTGTGCTAGAGCTATTACAAAAGGTAGGTGGTCAGGGAGGGCTGATCTAGGAAGAAAGGTGGTACGGTAGGAATCTTCATCCCATTTGTGATTCAGGAGGATGCGGTCTAGTTTACGCCTGATTGAGAAGTCTGGATTATGCCATGTTAGATGATCCCCGGTTGCTGGGGCATCCCTCAGACCACAGGCGGTACAGGCTTCTTGAAATTCTCTCATTTGGTAGACCCCGGGGGATGTGTTACCCATATGATCATTTACACTAAGGATGGCGTTAAAGTCGCCAAGAACCATCCAAGGTGAGTCAAGGTTTGCACCGTATCGCTTCAGCTCTACCCAAAGGGACAATCTGTGTAGTCTTCCCTCACTGTTTCCATACGTGTAGGTGCAAAGAAAATGCACATTCAATGATAGGTGTCGTACTCTGAGATGGATCAGCTGCACCATTTTGCCCGTTGTCTCGACATTAAACTTTTTGGGGTCCCAAACAACAAGAATTTTTGAATTTGGTGCCGATTCAAAATTGTGGGTGTATCTCCAACCTTTAAGACTCCTCATAAAGTTGTTCAGTGTTCGTTCACTTTCCTTTGTCTCCAGAATACCTAACAAACTGACATTATTTTCGGAGATGATGTTCTTCGCCCATCTCCTTTTTGCTGGGGCGCCAAGGCCCCATATGTTTATGTAGGCTGCATTCATTGGGGGGCGAAGGTCCCTTCAGGCCTCCAACCACCGCCCTTACTGCTGTCATTTGAAGAGGAACTCTTTGCTGCTTCCGCCACTCTTTGGTAGGTCTTTGTCAATGGGTTGAGCAGCATGTAAGAGAATCTAGTTCTACCACTGCTCTTGAACATATGTTTCTCAACTGTGGTTTTTCCTTTTGGTGCCAGAGGTCTTCCTGACCTAGGGGGGTTGCTCCTTTTTCTTGCCTCCGGATGGAGCATGCTGTCCGGTATGCTTCCTGCAACATTCATCAGTCTGCCTGCATCACCAAAAGCCAGAGGCTCTACCAAGCCGGCATCATCACTGAGATGGGTACGGGCGCCCGGTGGTGTAGGATCACCTGTTTCCTTCCCCCAGTCCATCTCCATGACCACCATTGTGTCGTCGCACTTTTCCTTTATCGAGTTTACTTCTTGCTCCGTGGTGCTAGGTCCTGGATGTACTAATTTTGACCCCAAAACTGTGTCGCCATTTGTACGGGAGAGCTCCCCGTTTGGGTTTTTTCCTTCATTTACCTATGTGGGCAGAACACCTTTGTCGAAGTTTACATCCCGATTTCTTTTTGCCATGCGTTCCTGAAAAACCCTGTCCTTGGCCCTAAAGAATTCATCGCAACCTTCAAAGAGGTGTGTATTTTCTCCGCAGTTTGGGCACCACAATTTACAGTAGTCATACAGTATCCGTTGCGAGTGGGTAGTTCTGTCCGGCATACAGAATTTTACCATTTCTTTGAGCTGTTTGGAGGTGTCGATGAGGACCAGGATCCTGGCGTAGTAGCCCACGAGATCTCGAGTTCCATTGTCCATGAGGATTGGATCACCTAGTGTGGAAGCTATATTCTCGAGGGCTTTTTTGTGCCAGCGTGACTTTGGTAGGTAGTTCATACGAATCCAGATCGGTTTCTTGGCCATGATATGAATATCGTACTTCCCAGACTCAGGTATAGGAACAATAAACAACTTTTTACCATGGAGGAAATGGTTCGGACCCTGTAGTACCTTGTCCCTGTCCTCCGCTGTTTTGAATCCAAATTTTAGGTACCCATTTGTCATTGTCTGAACCCAGCATTGGACATCCCACTTTGCCATGAGCAATTTCCGAACAGCATGTATACCTGGGAAAGAACCTGGGAAGACGCCTTAAAAACCATAGAACACTCGGACTTGCTCCTTGTTAACTTCTTCCTCTGAGAGGAAAAAATCCACATCTTGGTCTGTGATAATGTCTACTTTGTTCAAGGTGATATCCACATCATCCCACTACCTTTTTCTCTCTAATAGCGGATCATGCCATTCTCTAGACTTGAAGGTCTTTTCCACTTGGTCATTCAGGCCTAGATGATTTGCCAATTTGGTGGCAGGGGTTGATATGGGAGTCTGGTCCATGTTTTCCCGTTCTCAGTGACAGAAAGAGAAGACAAGAGGGGTTAGGTACACAATCCAACTAACGTATCGGATGCACAAGGGAGACTAACTTATCTCCCACACAGTATTCTACTTCAAAAACAACAAAAATTCCTAGTAACTATCCCGGCAACATGGGATTAGTATATAGGCAGATAATATGCTACGCATGCCAGATATTACACATACAAATTACAATGATAGGAAGAAACATATACACAATCCAAGTACTCAACAGATGATAAAATATTAGTGCTCGAACAGGGAATGAACTAATTCAAAGCCAAGTCACTAAGAAGAACCTGTTTTCAGAAACCCTCGCAATGCCGGCGGAGAAGCAAACGAAAAACCCACAACCTGGAGATAATTATGCTTGGAATCCCATGGGGAATCTGAGTAATCTGGTCTTAGGCCTGGATTTACCGCTTGATCGGAAGAAAATGCTCCCGTGGATCGTGGGAGAAGGATGCTCATTTTTCGCCCAAAATCGCCTCAGAGAGAGTTTTTTCCTCCCTTTCCACTTAGCCACTAGTGTTTCTATATAGAGAGAGTCAAGAAAAGTTTGACCGTTGATTAGTTAAAGTCAACTTTGTTATTAGTGTTTATATATAGAAAGCCAAGGTGTGACCGTTGATTAGACAAAGTCAGATATTTTTATTAGTATTCATTATATACTAATTTAAATAAAGTTTGACTGTTAATTACTTAAAGTCAACTTTGTTATTAGTGTTTATATATTAAAAGTCAAGTAAAGCTAGACCATTGATTAGTTAAAGTCAACTTAGTCACTAGTGTTTATATATAGAAAGTCAAGTAAGGTTTTACCGTTGATTAGACAAAGTTAAACATTTTTATTAGTATTTATTATATACTAATTCAAATAAAGTTTTACCGTTAATTAGTTAAAGTCAACTTTAATATTAGTGTTTATATATTGAAAGTCAAGTAAAGTTTGACCGTTGATTAGTTAAAGTCAGCTTAGCCACTAGTGTTTATATATAGAAAGTCAAGTAAGGTTTGACCATTGATTAGACTAACTCAAATATTTTTATTAGTATTTATCATATACTAATTAAAATAAATTTTGACCGTTAATTAGTTAAAGTCAACTTTGTTATTAGTGTTTATATATTGAAAGTCAAGTAAAGCTAGACCGTTGATTAGTTTAAGTCAGCTTAGTCACTAGTGTTTTTATATAGAAAGTCAAGTAAGGTTTGACCGTTGATTAGCCAAAGTCAAACATTTTTATTAGTATTTATTATATACTAATTCAAATAAAGTTTGACCGTTAATTAGTCAAAGTCAACTTTGTTATTAGTGTTTATATATTGAAAATCAAGTAAAGTTTGACCGTTGATTAGTTAAAGTCTACTTATTCACTAGTGTTTATATATAGAAAGTCAAGTAAGGTTTGATCATTGATTAGACAAACTCAAACTTTTTTATTAGTATTTATTATATACTAATTCAAATAATGTTTGACCGTTAATTAGTTAAAGTCAACTTTGTTATTAGTGTTTATATATTGAAAGAAAAGTAAAGTTTGACCGTTGATTAGTTAAAGACAGCTTAATCACTAGTGTTTATATATAGACAGTCACGTGAGGTTTTTTTTAGTTAAATCCACCTATGATGGTGGGGGGTTTGGCAAACCCCCACCCGTTTATTAATTAAAATAAAAGGTACAAAAAAAGAGGGGGACGTAATACCTTACCTCTGAGAGTTCATATGATGATCTATAAAATCTATACATTGACCTGATACTAACCTAAAGATCAACATATACAACCGTGAAATAATAAGTACAATGTTTCCAAATGACTACTCTAGTCTAATTTTAGGAATTCCTTCTGCATCTAGCTTCACCAGACCAGGTACTCTTTGAGGCAAACCTGCAGAAACATAGACGTTATTTACCTGCTCTCGGCTAGCCATTTTTGCAAGGGAGTCAGCGGCTCCAATTGCCACTCTGAAAATGTGTTGCATTGAATAATCCATTTGTTGAAGTAGATTATGTATCTCCCTCATCAGCTACTGTAACTTCCATGGGATCTTGAATTGTTGTTGAACCAAACCGTATATCACTTTTGAATCAGTTTCTATGTCAATACTTTTGATGTCGCGCTCTTGAGCTAGGTATATTCCATGTAATAAAGTTATTGTTTTAGCCTGAAAAATAGATTCAGCCAATATGGACTTGGATATAGCAACAATTACCTTACCTTCATGATCTCTGATGATACAACCGATACTAGCAGCACCATTGCTAAGATAAGAACCATCAGTGTTTAGTTTATATTTTGAAGGTAAAAGCCACTTAATTATTCTTATTGGTCTCCGTCTTTTGGGTTTCTGATACAACATTTTTGGTATATAAGATAATTCCCACTTAAAGTCCAGCTTAAATGCTAACAAGGTGTCATTAATATGGTACAATATTCTTTTGAATATGAGCATTATATCTGGCTTTGTACCTTCAAAAATATAAGTACATCTAGCACACCACAAGTACCAGATTGCTACACACGGTAAGATTCTAATTAACTTAGCAGAAAACCCCTCACGGGAGGAAACATTCCAATAAAAGTAGAATCTATCCCATAATAATTGAAATGTGTTTAAAAACAAACTGAAAGTAGTAACTACTAAGTTCGAGACATGTTTTACCTTTACACATGAGCTAAAACAATGATGGATAGATTCTGAATCATTTAAAAAGAAACAGCATCTTGATGGTGGGTGAAAACTGAAAATCCTCAAGCACATCTGGTAAAGCTATTAGTCGATTTAAAAGTTTCCAGTTAAAGAAACTAATTTTCTTTGGTAAAAGTTTAGACCACAGATGAGTGAAAGAGGGGATATTCAGTTTCTTCTTTCTTATCAGTTCATATGTTGATTTTAATGTGAATGCTTCAGTATGAGTTGGTTTCCAAATCAATGAGTCCTCATAGTTAGGGAACAGTTTATAGTCCAGATTCAAAATTGGAAAAATATGATTAGGAAGCAAATTTCTGATTTGTGTGAAGTAGAAAACTTTATTATGTATGAATTCAGCTATAGTTAAGTTGGGGTAAGCAACTTCCAAAGAGTTCAGGAGGTGGTCTGTTAGTCCAGTTTGCATTCCAAAAGGAAACCAATCCAGATCCAAGAAGAACCTCTGTATTACACAATGCTATGTGTTGAGCCTCCTTGATTCATTTTTTAGTTCTGGATGTTTTATGAGTGTCACTCATAGACCACATGATTTGTGCCCATAGTGATTTCCCTAAGTGAAGTTTCCACCACAGTTTGATGGAAAAAGATTTTGTTAAAGTATTCAGGTTTTTAAAGTTTAAACCCTTTTCCTCAGTAGGGAAGCATAAATTAGGATATGATTTCCAGATTCTTTTTTTCTGGTTATTTTCTGAGTTAGAGTTCCAGAAAAATCATGCAAGTGTTTTATGAATTTGACTTATAATGTATTTGGTTGGCTTCAACACAGTTATAAGATGTATTTGCATGGAAATCAGTACATGTTTAATCAATACTGCCCTTCCAGCTGGAGAGAGAAGCTTGTTATGCCAATGGTTAATTCTATTTTGGACTGAAATTAGCATTCCCTGGAAATGGGAATTGTTTACTCTTCCTATGAAGATAGGACATCCCAAATACTTAAAAGGTAGGGATCCTTCCAGCATGTTTGTTTCATGTTTGATTAATGTTATGATTCCGTTAGGTGTGTGTTTTGATATATAAGAAGAAGATTTCTAAAAATTAACTTTCTGTCCTGAAGCTAATTCATATGATTTGAGGAAACCAATTATTTTTTGTAATCTCTATTTTGTGTATTTTAATAGAATAGCTGTGTCATCAGCATAGGAGAGATGTGTTGATGATTTCATCCCGTAAGGTAATT
Organism: Rubia yunnanensis; assembly: GCA_037428765.1. NCBI lineage: Eukaryota > Viridiplantae > Streptophyta > Magnoliopsida > Gentianales > Rubiaceae > Rubia > Rubia yunnanensis. The sequence goes on from CM075065.1 coordinate 45,457,517, forward strand.
TGTATGGCTGGATTTTTCCAAATTTATAAACAAAATTCAAGTTCTGTGAAAAAGTTTCAGCCATTAATATGAAAAGCAAAGGGGATAATGGATCACCCTGTTTTAGACCCCTAGATGCTGAGAAAAAACCTACTGTTTTTTCATTAATTAGTAATAAAAATACGTAGATTTTATATTTCTCATAATTAGATCAACTAGGATGGGTGAAAATCCTTGTTTGATTAGGATTTTGGCTAAAAAAGACCAAGAAACTCTGTCGAATGCCTTCATCATGTCCAGCTTCATAATCATGTTAAAGCCTTTTGTTTTTTAATGTAAATGATTGGTTAACTCTTGCATGAGAAGGACATTATCAGAAATTTCTCTTCCAGAAATAAATGCTGATTGTTCTGGGCTGATTATCTGATCTAGATAGCTTTTAAGTCTTGTTGAGATTATTTTTGAGAAGATCTTGTTTGTGAAATTGCATAGGCTTATAGGTCTATAGTCTTTAAAGGATGAACACACATCTTTTTTGGGTATTAGAATTATCAGAGCTAAACAGATGGCCGTGGGAATGTCTTTTCCAGCAAAGAACTCTTCCACCGTCATCAATACATCAGATTTGATTATTTCCCAACATTTCTGGAAAAAGAAACCAGAGAAGCCATCTGGTCCTGCAGCTGAGTGGTTGTCCATGGAGTTAACTATGTTTGTTAATTCTTCCATAGTAATTTGCTTGAGTAAATTTGAATTCATTTCATTAGTTACAACTCTTGGAATGTTTTCCAATATCCATGCAGCATTAATTCCTGAAGGGTCCATTTGTTCATTTGTAAGAAGTTTAGAGAAGAAGCTGATAGCTTCTTTCTCTATATCTTCTATTTTATTCAGCCATGTGCCATCATTATATTTGATTAAAGAGATTGTCTGCCTTTTTTGCTTACTTAAAATTGATTGATGAAATAATTTTGAGTTTGCATCACCTTCTTTCATCAATTTTAACCTTGATTTCTGTTTTAGAAACACCTCTTGATTTTTGTCAAGTAAGGTTTGACCATTGATTAGAGAAAGTCAAACATTTTTATTAGTATTTATTATATACTAATTCAAATAAAGTTTGACCATTAATTAGTTAAAGTCAACTTTGTTATTAGTGTTTATATATTGAAAATCAAGTAACGTTTGACCGTTGATTAGTTAAAGTCTGCTTAGTCACTAGTGTTTATATATAGAAAGTCAAGTAAGGTTTGACAAATGATTAGACAAACTCTAACTTTTTTATTAGTATTTATTATATACTAATTCAAATAAAGTTTGACCATTAATTAGTTAAAGTCACCTTTGTTATTAGTGTTTATATATTGAAAGTCAAGTAAAGCTAGACCGTTGATTAGTTTAAGTCAGCTTAGTCACTAGTGTTTTTATATAGAAAGTCAAGAAATGTTTGACCGTTGATTAGGCAAAGCCAAACATTTTTATTAGTATTTATTATATACTAATTCAAATAAAGTTTGACCGTTAATTAGTTAAAGTCAACTTTGTTATTGGTGTTTATATATTGAAAATCAAGTAAAGTTTGACCGTTGATTAGTTAAAGTCTACTTATTCACTAGTGTTTATATATAGAAAGTCAAGTAAGGTTTAACCATTGATTAGACAAACTCAAACATTTTTATTAGTATTTATGATATAGTAATTCAAATAATGTTTGACCGTTAATTAATTAAAGTCAACTTTGTTATTAGTGTTTATAAATTGAAAGTCAAGTAAAGTTTGACTGTTGATTAGTTAAAGTCAGCTTAATCACTAGTGTTTATATATAGACAGTCAAGTGAGGTTTTTTTAATTAAATCCACCTGTGATGGTGGGGGGTTTATTAATTAAAATAAAAGGTACAGAAAAAGAGGGGGACGTAATACCTTACCTCTGAGAGTTCATATGATGATCTATAAAATCTATACATTGACCTGATACTAACCTAAAGATCAACATATACAACCGTGAAATAATAAGTACAATGTTTCCAAATGACTACTCTAGTCTAATTTTAGGAATTCCTTCTGCATCTAGCTTCACCTGACCAGGTACTCTTTGAGGAAAACCTGCAGAAACATAGACGTTATTTACCTGCTCTCGGCTAGCCATTTTTTCCAGGGAGTCAGCGGCTCCATTTGCCACTCTGAAAATGTGTTGCATCGAATAATCCATCTGTTGAAGTAGATTATGTATCTCCCTCATCAGCTGCTGTAACTTCCGTGGGATCTTGAATTGTTGTTGAACCAAACCGTATAGCACTTTTGAATCAGTTTCTATGTCAATACTTTTGATGCCGCGCTCTTGAGATAGGTATATTCCATGTAATAAAGCTGTTGTTTCAACCTGCAAAACAGATTCAGCCAATATGGACTTGGATATAGCAACAATTACCTTACCTTCATGATCTCTGATGATACAACCGATACTAGCAGCACCATTGTTAAGATAAGAACCATCAGTGTTTAGTTTATATTTTTAAGGTAAAAGCCACTTAATTATTCTTATTGGTCTCCGTCTTTTAGGTTTCTGATATAACATTTTTGGTATATAAGATAATTCCCACTTAAAGTCCAGCTTAAATGCTAACAAGGTGTCATTAATATGGTACAATATTCTTTTGAATATGAGCATTATATCTGGCTTTGTACCTTCAAAAATATAAGTACACCTGGCACACCACAAGTACCAGATTACTACACACGGTAAGATTCTAATTAACTTAGCAAAAAACCCCTCACATGAGGAAACATTCTAATAAAAATAGAATCTATCCCATAATAATTGAAATGTATTTATAGACAAACTGAAAGTAGTAACTACTAAGTTCGAGACATGTTTTACCTTTACACACGAGTTAAAACAATGATGGATAGATTCTGAATCATTTAAAAAGAAACAGCATCTTGATGGTAGGTGAAAACTGAAAATCCTGAAGCACATCTGGTAAAGCTATTAGTCGATTTAAAAGTTTCCAGTTAAAGAAACTAATTTTCTTTGGTAAAAGTTTAGACCACAGATGAGTGAAAGAGGGGATATTCAGTTTCTTCTTTCTTATCAGTTCATATGTTGATTTTAATGTGAATGCTTCAGTATGAGTTGGTTTCCAAATCAGTGAGTCCTCATAGTTAGGGAACAGTTTATAGTCCAGATTCAAAATTGGAAAAATATGATCAGGAAGCAAATTTCTGATTTGTGTGAAGTAGAAAACTTTATTATGTATGAATTCAGCTATAGTTAAGTTGGGGTAAGGAACTTCCAAAGAGTTCAGGAGGTGGTCTGTTAAAGACCCCAATGTAGTCCAGTTTGCATTCCAAAAGGAAACCAATCCAGATCCAAGAAGAACCTCTGTATTACACAGTGCTATGTGTTGAACCTCCTTGATTCTTTTTTTAGTTCTGGATGTTTTATGAGTGTCACTCATAGACCACATGATTTGTGCCCATAGTGATTTCCCTAAGTGAAGTTTCCACCACAGTTTGATGGAAAAAGATTTTGTTAAAGTATTCAAGTTTTTAAAGTTTAAACCCTTTTCCTCAGTAGGGAAGCATAAATTAGGATATGATTTCCAGATTCTTTTTTTCTGGTTATTTTCTGAGTTAGAGTTCCAGAACAATCTTGCAAGTGTTTTATGAATTTGACTTATAATGTATTTGGTTGGCTTCAACACAGTTATAAGATGTATTTACAAGGAAATCAGTACATGTTTAATCAATACTGCCCTTCCAGCTGGAGAGAGAAGCTTGTTATGCCAATGGTTAATTCTATTTTGGACTGAAATTAGCATTCCCTGGAAATGGGAATTTTTTACTCTTCCCATGAAGATAGGACATCCCAAATACTTAAAAGGTAGGGATCCTTCCAGCATGTTTGTTTCATGTTTGATTAATGTTATGATTCCGTTAGGTGTGTGTTTTGATATATAAAAAGAAGATTTCTCAAAATTAACTTTCTGTCCTGAAGCTAATTCATATGATTTGAGGAAACCAATTATTTTTTGTAATCTCTATTTTGTGTATTTTAATAGAATAGCTGTGTCATCAGCATAGGAGAGATGTGTTGATGATTTCATCCCGTAAGGTAATTTGTATGGCTGGATTTTTCCAAATTTATAAAAAAATTCAGGTTCTGTGAAAAAGTTTCAGCCATTAATATGAAAAGCAAAGGGGATAATGGATCACCCTGTTTTAGACCCCTAGATGCTGAGAAAAAACCTACTGTTTTTTCATTAATTAGTAATAAAAATACGTAGATTTTATATTTCTCATAATTAGATCAACTAGGATGGGTGAAAATCCTTGTTTGATTAGGATTTTGGCTAAAAATGACCAAGAAACTCTGTCGAATGCCTTCATCATGTCCAGCTTCATAATCATGTTAAAACCTTTTGTTTTTTAATGTAAATGATTGGTTAACTCTTGCATGAGAAGGACATTATCAGAAATTTCTCTTCCAGAAATAAATGCTGATTGTTCTGGGCTGATTATCTGATCTAGATAGCTTTTAAGTCTTGTTGAAATTATTTTTGAGAAGATCTTGTTTGTGAAATTGCATAGGCTTATAGGTCTATAGTCTTTAAAGGATGAACACACATCTTTTTTGGGTATTAGAATTATCAGAGCTAAACAGATGGCCGTGGGAATGTCTTTTCCAACAAAGAACTCTTCCACCGTCATCAATACATCAGATTTGATTATTTCCCAACATTTCTGTAAAAAGAAACCAGAGAAGCCATCTGGTCCTGCAGCTGAGTGGTTGTCCATGGAGTTAACTATGTTTGTTAATTCTTCCATAGTAATTTGCTTGAGTAAATTTGAATTCATTTCATTAGTTACAACTCTTGGAATGTTTTCCAATATCCATGCAGCATTAATTCCTGAAGGGTCCATTTGTTCATTTGTAAGAAGTTTAGAGAAGAAGCTGATAGCTTCTTTCTCTATATCTTCTATTTTATTCAGCCATGTGCCATCATTATATTCGATTAAAGAGATTGTCTGCCCTTTTTGCTTACTTAAAATTGATTGATGAAATAATTTTGAGTTTGCATCACCTTCTTTCATCAATTTTAACCTTGATTTCTGTTTTAGAAACACCTCTTGAATTTTCTCAAGTAAGGTTTGACCATTGATTAGAGAAAGTCAAACATTTTTATTATTATTTATTATATACTAATTCAAATAAAGTTTGACCATTAATTAGTTAAAGTCAACTTTGTTATTAGTGTTTATATATTGAAAATCAAGTAACGTTTGACCGTTGATTAGTTAAAGTCTGCTTAGTCACTAGTGTTTATATATAGAAAGTCAAGTAAGGTTTGACAAATGATTAGACAAACTCAAACTTTTTTATTAGTATTTATTATATACTAATTCAAAATAAAGTTTGACCATTAATTAGTTAAAGTCACCTTTGTTATTAGTGTTTATATATTGAAAGTCAAGTAAAGCTAGACCGTTGATTAGTTTAAGTCAGCTTAGTCACTAGTGTTTTTATATAGAAAGTCAAGAAATGTTTGACCGTTGATTAGGCAAAGCCAAACATTTTTATTAGTATTTATTATATACTAATTCAAATAAAGTTTGACCGTTAATTAGTTAAAGTCAACTTTGTTATTGGTGTTTATATATTGAAAATCAAGTAAAGTTTGACCGTTGATTAGTTAAAGTCTACTCATTCGCTAGTGTTTATATATAGAAAGTCAAGTAAGGTTTGACCATTGATTAGACAAACTCAAACATTTTTATTAATCTTTATTATATAGTAATTCAAATAATGTTTGACCGTTAATTAATCAAAGTCAACTTTGTTATTAGTGTTTATAAATTGAAAGTCAAGTAAAGTTTGACTGTTGATTAGTTAAAGTCAGCTTAATCACTAGTGTTTATATATAGACAGTCAAGTGAGGCTTTTTTAATTAAATCCACCTGTGATGGTGGGGGGTTTATTAATTAAAATAAAAGGTACAGAAAAAGAGGGGGACGTAATACCTTACCTCTGAGAGTTCATATGATGATCTATAAAATCTATACATTGACCTGATACTAACCTAAAGATCAACATATACAACCGTGAAATAATAAGTACAATGTTTCCAAATGACTACTCTAGTCTAATTTTAGGAATTCCTTCTGCATCTAGCTTCACCTGACCAGGTACTCTTTGAGGAAAACCTGCAGAAACATGACGTTATTTACCTGCTCTCGGCTAGCCATTTTTTCCAGGGAGTCAGCGGCTCCATTTGCCACTCTGAAAATGTGTTGCATCGAATAATCCATCTGTTGAAGTAGATTATGTATCTCCCTCATCAGCTGCTGTAACTTCCGTGGGATCTTGAATTGTTGTTGAACCAAACCGTATAGCACTTTTGAATCAGTTTCTATGTCAATACTTTTGATGCCGCGCTCTTGAGATAGGTATATTCCATGTAATAAAGCTGTTGTTTCAACCTGCAAAACAGATTCAGCCAATATGGACTTGGATATAGCAACAATTACCTTACCTTCATGATCTCTGATGATACAACCGATACTAGCAGCACCATTGTTAAGATAAGAACCATCAGTGTTTAGTTTATATTTTTAAGGTAAAAGCCACTTAATTATTCTTATTGGTCTCCGTCTTTTAGGTTTCTGATATAACATTTTTGGTATATAAGATAATTCCCACTTAAAGTCCAGCTTAAATGCTAACAAGGTGTCATTAATATGGTACAATATTCTTTTGAATATGAGCATTATATCTGGCTTTGTACCTTCAAAAATATAAGTACACCTGGCACACCACAAGTACCAGATTACTACACACGGTAAGATTCTAATTAACTTAGCAAAAAACCCCTCACATGAGGAAACATTCTAATAAAAATAGAATCTATCCCATAATAATTGAAATGTATTTATAGACAAACTGAAAGTAGTAACTACTAAGTTCGAGACATGTTTTACCTTTACACACGAGTTAAAACAATGATGGATAGATTCTGAATCATTTAAAAAGAAACAGCATCTTGATGGTAGGTGAAAACTGAAAATCCTGAAGCACATCTGGTAAAGCTATTAGTCGATTTAAAAGTTTCCAGTTAAAGAAACTAATTTTCTTTGGTAAAAGTTTAGACCACAGATGAGTGAAAGAGGGGATATTCAGTTTCTTCTTTCTTATCAGTTCATATGTTGATTTTAATGTGAATGCTTCAGTATGAGTTGGTTTCCAAATCAGTGAGTCCTCATAGTTAGGGAACAGTTTATAGTCCAGATTCAAAATTGGAAAAATATGATCAGGAAGCAAATTTCTGATTTGTGTGAAGTAGAAAACTTTATTATGTATGAATTCAGCTATAGTTAAGTTGGGGTAAGGAACTTCCAAAGAGTTCAGGAGGTGGTCTGTTAAAGACCCCAATGTAGTCCAGTTTGCATTCCAAAAGGAAACCAATCCAGATCCAAGAAGAACCTCTGTATTACACAGTGCTATGTGTTGAACCTCCTTGATTCTTTTTTTAGTTCTGGATGTTTTATGAGTGTCACTCATAGACCACATGATTTGTGCCCATAGTGATTTCCCTAAGTGAAGTTTCCACCACAGTTTGATGGAAAAAGATTTTGTTAAAGTATTCAAGTTTTTAAAGTTTAAACCCTTTTCCTCAGTAGGGAAGCATAAATTAGGATATGATTTCCAGATTCTTTTTTTCTGGTTATTTTCTGAGTTAGAGTTCAAGAACAATCTTGCAAGTGTTTTATGAATTTGACTTATAATGTATTTGGTTGGCTTCAACACAGTTATAAGATGTATTTGCAAGGAAATCAGTACATGTTTAATCAATACTGCCCTTCCAGCTGGAGAGAGAAGCTTGTTATGCCAATGGTTAATTCTATTTTGGACTGAAATTAGCATTCCCTGGAAATGGGAATTTTTTACTCTTCCCATGAAGATAGGACATCCCAAATACTTAAAAGGTAGGGATCCTTCCAGCATGTTTGTTTCATGTTTGATTAATGTTATGATTCCGTTAGGTGTGTGTTTTGATATATAAAAAGAAGATTTCTCAAAATTAACTTTCTGTCCTGAAGCTAATTCATATGATTTGAGGAAACCAATTATTTTTTGTAATCTCTATTTTGTGTATTTTAATAGAATAGCTGTGTCATCAGCATAGGAGAGATGTGTTGATGATTTCATCCCGTAAGGTAATTTGTATGGCTGGATTTTTCCAAATTTATAAAAAAATTCAGGTTCTGTGAAAAAGTTTCAGCCATTAATATGAAAAGCAAAGGGGATAATGGATCACCCTGTTTTAGACCCCTAGATGATGAGAAAAAACCTACTGTTTTTTCATTAATTAGTAATAAAAATACGTAGATTTTATATTTCTCATAATTATATCAACTAGGATGGGTGAAAATCCTTGTTTGATTAGGATTTTGGCTAAAAATGACCAAGAAACTCTGTCGAATGCCTTCATCATGTCCAGCTTCATAATCATGTTAAAACCTTTTGTTTTTTAATGTAAATGATTGGTTAACTCTTGCATGAGAAGGACATTATCAGAAATTTCTCTTCCAGAAATAAATGCTGATTGTTCTGGGCTGATTATCTGATCTAGATAGCTTTTAAGTCTTGTTGAAATTATTTTTGAGAAGATCTTGTTTGTGAAATTGCATAGGCTTATAGGTCTATAGTCTTTAAAGGATGAACACACATCTTTTTTGGGTATTAGAATTATCAGAGCTAAACAGATGGCCGTGGGAATGTCTTTTCCAACAAAGAACTCTTCCACCGTCATCAATACATCAGATTTGATTATTTCCCAACATTTCTGGAAAAAGAAACCAGAGAAGCCATCTGGTCCTGCAGCTGAGTGGTTGTCCATGGAGTTAACTATGTTTGTTAATTCTTCCATAGTAATTTGCTTGAGTAAATTTGAATTCATTTCATTAGTTACAACTCTTGGAATGTTTTCCAATATCCATGCAGCATTAATTCCTGAAGGGTCCATTTGTTCATTTGTAAGAAGTTTAGAGAAGAAGCTGATAGCTTCTTTCTCCATATCTTCTATTTTATTCAGCCATGTGCCATCATTATTTTTTATTAAAGAGATTTTCTGCCTTTTTTGCTTACTTAAAATTGATTGATGAAAGAATTTTGAGTTTGCATCACCTTCTTTCATCAATTTTAACCTTGATTTCTATTTTAGAAACACCTCTTGATTTTTGTCAAGTAAGGTTTGACCATTGATTAGACGAAGTCAAACATTTTTATTAGTATTTATTATATACTAATTCAAATAAAGTTTGACCGTTAATTAGTTAAAGTCAACTCTATTATTAGTGTTTATATATTGTAAGTCAAGTAAAGTTAACTTTGTTTTTAGTGTTTATATATTGTAAGTCAAGTAAAGTTAACTTTGTTATTAGTGTTTATACATTGTAAGTCAAGTAAAGTTTGATCGTTGATTAGTTAAAGTCAGCTTAGTCACCAGTGTTTATATATAGAAAGTTATGTAAGGTTTGACCGTTGATTAGACAAAGTCAAACATTTTTATTGGTATTTATTATATACTAATTCAAGTAAATTTTGACCATTAATTAGTTAAAGTCAACTTTGTTATTAGTGTTTATATATTGAAAATCAAGTAAAGTTTGACCGTTGATTAGTAAAAGTCTACTTATTCACTAGTGTTTATATATAGAAAGTCAAGTAAGGTTTGACCATTGATTAGACAAACTCAAACTTTTTTATTAGTATTTATTATATACTAATTCTAATAAAGTTTGACCATTAATTAGTTAAAGTCAACTTTGTTATTAGTGTTTATATATTGAAAGTCTAGTATAGTTTGACCGTTGATTAGTCAAAGTTAGCCTAGTTATTAGTGTTGGGAAAGTCTCAGGAAAGGCGTCCTTTCCATGAGCTTATGGACAGTCCTCAGGGGTATTTGCCTAAAATGTTGTAATTTTTTATAAAATTTAAATGTTGCATTTTATAAGTTAAAACAAGTAATAATATGTATTTGAAGGTGAAAATATAAAAATATATGATATAAAAAAAATTCAAATTTTGTATTTAATTTAAGAAATGCAGTGTATAAGGTAAGAAATAAATGGAATGTCCATAACCTTATGGACAGGCTGCCTGTCAGAAGACCCACTCATTAGTGTTTATATATTGAAAGTCAAGTAAAGTTTTCATGATTGTTTATATATCTATTCAGATATGTAGTCAAAGTTTTCTTAATTTGACTGAATCTTTGATCTTGTGCAATATAATCCGGGACGGAGGGAGTATACTAAATCAATTTAGGGTTGAACGTTAATTAGTTAATGTAACCAACTTTTATTCTTATTTGTATATATGAGGTCAGTGAAGGTTGATCGTTGATTAATTTAACTTAATTTAGTCATTAGTTAAAGTCAACAAAAGAAGTGAACGATTTTGAAAGTTAAAAAAAAATAGCTTAGAGCGGCTGCGCAGCTGCTCCCAGCTCATGAAATTTCTGGGAATATTATTTGCAATTTTTAGCAAATTTTTTGAATTCTTTGGCGGAAATAATGAAATTTAAAAATTTTCGAAAAATATTTAGATGTTTTTTGCAATTTCTCTGGGGGTGGAATTTTTTGGCGGGAAACACTTAAAAGTTTTTAGCACCGGTTTAAACCGATGCTATTTTCTTCCCAAACCGATGCTATTTTAAAAACATTTAGCAGTTTCTTTGATGGGAAATTTTTTTTGCCGATTTCTTTGGCGGGAAAATTTTAAACTGGTGCTATTTTCTTTCAATACCGGTTCTAATTTTTACAAAACTGGTGCTAATTTTTCCAAAACCGGTGCTATTTTAAAATTTTGAGCTATTTCTTTGGCGGCAAAACAATTATAGAAAAGTTTTAGCACCGGTTTTTAAAAATTAGTGCTATTTTTTTTGAAAACCGGTGCTATTATTTAAGTTTTAGCCCCGGTTTTTAAAACCGGTGCTAAATTTTACAAAAAACCGGTGCTATGTTTTAATTTTTAGCACCGGTTTTTAAACCGGTGCTATTTTTTACTAAAACCGGTGCTATTTGAATTTGTTGGGTGGAAGATTGAATTTAACAAATATTAAGCACTGGTTTTTAAAAACTGGTGCTAATATTTTCAAAACCGGTGCTATTTAAAAAAAATTTCCTATTTCTTTGGTGGGAAAATGAGTCTCGAATTTTTTAGCACTGGTTTTTAAAAACCGGTGCTATTTTTTTACAAAAAACCGGTGCTATGTTTTAATTTCTAGCACCGGCTTTAAAAACCTATGCTCTTTTTTTGCAAATACCGGTGCTATTATTTAATTTTTAGCACCGGTGCTATTTTTTACTAAAACCGGTGCTATTTTGAATGTTTTGGCGGGAAGATAGAATTTCACAAATACTTAGCATGGTTTTTAAAAACCGGTGCTAATATTTTCAAAATCGGTGCTATTTAAATTTTTTTGGCTATTTCTTTGGTGGGAAAAATAAAATTTTCAAATTTTGAGGAACACTTTTTAAAAAACTGGTGTTAAAATTTAAAAATCGGTACTATTAGATTTTTAGCACCGATTTTAAAAACCGATGCTAAAAAACCGGTGCTAGAGAGGGATCTCTCCATTTAGCTCTCATGTGCAACATTGTAGTTTTGTCATCTAATGCGAATCCACGACCAAGCTAAGTCTAACGTCGGTTATAATAACATTTGCAGCAGGAAACAAAAATTTGAGCTCAAATTTTGAACCAAAATTTTGAGTCATAAATATCAGTACATTACCCATTTCTCATCTGTAAAACACTTTCTCCAAAACCTACTTCACAATGAAAGGAAACACACATTGTTATAACTTTATCGCATTTTACTCTTTGGAAATCAAGCATACGTGCAAATTTATTATGGTATTAGAGCAAGAAATATTTCATTAATTCACTATGAAATACCTATCATTTGAATGATATTATTATAACAAATAGATAATAAATTAAATCCCTTAAATAAATTTCTTATAACAAATCATTACACAAAAAAATAAGTTTATAACACTAAAAGCTGGTTAGTTATTTTATTATCTAAATCGTTAGTTATATTAATCAATAAGAAAAAGGTGTATTTACAGTAGAGGGAACAAAATGTTGAGCAAAAAAATTACAGAAGACTTTGAGTCATTAATAAAAAATTAATAAAAATAAAAAAACATAAATCATTTAAAATTTATTAGAAATCAATGTGCATAGAACTTGCAGTAAACGTGCAAAGGGGTTGAATGCAAGTTGGACAATAATTAAAAGGCACATAAAAATGGTTATACCAAAAACCAATCATATAATAGCTTTCTCAGCACTATATAACATGGTATCTGGAATGCTTTGGACTTTTCGAAGTTTATGGCCACGTAGTACACGCTTTAGTGAATGTTTGTAAGAGTGCATACGGTATGAAACAACTTGGGATGATCTCTGCATCTCATAGTAACAATGGTTCAGTAACCTAATTCCACGCAAACCTCAACTTTCACATGTGGAGCATCACAATGATTTATTCTCTCTACAAAGAATTTTCCAAACACTTTGAAGTCTTCATCCATCGTAGAGATGCCCTGGAAGCAAGAGCAGTTGCACGACTCATAATCTCCATCGGTCGCCATCAGCTTGTGGAGTCGCCTCTCGATATGAAATTTTCCTGCACATGAACGAATGTGTTACATATTATTTTGATCTTAGGAGCGAATACATTACCTACTAGTTAGTATATTTTGTTGTATTCCACAAAATCTACACAAAATTTTGTTAGTTACGTCATCAGCTTGTGGAGTTGCCTCTCGATATGAAACAAGAACGAATATGTTACATATTATTTTGATCTTAGGAGCGAATACATTACCTACTAGTTAGTATATTTTGTTGTATTCCACAAAATCTACACAAAATTTTGTTAGTTACGTCATCAGCTTGTGGAGTTGCCTCTCGATATGAAACAAGAACGAATATGTTACATATTATTTTGATCTTAGGAGCGAATACATTACCTACTAGTTAGTATATTTTGTTGTATTCCACAAAATCTACGCAAAATTTTGTTAGTTATAGAAATTATATTAATTTATTAAGTTAGAATTAATTTGTACTGGACCAATAAAAGGCAACACACATAGTCAATAAAATTATCGAATTTTACTCTTTAATAAAACCACCTAAAGTTTTCAAAATTTGTTTAAAATAAATGTGCATAGCACGGGCGATAAACGTGTAGATGGGCTAGATATAAGCTCGATAACAATTAAAATGAACAAATGGGAGCAGCTGGGTTGAAAACCATTTAGATAATAATAAAAAGGTACAAACGGGGAGAAGGGCTGAATATAAGTCCTGTGACCGTAGTAATTTAGAGGTGTAAACGTGACTCATTTCAACGCACTCATTTCAACTCCTTTTATTTTTGGTCATAAATGAGTCGAGTCAAAAATCCTCAATTCACGGATTAAAAATCACAGAACTCCTGGATTTCATGTCATCATTTCTATATCATTTCCTGTAAAATAATTTTTTTTTTAAATATGAGGAAAAACATTTTAGTATAGCAATTACTTGTAAATCTCCAATGCTACAAGCCCTTTGGAGTAGCTGAAGAAAGTTGGTTTAAGATTGAACCAGAGCTTGACCTTGAAGATTCGGAGACTCCAAAAACTCGTTTGAATTTGGGTGGCGAAAATAGCTAGCGGTCATTCCATCAAAACAATTACTTTTTTAACTCCTCTGCATCATCCTCAATGCATTTTGAAGCTTCACCACTATGAAAGAACCTCCAAGAACACCACCACCACCGCTGCCATTCACGACGTCAAAAGGTGTTGGATGTTGTCAAATGTCCCAGAGCGAATATGTTAAATATTATTTTGACGTTGTCAAATATCCATGAACAAATATCTAGGACTGAATGTGTTATCTATTAGTTAGCATATTTTGCTGTATTCCACAAAATCTCCACAAGATTTGCTTAGTTATGGAAATTATAGGGTTTTGTTAAGTTAGACTTAATCAGAATTCGAACTATAAAAGGCTAGAACTCTCTTTAATAAAATTATCACATTTTATTCTTAGGAAATCAAGCATAAATTAAAATTTACTATGGTATCAGGGCAAGAAATATTATTCATTAATTTTCATTAATTCACTTAGAATCACCTATCATTTAAATGACTTTATTTTAACAAACAAATAAGAAATTAAACCCTTAAAATCAATTTTAATAACAGATAATCACACAAGAAAATAATTTTATAACACTAAAAGTTGGTTGGTAATTTATTATCCAAAGATTCAGTTATATTTGATCGATAGGCAAAACGTGTATTCATAGTAGAGGGAACAAAATGTTAAGACCATAAAACACATAAATTTCTGAGTTTTGTACAATCAATATTAAAAACCAAAAAAAAATCTAAATCATTTTAAATTTAATTGAAATCAATGTCAATATGATGGGAGGTAAATGTGCAGATGGGTTTGATACAAGTTCGATAGTAATTAAAAGGGGCAAACAGGGAGCATACAATTTCAACAATGATAAAAGGTACAAATGGGGAGATGGGTTGAATACAAGTCTGAGCATAGTAGTAAATAACAGGTACAAACGTAACTCATGTCAACTCATTTAGTTTTGGGTCATAAACGAGCTGGGTCGAATCTCACTCAATTCACAAAACAAAAAGCACTGAACTCGCGGATTTCAACTCATCACCACCACATATTACATGTAAAATATAAAAAAATCCAAAAATTAAGGATAAAATTCAGGTATTTCACTTACTTGTTCATCTTCAGTGCCACTAGCCCTTTGGATTAGAGTAGCTTAAGAAAGTTTGGTTTTAAACGGAACCAGCTTGTAACTAAGATTCAAAGACTCCAAAAAACTGTTAAAATCTAGGTCGTAAAAATAGCTAGCGGCCTTACCATCAAAACACTTACTGTCCTCTGCATCATCCTCATTGCATTCAGGTTGCAGTGAATGAAAGAAACTCCAGGAACACCACTGCCATCACCACCATTAACAGTGTCAAAAGGTGTTGTACGTTGTCAAACGTCCAAGAGCGAATATGTTACATATTATATTAACTTGTCAAATATCAAGAAACGAGTATCTAGGAGCGAATATGTTACCTATCAGTGAGCATATTTTGTTGTATTCCACAAAATTTGCAAAAAAAAATTTGGTTAGTTATGAAAATTTTAAGTATTTTTTAAATTCGACTTAATTTGTACTCAACCAATCACTTTGGCTGGAAAACAGGTACACACGCACCAGTATAAGTTCATGAGTACAGGTTTACTGGTGCATATATAACCAATTGCACCGATAATTATCATGTTACCATCAGTACTGATGCAAATAAGTACATACACCAGTATCCTGTGGTGTAAAGTTCACCTATTTTAGCACCGGTGTTAGTACTACCGGTGTACCAATTTGAAATATATTGCACCGGCATTATTGGAATAGTTAATTTTACTAGTGCAATTGCTAACATGTCTACCAGTACAGGATTACCGGTGTGTACTTATTTACCCTTTTTATTAATTTGTCACGAATAGGTAAAATTTTTAAACCGGTAATGGGAAATTACTGGTGCATAAATGAAAAACAGCGGGAAAAATAGCATTTGTACACCATTTAAAATATGCATCGGTGTAGGAATTGATCACACACCGGTATTTTCCTAATGTCGGTGGAAAAATAAATTCTTATTCTTAAATTTGGCACCAAAACTATTAGTTTTCATGCTGGTATTGTGATTGTACCGGTGCAGGACATGAAAATATGCTCAATTTTGTTGTAAATGTACACCGGTAATGGATTTTATCGGTGTAAAATGCTTTAAATGCACCGGTAAAGTATAAATACCGGTGTAGAAAATAGCATTAAATTCTCACCTACCCCAGTTTTTTAGTGGGTTAAAAATGGGATTTTTGGAAGAAGAGGTTCATTAATGGTGTTTTTTGGTTGATGAAGGCATTAAATTCTCCACAATAGAGCCCCTTCAAGGTACATTTTTTGAATTACATTTATGGATATTAAGGATTTCATGTATGGTTTTGGTTAGTAGAGATATTTACATTTTGTGTTTGATCATTTGATGGTGATTGAGGTAGAATTATGGATATTAGTTTGTGATTTGTTCTCAGGGTTTTTTTAGTTATAAGGCTATGGCTTTTGATTCCTATAGTGTTGGACATGTTAAGAATGTTGTAATTGTAATGTGGAATATTGATGTATATTGTGCATTTATGATGTTTCATGATTAGGGATTCATAATGAAAAATTCTATTGTACTAAATGTGTTGAAGTTTTATTTTTGGACATTTATTGATATGTAGAGTTGTATTGCATCATCGAGAGGCGTAAGCATGTGTATGACAACATTAGTAGGGTGAGCGATGAATATATTATGTTCTTGGATGAGTTCTTGGATCATTCTTTTAGTCGAGAGAAGCAAATATTATATCCCTGTCATGATTATGGAAATCAAATTCGTACTGATCAGAAGGACATCCTGAAACTCCATTTGTATAGTTGGGGGTTTGTGAAATATTATGTTGTGTGGACCTTTCATAAGGAAAATCACCAGATGCTAAGTTGGATGACATGTGTGAGGAGGTTGTTAATGAGTTTAGAGGGAGGCCCGAGGTTTTGGCTAACTTCCTTGGTGAGAAGGATACACCATTGTATCTCGGTTGCAAGAAGAAAGACACGGTCATGTCGTGTTTGATGGAGTTGTTTAATTTTAAATTTGTAGGGTCATGGAGTGATACTAGAATTAATAAATTGCTTAAGTTTTTGAATGAAAAGCTTCCACCTGGTAACGAGGTTCTTGATAACCTTATGAAGCTAAGAGAATTTTGAGTCTGATGGGATTGGAGTATGAAAAGATACATGCTTGTCTGAATGATTGTGTCCTATATGAGGGTGACCTTAAGGATAAGATTGTTTGTCCAGTATGTAATGTGTTACATTATAAGAAGAAGAGAAATGTGGCTGTCGGTTGAGAGCATGTTATGCTGGTGAGAAGGCGGGTGCCCGCCAAATTATGTGGTATCTTCCCAATATTCCGATGCTGAGAAGGTTGTTTAATAATGAAAAGGATGCAAAGAAATTGACGTGCAGCATTGATAGGGGAGGTTGTAAAGATGACGATATAATTCGACACCCGACAGATGCGGACCAGTGGAAGAAATTTAACAGGATGTATCCACACATTTCTTTCGAACCTAGGAATTTGAGATTTTCTTTGTGTACTGATGGTATGAGCCCATTTGGGAATATGTCCTCGAAACACAATTCGGGGGTTATGTTTTCCATTTATAAGCTTCCCCCGTGCTTGTGCATGAAGAGAAAATATGTGTTGATGCCCATCATGATTTCAAGCCCAAAACAACCTGGAAATGACATAGACACTTAACTTGCCCCTTTGATAGAATATTTGAAAGTGCTTTGGTCAGAAGGTGCCTTAGTGTTTGATTGTTATAGTGGTGAAGAGTTTACATTGAGGGCAATGCTTTTTTGTACCATAAATGATTTCCCAATATATGGTAACCTTTCCGGGTATGTGGTCAAGGGTCACAAGGCTTGGCCAGTTAACAAGGATGGGACAGATTACCATCAGTTGAGGAATGGGAGGAAGACTGTTTATTTGGGTCACCGTAACTTCCGGCCTATAGGTCACAAGTTGCAGGAGAATGTGGTTGTAATTATTGGTGGGAAGGAGAGGAGAAAGGCACCCAAACCTTTAACCAGTATAGCTATTCACAACAAGGTGAATAAATTGAATGTTTTTCTAGGTAAGAAGTTAATAAAGGGTGGTTGGGCTGTAGATTGACCTTGGAAGAAACAATCTATTTTCATCGATTTTTCGTACTGGGAAGGCTTGGATGTTTGCCATTGTTAGGATGTCATGCATATCAAAAATAATATTTGTGAGAGTCAAATTGGGATACTTCTGAACATTCCTGTGAAGACTAATGATAGCTTGATTGCGAGGAAAGATTTAGTGGACCTTGGTGTACAGTTGGATCTGGCACCAGAGGTAAGAGGGAAGCGAACGTACCTGCCTCCCGCTCCTTATAATCTATCGGTTACTGAGAAGAGATTGGTGTTTGAGAGCATCTAAGGAATGAAGGTACCTTCCGGTTAATCCTCTTATGTTAGTTGGTTTGTGATAGATGAGTTGTGGCTTAATGCTTTGAAATCACAAGATTGTCATGTCCTTATGCAACAACTTTTTCCCATACCAATACATGGGTGTTTGGAAGAGGAAGTTAGATTTTCTGTTATGCACTTGTGTTTCTTCTTCAACTCGATATTCAAGAAAAATATTACCAGGTAACAAATTGATGAACTGGATTGAGAGGATGCTGTTGTTCTATGCCATTTGAAGAAGTATGTTCCCCATAATTGTTTGATATCATGGTGCACCTGGTGGTACACTTGGTTAGGGAGATATGTATGTGCAGGGATATTGGAATGCATTGGATATACCCCTTTGAGCGTCATACGGCTATTTCAAGGGTTATGTTTATAATCATAGTTAGCCTGATGCCTCCATTTTTCAGAGGTAGGTCACTGAGGAGATCATCGAGTTTTGCACAACGAACTTGGTTAGAAGAAGAGCGGTTGGTGTTCCTGGTGGACCCCACTCTGGAAGGCGGAATGGGATTCTACGTTCCAAGGGTATGCTTCATACACCCTATCACGCTGAGTTGATGACTGTTCACTTGTATGTATTGCGTAATTGTAGTGAGACTATAATATATGTTGAAGAGCATGTTTCCCTATTGGAAGAGATTCATCAAGACTGTCCCTCGAATAAAATTTAGGTCGGGCATCTTTCAAGGTTTGTTAACTGGTTTTATAATCGTTGTAATATCGATAGGATGCCCAGTAACCTACGGGCATTTGCAAGGAAGCCAAACTGCAAAGTTAGACAATACTTGGTTATGGCATTAATGGCTTCAGTTTCTCAACATTGGCGAAGGACGAGAAGCACACTACTCAAAATAGCGGTGCATATATTGAATCTAAATCCTTATGGAAGGCAAACAGGAGAGATAAACATTTGGTTGTTGTTTTGATGCCTTTCTATGGGGCGATTGAGGAAATTTGGGAGTTGGATTATATAGATTTGAAGGTTGTTATATTCAAGTGTCGTTTGGTGGAACACAGTTCCAGTGTTGTTGTTGAGAAACCCATGGGGTTCACGTTGGTCGACTTGAATCTTCATATCCTTGTTGTCTTCAAGGATATGAATATGACAAGTTCATCTTACCTACCCATGAACGATAGGTTTTTTACATCAAGGACCCTTCAAATGAGAATTATCATGTGGTGTTGCATGGGAAGACGTTTTACTTTGATGAGGAGATTGTTCAGCCTACCATAACTGATAATCCTGAGTTTCCATCTGCATTTCCTGGTTTGGAAGATGTTGGGGGACCCATTGTTGGAAGGCATTCTCACGGTGATGGGCTGTGGGTTGAGGAGAGAGGTGAAATCGTAGGTGAGGACAATGTCTTCAAGTTGAAGCGATAGATCCGTCATTCCCGACTGTTGTTTTAGTAACCTTTTATTGTGAAAAATCATATGATACATTACCTATTTATCGTGTAATGTATTTAATTGACACTGTTGTATGATTTGGTTGGTATGATGTGTAATTTCAATGGAGTGTTTATGAATTGTATTGGTGAAAATATGTTTAAATTGGGATTAAATTTTCCACTAGGTGTTCAATTTTTACACCGACAAAAATTAAATTACCGGTGTAGGAAAACAGGGGAGGGACTCTGTTTTGTACATACGCACCAGTACACCTATCGGTGCACAGTACTTAGAAAATTTGTGGGTCTTTTTACTCTTGGGTCCGACAGTGTCAGCTTTGTGGTATTAAAAGCAATGTAACGTAGCTTCTTTTTGTAATATTTGCACCGGTTAATGTACCAGTGCTGGGTACTTTGAATGTTTTTTAGAAATTTTCTCTCGGGTCGGATTAGTTAACAAAACAATTACTTAAGGAAAGCAGCTGCTTGAGGCCTATTTTTACACCGGTATATATAATACCGGTGTAAAAAAATGTTCCAATTTTAAAAACCCAATCAGTACCCTATTTCCACTGTACTCCAAATTTATATATCTCACACCATACCATCTCCATCACTACTCATCTTTGGTGAAATCCTACGTAGGTTGACATATAATCTGTTAAACCATTGCAATTCCTCTATTGTATGATTAATTAGCAATTGCATTTGAAATAGAATCATTGAGATTGTGACATAATGAATAGTTTGACTTGCATGTAAGGTGTTTGATGAAATTCCACTATGTGTTTCTTAGGAAATGCCTCCAATGTCCAATTCAAAAATGAAATTCACCGTCCCCATCATTGCTGAAAGTATCACTGCACACTTACCTACCTTCGTGTCCGAGGAGGCTAGGTTGGTCCATAAATATTACAAAGGATGGCGTCATCACATAGAGAGAGGAATTTAAGTATCTCCCTCTATCTGGAAGCTTAGGTGGGAAAAATTCTGCAAGACTCTGCAACCATTCAACCTGACCATTGTAAGTGAGTTCTATACAAACTTGAAGTGCGGGCTGAGCTACGATCACATGCACTGGAGAGGTAAAACTGTCCCTGTGACACCAGAATCTATCACTGGCTTGTTTGGGTTGCCTAATGTTCTAAATGATAAAGATAAGTTTCTCGCACTACATTTTCTAGGTGATAACGGCTATATTGTACAAAAACTAATTGAGAAGGAGATCATTGGGAAAACAACTAGGGCAGGTACAAACATAGATAAGTTGGTCAAACCTGGTTAGAAAAAATACCTAAGAAAACTCTAACTCCGAAAATGAATGACCCGTATAGTGAAGAGAAAGAAAAGAAGAAACCGCTGAACCAGGTCACCACTTTGTAGGGGATGTTGAAGGATTGGACGTCGGTAAAGAGTTGGCCAAAACACCAATTCGCAAGGGAAAGGGAAAGAGCACCATTAAAGGAAGGTCAACTATTAATGGTTATGTTTTGAAGGCAAACCTTGCATCTCAAAATTTGATATTATTAATCTCTAGTAAATGCAACATTATTGACTAACAGTGTGAGTTTGAAATTAACAGATTTTCCCCGAGGGCAAAGGGTCGTACCATGTGTACAATATTTAAGGTGTACTAGAGAGATGGTGTGGGGCTTGGCTTGGAGACTACCAGCAGCAGGCAAGCACTATGTTGCAACTTCTGGATGATAAGAACAACATAATAGGTTGATGGTTAAAATTGAATGGTTGATGATATTTGAATTCTATTGATGGGGTTTGGTTACACTAAACTTTTGTTTTACTTTGTTTGATTCCATGTTTAAGATACTTCTTCTATTTCATATGTTGGAGTAATGTTCGCGTGTTTTGCGAGCCAAATTTTCCTAGTAGAATGTTTTAAATTTCTTACCTATTCAAAAGTTTCCAATTTATAGTAGTTCATAGGTATCTCTGGTTGTCGTTGCCCCAGAAATGATCCGGGATGGACCATCGGAAAACATATTAGGTATTGCAAATTTTAGCCACATAATACACTAGTATAAATAAATTTCACCGGTACCAATGTAAACAAATTCCACATTTTAAATAATTTATTTTTAATTGTATCAATAATACTAGTGCATAAAGTATAGTAATATTAGTGTAAAAAAATACCGGTGCAACATACCGGTTAAAAAAACTATATTTCGACAACAAAACAAAGATCGGTCTTGGATTTAATATCGGTGTACAAATCATTAAATACCAGTGCAACATACAAGTGCAAACTATATTCCGGCATTACACCGGTTTCCCAAATAATACCGATGCAAATGCTGATCCACACCACTATTTGC
This sequence comes from Rubia yunnanensis, assembly GCA_037428765.1. Taxonomy (NCBI): domain Eukaryota; kingdom Viridiplantae; phylum Streptophyta; class Magnoliopsida; order Gentianales; family Rubiaceae; genus Rubia; species Rubia yunnanensis. Next base: position 45,479,442 of record CM075065.1, read on the forward strand.
ACAAGCATAAGATACCGGTGCAAATGCTGCTCCACACCGGTTCATTTTATGGTGCAAATTTGTTCCATTTCTACACCCCTATACATACACACCGGTATTTTTGGGGGGTCAAAATACCGGTGCTATTTCCCTAAATTAGTGGTGCAAATACCCCTGTCCTGCAGTAGTGATAGATGTTTGATTACAATTGTTCGTTTACAATATTTTTTCTAGAAACCTATGTGATGTGATGGTTGATCGATGCCACATCCAATTTATTTCGGCTGGTTAAAATTCTTCAGCACAAAAGGCAACTAAGAGGGTGGGTCCAATAGACTGTGGACGAGGTATCAGCAGTCGTGTGTTGCACTCGAGCAAGGATGTACGTCTTCTCGTACAGTTAAGAGTAAGTTCCATGCATTTCCAAGATTAACTAAATTAGGGTTTTATTTGTTTTCGGGTTGTTTGCCCTCTGGAAGCAGTTACGTCCAAATGTTGTTGTTTTTAAAAATAATAATTTATGTATTCATAACGAAATTAGGTTTTTTTTGTTGCCTTTTCTAGAAGCCATTGGTTTTTGCTCGTCTTCGTGCCAGAACATGAACGTGTATATTGCATCAACTCAATGAGTGGGGGAATTTGCAAACATAATAAGTTATGCCTCAAATTGATTAATTTGTATGTTGAACAATAATTTCCCATTTCATCTATTTAAGCATTGTACAAAATTATTTGTTCCCTTTAAAATATTTGCTCGCTTATTTACAATTAATCTTAATATCTAGTACAATGACTTTCATTGTTCTGTTCATTAGTTGCTTTCATCAATACATATTGGAAAAGGTTGTACCTAATTAAACTATTATGATCCATGGATATGTTTTGGTATTTATATATTGATAAAATTATTTTTTCATCGATTATAGAATTGCAAAAAATTATCGACGGTACGTCAGTTCCAACCTAAATAAAACCTACCCTCCAAACTACACATGGAATGTCATAAACATCAATGTACGTATTGTCCCGTAAATTCATAATTCCTATGTAAATTTTATGTTCGTAACTAATTGAACAAATCCTTTTTATATCAACACTAGATACATCGTAGTACTTGGGAATGTGGATACCAATGCATATATTATATGGAAAAAATTGTTAAGGAAGTGCATGAGATTGACATCATTCCAGTATGTGCTCTTATATTGTTTTCTTTGTATGTGTACTGTCCTTTCACAATTAGTAGTTTGTACACGCAATTTAATACATGTTTTAGCAATTTCCAGAAGATTGCACTCCTTTGGGGAATGAGAAACTGCACAACATTACTTTGAAATGGGCTTGTATTTTTGCAAAAAAAAACTTGCCACAGTGTATGCAGGCTCACTTGAAAGTGTAACAGGGAATTAACTCCATTATTGGATAGTAGTTAGTAGTATCTCTTTATGAAAGGTAATTATCCTCAACTTTGGATACTCATAATCTTTATGAACACAATGTTCCCGTTTTTATATAGGGTTTGTAAACCCAATTTTTGGCTACCAATAACCACGTTCATGTAGTTTTTTACCTAGTAGAAATTTTGATCATATTGAATGTGTTTTCTCTACCAAATTGTAGAACTTTTAGTAGAAATTTTGACCACGTTCATGCGTGATGATTGTATTTGTTGGGAATTTTAGTTGTATAATGGTGCACTGATTTAATTAATAAGTGTGCACACATGAAAACCGGTGCCATCTATGAAAGATAGCACCGGTTAGAAAAGCTTGCAATGTGTTAAAGTACTCTAATTGATAAGAAGAGTGTACTATGGGTTATTTAGAAAGGAGGTACAAAGGAGATAGTGATGATTTATGGAAAAATAGAAACTTTGGGGACGCAAATATCACTCAATTAATCTCAAGGGAGGTGTTGATGTTTAGCATAGTACAATTTACATCAAGAATCCTAGGGAATTAATGATATTCTGAATTAATGGGCCACAAGATATGTTTTAGTTAAAAACATGAATTTTTGAAAATCTGCACTTCTGCCCCATTTCTAGCCTAGCACGTGGCAGTGATATAGACGTGCTACAAGGAGCTTTGTGCTGATGCATTCTGGCACGAAGCAGCCTCGTGTTGATACCCTTTTACACAAGCCGTGCAGCAGCATAGATGTTCTCTGTTTGCCTCTCCCTTTTTCTTTTGAAAAACCTTTTTCACCCCCAAAGTCCTATTTCCCAAAATACGACCAACAAGATTTCACACCAAAATCCTTTCTCAAAAACAACAAACATACAGTATATATGTTTATACTAAAAACATCAAATCAAATCAAGAAAGAGCACCGTATATTTATTTTCATCCTCATGAATTATTTTCTCATGCATTTCAATTAAAAAGAACTACCTATTGGGTCTCCAGAGTTGCCATCGGCAACTCCACACATGATGAAATCCTTGTGGAGAAGTCTACAAAAGGTGTCATCCTTACCAATGTCATCCTCTAGGGTTAGCGTTCCCAAGTGGACTTCAATTTTTGTCCTTGAAGTTTTTGGAAATTGTCTGCTAATAGGATTGGGGGTGCACTACCATCGTGCGCTACGTCAAGGACATAAATGTCCACCGAAAACACTACAAATGCCCTACCTCATGCCAAACTCTCTCATTTCATTGGCCATCTCCTTAAAAATAGCTATAGCATCTTTTGGACTCTAGTTGTCAATCGATCCATTGCACACGGCGTTCACCATCTTTATGTCCTTATCGTACAATCTCTCAAAAAAGTAATAAACTAGGTCCATTTCCTTGAACAAGTTGTACGGACAGCTTGCCAAAAGTCTCCTGAATCGCTCCAAATAATCATACAATGATTCATTAGCACCCTGGGTGATATTGGATAGCTTCTTCTTTAATCCGGATGATTTAGAGGCTGAAAAATACTTCTCGGGGAATTTTCTCTTCATATCCATCCATGAGATTAGACATCAGGGCGGGAGGTAGTATAACCAATCTTTCGCAGAGTCTTTAAGCGAAAAGAGGAATTCCCCCAAATTGTAGTCATCCTACGAGACCTAAGGACACTTCATGTTTATGCAAACAAGGTGAAACTCTTACAGGTATTTGTAAGGACCTTCCCTTGCCATCCCGTGGAAAGTTGGGAGACAGTGTATTATCACGCTTTTCAATTCATAGTTCACGTTGGGTGGCAATGGAGGGAAAGTTATACACAATGGTTGGCTCTTGGGATTTAGAGCCATAAGCTCCCTCAATGTCTAATTGTCTTCGGTCATCTCTAGGGGCTTATCTACTACTAGAATTGGTTAAGGTGGAACTCCCACTTTAGTTATCTGTTGTCTCCTTCTCCTACTACCTGCATTCTTAGTCAGATAGTCTAAATTCCTAAGTCTGTGGCATGGATGTGTACCATAAACTAGGAATCAATAATACCCAACTAAAGGCAACACTAGCAAACACGATTAAAAGTAACAAGATCACTATCACAAAGGCTCAACATCAGAAACCAATAAATCAAAGAAAATAAAAAGACACACTAACTACTCAACTAACGTGTCATGAAAATTGACAATTAAAATTCTAAACTAGCATCCCTTACACCGGTGCCAAATTTGACCCGCCTCCACTCTAGGTTATTAAAGTTGTAGCTAAATTAACCCTAGTGAAGGTGTTCCAAATAGTCCAAAGAGGATGTAATGGGGTGGTCAAAGATAAAATGTATAGTTCTACACGAACTCACTACTAAGCTACCTATGGGGTAGTTAGTGGCAAGTCCAAGTTTGTCCACGGAGATGATGGAGTCTAATAACCAATTAAAAACAACCATGTACAGGTTTTCAATCCGCTGGTGTGCTCATAATAGCGACTATTGTAAAATGGGAGGTTTGGGGGTTTTTCAATTAGCAACTACAAACATAAAAAGGAAAGGCAAGAGAAAGCTATATAGATAGAAACTTAGGGAATATTTGCATAACATGGTTGATTAAATGTTCTGATCCTTGATTATATCACATATAAGACCTGAAAAACCTAATCTAGTGCTCATAACACATGGTGTAGGGTGCTCTTGCAATCTTCCATCGAAAACACCTCCATCATTAGGGGAGTGCAAGAATGACCCTGCCGTTGTGCAGATTTTTGTTTCTCCCCCATACGATTACATCCCGGGCACTAAACCACAAATGTTCTACCCCTAAGACTATGAAGAGGAAAAGGGAGATAGGCACCTTATCAATGGAACTAGGATCGCTAAACCCTAATTTTTCTACTAAATGCTATCTCTACCCATAACCCTTCGAACCTACTTGCCACCTAAGACTGGTGTGCCATCATCATAACAGTAAAACTCAGAAAAGACCTACGTGCCCACACACCCACGTGGACCCAAACACCGCTACTAATATCACATCCAGGTTTCTCTTACCCAGGGGGTATTAATATGTGCACCAACATGAATGTAGACTAGAGTGTGTGCTAATGGAGTGTAACATTCATGGAGTTAAAAATATTCAAGAACAAGACAACATAATATCACAAGCACATAGAATTACGAAGAGAGGGTGTTTCTTTCTCTAACCTACTCTTCAAACCTAAAATCTTATCTAAAAATAACTAAAACTCTTTACCCTAGTAGACTAAGGCTATATTTATAGTCGTAGGGGACTAGGCCTAAAAATAAGTCCAAACGAGGCCAAAAATCCTAGCAGCCACCACTTGACACAGGGTACCACAGGTGTCACAGTCTGTGCCGCTGACATAGCCTCGTGCCAGTGCGGGGCACCGGTCTTGGCACGGGCCACGTGCCTTGTAATGTTGTAGGGCATCAGTCTTGACAAGGCCATGCTGGCACGTTGTATGTCAACCGAAACAGTTCTTCATCTGGAGCTTATTTTTGCACTTCGGATATGCACCCCAGGTCGTTTGGCATGACCCATCAAATGGATCTTTGTTTTTCTCAGTTTCTTTACACAAGCCATTCTAATCTTCACACCTCGTAGGCTGGTCTTGAATTTTGTGACTTGCAACAGTGCGGGCCGCATGAAACAGAATGGTCTACGCCGTACTTTGCCAAAATTTGGGTGAAAAAGAGGACCTAGGGACACGACAAGCAAAATCTGGCTCGACTAGTGCCCAGATTTAGCACGGCCAATGTCGCTTGTCACAGGTGGTGCCAAAGGAACCTGACATAGCCCATGTGGCATGGTAAGGTTCATGAATGCTGAGCCTCATGCTTTTCCATGAACAGTTTGTGCTAACCCATTGCTGATTTAGCTGGAGGACTTCTTTGCTCCGATACAGATGAACATTTAGTCCAATTTGAGAGTTCTTGTAGTAAATTTAATAGTGCTCGAGAAGACGAATCCAATGGTGCTACCCTCAGGGGATGATTCTTCTTGAAGCTTTCCCAGAACTCTGTACAACTCTCGAACAACAGTTCTCTGTTTCTTCCTTGGCCATTTTGAACTTCAAATCCGCCTATCTTTAGCCCAATCCTTCTACTACTATGATTTAGTGTTTGTGTCCTTCATCTACTACCATTATTGCGAATGGCCTTCTGTACAAATGTGATGAAAAGTACCCATGAGCCACCTACTAATGATGATAAAAAAGGATGATCTGGGTGCTTGGATACAAGGTGTCCATTAGTATAAATTAATTATACAAAATGCAGGATTTAGAGAAGAAAACAAGACATTGTCATCCAAACCTTTTTTCGTGTGAACCTAACTAATACTAGCGATCCAACATGTAAAACAAGCTAATTATTATGTCAGATTCATAGGTTAATAGCTGCATAAAAATCTTACATTGCATCGAATTCGTCATCACCATCAAAGAACTTATCTAGGCATCCTTTTTCACCCATCATGCAAGACTTGTCAAATTGAACATTGTTCATCAAACAAGGCTACACTGTTGCACATAAGAGAGAAGTTAGATGGATCATACTTAGACTTATAAATATCATACCCCACCATATCAATGTCATCCCTTAGGGTTAGCATTTCCAAGTGGACATCGATATTTGACCTTGACGTTTAAGAAATGGTCTCCCTAATAAAATTGGGGTACACTATCATCGTGCGCTACGTCAAGGACATAAAAGTGAGCTGGAAACACTAACTTTCCCACTCTAACCATTACGTCCAACACTAAGCCTCGAGGGATAGCTTGGGTGTGATCAACGAGTTGACAATCACACTAGTGTCCTTAAGTTCACCTATGTCTAAGCTTTCATAAAGACTGTAAAAAAATAACATTAATAGATACTCCTAAGTCAATCATAGCATTTTCCACTAACTTTCCACCTAAGGAAATTTATATTGAAGACATCCTGGGGTCATCAAATTTCTAAGGCAAATTCTTATGATTTAGAGTGGTGACTCCCCCCATTTTCAATTGCCTCACTTTCCTAATTGGTTTGTTATTCTTTTTAGTGCATACATTTTTCAAGATTTTAGCATAAGAGGGAATATGCTCAATCAAATCAAAGATATTAATAGTTACCTCAACCTTTTCGGCCTTTCCCTAAGTGCACTTGGAAAAGGCAACAAAAGGGTCATTCTTTCCCCGGTGATTTGGAGCCCTTTCGAAGGCTCCTCCTCAACAATAATGTCACGCTCTTCAAAATTGGTCTTGTCGGCTTCCACAATTTGATCATCCTCTTGCACAATGTCTTTCTCAGCCGATCACAACTCCTTTTTGCTCCTTAGCTTCAATACGCTCACATTCCTTGGATTCACCGCGAGTTGGGAAGGCAGTTTTCTAGATTCCTTTCCCTCAAGTTGGCTCACCGAGGTGGCAAGTTTCCCGACTTGGACTTTGAGATTCTTAATGCTTGAAAATGCCCAAGTGCTAAGTTCTTCAATTTCACTTCTTGTTCGCTCCACAAACACATCATGCTACTTTTTCAATTGGCCAATGGTATTTAGGATTTCTACCCTGTCCAACTTGTACAAGGTGGTCTTTTTTTGAAGGCCCTTCTCTCCTAGGATATTGTTGAGGTTTTTGACCTCATTCGTACCCTTGACCTCGATTCTCCTTGCACCAATTAAAGTTGGGGTTATCGTAAGACCTAGGGTTGAATGTATTTGCATAGGGATCTTGTCTCTCATTTCATTAGTTCCCCTGAAACCCTCGTTGTTATTGTTATCCCCTTGCAAATTTCCTATTACCTTCGTTGAAATCTAGTGCATTCACCTCTTTCACACCTTCAATCACTGATGGGCACATGTTGGCGAGATGGTCTAAACTGCATATTCCACACACTTTGACTTGTTGGACTCTCCCATTCTTGAATTCCTTCACCATAGAGGCATGTTCTTGCACTTGCTCTTCCAATTTGGGAGTGTGAGTTGGCTCATCAAACATTTTCACTCCCGATCTCGTGCCAAATTTCCTCGTTCAATTTTCCATTTCCTTGAACAAAGCCATTGCATGCTTCAGACTCTTGTTGGCAATGGAACCATTGCAAGCTGCATTAACCATCTGCATGTCATCATCACAAAACCCTTCGAAGAAGTAATACACCAAGTATGTTGGAATTTGGCAATCACAAATTGAAAAACACAAAATATAGTCATACTTAGATGACGTGAATGTAAATTTGGAAAAAGAACAGATATGGATAGAAGCGATGATGCAAACTAGAGTAATTGATGTCGCTAAGGCCGAACTAAGTGCGATGTCGAACATTCAAGATATTTCATGCTTTTTATTGATAGGTGTGTCATTGGTCTTAATTCGGTTGCATATCATAAAGGCCGACTAACACTGACTGACGTCACTTGTTCATATTATGTTCATACAAATAAGTAATTATTGTACACAATCAACCCCAATCTAAGATTTTTTTCATATTCCTTACAAACATGGCATCATCTTGGAAATGAAAAAAATATAAACTATATAACATGTAACACAATCATCATGCATTATGAAAATATACAGGCTTTGATCAATGAGAGAAAAAAAAATATAGAAGGTATGGTTATTAAATTTCTAAATTAGCACTCAATGTATAGAAAACTACCTCAATTAATTTGAATCTGAAGATGCTCCATCATCGGACACTTGTAGATGTGTGGGAAAAACGAATTGATTGAGCTCTTGAATTTTTGTATTAATAGTGTGAATGAAGATGATGGTGTGTTGTAGCTAGGGTTTGGAGAAAGTGTGTTATAGATGAGAAATGGGTAATGTTACTGGTATTGAAATTTTGGTTGGGGGTAATTTTTTTTTCAAATTTTTGGCTCAAATTTTTGTTTCACGAAAGTACCATCTGGGTAAGTGAGAGACAAAACTTTTGGCAGAGAAGGAGATGTTGAATGGCGTATCCTTTTCAAATTGGATTTGAGAGGCATTTACTAAAAAACACATTGAAGCATTTTATCAAACAATTTGCATGCAATTCAAGTTACTCTTGGTATCACATTCTCAATGAATGTAGCTAAGATCCTAATGTTAGTTAATCATATAGAAAAGGTATTGAAGTGATATACCTAAACCTATCGGCGCCTTCGTCGAATTTCAAAAAATATGCAAGTAAAGGAGATGGTATAGGGTGAGAGGTGTAAAACTCCTTTTGTGGAAATGGGAATCTGAGAGAGATTTAAAGGAATCCCATTTTTTTACACTGGTAATGAAGATATACCGGTGTAAAAATCAGCCAAAGGCAGCTGCTTTAGGCTGCTTTAAATGGAAATATTTTTTGGAAAATTTTGACCCGAGAGTAAAAAATAACAAATTTAACTAACTATACATCACTGGTATTTATACCGGTGCAAAATCTCCACTAACGGAGCTGCTTTATGCTGCTTTAAATGGAAAATAAAATCAACCTTTTTTGACCCAAGAGAAACAAGCTCAAAATTTTTCTAAGTATCCAACACATGTATGAATACCGGTGCAAAATCTTCACTAACGGAACTGCTTTTGGCTGCTTTAAATGTAAAAAAAATCTACTTTTTTCAACCCAAGAGAAACAAGCTCAAAATTTTTTGAAGAATTGGTGTAAAATCTCCACTAACGCAGCTGCTTTTGGCTACATTAAATGGGAAAAAATCTACTTTTTTTACCGGAGAGAAACAAGCTCAAAATGTTTCTAAGTATCCAGCACTGGTATGAGTACCGGTGCGTAAGTAAAGAATAAAGTATCTCCTCTATTTTTCTACATCGGTATTTTGATAAAATACCACTGCATATACACAAGCTCTGAAAAATAATTTATTCCTTATTATACCACATTTTCACCGATACAATTCTATAACATTCCAATGAAAACACGTATCATAGAAACAAATTCTAAAATAGTGAGGGGTCCAAATACATTACATGCTAATTATGTTCATAATCGGATGATTTTTACACAAAACATTAGTACAAAAGCCAACGGCATGGAACTAACTATCTACCGCTTCCGCTTCAACACATTGTCACCACCTACTTTTCACCGCTCTCATCAACCCACAACCCATCACCATGAGAATGCCACCCCACCACGGGTCCCCCACCATCCTCCAAACCCAAAAGTACTGATGGAATCTCAGGACTATCAATTATAACTAGTTGATCAATATCCTCTTCAAAGTAAAACTTCTTCCCATGCAGCACCACATGAGACTTCTCATTTCAAAGGTCCTTGATATAAACAGCCTGTTATGCCTGGGCAGCTAAGATGAATTTGTCATCTTCATCTCCTACACAATTCAAGTCGATCAACGTTAAGCCCATGGTCTTCTCAACTACAACTCTGGAACCATATTCCACCAAACGGACCCTGAATACAACAACTTTCAACTCTATATAATCCAACTCCCAAATTTCCTCAATCGCCCCATAGAAAGACATCACAGCAACAACCAAATGTTTATCTCTCTTGCTTGCCTGCCTGCCGCATGGATTCATATTCAATATAAACACCATTTCTTGTGTCATGATCTTCTCATCCTTCTCCAAAGTTGAGAATCTGAAGCGATTAATATCATAACCAAGGTATCGTCTTATGGTGCAGTTTGGCTTCCTTGCAAATAGTCGTAGCTTAGTGGGTATTCCTACGACATTACAAAGATTGTAAAACCAGTTAACAAACCATGACGAATGCTCTACCTGTATTTTATTCGAGGGCCAGTCTTTACGAATCTTTCAATAGGGAAACATGGTCTTGAACATATATTGTAGTCTCAATAGTGTTACATAATACATACAGGTGAAATGTCATCAACTCAACGTGAAAGGGTAAAAGTTGAAGAAGATGAAATATCGAGTTGAAGAAGAAACACAAATGCATAATTGAAAATCTAACTCCCTCATCCAAACACCCTCGGATTGCAACAGGCAAAAGTTGTTGCATAAGGACGTGACAATCATGTGATTTCAAAGCATTAAGAAGCAATTCATCATTCACAAACTGACAAACATTAGAGGAGTAATCGAATGGTACTTTCATTCCTTGGATGCTTTCACACTCCAATCTCCTCTTAGAAACTAACAAATTGTAAGGAGCGGGAGTGGAAGGCCGTCGCCGTGCCTCTCCAAGTTAATATTTATAAGCCCCAAATGCTTACAATCTACAACTAAGTAGATAGTGGCAAGTCGGGGTTGTCCACAAAGAAGGGGGATTTTCTCAAGTGTTTAAGCACATATGGTTGATATTAGGCTAGGTGTAGATATATATACACATATAAAAGAAAGTAAATGATGGTGGGGGGGTTGGTTGTTTGGTTGTCCAAAGTTGTGAAAGTTAAAAGACAAGATAAGTAGCAAAGTCAAGTAACTATGCAAAATCATCAAACAAATTAAGGAATAGGGGTTTTAAACTACAAAAAAAAAAGTCTTGGGGGCAATTGATATCCACTTCCAGTCCTAATGTAGATCATTGAACCATTCACTCATCCTATCACCAAACATAACATTCATTAGGCAAAACCTAGAACAAACCACATTCAAGGTTCAACCTTTAAATGCATCTATAGGATACATATAAGAACAAACCACATTAACATACTTATCAAGCAAGAATCACAACACATTATGTACAAGAAGTTCTAAGTTCACGTTCTTAGAGTTTCATGCAAAGGAGCTAAGAATACGCCACTTTCCTAACTCTCTAACACTTAAGTCATACAAAAACATCCTAATCTCAAACAACCCATGACATAAGGGAAGTGAAACATAGCATTAAGAACACGTGAATGCTAAACAACAAAGGCTTCAAGAACGAGTGAAACAATCTATTCACTACTTCCACTACTTGTTGTGAAGATAAATCTTCTATCATTCTTAGATAGTAGTTTGCAAGAGTCAATTTGACATCTCTTGTCAAACCTCACCAATGACTCTGTTAGTACTAAGAGTATCCCATTGATAGCATTTAGCATGAAGAATCAACAAGCTTGGCAACACTTATAAACACTACACCGTGTCTAAGCATTTAACCAATTCATGCATTTACACAAGATTAGTCAAGAACGATTGGCATTCATAGACCTCTCTCATTTACTACAAGCAAAAAACATAACGAGTTCCACATCATTACATTCATCTAGCAATAATCAACACATCAACATCATTAAAAAGATCTAACTCATGCTCTTGGATTTCACATTAAAAGAGGGGATAATTAGCTACTTTCTCCCAACCCTAACAAGTAATCATACAAGCAATTCATATACTCAAGCTTCCAGCAACATCAATGACATTAACAATTCACATTCAAAGCTCAGTAAATGCACAATAGCAAAAGCATCAAATAGATGGATATATGGTTCTCAAGAAATAGATATGAAAGCTTCAATCCATTGCTCCCAAGATAAAACTAAGCTAGATGATTAAAAGACATGATTAACCAACAAAAACTAAGAAAAGGAAGAAAGAAAAACTAGGGTTTTAAACCCAGAAAAATGGAAGAAGAAGATGATGTAGCAGCTAATGTTGAAGAGGAGAGAATAAGTTGAGTATTTATAGTACAAAAAGAAAGATGAATTTTTGTCCATTCGTCCGTCACGAGTCACGATGGGCTTGTGATGACCTCGCGATGGTGCCAGTTTGAGCATTTGGATTTCTTTCTTCTTTTTGTTTCATGTCCTCCACTTCTTTTCACTTTTCTTCAATTCTTTAACTCTTCAAAAGCTCAAATACAAGTCTTCAATTTTTGAAATCTTCAATGGTATTCTTCAAAGTCTTCAAACAAATTACCTTGTCACACAAAATTCTCTAAAAAAGTAATAAAAAAGTAAAAGTTGCTTTTAACCCTCCTTAGAAAATTTCAAGGCAAAATGTCACATTTAGAGCATAAAATTATACAAAAGTGAATCCTAAAAGTCCTAATGTAACCGTATAAAATGGGCACATCGAACCTTCCCGCACTTAAACCTTACTCACCCTCGAGTAAGAAAAGATTCAAGTACACGAAGGAATTCATATGTCCATATCCTAAACTAATATTCCCCAAATCCAAACCTCACAAAAACTCTCAATATCACAAATCCCAAAATTAAAGCTCAAATGAGATTTTTTCACACACACAACCCTAATTCCTAAATCTAACCAAACCTACCACTAATCAATTCACTACCTATAAAAGCATTTCCAAGTCCCGAATTGATATTCCCAAAGTCCAATGACACAAAACGAAGTTAAAACCATTTTGGAGGTTCAAGAACATACTTCACTTCATACCAATATATCAACCAAAATCCAATGACACAAAATGAAATCAAATCCATAGAGGAGGTTTAAACATATACTTCACCCAATGTCAATACATCAACCAAAATGAAGTATAAAAGAATCAAGAATTTTATAAACCTACTTCGTTTTTCAACCCACTAAGTTACCCAATCCCTAGAGGTCTCTAGATGTTGAGCTACCCAATCCATCCGTATGACAACCGTAACCTTACTCCAATGTTGGAAAATGAGTGAAATCATAGCATTTTCCTTTTTTCTCTTGTTCTCTCATTTTGCCTAGGAGCCTTTCGGGTTTTCATCCTAGCCACACATCATGTTTCTTTGGCTCACATCTCACCTTTTTCCGCACATTTTAGCCTCTCATTTTTTCCTAGGCCGCCCTTTTAGGTTTTTGACCTATCCGAGCCCCCAATGTTACCTAAGTTGCCCTCTCGGGTTTTCAACTTAGCGGATTTTCTTTTCTTTCTATTTTTTAAATTTGTTTTTCAATTTTTCAATTTTTTCCATTCTTTTTCTCATGTTTTTCCAATCAAAAGTAGCAAAAATCATTCCAAATGAAGCTAGCATGCATGTGAGTCCTCTAACCCCTCCCCGCACTTAAAACATTACATTACCCTCAATGTAAACCTGTAAGGCAAGAATAATAAAACTCAAGGAAAGAGGTAGAGTGACACCAATTTCTCCACATAGTCGCCGGTGGTATGGTGCAATCCAATGTACTTGTGTAGAATCGGTCTCGAAATTGGTTTCAGAGCCAGAAGAGGAGCAAAAGTGCCGTAGAAGAACTCACCCCTCGAGCAAAACATTGTCTCCTTGGCGCCGTTTATCAAGATTAACACCACAAAGAACAAAATCAAACTCTTAAGTACATAAGGATTTGTAATACTAGGTTTAGCATCAAGAATTAATAACCATAGTATTATCAAAGAACAACCAATCCATCATGCAATCATGACTTATAAGATTGTCCAATAAAAATATCCAACATATATCGACACATATCTAAACATCATTATAGAATATAGAAATTAAAGACTCAATGATGTAGTCGGTATACTACAATCAACAAAGAGACTATAAAGATGCAGGAATTTTCATATGTCAATATATGTGAGATGGGAAGGAATGAGTGGATTTTTGGTGGTTCTTGGGAGTATTTGATGGGGAAGAAAGAAGGATTATGCAGTTTAAGCTCAGCTAAAAAGTTGGATTCTTCATTGCGACTTGCGACACACTGGTCGCGAATCACGATGCATCATCTTGAGTCGAGGGATTTTGGCCTCGAGGACCCGAGGCTTCGAGGGTATGATGCACTTCTAGTTTCAGCTCGAATCGAGGGTTTGTCGTCTGAAGGACCCTAGTACTTCAACTTGAGTCGAAGGATTGCAGCCTTCTGGACCTGAGGTCTCGAGGACTTCAGCTCAAATCGAGGGCCTGTGGCCTCGAGAACATGAGGTCTTGAGGGTATGATGCACTTTTGGGCTCAGCTTGAATAGAGGGCTTGTGACCTCGAGGACCCAAGGTCTCGAGTGCTTCAGCTCGAGTCAAGGGATTGTAGCTTCAAGGACCCGAGGTCTCGAGGGATTTAGCTCGAATCGAGGTTTTGTGGCCTCAAGAACATGAGGTCTCGAGGGGATGATGTCTCAAGGGCTCGAGGGATGATGGTCTTTCAGGTTCGGCTCAAGCCAAGGTCTTGTAGTCTCGAGAACCTAAGGTCTCAAGGGCTGACAGGTCTTGATGGATTGATATCTAGAGATGATGGTCTCGAGGACTCATGGCTTTTCAAAGGGCTGGTCTTGTGGCATCGAGGACCCGAGGTCTTGAGGGCTTCAACTCGAGTTGAGGGATTGCAGTCTCAAGGACCTAAGGTCTCGAAGGCTGATTGGCTTTCAAGTTCTGCTCTAGTCGAGGGCTTGCTGCCTCGAGGTCTTAAGAGGATGATGTCTCGAGGGTTGGTCTTGATTTGAGGGCCTGCGACCTCGAGGACTGGTGGCTTTTTGGGTTTGGCTTGACTCGAGATCTCGAGGGGATGCTGTCTCGAGGACCCATTGGTCGCGAGTCAAGAAGGCTCGTCGCGACTCGCTGAAAGTGGTGGCTGGGAGCTAAACTTTTTGTACAAAACTTTTTATCATATTGTGACTCGCGATGGTTTGTCACGAGGTCATCATGACTCGTGATTACAAGACCTCTCAACACTTAGAAAGAATTCAATCTTTTCTTACCAACATTCCAAGCTTTCTTCCCTTCCTCATTGATATCATTCCTTTATCTCCTCCAAGGCAATGCACTTCACTTTTCTACAAAATCATAGAAAAACACACCGTAAAAAGAACAAGACAAAATAACAAAAACTAAGCAACAAAATTCAAAATAAAAGGCCAAGTTTATTTACGTCGTCGGAATGACAAAGCTCGATATATTTAAGGTCGTCGGCACAACCCTAATGTTATCCATATGGTGAAGGTTTAAACCCCTTCACCATGAGTATCCAAAAGTTAAGAGGTGGGGGTACAAAACTTTCAAGAGGAAAGTTTTGTTGAGGTGGAGATAGTTTAAAGGGAGTCGGGTAGTTTGGAGGCTAGGGGTAGTCGCTCCTCTCTTGTCTCCCTCAAAACTTCTGAAAATGGTAGAGTTGGTTCACTAGGTTGGAGAAGGGGTGATGATGCTAATGGATGTAGCACGATACCCTTTTCCTCCATTTTATCATCCTCAACAACCAACTCCTCATCCCCTTCGAACTCAAGATCATTTACCAGGGTGACCTCACTCAACAAATTCTTGAGTTCGATTTGGGATGGTGTATTTTTAAAATTACAAGCTTCAATTCGGGCCAGCGCTTCTTATATACTCCTCTCATGCCCCTCAATAAACTCAACACTAAAGGAGAGCCGGGTGTCCAGTTCTTCACTAGCAAAGTTGTTCAAGTTTTCTTTTGTATTCATGACTTCCTCACGTGTCCAACTTGAACTTCCTTGTTGGGCTTGGTTTTGGGGTATGATATAAGGTGGTGATGGCCAACTATTTTGCTCGTATTGGTTGTCTTCCGGCTCAATCTCATACCACCAATCCGGATTATCACTCCATAAAGGATTGTAAGAATTGTGGTATGGATACCATTCTTGAGCTTCTTGCCCTTGAAAACCAAAAACTCCTACCACTTGGTAGCACTCTTCATAATACCCTTCATTTTGGAAACCAAGGGTTCTTTCCCCTTCATAGTGCTCTTCCCACAAAAAATAGCAAGACTCGGTAGGATGGTGGGAATGACACATCCTACAAAACCTTGCTTGTTGAGCCTCTGTTCTCATAATGAGTTCCCTTAAGGTGATATGCTCCTTTATTTTATTTTATTTTTAAAATTTTCAAAAGTACGAAGTCATATTGCAAGGATTCTCAATAAAAATTCACCAAGAACTCAAGCAATACCTACACCGAACAAAAACAACCACCCAGGAGTGGAAAAAAAAAACTAGCTAATATGCAACCAAATTCACCTAAACACTTAAAAATTAACGCCTCTTCCCCGGCAGCAGCGCTAAAATTTGGGAGGCCATCGCCATGTCTTTCAAAGTTAATATTTATAAGCCCTAAATGCTTACTATCTACAAATAAGCAAACAGCGGCAAAGGAGGGGGATTTTCTCAAGCGTTCATGCACAAATGGTTGATATTAGGCTAGGAGTAGATATATATACACATATAAAAGCAAGTAAATGATGGGGGGAGGTTGGTTGTTTGGTTGTCCTAAGTTATGAAAGTTAAAAGACAAGATAACTAGCAAAGTCAAGTACCTATGTTAAATCATCAAACAAACTAAGAAAAAGGGGTTTTAAAACTACAAAAACAAAGCCTTGGGGTCAATTTATATCCACTTCCAAACTTAATGTAGATCATTGAACCATTCACTCATCCTATCACCAAACATAACATTCATTAGGCTAAACCTAGAGCAAACCACATTCAAGGTTAAATCTTTCATTGCATCTAGAGGATAAATATGAGAATAATCCACATCAACATACTTTTCCAGAAAGGATCACAACACATTATGCACAAGAAGTTCTAAGTTCATGTTCTTAGAGTTTCATGCAAAGGAGCTAAGGAATTCGTCACTTTCTGAACTCCCTAACACTTAAGTCATACAAACACTTCCTATTCTCAAACAACCCATGGCCTAAATGAAGTGATACATAGCATTAAGAACACATGAATGCTAAATAACAAAGGCTTCAAGAATGAGTGAAACAATCTATTCACTACTTCCACTACTTGTTGTGAAGATAAATCTTCTATCCTTGATACATAGTAGTTTGCAAGAGTGAATTCGACATCTTTCGTCAAACCTCACCAATGACAACCTTAGTACTAAGAGTATCTCATTGATGGAATTTAGCACGAAAAATCAACAAGCTTGGCAACACTTATGAACACTACACCGTGTCTAAGCATTTAATCGATTCATGCATTTACACAAGATTAGTCAAGAACGATTGACATTCATAGACCTCTCTCATTTGCTACGAGCAACAAACATGACAACGAGTTTGACATCATCACATTCATCTAGAAATCATCAACACATCAACATCATTGAAAAGCTCTAACTCAAGCTCTTGGATTCCACATTAAAAGAGGGGAGAATTAGATACTGTCTCCCAACCCTAAAAAGTAATCATACAAGCAATTCATATACTCAAGCTTCCAACAACATCAATGACATTAACAATTCACATTCAAAGCTCAATAAATGCACAGTAGCAAAAACACCAAATAGATAGATATATGGTTCTCAAGATATAGATATGGGAGCTTCAATCCATTTCTCCCAAGATAAAACTAAGCTGGATGATTAAAATATATGATTAACCCACAAAAACTAACAAAAGAAAGAAAGAAAAACTAGGGTTTTAAAACCAAAAAAATGGAAGAAGAAGATGATGTAGCAGCTAATGTTGAAGAGGAGAGGATAAGGTGAGTATTTAAAGTACAAAAAGCAAGATGAATTTCTGGCCATTCATCCATCGCGAGTCGCGATGGGCTCGTAATGACCTCGCGACGGTGCCTAGTTTGAGCATTTTGATTTCTTTCTTCTTTTTGTTTCATGTCCTCCTCTTCTCTTTAATTTTCGTCAATTCTTTATGTCTTCAAAAGCTCAAATACAAGTCTTAAAATCGCCCAATCTTCAAAGGTATTCTTCAAAGTCTTCAAACAAATTACCTTGTCGCACAAATTGTCTAGAAATGTAATAAAAGCATAAAAGTTGCTTTTAACACTCCTTAGAGAATTTCAAGGAAAAATGTCACATTTAGAGCACAAAATTATACAAAAGTGAATCCTAAAAGTCCTAATCTAACCGTATAAAATGGGCACATCAAACCTCCCCGCACGTAAACCTTACTCACCCTCGAGTAAGAAAAGATTCAAGCACACGAAGGACTTCATTTGTCCATGTTCTAAACTAATATTCCCCCATCAAAACCTCACAAAAACCCTCAATATCACAAATCCCAAAATTAAAGCTCAAATGAGATTTTTTCACACACACAACCCTAATTCCTAAATCTAACCAAACCTACCACTTATCAATTCACAACCTATAAAAGCGTTTCCAAGTCCCGAATTGATATTCCCAAAGTCCAATGACACAAAATGAAGTTAAAACCATTTAGGAGGTTCAAGCACATACTTCACTTCATACCAATATATCAACCAAAATCCAATGACACAAAATGAAGTCAAAACCATAGAGGAGGTTTAAACACATACCTCACCCAATGTCAATATTTCAACCAAAATGAAGTACAAAAGAATCAAGAATATCATAAACCTACTTCATTTTTCAACCCACTAAGTTACCCAATCCCAAGAGGTCTCTAGATGTTGGGCTACCCGATCCATCTGTATGACAACCGTAACCTTATGACTCCAACGCTGGAAAATGAGTGAAATCATAGCATTTTCCTTTTCTCTCTTTTTATCTCATTTTGCCTAGGAGCCCTTTCGAGTTTTCATCCTAGCCACACATCATGTTTCTTTGGCTCACATCTCACCTTTTCCGCACATTTTAGTCTCTCATTTTTTCCTAGGCCGCCCTTTCAAGTTTTCAACCTATCCGAGCCCCCAATGTTTCCTAAGTTGCCCTCTCGGGTTTTCAACTTAGCGGATTTTCTTTTCTTTCTATTTTTTTAAAAAAAATTTCGGGTTTTTCATATTTTTTTCATTCTTTTTCTCATGTTTTTCCATTCAAAAGTAGAAAAAAGCATTCCAAATGAAGCTAACATGCATGTGAGTCCTCTAACCCCTCCCCACACTTAAAACATTACATTGCCCTCAATTTAAACCTGTAAGGAAAGAATAATAAAACTCAAGGTAAGAGGTAGAGTGACACCTGTTTCTCCACATAGTCACCGGCGATATGGTGCAATCCAATGTACTTGTATAGAATCGGTCCTGATATTAATTTCGGAACCGGAAGGGGGAGCAAAAGTGCGGTAGAAGAACTCACCCCTTGAGCAAAATGTTGTCTCCTTGGCGCCGTTTGATCAAGACTAACACCACAAAAAACAACATCAAACTCACAAGTACATAAGGATTTGTAATACTAGGTTTAGCATCAAGAGTTAATAACCATAGTATTATAAAAAAACAACCAATCCATCATGCAATCACCACTTATAAGAGTGGAACGGGGTTAGACATAGCTGGATGAATGGAACGGGGTAATCGTCAGTCATTTTTATTTAGTATTTCTATTTATACCCTTAGGATAGGCGTTATCAGAATGACACGATGATTTCCACCAAATAGAATAAAATATAATTCCTTATTCTTGCATTTTTATGAAAATAAAATAAAAATAAAATTGCGCCCATCAAATTTTAGAAAGCGCTAGTACGTGGTCTAGAGTAAATAATAGATGATTACTTATAAGTATGCAAATGTTATTTGGTAGATGTTGACTCGGAGAAGTCTCCATGGGATCATGCCAGTTTATTTATCATTTTTAACAATTATAAGTTTGACTGAGGATTGTAAAGGTACCTTCCGGGACGCTTCAAATCAATTTTACCTCCACAGTTTACGATTTTACCACCACGGGTCATTTTTTAATTTTTGCACTTAGGTCGCTCAATGAATGTGGGAGAAGTGAAAATAAAAATTTGGAGATACCCTAATCTAATTCACAATGTTAAGACCAAGATTTTCTGATTTAGGCAAGATTGGATGAATGGAACGGGGTAATTGTCCGTCGTTTTTATTTAGTATTTCTATTTATACCCTAAGGATAAGCGTTATCGGAATGACATGATGATTTCCACCACATAAAATCAAATTATTTCCTTATTCTTGGGTTATTATGAAAATAAAATATAATAAAATTGGGTCCATCAAATTCTAGAAAACGCTTGTACATGGTCTAGAGTAAATTATAGATGGTTACTTATAAGTAGGCTAAGGTTATTTGTTAGATGTTGACTGGGAGAAGTCTCCATGGGATCATGCCAGTTTATTTATCATTTTTGAGGATTATAACGTTGACTCAGGATGAAAAAAGTACCTTCCGGGACGCTTCAAATCGATTTACCTCCACGGTTCACGATTTCACCAACACGGGTCAAATTTTAAAGTTTTGCACTTAGTCCCTCCACGAATGTGGGAGAAGTGGAAATGAAAATTTGAAGGTAACCTAATCTAATTCACAATGTCATGACCAAGATGTTTCAATTTCGGCATGACCGGATGAATGGAACGGGGTAAATATCCGTCATTTTTATTTAGTATTTCCATTTATACCCTTAGGATAAGCATTATCGTAATGACACGATTTCCACCACAAATAATTAAATGAAATTCCTTATTCTTGGATTTTTATGAAAATAAAATATAATAAAATTGCGTCCATCAAATTTTAGAAAGTGCTAGTACGTGGTCTAGAGTAAATTATAGATGGTTACTTATAAGTAGGCAAAGGTTATTCAGTAAATGTTGACTGGGAGAAGTCTCCATGGGATCATGCCAGTTTATTTATCATTTTCGAGGGTTATAAGTTTGAATGAGGATGGAAAAGGTACCTTCCGGGATGCTTTAAATCGATTTACCCCCACAGTTCACGATTTTACCAATACGAGTCAAAATTTTAATTTTTGCACTTAGGTCCCTCCACGAATGTGGGAGAAGTGGAAATGAAAATTTGGAGGTACCCTAATCTAATTCACAATGTCATGACCAAGATGTTCCTATTTTTGCATGACCGGATGAATGGAACGGGGTAATCGTCTGTCATTTTTATTTAGCATTTCCATTTATACACTTAGGATAAGGGTTATTGGAATGACACGATGATTTCCACCACATAGAACTAAATGAAATTCCTTATTCTTGGGTTTTTATGAAAATAAAATATAATTAAATTGTATTCATAAAATTTTAGAAAGTGCTAGTACGTGGTATAGAGTAAATTATAGATGATTACTTATAAGTAGGTAAAGGTTATTTGGTAGATGTTGACAGGGAGAAGTCTCCATTGGATCATGCCAGTTTATTTATAATTTTCGAGGATTATAAGTTTTACTCATGATGGTAAAGGTATCATTCGGGATGCTATGAATCGATTTTACCTCAATGACTCATGATTTTACCACTATGGGTTAAGTTTTAAATTTTTGCACTCAGGTCCCACCGCGAATGTGAGAGAAGTGGAAATGCAAATTTTGAGATTCTATAATCTAATTCACAATGTCATGACCAAGATGTTCCGATTTAGGCATGACCGGATGAATGGAACAGGGTAATCATCCGTCATTTGTATTAGTATTTCCATTTATACCAATAGGATAAGCAGTATCAAAATTAACGATGATTTCCACCAAATAGAATCAAATGAAATTCCTTATTCTTGGGTTTTTATGATAATAAAATATAATAAAATTGCATCCATCAAATTTTAGAAAGTGCTAGTATGTGGTCTACAGTAAATTGTAGATGGTTACTTATAAGTAAGCAAAGGTTATTTGGTAGATGTTGACTAAGAGAAGTCTCCATGGGATGATGCCAATTTATTTATTATTTTTTAGGATTATAAGTTTGACTCAAGATGGTAAAGGTACCATCCAGGACGCTATGAAATGATTTTACCTCCACAGTTCACAATTTTAGCACCACGGGTCAAGTTTTTAGTTTTTACACTTAGCACCATGAATTTTAGCACCATGAATATAAGAGAAGTGGAAATGCAAATTTGGAGATTCTATAACCAAGATGTTCCGATTCAGGCATGACCGGATGAATGGAACGGGGTAATCGTCTGTCATTTGTATTAGTATTTCAATTTGCACTAATAGGATAAGTGTTATCGAAATTAGTGATGATTTCCACCAGATAGAATCAGATGAAATTCCATATTTTTGTATTTTTATGAAAATGAAATATAATATAATTGCGTCCATCAAATTTTAGAAAATGCTAGTACGTGGTCTAGAGTAAATTATAGATGGTTACTAATATTTACACTGGTGAAATTTTAAATATTTACACTGTAGGTCCCTCCAAGAAAGTGGTAGAAGTCCAAATACAAATTTGTAGATAACATTTTTGTATTCAAATTTTTACAGAAGGAGAACCTTTCTTAACACGGAGTATTTTACGACACTTTTCATAAAATACCAATTTACCATCGTGTGTGACGTCGCGGGTATGTTGCCAAATACAGATCCACGACCGAACAACTAGCAACGTAGGTCACAATGAAATTTCCAGCGGGGAAAACTTTTGGAGGCAAAATTTTGAAGCAAAATTCACACCCCCAACCAAAATTTCAGTCATTAAAACCAACACCATAAAATGCATGTATTTTCCAAAGCATTTAACATCTATTTTGTCATATTTTTGTTGTAAGATTGCTAGATTTAGGTAGGTTTACATGGTAAGGGGTTTAGAGAGTTATTTTCGGTTTTTATATCTAAATCTTTCATTTTGTAACCTATGTTTAGTCTAATGGATTTTTGGTCCTTACGAGCATCTAGATTCCTTTTTTTTAAGCTTAATTTGTAGATTTCTCATGAGAAAAAAGAAGTGGTTTAGTGAAAGCCGTTCGAAAGGATAGTAGAAAATGAAAGGCCACTTACAAAGTTGTATAAGATAAAGTGACGAAAGGAGAGCAAAGGAAAGGGTGAAGAATGATCTATGTTTTGAAGCAGGGTTCTGAGAATTTTCCAAGAGGAATCAGCCTCGGGTGGTACCATTGGATTTTTCTTCTCGAGTACTATAAAATCGACTACAAGAGATCCCAAAACGGATCAACGGTTCACCCGGAGGAAGCAAAACAAAACTTGACTTTTTTCCATCGTGACTCGCGACAAGTGTGTTACGACTCACGAAAGTTGACCTGAGAGCTCAAAATTTTCCTCTGGTCGCGACTCGCAATAATTTCCATGCAACTTGCTTTTTACTCCCTTTTTTCTTGTACTATAAATAGCTTTTCACCCCCTTCTTCCCCAACTTTCTAAGCCCGGCTTGGGGGCTCCAAAGCCCTAGTTTTTCACCATTTTCTTCCATTTCTTCTTCTTCTTTGTAGATCTGTGTTCTATGTTATGGGTTTTGATTATCTAGCTTAGTTTTGTACTTGGGGGCAATTGATTGAGACTTCCTTGCTATTGTCTTGAGAATCATTTCTATCTATCTGTTGCTTTCTCTATTGTGTATTTATTGAGCTTTGAATTTGGATTTTTAATGCATTAATTTTTTTGGAAGTTTGAGTATATGAATTACTTGTATGATTTCTTATTAGGGTTGGGAGAAAGTAGCTGTTTTTCCTCATATAATGTGGAATTCAAGAGCATGAGTTAGACATGCTAATTGATGTTGATGTGTTGATAATTTCTAGATGAATATGATGATGTTGAACTCGTTGTCATGTTTGTTTTAGGTAGAAAATGAGATAATTCTATGAATGTCGATCATTCTTGACTAATCGTGTGCAAATGCATGAATTGGTTAAATGCTTAGACACGGTGTAATGTTTATAAGTGTTTTCAAGCTTGTTGATTTTTCGTGCTCAATACCATCAATGGGATACATTTATTCGTGTTTCCACTAAGGGAGTCATTGGTGACGTTTGACATGAGATGTTTAATTTACTCTTGCAAACTACTATCTAAGAAGGATAGAAGATTTATAGTCACAACAAGTAGTTAAGGTAATGAATAGATTGTTTCACTCGTGCTTGAAGCTTTTGTTATTTAGTATTCATGTGTTCATAATGCTATATTGTACTTCATTTATGGAATGGGTTGTTTGAGAATAGGAAGTGTTTGTATGATTAAAGTGTTAGGGTGTTAGGAAAGCAACGAATTCCTTAGCTCTTTGGAATAAAAATCCAAGAACATTAACTTAGAATTTCTCGTGCATAATGTGTTGTGATTCTTGCTAGATAAGTATGTTAATGTGGATTTTCTCATATTTATCCTATAGATGCAATGAACAGTTGAATCTTGAATGAGGTTTGTTCTAGGTTTGTCCTAATGAATGCTATGTTTGGTTAAATGGTTATGTCTTTGGTAGAAGACTTGTTGTTATCAAATCTATGGTCCTTCGTGTGAAATGCCATTGATGAAATACCTCTATGGTGTGTTTTTTTTAGAGTGATTGTCAACAAGGTTTGCAAATGGTCATTGTTTATCTTTGCAAATTACTATTAAGAAGGAATGAATTTTGATCTCTGAATGGGAAGTGATAATATTTCACATAGGTAAAAAATGTGATAGAATGAGTGAATGGTTCAATGATATACATTTGGTTTGGAAGTGAATGTCAATTGCCCCTAAGGCTTTGTCTTCTGTTGTTTTTACCCATTTTTCTTAGTTGCTACATGATTTGTGTAGTTACTTAACTTTGCTAGTTAGTTTTTCTTTTACTTTCATAACTAAGGAAAACCACCCAACAACCCCCTCCCCCCCCCTATTTACTTGCTTATATATATATATATATATATATATATATATATATATATATATACTTCTAGCATTATATCAACCTTATATGTTTAAACCCTTAAGAAAATACCTTTTTTCGTGGACGACCCCAATTTGCCACTATCTACTTAGTTGTAGCTAGTAAGCATTTTGGGCTTATAAATTTAACTTTGAGAGGTACGGCGATGACCTCCCATTTCCCATTCTTCACCTATAACACACTCCAAACCCTAGCTACAACAAACCATCCTCTCCATCCACACCTTTAATACAACAATTCAAGAGCTCAATCAATTTTTTTCCCACACATGAACAAGGGCCCTATGATGGAGCACCTCCGGGTTCAAATTAGTTTAGGTAGTTTTCCATACATTCAATGTTAGTTTAGCAATTTATTTACCATACCTTCTACATGTTATTTTTATCATAGATCAAAGCTCGTATATTTTCATTATGTATGATGATAGTATTACATGTTATATAGAGTATATTGTTTTTGTTTCCATAGATGATGCCATGTTTGTAGGGAATGACAAAAAATGCTTAGATTAGGGTTGATTGTGTACAATAATTACTTATTCGTATGAACACGATATGAATGTTCGACGTCGGTATCTATCTATCGATTTTCGCAATGTAAATCCAAATTCAGACCAACGATGCACTTGTCAATAAAAACCATGAAATTTATTGAATGTGCGATTTTGCACTTATGTTGGCCTTAATGATAGCAATTACTGTAATATGCATGGTCGCTTCTACCCTATCCGTTCCTTTTCCAAGTTGACATTCACGTTGTCTAAGTTTGACTATATTATGCGTATTTTAAATTAGTGCCTACCCAATTCTAACTTAAATTTTGTTTGTTGTGTATTCGGTGTAACTGAACAACGAGAGCTATGGATGGACTATAGATGGATGACATGCCTATTCACTTCTCACCCTGACAATGTTTATGCCTTACAACATAGTCAATTTGGAGGTTCAATATATTTAATATTTATATTTATTAGCAACCATATGTATTATGACCCGCCTCACCCCGAGGTTGTCAGTTGTTGCTAATTAACCTGAGCGGAGGCTGATGAGGTCAAAGATAAAATTTCTATTCTGCTCCCATTCTCACTGCTATGCTACCTAGAGGGTAGTTAGCGACATGCCCTGGGTTTGTCCACAAAGATGCTAGGGCCCAAGCATGAACTGAAAACACAACTTTGTACGAGTCATCAATCCGTAAGAGTGAAAGAAATAGCTAGTAATTGCAAACAAGGGGGGTTAGAGTTTAAAATTAACAACTAAACCGAATGAAGTAAAAAGACAAGTAAGCTAATTAAACTAAGCACTTGAGGAATCATTGCACAATATGATTAATCTTATGTTTCAATCCTCAATTCATTCACATGCAAGATTTACTAAGCAACCTAATATTGTGTTCACAACACGTGATGTAGCCAATGTCATACATTTCCCCGTACCTATCACGTCGGGTTCGCTCGCAACCCTCAATCGACACTGCCATCATAATTAGGGGAGTACAATAAGGTCCGACCATTATTGTAGGTCTGTTTCTTCCCCATGCAATTATGTCCTAGGATTTCATCACGAATGCACAACTTCCCTCGGGTCTTATCCACTAAGCCCACG
Organism: Rubia yunnanensis; assembly: GCA_037428765.1. Taxonomy (NCBI): domain Eukaryota; kingdom Viridiplantae; phylum Streptophyta; class Magnoliopsida; order Gentianales; family Rubiaceae; genus Rubia; species Rubia yunnanensis. Next base: position 45,505,723 of record CM075065.1, read on the forward strand.
GGTCGTTGGCACCTTATCTATGGTCTAGGGTCCCTCACACCTTTTTTTGCTACTTTTTCAACTATCTCTACCTGTAACCTATCAAAAACCTTTACTTAATCAGCCAAGAATGGAGCGATGGAAAATAAGTTAGAGTGTGACTAGGGTCTCTCGTGAACACACTCACACTGATGCAATGTACTCCCTTGCCCATTCTAATATCCAGGTTTCTCTTCCTAAAAGGGAATCAATAAATGCACCACACATGAATACAACCCAAAGTATGTGCCAGTATGTGGTGTAATATTCATGCATTTAGAACATTCAAGAAAAATCATAATAACATCATGAACACATATAATAGCATGAATCTAATGAATCTCACATAAAAAAGAAAGATTAAATCACGTGCTACATTTATCTCCAGGCTATGGAACTACTCCACAGGCATGGAATTCAAATATAGATTTGAATTCCACATCTAGGATGAAGATGAAAAAGAAAAGAAAAGAAAGGTAAAATAGAGAGTGTTTCTCTCTCTCTAAAGTGATCTCCTAATGATCTAATCTACTTTGTACATGTTTAACCTAGTAGACTAAGGTTAGGTATATAGGAGAAGGGGATTGGGCCCCAAAATAGGCCAAAAGTACTAAAACCCTAGTTCAGCAGCTGTCTGGTGTTGATCGTCGAGGATGGCACATTCCACGCCATGTACTTTATCGTAGGACGCATCATTATGGGTGGCCTTAGTTTTTCATAGGCTCGGGGCACTTGATATGGCACATGGCTGTGGTGCGAGGCTTTGGCACAGATCGTGGGTTGTGGCGGGGGCCGTTTAGAAGCACGATTTACTCCAAAGTTTGGCGTGGACCCTAGGCTATGCCGCAGGCCGTGGTCAGGAAGCAAAGTTTGCTCAAAACTTTAGCACAGTCCGCAAATTTTGGTGTGGAGAGTGTATGGCTGGTCTTGACATCTTGATCTTGGAATGACTGGTATACGCCCATACTTAGCCATTTTTTAGCAAACCTTTGAACTTGAGCCGTGCAGACCATGGCGTATGGTGTGGGTCGCGCCATTGCCTCTCGTAGAAACTATTGGCACGGGGCATCTCCTCTTGTTTGGACCGTTGGTGCTTGTCCATGAATAGTCCACAATGACCCGTGGTACCTTGGCCGGCTGAACTTGTTTCCTTTTCTACGGGTGAACCGTTGGTCTGATTTTTTTAGTTCTAGTAGTCGATTTTGTAGTGCTCAAGAAGAAAAATATAATGAAACCACCTTAAAGGCCAATTCTTCTTGGATAGTTCTCAGACTATGGCACAACTTATTGGACCACGATTCCATGTTTCCTCATTGGCCGCTTTGATCTCTGTTGCTGCCTATCTTTGACTCCAATTTCCTTCTACCACACATTGATGTTTGTGGCCATCATCTACTACTATTATAGAGGTGAATGGCCTTCGATCTCTTCTACGGTGCTTGCGAATGACCTTCAATATGTTCTACCCCCCTTATGAATGGCCTTCACATAGGATGTAACAAAAAAGTACCCACAGGCGACCCACTAAAGATGATCAATAAGAACATCTAGGAGCCTGTGGATACATGATGCCTATTATTACTAATTAAGTCTATAAAAAGCAGGAGTTAGATGATAAAACCAAACATGTCTATCTAAACCCCTGGTCATGTAAACTCAACTAATACTAGCAATCTGCCATACAAAACATACCAAAAACTATGCCGGATGCAACGGTTAACGCACTCAAAATGAAGCACATCATAGTCCCCACACTTATCCATTTGCTCATCCTCGAGTAAACAAAGACAAGACAAAGAATTAAGAAAAATGTTGCATGCAAACATAAGTTAACCGAGGCATCCCACTTATTCCTAGACTACCCCATTTCCCCCCAAAAGAGTAAGAATGTCACAACTCTCATACTTCCCGAAGAATATAGGCAATCTAACCACCCAAAATAAAACATGGAAAAAAGGTAAGCCAAAAAAATAAGTGTCAAGCTATATTAACTACGCAAAATGATCCCAAAGCAATCCAAGAGTCATCTCCCAAAAAACAATCCACCAAGAAAATCCAAGAGTCGTCGACTTGGTTGTAACATAGGGATAATTCGTGATTCATGACCTAGTTACAACCAGGAGTCAAATGTATCTTCAACCTAGTTTTTTGTTCTCTCTTAATTTCTCTCATTTTACCTGGGAGTCCTTTTGGGTTTTCATCCTAGCTTTAACACAATAAGGATACTCACTTATCACCTTCTTCCACATGGCCTCTCATTTTGGCCTAGGCTCGTAAGCCTAGCCGGGCCTAGCCTCTCATTTTTACCAAGGTCTTTCAACCTATCCAGGTTTTTCCTAATGTTACCCAAGTGCCCTTTCGGGTTTTCGACTTGTCCAAGTTTTTTTTAAAAAAAATTTCAAGTTTTCCAATTTTTTTGGTGTAGCACAAAATTTCCCCAAAAGTGGGCTTCATACTACAAAAGATAAGATCAAACATAAAAAATACACCACCAATATCCTAAAACAACCTACCCCATGCAAACTAGAAACTCTAGCATAACATGTCATACCACAAAATATTCATCCAAAATCATCCCTCAACAAACACAAACAAAAATCACCAATAACCAAGAAAAACTACTGCCAATGTAAATCATGAAATGCACCAAGGAAATCTAAGATTGAAGACTCATAAGTGCTCACTACTCCCTCCCCACACTTAGCCAATGCATAGTCTCCAATGCACAAAAAACATCAAGCCAAAACATAAGTGAGGTAGGGAGAAATGGTGACACTCACTCTCCCATCCCCAAAAGCCTTCATCCTTGTGACTTGTGAAGCTCCTCTTGATGTACCTTGTTGCTTGAAGTGTGGCCTCAATGTTATCTGTCCTCGAACTAAGATCTTCCACTTGCGAGCACATCCCTCCTATCGCTTAGACTACCTCTTGCAACAATTGAGTAGAGATCGAAAGCTTGTCCCAAGTGAATGGAAGTGGTCAATGATGTCCGTGGATATGCGAGAGCGACTAAGAGGTGCTCTTGAAGTGGACTCACTCTTAGCCTCTTCAACATCTATCTCCGGGTTGGCTAAGACTCTATAGAACTCTCTCTCAAATCTTTGATCCGGCAAAATGAATAGGTCATCCAAGCATGTGTCATGGTCAATGGTGGTGCGCTCCAGCTATAGAAGTACCAGAAACTACAAGAGCTTGCTCCACTATAGAGCCATACATATCTACCCTTTGATGTCGTAGATCCCACCATGGATGCTTTTGCTAACTTCTCTATGTTGTACCCTGTGCCCGATATTCCTAACTTAGCTAAAGCCCTTTGTGTGACCGAAAGACCTAAGTGTTATGCTAAAAGACCAACCATACCTCCCATAACTATCTTGCCACTCTTTCGGTCTCCCATTGCTAGACATTCCTATACAAAAAAACCCTACCAAGTTCGGGTAAAAGTTACCTTCGGGTGTTACTTTCCAAAGGCAATGAACATCTAAACATGGGTATTGTGTCATTTCACTGTGGAAAAAAACACCCATAGCCAACAATCGATGAACATAAAAAACCGGTGAGTGAACGAGAGCAGTACTCTTTCACAGGTTCTTCCAATCAGTGCCTGATAGTTGCACCCAAAAGTTTCCAAGAGAGAAGGTAACCCTTATCGGTGTGTCTTTTGGACCTCCTTGCCATACCTCCACCCCAAGGCACACGCTACCACCCGGTGAGTCATCTTGTATTCCTTATCGTCCAGGTTGAATTTGATCTCCTTGTGTCTATCATCATCAACGATCAGCCATATAGTAGCAAGGAACTCTAGGGTCCACCTTATGTACATCTTGAAGTGTTTCTTGAGAAACCCCTCTAAACCTACTCAGCTCAATAGGTAAGTGACTAGCTCCAGTAAAACTAGAGCCGCCAAGGTGTCCATGCAAGCAAACCCTGTCTAAAAAATACTCCTCTTCGGCTCTCTTAAGTTCCTCCCTTTCTGGACCGTAGTTCTGGAGATATTGGTTAAGCCCATAAACTCATCGGTCATAAATGTGAGGTTGCAAAGAATGGAAGTTATCGGCTTGGGATTTGCACCCTTCGCCGGCTTCTTCCTCTTCTCACCTCGAGTGGACTTTCCCTTCTTCGAAACATTCTTTTTGGGTGGCATCCTAACAAAATGAAGATAATAGTGGTTATATGATCATAAAAAAGGCATGGCCTCTATTATCACTCAACAAGGTAACATTATTCCAAAAAAACCTAACCATTCAAAAACATGATGATCTAAATATGAAGGCTACTTAAACAAGAACATTCCCCATCAAACAACAAACTCATGTAAGTTCTCACCAACCCGTCAATAGGATTATGCAATCAAGATTTACTCTCTCATTAATCACCTAACTTATGAAAATCACATCATTCAAGCATAATAGCACCTTAATCCACCCAACATCCTCTTCAACACAAGATTATGTATATAAACCCAAACAGATCTCTCAAAAACACACAATCATTCAAGATCATGCTTTTCATAACACCACCACGATGTCAATAAAGCACATAAATAAAGAGTTCAATGGGGTACCTGGATTTTGAAGCTAGGATTTGTAAGACCCACACAAAAAGAAGAAACAATTGCTATTTTTTGGAAGAAAACTTCAATTTCTTTAGTTTCACCAATAGTTTGTGAGTGAGTGTTTATTAAGAAGGAAGAATGTGTCAAATGATATAATTAGGTGAACAAATGTACTATGGGATTAGAAATTCAACCTAGGTGATAAGTGAGAGCGGTACGATTAGGATAAAAAGGGAATTTTCAAAATTGCATATTAGGGGACAATAGTAAAAATCAATTAATTCTTAGGAATATAGGAAGTACTTTCAAAAATCCTAAGGAATTAGATAATTTCAATTTTTTGAACCAAAAATGCAATTTTGAGTTCGAAACTCAGATTTTTTGAAAGTTTACATTTTTGGAACAAGTTGGCAATGGAAAAATTGGAAATTGGTGCATAAGTTGTTTGGCGCGAACCAAAGCCTCATGCCAAACCTCCTGGAACGAAACATACCCTTGCACCAAACTTGATGGCATGTGGTATCCCTAATGCTTAGCTCCTGGCGCGGACCGTGTCAGGTCTTGGCTCGAGATTGCAAAATTTTTTACCTAATCCTTAGTTTTTACCTCTTTTTCAAAAGAGTATGTCACCCATCAAATTTCATTTCATTTGAACACAATCACGAGTCTCGAACTCAAATTTCCAAGCCAATCAAGAGTTTCATCTCAAAAATCCTCATTGAAAAACATGCAAAATCTAGCTAATCTCTACTCAAAACACAAAATCAAAAAGAAACAACCAATATTTATTGTTTTCCTCACGAATTATTTCCTTTTTCATGATTTCTAGTTAAAACCCCCTACCTGTGGGTCTCCAGAATTGCCAGCTGTTACTCTACCCACGATGACATCGTTGTGGAGAGGTCTCTACAATGAGCCATCCTTACCTTCGGACCTCTTGTCTGTCATAAGGAATGAATCCCCGTATCTTGCTAGCATTGTGACAATGAACATCTCTTTGGGGTTAAGGGGAGGTTGAGGAGGTTTTAAACTCTCGATCATCTCCCTTTCCCGCTGCAAGTTGGTTAGCTTAGAAAAACAATCTCGTACATACATATTATCCATAGCATTGTGCAACTCATCGAACTTATCATCAATATCATCAACATGGGGTTCATTCAAACATTCATGCTCATTAGTAATACAAGAAGAATCATCATGGTCCTCACATAGGATTACACCTTTGCACATGAGAGAAGAATTTTTCGAATCATGCCTAGATTTATAGATAACAAACTCCACTTTATCCATATCATCTTCTAAAGTTAAGGTTCCCAAGTGGACATCAATTTTAGTTCTGGATGTTTTAAGGAATGGTCTCCCCAAAAGTATTGGGGGTGCACTACCGTCGTGCACAATGTCGAGGGCATAAAAGTCTACCAGAAAAATGAACTTGTGAACTTGCACCATCACATCCTTCACTAGTCCATGTGGACTAGCTTGGGAATGATTGACGAGTTGGACAGTAACTCTAGTTTCCCGAAGCTCACCTAGTTCTAGGATTTTATATAAACTATATGGGATCACATTGATGGATGCGCCTAAATCTATCATGGCATTCTCAACAAGTTTACCACCTAAAGAGACAGGGATAGAAAACATTCCAGGGTCATCACATTTCTTAGGCAATTTTTAATGATTCAAAACGGAGACTCTTCCCATTTTTAAATTTCTGAACCTCTTAGTTGGCCTACTTCTTTTCTTCATACATGCAACTTTATGAAATTTAACATATGTTCAATAAATTCTAAGATAAGTTCAACTTTATGAAATTTAGCATATGTTCAATAAATTATAAGATAGGTTCAACTTAATGAAATTTAGCATAGGATGGCACACTTTCAATAAATTCTAAGATAGGGATGGTTACCTCAACTTTTTCAAATATTTTCCGAATGTTCGCTTCATTGGTTGCCACCTTTGGCTTTCCCCTCAATGCATTTGGAAATGGAGGTGGAATGGTAGTTTGGGCCTCGGGTGGTGGAAGTCTCCTTGACTACAATCTCCTCTTCTTCGAAGTGTGCCTTGGTAGCCTCCAATACCTTATCATCCTCTTACATAACCTTTTTATCGGACTCATGAACTTCCTTCCCACTTCTCAATTTGAGTGCACTCACGTTCCTTGGATTGACCTCCGGTAGGGGAGGGAGTTTGCTGGACTCCTTGGCTTCAAGTCGGCTACCGAGGTGGCAAGTTGCCCAAATTGAACTTCAAGGTTTTTTATACTCGAGAAGGCTCTATTACCACGGTGTTCAATCTCTTGCCTTTTCCTCTTTGCCAAGACTTCACGTTTCTAAGTCAATAGACTGATGGCTTCTAAAATCTCTTCTCGATCTAACTTGTAGATCAAGGCATGGTTTTTGGAAGTGTTTTCACCTCAAGGGTATGCTTGAGGAAGGGCTTGTCCACCCCAATATCCTTAAAGTTGGTTGTCCTCCCTCGATTGCAAATTTGAATGGTCTCAATAACTTGGGTTGAACAATTTTGCATAGGTTTCTGACCTTGTGTCTCCTTGATTCCCCTGAAACCCTTGTGGTTGACCCCTGGAAAATTGTGGCCTTTCATGATAGTTGTACCCAATGGCATTCACTTCTTGCAAATCCTCTACTACCTTGGGACACTCCGCGGAGTTATGGTTAAGATTGCAAACTATGCACACTTTGGCTTTATGCACTTTTCCTCGCAAAATCTCATTCATCATGGAAGCAAGGGCTTGGACTTGCTCTTCAAAATAGGGTGATTGTATGGGTAGTAGGGACAAGTCTTGAAGAAATAATACACAACTCTTGAAGAAATAATACACCAAATATACCTCCTTGAAGGGATAGTAGGGACAAATCACCAAAAGTCGCTTGAAGCATTCCCAATAATCATGCAAGCTTTCGGTAGCCCCTTGGGTGATGTTCGAAAATTGTTTCTTTAGCCCCGTCGACTTAGATGCGAAAAAAACTTCTCTAATAACATCCACTTCATATCCATCCAAGAGCCAATGCATCCTGGTGGAAATTAGTATAGCCAGTCTTTAGCTCCGTCTTGAAGGGAAAACTGTAAGACTCTCAACTTGTAATTGTCTTCAAAAACTCCCGGTAGCTTCATGTTCGTACACACCAAGTGAAACTCCAAAAGATGCTTTTTCAGGTCCTTTCTTGCCAATCCATGGATTGTAGGTAGGCAATGGATCATGCCACTTTTCAACTCAAAACTAACATTGGTGGGTAATGGTGGGAAGGTGATGCATAATGGCTGATTCTCTAGGTTGGGGCCATAAGCTCCCATAAGGTATAATTATCTTCCTCCATCACTAGTGGATCTTAACTAACACTACTTGCCTCGGTTGAAATTCTGCTCTGATCCTCCATCTCATTCTTCTCTGAACACCTGTGTTCTCTGTTGCAAGACACCTAGATTAGTGGTACGGGTGTGTGCCATAAACTAGGGATAGCAATACCTTTATGAATAGAAAACTATCAAATGGATCCAAAGGTAACAAAGAAACTGTAACAACAACTCAACAATAGAATTAACAACACAAAACAAAAAAACAATTACTAACTACTTCAACTAATAAGTTGTGCTAATCAATACTTGAGCTGGATAGCATCCCCAAAAGTGGTGCCTAAATTTGACCCACCTTCCCCCGGGGTAGTTAATTGTAGCTAATTAACCTGAGCAGAGGCTGAGAAGGTAAAAGATAAAATTTATATTCTACTCCCGTTCTCATTGCTATGCTACCTAGAGGATAGTTAGCGGTAAGTCTAGGGTTTGTCCACGGAGATGTGAGGGCTCAAGTATCAATTAAAAACACAACCTCGTATGGTCTTCATTCCATTCGAGTGAAAGGAATAGCTAGTAATTGTAAACAAAGGTGGTTTTGGATTTTCAAAATAACAACTACAATGCATAAAGTAAAAAGACAAGTAAGCTAATTAAACTAAGCACTTAAGGAGTTATTGTGCTACATGATTAATCTAATGTTTCGATCCTCGATTTATTCACATGCAAGATTTACTAATAAATCTATTATTGTGTTTACAACAAATGGTGTGGCAAATTGCATACAGTTTCCCGTACCTATCACATCAGGTGCGCTCGCAACTCTCAATCGACACCGCCATCGTAATTAGGGGAGTAAAACAAGGTCCGACCATTGTTGTAGGTCTTTTTCTCCCCCGTGCAATTATGTCTCAGGATTTCACCAAGAATGCACAACTTGATATAGGGTCCCTCACACCCTATTTTGCTAAGACTGGTGCAATGGAAAATAAGTCAGAGTATGACTCGGGTCTCTTGTGCACACACTCACCAAGACACAACGTACTCCCTTACCCATTCTAACATCTGGGTTTCTCTTTCCAAGAGGCCATCAATAAATGCACCATACATGAATACAACCCAAAGTGTGTGCCAGTATGTGGTGTAATATTCATGCATTTAGAACATTCAATAACAATCATAATAATATCATGAACACATATAATTGCATGAATCTAATGAATCTCACATAAACATAAAGATTAAATCATGCTCTACATTTATCCCCAGGCTATGGAAACTAATGCATAGATATGGAATTCAAATATAGATTTGAATTCCACATCTAGGATGAGCACGAAAAACAAAAGAAAAGAAAGGAAAAGGTGAGAGTGTTTATCTCTTTCTAAAGTGATTTGTTAATGATCTAATCTATTTTGTACATGTTTAACCTAGTATAAAAAGGTTATATATATAGGAGATGGGGATTGGACCTAAAAATTGGCCCAAAATTGGCCCAAAATAGGCCAAACGTGCTAAACCCCTAGTTCAGCCGCCGCCTGGTGCAGACCGTCGCAGATGGCAAGGTTTGCGACAAGTACTTTGTCGTGGGACTTATCATTGCGAGTGGCCTTGGTTCTTCATATACGTGCCGTGCTTGATCCCGCGTGGGGCTGGGGCACGAGGTTCTGGCATGGACCATGGGCTATGGCATGGGTCATGGTAAGGAAACACAGTTTACTCAGAAGTTTGGCGTGGGGCGCTAACTTTTACGTGGGACAATGGCTGGTCTTGGTATCTTGATCTTGGAACGGTGCTGGCCATCATAAATAGGATAATTCAAGCCCATACATAGCTATTTTAAGCAAATCCTTGAACTTGAGCTGCTTGGAACGTGGCGTATGGTGCGTGTACGTCATTGCTTCGCGCTGGAACTTTTGGCATAGGGCATCTGCTCTGGCGCGGATCGTTGGTTCTTGGCCATGAATGGTTTGCACTGACCTGTGGTACCTTGACCGGCTGAACTTATTTCCTTTGCTATGGGTCAACCATTAGTCCAATTTTTGAGTACTAGTAGTCGATTTTGTAGTTCTGAAGAAGAAGAATCCAATGGAACCAGCCTTGAAGGCTAATTATTCTTAGATCATTCTCAGACTTTGGCACAACTCATCGGACCATGATTCCCTATTTCTTCGTTGGCCTTTTTGATCTCCGTTGTCATTGATCTTTGACTCCAATCTCCTTCTACCATGCATTGATATTCGTGGCCTTTGTCTACTACCTTTCTAGAGGTGAATGGCCTTCGATCTCTTCTACCCTCTCTGTGAACGGCCTTCAATATCTTCTACCATTCTTACGATTGGCTTTCACATAGAATGTAACCAAAAAATACCCATGGGCGACCCACTAAAGATGATCAAATGGAAGATCTAGGAGCTCGTGGATACATGACGTTTATTAGTACTATTTAATTCTATAAAATGCAGGATTTAGATGATAAACCAAGCATGGCCGTCTAAACCCCTTGTCACGTAAACACAACTAATACTAGCAATCCACTATACAAAATATACCAAAAAATATGCTGGATTTAATGGTTAAAGTACGCAAAATGAAGCACATCATATTATTATATATTGTAACATATATTTGTAATATATTTTATACCTTGGGTTTAGGGTATTTAACATGTCATTGTTAATTCTCCCATATATGTTTAATGATTATTGATTGTTGTATGATATTTTAACCATCAATAGAGTAATCCAATACTAAATAACACGTAATAGATATCGACAAACACAGTTTTTATCATCAAATATTAAATATTATATTATTTAACCAAAACATCCTCTCCGCGACTGATTTGCGACGTTCGCACTTACCGATACTCATGCAACACAAATGCAACGTCGCACTTACCGATTCAAAATGGCATCATATTGCTCACCCTTTCACATTAGCATGCACACGTCAACGGTGTGCTGCATTCCACGATGTTGCAGTAATTTAGAATGACGTCGACTTGAACGACATCGCAGACATTCCTTTCCAATTGCATGCCTTGTTGGTATGGCTGACATTATTCATTTGATACCCCATCTTCAATCCATCTAATGTCGCAAACATTGTATCATATCATCGACCTTAGTACTAAAAGAAACGTTGCACATACAATCTACCGACGTCGGTCTAAAATCGAATTAAAAAGTACCCTTTACCTCGGTTTCGAACCGAGGTAAAAGGTAACCTTTTTACTTCACCAACATTTTCTTCGGTTCTTCAGGGGTAAAAACCAGAGGTGAAAAAGCCCAAAAAACTGAGATAATAGGTGCTGCATGTAGTAGTGAATAAACACAATCTTAAATAATGAATGCAATATAATATTTAAAATGGAACCTTTTTTATGGACATTAAATCCACACTAAGGTTTTTAACATAGGAGGTAACATTCAATAGGGAAATAATATAATATAGAGTCATCGCACCACCACAAACATGCCACCCCCTTGCATGATACACAAAATACATACTTCTTGAAGTGTATCTTCACCATAAGAAAATGATGAAAATTAAAATTTTGATGTTATCTCCATATCAAATAACGTCTATTAGAAAGCTTCCACATGTTGTACACCATATACACTTCAAAACATTACATCTTTAATGAAACCATAAGAACCCTACATGTATAGTCCATAATCTAAAAAATAAAAAATGAAAACAAATGAAGCATAGCAATATTAAAAACTCATTCAATAATCAATCCCAAGGGATGTGGCCATAAATAATATGATCATGTAAAGTTAGAAAGATGGGACCTTACCACTTTTTTTATTCATGGGATCCCCTACCATGAGGACCTCATCCTTTTCCCTTTCTTTCTCCATTTGGGTTGAATATGGTGGTGGTGGATTTGGGTGTGTTTGATGATTGATTTGTTGGAGGTGAAAGGAAATGGAGATGATGGTTTTTGGGGTCTTTGGAGGGAGAGGGCTACAATTTGGGCAATAAATGCTTTTTCAAAGAGTTTCGACATTTTTAATACCAAGTATGGCGCATAAAGCTAGTCCTCCGCCAGTGCTGCAATGCCGCACATCCGCTCAACATGTCGGTCCATGGTATATTAGGTCTTTGTTTAGGTTAAAATCAGCCCAATAGGCCAGTCTTATATGAATGTTCGATGCCAGAGCAATGTTGATCAAACCTCGGGACATAAGATGCACGCTGCAATCTTGGTATTTCTACGGTTTATTGGCATGTCAGGTGCCTGTGGATGGACCAAATGGCCCATTCCCATTGAAAGAACAACATCGCAAACTATTTAGACTGGAATCGCCAAGTAAGAGGCATCTTGTGATGCCACACGTTATAGGTTTTAAATATTTTTTAAAATCTATTTCAAGGACCAATAACACAACTTTTATTTTTTACATAGTGTTTCCATTTTAAGCCAGCTATTTTTCAACACTACAACACGTGTAAGGGTTTGAACATTACTTGTTCTATAGTTATGATTGTTAAGGGCCTGTAAATTCCTTACTGGTGTCATTCGAGCCAATGCTCATCATGAAATCGCAATTACACAGGGCTATCACTAAAACCCACAAACAGTCAACCTCATTACGTGAGTTGGCTAGATGGGTGAGGGTTGGACAATAACCCATTCAATAGCTAATATTGTTGAGGCTAGTGCTTTAGCCGATCTTGTTCTATGCCTAAAGATATCAGCTCTTTCAATTACATAAGGTTTTTAGTTTAAACACAGGAATAGTTATCTATAATTGATGAGTAAAGGTTTGACAATAAACCATTCCACGAATAATATTGTTGAAGGCCAATATGGTAGTCGATCTTTTTCTAGGCCAAAAGATATTGGCTCTTTTAATTACAAAAGGAATTTAGTTTAAGCACAATAATACCTTTAGTTTAAGCTTAATAATAGTCAACCATAATAAACGATCAAGGGTTTCACAATATCATGTTCGGCGGTTATGATAGTTTAAGGCAAGACATAGCCAATCTCATATGATAGCTTCTTTGATTACAAAGTATATTACTTTAAACCCCACAAACTATCAACCTCATTACACTAGTGCGGGTTTTACAGTTATCCATTTGACATTTAAGATTGGTGAAGTCTAGTCAAAGCCGATGTCATTCGAGGCCTAATTATTTTCATTACAAGAAATTACTTAGTATTTTCATGTTAGGAAAAAAACTGTCAACCCCATTACATGAGTCAGTGTTCGAAAATTATCCTATCGACGGTAAAGAGAACATCTCTACTCGTATAAGTAGGGCTATCATTTTCATCCAAGAATAAGTCAACCTTATCACACAAGTAAGTCTTTGACCAATACCCGCTTGATTCTGAAGAATTTTGAAGCCCATACATATGTCATTGGCCACACCACGTGTTATGGACACTCTATTAGGTTTGCTTAGATTTCTTTGTGAAAGAATCAAGGATAGAAGCATTAGATTGACAAAGTTACTCAAGGATTTCCCCAAGTGCTTAGCTAATATTGTAGTTATGTTTTTAATTTTCATGTTTTGTAGTTGTTAGTTCTAAAAACCAAAACCACACACCCCCCCCCTTATTTTCATGTTTGCTTTACTAGATATTCCTTTCACTCGTAAGGATTGACGACATGTACAAGGTTATGTTTTAAGTTGATACATTAGACCTAGCATCTCTGAGGACAAACCCACAGGGCTTACCGCTACCTACCATATAGGTAGCGTAGTAGTAGGAACATGGTGCAAAATTATATATTCTTATCTTCTGACCACACCGCCTCTAACTAGGTTAATTCTAAGCTATGGGTTTTAATGAACCCGGGAGGAGGCAAGTCAGAATTTTTGTGCCAATTCCGGGGATGCTACCAACCTAGGTATCAATTAAGACATAACGTGTTAGTAGAGTAGTTAGTATTGCTTTTATCTTTTTCTTATTTTTGTTTGTTGTTTTTTGGATTAGGTATTGCTTGAGTTCTTCATGAAAATTGAGGAGCCTTGCATATGATTCTGAATATTGTGTGTTTTCTTCATTAGTGTTTAATTGAAAAGAAAAAAATGTAGAGAAGATATGCTCAACGAGTGAGATTTTTTAGGATATATCATTACGACCACCCTACGGAGTCTTGTTCTGTGATGAGCCAATATGAGAGAGAGGTCAGAGTCATTGGTTCCCAAGGCCAATGGGATCAAGATTGTTACCCATACCATGTCTCTCCAAATTCAAGGTTTAGTGGTAACTCGAATTCGTGGTATGGAAATGCATCGGTAAACAAACACTTTGGGTTAGATAGTTGGATTTCACCAACTTACCCAATGCCCCAAAACCAATCCCTAGGATTGGTTCCCAAATTTGATTGTGTAGAAATTTTGCAAACTATAGCCAATGTGACCAAGAGTAGTGATTTACTCCAATCACAAGTGCTTAGCGAGATTACCGATTTGGGAACTCAACTATTCTCAAGCATTGAGAAAGTTGAAGGCAAAGTGCTTGATTTGATGAATAGGGTGAGCCAACTAGAAGCCCAATACTCCAAAAATGAACCATCCCTAGTTAAATGTGAAGTTTTGATTGATGAATCTAAAGGGGATGAGGAATGGTTTGTTGAGAGTGAAGAAGCTGACAAAGGGGTAGTTATACTTAATTTTCCATATTACCTGTTTTCACCCAAACCTCAACCTATAGAACCAATTTCCACATTTTTGGAAACCATGAAGGAAACCATAGAGAAGCCAATTGAATGTGCCAAGCTTCAATACCACCTATTCCCTCTAAGGTTGACTCCTCCTCTACTATTTCTTCCTCTTGGAAGATTCTTGCCCCCAACTCTTAAGTTTTTGGTGTCTAAGGTTATGGGGTGCGAACCAGCACCTTATGGATAACATTAGGTTTTTGCTGACGACCTTTAATATCTAGAGCTTCTTGGGAGGTAACCCGAGTTTTGAAAAATTAGACTAGTTTGATATTTTTGGTGTATTTTCCTATTTGTAGCTATTATTTTTTTGGGACCCAATCACCATTTCTTCTATACCACCACCCAACCACCACCAAAGTACCACCCAAAACCCACCTACCCTTAAAACTCTTGAGACACACACATCGAGACCTAACAGATAACTCTCCATTACGATTCAATTTCTTATTCAATTTGTTTGTATTTTGTGTTATGGATAATGATTTCATTTTATATGGTTTTATTCGATTACAAAATATGTGTTAGGATGTAGTGAACTTGGAATGAGACCTTTACTTGGATCATTCCTTGGTCTGGCTTAATTATATTAGCATTGATGATTTTTTTTAGGTTAGTTGTACCTATGCAACGTTGCACTATATTCGTACATCATAAGGTCAGTGAGACCGAGGGGTTACCGACTAGCTGGCGACATCACATGAATTAAGTGATATTAGCTGATTTAGGTACTGACTTGGATCTATGGGTAGGTGTGACATCTTCATGCCCTATTATGGATAACGTTAGTTTTGTGATGCGCAGGTTGTGCATGGTTTGGCACCAATGGCCTGCGCCAAGGAGCTGCCCCATGCAAAGAGAACCAGTGTGAGGCTATGGCGTAACTCGCACTATAATCCATGGGCCGCCAGCACCAAGCAAATAACCCCTCCACGCGGCTAAGTATGGGCGTGGGACATCCCATTTTCAGTGACCCACACCGTTCTAAGCTCAATATGCCAAGACCAGGCGATGGGGTATGGGAAATCACATGGCTCCAGCCAAAGTTCCTGATCAAGCAGCCTGCCTGTGATTCAATTCCTTATTTGATTTGTGATGCATGATAGTGGTTAGATTGAGCTTTCTTGGTTAGAGGTTAGGGTAGTATATTGGGGTGATGGGAGTTTGTTCTTTGCATTCCATGATGGTGCAATTAAAGGTAAGCTTTAGTGTTCATTTTTTATTATAAGTGCTTTCCTATTTCTTTCCCTTGACATATGTTCTTTGATTTTGTATATGCATTGAGGATTATGCAAGCTTTAAGTGTGGGAAGCCTAGGGGATTATATAGCATTTGTGATTTTTTTTCTATGTAGTTAATAGCTCTTCTTACAACATTTTGAAAATTTTGGAAAAAAATACGAAAACCTAGACAAGTCAAAAACCCAAAAGGGCGACTTGGGTAACATTAGGAAAAGCCTAGATAGGTCAAAAGGTTTGGGTAAAAATGAGAGATTAGGCCCGGCTAGGCTTACAAGCCTAGGCAAAAATGAGAGGCCGTGTGGAAAAAGGTGGAAGTGAATACCCTTTGTGTGTTAAAGCTAGGATGAAAACCCAAAAGGACTCCTAGGAAAAATGAGAGAAATTGAGAGAAAAATAAAAATAAAGTTGAATGCATGCTTCCTTGGTGGATTGTTTTTGAAGATGACACTTTGATTGCTTTGGGATCATTTTTTGGAAAAGTAAGCTAGTTTAACACTTATCTTTTTAGCTTACCTTTTCCACATTTTCCTTTTGGTTGGTTTGATTACTTGTGTTTTTCAGGGAGTGTGAGACTTGTGAGATTCTTACTTTCTTGGGGGAAACAAGGTAATCTTGGAATAAGTTGAATGCCTCGGTTAACTTATTCTTGCACGCTACATTTCGCTTGATTCTTTGTCTTGTCTTCTATTTACTCAAGGGAGAGTAAAGGGTTGAGTGTGGGGAGTATGATTTACTTCATTATGCGTGCGTTAACCGATGCATTTGGCATACTTTTTAAATTGTTTTATAAGGTGGATTGCTAGTATTAGTTGAGTTTACGTGACAAGGGGTTTAGACGGCCATGTTTGGTTTTCTTGTATAAATCCCGCATTTTGTAGCCTTAATTGGTACTAATGGACATCTTGTATCCACGGGCTCCTTGATCTTCCTTGTGATCATATTAAGTAGGTCGCACACGGGTACTTTTTGTTTACATTCTATGTGAAGGCCGTTCGTAAGGGCTGTAGAAGATATTGAAGAATGTTTGCAAGGATGGTAGAAGAGATCAAAGGCTATCAACCTCTAGAATGGAAGAGGATGAAGGCCATGAACATCAAATCATGGTAGTAGAATGATGAAGTCAAAGATAGGTGGCATTGGAGTTCAAAACGGCCAAGGGAGAAACAGTGAATTATGGTCTAATGAGTTGCGCAAAATTATTAGAACAATCCAAGAAGAATCAGCTTTCAAATCTGATTCCATTGGATTTTTTTTTCTTGAGCACTATAAAATCGACTGCTAAAACTCTCCAATTGGACTATGGTTCACCCGCATCGAAGGAAACTAGTTCAGCAGGCCAAGCCATGAACGGGTCGGTGCAGGCTGTGCATGGTTTGGACCCAAGGGCCTGTGCCAAAGGAGTTTCCCCATTCCAAGAGGACCAGTGTGTGGTTATGGTGTGACCTGCATTAGAGGCCACGGGCTACTAGCACCAAGTGAAGAACCCCTCCATGCGGCTAAGTATGGGCGCAAGACGTCCCATTTTTGGCATTATGTGCTGTTCCAAGCTCAATACGCCACGATCAGCCAGCATGATATAGGAAATCACATGGCCCCTACCAATGTTTGTGATCAAGCAGCCTTCCCGACCGTGGTCCACGCCAACAGCCTTAGGCGCGAATCAGAACCTCAACTTTCAGCACTCCAACGGTGCCCTGCAGAAGACGATGCAACCCACGCTATGGGTTAGACACATCCCGTGTGAAGCCTTGCACCTCGATCAACATGGAGATCCATACCATGCACAAGATCTCACATCCCTCGCCACCAAGGACATACCACGGGCCGCATCATCCGTGACGGCCTGCTCCAAGCGGCAGTTTCTCACCATTTTGGTCATAACTCTCTCAATTTTCATTCGATTTCCCTCTACCATATATCAAATTTTTTTTATTTTAGAGCTCTATCCAATGCACTAAATTCCAGCTCCAGAAGATTCACGGATGTGAGCAATTTATTCGAGAAAGTTTCAGCGGCTAGAGGGAAATGGTGACTAGGTTTTGACTTAACTTTGGCCTATTTTGGGCTAATCTTTGGGCCCAATTCTCTACTACTACATATAGGAGTCTTAATATTATACTAAAAACCCTAGATATTCATTATATAGATTTTTTCTCTATCTAGTTTTGAGAGAAGGAAGAGGAGAGCACTTCTTCTTCTTCCTTCTCTTTTTCTTTTTCTTTTCTTTTGCCTTTCATCTTATTTTCTTAGATCCATGGTATCTAACCTAATATTTTCCATGGATCTATCTTTTTTAGGGTAGTTTCTATAGATTGGGGATAATTGTAGTGACTTGGTTTAATCTTTATACTTCTTAAGATTCTCTAGTTTATCCTAATTTTGGGTTCATAATATTATTGTGATTTGATTTTGGGTTTGAATGCATGAATATTACACCACATATAAGCACACACTTTGGGATGAATTCTTGCTAGGTGAAAATATCAATGCCCCATTGGGAATAGAAACCTGGATTTTTGTATGGGTGGAGGAGACCGCGTCTGCGTGGGTGTGTCCACGGGAGATTCGAGGTCACTCTAATCCACTTACCATCACACCGGTCTTAGTTTACTTTGTAACGTTGTGTGAGAGGTTTTGGGTAGAGATATCTTAATGGTAGCAAGATAGGGTTACAACAAACCCTAGTATCATTGATAAGGTTCCTATGACCCTTGGGCCTAGTTGATAGGACCCGAGGGGAGTAGAGCATTTATGGTGGAAGCCCGGGACATAATCGCAAATGGGAGAATAAGACCTAAAACAATGGTCAGACCTTTTTGTACTCCCCTAACTATGATGACGGTGTCGATGGAGTGTTGCGAGAGCACCCGCCGTGACAGGGATGGGGAAGTGTATGTCATCGGCCACACTATGTGTTATGGACACTCAATTAGGTTTGCTTATATTTCTATGTGAAAGAAACAAGGATAGAAGCATTAGATTGACCAAGTTACTCAATGATTTCACCAAGTGCTTACCAAGTGTTTACCTAATATTGTAGTTGTGTCTTTACTTTTCATGTTTTGTAGTTGTTAGTTCGAAAAACCAAAAACACCCCTTTATTTGCATGTTTTCTTTACTAGATATTCCTTTCAATCGTATGGATGGAGGACCCGTACGAGGTTGTGTTTTAGGTTAATACATTAGACCTAGCATCCCTGTGGGCAAACCCAGGGCTTACCACTAACTATCCTATAGGTAGCGTAGCAGTAGTAACATGGTGCAGTTCTATAAATTCTTATCTTTTGACCACACTGCCTCCAAATGGGTTAATTCTAAGCTACAGGTTTTAATGACCCCGGGGGGGGGAGACAAGTCATTAGCATTACCCTTCTCAACCCCTTACCAACAAACCATATTGATCTGCCTCCCCTTGGCATCGTCAATCTAGGTAATTAATGAATTGAGAAGTGGCTTCACAAAGACATAGAATTTTTATCCTGCTCTTATTCCCACTACTAAGCTACCTAGAGGGTAGATAGTGGCAAGAGTAGGATTGTCCACAGAGATGCTAAGTATCTAAAAGTT
The DNA here is from genome assembly GCA_037428765.1 of Rubia yunnanensis. Classification (NCBI taxonomy): domain Eukaryota; kingdom Viridiplantae; phylum Streptophyta; class Magnoliopsida; order Gentianales; family Rubiaceae; genus Rubia; species Rubia yunnanensis. The sequence continues at coordinate 45,525,108 of CM075065.1, forward strand.
AATTACATATAACCATGAACAGGTCATGAATCCGATCGTGTGTTAGGAATAACGAATATTGAAAAATTGGTTTCGCGGGAGTGGGGGTGGGGGTTAACAAATAACTACAAACATGCGAGATCACAAGAGAGTAAAACTATATATTGGGGGAATACTTGCGTAACATGATCGGTAATATGTGTTGATCCTCGACTCAATCACATTCAAGACATGAAAACATATCCTAGTACTTATGTCACGTAGTGTGATCGATGGTCAACACTTCCCCATACCTGTCACATAGGGTGATTTTGTAATCTCCCATCGGCACCACCTCCATAATTAGTGGAGTGCAGCAATGAACCTACCATTGTGTAGGTCTATTTCTCCCTAGTACGATTATGTCCCAGGCTCTCCACCACGAATGCTTTTCCCTAAGCCTACAGAGGCAAAGGGATAGGCTTCTTATCGATAACTTTAAGGTTGAGAATAACCCTAACCCTAGTTTGCTACCACTATTATCTCTATCTGTAATACCTTTGGGCCAACTTTCCAGCTAATACTAGTGTATGGTTGATCGTAATGTTGACTTGGCAACTCGCATGCATGCACTCATACGGTTCCAAATTATAGTTACCCGCATACATCTAGGTTTAACTTTTCGGGGGATATGAATAGGAGCGCCAACATGAAAGTAGAATAAGGTGTATGCAACATGGTGTGGAAATCATGCAATTAGCAAGAATCATAAGAATAAGCCAAAATAATACTGATAAGCACACAGAAATAGGTAGATCTATAGAGTCTCCCAAAGCAAAAACAAAATCATGAATAAAAATACAAACCCCAAGTTAATTTATTACTCCCTAAGAATTGATCCCAAATATTTCATTAGATTCAACCTTTGGAAATAAAAAAGAAGAAAACAAATAAACTAGAGAGAATGGTTATTCTCTTTGTCTCTCTACCTACTCTTGGAAGAATAGAAAATGATCTTAAAAAATGTAGCCAAAATTTAACCCTAGTATACATAAGCTTATATATATAGTAGTAGGGAATGGGCCTTGAAAAATGCCCAAAATGAGACCTAAAAATGTAGCAGATAAAATTGGCGAAGGCAGTTGCGTCTGTCACATCCGTGCCAACTTGATCTGGAACATGATGTGCTTCCTGGCATAGCCGTGTTGACTAGCTCTAGTATGGGCCATCTCAGCTGACACGGACCTCCAGGTGGGGCTTGGTCCTTGGTCTTCTGAGTGCACACCCGTGTCGTTTGGCATGTGCCATTGGGTAGGAATGGTTTCTCAATCACTTGAGCAGTGTGGGCCGTGTAAACTTTCGCAGGCCGTCAATTGGGTACATGAATTTCCCTTCTAAATGGCGTGCAGGCCGATTGAATCCTCGAGGTTGTTGGTTGGGAGTTGATTTCTTATAAAAATGATAGTGCTGTCATGCTGATCGTCACACCCCCATTAACTGGTCTTTGAATATTGGAGTTAGAACGACACATGACATTTTGAAGGCAACAACCTATGTCAATAGTTGTGAGCAGAAGAAGAAATCTCCTTGAAGAGTTTGAAAAAAAGACTTCATCTTAAGCAATCTATCAGCAAGTAGTCTGCATCTCTTCTAACTCAAACATTAGTTCACATCTCTTCTAACTCAAACATTAGTCCACATCTCTTCTAACTCAAAATGTAACTTATTGACATTGTCTTCGGCATTTTTTGTGCGCTCTTCAATGGCTTCCATGCGCTTCTCAGCAACTTTGAGCACCTGTTTCATAATTCCACACTGTTTCTCACTAGCCTTATACTTCTCCTGCAGTAATCCACCAGGCTTGGACATCTTGGTAGCCCACTCACCAATAGGCTTAAGACTCTTACCAATCTTACAAAACCCACCAGGAAAAGAAAATAAATGACTATGAGCGACAACATATCATAGTAAAGTAACTTAGCATATGATTAAAACATTCCAACGGAGGGAGAACAATTGAGCGTACCACAAAAATAGATTCATTCAATGGAAACTTAGAAAGGTTGGCAGAAATACTCCCCTCCACTAAAACACCGTCGCTTTCAGAGGAGCCTTGGATCGGGAGTGGCCAATTTTCCCCCTTTTCTCGGGATGTCCCAAGCCACCGGACAAATTAATAGTTTTATCTCTTTTCTTTTTCACCTCATAAGTATTAGCTTTGGCTAGCTCTCTCCCCTCCAGTGTTTGACCTTCAATATTCTACAATTGGGGGTTCACCACAACAAGGTTCCCCTAGGAGACACCATTCGCACCAGGCTAGGAGACTAGTTAGGAACGGTGTCCATCCAATCATCTTCTTCTTAGGAACAAACGACCGTTTGATCTTACGTTCGAATAGATCCATATCTGGCAGTCCATACATGAGTTAAGTTAGATGAGTACATGAACAAATATTAGTAACATGATAATGACAACAAACAAATGGAACATGCAAGTTATCTATATACAAAACAAAAAAGAATTATAAATAAAACCTTCAGCATCAGAATCAGTATGGAGTAGGCATATTTTATGATTACTAATTGTCAACACAACTTCAGAATTAGAGTTAGGACGAATCCTTGGACTAGGAAGCTTAGACTTTGGAACACTAAAGTTCCAGGACGGAAACATACCCTTAGACCCTTGAGATATTTTTATATAGAATATTTTTATGCCACATGCCATAGTTTCTAGGGAAACCGGTGGTGAACTCAATACCATGGATAAAGGGATAGAATGTAAATTCCTCAAAACTATTTTTTTCTTTGCGAAGTTGGTATGAGCTGTAAAATAAGTCGATGGTTAAATGGACACCAAGTTTAGTAAACCTATGGTGAAAGTTAACATTGATCGCAACACCTTTAGTGTGAAACTGAGGCAAAGCGATTTGGTAGGATGGAAGAAGATCTAGGACATGTTGAGGAAGGGGAAAAGTAAGCCCAAAGTTTTGGTAAGATAAGTAACAAAAGGTATACCCAATAGGAAAAGTGTGAACACTCTCAGAATTAGAGGGAGCGTGAAGCTCAAATGAAACCAAAAAGGGAAATAAGTTTTTAAATCCTCCAAATGGTGATCGGATAAAGCACTTTTAATGATGGAAGCATGATCAGAATTCTCATCGGATTGGATATTTTCAATTGGAGCATCTTCGGGAGGATTATCGGTATAATTGGAGGAAGATAATTGGATAGATAGGAATCCTAAATTTTGAAATAAAAATGTTGATTTGAGAAAAAGGGCTCTGCCACATAGACGATGGAGAAGTTTTAAACAAAAAAACTAGTAAATTGCCAGAGAAGACGATCGGAAAATATATGTTTATGAGAAAACAACAGAAGGGTAGAAGAAAAAGACCTTACAGATAGAAAATAGTGTACAACTAAGAAAAAAATAACACAAAGATTCAGGAGAACTTACTCTTAAAAGGTAGGAAGCACAAGGAATCCAAGAGGGATTAGGAAGAATTGGGGAAGATGGACTATCGAATGGAGTAATAATGGAAAGGGAAAGAATTAAAATTCAGTATTTTAGGGGAAATAAATGTCAAAGAGGAGAAAGTAAACAAAAAAAATCATAATGATTAGAGTCTAACGCAAAAAAAATTACCTTTTGCATAAATCAAGATAGCGGTGGAATTTGAGTAGACAACACACTTAATTATAATTGTATTAAGTCAATTGATTCAAATTCCTTTTTAAGTAAAAAAGAAAATGGATATCAAGAAAAATTTAAACAATACAACGAAGAATAAGGAGAGAATATCAGTTCATTGAAACAAAATCTCAACAGCTAAGTCTAGTACGACATCTACGGTAAAAACTCATATTGAAAATTGAAAATTTAAATACCCAACAAAGGCAAGAAAAAAGAAAAACTTCACGAAGACATCCTTGGTTATATCAATGACGAACATGTTATCATGCCTTAAAAAATAAAATTAGCAAGACGAAAGTTCGCATGCATTCATCAACGAAGTCATCACTTTGCATTTTCTAGACTTCATGGCTAGGGAGGCTTATGGTGTATACCTAGCCCATGAACCGCATAAGGTTAGACTTTAGGACAAACCCAGGAGTTAGCCCCAGGTTAGTCTTAGATGCGAACCAAGAAAAACATAAGTTGGTGGGAAAGGATTGGGCCACGAACCGAGAAAACAGAGACCACTATCAGCTCCCAGACATGAAGCACGGCATGAACTGAGTTTTTAGGACCACGATATAACCTTCGATCGCAAACCCTGATAACGGTAAGATACTATAAAAACAAGAATAAGAATTCCAGTTAAGTTAAGTGCAACTATATTGAAAAATCCAAATTCTCAAAAGGAAACTACGGACTTGAGCGTCAAAGTATTTTCCCGGAATCACTCTGGGGTCTGTTTGCAGGATAATTTACGTGAATGGCAGTCACTTTGGAAAATCGGGAATACCAAAACAATATGACTATCATGGATTATATTTCTATGCTCACTTACTTGCAGCGTTTAGTGGAGAGTGTGACCACATAAAACCTCCTCGACCACCACCCAAACCTGAGGAAATAGCTAGGGATTCATCATTGGCTCAGTATGGTGGGAGGTCGTCACCGTATCTCTCAAAGTTAATACTTTTAATCCCTAATGCTTCCTATCTACAATTAAGTAGATAATGGCAAGTCGGGGTCGTCCACGAGAATAGGGATCTTTTCAAGTGTTTAAACATATATAGGAGAAAACATACTAGGCATATACATACATAGATACATATAAAAGCATGTAAACAAGGGGGGGTTGGTTTTTGAGCCTAAGTTATCAAATTCAAAGACAACAATTAGCAAAGCAAGAGAACTATGCTAATCATGCAATACAACTAAAGATACGATGCAAATGACAATTAACGAAGCCTTGGGGGCAATTGACTTCCACTTCCAAACTTTCTATAGCTCATTGATTCATTTACTCATTTAATTACATCTATGGGGAATGTTATCACTTCTCATTAAAAGATCAACATTCATTCCTCCTTAAGAGTAGTTTGCAAACACAAACAATGACCATTTGCAAACCTCATTGAGGATCACCAAAGACAAACAACATCATAGGGGTATTTCATCGATGATATTTCACCCAAAGGACCATAGGTTTGATAACAACAAGCCTTCTACCAAAGACATGGTCATTTAACCAAACAAAGAATTTATTAGGTTAAACTTAGAACAAACAACATTCCAGGTTCAACCTTTCTTAGCATCTATATAACAAATATGAAAATAATCCAAATTAACATACTCCTCTAACAATATTTACCACACATTATACACAAGAAGTTCTAAATCCATGCCTTTCGATTTCATATTAAATGAGTTAAGAAATTTGCAACTTTCCTACCACTCTAACATTTCAATCATACAAACATTTCATATACTCAAACAACCTATGGTATGAATGAGGTACAACACAACATTAATGGCATAATAAATGCTCTCCAATAAATGTTCATACATGAGCAAATATAGAATCTTACTACATAATGTTGGAAGATTCAATCAATTGCTCCCAAGAACTAGATTTAGCTAATACAAATTATACTAACATCCATAAACAAATGCATAGAGAAATGAAGAGAGAAAAGATGGAAAAATGAAGAATCTTTGGTTGGGAAAAGAGGATTTTGGCCAAGAAGGATAAGATATGAAGTGGGTGACCAAAAATTACTTTTATAGTACAAGGGAGGAAATGAAAATCAAAAAAGAAAAGCAAAAAAGAAAAGGTGTAGCAGGCTCCCGCCCGGGCAGGAATGGGCTTGCCTGGGTGGGAATGGCCTCGCCCGGGTGGGAATGACCATTCTCACCCTTGTGTCACCTTGCCTTCAAATCTTCGATGCTTTTTGTCTTTAATCTTCAAAGTTAGTCTTCAAATCTTCAAAAGGTGATCTTCAATGGTCTCCGATCTTCTTGTCTCGATGTTCTTCCTTTGTCACACAAAATACACTTAGATAAAGGTAAAAGAGCGTAAAGTCGCTCTTACCACTCCTAAGATAATTTCAAAGTAAAACACAAGCTCTTGATAACAAAAGAGAAAATGATAATTAGCAAAGCAAGATAATTGAAAGACAACAATTAGCAAAGCAAGAGAACTATGCTAATGATTCAATACAAACTAAAGATACGCTGCAAATGATAATTAACGAATCCTTGGGGCAATCGACTTCTACTTCCAAACATCCTATAGCTTATTGATTCATTCACTCATTTAATTACATTTATTATCTATGGAGAATGTTATCACTTCTCATTCAAAGATCAACATTTATTCCTCCTTAAGGGTAGTTTGCAAAGATAAACAACGACCATTTGCAAACCTCATTGATGATCACCAAAGATAAACAACATCATAGGGGTATTTCATCAATGACATTTCACCCAAAGGACCATAGGTTTGATAACAACAAGCCTTCAACCAAAGACATAGTCATTTAACCAAACAAAGCATTTATTAGGTTAAACTTACAATAAAAAAAAATCAAGGTTCAACCTTTCTATGCATCCATATGAAAAATATGAAAACAATCCAAATTAACATACTCCTCTGACAAGAATTACCACACATTATACACAAGAAGTTCTAACTGCATGCCTTTGGATTTCATATCAAATGAGTTAAGAAATTTGCAAATTTCGTAACACTCTAACATTTCAATCATACAAACATTTCATAGACTCAAACAACCCATGGTATAAATGAGGTAAAACACAACATTAATGGCATAATAAATGCTCTCCAATAAATGTTCATACATGAGCAAATATAGAATCTTACTACATAAGGTTGGAAGCTTCAAGTAATTGCTTTCAAGAGCTAGATTTAGCTAATAAAAATTATACTAACATCCATGAACAAATTCATAGAGAAATGAAGAGAGAAAAGATGGAAAAAACTAAGAACCTAGGGTTAGGAGAAGAGGATTTTCGGCCAAGAAGGATAAGATATGAAGTGGGTGGCCAAAAATTCCTTTTATAGTACAAGGGAGGAAAAGAAAAGCAAAAAAGCAAAAGTGTAGTAGACTCCCTCCCGGGCAGGAATGGGCTCGCCCGGGTGAGAATGGGCTCACCCGGGTGGGAATGGGCTCGCCCAGGCGGGAATGGCCTCGCCCGGGTGGGAATGACCATTCTCACCTTTGTGTCACCTTGCCTTCAAATCTTTGATTCTTTTTGTCTTTAATCTTCAAAGCTAGTCTTCAAATCTTCAAAAGGTGATCTTCAATGGTTTCTGATCTTCAAGTCTCGATGTTTTTCCTTTGTCACACAAAATACACTTAGAAAAAGCTAAAAGATCGTAAAGTCGCTTTTACCCCTGCTAAGAGAATTTCAAGGTAAAACACAAGCTCTTTATAACAAAAGAGCACAAAAGTGATCCCAAAAAGTACTAAAATATGGAAATACAATGAACACATCAAACCTTCATACATTCTCTATGGAAAACAAAAGGCATAAAGGTAAGGATGACACCTTGTGGAGACCTCTTCCACTAGGATGTTATCATGGGTGGAATTTCCGATGGAAACTCTGGAGACCCGATGGTATGTTTGTTTTAATTGAAATGCATGAAAAAATAAGTCGTGAAGATGACAATAAAAATACGGTCCTCTTTCTTGATTTGATTTGATGTTTTTCACTAGTTCAAACACATATTCTACTTTGTACCAATATATCATCCTAAAAACAAAGTATATCAACAATCAAGAATTTCATAACTTACTTCGTTTTCCCCACTAAATTTTCCAATCCCAAGAGGTCTGAAGATGTCAAGCAACCCAATCCATCCATATGGCCACCGCAACCTTATGACTCCAACGCCGGAAAATGAGTGAACACATAACATTTTTTATGTTTCTCTCTTTCTCTCATTTTTCCTAGGAGCCCTTTTGGGTTTTCATCCTAGCCACACACCATGTTTCTTTGGCTCATATCTCACCTTTTTCCGCACATATGTTTCCTAAGATGCCCTCTCGGGTTTTCAACTTACTTTGTTCTTTTCATTTTCTATTTTTTTTCAAAATTTTCAATATCTTTTTTTCTCCTATTTTTCCAATCAAAAGTTGCTAATTATATACATGTCAATCATTAACCCACCCCCCCTCCTTCCCCACAATTAAAATCATACATTGCCCTCAATGTAAAACACCTAAGGCAACAAGTTTCAACTATAGTAGGGAAGGAAAAATGACTTAGAAACTCTTGAAATGAAAAAATGGAGAAGAAAGAATTGGAGAATAGAAGAAAATAGGAAAGGAAAAAAATAAAAAAAATTTGTCCCTGAACAGTGCCCGCGCGAGTCGGACGCCCTAGCTTCTCCTCTTGTGCGCGATGCACCTCCCAGCATCCGATTTAGTATTCAGTTTTTTCCCACACCTGTCACGAGGGCGAGAGCCTAGCCGCTGGGTGGGAGAGCTCCCAACTTCCCGTGGCTAGCTCCCCTGATCAGAATAGTTTTTTTCCCTTCTTCTTCTTCCAAGGCCAATTTTTTCATTCCAAAATTGTCATCGATTCTCCAATGCTTGACCTATTTTGCTAATAAATCATGGAAAACACAACCGTGTTAGAAATAAATTAAAACAATGAAAAATTACAATAAAAATTAAATTGCGATAACATCGAAGAAAAGTCACGAATGATGATCCGGATGATCAAAACCAAGTTAATTTAATGTTGTCGGCACAACTTACTCCCCTTCTTGGAGCTTACTCACAAAATGAACTGAGATGATCGGTCCCCTTTCCATGATCCGGGTCAAAACAATCAGGATTCACATCATCCCCTAACAAAACCTTCTTCAAATAGCCTAGGATTTCTTCATGTTCCCTCAACATTTCCAACAACTCACCTTTTTGTTCTATGGTGATCTCAAGCAAGTGAGCATTTGGGGGTTTCTCTCCTTCTCCAAGGGGTGAACATTTAAGAGCTTTCGGTGGTAGTTTGCACTCTGCCACCGAAGTCTTCTCAAGGGAAGGAGGGAAAACCACCCTTATTGGCTTACCCGTGGACGCACGAAAAGTGTTGGATGTTGCTTTACCAAGAGTGTATTTTCCATTGTTGTTTTCCTTCAAGTTAGAACTAACAACATTTGAAATCAAAGCATCATCTATGGCAATGTTTAAGGAACTACCATCTTTGGGCTTAATTACATCTTGCTCTTTATCATCAATAACATGAATAGCTTGGCAAGAATGGTACCTACTAGGATGATCAATAGAATTATTAGTGTCCAATTCTACCTTCCGCTCATCAAATTCCATGGTTAATGTTCCTTTATGCACGTCAATTATGGTCCTTGAAGTCTTTAGAAATTACCTTCCTAAAAGAATAGGCTTATAACTATTGTCACCTCCAATTTCAAGAACATAAAAGTCTGCGGGGAATGTCAAAGAGTCCACTTTCACCAACACATCCTTCAGAATACCTTTTGGGTATGTGCTAGAGTGATCGGCTAGTTGGATAACAACCCCGATTTTGTGCAAAGTGCCTAGATTTAGACTTTCATACAAGGAATATGGGATCACATTGATTGAAGCACCTAAGTCTAACATAGCCTTGTTAACACATTTGCCTCCTATCTCACAAGGGATTATAAACATTCCCAGATCATCACATTTAGGGGGCATCCTATCATCAAACACAGCGGAGACATATTTACTCTTCACACTCTTTTTCTTACTTTTCAATTGTTGTTTCCCATTGACGGTACAAAATTCTTTAGGAAATTTAGCATACCTAGGAACTTGATCGAGAGCATTTAAGAGTGGAATATTTACCTCGCATCTACGAAAGACTTCGTAGATGTCCTTGGTGTCCTCCTATCCTTTAATGCCTATGGAAATGGTGGTTCTGGCACATAGATAGGGATCTCTGCCCCTCTTGACTTCATGTGTGGTGGGGATAATGTTTCAAGATTTAATCCCGGTTCCGAAAAAAATGTCTCCACCTTGACTTTTTCTTCTTTGCATTCTTTGGCCAACTTCTCAGCCTTTTTTTCATGGTCTTCTTCTTTCTCAACCATCCGCTCAACAACAACCCTTTCTTGGGGCTCCTTCACTTCTCTTCCACTTCTTTATGAGATTGCACTCACATTTTGTCAAGGGTTGATCTCCGGTTGGGAGGGAAGTTTTCCTTTTTCCCGAGCCTCCATCCGATTCACCACTTGAGCTATTTGGTTCACTTGATTGTCCAAGTTCTTGATGCTTACCTTGGCTTCATCTTGGAATTTTTCACTTTTCTCCGTACACATGCCTAACCGGTGAATGGCTTGCATCACCTCATCACTTGTTAGCCGCGAGTTCTCCCCTTGGTCTTGGAGTTTGTCTTGGAGCCTTTGAAATTTTTGCTGAGGTGGCCTATATTGTTTTTGAGGAGAATGATACGGTTGAGGGTTTTGGTTTCCTTGAGGGTTTCCATACCTGAGGTTTGGGTTATCATGAAATCGCAAATTTTACGACTGGTTTTGGTACCCTTGATAACCTTGGTGACCTTGGTAGTCTTGGTCACCTTGATATCCTTAGTTACCTTGGTTGATTTTGACCCTAAGTTATGAATTTAAATACAAGACAACTAGAAAATTTAAGTAACTATGCTAATTATGCAACAAACTAAGAAAAAGGGGTAAAAACTACAAAAGACACAAAGCCTTCCAAACCTCTTATCTATTATTGAATCTACAACTTATTCGTTACTTTAACTACTTGTTGTGAAGACAAATCTTCTATCCTTCTTAGATAGTAGTATGCAAGAGTGAATTCGACATCTCTTGTCAAACCTCACCGATGACTCCTTTTAGTTGAGAAATGGATAACAGTATCCCATTAATGGCATTGAGCACGAAGAATCAACAAACTTGATAACACTCATAAACACTGCACCGTGTCCAAGCATTAAACCAATTCGTGTATTTACACAAGATTAGTCAAGAACTTTCAACATTCATAAACCTCGTATTTGCTACAATAAACAAACATGAAAAAGAGTTCAATATTATCACATTCATCCAGCAATTATCAACACATCAAAGCCATTAGAGATTCTATTTCATGCTTTTGGATTCCATAACAAAAGAGGGGAAACTTGGCTACTTTTTCCCAACCCTAACAAGCAATCATACAAGAAGTTTATATATTCAAACAACCAAAAATATTAATTCTGTTAACAATCCACATTCAAAGCTCAATAAATGAACAATAGAAAAGATAATAAATAGATAGAAAGAATTATCAAGACATGGCATAGAAGCCTCAATCAATTGCTCCCAAGTACAAAAATAACCTATATAATCAAAACTCATAACATAGAACAAAGATCAACTAAGAAAGAATAAGAAAATGGAAGAAATGGGTGAAAAACTAGGATTTTGGAGGCTCCAAGTCGGGCTTAGAGAGTTGGGAAAGAAGGGAATGAAATGCTATTTATAGTACAAGAAAAAGGGGAGTAAAAAGCAAGTTGCATGGAAATTTTTTAGAGTCGCAGTGCCTCCTTTGCGACTCGCGACCAGATCAGGAATTTTGTGAAAATTGTGAGCTCTCAGGTTGACATTTTGTGAGTCATGCACAAAAAGTCCAGTTTTTCTTTGCCTCCTCTGGGTTAACCGTTGATCCATTTTGGGAGTTCTTGTAGTCAATTTTATGGTACTCGAGAAGAAAACTCCAATGGTACCACCCATGGAGGCTGTTTCTTCTCGGATAAATCTCAGAACTCTTCTTTAAAATATAGATCATTCTTCACCCTTTTCTTTGCTCTCCTTTCTTCACTTTATCTTCTAACACTTTGTGAGTGGTCTTCCATCTTCTACCATCCTTTTAAATGGCCTTCACTAAACCACTCATAAATGCTCACGGACAATCTACAAATATGCTTACAAAAAGGAATATAAATGCTCGTAAGGACCAAAAATCCATTAGACTAAACATAGTTTACAAAATGAAGGATTTAGATATGAAAACCAAACATGGTTATCCAAACCCCTTATGAAGTAAACCTACCTAAATCTAGCAATCTTACAACAAAAAGATAACAAAAGATATGTTAAATGCTTCAACAAATACATGCATTTCATGTCTCATCAAATCTCCCCACACTTAAACATTTACTCGTCCTCGAGTAAAAAAGAACGAGAAAAGATCAAAGCGTAAACTAGCATGCAAAAGTTTTCCCAAAACACCCAACATTGCATTCCTAGACTACCCTAACCCCAAAGACATAGGAATCTCTCACACTCTCACATCCCAAAGTTTAAGATAGTCTAAAACCCATCATACCAATCAATGGTGAGGTATAAACTTCAAGTGTAAAACTAGCTTACTCTACCACTGAAGCTACCAAATAGACAAATCAAGAGAAGCATATAAATTTCAATTTCTCTCATTTTCTCTCATTTTGCCTAAGAGCCCTCTCAGTATTCATCCTAACTTCACACATATTTTTCAATGCTCACCCTCAACTTTTCCCACACCATTTGGCCTCTCATTTTTTCATAAGTTTCCCTTTCAGGTTTTCAACCTATCCAGGCCTCCCACTTTTGCCTAAGTTACCCCCCTCAGGTTTTTAACTTGCGGAATTTATTTTTTTACTTTTTCATATTTATTTTTCAAACAAAACATATCAAAGTAGAGTATATGCACACTAAAATACAATACAATGAGATATATTTCTCTTTTCCTCTCCACACTTGAAACACACATTGTCCTCAATGTGAAACAAAGGACAAGATAAAGAAATAAGGGAAAAGAGAAAATCCTCACAACTAGGACCTTGAAAGTCCACTTCTCAACGAATATTCTCTCCTCCACGTTCTCGAACTCCTCCCAATATGCAACTTTGATCCATCCACTACGAAGTCACAACTATGCAAATCTCGATCAACACTTACAAAACAAAACATCTAGTAGTACTCTTAGATGGTGGTTTTTGTAGTGGTTTTTGGTGGTGAATTTTGGTGGTATTCTTGGGGTTTTGGGTGAGGGTTTGAGGACATGGGTGAGGGTTTGAGGACATGGTTGAGGATTTTATTTTTCAAGAAAAGAAAAGAAAAACACTAACCTAACATAAAAGCTCGGGTTGTCTCTTGAGAAGCTCCATATTTTTAAGGTTGTCGGCACGACCCTAATGTTATCTATATGGTGAAGGTTTGAACCCCTTCACCATGAGTATCCAAAAATAGAGAGGTGGGGGTAAAAAACTTTCAAGAGGAAAGTCTTGTGGAGATGGAGATGGTTAAAAGGATTTGTGTGGTTAGGAGGCTTGGGGTAGTCTTTTGGCTCCTTTCTTATCTCCTTCAAAACTTCCAAAAATGGTGGAGTTGGTTCACTTAGTGGGGGTAGGGGTGATGATGGTAAGAATAATGAATGTAGCACAATCACTACTGGAAAACGGGTACATACGCACCGGTATAAATTAATGATTACATAAATACCGATGCGTATGTAACCAATTGCACCGGTATCTATCACTTTAACACCAGTACCAATGTAAATAAGTACATACGCACCAGTATCATGTCAACTGGTGTACAGTTCACTTATTTTTGCACTAGTGTTTGTTCTACCTGTATACCAACATCAAATAATTTGCACCGGTATTATCCAATAGGTATTTGTACCAGTGAAATTGCTAATATGTGCACCGGTACAGGATTACCTGTGTGTACGTATTTCCCTTTTTTATTAACTTGGCGCCAAGAGGACATCTTGTCACACCGGTAATAAGAAATTACCGGTGCAGGATTTTAAAAATGTGGGAAAATTTTGTATTTGTACACCAGTTACTGACAGCCACATTTGTGTGGTTAGGAGGCTTGGGGTAGTCTTTTGGCTCCTTTCTTATCTCCTTCAAAACTTCCAAAAATGGTGGAGTTGGTTCACTTAGTGGGGGTAGGGGTGATGATGGTAAGAATAATGAATGTAGCACAATCACTACTGGAAAACGGGTACATACGCACCGGTATAAATTAATGATTACATAAATACCGATGCGTATGTAACCAATTGCACCGGTATCTATCACTTTAACACCAGTACCAATGTAAATAAGTACATACGCACCAGTATCATGTCAACTGGTGTACAGTTCACTTATTTTTGCACTAGTGTTTGTTCTACCTGTATACCAACATCAAATAATTTGCACCGGTATTATCCAATAGGTATTTGTACCAGTGAAATTGCTAATATGTGCACCGGTACAGGATTACCTGTGTGTACGTATTTCCCTTTTTTATTAACTTGGCGCCAAGAGGACATCTTGTCACACCGGTAATAAGAAATTACCGGTGCAGGATTTTAAAAATGTGGGAAAATTTTGTATTTGTACACCAGTTACTATAAAAACTGATGTAGGAATTGAATATGCACCGGTATTTTCTTAATACCGGTGCAAAAAAAATCTTACTGTAGAAATTTGGCACTAGAACTATTAATTTTTGCACTAGTATTATGATCGTACCGGTGTAGAACAAGAAATATCCGAGTTTTGGCTAAATATCTACACCGGTAACTGTTTTTACTGGTGTAATAAGCTAAAAATGCACCGGTAAAGTCTGAATACTTGCGTATAAAATTGCATTAAATTCTCACCTACCCCTTTTTAGCGGATTAAAAATGGGATTTTTGGAAGCAGAGGTTCATTAAAGGTGCTTTTTGGTTGATGAAGGCATTGAATTCTCCACAAATACCCTTGAAGGTACCATTTTTTTTAATTACATTTGTGGATATTAAAGATTTCATGTATGATTTTGGTTAGTAGAGATATTTACATTTTGTGCTTGATCATTTGATGGTGATTGAGGTAGAATTATAAATTTTTGTTTGTCATTTTTTCTCAAGGTTGTTGTAGTTATAAGGCTATGGCTTTTGATTCCTGTAGTATTGGACATGTTAAGAATGTTGTAATTGTAATGTGGAATATTGGTGTATATTGTGCATTTATGATGTTGCATGATTAGGAAGTCATCATGAAAAATTCTATTGTATTAAATGTGTAGAAGTTTTATTGTTGGACATTTATTGATATGTAGAGTTGTATCGCATCATCAAGAGGTGTAAGCATGTGTATGCCAACGTTAGTAGGGTGAGCGATGAATATATTATTTTTGTGGATGAGTTCTTAGAGCATGCTTTTAGTCAAGAAAATGAATATTATGTCCCTGTCGTGATTATGGAAATCGAATTTGTACTGATAAGAAAGACACCCTAACTCCATTTGTATAGTCGGGGGTTTGCGAAAGATTATGTTGTGTGGACCTTTCATAGGGAAAAATCACCACCGAAAGTGAGAGTTAGTAGTGAAGGAGAGTTCTTTAGGGATTCTATGTTGGATGACATGTGTGAGGAAGTTGTTAATAAGTTTAGAGGGAGGTCCAAGGTTTTGGCTAACTTCCTTGGTGAGAAGGATACACCATTGTATCCCGGTTGCAAAAAGAAAGACACGGACATGTCGTGTTTGATGAAGTTGTTTAATTTGAAAGGTGTAGGGTCATGGATTGATACTAGCATGAATAAATTGCTTATGTTTTTTAATGAAAAGCTTCCACCCGGTAATGGGGTTCCAGATAACCTTTATGAAGCTAAGAGAATTTTGTGTCCGATGGGATTAGAGTATGAAAGGATACATGATTGTCTGAACGATTGTGTCCTAAATAGGGGTGACCTAAAGTACAAGATTGCTTGTCCAGCATGTAAGTGGCGTTATAAGAAGAAGATAAATGTGGCTGTCAGTGGAGAGCATGTTATGCCGGTGAGGAGACAAGTGCCCGCCATATATATGTGGTATCTTCCCATTATTCCAAGGTTGAGAAGGTTTTTTAAGAATGAAAAGGATGCAAAGAACTAGACATGGTGCGTTGATAGGGGAGGTTGTAAAGATGATGACATAATTCGACACCCAGCTGACGCGGACCAGTGGAAGAAATTTGACAGAATGTATCCACACTTTGCATCCAAACCTAGGAATTTGAGATTTTCTTTGTGTACTGATGGTATGAGCCCATTTGGGAATATGTCCTCAAAACACAGCTTGCCATTTACAATCTTCCCCCCTTACTTGTGTATGAAGAGAAAATATGTGTTAATGCCCATCATGAGTTCACGCCCAAAACAACCTGGAAATGACATAGACACTTATCTTGCCCCTTTGATAAAATATTTGAAGGTGCTTTGGTTGGAAGGTGCCTTAATGTTTGATGGTTGTAGTGGGGAAGAATTTACATTGAGGGCGATGCTTTTTTGTAACATAAATGATTTCCCAGCATATGGTAACCTTTCCGGGTATGTGGTCAAGGGTCACAAGACTTGCCCAGTTTGTGAGGATGAGATAGATTACCATCAGTTGAGGAATGGGCGGAACACTATGTATTTGGGTCATTGTAAATTCCTGCATGTAGGTCACAAGTTGCGGGAGAATGCGGTTGCATTCGTTGGTGGGAAGGAGAGGAGAAAGGCACCCAAAACTTTAACTAGTGTAGCTATTCACAACAAGGTGAAGAAGTTGAATGTTGTTCTCGGTAAGAAGTTATCAAAGGGTGGTGGGGTTGCAGGCGAACCGTGGAAGAAACGGTCCATTTTTCTTCAATTTTATGTACTGGGAAACTTTGGAGGTTTGCCACTGTTTGGATGTCATGCATATCAAAAATAATGTTTGTGAGAGTCTAATTTGGATGCTTTTGAACATTCCCAGGAAGACTAAGGATTGCTTGAATGCGAGGAAAGATTTAGTGGACCTTGGTACATGGTTGGATCTCGCACCGGAAGTAAGAGAGAAGCAAACGTACTTGCCCCCCACTCCTTACAATCTGTCAATTGCTGAGAGGAGGTCAGTGTGTGAAAGCATCCAAGGAATAAAGGTACCTTTAGGTTACTCCTCTAATGTTAGTCGGTTTTTGAATGATGAGTTGCATCTTAATGCTTTGAAATCACACGATTTTCATGTCCTTATGCAACAACTTTTGCTGGTAGCAATACGTGGATGTTTGGAAGAGGAAGTTATATTTTCTATTATGCGCTTGTGTTTCTTCTTCAACTCGATATGCAGGAAAAATATTAGCAGGCAACAGTTAGATAAACTGGATCGAGAGACTGTTGTTGTTCTATGCCATTTGGAGAAGTATTTTCCCCCGTCATTCTTTGATATCATGGTTCACCTAGTGGTACACTTGGTTAGAGAGATACGTATGTGCGGGCCTGTCGAGATGCATTGGATGTACCCCTTTGAGTGTCACATGGCTGTTTTCAAGGGTCATGTTTATAATCATAGTTGGCTCGAGGTCTCCATTGTTCAGAGGTACATCACTGAAGAGGTCATCGAGTATTGTTAAGTAAACTTGGTTGGAAAAAGAGCGGTTGGTGTTCCTGGTAGACCTCACTGTGGAAGGCGGAATGGGATTCCACATTCCAAGGGTACGCTTCATACACCCTATCATGCTGAGTTGATGACTGTTCACCTATATGTATTGCGTAATAGTAGTGAGACTGTAACATATGTTGAAGAGCATGTTTACCTATTGGAAGAGATTTATCCAGACTGGCCCCCGAATAAAATTCAGGTCGAGCATTCTTCAAGGTTTATTAACTAGTTTTACAATTATTGTAATGTCGACGGGATGCTCAGTAACCTACGAGTATTTGTAAGGAAGCCAAACTGAACCGTTAGACGATACCTTGGTTATGACATTAATGGCTTCAGTTTCTCAACATTGGCGAAGGAAGAGAAGAGCATCACTCAAAATAGTGGTGTATATGTTGAATCTGAATCCATGTGGCAGGCAAGCAAGAAAGATAAACATCCGGTTGTTGTTGTGATGCCTTTCTATGGGGTGATTGAGGAAATTTGGGAGTTAGATTATATAGATTTCAAGGTTTTTGTCTTCAAGTGTCATTGGGTGGAACACGGTTTCGGTGTTGTTGTTGAAAAGCCCATGGGGTTCACGTTGGTCGACTTGAATCATGTAGGATATGAAGATGACAAGTTCATCTTAGCTACCCAAGCATAGCAGGTTTTTTACATCAAGGATCCTTCGAGTGAGAAGTATCATGTGGTGTTGCATGGGAAGAAGTTTACTTTGATGAGGAGATTGATCAGCCCACCATAACTGATAGTCCTGAGTTTCCATCAGTATTTCCCGATTTGGAAGATGTTGGGGAACCCGTTGTTGGAAGATGTTCTCATGGAGATGGGCTGTGGGTTGATGAGAGAGGTGAAATAGACGGAGTGGACAATGTCTTGAAGCGGAAGTGATAGATCGGTCATTCCTGGCCGTTGTTTTTGTGACCTTGTTTTGTGAAAAATCATATGATCATTAAGCGATTTAGCGTGTAATGTATTTAATTGACACTCTTTCATGAATTGGTTGGTATGATCCATGATTTCAATTGAGTGTTTATGAATTGAATCGGTGAAAATGTGTTTAAATTGTAATTAAATTTTCTAGTAGGTGTTGGTTTTTTACACTGGTAAATATGAAATTACCGGTGTAGAAAAATAGGGAAGGGACTCTGTTTTGTACTTACACACCGGTACTCCTATCGCTGCACAGTACTTAGAATTTATTTTTGTATTTTTGCTCTCGGGTCCGACAATGTTAATTGTTTGGCATTTAAAGCAGCCTAACGCAACTGCTTTTTGTTAAATTTGCACTGGTATTTATACCAGTGTTGGGTACTTGGTAAAATTTTTAAAATTTACTCTCGGGTCAGATTAGATAAAAAAATTTAATTAAAGCAGCTTAAAGCGGCTACTTTAGGCCTCGTTTTACACTGGCATATGTATAATACTGGTGTATAAAAAATGTTCCGTTTTTTTTAAAACCCTCTCATCACCCCATTTTCACAGTACTTAGAATTTATATCTCTCACACAATACCATCTCCATCACTACCCATCTTGGTTGAAATCCTATGTAGGTTGGCATATAATTAGTAAACCACTTCAATGCCTCTATGGTATAATTAATTGGCAATTTTACATGAAATAGAATCATTGAGAATGTGACATCATGAATAGCTTGACTTTCATGTAAGGTGTTTGATGAAATGCTTCAATGTGTTTCTTAGGAAATGCCTCCCAAATCCAATCCAAAGAGGATACACCATTCACTGTCCCCATCATTGCCGAAAGTATCACCACACACTTACCTGGATGGTACCTTCATATCTGAGGAGGCTAGTTGGTCCATGAATCTTACAAAGGATGACGGACATGAGTTGGAGTAAACCATCGTTGGGATAGTAACTAGGGCAGGTACGGACATAGATGAGTTGGTTAAACCACGTTGGAGTAAAATACCTAAGAAAACTCTAACTCCGGAAATGAATAGGTGGTACCACTTTGTGGCGTCTAGAATCCATCCAGTAACTGTTAACACAAAAGTTGACAAACTTCACCTCACCTTCTTGTATGCAATAAAGAGGGTGCTTTGATGGAATGTTGGTCGTTGAATTTTTCCTATGTTGCAGAGGGAGCAGGATTAGATTGGATCTTATGCCTATTGCAGCATTATCACTGCACTTTGTTAAAGAGCGGGAGTTAATGCCCGTGCACATGACGTTTATGGCCAACCAATGGGTAAGATTTTGTGTGGACTCTTTCTATAGATAGACAATTGACACGTCTATCGCTACTACTGAATCCAGAGTTGCTGTATTGAAAGTCTGTGTAGAAAACTTACTTGAAGAATCCAAATACCAAAGATCCTGGCAGGAACATATGGCCAAGGTTATGACGTATCAATTTCCTAACATCGTGGCAGTAGTCAGAAATTTTCCAAACTTTTACGAAGGAGATGTCGAGGACATGGACGTTGGCACAAGTACCCGTGATAGTGATGCAACAGGACCAGCTGAAGGGGTAGAACCATTTTTTGTTATTATTCGTAGAAAACTTGTATTAGCGGTTAGGAAGAGTAGATTCTGTACTCAACTTTGATTGTGTTGCACTTAGACAATTTGACATTATTACTTTTGACAAACATGCACGATGATTAATTGAATAAAAAATGTGTACACCGCTTTTATTGAAATTTTGTCTGCTAAATACACTCATGAAGACCAAAAAGATATGCCGAACGTAGTTGGCCTATATTTTTACTTTAGGACCACCGAATTTGGTGCATTATATTCCTAGAATGGTTAGAATTGCAAAATATTGTAGCATTGGGAGCTATAGAGGTTCCCCAATTAAGTTTGTGGGTAATAGTATAATTATGAAAAATATAGTGCAAACATTCATTATTGGTTTTACAGGGTCTTCCCTCCACTAGTAGGGTCTACAGATGCATTAACACAATCGTTGTGTATTGAATTGCATATATGTGGAGCCAATTTTATATTCCGACCCTTCCAAGATTCTTGGAGGGACTAAATTACAAAACTAAAAAGTTTACACGTAAATCGAAATTGCAGTCCGATTGAACCTGATGGTCCACAAAACAACCCTTTTTTATTTCCAAGTAAAACATGCGGGGAAACGAACAGGTCCGAACTCCGTATTTAGTTTCGAAGATGTTCGGTTTACATATAGAATCATTGAAGTAAACCTTACCGTTTACTCTACAACACCCACTAGCGCTTCAGGACGAATCACCACCCGGGCAAAAATATGTTTCAATTATGATTTAAGCTTGGAATATTCAATTTGATAATTTATGTAGTTTCCTAACACGTCGTAATCGCATGTCACAATTTGGGGGACCAAATTGCAATAAATGCATACAATCAACTTTGCGGGCTCCTCGGTACCGTTAAGGTACGAAAAAGTTACTTATTCAATCTGGAGCATTGGAAATTTCCATTTGTCGTATAGAATCATTGACTTACTGTTTACTCTACAACACCTACTAGCGCTTAAGGACGAATCACCACCCGAACACAAATATGTTTCAATTATGATTTAAGCCTGGAATGTTCAATTTGATAATTTATGTAGTTTCCTCACACATCGTAATCGTATGTCACAATTTGGGGAACCTGATTGCAATAAACACATACAATCAACTTTGCGGGTTCCTCGGTACCGTTAAGGTACGGAAACATTACTTATTCAATCTAGAGCATTGCAAAATTCCATTCGGGCCATTGGAAAAGTGCTTGAAGGGCTCGAACGAAATTTTGGGGGCGATATGCAAATTTTATGAAATTAAACAATGCTTAGAAACATCACCGTACGGGGCCTATGTGTGGTCAATATTTGCATGAAACAACTAGTAAAATGTCTATTCACAATAATTGAAAGTCAATTTGATTAATTGGGGTTGTTTGAAAAATGCATGGGAGGCAAATGCAATAAGTGAGAATTTTAACAACTAACAATCTTTTTTTACACCAGAAATATTGAAAAGTACCGGTGTATGTGTTCAATTTTTTGGCGGCCATTTCAAAATTTTCAATTTCTTTGATTTTTAATAAGGCGCGAAACATTTTACACCGGTAATTTACGATTTTGCACCGGTAGATATACCGGTACTAAACAGTTAGTCTAAAATTTCAAAAATTCCTCTCCAGTTGAACATTTTTTTCAAAAAACAATATTTAAAATAGCCGCAGGCAGCTGCTTTTTGTGCATTATTACACCAGTATTTGCATTTTATACACCGGTACTAGATACCGGTGTACAACAGTTAGCTTAAATTTTCATGTGTTCCTCTCGGGTCAAAGGAAAATTCATTTAAAGCAGCTGCACGCAACTTTTTTTCTTCATTTCTACACGGGTATAGGTACCAGTGCTGAACAGTTTGCCAGAATTTGTTCCCGTTTTCACTAATTTTGCACTGGTACTGTATATATTACCAGTGTAAAAATGTAACTTATGAATCCAAAACCGTTTGACACGGCCATAACTCCCACAACTTCTCCTATTCTCATCAAACACCTTCAAATTCTCTTTCAAAACCGCCATCAACAACTCCAACCATTCAATCTACACTTAATTGAACCACCACGACTCCTCATCAACCATTGTAACTCCTCATCTCTCGTTGTATCACTATAAAGTATTGAGAAACACAAGAGAAGCAACAAAAATTAGAGAGAAACTTGGCGAGAGAAGAAAGTACTTGGCGATCCGTTCTTGGCGAGTTCGACAAAAAGGAGTAGCAACAAAAATCCTCCATTGGTGAAGGTAAGTGTTGGGGTTTATGTTACCATGGGTTACCATGTCAATTTCTCTTCAAAAAACCATTACATCCCTCATGCACAATACATGTTTGATCAATTGCCACTATGAACAAAAACATGTAAATTGAGTAAAAGTTGAAAGGGTAACTTGAATGGTATGTTTATACAATTGTGGGAGTAAATGTTTTCCATTTTTTGTGGATGAGTAATGTAGTTCTATAGATTTTTTGTTGGTGATGATGTTGATAGTCACCTCGTCCTTCACTTCTTTGTCTTCTACAATCGACTCCTCAACCCCTTTGAACTCGAACTTATTTCTCAAGGTGTCCTCACTCACCAAATTTTTGAGTTTGACTTGGGATGGTGTATCTTAGAAATAACGAGCTTCCATTCAGATTCTTCATTAGTCTTGGCTCGGATGGCTAAGTTTTCTATTTCATTCATGATCTCCTCACTTGTCAAACTTAAACTTTTTTGTAGGGCTTAGTCTTGGGGTATGGTGTATGGTGGTGAGGGATAACTATTTTGCTAGTATTGTTGGTTTTCCATCTCAATTTCATACCACCAATCCAAATTACCATTCCACTCCAAATTGTAAGAGTCGTGGTATGGATACTAATTTTGAGCTTCTTGCCCTTGAAAACCAACATCTCCAACCTCTTGGAAGCACTCTTCATAATACCCTTGGTTTTGGAAACCATCTTTCCTCCTCATAGTGTTTCTCTCTCAACATATAGCAAGAATCGGTAGGATGGTCAGAATGACAAATCCTATAAAACCTAGCTTGTTGAGTCTCTCTTCTCATCACGAGTTCCCTCAAGATGAGATGTTCCATTCTTATTATTTTTATCTTTTTCAAAAGTCGGAACCATATTACAAGGATTTTCAATAAAATTCACCAAAAAATCAAGCAGTACCTACTCCGAACAGAAACAACCACCAAGAAGTGGAAAATAAAAAGAACAACTAATATCCAACAAAATATTCCCAAACACTTAAAATAAACATCTCTTCCCTGGCAGCGGTGCCAAAATTTGGGAGATTGTCGTTGTACCTCTCAAAGTTAAATTTATAAGCCCTACATGTTTTCTATCTACAACTAGGTAGATAATGGAAAGTCGAGGTCATCCACAAAGATGAGGGAATTTCATAAGCGTTTAAATAAATAAGATTGGTATTAGGCTAGAAATAGATATGTATAGATATATAAAAGAAAGTAAAACGGAGGGGGGGGATTCTTGGTTGGTTTTGGTCCTGAGTTATGAATATAAAGACAAGAAAACTAGCAAAGTAAATTAACTATGCTTATCATGCAATAAACTAAGAAAAAGGGGTAAAAACTATAAAAGACACAAAGACTTGGAGGCAATTGATTTCCACTTCCAAACCTCTTATTTATCCTTGAATCTACAACCTATTCATTACTTTAACTACTTGCTGTGAAGATAAATCTCTCATTCTTCTTAGACAGTAGTTTGCAAGAGTGAATTATACATCTCTTGTCAAAACTCACTAATGACTCCTTTAGGCGAGAAACGACTAAATGTATCACATTAATGGCGTTGAGCACGAAGAATCAACAAGCTTGGTAACACTTATAAACATTACATTGTATCTAAGAATTGAACCAATTCATGCATTTACATAAGATTAGTCTGGAACGCTCAACGTTCATAGACCTCTCGTATTTGCTAATATAAACCAACATGACAAAGAGTTCAACATTATCACATTCATCTAGCAATTATCAACACATCAACCCCATGGAAAATTTTAATTCATGCTCTTGGATTCCCTATCAAAAGAGGGGGAACTTAGCTACTTTTTCTCAACCTTAACAAGCAAGCATACAAGCAATTCATATACTCAAACAACCAACTACATTGATGCCATTAACAATCCACATTCAAAACTCCGTAAGTGCACAATAGCAAAAGCAACAAATAGATAGAAAACATTCTCAAGACATGGCTTAGAAGCCTCAATCAATTGCTCCCAAGTACAAAACTAACCTAGATAATCAAAACCCATAACATAAAACAAATATCTACAAATAAATAAGAAGAAAAAAGAAGGAAGGGGTGAAAAATTAGGCTTTCGGAGCCCCCAAGTCGGGCTTAGAGAGGTTGGGAAGAAGGGGATGAAATGTTTTTTATAGTACAAGAAAAAGGGGAGTAAAAATATAGTTGCAGGGCAATTTTCATGAGTCGCAACACCTCCCTCATGACTTGCAATCAGATCGGAAATTTTGTGAAAATTGTTAGCTCTCAGGTAGACATTTCACGAGTCGAGACACCATTTCGCTAATCGCGACATTAAAAAGTCCAATTTTTTTTTGCTTCCTCCGGGTGAACTCCTTTTATTATTCTCCCGTTCGTGCCAAGGAAAGCTTTCAGGCAGTCCAATAGCACCGGATTATTCCTTCACCCCTGAAAGGGATTCGTGAACAACTGCAGCGGAGATTCCACAAAGACTAGCTTACGCTCTACCATATAAAGAAGGGAAATTCCACCCCGGAAACCATTTGATCAAGAGTGAACAGCTGAGAGTAATGGTGTAGTCGATTTTTTGGTACTCGAGAAGAAAAATCCAATGGGACCACCCTTGGAGGCTGATTATTGTCGGATAAATCTCAGAAATCTTCTTCAAAACATAGATCATTCTTTCACCCTTTGCTTTGCTCTCCTTTCTTCACTTTATCTTCTACCACTTTGTGAGTGGCCTTCCATCTTCTATCATTATTTCTAATGACCTTCACTAAACTAGTGATCATGAGCAATCTACAAATTAATCTTACAAAAAGGAATCTAGAAGCTCGTAAGGACCAAAAATCCATTAGACTAAACATAGGATACAAAATAAAGGATTTGGATATGAAAACCGAAAGGCCATCTAAACCCCTTATGATGTAAACCTACCTAAATCTAGCAATATTACAAAAAAAATAACAAAAGAAATGTTTAATGCTTCGGAATATACATGCATTTGACATCTCATCAAATCTCACCACACTTAAACATTTACTCGTCCTCGAGTAAACAAGAGCAAGCAAAGATCAAAGCGTAAACTAGCATGCAAAAGTTTTCCCAAAATATCCAACGTCGTATTCCTAGACTACCCTAACCCCAAGATATAAGAATCTCTCACACTCTCACATCCCAAAGGTTAAGATAATCTAAACAATCATCATACCAATCTAAGGTGAGATATACACTACAAGTGTAAAATTAGCTTACTCTACCAAATAAGTTACCCAATAGACGAATCAATAGAAGCATAAAAATTTTCAATTTCTCTCATTTTCTCTCATTTAGCCTAGGAGCCCTCTCGGTTTCTGATCCTAGGTTCACACATTTTTTCAATGCTCACCCTCACCTTTTTCCACACCATTTGGCCTCTCATTTTTGCATAAGTTGCCCTTTTGGGTTTTCAACCTATCCGGGCCTCCCACTTTTGCCTAAGTTTCCTTCCTGGGTATTAAACTTAGCGGTAAAAAATATTTTCATTTTTTCATTTTTTTTTCAAACCAAACATATCAAAGTAGAGCATATGCACACTACAATACAATACAATGAGATATATTTCTCTTTACCTCCTCACACTTGAAACACACATTGTCCACAATGAGAACCAAAGGACAAGATAAAGAAATAAGGGAGAAAGAGAAAATACTCACAACTAGGACCTTGAAAGTCCTTCCCGGTAATGGCAGTGCTCACTTCTCAATGAATGTTCTCTCCTCCATGTTCTCGAACTCTGCCCAATATGAAACTTTGGTCCATCCACTATGAAGCCACAACTATGCAAATCCCGATCAACACTCACAAAAGACAACAACTAGTAGTACTCCTAGATGGTGGTTTTTGTAGTTGTTTTGGTGGTGGATTATGGTGGTATTCTTGTGGTTTTGGGTAAGGGTTTGAGGACATGGTTGAGGATTTTTTTCAAGAAATGAAAGAAAAACACTAACCTAACTGAAAAGCTCGGGTTGCCTCACGAGAAGCTCCATATTTTTAAGGTCATCGGCACGACCCTAATATTTTCCATATGGTAAAGGTTTGAACCCCTTCACCATGAGTATCCAAAAGACTAAAAAAAATTTGGTCCCCGACATAGCATCTTATACCATGTTTTGGTCCCCAATTGCAAAATAACCCTCGTTCACTACCCCACAAATTCATAACGATTTGTTTGGTCCCCAAACTAGATTTTGGGTGGTTTTTAGGTAGACTAAATTTTTTTTTTGTCCCTAAAATATGATCTTATACCATCTTTTGGTTTCCCATAACCACCTGAAACCACCTTGAAAACCGCTTTGGGGACCAAACAAATCGTTCTAAATTTGTGGGGTACTGAACGAGGGTTGTTTTGCAATCGAGGACCAAAACATAGTATAAGATGCTATGTCGGGGACCAAAATAGAATTTAGTCTATCCAAAAATAGAGAGCTGGGGTACAAAACTTTCAAGAGGAAAGTCTTGCGGAGATGGAGATGGTTTAAAAGGATTTGGGTGGTTAGGAGACTTGAGGTAGTCTTTTGGCTCCTCTCTTATCTCCTGCAAAACTTTCGAAAATGGTGGAGTTGGTTCACTTGGTGGGGGTAGGGGTGATGATGGTAAGAATAATGAATGTATCACAATCACCTCTTCCTCCACTTCTTTGTCTTCTACAAGCGACTCCTCATCTCCTTTGAACTAAAACTCATTTCTTAAGGTGACCTCACTGATCGAATCTTCGAGTTTGACTTGGGATGGTGTATTTTCGAAATAAGGAGCTTCCATCCGGGTCACCACCTCCAATAAATTTCTCACATGTCCCTTTAAAGCCTCAAGACTAGAGGAGATTTGGGTTTCTGAATCTTCATTAATCTTGGCTCAGATGGCTAGGTTTGCTATTGCATTCATGATCTCCTCATTTGTCAAACTTAAACCTTCTTCTAGGGCTTGGTCTTGGGGTATGGTGTATGGTGGTGGGGGATAACTATTTTGCTCATATTGTTGGTTTTCTGGCTCATTCTCATACCACCAATCCAGATTACTACTCCATTCCGGATTGTAGAGTCATGGTATGGATACCACTCTTGAGCTTCTTGCCCTTCAAAAGCAACATCTCCAACCTCTTGGAAGCACTCTTCATAATACCCTTGGTTTTGGAAACCAATGGTTTTTTCCTCCTCGTAGTGCTCCTCTCTCAACATATACCAAGAATTGGTAGGATGGTCAGAATGACACATCCTACAAAACATTTCTTGTTGAGCCTCTCTTCTCATCATATGTTCCCTTAAGATGAGATGTTCCATTCTTCTTCCTTTTTTAGTTTTCAAAAGTTGGAATCATATTGCAAGGATTTTTGATAAAAATTCACCAAGAACTTAAGCAATACCTACTCCAAACAAAAACAACCAAGAAGTGGATTATAAAAACAACTAGCTAATATGCAACCAAATATTCCCAAAGACTTAAAAATAAACGTCTCTTCCCCAACAGCACTGCCAAAATTTGGTAGGTCATTGCCGTACCTCTCAAAGTAAAATTTATAAGCCCTAAGTAGATAATAGCAAGTCGGGATCATCCACGAAGAAGAGGGATTTTCTTAAGCGTTTAAACATATAAAGTTGATAATAGGCTAGAAATAGATATGTACATATATATAGATATATAAAAGAAAGTAAGGGGGGGATTTTTGGTTGGTTTTGGTCCTGAGTTATAAATTTAAAGACAATAAAACTTGAAAAGTTAACTATGCTAATCATTCAACAAACTAACAAAAGGGGTAAAAGCTAGAAAAGACACAAAGCCTTGGGGGTAATTAATTTTCACTTCCAAACCTCTTATCTATCCTTGAATCTACAACATATTCATTACTTTAATTACTTGTTGTGAAGATAAATCTTCCATCCTTCTTAGATAGTAGTTTGCAAGAGTGAATTATACATCTCTTATCAAACCTCACTAATTACTCCTTTAGTCAAGAAACGGCTAAATGTATCCCATTAATGGCGTTGAGCACAAAGAATCAACAAGCTTGGTAACACTTATAAACACTAAACCACGTCTAAGAATTGAACCGATTCATACATTTACACAAGATTAGTCAAGAACGTTCAACGTTCATAGACCTCTCGTATTTGCTAAAATAAACAACCATGCCAAAGAGTTCAATATTATCACATTCATCTAGCAATTATCAACACATCAACTCCATTGGAAATTCTAATTCATGCTCTTGGATTCCCTATCAAAAGAGGGAAACTTAGCTACTTTTTCTCAACCCTAACAAACAATCATACAAGCAATTCATATACTCAAACAACCAACTACATTGATGCCATTAAAAATCCACATTCAAAACTCAGTAAATGCACAATAGCAAAAGCAATAAATAGATAGATATAATTCTCAAGACCTGGCTTAGAAGCTTCAATCAATTTCTCCCAAGTACAAAACTAACCTAGATAATCAAAACCCATAACATAGAACAAAGATCTACAAAGAAACAAATAAGAAAAGGGAAGAAATGGGTAAAAAAACAAAGGTTTTGGAGGCCCCAAGTTGGGCTCACATAGTTGGGGAAGAAGGGGATGAATTGCTATTTATAGTACAAGAAAAAGGGGAGTAAAAAGCAAGTTGCGAGGAAATTTTTGTGGGTAGCGACGCCTCCTTTGCAACCAGATCATGAATTTTGTGAAAATTGTGAGCTCTCAGGTCAACATTTTGTGAGTCGCGACACCATTTCGCGAGTCGCGACACAAAAAAATCCAGTTTTGCTTTGCTTCCTCCGGGTGAAATGTTGATCCGTTTTGGAAGTTTTTGTAGTCTATTGTATGGTACTCAAGAAGACAAATCCAATAGCACCACCTTTCGAGGTGGATTCTTCTTGCATAAATCTCATAATTCTGCTTCAAAACATAGATTATTCTTCACCATTTGCTTTGCTCTCCTTTCTTCACTTTATCTTCTACCACTTTGTGAGTGACCTTCCATCTTCTACCATCCTTTTGAATGGCCATCACTAAACAACTCCTAAGTGCTCACGAGAAATCTACAAATTAAGCTTACAAAAAGGAATCTAGATGCTCGTAAGGACCAAAAATCCATTAGACTAAGCATAGGTTACAAAATGAAGGATTTAGATATGAAAACCAAAAACGGTCATCTAAACCTCTTGTGATGTAAACCTACCTAAATCTAGCAAACTTACAACAGAAAGATAACAAAAGAGGTGTTAAATACTTTCGAAAATACATGTATTTGACGTCTCATCAAGCTACAAAGAAGTACGATCATGTCACACATATTTTGCTTGTGTTGTTAATACAAGAAGAGATTTTCCAAGCTGCAGTTCCTAACTTTCTTTGCTTATGAAAGGAACTGACTACCTTGATCACATGAATATGATTCTGTGTCCCTTGATTATGAAAACTTCCTAGATTTTGTAAACCTAGACTTTGCTCTCGTGTTTGTCTTGTATAAGAAATTTGATGTTGTTGTTGATTCCTCTGTTGCTGATTCATGTATTGCTGGTTTACCTGTTGTGAATTTTGAGGAGATTGTTGTGACACCTGCAACAAAAGAAGTCATCTGAGTCTTTCTTTTCCATCACTTTTGTCCTCGCCTTCCTTATGATAGAAAAATTGCTTCTAACACTTTCCCAGTCTGAGAGAAGCTTTGTATTCTGATTTCTCATTTCCTCTGCATTTCTTTGCTTTTGTATCTCCCATAATGATAAAATAGATAATATAATAGCCTCATTTTCTGATGCTAGCTTTAGCCACTGCATAAACCATTATTTAACATCTTGTTGAGTACCTATGTTGAAGTCAAAACCTAGTGATGATATTCTCCATGTTGAATAGATGTGTTTCATCTTCTTGATGTGTTAGGCATTTGGGACAGTTCTAATACATATCCAAATCACGTTTCAACATATTTTCCATTTTTGGAAGCTCTGAATTCATTAGTCTCCATATAAAGACTTTTAATTTATGATAATTATCCATATTCCAAATTAACTTCCAAAGTCTTGCTTCATATGTTGTTACTCTAACTTGTTGTGGCCATATTTCCTTCAGTATAAGATGATAAGCTTTCTTTACTGAATATGACCCATGGGTATTAGATTTCCAAATTAGTTTATTTGGCTCCAGAGAAAGCTTATCCGTGTAAATTGAAGCTATACCTGTATGATATGTTACAGGAAAATAAGTGTTAGGAGTGGCAATCTCCACTGATTCTAATGTGTAAGATCTACCACCTTTACCAGTATGTAGTCCCATTATAGAAGATTCTGATAATGGATTTTGGTAATTGGGTATCTATTGATCCGTAATTTTTTTTTCTTTCTCCATTTGTAATCTACCATGCAAGATTGCCTTTAACCACTCCTTTAGCCCAATGTATTGATCTCCAACCCCATGTATCTATACTTTTTGAATTCATTGTAAGGAAATCCCTATTTTTAATATACTTTTCCTTATAAAGTCTCCCAAGTAATGAGTTTCTATTTGAAACGATAGACCATGCATGCTTTCCAAGTAGAGCTTTATTTATGGCCTCCATAGATCTTAAACACAGACTTCTGTCATCTTTTGATCTATATATCTTCTTCCGAGCTTTCCAATTTATTTTCTTCTTTCCCGGTTCTCCTCCCTAGATAAACTGTGATATCATTTTTATCTAACTTGTTGTAGCTATTGTTTTTGGAATTATAAACATTCCCAACGGATAAATAGCTACTGAAGCTAATACATGTTTAGCTAAGGCAATTCTCCCTGGCAGTGATAATAATCTAGTTTTCCAGGATGAAAATCTTTGATTAAATCTTCTAATAAGGTAACTAAATATTTGAAACTTAATTTGGTGCTTGAAAGCTAATATCCATTCCTAAATATTTACCACCTAAGCCCACATCCATGTATATTTAGAGTGTATCTTTAATACTGCATTAACCCTTCTGGTGTGTTGGGACCAAACATCATCGGACATTTCTCAAAGTTTAGCCTCTGTCATGAGTATCTTGCAAATAGATCAATCGTCTTTGCAATCTCATCCACAGACTAATAACTACATTCTGGAAAAAAAAATTATGCAATCATCTGCATACATTAGATGGCTAATTCTTGGCCCTCTCTGGGAAATTTTCAAACCAAGCTTTTGATTTGATAATATTTTTTTTTCCAACCAACAATACATAAACTGTTGACATAAGATGAAGAGATGTGGTGATAACGGACATCCTTGCATCCTTGCCTAAGGCCTTTGTCTGGTGTAAAGAAAGTAGATTTATCTCCATTTAGTAGGACTTGATATGTTATAGTTGAAACAAAGGACATTAATAGCTCAATATATTTCTCTGGAAATCCCATTCTCCTAAGAACCTTACGTAAGAAACGCCAAGAGATTCTATCACAAGCTTTGCTCATATCAAGCTTAATGGCCATGTAACATTTTGATCCCATCTTCTTTTTCTTCTTTATAATATCTATAACCTCCTTAGCTAATAGCACGTTTTCTTATACACATCTTCCCAGGACAAAACCATTTTGTGCTTCAAGAATTTAACCATCCATATAATTCTTCATCATGTTGGCTAGTATTTTGGAAACCACTTTGTATTTGACATTACATAATGATATTGGAAAATAATCTACTGCATTTGAGGGAATTTTTTTTGTAGAATCAGAAATATTTCAAAGGGATTGACCCTTTATTCAACACACTCAGTATGGTCTATATGAACTCCTATCCTATTATATTCCAATATCTATCATAAAATCCCCGAGGAGTACGTTCTCTCCAGGAGATTTCCATAATTTCATATTTTTGATAGCCTGCCAAACCTCCTAATCCGTGAAACTCTCTGATAGCTTTGCCACCTAATGTTGAGATAGGCATCTGTTATTGCTTTGCATATAGTTTTCAATTCAAAGTTCCTCAAAATGTTCAGGTGGGTATGATTCTGGTACTGTGAAGATAGCTTTCACAGGATCAATGACATTGTTGAAAACTTGAGACCTTTCTGATAGCCATTGAAAAGTATCATTATATAATCCTTGGACTGTATTAATCTTCCTTCTCTTAGTAGCCCATTTATGATAGAATGAGGTAATCTTTTCTCCAAATTTGATCCACGATAGCCTCGATCTTTGTTGCCAGTAATCCGACTGTTTTTTATGTAAATCTTTCAGTTTTAATATAACTTTTTGTATCTCATCCTTGTTCCTGATCATAACTCAATATTCGCGCAATATATTCAACTGATTAAATCATTTTAGACTTCACCTTTCCATTTGTTTCAACATGGAAAGTATTCTTACGTATGGAGTCTTGTGCAAATGTAATTCCTTCTCTAGATAATAATTCTGATTACAATCAAATCTCTTGGAGATAAGAATTACCTAATCTAATCCCTTTAAATAAGGAATTCGAATAACTAGAATATCTCATCCATATCCTAACCATAACTGAATATTCCAATTTCATAATATTAATCAAATCCCACATATATAGGAATTGATATATTCTCCAACTCAAATACAACTTGGAGGAGATGTATACTTCTCAGATTCAGTCTTCAACCTTTTTTTATTTTACCTAAATTCCTTCTTTGATATTGAAACTCAATAATACCATATTTTCATAATTACCAAAAATTTCCAATTAACCAAATATGGACTTTACAAAAATATTATCTAATCTTCTACTACCTTTATTCTAACATACCCCTCAAGCGAAGCGTTGGATGCTCGCTGATGCACAGCTTGGACATGAAGAACTCGAACAGCGGATAAGAGAATCCCTTGGTGAAGTTGTCTGCAATCTGAAGAGAAGTTGGAACATGGACAACGCACAGCTTGGCAGATGTCACCAACTCACGAACAAAATGGTAATCAATGTCTATATGCTTCACCCGCTTGTGAACCACCAGATTCTGAGCCAAGAAAATAGCACAGATGTTGTCGCATAATAGCAAAGGAGAACTAGAAAGCAGAACCTGAAGATCATAAAGAAAATAAGTGAGTCAAACCACATCTGAAGCAGTGTTAGCAAGAGTACGATACTCAGACTCGGTACTTGAGTGAGAGACACTAGGTTGTTTCTTGGCACTCCAAGAAACCAGATTCCCACTTAAATAAACCGCATAACCATAAGTAGACCGATGAGTCTCCAGACTGTGGGCCCAGACAGCATCAGAATATCCTGACACATCTGGAGCACTAGCAAAAGGAAAAACCAGACCAAAATGAAGAATGCCATGAACATAACATAAAATCCATGTAACTGTAACAAAATGGTCATATTTAGGATGTTGAAGATACTAATTCACTGTGTTAACTGAGAAAGCCAGATCCGGATGAGTGATGGCAAGTTACCGAAGTGCCTCAACAAGAGAGAAATAAAGGGTAGGATCCCAGAATGGTGGACTAGTCAAACTGGCAGATGAGAACCGTCAACGAATGGCATAGAAACTGGTGCAGCATCAGTTATACTAGCCCGAGTAAGAATATCCCGAGCATACTTTTCTTGGCTAAGAAGTAACCCTAAGGAGGTAGCCAAAACTTTAAGACCAAGAAAGTAATGGAGAGCACCAAGATCCTTGATCGTAAACTCTTTGTGTGTCTGAGAAATGAACTGACGAAGTAGAGTTAAGTCGTTCCCTGTAAGAATAATGCCATCCACATACACAAGGAGATACAGTAACAATGAACCTCTCGACAAAATAAATAAGGAAGTATCAGCATAGCTGCACTTAAAACCAAAATGTGTAAGATAGCTGCTAAACCACTGGAACCAAGCTTAAGGAGCCTATTTAAGACCATCAATAGCCTTCTGCAAGTGACAAACAAAATCAAGATGAGAAGAATCCTACTAACTAATGGCCTGCTTCATATAGACTGGAATGTCGAAAATACCATTAAGAAAGGCGTTCTTGACATCCAACCGATGAATTGGCTAAGAAGACGTGGTGGAAATCGCAAGAACTATCCGAACAGTGGAGGCTTTAACCATGGGACTGAAAGTATGGTCAAAGTCAAAACCTAAAATCTGCAAAAAAAATCATGTGCCATAAGTCTGGCTTTGTGGAATTCAATAGTACCATCTGGTCAATACTTGAGCCGATAGACCCATTTGGAGCCAACGATGTTGGAATTCAAAGGCTGAGGCACCAAGTCCCAAGTGTGCTGACTACGAAGAGCAGTCATGTAATCATCCATAGCTGAAACCCAGGCTGCATCCTAAAGGGCAGAGCGATAATCAGTGGGCTCTATCTGAGAAAGAAGTGCAGCAGTAAGACCATGCGCAATAGTATCCGAATAATCTCATCGCTGAATGGCATCAGTGGCTGATTGAGTGGCCATCTGATGAATACGAGGCAGTGGCAGCAAGGCTGGAGGAGTGGGACCATGGGATGATGCCGGAGAAGACCCAGTTAAGCTGGCCAAGTGGTGGCCGATAGATGAGGTCGGAGAAGGGGCTGCCAAGACTGGCTGGGGCATCATGACCGACGGTTGATAAGGTAGGACCAGCTGCTGAGAAGCCGGTTCTGGGTCCATTGTGCAAATGGTGCATGGCGTCAAGGGAGACGATGCCGGAATGGGCACAGGGGCCACAGAGTCGCTATCAGGATCAATAAAAGTAGAGATATCAAGAGCGGTTGCTAGAGATCCCGAGGTCGAAGAAGTAGCAAATAGAAAGTGTGTTTCATCAAATTGAGCATGGCGAGTGATGTAGACTCTACCTGTAGATGAATCAAAACACTGAAAACCTTTATACTGTGAACTGTAGCCAATGAAGACACAAGAAATGTTGCAGGAAGATAACTTATGATCTGCATATGGTCAAACAAATGGAAAGACCCGGCACCCGAAAGAATGAAAATTCAAGTAAATAGGGTAACGACCATATAGAAGCCCATAAGGAGAAGAACCATGCAGTACAAGAGTAGGTAATTGGTTGATCATGTATGCAACTGCGGCAAATGCATCATCCCAGTAAGAAATAGACAGATGTGAATGAAGGAGCATAGTAAGACCCATCTCGACGACATGCCTATGTTTGCGCTCTGCACGGCCAAGTCTCCCTTTTGGGTTTCCGACTTGTCCGGGTTTTGTATTTTTTTTAAATGCTCTTAGAAGAGATATTAGCTACATAGAAATAACTAAAAATCTTAAGTTTTATCTAATCCCCTCCCTCACACTTAAATCTTGCATTGTCCTCAATGCATATTCAAAATCAAAGAATGTATGTCAAGGAAAAGAAATAGGAAAGCACTTATAATGAAAAATTAACACTAAAGTCTACCCTTGATGGCACAATCATGGAATGTAAAGAACAAATACCATCACCCCAATATACGACCCCTAACCTCTAATCAAGGAAGTTCACTTAACCACTATCATGCACCACAAAATTGAGTAAATAATTGAATCACAATGGAGAGTTACCTCTTAGGTCTCGATGTGTGTGTTTGGTGGGTTTTGAGAGTAGGTGGGTTTGGGTGGTACTTTGGTGGTTGTAGGGAAGAAATGGTGATTGTGGTGTAAGGAAGTATGTGAGCTTCATGGGTCATGCACGTCTACAAGTCCCATGAATTTGGGGTTTGGTTTGCCTCCTTGTCCACCATTTTGAGCATCACGAACCATGTTCGTCTACATGGTCCTTGAGTTGGACTCCCCATTTGCACACCTTCCTCCAAGAACCATATGCTTCCTACAAAAAAAACATGCACACCAAGTGTAATAGTGTTCCAAAAACAAAAGGCTACAATTAGGTAAACACACCAAAAATTCTAACCTAATCTAATTTTTCAAAGCTCGGGGTGTCCTCTCGAGAAGTTCCGTATATTTAAGGTCGTTGGAACGACCTTTATGTTATCCATATGGTGCGGGGTTGTACCCCCATCACCTAAGAAAACCAAAAATACAGAGGTGGAGGTAAGAATCTTCCAAGAGGAAGATATAGTAGAGGAGGAGCCAACCTTAGAGGGAATAAGTGGTTTGGAAGCTTAGAATATTCAATTGGCTTCCCTGTGGTTTTCTCTAAGGGTTCCAAAAATATGGGAGTTGGTTCTATAGGTGTAGGTAGGGGTGAAAATAGGTAATATGGAAAATTAAGTATAATCACCATTTCCTCGACTTTTTCACTCTCAACAAACGGATCTGCACCATTATGCATGATTTAACCAATGAATTTGATGTAGTTTTTATTTACTTTTGTTGGTAGTTTGGCAACATTATTTGAGTTTACATGACAAGGGGTTTAGACACACATGCTCAGTTTTCTATTCTAAATCCCACATTTTGTATACTTAATTAGTCATTATTGACATATCGTGTTCACGGGCTCCTTGGTCTTCATTATAAGTACCTCTAGTAGGTCGCCCATGAATGCTATTTGTTACATTACATTCTTCCGAATGCCATTAGCTTTTAACGGTAGAAGATATGGTAGAAGATTTGAAGGCTATTCACATTTAATGGTAGTATATAAAGGCCATGAGCATCAATATGTGGTAGAAGGAGATAAATCCAAGGATGGGTGGCTTTGAAGTTCAAGACGACAAAAGGCAAAAATGGTGAATCGTGGTCCAAGGAGTGTTGCCTTAGTTCGAGAATGATCCAGGAGAAACTATCCTTCAAGAATGGTTCCATTGGATTTGTCTTCTCAAGTACTACAAAATTACCTACTAGAATTCCCAATTTAAACTAACAGTTCACCTGTGGCAAGCAAACAAAGTTCAGTCGATGAAAGACTAGCGGCCCATGGCAGCCCGCACTACACCAAGCATCAGCAGCCCATGAATATTCTCATGGCCCACCCTATATGAAGCAACAGTATCGGTCCATGACAATGGAGCCGGGCGGTGAAGCATAGAAGGGAAGAGTTGAAGAAATTTAGCTAAGTATGGAGCAGGTCCTTGAAAACCTTCACGGACCGTGACGAGAGTTCTGAGCAAACACACTTGGTGCTCGCGGTCTGTGTAGAGAAGGTCGGTCCATGAAAACTTCTGAGTGGAAAGCGTGATGCTGCTCGCGGTCTGTGAAAAGGAGGTCGGTCCGTGAAAACTTCTGAGAAAAAACTGTGGTGCTTCTCGTGGTCCGTGAAAACCTTCACGGACCGTGGCACGGGTCTAGCTTTGTAGACCATGGCGTGACAAAGCTATTAAGGTTCACAGGCCATGCCAGTTCTAGCACCCCGTGCTTGAATGTTCACGGACCATGGCATCCGTACCGGTCCGTGAAAACTTGGAGGCTGACCATTTTGGCCATAAATCTCTCAATATTCATCCTATTTCCCTCTACCATATATCAAAATATTTTTCTTTTTGAGCTATATCTAATGCACTATAATTCAGCTCTAGATAATTCATGGATTTGAGCAGTTAATTCAAGAAAGGTTCAGCGGCTATATGGAAAGGGTGACCAAGGTTTTGCTATGTTTGGCCTATTTTAGGCCTATATTTAGACCCAATCTCCTACTAATATATATATATATGAACCTTATCCTTCTAATAAACCCTAAGTAGAGTAGATCTAGTCATAATGTAGATTAGTTTCTCTTTCTAGTTTAGAGAGAGAAGGAAGAAGAGAGTTCTTCTTCTCCTTCCTTCTTCTGTTTTATCTTTGTACTTTGTTTTTCTTTTCTTCTTATATTGTTATATACATGGCATCTAAATCCATATTTTCCATGGATCTATACTTTTTAAACTAGTTAGTTAAGCTTGGGACATATTTGGCACATGTGTAGCTTTTGATGCTTTATGAGATTTCTTAAATTCCACCTATCTTTGTGTTTATGATATTATTGTGATTGTTCTTGAATGTGACAAATGCATGAACACTACACCACATATGAGCACACACTTTGGGCTATGTTCATGTATGGTGCACTCATTGATGCCCCCTTGGGAATAGGATGTTTGAATGGGTGGAGGGGAACAAGTCTGCGTGAGTGTGTGCATGGGAGATTTGAGGTAACCCTAATCTACATACCATTGCACCAGTCTTAGCTGATTACTTAATCATTTTCTGATAGGTTACGGGTAGGGATAGTTTATAGTAGCAAGTTAGGTCTTATGTTGAAACCCTAGTGTCACAGATAAGGTACCTATGAACCTAACGCCTCGAGCATAGAGGATCACTGGGGATTAGCGCATTCGTTGTTAAAGCCCAGAATGTAATAGCACAGGAGAGAAATAGAACCACAACAATGGTCGGGCCTTTTTATGCTCCCCTAATTACGATGGTGGTGTCAATGGAGGGTTGAGAGTGCACACATCATAACAGGGATGGGGAAGCTATGCCATCGACCACACTATGTGTTGTGAACACACTGATAGGTCTTTTGTATTTCTATATGTGAATGAATTGAGGATTGAAGCACTTGAACTACCATGTTGCTAAATTCGTCTCAAGTGCCTAGTTTGAATAGTTTACTTGTTTGTTTATCCCATGTTTATAGTCGTTAGTTGAAAATACCAAACCCCCCCCCAAGTTTGCATGTTTACATTGCTAGTTGTTCCTTTCACTCGTGCGGATTGACGACCCGTGTAAGGCTGTGTTTTGAATTTTACGTGAATCATAGCATCTCTGTAGACAAACCCATGGCATTCTGCTTACTACCCTTTAGTAGCATTAGTAGTGAGAAACGGGTGCAGAATTATAAATCTTATCTTTGACCATCCCACAGGACTAGTGCCCTGGCTCAGGTTAATTAATTACGCTGCTGCAATTGTGTTAACGACCCTGGGTCGAGGTGGGTCAAATTGTGGCACCATTTTTGGGGATGCTTTTCAGAGTAGTTAGTAGTGTCTTTTATTGCCTTTCTTGTTTTTGTTTTCCAGAGTAGGTATTTCTTGAGTTCTTGGTGCAAATCAAGGACTTTTGTACTATGATTCCTAACTTTGTGTGTTTTCTTTTTTGGTACTTAATAGAAAAGAAAAATAAATGTGGGAAAGCACTCAACAGAGGGCACTTGTAGGGTGTGTCATTGTGATCATCCTATAGAGTTTTTCCCAAGGTTGAGTGACTATAGGAGAAGAATGGCTCAAAGAGTGAGATTTTGTAGGATATGTCATTGTGACCACCCTGCGGAGTCTTGCTCTTGGGTGAGCGAAAATGAGAGAGAGGTAGGAGTTGTTGGTTCCCAAGGCCGATGGGATCAAGATTGTTACCCATACCACGATGCTCCAAATTCAAGGTTTAGTGGTACTCGAATTCGTGGTATGCAAATGCATCTAGAAACCAACACTTTGGGTTAGATAGTTGAATTTCACCAACTTACCCAATGCCCCAAAAATCAATCCCTATAATTGGTTCCCAAATCGATTTGTGTGGAAATTTTGCAAGCTATAGCTAATGTGTCCAAGAGTAGTGATTTACTCCAATCACAAGTGCTTAGCGAGATTAGCGATTTGGGAACTCAACTATTCTCAAGCATTGAGAAAGTTGAAGGGCAAGTGCTTAATTTAATGAATAGTGTGAACTAACTTGAAACCCAATATTCTGAAAATGAACCATCCCTAGTTCAATGTGAATTTTTTATAGATGAATCTAAAGGGGATGTGGAAAGGTTTGTTGAGAGTGAAGAAGTCGAGGAAGGAGTGATTATACTTACTTTTTCATATTACTTATTTTCACCCCTACCTCCACCTATAGAACCTACTTCCACATTTTTGGAAGCCTTAATGAAAACCATACGGAAGAAAATTGAATATGCTAAGCTTCCAAACCACTTATTCCCTCTAAGGCTGACTCCCCCTCTACTATATCTTTCTCTTGGAAGATTCTTACCCCCTCCCCACCCCACCTTTCCATTTTGGTTGTCCATGGTGATGTGGTACTAACCCACACCATATAGATAACATTAGGTTCGTGCCAACAACCTTTAAAATATGGAGCTTCTCCGGAGGCAACCTGAGCTTCGAAACAATTAGATTAGTTTGCTATTTTTGGTGTGTTTTCCTATTTTTAGCTTTGTTTTTGTTTTTGGGACACTATTACACTTGGTGTGCATGTTTATTTTGTAGGAAGCATATGGTTCTTGAAGGTGAGCAAACGGGGATTCCAACTCATGGACCATGTAGGCGTACATGGTTTGTGAAGCTCAAAATGGTGGACAAGAAGGAGAACCAAACCCCAAGTTCATGGGGCATGTAGATGTGAATGACCCATGGAGCTCACATACTTTCCTATACCAGCCAATCATCATTTCTTCCCTACCACCACCCAACCACCATCAAATACCACCCAAAACCCACCTACTCTCAAATCCCTTGAGACACACACATCGAGACCTAAGAGATAACTCTCCATTGGTATTCAATTCTACATTTGATTTGTTGTGCACAATAGTGGTTGGATTTATATTTCATGTTTAGAGGTTATGGGTAGTATACTGGGGTGATGGTAGTTTGTTCTTTACATTCCATGATTGTGCCATCAAGGGTAGTTTTTAGTGTTCATTTTTCATTATAAGTGCTTTCCTATTTCTTTCCCTTGACATGTGTTCTTTCATATTGTATATGTATTGAGGATAATGCAAGCATTAAGTGTGGGGAGTCTAGGGGATTAGATAGCACTTATAATTTTTAGTTGTTTTTATGTAGCTAACAGCTCTTCCAAGAGCACTTATAAACTTTTGAAAAATGAAAAAAAAATTTAAAACTTGGACAAGTCAAAAAACCGAAAGGGAAAGGTCAAAAGGCCTAGGTAAAAGTGAGAGGCTTAGCCCGGCTAGACTTATGAGTCCAGGCAAAAATGAGAGGCCGTGTGAAAAAAGGTGAGAGGTGAGCATGTTTTCGCTAGGTGAAAACCCGAAAGGGCGCCTAGGAAAAATGAGAGAAATTGAGAGGAAAAAAAAGAAACAATAAACAAGAAACTAGGTTGACGATACATTGGACTCCTTGTTTGCAACTAGGTCAAGAATCTGGATTATCCCTATGTTGCAAGCAAGTCGAAGGCTTTTGGATTTCCTAGGTGGATTTTTTTTACTTGAGGATTGCTCTTTGATTTCTTTTGGGACTTCTTTGGGGAATGTAAGCTTGGCTTTATTCCGATCATTTGTCATTTACCTTTTTCTATACATCTTTACTTACTTTGGGTGATTTGGTTGCCTTAGGAACTTTGGGGAGTGTGAGAGGTGTGAGATTTTCATCTTCTTGGGGGAACTAGGGTAGCTTGGGA
Organism: Rubia yunnanensis; assembly: GCA_037428765.1. Lineage (NCBI taxonomy): Eukaryota > Viridiplantae > Streptophyta > Magnoliopsida > Gentianales > Rubiaceae > Rubia > Rubia yunnanensis. Next base: position 45,566,408 of record CM075065.1, read on the forward strand.
ATAAGTCAGATGCATTGGCTATTTTTGCATGCTTCATGTCACTTGAACCTTTTTCTTTGATTTTATTTACTCGAGGACGAGTAAAGATTTAAGTGTGGGGACTCTAATCTGCACCATTATGCATGCTTTAACCAATACACTTGACGTGTTTTTTATTTACTTTTGGTTGGTGGTTTGGCAACATTAGTTGAGTTTACATGCTAAGAGGTTTAGACAACCATGTTTGGTTATCAGTTCTAAATCCCACATTTTGTATACTTAATTAGTGATTATTGATATATCGTGTTCACGGGCTCCTTGGTCTTCATTATAAGTACCTTTAGTAGGTCACCAGTTAATGCTATTTGTTACATTACATTCTTTCAAAGGCAGTTTGCTTTTAACGATAGAAGATTTGAAGGTAATTCACATTAAATGGTAGTAGATGAAAGTTTAGAGCATCAATGTGTGCTAGAAGGAGATTAAAGCCAAGGATGGGCGGCTTCGAAGTTCAAGACAGCAAAAGGTGAAAATGGTGAATCGTGGTCCGAGAAGTCTTGCCTTAGTCCGAGAATGATCCAGGAAGAATTAGAGTTCAAGGCCTATTCCATTGGATTTTTTTTCTTGATTACTACAAAATTGACTACTAGAACTCCCAATTCGAACTAACGGTTCACCCGTGGCAAGCAAATGAAGTTCAGCTAATAAATAACCTGCAGCCTGTAACAGTCCGCACTACACGAATCATCAGCGACCTATGAAGATGCCCACGGTCCACCTTACATGAAGCAACAGTGCCCGTCCATGACAATGGAGCCGAGCCATGAAGCATAGAAAGGAAGAGTTGATGAAATTTTGCTAAGTATGGAGCCGGTCTGTGATAACCTTCACAGACCGTGAAGAGAGTTATGAATAAACATCCTTGCTGCTTGTGGTCCGTGAAGAGGAGGCCGATCCATGAAAACTTCTGAGTGATAACCGTGGTGCTTCTCGCAGTCCGTGAAAATGAGGTCGGTCAGTGAAAACTTCTAAGCAAAAACCTTGCTGTTGCTCGCGGTCCATGAAAACCTTCACGGGTTGTGGCACAAGACCAACTTCATAGACCGTGGCATGCCATGGTTAAGAATGTTCATGGACTGCGCTAGATCTGGCACCTGTGCTTGAATGTTCACGAACTGTGGCATCCGTGTTGGTCAGTGAAACCTTTGCAGCTGGCCATTTTGGCCATAAATCTCTCAATTTTCATCTGATTTCCCTCTACTATATATCAAAATATTCTTCTTTCCAAGCTCTATCAAAATCACACTAATTAAGCTCTAGATGATTCACTTATTTGAGAAATTTATTCGAGAAAGGTTCAGCTGCTATAGGGAAAATGTGACTAGAGTTTTGCTATGTTTGGCCTATTTTGGGCCTATCTTTAGGCCAAATCTCCTATTACTATATATAGGAGCCCTAGTATTATACTAAATGCTAAGTAGAATAGTTCTATTCATAATGTAGATTAGTTTCTCTTTCTAGTTTAGAGAGAAGGAATATGAGAGTTCTTCTTCTCTTTCCTTCATCTTCTCTTTTATCTTTGTACTTTCTTTTTATTTTCTTAGATCCATGGAATATAATTCCATATTTTCCATGGATCTATACTTTTTAGATTAGTTAGTTAAGCTTGGGACATATTTGGCACATGTGTAGCTTTTGATGCTTTATGAGATTTCTTAAATTCCACCTATTTTGTGTTTATGATATTATTGTGATTGTTATTGATGCATGAACACTACACCACATATGAGCACACACTTTGGGCTACGTTCATAAATGGTGCACTTATTGATGCCCTCTTGGGAAGAGAAACCTGGATGTTTGAATGGGTGGAGGGGAACGAGTGTGCATGAGTGTGTGTATAGGAGATTCGAGGTAACCCTAATCTGCATACCATCGCACCCATCTTAACTAATTACTTAATCATTTTCCGATATGTTATGGGTACTAATAGTTTATAGTAGTAAGCTAGGTGTTGTGTTGAACCCCTAGTATCATAGATAAGGTGCCTATGAACCTAAGACCTGGCGTATAGAGGACCACTAGGGATTAGCGCATTCGTGGTGGAAGCTTGGGACTTAATAGCATGGGGGAGAAACAGAACCACAATAATGTTCGGACCTTATTATGCTTCCCTGATTACGATAGAAGTGTTGATAGAGGGTTGCGAGCGCACCCACCATGACAGGGATGGGGAAGTGTATGCCATCGAACACACAACGTGTTGTGAACACACTAATAGGTCTTTTGTATTTCTATATGTGAATTAATTGAGGATTGAAGCATTAGAACTACCATGTTTCTAAATTAATCCCAAATGCCAAGTTTGAATAGTTTACTTATGCAGTTGTTAGTTGAAAATACCAACCCCTCCCCCAAGATTGCATGTTTACATTACTAGTTGTTCCTTTCACTCGTGCGGATTGACGACCCGTACGAGGCTGTGTTTTGACTTTTACTTGAACCCTAGCATCTCTGTAGACAAACCCCCAGGTTTGTCGCTTACTACCCTTTGGTAACATTAGCAGCGAGAAATGCGTGCAAAATTATAAATCTTATCTTAGACCATCCAACGGGACTAGTGCCTCGACTCGGGTTAACTAATTGTGCTACTGCGATTGTGTTAACGACCTCGAGTCAAGGTGACTCACAAACCATTCCCCATCCCCTTTAGATTCATCTATCAAAATTTCATATCCAACTAGTTGGCTCACCCTTTCTATCAAATCAAGAACTTTCCCTTTAACTTTCTCAATGCTTGAGAATAGTTGAGTTTCCAAATTGCTAATCTCTTCACCACTAAAACCATCAAACATTAAGGCGCCAACCAACCAAAGCACCTTCAAATCTTCTATCAAAGGGCCAATATATGTGTCTATGTCTTTTCCAGGTTGTTTAGGGCTTGAAATCATAATGGGCATCAACACATATTTTCTCTTCATGCACAAGTACAGGGGAAGATTGTAAATGGAAAGCATAACCTGCCACAAACTGTGTTTCGAGGACACATTCCAAAATAGGTTCATACCATCAGTACACAAAGAAAATTTTGAATTCCTAGGTTCGGATGCAAAGTGTGGATACATGTTATCAAATTTCTTCCACTGGTCTGCATCAGCCGGGTGTCGAATTATATCCTCATCTTTACAACCTCTCCTATCAATACACCATGTCAAGTTCTTTGCATCCTTTTCATTCTTAAACAACCTTCGTAGCCTCGGAATAATTGGAAGATACCACATACATTTGGTGGGCACCTGCCTCCTTACCGGCACAACATGCTCTCCACCGATAGCCACATTTCTCTTCTTCTTATAACGCGACACATTACATACTAGACAAACAATCTTATCCTTAAGGTCACCCCTATATAGGACACAATCGTTCGGAAAAGCATGTATCTTTTCATACTCCAATCCCATCGGATACAAAATTCTCTTAGCTTCATAAAGGTTATCAGGAACCCCGTTACTGGGTGGAAGCTTTTCATTCAAAAACTTTAGAAATTTATTCATGCTAGTATCACTCCATTACCCTACACATTTCAAATTAAACAAATCCATCAAACACGACATGACCGTGTCTTTCTTCTTGCAACCGGGATACAATGGTGTATTTTTCTCACCAAGGAAGTTAACCAAAACCCCGGGCCTCCCTCTAAACTCATTAGCAACCTCCTCACACATGTCATCCAACTTAGCATCCCCAAAACACTCACCCTCACTACCGATGCAAGTGTAAGCAAAATTTTTGAAATTGTACACCAGTGAACCAACATCGGTGCAAAATTAGGTGAAATGTACACTGGTTGACAGGATACCGGTGCGTATGTAATTATTTGCACCGGTACTGATGTTAACATGATAAATACCAGTGCAATTGGTTACATACGCAATGGTATACATGTGCTCATGAATTATACCAGTGTGTATGTACCTATTTTCCAGTAGTGTATCAAATAAAATTTATATTATTTGGATATTACGGCTTTTCAAAATAAAATATAAAGACAAAGATAAATTAATAAGAGTATATCTCTTGAAAGACGGTATTTCCATAAGTCACGGAAAGACAAAGGTTTAAACTGTAAATTAGAAGAGATGAAGATAAAAATTTTGGGTTGAATTATATCGGGTCGTAAATTTATAACTCCTACACATTGAATGATAAATTTTTAATATTGCAACTTAAATCTTTTAATTTTTCATTATTCTAATTAAATCTCGTCTTTCCATAAGCTTATGGAAAGACGTTCTTTCCCAAGACTTTACCAATTAATAATACAACTTAATTACCATTAAATAAAATAACAAAAATACTACAAGTTGAATTCTTATAAGTTGAAAGATACTTTAAGCATAATCAAAATAAATAAATATATATAATTGCTAATAATAAATTTTTTTGGGGCCCTGTTCAAAATAACCGATTGCACATGTGTAAGAGCTAGCCCTGATCTGCAAGTTTGTTCCTTATGTATACTACTGCAATATTTTGTTTTAAAAGTTGATGTTGAAAATGTTAGTGCTAATAAGTTAAAAGAAGCGGCGGAAGAGAGAAGAGGAAAGAAAGAGAGTTTTCAGATTTTTATTTTTTAAGTTAAGTGTAAAATTGTTTTTCATCCAAATTTGGATAAATAAATGTTGACTAAAAATTCAGCCAAATCAAGGGTTAGATTGACACTTTCTGAGATTGTAGGGTTATATTGATACTTTCTGTTAAAAGGTAGGGTTATTTTAACACTTTACTCTATAGTTTAATTTATCAAATAAAAATATATTAAATAAATATTATGTTGTCTCGATAAGTTTGGCGAGTTTAACAAACAGTATTAGTTGAGCTCGAGCTCGAATACTATTCGAGTTCACTCAAATTTGAATTCGAGTCAAGTTTTAACCGAGATGTTTATGAGCTTTCGCAAATAGTTCGGTTTGACCACTAGTCATGGGACAAGAAGAGCATATAATCGTCCTGACTGCATTGAGTGGCTACACCATGGCCAAAGATTTTCATGGAGGTCAAGCGAGTGATGTACCTCATCGTAGGGTGGAGGATATCCAAACTCTTACTCTTCTTGTACCTTGTCTTGTTGGTGATCCCATACTAAAAGATATTCATGTGAAACCCATCAACCTTAATCTCAGAGCCTTGCACCTCATCATAGTATTTCATGTGAAATGTCCAGAAATATCCATGTACATCAAAAGTCTATTGTTGATCACATATGTGGAAAGTGATATACATGTTCATATCATCATATGTTTCTCACTGAACTCTAGAGTGGAACTAGAGTGGAACTTCAACGTCCAAAGGCAATCACTGCTCGCCCTCAGCAGCCCACACCAGCCCACACCACAGCCATCATGTGAGAGGTAAGTCACGGTAGCCCAGCACCAGGACCATTGGGCCTGCCCGTACTCGGTGCCCACCAGGAGGCCCAGTCCGCCACATGGCCCGAGAGCCATGCTTATAAACTAGGTCACTCCCACACGGTAACTGCCGAGCCTTAAATCGAGGATGCCTCCAAGAGAACCCAACTCCCAACCACTGGGATACACCCGCGGGTGTTGGAACTTCAATGTCCATTGCTTGTAAGTGGGGGCATTTTTCCTCAAAAAACCAGCTAACCCTACCATCTCCACTAGACACCTCACTGCTCATAGAGTCTTATCATGCGCAAGGTGGGGTTGTCTACAAACTTGGTCTTAAGTATACGCTTACACGGCCTATCGAGGTTAGCCTGCCTCATAGCATCCCCCACCAATGTTCTGCAACCCTATGTACGAGACAATAGAAGAAGAAGTGGCGACATTCCTCTTGGGGGCATGATCAACAGACAACACAACAACACAAAAAAGTAACAATCCGCAAAAAAATCAATATCAATACCATCAACACTCAACAAGACGAACTACCTCAATCCAAAAACAAGAGTTGCTAGAAATATGTCCTAAGCCTAATAAATCAATCCTAAACCATCCACACACCAATATCCAATCACAACCAACATAAAAAAAAATCTATAAGCTACTAGCACAGTATCTACTATGGCCAAAATAGTAAATTTTGTACAAAATTTCTCCCAGGTAAAATTTAAGAACTCAAATACCCATAACAAAGCATGGGTAATCTGGAGAAATGAGGCTTGAAGCTATTCCAATCTGTAATTTGATCGAATCGCGGAAGATATACTCCAATTGCCGAAAATTTTAAAGAAACCCAAAAGGTTAGGGTTCTTGAGCTTTTTGTTCTATTCGAACCTCCTCAAACATGCACAAAAACATGTAAACCTGTTCTAAACACCAAAATCAACAAAACAAATTTTAAAAAACACCAAAAGAAATTGAACATTAACCAACACGATAGGATATATGAAATTATATATTTATTATCGTCATCGAGTATTATATTTTGTAACAATCAAGCTTAATTAAACACTTCCATTGATGTCTGGAATCACCATATGTGATTACACCCATCCTTAACTCCTCATGCCATGGTCGCCACACTTTTTCTCGACTTAAATGTTACCTTTGTAGCCAGGTAGCATACTTTCCCATCTTGCCTATTGTTAGGTGCTTTCGGGAGTCCCTTGAAATCCTTCTCCCACAGCAAGTTAGTACTCAACATAGTTTCACATGTAACATCATTCATTGAAGTAGTACCAACAACTTTCTTAGGATCATTTCTAACTTCTTTATCAATAATTATAATACCATTACAAGAAGTGTTTGAGTTAGGAGGATCCCTAGATTTGTAAAATTTGTACCTCACTTTCTCCCGTCAAAATCTAGACTTTATGTTTCTTTATGAATATCAATTTTTGTTCTCACTGTTTTCAAAAGCGGTCTCCCTAGTAGAATAGGGGCACATCACCATCATGCGACATATGAAGAACATAGAAAATTGGTGAAAAACACAAGTTTATTGACCTTAACCAATACATCCTTTACTACCCCTTAGGACTAGCTTGTGAGTGATTGGCTAACTGGATTATAACCCTAGTGTCATGCAATATTCCTAAGTTGAGAGTTTTAAAAAGCTATTAAGGGATCACAATTATGGAGGCTCATAAATTTATCATTGATTTCTCAACTAAGGCTCCACCGAAAGTGATTGGAATAGAGAACATGTCGGGGTCACTACATTCTTGAGACAACTATTTTTGGGCCAACACTTGTCCTCTAACCTTAACTCTTTCTACTTTCCTTAAAGTCTTAGAACATTTACTATTGCCACTCCTTTCAACAACTTGTCATATCAGGGAATTTGTGCAGTTCCATCTAAGAGAGAAATGTTTACCTCACAATTCCGGAACACTTCAAGGAGATCACCACTATCGGTCTTCTTAATATTATGAGAAAAAAGCATATATAACCCTACATAATTCACATAAGTTCAAATATAACATTTTGATAATTGAAGGTGCAAATATAACCATAGGTAGTTAGTGTATGTGAAACTTTACCCTTTCTGGAAGATTTAGACCGAAATTGAGTGAAATTTTGATTTTACCCCTCTACAAAGAAAACCAAAAAAATAAATGATTTTATTATTTTGACCCCAAAACTCCCTAACCCTAATTGCTTCTTCATATCTTCGTTCTCCTTCTTCTTTTCTTGTCATTTTCTTTCTCTTTTTCTCCCATCACATAACTCTGCTCATTTCCACCCCTCACTGCCGTTATTTCTTCTTTTTTCCCTAACTCTAATTTCTTTCTCTGGTGTTGTTGTCTTTGAGGTGAATCTCAAAGGAAAGGACGGGTAGTGGCAATGAAGATCGAGCGGCGGCAGAGCAGCTTGGCGAGTGGCGGTAGGGGTTCGAGGCAATGGGGTTTGGCTTGTTTTAGTGGTGGTTAGGCTAGGGTTAGGGTTGTGGTAGTGAGGCTGGGTGGCCGTGAAGGAGTTTGGGTTAGGGTTGTGTGGCCAGGGATGGGTGGCCGCGCTGGAGGAGGGTGGGCATCCGTGGAGGTAGAGGGAAGTGCTTGAAGGTTGGGCATTGGCGAGGGTGAAGGGCAATGCTTGAAGGCAAGGGTGGGCAGTGGCAATGGAGATTGAGCGACAGCGGAGTAAGGTGGAAGTGGCGGTAGGTCTTCGAGGTGATGAGGTTTGGCTAGATTTTTCAATGGTTGGGATAAGTTTGGGACTACGGTGGCGAGGCTAGGATGCCCGTGGTGGGGTTGGGTGGCCGCAACGACAGAGGCTGGGCATCGGCAGGGCTGGCTGGAGGTGGTGATGGTGGGGCTGGTTGGAAGGTGGTGAGGTGGTGGTGACCAGGTTAGAAGGTAGTGGTGGACTGGTAGGGGATGACTGGTGGTGGGCCTGGGTGGCAGGGTGGGCCAGAACAGAGCAGGTGTACTGATGGTGGACCAATGGTGGGGTGGCGGGTATCAGGTGGTGGTGGCAGGGCCGGAGTGGTGGTGCCAAAGTGGTGGCATTTAAGGTAGGAGAACAGTGGCAGGTAAAAGGGAAATTTTGTCTTTCAAATATTTGCATTCGGCTAAAAGAGCATTTTGGTTATTTTTGGTCGGTTAATTGCCTGAAATAGCTAGTCAATGTTGAAATATAAACTTTAGGGTTATATTTGCACTTATGTAAAGTAGTTAGGGTTTTTTTTATTTCAAGTTATCTGAGGGTTATATGTGCACTTACTGAAGTATATGGGATTATATTTGTACATATTCTAAGATTATTTACCCTCAAGGCAACCAAAAATGGAAGGGGGGAGGGGTTACCTTCCCTATCTTTTTCTTGGCGAGTTCCCATGGTGATCCTTCAGGTGTGACTTCTGGTTCCAAAATCTCCACATCATGGTTGATTCGCCTTCAATAATTAATTCTTCCTCGGTCCCTTTGTTGATATCTTTGGCAAGTTTGTTATCCTTTTCTTCCACATGCTTCTCAGGCTCTTGCACATTCTTACTGCTCCTCAAGTAGATGGCACTTCAAATTTGTCTCGGGTTCACCTCCGGTTGAGAGGGAAATTTACCTGATTCTCTATTCTATAAGTGGCTCACCAAGGAAGCCAAATGACCTACTAGTACTTCCAAGTTCTTTATTCTCGAGAAGACCCTCAACCCCAATTCATCTAGATATTTCCTAGTCAACCCACAAATAATTCATTGGTCTTGGTTATGTTTTCCAATACTTGTATCAACTCACCGCAATCTAACCTAGTTATACCCCATTGGGAATTGGAAGTGCCTCCATCACAGGGATATGGTTGTTGAGGCCTCCAGTTGAAGCCTTAACCACTTGGATATTTATGGAGATTTCCATGGTCATACCTCCATTTAAAGTTTGTGTGGTTTCTCCATTTGGGATTTTATGACTTGGAGTAGGTATTGTATTTCTTGTCAAAACCTTGGCCCCTTATGGAACCCGTAAGCTTGTCTTCCTCCGAAAACCTTGTTCCTAGATACCATTGACCTTGAAATCCCACAACATTCACTTCCTTAAGTGCATCCTTTTAGAGCTACAAACACATATCATTAGAGTGGTCCGATGAGAAAATCCCACAATCCTTCACTTGATGCATCCTCCCATTCATAAGCTCATTCAACATAGATGCAAGAGCTTGCACTTGCTTCTCTAATTTTGGAGAGGTGAGATTGACCTCTTCTTTCTTTTTAACCCTAGATTGTGTCCCAACTTTTCTCGTGACATTTTTCATCTCCTTGAATAGGTCTATTGCATCCTTAGGGATCTTGTTGGAGATTAATGATCTGCACCTAAAAGCATGTGATAACCAATGCATTTAGCACACTTATTAGTATTTTTTGGATGGTTGATAGCAGGTTTAGTTGGGTTTACATTACAAGGGGTTTAGATAGCCTTTGTTAGTTTTCTTTTCTAAATCCTTAGTTTGTAGATTTATTTAGACATAATGGATGCTATGTCCTTATGAGCATCTAGATCCTATTTTGTGAGCTTCATTGTAGATATCTCGTAAGCGCTTTGGAGTAGAAGGCCATTAGCTAGAATGGTAGTAGATAGTAAAAGGACATTTGCAAGGATGGTAGTAGACCGAAGGCCACGCGCTTCATCGTGGTAGTAGATTGAATTATGCCAAGAAGAAAGGATTCCAAGCTTAAACAAAGCTGAAGACTGGCACAATCTTGTTATATTGCACACCTGTTCCTAAGTAATGGCATGAGCCACAAAAAATTGCACGGCTTGTGTCGTTCAAATGACTTGTGCAGCTAAGTATGAGCATGGGATATGCCATATTGCATGGCTCGCACACCTTGAAGTTCATGATCTGAAGACCAGCCCACATCATGTGCTTAGAAATTGACTCCTAACCGGTGGGCCGCGAGGAATTGCATGGGTCGCACCATTCAAAAGGTCAAAACAAGCTTCCAGCCAGCGGCCCACGAGGAATCACACAGCCATGCTGCTCACATGCAAGGGAACACACACCCAGCCGGTGGCCCATGCCCTATTTCACAGCCCGTGCCACCGCCAGCTAGGGTTTCCCTTGTCCATTTTGGACCTCTTTAAGGCCCAATTCCTATCTACTATATAGAGGGACCTATGTCTACTAGGGTTTAAGCATAGGCAATTGTAGTTTTCATTCTCCTGGTTTATCCTAAGAGTAGGTAGAGAGAGAAAGGGAGTAACCCTTCTCTATTTTTTTAATCTTCCTAGTTTTACCGAGGGGTATTGAATCCAGTGGATAGATTGGGTTCAATGTTTAGGAGTAGTTCAATAGCTTAGGGATTTAAATTTGTATTCATAATTTGGTAGATATTTTGTGAGATTCTAAATCACCCTATCCTTTTATGTTTATGAATATCATGTTGACTTGTTCTTTACATTCTTTCTAAAATACATGTTATATATTCTTACATTGACATACACCATAGTATATGTTTCATGTGATAGCACTAGGCTTGATTATCCCCTTGGGAGTGTCCGCTAGGGTAATAGGGGGAATGTGAGTCCTAGGGGTACATGGGTGTATGTATATACATCGTGCACCATTCCAATGACCATACACTAACCGATTGAAAAATGTTAGCCCGATAGGTTAGGACATGATAGTTTGTAGAAACTACGGTTGTGTTAAAGCGAACATCGTCATTTCAACCCTAGAGTCATCATGAGATGTCAATCCATTTGCCTCTGTAGGTCTCGAGAGAAAAGTTCATAGTGGAGGCTCGGGATGTAATTCCTTACTGGAAAGAGGAACGCATAACGCTTAGACTGCTTGACGCACTTTACTAATTACGTAGGTGGTGTCGATAGAATAAGATGTGGGCATCTTTGTGTGACAGACAAATGGAAGTTTTGACTATCGGCCACACTATGTAACATACACATTGGGATAGGTTCGTATGCCTTGTATTTGATAGAATTTAGGATCAAAGTATTCTACCGATCATGTAACACAAATATCCCCAAGTGTTAGCTTGATATTTGTTATTCAATTTTATTGCATGTTTTGTAGTTGATAGATAACCCCCCTTCCCCCAAAACCATGTTTTCAACATTAACTATTCTCGACCCACAATTAGATTGATGACCCGACTGCGAATTCTGTGTAGTTAACTTTTAAATTCCTAGCATCTCTGTGGACAACCCTGGACTTGCCACTATCTACCCCTTGGTAGTTTAGTAGTGAATATGGGAGAAACATTACAAATCTTTATCTTTGTGAAGCGCTCTGTGGGTTAATGCTCCTATAGGTTAACGAACCCTCGGACTGTGGATCAATTAACCCGTTGCAAGATGTGTTTACCATCCACATATCCTCATCGATTAACCCCTCAAAGACGTAGTATACCAAAACTCCATCCTTGAATGGGTGGTAGAAGCAGCTCACCAACAACCGATTGAAGCCTTCCCAATGTTCATAAAGAGGATCATTGGGGCATTGGGACATATTACTCAACTGCATTTTAAGCTCTCCTGACTTGGATGCCAAAAAGAATTTTTGTAGGAACTTGATCTTCATATCCGTCAATGTCGTAATGCACCCGAGCAAGAGATAGTACAACTGATCTTTAGCCACATTCTTAAATGGAAAAGGAAAGGCCCAGAGATTGTGGTCACTGCACATTATGACTTGTTTTGGTGGTATCTCAAATTTTAAGTGCCATGACTCCAAATGGATTTTATATTCTGGCGCTACAAAATACATAGCATCGTCCCCCACTGATGTTGATCATGTGACACCTTATAGTGGTTATGCATGTATCTATGTTGGTAATGGTTCTCAAGTTCATATTGCTCATGTTGGTGATTCTCATATTTCTAAGTCTTTGCTTGTTTATGATGTATTTATTGTGCCTGATACCACCAAAAATTTTCTTTTGATTAGCAAGTTAACTCAGGATTTAAATGTTGTTACCTGTTTTGATGATCACTCATTTTTTTATTTTCCATAAAATCTCTAGGAGACCTTGGTTCACGGAAAAATGAAAATGGACTTTATATTTTACACTATGGTGCATCTGCTTTGTTGTCTACTATTGAATCAAATAAGTCGCGTGCGTCTTTTGAAACCAGGCATGCTAGACTTGGTCATGTTCTGCATTATGTTATTTCTAGTTTGTGAGCTTTTGGATCTTTATCTGACTCATTGGTGTTTCCTAAACCTACCCTTTGTCATGTGTGTGAAAAGGTTAAAGGGAGGCGTTATCTTTTTATAAAAATGATAAACGTGTTGTTAGGGTGCTTGATCTAGTTCATTGTGACTTTTGGGGACCCTCTCCTATTTTATCTGCTGATGGTTTCTCCTACTATGCTATTTTCTTCTATAATCATTCTTGACTCTTGTGGTTTTACCCATTGCACCGCAAATATGATTTTGGTATATTTATCGCCAGTTTGGGTTTTGTGAAGAACCAGTTCTCTTCAACCATTAAGGTGTTTCAAAGTGATGGGAGATTGAGTTCATAAATGGTTGCTTATGCTCTCAATTTCAGACAAAGGGCATTCACCGTCAGATTTCTTGCTCGTATACTCCTGAGCAGAATGGTCAGGCTGAGCGCAAGTACCACCACATTTTTTAGATGGGCTTGTCTATGTTATACCACTCTCATGTCCCTCTCTCCCACTAGCCCCATGCCTTTGCTACAACTGCTTATACCATAAATCGGCTGCCCACTCCTATTCTCGGCAGACGATTACCATATGAAGTTATTAATGGTCGGGTTCCCAAATACATAAACTTCCATGTATTTGGTTGTCGTGTGTACCCTTATCTTCATCCATATGCAGCTCACAAACTTGCTCCTTGCAGTTTTCCATGTATCTTTCTTGGGTACAACCCCAAGTACAAGGGATGTCAATTTTTGGAACCTACGTCTGAAAAGATATATGTCACCAAACATGCTCAGTTTGACGATACTTCCTTGCCTTGTGCTGATGGTTCTACTTCACTATCTTCGTTCTCACTTGATGTCTCTACTTTTTTGGATCTCACTGATGCATCAGCTGATATTCCTGCTTCTTCTACGCTGGCATCTCCTCCTGCTCAACTTGTCACTTTAGTTGCCAGCCCTCCTAGCTCATCGATGATGTCATCCTCACCAACTACGACACCTTATTCTGCCTACTTTGCCAATTCAGACCATTCTGTGGTCACTCTAATGCATCCTACTCCACTTATCTAGCCATCGACCAGCTCACCCAATTTGCCGGCCAGCTCACCTGATTCAATGTTTAGAACCTACGTCCAAAAAGATATATGTCACCAAACATGATTGGTTTGATGACACTTTCTTCCCTTATACCGATGGTTCTACTTCAGTATCTTTGTTCTCTCTTGATGTCTCTACTTTTTTGGATCTCATTGATGCATCAGCTGAAATTCCTGCTTCTTCCACGCTGGCATCTCCTCCTGCTCGACTTGTCACTTTGGTTGCCAGCCCTCCTAGCACATCGATGCGATCGTACTCACCGACTACAACACCCTTTTCTGCATGCTCTACCAAATTAAACCATCCAATGGTCACTCTGATGCATCCTGCTCCACTTATCTCGCTATCCAATAGCTCACCCGAATCACCGGCCACCTCATCATCGGCCCCGACTGCTCCTCTGGTTTCTTCACATCGGCCTTGTCCTCATTGGATGGATACTCAGTCCACGACTGGTGTTATTCAGTGCAAAGTTTATTCTGACATTGTTGCTCGTGGTCTTCTTGTTGCTTTTCTTTCCCAGATAGAAACTACAGATTATTGCTTGGCCCTTCAGGATCCAGCTTTGGTTTTAGCTATGGATGATGAGATAGAAGCTCTTCATGAACAACACACATGGAATTTGGTTCCACAACCATCAGATCTCAACATTGTTGGCTCCAAGTGGATATATCGACTGAAGTATCATCCCGAAGGCACAGTTGATTGCTATAAGGATCATCCTCGGGTGGAAGTTTTTCTCATATTCTTGTTTTTTACTTTAACCACACCTTCAGCCATGTGGTCAAAGCCTTCACCGTGCAGGCAGTTCTTGTTATTGCCACTATGCCCTCCTGGCCTCTTCATCAGATGGATGTCAAGAATGCCTTTCTCAACGGTGTGCTCGATTCTCCAGTTTATATAGTGCAACCAATCGGCTACAAGGATCCGCTTTACCCATATTATGTATGACGCTTGCGGAAGGCCATTTATGGTCTCAAGCAAGCCCCTTCAGCATGGTTTTAGCACTTCAGCACCTACTTGGTTCAATTTAGTCTTCAGTGTAGCTCGGTTGACACCTCTCTATTTGTTCTCTCTCGAAGATTATCGTTGTTGTACTTGTTGGTTTATGTCGATGACATCATTCTTACAGGTAACTATTTGACTCTTCTTCGACAGTCGTTGATCGCACGCACCGGGAGTTTTCCACTAAGAACTTAGGTGTTTTTCATTACTTTCTTACCTTGGAAGTTTAACCCACTCCCTCGGGTCTACTTCTTGGCCAGGCCAAGTACGCCAGGGATATTCTTACTCATGTCAGGATGTCTGATGCGGCTCCAGTTTCCACTCCATCTGTGCCCAGTTCTCAGCTCCACAGTAGCACCAGTCCTCCATTCTAGAATCTGGCACTCTATCGTTCTCTGGTCGGGGCTCTCCAATATCTAACTATTACACGTTCGATTTGGATTTTGCGGTCAACATGGTTAGCAGTATCTTCAGGACCCTAGAGATGATCATTTTACTATAGTTACTCAGATTTTCTGATATGTTCAAGCCACTTTGCACTTTGGTCTCTCTTTTTGCTCTGCCAGCTCTCTTGAGGTGTTGGGTTATTCGGATGCTGATTGGCCTGCTATCTTAAGACCCGATATTTCACTTATGGTTATGGTGTCTTTTTTGGCAGAAACCTTGTTTCCTGGAGTGCCAAAAAATAGCCCATTATTTCTCATTCTAGCACCAAGTCTGAGTATCGTGCTCTCACCAACATGACTTTCGAGGTTATCTGGCTGACTCGCCTTTTGCGAGATCTTCGTGTTCCACTTTTTTGGTTCTTCACTTCTATTATGCGATAGTAGTTGTGCATTTTTCTTGGCTCAGAATACACTGGCTAACAAATAGGTGAAGTACATCGACATTGACTATCATTTGTTTTGGAGTTAGTTGTGTCTGGCGAGTTGCGCGTTGCTCATGTTCCCACTACGCTCCAGATTGCAAACACCTTCACCAATGGTCTCTCTGGTGTATTCTTCTATTTATTCTCATGAACATATAACAAACCTTTAGGGGAAATTCATTCTTTCGAATCTCGAGTCCAAACCCTAGAAACTCACTAAAACAACACGGAATCAAAATCAAACACGTAAAACAAAATTCTAGTTTAAAAATAACACTGACATGAACACGAGAAAGGCGCTATTAGGCCTTTTTAGCTTATTCGGATCCTTACCCTTCTCCTTCTTTCGGCTTCTTCTTCTTCACAACAAGGTTGTCGACATCGCAAACAACGAACACATAATAAGAAAACATGCCAAATCCATCGCAACTGTAACGAAACACCTACAAAAAATCAACCGGAGTTTAAGCACGGATGAATGTAAAGCAACACAAAAACAAAAGGACAACAAAATGCCACTTGTTAAAGATCCTGGATTCCGCCTAAGCTTGTCCTCTCGCCATCGCAAATGCTTCTGAAAAGAAAATTAAAAATAGTTTTATAAACAAGTAATAATATGTAACTATATTATGATTTGATATGATTTTTTTCATTGATGATGGATTTGATAAAATTTCACAATCTAAATTGTGTTTACTACCTAACAGTTAGATGAGATCATTTTATAATTGACGAAAGTTTAGTTTGGGATGCACTTTTTTATGAAATAAAGAAAAAACATGGGACTTAATATGCAAGTATTGTAAACTATTAAATTAATTCCTAAAGGGTGAATAACCTAGAGCATGTTGAATTAATTGCACGATGTGTATTTTTCAGAAAGACAGAAGGAGCAAAAACATGCTCTCAGAGCACCTAACTGGGCATGATTAATATTTGATGGCACGGTATGTGCCATATGATTTGACTAGGGTTATAGAGCTTATTTTTCTCTCTCATCCACCCCATAAAAGCAGCCTTTTATCCAATGGATAAAAAGACAAACTTCTCGGAAAATACCCACTTCTCTTTATTTATAACTCCTTATTTAACACGTTTAATACATGTTTTGTTATGGTTTTTGTTATATTAGGCTAGATTAGCACGTGGGAGCATTTATTAAACATGTTTGGTGTGTAATTTGTGAGATTTTAGATTCCTCCCATTTAATGACTCGATTATCATTCTTTTAGAGGATTTGCAAGAATTACAAGGTTTTGAAGACTTACAAATCCACTACTAGACCCGTAATGAAGAATAAAATATCAAAATTAGAATAATGGGCATAATGAAGAATAAAATATCAAAATTAGAATAATGGGAACGAATAGTGGGGGGAACTGGATGCAACCGCGTGTGGGCAGCATGTGGCCGGATGGTAAAGGAGTTTGTGAGCGGTGGACTCCGGTGATAAAAACCCCCACCTTTTCGGATTAGATCATGGATTCAGCCCACTGACTTTATGGGTTGAATTCTATATTTCGGTAAATTTTGGATTTGTTTAAGAGTTTCATTCTTGATGAGATTATATTTTTATTTTCTTTAGGAGAAAATTTAGTGTCATCTTATAATTAGAAGATTATATTTCCTAATATTTATTATGAATATAACTAGTTTTCTACTCTCATTCGGAGAATATTTTATTTCATGTTCGTATTAGGAGAATTATTATTTGAAGAGTTCTTATTCATTTTCTATTTTAGGTCGAGTTCTTGTCTTTGGGGAAATATATTTCTTTTGTTATTCTTTGAATAATTAGATTTAGATTAGGATAACACTTTTATTACTAACCTAGTTAGTTGTCTATTTATACTATTATTATAAATTGGGCAAGGGGGATTTTCAAGACAATAGAGGAGTTCATACGTGCCTATAGCATATACATTCTCACTTAATAATCCCTTCTCTCTTTAGTAATGTATTTCAACATTTTCATAGTAATGGAGAACTAATTTCTTAGTTACATTTGATGATTGAATCAATTTTTAAATACAATATGAGGTTCAAGAAGAAGTAATCGGTATCTACATTCCTATATATATTGTATTGAATTATCTTATAGTTGT
Organism: Rubia yunnanensis; assembly: GCA_037428765.1. Classification (NCBI taxonomy): domain Eukaryota; kingdom Viridiplantae; phylum Streptophyta; class Magnoliopsida; order Gentianales; family Rubiaceae; genus Rubia; species Rubia yunnanensis. Next base: position 45,584,051 of record CM075065.1, read on the forward strand.
ATTTGATTGAAATATGTTGATTTATCTAACTTGATCATCCAGGTTTATCTGTTTTTTCATACTGTGAACCAATAAGGAAGTCATGAGTAAGGTCTCAGTTTTGCTCTAATATTTAATGTGGGAGTTTTCCACTATTACTATGTGTTTTGAACGTCGTTCATCATCTTCTCCGATCAGGCGCGTTTAACAACGGCGTCGCCATGGGCAGATTATGGGGAAATGGATTACGAAGAAAAACCTAGTAAGAGCAGATTTGGGAGAGAAATTCATAGCAGAAGAAAAAAGGGTAAAAGAAGTTTATGTAGGTCTGAACTTAAAACAAACCAGCACCTTAAGGATGCTGAAATAGAGTTTGTTCCTAATGGCGAGGAACAATGGAAAGTTGGTTACAAAGTTATTATTAATTAAGTTTTGACTGTTTTGCATGATTTAGTTAATTAAAACTGTATTGTTAAACATAGGACAATACTATAAATATGGTGTATGTTTATGACACACAGTCTGGTAAGGAATGAGAACAATATTAGGAATTGAATGAACTTGAGAACTTATGATCATTGTATTAAGTTGGTGAGTGGAAATTGTTGGATGAGCTATTTTTTTCTCTAATTTAAATATTTTATTTTATTTTCTTGTTCGAATTAGTTTTAGATAAACAAATCTTCCAAAATCCCAAACCCCAATTTAGAGGAGTGATAAAAATAATATAATTAAGTTAGAAATACGTTTTTCTCTTGGGTTCGACTCCTTACTTGTTTGCTACTCCCTCCACCCCTATTTAAAATTCTGAATCTCAAATGGCTCAAAGTTTAATGCAGCTTACGTGGCACTAATTGTCACCTGCAGTTGGTCTTTGACTTTGGTGGGCCCGACTGACATCATCATATCACATGCCCACTTTTTGGACCAACTCCATAAGCTACATTAACCCAATAACGCATAAGTTGTAAGCTACATTAACCCAATAACGCATTCTAAATTTTATGAGACGTCAAATGCATGTATTTCCTAAGGTATTTCACATCTATTTTGTTATCTTTTGTATGGTAAATTGCTAGATTTATATAGGTTTACATTACAAGGGGTTTGGGTGACCATTTTTGGTTTTCAAATCTAAATCCCTCATTTTGTAGCTTACTTTAGATCAATGACTTTTATGTCCCTACGAGCGTCTAGATTTACTTTTGTTAGCTTTTACTTGTACATTGATCGTAGGCACTTCAAACTATTCTAGAAGAACATTCATAAGAATGATAGTATAATGTAGAAGGCTAGCAAGGCTAGCAAGGATGGTGGTAGATTAAAGGCCACGAGCTAAATACGTGGTAGTAGATGAATGCACCAAAGAAAAAGAGTTAAGTCAGGAAGAAATGAAGAGTGGCATGACCCGTGCCAAAAAGCATGGGCTGAACAATGTTTCACGGCCCACACGCTCGGAAGATGAAGAGCATGGAATCCAACCCATAGCCTGGAAGCTTTTGTAGGGGCCGCGTGCTTAGAAGACCGGTGAAGGCACTCAAGTCTATGACCCATAAGCTTTTGCGCGGGTTACGTGCTCAGAAGGCCAAAACACGCTCTCTAGTCCGCGCACGTGTGCTTTTACACAGGCTGTGCACTATTGCACAACCCGTGCTGACGTGGCTGCTAGGGTTTCCTAGTTTTTTAGGCTTTTCTAAAGATCAATTCCACCTACTATTTAAGAATCCTTTAGTCTCCTAGGGTTTAAGTTTTGGTCATTATTATTATTCCTAGTGGTAAATAGGAAGAAGGAGGCTATCCCGTCTCTTCATTTATTTCTCTAGTTTTTGCCTTATAGCACTGAATCCAATGATTACTTTGAATTCAATGTCTCTAGAGTAGTTAATTTCTTGAAGTAATATTAGTATTCATGACTTGATGTTGACTTTGTGAGATTTTTAGGTTACCCTATATTTATGTCCCATGAATATTTGTGATTAATATGTGGTTTACATTCTTGTAAGATTTATGTCATGCTATGTTTTAGGATGCATGTATATATCCATGCATAGTATAATATCATGCTAGACTAAAATGCTATCACGCCCCTTTTTTCCCAAGAAATGTCAAATGAGTTGAGGATTCATTAGTCAGTTCCCTCTCCTTCTTCTTCTTCTTTGACTCACCAGTGGTGCGATCACCACCCATCTCTCCGCCCTCAGTTGTCTTACCCTTAACGAGTATAGTTCCAGAGCTAGTTTGGTTGACATCCTTTTGGAGGATACCATTTGCAGTAGCATCATTAGGCTGAACAAGCATTTCAGCCACCCCTCATCATCATCATCAAAAAGTGATATGTCAGGATCACCTCCAACTAGGTCCATGTCTACAAAGAAGTACATATATCACAGATCAGACAAACGCACAAAATATGTAAATAACTGTCAAAAATAAGAGAAAAAATAGATCCAACATGGAGAAACAATAAAAAAACACCTTTGGTATCAGAATCAGCATGGCGAGGATGTTGTGTATGAGTACGGAGTGTTACCACGATCTCAAATTTCGCAGTAAAACGAACCCTTATACTAGGAAGCTTAAACTTGGGAACATTGTAGTTCCAAGATAGAATTACCCATTCGGATTTTGGTCCATTTTTACATAAAAATATTTTTACTCCAAGGACCAACATTGGTGGGAAATCCACTCACAGGCTTAACACCAGAGATAACTTGATATAAGGTACATTCATCTATGGTATTTTTTGCTTTTCAAATTTGGTAAAAGTTACGAAATAATTCAAGGGTGAAAGGAACGTCCATTTTTTCACACACTCGGTGAAACCCCATTATAATAGCAGTGCTCTTAGGATGAAACTAGGACAAAGTGATTTTGTACGAAGACAGAAGCTCAACGACATGTTGAAGAAGAGAATAATAAAGACAAAAGTTCAAATAGGCTAAATAACATGATATATATCCAGTGGGAGGAGTGCGAACACATTCAAAGTCCGCGGGAGCCCGAAGGTCAAACGAATATAAAAAGGAAAATAGCTCTTTAAATCTTCCAAGTATAGACCAGACAACACACTGCTAATAGCAGAGAATCCGGTGACATGACCGGAATCCTCATCAGAGTGAATATTTTCTATGGGAGACTCGATAAGGTTAGAGGAAGACATTCGAAAGGATATGGATCCTAGAATTTGGAATAAACCTTAATCAGAGTTACAAAGCTTGGATTTAAGTTTTTCAGAGCTGATTTAAGGAAAATAAAAGAGGGTATGTCGGAGACGATGATTGGAAATTTGTGATTCAAATCATAAATGGTAAATCACCAGGAAATAAATAAGAGATATTCTATAAATCCAGCGCATTTAACAAAGAAATGAGAGATAGAGCTAAAGCAAACTTACTTTTACAAAGGATGAAGAGCGGTGATACACGCAAGGATTGGGAACGACTGGAGAAGATGAAGGTTTCAACAACTGCAAAGATGAACTAAAAGAAATAAATTTTGGTATTTAAGCAACAATAGAGAAACAAAAAATGAGGAAGATCAATCAGTTCAAAAGTATAATGATGATAGTCTGATACAAAAGTAGGTTACCTTTTACAGATGTCGAAACAACGGCGGATTTGATTAGAAAGCACACTGAATGATAACGGAATTAAATTAATTGATTCAAATTCCTCATTTAGGAGATGGAGCGATAACAAAAGTCAGGAAAAATTGGAACAGTATAGCAAAGAATAAAGATAGAATTGCAGTCATTGGAGACAAAATCTAAATATATGGGCTTATCATAAAGACAATATTGATAGGGAAGATTCAAATTTCAAAATTTGAAATCAGGAACATTAACAAGGGCACAAGTATAGCCAAAAAGCCAACGACACTTTGCAATGACAAGAGGATTTATATTAATGACGAACATGTTGTTAGAATACAACAGCAGTTCACATTCATTCATAGGCAATGCATCACTTCGCGTCTTTTAGTCTTCATGGCCAGGGGGCTTATGGTGTGTACCTAGCCTATAAACCCCATAAGATTGGACTCCAGGCCCAGCCCATAATTGGGCTCTACACTAACCTATGGTGCAAACTGGAAAACTGGAGTCAGGTTAAAACAGGTCATACCATGAATCGAGAAAGGGGAGACCGCGATCAAGCTTCAGGCATAAAACCACCTTTATCGGAACCATGACACAACCCACGATGGGGAGTCCTAATAAGGCAGAACCACGATAACATGCTATGAAAAGAAGAAGAAGAATGCCAGTCCAGGTTAGTACGATCAAACTGAGAAATCCTAATTCTCAAGTGGAAAGCTACTAACTTGAGCATCAGAGTCTTTTCCCCGGAATCACTTTCGCGGTCTCTTTTGCAGGAGCATTACAGTGAATGAAGGTCACTTGGGAAAATCGAGAATGCCACAACACGTGGTGACGTTCTCCAAGGTAAGAGCAAAAAAACTCATATGTTTGGTACCACTAAAATCATTGTACCAGCCAGAAGCTCAAGAGGAAGGCTCTAACTGCAGTGGCTAGGAGGATTTAACAAGGTGATTGGAGTTTGACTAACGAAACAACGGAACCAAATGGAAGCAAGAGGAGGCAACATGGCCGGATCTGCGACATCATTGACACATAATTGAGCTACCACGATCTTGAGCAAACCCAGGGTTATGCCAGAAGTATCCAGAGCGGGGACAGCTGCTTTTACGATCGCCATAGGCAACGCGTGGACCGTAAGTGCCGCTCTCACGCATGAATGGCCTAGGCACAATTAGAGGTTGCATATGCAGCTAGTTGTATAGGGACTGTATTCTGAGTAAGCCCGTCAAATGGATCGGGTCACCCATTGGATAACCGCTATCCATATACTATTTTCACTTATTGGATAAGAATTATTGGATAATGACCCATTGGGTTAATGGATACAATTGAGTCGTAGTTATTGGGTTTAGTTGGGTTGGATAACGGGTTACCCGTTGAATAATTTTGGGTGGGTTGAGTTGGGTTGGGTAATGGGTGACCCGTGGATAATATCAAATCATAAGATAACTAAACTTTCACAAGTTTGATTACGAATGATTTAATTTTCCCCTAATAGGATCGAGCTCGAGCTCAAATACTGTACGAGCTCGAATATTGTACGAACTCGAATACTGTACTATATTGAGCTCGAATATTGTACAAACTCGAATACTGTATGAGATTGAGCTCGAATACTGTCCAAACTTGAATACTGTATGAGATTGAGCTCGAATACTGTATGAACTCGAATATTGTATGAACTCAAATACTGTACGAGATTGAGCTCGAATACTGTACGAACTCGAATACTGTACGAGATTGAACTTGAATATTGTACGAACTCGATGTTGTACGAGATTGAGTGCGAATTTTGTACGAACTCGAATATTGTAAGAGATTGAGTTCAAATACTGCTCGAATACTGTACGAACTCGAATATTGTACGAGATTGAGCTCGAATAATTTGTGAATTATAATTTGTATAATTTGTGAATTATAGTAATATTTATGTTAAATATTACACATGCATTTAATTGGGTAATTTTGGATATTTATTGGGTATTTGTTAGGTTCCCATTGAGTTAACATAATATTTGACCCATTGAGATCAAAAATTTTCATTAACATAATTATTCGCATCCCGCCCAATCCCAAAAACTAATGAGTATTTAATACTCGATCCCATTGGATAATGACAACTTGTAACCCAAATCAGAAGAAAATATTGAATGATAACTTATTGGGTTAGTTACATAATGACTTATTTGATAATATATTTTAACTCATTAGGTCATATGAGTTATCTCATGAGTTACCCAATGGGTTATCCATTTAATGACCCAACCCATTTATGATCCAACTCATTATAACCCATCAATAAATGGGTTAATTTTATAAAGATGCATTGGATAATTGGTTAATTGAGCTTAGATAATGGGTTGATCTAATTAACCCAGCGGCAGAAGCTCAAGAGGAAGGCTCTAACTGCAGTGGCTAGGAGGATTTAACAAGGTGATTGGAGTTTGACTAACGAAACAACGGAACCAAATGGAAGCAAGAGGAGGCAACATGGCCGGATCTGCGACATCATTGGTAGTTAATATGGAAAATGAACGAACAATTCGTGGTCGTAGGAAACGACTTACGCAAATGCAGACCCATGGTGATTTCTTTCGTATTGATACTTTTCTTCAGGTATTACTTTTATAATTTACATACCTTATTTGATTTGATTTGTAATTTTTTTTCAATGCTACATGCTAACCTTTTATTTTTTGAATACTAGGTTGTTGATAGGATGATTCATGAAATGAACAATCGATTTCCAGAAGCAAATACGGAGTTACTCACTTGTATAGCTTGCCTTGATCTAAGAGATTCATTTTCTAAGTTTGATATTGGTAAGTTAGTTCGTCTTGTTGAACTATATCCAAGTGACTTCTCTGTAGAAGATCGTTCCCGCCTTCATCAACAACTTAGTACTTTTATTCATAATATGCAACTTGATCATGAGTTTTTGGCTATTGAGGACTTTGGAAGTCTTGCTCAAAAGATGGTTCAAACAACTAGGCATACATGTTTTCCACTGGTATATCGTCTTATTGAGTTAACATTAGTTCTACCAGTTGCAACTGCTTCTGTTGAACGAGTTTTTTCAGCCATGAAGAGAATCAAGACTGATTTACACAACAGAATGGGAGATGAATGAATGAATGATGTTATGACAGTGCATATTGAGAAGGCAATTTTTGTTGGGATCGATAATGAACCAATTTTGCAACGTTATCAGCGTATGCAACATCGTAGGATACAGTTGTCTCCTGCGGTTAGTGGTTCTAGTTCTAGTAACCCAAGTATTGGAACGTAGTTTTTTATGCAGTGATAGTTTTTTGTTGTAAAAATCTAATTATTAAGTATTCATATTATTATGTAAGCGTTGTTTGTTAAAAAATATTTTATTTAGCGTTGCAAAAAAAATTTTAACCTCTTTTTCGCCCCCCTAACATATACTGCTGGTTCCGCCACTGAATTAACCCATTTAACCGGCCTAATTCTGAGCACTATAAGCAGACAAAATATATTTTAAAAATGATTCATGATTTTCTGCCTGAGCAACAATATCAACATAATCTGGCGTCGGCGTACGATTAAGAATAGGTGTAATGAACTCCTAGTAATTAGTTCCAAGAGAAGTTAAAAACCATTAAATCTGATCATTATTGGTGGCTGGAACACCCACTGCTACAAGTTCATCAAAATTATTCTTGAAATGAATGTGAAGTTCATGCATAATACCTGATCGATGATAGTGCATATCTTGAATCCGAAGGTTTATAATACATGACTTGCTGCGACTCTGATAAACCATCGACAAAGTGTCCCAAAATTTGCCTTGAGATGGTGCAACCAATAACTGCAAACATTGCTTCTGGCTCAAAAGAGGAAAAAATATGTTCGCACATGTATTAATCTTCAACACGCCACACACCGTGAACAAAGACCGCCTTGGATGTGGTGGCAACAAGCGACGGGGAGGACATGGCTGTCACAAAGAAGATCGCCAGGGAGGGAATGTCTGCAACATCGACGAGGGTGTAAGGATAGGGAGGACAGGACATGAAAGAGATCCGCCGAGGTAGCCGAAAACCCCCGGGATCATAGAACATGTTGAACCTGCGTTTGACATAACATATAATTGTTAGAAGAGAGTTTGATGATGATTATATGGATCAAGGTATCGTAAAAGAGTTTTGTATCAGTGGAAGTCAATGAAAAAAAAATGAACGGAAAGGGGACGGAGAGCTGATCAGAAATTTTTAGGGGGAGTAGGGGAGGCAGACGTTAGAAATGTTTTTAGGAAGAAGAGTGCATGATACGATTTACTGGTACGATACCATGCAGAAGAGATTAGTGAATGTAAAATAAAGCAGAAGAGATTAGTGAATGTAAAATAAAGCAGAGAAATGACGTAAAAGGAAGAGTGAGTTATCCTGATAGGTGGCATGTCCATAAGTTTATGAATAATTCACGTATTTTTTATCTTATACACTGTATTTATTAAAGTATATATTAAATTTAGAAATTTAAAAGGAATCCGTCTCTTGAAAGACGGTATTTTTATAAGCAATGCAAAAATCAATGATTAAAGTACAAATTATAAGGAATGACGATAAAATTTTTGGGTTGTACAAATCGGGTTATAAACTTTATAACTACTACATGCACGTTGCATAATAAATTTTTAACATTGCAACTAAGAATTTCTACCCTTTATTATATTAATTAAACCCCGTATTTCCTAAGACTTTGCCATTTAAGAATATATTTTTTGTTATATATTTTTAATATTTTCATGTTTAAATGCACATTATTGCTTATTTTAACTTTTAAAATACACATTCGAATTTTATAAAAAAAATATAATATTTAAAATAAAAAGAACATTGATATGTAAATAAACTTATGGACAAGTCGTATTTTCTTCTGTGACACTTTCTCTAAAAGGAAATACGTAAACCCTAATCTAATCACCACTATTTTATAATAAAAAAAGAAAAAAACAAAGAAAGAAAAGAAAGTTATAGAGTTTGACTCAAACATTACGAAAGCTTTTGAGAAGTGGGAAGAAACCAACCCATCAAAGCGGCTTTAGAAGAAATCGGGGAAAGGGACAGAGAGGTCACTTTCGTTACTGAACACTGATGTTATATTCTCCGTCGCCTTTCCTCTCCTTGTAGCCTGTAGTGGAGCTTTTCCTGAAGAAAAAAGAAGTCGTCTTTCCTCTTTTAACCAAAAAGAAAAATCTTTTATGATCACTTGTTGAGCCGCTCTCAAGATCAGCATGGCTACCTCCATTAAGGAGTATTTGACAAGGAAGACTGTGGTGGCTCTTATTTTAGGACAATTTCTTTCTCTTCTGATTACTTCCACTGGATTCTCGTCTTCCGAACTTGCCCGAAAAGGTATACTCAACGCCAGCCCCCTTTTATTTTAATGTTTATGATCATTGTTATTGGAAGAAAATCTGACATGTGTTTATTTTAGAGCTTGATTCTGAGTCTTACTCTAACACTCACAGTTGGATTATCTGTTAATTCATGGCCATCTATGGGAAATGAATTAGAATGTTTGACCACAAATTTGAATTGTTATAGTGGTAATGTTATGGCGTGGGATATTTTTTCATTTGTCGTGATGTTTATAATCTATTTGTAAACTTTTGGTATGCTGTTGCTATGTGTTTTTATAGCCTTTTATGGTCAAATGCGTGAGCCGTGGCCGTGAAAAAGATTATGCGAAGTAAATCATGGAAGGAGAGAGTGGTGGTTTATGAGTGTATTTTAGTGTACACGGTTCATGTCGTGTATTCTGTTTTCACAGGAGTGATAACTGGTCCTTGTTTTTGTAGGAATCAATGCTCCAACATCGCAATCCTTTTTAAATTATGTTTTATTGGGTATCATCTATGGAGGGATTATGTTATACCGACGGCAACCACTCAAGGTTAGCTTTTTAATGAAACCTTCAACTTATTCATCATCTTTTCAGCCTATAAATTGATGCCACAATCTTCCATTGGGTCCCTATGCACCTTTTTAGTGTTACCCCATAGAGCTCTACTGGATTAGGCTTTATGAGGTATTGATTTCATTGTGCCTCTGATTCAATGCTGAGTAATGGTGCCTTCTAAATACTCCATGAGGACTAAGAGATACTCTATGTAGACACTAGATGTGAGGCTTCAATTTCGAATCAAGGTTTTATTGTGAATCAGTTGAATCCACAGCATGCCAAACTATGAAGAAAATATTTAATACACCTTAATTTTTCTTTTACGCTGTCAAATTCATTTAATGTGTGGGTGATTAGGTGTTTTTGATATGTTGTGCCACTTGCATTTAGTTAAGAAATTTTCTTTCCACTAAAGTAGAGTGAATTGTAAGCTAATCTCTCGCTGTATCTTTGATTGAGTGATTTCCTACACATTTGTAAGATTCTCTTTGCTTCAAGGAAAGTACTGAGAGAAACATTCATCTCAATCTTTAGAAAAGAGATGACAGGTCTCATGTGGTCTTCGTGAAAATGCAAATTTAGATACGGTAATAGAAAGACCTGGTAGGTTGTGAGGGAGAGTTGACGTGCATGCCAAGATGCTGAGATGGTGATCACCTTTAGGCTGAGGAGAGATGCATTTTAAACAGCATCTCAGAAAAGAACCTAGATTTATTAAGTTTTGAATAATTTTTTTTCGCTGTATTGCTCTTTGAACATCAGCTACAAATTTTTTTTTTTTTTGACAGTGATGAGAAGGATTTAAATTATGTGTTGGAGGATGTTTTTCCCCAGTCAGTGCATATGTTGAGTGGTTATGAGCTTGACTTTAGAAATCTAAAAAGAGAATCACTACTGTTAGAATATTTTTTTAGAATTACAATATGTGTGAGTGTTTGTGTGTGTGTGTCCTCTTCTTTATCTATACTCCTGCATTCAGTGCTTTACTGGGAAGTATTCTGACTGTTATGTACAGAAAAACTGCCCATAGTCTCTTACCATTAGAAGTGAATATGCAGTTATGGATGTCATCTAGTCCAGAAAGATCTGGTTGTTTTGACCTTGGTCCTTAATTTAACCTTCTCCTCTTCAGATAAACTGGAGTTCCCTTTAGTAAACAGCTTTAATGTCTTTTAATCTCTCTTTTCTTTTCTTATTGACCAGGCAAAGTGGTATTATTATGTTCTCCTTGGACTAGTTGACGTGGAGGCCAACTTTCTAGGTGAGAATATGCGATGCACATTCTAAAGAAGTAAGATGTTTGATGTTTTTCCGCCAAATATGATTTTATATTGATTTGGTGTTTAAAGATTTTCCTGGTTAAAGAACTCTGTCTATAATCTATCAAGTTTTGAAGCAACACAATGAGTTGAATTTATGTCATGTCATCATCTAAAACAGGAAGACTAGTGAACTAAGTCAGTTGATATTTCAGAGTGTTAATTAAGTCTTTGTCACTTTTTAAGCATTCAGCCACAGCAGGCTTTAGGTTTCTAGTATAACTGGAGTAATCCAATGTGTTTCATTAGGTCATTTGACCTCTTACACTTTTGATGCTACATGGCTGATATTGTGAAATTCTCTAAGCCAGAAAACTGAACCTGTCTCTGACTTTTAATTTTGGTGTAAATTTATGGTGACGGGTTCTTGATAGGAATATGCAATAAAGATTTAATGTCGATGAGTAGCTGAGGAGTGTAACTAGAGGATACAAATTTCTTATTCTAAATGTTACAGGAAACTAATATGTTGGAACATACTTGGTGGGTTTGTGAAGATGACTTCTATTGGATGCCCCTAAACCACAAAGTCTTAACTTTGAATCCTAATATGTATATATAAGAATAAGGACAGCGTCTAGATTCAATTCTCAGTGAAGTGAACTTCCATTTCAAATAGGTAATTTTTTGAATGGGTTTGCTCGATTCTCGTTTATGAGCAATAATATGCCAATTCATGGTTTAAAAAAGAGAGATACATACATTGTCAAGGATATCTAGTGCAAGCAATGTGATTGTTACTTCAAGGTCCATTGTATCTATTTGTGGGTTATCCATTGTCCGAGTAATCATCTGAACATGAGATTGGTGATCATTGATTTACAAAATGAGGAAGGCCTGCTTTAACTTTTACAAACCAGTGGTAAGGTTTCTTGAATCTCATATTAATTATTGTCCTTTTTGTTAGCAATCCATACATGCAACCATATTTTTCTTTCTACTGAATTGGTGTCAACAAGAATGGAAAAGGCCAACAAGAATGGAAAAGGCCAAACATTTCATGTCTCTTTCACGCTGCTTTATGTTTGTGTGTACTAGCATCATGAATGAGTTCAAGTTCCTTGATTCTAAATACAACATTCCAAGAGTTTCTTAAGGATTTACTCGAAAGGTTCATAATCTTGCTACAAGGAAATGATTTGACCTTTGTTCGTGTACAGTGGTGAAGGCATATCAGTATACTTCGATAACTAGTGTCATGCTACTGGATTGTTGGTCAATTCCATGTGTCATACTTCTTACCTGGCTATTTTTGAGGACGAAGTACAAGTACAGAAAGTTCATTGGTGTTGCCATCTGTGTTGCTGGCCTAGTTATGGTTGTTTTTTCTGATGTACATGCTGGAGATCGAACGCGTAAGGTGTCTACACTGTTGTCTATGTGAATATTGTATTTCCTTGACCACCAGAAAAGTGGAACGTAGCAACCGTGCCTTTGATAAGCACTTCTTTCTTGCTTATCATAGTTTGGCTCTCTCTCCCTGTTGTGCCTTTGCATTTAATATGTATTCAAACTTTTCTTATCTTGTATCATATAATGGTTTAATGTGTTTGCATGTGTTTCTGTGTCTTAATTACCGGTTTAGAGTTTAGACCATTCAGCATTTTTCCTTTCCCCTTTCAAATAATTAAGTAGTTAAATTCCATGGTATCGGAATATTAATCGACCCTCCATGCTCGAGGATGCTACCTGGTGGATACCTAAAATGTAATGGTACCCCGGTTTGTTTTTATTATGTCATTTAATTAATTTGATTGAACTAAATACATTAATTAACCTCTCTCTGAATTTTTAGCACTAAATGTCCCTTATAAAGCCTCTATTTTTTTATCTGGATAATATCGCTCATTGACATCAAGAGTTCAAAATGAACTTTTTTCTACTACCAAATGAATATATAAATAAATAATCGGAGAAAATAAAAGATTGTTCTAGGCTTCCAGTGTACAGTTTGCCATGAAAAGAAGCATAAAGGGACTTGTCATGCATAGGGCTACTGCAAATCAATAATCATTATGTTATTAATTTGCATTACTTCCATCTCTTTGACGTAGTTGTTTCTGTGGTCATAGGTGGCAGCAGTCCAATTAAAGGGGATGTGCTTATAATTGCTGGCGCTACTCTTTATTCTGTTAGTAATGTCAGTGAGGTGTGTATTGAACAATTTCCACTTTCATCATGTACAAGATATTGTACTTAATTGTTGATTCTATACCCCAAACAGGCAAACAATTGGTCTCAGTGAGTAGAGATGTGCAGTTTACTAGTTCATGTGCACAGTGGTCATGTTTAAAACTTTGGTAGATCACTTTATCTTCGTTGAACCCGTCACTGATCTCGACTGATCATCTTACCGAATGCATCACATATTCCTTTACACAACTTTTGATATGCAGACTGCTGAGCTTTGTTTATGCTACGTACAGGAATTTCTAGTCAAAAGTGCTGACAGGATTGAACTCATGGCATTCTTGGGAATCTTTGGTGCCATAATCAGTGCTTGCCAAATGTATCCTTGTTAAACCTATTCATGTTATCTTTTAATATCGGCAAATTATATGGTATCTCTGGGTACCATGAGCATGGTATCCCCATGGATATTTTGTATATTTTAAATTGTAAGAATGTGAGGTTGTGCATTATTCTAATTTGTCTATGATTACTGTATAAATATTAAATGCACAAATAATAGTAATGAAATGCATATTGTACATATTTACGATGCACATGCATGGTACCCCAGGGGTATGATATAACAATTGTTTAATATCATCTAGACACATCATTTGTGAGGCTTTTCTGAGTTAACCAGCTTTAGTGGTCAAGATTGGAATGTAATGACATGCTGGCAACCTATCTAGATAGTATAAATGTTTAACACAACTTCTTGTCTTTTTCTATGTCACGGTAAATAGAAAATCAGCCCTTGAAAGTTGTAGTTACTTAAAATTTTCAGTTCAGTATAAGTGCCAACTGTTTTCTGTTTCCAATGGTCAATGTTGAGACCCAGTTTCAGGAACCCTATTGATGAGTATTGTCAAAAGTGATTCCTTGCTACTTTATTTTTCTTTCAGAAGTCTAAAGTTTAAGGCTCATTCTTATCTTTTTTGTTTACTTCTCTAATAAGAAGGTTCAAAGTTGTACCCATCGTTGCCCTTTATTATGGTTATAGAAGCATACTTGAGCGTAATGAACTGAAGTCAATACACTGGTCAGCTGGAGCAGTAAGTCTCTCTCCCTCTCTCTCTCTCTCTCTCTCTCTCTCTCCCCCTCTCCCTCTCCTGGTAGCCAAATGAAAATTGAAGAAAAAGGCTATTGAGCATTGCATAAAAAGTTGAATTATCAAGTCACCATTGCGAAACTACCACTGTTAGTAGCATTGTATTTTATTAACGCTGCTGCAGGATGCTAACACTTGAGTTTAGTGGCTGTGTGACTCTTTTGCCATGTTACTCAAAAGGATACGTAGAAATTTTGTTTTGCTCTAAGCCTCTAAAAATATTGTTTCACCAGATATCAATCTCATGGTGAATTTACAATCTATGAGTTCTGCATCCAGTCTGACAGAGATGGTGTCTAATTTTTTCTTCAAGTTACATATGCAGTTCATGTTTTTGTGTATTTTCCATTGCTTCAGAATCCTTTGCTTTCTCAGTAGTATTCCTAGCCTTCTCTCCCTACATTGATGTTTTTTTGGGCCCTTATGCCTACTTAGTAGGAGGTTCTAACATCTGAATATCAATGCTTTGTTGACTTCAAATGATAAACCCTTCATATATATGTTTATGGCTTTGTTTCTTGCAATTTTTGTTGATTGATAATTTGATATGGTGGTTCACTATGCTATGTTTAGCTTATTTATTCTTCACAATGAATGTCCTTTCATCATTTTATTTTTTATTTTTAGCATTTTGTTGAAGTGATCATAAATATTTAATAGAAGATGAAAATGGAAATTGTTAAGTTGAGGCGTTTATGTTTTCATCTTTACTTTCAAACACTCTGCATTATATCTTCCTGTTTACTTGTGTCTCGCTGATAGAACGTAGTTTTACTTTGAATGTATTTTGACATCCACATAATTTCTGCCCTTCTCTATTTTGTGTTTTCAGGCATTTCCCTTTTTTGGATTTTCCCTTGCCATGTTCTTCTTTTACTCACTCGTCCCTGTCTTGCTAAAGGTATGTCTTTTTATTTTTCCCCTCCATCTCCAACCGTTATTTATAGAATGTTGGAGCTTTTTGTACATCAAATGGAATTGATCCATGTAGTATTTTAAAGAAACAAGTTGGATACTCAAAATAGAATTTTATTTTGTCAAGATCATCCTGATAGGTTTACATCAGGCGTATGCTGCAAGTTTTGCCTCATGTTCTTAACTTTATTATTCAAAATAAATCCTTACGCAGTGGATGGTTTAATTCTGGAGGCCAAGTGATTGTACACATGCCAAAGTTATAATTCAACAACAATTGACCTGTCATGATTTGATTGCTGCCTAAAAAATGCATTTATCAGTATGATTTTGACAAATCTTTTTCAGTTTTTTTTTGCTGCACTGAAAAACAGTCTAATTGTCCTTGAACTTCCTTGTCCGTGTGCTGTGTGTGTACTTATCTATTTGAATATGGACCCTAGACAGTCAGGACTTAGAACTCCATAGTTTGGTTGTAGATGAAGGAAAGAGAAGTGAAAATATGATGGAGAAGCATCCTAGAGAAATAATTTCTTTTCTTGCTGGTGGGAAGCTGTTCTACTTGCATTTTTATGTGAGCGTTGAATTTGTGGATGGGATAAAAGGCAATTTCAGTTTAAAAATTTTTTTCCTCCAAACAGAAGAATATGCTTGCTGTCGACATTTTTTGCTTTGTTCCCCTGCTATGATGGTTGCTAGGCACTAAATGCCATTATGGGAATGTTTTGGCATTCAAAAATTGTTTTGAAATATCATATGATTACTTTCAGTTCAAGACTATCTAATTATGAATCATTTTGCTGGTTAATATATGGAAAATGTATTACATGTTTAGTACCCATATTTCATATTTGACTATAAACAATTAAGGAAGTATGAGGGATTTATTATTCAGTTCTAATTCCTTTGCAGATGAGTGGTTCAACAATGTTAAATTTATCCTTGCTCACTTCGGATATGTGGGCAGTCTTCATCCGCATCTTTGCATACCATGAAAAGGTGGAACTATATAAAAATAAACAGAAGATTGTATGAACATATGATCTAGGGTTGATGTTGAAATTTCATTTCTTCATCTTTCCGTAACAAGCTCTCTTCTACTCTCCAGGTCGACTGGATGTATTTTGTAGCATTTGCAGGTGTGGCTGTTGGACTCCTGGTTTATTCAGGGTATAAATTTTCTTCTGTCCTTTAATTTCTTTTTTATCTTGGCCATATGGTGTACATCCTTTTGTTGCCAACTTCAAATCTCAAATTTGCTGTTTTCATACTTGACTGCCTGACAAAGATGGGGTTTATAACTTAACTGCACTCGATTAAGTAATGGCCTTTGTACATTTTCCATAAGCCTGAGATAAAGAGTCGTGTGTTGAGAACTGGGACAGGCCTTTGAAAACCTCAACCAAAAGAGGATTAAAGAAGGTTATATGTATGCTTCTTTCCATGATGCATGCAGCTTCTCTTACCAACTTCTACATGCTAGGTATATATTGAAAAAGGACAAGTGTTTTAGCGTTTTGATTAAGCATTGCTGCTTCCCTTTTCCTCTTATGTTTTTGAGGTTTTATAAAATTTCAAAGAGTTGGTAAGAACTAATTTTACTGACGTGTAAGACATTTTTCCCTCTTTCATTCAATTGGTCCTTAGATTTTATTTTTTCTTTTCTTTCTCTGATTGGTTATTTCATGGATTGGAACTTGATGTTACCACAACGTGGAGGAGTGGCCTTGGGCCTTACAGCGTTTGAATCTTCTGGGGTCTAGTGACATTTTTACACTACCAAACATAAAATTTTTGTGTTAATTACTTAATGTGAGGTGGTTTGGATGCTTATTTGTAGGGGCAATGAAAATGCGAGTCAAAACCATGCTGAGATCGGTGATGAAGAGAAGCTAAGCAAGCATTTGAGCGAGGAGGTTGCTAACAGGCAAGTTGCATCAACCAGTGCTTCAATGCAGGGTATGCATTGACATGGGAACTGAAGATATGCCTTCTAAAATGAAATGGGCAACATTCCAACTGGCAGACAAGATACAAAAGCAAACTCCAACTGATACAGAAAACTACATTTTTTTCTCCCCTTTTTTCAAAATAGAAAATAGCACTAATTATTGGGTGGAGACAAGTGCAGAGCTACACTAAGAGTCTGCTTGCCAATTTTTTTATCAGCCCGTTTGCCATTCAAACAGAACCATATTTACCGGGTTTGTAGGGCTTTCATCCTTCTACGTGATAATCATTGACAAATTGCCAAGTGCAAGAGAGGTGATCTAATGGTCTTACACAGGCACTATGAATATTGGATTTAGAATGCAACCGCCTCTGTCGACAATGATAAACCCAGACTAATCACGAGATGGGTTAGCTTATTGACATGCTGTCGATCCACAAGTTATTATTCTTGATATTGTACTGCCATTTGAGAAGTTAAAAAATCAATAAAGTACTCCATTCAATTCATACTGCATTCTTGAAATTTTAACAGCACTCTACCGGGGAACCTTTTCTGATGATATAAATAGTATTTTCTCGGAATGATAAGGACTGACTTCATTGTGTGAGAGTTTGGCGTTCCATCTCATCCTTTCTGTTGTTTCTTTTATTCTCATAACCAAATCAACATGATCCCTTATAATGATGGCCCCTTGTGGACGAATAATCCTTTGCATCTCTAAAAGAATGTCAAGAATGTCACACCTGCATCACAATATTGTAAGATAACAAGTAAATGATTTCATGGGGTCCAAATTGAACGTGTAAACGCTTACTTGTTCATGTACATGCTAAATAAACCATCCGCATGAATTAAATCATAAGTTCTTGGGTATGTTGAGAAGGGTTCACACCTGAGGAAACAATTCTTATGGTCGCAATATGCAAGGAAGCTAGCATGCCCCTATAATCAAAACATGAATAAGCAACGACTAGAATCGAGACAAGTGAAGTTCAAGGAACTAACCAATCCATATAGGTTCCTATCAGGCCACGCTCGTAAACAATACCAAGAGTGTCGTTTTGTGCATCATGAGGGAGGACATTCATAACCCAGACTGGGTACTCAGAAAGAGCAGCAGAGAAACCTCCTAAACCAGCATTCATGTCCATAACATTTCGATAGGTTCCATCAAAGAGAGCACGCAGCATAGTCCTGTAATATGAAATTCTATGTCTCCATAGTTGGTTGTCCTCATTAAATCTTTTCACCGTAATCCTTTTAACCGTTTCACTTTTGATCCTAGGAGGAATAGCTTTCAGTCTCTTAGGCCACTTTTCAAGAGACCCTCCATCTGTATTTCGAATGTTTTCCACCTTTGGGAGAGGAGTAATGCAAGTCTCCATTTTCTTGTACCTGAAATGCTCAACTCTACCAGTCATAAACATGTCCAAAATTATAGCAGTTACAGTAATCAATTTTGTTTTTCTCTTGCCAATTTATTACAGAAAATAATCACACTGCACAAGCTTGGCCTCTTCTGTCAAAACAGTCTGATGGACATTGCACAGCATATTTCTAGATACTGAAATCAGAAACTAAACTTACCAAGCACGATCCGGGTTGCCTTTGGCACATAGTTGCGGAGTTTTCCATGATTTCATCTTTTGGGCACAGTGAAAATGATTAGTAGGCTTCTGCCAAACTGCAAACCGACCTTTCTCTCGAACCTTTTTCCAGCACAATCTCTTGGCAAGATCTTCTAACTTACGTTGCTCAGCCTCTAGCTCGCTGGCCTTGGTTTCCCAACCCTTATAGCTTACTTTCCAGCCGATAGGAGGGCCAGACAAGACCCAATAACCCCCGGGGCGCAAAACTCTGTCAACTTCCATTAGGTAAACTCCATCTGATGATATTCCAGGAAGAAAACACATGTTCCCTTAGAAGTTTGTGATCAACAAAAGCGACAGCATATGGCTTGGTGTTCCGAGTAATCAACACTATGAAGACTGAAAGCTACAACCATAAATTGAAAAAGTTTCAGCAGGAATACCATGATCTAACCACGGGACAAGACAGCGAGCGCAATGGATCATATCGAAACATCTTGATGGAAATGGGAGCCTATATGTGCTAAGCACTCCAATTATAGCTGGAAGTCCTCTTTCGAGGGCAAACTGTACCTGAGCTTCGTGTATGTCTACTGGAGCTAAGGACATTGTCACTATTTTATAGTCCAACAGGGAGGCTCCAAAACTAGCAACCTGAGGGAACCAATTTCAATAAATCAAAAGAGTTGAGGAAAATTAAACAAGTAAAAACAGCAACTTTTATGCACCAGAAATGGCAATTCCAATGGATCATTTTCTCTTCCTCTTTCATCTTACCTTGTCCGCACATGATTCCTCAAATTTACAGGTTAAAATCCTACTCTCGTTGTTTGCACACTTAAATCAAAAGAGATTTGAAAGGAAAAAAAAAAACTGACCCCGCATCCAACATCAAGAGCAGTCCTTATGGAGCCAGAATTGAGTGGCACCAGAAGCTTTAACTCATCAATGTAACCCTTTACTCCCTTGGGAAAAGAAGTCCCTCCACCAGGAAAGAAGAGCAGATCACCTTCCAATCTCACCCAATTCTGGGGTTTCTTATACTCTGTCAAGCTGCTGTAAGGCACATTCTTGAACCAAACGTAGTTTTTGCTCTTGGGCCACGGAATTGGCCTCTGATAACCCCTTGGTTTAGGCACCAGGCACCTCAGCTTCTGACCCTTTTCCGGGCAGTGCCTCTCTCTGTGAAAAACCCGGGCAGTGGTGAACAGCTTCTGTGTGTTGTAGTCTTGACACGGGCAGTAGTTAGAAAAGTTCTTGGGGCAGTCTGGGAAAGGCTCCAGAGAGTCTGGGAGAGGGAGGGAGAAAGTGTGCTGGGGTTCAAAGTTAAGTACTTTTTCCTCTACATGTAAATTTGGGGTTGCATTCTTCTGGGGCTCACAGTTGATGGAAGAAGATGAATGTGAAGGTGAAGAAGGGTAGTAGCCAATGAGGAAAGAAAGGAAGCAAAGAACGGCGAGTAGGATAAATGCAGCCAGAGGCTTTCTCCGGAGCCTTGGGAGAAGAGTGGCCATATTCTTCTTAATGGAGTGTTGCTGAGATCATGGCACCATTTTCACCCAATGGGAGTTGGGAGAGGGAGTGCAGAGCAGATTTGTTAATGTCATCAAAACTCTGAGAATGCTACTACATTGGAATGCGGAACCATTGAATGCAGTAGCGGTTCACACCGTCCCCAAAACTGAGCCCGTCAAATGGTTAATTAGATAAACTCATTATCCAAACCCAATGGATCATTATTCAATGGGTCATTATCCAATTAACTCATTTATTAAATGGATCATAATGAGATGGGTCATAAATGGGTTGGGTCATTAAATGGATAACCACTGGATAACCCATGAGATATTCATATGACTCAATGGGTTAAAATATACTATTCAATAAGTCATTATCCAATAAATCATTATATAATTAACCCAATAAGTTATCATCAAACATTTTCTATCGATTTGGGTTACAAGTTGTCATTGTCCAATGGAATCAGGTGTTAAATGCACATTATTTTTTAGGATTTGGGATGAGAATAATTATGTTAATGGGAAATTTTGATCTCAATGGGTCCCATATTATGTTAACTCAATGGGAACATAAGAAATACCCAATAAATATCCAAAATTACCCAATTAAATGCATGTGTAATATTTAACATAAATATTCACTATAATTCACAAATTATACAAATTATAATTCACAAATTATTCGAGTTCAATCCCGTACAATATTCGAGTTCGTACAGTATTCGAGCTCATATAGTATTCGAATTCAATCTCGTACAGTGTTCGAATTCAATCTCGTACAGTATTCGAGTTCGTACAAAATTCACACTCAATCTCGTACAGCATTTGAGTTTGTACAATATTCGAGTTCAATCTTGTACAGTATTCGAGCTCAATCTCGTATAGTATTCGAGTTCATACAATATTCGAGTTCAATCTCGTACAGTATTCGAGTTCGTACAATGTTCGCGCTCAATCTCATACAGTATTCGAGTTCGTACAATATTCGAGCTCAATCTCATACAGTATTCAAGTTCGTACTATATTCGAGCTCAATCTCGTACAACATTCGAGTTCGTACAATATTCGAGCTCAATCTCGTACAGTATTCGAGTTCGTATAGTATTCGAGTACAATCTCGTACAGTATTCGAGTTCGTACAGTATTCGAGCTCAATCTTGTACAGTATTCGAGTTCGTGCAATATTCGAGTTCAATCTCGTACAGTATTCGAGTTCGTACAATATTCGAGCTCAATCTCGTACAGTATTCAAGTTCGTACAGTATTCGAGTTCAATCTCGTACAGTATTTGAGTTCGTACAATATTCGAGTTCAATCTCATACAATATTCGAGCTCAATCTCGTACAGTATTCGAGTTCATATAATATTCAAGCTCAATCTTGTACAGTATTCGAGTTCGTACAGTATTCGAGTTCAATCTCGTACAGTATTCGAGTTCGTACAATATTCGAGCTCAATCTTGTACAGTATCCGAGTTCGTACAATATTCGAGTTCAATCTCGTACAGTATTCGAGTTTGTACAATATTCGGGCTCAATCTCGTACAGTATTCAAGTTAGTTTAGTATTCGAGTTCAATCTCATACAGTATTCGAGTTCAATCTGGTACAGTATTCGAGTTCGTACATTATTCGAGTTCAATCTCGTACAGTATTTGAGTTTGTATAGTATTCGAGCTCAATCTCGTACAGTATTCGAGTTCGTATAGTATTTGAGCTCGAGCTCGATCCCAAGTAATATTGTTTGTTAGTTTCGTTGAGTTTACAAAGCCATCATATTATATATTTTTTATTTTTATTAAATATAATATAATATAATACATAATATTATATTACATAATATAATATTATGAACTCGAATATGAACAAAATGCAGACCGATTGATGAACAAAATGCAGACCGATTGATGAACAAAACGCAGACCGATTGATGAACAAAACGCAGACCGATTGATGAACAAAACGCAGACCGATTGATGAACAAAACGCAGACCGATTGATGAACAAAACGCAGACCGATTGATGAACAAAACGCGGACTGATGAAACAAAATGCAGACCGATTGATGAACAAAACATGGACTGATGAAACAAAACGCAGACTAGGAAGTGAGAAGTGAGAACTGAGAAAGAACACGGACTTGATGAGTAATTCACGCTTCACCCAAATAAATGACCTATACCCAATGAGTCATTTAGTTCGACCCAATGGATAATTAGTATAGACCTAATGGATAAATAGTATATACCCAATGGATAATTCAGTATATACTTAATGGATAATTGGTGTTTTCAACCATTTAAACTTTAAATGGATAAGTCATGTAACAGTTTACTTGGAGTGAAAAATTACAATTAACTCTAATCGTTTTTTTATATAGGCTTAATCGTGTACATAACTACAAAAGAGGAAATATTTATTCGAGTGGCTAAATGTGGGGATTTCATTTATTATTTTCTTATGTTCAATAAAAGAAAATATTATTAAAAATATTCATATTTCATGGAGGAGATTTTTCAAATTTAGTAAAAGTTTCTTAAATACTACTTCTACTTCTTTCGTCAAGATCTTTTATCAATTTTTAATTGGTTCAAATTAAAATTGATTAAGACATGAACCGAAATCAATAAATATGATGAATCAAGAATTTGATCGTTTCTAAAATGATTATATGTGTTAGGAAAAAATTAAATCATTCGTAATCAAACTTGTAAAAATTTTGTTATCTTATGATATGAAATTATCCACGGGTCACCCGTGACCCAACCCAACTCGACCCACCAAAAATTATCCAACGGATAATCCATTATCCAACCCAACTAAACCCAATAACTACAACCCAATTATATCCATTAATCCAATGGGTCATTATCCAATAAGTGAAAATAGTATATGGGTAACGGTTATCCAATGGGTCACCCGATCCATTTGACGGGCCTACCCAAGACCAACTAACGAGTACTAGTTCTTTTTACTTTCCCAAAAGAATATTTTAATACTTCCTCCATCCCACCTAATTCTGCACACTTTGATTTTTTCGTTGACTCAAAAAAATTTGTTCATTGATATCTATAATTGTGTATAAATATAATTTATGAAAAGTTGATGTATTCAAAATAAATGCTATTATGCACTACAAGTAATAGTGTACTAGAGACTCTCTCCCATCATCCCTACCCCAGTATCCTTGTTGCCCCCAACTTTTCTCACCGGATTTAAAAAGGTGAAGAAACTTGTTTTGTCGTCTGATTCTCAACGAAGGGTTCAGATACACCGGTCAGATCTACCCCCCGGTGTCCTTGTGGCAGCTTAGTGACTGGTTGTTTCACCAGAGTTTCTTGCGTCTGACCGATTCGACGGCGGTCAATTTCACCGGATTGGTCTCTGCATCAGAAAGGCTTGACAAAGGCCAGAACAATCTTGGTGACATGTGGTTTCGCTGGAGCTTTTCAGCACCAGAATAGAGTTAGCCAGTTTCCACCGCCAGATCTGCCATCCACAGGCGTCCACGTGGCGGAGACGGCATCGGAGACAGGTGGTCTTTTGCAGCAGCCAACAACTCCTGCGGCTGTGACATTCATCCGGCGTCCCGATACCATAAGCGAGAGACATCCGGAAACCTAGACCGAAGGCCAAGAACTCATGTTGCTGCGAGAGGCTACCAACGAGCCATGGCCGGGGGCGGGAGAAGCATTCTTCATACTTGACTTCGTGCCTGAGACCTTCGATCATAACTACATTTTTTCTCGGGTTTACTCGGATCTGAGCTGGCCAACTCAGATCCAGTAATGGCCACTCGAGTCCACTTGGGGTCCGGGTCGACTCAACTCAGAATCGAGTCAATAATGGGTTGACTCAGCCAAAAAGGTGCATTGGGTCAGCCAACAGCCGAGTTATACACCGGAGGTAGCAAGGTCATGAGGGGTATTTTTCCATTTTTTAATTTGATATTTCAACTTTTTAATTTCTCTTTTCTGGTGGGAGACTTTTATTTTAATTCAGTAATTTATTTAGTTTTTTCCCTTTTTCAATCTTTTCACCTTTTTAAATGGCCAGTTTTGAAATGAATTTTTATTTAAAGTGTCAGAAGGAATTGTCTCTGTCAATGTTTATTTTTCTGGCAGACTGAGTTGTTAAAATATGATTGACTTCATATTTGATATCCAAAGAGACGGTGAGGAAAAATCCAAGTCAAAGTTGTATTATACGAACGTATAGCAATATTGCATTCTCTAATGATGTAAATCAAATTTGTAGACTTTCGTCCATAAGGAGGTTGATGCCAATTTTATTGGTAAGTCGATTAAGTTGGTACCTAAAACCTTTTGGGGTCAAGTTAGAGATAATTCTACGCATTATAAGTGATATATGTATACTGATGAAAAATATTTTTGGCAATTAAAATGATGGGTCCTAGTCTCCTAGGGAAATGGTCTTAGCGGGTTAAATGGAGGTGTACTCGATCTTTAGTTGGGGCGTTTCATTTATTTTGTTTTGATTGTTTTAGATGTTTGATCAAATGTGTTAATTGGTCATAATGTGTGCTTATCTTTCGATACTTCACTGTGTTTGTTCTGATGGTAGCCTCAGATCGATTTGTTGTGGCTACACTATAGTGATACGGCGGGAACCACTTATCCTCCATGTTCCCTTCTCAATGCCACATTAGACTTTTTCTCAGTATTGTAATATCGATTATGGCATGTTTGTATATCTCTCTTTATGTCATTGAGACCTTAGATTAGAATTGTAACATTTAGCTAGCGTTTCAGTGTTAATGAGTTTATCTCATATCATATGTTGTAATGGCACATTGTGCAAATTTGAATTTAATATAGAAGGGTTGGAAACCGTATAAACCCTCGTCTTTGTGACGATTTAATTAAAAAATGCTTTTACAAGTATAACAAGATACAAGTTTGCCATGTATTTTTCTTAGGAACAGCTCCTAGTACAAGGGATGCCCATGTTTGGGTTCGATGTTTGGGCTCAGTTTAAAGACACTTTCTTCCCTTATGCCAATGGTTCTATTTCGGTATCTTGATCCCTCCGGATGTCTCTACTTTTTTGGTATCCCTCTAATTCAGCCTCTACATACGCACCAGTTAATATTCTTGTTTCTTCCAAAATGGCATCTCCAGCAGCCTCTTTGCCTGCAGTTTCTCCACAGCGTCCCTCGCCTTACTCTATCTGTACCTCAGATTATGAGCCCCTGCTAGCGGCACCAACCCTTATGGCTCACTGGCGCCACCCTCATGACCATCGTCCGCCTCAGGTGATTCAATGGAAGACTTTCCTTCTCCACCTCCTCTCCGGACTCACTGTATGGCTACTCGCTCCGCCAAAAGAGTTATATATATACAAATTCGTGATTACTCTGATATCGTCGCTCACAGTTTTCTTATGGCTCTTCTTTCTCATAAGGAACCCGTAGACTACCGTATTGCTCTTCGGGAATCTTCTTGGGTATCGGCCATTATGGATAAGAGATTGAAGCTCTCCGAAGTCAGTGCAAATGAGATGTTAACCTTATTGGCTCTGAATGGGTGAGTATCTCCCTGACGACACTAATGATCACCACAAGGCTCTCCTTGTGGCTCAGGGGTTCTCTCAGATTTCGGGATTTGACTTCGATCATACCTTTAGTCTGGTGGTCAAAGCCTCCACGGTTCAAACTTTTCTTGCTATTGCCACTATGCGGTCCTCTTCATCAGTTGGATGTTCAGAACACCTTTCTCAATGGCGTTCTTGAGTTCCAGGTATATATGGAACAACATGTCATCTACAAGGACCCACCTCATCCAGACTTTGTTTATCGCTTGCGAAAGGCTATTTATGGTCTTAAGCAAGCCCTCGATGCTTGGTTTCAGTGGTTTAGCACAAACCAATCTCAACATGGATTTTAATGTAGCTCCGCATACACTTCTTTGTTTGTGCTATCTAGAGGTCATCATTGTTTTATATGCTCGTCTATGTTGATGGTATCATTCTCATTGGAAACGAGTCGACTCTCATTTGGAAGTTCATCGATCGTACACATCAGGAGTTTGCGTTAAGAACGTAGGGGCTCTTCATTACACTCTTGGCCTCAAAGTATAACCTACTCCATCGGGCTTCCTTCTTGGTCAAGGAAAGTATGCTCCTAAAATTCTTAATCGCGCTAAGATGTTTGATGCTACTTTAGTTTCCACTCCCTTTCTTTCAAACTCGCAGCTACATAGTAGTACTAGTCCCCGATTCTCGAATCTGACTCTTTATCGATCTTTAGTGGGGGTTCTTCACTATTTGACCATCACTCACCCATACTTAGCCTTTGCAGTTAACTATATTAGCTACTTCCTTCAGGCTCCTCGAGACGATCATTTTGCAGCTGTTACTCGAATTCTTCGTTATGCTCGTGGTACTCTGCTTTTTGGCCTCTCATTCTGGTCTGCCATCACTCTTGATGTTTTAGGTTACTCCAATGCTGATCGGGATTGTTGTCTTGAGACTCGTCGTTCCACTTATGGGTATGATGTCTTTCTTGGTGAAAATCTTGGCCCTTAGAGTGTCAAGAAGCAACTCATTGTCTCTCGCTCCATCAATGAGTTCGAGTATCGATTTTTGGTTAATACTTCCTCTGAAGTTGTTTGGCTAACTTATCTCATGCACAATCTTTAGGCCCTGCTTATTGGGTCTTCACTCCTGTTGTGTAATAACATTAGTGCTATTTTCTTGGCCTATAACCTAGTCGCTCACAAGTGAGCCAAACACATTGTTATTGACTACTATTTTGTTCGAGAATTGGTTGTTTTTGGAAATCTATGTGTAGCTCATGTTTCCGCTACATGGCAGATTGTAGACACTTTCACCAAGGATTTTTCTCGTCCGCTATTCGAATTTTTTAGAACTAAGTTTTTCATCTCCGAACACCTGACACTTCACTTGAGGGGGTTGTTAGGATAAGTCAAATTGATTACTAGATTATGATAAGATTAATGAATAGATTAGAGTTAAACTTCTACTACAACTTTATAGTAATCTTGTCTATTTATTTGTTTCTCTCAATAACACAAATGATAGGCATACCCACAACTGGGTTGAGAGTGTCTTGGGCTTAGAGCACTTCATGGTTGTGTCAGCACAATAAATATCCTTAATAGAGAGGCGTACATCAAGGTGTATAATCTGGAGATACGGTATTCCCTGGTACAGTATAAATAGACAGGTACACACTTACTATAAGGGACTTTTGGACATTTTACTAAGGAACTTATTGACTTAAGCATCAGAAAGTTTACCCCGGGGACCTCCTAGGGCTTTTTGTTTGCAAATTATCACCAAGGGACTGGACATTACGACTCAATCGGTTTCCAGATGCATCAATTGGCACACCCAGTGGGACCGATTCAGTCGCGTTTGAGTTCCTTGGTTTATGTCCACCTGCACGAATACTCAAAGGAGTGAGAGGTTAAAGCTGAAAGAAACTGGTGCTACCGAAAAAGTACAATCACCTTATCGAGGAAGAAGAAGGAGAATTGTTAACCCCCCATCATCCCAGGAAGTGGAGAGAGAAATGGTGCAAGTCTCAGCTGGATAGCTGGGAGGAGGGAAAGGCTTCATTGGACAGATCCCAGTGATACCTGAGGGCCCTCGAGATGTAGTGGGCGCTTGAAACCTGCTGTGAGTAATGCAAGTCAAGAAATAAGATGTAGTGGGACCCTTGGAACCTGCATATCCTACACCAGATGTATACGATGGGGATTATGATGAGAGATATGGTCGTTTCACAGAGGTCTCCTGCGAGTCACAGATAGAAGCCTATGAACAAGCCTTGCGACTAAATTAGGCAACATGTGTGAATACCTCGCAATCTGACTTAGCCAAGGCAGTTCAAATGTTAACGGAGGTGGGGTATAAGTTCACGCCTGCTTTAGCCCCGATAGCCCCCTCTCGAGGCATGGGAGCCCCAATCGTCCCTCCGATGGTCATGGAAGCCCAAGAAAGCAGCGTTGCTCAGCCCATGATAGCATTTCCTTACTTTAGATATCCTCGAGAGGTGTTCGAGGCATGGCCTCAACCTTCATTCCCTGAACCCCTGGGGCTGGCACGTCTCGGGGCCCCTCCAATTCGGACAACCTTAATGGGAGGATATCCCAGAGCTGATCATCCCCCGTTCCCCAAACCCCTGGGGATAGCACATTCTGGACCTCCTACAGTTCTGGTAAACTTAGTGGAAGGATATCCCAGAGCAGAGATGGAGTATGGGTATCAGGGGTATGGAAGCATAGGGATGTCAAATCTGTCAGCAGGTTATGGCTTGTACGACCCTTATGGGTTTTATGGTGGAAGTTCAGGGGTCAGAATGGCCTGGGAAAATCTGGGCAGGTAACTCAACCCCCTCAGCATCAGATGGCTTATGGCGACTCCCATAGAGGATTACTAAACCCTGGAGAGCAAAGAGAAGATACTGGAGATACCCTCAAGATAGAATTAGATAGGCTGATTGGGCCACTTGGCCAGGTAAAAGGATCCTCATTCTCATCGCTGATAACCTTAGAGCAATGACCCGTAGATACCAAGCCCCCGTAGGGACTCCCAACATATAGTGGAGAGTCTGATCCCATGGAGTTCATCCAGACATTCCTTAGCCTACTGAATTTGAGGGATTTCGACAAAAAACTGATTTGCAAACTGGTGGGGAGTTATCTCCGAGGAAAAGGCTCAACTATGGTATAACAAGTTTCCAAAGGGGTCTTTGCACTCCTACAGAGATTTTAGCGTGGCATTGTTGAGTCAATATGCCCAAAAGAGATTTTACAGAGGGGTATTCTACAGAGGGAGATGTATTTAAAGAGGGGTATTCTTAGCCTAATGCCTAAAAGAGATTTTACAGAGGGAGATGCCCAGGCCTAACTTTGAGAGGTATACTCCCTCCAGTTAGCCTCCAGTGCGGATCCTAAGTATTTACAATGGGGTATTTTGTTGATCCCAGGGAGATCATCCAGACATTCCTTAGTCTAATGAATTTGAGGGATTTCGATGAAAAACTGACTTGCAAATTGGTGGGGAGTTATCTCCGAGGAAAGGCTCAAGAATGGTATAACAAATTGCCAAAGGGTCTTTGCACTCTTACAGAGATTTTAGCGCGGCGTTGTTGAGTCAATATGCCCAAAAGAAGAAGTTTACCAAAAATTTCTGGAGTTATACCAAGCGATACAAAACCCTAGAGAATCAACAAAAGTTTTCTACCATCGTTATGTAGATGAAAGCATAGGGGTGGTGGAGACCACGGAAAATCAAGTGATACAAGGGTACTTACTTGGGATGAGAGACATAGAGTTGTACAAGAACTTAGGTAACAATGTCCCTCAAACCCTACAGAAGCTTCAGGAGATAGTCGAGCAGCACTAGAAAGTTGAAGAAGGCACCAAGAAAAAGGAAGAGAGTGTGATCAAAATGTCTGAAAGAAATAATGATCATCGAGGGAAGAAATCAGAGATGCCCAGGCCTAACTTTGAGAGGTATACTCCCACCAGTAGGCCTCCAGCGCAGATCCTAAGTATTTACAGAGGGGTATTCAGAGAACCACATCCTTTGTCAATTGTGCCTGCCGCAGTAGCAAGACGGGGGGCTACAAAATTATTATGCGAATTTCACAAGGATTATAGCCATGATACAAATGATTGCATCCATTTAAAAAGGGAGATAGAAAGGAATGAAAGAGATGGATGTACTTCAGGTCCCCGGACCTAGATGGGGAAGTCAAGGGGAACCACCTTGGGCCCGGAGAGATCGTTCACCATAGAGGAGATATCCTCAAAATAACGGGGGGTGGAGGAGATGGAAGACATCAGGGACAAGAATCGAGGTCGGGATTAGGCTAGAAGGGATGATGGTCCGCAGGAACAACCCGCTGGAAACCAGGACAATAGGAACAGAGAAAATCTGCCTATTCAGAGAGTGATGAACATGATAAGTGGAATAACAGGCGAAAGGTCTTCAAACTCGGTCGTGAAGGCTGATTCTCGAAGGGCTCCTGGGAGGTCGTCACCGTACCTCTCAAAGTTAATATTTATAAGCCCTAAATGCTTACTTTCTACAACTAGGTAGATAGTGGCAAATCGGGGTCGTCCAAAGAGAAGAGGGATCTTCCTAAGCGTCTAAGCACAAATGGTTGATACTAGGCTAGGAGTAAATATATATACACACACATAAAAGCAAGTAAAAGGGGGGGTTGGTTGGTTGGTTTCCTAAGTTAACAAAGATAAAAAGACGAGATAACTAGCAACGTCAAGTGACTATGCTAATCATCAAACAAAACTAAAGAAAAGGGTTTTAAACTACAAAGATAAAATGCCTTGGGGGCAACGGATATCCACTTCCACATCTAATGTAGTTCATCGAATCATTCACACATTCCATCATATAGCATTCAGGACCCAACACTCACACACCCATCTAGCAAGTACCACAACACACACATCACAAGGAGTTCTAAGTTCATGCTCATAGATCTTCATGCAAAGGCGCTACGGAATTCGTCACGTTCCTACACCTAAACAATTCAACCACACAAGCACTCCCTATGCTCAAACAACTCATGATGCACATGCAGTGAAACACACCGTCAAGAATGCATAAACGCCAAATAACAAATGCTTCAAGAATGAATTTAAATCATCTATTCAATACTTCAACTACTTGTCGTGGAGACTAAACTCCTATCCTTCTTAGTTCGTAGTTTGCGAGAGTGAGTTCGACATCTCTCGTCAAACCTCACCAATGACTCCCGAGTCGCGACCACGACTCAAGGTGTCATTGGTGGCATTTAGCACGAAGGACCAACAAGCTTGGCAATGCCTATGACCACTACACCGTGACTAAGCATTAAACCAATTCATGCAATTACACGAGATTGGATGAACGTGCAACGCACATTCATCCACGAGCATATGACTCTCTCGTTTGCTACACAAACGAACATGACGAAGAGTTCAACATCAATCACATTCGTCTAGCACATTGTCAACACACTAACACAATCAAAAGCTCTAATTCACACTCATACATTCCTAACAAGAACAGGGGGGAAATTAACCCAAATCCCCCAAACCCTAGCTAGCAATTCATACAAGCATTTCATATCATCAAGCTCTCAACAACATCAATGAAATCAACAATTAACATTCAAAGCACAATAAATGCACAATAGCAAAAACACCAAATAGATAGATAAAATGATTCTCAATACATAGAAGTGGAAGCTTCAATCCATAGCTCCCAAGTACAAGAACTACTCTAGAACAACAAAAGACATAATTAAACTACAAAAACTAAGAAAAGAAAGAGAAGAAAACCAAGGGTTTTCAAGCCCTAAAATGCAAGAAGAAGAGGGAAAAAAACTGTGGAGAAGAGGGAGTGAAGGGGGTATTTATAGGGGGAAGAAAAAGGGGAGAAAACGCTGCTACAGGGCTGATTTTAAGCTGTCGTCGCGAGTCGCGACGAGATTGGTCGCGACTCGCGACCAAATCAGTAACTCAGCCTTGCTGTTTTGTTTTGCTTCCTCCGGGTGAACCGTTGATCCGTTTCGGGAGTTCTTGTAGTCGATTTTATAGTGCTCGAGAAGAGGAATCCAATGGTGCCACTCTTGAAGGCTGATTCTTCTCGGAAAATTCTGAGAACCCCGGACCATCTTTCACCCGTTGCTTTGCTCTCCTTTCTTCATCTCTTCACTTCTTCAAATCTTCACAAAGCTCAAATGTAAAGGTCTTCAAATCTTCAAATCTTCAAAGATAAATCTTCAAAGTCTTCAAATCTTCAAGTCTTCAAACAAATCACCTTGTCACACAAAATCATCTAAAAAGTGATAAAAACGTCAAAGCCGCCTTTATCCTTCCTTAGATGATTTCAAGGCAAAATGCCACATGTAGAGCACAAAATTGCACAAAACCTAATCCTAAAAAGCCTAAAATAACCATCTAAAATGGACACATCAAACCTCCCCACACTTAAACCTTACTCGTCCTCGAGTAAGAAAAGATTCAAGCATACGGAGGAAATGGCATATCCACATCCTAAAACCCCTAAAATAACCACACAAAATGGACACATCAAATATCCCCACACTTAGACCTTACTCGCCCTCGAGTAAGAAAAGAACCAAGCACACGGAGTAAATGATATATCCAAAACCTAAACTAATCCCCCAAATCAAAGCCTCACAAAAACTCTCAATATCAAAAATCCCAAAATAAAAGCTCACATGAGAATTTTTTCACACACACATCCCCAATCCTAAATCTAACCAAACCTACCACTTATCAATTCACTACCCATAAAATATTTCAAAGCCCAGAATTGATATTCCCATAATCCAATGACACAAAATGAAGCTAAAACCATAGAGGAAGTTTTAAACACATGCTTCACCTAATGCCAATATATCAACCAAAAACGAAGTATAAAGAGATCAAGAATTTCATAACCACACTTCGTTTCCTAACCCACTAAGCTACCCAATCCCAAGAGGTCTATAGATGTTGAGCTACCCGATCCATCCGTGTGACAACCGCAACCTTATGACTCCAACGCCGGCAAATGAGTGAAATCATAGCATTTTTCAATTTCTCTCACTTTCTCTCATTTTGCCTAGGAGCTCTTTCGAGTTTTCATCCTAACCACACATCATGTTTCTTTAGCTCACATCTCACCTTTTTCCGCACATTTTAGCCTCTCATTTTTGCCTAGGCCGCCCTTTAAGGGTTTTCGACCTATCCGGGCCCCCAATGTTGCCTAAGTTGCCCTCTCGGGTTTTCAACTTAGCGGGTTTCCTTTTTCTTTTCTTTTTTTTTTATTTTCTTTTTCTTTTTTGTTTTTCTATTTTTTTTCTCATGTTTTTCCAATGAAAAGTAGTAAAAAGCATTCCAAAACAATCTAGCATGCATATGAGTCCTCTAACCCCTCCCCACACTTAAAACATTACATTGCCCTCAATGTAAACACGTAAGGCAAGAACAATAAAAATCAAGATAAGGGAGTTAGAGTGACACCCATTTCTCCGCAAATTCGCCGGTGATATGGCGATATCCAAGTACTTGGATGGTCCCGAGATAGGTTTTGGAACCGGAAGGGTGAGCAAATATGCCGTAGAAGGACTCACCCCTCGAGAAAAGCATTGTCTCCATGGCGCCGTTTGATCAAGACTACACCACGAAGAACACATTAAACTCACAAGTACATAAGGATATGTAATGCTAGGTTTAGCATCAAGAGTTAATAACCATAGTATTTTCAAAGAACAACCAATCAACCCTCAATCACCACTATAAGATTATGCATGAAAAATATCCAACATATATTGACATGTATACAAGCATCATTATAGGATAAGAACTTACGGTCACAATGATGTAGTCGGCATACTACAATCAACAAATGTACTATAAAGATGCAAGAATGTTCATATGCCACTATATGTAGGATGGTCGAAGAAATGAGAGGTATGTGATGTTCTTGGGAGTGTTGGGTGGAGAAGAAGGAAGGATCATGCAATGTTTAAAATCATTTGGAAACTTGGAAGCTTGGAAACTTGAAATCCGGGCTCAAAAAATTTGCAAAAGTTACTGAGCACGTCGCGACTCGCGACGGGGTTGGTCGCAACTCGCGACGAGCCTCGCGAAGTCATCGCGACTCGCGGGAAGGTGAGTCTGGGAGCTCAAAATTTTCTGAGCACGTCGCGACTCGCGACGAAGTTCATCGCGACTCGCGACGGTGCCTCGCGATGTCATCGCGACTCGCGGAAAGGTGAGTCCGGGAGCTCAAAATTTTCTGAGCACGTCGCGACTCGCGACGAGCGTCGCGAGGTCATCGCGACTCGTGGAAAGTTGGCGCTGGGAGTGATTTTTCTCCCCTGTTCGTCGCGACTCGCGACGAAGCCCATCGCGACTCGCGACGGCAGGGTATCCCAGGCTTAAAATTTTTTTTCGTTTTCTTACCAACTGTCCAAGCTTGCTTCCCTCGTTCATTGATCTCGTTCCTTCATCTCCTTCATTGCAATGCACTTCATGTTGCTACAAAATCACAGAAAAACATGCCATAAAAAGAACAAAACACAACAACAACAAAAACAAACTAAGAAACACAAGCTAAGAAACAAAAACTAAAAGAAATGCCGAATTTATTTAACGTCGTCGGCACGACGAAGCTCCGTATTTTTAAGGTCGTCGGCACGACCCTAATGTTATCCGTATGGTGAAGGCTTGAAGCTCTTCACCATGAGCATCCAAAATAAGAGAGGTGGGGGCACAAAACTTTCAAGAGGAAAGTCTTGTGGAGGTGGAGATGGTTCAAAGGGAATTAAGTGGTTAGGGAGCTTGGGATAATCTTTCGGCTCCTCTCTCGTTTCCCTCAAAACTTCCGAAAATATTAGAGTTGGTTCACTAGGTGGGAGAAGGGGTGACAATGCTAATGGATGATGTAGCACTATCACCTCTTTCTCCATTTTTCTATCCTCTACAACCAACTCCTCATCCCTTTCAAACTCAAAATCATTTTTATTGGTGACCTCACTCACCGAATCATCGAGTTCAAGTTGGGGTGGTGTGTTTTCGGAATCACGAGCTTCCATGCGGGCCAATACCTCTAATATGTTCCTCGCATGCCCCTCAATGGCCTCAACACTAGAGGAGAGCTGGGTATCCGGCTCCTCACTAGTAAAGGTGTTCAAGTTTGCTATGGTATTTAAGACATCCTCACGTGTCAAACTTGAACTTCCTTGTTGGGCTTGGTTTTGGGGTATGGTATAGGGTGGTGATGGCCAACTAGGTTGCTCGTAATATTGGTTTTTCGGCTCATTCTCATACCACAAATCCGGACTACCACTCCATTCCGGATTGTAAGAGTCGTGGTATGGATAGCATTCATGAGCTTCTTGCCCTTGAAAACCAATATCTCCTACCTCTTGATAGCACTCTTCATAGTACCCATGGTTTTGGAAACCAAGGGTTCTTTCTCGGTCATCGTGCTGTTCCCACAACAAAGGGCAAGATTCGGTAGGATGGTCGGAATGACACATCCTACAAAACCTTGCTTGTTGAGCCTCTCTTCTCATCATGAGTTCCCTCAAGGTGAGACGCTCCATTAATTTTTATTTTTTTTTCAAAAGTTCGGAATCATAGTGCAAGGATTCTCGATAAAATAAATCACCAAGAACTCAAGCAATACCTACTCCGAACAAAAACAACCACCAAGTAGTGGAAAATAAAAACAACTAGCTAATACACAACCAAATACACCTAAATACTTAAGAATAAACGCCTCTTCCCCGGCAACGGCGCCAAAATTTGGGAGGTCGTCACCGTACCTCTCAAAGTTAATATTTAGAAGCCCTAAATGCTTACTTTCTACAACTAGGTAGATAGTGGCAAATCGGGGTCGTCCAAAGAGAAGAGGGATCTTCCTAAGCGTCTAAGCACAAATGGTTGATACTAGGCTAGGAGTAAATATATATACACACACATAAAAGCAAGTAAAAGGGGGGGTTGGTTGGTTGGTTTCCTAAGTTAACAAAGATAAAAAGACGAGATAACTAGCAACGTCAAGTGACTATGCTAATCATCAAACAAAACTAAAGAAAAGGGTTTTAAACTACAAAGATAAAATGACTTGGGGGCAACGGATATCCACTTCCACATCTAATGTAGTTCATCGAATCATTCACACATTCCATCATATAGCATTCAGGACCCAACACTCACACACCCATCTAGCAAGTACCACAACACACACATCACAAGGAGTTCTAAGTTCATGCTCATAGATCTTCATGCAAAGGCGCTACGGAATTCGTCACGTTCCTACACCTAAACAATTCAACCACACAAGCACTCCCTATGCTCAAACAACTCATGATGCACATGCAGTGAAACACACCGTCAAGAATGCATAAACGCCAAATAACAAATGCTTCAAGAATGAATTTAAATCATCTATTCAATACTTCAACTACTTGTCGTGGAGACTAAACTCCTATCCTTCTTAGTTCGTAGTTTGCGAGAGTGAGTTCGACATCTCTCGTCAAACCTCACCAATGACTCCCGAGTCGCGACCACGACTCAAGGTGTCATTGGTGGCATTTAGCACGAAGGACCAACAAGCTTGGCAATGCCTATGACCACTACACCGTGACTAAGCATTAAACCAATTCGTGCAATTACACGAGATTGGATGAACGTACAACGCACATTCATCCACGAGCATATGACTCTCTCGTTTGCTACACAAACGAACATGACGAAGAGTTCAACATCAATCACATTCGTCTAGCACATTGTCAACACACTAACACAATCAAAAGCTCTAATTCACACTCATACATTCCTAACAAGAACAGGGGGGAAATTAACCCAAATCCCCCAAACCCTAGCTAGCAATTCATACAAGCATTTCATATCATTAAGCTCTCAACAACATCAATGAAATCAACAATTAACATTCAAAGCACAATAAATGCACAATAGCAAAAACACCAAATAGATAGATAAAATGATTCTCAATACATAGAAGTGGAAGCTTCAATCCATAGCTCCCAAGTACAAGAACTACTCTAGAACAACAAAAGACATAATTAAACTACAAAAACTAAGAAAAGAAAGAGAAGAAAACCAAGGGTTTTCAAGCCCTAAAATGCAAGAAGAAGAGGGAAAAAAACTGTGGAGAAGAGGGAGTGAAGGGGTATTTATAGGGGGAAGAAAAAGGGGAGAAAACGCTGCTACATGGCTGATTTTAAGCTGTCGTCGCAAGTCGCGACGAGCTTGGTCGCGACTCGCGACCAAATCAGTAACTCAGCCTTGCTGTTTTGTTTTGCTTCCTCCGGGTGAACCGTTGATCCGTTTCGGGAGTTCTTGTAGTCGATTTTATAGTGCTCGAGAAGAGGAATCCAATGGTGCCACTCTTGAAGGCTGATTCTTCTCGGAAAATTCTGAGAACCCCGGACCATCTTTCACCCGTTGCTTTGCTCTCCTTTCTTCATCTCTTCACTTCTTCAAATCTTCACAAAGCTCAAATGTAAAGGTCTTCAAATCTTCAAATCTTCAAAGATAAATCTTCAAAGTCTTCAAATCTTCAAAGTCTTCAAACAAATCACCTTGTCACACAAAATCATCTAAAAAGTGATAAAAACGTCAAAGCCGCCTTTATCCTTCCTTAGATGATTTCAAGGCAAAATGCCACATGTAGAGCACAAAATTGCACAAAACCTAATCCTAAAAAGCCTAAAATAACCATCTAAAATGGACACATCAGCTCCTGACACAAGAGATTCCGATCGAACAAGACAATTGCATTCTCATAAGTGGATGATGTCCCAAACCAAACCCCGCATGCGAACCCGATGGTGGTATCGACAGTAATTGGAACGACATTAGTAAAAGGGGTATTTATTGATGATGGTAGTGAGATCGAGATAATGTTCGTTGAATGTTTTGATCAGTTAGATATTGGAAGGAATAATTTGAAAAAATCATCTACCCCTCTCTCAGGATTTACGGGAAACCCGATATAACCCATAGGATAAATCACCCTGCTAGTATAGATATCTGAAGGGGATAAGGGGGTGATGATCGAATGTACCTTCGCAGTGGTTGATGCTTATTCTCCGTACAATGTAATTTTGGGAAGGCCTTGGATGTGCCAGGCTCGAGAAGTGTGGTTCCCATATTATCTAATGATGAAGTTTCCAACGAGTAGAGGGATAGCTTCCATCCGAGGGGATCAGGCTATGGCTAAGAGTTGTAACCTCGCAGCATTAAGAGAAGTAAGGAGGGTGAGAGATGTATATTCAATACACGGAGGAGTCAGCCTTTTTTAAACTGAGCAAATGCCAATCTTGGATAAGGGGGTAGTGGCTGTGGGGAAACTTACCCATGGGGCTAAGAAGGAGAAACTGAGCAAGTTAATGGAGGAATACGAAGATGTGTTTTCATGGGATACCTGAGATCTTACAGGGGTTCCCCGGGAATTAGCAGTCCATAGGTAAAACATTGACTCAGGGATTAGGCCTACCAAGCAAAAAATGAGAGTATTTGTGCCAGAAAGGGCAGAAGCCATCAAGGTCGAGGTAGACAAAATGCTGAAGGCTGATGTAATCGAGGAAGTACTTTACCCGGAATGGCTAGCCAATCCAGTTATGGTCCCAAAGCATGATGGTAATTGGCGAATGTGTATAGATTTACAAATTTGAATATATGCTTCCTAAAGGATAGTTAACCCTTACCCTGTATCGATAAGTTGGTGGAAGCAATTACAGGGTATCAAGTATTGGCTTTCTTCGATGCCCACAAGGGTTATCACCAGATAATGATAGCTGATAAGGACAAGGAAAATACTTCGTTTATCACAAATGTGGGCACAAACAGTTACAAGAAGATGCCTTTTGGCTTAAAAATGCATGAGCAATATACCAGAGGCTAGCGGACAAGTTGTTCAGAAAATAGATTGGTAGGAACACGGAGATATATGTGGACGATATGGTGGTAAAAATCAGGAGTTATGAGGAATTCTTGATGGATTTGAAGGATCTTTTTGAGATACTCAGGGGTGCAAATTTAAAGTTGAACCCCGCTAGATGTGTCGTAGGAGTGTGGGTGGGAAAATTCCTAGGGTTCATGGTATTAGAGAGGGAAATCGAAGTTAAACTAGAGAAGGTCAAGACTCTGAAAAGGATGAAGAGCCCCCATAACATGAAGAACATACAAAAGATCACTAGATGCCTGGCGGCTTTGAGCAGATTTTTGTCGAAGAGGGCTGAGAAACAGTTGCCTTTTTTCGATGTGCTCCAAAAACCAAAGAAGTTGGAATGGACCGATAGGTGTGAACAATTTTTTCAACAACTTAAGGATCGTCTTCGAAGGTTACCGACACTAATGAAACCCGATAAATGAGAGGTCTTGTTCATGTACATCTCCCTGGCCATTAGTGCGGTACTTGTGAAAGAAAAAGGTAAAGTGCAGCACCCTATATACTTTGTGATCTGAGCCCTACAGGGACCAGAGACAAGATACACTGCTCTCGAGAAACTCATACTAGCGCTGGTACATGCTTCTCAAAGACTGCAACCTTATTTTCAAGGACACACGATTATCTTACTCACTAACTATTCCCTCAGGCAAGTCCTCTTGAAACCCGAGGCATCAGGGAGGATGATGAAGTGTACAGTAGAGTTGGGAGAACACGACATACAATTTCAGTCGGGGGCAGCGATTAAAGTTCAAGCCTTGGCGGACTTTATAGTCGAAACCACTGAGAATATCGAACCTATTGACACAAAGGAGGAGAAGATAGTCGAGAAAGGATCTCGAAGGAAAGAAGTAGGAAAGTTATACGTTGATAGGTCCTCACATTCAAGAGGAAGTCTTACTCATTAGCCCTAATGGAAAAGACCACCTGTACGTGATGCACATTTCCTTCAAGCAACCAATATGAGGCTGAATATGAAGCCATGATCACTGGTTTGCAATTAGCTGCGGAACTGAATGTGGAGGATCTATAGTAACTCCCAGATAGTGGTGCAGTAGGTAAAGGGGGAATACGAGGCCAGAGAGCACAAATTGCAAAAGTATCTAGAGTTTGTGAAGCCTCTACTCAGGAGGTTCAAAAGCTATACCTTGGAGCAAGTACCAAGAGAACACAACCACAAGGCTGATGCCTTAAGCAAGTTAGCCTCGTTAAATTTAAGAGCGGAGTCTCTAGGGCAGTTACTCATGGAGACCCTCCAGGGCATTTACTCCTGTATGGTGGACGGTCTCTTCAGGGCTGAGGGGTTTCCCCTTTGACTTCCCTGTCTAGGTCCAGGGCCCTTAAGCCGCCCCTCTCTTTCATTCCTTTTTATATCCCTTTTCAAATGGATGCAATCATTCATATCATGGCTATAATCCCATCGAAAGTCGCAGAATAAGCTCGTAACCCTCCATCTTGCTACTGCGGCAGGCGCATTTAACAAAGGATACGGTTGTCTAAATACCCATTTGTAATACTTAGGATCTGCGCTGGAGGCCTACTGGCGGGAGTATACCTCTCGAAGTTAGGCATGGGCGTCTCCGTTGTCTTCTTTCCTTGATGATCATTATTTCTTACGGGCCTCTCTATCATACTCTCTTTCTTTTTCCTGGTGGCTTCTTCAACTTTTGAGTGCTGCTCGATTATCTCCTGAAGCTTCTGTAGGATTTGAGAGATACTGTTACTTAATTTCTTATACATCTATATGTCTCTCATCCCATGTAGGTACCCTTGTATCACTTCACTTTCCGTGGTCTCCACCACCCCTAAGCTTTCATCTACATAACGATGGTTGAAAGCTTCGGCTGATTCTCCAGGGTTTTGTATCGTCTGGTATAACTCCAGCAAGGTTTCGGTAAACTTCTTATTTTTGGGCATATTGACTCAACAACACCGTGCCAAAATCTCTATATGAGTGCAAAGACCCCTTTGGAAACTTGTTATACCATTATTGAGCCTTTCCTCGGAGATAACTCCCCACCAGTTTGCAAGTCAGTTTTTCGTCGAAATTCCTCGAATTCATTAGACTAAGGAATGTCTGGATGAACTCCCTGGGATCAGACTCTCCACTATATGCCGGGAGCCCCTTCAGGGGCTTGGTATCTGCGGGCTATCGTTGTGAGGTTATCAGTGACGAGAACGGGAATCCTGCTACTTGGCCAAGTGGCCCAATCAGCCTGTCCAATTCTCTCTCGAGGAATCTCCAGATCTCCTATTTGCTCTCCAGGGTTTAATAATCCTCTATGGGGGTCTCCATAAGCCATCTGATGATGAGGGGGTTGAGTTACCTGCCCAGAATTTTCCCGGGCCATCGTGACTCCTGAACTTCCACCATATAACCCATAAGGGTCGTACAAGCCATATACTGCTGACTGGTTCGGCATCCCTATGCTTCCATGCCCCTAAGACCCATACCCCATATCTACTCTGGGATATCCTCCAATCAAGTTTATCATAACTGCAGGAGGTCCGGAATGTGCTATTCTCTGGGGTTCGGGGAACGGAAGCTGATCAGCTCTAGGATATCCTCCCATCAAGGTTGTCGGAACTGGAGGGGGTCCGGGACGTGCCAACCCTAGGGGCTCAAGGAATGAAGGTTGAGGTCGTGCCTGGTACCCCTCTCGAGGATATCTAAAGTAAGGAAACACTAGCATGGGGTGAGAAGCGATGCTTACTGGGTCTATGACCGTCGAAGGGACGATCGGGGCTCTCATGCCTCGAGAGGGGGCTATCAGGGCTGAAGCAGGCATGACCTGATACCCCGCCTCCGCTAACATCTGAACTGCCCTAGCTAAGTCAGATTGCGAGGTATTCACACTTGTTGCCTGATTCGCTCGTAAGGCTTATTCATAGGCCTTCATCTGTGACTCGCCGGAGACCTCTGTGAAACAACAATCTCTCTCATCATACTCCCTGGCATATACATCTGGTGTAGGATATGCAAGCCTTATTTCTCGACATGCATTACTCTCAGTAGGTCCCGAGGGTACCGCTACATCTCGAGGGCTCTCAGGCATCACTGAGATTTATCTAATGGAGCCTTGCCTTCCTCCTAGCTCTCCAGCTGAGACTTGCACCATTTCTCTCTCCACTTCCCGGGATGCTAAGGGGTTAACCATTCTCCTTCTTGTTCCTCGATAAGGTGATTATACTTTTTTCAGTAGCACCAATTCCTTTCAGCTTTAACTCCTCACTCCTCTGAGTATTCATGGAGGTGAACATAAACCAAGGAACTCAAATGTTAGTGAGTCGGTCCCACTGGGCGTGCCAATTGATGCGTCTGAAAACCGGTTGAGTCGTAACGTCGAGTCCCTTGGTGATAATATGCAAACAAAAAGCCCCAGGAGGTCACAGGGGTAAGCTCTCTAATACTTAAGTCAGTAAGTGCCTTAGTAAAAATATTACAAACGTCCCCTATAGTAAGTGCATACCTCTCTATTTATATTGTACCAGTAAATAACGTATCTTCGGATTGTACACCTTTATGTACGTCTTGATGTACTCCTCTCCATTAAGAAAATTTATTGTGCTGACATGACCATGAAGTGCGCTTGGCCCAAGACACTCTTACAGCCCAATTGCGGGTTTGCTTATCATCACCACATATTATCTCTAACTATAATTGCTAAACCAGTTATACCGGCACTAACGCACCGGATCCCAAGCGTGCTTGGGCGAGAGTAGTACTAGGATGGGTGACCCCCTGGGAAGTCCTCGTGTTGTACCCCTCTCTCCTTTAACCACCAGGGTTAGCCCAGTGGCCAGGGTAGTGTGCCCCCCCCCCAGATGCATCCCAGGTTCGATTCCGGCCTGGGGCATTATTATGAGGTTAAGTCTCCGGATACACCGTGTCAGGTGTAGGAGCCTCACTTCGTGTGAGTCATGTGGGAGTCTCACCCCACCTTTATGTAAAACACAGGGGAGTATCACGCCCTTTGTGTAAGGCAACTTGAATGTGGTAAAAGAACTTGTGTGAAAAGAAAAAAAACATCTGTCGAGAATGATGCATCTACATTTATCTTTATACCATGATTAGGGTTCTCCAATTAATTGTTTCTATTATCCTTTGTTTATCCTTTGTTTCTCATTTTCGAAAAGACGTAATGTTCCTTTTGAAATCCAAAACCTAGCTTCCTCTAGTGGGTGCTCTAAATGGCCGATCATAGATACTGTCAAAACATTCTCTGCTTATCTGCTTGACTGCAGTCAAAATATTACAAGTCTCAGTTTCATACAGTTATTTATTTTTTATTTTCCATATTATCCATAATTCTATAAGGCAATTATAAGGTAAAATCTTGGGAAACACGATTTTTCATAAACATATAAAAAAATTGAATTTAATTAGAATAATAAATGGTAAAATATCTTAATTGCAATATTAAATATTTATTATACAACGTGCAGTAGTTATAAAGTTTATAACACAATTCATACAACTCAAAAATTTTATTTTCATTTATTCTAATTTGTATTTTAAACTTTACTTATTCCATAACTTATAAAAATACCATTTTACAAGAGACGGCTTCATTCTATAATTGCATGTAATCTCACGATCTTATTTGCAATTTAGTAGTGCCCTGAAAAGTGAGATGAAATAATATTCTCTCCCATATATTACTGAAGTGTCAACCTCTATGGGTCTTTGTATATTTAACCACAATGAGCATTGTGGAGTTAAAAATATAATCCAGAGAGTCCATATTATCACTGTCTCACTTCCAGAAAAATATATTTTATAATCAATTTTTCATTTCAAATGATTGAATATGGATTCACTTAACTCGACTTTTTATGGAATTTTATTTATTTATTTAACATAAAAATATTTTCTGTGAATATATAGTAGTACAACATATACATACATCCATATATATGGGTAAAATATAAATATAATCTTATTATTTTCTGAAAGTGTCACTCTAATCCTGTAAAATCTGAAAGTGCAATTCTAATCCAAAGTTTTTGAGAAAATGTGCCGATATAACATTTTCACACTATTCCGGCATTGACTTAGTATTTTCTGGCATTGATCAAATCTAAAAAAGACTAAATTATCCTAGTATTAAAACTAAAAAGTTAATGACATAACTACCACTTCGATTCTTCTTCTTCATCATCTTTAAACCCCTAAACACCACCACCGCTACCACTGCCGCCGGATCTGCGCCGCTCCGCCACCACTGCCACTGGATCTCTGTCGCTCCACCACCACTGATGCATATCTGTTGCACGGCCAGTCGGAATCTGGTTAAAGACCATTTCCTAGTCAAAATCTGGTTTCGCCGCCCCTACCAACTCTGCCCACC
Source organism: Rubia yunnanensis (assembly GCA_037428765.1). Classification (NCBI taxonomy): domain Eukaryota; kingdom Viridiplantae; phylum Streptophyta; class Magnoliopsida; order Gentianales; family Rubiaceae; genus Rubia; species Rubia yunnanensis. Next base: position 45,627,984 of record CM075065.1, read on the forward strand.
CAACTCCGCCACATCTCCGCCTCAAGCACATCTGGAGTGGTACTCTTACACTAATTGAAACATATGTTCTATTGAGCCAAATGCTAGTCTAAATTGTATTCATAAACAAAGATGATGTTATATTAGTTGGTTATAGCAGGAGTTTCCTCTGCAGTCGACGGGGCTCCTGAGGTGTTCATATCACCTTGCCTAGAAGAACTCCTAGCCGGAACAGTATCCACATCCATGGCCGATAACCTTGGGGGAAATGACGGTTGTACCTCCACGTTTGGATACACAACCTTAAACCTAGCCCGGAGACCATCATTAACAAGCCTTACACCATTCAACTAGTTACTCGGAGACGGTTAGAAAATATGATTGATACAAATTGATTTAGTCAATATTGTATTTAGGATGTAAAGATACTTTCCATACTTGTCCTCTGTACAAAACATCTATTAATACATAATGAATAGATAGCTCCTCAAAGAGACACATTTTCCCTATTTCTTACCAAATTACGTGGTATCAGAGCCATAACAAACCTTCCTTCCTCAACTTTTCTTTTCTCTCGTTCCTGCAATGGCCTCCTCCTCTAGCGAAACCAACCTCTACGCCAATGAAAACAACCACTCTTCCACCACACCAAAACCACATGCTCAACCTACACCCTTGAGTTTTCACTCGACAAAATCAGTTACGAACATTCGTAATCAAACCTCTAATTCTAGATCTCCAAAAGGTTCAATATCATACTTGGACCGAGCTTTTCCACTTCATAGCTAGCGCACACAATGTCTTGGACCACATTGACGGCTCTTCTCGTCCGGACGATGTCTTTGAAACCAAATGGAAGCAATTGGATGCCATAGTTCTCAGCTGAATCTACGACACGATTAGTGACAATCTTCTCCGTGATTAAAGTCGTTCAAAGGCATTTTCCACGACAATCACACTGCATGGGCCACCGACCTTGAAAATTGGTTCATTAACGCCCGTCTAGAATCTTTCCCCTCTGTTTCCGCTTACTGCCATCACCTAAAATCACTGGCAGATCAACTTGAAGATGTCGATAGCACGGTGAGTGACCAGCAGCTTGTCCTCCAACTCATCAACGACATCATCGGAAGCATCATCAGTCAAATGACGCCGCTGCCCTCTTTTTCCGTAACCCGAAGCATGCTCGCCCGTGAAGAATCTCGTCGGAATTGACAAACGGACGGCGGCCAAGCTCTCCTCGCCACCGGCAGGGCAAGGGCGGCACCACCCGCCGCCGACCAGGGCCACCAGCGGTATGGTGGCCGCTACCGTGGCCGAGGAAGACGCGGCTCCAACAACCAGTAGCGATTGACGTTGGTCAGTGGCTACGGAGCAAACCGCCAGGGCAGTACCGGTCCTCCGCAGTGGCATTCGACGCCGGCAACTTGGACGCTGCCGCCTAGCCCATTCCTGACGGGTCCTGCGCAGCGATCGGGTCCTGCTTATTTTCCCTTCATCAAATTGTGGTCATCAGCAAGTGGGCCCAAGACATGGTTTATTTCACATGTAGCAGCAGCAATTTGGGTCGCCAGCCTCAATATTGGGTCCAGGCCCAGGTTCGGCCTTGTATGGGCAACAGCTCCAGGTCCAGCCCAGCAGTATCCAACCCCAGTCCAGCAGTATCCAAGTAACTTGTCCCCGTTTTTCAGCACTATGTCGCTCCAGCAACCCTCTGAAAATTGGTACACGGACACTAGGGCTTCCTCCCACATGACCGCGAATTGAGGTAACCTCCATACCTATTTTAATTTAAGCACTTTATCACCTATTTATGTTGATAATTGAAGCACTATTCCAGTTGTTGGTAAAGGTTCTGTATCCCTAAACACATCACTGCCTTTTCATCTCAAAAATGTTTTACACACTCCTAATGTTATAAAAAATTGGGTCTCTGTTAGAAAATTTGTTGTTGATGATAATGTTAGTGTGGAATTTGACCCTGATGTTTTTTCTGTAAAGGACCTCACTTCCGGGAAAATACCAACAACCCTACCAAATACAAAGTATTACAAACCCTAGGCTAAATGTGAGACCTAGGGAAAACGAGCCCGAGAGGGGGGGGACACCTAGATAGGCACCTCCCCCCCCCCCCCCCAAATTTCTTAGATACTGCTAATCCTGAGCTAGATATACTAAGGCTAGGGAAAATAAATACAAGTCCAAGTGGAAAAAGAAGGACCTAAAACTCGCAATCCGAAATGAAAACGGGGTATGAAATACGAGGCAAAGGGGTGAGAACAAACTCACTACCCATAACCATGTGAACCGCTTCTACACATGGACTTCTCACATTTCTAGCACTAGTGGTTTTAAATATCATCTGTTGTTGTTGGATGGTTTTTCAAATTTTATTTGAATTTATACCCTCAAATAAAAATATGATGCATACTCCAAATTGGTGCAATTTCATGCTATAGTCAAAACGCAATTCCATACTAATATCAAAACATTTCAATGTGACATGGGTGGTGAATTTGTGAACTAGTCTTTTCGCACCTTTTGTGACTTGACTGACATGTTAATGTGTTTTGCTTGCCCACAAACTTCTCCTCAAAATGGCAAAGCTGAGAGAGCACTTCGTACACTTAATGACATTACCCACACTCTCCTCACACATGCCTCTTTACCACAGCGCTTCTGGGTTGAAGCACTCCATATGGCCACATACCTCCACAACATCTTGCCTTCCAAAGCCATACACAATCACACACCAACCTACATCCTATACCAACGTGAACCCACATACTCCTATCTTTGCACTTTCGGCTGCCTATGTTACCCCAATACCTCTGCCGCCGCTCCTTACAAATTAGCTCCCCGATCAACCCCATGCCTCTACCTCGGCCCTTCTTTAGATCACAGGGGCTATCAAAAGCTTGGTTCTTGGCTCACACCAAGTTATCACCAAATACTACCACCACGAGCTCCATCCACCCCTACCGAATCACGACAAGTTTCTTTGCCAACACCTATTCCATCCTCTCCACCTAATCATCCAACACCTCCCATCCCACCAGCACCTTCTTGTCATCCCATGACCACTCGTCACCAGGCCGGGATACATAAACCTAACCCCATATACAATCTTCTGGCACCCTTCTCTTCCACATCCCCTCTCCCAACCTCCCTAATACGTGCCCTGTAGGACCCAAACTGGCAAGCCACCATGAATGATGAATTTAGTGATCTTATTAAAAATGGTACTAGGGACTTGGTTCCGAGACCACCTGGTGCTAATATTATTCATTGCATGTGGTTGTTTAAGCACAAGTACATGTCTGATGGCACGTTGGAGAGACAAAAGGCACGTTTGGTTGTTAATAACAAGTCTCAACAGGGGGTGTCGACTGTGATGAGACTTTTAGCTCGGTCATGAAACCGACCAACATTCATCTGATTCTCAGCATTGCTTTGTCCCGCTCTTGGTCTATTCACCAGTTTGATGTCAAGAATGCTTTCTTACACAGTAACTTGGAGGAAAATGTGTACATTCATTAGCCACCCGGTTTCGCTAACAGGCAACTCCCCGATCATGTGTGCCTCTTGTGCAAATCTCTATATGGTTTGAAATAGGCGGCTCGTGCCTGGTACCAGAGGTTTGCTACTTAGCTTCACCAGATTGGGTTCCGCAGCAGTCATAGTGATCACTCCATGTTCATCTACAGCTCTCAGAGTGAGACCGCCTACCTGTTTTTATTTGTTGATAACATTATTCTCACGGTCTCCTCCACAGCTCTTCTTCATCGCCTCACTTCTATGCTCGGCCAGGAGTTCGCAATGACGGATCTTGGCCCTCTCAGCCACTTCCTTGGCATCTCTGTTACGAAGAATCGGCCGGCACTATTTCTTTCGCAACAGAATTATGCTTGGGAAATCATTGATCGTGCGAAAATGACTACATGTAAACCAACTTCCCGCGGACACCAAATCCAAGCTGGCGGCAGGGGATGGTCTACCACTTGCTAATCCGTCTGTTTACTGAATTCTTGCCAGTGCTCTGCAATATCTTACATTTACGAGGTCGGACATCAACTACGTTGTTCAACATATTTGTCTTTTCAAGCATGATCCGAGAGAGCCCCACTTCCAGGCACTTAAGCGGATTATCAGATATTTCCAAGGCACCACTGACCTTGGCCTCCAGGTCCATCCATCGTCGACCTCGGCTCTCACAACCTACTCTGAAACTTATTGGGCTGGATGTCCTGACACTCGTCGTTCCACTTCTGGGTATTGCGTCTATTTTGGAAACAATTTGATATCTTGGTCGTCCAAGCGTCAGCACGCCATCTCCCACTCCAGTTTAGAGGCTGAATATCGAGGTGTCACCATTGCAGTGGCTGAAACATGCTGGTTGCGAAATCTTCTTTGTGAGCTTCAGGTTCCACTCCAGCAAACTATCCTTGTCTACTGTGACAACATCTCTGCCATCTATCTCGTACAATCCGGTGCAACATCAACGCACCAAACATGTTGAGATTGATTTGCACTTTGTTCATGAAAAGGTAGCTCTTGGTCAAGTTCGAGTACTCCACGTTCCATCTGCTCACCACATGCAGACATATTCACTAAGGGGCTCCCATCTCCTCTATTCTTGGATTTTCAGTCTAGTCTTTGCATCTGCCCATCTCCCGCTTCGACTACGGGGGTGTGTTAGAAAATATGATTGATACAAATTGATACAGATTGATTTAGTCAATATTGTATTTAGGATGTAAAGATACTTTCCATACTTATCCTTTGTACAAAACATCTATTAATATAGAATGATTAGACAGAGCTACTCAAAGAGACTCATTTTACCATTTCTTACCAAATTAAAGAGACATCCACCTAAAATATTACCAAGATTCGGAAGAAAATGATTTCTCAATCAAAAGAAGCTTTCATTCCAAAAGGTAAATTGGCAAAAGGCGATCATCCGCTCGCCCTCAGCGGCCCATACCAGCCCACACCCAGGTCATCATATGAGAGGTAAATCACGGTAGCCCAGCACCAGGACCCATGGGCTTGGCATTGCCTCGGTGCGCACAAGGGAGCCTTGCAAAGCAAGAACTCCCCACACTGCCGCTGCTGAGGATCGAACCTGGGTTTATTGGCTTTTCCACCCATGTCCCAACCACTGGGGTACACCCGTGGGTGTTTCCAAAAGGTAAATTGGGATGATGCAAATGTCGGCTTTGAGAAAGTCATAAATCCAAAGAAGTGATGACTTTCCTTTATGTGGCGGATTTGAGAAGGAAAAAAATTGTTTGGTTAATAGAGATTGAGGGTATAGTTGTCCTTTCACTTTTTCTAAATTTTTATTTTTAAACAAGGATACAATAATCAATTTTTATAATTCCAACCAAATTAAGGTTTCCAAGGTTCGACACTTTCAAACAAATAATAGAGTTACAAACGCACTTTAAGATTTTACTGGGTTAGATTGATACTTTCGACCAAAACATTGGATCATTTTAACACTTAACTCTCTATGTATAATATACTTTCACCTAAATACAAACACCTAAAACTATGATCTCAAACCCAACTAAACAAGTATAGTACAATTATATTACCTATAAAATTTAAAATGCAAAGGCCTTTAAGAGTCATTTTTATTGTTGAGGCCTAAAAAATTCAAGCGCAAATGTCCTTACAATTAAATACTCAATTCAGTATTTCAATTCTATTTTTTGGATTAATTTCTGAACATTCTGAGTCTTTACCCCCTATATTCCTTCACAATACTGCTCTGTTTAAAAGTTCCATCACAACACTTTCTTGAAATTTAAGTTGTTCTCGTTAATTTCACATCCAAGGACAAGAAACTAAATCAACTTCTACCACACACCATCACAGATAACTACTAATCTCACGGACATTATCCTTCTGCACCTGTACAGAAGCAGATTGAACTATGTACTTTTTACGAATGCTCGATCAAATTGGTGCAAAGAATGAACAAATTAATTTTATATATGCCCTATAACACATTATTACAATGGCTTACAAGAACATGTACAAGACGACCACGTGAGCTCTAGCATCTGGCTGCTTTCAAGAATTTGTCATATGGACTTGAAGGTGGTAGTCTAAATGATTGTTCTTGTACACACTCCTGTGAACACAACGGACCCTGAATTACTTCTTTCTTGGGGAAATTTAACTCTTCGGATGGATCCAGTGCCTATAAAACAAAATACATATTTCTTGTAAAACGTAGATAATGACCATCAATTTACAATTTTATCAACTTACTGAAGCAGCTGCACAAGTAAAAGGCCAAATTATCAACCTACTGAAGATTTATCAGGAAAAAAACCCTACTGAAGCAGCTAGCTATACAACTTAAAGTGCCAAATTAGATTCACAGGAAGCCTATCAATTTCTCCAGAAAGGGAAAGAGAATCCCACAGCAAGGCATATGCATCAAATTGTGAATGTGAAAAAAGAAAACCCTCACCGTCTTTGATATCTGAGTGCTCTTTGTACCATTTTCATCTGTCAGAAGTAAAGTCTTTGCTTCTTGTTGCAACTTGAAGCTTTGCAAAGCCAGCATCTTCTGTTGTTTACCACTTACAAGGGCCTCACATTCTTTCTTTACCCGATCATAGGGCATTGGAGTAGAAGGAACTGGATAGCTAGCAACTTGGTGCGCTGTTTCCAAAACCTGAGGTTCACGTAGAAGTTAACCCTTATCCATGAACGAAAAAGAGGTTTAATATAACATACTCAAACATCATATAGAAATTTAATCACATTTGTTTCCCAAAGTATCACAGTACTTCTATTTTCTATCATGAGAAATGATTCAAGTGCTAACTAAAAGAATTTTTTAACCCTAATTTCATATAATAAATGTTCCAACACGCCACATTTGGATTAACTTTCTTTCAATCAGCGCTGGGAAAGAGAGCCATGCGAGGGTTCAATCAATCAAATTTGATACAATGAGCTGTAGTTTGCTGGATTAGGCCTCTTCTAAAATTCTACATGGTTTTGAAAAATTGGAATTTTGAACAAGTGTGACTTCAACCAGACAAAAAAATCCTTTTAACAATCCCCTTGAGATGATGCTTTATCTTATACTCCAAAGCAGAAGAGCGATAAGCCATGAAACCATTGCTCACACATTAAAAAATCGTATCTGAATCCTTACACAATATATGTAGAAGCAAGCAATATTGGTAGACATCTTCAGAGTCACAAAAGCTATAATAGATCTTTCTCCAAAACGTAGAACCATTTTCATTCAAGATTGCAAGTCAGAAAATTCTGTGTATACGGTTCAATATATAAGAGAAGTGGATGAGATTGTTGGACCTTTTCATCTAATTAAGCAGGAAACATGTACCAAGAAACCTTCATCACAATTAGTTTAAGAATCATCATACAAAGTGATACTTTCATGGAACTGAAAAGGTACTCTTTTTCACAAATTGTTTTAGAATTTTCATTTCAAGCACACACATATTGGTTCCTTTCTTCCGTGAGATGTAAATTTTTAAATCTATAAGAGTTTTGTACTTTAGGTATTCCTTTGGTTCCTTCGTGACCAACACAAAATGCAATGCATTATCAGGCAATAGTAGCAAGTACATGTTCTCAGTTCCTTTATAATCACCTAAAATCTTAAGTCTTCCCTTGCTACTTCTTAACTGCATAACCTATCACTCAAATTTATTACATTCAGGGGCAGAGGCAAGGGGGGCTCCAGCTCCAGCCAGCAATTTTTCAAGGAATATTAATTTTTGAAAATTACCCTTCAACCCCCGCCAGCATTTTTCTAATGCTACCAATTTTTAAAAATTACCCTTCAGCCCCATCAGAATAAGAAAATGTTTGTGAAAAAAATAATAATTTAAGAGGATAATTATTGTTTTCATGCTAATTTCAAGTCTTGAGTATTATCTTATTTTTTATTGAATATTATTTTGTTAAAAATTAATTAACTAGCCCCCGCGACAAAAATTTTCTGCCTCCGCCCCTGATTACATTCCTCCATCCTATATAATGGGTCTAGTTTCCCGAATGTACCACTTTTTTGGGGGGCAAGGTAACGCCCAAATTATCACACTGTCAACATTAATTTACTTCGTTTTACGAATTGATTGTAGAAAGACTGAAAATGACATATGTCCTGTAAAACAATTCATATACTATATTAGAAAGGAAAAGTAAGGTGATCAAATGCCAAGGGGAATATTATTTTGGGACAAAAAATGATTCTCGAAGGGGACTTTTTTTTCTGGAAGGACAGAGCATCGAGGCTCACAACATAAAGAATTACTAATAAAACCATAAAAAATAAGGAGTAAGCCAAACAAAACTCAAAAGGTTTTAGAAAAAAAACCACTTACAGATTCCAAGAGCTGGTTAACACCCAGAATATCAAGGGGATTGAGAGAAAGGGATGTCTTTCGCCCTGACTGACTTCCACTTGCATCTGGAAATGAATCATCATCTGTTAATCCTTCTGATGCCATCATCTAAGATTCACAAGAGAAGCTAAAGTGAGCAGAAGACTAAGATGACCAAAGCAGAGGTTTGTCAGTTAAAGGTCCTATATTACCTCATCAATTGACTGAAATTCAATCGGTCCAAGTGGAGAGGAAGGGCACGGAGTCTCCATATATAGTGGGGCTCCCAGTGAAAAAGTATCGTCTGGTAAAAATCTTTCCAAAATATGATTTTTGATACTTGATAACTCATCCTAACAAATGAGCAAGTATTTCAGTGGCCTAAAAAGTTGATAAGATCACGTTGAAAGAGATTATACAATTTATTGGTCAATTCAAGCTAATTTTGCAGCATAGGATACTATGGGTAAAGACTCGGACAAGTAGTAGAAAAAGTTCCAATGATTTTTTTCCAGGATTTAACAAGATAAGTTTGAAAATATTAGGATAGTTATTCCCAAAGCTTAGAAAATGATCATGCAAGTTGTAAGTCAGTACATCATTTCTATACAAATGCATTTCAATAATACCACAAAACTGGAGGATGAGAAGACCAAGGTTCTCTGAAAAGTTTACTAAAAGCTACATGATATAAGTAAGTGTTTGTTGAGCAGCAGAGCCAAATAAGGAGTTACAATTCTCGTGTTTAAATGGTTAGCTAAAGTCTTTTCGTTTGGGACCCCAATTGTATTTATTTCTGCCTGGTCAGAACAAAATGTAGCTCAGTTAGCATCTTCACTAAAGTCAGTTGATGAGAAGAATGTTGATCAGTTAGCTAAATATGGGAAGTTGCACTTCTTAGTTATGTTGTCGGTTGTTCCCATCTTCACGTTAATCCTCATGATGAGAAGAATGCTGTAAATAGTAATCATCATGAGGATTTATTTGTTGATCAGTAAGCTAAAGTCTGACCCGGCAAATTGATGAGGTAATATAGGACCCATATTCTGGTATCCAAATTGATGAGAAGAATGTTGATCAGTTAGCTAAAGTTGTGAAATAAATTGATCTGTAGTTATGTTGTCGGTTGTTCCCATCTTCACTTTAATCCTCATGGTGGATTTATTTCTACAACATTCTTCTCATCATGAGGATTGAAGTGAAGATGGGAACAACCGACAACATAACTAAGAAGGGCAACTTTAATCTCAGAATCCCCTACATGCAGAGGAAAAAAAGGAAAAGGGCACAAGAAAAAGCACTCAAAAGAATGATGAAATCCAACCCTCATATGAACACCTAAAAGGCTTAACTGGACCAGAATTCAGGTTCTTTGGATACCAGAATTTAATATTAAGCTACAGATCAGTTTACTTCACCATCAAGTAGACATCCCCTTTTGCCACAATCTTTGGAAGATCTAATAGGCTCCATCTCAAGCATCAACATATACCTCCTTATAGTCGTAATCTGTTTAACTTAGACCTCATAATCAAACCTTATGGATCCAACAATCAGACAAGTAATCACCATATATACAGGCTCTAACAATTACAGCATGACTAGCAGGATTGATGTATGCGTATCCTTTAAATGTAGCACTTCCATTACAACCATCAATAATCAGCATATTTAGCAGAGAACAGTATGCTACACTAAAAAATGTCCACTGCAGTGGGAAAAAAAATGGAGCATAAACAAGCGTTTCCAGCTGGAGTACGAAAATGATTACTAATTAAATATGTGCTGCTAGGAATTAATCACGTAAATATATACCATTTCGGTAGCTAAGGTGAATCAAGCAGAGATTCTCATGGAATATCTTAACTGCTCCTGAGCACAACAAAGAATAATACACTAGACTATAAGCATTAAAGAAGCATTATTTAGATTACCTCTGACAGTTTTCTGTACTTGGTTATAAAGTGAGATATGACGAGCTCTTTTAGTTGTTGGTCATTTGGCTGTATTGCTGAAAGAGATATCAAGGCAGCAACTTCATCATCCTGTGACCCATAGTCTTTAGTTTCTCTGGAGGCTGATGTAGAAAGAGCCTGGAGCCTGATATCCTCATCTAATTTAATGTATGGGTCAACCTATCAACCGAAATGTCTCATGATTGTTACCAAAAATTTAGCAGTGCCATGTGAAAAATCTCACATAAAAAATTGTATATGATGGCCCCCTTAGCCAGGGGAAGAGGAAAAAAAAGAAAAACAGGCAAACTAGTAGTACATAAGTTAGCACTTACTGTTTCTTTGGTCAATGATGATTTAATCACAGGAATCAACACTGGAAGATTGCATGCCCTGGCCAAAAATATAAGCATGTATGATGCCAAAGTAAAGAGAGACCTCCTTTGAGACGGCTGCAGACCACCTTTAATATTTGAGCAAGAAATTAGAAGAAATAAATCCACCAAACCAATAGTAGTTTTGAGTTATGAGACTTTATAGAGGGGAAATTATGTACTAATAATAACAAACATGGGCCAGCTAACTGAACAATATGAGTTACTGAAAACACACCCTGATAGATATTTGGCAGAAAGTATTTGAAGTTTGATAGTTAGTTGTCCTACCAAATACCACAGTGATCAAATTTTCTTGAATATATCACTTAAGACTCTGTTGATTACTTGAAGTTCTCTATGCTATCGGTGGCCTTCTAATGTCCATGGAACTCTTTTACTAATAATTTAGCTGTCTCAATTTAAAGGATGATTGCTACTGGGGGCCAAGGAACAATCTCAAACTAGTACAGCTTGCCCAATATGCATGACTTTTACTTTGATAACTGGGAGCCTTGCTTGACTTCTGGTTATATCAACAATATGTTACATGTGCTTGTTTCTTAACGTATTTCTCTCCAAATATTCATCTTTAATGTGGCCCTTCTAGCTACAAACATTTGAGTTCAAAGTTATGACATAAATGACTTAAAATCAAATCTTTGTTTCATTAACGAAGAAGCTAGCCTATTTCTCTTGTCTAACACCATGACCGATTCTGTACATGTAAATGCAAAGGAATACTTGTTTGTAGCTGGTCTTTAAGGGAATTAGAGGTTAACTTGATGCCAATTAATGATGCTTCAGTAGTTTGGAAGGATGTGACCATGTTGGCTAAATTGCCACCTTTCTATTAATTTTTACACCTTGAACAACATATTCCAAATTATTGTTCACCTTTACAAAGGTATAGTTCCATACAACCCATATAACCAATCCAATTTAGTGAGAGAGGCATAAAGGCATAGGTGTTATTCCAAATGGTTGAAATTCAAGTAATATTCTCGACCAGAAATTTTCCATAAAAACATACCAAGACATGTCTCTATAATAGATAACCTGGAAGCAATGAGCCTACCTAAATGTTTGAGAATGTGAAGCCAAAAACTTTAAACCCAACTCACCATCATTTTCAAGAGAGATACTCCTGAGAGAAAAGGCAAGCTGGAAATGTTGGACTAGAGTCATGCAACTGGAACTCTGCAATTATTCACAAGAGAGTTTTAACCAGAGAGAAAAACCTGAATCTGAAATAACTCAAGGATGAAAGTGTGAGAGAGATTCAAATACAATCTTCAAACTTGAAGAAAGGAGATTGAGAGTCAGCGACATATAATGCCTACATCACAAGACATTCAAATGCATGAAAACATAGCTCTTTCAACTAAACAGAATTAAGCCTACCTCTGGGCCCGAAATTATTTTTAAAAAATTGAAACTGAAGCAAGCTAGTTCAGAATTTTCTTAGTTTCACGGGGGAAAATAATAGAAAGCGCAGAATTGGGCAAGATGTCATGCTCAGTCCATCTTTCAACTGAGAGGATGATATCAGTCAGCAACATCTAGCATGATGTGCAGCACAGACATTGTAAGCATAAGATACATACTAATATTGCAAATGATACATGAAGGGCATAGAAGAAAAAGGAAAAACTACTGACTATTCAAATTTATTCCATCATGATCAATTCTTCAGTCAATTACCCACGCATTCTCTAAGATGAAGATTGGAACCAACACCACAAGTTGAATTTCTAGTCATAAGACCACCAAGAATTTACTCATTCCCTAAAAAGACTACAGTAGGATGACAGAGACAGTTGGACACAGCTTGATGTCAACACCAGAAGGATCATCACAACGAATATTAACAACTGCTTTAAGATTTTATGAGTAAAACAACTTAAACATATTTTCCAATCCAAAGATGAATTCTACCCAACTATGTTTACATTCTAGAAGATCAAACCAAAATGCTTACTACAGTATTAACTATGTCAATACTACAGCTAACAAGAAGTGTAATACACAGTTTACCTAATGCAAAAATCGATTCATACGTCCAATCGAACCATTTATGTGATTTCTGGAATGAACCATTTTATCTTTTTAAACCAGCGCTATCTAAAGAACGAAGCGCTCTCTTAGTCAGTTCATTGAAAAGAAATAACAAAGAATGAGTGAAACAAATCAAACATATCACTTATGGCAAGCATACAGCTTAAAGGACCCAAATTTCTATTTGTTTATGGAATTAGTAATAAAATCTTAAGTAACTAAAACTGATGTTTAAAACAAAGTCTTTCTCTTAGCCGCTCATTTAAGATTTTTATAAGGAAAATAAAATTTTAAAAAAGCATATAAGTTATTGCCTATTGGTAAGCTTGTAATAAACTTGAAAAGGGCATAAAGAGTGACAAATTTTTGAAGCATTCCATGGAATTAGTCATAAGCAGAAGGAAACTCTTCTCTGTCAACTTTTATCCCATAAAGCCTTCAAACCAGTTGATCTCAAATAACTTCAGCAAATTGCCACAACTACGGTTAGCTGGAGTAACGTGATCTATATTTCTACTAAAAGGAGAGGTGGCTGGAAACTCAAAGAGAACATGTAATCCACGAAATGCACAACCTTTATCTCAATGTATAGGGTATGCTATATGTATCATATCTCACCCTTATGTTCAGTGGACAAATGTCATCAAAAAGATAACCCTGTCAAATATTTATGTAATCCACCTAGTATACAGGAGCACCATAAATTTACTAGCTAGATTTTTAAAGCAATTCATTCAGCCTTTTAATGCAGAAATGGAAGCAAAACATGAAAATTAGTTAAATGTCTCACTATGACCTATATTCTTCAGAACTCATAAATATATCTACAATCATGTCCCAACTGTTCACCCTTCTCTTTTTAGCACTCTTCAAGCTATAATTTTGACCATTAATATCTTGGATGAATTTTATAAGACATCACCATACTTTTGGGAAGTCCCAAAACACATCACCATACTTTAAAATGTCAAGACGCATTGCCATGCTTTCATTTCAATTCAAAACGCATTACTTTGCCGCTACACTCAATTTTCCATCCATATTGAAGGGTAATTTCATCAATTTACAAAACTCACTCCCAACCCTAATCTTCCTACCTAGCATTCTCTCTCCACCTTACTCCTCCTCATCACCACCACACTTCACATTCACAATCAACCACCACTCTTTTCAAAAATTACAGCATGGTGTTTGTTGTCATCTATGCCAAAACTCCACATGAATTGATTTTAGAATGTCTTTACGCCAACCATTTCACTGTAGAATTCGTTGCTCCTGAGGCCTGTGACTTTGATTTAGGAAAGGTTTTGAATTGTTGAGATATGCTGGTGAATAGTTGATATTAATGCATGTTACGATGACTATTACAAGATCTCACGAGAAAATATTATAACTTGCATGCCACTGGAATTTTATGGTCAAAGTTTCCAATCTTGACTGTATAAATTATGAAAGAAACCTTAAATTGGGATGAAGTGAGTAATAACATAAATAAAATATTTAAGTACAAAACAAAAACTGCAACATCCAAAAGGCTTCTGCAGCAAGGATTGATTACCTTTGATCGACTAAACAGAAGAGTAATGGAAAACGTGTGAGCCATCGCCTCATAATTTGCGGGAGAATTCTCTGCTGATATTGCCTGGACCCATATAGTGGAGAGAAGAAGACTAACTTGGTGGCTGCTCACTCGAAGAGAGGTAAGCCCCTACATATATACAAACAGGAAAGACATTGAGTTAAGCAAGTCCCTACAAAGAGAAAGGACAGAGTTGATTAACATTTTGAATCAAAGAAAACAATTGCATGGGGAACTAAATAAATAAATAAAAATGACAACAGGAGCACTTTCAAGAAAATTCTGTAAAATAGTTGTGACTTCAAATTGTAACATATTACTCCCTTCTTGCACCCAATATCTGCCTTTGCAAGAGTGCAACTTCTTGAGAATTTTAAGGTACAAATACATAAAATGAACTATTTGAATGCATAATTTTTAACTGTTGCATTCAGGTTTTAACAATGGATATGGACCACAAATAGCTACATTTTTAGAGTATTAAAAAAAGCCAGAAAGAGGATTCCTTTTTAGACAATGAAAAGAGTTAAATATCCTTTTTACATCCTTTTTACAGACAGAGAGAGTATAAAAATACTTTAGTCATACAAACGAAAGTACGCTACAAATATTTGTGAATGGAAGATCAGAATATGCATCACAAGCGTTTATACCTTCTTCCCATGCTGTTCAATATCTTTAAGGCTATTGAGCTGACCATCTGATATACCTTTAGAAGGATGATTTTCAAGAGAATTTATGACCTGCATTTCTCCCTCTATCACTCCTCCATGCAAGAGTTCAGATTTGGTATCACTCCCGTCCATCACTGAGAAACTTCTAAATTTCAACTTTCTTGATGTGTGAGGTGACTGCTCTGAAAAAGTACGGGAGAAATTTTTGTCCACGCTTGATAACAGAGAACTGAGAGAAGGCATAAGCACAGTCGAGAAGATATGATGCGCTCCAGCTCGCGTTTCATGATCTGGATGAGCCATGGCCAAGAGCAAGTGGTGGAATAGGGCATCAGGAAAAGCCTGTACCCAGACTTGGCAGAAGATGTTATTCAGAGATCTCAATAGGGTGAGGATATTGTTTAAAAGATTTCAATTGCGATAATTAGATGCATGGAATTGAGTCACCTTTTTATGATATGTTACATTAGGAACTGACGAGACAATCTGCGATGTACGATGAACAGAAAATATTGTTGCTCTCGCAGCAGTTGATGCAGTCGGAATGTTTTCTAGCACCACACCCATCATATCAAGGATTGGTCCAACATCTGCAACCTAAATTAAAGTAAAAAATTTCTAGCTGATTGTAATGTTTTACTAAAATTTTGACATCTATTTTGCATAAAAGTAACAATGATATATATTTCTACTGCTATAACAAAATTACTAATTGGCCATAATGATGGCATAAAAGTACAAAGTATTACCAGCATGAGCAGAGAACTAGGATACATATTGAAACGCAAAACATTTACATACAAATAGCAAAAACTTTGCAAGCCAGGAAGCAGCCACAAACAAGTTTTTTTACTAGAGCGTAGTAACAAAACTGTAGAGCCTAAACGCTTAGGCTCCAAAGGTTAACGGACAACCCCAATTTCCTCAACTGAGGTAGATTTCCCCCAGAAGTCCTCCAAGAACACAACCCTAAAGTCTTACCTCAATTCGGGGTGATGAAGGGTTTCACTATTCAAGAACCACGACAAGAATTCTTCTCTTTATTATATGATATCTTGTTCCTTTCTTTTTCCTTTCAGTTTTAAGAATTTATAAGTTTAGCTTCGTATATAAATTGTAGTTAGTTTCTTCCCTTTTGATAACATTTTTTACCTTTCTTAAACATTTTTCATTCATTCACTATTTTAAAATTTAAATATAACAATGTGTTAATGAATATAGTTATTGTGTTAATTACATTACATGACAAATTTGTTACTCTGTTTTCATCCCTCTAATATAGTCATACTTTCGTTCTTTCCTCTTTTGGCAAAGTCCAATTCAGTCTTATCCAAGTATTCATATTTCCTTCTTTATATGTTTTCAAATTCTCACCACTGCTTCTCCTCACACATTCATTTCCACCTAAATCCTAGTAAAAGGCAAGTTTGACATAGATAGTGGGCCAGAGGGGTATTATTCTGTTTATAGTAACAAATGATAGAAACTTAATCTAAATACTTACTCCCTGTCCCCTTTTTTTTTGCATTGTCTTAACTGGAGTTCTGTGACAACAGAATTCACACTCTTTTAACAACCATGATTACTATGTATCTTGGATAAACATTTAGACTCCTTAATTAAAGAGGAGATAAAGCATTCCTAATTCATTAAAAATGAAACATGACAAGAAGAGTAGTCCTCCAAAAAAAATAGGTGACAAGTTTAACTTGCATTGAAGCAGGGAAAATGGAAGAACTAAAACTATTTAGAAAAGAGAAGTGAAAGTACGTATTCCAATTGCAACAGAAACTGAGTAAAATGTATAAGCCTCATTACATATAAATGTTTTTAGGAAAAAGAAAAAGTAAGACCTCAATGAGAACTAACACAAACCTTATCCGAGAGCCGTGAGATGCATTTTTCCACTGCAACCTGAAGATCTTTGTTGCACTTACTGAAGCCATCTTTCAGATTCGATCCTTCAAACGAATTTAGAATGCATTTCCTTAGATGTTTAACAAGGTCACTTAGTGCACCAATAATTGTGACTGAGGCCTGCCGCTTTGCATTTTTTGCAAGTTGTGCAGTAACATCAAGAATGTTTATCTGCATATCACGCTGTTTGACAACATTCTTATGATCCAAATGTTTAATCAAGATGGATAATAAGAGATGGGAGCTTTCACCTGGTTTAAAAATAGAAAGAGAAAAGATAAAGTGGTCAGAAATAGGAAATAAAATCATTTTCTTAAAGATTCAAATGAGGTAATAGTCACAAATTTAACCTGACTCCTCCAATAATGCTTGCAAGTAAGCTAACACTGAGAATGCAAGTCCTTCCTTTGGGGACCAATAATTTTCAGAGTCGAAACAACTAAAAAGAGGTTCAAGTACACGCCGTATCGTTGTTGCCTCCTTAGCTAGTTGAGCCATATTATACAAACAAACCTTAGACCAGAAGGAAGGATTCTTGGCTGCTTCCCTGTTCAGAATTGAAATCATTTCAGAGCCCAGAATTTAGCATACAACGTACAGATTTCAGATGAAACATACACTGTCATTTCCAGCATGGGATTGGTGACATTAGCTGAAGACAAGGATTTTTTGTTGATGTCAGGAAGAGATGGGTCAAGATTTTCTGCCTTCACTCCTTGGCCCCAGCGTCCTGAGGAACATGAGCTGCTCGTCTCTAGTTTCTTATGCTCTAAGTTGGTCGGAATCTCCAAGTAATTCTCCAAAGTCACAGTTATGATCTAGTAAAGCACGTTGGTCGTGATTAACAATTAATAAGAATTGCATGTACATACATGTACAGGTAGGGTTTGCATAATATTTACGAATAGACTAATCCATAAACCAAATGGTGACAAAGTCCCTTACATGGTCAAAATCCATTGAGATATGGGAGTTCTTTCCCATAAATTCCACCTAGTTTATAAAAAGTAGAGGATGAAAAACATTAGCACATGCAAGAAAGAAAAACAACAATAAATTACAAACTAATGACCATCTGGACCACTAGAATGATCCCTGAGTGACCAAATTCCATTTATCATCTTTAATCTTATTTTTTTCATTAAGCAAAGAAGCCATTTACAGTCCAAAGTCACCCTTTTCAGATTTCCAAGGCAAAACCGAAGCAAAGATGTCTGTATAAAATGATAAGCCTAACTTCCATATACTTAGATTTGATCATACCCACCTTATCCTGGTCGTGCAATGAGCCACTACGTATGATACAAAATACAATAAATCTCCAATAAGCCCAAATAGATGAGCTACCAACCAAAAATTAAACGGCACAGCTTTTGTGAAAGCATTTTAGAAATCAACGGACAGTCAGCCAAATGTTAATTTTTGACAGATTTATACTCCCTCTGTCCCACTTCATTTTCCTTATCTACTTTTTCACGGTCTTCAATGAGCATGTTTGATATCTCTAGTTAAAGCATAAAAATTTGATATTTTAGAAATAGATGTTAAAACGAATCTAACAATATCTCACGTGATATTTTTATCATACATGGATTAATTTATATTTGCAGTCAAAGTTTACAAAGTTTGACTCCCAAAAAGCAATTAAGCACAATGAAGTGGGACGGAGGGAGGGAGAATATTTCAATCCTGTTAAAAGAGACCAGCAGAAACTTCTACCATGAAATAATCATATCAAACAGAAAAACAAAAACCAAGTTGTTTGTTTCCAAATTCAGATGCCACTTTGTCACACGGTCATGTCAAATGCCAACAAAAACCCTCTAACTTCTCCCATGTTTACACACCACTATTACTTTTAGCTGGAAATAAGAACATATTACCACACGCCAAATGTTTGGCGGATTCATAGATCAATGAGTCGCATCTCAAATGAAGATGCATGATTTTCACTTATTATTTCATACCACCTTCTACAACGACTTCCTCATCTTCTGCCTAAGCTATAAAACCAAATGTTTTCATCATGTTAGCACTTGGGCATAGGACAGAATTGGAGAAGCACGATTAAATAGCTATCCCGGGTTCATCTAAGTCTAACGGTACTTTCCATAAGACCCCCAGAAACCCCCTTTAAAGTTTAAGCGTGGAGATGTTAGTGTTTTTGTGTGCATAGGGCAGGTGCGTTTGCCTTCACTAACTTGGAATCGATTCTCAAGGAAAGGTGACTTTCTTCTAGATGTTCCAAGTATTCTGAAGCATCTACTACTCATATGTCTATATCAGCATGTAGATATTAAAGTTCACTCCTATAAAAGTACATCACATGCAGATACTCCTTAAAAAGAATCAACGGATAACTTTACCAGCCAGCCCCAAATCTCGTAACAACAGAATGGTCTCAAACCAGACCTGCCTTGATCTTAATAATTATTTATATCACAATCAATTGAATTTTCATGCAAGTCAAATTATTGGGAAAAAAAATGAGTCAGATTTTGTGTATGCATTTGTCAGGGGAAGAAAGAGGAGAATACAGATAATATGCAGCATGCATCAGTTATTCAGATCCATTGTTATGCTGTAAGCATATAAACAACTTTGAAGCCTGAAGGAAATCAAATACACCATAAACAACGTTGTTTATGGTGTATGCACATAAACAACGTTGAAGGAAAGTAAGTATACCATGACAGCTAAAACGTGCATTCCAGCTGACTTTATGCGCACTGCTTTATCATCATCTCCAACTTCTCGAGCTAATTGACAGAGTTTAGGTATGAGGCCTTCCAAGTTAAACATATATGTACTATCCAACTGTTTCAATTTCAAAGAGAGGTCAGATAATGTTCATTGACAGAAAATCTAAGTGTGATTTAAGCATGAACCAACTTCAGACCTCCAAGTACAGTGGTGTATTTGATTCACATCCCTGCTAATAATCAGCGAAAATCAATAAAGAAGTGCACAGTAAATATGCAAAATATTAGCATGGAAACTCCTATTCATTAAACATATTCTATAGCATATTAACTAATGATTCTTCAACAAAACTACAATCATTTCTCAGATAAATAACATGTGTAAGTTGATCATTCCTATTACAGCTAATCAATTACCTGACCGTTTATGAAATCCACAAGAACACTGCAGCCTAGGACCTGCATCTCATCATACTGTGGTTGTTCTAAGAGAGTGTGAACTATCCCCAGCAAACTACTAGCAAATAGTGGCCTGCAAAAGTTTCCAGGTTCCGATGGTTATTTACTTCTCTAAGGTCACTGAGGAAAATGCAATAGTAAGAATCATAACTATTACCCTCTTCATGATTAAGGAAGAATATGCAATGCATGTACTAACAAATCTAACACAGACCAAGCTCGGATATTACAACCTCCCCACCGTAAAAGAGTAACTTCTGGTAGTTACTGGGACATCTAAACACATCAATTCCAGGCAAAAAAAGGACCAGACAGAATGCCAAAAGATCAGTGATGCAGCCACAGTATTGACAAAGGCAAACTTACATCTGTTCCTTACATGTGGAAAGCAGTTTCCTGTAAATAAGCAAAACAACTTTAACGTAACCAAACTGCTCGGTCCGCAAATTTTTGTAAAACCTCTGCTCCAAGAAATCAGTAATCTGAAGTTTGGAAATCGGGCAGAAACCAAAAGTCAGATCTCCCATCTAAGCAACTCCACCATCTGGACAACAGAATCTGTAAAAACAACTTGCCTTAGGCAACCTTAGAGGATTTTTCAGAGCGTACTCACAAAGCTTCCCAATCTTCCTATCATCCGGCTCCGCATCCTGCAAACCATTAACAAACACAAAAAAGAAGATACAAAAATCAACTACTACTAAAACAAACTAAAATTCAACTGCACACATTAACCGAAACAATTGAAAAGGCACCTGTGATCGAGGAAATATATCAGTTAGGATCTTCTTGTATCTTTTCACCGGTTGTCTTGACCGAGCGCGCAACGCGGGACAAAAGAAACAGAGGCTCCCACACGCTGGTATCACCTTCCTCGACACCACCCCCATCGTCTAACTCACGCGCGCAATTTCAAGCCTCTCCTGACAATGATCAAATACCCCACTCGTCAAAAGATTCTCGGAATCCACAGAATCAAACGATACGCGATCATATGTTTTTTAACGGAAACGCGGCGGCTGGGTTGAATCACCTGTGGAGATCTTGATCCGAAGCCCTCAGAATTGCATTAATATTTTTCCAACAACATTTGCAGGCTAATGAATATGCATATTATTATTTATGAAACATACAGTGATGCTCTGTGTGTGTGCATTTAATTGACTTTTACCTGGGGAATTTAAGGACTTTTTCGGGAGACAGAGAGGCTTGAAATCTCCTCTTCCAGGTCTTTTCTGTATCCTCTCTTTAAACTTTGTAGGCACTTTTCACATGTCAGAGCCAGCATTTTTAATGTTTTGCAGAAATATATACTCCATATGTCTTAACTTATTTATTCTACAAAAATTCTTTTTGTGATCTCCAATAAACATGTTTGACAGTAAATATGTGTAGTTACGGACAATAATAACATACAAATTTTATATATGAAAACTACATATTACGATAAATCTAATTATATCTTATACAATAAAATTATTGTTCATTGAAGAAAAAATGGGTAATAATTGTGTGTCTGTATTCATAATATCATGATACATTATATAGTAGTACCGAATACTTATACAAGATAGGAAAATGTAGTATTCTAATTCCTCAATACTCCTCCTCAAGTTGGAGCATGAGGATCGGAAATGCCCAACTTGCCAAGCAGAGAATGAAACTGGTTACGTCTGAGAGCCTTAGTGAACAAGTCCGCAAGTTGGTCTGACGTGCGGATATGCTGAGTAACAATAGTGCCGGATTGAACAAGATCCCAGACAATCAACTTCAATGTGCTTTGTGCGTTCGTACAACACTAGATTTGCCGCAATTTGAAGAGCAGATTGACTGTCACAAAACGGTCGCATAGGAGAAGTGTGCATAACCCCTAACTCTTTCAGTAAAGACTTAAGCCATAAAAACTCACAACAGGTAACAACCATAGACGATACTCCGCTTCAGCGGAAGACCAAGGAACAGTAGTTTGCTTCTTAGTCTTCAAAGAAACCGGAGAATTACCAATCATCACAAAATATCTAGAAAAAGAATGTCGGGTAATCGGGCATGCAGCCCAATCTGAATCATAGTAAGCAGTCAATTGTAGCGCACTATTGGAAGAGAGAAACAAACCTTAACCAGGATGACTCTTCAGGTAGTGCAACACACGAACTGCAGCTTTCCAGTGAGAAACACAAGGAGACTTCATGAATTGCGCAAGTGTATGAACCGAATAACTAAGCTCAAGACGAGTATTGGCCAGGTATATCAGGCGCCCAACCAGACGCCTATACTGCTCAGGGTTATGGTAAGTCGGACCTTCAACACGTGCCAGATCATGTTGTTGCTCCATCGGAAAGTCATTCGGTTTAGAAGCAGATAAACATGTATCAAATAAAATTTCTAAAGTATATTTCCTTTAAGAAAGAAACATCCCCTCCGGTCTTCTAGCAATCTCTATGCCCAAGAAATGCTTAAGTAAACCAGTGGTTTTCATATGGAAACAAGAAATCAAGTATTTCTTGAACTCAGATATAAGCGCAGAAGAACTACTAACAATGACCAAATCATCCACATAAATCAGAACATGCAAAGAAACGGATCCACGGGAAAAGGCAAACAAAGAGTAATCTGCCTTACTCTGAACAAAACCAAATGCTCCTAAAGCCTGAGCTAATTTGGCAAACCAATTTCTAGAAGCTTGGTGAAGACCATAAAAAGATTTCTGAAGGTGACATACCTGACCATAGGGCGCAGCATAGCCTGGTTGGGTCACATTAAAACCTCTTCATGCAAATCACCATGCAGGAAAGCATTTTGGACATCATTCTGATGCAGTTCCCAACCACGAATGACCACGACAGATAAGAACAGGCGACAGAACTCATCTTCGCAACCAGAGCTAATGTCTCAGTATAATCAATCCCTTCAACCTAGCGATTCCAGAGAACCACTAGGCGCGCCTTATGACGTTCAATAGTACCATCTAACTTAAACTTCATCCGGTAAACCCATATACAACCAATTGCCTTCTTATCCAGAGGCTAAGGGGCTAAAGTCCAAGTCTAATTGTGCTCAAGCGTAGTAATTTCATCCAGCATAGCATCTCGCCAGTGAGTATGCTGAGATGCTTCAAAATACGTAGTGGGATCTACATTAGATGTTACTGCACCCAAAAATCTAGAATGCATACTGGAAAAATTATCACAGTTTACATAATCCGTAAGAGGATAGAGAACACCTGAGGATATTGACGGCGCATGAGTGAACGTAGACGTAAGGCAGGGGGGTCTTCAGTAGTAAGAGCACATGCATAATCATAACAATCATAATCTTCCAAATAAGGAGGAGGTCGGCAAGCACGAATACTCTGTCTGATAGGTGGCAACTCGACGGAGAAGCTATATGGAGCTGGAGATGTCGTAGAAGGAGGCTAGACAGGTGGCGCATGAAGCATGTGGGAATCCGTCGGTGGCGGTGCATGAAGTGTGTGGGAATCCGTTGTTGGCGGCGCATGAGGTGCGTGAGGTGGAGGGTTCCTTGGCAACGCAACGTCTGGCCGAGCTTGGACGTGATCCGACGATAGAACCCCATCCGCTGGGGATGGGCTTGGAGCACCGGGGGGTCACTGCTGGTGGTGGCCGGCGTAGATGAGCCGGTAGCAAGAGACCGCCAGCAGTCAGCGGTGGAGAAGTGGCAACTGCCGGTGGAAACAAATTGGTGGCAGTGGACCGTGTGACTCCGACAGTGGTGATGAGGAGGTCGACGGTGTGTCGGTGGCACCGTCGGATTCCTCTGATGAGCCCAAAGTCGGAGTTGCAGAACACGAGAACTGGGCTTCAAAAAAATTAGCATCTCGACTGGTAAATATTACACGGGATTCAAAGTCAAAAAGGCGATAGCCTTTCTTTCTGGCAGGATAACTAAGAAACAAACAACGCCGACTTCTTGGTGCAAACTTGTCACGATATCTAGGAACATAAGCAGTAAAACACATACATCCAAAAACTCTTAAGCATGAGTAATTTGAAGCTTACCTATATAGCAACTCAAAGGGAGTACGACCGTTGAGATGCTCCATCAGTGTCCGGTTAATCAGATAAGCAGTAGTAAGAACACATTCTCCCCAAAAATCAATTGGAAGACTGGCTTGAAACCGTAAGGCACACGCCACATTGAGTAAATAGCAATGCTTTCTTTCAACTCGACCATTCTCCTGTTGTGTATTAACCATAGACGTCTCAAAGATGATCCCAGATGTAGCAAAATGAGATCCCAAAGGCAAAAATTTAGTCATGTTATCAGCCCAAACACGGAGTATGGTTCGGCCCCATTGGTTCTTCACCAAGGCACAAAATTCCAAAAATCTAGAAGCTACTTTTGATTTAGCCACTAGTAAATAAACCCAAACAGCTCGGGAATAATCATCAACTATAGTTAAAAAATAAAATGCACCACTAGAAGACGGTGTTCTATAAGGACCCCAAACATCACAATGAATTAATTGAAATAGTGCAGTAGCATTTGTAGAACTCTATGAAAAACTATGTCTAGTCTGTTTTACTCTATAACATATAGAGCAAGGAACAAAAGTATTATTAGTGCTAAAATCAATAGAAGAGATAGAAGACAGCACCGTAGAGGAAGGATGTCCAAGACACTGATGCCATAAATCAGAAGAAGACAAAGAAGCAACTGTTGGAAGAGACTGCGGGATAGGATAATGAGCACGATATCCAGCAGACGAAGCCAAAATACCCCCACCCCCTTTCTGTTCACCCACGCCAATCACTTTCCTCTCACCCACGCCAATCACTTTCCTCGTACTATTTTTCTGTAACATGCAATAGTTTTCAGTAAACAAAGCTAGACATTTTAAGGCATATAACAATCTAGAACATGATAATAAGTTGCACCGCAAAGTAGGTATATATAGCACATGAGTAAGAGTGACAGCAAACCAAAGAAAATAGAACCATATTGGGTAGTGGATGACACAGAGCTATCAGGCAGAACAATATTCTCAGTGTTAATAGCAGGAGTAAGATCAATAAGAGAACCCTTGTCACAAGTCATATGATATGAGGCTCTCGAATCAAGTATCCATGGTAAAGTAGACTTACCTGACCCATTGTCAGTAAGAGAATTGAACTTATTAAATAAATGCATGGTCGTGTTCCATTGGTCATCATACAGAGCAGGGAAAAATCATATTGTGTAGGGATGCGGCCAGAGGAAGCTGCCGTTACTAGGCTAGGCGGCGACATGGCGGCGCTGACGAATGGTGGTGGGAGTGTAAGAGCCGTGGTGGATCCTCCATTCACGGTGGTGGAAGTCGGCCGAGAGGCTGGTGCCGTCCTCCTGGCAGCGCTGGCTTTCTCCTTCAACTCCTTGAACCATTCTGGTACACCAATTATTTGGAAGCAAGAATCCTTATCATGACCCTTGCAATGACAATGTGTACAAATAAGATTCTTGCGATCAGATGCAGAAAGAGCAAACGACAAAGAACTTGTAGGTGGTGGGCGTTGTGAAGCATATGCCATGGAGTTAGAAGAAGGCTCACGAGCTCGGATGACAGCTCAATGATTCTCCTCCTGGCTAACAAGGGAATATACTTTCATGACGGGTGGCATCAGATCAATGCTCATGATATGTGATCACAAGGTGTGAAAGCCTTCGTCGAGGCCAGAGATAAATTGGTAGATCAAATCCTTCTCTTTCTCTAAAGACTCTCACAGAAATATTGCAATGGAATGGTGCCTTGTTCTATTCACAGTCACAAACTAGAAGAGGCTGCATGCAGTGGTAGTCTGCAAACAACTTCTTAAATTTTCCAAAGTAAATGTCGATGGGCTGACCGTTCTGCCTGCAACTCTGAATAGCCTCTTACATTTGCAAAACCTTCATACTATCACCAAGAATAAATCATGCCTTCAGGTCATCCCAAAATTCCCTAACTGTGGCAAAAGAGCTTGTAAAAGATCTCAACATCGGATCCAGGGTTTACAAGATCTAGCAGACAATAGTAGCATTAACCCCAGGCCAATCAGCATCATCTTGATGACCATCCCGAGGTTTGATAATAGATTTATCAATAAACCCAATCTTGTTCTTAGCGAGGAATGCGCGGCACATAACTTCAGACCATTCAATGTAATTTTCTTGACATTTTAGCATGTTTGGTACAATTTGTAGACCTAGACCGTCGCCAGAGCCAATAAATTAAGGATCAGTCGACATGCGACTAATGGGTACAGTAGTCCGAGGGCCAGATTGAAACTGCAACTGCTTTAGTAAAGTCGCAATTACATCATAACCACTCATATCCTGAAGCTTCGGAACCTCAAGTGCAGCATCAATACGGCCCTGTTCTTCGGGGTTACAAAATCAGGTACAAATCCGCAGTGGGTACAATAAGTGGCGGCATATTAGATCGGTAAGACACACCAGTGCGTTGAAGAAGCGGCACCGAGTATAGATCTGAGCAGCGGCGTGTGCAGGTTTGCAACGGTGCGTGCGAATCGGTAAGAACAGAGAACATATTTCCAACGACGGCAACTAGATCAAAACGGTGGCAGTTGGCGATGTAGCGATGAACGACAAGCTTTAGACGATGGCACAGCGGTGTATGGAGAAACACACAGTCATTGCCGGCGGCGGGAGCTCGGGAAAAGGCAGCAGAATTTTCTTTTAAGGTTTCAAGACTTTAGGCTCTAATACCATGAAGAAAATAAGGGTAATAATTGTGTGTATGTATTCATGATCTCAAGATACATTATATAGTAGTACAGAATACCTATACAAGCTAGGAAAATGTAATAGAACATAATTACAATTACAAGTAATATTCTAATTCCTTAATATATAATTATTCAAATATGTGGACAAAATTTGGCATCTTTGACAAATTTTTTTTTTTGCAGAATAGGCTGGGACGCAGGAAGTACTCTATGTCATAAATATAACGGGTCTACATTATGTTTTTACGAAGTAACAAAGTATTACTACTCTCTCTGTCTCAGGGGAATGTGCACACAATCTTTTTCAGGGTCTCCAAAAAATATGTTTGACTATAAATATATGTAATTATGGACAATAACGGCGGCATAAGAATTGATATTTATAAACTACATGTTACGACGAATATGATAATATCTCATAAGATGATATTATTGTTCATATATTTATTCAAATATGTGGTCAAAGTAAGATAACTTTGACTGCCAAATAGTAAGTGTGCAGAATCGGCTGAGACGGAGGTAATATACTATATTACACACTTATTTAACCATATCCATCCTAGCAAAATTGATATAATTTTCTTTTTCATCCGTCCCAACAAAAAGGGCATACTTTTCTACCCAAAATATCTAAGAATATGTAGTTAAATTCTCACAATGTCTCATTTAACTTTAACAACTTTTAGACTGGGCTCATAACGTTCCCAAAATATCCCTACCTTTTCACAATTATTTACTGCCACATCAACTTGCATAAAAGAACGAGTTAAAAGTAAATGCATCATTTTTATTGGGATGAAGGTAGTACCCCCTCTGTCCCAACCCAAATTACAGCACAATCATTGCACACCGTTTGAGACACATGTTTGACAGTTAATATGTTTATGTACATATAATAATGGCAAACAAAAAGTTACTTTCTAGAAACTACTTGTTACGATGAATTCAACAATATCACATACAATAATATTATGTCTCGTATATCTATTCAAATATGCAGTCAAACTTTGATAAAGAATAGTGTCATAAAGTAGGTGGGTAATTTGGGCTGGGACGGAGGGAGTATTAGTTTGGTAAATTCTTCAATCACATTAACTCTGTTGAAATCAAGGTTAAATTGAGTTTTTACAAAGCAAGGTCTTAGAAAAGGTGGCTAGATTACGGATAGGCTAGACATTACTTTAAAAAATGAGTTCACTTTGTAATTAACAAAAAAATGAGTTTTAATCGGGTAAAGGGAAATCTTTACCATTCTCTCATCCGCTTAATCATAGAAAGAGATAAATCTTTTCTATTGTCTTCTTTGCCTCTCTTCTTCTTCCTCTCTCCTTCCCCGCCTTTTCTCCGCTTTTTCACTGCTGCATTTTTTTGCTTTTATTTTGCCTTTCTCTGCGCTTGTTTTTTGCTCGTAATCTGCTCAAAATTGTGGTGTTGATTGGAAGTTTTATCTGCAATTGAATGGCCAGCGCATCTGCTCGTTTCCCCACCTCTTCTCTGCTTTTCTCCATCACTGCTCTTGTTTCTCTGCTTCTTCTTTGCCGTCACCATTTTTTTCTTCGTTGGATGTTGCATTGTTCGCAGGATGAGGTATGTTATATATCTAAGGTTTGTTTTCGACTGTATTATTAATCAATTTTTGTTTGATTTGTCGGATTTGTATGTTCTTGTTTTGTTGAGTGTTGGATAAGCGTTGTTTTTCAGTGTTTTGAGTTGCTATGAGCATTTTTATGTGACCTGGTTCTGAATTGTCCTCTTGTTGTTTCAAAAAACTTGTTGATTGTTCATTTTGAATTACGAGTTACATATGTTTACTTATATGCTGCAGTTGTTAGTATCCAGCGTGTAACTAAGTTGTACTGTGAATTACCTTTATTTTCATTGTTGTTGATTGTTCGTTTTGAATTATGAGCTGCATCATTTTACTTATATATTGCATCTGTTAGTATTCAGTGTGTACTTGTTAGTTGTACTGTGTATGACTTTTTATATTAATTTGTTGTTGATTGTAGGTTTTGAATTAGGAACTGTATTTGTAACTTGTATGTTGCAGGTGTTAGTATCCAGCGTGTACTTGTTAGTTGTACCGTGAATGACTTTTTATTTTCATTCGTTGTTGACTTTTCATTTTGAATTGCGAGATACATTTTTAAACTTATATGTTGCATTTGTTAGTATCCAGTGTGGGCTTATTGGTTGTAACGTGTATGGCTTTTATTTTCATTTTTTAGTGATTGTTCATTTTGAATTAGGAATTCCATCTGTTTGCATATATTTGCAACTGTTAGTATCTAATGTGTATGACTTTTTTTTTGTAGAATCTGGATCCAAACTTGAGCTAGTTATAACTTTCAAGGAATCGAAAAAAAAACTGAAAATTGGACTTCATAAGATGTTCCAGCACAAGTAGGATTCATATGTAAACGACACTAAACTAGAGGAATTCAAAGATGATCCGCCCTTGAAGATTAATAATTGATTCGTTGTATTTGAAACTGTTAGTTAATCTTGATAGAAGTATTGTTGTAATTGTAAGTTCCCTAGTGGAAGATTTCTATCACAAGCACTTGTAGTATTTATTTTGTATCTTCCATTTTGTTTAGATGTTGAGAGTCCCTCTCGTGTTTGAAACCGAAAAAATTTGCATGTGTTTTTATACAAAGTATTCAATGATTTTACATGTGTTTCTTTCACGCCGGCAAGACTTTTTGTGGCCCCTCTTTGATTTAAATTCCGGAAATATGCTCATATGTTTGAAAACATGTATACACATCATCATAAAGTAATGCATATGATGTCATTATGGTATTTTTGTGGGTAATTGTTTCGTTGGGGTATTTGGAGAGACTCTCACCTAAGCACTGTAATCGATGCTTTAATTTTGTTTTCAAAATATTTTTTACTATTTGAAACGCCGCCTATCTGGAGCACTTTTTATTAGTGTGTAAAACTTTAATTGATTGACATTTACGTCAATTGAGTGTTTCGGGAAACGAGATTTGGGAATGATCCTTATAAATAGGTTCAGGGCCTAAGTGCATCCATGTTCCTTCTTCATTTTAGGTTGAGCTTGAGTTTTGAGACTTTAGTTTGTGGCTGTGATATGTCCATTTCATGTGCATAATTTAGTAGTGTTTGGGTCACTTTTGTGCTCTTTTATTATCAAGAGCTTGTGTTTTACCTTGAAACTCTCTTAGGAGTTCCCTGATGAACAATTGTTCACCATTAGGGATCTCCAACCGTGGTATGCCGACATTGTAAATTTTCTTTTCGCCGGTAAATTCCCTCCTCATTTTTCTAAGGCCCAAAAGGATAAATTAAAGAGTGATGCTAAGTATTATGTGTGAGATGATCATTTTTTCTGGAGACATTGTGCAGGTCAAGTTGTTAGGAGATGTATCCCCGATAATGAAGTACACTTAATTCTTGAATTTTTTCATTCTCATGCATGTGGCGGTCATTTTGGAGCAAAGAGGACCGCTAGGAAAGTTTTATAAAGTGGGTTTTATTGGCCTTCATTGAATAAGCATGCATACACATTTTGCAAATCTTGTGGTGAATGCTAGAGAGTAGGAAATATCTCCACTAGGAATGAAATGCCCCAAAGGCCTATTCTGTATTGTGAAATCTTTGATGTGGGGCATTGACTTCATGGGACCTTTCCCTAGTTCTTATGGCTTTACATATATTCTTCTTACCATTGATTATGTGTCGAAGTTGGTTGAAGCAAAACCCACTAGGACTGACGATTCTAAAGTGGTTGTAAAATTACTGAAAGATAACATCTTCTCTAGGTTTGGGGTACCCCGTGCCTTGATTAATGACCATGGCACCCATTTTTTGCAATTGGACCATAGAGGCACTCTTGAAGATTTATGGCGTCACTCACAAGACATCCACCGCCTATCACATGTAAACCAACGGGCAAGCTAAAGTTTCCAATTGGGAAATCAAGTCCATCCTTCAAAAAAATGGTTAACCCGAACCGAAAGGATTGGAGTTCTCGGTTGAATGATGGCTTGTGGACGTATAGGATGGCTTACAAGATACCAATCGGTATGTCACCATACCGGTTAGTGTTTGGTAAGCCCTATCATCTACCGGTGGAAATTCAACATAAGGCTTACTGAGCAATCAAAGAATTCAACCTCAATATAGATGAGGCCGATTTGCATAGGAAGTTACGATTGGATGAACTAGATGAGATTCGGAAGGAGTCATATAAGAACGGAAAAATCTATAAAGAGAAGACAAAGGTGTGGCACGCCAAAATGATCATTAGGAAGAAATTTGACGTTGGTCAAAAGGTCCTCCTATTCCAATCCCGCCTTTGCCTATTCCCAGGTAAGTTGAGGTCCCGATGCATCGCTCTTTTTGATGTGGTTAAGGTATTCCCGCATGGCGCGGTGGAGATTCTAGATTAAGCTAAGTCCAATACATTCAAGGTTAATGGACAACGTTTCAAACCTTACCACGAGCATTTTGTTCTGGAAAAAGGAGAGGACGTTGACATCCTCAATCTAGTTTGTGAGTAAACCCTAAGAAAAGGGAGTAAGTTGTGTCGACGACGTTAAATAAACTTGGTTTTGATCGTCCAGATTGTTATTCGTGACTTTCCATTGATGTTGCATAGTGTTGGATTTTGTAATTAGTTTCATTGTTTTGCTTTGTGCTTTCCACAGGTTGTTTTTCCATGATTTTGTAGCAATTTTGAAGCCAAGGCATTGGACTTTTGAAGGAAGAAATGCTTGGAGTTAAGAAAGAAAGACTTGGACAAGAGAAGGAATAAGAAAAAATTTCTAAGTACCAGGTTAGTAGTCGGTCGCGAGTCGCGACCACATCGTCGCTAGTCGCGATGGGCTCAGTAATTTTTGGTGAGATCTTAGCTTTCAGCCTCCACTTTTCACGAGTCGCGATGGCCTCATCGAGAGTTGCGATGGACCATCGCGAGTTGCGACGAAGTGGTCGCAAGTCATGACCAAATCAGGGATTTTAGTTGATAAATAGAGGTCCTGGCCTCTACTTTTCGCAAGTCGCGATGGCTTCATCGCGAGTCGCGATGGTCCATTGAGAGTCACAACAGAGTGGTCGTGAGTCGCGACGTAATCAGAAATTTTGTGTTAAAATTCAGCTCCCGGCCTCCACATTTTGTGAGTCGCGATGGCCTCATCGCGAGTTGCGGTGGACCATCCCGAGTCGCGAGGAAGTGGTCGTCAGTCATGTTGTAAATAGCGACTTCTGGTATTCTTTTCCCTACTCATCGCCTCTCACCATTTCGCCGTTGCCTCTAGGGCTCGCCATTGCCGTCACCTTGAGGGCACATCCCGTGATGTAGTAAAATCATTGGGAACCATTTAAATCTTTGGATAACCGTGGCAAAAACCCAGCCAAATCCATAAATCCATCATCCCTCAAGACATCGGGTCCTTGAGACAATAGGTCCTAGTGTCCAGATAGCCTCGAGACCATCCCTAAACTACAGCCAATCCCGTAAGTCCGTCATCCCTTAAAACATCATCCCGTCGAGACTTCGGGTCCTCGAGGCCGCAATCCCTCGACTCGAGCCAAACCCAAAAGTCTATCATCCATCGAGACCTCACCCTCTTGAGACCAGTCCTGGAGACCAGCCAAACTCATAAGTCCATCATTCCTCGAGCCATCAGCCCCTCGAGACCACCTCTCGAGACATCAGCCCCTCGAGACCAGTCAAACCCGTAATCCCACTACCCCTCGAGACATTATCCCCTCGAGACCTCGGGTCCTTAAGGCCACAATCCCTTGACTCGAGCCAAACCCAAAAATTCATCATCTCTTGAGATGTCACCCTCTTGAGACATCGTGTCCTTTAGGCCACAAGCCCTCGAGACCAGTGAAACCTTTTAACCCCTCGAGAACCACTTGCCTCTCAAATCTGAAGGCCAATTCCCCATGAGACGTCATCTTTCATCCTCGAGCCTAGCCAGACCCGGGCCCTCCCTACTCGTCGCGAGTGTCGACGAACATGTCAAGAGTCGCGACGGGCGTACATCTCTTTTTTAAAAAAATGGGTAGATTCATTTTTTGCCACAAATATCAAACCTCCAATATTCTCCATTTCGCCGCCTCTAACCATTTCGCCGCTGCTCACAATCTCACTGCCCTTACTCCATACTCCCATCCTTTCTTCCCAATCTTCACCCACAAATCACCATAAAACTTTGAAGAACACAAACCCTAGAATTTGGGGGTTTTGTGACTTTGGGAAATTCAATTTCAAATTGATTGTGGGCTTCCTCATTTCTTCTTCCAAAGCATCAAGTGGTACATTTCTTCACTTTATTGAGCTTCAATTGTGATTATGAATGTATACTTTATTTATTGGATGTTGTGTAGATCATGTGTGATGCCTTAGGAAATTAAATTGTTGGACCTTGGTTGATTTTGGTGAATATATTGTGCTTGCAATTTAATTTGATGAGTATTGTGTGCATATTTTGTGGTTGCGGTTTGGATTGTATATTTTGTGGTTGCAATTTGGATTGTATTGTGCTTGTTTGATTTTGGATTATGTGCATTTGTGTTGCTTTGGATGAGAATGGATTGTGACTTATGTTAGATATGAGGCATGTGGGCCCTTGATTAAACATAGTTGTTATTTGGATAAAATGTTATTGTGCTTTGTAATGTTATTTTTCTTAGGGTAGTTTAGCCATGGGACATGGATGATGACATTGTGAATGTACTAATAGTGGCTAAACTAGTTGAGCACAACTGTGGTTTTGAGATATAGCAGATTAATTTCAACTATGTGAGAACTTCATGGAATTGAGAATATGGGCTTGTTGGACATAATATGGATTGTATATGCAATTGTGATTAGGACTTGAACTAGTTGACTTGATTTTGATTTGGCTTGTGATGATGAACTAGTTTAAGGTTGATTATGAATTTGCAATATTGCATATACACATATTCCTGTGCGTTTGACTTGTTTGCAGTGGTTGTTAGATATGGTCCCCACAAAGAGACCCAGGGCTCCCCCCTGAGGTGGGTGCACCGCCGCTTCACCTCCGCCTCCTCCACTGGCTCCAGAATCGAGGCCTATACCTCCCCCTCCGGATAGGTACATGGGTTTGACCCGGATCACTAGGTCCTATGCTGAGAGGTGAGAGGCCATGGAGAGTCGCCAACTCAAAGAGACGATTTTGTAGACGTACCCAAGCTGGACGCTCTTGGTCTTACCCAGCCTGTCCGATGCCTCCTCGCCAAATGAGGAATGGAAGGATTCATGAGCAGGAGAGCACCCTGTTACCCGAGATACACACTAGAGTTCCTGTCCACAGTCCGGATAAGCATCATGAGAGGTGATCAACCATGCGAGAGGTACATTGCTTTCCATTTGGATGATATATCCCAATAGATGACCCTCTTGCAGATTGAGGAAGCATTTGGATTTGGATGCCCATGAGCGATCGATCGAGGATGACATACAATTTTAGAATGTCATCAGCATGAGGCCAAATAACTCCCATGATAAGAGTAGCGTCATTATCCACCCTGCACTCCGTTATGTGCACCGACTATTGGCTGGCACAGTACTTTGCTCCACGGAGCCGACAAATGTGCCAGACAATGACATTAATTTTCTATGGCACTTAAAGAGTGAGGGACCAGGATACGGGTTGTGGGATGAGTTGTGGATGAAAAGGATCGTGGAGGTGGCGGGAAAGCCAAAGGGGAAGATCATGGTCGGAGGTATGATAGGCCTCTTAGCAAAGTACTTAGGATTGGTTCCTCCGGCTGACTTTCTGCGCTTAGGGAAGCGCACTTCCTACCTCATCACTGCTGAGAGGTTAGTTTGATTTGAGATGCTCAGTGCCACCCGAACCATGGGGCTATTCCACTGGTTGTATGGCGCCAAGAAGGTCACCTTCATGTTACTTCCTCAGCCCAATAAGACGAAGTTGGAATTTGATACACCTCTAGGAGACTTGACGATTTCACCTGACTCCTCATGCAGAGATGACTTCCAGTGTGAGCTCTGCGACCTTGGCCCAACTCTTGTCCAGCCCGATGATAGCACCCTACCTTTCTCTAAGCGACACCAGCAGCAGCACTCCCCGCAGCCTCCACCAGAGACCGAGCTGATACAGGAGGACGATGTGCCACCTCACTACTCCCAGCCTCCACCGAATTTCTATGAGCGGATGATGCAGACTATCCATGATGGATTCTGCCGCCAGGACAACATGATATTGGAGCACAATGTGTTTGTCTCCCAGACCTTGATCGATATGGATGGGGAAATTGATCATCTCTCAGATCGCATCCATGAGATGCAGTCCCAAGCAGGCAGTGTCTTAGGCCCCAATCCGGGGGCAGAAACCCAGAGAGCCAGGAGGCAGAAGAGCAAGGAGTGGCTGGCTCATTATCCGCAACGCTATTTTAGCCGTGGCCCTTCTTCCTCACATCAGTGACTTGTGAGCACCATATCTTTACCCTTTCAATACTTTGCTTTGTATTTTTTCCCTATTGTCTACATTGAGGGCAATGTAGTGTTCTAAGTGTGGGGAGGGGCATCTACTTTGAGATGATTAGGGTTAAAGATACTTTTGGAGATACTTTTGCATAACCCTTTTGATTTTTTTTTGGATATTTTTCACTTTTGTTTTGGGATGTTTTTCTTTTGATGTACTTGGACAATGTTGGCTTTGATACTTTTCTTAGCCTTAATATTTGGAAAGCACTTTGCTACTTTTTGGATTGGAGAAACGTGAAATTTTTTGAAAATTTTGAAAAAAATACAAAATGAAAATAAATAAATAAATAAAAAGAATCCCGCTAAGTTGAAAACCCGAGAGGGCATCTTAGGCAACATTGGGGGCCAAGATAGGTTGAAAACCCGAGAGGGCGACCTAGGCAATAATGAGAGGCTAAATGTGTGGAAAAAGGTGAGATGTAAGCCAAAAACAAAAACATGACGTGTGGCTAGGATGAAAACCTGAAAGAGCTCCTAGGCAAAATGAGAGAAAATGAGAGAAATTGAAAAATGTTAAGTGTTCACTCATTTGCCGGCGTTAGAGTCATAAGGTTGTGGTGGCCATAAGGATGGATAGGGTAGCTTGACATCTTGAGGACCTTTTGGGAGTGGAAAATTTAGCGGGAGAAGATGAAGTAAGTTATGAAACTCTTGATCATTAATATGCTTCGTTTTTAGGTTGATACATTGATATAAAGTGGAACATGTGTTTTGAACCTTATACATGTCTTTAGCTTCACCTTATACCATTTGATTTGGGATTGTCAATTCGGGATTTGGAGATATTTTAGGGATATCAATGAATTGATGGGTTGATATGGTTTGGGTAGATTTAGGAATGAGGGTTGTGGGAAACTTCTCATTTGACCTTAACATTGGGATGTGTGATATTGAGAGTTTTGTGAGGTATTAACTTGGGGGAATAGTGGTTAGGATGTGGATACGTCATTTCCTTCGTATGCTTGGATCGTTCCTTACTCGAGGGCGAGTAAGGTTTAAATGTGGGGAGGTTTGATATGTCCATTTTATGTGCATAATTTAGTAGTGTTTTGGGTCACTTTTGTGCTCTTTTATTATCAAGAGCTTGTGTTTTATCTTAAATTCTCTTAGGAGGGGTAAGAGCAAATTTACGCTATTTACCTCTTCTAAGTGGATTTTGCATGACAAGGGAAGAACACGGAGGCATGAAGATCGGAGGCCATTAAAGATCACATTTTCGAAGACTTTTGAAGACTTGCTTCGAAGACATGAAGACCGGAGGCCATCGAAGACCATTTTTGAAGACATTGAAGACTTGAAAAATGAGAGGAATTTCTATGAAGATAATTTTTACCACAAGAAGAAGAAAAGAAAATAGGATTAAATTTTGGCACTCGTCGCTAGTCACGATGGCCTCGTCGCAAGTCGCGGCCAACGGGTGGCCAGAATCTAATCTTATCTTTTTTGTAATATAAATAGCACTATCTTTCCTCTCATTAATATCTTCGTCATCTGCATTTTTGGTACTGTTTCAAACCCTATTTTCTTCCATTTTTATCTTTGAATTCTCTTGTATTATGTTTGGTTGTTTAGCATTAATTAGTATGAACTCTTGTAGTTAAATCTAGTTCTTGGGAGCAATTGACTAAGACTTCCAAGCCCATGTCTTAAGAACAATTTATAGCCCATTTAATACTCTTACTATTATGCATTTATGGAACATCGAATGTGTTTTTAATGCCATTAATGTTATTGAAGTATAGGAAGTACTTGTATGATATGCTTGTTAGGGTTTGGGGAAAGGGGTTGATTTCCCCTTTTCTTGATAGGAATCCAAGAGTATGATTTAGAGCTTTTGATTGTGTTGATGGATTGATAATTGCTACATGAATATGATAATGTTGAACTCTTTGTCATGCTTGTTGCTTGTAGCAAATGAGAGAAGTCTATGAATGTCGATCATTCTTGACTAATCTCGTATAAATGCATGAATTGGTTAAATGGTTAGACACGGTGTATTGTATAAAAGTGTTTCCAAGCTTGTTTATTCTTCGTGCTAAATGCTATCAATGGGATACTTTTAGTCGTGTTTCGACTACGGGAGCCATTGGTGAGGTTTGACAAGAGATGCCGAATTCACTCTTGCAAACTACTATCTAAGAAGGATAGAAGTTTAGTCTTCACAAAAAGTAGTGAAAGTAGTAATTAGGTTGCATGTTAAATGATGGATAAGAGGCTTAGAAGTGGAAGTCAATTGCGCCCAAGGTTCCGTTAATTGTTTTTTTCATTGTATCTTTAGTTGTATTACATGATTAGCAAAGTTCTCTTGCTTTGCTAGTTATTGTATTTCGATTTGATAACTTAGGATCAAACCAACCAAACCCCCCTTGTTTACATGCTTTTATAAGTATCTATGTATGTATATGCCTAGTATGTTTTCTCCTATATATGTTTAAACACTTGAAAAGATCCCTCTTCTCGTGGACGACCCCGACTTGCCATTATCTACTTAATTGTATATAGTAAGTATTAGGGCTTAAAATTATTAACTTTGAGAGGTACGACGATGACCTCCCAGGCTAATTTTCCAAGGTTTCAGACTTTCTTCTCCACAGTTGCCATTGTTAATTTTACTGTGCGTATCAACAATTTGGGTAATGGGGCAAATGCATTACTTTATGAAGATGTGTATGGTATCTTCATGGACATGATTTTAACTACATATTGGGGGAAGTTCTGTAACTGTATGTTCTATCTATCAAAGGTGGTCATATGGTTATTTTCCCAGCGGTCTGATCTGCACCTTAATGCATGCGTTAAGTAATGCATTTGACACATTTGTTATTATGCTTTGTTTGGTTGATTGCTAGTTTTAGTTAGGTTAACATGAAAAGGGTTTATTTAACCATTGTTGATTTTCTTATCTAAATCTCGAGTTTTGTAGACTTAATTGGGACTAGTGGATACTTTATATTCATAAGCACCTAGATCTCCCCTTATGTTCTTACTATAGGATTCTTATTGTATGAGAATTGCTGAGCTGCGGGGATTGTTATTGTATAGCATTTAGTGTACAAGTACTAAGGGCAGAGTCGGTACATTGTAGAACTCTGTAGAACTCTATTTTGTGTAGTAATCTGATGTTAAAATTGTCGCAAATGGCGACATTTGTGGAAATTCTGAATTAGAACTCTTTTTGGAAATTCTGGGCTGGTTTGAAGAGGATATATGAGGAAGATATTTTTTGAGAATCGGTGCAGCTCTAAAAGCTACATTCAGGGGATTGTGGATAGATAATATGAGGTTCATAAGAGTGTGGAATTAATGTTGGGTTCCAGTCATAGAGTACTTAGCTGATGCAGGTGAAATTTATGCTCAAATCCCGGACACCTGACCGGCCTAGCTTGTGTACAAATCCTGGACTAGTCACCCTGCCTTGCTAGTGCTCAGAACCCGGTCCTCTTCCAGCCCTGCGTGTGTCCAAAACCTGGGAAAATTCTGGCCTGCAAGTGTTCAAACCCCAGTCATCCACTCCGGCCTTGCCAGTGTATAGATCCCGGTAAACTCCCAGCCGCGCTTGTGCTCAGATCCTAGACATTACCCGGCTGTGCTAGTCCTGGTCTAGTTGCCATTTAGACCAACAAGCTATGCTCTATGTCAACAACACAGATTAATTCTTCTTCACTCATGAACATTCATAAGGAGTTCTTCATTCTCGGTGTCGGAATGTGATTGTTAGATGAGGCACATACCTTGGGGTACTCTGATTCAAGACGGATGTAAAGAAAAGTCCCACTGTGCGTTGGTTGGATCTAGCCATTTTTCCTCGGCGGCTGGCCATGGTGATTTGTTTTTTCATTGGAATCAACAAAGAAAGTAGACTCAGTACATTGCCTTGTTCTTCAATTGCATAAAAATCCTGAGAAGAAGACGAGTGGAAGAGCAGATTCTAAAAAATGGTGGATTTTCTCAATCTTTCCCAGATTCCAGTGAGTCATCACTGCCAAAAATACGTGCTCCGGAAAATCATCTAGTAGCTGACAATCTTAAGTAGTAGTCTGAACGAAAAAAGAATAAATTTTGGTTGGAGGGGCAGATGGTTCGAGGGTTGAGGGATGGTTCGAGGATGCAAGGTTGGTTCGAGGGCTGAAAGAGAGTTCGAGGGGTAGGAACGAGGGATAACTGGAATGAGGCATTAGAGTTGTGGAAGCATTCGAATGTTCGAGAGGGACATTCAAGTGCTGGACGTCCTCGAGTGCTCGAGGGGGCATTCGAGTGTAGTAGGATTTTGAGTGCTCGAGGGGACATTCGAGGATTGAAGATGCCTGAGTCCTGGTGGATCGAGAACCAAAGGGTGGTTCGGGGATAGATGGACTGAGGTATTCAAGTGCTGAAGGCATTCGAGTGATCGAGAGGGGCATTCGAGTGCTCGAGAGGGGCATTCGAGTGCTCGAGAGGGGCATTCGAGAGCTGGAAGTGTTTGAGTGCTCCAGGGGGGCATTCGACTGTTGGAGGAGTTCGAGTGCTCGAGGTGGCCATTCGAGTTTTGAAGCTATTCGAGTGCTGATTATCCTCGAGGGGGATTCATGGAGTCCCCTCGAGAGATGGCTTCTTTGCCCTTGAGGGGTGGTTCGTTTGCCCTCGAGAAATGGTTCGAGGAATTCGGTTCGTTTGTCCTCGAGGGGTGGCTCGAGGAGTGCCTCAAGAGATGGACTGTTTGACCTCGAAGGGAGATTTCGTGGAAAGGCTCTCGAGGGGTGGCTACTGCTTGGTCTCGAAAAAAAAAGAAAAAAAACCTTTCCTCATCTGGCTGCATGGCTCTTCCACTGTTACTTGCATGCCCATTCGGGCCGGAAGGCCGAGTCCACTCTTGGTTTGGAAGGCCGTCGCCGTACTTCAGCGACGGTTGGGTTGACACCCGTGGGGAACAAACCATGGTTCGAGAGCCAGTTCACACATCCGGCTGTATGGAAGCTGTATTTGTTGCTTGAGCTATTTGCCTGCACTGCACTGAAAAGTGTAAAATAGCATCAGGCTGTCCATTTGCCTAAAATGGAAAGAACGGTTATAAAACCATTATGTAGGGCATGTGCGGTAGAAGTCATGCCCGGTCTCTTATCACTAGGAGGTCTATCCACGGGGAACACTTGGGAGCACAACAGACTACGGTCAATCGGCTCTCAACCCCAAAGAGAAAACCTTGGCACTCATCTAGAGATCATTATCAAAGGCCAATAACACCTCTTTATCTTCATCTTAGAGGTGTACATGGTAGAAGCGGTGTGCCAGCTCTTCTCGGAGGAGATGACATACTACTTCATTTGAAGGCCGAGACCACTCTTGGTTTGGAAGACACCCGTGGGGAACAAACCATGGCTGAAGAGCCGGTTCACACAACCAGTTTGATGGAAGTAGCATTGAGTGAGGGGCTAGTGAGGTTGTTCTCATTCCCCTGGTATTTTCACAGACGATTTCTATAAGCCCCTGTCATCACGAAGGGGTAGCATCTTTTTTGGGCCACCTGGCTGTATCATCTAGTCCAGGGGTAGCTTAGTAGGTATCATGTATTCATGGAGTGGGACAAGGTTCCTATTTCCGTACACTTTCTGGTTCCT
Organism: Rubia yunnanensis; assembly: GCA_037428765.1. Taxonomy (NCBI): domain Eukaryota; kingdom Viridiplantae; phylum Streptophyta; class Magnoliopsida; order Gentianales; family Rubiaceae; genus Rubia; species Rubia yunnanensis. The sequence continues at coordinate 45,668,899 of CM075065.1, forward strand.
TCTGGGCCACCTGATTGTATCATCTAGATCAGGGGTAGTTTAGTAGGTTTCACTGTATCACGGGAGTGGGACAATGTTCCCACTCCCGTAGACTCTCATGGTTTCTTTTTATTTACCATTACCTTCAACTAGTGGGTTGCTTGTGAGTATTTTTTCGTCATTTTGTAGAAGGCCACTCGTAAGACTGGTAGTAGATATTAGAAGGTCATCCAAAAGAGTGGTAGTAGACAAGAAGGCCATGAGCTAAAGCATTGTGGTAGATGAAAAAAAGCTGGAAAAAGAGCGGGGTTGAAGTTCAAGTTCTCAAGATGAGCAACGGTCGCATTAGCCGACATGGTCCGCACCAACTCACACTGCAGTGCTAGGAGGCACCACCATAAAGTGCCCTAACCAGCACAGCCCGTCCCAGCACCCCTTGGCATGAAGCCCCCATATAGTGCGGCTCGTGCTAGCCTCTCTTGGCACAAGACATTGGCCTCGGCATGGCCCATGTGGCCCAACATCCTAAAATAGCTAAGTATGGATGTTGTTTCCTTTTAAAAAAGTCTATGTCATTTTCAACTCAATATTCAAAGACAATCCCACTGGGTGTGTTGTTCTACACGGCTGTGCCATTTTTTTGCTTATAAATCGACTCCAATCCCATGACCCGTGAAGTTTCACACGGCCTGCGTCGATCAGAAGTGAAAATCAAGCACCCGACCGATGGCCTGTAAAGACTCACACTACTTATGTCGTTCAACTAGTCAAGACACCACTCCCGACCGATAACCCACGCCAAATGATGTGGGCGCACATCATCAGAAGGCCAGGAACCGAGCTCAAGCCGACCGTCCGCGACAGTCAGCACAATCTGTGCCAATGCTGGCCAGCACGACCCATGCCAATGCTGGTCAGTATGACCCGTGCCAAACAGCATGGCCCATGCCAGAGAGCCCGATCGCACGGCCGTGCCTAGCTACATGGCCCGTGCCAGCACCGCTCGGCACGATCGCTCCACGTGTGACAGCCCGTGCCGTTTGCAGTTGCTAGGGTTTTTTGGCCTATTTAGGTATTTTTCAAGACCTATTTACCTACTACTATAAACATAAGCCTGTGTCTACTAGGGTTCATGTTGGCTAAGTTTGGCCCATTATTCTTATCTTGGAGAGTAGTTAGAGAGATATGGAATAACCCTTCTCTCCACTTTAATTTCTTTTCTTCTTGATTTTGCCCAAGGGCATTGAATCTAATGAAATAATTGGGTTCAATTCTTAGGGAGTAGTTAATTTACTTGGGGTTATTATTTGTATTCATGATTTGATGATGAGTTTTTTGAGATTCTTAGATTCTCCTATCTTTATGTATTTTGAATATTTGTGCTTGATTTATACTTTCTATTCTTGTGAGATTTATTCTATGCCATGTTTATGATGCATCCATACATCCATGTATAGTGTAATATTGTGCTAGGTTGCATTGCTATCTTGTGAGTGTTAGATTATGGGAGTAGGTGCAAAAACACCGGGGAGATGAGTGCATTCATGTTACCTCGAGATTATCATTCCAATTTGTTATACTATAATTCTAGTTGGTTAGTCATTTGAGGAATTTCATGTTGAGGGCGTTAGACCAAACCCTAACGAGGGGAACCCTGGGCTTACCCTGATAAATGAGCATGATTGCTTATAGCAACTAGGGGTTATGTCAACTCTAGAGTCATACCTATTCCTTTGCCTCTCTAGGCGGATTGGTATCCATAGTGGAGTGATCAGGACATATTATCCTCACTTTCATATCTAACGGTTGCGACCTAATGCAAGACTTTGTTCCTTTAAGTGGGGATGCATTAACATTAGGAGTAAGATGACAAGGATGAAATGTGGAGTCGAAAGGGTTGGAGCATATCCCTAATCATGAAGGCGGTGTGATATGCATTTATTGTTGGCAAGTACCTTTGTGTGACAGACAAGGGGAAATGGCTGGCTACCTCCACACTAGGTGATATAGGCATAAGATATGTTTATATATCTTTGATGTGATAGAATTAAGGATTTAAGTCATTCATCGGTCATATTACGCAAATATCCCCCAAGTGCTAGTACATATAGTTTTAGTCTCTTATGATCTCACGTGCTTGTAGTTGTAAGTTAAACCCCCCTCAAACCTGTTTTGCGATATTAGCTATTCCTGACACACAGATGCATTGACAACCCAGATGTGGCTGTGTGTAGTTAGCTTTTAGACACCTAGCATCTCTGTGGACAAACCCCATCTTGCCACTATCTACCCTCTAGGTAGCTTAGTAGTGAGAATGGGAGCAGAAAAAGATATATTTATCTTTGTTAAGCCTTCACTCAAATATAATTGATTACCTAGATTGACGACCCCGAGTGGAGGCAGATCAAATTTTGGCACCACTGCCAGGGAGGCTAGTCTAAAAGTTTAATTGTTAACTTACATAGCACGTTAGTTGAGTATTTTGTATTGTTCTTGTTTTGTTTTGTATTTGTTGCTTTAGCTGGTTTTTAGTGTTGAGCCCGTGTTATAGTTGCTCCATTTGCTTTAAACCTATATGCAAGTGTTATTTTTGGGTTGGTTTCTGTTTGGTTTCTAGTTTATGGTATATACCCGTACCATGAACTGAGGAACTTGGCAAGAACTACTGGAAGGCACATGTAGTTAGAGGAGAAAAGAAGGAGGACTAGAGTGAGGTTTCCATAAGAAATGAATGTAGTTGAGAAGCAAGTAGTCATGGCGGAGGACAGTTGTACCTTAGGGAAGTTGATGGCTCTAAATATGAAGAATCACCCCCGTGCATCACTTTCCCCCGTGCATCACTTTCCCCCGTTTACGCCCAATGTTATATGCGAGCTAAAGAGTGGGATGATTCAATGATTATCGACTTTCCATCGGATGGCCGGGGAAGACCTAAATAAGTATCTCTTAGAGTTCCATTTCGTGTATGCACCAATATGAAGCCGCCCAGAGTATCAGAGGAGAATTACAACCTTCGGTCATTTCCCCTTTCGCTGCAAGATTTGGCAAAGGATTAGTTATACTATCTTTCATCGGGGTGCATTACATCATGGATAGATATAAAGCAACGCTTTCAAAAATATTTTCCATCTTCAAAATATATGGGTTGAAGAAACAAATGTTCACAATATCTCAGATGGCAAATGAATCCATATATGAGTATTGGGAAAGATTCAAACGGTTGTTGGATAGTTGTCCTTATCACCCATTCAAGGAAGGCGACTTGGTGTATTACTTCTTCGAAGGGCTCTATGATGATTATGTGAGGATGGTTAACACATCTTGCAATGGTTACATTGCCAACAAGAGTCCGAGTGATGCAATGGCTTTGTTTGAAGAAATGTCAAATGGAACGAGGCCATTCGGCACAAGTTTAAGAGTGACAACGTTGGATGGGCCGACTCAATCTCCCAATTTAGAAGAGCAAGTGCAAGAGCTTTCCTCTATGATGAAAGACATGAAGGGAAGAATCCAACAAGTCAAGGTGTGCAGAATATGTAGTTTAGATCAACCTACCGATATGTGTCCACAAGTAGTCAAAGATCTTGAAGAGGTGAAGGCTTTGTTGGAATTCAACGGAGGTAATAGGAAATTTGTATGGGGATAACAACAACAAGGGTTTTGAGGGAACCAAGGAAATGAGAGGCAAGATCCCTATGCAAATACCTTCAACCCTAGGTATCGCAATCACCCCAACTTTCGTTGGTGCAAGGAGAATCTAGGTCAAGGGTACAATAAAGGTCCACAATCTCAACCATATCTTAGGGGAGAATGGTTTTTCAACAACAGCGCCGCCTTACACAATTCAGACCGGGAAGATATCCTAGATACTATTAGGTAATTGACAAAGAAACATGATGTGTTTGAGGAGTAGATAAGAAGAGAAATTGAAGAGCTTTACACTAGAGCATTCTCAAGCATCAAGAATCTCAAGGTCCAAGTCAGGCAAATTGCCACCTTGGTGAGCTAACTTGAGGCTAAGGAATCTAGCAAGCTACCTTCCCAACCCGAGGTGAGCCCAAGGAATGTGAGCGCATTAAAGCTAAGGAGCGGGGAAAGAGGTGCATGAGGCCAAGAAAGACATTGTGCAAGAGGATGATTTAATTGACAAAGCCGACAAGGCCAACTTTGAAGAGCGACAGATAATTGTTGAGGAGGAGCCTCTTAACAAGCTCCCAACAACCGAGGCTAGAGTGACCCTTCCACCGCATTTTCCAAGTGCACTTAGGGGAATGCCAATGGTGGCAACAAATGATGCAAACATTCGGAAGATCTTTGAAAAGGTTGAGGTAACCATTCCTATCTTGGAGTTGATTGAGCATGTTCCCTTTTATGTTGAATTCTTGAAAAACACATGCACTAAAAAGAGGAACAAGCTAATTAGGAAAGTAGGGAGACTGAAAATAGGGGGAGTTGCCACTCTAAATCATAAGAATTTGCCTAAGAAATGTGATAGTCTCAAGATGTTTTCAATACCTATTTCCTTAAGTGGAAAGTTAGTCGAGAATGGAATGATAGACTTAGGTGCATCTATTAATGTGATCCCTTATAGTCTTTATGAAAGCCTAGACCTAGGTGAACTTAGGGACACTAGGGTGATTGTTCAGCTAGCCGATCACTCCCAAGCTAGCCCTAGAAATTTAGTGAAGGATTTAATGGTTAGAGTGGGAAACTTAGTGTTTTTAGCGGACTTCTATGTCCTTGACGTAGTGCACGATGGTAGTGCCCCCCAATTTTATTGGGGAGATCATTTCTAAAAATGTCAAGGACAAAGATCGATGTTCACTTGGAAAATGCTAACCCTAGAGGATGACATTGATAAGGTGGGGTTTAGTATTTACAAGTGTAAGCATGATTCATCTAACTCCTCTCTTATGTGCAAAGGCATAACCTTGTTTGATGAACATGTTCAATTTGAAAACTCTTGCATGATGAATGAGAAAGGATACCTAGATGATTTCTTTGATAGTGATGATATTGATGATAAATTCTAAGCAATGCAAGATTTTAGTGATGATATGTCTATCTCAGAATGTTTTTCTATGCTCACTAATTTGCAGCAATCATCGAAGAGTGACAAGGACATAAATCCTCCTTGACCACCTCTTGACCCCAAAGAAAAGGCTAGGGATTCATCATTAACTATATACGGACACACATTTTCTTTGGCAAACAAAGGGCGAAAAGGTAAGGAAGACACCTTGTGGAGACCTCTCCACAAGGATGTCATCGTGGGTGAAGTTACCGATGGCAACTCCGGAAACCCAACGATAGGTTATTTTTAATTGAAATTCATGAGAAAATAAGTCGTGAGAACGACAATAAAAATATGCTGCTCTTTCTTACTTTAATTTGATGTTTTTCGGTAGATAGATAGATTTTGCATGGTGTTTAACAAAGGATCTTGGCGTGAAATCTTGTTGTTTGTAAATATATGATCGAGCCTTGTGTTTTGTGCTATTAGGAAATAGGAATTTGTGGGTGAAAAAGGTTTTTCAAAAGAAAAAGGGAGAGATCAAGGGAGCACGTTCGTGCTGCAGCACGACTCGTGCCAAAAACGATCATCACGAGGCTTGTCTCGTGCTGGAGGGCATCAACACAAGGCTCCATGTAGCACATTCGTGCCACTGCCTCGTGTTAGGCTGAAAATGGGGTAAAAGTGCAAATTTTAAAAAATACAAGTTTTTAACCAAAACATGTACTTTTTGCTCATTAATTTAGCAAATCTAATATTCCCTAGGATTGGTGATTCAAATAGTACAATGCTAAACATCACCACCTCCCTTGAGCATTAATTAAGTGACATTTTTGTCCCCTTAAGTTTATATTTTTTTTCCATAAACCATCACCATTTCCCTTGTACCTCCCTCCTAAATAACCCATTTTGGATAAGCATGATTTGCTGAAATTAGAATCATAGTACACCCTTCTTATCCATGAGAGTCCTTTAACCCATTGCAAGTTTTTCAAAACACTCACTCTCACTTCACCTTTGGGAAACTCAAAATTTTGAAGCTTTTCTCTCAGGGGAGAGTAATTTTTGCTCTTAGCTTCAAATTTCGGGTAACTCTTTGAACATTGTGTTTAATGACTTTGTTTAGCATGAATGGGTTGTGCTAGGAAGTTTTGATTTCGAAATTTTGATGTGTTTTTGGGAAGCATGTGGTTATATGATTGAATAAGTTTGTGATGATTTAAGTGAGGGGGAAGTATATGATTTTTGAGTTGAGATGATATGAATTGTCATATTGTGGTTGTTTAGGAGGAATGATTCTTGATTAAATGATCTTTTTGATGAGGTGATGTGATCTACCATGCTTGTTATTTAGGGAGAATTTTTCTTATTTGAATAGCCTTTGTGTTGAGATTGCATGATTTGCAAAGTGGTGGCTATTTAGAAAGAATGTTCTTCTTGAATGACAATTGATGCACATCCATTACCATATTCTTGTTGTTGCTATAGAATGGCTCCAAAGAGAAGTAAGTCGTACAAGGAGACAACTTCTCGGTTGATAAAGGAAGAAGTTAGCTAAAGTTGGGAGAAAAGAGCCGACGACTTCCCTTCCTCCCAACCCCGTCTTTGTGGTAGATGAATTCATGGGGTTGACCACCAATTTTGGGAGTGCATCCCGGAGATGGAAGTACTTGAATGGCCTAAAGAGGAACATATTGGAGACGAGTTTTGCATGCAAGGAGACTCTAGAAGCTCTAGGCCTACTTGAACCCGTCATCTACTTGCTAGATAAGACAGGCCTAGAAGGCTTTCTAGAGAAGCACTCAAAGGCCTACATAAGATGAACCTTGGAGTTTTTGGCAACCTTGGAGCAATCAACAGACAATGATGGGAGGAGAATCATCAATTTCCACCTTGACGACAAGGAGTACACCATGACACATAGGGAGATTGCTCAAGAATTTTAGTGGAAGTATGGGAAAGAGGTTCTAAGGACACACCGACAAGGATTTTCGTACTCATTGAGAAGCTTTTGGAGGATTTTATCGGGCATGGAGAGAAATCATTTTCACAAGAATACCACAATAGTTCACCCAAATTTGTGGTACATCCGTCGACTTTTATCTATGTGAGTGCTTTGTCACATGGATATTTCACAATGCCCTAGCCAGGACATCTAAATTCTTTGGGCGATGACCCTGGAAGGGAATTTCTACCCCAACTTGGTGGGGGTCTTCGTGGATGAGTGTTTATCCACAGGAAAGAAGAAGGGTTGAAAGATACCAATGGGAGGCATGGTCAAACTTCTAGCTCAACATTTGGGACATCCGGTTCCTTCTTTATTCACGGTGGCAAACTTGGGACGGCTGGGAACCAAGTACATAATGGAAAAACTAGTGAAAGTGTCGATGGTTTCCTACACTACTCTTGATGATCGTTTCATATAGTTGTAAGGCGGTGTTGTGCTATGTTGTGCAACTTCATGGTTTTGCCATAACCCGAACGCACCGCTATTAACCAAGATACCATTTTAATGGATCTTTTTATATCCTCCGATCCGAGATTCGAGAAGGTATTCTACAACACTCACTCGAGTCCGGACATTGAGATAGAGAAGGATGACGAGATTCAGATTCGAGCACACCCACTCGAGGAGCCCTACCAATGGAATTCTTGACCAATTTCGTACGTTTGGGGAGCAACTTTTTTTATCTACCCAAATGGTTCAAAAAAATTGGCCAAGCCTTTGGGGGAATGAGTTTACAGTTGGATAAGTTCGGGAGTAGGATGGATGTGATAGAAAACACAATGAGTTCTTGGGGGAATATATTGGAATCCATAGAAAGGGGGGTTGAGGACAAACTTGCCATTGTAGATGAGAGGACCGGCATTCAAGAAGAAGCCATTGAGTAAATGATCGAGAGATTCCACATTTTGAGACTCTATGGGTTTTGAGACCTAGTCCCCATTGAGAGACAAGAGATGCGGCAAAAAGAAAGGAGGAGACACAAGGTGAGACGATTGAGGAAGGGTCCTTCAGGGCACAAGAGTAAGTGCCACTATCTTCCCTGACCCCACTTATGATTTTCATTTTTCGAGTTGCATTGAGAACAATGCATGGTTTAAGTGTGTGTGTGGGGGGGGAGTAGTTGGGCACTTAGGGATTTCTACAAGGTTCCTTTGTGTTTTTGTTTGGTAGTTATTGTAGCTTTTGTATTGTGGGATGTTTTTTGGAACACTTTGGATGTACCATTTTTGTTTATCTTCATGTAGTATAAAGCCCATCTTAGGGGCATTTCGTGCTACACCAAAATTTTGTTTTGAAAATTTTGAAAAAATGAAAAAAAAAATATACACCTGGCTTAGTCAAAAACCCCGAGAGGGAGACTTAGGTAACAATGGGAAATGCCCAGATAGGTTGAAAAACCTAGGTAAAAAATGAAAGGCCAAGGCCTGGATAGGTTGAAAAACCTAGGCAAAAATGAGAGGCCATGTGCTTAAAAGGTGAGAAGTGAGTACCATTTGTGTGTTAAGCTAGGATGAAAATCCAAAAGGACTCCTAGGCAAAATGAGATAAATTGAGAGAAATCAAAAACTAAGTTGAGCATCTTTTGTGATTATCCTTGGTGGTTCCTTCGACAATATCTCTTGGATTGCCTTTGGCAGCCTATTCAGTGGAGTAAGCTAGTTTGACACTTATCATTTTTGTTTACCTTTTTCTTCACATGATTTGGTTGTACATATTACTTAGTCTCTTTGGGGAGTGTGAGAGTTATGGGATTCTTACATCTTTGGGGGAACTAGGGAAATCTAGGAATAAGTTGAATGCATTAGTTAACTTATCCTTGCATGCTACATTCCTCTTGAATCTTTGTTTTTGCTTACTCGAGGATGAGTAAAGGTTCATATACACAAATTTCTATAAATTTATATCCTCCTTCAATTTTCATATGTACGAATTCTAATAAAATTCATATTAATTCAAATGTATTATATAATTTATTTTAATAGATTACGGATATGTTGTATTTGAAGTTTTATTCCAGTTCTATCCTTTGGAAAATATTAAGAGAGAGGGAGGCCCTGATCTGTTCAGAAAAAAAGGTTTTGTTTTGTATATAATCGGCCACAGTTAAGTCATTAAATGGACAGTTTGAGGGGTTAGGAAGATGATCAATCAGTGGTCCAAGAGAGGTCCAGTTGGAGTTCCAAAAAGAGACTGAACCCGAGCCAATGACTTTTGAGTTACTTAAAGCTATAGCATTGGCCTCTTTAATTGGTTTCCAAGATCTGGAGGTTTTGTGTGTGTCACTCATCGACCACATGACTCTAGCCCATAGTGAGTTTCCTGTCTGGAGTTTCCACCACAGTTTTAGGGAGAAAGATTTTGTTAAAGTGGTCAGATTTTTAAAGTTGAGTCCATTTTCTGCTGTGGGGAAGCATAAACTGGGGTATGATTTTCAAATTCTGTGTTTTTGTGCATTGTTAGAATTGTTATTCCAGAAAAACCTTGCAAGAGTTTTATGAATTTGGTTAATGATGTGAGCAGTTGGCTTTAAAACTGTGATTAAATGTATTTGCATTGAGGACAAAACATGTCTGATTAGCGTTGCCCTACCCGCTGGAGATATAAGTTTATTGTGCCAGTGATTGATTTTGTTTTGGACTGAAAGAAGCATGCCTTGGAATAGTGAGTTCTTAACTCTTCCTGTGAAAATAGGGCATCCTAGATATTTGAAAGGGGTTGTACCTTCCAACATGGATGTCTCTCTTTTTAGAAGAGCTGTAATTCTGTGTGGAGTGTGTTTGGATATGTAGAAAGTTGATTTCTCAAAATTGACTTTCTGACCGGAAGCCATCTCATAAGATTGAAGGAAGTTCATTATGGTTTGAAGACCCTGTTTTGAATATTTCAGGAAGATTGTTGTGTCGTCAGCATAGGAAAGATAAGATGAAGAGATCATCCCTCGTGGAAGTTTGTAGGGCTGAATATTCCCGAATTGAAATAGAAAGTTTAGGTTTTGGGAGAAGGCTTCAGCCATGAGAATGAAAAGCATAGGGGATAAAGGGTCACCTTGTTTTAAACCCCTAGAAGCAGGGAAGAAACCAACAGTTCTACCATTGATTAGTAATGAGAAATGAGCAGATTTGATGTTCCTCATAATTAACTCAACAATGGCCTTGGAAAAGCCTTGTTTGAGTAGGACATGTGTTAAGAAAGACCATGAGACTCTATCGAAAGCTTTCATCATATCCAATTTGATGATCATGTTATGTCCTTTTGTTTTTGTGTGCAGGTGATTAGTAAATTCCTGCATGAGCAGTACATTGTCTGCAATTTCTCTTCCGGAAACGAAAGCCGATTGTTCCAGACTGATTATGGTATCTAAAAAGGTCTTCAGTCTCGTGGAGATGATTTTTGAGAGAATCTTATTAGTGAAATTACTTAAGCTTATAGGTCGGAAGTCTTTGAAAGATGAGCAAACATCTTTTTTGGGGATCAAAATTATTTGAGTTGAGGAGATGGCTTTAGGGATCTCTGTTCCAGTAAGGAAATCTTCTACTGCCTTCATAACATCATATTTAATGATGTCCCAGCATTTATGGAAGAAGAAACCAGAAAAGCCATCAGGGGCTGGGGCTGAGAGGCTATTCATGGAAAAAACTATGTTAGTTAACTCTTCCATGCTAATTCCTTGGAGAAGTGTAGAGTTCATTTCATTAGTTACGACAGCTGGAACATTCTCCAGTATCCAGGATGCATTAGCTCCTGATGGATCAGATTGATCTGCAGCCAGGAGATTAGAGAAGAAGCTGACAGCTTCTTTCTCAATCTCATCTATGTCATTAAGCCAAGTGTCGTTAGTGGATTTGATAAGCGAGATGGTTTGTCTTTTATGTTTGTTTAGAATTCATTGATGGAAAATTTTCGAGTTTGCATCCCCTTCCTTCAGCCATTTGATCCTGGATTTCTGTTTCAAGAATGTTTCCTGATTGCTTAAAGCCACTCTCAGCTTTGCTTTAGCAAGATTTAAGGTTTGTATGTTTTCCTCAGATTCGCTCTACTGTAAATCATTTTCAGCATTGATTAGCAAGTCTTCACTCATCTTAACCACATCAAATACATTTCCGAAAACCTCTTTGTTCCAGATTTTAAGTGAGCATTTTAAGTGTTTGAGTTTGTAAATCAGTCTTTTCATCCCTTGGAGGTTTGTATAAACTTTCCAACCATCTTCTACCAGTTTCATAAAGGATGGATGGGTTGTCCAGCAATCCTGGAATTTAAATGGTTTTGGCGAGGTTTTGTGTGGTGAATTAGACACGGAAAGGATTAAAGGGGTATGGTCCGAGCCTTCTCTGGCTAAAGTTTTGATGTTAGAGCCGTGGAAGGTAGACCACCAAATGTTGTTTGATATACCTCTGTCGAGGCGCTTCCATACTCTCCCTTTAGGGCGCATACCAGTCCAGGTAAATAAACTACTAGATGTAGGTATTTCAGTGAATTGTTGGTCATTTAGGAAAGTGTTAAAGTTTCGTATGATGTTTTGATTAGGGATTGATTGTCCTAGGTATTCCTCATTTTTTGTAATGACATTGAAGTCGCCTATTAGGCACAGGGGTTCCTTGGTCATAGTTGCTAAGACTTGCCACAGTTTATTCCGTTTGTGGATTATGTGCTTAGCATAGACAAATTCAATCTGACATTCATGTGATAAAGTGGCAGATTTGATTTTCACAATAACCACCTGATCCTCCACTTTAACTATATCTACTGTAATGTCGTCATCCCACAATAGCCAGATTTTGTTGATAGGATTGGCATATGAGTGGTTAAAACCAAGCTTCCAGGAAATATTATATATTTGGCCAGGGTCCAGTAGGGGTTCAATGAGGGCACAAAGTTTGATTGAGTTTCTTCTTTTAATATTTTTAAAACGGGTTTGAGTAGGTCTGTTGCCTATTCCCCTAATGTTCCATGCGCAGATGTTGAGTTTATTCATGGATATGCTTTGGAGGGGGTCAATGAGGAACGGGTGAAGACTGTTTTAGGTGTAGAAGAATAGTCTTTTTTAGTATATTTCCTCTGTTTATGCTTGGGTTCAGAGCGGTTAAGTGTGAGGATGTTGGTTAACCTTAAGTGGTCCTTAAGAAGATTGGCCTTAATTTGTTTGAAGCTAAGCTTCTGGTGTTCTAGCAGTTGTTCTTGTTGCTTAAAGGAGGATTCTGTATTAATCCATTCCAGGGGGGATGGGGGTTTCCTGGTTTGTGAGGAGAGAGGGGAGGGGTCAAAATTTGCTTCAATACAGTAAGGGGCATCCTCAGTTGTATTAACAATTGGGGTATCTATATCTCTAGGAAGATTAGTATTGGAATTTAGAGTGCGGAGATCTGCGACCTGTGTAGTGGGAACAGAGTTAGCTGCTGATTCAGGAGTTTGTGGGTTACTGATATGTCTTGAAACATGTGACTTTTCTGGGAGAGTGTCTCTATTTGTTTCCTGAGAGCGATTTAGAGAGGAAGAGTTGGGGGTGGTAGGAGTGGTGATAAAAGAGCCCAGTTTGGGAGGAAAATGGGATCATTGTTTTCAGGCTTTTTCAGGGAGTTTGCTACATTGGTATCAGACTGCTTTGAATCTATCTCAGTAACTATCAGCTATTTTTTAGTATTTAAATTCACATAAGCAGTTTCAAGGGGAGTGGATGGAACCTGCGATCCTTGTCCAAGGATCAATTCTTTAATACTTGCATCTTTGTGCGATTGTGAGACTCCTGGGGCTGGATTACATTCCTGAGAACTCTTCTGAGCATGATTACCAAGTTTAATCTAATATACAACATGAGTTTTAGGGACATCAAAGGCAGTAGCAGAAAGACCATTTCCTTTACCTTTGGTCCTTCTCTGTTCATCCATGGAAATGGTTTTGTTACCTTCTTTGAGAGAGTTACCCTGAGGCTTCCAGGGGATGAATTTAGACGAGCTCTTATCGAACCTGCAGACTGTATCTGAGTGTCCCAATTTTAGGCAATTAGAACAGTAGAAAGGAACACCCTCATACTCAATATACTGCCAGAACCCAATATCCCTAAAACTAAGCCAAAACCTTTCAAGTAGTTCTACACAAATCCTGGCCACGTGAGGTCTGGTCCTATTGAGAGAGGCTCTATCCACCCTGATTCGGGTACCAATTATGCTACCAATGGACATAAGAACATTGTAATCAAAAAATTGCTGAGGCAATCCATAGAGGGAAATCCAAATTGGGACAATAGGGGAATCGTCATTTAGGTTGAAATTAGGAACCCATTTTGTGATTCTTATCGAATAGGAGCCAAAGCTCCAGATTTTATGCAACCAACATCGGTAGTAATCGTCAGGAAGAGAAAAGGATATCAGAACCTGTTTATTGTCCAGCAAGGTAATGTTGTTGTGGCCCTTAAATCCGGCAGTGTGGAAGTATTTTCGGAGCTTCTCCAGTTATGATATTCACACACACACACACACACACACACACACACACACACACACACACACACATATATATATATATATATATATCTCGTATGCATAAAGATTAATCTTAATGATATAGAAATTTTATTTAAATTAAAAGTTAGAGGGTTCTTTTGTCACGTAAATTATAGTTTTTGCACCGTTTATAATATTTGATTTTCTCTTTAGCCACATACTGTTTTATTTAATAATTATATATTTATATTACTATTTACTATCTCTATGGATAATCATCACTTAAACTATTTCAGGGTTTAGGATTTTGGCAGTTCGAAACATATTAATTGTGTTGAGGCCATTAAAAATGACCACTCACACGTTTTAAACGGACTTTCGAGCTCAAAGTTATGACTATTTCAATTTTTGGTTAACATACAAAATATTCTGATCCCAAATCCATGCCAATATAGAATTAAAAATTTCTCATTAAGAAAAATGAATCACTTTGAGAAAAAGTTTTTGCTCAAGGCCATGCACACCTTGTGTATAAGACCTATAGATTCATATTAACTAACAAAATCACCCGCATCGCGATATAAGAAGGACAACCATCCCGTTCATTAGGCAGCAACCCTGATAAGCTGAAAACTTCAGAAATACTAACACTACTTTTAATCTAATAAGTTGAACGTAGACATACTTTCTTTCTTGTTAGAATTTTCCTTTCCTTTTGCACATATATTTTCCATGCCTATCTCTTCTTGCCTCCATTGTGTGATTATTTGGTTGAAGAGTTCAAATAAGTTAGTGAGTGTAGTCTTTTTTTTTGGCGTTGAAGGATTGTGCGTTGGTGGTGCTATCACTTCTCTATGATGACCTAATGCTTGTGGAGAAGATATTTTTGCTAAATGATGTGCTCCATTTCTCACGTATTCTAGACGTCCGTTCAAACTATGAATGCCTTTCCATCTTGTAGTTTGCAATCATTGAGATTCCCTTCTATTAAAACTTAGTTGGATCCACACATCTTTTCAAACAATAGTCCAAAGCATTTTTTAATAATTCATCTTTCTTCAAATTTTTTTAATGTTGGATTGCATTATTTTATGTGCCATAAGCACAACATGTTCTTTGTGTTCTTTAAGACCTAAAATTTGGGATGGAAGTTATAATAAGTTTTTGGGAGAACTGATTGTGTAAGTAGTTAATCATTTATATAAGATAACTTATCCGATATGTAAGATAACTTATAAGTGTCAAACAACCAATTTTCACTGTCTATTTTTGATATGGTACTCATGCATTCTATGAGTAATAAACTACAGAAGTATATTTATAGTGTGTACCTCGTTGCTTTGCACATTGTAGGATTCATAAGCTGTGAATTTTGTGACGGGTTCCTTCCCTTCCATGGACTTCTTAATTGTGTTCAGAAGCCATATAAAAGTATCAGTAGGATCATTTGTGATAAAAGCACTAGAAAACATCGTGATCGTTAATTCCTACGATTGGCGTACAAATCAAGTTATACATGTTTGTGTAGTTGGTAGTGTTAAATATGGTGACATGTCCATATTGTTTGTAGCTCTCCATCATCATTGAATTTCTCCAAAACACTATAGATAGTCTGCCTTTTCGTCTAGTTTGACTTTGAAGAATGAATCTCTGTCTTTGTCATTTATTTCCAAAAATGTATCAACAACTTTCTTAGCATCCCCACTTTCAATTTCTTTCATTTGAAGCCGAGTCACAAATTTGAAGGTGATCTTTCATTGTATGGCCTAGATTTCTCTATTAGCTTCAAAAGCCATGTATCTTTACCATACAATTGGTTTTATTCCTTCTTGTTCCATTGATGCAATAACCTTCCCTTCATCATCTATAATCTATTGTTCACTCGTATTAAGAAACTGCCATGCTGGTTTGGTTAATTATCTCATGTTTGTGTTTTGTTCTTTGATGAGTCACTATATAATAATCACAGTGTAGTTTGATTCGAATCCAGCTAGACAACCTGTTTTTGTCATCACAACTTTTCTTTTCCTCTTGTTTATTGTTGCAAAACCACCTTCAGTGTTTACACAAGTAACATGGCTTATAATCTTGGCTTTTAACCTTTTCACTTAACCTAAACAAGAGCATTTATAGTATTTTCCCGTAACTATCCTTTACTATTGAGTTGTTGATAGTCCTTCCTATAGTTGAAACCAACAACATATGCATGCATTTTTATATAACACATGTAATGCTTCCAAATTGCTCATTTTCACCTCGGTAAGACTTTTTGTGACATCCATTTGATTTAGGTTGGGTAAATCTGCTTCTGTTTTTGAAAATGAATACAATTTTTAATGTATAAAATACATGTTTAAACGTAATATATGCACAATATATATATATATATATGAAAATTTGAAGATTTACAAAATTAGGCATCTTATGTTCTTTGTACTATAAAAATACCAATTGCATACAGTCTAACTTAATCATGTTTTATTGTATACAGTGTATGTTATGAGTTAAAAAATGGACATCTATATGAAAATTTCCATGAGCATATATTTTATGGTGTTAATGATTAGCACATGTTTCTTACATGTTCACAGCAATAAAATTCATACATTCGTTGCTTCAAAAGTTGATGTGGAAATCCGATCAGTTAAGCCAATCGTCGTTTGCCGTGAAAATCTCCTTTTCTGCAAAAAAAAAGTCCTCGAAATAATTCTGGGAGAAAGGCTCCAACGATCAAGTCGGTCTTCTTCTATGAGAACTAGAATTTCTCAGTTTAGTAATGCTTACCTCGACTTGTGTTGCTCTTCTTGTATTTAACCTTGCATAATCGTGGCTCTGTGTTATTAGGGACTCAGATCGTGGGTTGTGCCACGATCACTATCTTCTTGGATTTATGGTTGAGTGTTCACACTCGTTCCTTCTTTTTTGGTTCACAATTGAATCCACGATCACTCAGCTCCACTTTTGTCGGTTCGTGGTTGACTTGTACTTTTGGGCTAAAATGGCTTTGTCTTCTGTATGATGAAGTTGGGCTGGGCCTAGAGGCCAGCGGCCTTTTAATTGCTGGGCTAGGTATACACCATAAGCCCCCCTAGCCATGAAATCAATAAAAACATGAAGCTATGTCCGGAAGCTGCAAACAAATTTTTAGTCCGTTTACTTTGAAAACGTAATAATATGTTCATTTTTATAGCAACTTGAAATGCTTTTGCAGAGTGTTGTGTGCTTCTTGGCTGTGTTTTGTTATTCCATGGAATCACTTAATCTCCAAAATTTTGAATTCAAAATTTAAAAATGCAAGTATTGTGGTAGACATATGGCTATTGAGATCCTTGATGTGAGATCTTCTCCTTCTTAATCGCTATCACATTTCGATTTTTCCTCCCATGCCATTACATTTTCTCTTTTATAATTGCTTTACTTTTTGCATTTGAACTCTGTCACCATTCAATGTATTCTCTCCACTCATACGCCGCTGCCTTCTTGAATTCCTAAAAAGGTAATTCAATTTTTGCCAGGTTATCATTAGTTACTCTTTTCCTTTTGTCTTTTCACTTTTTTGTAATTAAAATCCCCGACTCTTTAGAATTCCTCATCTTCCTCTCTTCTTCTTTATTGCTCCGATCTTCCGTCGCATTCCCTTAATCTCGTAAGTTCTTCTTTTCTCTCTCTCATCTTTCTTATCTGAAACGATCTTTATTTGTAGGGTATTTATTTAGTAGTAGCCTTCTCCTTTAAATTTTGGTGTAAAGGTTCTTTGTACTTTTCCGATGTGCTTGCATGTGGTCTTCTTCTCTAATTTCGCTAGATTTTCTGTCTTTTAACTTTGTGATTGCAATTGACAAGATTTTCATTTGAATCTTAGGGATTCTCCTTGCTTCAATGTCTACCTCTAACGTTGTTGAGTCTTCTCTACAAAATGTTCCCAATGATGATATTGACTCCGGGGAAGATTATGACCAGTTCATTGGTTCTTCTTCTGTTAGCAACGTTCTTTATGATAGTTACTTGGAGAGTTTAAAGTTTAATTTCCCTTTTTTGTCTTCATATGAGCATAGGGCTCCTGAGCCTTTTGAAAGTGTTCACACTCCTCCTGGTTTTATATCATGTTACTTGGATTATCTCAAGTTTGGACTTTCTATTCTTTTGCCTCAGCATGTCCTAGACTTGCTTTCAGATTACCGAGTCACTTTATCTCAGCTCCATCATAAAGTTGTTTCAATTATTGTTGTCTTCTATCATGTGCGTGAGGCAGCTGAGGGACCTTTTTCCATTGATTTATTTTTTAATCTTTATCACCTTCGAAAGGTGAAAAACTTATCTAATGAGTTCACCCTTTATCCCGTTATCCCAACTGTGGAGTTCGTTAGTGGATTTTGGAATAACTGTGGGGTATGGCATAAAAATATTCTTTATAAGACTTGGTAATGCTAGCAAACCTATTTTTTCTGACTTGGAACTATAATGTTCCAAAATCAAAACTTTCCAAGGATGGGGTTCGTCTTAATGAAGAATCCAAACTTGTAATATTACTCTGCCAACATTCAATTGGTCTTCACGTTGTTGGTTCTTTGAGAAAATGTGTTTGTTTGTCATTATTTTTTTGTTTCACTCCTGTCCAGCTTGTTCTTTTTTGCTTGTTGATATCACTGCCCTTGAATGTTTGTGTGTTTGTCAAACTTGCTTTATATGCCAACTTACAGATATAGATCTAACCAAGCACTCAGCTGATAGAAATTTTATATCTGATGATGAAAATGAAGATATAGATACCCCGGTCACTGGGACAAATGACAACACTGAGATTGTTGTCCCCCAAGAAGTTGCTATCAAAGCCAGTGCTTAGGCAAAAACTTCCGGTGTTGTAACGAAAGCAATTACGGAGGGGGTTAGTCGTAGCTCCAATGAGAACTAGAGAAGAAGGAGAAAAAATCCCATTGGTGGTTCTTCAACTGTCTTAGAGCCCGTCAAGAAGAAGGGGCGTGTTAGTCATGTTCATCCTACCCTTCTTTCACGAAGCCATGACTTAATGGTAGAAGGAACTATTCCCACTACTCTTTCTAAGTTGTCTCTTCATGAGACAATAGTTGTGGTATGTTTCTTAGGATAGTATCGTGATTTATTTTGGCATTTATTTTGATGTGATGTGTAACTATTATATTTGTTTGTGTATCTTAAAAACAAGGTCGGTGAGAATCTTCAGCTTGTTAGCGAATGGGTTGCTGAGTTCGCAAAGGTAGATGGGTCAGCACTGGAAAAATTGCAGGTTGTTGAAGCGAAGTGCGATGCTCTGAATCTTTCTCTTAAAGCTGCTGAAGGTCATGCACGTACTGCTGGAGAGTGTGCCTTGGTCGCTGAGAATAAATGAAGAAGCTACGTTCCGAGCTAGAAGAAATGTGTACTACTGGCCCAGCTTCACCTGGGTATCCTCGGGTTCTTGTTGATAAGCTCATGAAGACAAAAATAAATTATTCTCTTTTTGAAAAGGTGTCAACTTGCGTCGCAACGTTGGGTGTTGTGAAGCTTTGATTGAGCTTCAAAAACTGAATCCTACTGTGAAAACTGATAAGCTGCCTAGGTTGTCCAAGTCTAAGAAAGTGTTAGAGTAGCAAAAGGTTACTTGACAAAGGGTTCATTAGCAGCATTTCTGATGGTGGCCATTCTTATGCCCTGCTATCCCATCTTGCCAGTCTTCCTTGTCTGCCTTCTGCGGCTGAGTTAAAGAAGTGTGCGGTTGACTAGTTTGAGGATCTTCCCTTTAGCTCTTCCACTTTTGAGCTTTGCATTTCTAAGCCCCCTTCGAATCCTAATGTCAAACCCTGAGATTGATCTGAATGCTGAAGGCTATGCTCAGCACGCAAACAAGGAAGATTATGGTATTATTGTCCAGACTCCATCTACCTCTCATTCTAAAGTTAGTGAATCCTAGTGCTATGGATTTTAAGACTTTATTTGTAATTCATAACAATATTTTGAAGTATGTTTGTATTATTTGGTATTATCAAGGATGTTAACTTTTGATTGTCTCACTTAGTTTGACGGTTCTCATCATATTTATTTATGTCCAAGGGTTTGATATTTTGGTTGATCATAGGTTTTTGAAACGTGTTAACTATCTGGGATCTAATGACTCTTTTCCTAATTGCCCTGGGTTTTTGTCTACTTATTCGCATTGTCCCATTAAACTAATTGAAGCTACTTAGTCTTTATCCAAGGAATATTGTGAACTTATTTCTTCTGATCGCTTCTCTCATGTGGAGTTCATTCCTTTGTGTATTGGATGGTCAAATCCCGCCTCTTCATCACCTTCATCTTCTTCCACCACATGTCCTTATAGCAAGTTTATATGTGAAGGTTATAGTATTGAGTCACTTGACAAGGATATTGTTCGTAGCTTAGTCGATCTTGAGTCTGTTGGTGCATACATGGGTTTGCTCAATCTTCTGTCATGTTCATGAATAGGCATTGTCACTAGGCATTCGTCTGAAATATATGTTATTAAAGCATTAACGACCTCGAGGCGAGATGGAAAAACACTGTAAAGGAAACACAAGATTCTTTTTGTGAATTGAGAGAATTTTGTGCCGGACATAACAGTCTTATTCAACGTCAGTAGTTAAGTATGGTTAAAATGATTTGGCAGCAGGAGGAGGCTAAGAACGTTGCTGCCAGCAAGGCTCATGAAGCTCACCAAAAGACCTTGACTATTGATAAGCAATGTACTCGCATTGATGACTTGCTGGATCGATTGAAGAAAAAATATAATGAGTGTGATTATTTTTCCTCCTCTATAATCAAGTGGCAAAGTAAATTTGATGAGCACGTTGCTATAAATACTCAGCTGCATAGTGAAAATGAGGAGCTTTGCGCTGAATGTAATTGTCTTGACACATCTGTACATCAGCTTGAGCAAAATTGTGCTGATTATAAAGATAAGCTTTAAGCCCTTCCCTTATTATCACGTGGTTTTATTGGGTGTGGAGATCTAACTATGGAAATTGGAGAGCAGAGGATTAATTTTCTTAAGGCCGTTCGATCGCATATTCGGTGTCTATAGAACGAATTGCAAAATTTGATGGCTGAGAATACGAGTTATCAAGAAAATGTTGATGTTATGAGTCTGCAGCTCGACCGCGAGAAGTTTGGCCCTATAACCGACTTTAAGGTTTATTATGCTAGATATCTTGGTTATATGGAATGAAGGGGTCAGACCCGTCATCCTTCTTACTTGCACGTGAAATGGTGCTACGATCATATATTAAGTGAGGAGCGTGTGGCTGAAGAAACTCGTCATAGGGCTGAGCACTCCCATTGCGAGGCTGAGCAAACTCATCGCATATGGTACTTGTTGCCATTTCTCTTTTTTATGGGATAAGCTCTGTGATAAAAGAGAAATGGCAACGATCACAGAGGCATACAGAGAAAGAATGGGATGAGCTCTATGACGGGTTTCTTCAGATGGCTGATGATCACAGAGAAAGAATGGCTGACAACCAAATTGTGATTGTAAATTTTTAAAATGAAAATTATAAAAACAAAAAGTTACAAAACAGAAAAGACAACATTACCCTTTTGTCTTATTCTTCTCCTTTCGCAAAACATAAAAACCCCAAATCAAAAAACCATCGCATCTTCTTCACCATCTTGCTTTGTCATCTTCTTCACCATCTCATCTTCTTTGCTTTGTCTTCATCTTTGTCTAAGGGTTACCTTCTTTGCTTCGTCTCCATCACGATGAGTTTTAGTGGTGGTGCACTTGTGGCTAGGGTTTCAGAGATGGGGGTAGGCAACGGTGGGCTAGTTGCTAGGGTTTCTAAGATGGGGGCATGTTGTGAATAAGGTTTCTGAACTAGATTGGTGACCTTTTATGCATACAACAGACTCATCTATTTTGTCAAAAAAGAGAGGCAAAAAAAAGCTGGAGGTTTGATAAACAGAGAGAAATTTCTTACATATGAGAATGATGTTTTGTCCCCCATGTCTATGCTGAGATAGTCTGCTGGAGTTGGGGCTCTGAAATTGTTGGTATGGAGTTCGGGTCTTAAGTCTAAGAAATAGGGTTCTGGATTGTACAGTTTATTTTGATACAATATAGTGGTAGAACGAGTAGTGCTTCTTTTCTTTCTAGGTTCCTTCCTTACTTTATTGAACCTTTCATCTCTCTTTTTTGAAACAAAGAGGCATGCATTCTCATTAACTGTCAGACCATTACAAATTTGTGCCAGGTTTTGATCGCACAATCTCTAACTAACAGCTATAACTAATCTATTACAAATTTCTAAACACCTCATTAATTCCTGAACCTTTCCTTGGTTATTCTGTGGTCGTTGTCTTGGACTGTATCTGCTGCCTTCATAGTAGGTAAAATCATTTAACAGCTTTCCTTCTATAGCTTACATTAATGTGTTACAATAAAAATATAACGATATTTCAACGAGTTCCAATATTTTAGTGACACGCTGAATAATGAAACTTCACAAGACGTTACTAATAATTTTAGCGATGCCCTTTGAATATCACAAATGCTGCAATTAAATGTCACAACTGAAAGTTTTTTTTGTAATAATGTTTTATTCAACTTCTTTGTTGTTCAAAGTAAAATCATTTTTCTTGTTTTTTCTTAAAATTTTTCCTACTATTCTTCATGAGATCTAATGTGAGTAAAAAGGTGATGAGCTGAATCAAATCATTTTACGAATATTTTTTTATTAGATACTATCATCATATTTAAAGTTTTTGTAAAGTCAAACTAAAGAAACAACTAAAAACTTATTCCCATAATTTCATGGAATATATGTAAAGAAGTAATATGTTCCAGGTATATGGAGTTACTGACACGTAAAAGAAACATTCAAATTGCGAAAAAATAAAACTGGTCTTTTAAATTATAAGTAAGTTGCGCGATATCATTAATTAAAATATTGATATTAAGCTTTATTTAAAATTTAAAAGTTTAGCCATCTAAGGAAAATTATATGAGATATGAAGTGAAATAATTAATTTAGTTAGACCTTTTTTTTTAATGAGAAACACCCGAGGGTGGGGGAGAGTATATTAGAGGTTCCCCAAGCCTCAATCAAACTAAGTAAGATTTACAAACATAGCATATTTGCTGTAGTTCGAGATGAGGCAACATGGTTGCCCCCCAAAAGTCCTACCAATACTAAATATCTACCTGCGTAAACAGCTATCCTAGCAAGAAAAGGTTAGATGATGAAGTTGCGATCCGGCGGAGAGAATCTCCACCCCCTGTGTTAATTCTCACCACCGGCCAGGCAACTTCAATTACAAGGAGTGATGTCTTAAAGTTAAAATTTCTGAACCTGAATTCCCAAAAGAAATGCAACCGGTCCATAGCAGATATGTGCAAAACTGGAGCTGATAGAGGCCAGAAAGTGAAGTGGAAGATCCAGACCCGCCTCCTCACTGATGTAGCAATTTGCTGCCAAGGCCAGTATAGCGATGACCATCGTAAGTACCAGTAGTAGATATCCAGTAAGAGTGTTATCCTCCTGATCAAAAAATAGGGTTCCCCAAGGATCGTTGAACTCGCCACAGCTGAACTGTAGCAATATAGCAAATACCAAACCTGCATGAGCAAAAACATCTTGATTAGCAGTATCAATCCTTAGGCAAGGCATGTTAATGCATTCGAACTTGCGGTATGTGAAACATATCTAATGCAATCAGGCCTTTGATATGCTGGGGAATGTTATTTAAATTAAGACATTGAAGATGGCCAGTATGATGCTTTGCAATAGCATTTGCAACAAAATTTCCTTCTCTGAAAACATGAATAAGATGAGCACACCCTAATATGGTTTTAAGCTTGTAAGTTAATTCAAACAGATTCCAATTTGCAGAATAAGGGTCATATATCATGTTAATAACTAACCTGCAATCAGTTTCGAAGATGCATTGTTGGCCTATGTCACTTAAATTTTTGCAAGCAAATAGCAATGCCTTTAGTTCGGCTTCTAAAGGTGAAGCAGCAGATATAAAAGCAGAAGCTAGATTAATCAAAGGCCCCGAGCTATCTCGGACAATAAAACCAGCAGCTACCTTATTATGAAACCATGAAGCATCTATGTTTATTTTTATTGACCCCAGTGGAGGTCTCTCCCAGTAAACAGTAGATATGTTAGGTTTCGGGGGAGGTCTAATGAAAGGGATCCAATGGCTGAGAGGTGATGCAATAGTAGCATGAGAGAAATAAGTCCTTGGAGCAGTTAAAAAGGCTAGCTTAATCAGATCTTGTACTTCCTTGGAGATGATCTCTGAAGAGAAAGGCTTATTATCAAATATAAAATTATTCCTAGCTTTCCAAAGCGACCAGCAAGTAAGAGATGGAATGATTTTACAAATAAAATGCTTCCAGCCAGTTAAATCATGTGTATTCCAAAAGATAAAAAATTTGTGAGTAAGGGAATGATCAGGACTTAGATGAAAGTGTACTATAGATGCTATGTTATTCCAGACAGTCTGAGCCACAGGACATGAAATAAAGAAATGCTGAATTGAGTCTGAACTAAAACAGGCCGGGCACTTAGAAGCTAGACTAAAACCACAAGTAATAAGCACATCATCAAAGGGAAGGAAAGATTGCAGCATTTTCCAGGTAAAAATGGATACCTTTTTTTGTAGAGATTTATTCCATATGAACTTGTAAGCAGGAAAATTACCTGGTTCATGCGTAAGAGCCCTGTATGTAGACTTAGATGTGAAGTTACCCGAGGTTTCAGCCTTCCATATCAGTCTGTCTTCCCTATCAAGAGTCAGTTCTGCCACCTGAAGAAAAGACAAAGTTTCATGTTCGAGGAAAGCACCAATCTGAGTTAAAATAGTTGCCCTGTTGCTAATAAACTCTGCCACTGACAGATATGGCCTTTCAGCAACTATATGCTCAGGGATAATATTACATAAAGGACCTCTAGGGCACCAATTAGCAGACCAGAAACTACAGGTTCCCTTGCCATGAATGATTAATGAGTTATGTTCAGCAAAAGAATTAATGGACAAGATTCTCTTCCAAGTTACTGATTTCCTATAGGAAGGAGGAAGAGCCCAAAGTAGCTTAGACCAAAGAGTGTTCCCTAATTGACTCTTCCACCAGAGTTTAGCTGAACAGGTATCAATAATGGCCTTAACAGATATAAAACCAAGTCCATTTAATTCAGTTGAGACAGCAATGGCAGACCATTTTTTCCAACTTTTATTATTTTTTCCATTTGATTCCCCCCAAAAAAATCTTGCTAATCTTCTTTCAAATGTTCGAATTATTATTTTAGGGGGATTAGTAACAGCCCATAAATGATGTGGCAGACAGTGTGTAATTAAATCAGCTTGCCCCCAACACTTAACCACCTATTCTTCCAACTTTGAAGTTTAGTATCCAGGTTGGCCATTAGTGGTTGGAAGTATCTCTTAAGAGTTCTACCTTGGAAAATGGGACAGCCAAGGTACTTAAATGGGAAAGAGCCTTTTTTCATTTTTAGTATAGATCTAACCTAATTACACTTTAAAATCGAAGCCCTTTTGCTAAGATAAAAATCAGTTTTTTCAAAATTGAACTTCTGTCCCGAGGTGACCTCAAATATATCTAAGAATGCTTTTATTTTTATGAGATTAGACTTAGATGCTTGCATAAAGATTATGGTGTCATCTGCATACATTAAGTGGGAAACAACAGGGATTGAGGCAGGGATTGAGGCAGGTATTTGGAAATGAGTAAGACTATTATTAGAAAAAATAAAAGACAGACTCCTAGAGAATGCTTCAGTAAAAATATTGAAAAGGAAGGGAGAGAGTGGATCACCTTGTTTGATACCTCTAGTAGCTTTGAAAAAGCCTACTGGGTTCCCATTTACAAGAACAGAGAAGTAAGCCTGAGATAAATTACTCATAACAGCAGTTAAAAAGGTTCCATCAAAACCAAATTTAGTTAGAATCTTCCTAAGAAATTGCCAGTTGACTCTGTCAAAGGCTTTCATTAAGTCTAATTTCATAATACAATTAGGGGATCTGTTTTTTTTATCTAAAAATCTGACCATTTCCTGTAAGTACAGGATGTTATCAGAAATATCTCTTTTCCTCAAGAATGAAGATTGGTTTGGAGAGATAAATGTGTCCATGTAAGGCCTTAGCCTTTCCATTAAAACCTTAGAGCCGATTTTGTTAAGTACATTAGCATTAGATAAGCTGATAGGTCTAAAGTCCGCAAAAGATCAAGGTGTAGCTTTCTTGGGAATTAGTGTAATCCAGGTACTAGATATTCCTTTTGGGATATTAGAGCCTAAGATGAAATCATTAACAGCCTCCATTAGATCATGTTTAATGAAAGACCAGCATTTTCTATAAAATTTGGGTGTGAATCCATTTGGCCCTGGACTGCTGTTACTATTTAAACCTTTTATGACTGCTTCTAACTCAGATTCTGGCACAGGCATAGCTAAAGTTTGATTATCCGTGGCAGTTATTAATTTTGGGATTTGACTAAGAAATTGAGAGCAATATGTATCATCCATATTATTGTCAGGCACAGTTAATAATTCAGAAAAGAAAGCAACTGCCTCCTTCTGAATGTCAGTGTATGTTGTTAACCACTGTCCTGCATGATTTTTTATTTTATTAATCTGCATCTTACAATTCTTTTCCTGGACAACTTTATGAAAAAATTGAGTATTGTTATCCCCCAACTTATGCCATTTTAGTCTCGCTTTCTGTTTCCAGAACTTTTCTTTCACCTTTAGACCCCTGAGCAGTAGTGCTTTTTTCTGGTTTAACTTTACAAGTTCAGTCACAGTTGGACTTAAATCATAAGCTAGTTCCTGCATTCTAAGGGCTTCCTTAGCAAGTGATACGTTAGAAGCAATATTGCCAAAAGACTCTCTATTCCATGTTTTAATCACCTTTTTAAGCCTAACCAATTTTAAGTAGAACCTGATCATGCCCCTGTTTTGAATTGGCATTTCCCAGTTATCCTGAATTAAACCAATAAAGTCAGTCCTTTGGAACCAGGCATTAATAAACCTAAAAGGAGAAGAATTTGGGGTGGTTTACTGAGGCATGGCAACGATCACAGAGGCATACAGAGAAAGAATGGGATGAGCTCTATGACGGGTTTCTTCAGATGGCTGATGATCACAGAGAAAGAATGGCTGACAACCAAATTGTGATTGTAAATTTTTAAAATGAAAATTATAAAAACAAAATTTTACAAAACAGAAAAGACAAAATTACCCTTTTGTCTTATTCTTCTCCTTTCGCAAAACATAAAAACCCCAAATTTTATGGAAAAGAGGGAACTAGGTTAGACAATTGCAGGAGGAGAGGTGAGTGGTCCGACGTATGTCTATTAAGAATTTGGATGGAGGAAGATGGAAATTTAGTGCTCCATGTAAGTGTACAAAGTCCTCTATCTAACCTTTTAGATGTAGGTTTTCTCAGCCTAGAATTACACCAAGTAAACAAATTACCCACTGTGCTAATTTCCTGAATACCATTGGAATTAATCCAGGTATTGAAATCTCTAATACTACCTAGAGCCGGATTAGAAGGGCCTCTATATTCAGATACAGAGGTAATTGTATTAAAGTCTCCTATAAAGATAGTATCACCCTTAGATAACAGCTGTAAATCTCTCCAAAGTGTTTTCCTACCTTCTCTATCTCTCAAAGCATAAATGAAAACTGCCTCCATGCAGAGATGTAAAGATTTGTTAGTTATGTCAACATGCATAAATTGTTCAGGTGGAGTCAGGAGTGAAACAGATAGAGAATTGGACCACATAAGCCAAATTTTCCCATTAGGGAGAAAAATTGAGTTGGAAAAATTTAGAGCACTGATATAGGTTTGAATTTTTGCATTGTCATGCATGGGTTCAATCATACATAACAACTGAATTTTCTTGAGTTTAAGTAGATTAGACAATCTAAGCATCGAAGTTTCCATACCACGTAGATTCCAAACCAAGAAATATTTACAGCAGATGTCATATTTCACCCGATTTATTACCTTTTGTAGCAGATCTTAAAAGCATCTTATTTAGTTGGCTAAGATAGGTAGCCTTTTTATTTTTTGACTTACCTGGGCAACCAGACTTACCCAAGGTTTCTGTATAAGAGGAGCCACTTAGTATTTGTTGATCAGAACTGGCCAAATCCAGGGGAGTGTCCAAATCATCATGAATTGTCTCACTGATTCCATCCTGATCCTGTGATCCTGAACCTTCTTCCTACAAAACAGAAAATCTGTTTGACATCTTTCCAGCTAGGGAAAGTGTAGGGTTATTTATAGAGTCTTTCAAAGGGAACCTAAGTGAACCAATTTGCAAATCGTCTTTAGCATAAGATATCAGTGGTGGTTTGGGAAGCTCAGTTGCCTTAAGTAACTTAGTAATAGAATTATCCAGGCTCTCAATGGGGTGGTTTACTGAAGCCAGGATTCTGCCACTAACAGGAACACTAGGATTCCCAATTGGAGAGTTAAATTGAGAGGAGTCAGGATCCCCACCAGCCATATCAATGTCAGAGTTAGAGGGATCATGAAGAGAGTCAGAGATCAGAGGAGGAATATCAAATTTTTTCCCCGTTGCTTGCCACATAGGGTTAGGCTGTATCTGAGGTAAGTTGGATACCTCTATTCTATCATTAGTGGTTTGGGAGATAGCTCTACATTGGGCTAAAGCATGACCTAGTTTAGCACAGTGGCTACAATACAGAGGAATATCATCAAACTCAATTCGATATTTCCTATTGTTCGAAATTGAACCAAGCCTAATATAATGGCACAGAGGTTTCATTAAATCAATTTCGACACAAAATTTTATTGCAGAGGGCCTAGTAAGCATCTCCGTCGCAAAATTGTTTTTTATAAAGTTGCCTATGCTATTTCCAATTACTTCGATAGAAGAAGAGTTATAGTAATACAGAGGCACTTCCCTGATAGTACACCAAATGGGAACGATGGGAGATTCTTTCTGTGTGGAAAACTCAGGTGTCCACTTTAGCATCTTGAGCAATATGCCGTTGAAGTTCCATATGCCCTTCATCCAACACCGTTGGTAATCGTTAACCTGCTCAAATCTGATTAGCACATGCTTATAATCCAATGAGCCTAGTTGATACTTACCTTCGAACCCGATTATTTTAAGTGCTGCCTCCATCTGTTCCATTGTAAGCCTACCTTTAGTGAACTTACCGACCAAAGCGTTGGAGTAGTGCGCCGATAGTGTTGCAATTTGCTCGTCCGAGTATAAGCAAGCAGGATCTCCCAGATGAGAAGATTTTGGGATTAGCTCAGGATTATTGGGAAGTTGTGTTGACAGAGGTGGGGATTTAGTTTGGAGAGCTGTAGCGAAGGTTTTTGGAGGAGGATTGGCAGTGTTTTCCGCTATGTCAACCGGTGAGATTAAGCTCCGCCAATAGGCGAAGCGGCCAGAGCCACAGCCGGCCCAGGGACCGTTGCCGGCAAGTAACGGAAAGAAACGGTAAGAAAAAAGGGGGGCTAAGGAGGAAAAGGGAAAATCGCACACAGTTCGCACCTTCAATCGCACCTATGAACAGTATTCAATCGCTAGTGATTATATATAAAAATTAGAACCTGTTAAATATCGAATATAATAAAAATTAATTATTTTTATAATATTTCATTCAAACTATTTAAAAAGTAAATATTTATATGTTGAAATTCATTTTAAAATGTTATCATAATTATTTGTATGTCAATGCAATAAATTAAAGTAAATATCAAATGACCTTATTAGTCTCACTAATTATAAAATGTCCTCATTGCACAATTAGTCGATCTAAAACAAGAATTTGTCATACATTAATAAATAAATAATATGTATACATATTTCTATTAAAAGTACTTTATCATTGTATAAAAAAATCTGAACATTTTGTTATTTCAAATTATATGTTTCTTTGGATTTTCTTCCGTGATATATATATACTACAATGCGATATTTATGGTTTTAAATATATCTTTTAAAATTTATATATTTTAACAAATTAAGATTGATTATATATATAGTAAAAAATTAAAATCAGTAATAAAAAATCATTCAACGGCTTTCCTATTATAGCTTACATTAATGTGTTACCAGAATGATTTGTAAATTAACAAATTATTTTGCTCTCCCCTCATCGATCATGAGTGTTTTGAGTTAAAAAAAAAACAAGAATGGTTTGGACAACTGAAGGCTGATGTATTCTAAGAGGATGAGGTATATTTGATATTTCTGTGTAATGATAGTAATGGTTTACGTTCCTCATTACAATCCTTTTCTTATTTTAGTAAAGGCCCTTCAATTTATTTGTGAAGAATTCTTTACTTTTTTGGCAGCTCTATCAAGTCTACCTGAAGCTTGCGCTCACACCAACAGTTATGTATAAGCTATAAAAAGTTGCTTAAAGTTCAATCCTAAGCACAATATAATAAAAATTGTTTGGATGGTGTTGTTAACCGGGGATACTGACTTCATTTTAACCTAAGTTGTCTAAAAGTAATATTTTTTTATAAAAAATTAAAACTCGCCGAAGGTGAGGGGAAAATTTTATTAGGTTCCCCTAGCATTAAAAAAATATAAACAGTAAAGCAAGTGTTTAAAGGGCTATACATCATGGAAAAACGTTTAAATCTACTCGATATAAATCTCAGAGTGATGAATTCCATTCTCTCTGCATCCACCCCCAGTCTTAGCAAAGAGAAAGGCTTATCCCTAGAGTCGAGGTTTAAAACGGTCTTCCACTTTTTTGTCTCCGCCCTTTGTGTCGATAAAAAGAGGTGGCCTTCCGTTCTAACCCCTTGCATTATACTTCCCCTGAAATACAATACTAAGTTATCATCTTGATTTTGTATGTGAGTGTTTCTGATGTTGAATTTCTTGATCACCAGCATCATGTTTGGAGAGTCCTTACAAACTGGCATTCGGATTGCAACAAAAGAGTAATCTGCTCCACATCTTGCTTCCAAGTCCACCCCAGCACCTGTCAAAATAACAGAGAAAAAGCAGTACCTTGCACAAAATTTACTGAACTCTAATATAAGGAAATTCCCGTGCATCAAGCATAACCAATCCACTAACACTATGTGGCAAATTGTCATGAGTAAAAATACTAGAAATATTGGAGGTACTTTCCAGCTTAACAAGGGCATCATCAACTGAATTTGCCTCTCTAAAATTATGAAAAAAGGAAGCTGAAATCTCACCCGTTAGGCTCCATATGGTCCTGATCAAAGAAATGAATCTCCATGGGATCTTGCATTCCCTTCTGATCATCTTAAGTAACAAAAGAGAGTCTACTTCCACCCGAATGTTATTATACTCATAGAAGTATATTGCTTTCAAGCTTATAATAGTACAACCTACTTGGACTACTTGGGTCTCAAGATTGCTGCCTTAATCTACGAGGAGTACAACCAAGATATTGTAGAAGAAATCTATGAGAGGAAACATTGATCCAGATTTTGAGGTGCACAATAGAGTTTACACGAGAAGCAAGAAATTACTAGAGGATTTCAGTCTCGGTGGCCACTTAAGAGAACGCTACTGCATCTAGCTTGACTACCAGCCAGACAAGAGTACATTTGATCTAAGACATGCGCGTGATCTGCCTTGGAATTTTGAGGCTACAACTTCTGATGTTGATGAGAAGAAGGTCAAGTTTGTGGCCATTAAAATGAAGTCGAGAGCTCTAGCCATTTAGATGGTAGCTTTGGAGGCAGAAAATGCCAAATTAGATGAGGCACATATACCTGCTCCTGACAAGGTTTAAAGGTTCTGTTATGGCTATGTTCCAACATAGGCCTGATATTTGCTTCAAGGAGAGCTGCATTTATTGGATATTTTGGTTGTTTGTGTTTATTGCATTTGGCATGTTTATGGTCCCAAGGGGAGATGTTTTAGATATCTTGGATGACTTTATTGGCTCTGTTGGGTTGATGTTCCAACATGATCATTATTCCTGGATGTTGAGGGAATCTGGAAGTTAGGGGGAGATGTTATGTTTCTATGTTCCAATATCTAGAGTGGTTTTCAAGGTTGATGTCTTGATTTGCATAAGCTCTTGTGATTTATTGTTTACTGCCTTCTTCAACATTCTTGAGAAATTTTTAGTGATAGGAGCAAGTTCTTCAATTTCATCATCACTATCAGATTCATGGATGACCCTTGATGAAGAGGTTTTGAAGGCCGACTCCTTCTGGACTTTCTTTGCAGGCTGTTGCATTGTCATCTCATAGGTATGTAGTGATCTCATTAGTTCATCTAAGGTTATGATGGCTACATCTCTTGCTTCTTCTATTGCTGCTACTTTCATAGCAAATCTTTTAGGAAGAGATCTCAAAATCATTTTTACCAAATTTACTTCCTTGTAAACTTTCCCAAGTTGATACGCCATATTGGAGATGTCTCTAAGTTTCCCATTGAATGTAGAAATAGTGTCCTCATCCTCCATCTTTAGTTCCTCAAACTTTGTAGCCAACATCTGAAGCTTGGATTCACGTACATTACTTGTTCCTTCATGAACAGTTTGCGGGATATCTCAAGCTTTCTTTGCTTGATGACAAGTTGAGATGAGTTTGAACTGCTCTTCATCCACTGTCATGAAAATAGCATTTAATGCATTTGAATTTTCCAATGACGCATTCAGCTCATCTGGAAACAAAGTAGACTTGTCTTTGAGTTTCTGCTTCTTCGAACTCGATTCTCCTTCTTTCTCCTTTGAGCTAGTTTTGGCATCTTCAATCGGAGGATTCCATTCAGTTTCAACAAATCGCCAAGCCAGTTCATCCAGTGAATTTATGAACACTCGCATGCGAGCCTTCCAATAGTTGTAATCCGTTCCTTCCAGCAGTGGTGGCCGAGACACAGAAGCTCCTTCTCTGGTCACAATTGATAAAATCGGATCACACATTCCTTTACACAACCAAGGCACAATAAGTGACCTCGCTCTGATACCAATTGAAATTTTTTTTACCTAATTAATTCAATTATCACTACTGTGTTCCAATATAACCTATCTAACCAAGTATGTAATAAAGTAAAGCATACATACACGACATACACACACGAGACTTGGTTATGCAGTTCAGTGAAATCCACCTACATCTGCGGGGCATAGCCCAATTCATAATAAATTCACTAATAAGAAAGATACAGTACAAAGTACACCATACAATATACTTATCTTAACTAATCATAACATGTGAATTCTGCAAGCTCCCCTTGCTACCGATCTGCCTTGATCAGACTCCATCTGACCTCGAAACTCGTCGACGTTGGATCTCCTCCTCCCGAGGAATTAAGGTATACGATTTTGAACTTTGAACAGCAGGTTACGTATGTTGGAACATAAAATTCTGGCTCTTGCAATACTCTCGAAAGATATAAAACATGTATGCAGATTTTTTTATTAAGTCTGTAAGATTAATGCAGCTGTGATGTCCTCTATATATAGTCCATGAGCATATCTGAACTCTCCATAATTATCTCCACAATATTCCTATCCCTTATATGTTTTTGAAGCATATCCAAATCCAATAAATAAAAGAATTTTTCTTATCTCAAATATCCATAAATCCTTTTCCATAACTATAGGGATTTTTCATAAATCCAGTATGCTTCTACCAAACGCCTAAAATACCATATTGTGAAAGCTTCTTTCTTCCATAAATAACTATCCACGCAATATTCAGTCAATGGTTAAACTTTTTAGTCTTCAGCTTTCCATATGTTCCAACATGGAAAGTCTTTGCACACATGAAGTTTATTCCATCTCCAATTTCGATATGCATGAAGTCATGTGCAAATATAATTCTTTCTCCTCATAAATATTCTGATTACAATCAAATCCCATGGAGATAGAAATTACCAAATCTAATCCCTTAAAGAAAGGAATTAATATATTCCGTCTAAATCCTTCCACAAAGGATATTCATCAAATCAATTCCAATTTTCATAAATTCAATCTAATCACATAGGAATTGACATATTCTGAATTTAACTCCGTGAACGAAATATTTCCTTCTCAGATTTCTTTGCCAACTTCCATAAATCTCAATCATTCCTTCTTTGATGTTTCAACACAACAATTTCATATTTGCATAATTTCCACAAATTGTCAACTAGATAAATCTAGACTTTACAATCTTCCTGTTTGGCATTTTGTGGATCAATCACCTTTTGGCATTTCATCACAAGAGTTTATGCAAATCAAAACATCAACCTTGAAAACCACTCTGGATGTTGGAACATAGAAACATAACATCTCCCCCTAACTTCCAGATTCCCTCAACATTCAGGAATAATGATCATGTTGGAACATCAACCCAACAGATCCAATAAAGTCTTCCAAGAAATCCAAAACAAAAACGAATTTATCAGACAGACCAACTAGACTCCTCACTAAAATAAAAACGACTTTGTTTTTAAAATAAATGGTCACATTACCCGCAATGAACAGTGGTAGATCCTCCTGTTCAAAGTATTTTATTTTTTTAAAATGCATGCACCCTAAGGTGGGGGATATTTATTAGGTTCCCCAAACCTATTTAGAAACCAAAAGATGTACAATGATGTTTTGGAATATTACATCGATAGGGCAACCTCGTTGCCCTCAAATGAATGATCTAATACTAGTGGACTAGTGGTTCAGAAGTAGAGGAATTAGTACTTGCTAGCTCGAGGTCTCGAGGGGTCGAGGCTCGATGGTTCGAGTGCTTGAGTGCTCGATGGTTCGAGTGCCTGAAGGCTCAAGGGCAGCAGGACTCAAGAGCTTGAGTGCTCGAATAATCTAGTGCTCAAGGCCTCCTAGGCTCGGGAGCTTGATTGTTCAAGGTATCCAGTGTTCGAGGTATCCTGTGCTCGAGGGCTCCAAGGCTCGATGGTTCGGGGGCTCGAGTGCTCGATGGTTCGAGCCCTCGAGGGTTTGAGTGCTTGATGGATCAAGTGACTGATGGCTCAATGGTGGCAGGGCTCGAGAGCTTTAGTGCTCGAGGGATCCAGGGCCTTTGTCGAGGCTCGATGGTTCGAGGGATCGAATGCTTGAGTGCTCGAAAACCTCCTGTTCAAAGCAAGTAGTGATGAGCAAACCAATTATAGTACGATAAAGGCGTGAGATAACATAAACTCAACCGCAATTCCACTGAAACAGTAATTCAGCGAGAACCCCCTGAAGACGGGGAAGTCAATGCAACTGATTTACCAGCCTCCAAAAATAGTAAATGTTGTGTTATATATGGAGGGAGAAGTGGGGGAAATGGTAAATGTGAATTTGCAAGGACGGCATGAAAAAGCGGTAGATATGAAGAGATTAGCCGGTAAGTAGTCTCAAAGGCCGGGTTCCTAAAATCTCACAAATAAATGAATGTTGGTTTTTGCGTTGGCGGGGTCCTATGGGATTTCTGCGCCATAAAAAGTGAAGGGTTGAATTACCTGTAAAGAGTGAATCCCATGGGTGCCTGCATTTCCAGTCAAGCAAACTCAGGTTTCTCAAGGAGACCCAAGAATCACCATCACCCTCACCATCTTCCATCTGATCATTCCGGAAAACTGTTGAGGATTTCCCGGCCCATTACGGTGCTCAGAGATCCCGACGGCCACGACATATCCCGGAGGTACAAATTCGGAAAGGAGCTCGGGAGAGGGGAATTCGGCATAACGTACCAGTGCTTCGACAAGATAAATGGGAAGAATGTAGCGTGCAAGAAGATACCCAAGACAAAGCTCAGGTCGGAGGTCGACGTGGACGATGTTCGGAGGGAGGTGGAGATCATGAGGCATCTGCCCAAACATCCCAACATTGTTGCCTATATTGCAGCCTATGAAGATAAAGAGGCCATCTATCTGGTCATGGAGCTTTGTCAAGGTGGAGAGCTGTTTGACAGAATCGTTAAGAGAGGGCATTATACTGAGAGGGCTGCTGCACTTGTCACCAAGACCATTCTCGAGGTTGTCAAGGTAATCAATTCACTACTCCATCCTCAATTTTTTTTTTCAAATCAATTCCTACATTAATAGTGAGTGCAACAATGAAATTGTGTTACAGATCTGCCACCAGCACGGAGTTATCCACCGCGATCTTAAGCCTGAAAATTTCTTATATTCAGATACCGGTGAAACAGCGTCGCTCAAGACCATAGACTTTGGCCTCTCCATTTTCTTTGAGCCTGGTATGAATGTACATACATACTTGTTTCCCTGAAATCTATCTTCGTTTCATGCATCTGGAGTATAAATGGAATTTGTAAGTGATGATTTGAATGTGATTTGGTAGGTCAGCATTTCACAGAAATAGTGGGAAGCCCATATTACATGGCTCCGGAAGTTCTGAGACGAAGATATAGTTCAGAAGTAGATGTGTGGAGTGCTGGTGTTATTCTTTACATCTTGTTGTGTGGTGTTCCTCCTTTCTGGGCAGGTAAATTACCTGCTATTTCCCTTCATTTCATGTACTACTAAATTATGAGTATGTGTTTACTCTCACATTATTAAAGCCTACAGAAGTATATGATGATGTTTTTAATTGCTTGAAGTTGTGTGTAACTAGAACAGAAACAGAAGAAGGAATAGCACATGCGATTATTCGTGGGGAGATAGATTTCCGAAGGGATCCATGGCCTAAGATTTCACAAATTGCCAAAGATCTGGTGAAGGCCATGTTGGATCCCAATCCTTATTCCAGGCTCACAATACCAGAGGTTCTTGAAAATGAATGGATAAAGAATCCTGAGCAGGTGTCCAATGTTTCATTAGAAGGAGTTCAAACGAGGATGAAACAGTTCTCCTTGATGAACAAGTTTAAGAGGAGGGTCCTAAGAGTAAGCATTAAATTTAGTATTATTTGGCAATAACTCGACATGCATAAAATATAGAGTAACTGATTACTTGGTTCAGGTTGTTGCAGACCATTTGACAGACGATCAAGTGGATGGCATTAAAGAGATGTTTTACACCATGGACACCGATCAAAATGGAAACTTGAGCTTTGAAGAACTTAAAAATGGCCTTAGTAATCTTGGGCAAGATGTCCCCGATCTTGATGTGCGCCTTCTTATGGATGCGGTGAGTGCGTAGGTCCTCTCCAGTTGGGTTTATTTGGTGCTGAGTTGAGTTTATTGGTGCTGAAAACTAGGCTTATTTGATGGTGCTGAGTTGAGTTGTTTGGTGCTGAGTCTAATTTATGGTGCTGAAAATAAATCCAACCGGACAGCCCTTTTATTTGTTCCTTCTGGACCGAACTGAAATGTACTCTATCGAAATAAACTGAACTCAGTACAATTTATTACTATTGACAACAGGCTGATGTGGATGGAAACGGGATGCTTGATTGTGACGAGTTCGTGGCAGTAGCCGTGCACCTGAAGAAATTGAGCAGCGATGAAAATCTGCTGGAAGCATTTCACCACTTCGATAAAAACGGGAGTGGATTCATCGAGTTCGAAGAACTAAGAGAGTCGTTGCTAGATGATCACGCAGGTCCCAACACCAACAGCGACCAGTTTGTGCAAGATATTATTTTTGATGCAGACTTGGATAAGGTACATTAATATTATAAATTCACTATTTCTGTCATCCAAATTTCATGCATTGAATTGAATTGAACTTAATTCCACAGGACGGCAGAATTAGCTACCCAGAATTCAAGGCGATGATGACAACTGGGGCAGATTGGAAAATGGCTTCTCGCCAGATCTCCAAAGCAATGCTAAGCGCAATTAGCTCAAAAATGTTCAATAATAATAATAATTCTTCGCACCTGAAACCATAAACATGTGTTTCGCCCTTTTGATAAACGTATCCCACCCATATCATAGTTCTTTAACTACTCCTATTCTCTACTATTACTATCGCTGTTTCTCTTTTTCTGTGTGTACAAATTAGAGCAATTGACGACAACATATTATACAAGTTTCACTACAACTAACGTACATTGTCCGCCACATGTCTTTGTTAGTTTCGGACATTTTTTATTGTGATTGATGGGGTTTTCAAAATATACATGACGGTATTCAACTTGTTCTAGGATGAAATGGCGAGTTCCCATGTAAAGCATCTTACGGGGGCGTCTCTGGCAATTAAGCTTAGAAAGGTAGAGAATAATTGCATTTTACCCAATTGATATCTCTGACACTCTTTGTATGAAATATATTTACATGACAAAGTCTATTCTAACTTTATACTCTAATATACCCCTCAATTTTTACACGGATAGATTGAAACGATGTTAACTCACTAGAAACACCTTTAATGAAAATGTCAACAACCTGTAACTATAAAGGAACATGTCTAACGCGCAGACCTCCACGTGCAACCATTTCACGAACAAAGTGGCAGTCTACATCAATATGCTTGTTACGATCGTGATGAATCAGATTGGTAGCAAGATATGTTGTAGAGACATTATCACAGTAGAGAGTAACTGGATCATGAAGAAAATATCCCATATTAGCAAGAAGCTGACGAAGCCAAATTGTTTCGGCCGCAATATAAGCAACAACCCTATATTCAGTTTCAGTTAGGGGCGGAGGCGGCAAAAAACATTAGTGGCGGGGGCTGATATGTAAAGGAAAAAAAATTAGGGGGCTAATAAAAAAACATTAAAAAATTTACTCCCTAATTTCTCATAAATTTCATCTCGGCGGGTATTGGAGCCCCCTCCGACCCTGCCTAGCTCCGCCCCTAGTTTCAGTTGAGGATTTTGACACAGTACAGTAGGTTGCTTCTTAGAGCACAAAAAAATCTAATTCTTTCCAAGAAAAACGACATAGCTAGTAGTAGAACGACTACTGTTAGGACAACCAGCCTAATTTGGATTAGAATAAAGTTACCACTAACGCAAGAGAGCTCGTTGAGTGGATAAAAAGATCGAGCTCCAAGGTACCCTACAAATAGCTGAAAATTCTTGTCACAGCATGAATGTGATTAGTATGAGGAGCATGCATAAATTGAGAAACCATATTAACAACATAAACAATATCCAGACGAGTCATAGTCAAATATTGCAAAGCACCAACCATACTACGATATTCCGTGTGATCAGCAAGAAGGTCCCCATCAACAGAGGACAACGTAACTCTAGAAACACATGGTGTGCGTACAGATTTAACAATATGAAGATGAAATTTTCTATAGTAAATTAGACACATATTTTTGTTGGGACAAAAACATACCAAAAGGAATACGCGACACCTGAATACCTAGAAAATCATAGAGATCCCCTAAATCCTTCATATCAAACTGAGAGAAGCGAATAGAAATGAGTTTATGAAATAGAGTAGAACTACTACCTGTGAGAACAACATCATCCACATAAAGAAGTAAAATAAGCATATGACCCTAGTATTTTAAAACAAACATAGAGGCGTCACAAGTGCTGCATTTAAAACCAATGGATAATAAAATATTGCAAAGACGAGAAAACCAAGCTCGCGGAGCTTGTTTCAACCCATATATGGACTTACGTAAACGACAGATGTAATTTGGCTTTGAGGGATGCACGAAACCCTCAGGTTGGCGCATGTAAACTTCCTCATTCAAAAAACCATGCAAGAAGACATTTTTAACATATAATTGACGAACGGTCCATCGTAGTCTTCTCTCTACCAAGCCAACTTTACCATTTTCCTCTCCTGTTACTTTAAATTTTAGTTGGTCTCCTACAGTGGTCTCGTCGAGTTCAGAGTTACCCTAAGTGTCGTTGTTTGTACAACATCTGTGCCGGTCTATGTTGTGGCTTCACAACCGGTGCCACCCTTCACATTGTCTCCACTCGCTCGTCGACAGTTTTGTCCTTAGCACCTACGGCGAATGTCGTGGCTTCTCATGTCGTTGTCGAGCTCAATCATCTTTCAATCTCTCAGTGTCTTCTTCATTAGAGCATGTATTTTTTATTCCAATGTCTGTCTCGTCTCCGCCTACCATCTCTCTTGAGTCAGTTCCTAGTCATGTGTCGTCTATTTCTCTTGGTCAGCTTCCTCGTCTCTTCTACCGCCTATTCAAAATGCTCATCCTATGGTTGCTCGTCTTAAAGATGATATTTCCAAGCCTCACTACCTAATGGATTTAAAAACATGTGGTAGAATTCAAACCCTACTTTTAAACATGCATCCAAATATCCTCGTTGACGCTAGACTATGCTTGATGAGTATGACTTTAACTAAAAATGATACTTGGGAGTTGGTACCTGGCAATTACAATCGTCATGTACTTGGTTTTAAATGGATCTATAAAATTAAATACAATTATGATGGGTCTGTGGTGCAGTTCAAGGTTAGACTTAATGTTTTCGAACAATACCAAAAAAGCAGGTGTTGATTATTTTAAAACTTTTAGCCCTGTTATGAAACTTACTATTGTGCGTTTAGTTCTTACTATTGTTGTCTCCCTCAATATAGTATAGATTAGATTGTTGTCTCTAAACAACTCCACATTCAGTAAACTATGTATAGTATAGATTAGATTGTAGTTAAATTGTACTGCTCATAATCATGATCATGATGAAAACCTTGATACATGGTTCGGTTTTCTTGTTTTTATAGTGTCTCTAGGATGGTACAACCGAATCCGATGATGTTTCACCTTCTTCTTGTACAACAGTGGAGCGCATGCGTGCGGATGGTGGACCAAAAAGGCTCAGTATAACCTGAGCAGTAAACACCACACTGTAAGTTTTGTTTGAAAATGCATTAAAGATATACAACAAATAACTACTTGTAAAATGAGGATGAAAAGACATTTGAGACCCAAGTTTCAGTATTCTTGCTTAAAGATACTAAAAGAGGTTCTATTCATTGACAATATAGATTTTGGATTTGGGGCGGTTTTATTGTATTACAATAGACGAAAGAGTGAAACGGAAGTAACTTACAGGTAAGAATATAAGTCCATGAAGAAAACCAATAATGACCAACGACAGGTACATTTTGAAGTAGTAAACCTGTACATTTAAACGGGGAAAATCATCAAACCATTCAGCAGGAGAAAGTACATTTTTAGGTAAGATGGAAAAGAAGCCGTACCACAAAAATTTCTGATCTTGCAAAGAAGAGAACAATGACTCCAACCAACTTCGTCAGTGTAATTCCACTGTGAGGGAGAGGAACAAGTAAAATAAAATTGATCCCGGAAGGCAAGAAGGGAATCATACTATGCAAATGATTTCATAATTCATGTCTCCTCCTTACTAGGAGAGTTTTAAATACCTGAACACAGAAGCTCCCATTGTTTCTAAGGCTTGCCTTGCTCTTTCTTCCCTGTCTCCTTCACTTACCTTAACAAGGGAGAAAAAACCATAAGATCAACATTCTGTTACATGGAAAATATACCAAGTACAGATGAACAAGATCTCTCAACTAACTGCAGTACCATAAAGGCATGAGATATGTGAACACAAAACTCAACAGCAATTCCAATTGACATAATTAAGTTCACCACTGAAACAGCATTCAGCTGGATGTGCAAAACAGCCATTACCCCCTGAAGAGTTTATCAGAAAAGTTAAAACAACTAATATTTTAAGTTTATTGGTCCCGTGATATATACAAAACTCACCATTAAATCCAACACAATCATGGCTATGACCAATAATGTAATTGCCGAACTCCATAAACTGTTATCCAAACACCATGAAAACTTTATTTATGAGTCATTTGACAGTAACAAACATGAAAATACCCAGAACCGAGAGTATAAAAAGATTCAGAAAGGACCTTGATGTGATAACCAAGCACACGATGAATACAGCCCCTGTCATATTTCACATATTAATGAAGTGGACTTTCTTGATAGATAATGAAGAATTATAAATATGACTAGCAAAAGGTAAGATAAAGAATCAGATAGCATCACTTGATTACGTTCGTAACTGATCCAAGATTTCGAGAAAAGAAAAAAGATTTAAAATCTTCTGGACATTAAAAGATTTCTAGGGTAACCAAAACCTCAGTTTAGTTCCATCAAAATCCACCATCTGAGATTAGTATGTAGCTTTTACTCTAAATGCCTCCACCAACAATTTATCACTGAAACTCCAATCCCGTGAAACTTTTTGACAGAACTAAGACTACTACATAGATCATGGATTTGAATGAGCTACCCATCACAAAGTTACAAGTGCCTCTAAGCATTTGCCACAACTACAAGTCAATAATGCTTTTGGCAAGCAAGAAGAACAGCAAACCATCCCACTTTAGTGTATGCTCGTGTAAGCTTTCATGTTTGAATAAGCAAAACTTGCCAGCGTATTTCATTAAATAAATTAGGATGAGTACTTATTTTAGTTCCCATTATCAGCTCTCTAATGAAATAGACCTTCTACTAATATAAAGCAAAACGAATTAGAGTGCTTTAAATCCCACCTTAGTATATGCCCGTGTAAGCCTTCATGTTTGAAATTAAGGGAAACTTGCCAGTGTATTTCATTAAATAAATTAGTTCATGTAGAAATCAGACATGAGCCCATTAGGGAAAGAGGACATGTGCACGAAAGCCCAACACATAAGTCCAGTGAGGTTCCATCCTAAAACCAATTGGTAGAATGAGAAAAACCCAACAAGTTTATATACAAGGCAACTAGTCTCTCCACATTGAATTTGGGATAACCTAACAGTTTTCATTATCAGCTCTCCTATGAAATAGACCTTCCACTTATATAAAGCAAAAGAAATTAGAGTGCTGTGTATTCCAAACACACAAAAGATTAACTTACATTGTGAGATAAGTTGCACAAATCACATGTCACCATCAAGTTCTAAGAAAACACACGTGCCTATGAAAGGTTTGTCTGCAACATGCCTCCTTCTCTTATAGTTTCTTTCCAAATGTTTATACATCTTCTACTTCTTCTGATTTCAGAAGATCATCTCTATTCTCTACTGTCTATCTGTTACCTGCTGTATTGGGGCATTTAAAGGTCTAATTCACATGTCTGAATCATGATAAGCATACTTCTCTACCCTCACTTAATACAGCATTGATTTCCAAATTTATCTAGTGACTATGCTCATCAATTTTAGCTTTTTCGTTTCTCCTAGAACCATATTTGGTTCATTATCATATTAGTAACTATACCTTTCGATCTCAGTTATACTTACAATCATGCAATGCCGTAGTATACAGCTCATAATTCCTCAAGTTCCTAACCAGCCTGAATTCTAGGTATCATCATCATCTATTACCCATTATGTAAAATGGCAAAATATTATACATTAAATTTTTTTAAATGTATTCAATCAGTGTTGGTAATTTAAAATTTTATCCCACCCCTTGCTACTGTAGCCGAGTATTTACATGTAATTCATCGCATTGACCAAAGAAAAGAATGTTTCGCAAAAAGGTTTAGCAATCTCATCAATTTCAAGCCAAGAGATACAGAGTACAGTTTTTCTCTAGTGAAGACGTTGTATTCAAGAATTGATTCCATACCTAAAGGTTTTTCTCGCACATTTTAACTTTTGATACTTATCTTCTATAACAGCTAATAAGCTCTTACCTTCTTTACAAACCAGCCACAGTATAGTTTAACTGTATCATGCATTTTTCATTATATAAATAAAACCAAATGTAAATCTTGTTTGCTCTCGATGTATAGCTCACAATTCACATAATCTTCTAATCAAATAGAAGAATCTCACCTCGAAAAGATAATTCAGAATTAAGGGAAAGGTCTATATTAACCACTGCACATGTTAGTCATCTGCAGAAAATTGTTGGTACATATATTTTGACATTCAACATAAAAATGAACCATTATATTCCAGAATAGACAACAATGTAAAAGACAAAATATAAGATGAAGCCAAAAATATAACTTATTTTTTCAGACACTGAATGAGTATGAATCTTTTGCAGATAATACAGATTTAATAATTTGCTCCTTCCCACATACCAGACAACATTTAGCAAGC
Organism: Rubia yunnanensis; assembly: GCA_037428765.1. NCBI lineage: Eukaryota > Viridiplantae > Streptophyta > Magnoliopsida > Gentianales > Rubiaceae > Rubia > Rubia yunnanensis. Next base: position 45,712,244 of record CM075065.1, read on the forward strand.
ATTAAGGCATGATGATTGAAATAAAAACTTAAGAAAAAAAGATACCAAAACTTTTAAATTAAACATATACAAGTGTAAGTGATAGAAGGCCAACCTAGTGCTATAGCGATGTTGATCACAGCTGTAGCCCATATATTCAGGTATTGCTCAAAGAAAATATAGAACACTGAGAATGGAAAGATATGCATCTGCAGGAAGAAGTTATTTTTGGATGTATCTGATTCAATAGGTATATCAAACAGTTCCACAACCAGATCATGTAGGACACTTCAATATAGACTACCATATGCAAAAACATTATTTAAAATTGACATCATGAGCATGATGGCAAGATTTTGTTCAAATTTACTACGAACGTGAAATGGTAAAACTTGTGTCCAAAACCGCGAATGAGGAAAATTCAGACACAACCAGAATATGTTAAGATTTCAAACCTTCAGAGCATCAGACATTCTAGCACTAAAGTCTCGGGCTGCTTTAAGTGCATTAACATAATCATCCTGTAAAAATTTAGTCAGAGGTTAAGGAGAAATGAGGAACTTTCTACAATGGAAGAAAATCACATTCCCGCTTACTTGCTTATTGAGAGGGGTGTGATAAGTACGGAACTCTGAAGCTCGGATGATACCACTTTCATAACCTACCACGTGAAAGCAAGCAAGCAATTACAAATTGCATACTGCAACCAACAAAGAATCCCATCTTCCGTTTCTCACAATTAACTTGGTCTGTGATTCTCCAAAAGAAAATCCATACCATTTAGATCTATGCTATTTGTGTAAGCACCGTGGCCACCCTTAGCACAATCAGCAGAAGGCAGCGCATTTAGAAACCACGGCAACTTCTCCTTGAACTGTTCCGTGGTTGGGCGATCTTGGACTAGATCTGAATGGCGAAAACACTAGCCATTCAAAATATTAGGTTGATAGCCCTTTAATTTTAATATTGACCAAAATCTCTTGCAACACACACGTGTATAGTAGGAAATAGATGACAAATGCAACTAGAATTCCTTTAAATGCCACAAATCAATATCTTACAGTTGTGCAATCTCTGCAAACTCCAGAAAGACCAGAAGGACCCTCATCAGGAATAGAACAAGGAGGCTGTACACAAAATTTCTGCTTTAGAATTTGAAAGATTTCACTTGAGAAAGTGAATCTGTGATATTAAAAAAATTACTCGAACACACAACAATCATTTGAGTAAATAAAAAAAAATTCTAGAGAAATGAAATCAATTAGTCAACACATGCACACACAACAATTGTGTGAGAAAATTTAATAGGGCATGTGATGCCGACAACAATAAACACAAGGACACCCAAAATCATGGATATTTTTATTTGATGCCAAGTCTCCTTGGAGTCCCTGAAGAAAGCCACAATGTTGAATAAATGAACTACATATCCTTTAATTTCAATTATGTGGTCCATGATCCAGAAATGCCAGTATATTTTCAGCTTCAAATCTTACTTGTTAAGGTATTTGGGTTAAGATGCCTCCTTTCCGAAAATTTAGTAATAATTTCTAAATGACTGAGTAGAGTCTTGCTTTTGGAGGTTAAGCAAATTTTATCTTTTCAGGAAATTATTTCTTTTTGTTGTTTGAGCCTACACAGGCAAGTCACATTGACATTGGAGGAAAGTCGAAGAGGGTGATAATCTGAGTAGATAAATATTTTAACTCTCTAAGATGTGATATAAACGAACAATCCTGCAAAAATTGTCTTCTTCAAGAGCTGTTCATGTAACTTAGCCTTAGGTGTAACCTGGGCATGCGTGTAACCTGGGCATGCTTTTGGTTCCTGGAAATCATTGGTTCCATAACCGGAACCAGAACCAAACTTGATGGTTCTCTTTCTAAATGGATATTCTGTAATTTATACTTCCTCTGATCACTAATGAATGCATCCATATCCTATTTCGAGAATGTTAAATTACATGCAACATCACCATAAGAAAACAAAAGTTTTCCTAGTAGAGCCACTTATGTTCCCTTTGTATGAGATTATACTTACCTACTTTTGTTCTTTCTCCACAACTTTTGAAAAAAAAAAAGTTGTGAAACACAAAAGTTAAATTTATTAGTATACACAAACCTAGTGTCATAAATTCAATTCAGGAAACTTTTCCTATTCACCTCTTCTTTACGACTGGTATTTCATAAACTATAATAAAAGGGTAGCCACCAGTCGTGTCATGGCTCTTCTATGCTATGGTGCCTAAAGTTCAAGAAGTAATTATAAGAGAAACCTCAGTTTCTAGCAATTTTCCTACAGTGTCCAGTTTCTCTAATCTCTTAAATTATATTTCCTGCCTTCCTACAGCCAAGGAAAAGCTCCTGCAATCTGATACAAGTTGAACCCTAGCCTGTGCTGCATTATCATATGTCAGACTCACTTGCATGTTTGTAGTCTATAGAATTTTGTTTGTGGGTGGGTGGGTGTTGCGAGTATAAATGTGTTCATATACGTGCAAGTACGCACACACGCACACAAACACACACAAAGAGAGGGGGGAGGGATAAGGACAATGACTCTTAAGATGGCATAAAAAGCCAGATCATAAATCAAAAGAATTGACACGGAACTAGTACACTTGGTAAACAACCTGATCATCAGGAGGGCAATAACTGTCATTCACAAACTTCCTACAGCAACCAAAAGCTTCAGGAGATATCCAAACAAGAAAATCATCGAGCCAGGAGGCTGCTGGCTTAGCAATGTAGCTCACTTCAGGTGTCAAAGAAGCGCTTGAAATCTGACAAGGACATTTTCCAATAAATATTCTTTTTTTTTAATGGAATAGATGTGCATTAAGCAGAAATCCTGTGAAACAGTCTTGCAGGAACCTAAATGCTTGGCAAAAAAGTGAAGGATATAAGCCTGAAATGGCCACCGTTACGGAAACCGACAATTATTATGTCATTGAAAATGTTGAAAACAATCCAAGACTAAAACTTGGCTACAGTTAGCATAGGTGTGTCGCACAAAGTTTAAAAAAATTTAAAAGGCACATTATAAACATAAAAGTTTCACATAAGAAGATTTGGACAAGAACATGTCGAACGGATCTTCATTAACAAAAAAAGGAAGCTGAGACTGAGAACAATATACAATCATCTGATCTAGGGCAACTTTCTTTAAAAGCACAATCGTTCCAGGATGAAAAATGCTAGCATGAGCTGTGTGATTACGAACATTATACCTAGAACTCAACATCATACTCAGATAACCAAATACATGAGACCTATAGGTAGAACCTATAATTTCATAACGAACTGTACAAAAGGGTGAACCAACCACTGAACACACTGCTTTTCCATTAGTTAGGCTATAATCGGCTTTCTACCACCAGACAAAATTTCCATCCCTCATGAACTCTATTTGTTTTTAAATGAAAGCATCACATTAATAAAAAAACACACATCGACAAACATCTATATAGCCCAGTAGCTACCTCATTAAGGAGAGAGTTGGAGTCACAATGACTGATTGAACACAATTGATTTGTTTGCCGGGACTCCGAGCTGGAAGAAAAGGTTAGCCATATAACAATGATCAACTCATTTTCAATGTCCCATCAACAGTCCACACACACACACAAACACATATAGAAAGAGACTAACCAGCACCTCAATCTAAATATAAGTCATGACCTCCTAACAAAAAGTACAGTAATTTTCAAATTTTACTTTAATCACTTTCCACGCAATATACACTCACAGAAATTACCAGTACATCTGACTAGAGAATAGACTGAAAACACAAAATATGGAAAGGGGACGGAATAGTACTCACAAGAATCCTTACCTGTAATTGTAATCTGTGACAACAAAATACAAAGGTGGTCCAACTCTCAATTGTTGCGTGAGATCCTTGAAGTATTCCTTCAAGAGAGAGCAAATTTCAGCTACTAACTGAGACCAAGGATTTTGAAAAGAGCTAGACATATATGATGAAATTTCAAACCTGAAGATAAGAATCTCGAGGAAGCGCAATCTGTTGTTCTAAACCTTTTTCGATCCGAAAACACAGTGCCTGCGAAAACAAACAAAAGAAAATGTACTAAATGAGTATCATAAATACCAAAAATTAATGAGATTACACAAACAAAAACTGCACTTCAGTAATCACGGGGAAAGATTTGAACACTTACAATACTTGCTAAAGTTAATCCAGTAAAAATGGCAATAACAAATAACTTAACCACCCAGATGCTAAGGATTTTAGCATGGACCTGCAAGACATACAAAACACTATAAGAGAGGAAAATTAAGTAAATAAAGTGTCCAGCATCTAAAACGAAGGAAGGAATAACACACTTGCAACAATTATATTACATAAACTTTTAAAAAAATATGAAGATGCAATTTCCTAAATTTTGGACAGAAGAGTTACAGAATTTCAATCACTTTACTCATCTTGTAGTGTCTCAACATTGTTCATGGTCCCAACAAATTGGAGGTGTCATCTAAATGCTTTAATAATAATGTTCCGTAGCTTATAATTCATCGTATCATGGAACAAAAATGCTAATTACTTATTAGCCTATCCCAAGTGATATAGATTCATTACCACATCAATAATTCTCAATCCTCAGAAACTATAAAAAATTTAGCAATAAAGCATTTCACGACCATCCATTGTTTGAACCGCCTCAAAGCCGAGGTGCTTTAATTTAAGCTCAGGGTTACCAGATTCGCAGGACACCTGAGTTGCGGGACAAGATTCAGGTATGTGATACACAACTTTCAGAGAATTCGGCAAGCACTTAATGATAAGTCATTTCGATACACAATGCTCAGATTATAATACATGCTTCTTTTTTCTTGTTAAGTATATTTGTTTCATTAAGTTGAAGAGTGACATAAAACTAAGATCTAAACAGCCACATGCATAATTATAATTAAAAGAGATATATTGAGTGAATCTCTAAGTCTTAAGTCCAATTAATACCGCATCTTGATTAGGCTGAGACTGCTGAGTACTCCAATAGCCCATGTTTGATTCTGCTTTTTGTGAAATTATTAAGAGGCAATAGAAGTACAGATAGAGTCTCAACAGACTTTTCTTCTTTCTCTTTAACATGCAGTTTTCCACCATTTTTATCTTCATGTTCGACATATATAACTTTTCGACTTCCATTCGCTAAATCTTTGTATACCCAGATGTATTGATACTCTAAGGTATCACGTTCTGATTTGTAATATTCAAGGGTAAGGAGAGAATCCAGTAACCTTGTTTCAGTTAAGAATTTGCAAACCTCAAACTATCATGTTCTCACAAGTCGCGACAAGCATAAATTAGCTGCAATCGTGCCCAGAGTAAGTCATATATTCAGAACAGATTCATTCTACTTCAAACCTTCAGGTAGACATCTAACCATCCAAAACTGGCCCGAGTTATAACCTAAGAGTTGGCAAATGTTGCAGAACATACAAAACCTTATTAAATATCAAAAGAAAACGACAAACATAAATCAACTTAAGAAGGAAAATCAAATGGAAAACATAAACAACCATGTCCCACAAAAAAGACAGTGCAACTATCATGAGAAATCAGCCCATGCAGTAACAAAACTGCAATCCAAAAAAAAACTACCTTCATATAACGAGTTAGCAACCCATCGCTCCCATAATTGCCACCTAAATCCAATATAGATATATTAGTGAGTTTAGGAGACCAAAGTTGGAGTAACAGACTGCTTTCTTTCCTAATTCCTAGGGACAGGAGGAAAAGAGAGATAGAATAATGAAGAACCTAGTAGTACCTGGCTCGTTTTGTGCATGAGTCGATGGAAGTTTGATACATGGAAAGCAATCAATTCTTCCATCTTCTGCTCTTTTAACATCCAGAACAATTAACGCTACAAAAGCAGTAACTTGCAGAAGGAAATCCAACAAAACTGCCAAAACTGCAGGAGAAAAGGTGCTAACATCAATAAATGACAGTTCTTTTTCAAACCAATATGTTAGCTTTAAAACACTCAGGGCTAAAAAGAAACAAGCTCTTGTAGCCAAGACAATGATAGAAAGGATTAAGAATGATAAAATCTATTCAAGTCTTAATATTTATTAAGAGAAGTATAGAAGGTGCAAAAGTTTTCCTTATCTTACAGGCAAACAGGGAGAAAACACGGCACGCTGGCATAGAAACAAAACTCCCCAAAGCAAAAGCTAGAACTTCAGATAAGCTGGCCAGAGTAATAGAAGGACCAACTTCAACAAGAGCATTGCTGATTCTTTCTTCTATGGGTGAGTTGAATGGTTGTCGTTTCACAGCGTGCACCAATATACACATATTATCCACCCCAACCTTGATAATAAGCGTGGGGGATAGCAGGTAAGATACACAACTAGAATATCAAATTTAACATAGTGGGGGACAAGAGATGCATCTCACCACAAACTAGACATGTCAATTGCTAACTTCTCTCCCTCGCTATTTTCATTTTCTTTCTCAAATTATCGAGGCATCATGCTTACTCAGTGACATAGCAAACACAATATCACAAACATATGTTGGCATGTAAACAAAAAAATATGCACTTGACAGTTCAGATCATTTCAATAAATACCCACAAGTGGGATGAGTCAAGTAATTATACATCCTGTCTTAGTAGGCTGTATGAGGATATGGAACAAGAAAATCTTTGAACTGCTTCGCAATAACAAATAAAAAAATTCTTATGTGTATTTCACATATAGTTACCAAAAGAGTGTCTTTCAACAGAACGAACTAATTCCTACAATATGTGTGTAAGAGAATAAAAAACAAAATTTTCTAGATGGACCAAGAACTTACAGCCAAAACAAGAAAAGGAATCACTTCCATAATGATTAACGTTGATCTCACTCCAATAGCACTAAATAATCCAACAGATCCCAGGACTGAAAGCATTACCAGCAAAACACCTGATAATCCCAACATTACCTGAAACTTAGCACCTAAAGATGTCATACAAAAGAAATGCACTATTATCAACATAAAAGGAACCTAATGATAAATATAACGGAAGTTAAGTTAAGTTGGTGGCCAGATTAATGAAGTAATAATGTCTTCCAATTTTACAAAAACTAAAATAAACAGATAAGCAATGCTATAAGGATGTGATGGTAGCCAGCAGTATCAAGTATTAAAAAAAAAAAACAAAAGTGACAAGAAGCCATACCTTCGAAGAAATGTAAAAATTGGAAAATGTCGAAGCATCTCCTAATGTCAGCGATATGTAAATAAACATCACCAAATAGCTAACCTGGGGGAAGAAGTAATGCCAAGATTCAGATCTTTTAAAGTGTAAAGAAACCAAGCGCTGGCAGATTACATCTAAATACCCCTATATTTCAGCTTATAATGAATTAAAGCAACGATGCAGTTTAACATATATGTTACCAAACTGGTTAAGTCAATGTTCGCTTTCAGTATCAACGCTGTAATCGAATTCTGCAATACCAGTTGTTGCTTATGAATATATTTAGTAAGGAACTGACCCTACAAGAGTCATAGAATCGCCTCTATCCCCAGACTTGCTTTTTAACCACTTATACTCCTATTTCAATTATCCCTAATCACAACTATTATCTACTGAACTCTACGATGCAAAAGCGCAACGTTCACTCAAAGAGAGAGAGAGATATGCTCCCCACAACCTGAAATTGATTTGGCATACCTTTACTAATATGGACATTTGTTGAATAAAATTGTAAGCCAATTACTATTGCTATGATGGGAAAATGGTTGCAAATAGTATATTTTATGTGTTGAACCATGTGATCCATGGAGGGTAACATCTAAAGAAAAATCATTAACAGAACCAAGGCAAAAAATGAGTGGGATAAAATGGTGCTGAACCTTCTTCTGAAGTTTCGGGTGAGATGGTTACTTAGATATGATCTATATAGCCGACCCCAGGCTTACGACCCCAGGCTTAGTTGTTACTGTAGGCTGGTTGTTCTCATCTCCCTTCGGGTCATTACTGTACACTAGGCCATATATTTGGACAAAAATTTAGAAACAGGTTTTCCAAACTGAAGGCGATGGCAAAAGTCATATCCAAACTGTGTTGATGCAATATTAAGTTGATTATTACGAGTATGACAGTTTAGGTGCCCACTTTTAAATCTGCTTTAAGATGATATTGTCAGTGTCAACTTCAGCACTTTGATAGCAAAGTCTAAAAGCGCAATTGCTCTCTTATATGAAACAAGTTTACAGAAACAACCACCGGCAAACAATACTTCTCAATTTCTAATGCAATTTCAACAAAAGTAATAAATTCAGTTAAATGACAGCTAAACCAATCTACAAAACAGTACACAACTCAATACTCTGCAGCAAAACCACCCCTAAATTTAACAAGCTTACCAATATTGTTATGACATCTGCTGTACTTTCCCTTTTCAGTTCTTCCTCAATTGAAACCTCAGATGAAAATGAAAGGGTCATGTTGTTAGATCGCACCAGCGGCAATAATTCATCCTGCCATCATGATTGCATGTTAGAGAAGACATGCAACCATAGCAATACCAGAACCAACCACTCATTTATAGTAACCAAGAAAAACCAATATAATGTCACAAATAAAAGGCTCGTGAAGAATTTTTAGTAATGCTAATTTGACAATAGTCAAGGGTGGGAGGATTACAAACCACTTAAAAGGAACTTCTTTAATCAGTAAAAGTTGTCCAGCATCATCAACACTGCCAAATCATATACTAGTGTCCAGCATAATCAACATTTAATTCCTTTCTGCTAAAGAGAGTATGCATGCATTACTTGTTTTCTAATATTATTCAACTCTTTAAAAAAAATGTCAAATATAACTAGAAAATACATATAAGAAAAATGTGCAAAAATGACCCATTGTTTTTTTTCCGAAAGAACCAAAACAAACGCGAGTTCTTTTAAAGTGCCAAAATGACACTGAACTAGTGAAAGTGCCAAAATGACCCTGCAGTTTTGGCATTAGTTTTGGCATCAATTGAACATAATGGTAACATTTAATGAATACTCGAGGTTGTTCCAGCACATTCAACGAACACTTAGGGTTGCTTCAGCACTTTTGAAGAACTCAGGGTTGTTTCGGCACATTCATAAAAACATAGGGTCATTTTTGTGGTTTTCCCATATTATATGGAAACTTCTTAATCAGTGCAACTTCCACTGCACAGAGCTTATTATGCTGCACTGAAACTGATGACAAGCACTTAATATCGGTACCACAACTGATGGTCTAAGGAAATTTGGACCTTTAAATGGGATGGTTTCAGTAATCTTAACAGAAAAAATTATATACATTAGGTAAGGATGTTCAGGAAGTTAGGACTGCATTTCCACACAATAAAAGGTGCCTTTCTCAGTAGATCCAAGTTGATGATATTGACTTATTTATAGTACTTTAACCTTTGCATGCGATGTTAAAGAACTGACTCTAACCAATAAACATACACAAACAAAAACAAGAGAACTATTTCTGAACTGAAGCTCAACGACGCTGAACATAAACCATCATCCCACAAATCCACAAATAACAATGCTTTGAATACTGAATGTTTAGCACAAAATATTTAAAATATGAAGACTTAAAAAAACCCACCAGACTTAGAATAGTTATATTCCAAAATGTGCTTTTATCTACTTCTCCATTCCAACATGAAACATGACCATCTTTCTTTAAAAGTGATTACCACTACTCTGGATGCAAAGGTTGATACATAGAACTATCTAAGATCCAGATTTCTTACAAGAATAATTCCTTCAGAGAGCAAAATATTACAACCACTGAACAAACATTTTGCCAAGGGCCACAGCATAGGATTGAATGCAATCTTAATTTTAACTAATACAACTGTCTGACGAAAGAAAACCCACAGATCAACATATATGGAAAATCAAAACATAAGGAAAAATAAAGGGAAATAAAACTTTTCACAGGCAAAGGACGAACACAGGTCAAACATACAAAAGATTCAATATAGAAAAATGTACGTTAAAGTCAAGAGTATCAACCTTGGCCAGCTGAATAAAAGCTTTTTCCCAAGCCATAGCCTTAGCATTTTCATCGCCCACTTCATTGTTTGCATTATTAACTGGGTACGTGACAATAAATGCTGATGCCTGAAAGCAATATTCCATCCTCATAGTCATGACATGAATTTATGCGTTTTGAACTCCATCAGTATGACGAAATAAAAAGGCACCAGTGTGAGTTTTTCTCCATCGACTGCAATAACTAAATGTTACCTCGGCGTAGTTATTGTCAGTAAAGCCCCCCAAAACAGTACTTGGATCAAGGGGACCTTTAAATGCAGCCAAACATGTCTCTGCAGAAGTGTAATGCTGAAAGTTGAAATGGAAATAAGTAAATCTATGATAAAGAAAATTGATGGCATATATAATTACCAGCATAAAAATGTAAAATGAAATTCCTTGAGGACTAAATTATCATCAAATGCCAATGTATGGGTCTAATTTTTACCTACACACATTGATGGAAGAGAGTCATGATTATTCTATCTCATACCTAACTGTTCAGTCGTAATGCAGAGTGAAACTATCTTGTTAGGTTCAAAGACATTGTATCATTTAGACTATAAATATAACGATTTCCACTTTATAGCGAACCTTAAATGGAGTGAAAGACACAGTACACAGACTTACAAGATAAGGTGACTTCTGAAAACAACACTTCAGAATTGATAGTTGAAATATCATATTTGACATGTGAAGCTACAGATGTGATGCCTTATTGAAAGGAGACAAGTATATAGATTGTGATATTGTAAATAAGTTGACATTATTTCATTATACATAGAGCAGGTGGCACAATCAGTTAGAAAAGTAATAAAACTTAAGCTCTTGAGATTTATGTACTGAATGAACCAATAAATATATTGGTATGTAAGCACTAAATCATAATTAAAAATAGATTTCAAAAAAATTATATTAAAATAGATTTTGCTTTTCAAAATAATAAGTTTTTCTAGGAGTTTACCAAACACCAAAAGTTGCTAGGCTTATAAGCAGCTTTATAAGCCCTGCCAAGGACACCCTAAATGCCTTTTAGAAACCTCAATAATATCGTTTTAAGGTCTTCATGTCCTCACCAGGTTCCATTACAGGATCCAGTATCCATCTCATGTAATGCTCACATATTCATAAGCTTGATGGGAAATTAGCCAAATGGTTATTCAATTAATGTGTCACTCACGTGCTCATTTTATTCGTGATAACACCTTAATAAAAGAAAAACGTATTCTATATGATGTTATCTTGATATTCTTAAACATAACATCAAGTCAATCAGATTTTGAATGTTTAAGGTTATGCCTTGTGCATTTCTTATAATTTGATATAACCTCCAATCAGCCTGTTTGGGATCTATCGTAATCAAACATATTAAAATTTTAATATTTTTAACTAACCTAATCAGACAATTAATCAATAATAAATGTTATTTTTTACATTTTCTTTAGAGATTCCGACAATCAACCGTGGATACCTCCATCGCCATTAATCTTGCTGCCCATATCTCAGTTTTCGCCGCTCCGTCGACATTTCTATCATCCCATAAATCAACCTAAGCCCAATATAATGCAAAATTCATCCAAAAATTTAACCCAGTTCCAATTTTATTGCTAAACTCATCCCCAAAAAATACCATCATCTTAGTTCCAAATTCATCCAAAAAAAATCAATGCAATGCCAATCTCATTTCATGCCAAATCATCCAATTATTCAACATTCCAAGCACAATAAAACAGCCATCTCTACAAACACACCAGATAACCAGCGCAATTTTAGGCACCATACTCACCCAAAAAATGAACCCACATTCAGACCTCCATTCTTTATATAAAAAATGGGCAAATTATATGGTATCTCTTGGGTACCATGAGCCATTGGTGCCATGAGCCATGGGTGCCATGAGCATCGTATCCCCAAGGATGTTGTGTATTTTAAATGGTAAGAAAGTGCATCATTTTATGTGAGGTTGTACATTATTCTAATTTACTTATGATTACTATATAAATATTGAATGCACCAACAATAGTAACCCTACTTAGTTGACATAAGTACCAATATAACCTTCCAGTGTTCGAAAGTGCCAATATAACCCTAGATAGTTAGTGTAAGTGCCAATAAAACCCTCTCAAGAAACTTTTAGCCAAAATTTTATAAAAATACATTTTTGCCCTTCTGAAAAAAATTAAAATAATAAACAAATTAGAAATGACGTTATTGCTCTTAGAGTCATTAATACTCCAATATAGCCTGCCACCGAACCGCCGCCGGAATAGGTAGGGTTATATCAGCATATTATGTAAATTGGTAGGATTGAATCAGCACATTTCCTAAAACTTAAAGGGTTATATCAGCACATTCGTAAAATGTTTAGGTTATATCAGCACACAATATAGGGGTTTTAATGATATTTTATTTATTTTGTTGTGTTTGATACGGATTGATGATTAGATGACCTTTGCTGTTGCATGTGGTGGCTATTTTGCCGTGTTTCGACCTGGGATTTTTTATGTTGATAAGTTTTGAAATGAGGCTATGATATGTGATAATGGTGTTTAATATGAATGATGGTGTCATGATGTCGAATTTTATGGTGTATAAGATATTGTTATGATGTGATAATGGTGTATATGATGTGGTTGCCACCGAGTACCACACTTAACTTTTATAATATGTGTTGATATAACCCTATAAGTTTTAGGAATGTGCTGATATAACCCTACAAGTTTTAGGAATGTTCTGATATAACCCTATTAGTTTTCATAATGTGCTGATATAACCCTATTTGTTCCGGTGGCGGTCCGGCGATTGGCCGGTGGTGATCCGGCTGCTGTCCGGTGGTGGTCCGGCAAACTATGAGGGTAAAATTGTCCACCTAATTTCAGATTTTGCCCAGAGGGTATTTTGGTCAATTTAAGTAGAGTCAACGCCAGAAAATCAAAGTCAATGCCAAAAATGGGGTCTGAGGGTTAGATTGGCACTTTCATTAACTAGTTGGGGTTATTTTTGCACTAAAAATTATCTCAAGGTTATATTGGCACTTACTCAAGTAGGTAGGGTTATATTGACACTTATCCCCAGGGGTACAGTACAAAAATTGTAAAAAATGAACTCAGACCTAAAATTGTGGAAAAGCAAAAGCAGAGCCAACTGCATACTCAAGTTTAAACTAAAATATAGACAGAAATCTCATAATTTGAAGCCATTTAATCTTCAGTTTAGAATTTGCACATGTCTCTAAAACAATGACAAAAGCCCGATTTGCAGTTGCATTTCAAGAAGATGAACCTAGGATGAAAAGGAGTGGGATACGAGGGCTCCAACTTTGCCATTTCAACCCAAGGGTCTCGGGTGAGCACCTGGAAGGCTTCCTTTGCACCAGTCCCAGCTTTGACAAAGTAACGTTCTAAAAAGGCAGCAGAATTCTGTGGAGTGAACTCCACTAGAGATAGATTTGGGGGTGAGGAGGGATTATGGTTTGGAGGGGTGATGGCGGGCAGATAGGGTAAGAAGGGGAAGGTAGGAATTTTTTTTATTTTGATTTTAAATTTCTAGTTATTATGCAAAAAGATAGATTTTCTCTTGATTAAATCGACCTGTAAGCACATGAGTGCCTCTGAAGGGTTTTGTATCACAAACAGTTAAGAGGGCATTGAAAAACTTAAAACGTAAAAACACATTCAAAATGTTATTTTCAAAACAACTCAGTAACCTATATGCAGGAGCTAAATACAAAATATCTGGTCTAAATATTACATAGGCTATAAATTAACAAACATTAAAATTGAACTATAATATAGGACAGTTTTTATTAACTAACAAAACTGAAAATTTCCCAGCGAGAAATAGTGATCTCAACAATGTAAAGATTGTAAGAGTATACTCAAGTATGTCTTAAGGTCAGACAGATCAATAGCCTTTAATACAGGGCTTTCATTCAAGAAATTAGTTCACTGGTGAATATTTCATACCAAAATTTTCATAAATAATCATCAATAAATAAAAATTTATATATGCACACCTGAAAGCAGTACTCAGTATGATCAACTCCTCCGTAACTGTAAAAGTTGTCAGGATCCATCTTGAAATACTGTCAAGATAAAAAATTGTCAAGATTGATTCTGAAATCATCTAAGGAGCTTTTAGAGCAATCAACTGCATGTAAAACATGCATGAAAAAAAAACAAGAGCAGAAGCCAACAACTACTAGACAGTTGAGCTACTATTGAAGGACACCACTATATGGAAGATGATAACAATTGGCAAAATACTGCTTTTTCTTGAAAATCCGCAAGCACCTCTTATACTCACTGCCAAACATTAGCTCGCTAGAGTAGTGATTCTAGATATTGGAACAGAAACTCATTGTGCATCAGAGGACTTCTGTTACAAATCAATATCACATCAGAATTTTGTTTTCTTTTCTCCGAATCTATCACAGGTCTCTGTCAATTTCTCATGTATATGTGTGTATATGTGTGCATGTGCGCGTATAGATACTCACAGAAACAGACACACTTATTAGGTGCAGCAAATAACTGACATGCCACCATTGAACCTACAGGTATGTAACTGTCGATACCAAGGAGAGGTGCATTAATCCATTATGATATGCTTAAACAGGCAGCTGCTTGCATATATTTAGCATAAGCACTTTTTTCAATTACAAGTCATCACAAGGCAGCAACAGAAGAAGTTGCGAGTTTTGCGACTATATAGTAAACAACCATCCATAACTATCAGGTTAACTGCCAGGAACTTGCACTACACATGCACAACCCTAATTGGGCCCATGACACTCCTTGAGGCTGATGGACAGGTGAACATGTGGGTTACAGAGATTCTTACTAAGTCTACATTGCTTAATATGGAGGGCAAACTCCAAAATTGTGAGCTCAATCTAGGGTCTTCGGCATCTTTACTGGATTCCACTATAAAATTCCAACTGTTTTAATTGTTGTGGTCATGAGTGTGTCTCATATCATCCTATGCTATCTTCCAGATCTCATTCATCACCATTGGACTTTTTTATTGGCTTAACAAACCCCTCCAACCTCATCGGATCTTCCAGCATATTTATTTATCAATTTCTTTCCCACTACCACATTAAGTTTTTATCATATTTGTCCCATATCCTTAATAGCTAAAATTATTCCTGGTCAAGAATAAATGGCCAACTTATTCCAAGCATCTCGAATTCAAAATCAGTAGTCTGGGTTACCAATAATAGTGTGCATAACTTTGAACAAAAATAACCATCAAGAAAAGCACAGCTAGAGGGCCAATTAAATGCCCACAAGAAACCAATTGGGACTAACTTGTAATACACTTTGTGTTGCACAATCGTCACCAAGCGGCTTCAAGCAAATGTCAGTCAATCTCACCACTGTGCCAGAATGATTTGCACGCAGTTTGTCAACCTGTCAAAACACATAGTAAATAACCCTGCTAGTAAAATGTAGCCATTTTACCCACAAGTACCCTTTCTTTTCACCTAGTGGAAGCAATGGGTGAATACCTTATTTTGTATGTCGAAGAGCATCTCGAAATTATCTTCAGTTATTATTGTGGGCGATTTCCCATCCTCACGATCCGGAATGGTAGATATTATAAGCTGAAGAAAAGTCAACAACAAAGATAATTATGTAGTAATAAAAAGAAGAAAAAGAAATAGAAAAGGTTTGGCAATGAAGAGGATTGTCTTGAAAGGCATATATCAAATATAACATGAATTTGCCAGAAATCTTTAACGATGAATAAGTATAGGAATATTTCAGCTCAAGGAACAAGCTTCAATGAAAAATATTTTTTTAAGCTTCATTTACTTAAACATTCTCAGCTTCATTATCCAATATTCTATTTCCCAATATATGATAATGGATGCAAGCTTGAAATCGAAAGCTTACAGTTAAAGCCACATTAAACTCTCCCAGTTCTGAGGTTGGATGGCTCTTCTGATAGTGTATTAAGCAACTGAACAAACAAGGATGGAAAAGTAATACCTGTTCAATCCTGTAGAAAGGAGCCAGGTGACTGTCAAAAAAGTGCTTCTCTTCAGCTGCTCTACTTCCATGGCCCACCCAAAGCTGCAATGAATTATTTCAAGATGGTAGCCCATAAAGCTTACAGTTAAACTAGACTAAACTCTCCCAATTCTACTAGTATCAATGGGATTCATTTTTTAATGCTAAAGTTCCCTTCTGTTTATTAAAGAGAAAATAAAAGGTCTTGTTTCGTATTCTATTTTTATTTCCTTAATAAAAGAACTAGTCTTCTTCATACATTCTACTTTCTTTACTTCTGGTGGATTTTTCAAAACTTTCTAAACAGTTTCCAAGACTAATTTATGAGAAAAACTCCACAAAAATCTCAGCCAACAGGACATCAATGTGGCGCCATGATAACGTTGGGTGTAACCAGCCAAATTACTATGAGATCCTATCTATTTGATAGCAAGCCATCCATCAGGCCAAAGTAATCCATAATGTTTGAGATTAGATTGCACGAGACCAAAAACTAACCAAGCCGAAGTTTTATATGGAAAGAAAGAACCTACAGGCTACTCCTTTTGTTCCAGCTTATAATTCAAACAGAAGTTTCGCACGTCCAGAAAAGTAATAGAAAATTGAAAGTGTGCAAGTAGGTAATATGAAAGAACAAAATTGAATTATAAAATAGATTAATCTTGAGTTTTTTAATAGTTAAAACATATCAAAAGTAAAAGCAACGCGAAGAAACTTATGACCAAGTAATCTTTTTCCTCTTTTTTACCTAGTAATCTGTAGATGTAACAATTTTCATTTGGTAAACAAATAATCACAGTACTTAGATAGTGGCAAATATTTACCTTCTCGGGTCGTGTTTCCACCTTAAAATTGATTAAACCCAAACAAAATACAATCACCACCAACAAGGATGAAAACAACACAAGAGTTGGATTCCTAGCAACCCATGATCCATATGTCCTGTAACAAAAGGAAAACCATTTAATATGTAACTCACATGATGCCTATGAAAGTACTTACTAGATGATAATGAGGAGGCTAACCTGAAAAAACAAGCCATGTGTCCTTGAAGAGTAGAAAGGACCAATTCAGGAATCTAAATGGATAAACTCTCATCAGTAATGAAGCATTTATTAGTGTGTCAATGAAAACATAAACATCCATTCAAGCTTGTATCGAAGTAGTAATGTTATGCTCTAATAAATTTAAGACAAAGAATTAATATCGTACGTAAAAAAATATATTATAATTTTACTTTTTGACCTGTATATGGATCGAATATTAATTAAATTAATATTAATATTATTTTTAAACAATAATATTATTTCATAACTTATACTACTATAAATGATAGTTACAATATTTTAATATGAATATATTATTTTCTTATATAAATAATTTAATTTATTTTTTTGTATTATAAACAATAGTTATATTATTTTTAATATAAAAATTAATTAATATATTATAAAGGTTAACCAAACAAATCAAATATCTTACCTCTCTGCTATTCAATTAAAAATGCAATATGTTAAGTCTTTACTTGCTTCTGATGCTTTTGGTGATATTTAGATTTGATATCGTTCTTCAAATTAAATAATCAACATGTAATTTTTAAATATTAACTATTTTATTAGAAATTAATATTTGTTTCCCTGGTATGAACCAAACAATAATAAAGAGAATGAGAGAGAATTTCATTCCTTTTCCATAAAAGAACCAAACAAATTTAAAAAATTAGGTTTAACCCTTTCCTTTCTCATTCCTGACTCTTTTCCCTTTCCCTACTTAAACCAAACGGCCCCTTAGGGGGAGAAGGGGGGATTGAACCCTGGTTGCACCTAGGCGGGCACAAAGCCCTGGCCACTTGGACTAGCCCAAGTGGTTGCTTCTACTTAATTTAAAATAATTTCATCACTCGATCATCTTGGTATATCTCCATTTTCATTTCTGTAACGCGTCACATCCATTTCAACATTCTCATTTTTTGCAAATCAAACTTTTCATGGCATTGTAACACATAATACCGATCAAATTTAAAAATATCTTACTCAACTTGAGAATGTCTTAATCAACTTTTAACAAATAATGAGAAGTTCATTTTTGCAATCTAACTTTAGAAAAGGAGTACTTTAAAATTTTCAAATTTTAATTATTTGTTGCAAGTGATAAAAGATATAATGGTCAAATTCAGTTTTTGAAGATCGTGTACATGCTAGATTTTCAATATTCCAACTATTATAATATTTTAAAGTTTTCATTGTATCCCCTCTCACTATATATGAAAACTCTTGCTCATAAATGAAAATGCCCGAATTCTCAGGTAAGTGTAGCCATTTGTACCAAAATATTACATCCTAGACTTCAGGACTTTTATATGATCCATATCATATGAGATTTGATACGAAAAAATTAATACTGGCTATCAAGTTAATGCAACCCTCCACTACCCAAACTTGAGACCGGAAGTGCATACAAGTTGACATAAGCGGAAAGGGTGATCCTACACTAGAGAAAATCCAACCAAAAACAGAATAGGTTTCCATGCAATGCCCTTGACAAACAATCTTAGGACTGGCTATGATAGAACTCGAAGCATACCTATATGACTCTATCCTCCAGCACTTAGCGTTTAAGTCTGTAATAAGAAGTTAAAATGAGAACTAAAAAGACCACCCCATTTGTACTGTCTAATGGGCACTTAAAGATGTCCCAAAGGCCTAACTAAGGTGCTCCTTACAACAAATTCAATGGCTTAAGTAGAGCTACTGTAAGAGTTGGGCTTAGGAATATTATCATTACAATTTTCTATTAATGCTTGGGAGAAAAACCAAAACCCGAATAGACCAGAGGATTTTTAAGCGAGTAAACCAAAAGCTAATTTCATTACTTGGGGAACACCCAAAGTAAATAAACAAGGATCAAGTGCAACAATTCACTTTAATTATACATACATAAAATAAATAAACACCACCACCAAACTAGTGGTTTGATTGGCTATATAGATATTATTTTCTTATACGTTCACTCGTTTACATCATATAGACAAATATATGCATCTATATATCATTTTTTAATAGCTTTCTTCCTTATCTCCCTTCAGTATGAACCACTGCTTCTAGATACATGTCCAGCAATTTCATTCACATTTCTCTTGCTTTCTTCATCTATTAGGACTATGCCTGATTTTTTTAGCCTGGTGGGTCCAGCCCTCCTATACTTTATTGTTTCTGATACCCTCAACTTTCTTTACATTCAAGCTTAGTCACCCCAATACTCCAAACTGTAAAGAATTGTGGTCTCCCCTGGTGTTCTGGGATATATTTCTCCCATTATTCACCCCTATTTGAATCCTATCTGTTAACATTCTTACTAATCAATCCTTGTTTTATAACAAAATCTTAATATTTCAAGCTTTAAGATTCATTAAATTTTTGATAACTAGTCCTTTTAATTAGTAAGTAAACAAATATAAGAACAAGAAGAAGACGAAGACGTAGGATTGGTAGTGACACACTATTAAACAGAAACAATAGAGGCAAAGTGGCCATGTGAAAATCAAAATTTAGGTGAAACAGTCCAGATTCCCCTAAAATTTTGCCCAAGTGGGAAGGAAGAATGGCATGTAAGAAATTGGAATTATCACCGTACCGCTGATTCATCCTTCTTCACGGACCCAGAAATGTTTTCATCTTCATCCTCATGAGTTAAGAGAGCCTCTGCAAGAGGCACATAACTGCTCATTTCGCTTCTTCGTCGATACAATGCCCACCCAAACAGAGTGAGAATGATGACAATGTAGAGAATGCTTAATGAGAAGTCAATGCATTTAACCTAAAAAGACGAGAAAATGGTAAGAATAGGTGAAAGCAACCAAAAGAGTGGATATGAAACCTCATTTTACTAGGATATTGATTTGGCAGAAAACCCAAGTGAAAGTAATGCAAGAAAAACATCACAGCAAGATGATTGCAGAGAAATATTGTGAAGGGGTTAGGGAAAACACACCTTAAAAGACCCTATCCTGAGAAAACAAGAATTATTTCTGTTAGGGGATGGAGGAGCTATGTCTGAGCAAGCCAAAGAGGAAGGACAGTCACCACAAGAGCATCCAAGGGATGGGTCTCCACAAGAGTAAATAGAAACATTCATAAGCTCCATCTGAGATGATTCCGGGATTCTCAACCTGAAGTTCATGGCATAAGGTGAACCAGGTAAACCAAGTTCAGCTCGCTGGCCAATAAAGTCGAACCAATCTGGTGAAGCAGTAGAAATAGAAGGCATGAATACAAAAGCAGTCAAGGTATATAATCCTAAGAAACAGAATGGAGTATTTACAGGATTAAATAGTCTGCTCAGTTGATTAATTTATTCTCTTGTTCCAACAATGACAACTTCAGCAGATGTAAGATCTTCTATTTATTCATAAAACATAAGTCCCCAGCCTCCCAATGCAGAAACAAATCCCCAAATTAAACTAAAACCCTTTGGGTACAGCATAAGTAGAACTACCAAATCCAGACTTTCACAGCTTGGTAGATTTAACTTTAATTAGTAGAAGCAACTTGCAATTCCTAGTATATCTCACAGTAGCTAAGATTTATACATTTCATATGCTCGGAAAGCATAAATGGCTTTCCATGCTGAATTCAACATTTTACACTCCAGATAAATTCTGGTGGGTAAGTCAATGAACCTCTGCTAAAGAGGTTCACCCTAAGACTGCCAACATATTAAACAAAAAGAAAGTAAATTTTATTTACTACGATACAATTCAGGGCGAAAATGTCTTGTGTTTCAATTTATGCTGTACATATCTAGAGGTCAAGATCCCAAAGGTGTGAAGGATGTTAATCTATGAGATAGTTTAGCAAGCAGAACACATGCCCTGATACATTTTTAACCTCCTTGTATCTTAATGAAATAGAGCACTGCAGACTTGAAAAGCTAGAACTGCTAAATATAGTCATGCTAGACTCTCTCCTCTTGTGACCTAACATTAACCTCCACATGTTATAGTATTCCCTAATTGTCATCTAACAGTTCTGGAGTCATATTCACCACTAACTAACTGGACTAGCTATCTTCTTGGACTTGCTTTTTTTGCAACGGAAGACTCTAAAAGATATGTTTTTGCATGGTAAAACTTAGTGCACGAGTCACCTCTGAAATTTTGAGCTCCTGCACCAATGAACTCCATAGCCTTAGTATTCATAGTCCCAAACTTGACATCCTTGCAGGAATCATACAGTCCCTGACCAAAAGTTTCTGAAACGAAATAGTCGATGCTATCCACAGTCAACTGGCCATCAACCTGAGAAAACTCAGACAAAGAAATGTAATATTATTGACATGCTACATGAAGAATACCACAGGTTAAATTTCATAAGACAAATGGAAAATGTGCAATAAGAATTAATACAAAATTTACCAATCCAGCAAATAAAAAGAGGTTTTTCAAATTAGCAATTGCATCAACTAAGCAGAGACTATAAGTCAAAGAATTGTTGCTGGATATTAGGATTGGCCCAAAGCAACAGGTTCCCAAAATTGTTCTTGCACATAGTTTCAATTAACAGAAAAACAACACAAGAATAATCAAGCACCACCAATCTTTTGAGGAAATGAATAAACAAAAAATATTGTCCTAATCCCAGACATTTGAATTGTGCTTTCCGCAACCACACCATCCAAAAGTCATGAGAGACCAAAGCAAGTATTATTGTCTCATTTATCCAAGGAATTGTGTCTTACCACTGCTGTAGATGTCACATTGATGAACAAACTTTGATCAGGAGAGCAAGACAACTCGCAGAAAAGATTCAAGAAATTCCTCAAGCAAGCTGGGCATCCCACAAGGAAAGGAATGGCCTGCATCAAATGTATCAATTAAAGCACAGCCACTTTATAAAAAAAAGTAGTGCAGTCTAGAAGGGGAAAGAAGTACAAAGTCATAAGCCACGCAAACTTGCTACTAATACAATCACATTAAACTTTAGTTGGGCAAGTGATTTAGGAGTGCAAATTAGTGTTGTCAGTTCCTGACCTGCCAACCTATTTTTACTGACACAGCCTGACAATTACACGTGCCAACACAGCAATTATTTACAATCATATAGAGAGTAAATATGACATTGACCCACCTGCCAACCCGGATTAACTCCCCTAAGTGCAATTCATGTGACAATACGGAGAATGTGTACCTGTTGGACCTGTTGCCTCAGTGTATCAAACTGATCCTGGGTACAACAAACATCTCCGCTTAACGTAGGGCATAAACTCTGAATCTTTGCAGAGAACAAATCACCTGGCTGGGATTGCAAAACAACAATCAATTGAGAGTCAAGTGATCATTCAGATAGTATCAAGAAATAGTGAGTTAGCAAAGCACCTCAACAGCTGGGGTTGCATAAGGGCAATTTAATACTTTTCCATCACTACGTTCCCCGCAGATGCCGTACATTGCGCAGTACTGCTTCGAGTGTCTCTCCCTGCCAATTTGTTTTCATTTCACACATAAAAATACCGAAGTTTACACATTGCAAATGAGAAATGCAGAGTCGGAGCTTACCCAATCGTGGAGTTAGAACCCTCTGAAGTGGCGCGCGCCTGTAGAAAAACGCTGGCAATTTAGACACTACACATGTGGTATGTACATGTAAATGATACGAAAGAAAATTACTATTGCCGGCAGCGAGACAAGGATAAAGAGCGTAGCTGCGGCCATCAAGGATGAAGAAATCGCCATGTTTTCCTTGAAATTTTTGCAGAAGCAGCGTTGCAAGTTTAAAGTTTATACACGATGCTGCACGCGCGCGCACACACACACACACACACCCCGAAGCTTCCTTTTGTCCGTTCTTGATTTGCTTTCAAATACTTCACCCTATTTCTCGTCTATGCGGGGTTCCCCATATTCTCATTTTCTAGTATTTCTTATTGTTCAAAGTTGAATCACAGCATCTTTAAGGAGTCGTGGCAAAATGTCAAGGCTTACAAGTTTAATTATTGTTTATTTTTAAGACTTCCTCTATTTATCTATGATAGCATCTCCAGTGTTATACTGTAGGACAGAGCTTTGCGTGAGAGTGTCTCGCAGTGATAAAAATTAATGTGTAATATTATGAAATTTAATTAGAGATGAGGTTTTAAATATAATTTAAGAAAGTTTGGGAGATGAAAGAGGGATCTTGGTGCAAATACCACTTTTTAGGGAGTGTTGGGCATAAACAGTTGGGGAATTAATAATTCCGGGTCATAAGAATCTTGCGGTCAAGAATTAAGGTCAGAGAAATTCCCGGATAATTTTTTTCCTCTGTTTTCGCAAAATGCACAGGTTTTTACCACCTTACTTGATGTTTCATTTTCATTACTTGATTTTTAACCAAACCATGTGATGTTTTTTCAAAATTCATATTTTCACTAAAATCAAGTATTTTAAAATTAAATTTTGATCTTTTATTGCAAATCTTGTGTTTGCACGCTAAATTCTTAACACTTCATACATGTTGAATTGTTGACACTATTTAGTGATATTTTATTATCATTTTTTATTATTATTATCTTAAATTTTAGGTTGTGATTATACTTTCATTTTGATTGATGTTTTTTTCCAACGCTTTCTTTTAAAATTTGACATTAATGTTTCTTTTTTTCGAATATTATAACCTTATTTAGTGTATCATTAATGTTTCAATCGCCTGAAATGGTTTTTAAAATTTTAATACTTATGTTTTTTTTTGTGAGAGGACTGGGTTTTAAGGATTTAAAGCATTTCAATAAAGCGGTGTTAGGGAAGCAAGCTTGGCGGTTACTAACAAACCCAAATTCAATGATAGCATCGCTTATAAAAGCGAGATACCATCCAAATACTTCCATGCTCGAAGCTAAAATTGGGTTTCGGCCATCCTTTGCATTGAGATCAATCACTGGAAGAAGAGACCTCATAGTACATGGAAGGAAGAGAATAGGAAAAGGAAATTCAACTAGCTATGGTGAAATTCGATTTCTGGCTAACAAAACAAGGCGTAGCAAAGCCAGTCTTTGCCACAGGATTATCCAGAAGATTTAACACTAGATAAATTAATGGAGGCAAACGGATGCGGTGGAATTCCACTCTAATAAGAGAAACTTTTAATGAAGAAGAAGCAGCATTAGTACTCTCAATGCCTAGACCAAAGAGCCAATATGAAGATGTATGGAGTTGGCAACCTACAAAGGATGGTAATTACACGGTAAAATAAGCCTATAATCTTTCTATTAATTACAATTCTTTGGATAATGTAGGAAACATGGCAAGTAGCACTGCTAGTCATCCCCCCACTGGAATAATATTTGGAAATTAACGGGCCCCCCAAGGATATGTCATCTCGTATGGCGGATATGCAAAGACCAGACTCCTACAACAAATTACCTTCATCAGATGAAATGTCAGGCAGAACAATTTTGCCTCACTTGTAATCCGGAGAACACGTCTACAGAACATATCTTCTTCCATAGTCCACTTGCTCACCATTTATGGTTTGCAGCTAATATACATGAAAAGCTCTACTTACATCAACAACTGATAGTGGCTTTCTGGATACGGAATTTACTCCTTGAATTGGACAATGAAACAATGTCACTAACTGCTATACTGCTAAATCAATTGTGGTACCATAGAAATCAGCTACTATGTGGAGAAAACCACAAGTTTCATATATCACAAGTGATTTAGCATTATGTGGATCAAATAGAAGAGACCAAACAAGGGAAATCCAAAACTGCTACAACAGCGAAGGAATATCAGACAATCAGCCCTAGTCAAGGCTCAAGTTCTTCTCAACCAGGACTAATGCTTTTCTTTGATGCGGCAGCATCAAATGAAGAAATATACTTGGGCTGACACGTGCAGACACAAGATAACAATTGGCTATATGGAGAAACTAAATGTATGAAGAATAGATGCCGAGCATTAATTGCAGTGGCCAGGAACTAAAGGATGTAGTAAATGGATGCGTACAAAAAAACACATTACTTGCTTCTATCAAGGGAGATGCACAACAAGTAACCCATGCTATTCAATCGACAGTGGAAAATAGATCAGATTTTGATATGCTCATCAATGACACTAGACTATTGTTACCAAAAATAGGAGACATGGTAGTTAGATGGATCCCAAGAAGAAAAAAACTCAACTGCCAACCAATTGGCGAAATTTCAAAAGACCAATCCCTCATATAGGTCTTCATGGAGTTATACTCCACCTTTTGTAAACATTATTGACAGTCAATGAATCAAATTCATTTTCAAAAAAAAAAAAACATGTCTTATACTCCATTTGCTACTCCCCCCTTCCAACTCTATTTGCACTCTTGCTTTATTAACAATATTCACTTTTAAAGTTTGACCGCATATTTTAATAGGCATACGAAAAACAGTATTATTATATATGATGAAGAGAACGACTTGGGAGCCCCCCGAACTCCCTTCATCGTCTCCTTTTAGCTCCTTATCTTCTTTTTTTTAACACTTTTGGCCACTCAACTGACAAAACTGCTAAATTGTGATCCTTCCGTCTGGTCAAAACGTTAACTTCAGTCAAAAACATTAATTTTAAGGCCAAATTAGTAATTTCATAATTTTCTTTTATCTTTTCTCATTTTTAATTTTTCTTTTCTCCTTTTCCTTTTCTCTTTCTCGTTTTCCATTTTTGTTTTGAGTGCGTATCTTGAAAGACGGTCTTTACATAAGTCATGAAAAGACCAAGGTTTAAAGTGTAAATTAGAAGAAATTAAGATAAAATTTTTGGGTTGCATGAACAGGATTATAAATTTTATAACTATTGCATACTAAATTTTTAATGTTGCAATTAAGACCCGTTACCTTTTATTATTCGAATTAAACCCGTTTTTCCATAACTTTCCCACGAATTCACCTTTTCTGTTTCCATTTTTCTCTGTCTTTATTTCTTCATTTCTGAATCTGCCGCCTTCAGTTAAAACTGGACCGGTGGACGCTGCAAATTTGACGTGCATGGTCTCCCGGAGAATCAACGACAACTCGGAGATCAAACTCAAGAGAGGAGTATTTTGTTTTGGAGACTTCACCGACGCTAGGGTTACATTCAATTGATTTCTAGATCCATCATAGTCAACCCAAACTCGCATCGGGTCGCTGCTCGCAAGTGTCAAGTTGTGGAAAAAGATGCCCTCGTCGGAATAATACTCCGACGGATGCTGTTCGACGGAGTTAATGGTGTTGATATCGATTCAGACGCGATTCTAATCCTTGTCGTTGGTATCGACTTTGAGAAAGGTGTCGATCTCCACCTCCATGATCTTGTTGGTTGAGCTTCCGTTGGTGGTGCGGTTAAACGCGCCGAGAAAAATGGAGAAAATGGAGAAAACGGAGAGGGGATGGTCGGAGAAGAAGAAGAAGAAGCAGGGGGGAAGCGGCGTGGGAGTGGTGAAAGGAGGAGAAGATGGTCGGAGAAGAAGAGGAAATAGGGGAGGAGGGGAGCGGCGTGGGAGCGGTGGAATGGTCGGAGGAGAAGAAGAAGAAGAATGGGGGGCTGGGTTTAATTAAGAATAAGATTAGAGGCGGGATTTTATTTAAAGATGGGGGAGGGGCTGGGTTTAAATTATTAACAGATGGGGGAGGGGCTGGGTTTAAATTATTAACAGATGGGGGAAGGGCTGTAATTAAAATAATATACTGGGGACTTAGTTTGTTGATAAAAACAAAGATAAAAAGTCATTTTGCCCTCAATTGACAGAGGAAACTTTAGATTTAACGCTATGATCCGGTGGAAGGGTCACGACTTAACAGTTTCATAAGTTGAGGGGCTAAAAGAGTTTTTAAAAATGAGGGACAAAAGGTAAACGATGGTAATAGTTCAGGTGCACCAGAAGTCGTTCGCCCTATATGATATTGTTGAATTCATTGTAACAAATAATTTCTAAATATCAATTTTTTATTTACCGTTATTATACGTAGTTAAACATATTAACTGTCAAACATGTTTCTTAAACAACATGATAATGATTCTAGTGCTAAAGATGAGACGGAGGTAGTAATAATTATTTATTTATTAGCAAAATTTAACAATTTAAATTTGTAAAGTCGGACTCACGGTCCACCGATCCTCTATATTTGACACAGTTTCCTTTTTGTGTCGTCTCTCTTAAATTCGTTCAATTTTTATTTTTGAAAATTTTTATTCAATTTCATTTACTTAAATGACTTTTTACCTTTTCAATTTAATTTTATCAACTCATTTTATTTGACTAAATTCAATCAGCTAAACATATAATGACATGTATTCCCTCTAGTCCTCTAATATTGTCCTACTTTCTATTTTTTGGTATGATTTTTTATTTATATCTCTTTCCCCTTTTGGTAAATCCTAGAATATTTTTATCCATTCATTTTACTTTTTACACTCTCAAAACTCACACCACTCCTTTAACTTTTTCATAAAAATTGTGTCATTTAAAAGTGAGCCATAAAGAGAGTACCACAGGGAGTACATATAAATGGAGGGGTATAAAGAAAGATATGACATCATTAGTTGAACAAAGGACAGTAGGACACCTCCTCTTAACTCTAGGATTTTCATTCCTTATATATTCATCACGTAATTATTTATATTCTGTCTCTTACGTTTTGTGTACGATATTCCTATAAATCGTAATTAGGGATGGGATAATAGTATTTGTAAAGTCAATATTTAGTTTATTGACAATTTGTGGAAATTATACAAATATGAAAAGTATATATTGAAACATGAATATAGAAAGATATGCGACAAAAGGAAATCTGAGGTGGTAGAAATATTCCGTTCACGTTTGAGATTGAAGAATATATCAATTCCAATATTTATACGACTTGAACGAATTGGAAGAAATCAGAATTGATTTGATAATATCCCCTTCCATATGGGATTTAGTTTGATTGGATGGATATATGTCAATTCCTTACATCAAGGGATTGGATTTGAATATTCTTATTTCCATGTGATTTGATTACAATTATAATTGGAGATGGAATAAGAATGGTTTTCGTACAAGACTTCATGCATGCAAAAACTTTCCATGTTGGAACATACATAAAGTTGAAACCTAAATGGATTTAATTAATTGAAGAATATTGCAAGGATATTGGTTTATGGAAGATTGAATATTTCGCAATATATTATTTTAGGTGTGTGATTGAATCATATCAGATTAATGGAAAATCCCTATTCTTAAGGAATTGGATTTATGAAATATTATGGGATAGATTGAGATAAGAAAAATCCAATTTTTTAAGGGATTTAGATATGCTTCAGAACCAAATATGGAATTCGAATAATGTGGAGATAAAGATGGAGTATTCCAATCTACTCATGGTATATATATATATATATATATATATATATATATATATATATATATATATTGATGGACATCACGGTTGTGCGACTTACGAATTTAATTGAAGAAAATTTGCATTCAAATTTTCATATCTTTCGAGAAGTACTCTAGAACCATTCGGCTGTGTTCCAACATGATCATAACCATTTGATCAAGTTCAAAATCTATGCCTTAATTCCTCGAGAGGAGGAGATCCAGCATCGATGAGTTTCGAGGTCAGAGGGAGTCTGATCAAGGCGGATCGGTAGCAAGGGGGGCTTGTAGAATTCACAAGTTATAGTTAGATAATATAAGTATATTTGTATGATGTACTTTGTACTGTATCTTTCTGATTACTAGGTTCATTCTAAACTGGGTCAGGCCCCGCAGATGTAGGTGAATTTCATCGAACTACGTAACCAAGTCTTATGTGTTCATGTTTTACTGATATGTCCATTTTATGTGCATAATTTAGTACTTTTTGGGGTCACTTTTGTGCTCCTTTATTATCAAGAGCTTGTGTTTTACCTTGAAATTCTCTTAGAAGAGGTAAGAGAAACTTTACGCTCTTTTACCTCTTCTAAGTGGATTTTGCGTGACAAAGGAAGAACGTTGAGGCTTGAAGACCGGAGGCCATTAAAAGATCACTTTTCGAAGACTTTGAAGACTTTCTTCGAAGACAAGAAGGTTTGAAGACTGGAAGCCGTCGAAGACCATTTTTGAAGACTTTGAAGATTTTCTTCAAAGAGTTGAAGACTTGGAAATTGAGAGGAATCATTGTGAAGATAAGTGTTCACCACAAGAAGAAGAAAAGTAAACAAGGTTAAGTTCTGGAGCCCGTCGCGAGTCGTGACGAACGGGTGGCCAGAACCTAACCTTATCCTTTTTTGTACTATAAATAGCACTCTCTTTCCTCTCATTCAGATATTCTTCTTCCCGCGTTTTTGGTACTATTCTAACCCTAGTTTCTTTCTACCATTTTTCATCTTTAAATTCTCTTGTATTATGTTTGGTTTGTTAGCGTTAATTAGTATGAACTCCTGTAGCTATATCTAGTTCTTGGGAGCAATTGATTGAAGCTTCCAAAATTATGTAGTAAGATTCTATATTTGCTCATTTATGAACATTTATTAAAGAGCATTTATTATGCCATTAATGTTGTGTTTTACCTCATTTATACCACGTGTTGTTTGAGTATATGAAATGTTTGTAAGATTGAAATGTTAAGAGTGTTAGGAAAGTTGCAAATTTCTTAACTCATTTGATATGAAATCCAAAAGCATGGATTTAGAACTTCTTGTGTATAATGTGTGGTAACTCCTGCTAGATAAGTATGTTAATGTGGATTGTTTTCATATTTGTCATATAGGTGTAAAGAAAGGTTGAACCTTGATTGTTGTTTGTTCTAAGTTTAACCTAATAAATGCTTTCACTCAAAAGACCAAAGACATAGGTCTTTGGTAGAAGGCCTGTTGTTATCAAACCTATGGTCCTTTGGGTGAAATGCCATTGATGAAATACCCTTATAATGTTGTTTGTCTTTGGTGATCATCAATGAGGTTTGCAAATGGTCGTTGTTTGTCTTTGCAAACTACTCTTAAGGAGGAATGCATGTTGATCTTTGATTGAGAAGTGATAACATTCTCCATAGACAATAAATGTAATTGAATGAGTGAATGAATCAATGAGCTATAGGAAGTTTGGAAGTGGAAGTCGATTGCTCCCAAGGCTCCGTTAATTATCATTTACATCGTATCTTTAGTTGTATTGCATGATTAGTATAGTTCTCTTGCTTTGTTAATTGTTGACTTTTAATTTGATAACTTAGGCTTAAAAACCAACCAAAACCCCCCTTGTTTACATGCTTATATATATATATATCTATGTATGCATATGCCTAGTATGTTTTCTCCTATGTATGTTTAAACACTTGAAAAGATCCCTCTTCTAGTGAATGACCCCGACTTGCCATTATCTACTTAATTGTAGATAGGAAGCATTAGAGCTTAAAAGTATTAACTTTGAGAGGTACGACGACGACCTCCCCTTTACTTTACTGCATACTTCGTTAAATAGGTTATGGTTTAACACAGTAGTAATTATTGAATTAATTAGGTAAAACCAAATTAAAATTGGTATCAGAGCTAATTGACTTGTTTTACCTTGGTTTTGACAAGGAAAGTGTGATCCGATTTTACCCATGGCGACCATAGAAAGAGCTTCTGTGTATCGACCACCACCGTTGGAAAGAACGAAATACAACTATTGGGAGACTTGCATGCGAGTTTTCATAAATTCACTGGACGAATTGCTTGGCACTATGTTGAAACAGAATGGAAACCCCCAGTTGATAGAAGTTCTAAAAAGGGGAATCTAGTTCTAAAGAGCCAGTAGTTAATCCTAAAGAGTCATGGACTCCAGGTGAAAAAAAGGGTGGCTCGGCAAACTCTAGAGCACTAAATGTCATCTTTACTGCAGTAAATGAAAATAAGTTCAAACTTATCTCTACGTGTCATCAGGAAAAAGAGAGCATGAGATATCCTACAAACTGTGCATGAAGGAACAAGTCATGTACGTGAATCAAAGCTAAAAATGATGTCCACAAAATTCAAAGAGCTGAAAATGGAAAAAAGATGAAACTAGTGCAGTATTCAATGGAAGACACAAATACATCATAAATTTAGCGCATCAAATGGGAAAATTTTACTAAGTGTCTAAGC
This sequence comes from Rubia yunnanensis, assembly GCA_037428765.1. Classification (NCBI taxonomy): domain Eukaryota; kingdom Viridiplantae; phylum Streptophyta; class Magnoliopsida; order Gentianales; family Rubiaceae; genus Rubia; species Rubia yunnanensis. The sequence continues at coordinate 45,743,369 of CM075065.1, forward strand.
TAGTGAAGAAGACGCTGAGATCAGTTCCCCAAAGATTTGCCATTAACGTAACTACAGTAGAAGAAACAAGGATCGTGACCACAATGACTTTTAATGAGCTTATATGATCACTACAAACCTATGAAATGACGTTGGAACATCCAACGAAGGAGTTGGCATTCAAAACTTTGTCATCTAGAAACAATCATGAAGAGGATACAATGATGTAAATGAAGATCATGCTTTTATCAAAGAATTTCTCAAGGATGCTGAAGAAAGTGGTAAATAATAATTCTCAGGAACTGATATTCCAACACAAGTTGAACATATTAGTCAAGGCGCTACTGATCAAACTGTAAAATCAGTGAAAGAAGAAGTACAACCACTAAGAAGAAGATTAGAGCAGAGGGAGGACATCGTTCAAGGGCAGCTCCCTCAGTCAAGGATGCACTCAATTCTTTATTCTTTGATGCAGATTGCCATGAGAGACATGATATTGTATGTCGAATGAGGATTCTAGCTGAGAGGACAACTTATCTGGGTGCATATGAGAAGTATGGATTCACAACCTACCTGGACTATTTGGGTTTCAAGACTGTTGCCTCAATCTACAAGGAGTACAACCGGGAGATTGTACAAGAATTTTATTCAAACTTAATGGGAGGCAACATTGATTCAGATTCTAAGTGGTACAATAGAGTTTACATCAGAGGCAAGGTAGTGAGATTTTCTGGAAGACTGATTAATCTGTAACTTCTACCTACCTTTAAGGATTTAGAGATTATTTATGCTGAGAACTTTGCAGTGACAGACAATCAGATTATGTTAGAAATTACTGGAGGATTTCAGTCTTAGTGGCCACTCAAGGGAACACTACTACATCTAGCTTGACTATCAGGTATATATGTTTATTCCAGATTGTTGTAAACTGGTGGATTCCCTCTTCAAATACTACAGCTCTTACTCGAGAAATGACCAAACAAGAGGACATTTGATCTAAGACATGTCCATGATCTGCCATGGAATCATGAGGCTATGACTTCTGATGTTAATGAGAAGAAGGTCAAGCTTGTTGCCATTACTGTGAATTTGAGAGCTCTATTCATTCATATGGCAGCTTTGGAAGTAGAAAAGGCCAAATTAGAGGAGAAGACACAGTTAGAGGCACACATAGCTGCTCTTGAAGAGGGTTGAAAGTTCTGCTATTGTTATGTTCCAACATAGGCCAGATATTTGCTTCAGGGGGAGTTGCATTTATTGGATATTTTTCTTTGGTTTTCTATGTCTATAGCGTTTGGCATGTTTAAAGTCCTAAGGGGGAGATATTTTGGATTTCTCGGATGACTTTATTTGCTCCATTGGGTTGAAGTTCCAACATGCTTATTATTCCTGGATGTTGAGGGAGTTCTAGAATTTAGGAGGAGATATTATGTTTCAACATCCAGAGTGGTTTTCAAAGATGACGTTCGTATTTGCATAAGTTCTTGTGATGAAATGTCAAAAGGTGGTTGGGTCCACAAAATGCCAAAATGGGAGATTGTAAAGTCTATATTTAGTTTATTGCAATTTGTGAAAATTATGAAAATATGGAAAGTATATGTTGAAAAATCAATGACCTGGCTCCACTCGGAGTCGTCAACAGTAGCTAATTAACCCAAGCGAAGGCGTTGGATCAAAGATAGAGATTTATAGTTCTGCACCCAACTCACTATAAAGCTACCTATGGGGTAGTTGGTGGCAAGTCCGGGTATGTCTACAGAGATTCTAGGGCCTAATAGTCAATTAAACACAACCATGAATGGGTCGTCTATCTGTCACGTTTCTAGGAATAGATAGTATAGTAGGGGGTTTGATTTTTCAACTAACAACTACGAACATAGAAGATAAAATGCAAGTAAGCTATATTAACAGACACTTGGGGAATATTTGCGCATCATGGTTGATTAAATATTCTGATCCTTAATTCAATCACATGTAAGACATCAACAACCTAATCTAGTGCTCATAACACGTGGTGGGGTCGATGATCAACAGTTCCCATACCTTTCACGTAGGGTGCTCCTGCAATCTTCCATCGACACTGCCTTCGTAATTAGGGAAGTGCGATAACGGTCCGACCATTGCACATATATGTTTCTCCCCCTATGATTACGTCCCGGGAACTACACCGTGGATGTTCTACCCCCTAGGCCTATAAATGAGGCAAAGTGAGGTAGGCACTTTATCGATGAAACTAGAACAACTTAAGACCCTAGCTTGCTACCATATGCTATCTCTACCCATAATTCGGACCAACTCGCCCGCTAAGAATGGTGTGCTGTCATTGTAATGGTAAAACTGAAAAAAGACCTACGTGCACACACCCACGTGGACCTGGACCCCGCTACCCATATCACATTTAGGTTTCTCTTCCTTGAGGGGGTATCAATATTTGCACCAATATGAATGTAGACTAGAGTGTGTGCTAATGAAGTGTATCATTCATGCAATTATAACATTAAAGAACAAGCCATCATAATAGCATAAGCACGTAAATTAGGATAATCAAATAAATCTCACAAAAACATAATCATCACATGAATACAAATTATCCCTAAGCTATAGAAACTACTCTCTATACATAAGGCTAAAGCAAAAATAAAACCTAGAGAGAAGAGAGAGTGTTTCTCTCTCTCTCTAAGTTGCTCTTCAAAATGATTCCAAGACTAAAAGATATTCTAAGATATGAAACCCTAGTAGACTAAGACTATATTTATAGTATTAGGGAATTGGGCCTAAAATAGTCCCAAAAATAGGCCAAAACCCTAGTCATTCGCCGCTGGCAAGACTGTTGCGGATGGCACAGTGTGTGCTGCTGACGTTGCCGCTTACCTCGTGCTGGTGCGGGTGCGTAATCGGGCACGGTCATGCTGGGCGTGGTCCACATCGTCTGGTGTGGCCAATCTTCTGGAGCCTCATTTTTGCACCCCTGATCTGCGGTCTGTGTCGTTTGGTGCGGGCCATCATCAGAATCCCCATTTTGCTCAGTCTTTTGGCACATGCAGCTTCATTTTTCACACCCCATTGGCTAATGTGGGCTCATACCAGCGTGACCCTTCGTATCTGGCATGGGCCGCTTGCCTCGTGTTGGTGTAGGGTGTGCAATCGAGCACAACCGTGCTGGGCGTGGTCCACGTCATCTGGCATGGCCCATCTTCTGGAGCCTCATTTTTACACCTCTGATTCACGGTCCGTGTCATTCGTCGAGGGCCATCAGCAGAATTCTCATTTTTCTCAGTCTTTTGGCATGGGCTACTTCATTTTTCACATCCTGTTGGCTGGTCTTGACATCTTAGACTTGGAATGGCGTGGGCCATGTGAAACGAGATGGTTTGGACCCATACTTAGCCATTTTTAGAGTGAAAATGGCATTTGAGCACGCAGCCTGTGGAGTTTGGCACGACTTGTGACAAAAGACCATGTCACGGGCCGTATGGTGTGGTAGGGGCCGTTGGTGCTTGATCTCGTGTCGGCCATGAGCGGCTTATGCCCGGCTGTTGCTGCTTAGCCCAACTGACTTCTTTTCTCAGCTACGGATGAACCGCTAGTCCGATTTGAGGGTTCTTGTGGTCAATTTAATAGTGCTCAAGGAGACAAATCCAATGGAACCACCCTCAAGGGCTGCTTCTTTTTTGGATTTTTCCTTGAACTTGGTGCAACTCTCGGACAACGATCCTCCATTTCTTCCTTGGCTATTTTGAACTTCAATGCCGCCTATCTTTAGCTAAACCCTTCCACTACCACGGGGTTATATTTGTGGCTTTCATCTACTACCATTCTAATGTGAATGGCCTTCAACATCTTCTATCGTCCTTGCGAACGGCCTTCAATAGAAAATGTGACAGAAAGTATCCACGAGCGAACTAATAATGATGATCACAAGGGAATATCTATATGCCCATGGATATGAGGTGTCCATTAGTACCAATTAAGTCTACAAAAAGCAGGATTTAGATAATAAAACCAAACATGGCCGTCTTAAGCCCTTGTCACTTAAACTCAACTAATACTAGCAATCCAACATGAAAAACAAGCCAATTATTACGCCAAATGCATCGGTCGGGGTCGTTAATTAGTCACACATGTTGAGCTCACATTCTCACCTTTTTCCACACGGCTTCTCAGTTTTGCCTAGGTTTGTAAACCTAGCCGGGTCTAGCCTCTCATTTTTACCTAGGCCTTTCGACCTATCTGGGATTTTCCCAATATTTCCTAAGTTACCCTTTCAGGTTTCCAACTTAGCCAGGTACATATTTTTTGCATTTTTTATTTAAATTTTCAATTTTTTTGGTGTAGCACAAAATCCCCAAAGTTGGGCTTCATACTACATGAAGATAATGAAACACAAAAAATTACTCCACCAAAGCTTCTAAAACATCAATCCCAAGAAAAGCTATGAATTCTATCAAGCAAGTCACACCACCAAATAAGCATCCAAAACATCCCAACACAAAGCAAACACCAAAATCACCAAAGAAACAAAAAAAACTCAAAATAAGAACACCAAAAAGCACCAAGGAATCCAAAGATGAAAACTCCCTAAGTGCTCATTATTCCCTCCCCACACTTAAACTACGCATTTTCCCCAATGCACAAAAAGTAGAAGCACATAAGTGAGGTTGGGAAGGTAGAAGCACTTACATTTGTGACCCCGGAGGGTGACCCACCTCCACTCGGGGTCGTTAATTGTAACTAATTAACTCAAGCAGAGGCTGAGATCAGAAGGATCAAGGGTCAAAGATAAAATTTATATTCTGCACCCAATCTCACTACCATTCTACCGAAAAGGGTAGTTAGTGGTAAGTTATGGGTATGTCCACAGAGATGCCAGGGCTTAAGAATCAATTAAAACAAAACCTCGTACGGGTCATCAATCCGTACGGGTGATAGGAATAGCTAGTAAAGCAAACAAGGGGGGGTTGGTTTTTCAACTAAAAACTACAAAACATGAAAGTAAAAAGACAAGTAATCTATTTAGCTAAGCACTTGAGAAATCATTGTGTGACATGAATGATTTAATGCATCGATCCTAGATTCATTCACATGTAAGATTTAGACAAACCTAATCGAGTATTCATAACACATGGTGTGGCCAATGGCATACACTTCCCAGTACCTGTCACGTTGGATGCCCTCGTAACCCTCCATCGGCACCGCCATTGTAATTAGGGAAGTACAACAAGGCCTGACTATTATTGTAGATCTTTTTATCCCCCGTGCGATTACATCATGGGGTTCCACCACGAATGCGCTACTTCCCAAGGCCCATGAGTAGTAGGCAAAGAGTCGTAGGCACCTTATCTATGATGTTAGGGCCTCTTACAACCCTAGCTTGCTACTTTTCACTATCTTTATCTGTAACCCATCAGACTACTTTATTTAATCTACTAAGACTAGTGCGATGGTAAATAATTCAGAGTAATACTCGGATCCCCCGTGCACACACCCACACGGACACGTACTTCATACCCATTCAAAAAATCCAAGTTTCTCTTCCCAATGGGGCATCAATATTTGCACCAACATGAATATAGACTAAAGTGTGTGCTTATATAGAGTGTACTATTCATGCAATTCTAACATTCAAGAACATGTCACAATAATATCATGAACACAAACATTAGGATGAATATAGTGAATCTCACGTAAGCATTAATCAAACATGTCTACAAATTATCCCCAAGCTATAAATATACTCTCTACAAATTAGATCTATATGGAAAATATGGAATTAGATGCCATGGATCTAGAAAAGAAGAAGAAAAGATGAAGAAAAAGAAGAAAAGATAAGTAAAGAGGAGAAAAACTCTAAAGAGAGAGCTCTTATCTTCCTTTTACCTAGAGAGAGAAAGAAAATCTACATTATGAATACTTAGTTTACTAGAAGAATAAATGTTCTAATATTTATTAGTAGGGTATGGGCCTAAAAATAGGCCAAAATAGGCCAAAAATAGGCCAAAAATGAGTAAACCCTAAGCCAGCCGCCGCCTGGCACGGGCCATTGCGGATGACGCGGCCCGCGTCATGTACTTTTGTCCTTACTGGTGTGAGATGCAGGATTTGGTGTGGACCCTGTGGCATCATCAGAAACTTGGCACGAGCCACATAATTTTACACACCCCGCCAGCTGGTTTTGGCATTTTGGATTTGGAATGGAACAGGCTGTCAAAAATGGGACAGTCCGTTCCTATACCTAGCCAATTTTGAGTGGAATTTGAGATATTTGCATGTGGCCAGTGGCATTTGGCGTGGGCCGCACCGTGCCTTCGTCTGTAAATAGGTAAATAGTATAGATGGTGGAACCCACGTTAGAGCCCTAAAAGAGCCCTACCAAATACAAAATCAATCTAACCCTAGGTTACATAATGAACCGAGGGAGTAAAATCCAAGAGGTAGTAGGGGGGGGGGGGGGGCGAAACCCAAAGGGCAACACTCCCCCCTATTCTAAGTAAAAACTACCAACGCTGAGCAAGATAAGTCTAGCAAAGGGAAATGAGACGAGTCCCAATGATAATGGGACCGAAAAAACAACCTGCAATGAAGACATACTAAGAAATGCTAGGTAAATGGGATGAGAACAAACTCACTACCCATAAACAAGTGAACCGCTTCTACCCCTAACAAACGGGGCCTTCTTCATTTCATTCCATAGAGCAGCCGAGTATTGTGGGACTCGGGTCTTGAGCAATTTTAGTTGTCAGAATCTTGATGAAGGTACAAGAATCCAAAGTCAAATAGTTTGAAATTCCTAGTGCAACCAAGAGTGTCTCGGGTCTTGGATGGCCCATAAAGAGTGAAGCCGATGCCCATAGTTGCACCAATCTGGCACGAGTGGATATCTGCTTCTACCATTTACACCCCTAAAGTGGAGAAAAAGGGATGTTATTGGCCTTCAAACATTCTCTTGAGAGCACCGAGAGTAATAAAGTGGGCAAGGATGTATTGAGGCCATGCCTCATATCCTTGAGAATCCCAGCTAAATCAATCTCCTAAAGATGAGAGAATGGATACACTTATACCGCGTGCATCAAGCGTGGCGATTATATAATTGCCCACTCCATTTTGAGCAAATGGACAACTTTATGCCAGTTTAACACAGAGTGTAGCGCGGGTATAGAGCGCATAAATAACCGTTAATTCAAAGTTAAAACTAGGCTTAGGAGAAAAAGCATCGGAGGAAGATCTTTACTTTAAATCCTATTACCTTCTTCTTAAATCCGATTTGTATTAGCCAGAAAAAGAAAACCAAGAAAACCCTTTGATTTTATCTGGCATGAACAACCTCCTCCTGGAGAGGAAACTAGCATCATTCAGAATCCAGATCCAGTGCACAATTCCAGCATCATGCATCCGAGAGTAGCGCCCAGGCACCAAGGACTCGAATACTCCCTCAAGCGCTCGAACACATCCATATATCGAATGTCCCATTCGAGCAATGGAACACCTCCATGATTCAGATGCCCCCTCGAGCACTCGAACGCCTCCTACACTCGAAAACCTCCTCGAGCACTCGAAGACCTCCTGGAGCAGTCGAAGACCTCCAACACTCGAATGCTCCCCTCTAGTACTCGAAAACCTCTAGCACCTGAACACCTCTATCCCAGCATCATGCATCCGAGAGTAGCGCCCAGGCACCAAGGAATCGAATGCCCCCTCAAGCAATCAAACACATCCATATCTCCAATGTCCCATTCGAGCACTCGAACACCTCCATGACTCGAATGCCCCCTCTAGCACTCGAATGCCTTCTACGCTCGAAAATCTCCTCGAGCACTTAAACACCTCCATGACTCGAATGCCCCCTCGAGCACTTGAATGCCTCCTACGCTCGAAAACCTCCTCGAGCACTCGAAGACCTCCTAGAACACTCGAAGACCTCTAACACTCGAATGCTCCCCTCTAGCACTCGAAAACCTCCAGCACATGAACACCTCCATCCCAGCGTCATGCATCTGAGAGTAGCGCCCATGCACCAAGGACTCGAACACCCCCACGAGCAATCGAACACATCCATATCTCAAATGTCCCATTCGAGCACTCGAACACCTCCATGACTCGAATGCCCCCTCGAGCACTCGAACGCTTCCTATGCTCGAAAACCTCCTCGAGCACTCGAAGGCCTCCTGGAGCACTCTTGCTCCTCCATCTGAAGTTCTAAAATAAGTGCTCATCTCGGAATAGCCGATTTATAACCATGTAGCAATCCTTCATGATTATCTTCACAACTCGCTCAGAACTAGGTAGAGCACCATCCATAACAACATTGTTTCGTTCTCTCCAAATACGATAAATTGTAGTAATCAAAGCTAGGACACCAAGTTTCTTGCGAATTTTGGAACCCTTGATTTGCCTTTTCAACCAATTCATAGAGCTTGCTATCGTGTTTGTTCTTCTCCTTAGTCCGATCCAATTCCGTATTCGACTCCAAACCACCTCCGAAAACTCACATTTGAAAAATAAATGCTCATTGGTCTCCTCTTCTAGATGACATAATGAACAAATTTTATCCATACTATCAACTTCCTCTTGTACTCGATGCTTATCCTTGGTACAAAGCCTTTGAATCGCAGCTAGCCATGCAATAAAAGAGAACTTTGGAGGTATAAAACCACGCCATATGGTATTAAAGACCTTCTCACATGTTTGGCCGCTCTCCTCATATAATCTCGGATACTTATGATGATGCATGAAGACATAAGATGTACTTATGAATCTACTCGAACTTGCCCAAGTACAAAGATGGTCTTGAACCGCTCGGACATCTCCATGAAACATAACACTCAATTCATCCCGAAGCTTACATAGATCACCAAAATAGCTCGAGTATCTTTCACCCAATCTTCCATTTTGGATCCTAGGATTGATATCCCAGAAACCATCACCCTGAAGATAGAACGAATGTATCCACTTTACCCACAAACTGTCCTTCTTCATGTGTATATCCCATAGCCTTTGAGCCATTGAAGCACGATTCCAAGTAATAAAGTCACGCAAGCCAAGACTCCCATACAATTTAGGAGCACATTCTTCCACGCCACTTTATTCTTGTACTTACCTCCCCACAAGAAGCGTTTGCATTTTTTTTCCAGAGCATAAAAAACCGAGGATTGTATAATGAAGTTCTGTATCCAGAATCCTGCAATACCTCCTACGATTGATCGTACAAGCTCCAACTTACCAGCATAAGAGAGAGTAGGGCCCTTTCATTTTACGATTTCCGAATCAACCTTCCCAAGTAGAGTACCAAATTGAGTCACCTTCAACTTGCTGGAATCAAGTGGCACGCCTAGGTACCGAACTGGAAAAGTTTCCCATGGAATACCCGTGAAACTCAAATCTTCCTTTATGCCGACTCCAAAAAATTTGGACTTAGACGCATTGATGTCTAATCCAGAAGTGCGCTCAAACTCATTTAAGGCATCCATGAGTATGTGAACTGAACTCGTGTTTGCCTTAGAGAAGAGCATGAGGTCATCCGTAAAAGCTAAGTGTGTGATTCTTAACAACTCGCATCTCGGATGATAGGTGAAGTGCCTTGAATCCGTCTTACGTTTCAAAAATCTCAAAAAATACTCCATGCATATCACAAACAGAAGAGGCGACAATGGATCCCCTTGGTGAATTCCACGTTGCCCCTGAAAGTGATCACATAGCTTACCATTAACTGCAATCGAGAATGAAGAAGTGCGGACGCACGTCATGATTCAATCTTTAAGTCTTTCCCGAAATCCAAGGCCAAGTAAAACTTCTTCCAAGAAATCCCAAAAGACTGTATCAAAAGCTTTCTGTAAGTCCACCATGATCATGCATCTAGGGGAATTCCGAACCCTTCCATAACCCTGTACAAATTCTTGTGCTAGCATGACATTATCTGAGATGTTTCTACCTTTCACAAACGCACCCTGGCATGGGTCTATGATCTCTGGAAAAATTCCTTCTAGCCTGTTTGCGATAATCTTAGTGATAGTCTTATAAACCACATTGCAGCACACTATTGGTCTAAAGTCACTCACTTTTAAATTATCAGGCTTCTTCGGCATAAGAGCAACCGATGTGTGATTTAATTGAGCCGGAATTTCACCTGTCCGGAAGAACTCCAATACTGCAGCTATCACTTCCACTCCCACCGTATCCCACAACTTTTTAAAGAAACCAGCAGCATAACCATCCGGACCTGGAGACTTGTCATCCGCCATTGCAAATAAAGCTTGTTTAATTTCGATACTCGCAACTTCCTGGTTCAAGAAAGCCCTATCAATGTCCGAGAGAGTGTTGCCCTAACTGATAATACCAGGATTGATGGGGACCCTATCTCTTTTCGTACCAAATAAGCCCTTGTAGAAATTTGCAAAAAGTTCCCCCTTGCGAATATTAGATGTCACAATACGATTGTGACTATCAATAATCGCTGGTATGCCCCCACCTTTTCTTGCCGAGGCCATAGTATGAAAATACTTTGATCCCTTATCCGCCAAAGTAATATGATTTATTCTACCCTTCTGAGCAAGAAAAGATAACTCCGCAATATAGTACAGCATAGCCTTCTTCTTTAACATCCTCAAAGCTGCAATCTCCTGGGCCGATGCATTCATGGCATCAAATTGGTCAAACGCTTTGCTATATTCTCTATCTGCAATCCGGGCCTTTTTCAAAACATGATTAAAATCGATGTTGCCCAAATCTTTCAATGGGCGCTTCATCCTTAGTAATTTTCTACCCACCAAATATTGCATAGACCCTTCCACCGAGGGTTTCCAGTAATCCTCCACAACTTGGCCACAATTCGGATGGTTTAACCACATGTTCTAAAATCGAAAAGGTCTCTGCTTACCATCAATTTCTTGAGCCATATCAACCACCATGGGAGAGTGATCCAATTGAGCTGAGATTGGGAGAAAAGTGGTTCGACAAGCATCACCATCCCATTCACGATTTAGTAGAACTCGATCCAATTTCCTCCAAATTTTCCAATCAGCACTATGCCATGTTAAATGCTCCCCAATGGAAGGCGCATCTTCCAAACCACACTTCAAACAAACATCCTGAAATTCCTTCATGGGATATAAATTGGGTACCGTGGCTCCATAATGATCATCAACACTGAGTATAGTATTAAAATCACCAAGAACCATCCAAGGGGAATTCAGGTTAACACCAAAAGACTTCAACTCCGCCCAAAGTGGCAAACGCGCCACTCCACCCTCACCATGACCATACACAAATGTACATAAAAACTCAATTCCTGAAGAAATATTACGAACCTTGAGATGGATGCATTGTGAAGAATTTCTGAGAACATCTACCAAGAATCCTTTCGGATCCCAGATAATAAGAATCCTCGAATTCTGCCACAGCTCAAAGTTATGCTTGAATTTCCACCCCTTAAAGCTCTTTAAGAAAATACTTAACACCTTATCCTCCATCTTAGTTTCCAACAAGCCACATAGTCCTACCCTATTAGTGGAGATGATATTTTTAACCCACCACCTCCGTACGGGGGCCGAGAGACCCCTAACATTCATTGCTGCAGCATTCATTGGGAACCCGAGGTCCCTTTTGGCTTTGGACCGCCGCCTTCAAAACTTTTATTGCCAGAACTATCCGAATTACTCCTTGTGGTAGATAACATGCGCTGGAAGGGCTTCTGAATGGCCTTCCCATGTTCGTGAATGTGAGTTCTGCTCTTGCTCTGAGATCTAGTCAAAGTCCCTGAAGTAGGGGGAGGTCTACTCTTACTCTTGCTCCTATTCAGCCTCAGAATTTTTGAGCCACGAGCTTCAGGGTGGATCATTTGCTGAGGCATTTTTCCAGCTCCAGCAATTGGATGATCATCATTTCCAAATGCTGGCTGCTGCGTATCAAGAACAAGAATAGGCGCTGGATTTGCTGATTTAGCGCCACGGTTTTTGCTGGAATTCGAGCGATGAACACTCCTGCCTCGGCGCACTGCCTGAGCATAACTGGCATCTTCAGCTTGCTCTCCAGTGCCACAATTTTTAGGCGCTGGTGATGCCTTATTTGCTGGCAGCGCCGTAGTTGCTAGGAGGGCTACTACTGCTTGATTAACCTCAATACGTGAAACACCAATGACAATACCAGGGCTTCGGCTTCCAACTCCTGCCCCAACGTTGTTCTTATCCATGCCTTCAACAACTTTTCCTTTGCCTTTCCTTTGTCTCTCCAAGTCTTCATTATCCGAAGATGCATCTTCGATGATAAAATTTTGTTCACCTCTTGCAAAGCCTACACTTCGACTATCACCAATGTTTGCTAATTGCATCTTTTTGACCCAAATTCTGTCCTTGTTTCGAGCTCTCCAGTTTTTCTTCCCCTTTAAATTCTCACCAGTATTGTCCTTCATTCCCATGGGATTATTCACTACCTCTTCCTTGGACTTCCAAAAATCTACACACTCCTTCATTAGATGGGTGTTTTCTTCACAATTCATGCACCAAGGACGACAGTAATCGTAGAGAATTTTTTGTGTGTGCACTGCACCACTTGGAACCCGAAAGCTCACCTTTTCCTTCAGCTCTTTTGATGTGTCAATCCATAACAAGAGACGTGCATAGTATCCCCTCAACTTAAGCGTACCATTGTCCATAAGGATTGGATCTCCAATCGAAGTGGCAATTTTTTCTAAGGCTTTCTTGTGCCAGTAAGTCATGGGAAAATGCTCCATTCATACCCATACTGGCTTAGTAGCTTGAATCTTCGAGTCATACTGTCCAGATTCATCAATTTTCAACATAAACAACTTCTTGCCATGGAGATAATGGCCAGGACCATTCATCACCAAGTCTCTATCCTCTGCACTGTTGAACTTAAACATGACATATCCATTGAGCTTACTTTGAAAAATACATGCAACATTCCACTTCGCCACTAGGAGAGTGCGAATGGCGAACATTCCAGGGAAAAATCCTGGAAAAACACCCAAGAAACTATAGAAGGGTTTATAGAGATCCTTATGAATTCTCTTCGTCCGTGAGAACAAAGTCGATAGCATCTTCATTGTTATCAACAATCTCGATATTCGACTTGTTCATGAGGATGTCAGGATCATCCCACAACCTCCTCCTCTCAAGCATTGGATCATTCCATTCCCTTGGATGAACTTTTTGGGATTGCCGGGCCTGATTAACTCCCTCGGCTTGCCCTTGATTCTTGGGGCTGTTCTTGTGTTTGTTACCCGAAGAAGAATCACCATTAACCACCATGATGATAGAGCAAAACTAATCCGAAACAACACACTCAATCCGATAAACAAAAGATCGGATGAATCAAACAAACCACACAATAATCCAGCAAGATCGGATTCACCAAACAATCCGATGGTCAAATCGAAATCACACCAACAATAATCACCAAAACAATAATCCGATTAAAACCGAATCAAAACTGAATTAACAAAATCCGATTAACAGATCGGGAGCAACACACATGCACACAATACACCAAAGCAAAACAAACAAACCGTACTGAATTGAAACAAAAAAAACCTGGAAACCGTGGCCACCAAGAAATCTGATCGCAAGAAGATAATCCTACGATTGTTTTGTTTCAAATCCTCAAACTTCCTCCAAGTAGTTCCGATGTATATGCGCAAGATTTGATTGAAAGTTGTGCTGAAAATTCAATCAAACCCTTTAAACCCTTGCCGCAAAACTAAAACCCAACAAAGATTGGATTTTTTGTTCAATTTCTCCAATTTGGCCAAGGATTAAGTGCAAGATCCAAATCCGATTACAACTCCAGTAGTGGATCCGAATCCACAACCAAGAAAAACAACACCACGATCAAGATCCATGAAAGAACTCAAATTCTTGAATGAACCCTAACTCCAAAGCTGAAATTAGATAAAAAACCCTTCACGTATTTCATATGATTTTGTGCGGAATTCAGAGGAGAATCCGTTAAACCATAATTCATCGGTGAAAAGTGATTGAAATTGAAGAAATCGGCCTCCAAAAGATGGAAGAAAGTCTGCGCCTTTTTTCTCCTTATTTTCGCCTCATAGCTTTTTTTATTTTTATTGAGAGCTCTTTCTTTGCGCCGTGTCTTCGTGCTTATATCTTTGGTGTGGGCCAAATCCTTTGGCGTGGGCCATTGGTGTCATCCATGAATGGTCTGCGCCGACCCGTTTGTGCCTTGGCCGACTGAACTTCTTTCCTTCGCTATGGATGAACCGTTAGTCTGATTTAAGAGTTCTAGTAGTAAATTTTGTAGTGCTCGAGAAGAAGAATCTAATGGAATCAGCCTTTAAGGATAATTCTTCTTATATTATTCTCAAACTTTGGTGCAACTCATCAGACCCCAATTCACCGTTTCTTCGTTGGCCGCTTTGAACTCTAATGCCTCCTATCTTTGGCTCCAATCCCCTTCTACCACTCTTTGATGTTTGTGGCCTTATTCTACTACCATTCTAGTGTGAATGGACTCAATCTCTTCTATTTTTCTTGCGAACGGCCTTCAGTATCTTCTACCGCCATTACGATTGGCCTTCACATATAGAATGTGATGATAAAGTATCCACGGGCAACCTACTAAGGATGATCACAAGGAAGATCCAGGAGCACGCGGACACAAGATGTCCATTAGTACCAATTAAGTCTATAAAAATGTGGGATTTAGTTAAGAAAATCAAACATGACCGTCTAAACCCCTTGTCACGTAAACTCAACTAATACTAGCAATCCACCACATAAAACAAGCTAATTATTATACCAAATGCAATGGTTAACACACGCAAAATGAAGCACACCAGACCCCTCACACTTAACCCTTTACTCTTCCTCGAGTAAATAAAGACAAGAAAAGAATTAAGCAAAATATAGCATGCATGCATAAGTTAACCGAGGCATTTAACTTATTCCTAGATTACCCTGTTTCCCCCAAAAGAGTAAGAATCTCACAACTCTCACACTCCCCAAAGAACCTAACTAATCTAACCACCCAAAGTAAAGTGTGGAAAAAGGTAAGCCAAAATTCTCTCTCTAGCTCTGGGGCGAAAAAAGAAGAAAAAAGGTGCAGCCTTTCTTCCATCTTCTGGAGGCCGATTTCTTCAATTTCATTAACAATCCACCGATGAATTATGGTTTAACGGATTCTACTCTGGATTCCGCACAAAACTATATGCAATTCGTGGTGAGTTTCTGATCTAAATCGGCCTTGGAGTAGGGTTTGAATTCAGCAAAGGAGAGTTCTTGGTGGATCTTGTTCGTGATCTGGGTTTGGATTGTGGATTCGGTCTCGGATCAGGATTTGGGAGGGAGATCGCAATTGTTCTTCCCTTGACTCCTTGTTCGAGAAGGAGTTTTGATCAAAAATTCAATCTTTATCTGATTTGGATTTGGATTTGGTTGCGCAAAGGAATATAAAGGGTTTGATTAAAATTTTCAGCACAAATTTTAATCAAATTCCTACAATTTGGATCGGATTTAGCACAAAGATAGTAGATTGAAGATCGAACTACAAATCGGCCGCAAGTTCTTGGTTCGGATTGCTTGGTGATCACGGTTTCCAGGTTTTCTCGATCCATCTTCTTGAATTTTGTTTGATTTTCGATTTGGACCATGATTTCATGTGTGTGTGCACCCGATTTAGTCCCTGAAGGATTTCGGTTTTAAGATCACATCTTCAATCCGATTTATCATAGGGTTTAATCGGTTTAGATTCAAGTTGTTCTTGCTTGATTTTGAATTCGGTTTGGTGCTTGGTGGATTCCGGTTTTGTTGTTTTGGTTTGTTCTTAATTCCGATTGATCTTAGGGTATATCGGTCTTGATTGCAAACTTTGCGTTACGTTCTTGCTTGTTGGTGTGTTTCCGATCGGTGTGTTTCCGATCGGATTGATACTTTATTTGCTTGCTTTGTGATCTTGGTTGTTTTGGTGAATCCGATCTGTTTTATCGGAATTCATCCACAACAATGGTGATGAATGTGGGGAATAATTCGGGTCAAAAGAACAACAATGGTACGGCCGATATGAATGTTAATCAGAGGAAGAATCAGCAAGTGCATCCAAGAGATTGGAATGATCCAAAATTAGAGAGGAGAAGGAGATGGGATGATCCTGAAATTCTAATGAATAAGTCGGACATTGAAGTTGTTGCAAACAATGGAGATAGTGTCGATTTTGTGCTCACTGATGATGAAATTCATAAGGATCTACATAAGCCATTTTTTGGATTCTTGGGTGTGTTTCCGGGATTCTTTCCAGGTATGTATGCCATTCGTACATTGTTGGTAGCGAAGTGGAAGGTGCAGTGTAATGTTCAGACCAAGCAGAATGGATACGTCATGTTCAAGTTCAACAGTGCAGAGGATAGAGATACGGTGATGAATGGTCCTGACCATTATCTCCATGGGAAGAAGTTGTTCATGATGCTAGTTGATGAATCTGGGCAATATGATGCGACCATCCAAGGTACTAAACCAGTTTGGTTAAGGATGGAACACTTGCCAAAGGCGTATTGGCACAAGAAGTCGTTAGAGAAAATTGCTACTTCACTAGGAGAACCTATCCTTATGGACAATGGTACTCTTGAGTTAAGGGGCTATTACGCACGTCTCTTGGTATAGATTGATGCATCAAGAAAGCTCAAGGAGGAGGTGACTTTTCGTGTTCCATCTGGTGAATTGTTTGCGCAAAAGATCATCTATGATTATTGCAGACCTTGGTGCACGAATTGTGGTGAAAACAATCATCTCATGGAAGAGTGTGATGACTATTGGCATGCCAAGGAGACACAGCAAAAGAAACCTACGGCCGAGAGCAAAGTTGTGAAGGCAAAGGGTAAGAAAAACTTGAGAACTCGTTTCAATGATCATGTTTGGGTTCGGAAGATGCAAACTGAAACCATTGGAGATAATCAAAACTCAAATTCGGTTGGAGGCAATGAGCATGTGACCATTGAGGATGCCTCTTCGGACAATGAGGAGGTAGAAAGGCAAAGGAAAGGGAAGGAAAAGTGGTTGAAAGCATAGTTAAGAATATGGAGAGAGTTGGAAGTGCTCGAAAGGGACCAGGAATAATCATTCGGGGAACGCAGGATGGGGAGAATCAGGTTGTTGTTGCGCTGCCTGCAGCACCAACGCCCGTAGCTGTAAGCACTGGAGTTGCAAGCACAGGCGCTGGAACTCGTGGTGCGGGCGCAAGATCAGGCCAAACAGCGCCTGGAGATGCTGGCGCTGGTCACGGCGTTGGCAACAAATCTGCTCAAGCAGCGCCTGGAGCTACTGGCGCTAGAATTCAAGCACAAACAGTGCGCGGCAGAAGCACTGAGCGCCAGCAATCCAGCACTCGTGCTGTAAGGGAACCCGATAGAAAACAGCAAGTGTTTGGGGATGATGATAGTCCGATTGAAGGGCGGGAAACTTGCCTAAGCAGATGATTCATCCGGATGCTCGGGGCTCTAAAATACCAAGATTGCATAGGAGTAAGAGTAAGAGTAGACCTCCCTCCACACCAGGGGCTTTGACTAGGTCTAGAAGCAAGAGTAGGACTCGATTAAACGAGCAAGGGAAGGGTATCCAGAAACCTTTTCAGCGAATGCTATCAGCTACAAAGAGTCATTCAGACAGTTCTGGAAGTAAATCACTTGAAGGCGGCGGTCCGAAGCCACAAGGGACCTCTGTTTCCCAATGAATACATCAGCAATGAATGTCAGGGGTCTATCGGCCCCTGTAAGAAGGAGGTGGGTGAAAAATATCATCTCCACGAATAGAGTTGGACTGTGTGGTTTGTTGGAAACAAAAATGGAGGACAAGGTGTTGCGTATTTTTTTGAAAAGTTTTAAGGGATGGAAGTTTACGCATAATTTTGAACTGTGGCAGAACTCGAGGATATTAATCATCTGGGATCCGAAAGGCTTCTTGGTTGATGTTCTAGGGAAATCTCCGCAATGCATTCACTTAAAATTTCGTAATCTTTCATATGGTATTGAGTTTTTCTGTTCGTTTGTTTATGGACATAGTGAGGGGCGTTTAGCACGTTTACCATTATGGGAGGAGTTGAAGTCTTTTGGTGCCAATCTGAATTTTCCTTGGATGGTTCTTGGTGACTTCAATGCCATCCTTAGCGTTGATGATCATTATGGAACTAATGTCCCTAGTTTGTATCCAATGAAGGAGTTTCAGGATGTTTGCAATAAATGTGGTTTAAGGGATGCGCCATTCATTGGGGAGCACTTAACATGGCACAGTGCGGACTGGAAAATTTGGAGGAAGCTTGATAGGGTGCTCTTAAACCATGGTTGGGATGATGCTGCTTGTCGCACTACTTTTCTGCCAATTTCAGCACAATCAGACCACTCTCCCATGGTGGTGGATATGTCGCAAGAGATAGATGGAAAGGGAAGGCCTTTTCGCTTCCAGAATATGTGGTTGGGTCATCCGAATTGTGGAAAAATTGTAGAAGATTATTGGAGTCCGTCGGTTGAAGGGACTAAGCAGTTTTCGGTGACCAGGAAATTATTTCGTATGAAGTATCCTTTGAAGGAATTGGGTAGACTCGACTTAAACCATATTTCCGAGAAGGCAAAGGCTGCGGATGCAGAGTACAACAAGGCTTTTGATGAATTCGATGCTAAGGATGCCTTGGAGGATGATGTTGCGGCATTGCGTAAATTGAAGAAGCAAGCAATGTTGTACTATTTGGCGGAGTCTTCTTTTCTTGCGCAAAAGGGAAGGATAAATCATATTACTCAGGGGATAAGGGATCACAGTATTTTCACTCTATGGTCTCTGCACGAAAAGGAGGAGGTATCCCTGCAATTATTGATAGTGACAATCGGATCGTTACTTCCAATAGTCGCAAGGGAGAGTTATTTGCTGAGTTCTACAAAGGTCTATTCGGTATGAAGAAGGACAGATTGGCCACGGATCCGAGCATATTTGATGCGAGTAAGAAGATTACCAATGTTGAAAGTGCCTACTTGAATCAGGATGTGGCGAGTATTGAAGTTAAGCAGGCCCTATTTGCAATGGCAGATGATAAGTCTCCGGGTCCGGATGGCTATACGGCAGGATTTTTTAAGAAGCAGTGGAACACTGTGGGAGAGGAAGTTACGGCTGCAGTACTTGAATTCTTTCAGACAGGTGACATTTTGGCGCAGCTTAATCACACCGCGGTGGCCTTAATTCCGAAGAAGCCGGATAATCTGAAGGTCGGCGACTTCAGACCAATTGCGTGCTGCAATGTGGTCTATAAACTTATAACGAAAATTATAGCGAACAGGATTGAAGGTATTTTCCCAGGTATTATTGACCCTAGTCAGGGAGCATTCGTGAAGGGCAGAAATATTTCGGACAATGTCATGTTAGCGCAGGAATTTGTCAGGGGATATGGAAGAGCTCGCAATTCGCCCAGATGTATGATTATGGTGGATCTTCAAAAAGCGTTTGATACAGTCTCTTGGGATTTCTTAGAAGAAGTTTTACTTGGACTGGGATTTCCGGAAAGGCTAACGAACAGAATTATGACTTGTGTGTGCACTTCTTCGTTCTCGATTGCAGTCAACGGTAAACTGTGCGATCACTTTCAGGGATAGAGGGGTATTCGTCAGGGTGACCCTTTGTCGCCTCACCTGTTTGTGATCTGCATGGAGTATTTCTCGAGATTACTGAAAAGGAGGACGGCATCTAGGCATTTTACATTCCATCCGAGATGCGAGACTCTTCGGATCACGCATTTGGCTTTTGCAGATGATCTCATGCTCTTTTCTAAGGCGAACACGAGTTCAGTACATATACTCATGGACGCCTTGAATGAGTTTGAGCGCACTTCGGGTTTGGGAATTAATGCTGCAAAGTCGAAGTTCTTTGGGGTTGGTATAAAGGAGGATTTGAGCTTCACAGGTATTCCTTGGGCGACATTCCCCGTTAGATACCTAGGCGTGCCACTTGATTCCAGCAAGTTGAAGGTGACGCAATTCGGTACTCTATTGGGTAAGGTAGATTCGGAAATAGCTAAATGGAAGGGCCATACCCTCTCATATGCAGGCAAATTGGAACTTGTGAGATCAATTGTTGGAGGTATTGCGGGATTTTGGATTCAGAATTTTGTTATACAAACTACGGTCATGGATGCTCTCGAGCAGAAATGCAAAAGATTTTTATGGGGAGGTAAACATAAGGCGAAGGTTGCATGGAAGAAACTCTGCGCGCCCAAGTCTTTTGGAGGCCTCGGTTTGAGGGACTTCATTACGTGGAATCGGGCTTCAATGGCTAAAAGGCTGTGGGATGTTCATTTGAAAAAGGATAGCCTTTGGGTCCAATGGATTCACTCGTACTACCTTCAGGGAGTAGACTTTTGGGGATTAAATCCGAGAATTGCAAATGGTAGATTGGGAGAGAGATACTCGAGCTACTTTGGTGATCTCTGCAAACTCAGGGATGAATTGATCGCAATGTTTAATGGTGATTTGCAAGTGGTAATCGCCCATCTTGGCGTTTGGTCTGGCTCGGGAAAGTTTACTAGTGCAGCTTATCTTCATATGCATCGCCATAGAATGTCTATGATGTTGGTCGATCAAGTGAAAGGGTTTTCAACAGTATTTGGCGTGGGTTTGTTCCACCGAAATTCTCATTCATCACTTGGTTGGCGGTCATCCAGAGACTTCATACTAAAGATAAGCATCAGATGGAGGAAGGGGATAGCATGGAGAAGGTATGTTCTTTATGCCATTTGGAAGAGGAGATAAATGAGCATTTGTTTTTCAAGTGTGAATTTTCTGAGGTTGTTTGGGGGCGTATTCAGACTTGGATTGGTTTAAGGAGACGAACTAATTCAATCCCAAGCTCCATGACTTGGGTGAAGAGGCAAATTAAAGGCTCAAAGATGCGAAAGAAGTTTGGTATTCTAGCCTTGATCACCACGGTTTATCGCCTTTGGAGGGAAAGGAATAACGTGGTTATGGATGGCGCTCAACCAAGTTTGAAAAGAGTGGTGAAAATCATCATGAAGGATTGCTACATGGTGATGAATAGGCTATTTCCGGATGAGCACCTGTTTTAAATGGAGAAGCTGCTTGGAGGTTGAAGGGTGCTGGCGGCAATGTACTGGGTGCTTCACATTTCGGGTCAAGGTGCTTCATTCCTGGCGCTGTACTGGCGTCAGGCGTTGCGCTGGACTTCGTTACGGTCGAAGGGATGCAGGACGCCAGCAAGGGAGATGGTTTGTGCGATTCAAGGCTGGAACGGTGTGTCACGGCTTGGATCTTCTGGCGCTGTTTTCAGGGATGGTTATTGCGGTTTTCAGCGCCGGGAGAGGCTGTTTTGTGCTCGATGGAGTCCTGATTAGCCTACGGTTTTTCTTGGATTTCTATTGGCACTTGCAACTCGGTATTCAGGAGGTGGCAATAGGTTTTAGAGCAAGGATTTCCGTCCTCATACTCTTTCTCCTAAGCCTAGTTTTTACTACTGATTTGACGGTTATTTATGCGCTTTATGCTCGCGCTACACTCTGTGTTAAAATAGCATATAGCTGTCCATTTGCTCAAAATGGAGTGGGCGAGTACATACTCGCCACGCTTGGTGCACGCGGTATAAGTGCATCCATTCTCACATCTTTCGGAAGTTGATTTCACTGGGAGACACAAAGATTGGAGGCACGGCCTCATTAATCTTTGCCCATAGGATCAGCTTCGGTACAAAAAGAGAATGCCAGAAGGCCAATAACATCCCTCTTTCTTCATTTTAGGGATGTATATGGTAGAAGCTGTTGTTTCATTTGGTTCATCGGCTTCAACTTTCATGCGACATCCAAGACCCGAGACATCCTCGGCTGCATTAGGATTTTCTTATCATCCGTTCTTGGTTCTTAGTCCCTTCATCAACATTCCAACAACTACATTAATTCAAGACCCGAGACCCTAATTCTCGGTTGCATTTCGGAATTGAATTGAAGAAGGCCCCATTTGTTAGGGGTAGAAGCGGATTTGTTTATGGGTAGTGAGTTTGTTCTCACCCCATCATTTCGTTTGGGTTATAGCCTGTGTTTTTCCAGGTTGTTTTGTGCTCCCTCTGCTCGTCTATCTTGCATTGGGTTGGTTGTTATTTTATTTGGACATAAGGGGGGGGATGTAGAATGCTGTCCTACGGACTTACATTCTTCTATTCCCCCCCCTATCTCTTTTGTACTTTACTCCTTAGGCTTACTATGTAACCTAAGGTTGGATTCTTTTGTATTTGGTGGGGTCCTTTTTGGGCTCCACTGCAGGTTCCACCGTCTATACTATTTACCTATTTACGTGGAAAAAGGTAAGCCAAAAAGATAATCGTTAAGCTAGCTTACTTTTCCCAAAATGATCCCAAAGCAATCAAAGAGTCATCTCTAAAAAAAAATCCACCAAGAAAATCCAAGAGTCGTTGACTTGGTTGTAACATAGGAATAATTCATGATTCTCAACCTAGTTACAACCAAGGAAGCAAATGTATCATCAACCTAGTTTTTTTTCCTCTCATTTTACCAAAGAGCCCTTTTGGGTTTTCATTCTAGGTTTAACACACAAAGGGTACTCACTTCTCACCTCTTCCCATACGACCTCTCATTTTTGCCTAGGCTCATAAGCCTAGATGGGCCTAGCCTCTCACTTATACCTATGTCTTTTGACATATCCGGGTTTTTCCATTTGTTACCCAAGTTGCCCTTTCAGGTTTCTGACTTGTTCGGATTTTTTTCACAATTTTTTCGAAATACTCTTAGAAGATCTATTAGCTACATAGAAAAAAATAAAAATCATAAGTTCTATCTAATCCCCTCCCCCACACTTAAAGCTTGCATTGTACTCAATGCATATACAAAATCAAAGAGCATATGTCAAGGGAAATAATAGCAGAGCACTTATAATGAAAAATGAATACTAAAATCTACCCTTAATGCCTTGATCATGGGATTTAAAGAACAAACTACCATCACCACAATATAGTACTCCTAACCTCTAATCAAGAAAGTTCAATCTAACCACTATCATGCACAACAAATTGAATAAAGAATTGAATCACAATGGAGAGTTACCTCTTAGGTCTCGATGTGTGTGCTTCAAGGGTTTTGAGGGTATGTGGATTTGGGTGGTACTTTGCTGGTGGTAGGGAACAAATGGTGATTGTGGTGTAGAAAAATATGTGAGCTTCATGGGTTGTGCACGTCTACACGCCCCATGAGTTTGGGGTTTGGTCTCCTCCTTGTCCACCATTTTGAGCATCACGAACCATGTATGTCTACATGGTCAATGAGTTGGACTCCTCATTTTCTCACCTTCCTCCAAGAACTATATGCTTCCTACAAAACAAACATGTACACGAAGTGTAATAGTGTCTCAAAAACAAAAAGCTACAAATAGGAAAACACACCAAAAATACTAAACTAATCTTATTTTTTCAAAACTTGGGTTGCCTCATGAGAAGCTCCGTATATTTAAGGTCGTTGGTAGGACTCGAATGTTATCCATATAGTGAGGGTTTGTACCCCATCACCTTAGACAACCAAAAAAATGAAGAGGCGGGGGTAAGAATCTTCCAAGAGGAAGATATAGTAGATGAGGAGTCAACCTTAGAGGGAATAGGTGGTTTGGAAGCTTAGCATATTCAATTGGCTTCCATATGGTTTCCTTTTCAGGTTTCCAAAAATGTGGGAGTTGGTTCTATAGGTGGAGGTAGGGGTGAAAATAGGTAATATGGAAAATTAAGTACAATTATCCCTTTCTCGACTTCTTCACTCTCAATAAACCATTCCTCACCCCCTTTAGATTCATCTACCATAATTTCACATTCAACTAGGGATGGTTCATTTTTGGAAGTTTCTAGTTGGCTCACCCTTGTCATCAAATCAAGTACTTTCCCTTCAACTTTCTCAATGCTTGAGAATAGTTGAGTTCCCAAATCGCTAATCTCACTAAGCACTTGTGATTGGAGTAAATCACTACTCTTGGTCACATTAGCTATAGCTTGCAAAATTTCTACATAATCTGATTTGGGAACCAATCCTAGAGATTGGTTTTTGGGCATTGGGTAAGTTGGTAAAATCCAACTATCTAACCCAAAGTGTTGCTTTCCCGATGTACATCCATACCACAAATTTGAGTTACCACTAAACCTCGAATTTGGAGCATCGTGGTATGTGTACAAATTTTGATCCCATCGGCCTTAGGAACCAACGACTCCTACCTTTCTCTCATGTTCGCTCATCAAAGAGCAAGACTACGTAGGGTGGTTGCAATGAAATATCCCAAAATATCTCACTCGCTGAGCCATTTTCCCCCATAAGTCACTCAACCTTGGGCAACACTCCCTAGGGTGATCATAATGACACACACTACAAAGCATAATGCGTTGAGTGCTTTCCCACATTTTTTTCCCAATTAAACACAAACAAAGAAATCACACAAAATTTAGAATTGTAGTGCAAGGGTTCCCGGTTTTCACCAAGAAATCAAGCAATACCTACTCCAAAAAAACAATAAACAGAGAACAATACAAACTACTCAACTAACACGTTATGCTAATTGAAAATTAGACTGATTAGCATCCCCGACAATGGCACCAAAATTTCACCCGCCTCCACTCGGGTTCATTAATTGTAGCTAATTAACCCGAGAAGAGGCTGAGATTGGAGGGATCAAAGGTCAAAGATAAAATTTATATTCTGTACCCAATCTCACTACCATTCTACCGAAAGGGTAGTTAGTAGTAAGCCCTGGGTATGTCCACAGAGATGCTAGGGCCTAAGAGTCAATTTTAAAAAACCTTGTATGGGTTGTCAATCTGTACGAGTGATAGGAATAGATAGTAAAGCAAACAAAGGGGGGATGGGGGTTTGTTTTTCAACTAACAACTACAAAACATGAAAGTAAAAAGACAAGTAATCTATTTAGCTAAGCACTTGAGAAATCATTTTGTGATATGAATTATTTACTACTTCGATCCTTGATTCATTCACATGTAAGATTTACACAAACCTAATAGAGTGTTCATAACACATGGTGTGGCCGATGGCATACACTTCCTATTACCTGTCACGTTGGGTGCGCTCGCAACCCTCCATCGGCACTGCCATTGTAATTAGGGGAGTACAACAAGGTCTGACCATTGTTGTAGATCAGTTTCTCCCCCGTACGATTATGTCATAGGCTTCCACCACAAATGTGCTACTTCCCAAGGCCTATGAAGTAAGCAAAGGGTTGTAGGCACCTTATTTATGACACTATGGCCTCTTACAACCCTAGCTTGCTACTTTTCACTATCTCTACCCGTAACCCATTAGAGTACTTTACGTAATCAGCTAAGACTAGTGCGATGACAAATAATTCAGAGTAATACTCAGATCACTCGTGCACACATCCACGTGGACACGTACTTCATTACCCATTCAAAAAATCCAGGTTTCCCTTTCCATGGGGGCATCAATATTTGCACCAACATGAATATAGACTAAAGTGTGTTCTTATATGGAGTGTACTATTCAGGCAATTCTAACATTCAAGTGTTTGGGCATATTATGTGTGATTATGTGATATTTGTAAATATTTGTCACTTTTCTTTTGTTTTCTTTGTTGAATTGCCATTTTTGCTTGGCTTGGAGATGTATTGTTCGAGTTCTTGGTGTATGGTTTATACACAATCCTCTTCACAAGAACCCCTACACTACGGCCCCGTATTAGAGTTGAATTTGAGACAGGCTAGGAGGCTTTCTTTGGAAAGTGTGAATAACACCCCTCCTAGTGACCATTTTGTGGATACCTCTACTTTTATGGAGCATTAACACAAGCATGAAGATGAGCATCCAGAAGGAGGGCCTCAATATCCTCTTCTCCAAGGAAGAGCCCCTCCCATCCAAGAAAGGGAGATTCTTTTGGGGCAAGACTTATTGAGGAACATTATGGCTCCCAACCTTGATCATTAACTGATGTCCATTAAGTATCCTTTGGTTGAAATGAATGGGCACTTTGAGCTCAAGACCGGGTTTATAAACATGCTACCTGTCTTCCTTGGTAGGCAAGGGGAAAATGCCAACAAGCATCTCTCTGAGTTTCATTTTTTGTGTGGCTGTATGGGTCTCCACGGAGTAGATAAAGACTTCTAAAAGTTTAAGGCATTCCCATTAACATTGAGGAATGGTGCAAGGGATTGGCTCTACTACCTTCCACGCAAGAGCATCAAAAGTTGGCTCGACATGAAGACAAAATTTCTATCCAAGTACTTCCCGGCCTCAAAATCTGCCACTTTGAAGAAGGACATAAGCAACATCCTCCAATGGCATGAAGAGTCTCTTTTTGACTATTGGGAGAGGTTCAAGAAGCTTCTCGTGAGTTATCCGTACCACGGCTATTCGGAGAGAGACTTGGTCTACTATTTTTACAATGGTCTTCTGGAATAGGACCAAAGACTAGTGAGGAGTTCTTGTGGTGGTACCCTTGGGAACAAGACTTCAAATGGGGCTATGCAATTATATAAGGAGCTAGCTAAGGAGTCAAGGAACTTTAGCTCAAGGGTTGATTTGAGAAGAAGAAATCAAACGCCCCCCAAGTGACCCTTCCAACAGTGGAAAGCTTGAGGACCAAGTCTCGACCCTTACTTCTATGGTGAAATCCTTGATAACCAAGCCTAGAAATGTGCCACATGTTAAATATTGTGAAATTTGTTTATCGGCGCATCCTATGGATGCATGCCCTACTTTACAAGATGATTATGTCAAGGAAGTGAGTGTCATGGGGTATCAAGGTAGGCGAGGCTATCAAGGCAACCAAGGACATTAAGGCAACCAAAGATATCAAGGTTATCAAGGATATCTATGGAATCAAGGGTATAAAAACCTTCCGTACAATTTAGGTAATCGTGATAACCTGAATCTCCGGTATGGACCTTAAGGAGGTCAAAACAGTTAACCGCATTTCCCTCATCATCAACAATATCGGCTACCTTAACAAAAATATCAAAGGCTTCAAGACAATCCCCTAGACCAAGGGGAGAGCTCAGGTTTGGCAAAAGATGAGGTGATGCAAGCTATTCACCAGTTGAGCATGTGCCCAAAAAAAGGCAAAAAATTCCAAGATGAAGCCAAGACGAGCATCAAGAACTTGGAAACTCAAGTGAACCAAATAGCTCAAGTGGTGAATCAGACGGAGGCCCAGGAAAAGGACAAACTTCCCTCCCAACCGAAGATCAACCCTTGACAAAATGTGAGTGCAATCTCATTGAGAAGTGGAAGGTAAGTGAAAGAGCCCCAAGCAAGGGTTGTTGTTGAGCGGATGGTTGAAAAAAAGAAGACCTTGAATATAAGGCCGAGGAGTTGGCCAAAAGAGAGCAAAGAAGAAGAAATTGAGGTGGAGACATTTGTGCCAAGACCGGGATCAAATCCCAAAACCTCATCCCCACCACACAAGAATTCAAGAGGGGTGGAGATCCCTATCTATGTGCTGAAACCACCATTTTTTGAGGCATTAAAGGATAGGAGGACCAAGGAGGACACCAAGGACATCTACAAAGTCTTTCGTAGATGCGAGGTAAATATTCCACTCTTAAATGCTCTAAATCAAGTTCCTAGGTATGCTAAATTTCTTAAGGAATTGTGTACCATCAATAGGAAACAACAATTAAAAAGTAAGAAAAAGAGTGTGAAGAGTGAATATGTCTCCGCCATGTTTGATGATGAAATGCCCCCTAAATGTGATGATCCGAGAATGTTTACAATCCCTTGTGAGATAGGACGCAAATGTGTTAACAAGGCCATGTTAGACTTAGGTGCTTCAATCAATGTGATCCCATATTCCTTGTATGAAAGTCTAAATCTATGCACTTTGAACAAAATCAGGGTTGTTATCCAACTAGCCGATCACTCTAGCACATACCCAAAATGAATTGTGAAGGATGTGTTGGTGAAAGTGGATTCTTTGACATTCCTCACAGATTTTTATGTTCTTGAAATGGAAGGTGACAATAGTGCTAAACCCATTCTTTTCGGAAGGCCACTTCTAAAGACTTCAAGGAACATAATTGACGTGCATAAAGGAACATTGACCATGAAATTTAATGGGCGGAAGGTAGAATTTGACACTAATAATTCTATTAATCATCCTAGTAGATACCATTCTTGCCAAGCTATTAATGTATTGATGATAAAGAGCAAGATGTAGTTGAGCCTAAAGATGGTAGTTCCTTAAATGTTGCCATAGATGATGCTTTGAGTGATGCTTTGATTTCAAATGTTGTTAGTACTAACTTGAAGGAAAAAACAAAGGCGAATACACTATTGGGAAATAAATATCCAACACTTTTTGTGTGTCCACGGGTAGGTGGTTTTCCCTCATTCTCTTGAGAAGACTTTGGTGTAAGAGTGAAAACCACCACCAAAAGCTCTTAAATGTTCATCCCTTGGAGAAGGAGAGAAACCCCTGAATGCTCACGTGCTTGAGATCACCATGGAAAAAAGGTGAGTTGCTGGAAATGTTGAGGGAACATGAAGAAACCCTAAGCTATTTGAAGAAGGTTTTGTTGAGGGATGATGTAAATCCCGATTGTTTTGACCCGGATCGGGGAAAGGGAACCGATCATCTCAGCTCATTTTATGAATAAGCTCCAAAAATAGGATTAATTCGTGCTGAAAATGTTAAATAAACTTGGTTTTAATCATCTGGATCGTCATTCGTGACTTTCTGTTGATGTTGTTTGATTTTGAGTTTGTGTCGTTAGTTTCATTATTTTTCTTTGTGCTTTTCATGGTTTGTTTTTCCATGATTTTGTAGCAATTTGACCCCAAGCATTGGATTGATGAAGGGGGAAATACATGGAGAAAGGAGGAAAAGCTTGGATATGTGGTAAAGTTTTAGTTTTTTTTTTCTAAGTACTAGGCAGGGTCATCCGTCACATGGTGCGATGACTTCGTCGCATAGTGCAACCAAATCTGGTGAAACTTGTGCTTACACATGCAAAATTTTGCACGGTGCGATAGCTTTTGTGGCATGGTGCAAATGTCTATCGCACAGTGCGACAACTTCGTCGCACGGTGCGACAAAATCAGAAAATTTTCTAATTTATCGGGCTTGCATATGCAATATTTTGCACGGTGCGATGACTTCATCGCACAGTGCGAAGATTGTTCAGAGGCACTTCAAGGCGCACCCAGAAATGGACCGTTCATTTCTTTCCTCTTCTCCACACCATTCCCGCCGTTCCCCTCCCAAGAAGCACCACACTTTCACTCATTTCTTCACCGTCTTACATATATAGATATGGATATTTTTGCATCATTATAGTACCTTTGTTGATTGTAGTGTGCCGGCTACATCACTGTGATATTAATTTCTATATTCTATAATGAAGTTTGGATACTTATCGATATATGTTAGATATTTTTATTGGATAATTTTATAGTGGTGATTGCACGAGGGACTGGTTGTTCTTTGAAAATACTATGATTATTAACTCTTGATGCTAAACCTAGTATTACAAATCTATATGTACTTGTGAGTTTGATGTTGTTCTCTGTGGTGTTAGTCTTAATCAAACAACGCCAAAGAGATGACGTGTTGCTCGAGGGGTGAGTTATTCTACAACACTTTTGCTCCCCCCTCCAGCTCCAACACCAATTTTGGAACTGATTCTATACAAATACATGGGATTGTGCCGTATCACTGACGACCATGCGGAGAAACGGGAGTCACTCTACCTCTTACCTTGAGTTTTATTGTTCTTACCTTACATGTTTACATTGAGGGCAATGTACTGTTTTAAGTGTGGGGAGGGGTTAGAGGACTCACATGCATACAACATTGATTTGGAATGCTTTTTGCTACTTTTGATTAGAAAAACATGAGAAAAAAGAAGAAAAAAAATTGAGAAATAGAAAATTTTGAAAAAATATATTAAATGAAAAAATATATATAAAAAGAAAACCCGGTCTGTTGAAAACTCAAGAGGGAAACTTAGGCAACATCTGGGTCCCAGATAGGTCGAAAACCCAAAAGGGCGATCAAGGCAAAAATGAGAGGCTAAATGTGCGGAAAAAGGTTAGATGTGAGCCAAAGAAACATGATGTGTGGTTAGGATGAAAACCCAAAAGGGCTCCTAGGCAAAATGAGGGAAATAGAGAGAAAATTAAAAAATGCTATGATTTCACTCATTTGCTGGCGTTGGAGTCATAAGGTTGCGATTGTCTCATGGATGGATCAGATAGCTTAACATCTTGAGACCTCTTGGGATTGGGTAATTTAGCGGGGAAAATGAAGCAAGTTATGAAATTCTTGATTATTGATATACTTCGTTCTTAGGATGATATATTGGTATAAAGTGAAGTATGTGTTTGAACTTCATACATGCTTTTGGCTTCACTTTGTGCTATTGGGTTTTGGATTGTCAATTCGGAACTTAGAAATGTTTTCATGGATATCAATGAATTGATCTGTTGACATGGTTTGGATAGATTTAGGAATGGGAGTTGTGGATGAACTCTCATTTGAGTTTAACTTTGAGATGTGTGATATTGAGAGTTTTGTGAGGTATCAATTTGGGGGAATAGTAGTTTAGGATGTGGATACATAAATTTCTCTATGTGTGCTTGAATCGTTTTTTACTCGAGGATGAGTAAGGTTCATGTGCGGGGAGCTTTGATGTGTCCATTTTATGTGCATATTTTGGGACTTTTTGGGATCGCTTTTGTGCTCTTTTGTCAATTAGAGCTTGTGTTTTACCTTGAACTTCTCTCAGGAGAGGTAGAGCGACTTTTGCGCTTCTCCCATGTCTTAAGAACAAGTTGTAGGCTATTTACTACTCTTACTATTATGCATTTATGGAGCATTGAATGTGTTTGTTAATGTCATTAATGTTCTTGAAAGCTTGAGTATATAAAGTACTTGTATGATATGCTTGTTAGGGTTTGGGGAAATGGGTTGATTTCCCCTTTTCTTGATAGGAAATCCAAGAGTATGAGTTAGAGCTTTTGATTGTGTTGATGGATTGATAATTGCTAGATAAATATGATAATGTTGAACTCTTTGTCATGTTTGTTCCTTGTAGCAAATAAGAGAAGTCTATGAACGTTGAACATTTTTGACAAATCTCGTGTAAATACATAGATTGGTTAAATGCTTAGACACAGTGCAGTGTTTTTAAGTGTTGCCAAACTTGTTGATTCTTCGTGTTCAACGCCATCAATGGGATACTTTTAGTCGTGTATCAACTAAGAGAATCATTGGTGAGGTTTACAAGAGATATCAAATTCACTCTTGCAAACTACTATCTAAGTAGGATAGAAGTTTAGTCTTCACAAGAAGTAGTGAAAGTAATAAATAGGTTGCATGTTTAATGATAGATAAGAGGCTTGGAAGTGGAAGTCAATTGCGCCCAAGGTTCCGTAACTTGTGTTTTAAATCTTATTCTCTTAGTTTGTTGCCTACTTCCTAGTTCTATCTTGTTTGCTGGTTAACTTGTCTTTAAATTTGGTAACTTAGGAAAAACCAACAAAAAACCCCCCTTTTACATGCTTTTGTATATATACCATTTAAGGGAATTTCAATCGAGATACCGAAAGTGGATATTAATTCATTTTCGCGTTCATGAATGGGTTGAAGTGGCATAAGAAATCTATTTCTTCGCCTCTTTGACAATAAATCAGAATTCTCCCGGAGAATGGCCGAATATAGGAGATTACAATGACCAGTACATAGGATTCGATTAAAGTCTAAATAATTGCGAATGCTCTCTTTTTCTTTACAATAAAAATCCGAACTAAAGAATTTGTTATACATGCTTATATCTAGTATGTTTCTCGCTATATATGTGTATACACTTGGAAAAATCCATCTTCTCGTGGACGACCCCGACTTGCCATTATCTACTTAATTGTAGATAGGAAACATTAGGGCTTAAAAACATAACTTTGAGAGGTACGACGACGACCTCCCAATTCTCTTAGGGTTTTCAGCTGCATATAAGCTTTCTTCCTCCTTGGTCCCTATTTTTCTCTCCTCCAATCTTTTCTCTCGTACTCTGTTCTCCCTTCATTGATCAGCCTCTCCCCTCCGGCTACTCTCTCCCCTCTGACCGCTCCAGCTCTTCTCTCTCTGGTCGCTTCAGCACCTTCACCACCGCGCCAGATAGAGCTCCACCACCAATTTCTTTGTCACCGGAGAACGAGAAGTTCTTCGTCGCCAAGTCCATCCCCCAATCTGCTCTCGGTATCGCTGACGCCTGGAGTCTCGCCTCTGCCGTTCGCCTGAAGTCTCAGCAGTTTGCATGGATCTCGCTGTTTGCCATTTGCCTAGAGTCTCGCCTGGAGTCTTGCCTCTGCCTTTCGTTGTCACCTCCGTCGTTCGCCTGGAGCTGCCGCCTGGAGTCTCGCCGTAGTCTCGCCTCTGTCGTTCTCTTGGAAGCCTCGCTGGAGATGGCATTTTTATTACTGGCTGTTGTTTGTAGCTATTGTTATGTTTTTATTGCCGGAGAAGGCAATAACGTTGTTATGTTTCTATTTTGCCTAGTCATTGCTGTTGAATTCAATTTGGGCCTCACTGCCAGAAATTGATTGGTTTCCGGCAGCTTTTTTTTCCGAAGGTACTGTTTTTGGTCCTATTAAAGGCAGTTATTTGAACCGCCTTATTTTCAAGATGGTTATTTGAACCGCCTTATTTTTAAAGGCAGAGCCATTAAAGGCGGTTCTAAAATGCCTTTAAATTGCCAATATAACCGCATTGAATAGGCCTTTCCTGCAATAGTATTAAAATAAGAAATGTATTAATGATAAAAATAAATGAATGAGAGTAACTTTAAGAATGAGGTAAGACAAAAAAAATGTAAACACATCGAGAAAAAAGCATGTAACAAAAAAGTTAGTCGAAAAGAAAAATGTTCACCAAATCTGAAATGAACTAAAAAAAACTATGTACAACTTAGATTAATAAGAAAAGTTTTCAACTTAAAATAGAAAATATAAAGTACCAACACCACTAACCAAAGACTATGTGAAGGGTACGGAGTTCTTGTTGCTTGAACGCTTTAAATATCACAATCTCACGTAGTCATTTTGTTTTTTTATTCATTCCTCAGATTTTATAAAAAAATTGAAATGTATAATAAAACGTACGATAAAAAAAAGTGTCATAGATCTGAAAATAAATAGAGAAGTAAAGTGGATTGCTATTTCACGCCCTGTATTTTACTTGTTTATGCCCTGTATTTATACTATGTAATATACAATATGTATTTTTAATTTAATTTTTATATTTTAGATAATTTAAATAAATTAATATTAAATTATTTGAATTTAATATGTTATTCTCAGCTGGTCTGCCGCGGCCGCCGCCGGAAGTGCGCCGCGGCCGCCGCCGGAAGTGCGCAGCCGCCGGTTCTCCACTCCGGCTCTCCACGGCCAAGTGGCTCCGAAGGGCCCTCCGGTTCTCCACTCCGGCTCTCCACGGGCAAGTGGCTCCAAAGGGCCTTCCGGTTCTCCATGACCAAGTGGAGATCCGGGCTTGCTCCGGCTCTCCTTGGCCAAGTGGCTCCGAACGGCCTTCCGGTTCTCCACGGCCAAGTGGCTCCAAAGAGCCTTCCGGTTCTCCATGGGCAAGTGGCTCCGAAGGCCTTCCGGTTCTCCACGGCCAAGTGGCTCCAAAGGGCCTTCCGGTTCTCCACGGCCAAGTGGCTCCAAAGGGCCTTCCGGTTCTCCACGGCCTAGTGGCTCCAAAGGGCCTTCCGGTTCTCCACGGCCAAGTGGTTCCGAAGGGCCTTCCGGTTCTCCACGGCCAAGTGGCTCCAAAGAGCCTTCCGGTTCTCCACGGCCAAGTGGCTCCAAAGGGCCGTCCGGTTCTCCACGGCCTAGTGGCTCCAAAGGGCCTTCCGGTTCTCCACTCCGGCTCTCCACGGCCAAGTGGCTCCAAAGGGCCTTCCGGTTCTCCACGGCCAAGTGGCTCCAAAGGGCCTTCCGGTTCTCCACGGCCTAGTGGCGAACCGGGCATGCTCCGGCTCTCCTCGGCCAAGTGGCTCCAATTGGCCTTCCGGTTCTCCTCGGCCAGTGGAGAACCGGGTCTCCCTTTTAATTTTTCAGCTTTCTCCCACAACTACCATCTACCCACATTTAATGTCATTTACTCTTTTTTATCCGTAAAAATCTAGTTTTTTTCTATAAATTGGGTAAAAATCTCCATTGGGTAAAAATCTCCATTGGGTAAAAATCTCCACTTTTTTACTCCAAACAAGGGTGTTGAAAGTTCCATGTCTAGGGAGGTAATTTCTCTAATTATTGTCAAGTCCATAAGTAATAGTTAAATTTATTATTTATTAGTTTTTTAATTAGAAGTTTATGTTCATCTAATTACTGTAATGGATTAATTGCAATCTAATAATTATTGCAATTTACTGTATTTGAGTATAGTCGGGATGTATTTAAATTTCAATACTGTAATGTACTGTATGTATTTATTGTATTGTTGTGTACAAATTTATTTCATGTATGTATTTTCTGTATGTATTTATGTACTGTATTTATTTAACCCTTTTTCGGATATGTACAAATTATTTCACGCCTCTTTTGATTGTATTTATCTACTCCTAATTAATGAATTGCTAGAGTTGAATTTTGCTTAATGGAACTACGCTAATTTGTTATTTTAATTTGTAGAAATGTAATTACTTTATTTTACTTTATATTATGTAAATGTAATTATTAACGGTTAATCTGAAATGGTTTAATGCAATTTTATTAACGGTCATCTAAATGTTAAAATGGAAGAATGTAATTTTAGTTTCATTAATCAATTATTAAACTTAAATCTTATAACCATAATTTTATTTCATCTAATTTTATTTTTACTTTATTATATTTTTATATTTTAATCCATGTTTTAGACGTTAATTGAAAAATGGAGCAACACACTTGTAATTCCGAAAGTTAATTATTAAACATTAGTTTTGTAACGTTAATTTTATATTATTTTATTTAAACCTTAATTTGAAATGGATGAATGTAATTTTAGTTTTGGGAGTTAATTTATATACTCAAATTTTGTAATTTTAATTTGATTTCATCTAATTCAATTTTAACTTTATTATTTTTTTGTATAATAATTTGTAACCGTTAATTAAAAATTGAACAATGTAATTTTATTTTCGAAAGTTAATTATTAGACGTTAAATTTGTAGCGTTCATTTTATATTATTTAACGAGATATCGACTCATTGGCCTAACTATGTTCCCATATACGGTTCGAAAGACAATGTTGAATTAGCTAGAGCCCGTATACACCACACCAAAGGTCCATGTGGATGAGAACATCGGTTTACGGTCATTGCGGACATGTTTCCTGTCGCCACCTACTACAACACGGTTGTAGTTTTATATTACATTCTAGAGAATGGGTCGGCAGACTATTGTTGTACAGTCCTTCCATTGAGGGCAGGCGGGGGCGAGGATGGAACGAGGAGGGAGCTACACATTGTATACGTTCGCAGTGCAAGCCATTTCGTCCGTTTACATGTCAAGGAAAACTGCCCCATGCCCCCTGTGGTTAATCTGTGGACCACATTGAGGAAATCTGATGTCGTTGGTTAGGAGTTACCCTTTCGTAGGAGGATGATAGCTTGGACCAAAGCATACACGCCTCATAATTAATTGTTGTCCCCAATGAAACAGTTCGGCATGTACGCAACTGTAAAAATTAATATCAAAGAGTTCCGATTACAGAAATGAACAAATTGAATGCGAACAGTGTGTTCATACATAAGTTATCCAGTCGCCTGTCTGGCCGATGCACTAATACCTCTCCGTCGTACAGAACGACCATCGTCGTCGGGTTGACCAGCAGTGCTCATCTACAACACAAGATATGTAATTATTATAACAACAATTGATTTAAACTGATAGGATAAAATAAATTAACATACATTTCAACAAAATGTAAACTGATATGACGAAACAGTGCATAATTTCAAACAACTTATGGAAACTACATATTCTATAATGCATAGAAAAATGTGAATATAACGTAAAAAACCTCGCCCTAAACAGCACATTTAATTCTTTTGAAATCCCATACAACGAACTACTAATTTTTATTAATTGCAAATTATAAATTACATTACTAAATCATTGTACAATAATTAAATTTTTTACCAAGTGAAACTAATATTAACATTCAAAGAAATAATTGTTAAAACATATATCATAATCATTTACTACACAATTGTTTTCATCAGATTAATAAAATAGATTTTCATAATGTTAATTTAAATAATATTATATTCTATTATGTTACATATACTTTCCAAATTTCTAAAATAGTTATCATTTTCAAATTTAAACTAAACAATTTCTAAAAATAACAATTTCTTCATTTTAATTCCAAAGTTCATAAAATTCCTAATATTAGATTTTTTCAATTTAATTTACTATTTAATTTCCAATTTTCTGATTAAAGAATTTAATTTAAGCTTAAACCTTCCTATTTTCTTATATTTACAACCAAACCCCTCATCTTCCTCATCCCTCCACCCAACCTACACACTAAACAACCTACCACCGCCGGCATCCTCCTCCGCCTCTGGCCTACTCCGGCGCCGGCCTCCTCCACTTCCGGCCTCCTCCGCCACCGGACGCCGCCCCAGCACCTCCGCCCCAATCCAGCTCCTCCCCTCTCCTTCTCCTTCTCCTCTACCTCTCCTTCTCTTCCTCTGCGACGCCGCCATCCCTCCGCCGCGGCGTCACCGCTCTTCCTCACCTCGGCCCGACGCGCGCCGCCCAAGGCCAGACACGCGCGTCCCTCCACCTCGCCATGCGCCACTCGCCGCCGCACCTGACTTCCCTCCGACGCGCACCGACGCCCGACCCGGTTCATCTCCTCCAACCCAACACCACCTCCGGCCATTACGCACAACCAACCCAACATCCATTCCAGATTTACTAAATTTCTAACAAACCCCAATTCTAACAATTCTAACAAGTTCAACTAAATTCGAATAGATAGGCAACATTCAGGCAAGATTCATACAATTCCTACGAAAATTAAAATTTTTCTCTCAAAAACTTACGTTTTCCAGTGAGCGGCGGCGGGCAGCGGCGGAATCCGGCGACTGGAGCTGCTTGGTGGAAGAAATGGAGTGAGGCAATGTTGGGCAAATTAACGTTGGGCAAATCTGAGCAAACCAACACCCGCACCACTTTTATACTACTTTCTCCAATTATATTTTTTTATTTTAAAATGTAAATACATGTATTTATACGTATTAGGGCGTGGATAGTAAAATACAGGACGTGATATAGAAATGTCCGAAGTAAATGACATACTACTTGTACGATCAAGAACTACCTGTACTTAATGATGAAATTGATATCTCTAAGATAATTGTATATATATACTCGTTGTCCCTTTATGCTTGTCCTATTTTTTTTAATTTTAAAAATCAATCATTCAAAGATGTTGAAAAAAACGTCCAGCGGTGATTATAATAAGTGAAATTGACATCCAACCTAACTAGCCTCTAGCAACAGCTAATCTATTGCAAGAATATTTAAATTAGATGTCAACTAGACTAGCTGTTTGTACTATTACAGAGTAGACATCCAATAAAACTGTAATATCGTCCTCGGGGATATCAACTCGCTTCTAGAGAAATTCATGACCAGTGACGAGCATATCACACATCAATATCCCTATGCCAAATAAGGTTTTCAATAACTGTAACACCACTTGATCCAAAACGCGATCTTTGTTGTCCAAACTGGAAACACCTTGAAAAACATGGATCGAGAACAAGACTCCTCCTAAAGAACCACACGATCTATGAAATCATATGGGACAAACTACATTGACATGAAAAATTAAATTGGGTGATCATCATGAACACAAAATTCTAATCTTTCAAGTCAAAGAACAATACTAATGTATGGAGACAAATCCTTTCTTCTACAATAGCATAAACTTTAAAAAATTAACTGAAAGAATTACTATTTTCCTATCTCTCCATGATCATAGGGATATCAGGAAAAGGAGATTGAAAAATAAGAGACTTTTGAGAGAAGGGGAGAGCACCGTAAGGTTTTCGCACCAAGGTCGTGTGGTAACTTTGCTTATCCTATTTAATTTATCATAATACTCAACGTGTTTATTTAATTATTTTTAGTATATACATATAAATATTATTAATTGCTTTTATAATATTCAGCTAATTTTTGTTAGAGAAAAACTCCCGTGAGCCGTCTCAACATAGCAAATGGTGAGACGAGGGACCAGGTTGCAATTAGTAACAAAGGAATTGAAAAATAGGACCTGATTGCAAAAACTGGGTTATAACAAAAATGGGTCAAACCCTAATTTCTCTCCCCTCCCAAATAACTTTCACATTCTATTTACTCCCAAAAATCAAGGAATTTCATTCCTCCTCAAACACCATCCGAATCAGAGCTATTAAACACTAGATACAAGCTCTACAATCTTCTTTTTCAAAGAAATTGAAAAAGAAGAGACTTTTGAGAGAAGAAAAGAAGTGTCGTAGGGTTTTCGCACCAAGGACGTGCGTTAACTTTGCTTATCCTATTTAATTTATCATAATACTAAATGTGTTTATTTAATTATTTTTAGTATATACATATAATTATTATTAATTTCTTTATAATATTTAGTTAATTTTTGTTCAAGAAAAATTCCCGAGACTGTTTTAGCATAGCAAATGGTGAGACGAGGGACCAGAATGTAATTAATAACAATGAAGCTAAAAAATATGACCTGATTGCAAAATAGGAAAAAAAAGAAGCTAAAAATGGGGCAAAAATCGGGTAATAACAAAAATGGGTCAAACTCGAATTTCTCTCTCCTCCCAAATTATTGTCACATTCTCTTTCTTCCCAAAAATCAAGGAATTTCATTCTTTCTCAAACACCATCCGAATCAAAGCTACTAAACACCAGATTCAAGGTCTACAATCGATGATCAAATATCTGCAAATCGGCAGTTTAGATTTTCTATCGACCTCCGGAATAAAATCTGTAATTATTTTTGCAAATCTGACGAAATTGGATTTTAGCTTCAAAATTGGGAAATTTTACAATGAAAAGATCAAAGAACGACATATTTCAAAGGTTCTATGATCTGCGAAGGTAAAATAATCGAGGTAATATGAAATTTACGGTTGAAAATCTTAGTTTTATGGTTGAAATCTCAATTATATGAAATTAACGGTTGAAACCTACGATCTAAGGTGTTGCTATTGTAAATTATGGAAAATGAAGTAATTCAAGGCAATGAAATCTTTTTGTTATGAGGGAGAAATCAACGAATATGTTCAATCTGAAAATTCAACAAATTTACATCCATGTTTGGTTTTGATTGTGTGTATACAGTTAAACGCACAAAGTATTTGCATGAATACATGAGGTAACGTTTTAGATTGTGAGTTTTTTTCCAGATCTAGAATTCGGTCATAGGCTTGTTGTGAAGAAAATGTAGGTGTTTATTTAATTTACTGAAACGTATGAAATTGTATGATGAACACTGGATGTAACTGCATGAACACATGAAGTAACGCGATATTATTCTGATTGACTATTCCCCAAGATCTGAAATTTGGCTATATGCAATTTGTTGGGAAAATGTGGGTTTTTTCAAAGTTGCTGAAACGTGTTAAGTAATGTGATGAGCACTGGATGTAACTGCATAAACACATGAAGTAACGTGATATTATTCTCATGGACAATTCCTTATGGTCTAAAATTTGGCTATATGCAATTTATTAGGAAAATTTAGGTGTTTTTAAATTTTCTAAAACGTATGAAGTAACATAGTAAATAAATTATGTAACTACATGAACACATGAAGTAAAAAAAATAAACTTTGTTAGATGATTCTTCAATATATGGAATTCAATTGCATGTATTTTGTTAAGAAAATTTTAAATTTCTAGTTACCGAAAAAGTAATATGTTTATACACGTTGAAACTCAATAATTACATGATGTATTGTGATGCTGAAGGTCGAAAATTTAATTAGATGGATTTTTTTTCAAAATATTTTGGTATTAAAATATTTTCTTAAATCTCTGAAGTAATATATTAAATACAAAATCTTACCTGATAAACACATGAAGTAAAGAAGTTACGTGTATAAAATTGATATATAAAAATAGCTTTATACATTTCATTGAGAAAATTTGGGTGTTCTTAAATTTTTTGGAACTTGCAACGTAACATGTTAAGTAAATGATGTAACTGCATTAATACGTGAAGTAACATG
Organism: Rubia yunnanensis; assembly: GCA_037428765.1. NCBI lineage: Eukaryota > Viridiplantae > Streptophyta > Magnoliopsida > Gentianales > Rubiaceae > Rubia > Rubia yunnanensis. The sequence continues at coordinate 45,783,594 of CM075065.1, forward strand.
ATCGAACTTTGTAAGATGATTCTTCAATATCTTGAATTCAATTACACACATTTTGTTAAGAATATTTTTATGTTTTAAAATTTAATTTAGCACAAGAAGTAATATGTTAAATGTGAGACCCGGGAAATTTTCTTCATTTAAACAAGGAACCTTTAATGAAAATTTTATTTCTTGTTGGGTGAATTTAAAACGATATATATATTTTAAGGATTAAATTGCAATAATAGTGAGGTGAAATCATAAATAAAGAATTTTGATGAGAAAAAGAGTTATAGTCCTCCTTTTATTCTACTTAGGTATATAAATATCAAGAGACCTAAACCTAATATATTCTATACCAGAAAAATCTCTCTACATGTAAAGAACCCTAGCCACCACTTCATCATTTTTTTTCATTTGTTCCTTTTTATCTTCTGCACCATTTTATCTTCCGCACCATTAACAAGCACCCAAAACCCTCTCTGCACCATAAACAACCACACAAACAAAATACTGCTGCAATCAAGTGAAGAACGTAGGAGCATTGGAAGGAAACCCTAGAGCGAGTTGCTCCTGCTCTAGAATGAGAAGGAGGCAAGGCGATTGTGGAGGATTTTGCGTTGATCCTTGATCCATAGACAAATATTGAGTTATTATTCTTCTTTAACAAGTAACGATTAGGTTACTAACGTAGGAAACTCGTCTGAAATTGTGAGTGATGTGTGTGCAAGAGTATTTGTGTTTGTCAGTTCGGATTTAATTCTGCGGTAACGTTGTATTAGGGATTTGGACAGGTAATAGGAAATTAAAATTTATGTATGATATACCGAATGAAAGATCTTGAAATATAGTTTCGAATGATATATCATTTGTATTTTTATGATATCCAGTAGAAAGTTAAGGTTGATTTAGTTCTGAGACTTCAACGGGTAATCTGTCCGAATTGCAGTATGTGATTAGTTCAGCAGTCACTTTGTACTAAGGATTTTTGGGAAACAAGTAATAAAAATTTATTTATGATATACCAAATGAAAGATCTTGAAATCTAGTTTCTAATGATATATGGTTTGTATTTTTTTTATTATATCTGAGTAGAAAGTTATGTTTGATTTAGTACTAAGTGTTTAATCTGTAATTTGTCCGAATTGCAGTGAATAGTTCAACAGTCACTTTGTATTAGGTATTGAACGAGAAATAAGTAATTAAATTTTTTATTATATACCGAATGAAAGGTCTCAGAATTTAGTTTTTAATGATATGTGATTTATATTTTTAAGATGTCTGAGTAAGAAGTTATGGTTGTTTTAGTATGGAGCGGTCAACCAGTAATCAGTCTGATTCCAGTGCATGATAAAGGGAACTGTTTGAGGATCAATCGAGTATGGATTTAGATGTGTGAATTGTCTACTGAAAGATAATTGAGTCTCTTTCTTAAGGGTTTGATTTCATAATTATCTAAATAAATTGGGATTAAATATGATAATATTTGTTAGTACTGGTCATCAGTAATCTTTCCGGTTCTATTCCGTAATAAAGTGAATTGTTCGACGGTCAATCGTGTTTGGAATTCAATGTGTGAGCTGCCTACTGAAAGCTAACTGAGTCTTGTTTTAAAGAGTTTTAGTCTCATACTTTTAGGAATACTTTGTGATGAGTTATGACTGTTATCGTGAATACTAGCCAGTTTTAACTTAATATGTTCCAGTCCGTGTTATAGTGATTTGTTTAAGAGGCAATGGTGTATGGAATTTAAAGTGTAAAATTTCAAAAGAAAGCTATAGAAGTCTAGTTTTTAAGGATTTAAAATTCGTAATTTTTGGGATGATGCGTGGAGAGTTATGGTTGTTTTCATGAGTACTAGTCAGCAGTGGATCCTTTAGTTTCAGATCATTTTTTCAGTTCCTTGTGTTTTGTAGAATTTGAAATAGATTTTAATGAGTTCGTGATACATCACATTCGAAGATTTCACCAAGAATCATAGTCCTTAAGTTGCAAGAAAGGTGAGGGTTTCTACCTTTTTAAAAATTATCAAAACCGTTTTAGAATCAAAACTTTTCAAGCAAATATTTTGGAAACAAGTATATTTTACAATCGTTTTTAAAGTTTATTCCTATCTTTTTAAAACCAAATGTTTTGAAATCTATTGATCTAAATCTATTATCGAATCGTGTTATTTTAAATAGAGTTACTCGAGCCAATTTTCTGAATTGCATATGCATATCTTGATCTTGATCGTGTACTTGTTCACTATGGGTGTACCTTATCGCCCATAGCCTAAATTTTTCTAGACTGCTTACCTGTTAATATGGGTGTACTTTATTGCCCATAGCCTAACTTGCTCTTGATTGTTTACCTGATAACTATAGGTGTACTTTATCGCCCATAGGCTGGACTGTTATTGACTGATTATCTGTTACTATGGGTGTACTTTATCACCCATAGCTGACTGTACTACTGTACTATTTGTACTGCCTGCCCTTGGATCCCAAACCCTAATAGATAACCGAAACCTTGCAAGGTCGACACATGATCTGATCGCTTGGCTAGGCTTCTGTAGGCATTTTCAGTAATCTCAAGATAATTCGTGCTGACCTTATAGCCGTATCGTGTTGGCCTTATAGCCGTATCATGTTGGCCTTATAGCCAAATCGTGTTGGCCTTATAGTCAAATCGTATTGGCCTTATAACTGTATCGTGTTGGCCTTATAGCCATTGCCCATTGGAGTTTCCAATAGAGCATGGAGTATTATCCGGGATCTCGTTCGAAATCCACGAGTAGAACGGCCCGATAACCTCCCACCGGACCTGTATCCTTTTTATGTGATGTAACTATCTTGCTAAATACTGCATGATATTGTTTCTTGAGAAATGGTTTGTATGTGATATTACTTGTGGATGATCATGCATGGCATGCTTTCCCCCTTGCTTTCAAATTGATAAAAATGATTTTTTAAACTACATGCATGCATAGCATCCTGATTGTATCACGAAAAATGGTTTCAAACTAGGAACCCTCATGAGCAAAAGCTCACCCCCACTATTTAAAATTTTTTTTTAGGTTTAGCGTTAGGTAAGGTACCAACATGATGAATAACGAGTGGAGGACGCCTGCGGCCCTACACCCTTGGTTTCATTTGTTTTGTTTATAGACATTTTTTTGTTTATACAGTTAGCATTTATCGTTTAGACTTTTCCGCTTCCGCTATAGCATTTATCATTGTAATAAATTTCCCCTGCAATTCTGGGTGAGGGTGTTACAAATGGTATTAGAGCGTAGATTTTGGACCCTAGGGAACATAAAAAACTTCCATAAAATACTTAGGATAAATCCCATAAATCCCGAGTATCATTTTTATATAGGTTCTATTTAAGAAACATGACCCCAAAGATGATCGTGTTCGTGTTCATGTTGTTTCCTTGAGTCAACCCGAGGGACTAAGGTGGCTTAATACCCATGACAAGGAAGAGAAATTGAGCAAACTTTAATCCATTATGTTGTGAATTAATTTAAAAATAAATACACATAATTAAGGAACACAATATCCTGAGGGAGGAGGTGCGAGACTTGGAGGAACAATTCCTTACCTTTGATACTGATTTGCAAGGACCCTAGTGATATGTTAGACTACTTATCGAGCAATTGAAAGCTGAGAAAAAAAATACTGCAAAGATGCTGCAATTGATATTCTACAAATCTTGATTTCAAAATTTACATATACTTGTTTTTAGACAACCTATATTTTATGCGTTTTAAATCTATATTTGTTCATCACTTACATATTAGGGATTTTGGAACTTCAAACTTATTTTAACATAAAAAGATAGTTAAATCGGTCAAGAAATCAATGAGAAAAGTGGTCATGAACATTTTAAAATTTTAGGGCATAAGTTCAAAAATATGAACATATCTTCAAAATTTAGTTTTGAATTCAATTAGAAATAGTTCTAAATGTTTTTTGTATTTTCATGTGTGTTGATACAACATATTATATGTTTTGATTAACCAATGTTGAAGGACCATCTTTCGAGTTCCAAACTGAACTGATTTTTATACCTATAAAATCATTCGGTTCAGATCTTGAAAGCTGAGAAAAAGGCTGTGTTGTAGTAGGTATTTGAATGGGTACTAGGAAAGTAAAAATTATGTATGACATACCGAATGAAAGATCTTGAAATCTAGTTTCTAATGATATATGATTTGTATTTTTATGATATCCGAGTAGAAATTTATGGTCGATTTAGTTCTGAGAGGTCAACCAGTAATCTGTCCGAATTGCAGTATATGATCAGTTCTGCAGTCACTTTGTACTAGGATTTTGAATGGGAAATAAGTAATAAAAATTTATTTATGATGTACCAAATGAAAGATCTTGAAATCTAGTTTCTAATGATATATGATTTGTATTTTTATTATATCTGAGTAGAAAGTTATGGTCGATTTAGAACTGAGTGTTTAATCTGTAATCTGTAATCTGTCCGAATTGAGTGAATAGTTTGACAGCACTTTGCAGTAGTATTTGAATGGGAAATAAGTACTCCCTCCGTCCCAAATTAAACTGCACACTTCATAAAACATCACTATTCACTGTTCAACTTTGACCACATATTTGAATAGATATATAAACAATAATATTATCATATGTTATATGGTTTGATTCGTCGTAACACGTAGTTTCTGAAAAGTAACTTTTTGTATGCCATAATTATACGTAATTAAACATATTAACGATTAGACAAGTTTCTTGATGAGCGTGAAATTCTCTCTCATACCATTTAATTTGGGACGGAGGGAGTAATTAAATTTGAGTGGGTCTCTTGACAGGAGGCCTGTCCATAAGCTTATGGACATGCCACTTATTTCTTACCTTATACACTGCATTTCTTAAATTACATACAAAATTTAAAATTTTTGAAAATATTTTTTATATCATATATTTTTATATTTTCACCTTCAAATACACATTATTACTTGTTTTAACTTATAAAATACAATATTTAAATTTTAAAAAAAATTACAGCATTTAAGGCAAATGCCCCTGAGGACTGTTTATAAGCTTATGAAAAGACCATCTTTCTTGAGACTTTCCCATTAAATTTTATGTATATACCAAATGAAAGGTCTCAGAATCTAGTTTTTAATGATATGTTTATTTTTAAGATATCTGAGGAAGAAGTTATGGTTGATTTAGTACGGAGAGGTCAACCAGTAATCAATCTGATTCTAATGCATGATAAAGGGAACTATCTGAGGATCAATCGAGTATGAATTTAGATGTGTGAATTGCCTACTGAAAGCTAATTGAGTCTCTTTCTTAAGGGTTTAATTTCAGAATTATCTAAATAATTTGGGATTAAATATGATAATTTTCGTGAGTACTGGTTGTTGGTGTTTTAAGAAACACAAACTATTTAAGTATGATTGGATTCGAGTAGTTGTGAGCTTATGATGTTAAAACAAGTTTGGTGGTGTGAAGTACACACTTGTATAAACTATCTACGAGCTTACAGTTTTGGGATATGTATTAAAATTTTGTTGGTAAGACTAACATGTATTATCCTTTTTGTGGAAAGATGTATCATTCTAACTATATCCGTATTTATATATAATTATAATGGTGGTGGTGTGTAGTGTCAAATTCCTTAACTGAAAGGATGAGGACGAACTAAGGATTGTGTACGGGATGCAGTGTTGGCGGCATGCTTAACTTACTGCATTGTCATGTAGTGTGGAAAAATGCACATTTCAGAGTTTATTATAATTATGATAACTACAGTACATTGGATGTGGAAAATGTAATCATTTACGTGAAAAGATGTGTTGTTTCAGAATTCATTTCTGACAACTAGGATACATGGAATGTGGAAAATATAATCATTTTGTGGAAGATGCATCATTCTAACTACATCCGTATTTTTTTACAATTATATCAGAGTGGTTCAGTGTAAGCGTTGTGGTATATAACCCACAAATTCCATGATGGAGAGTATCTTTTTGGGAAATCTCCTATATAAACATGTTTATGCATGCACAGACACAAGAGAAAGTTTTAGAATTTTCAGACTTACTCAGTAACCAAAATACTTCACTCAAAACCTTTCTCTTGTTTCAAGCCTAGATCAAGAGGGCATTTCAATTGTTTTATCTCCGAGGAGAATTCTTGTAACCCAAGGCAGTAACTCGGCCGAATTACTCATTAAGTAAAGTGTATGTTAACGCGAATCAAATCGATATCCAAGTTCCATTACACCAACATTTACCAGAACACAGCTTTATAAATTTATTTTACTTCTCCCAAAAGCCAAACCGCTATTTATTTCTTCCAACATTCTACAACATTCTACAACATTCTTAAAGAGTAATTTCTTACCTTACGAGACATGTCAACCGTACGTGATATGACATCCAAGTTTGGGAAACTGGAGAAGTTTGAAGGTGTTGATTCCCGTAAATGGCAGAAGAAGATGCATTTACTCCTTACAGCTCTGAAAGTGGCATATGTTTTGTCTACTCTAATGACAGAACCAGCATGAACCATTGGAAGAAACTCGTCGGAGGAACAAATGGAAAAATGATGACTACATCTGTCGTGGTCACATCTTGAATGGTATGTGACTCACTCTTTAATGTTTATCAAAATGTTGAATTTACAAAAGATTTGTGGAATTTCTTAGAGTCAAAATACATGGATAAGGATGCTTCTAGTAAGAAATTCCTTGTCAGTAATTTTATGAATTACAAGATGTCAGACTCTAGGCCCGTTATGAAGCTGTACAATGAATTGCTCCAGACTTTAGGGCAATTTGCACAACACAAACTGGGAATGGATGAATCTATTTATGTGTCAAGTATAATCGATAAGCTTCCACCTTCATGGAAGGATTTCAAGCACATGCTTTTGCACAAAAAGGAAGAATTGTCTCTTGTTCAACTCGGAAGCCGTTTACGCATAGAGGAAACTCTAAGGGCACAGGAAAATGGCAAGTCCAAAGATAAAAAGACTGTGAGACTCTCTTGAGTTAATATGATGGAAGAGTGTGGATTATGCATATCAACAAGCTAAGTACATTAATCTAGGGGGATTAATGTGCAAGGGGATTGAGTGGAAGGCCACCTCTTCTTGGCAACATAAGGGATGGAGGCAAGAAAGTGGAAGACTACTCAATACCTCACTTGGGGACTTGGTGTATTCTTTTGCTAACATGGGTGGAGGCAAAAGGCATATGACTCATATAGTTATTGCCTTTACTATTGTTTGACTTATTCATGTTGGATACTATACCACGAACTTAGATTGCAACATTTCATTCAGGGCTTGGGGAACCCAATAAAATACCCTTTCACCATTGGCGAGTTTTAAATTTTAAAAAAAAGATGGCGAGGGGAATAAAAAACATAGCCATAACTATTAATGTTGTTTTCTATCTTTTTATGATAAAATTTTATTTTTGTTCTTATTATATAAAATATTAATAATTACACATCTTAAATTATAGTATTAATTACTTCATCAAATGGGTAGTTTAATTTAAATGAATTGTACCATTAAATAACATTTAACTCATTTATAAATCATATCGTTGACAACGATCGAGAATAAGAAGATTATATTAATTTTACTATAATATATTGAATAGTTATTAATTAATATGAAAAGTTAGGTTATGAAATTACACAGTTTTTTTTATAATAAAAATAAAATATATGTAATACTTCTATAAAAACATATCAAAAGATTTTTTTTTTCTAAAGGAAAAGAGAAATTTGTTTATCAGGTATAATATCTAATAATTAAATGAGGAGGTCTCTAGTATCTGGTCCTTAAGTTATGAACGGTTCACCGTATTTTCGTAACTTATACACTACATTTGTTAAATTAAACACATAATTTTAGTAAAGTATGTTTTAGTTAAATAATAATACGTTTATATAATATATATACTTTCACATTATGACATACTTTATTACATGTTTTAACTTAAAAAGTGTAATTTATAGTTAAAATTAAATAAAATATAGTTTTTATGTCAAAATATAAAGTGGCTTGTCCGTAAGTTCGTGGATGTCACCTTTCGTACGACTTTCCCAATTAAACATTGAAAATTGACCAATTAATTAATTTTACAAATAAACATAGCATAGAGGATTTAGTTTCTTCTATTTGAGAAAAATTCAACAGTGAAACAAAAATATAAGTTTCGGGTTAAAATAAAATACATATAGTTTTTTTTTTGGATAGAAAAATGAATCTGTCTCTCAAGGGATAGTTTTTCCATAAGTTACAGAAAGTTGGAATGAAGAAAGAATTTTCGGGTCTTTCTATAAGTTATCCATAAAAAAGATGATTTTAAAAATATTTTTTTTTAATTAAACCATCCGAGGATGGGGGGGGGGGTTTATTAGGCTCCCCGAACCGAATATAAATAAGCCAAAATAGGCGCGAAATGTCATAGTTCATTACAAAAAACTAATGATCATCAATGTGCTAACAGGGGACTTTCTTAATATACCATCTAGCTGATATACCATGTACAGGTCGGCGAAACGAAAAATCGAAACCCCTGTTTGTCAATGATATGCCTGCCGAATGATAAGTATGATGAAGCCCGGTTTATAATGTGGAAGTCACAGAGACAAAATTCATGGAGGAGCTGTATTGTTTGTGAGGCAAAGATATGCAGCAAGTATAGAACTTTACTGTGCACAGATAGAGAAGTTTGATGCGCACAGTCCATGTCTTCAGCATCCCATCAAGAGCTCATCGAGGACTCGCTTGTTGACCGAAGCAAGTGGAAAACCTGAGGCAGTTAAAACAAAACAAACAGTCTAAAAAATTCATGCAAATTGTTAATATGATTAGGGAGCTCAGTCGAGTCAAGTGTTAAAACTAATAACCAATAGTCGAGTCAGAGAATTAACCAATCAAGAACTAATTCTAATAACAGGTAGACCACTTCGGTCAAGTGTTAAAAGTCCCTTAAGGAAAGGGGGAGCAGTCCGGAAGTCAATATCTCCTTGGAGATTGTTTTCTAGGGAATATTTAGCAAGATAGTCAGCAACACAATTAGCCTCCCTATGAATGTGTCGAATTCGATATTTAAGATGTTTATAGCTAAGTAAACTACAGATGGAAAAAGTTCTCCAAGGGGAGCTCATGGGATTTTGAATGCCCTTGACAGCTACTAAGCAATCAGATTCCACCTCGCAAGGAGAGATGTCCAATTCTGAGCATATTTCATATCCATCTTGAATAGAGATTAATTCAGCGTGTAAAGGGGATGGGGATTGGAATGTTTTAGTTCTCATTATAACCACATTTCCAGTCCAATTTCTAACTATCACTGCCGAAGAGGAAGAACCACCAATTTTCCATGTTGCATCTGTATTGATCTTGTATCCTAAGTGTGGCTTCTTCCATGTTACAACTGTAAAGAGTTTCTTCCTCTTTTGAAAAATGTGAGGGATAATTTTTGACTGAGTCCAGTACTTATGCTTGTCTATTCTACCATTTAGGTGATGCACAATGAAGATATCATAAATCATGCTTTTAATCTCATTTAAACAAGCAACTATGGAAAAGGGTTCATTTTCATATAAGATTTTGTTCCTTTTGATCTAGAGGAACCATATAGTGACAAGAAGAGCAGCCGTGGTAATGTTAGAATGAATCTTAGATTCAGCCTTAAAAGACAGGAAGAACTCAACTCCGCCCTTCAGATTTTCAAAAAAAAGAATGCTGTAAATGTAAAAGATCACATACACTATCCCAGACAGAAATAGAGACAGGGCACGAGTTGAAAAAATGATCTAAATTATCTGTATGGTTCCTACATAATGGGCATTTAGATGCTAATCTGAAGCCAAGCCTAGCTAAGATATTATCGAAAGGAAGAATCCCATTCATTGCTCTCCACAGAAGAACAACCATTTTCTTAGGGATGAAAGTAGACCATACCTTGTTAAAGTGTCTGATTTTGGCTTTCTTCTGCCTGAAAATGTTATATGCGGAACGTATGGAGAAAAAGCCATTTGTGCTTGGAGTCCAAACCAGCCTGTCTTCGTGAGAGTGCTTCAAATCTGCAGCCTGCAAGATATCATATAAATCGGTAGCCAGATATGGCTCCAGCTGAGGAAGGAGTTGAGCTTTGTTATTTATAAAAAGCCTGAGAGAAATATCCTCAAAGGGGAGATTTCTCCCATTAGGCCATTTATAGTAAAGAGCACCCTCTCCTGTCCAGTTAGAATTCCAGAAAGAGCAATCACCAATTCCATACAAAACCTTAGTAAATCTGTTTGCCTTAGCTGTGATGTAGCATATTCTGGTCCAAGAATGGGATTTTTTTATAGGAGTTAGGAAGTGACCATAATAAGGAAGTCCACTGGTTTTTATTATGTTGAAGTTTCCACCACAATTTACATGAAAAGGCATCCACAGTAGCTTTTAAATCCCTAAAACCGATAGCATTTTCATCTATAGGTAAACTCATGTTTTTCCATGACCTCCATATTTTCCTATGTGAGTTGTCAGCATTCCCCCCAAAAAAATTTGATGCAATTTTCTCCATTTTTCTTAAAACAATCTTTGGTGGACACAGAACAGCAAAAATATGTGTTGGGATTGAAATAAAGCAGTGGTTAATGAGTACAATCTTACCAGCAGTGGAAAGCCACCTATTCTTCCAGTTGTTGATTGTTTTCTCCATTCGTTCGAGTAGTGGTTTGTAGTGGACCTGTAAATTCCTACCTGAAAAAATAGGGACTCCCAAATACTTGAACGGAAAAGAACCTTTTTCCATTCCAAGTAACCTCTTGATAGAGAGGATGGTTGGTAACGGGGTTTTGTGAGACACAAAAAATTCTGATTTTGTAAAGTTAACCTTTTGTCCAGTGGTCTGCTCATATGCTATCAAAAAACTTTTAAACCTCCTCAAGTTTGTGGGTTTAGCATTGAGAAAAACTGCAGTATCGTCAGCGTACATTAGGTGAGAAACAGGTGAGCAAGACTGAGGCAGACTAAAATTTTGGAGATATCCAGTGCTAAATATTTTCTTTAAACCTCTTGAAAAAGCTTCGGAGAGTAAATTATACAAAAAAGGTGATAGAGGATCACCCTGTTTTATGCCTCTAGAAGATGTAAAGAATCCTGAGGTTACTCCATTAATTAAAACGGAGAAATGGGCTGCAGCTATGTTATGAATGATGATTTTCACAAAATTTCCATGAAAACCAAAATGAAGAAGTATGGAATTTAGGAAGGACCAAGAGACTCTATCAAAGGCCTTTTGCATGTCAAGTTTAACAATCAAATTGTGAGCCTTAGATTTCCCTATTCAAAATTCTGGTCATCTCTTGCATTTGGATTATATTATCTGTGATATCTCGACCCTTGATAAATGCACTTTGTTCAGGAGAAATTAAAGAAGGCATTAGTGGTTTGATCATTTCCATTAACATTTTAGAGAAAACCTTATTAACAAAGTTAGATAGACTAATTGGTCTAAAATCACAGAAGGAGGTAGGGATTGGTTTTTTGGGTATTAGGGTCAGCCAGGTGCTGGAAATAGCCTTAGGGATGTTTCCAGTGCATAGAAAATCATTTGAGGCGTCTAGCAGGTCCTGTTTAATGATTTCCCAAAAAGTGGTATAGAAATTACCATAAAAACCATCAGAGCCAGGGGCACTAGAGTTATTTAAATAAAAAACTGCATGCTTTAGTTCCTCAATTGTGAAAAGTTGAAGAAGGAGTTTATTTTGCTCTTCAGTAATTACTTTAGGTATTTCCAGTAGAAAATAATTAAAGTAGGTTCCTGATTTTGGGATGGAATCCTCATTTAGTAAATCCTTATAAAATCGAACTCCTTCTTCTTTAATCATTTGAGGATCTGAAATCCAATTCCCTAGACCATCTTTGATTTTACTAATTCTTGATCTAGCTCTTCTTTCCCTAATGGTGTGGTGAAAATAGCTAGTATTAGCATCTCCGTCCTTAAGCCAAATTAACTTAGCCTTTTGCTTTAAGAAAATGTTTTTTTCTTTCTGAGCTCTGATCAGTAAAGCTTTTGAGTTATTAAGTTCAGCTAAGTCTAACTCATGTTGCAATTGTTGAAAAGTTATTTCCAATTCACTAACTCGAGCCTCAGCTTGAATCAGGTTTAGATTCACATTTCCAAAGCTGTTCTTATTCCATTCTTTTATTTCAAGCTTAAGCCTCTTGAGTTTAAAAACTAACCTGAACATTCCTCGAAGAGGAGATGATAAATTCCAGTTTTTAGCCACTAAATCCTGGAAATCTTGTCTAGGAGACCACATATCCTGATATCTAAAAGGCCTGGGAACCATTTCATCAGCAGATTGAATAGACAATAATAAAGGAGAGTGATCAGATGTCAATCTATTTAAAACCTGAATTGAACTATTCGGGAATAAATCTAACCAATCCAGGTTACTTATGCCCCTATCTAATCTTTGGAAGGTGAGGTCCTTACATTTATCTCTGACACGATTATTACACCAAGTGTAAGTGTTGCCTACCGTTGAAATTTCATGCAGGTCCAGATTATTAATGAATTCATTAAACTGTTTCATGCTTTTATTGGGGGTTGATTTCCTTCCCTTATATTCAGAAACAGAGGCAACCGTGTTAAAATCACCAATATATATGGAAGGTTCAGTGGGTGGAGTACTTAGATCATTCCAGAGTTCTTCCCTCATTTATCTATGAACACTAGCATATATGAAGAAACGATTCCAACTAATTGATGTAGATATTTCAGTGATCCTAGCTTGTAAATATTGATCTGATTCATTGAAACTGATTACATTAAAAGATTGGTTCCATAGAAGCCAGATTTTTGCATTTTGAGCCGGGAGTGCAGAATTAAAACCTAGATCATGCATTAAAGTATTCACATGCTGTTTATCATGCCAAGGTTCAATCAGACAGAGAATATCAATTTTATGAGTCAACTTAAGAGCTTTTAATCTATCCATTGATGTTCCGTATCCTCTAACATTCCAAACTAGTATGTTTCCTATGATTGTGTATTTAATCATTTAAAACCTGCTGGGATTGCTTTGTGTGAGGATCTAAGATTCCTTAGTTTTATGGTTGAGGCCCTACTATTATTACCAACTGTAGCCTCTTCTTTCTCATTACTACCAGAAGTAGATTTCTTTGTAGCAGGACTTACCTTAGTCTGATCTCTTTTGTCACCCTTTGTATCCAGATCTGAAGAGACCGTTTGCTCTCCAACCTGGGTAGCTTCAGGGATAGTTGGTGATTTGATTGCTGAGATGAAAACTTGATTTGGAAGACAGCCATCTTATTTATTTCCAGGAGTGTGTGGTCCTTCTGGTGTGATTGCAGGCTTGTTATTTGTTGTTGAGGGTATCGCTAACTCATGAGATTCCAAAGATTCATGGAAGACATCTGCAGCATCTCCTTCCTGTTCATCTTCATTAAAGACATCTAAAGTTTGGAAAGCATTAGATATTGATACTGTGTTTGTTATTGCTAAATCTTTCGTATTAAGGGATGTTACTGGATGTTTGTTCTTTTTTCTCCAGAAGGTAGCAGTGATTGGTTTTGATATGTCATCTAGGGAGTAGAAATCGGATCTTTTCTTGTGACTAATAGTAAAAAAATTGAAGTTATTTTACTGATAGGAGCCAGAGGTATTTCTTTGGATTTGAAAATCAATTTCCTTTTGAGACACAGTTAGGGCTGAGGAACCTTCAGCATTTGTTGCTACTTTAGATTTAGGATCTAGTAGTTTCTGTGAATCTACTTGTTCTGGGTTCCTACTTTCCTTTTTACCATTTATTGTATTTGTTTCCTTATTCTTTTTCTTTAGCTCAGGATGCAGAAAGTTGCAATTATCCTGGTTGTGACCTATTATCCTGCAGTGAGTGCAATAAGTTGGGAGTTCATCATATTCTATGGGATACTCTGCAACTTTATTACCTACTCCTACCACAATAGATGATGGGAGTTGAGACAGAAGATCTACTTCAACACAGACTTTAATTGCAGAAGGTCTAGTCAGAGCAGATGTAGCAGCATCCATTTTTAGATATCTACCTATCTGATTACTAATTCCAATGATGGCCGAGGTATTGTAAAAATGAAGAGGGAGTTTATGAATTGTTACCCACGCTGGAACAATAGAAGATTCTGCAGTTGGAGAAAAGTCTGGAGACCATTTCTGGACTTTCATGACAGCTCCCTGAATCATCCATTGCCCCTTCATCCAGCATCTCTGATAGTCTTCATGATCCTGAAATCGAATGAGCACGTGACGGTAATCAATAGAGCCTAATTGAAATTTAAATTTAAAGCCGATAGATTTGAAAGCAGAGTGGAGAAGCTCCATGGACGGTTTTCCTCTGGTGAACTTTCCGACCAATGCGTTCTGGTAATGGAATGCCAGTCGTTCACCTTCCTCCTGGGGAAGGATGAAAGCTATTTTACCCTTATGCTCAGTGGTGGGATGTAGGTTAGGGGTGTCGGGAAGGGAGGTGAAGAGCGGTGGGGGTTTAGCGGTAAGGGCTTGGATGAAGCTTTTATTGTTAGCGATGCTCATATCAGCGGTGGGATTGGGCATTGGCAACGCCATCAACGGCGGCCAGATGACGGTTAATGGCAAAGAGTTGTGGCAGGGAAGGTGAGAAAGAGAGGAGGAGAAGTGAGTGTGTGTTTCACACCAAATTCGCTAAATTATCGCACGTAGTAACAGTAAAAGTAAGAAAGCGAGTTCAAAATACTAATTGGAGCCACACTTCGAGTAATAATCCATCAATCTCATAGTTTAACTCACAGACATTATGATTGCTTTAAATGTTCAAGAAGCTTATCCCCGTAGGTGCTGGTACTCTTGTTCACACAAACCAATGTTTCAATATTTACTTTGTTGTTTATATAATTAATAAATAGAATCGGCCATAATATAGCTAAACATTTTTTAAAATAATAGTTTTAACATATATTTAAATCGCAGAATACGATTCGAAAAATTCTCTTGATCCAACATCTTTTTCAAAGTTCTCATTTTTTTTTTCAAAATTACTTTCTTTTTTTTTAAAAAAAAAATCCACCTGTGATGGTGGGGGGTTTGGCAGACCCCTATCCGTTTATTAATTAAAATAAAAGATACAGAAGAAGAGGGGGACGTAATACCTTTCCTCTGAGAGTTCATCTGATGATCTTTAAAAAACTATACATTAACATGATACTAACCTAAAGATCAATAGATACAACCGTGGGAAAATAAGTACATAGTGACCAAATGACTACTCTAATCTAATTTGAGGAGTTCCTTCCACATCTAGCTTTACTTGACCAGCAACTATTGGAGGCAAACCTGCAGAAACATAAACGTTATTTACCTGCTCTCGGCTAGCCATTTTTGCAAGTGAGTCAGCAGCTCCATTTGCCTCTCTGAAAAATGTGTTGCATTGAATAATCCATTCCTTGAAGAAGGTTTCGTATCTCCCTCATCAGCTGCTGTAATTTCCATGGAATCTTGAATTGTTGTTGAATCATACCATGTAGGACTTTTGAATCTATTTCTATGTCAATACTTATGATGCCTCGTTCTTGAACAAGATATAAACCATGTAACAAAGCTGTGATTTCGGCCTGCAAAATAGATTCAGCCGAAATGGATTTGGATAAAGCTACAATTACCTGACCAACATGATCTCTGATTATGCATCCGATACCAGTAGCACCATTGCTAAGATAAGAACCATCAGTGTTGAGTTTATATTTTGAAGGGAGTAACCATTTAATGATTCTTATTGGTCTCTGTCTTATGAGGTTCTGATATAAAATTTTTGGTATATGAGATAATGCCCACTTAAAGTCCAGTTTGAATGCCAACAAGGTGTCATTAAAATGATACAGTATTCGTTTAAAAATGAGCATTATATCTGGCTTTGTACCCTCAAACATATAAGTACATCTGGCACACCACAGGTACCAATTTACTACACACGGTATGATTCTAATTAACTTAGCCAAAGATCCATCACAGGAAGAAACATTCCAATAAAAATAGACTCTATCCCACAATAGTTGAAATGTGTTTGTAGACAAACTGAAAGTAGTATCCACTAATTTCCAGATTTGTTTTACCTTAACACATGAATTTAAACAATGATGGATAGTTTCTGAATAATTTGAACAGAAGCAGCATCTTGAAGGGAGATGAAATTGAAAATCATCTAGCACATCTGGTAAAGCTATTAGTCTATTTAAAAGTTTCCAGTTAAATAAACTAATTTTCTTTGGTAAAAATTTAGACCACAGATGAGTGAAAGAGGGTATGTTCAGTTTCTTCTGTCTTATCAGCTCATATGCTGATTTTACAGTAAATGCTCCTGTGTGAGTAGGTTTCCAAATTAGTGAATCGTCATAGTTGGGGAACAGTTTATATTCCAGATTCAGAATTCAAAAAATATGATCAGGAAGCCAATTCCTGATATGTACAGAATAAAATACTTTATTCTGTATGAATTCAGCAACTATTAAGTTGGGGTAAGGAACTTCTAAAAAATTCAGTAAGTGGTCTGTTAGAGGTCCCAACGTAGTCCAGTTTGTATTCCAAAAAGAAATCAAACCAGATCCAAGAAGGACTTCTGTATTACACAGTGCTATGTGTTGAACCTCTTTGATTCTTTTCCAAGTTCTGGATGTTTTATGAGTGTCACTCATAGACCACATGATTTTTGCCCATAATGATTTCCCTAGCTGAAGTTTCCACCACAGTTTGAGGGAGAAAGATTTTGTTAAAGTGTTCAGATTTTTGAAATTTAATCCATTTTCCTCAGTAGGGAAGCATAAGTTAGAATATGATTTCCAAATTCTTTTTTTTTGATTATTATCTGAGTTAGAGTTCCAGAAAAATCTTGCAAGTGTTTTATGAATTTGACTTATAATGTGTTTAGTTGGCTTCAACACAGTTATAAGATGTATTGGCATGGAGGACAATACATGTTTAATCAATATTGCCCTTCCAGCTGGGGATAGAAGCTTATTATGCCAATGATTAATTTTATTTTGGACTGAAATAAGCATTCCTTGGAAAAGAGAATTTTTAACTCTTCCTGTGAATATAGGGCATCCCAAATACTTAAAAGGAAAGGATCCTTCAAGCATGTTTGTTTCATGTTTGATCAATGTTATGATTCTGTTAGGTGTGTGCTTTGAAATATGAAATGAAGATTTCTCAAAATTAACTTTCTGACCAGAAGCCAATTCATAAGATTTCAGGAAGTTGATTATTGTTTGTAATCCCTGTTTTGTGTATTTCAAGAGAATTGCTGTGTCATCAGCATAGGAGAGATGTGATGATGATTTCATCCCAAAGGGTAATTTGTAAATCTGGATATTACCAAATTGGTAGAGAAAATTCAGGTTTTGTGAAAAGACTTCAGCCATTAGTATGAAAAGCAGAGGGGATAAAGGATCACCCTGTTTTAAACCCCTAGATGCAGGAAAAAAACCTACTAGTTTTCCATTAATTAGTAATGAAAAATATGCAGATTTTATGTTCCTCATAATTAGATCAATTAGGATTGGTGAGAAACCTTGTTTGACAAGGATTTTGGCTAAAAATGACCAAGAAACTCTATCAAATGCTTTCATCATGTCCAGTTTGATAATCATATTAAAACCTTTTGTTTTTGAATGTAAGTGATTGGTTAACTCTTGCATGAGGAGAACATTATCAGCAATTTCTCTTCCAGAAACAAATGCTGATTGTTCTGGGCTGATTATTTTATCTAGATAGCTTTTAAGTCTTGTTGAGATTATTTTTGAGAAGATTTTGTTTGTGAAATTGCATAAGCTTATAGATCTATAGTCTTTAAATGATGAGCATACATCTTTTTTGGGTATTAGGATTATTAGAGTCGATGAGATGGCTTTGGGAATGTCTTTTCCAGCAAAGAACTCTTCCACTGCCATCATTACATCAGATTTAATTATGTCCCAACATTTCTGGAAAAAGAAACCAGAGAAACCATCAGGACCTGGGGCTGAGTGGCTATCCATGGAGTTAACTATGTTAGTTAATTCTTCCATATTGATTTGCTTGAGCAAGTTAGAATTCATTTCATTTGTTACAACTCTTGGAATGTTTTCCAGTATCCATGCTATATTAATTCCTGAGGGGTCCAATTGTTCATCTGTAAGAAGTTTGGAGAAGAAGCTGACAGCTTCTTTCTCTATATCTTCTATTTTATTTAGCCATGTCCCATCATTATTTTTTATTAGAGAGATTGTCTGCCTTTTTTGTTTACTTAAAATTGATTGATGAAAGAATTTTGAGTTTACATCACGTTCTTTCATCCATTTTAACCTTGATTTCTGTTTTAGAAATACCTCCTGATTAGTTAGAGCTATTTTCAGTTTTGCCTTAGCTAGGTTTAGGGCTTGTAGGTTTTTATTGGAATCATCCTGTTGTAAATCTTCTTCAGCCTTAACTAACAAATCTTCACCTATTTGGACAGCATCAAAGACATTACCAAAAACATCTTTGTTCCAGAGTTTAAGGGCTTGCTTTAAATGTTTTAGTTTGAAAATTAATCTTTTCATTCCTTTATGGGTGGTTTGTGCACTCCAAGCATCTTTAACTAGCTTCATAAAAGTGGGATGGTTTGCCCAGCATTCTTGAAACTTAAAGGGTTTTGAAGTGGACATAGGGAATGTGTCAGATACAAGGAGGATTAGAGGGGTATGATCAGAACCTTCTCTTGAAAGTGTTTTAATTTTAGAGTTAGGGAAATTAGACCACCAAATATTATTGGAAATTCCTCTATCAAGTCTCTTCCATACCCTACCCTTTGGTCTCATTGCAGTCCAAGTGAACAAGCTACCAGGGGTTGGGATTTCAGTCAAGTTTTGGTCATTAAGGAATGTGTTAAAATTCCTTATACTATTCTGATTAGGGATTGATTTACCTAAATATTTCTCATTTTTAGTGATGACATTAAAATCACCTATTAAACATAAGGGTTCATTTTTCAGAGTTGCTAAGACTTGCCACAGTTTATTCCATTCCTGAATTGTGTGCTTAGCATAGATAAATTTGAGCTAGCACTCAGTTGACAAAATGAAGGATTTGATTTTCACAATAACAACCTGGTCTTCTACTTTACAGATGTCTACTGATATGTCCTCATCCCACAATATCCAAATTTTGCTTATTGGATTTGCATAAGAATTGCTGAATCCTAGCTCTTTGGAAATGTTTTGTACTTGATCAGAATTCAGTTAAGGTTCTATTAGAGCACAAAGTTTAATTTTATTACGTCTTTTAATATCTTTTAACCGGATTTGAGTAGGTTTGTTACCTATTCCTCTAATATTCCATACACATATATTAAGACTTATCATGGATATGTTTTGGAGAGGTTCAACGAGGAACGGGTAAAAACCGTTTTAGGTGTGGAGGAGTAATCTTTCTTGGTATACTTCCTCTGCTTATTTTTAACCTCTGTATGGTTAAGTTTAAGAATAGTGTTGAATCTTAATTGATCTTTGATTAGATTTGTCTTTATTTCTTCAAAGTTAAGTTTCCCTTGTTTCAGAAATTTTTCCTGTTGCTTAATTAAGGTTTCTGTATTAAGCCAGTCAAGATTTTTAAGAGATTTATTACTAGATGATAGAAGAGGGGAATTACCTCCATTGATTTCTATATAATCATTAGTATCATCAGAGTTAGAAATGTTCTGGATATCTTTTTGGTAAGTATTTTTAGCCTTGGATTTAAAATTCCTATTTTCTTTTTCCTGTGTATATATACCAGATTTTGCCAACAGATTAGAAGGGGTAATGTTATCATCTATATTGACTGAGTTATTAGTATTATTCTTTTGTTGTTTCCCAGTTAACTTTTCTTCTGGGGGGGCTCTATCTTTATCTTGAGAAAGATTTAGCTCAGATATATTTGGGACAATTTGGTTATTGGTGGAATTGTTAATATCTGAGATAGGATTTAGTGTTACAGATGAAAGTCTAGTAGTTTCAATCTGTTTTATAGGACTATTTCCATCCTTATTTTTCAAACTTGAGGCCAACTCTGTTACTACAAACTGTTTTTTAGGATATAAAGCTTTTATAGCAGTTTCTTGAGTAGAAAGAGAAACCTGAGATCCTTGTCTAAGGATCGAATCTTCAGAACTTTCTCCTTTGTTCAACTGCGAGTTTCCTTGTGATGAGTTATTTTCTTGAGATACCTTCTTAGCATTGTTATCCACTTTTCTCATGTAGATAAAATGTTTCTTTGGAACAGAAATACCTGATGAAGAAGTACCATTTCCTTTACCTTTATATCTTCCCTGCTCATCATTGGAAATGTATTTATTACCTTCTTTTGTTAAATGGCCTTGAGGCTTCCAGGGAGTGAATCTAGATGAGTTCTTATCAAACCTGCAAGCTGTATCTAGATGTCCTAATTTAAGACAATTAGAGCAATAAAAAGGAACTCCTTCATACTCAATATACTGCCAGAAACCTATATCTCTAAAGCTTAACCATATTCTTTCCAGCATAGGTTTAGTCACATCTAATTCAACACAAATCTTTGCCACATGAGGTCTGGTCCTATTGAGAGAGGCCCTGTCTACCCTAATTGGAGTTCCAATGATATTACCAATAGACATAAGAACGTTATAATCAAAGACTTGCTGTGGCAGACCATAAAGGGAAATCCATATTGGGACAATTGGGGAATCTGCGTTAGGATTAAAATTGGGAACCCATTTGGTCATTATGATTGAGTATGATCCAAAATTCCATATTTTATGTAGCCAACAACGGTAACAATCACCAGGTAAAGTAAAGGATATCAAAACCCGTCGATTATCAAGCAGAGTGATGTCGTTGTGACCTTTGAATCTGGCTGTATGAAAATTCTTTCGAAGCCTTTCTAGCTGCGGCCGGTTGCGCGAGAACTTCCCGACCAGCGTCCATTTGAGGGGGGCTTCCAGTTTTATGCATTCCTCTTCCGTGAAATGGAGGCTGGGTTCTCCCAGATGATCGATTCTTGATTTTGGAATGAAGGGAGCGCTGTGGTCATCTTGATGATTTTCGGAAGGGAGGTTGAGAGCTTCACGGAGTTCTTGATTTAATGCTTGGGCGTAAGAAATCGGAGGGTTAGTGATAGCTGGAGGTGGCTCTGCCATATCGGTAGTGCCGGTGAATGATGAAGAAGATGGCACAGAGCCGTTGACTCTGATCGCACACTTAGTAGGTGTAAATCGCACCTTTTTTTAATCAAAATTACTTACATTTGTTTGGAATATTATAATAAGAAATCAAAATTACTTACATTTGTTTGGAATATTATAATAAGAAATCAAAATTACTTACATTTCTTATTATAATATTCCAAACAAATTTAATTTTACCTTTTCTTTTAATTTGATAAGGTTTTATTTGTATTTTTAATTACTTTTGAAGCTCTCATACTTCATTTAATTTTTCATCAACTTATATTATTTCATTGACAATGTTTTGGATGAGACTTACTTACTTGAAGTTTATGGTGAGGGAGGAGATAGATCAAATTGCAATTTTTGGTAAAATGGTAAAAAAAAATCATTTTACATTTGACTAGTCAAATTAATAAATTAAAAACTTCCCAAAGCAATTATATAAATTATAACATTGTGCCAAAATATTTATTTTACTCAAACTAATTCATTAATCATAAGTGATGCAAAGAATATAGCATATTTCGACAAAAATAGTGAAATATCACAATTATGTCAAATAATTGCAATAAATATTTGAATCATAAAATTAAGAGATTTCATTAAAGTGTCGTAAATAGTTTGTCACAATTTTGGGACATTATAGAAAGTGTGGCATATGTGTAACAAAAGAGATGACACATACAAGGATTGACACAATTATGCCACAATTTCCGGACAAATTTTAAATTGTGTCATCTAATTGTGACATTTTTGTAAACCGTCGTAAATAATTTGTTGTAATCTTGGGGCATTTTAGAAAGAGCTGCATATTAGTCACAAAACATACAACACATAAAAGAATGATACAATTGTGTTTAAATTAACAACAAATTCATATATATGTCGTCTAATTATAAAACTTTAGTAAAGTGTCATAAATAATATGTCGTAATCTTGGGACAATTTAGAAAGTAATGCATATATGTCACAAATTATACAACACTTCAAAGAAATGACACAAGAATGCCATAGATTAGCAAATAATTCATAAGTATGTCGTTTAATTATGACATTTTAGTAAAGTGTCATTAATAATGTGTTGTAATATTGAGACACAATATAATATGTCGCATACGTGTGACAAGAAAGATGACATAACACTGAAATGACGTAAAAATTCAACAAATGAGTGACACATTGCCATAAGGTGGTAAATATACGACATTTACACATTGGTCGCATGTATATATATCACAGAAGGTCAACTTCTCATGACTTATTTTCTCATGCATTTCAGTTAAAACGAACCTACCATTGGGTCTCCAGATTTGTCATCGGTAACTCCACCCACAATGACATCCATGTGGAGGGGTCTCAACAAGGTGTCATCCTTACCTTCGCACCCCTTGTTCGCAAAAGAAATGTATCTCAATATCCAGTTAATGATGAATCCTTAGCATTTTCCCTCTGGTTCAGGAGGTGACCGAGGAAGTTTTGTGTCCTCGCCACTTTTCGATAACTGATCCAAGTTAGTGAGCATAGAAAAATATTCCGAGACAGATATATCATCACTAAAATCTTGCATTGCTTAGAATTCATCATCAACACCATCACTATCAAAGAACAATGCACTGGGGTTGATCCTCCAAATTTAGAGCCATCAACTCCCTGAAGGTGCGGTTTTCCTCCGCCATGACTACTTGCCTTTCAACTACTATCAGCTCTTGTGGAACCCTCGCTCTATTTCTCCATCTTCTTCTCCTCTGACTACCTGTGTCTTTTGGTAGTTCTTGAAAAGTTCCTAAGTCCGTGGTACGGGTGTGTAAAATAAACTAGAAACCAAACAAAAACCAACCCAAAACTAACACTAGCAAAGGGGTTAAAAGCAAATGGAACAACTATAACACAGGCTCAGCACTAAAGAAGGGGATACTAACACTCAATTTTTCCACCAATCAGTAAAAGGAAAGCATAAAAGGCAGTTAATCTCCAGCATAAAAGATAAAAATGGTCAATGGTTACAAGATTTAAAAGATATTGGCTTAGAAGATATAAGTTTTTACTCTGAACTTCTTACCAAGGAAGATTCAGACCCTACTGGGATAAATTGTTCTTGGCTTGTAAAGAACATACTAATATGAACTCTGATGAAATGAATTTAAGCCTCACCAATCCAGTAACATTAGATGAGTTTCATAACATAGTCTCATCTATGGATCCACAATCAGCAACAAGTCCTAATGGATTCACTGGAATCTTCTACCAAAAATGCTAGGATCTGATCAAAACTGATCTATTAGCAGCTGCTAATGATTTCATCAGTTTTTCATAAATCCCAAAAGCAATATCAGCCACCCTGATAGTTCTAACCCCAAAGAAGGATGTTTTCTTTACATTCAAGGACTACATACCTATAAGTCTGTGTAATTTTATTAATAAAATCTTCTCTAAAATTCTAGCTGAAAGATTCAAACCATTAATGAATCACATAATCAGTCCAGAGCAATCTGCCTTTGTATCTAGCAGAGAACTTATTGATAATGTTTTTCTAATGCAAGAGATAACTAATTTTCTCCACTCTAAAAAATCAGGCTTCAATATGATAATTAAACTTGACATGATGAAAACCTTTAATAGAGTCTCTTGGACCTTTCTTGGAAAAATTCTCTTAGAATTTGGGTTTCTCAGAAAATATAGTAAGAATTTTGGTGGGATATATTAGTTCAGCATATTTCTCTATATTAATCAATGGCTCACCCTTTGGATTCTTCCAAGCTTCCAAAGGATTAAAGCAAGGGGATCCTCTATCGCCTCTGCCTTTTTTGATTGTGGCTGAAGCTTTCTCTAGGAACCTGAACTTCATGTTTCAGTACTCCAACTTACAATACTTTAAACTGCCACCTGGAATGCCTCAAATTTTCCACCTATCATTTGCAGATGATACAACCATATTTCTGAGATATACCAAATCAGGACTCCAGACAGTAATTATCTTTCTTAAATCTTATAAACTAGCCTCTGGCCAGAGAGCTAAATTTGAAAAGTCCTCATTCTTCATGTCTAAACACACAACTCCATAAACACTTAATCTAATTCAATCTGAAACAAGCATGCTAAGAGGAAGCTTACCGTTTAAATATTTAGGAAGTCCAATCTTCACTGGGAGAGCAAAAAATATCTACTTCCTGAATGGTATCTTCAATACAATCAAGAATCAACACATGGCATAACAAATTGCTATCTCCAGCTGGGAGAATGATTATGATTAAGCATGTTCTAACATCCATACTAGTCCATCTAATCACAGTTTCAAATCCAACAAACTTTGTCATTGATCTGATCCATAAAAGCTTACCAAAATTTTTCTGGAACTCTAATTCAGCTAATAAAAAATCTAAAAGAATCTGGAAAGCATATACTAATTTATGCTATCCTGAAGAAAAAATTGGACTAGGCTTCAAGAATTTGAAAACAATGACCAAAAGTTTCTCTATTAAGTTATGGTGGAAACTACAAATGGGCAAATCATTATGGACAAAATTCATATGGTTTATGCCAGAACACCATAAAACAACAAGAGCTTGGAAAAGAATCAAACAAATTAATATGATATTTCCCTAACTAACACGAAAATATTTTAGGGAAAGGTCAAATTTCTTTCCGGTAAGCTAATTGGACAAATCTTGGTTCTCTATCTCTTCTTTGGGATTCTGATTCAGAAGTTCCATATTCAGACATCACAATATCTAATTTCTTGAAGGAGAAAACATCCATAGCTCAGGCTTTAAGTTTAGGTCTCCCACAATCTGTAATCCAAATACTGAACTACAGCCACTATTTGAATCCAAATTATGACGATATCATAATTTGGAAACCTAACTCAAATGGTGACTTCAGCTTATGAAACCATAAGGCAGAAGAAACAGAGAATACAATCCTTTAAAGATCTCTGGTCCCCAATTATACCAAAGAAAATTAATTTTTTTTCAACTGTAAATTGTTGAGCAGACTCTTAGCACTTCCAAAATGTGCTAGAAGATTTATCCTTCTATCTACCTTCCACATGCTATTTCTGTAAACAAAACTCTGAATCAATTCACCATTTATTTAACTCCTGTCACATAATTCAGCAGCTCTGAAACAGTAACAACAGAGTTCTTAACATAAATATAGTTCAGACAGATTTTCTTTGGGATAAGTTCTTCTAGTACTGAAATAAACCTTCCAATAACAAAGAAATCAGTCCCTTAATCAGAGCTATGCCAAACATTGTGACCTGGAACATCAGGAAAGAAAGGAAAAAAATACACTTTTGAAGGCACTCAGTCTTCTAGGGATCATATTTTCAATTGTATTATGCTACAGATAAATGTATCTTATTGTGTATGAGATTACATTATATCTGGCACCTGTCCTCTACTCTAGGCCATAGATTATTAGTTCCCTAGTTGAGTTTACAAAACAAGCCCCAAAAAGTGCACTGGTCAAGACCTCAGTATTTCAAGCTCAACACTGATGGGGCATCTCTGCAACCTAGAGCTTAGAAGTTGTTTGCATAATTCAAGACAATCAAGGTCAAACTGTCCTAGTTGCATTGAAGGGATTGTTATCTTGCACATCTTTGCAAGCACAAGCAAAGGCCATGCTCCATGGACTTCAACTATGCCTTCAACTAGACATTAAGAGACTCTAGGTTGAAAGTGATTAAGAGATTCTAGTGAACTACATCAAAAGAAGGTTTAAACCTCCATGGTTGATACTTCAAGACCTCATACATATATGGATGTTGCTACATCAACTAGACTACACCATCTCCCATGTCTACAGAGAAGCAAATTCAGTGGCAGACACTTTAGCTAAACCATTATGCTTCAATCAGGTAAATAACAATGTTGCATTTGTAGGTTTACCAAGTGGGATTCAAAGCAAGATTCATCTTGAAGCATTGGCCTTTCCCTACCTTAGATTATTTTTTCACGTGTTGTTTTTTATACAACTTTTCCATGGAGCAAATGTATCTTTTGTTTTTTATTAAGTTTATTAGTGGCCTTGATTCTTCAGGTTAGATTAATAGGAGCTTGTAGAGTTTAGAATCTTGGCTACTGCATATTGTTGAGTTAAGGCTTATGTCCCCCTCTTTCGTTGTACTTTTATTTTTTATTTAATAATCAGGTAGAGATCCGCCAAACCCCCCACCATCATATGTGGTATTCCCTAAAACAATCTAGTTTGACTCATTATTCAATAATGTTAAACTTGTTTATGAAGTAAATCAATGTTGGATATATTGTATTAAACTAATTTTTTCATAAACTTTTCTTCCAGAAAATGGAACAAAATTGTAAATGTGTCAAAATAGGTCGATTTGGGTCGAAATCTGACCCGGCCCATACTTAACTTGACCCATATTGAACTAACCCACTTGAACCAAATGAGACATTGACCCAACCGACCCAAATGAACCGGGTCAAAATAAATCGATTCAGGTAATTTGGACACCCCTAGTAATAAATACTCCATCCCGCCAACATGCAATTAAAAATCTAGAGTCGCCTGTATAGTTAGAAATAGTGTTAAAATCATTAAATCGTAGAGCTACGGAGTATCTATCTTCATGTTGCAGATCCAAATTTAAGGCAACAATGTCACATTCAAACATTCAAAGTTACATGCCAAACTCTGTTCGACAATTGGGCATAACAGGATGTATTGATGTAGAAGTATCACCACGTCCAAGTAATCTCCTATCTGGAAGTTAAGTTCACCAAAGCCATGGAGCCATTTTCTGGTCGCCTGATGTTAGGATCTGTCAACTCCCCACAAATTTGTATCCATCCATGTATAGAATTGCATCTCATTCTTTGGCTTCATACCTTTTACAGCAAAATCTAACCCCTAGTGATAATCACCAACCTTAGTGAATACACGAAGCAGCAACTGAAAAGTCTTCTCGCAATCGATGGGTTGGAAGTGAGGGGTGATCTTGGGAGGAGGTGGCAGCAGTGGCCTGGAGTGGGCCCCTCTTAAATAGGGGCAGTGGTCGTCCTCCCCCACATCCTCCTCTTCTTTGCATATCAGCCATTATCGCTACTGCTCTCTATCTCTTTCCTAGATTCCAAGGCTTCAGTTATACTTACAAATCCAAAAGCCATCAAGTCTGGGTTGATCACCCAAAGAGCGAAAACGTAAGCATGGACAGATAAATGATAATGAATATGCGACAAACGCGAACACACAGAAGAATGAAAAATCTACGAAGTATGATGCATCAATGTACTATTTACCAAAAGCAAAAATAGAGAAGAAAATATTAAAATGGAGTCTAGATTTATCTAGTTGGCAATTTGTAGATGTTATGCAAATATAGAATTGTTGTGTTGAAACATCAAAGAATGAATGTTTGGAGTTTTATGGAATGACGTGAAGAAATCCAATGAGATATTTCGTCCATTGTTTTAATTTTATAATATATCAATTTCTATATTTATGGGATTGGATTGGATTTATGGAAATTAGAATTGATTTGATAAATATCCTTGGTAGAAAGAATTTGGACGGAATATATTAATTCATTTCTTTAAGGGATTAGATTTGATAATTCTTATCTTCAAGGGATTTGATTAAAATTAGAATTTGAAATGGAGAAGGAATTATATTCGCACAAGACTTCATTCGTACAAAGACTTTCCATGATGGAACATTATATTCAGCGTGCGAAGAATATTACTTGTGTGGCGGAATAAGATAATTGAAGGAAATGAAATATTTATTCCGCAGGAGATTGAAGCATATTGGATTTATGGAAAATCCATATTCTTAAGGAATTGGATTTATGGAATATTGTGAGATATATTGAGATAAGGAAAATCCATTTATTTATGGGATTTGGATCTACTTCAGAAGCAAATGTTGAATTGGAATAGTGTAGAGATAATTATGAAGAATTAGGATCTGCTAATGGTATATATATATTGATGGATATCATGACTGTGCAACTCGCAGATTTAATTCATGAAAATCTGCATTCAAATTTTCATATCTTTCGACAAGTACTACAGAGCCCTTCATATGTATTCCAACATGAATGTAAATTATTGATCAATTTCATAATCGTATAGCTTAATTCCTCAGGAGGAGAAGATCCAGCGTTGGCGAGTTTTGAGGTTAGCGGGAGTTTGATCAAGGCGGATTGGTAGCTAGGGGAACTAGCAGAATTCATACGTTATAATTAGATAAGATGACTATAATTGTATGGTATACTTTGTACTATATGTTTCTGGTTAGTAGATTCATTCTGAACTGGTCAAAGCCCCGTAGATGTAGGTGGATTTTATCGAACTGATTAACCAAGTCTCGTGTGTGTATGCTTTACTTTACTGCATACTTGGTTAGATAAATTATGTTGGAACACGATAGTAATAATTGAACTAATTAGGTAAAGCCAAATTTCAATTGGTATCAGAGCTAAGTCACTAGTTTTACCTTGTTTTTGACAAGGAAAGTGTGATCCAATTTTACCAATGGTGACTAGAGAAGAAGCTTCTGTGTCTCGGTCACCACTGCTGGAAGGAATGAATTACAACTACTAGAAGGCTCGCATACGTGTGCTCATAAATTCACTAGATGAATTGACTTGGCACTATATTGAAATAGAATGGAAACCCCCAGTTATTGGAAGTTCCGAAGGAGGAGAATCTAGTTCTAAAGAGCCAATAGTTAAGCCTAAAGAGTTGTGGACACTAGTTGAAAAAATGGGTGGTTTGGCAAACTCCAGAGCATTAAATGCCATCTTTACTGCGATAGATGAAAATTAGTTGAAACTCATCTCTATGTGCCATCAAGCAAAGAAAGCATGGGATATCCTACAAACCATACATGATGGGACAAGTCGTGTATGTGAATCAAAGCTACAAATATTGGCCACAAAAATCAAAGAGCTGAAAATGGAAGAAGATGAGACTATTGAAGTATTTAATGAAAAACTCAGAGACATCACAAATATGATGCATCAATTGGAAGACGCTGAGATCACTTCCCCAAAGATTTGCCATTAAAGTAACAACAATAGAAGAAGCAAGAGACGTGGCCAAAATGACTTTGAATGAGTTGATGGGATCACTACAAACCTATGAAATGACGTTGGAACATCCAATGAATGAGTTGGCATTCAAAAATTTGTCATCAAGAAACAATCATGAAGATGATAGCGGTGATGTAAATGAAGACCTTATCACAAAGAAATTCTCAAGTATGTTGAAGAAAGTGGTAATAATAATTCTCAGGAAAGGTTTAATGGGAACATATCACAGTTTCAAGACTTTGGCAACAACCATGGACCAGGGATGGAGCAAACCACTCAGCAATCCACAAGAAATCAAAATAGCAAATTAAGGCAGCCAGGAAGGATACAATGCCGAGAATGTGAAGGGTATGAGCATAGAAGAACCAAGGAAAATCATTCGTTAATCTATGGAATGAAGATGATGAAGAGGAACTGATAAGTAATTATGTGGCTTTCAGAGCAAAACGTCATGGAGATTTAGAAATTGTTACTAGATGTTCCAACATCGGATAAGAAGAAGTGGATCAATGTTCCAACATGGTTCAGGTTGCTAAAGTCGATGTTCCAACACAGAGAAGGTATGTGAAGAATACTCCTTGAGTGATGACGAAGACAAGATTGTGAGTGATGAGGATGTCTATACTGCTTATGAAAAATTGTATGAAATGTGGCTGAAAGTTGCAGATGCTAACAAACTCTTAAAAAGGGAGAAAAACCTTTTAGCTGAAGAAGGAATAGAGATGACATCTCTAGTGGAACAACTCCGAAGGGAAATTGAGTTGTTGGAATTAAATCTGAGTTCGATGATAAAGAGGGATGGAGTTGTTGAGACAGCTATTAAAAGATTGAATTCTGGAAAAGAAAAATTGAATGACATTCTCACCATGGGTCAGAGTTCTAAAAATCAACAAGGGATAGGCTAAGAAAAACCATCTACCAGCACTGAGATATTCAAAATAGAGGTTCAATTTATGAATAGAAAAGTGGTCAAAACATGTGCACGAAAAGCGTTAATGTGTGGTTATTGTACTTATCAAGGTCATGCAGAGGATCATTTCTTTAAGCTTCTCAAGGATATTATGAATGGACGTCAGCTCGCAGCATGTTCCAACATGGATCAAGTGCAACAGTCAAGGTTGGTAAAAAAGGTATAGATCCCTAAAACCTCTAAATATTGCTTTGCTGCTCACATTTCCCTTATTGCACACCATAGGGATTTTTGGTACCTTAATAGTGGATGTTTTCAGCATATGACTAGATCACAAGAGTACCTAAATTTGTTACATTCGACGATGGAAAGAAAATTAGGGTAGCTGGAAAAGGTGAGCTGTCGATAAAGGGATTTCCAACCTTTACTAGTGTTGTGTTGGTGGAAGATCTAAAGGCTAATCTCCTAAGTATGAGCCAGTTGTGTGATGATAATATGACCATGAAATCTCATAAGGCGAAGTTCATAGTGAAACATGGCAACAACAAAGTGCTTACTAGTATTTGGTCATCAAACAAATGTTGTTGGAACAAGAAGTGAACTGCTTGAGTGCTAAATATGATGAGGTAGATCTTACGGGTGACCGTGTTCCAACATCGGATGATTTCTCAGATCATGAACGTAATGATATTGGTGACCGTGTTCCAACATCGGATGATTTCTCAGATCATGAACGTAATGATGTTGGAACATCAGATGAGGTAGATCTTACAGATGAAGCTGATGACTCTTATAACTTCAGCGATGTTGGAACACTATCCCCCTTAGAACTCTACCATGTTCCAACATCAGTGCATACTGAATCAAGCAGAATGAGCACTTGATTGATCCCTCAGATTAATTATAGGGAACTTTCTGGTCTACAATGTTTTCTTTCCTCATTGAACCCAAGAATTACAAAGAGACTCTACTGATGAGTATTGGATTGCGGCAATGCAAGAAGAACTTGGGCAATTAGAATTCAATGATAATAAAGCAAGGTTAGTTGCCTAGGACTACACTCAGGTTGAAGGAGTTGATTTTGATGAGTCATTTGCACTAGATGGCAGGTTAGAATCTATTGAAATTCTCCTTGCTATGGCTTGTACTATGAATTTTACGTTGTACCAAATAGATATAAAGAGTGCTTTCTTAAATGACATGGTTAAGAAGGCTTTCTATGAATCAAAACAAGCACCAAGGGAATGGTATGAGTGACTCACTGCCTTTCATATTCAGAAAGGTTATCGTCGAGGGGGGTTAGATTGCACCTTGCTTGTTTTTTGTGAATCCTTGGTACAAGATTTTGTGACTTTGAGGTAGGCTGAATTTGAGATGAGTATGGTGGGAGTATTTGCAATATTTCAGGCTAATCCTAAGGAATCTCACATGATTGCAGCCAAAAAGATAATTCGATGTGTTAGTTGGACTTCTGATTATGAAGTCTGGTATTCTATGAATCAAGACTCTCATATGGTTGGTTATAGTGATTCTGATTGGGGCGGTAAGGAAGATGGTCGTAAAAGCACCACAGGTGGATGTTTCTTTATTGGTGGAAGTTATTGTGCACAATTATTATTGATGAAGCGAATGTTGAGTGATTATGGAATTAAATAAGGGCTTCTATCAGTGTTATGTGACAAAAAAAAGTGCTATTGGTATCTCAAAGAATCCAGTACAGTATTCTCAGACAAAGCTCATTGCTATAAGCCTTCATTTTATTCGACAACTAGTTTAGAAGAAAGAAGCGGTAATTGACTATGTTCCAACATCAAAAACTTTAAGTCTTCATTGAACTGGTTGGACTCTGCAACTTTTGAGCTCCTCAGACAACACTTAGGTTTTTGTCGAATTTGAGGTAGTTATAATTTTTTTCAAACTTTGTGTGATTTTTTTGTACATACATTAGAAAAAAAAATTGGAAATAAGAAAAAAAATTGGAGGCGTAGTTGGACATGTTGGAAGTTGGTGTTGAAAAAATTATAGTGATTGATGTGATAAGTAGTTGGTGAAAAGATTAGGGGTTGTTTGGTTATAGCTTTGAAAGAGGCTTTAATAAACACACTTCGAATTCCACCTTGTTCCCCACCCCACACACAAAACACACACAAGCGCACACATATACAAAAGCTGAAGATAAATTCCGAGAAGTTCAGTCAGACTTCCCAGTTCTTCAGGCATCAATACAATGAGCCTATTCTGGGCGAAGTTCAGCAAAACCAAACTTGTGCAAAAGGCCAACTCAAAAGGAACGGTTCTATTTAAGTTGTTATTTAGTTCCAGATACATTAACTTGGTTAGTATTAAGGAATGTAGAAATTACTTGTAATTGTAATTAGATTCTATTTCATTTTCCTAGTTTGTATAGGTATTATGTACAACTATACAATGTACCCTGAGATCATAAATACAGACACATTATTACACTTATTTTCTACATGGTATCAGAGCCTAAAATCCTAAAACCCTAAATAAATTTTCCACTGCTTTGTATGAGCCACCACCGCCTCCAACATCAGTCACGCGTTCCGATCATGAGCCGTAGCTGCCTGACCGCTGTCTGCCAATTGCCATTGTCCTTTCTCCGGTTGTCATGATCGGCACCTGCCCTGATCTATCCTCAAGTGCTCTTCACGTGCCGATAACCCGATCCACAAGCTGCCGCTGTCCAGCCACGCACCACTACGCCACTTGCCCACCGACACGATCCGCCACTGATCCATCAATTTACCGCTGATTTGTACCTGATTTTGCACTATGTCTGCCACTGGAGTTAGTCCCAATGAACATGCTCCCATCGATACTGAAGCTAAGACTAGCAAGCTGTAGAACATGAACAACTATGATGTAATTGCTACTTTACTAAAACAGTTAGAGTTGCAATCCAACCCTAAGTCATCTGCACATTTTGGTTGCCTACCTAATGATCCCCATTATATTAGCTCTTCTGATAGTTTAGGTTTGGTTATCGCACCCACCATCCTGAAAGGTCAAGGGAATTACCTTGAATAGTCTGATGGAATTTACCGTGCTATCCTTTCCAAGAAAAAGATTGGGTTCATTGATTGATCCATTACCAAACCCCCGGATGATCATGCTGATGCTGCTGATTGGCCTGAAGTTAATACTACCCTTGTCTGGTGGATCTTATAGACCTTGGATCTTCCATTGCAATCTTCTACAAGCGTTTTTGCCACGGTGAAGGAACTGTGGGATAACCTGAAGGCACGTTTTACCCTTGGTGATGGTATGGAAATTCTGTAGATGCGTGAAAATATTTAGAACTGTCGGTAGAATGGTCAGACCATCATTATTTATGTTGGCAATCTGAAGAAGCTGTTTGGGGACTACAATTATCCGTGGCCTCCTTTAGTTTGCCCTTATGAAGGTTGCAAACCACTGTGCATATGTAACCTTACTCTCAGTGTTTTCCCAGAGACAAAAAGATTTGATCTATCAATTTACCTCTGGTATTGATGAAGGCTATCACACTTTGCGATCCCATTTTGTGAGTCTTGATCCACTACCACAAGTCATCCGCATGTATACGCTTGTTTCCCAGGAAGTGAATCCCCAAGGTGTCATCCAGTCTCGCGAGCCTTCTTCTGAATCCATGGCATGTGTTGCACGATGCCCACCATCTACGGGTTCTTCGACAGTTGTCCTCATTTTAGCTGATTGCAAGAATCTCGTTTGTACGCATTGTCATCGCAAGGTTTATGACAAAGCTTCGTGTTTCTAGCTCATTGGCTATCTAGAATGGTACACAGAGAAGAGGGAGAAAGCCAATGCCACCAAGAAAGTGATACCAGCTGCTCAGTTGATCACTGTTGCCGGCTGATAATGTGTAAATTTGTACTGGGCCAAGTGCTTAAGTCCGGCCGGTCCAGGTCCATAAATTATTCTTTAGGTAATAACCTTTGGGCCAACCCAAGGGAGAAGTACTTGCTCCACAAGAAAACAAAATAGTTTCCCTATTTTCCAACCTATATAAAGGCTAAAAGTTACCCTACACACTCAAATATTCATTCCTAATTACACAAGTGTAATATTGCTTGCTGAATTTATCATCGGAGCCTCTTCTCCCCAGAAACCTCTGAGGGAATTGTCTCGCAGATTCCAGCCATGAATGGTATTGCAGTGGCGACGGTAAATTAGGGCACATCAAGTTGGCGGGCCCAGTGGGACCGTTAGTCAGATTTGCGCTCTTCTACTATTTATGTCCACTTCTAAAAAAAGTGCCTTGCATAGAATCGAATGGCTAAAAGTCAAGACCTTAGGTACTGGTGAAGAAGTACAATCCCCCTACCAAAAGAGGAGAGGGCATAGGTCCAAGATGTAGTCGGCCCTTGCCATATCAGGCGTCGATAACTAGCTCCCAGAAGTCGGCCGAGATCAGACCTCGACTACAAGGGGAACATAGGGGTCCTAGATCAACACTGACGTATCTCCAAGAAGCACGAAAGTTGTTTTTGAGCCTTCGGTAGGAGGTGTTGAAGCTCATACGTCACAAAGGCATGCAAGGCGACCAAGGAAAGAGAGCCATAGTTCACGAAGGCTACGACAGATTTGCAAATGGAGGCTACGAGAGTTGTTGCTTGAGCGAAGAGGGGCACAAATAATACATTCCCACCATCACAGAGGTGCTAGCATTATTACCTCAAACCCTCAGATTGATAGGCTATCAGGTGACACCTCTAATGCTCTACGAGAAGATGGTCCAGTAGTAGGTGGTGCCCCCACCTTCAATGCCCATGGTGTTACAGCCAAGATTTTGGATGTAGAGCCCCCAAGAGCATCCTGTAAAGTGGACATGAGGATTAGGGCCCAAGATCGACCCCAACCAACATTCCCTAGCATGGGCCAAACGATGGCGTACTCTGCTCCTTTCTTGATACCTCCCGTTTCAAATTGGGAAATTCCTCATTTGATGGTCAGATCAATGGGGCTATATCCAGGTTTTGAGAACCATATGTACTCATGGCCTTGACCAGAAGTCCCTTTGTACGATCCTTACCACTCCCAGTTGAATTACAACTCGGCTATGCGAGTATCGCAGCCTGGATACATGGCCTCGGACCAGATCCCCAGCTTCGCCGCTCCACTCTAGCTAAGTTAATATAGAGATCCAGGGATGGGAGAGGGTTGGAATAATGCCTTGATGAGAGAGCTGGACAGGTTGATTGGGCCTTCGGGCCAAGTTGCAACCACCCCTTTCAGTCCTGCGATAGTGGCCACCCAATGACCCAGCGAGGTGAGACCACCCAAAGGGCTCCCCATGTACAGTGGAGATTCGAACCCCCAGGAGTTCATACAGACTTTCCTCAGCTTGATGAATTCCATGGACTTCAATGAACAACTGACATGTAAGCTGATAGGGAGCTATCTTCGAGGAAAAACTTAAGAATAGTTTAACAAGTTGGAAAATGGTCATTGCATTCATATAAAGACTTTGAGAGAGCTCTTTTGGGACAATTATTCCAAAAGGAAAGGTTTACAAAAACCCAAATTGAGCTCTATCAGATAAAGCAGAGGCCCGGTGAATCGACAGTCGACAGAGGCATTCTACCATCGGTGTGTGGACAAAAGCCTCAGCATGCTCAACCACACTGAGGACGGAGTGATCCATGGCTATATGAATGGGATATCTAACCTTGAATTATAAAAAAAGCTTGTCTCAAAGAAGCCAGGAACCTGGAACAACTACAAGAAATTGTGGAGCAATATTCGAAGATCAAAGAAGCCACGAAGTGAAAACGGGATGGGGACAAATGGGGTGAAAATGGCCTTAAGGCTTCCTAATCAAGATTAAGGAGGCAAGAGGCTTCGAAGAAAAGCTTCAAGGGCTATGTTCCGCTAACTAAGTCCCTGATAGAGATACACTCCATTCACAAGCGTCTGTTTCGTAGCCCCCCTCCAGGTAGAGACTACCTTGGAAAGAGAGAGTCGCCTAAATTTTGTGACCATCATCAAGAGTGTGCCACGATACAAACAAATTCACTCACCTGAAGAAAGAAGTCAAAAGGTGTGCAAGAGAGGGTTTTCTCCCAGATTGCATCAAGAGGCCAAGAGGAGAATCCTTCTCGAAGGGACAAGGAAAGAGCCACTGGAAAGGAAAGAAAAGAGCCAAGTGAGGCCGCATGGAACAATGGGAAAATGATGGGGAGCCAGTTGGGAACTAGGCAGGGGAAAAGGTCAGGTCTGATGCTTATGCTCGGCCTGACAGGAACCGGTGGGATGTATCCAACTGGGTAATCTACTTCATCAATGGAGTGGTGGGTGACCAGTCTTCAAACACCATCGTCAAATCTCAATCCCGATATGTACCCCCCTAAAGAACCTTTCCAAAAGTGGTTTAGAGGTCAAGAAGCCATCACCTTCTCGAAAAGGGACCCGGTGCCAAGCCGAACCCCCCATATGGATCCAATGGTCATCCATGCAACCATTAGGGACTACTATGTCAAGAGCGTGTTCGTAGACGATGGTAGCTGAGTGGAAGTGATGTTTACTAATTGCTTCAATCAACTAGGGCTCGGGCATGAAAGTTTGAGGAGAACAACCTCTCCCTTATCCGGTTTCACTGGGAAAATGGTGCTGCCCCTAGAGGTCATAACCCTCCTAGTTAAAGTAGCCGATGGAGACAAGGAAGTCACAATCGACTGTAGCTTTGTAATGATTTATGTCATATCCCCATACAATGTGATTATCCGAAGGCCTTGGATGTTCCAGACACGAGCCGTATGGTTCCCCTATCACTTGACAATGAAGTTCTCCACCAGAATGGGAATATCAATCATAAGGGGGGGCCAACATACGACTAGGAGTTGTTTGGCTATAGCTTTGAAAGAGGCTAAATATGAAGATAGGGTGGCTTCGCTCATTGGAGAAATCAAACCCACAGACACAAAGCCAATGACCGTTTGAGAAAAAGGAATGGTGCCTATGAGAAAAATGATACCACCTGCAATGAGAGAAAAGCTAAAGAACCTCTTGGACGATTATGTCGACAATTTTTCATGGAACACCTTTCACCTCATAGGGGTACCTAAACATTTGATGATCCACAGGCTACAAAACCCGATCGAGCAAAAAAAAGGTCATTCGCCCCCAAAAGGGCAGAGACCATCAAAGAGGAAGTTCAAAAAGTGCTCCGAGCCAAAGTTATCAAAGAAGTATTTTATCCTGAATAGATAGAAAATCTAGTGATGGTCCCCAAGCATGATTGGGCTTGGAGAATGTGCATAGACTTCACAGATCTCGACAAATATTTCCCCAAGGATAGCTATCCCCTACCCTCCATTGATGTTCTTTGTTTAAGCAATAGTAGGATATGAGGTACTAGCCTTCTTCGATGCTCATAAAGGCTATCACCAAATACTTATGGTGGAGGAGGATAAGCATAAGACATCTTTCATAACGGATGCGTGGACATTTTGCTATAAGAAAATGCCATTCGATCTAAAAAATGCAGGGGCCACCTACCAAAGGCTGGTGGACAAGCTCTTTGAAAAACTGATCGGTAGAAATGTTGAAATATATGTGGACGACATGGTAGTCAAAAGAAAGGCTTCGAGAGGCCAATCTAAAGCTTAACCGTACTTAGTGTATAATCGGATTCAGAGCTGGTTAGTTTCTGGGATTTATTGTCTCGGAGAGGGGGATCGATGTGAACCCTGAAAAGGTCGAAGCCTTAATAAACATGAAGGCCCTCCAAATGGTGAAAGATGTTCAAAGGCTGATGGATCGCTGGATGCACTCAGTTGATACCTCTCAAGGGGGGGGGGGTTGAGAAACATCTACCATTCTTCGATGTGCTTCGAAAAGCCAAAAAATTTGAATGGACAGAAGAATGTGACAAAGCCTTCAGAGACCTAAAGGAACACTCACAAAGCTTACCCACCCTAATGAAACTAGATAAGGGGGAAGAATTGTACTTGTACATCTTTGCATCCCCCTTAGTAGTAAGTACAGTTATGGTCAAGGAGAAGAATAAAGCCCAAAACCCAATTTACTTCGTAAGTAGGGCACTGCATGGCCTAGAGAATCGATACACCACCCTCAAAAAGTTAATCCTAGCCCTCGTCCATGCGTCAAGGCACCTCCGGCCATATTTCCAAAGTCACATCACCAGTCATTCGATTAGGAAGGTGCTCTTTAAGCCAGAGGCCTCAAGGCGAATGATGAAGTGGGCAATCAAACTGGGGGAGCACAACATCCAGTTCCACCTGAGGATAGGCCTTAAGGGTCAAGCCTTAGCGGATTTCATTGTGGAAACTACAGAACAAATTGTAGTTAGTGATGAAGTAGAATCCAAAGAAGCATGGCAGTTGTTTGTTGATAGATCTTTACATTCCGTAGGCACTGGGGATGAAGTCTTACTCACAAGCCCCAAAGGAAAGGATTACCCCTATACCCTACACTTTGACTTCAAGGCCTCAAACAACGAAGCAGAATACGAAGTGGTGATCACAGGCCTTCGAATAGCCAAAGTTCCAGGAGTTTGAAAGCTAGACATATTCAACAATTCCTAGATTGTGGTTCTTTAAGTCAAGGGGGAATATGAGTCCAGGGAAAGAAGCTTGCACCACTATTTGGAAATGGTGAAGCCTTTCCTTGAACGTTTCCATCATTATACCCTTACACAAGTCCCCCGGGAGAAAAACCACTAGGCTGATGCCCTTAGCAACCTGGCCTCTTCAAACATGGACTTGCAATTCCAAGGGCACTTAATGGTGGAAATGTTGAGTAAATGCAGATTCGAAGAAGAAGCAATAGTGATCGTGGTAGAAGAACGAAAGTTGTGGATAATGCCTATCATTAGCTACCTTCAAGATGGCACACTTCCAAAAAATGCCATCGAAGCAAGGAAAGTCAAGCTAAAAGAACCCACATATGTGATCCACGAAGATGTGGTTTACCGTCAAGGCCACCTTCAGCTAATTCTTATATACGTAGCCCCCTATGAAGATAACTGTTTGGTCTGTGAAACTCATGAAGAAGCTTGTGGAAGTCACTAGGAGGCTCAATTAATAGCTAAGAAGCTCCTTCTATCTGGATACTATTGGTCCCAGATATTCGATGAGGTTAACAAGCACATCCAAGCCTGCCACCAAGTGCCAAAGGCATGCACTAATCACCAATGCTCCCCAAGAGGAAATGATGAACATAAACACTTCTCGGTCATTCAACAAATGGGATTGATCTGGTGGGCCCTTTCATGGCACGATCAAGTATTTAAAGTGGCATGTGGACTACTTTACCAAGTGGGTTGAGGCTAAAGCCCTAACTGGCGTCAAAGGGAAAATGATGATTGGTTTTTGCTAGAAGAACATCATATGTCTCCTTGGGATCCCTTGAACTATCATAACTTATAATTTTTCCCAGTTTATCAGTGTCCCATTTAAAATCTGGTGTAAGGAGTACAAGTCCGCCAAAGAGTCGCCAGCATTTACTAGCCCCAAGCCAATGGGTAGGTGGAGGTCACAAATCTAACCATTGTAAATGGCATCTTGTCGAGGCTCAAAGAAGAAGGTGGGAATTGGATCAACGAATTGCCCAGTGCGCTTTGGTCATTTCAAACAACAGAATCATCCGTCATGGGTGAAACCCCCTACAGCTTGATCTATGGTTCAGAGGTGGTCGTTCCAGCGCAGATAAAGCTGCCCACCTTTCAACGGTTTACTATAACCAACGAATGTCAAGAGGTCAATGACGAGTAGTGCCACTTGGACTTAGACTGTCTCGAAGAAAAAAGAGAGAAGGCATCCCTCCACAAAGCCATAGTCAAAGAAAGGATGAAGCGGTATCATGACCGGAGGGTCCAAAAAGTCTAGTTTTCCCCAGGAGACCTCGTAATGAGGAGAAATGAGAAAATCCTAAGAGAGCCAGAGAGGAAGCTATCAGCAAATTGGGAAGGACCCTAGCGAGTCGTTGAAGTCAGCCCGGAAGCAGCTACGTGCTAGAAACCCCCCAAGGTGAACCGATTCTGCGCAGATGGAAATTTTCCAACCTTAGGAGGTACTATTCCCCCAAATCCCAATAGAATTTGTGAGGCCAGAAAATAGTCCACCCCAAAGTAGCTATGGGTTGGAGGACACCCTCGATAAAATATAGATGTAAGTCAGTAGGGTTCCTTTGTTTTTGTTAAAATTTTTATCGAAGTGTGTTCCTATGATTACTTCTTGTTCTTAAGGATTAAAACACACCTGGCTATGGGGATACGAAAATTCCCCATTATCCTCAAATCAGAGCATTAAACATTCGAAGAGCCTAACACAACCCATCAAACGATTCAGGGATGAAATCCCCTTAAAACGCATCAAGCGCCCAAGGTACAAACCTTGTAGATGTTCGAATAGCCAACACAGCCCATCAAACACTTCAAGATCGAGATTCCCTTATTGCGTATCAAGTGCCCAAGACACATACCTTGTAAACATTCGAAGGTCCAACACATCCCATTGAATGCTTAGGGATTGAAATCTTTGTATTGTGCATCAAGTGCTTGGGGCACAAACCTTGAAAATGTTCGAAGGACCAACACAGATCACCAAACGTTGTTTTCACGTGCTAAGTATCCAAGGCATAGACCTTGTAAACGTTCAAAGTGCTAACACAACCCATCAAACGCTTGGGGGCCAAAATTCCCTTATTGCAAATCAAGCGCTAAAAACATTGGAAGGGCCAACACAACCCATCAAATGCTCAATTGGAAGAGAAACAGGTTAAAAACTCAACTTGGTTAGAAGAGTTGTTGTCCTTCCTAAAAATAACAAGGAGAAAAAGGTTTTCTTCCAATTATACAAGGCCATGATGGCTTACAAGTAAAGTGATAAGATTTATAGCAACTATCTACATACAACTAAGAGAAAACTATCCCATCTAGTCCCTGGCTTCAGGTCTCTGAGCAGAGTTTGAAAATCCGTGGTGAGAGTTTCGAGGTCTTATCACCAAGTAAACATCCTCGCCGCCTTCAAAATTGAGAGGAGCTACTTGGCCCCTACCGTCAGAAGTGCTGCCCCTTTTTCGGAGGAGGGCCCCCTAGAGGAAGTAAGGACCCCCTTCCTCAATTGAAGGCACAACTTGATTACTCGAAGGGTTAGTATTCAAAATTGGAGGCTTGATTGAGACTTGTGGGCCTCTACTTGAGAGGGATCTAACTGTGAGGCAGGGACCCTAGGTGAGTGGCTGAAGACGGAACCTCTTTTTCCGCAGGATGTTCCAGATGGGCCATTCCCTGTAGGTTTGGAACCCCATTCCTTCCCAAAGCAGTGGGGGAGCTTGAAGTCTTGCTTGTATTCTTCTTTCTCTGTAAATCCTTCAGCCACCCCTTAGCACCTTCATAAGTATCTCTACTGGGATCCCTTGTGACATGTTTTCTCTCCATTATATTGAGGGTCTCTTCGAGAAATACTATGAAATCTTCAATTAGTGGCACATCGACAGTCCCAACCCAGGGCCCATATGCTCAAAGACTAATAGCAGTTGCTATGTAAGTCTGATAGCAGCAGTGATGCACTCGTGCATCGAAGTAAACCCGAACTTACTGGTGATTTCTTCAAGGACCTTGTTGTGTCAAGCCTCGAGGGAGCGAAAATCTCCTAAAATATCGTCTTTAGCCACAACTAGGAAATCCCTTTCCTCCCTTGAACAACTAAGTGTGTCGAGGAGTTCTTTTTGCTTCTCATAAAGGCCGTTACGCCACAAGCTAAGCTCTCTATGGGCAGCTCAGAGCTCTTATTCAAGCACGACGAATTTGTACCAGAATCGGGAGGCTTCGATTCGGTTCTCCCATGCATATTCCTCATTCTGGAGGTACCACTCCTACTTGACTTGGGAAAAAAATCAAAAGAAGTCCCCCTTTGAAGATAAGGGGGGCGGTAGGGTACCAAGTCAAGAATCTACAAGTACAAAAAAAGTAGAAGTACGTAAGTAAAGAAATAAAATACTTTCATTAATATTAAAAAGATAGGAAGTACATTTGAAGCCTTAGAAAAAATAATCATACATTCTTCTCAACGCTATGTTCTTCTTGAGTAGAGCTCGAAGAGGTATGCCTGCATCAGGACTTCAAGAGGGGGTCCGGCTTGCTTCACTTCTTATCTTCATCCACCTCCAGATAATGGATCTCCTCCACCGAAAAGAAATTTCCGAATTCCTTCAAGTGATCAAGCAACGGGAGTTTGAGGCCCCTGTCTTGGGTGGACTTCCACCAGAGATAGTTCAGCTACTCTGGATTGGTGTGTTCTTGTGGACGTCCACCATAGTTGCGTATTCAGCAGGGAGTTCCTTGCAGATGAAGTGGGCCAAATTGTTTCGAGTGAGCCTCAGCAAGACCTGGGAGAGGGACAAAAAGAAGTCCCGGAACCCCTAGTTTTTCACGAGCTTGTTAGTATAGGCCTCGAAGATGGAGGCCTTCTGCTTAGGAGAAGCTTAGCATTCTCGTTAGCCAGGCTTTCATTGGAAGCCTGGGCCTCCGAGAGCTTTTTTTCGAGGTCTTTCAAATGGCCATCCTTTTCGAAGGCCAGCTTTTCCAATTCCTTCTTTTGTTGGGAGGTTATCTTGGCTAGCTCTGCCTCATGAACGGAGGCCAATTTCTCCAACTCCCCTATGTGATCGGACACAACTTTTTCAACCTCTGCCTTGTGATCGGAGGCCACCTTCTTAAGCTCCTCCAGGAGCTCTTTAACCCTTTCTTTTTGGGCTTTCGACCTGGCTACAGCTTCTCAAGCCTCTTTAGCCTTTGCCGCATGGACTTGGAAGACAGAGTCCAGGGCAGTTGTTGCAGTGGCCACCTTCGAGTCAACCAAATCCGGTGGGGTGGGGTTACCATTCCCTAAAATATTCCCAATGATGGACTCAATGGCTTTGGAGCCGCCTGTTTGGGGCCCATTGACAACAACCTTGTTGGTTTGTTGCCTTCGGGGTGAAGCACTCTGGGGAAGAAGATTCCTCTATGGGCCGCTTGATAGTCACTAAGTTGCTAGGGGCCTCTGGCTGGACATCCGGATGGGGCTTGTCTGGACC
This sequence comes from Rubia yunnanensis, assembly GCA_037428765.1. NCBI lineage: Eukaryota > Viridiplantae > Streptophyta > Magnoliopsida > Gentianales > Rubiaceae > Rubia > Rubia yunnanensis. The sequence goes on from CM075065.1 coordinate 45,826,827, forward strand.
ATTGGATGGGGGTCCGTTTGGACTGGTAAAGAGACCAGGGCTGAGAGTGACCCCCGAATTATCTTCATCAAACATTATCACCTCTTCCTCCTCGTTTCCAAGATCGAGCAAGCTCACAAAGTCAACTAAGAGAACACAAAAGGAAAATAGGCCAGGAGAAAGAGACAAAAAGTTAAAACAAAAGTTAAAGTAAAGGCTGAGATACCGCAAACACCTTCGGGGGGGGGGGGGGGGGGAAGAACTCTTATGAAGGCCTCCAGCAGCATTATCTAGTTTGAGGGGATCCAAAGTATTTTTGGAATGCCTGAAGATAGGATCGACAAGCTTCGAAGGAGTTTCTTTGGTTTTCTTTTTCTTTGGCTTCTTTGGGGCCCTGTCACTAACAACCAAAGGGGCCTTTATCTTAGCCTCCTTAAGCTTATCACCCATTAGCCACTTTCTTCTTTCCTTTTCCTTTGCCTGATTAAGCCTTTGAAGATTTGGCCGGAGGTAGGGGTTCAATCAAAACTGGCTTCTGATAGTAAATCCTTTCGTATACCTCCTCCGGCCAAGCATAATAAAAACTCATTGAAATGTCCCAGGGGTCACCCAACATCCGGTACCTATCCGCCACTACACTTTTTGGAATGAAGTAATTGGCAGAGTTCTCAAACTTATGGTTCGAATTCCACCCCAGAATATAATACTCCTCATATTCACTATCAAAAGTGTATATGGGAATCTTGTGCCACCCCTTGCAGTTCGAAGAAATCTTTATAGGGTGCTCAGAAAATCTGTTGCTAAGGGTTATAATCCTGCTAAGCTTCATATCCCCGTGCATCATAGGTTTACTAGTAGAAATATAATACAGGGACCTAAAAAGCTCGTAGCTAGGGGTTAGGCCTAAGATAATACATTAGGTCATAAACGCCATAACTATGAGTATGACTTGCAAATGGAGCTGAGCTAGGTTAATTTAATGCTCCTTGATAATGTGAAAGAGGATAGGGGCAAGGGAAAATAAAGCCCAAATCGGAGGTTGCGTTCATAAATGGCACATCTATGGGCCTCATATCCCTAGGTTTTTCTTTTTTTTGAAGGACCTCCAACCGTAAATCCTTGTGAAGCCTAATTGGAAGGGGCAGGGAAGATAGCAGATTCAAGATCTCCTTAGCAATTGATTGGGGGCTCTCAGGGACGGGGGTATGAATCTTCTCAAAAAAGAAAGGATAACCCTTCTTGTCATTCTAAAACTTGTCCTCCCTCGAAATGCGGGACCTCGAGGTAACCCACTTGCGACAATAGCCTTTTGGAGCCCAAGCCATCAGCAAAGCTCCCTCTGAATTCCTCATCAGCTCAATTAGAACCAGCAGCCAACGAGGGAATGACGCCAAGCGGGAGTCCTCAACTCTGCTGATAGAAGAAATGGCTGAAAAATAGTTCGGAATTGAGCTCTATCCCCCTAGTGGTGTTTATGACATTTCAATAGGGGGAAAAGAAAGGTCAAAGGAGAGGGAGCTTATTAGTTAATAGCTAGAGTTTGACCGGAGCTCTCTAAAAATGTTACCAAGGAGAAAAACACCTTGAGCATCTCTGAAAGAGAGAGAGTTTTGAAATTTTAAAATAATTTGGGTAAAGAGTGGTTTGAAGCACTGGGAAGCACCTAAATAGAAGAAGGAATAAAGATGTAATGATTTCCTCACGCCGCCACATAATAAGTAAATACGTGGGTAAGTGGGCCACGTGGGTGAGAAATCCCAGAAATTAATGGGGAAAGTGGTGCGCGTAGAACCCAACTTGGATTCCACGCGGTCAAGAATAAGAAGTGAGCATCACGGACTTGTGAATTTTCCACTTCTCACCTCAAAACCATGCCTTTGTTACTTTTCCACTTCTCACCTTGAAGCCTGAACCCCTGCATCAAAGAAAGCCAGGACCTGGTATCCGGCTATCGCCTCTACAAGCCCATCGATCGAATGAAGGGGGTAGCTATCTTCTAGGCAACATTTATTCAAATCTGTGAAGTCAATACACATATACCAAGCACTATCATGATTCGGGACCATCATTGGGTCAGCGAGCAAATCTGGGTAAAGCACTTCTTTGATCACATCTTCTTCGAGGAGTTTTTCTACTCCCCGTCCTTATAGCTTTAGCTCTTTCCGGTGCAAATATTCTTCTTTTTTGCTTGATGGGTTTTATCGAGGGGTTAATACTCAATTTGTGAACTCCTAACTCCGAGGGTACTCCCACCACGTTTGCAGTACCCCAAGAGAAAATATCATAATAATGATCGAGCAATGCATGTACTTTGTCCTTACCAATTTTGACATCATCTTACCAACATGCATTACCCCAAATCACAAACATGGATATTCTCTATGTCTGCTGGTCCGACATTCACATGGATCGATGCTACATCCCCTTTCTATGCTCCCTTTACAGCTTCCAAGTTACAGTGTTTTGCTACCACATGATCACCTCGAATGGAGGCTACTCCCTTATTTGTTGGGAATTTCATCATTAAATGGTATGATAACCATAACGCTTGATCCTGGCACATCCAAGGTCTTCCAAGAATAAAATTTTAAGGGGAGTAAGCATAGATAGCCACAAATTTGCAATATATCGTCACCCTTTTTCTCCATCCACCACTCTAACCGACATGGAGACTTCACCGAGAGGGGTTATCGGTTTTCCTATGAATCCCGACAAAGGGCTTAACAACTTCTTTAAATTACCCATCCAACATCCAACTGGTCAAACATCTAGTGAACATAATCTCAACCCCACTTCCATCATCGGTGAATACCTTTTAACCAACGAGTTCTGATCATCGCTGGTATTACAATTGGAAATGCATGAGGGGTCTGGTTAGGAACTGCATCTGGTTCTGAAAATGTTATCATTTTGTTTGGTTGAAACCTTTTATGAGATGGCTCATCAGTAGGAACTCATCTTGAGTCAGCTTTCATCATGGTATTCAAGGATAATTCCACTGTCACTCTGCTAATAACATTCACAACCCTACGAATAATTGAATTCTCCTTATTCTGGATTGGCTGATTCCCTATAGGTTGGTTGCAGTATGGCTCTTACCGATGCACATGCCCCCTATCATGAGGGGTACAGTTAACTCTGGGAGGAGGGGAACTCCTTTTAAAAGGTTGCCGATCCTCTCGATCATTCCTCTGCCTTATTGGACCGTCTCGAAAGGGTGGACGGAATTTAAGCCTCAGGGTAGTCCTTCCCTTTCACACCTCTCGATTTCCATTCTAAGATGACCATAGTCATTTGTATGGTGACCAAAGTCCCCGTGATGTTCGCAGAATCTGTTCGTGGATCTCCTTCCATCCACAGATGCCTCTGACCTATTGAGCGGTATGGGTACTCCAAGACCGTCTATGGATACTCCAAATCTCCGCTCGAGAGCGTCGCACGAGTGTGTACTTGTCAAACCCCACTCTCAACAAATCTGTCAGCCTCTTACTCCTATCTCCAACCTTCTCCTGCTTAGCCATCATACCTTCTCCTTTTTTCTTAGTCGCCTCCTCAACTTTTAAGTGTTGCTTCATACTTCCTGAAGCTGCTGAAGAGTCTTTGGATTTTTGGCCATTAACTTCCTGTATAACTCCAGATCTTCCACCCCCAACAAATATCCCTGTATCACTTTGTTTTCTATTCCTTTGAACACCCAAGGCTTTCATCGGCATATCTATTGTAAAACGCTGTTGGGGACTCTCTAGGCTTCTGTTTTGTCTGGTACAACTTAACCAACGTCTTTGTAAACCTTTTCTTTTGGAAATACTAGCTTAGTAGAGCACGACTGAAATCTCGGTATGACCGTAAGGACCCCTTGGTAGCTTGTTGAACCATTCTTGTGCCTTTCCTCGAAGGTAACTACCCACAAGCTTACATGTTATCTTCTCTTCGAAATCACAAGAATTCATCAGGCTTAAGAAAGTTTGGATGAACTCTCGAGGGTGTGAATCTCTCATATAAGTCGGAAGCCTTTTTGGAGGCTTTGTGTCAGCGGGCCATCAGCACGTGGTCACTGTCATGTCAAAGGTAGACCCAACGGATTGTACCATCGGTCATATTAACTTGTCAAGGTCTGGTCCAAGTGTATCCCCAGCTTCCCCGGCTGACTGATTCTGGTGTTGTTTTCATCGAAGGTCTTCACGTGGAAACCCATGCATCAGAGGGTCCCTGACATGATCCGTGTAAAGCCTTCCTTTGACGTAATTGGGATATCCCAAAGATACAGGTCTTTGATTGTAGCAATCATACCCCCTATGACTTACTAGACCCTTCTAACCTCCACCTCTTAGCAACGAGACCATCCCCGTCCTTGGCTCATTCCCTACGAACACGGGTGCACCTGGCATCGAATATTGTCCCAACATCCCCTCAGGGAACGAGGGTTGTGGCCTTCGTTGGGAGGCTTCCAGGTTCCCAAAGTAAGGAACCCCTATCATCTGGCTTGCAAGGGGCAGAGCTTCTTGCACCTGTTCCCAACTTATCGACAGTTTTATAGCCCCCAATGATCCTGGTCCCATTAGCGTGGGAATGACCTGGTATCCCACTACCATTAGCATCTGTGACATTTGCTCCAAGCCTAACTACTGATTCGGTGCCACCTCTGCCATAACTTTGTTCTCTCGAATCCTCCTCTCATAGGCTTTGATGTGAGAATTGGCAGAACATTCACTGAGGTGACCATCAATGCCCCACGATACCCAGGTGAGAATCTTGGGAGCTACGATTCCAACTTCCTATTTGATAGTAACTTCCAAACTTCTGGAGGCCCCTTCCATGATGTGGGGTTCCTTTGTGGGAGCTACCCGGTTAGGCTTCATCGATATCTCCACTGGAATTGTCCTTATATTTTGCACTGCCCTGGTCATCTTCGCATTTTGGGGGCCTGATTGTACTTCGTCCCTAATTCTTGTACCCTTACTCCACAATCATTTGCTCCTTCTAGCAGTAGCCATGGAAGTGGACATCCACTAACAGATCTAGATATGACTTCTTTCAGGTCCCACTGGGAGTTCCAACTTGATGTGTCTCCGAACCTGATCCAAAGCCCACATTCAATCTATCGGCAGTGGTCGACAACCTGCAAAACGGACCTCAGAGTATTTTGGGGGAAAAAGCTTTGATGAAAAAGTCAGTATGTGGCTGACTGATTCTGGTATTGTTTTCATCGAAGGTCTTCATGTGGAAACCCATGCATTGAGGGTCCCTGACATGATCCGTGTAAGGCCTTCCTTTGACGTAATCGGGATATCCCAAAAATACAGGTCTTTAATTGTAGCAATCATACCCCCTATGACTTACTAGACCCTTCTAACCTCCACCTCTTAGCAACAAGACCATTCCCATCCTTGGCTCATTCCCTACGAACACGGGTGCACCTGGTATCGAATATTGTCCCAACATCCCCTCAGGGAACGAGGGTTGTGGCCTTCGTTGGGAGGCTTACAGATTCCCAAAGTAAGGCACCCCTATCATCTGGCTTGCAAGGGGCAGAGCTTGTGGCACCTGTTCCCAACTTATCGACAGTATTATAGCCCCCAATGATCTTGGTCCCATTAGCGTGGGAACGACCTGGTATCCCACTACCATTAGATCTGTGACATTTACTCCAACCCCAACTACTGACTCGCTGCCACCTCTGCCATAACTTTGTTCTCTCGAATCCTCCTCTCATAGGCTTTGATGTGAGAATTGGTAGAAAATTCACTGAGGTGACCATCAATGCCCCACGATACCCAGGTGAGAATCTCGGGAGCTACGATTCCAACTTCCTATTTGATAGTAACTTCCAAACATCTGGAGGCACCTTCCATGATGTGGGGTTCCTTTGTGGGAGCTACCTGGCTAGGCTTCATCGATATCTCCACTGGAATTGTCCTTATATTTTGCGCTGCCCTGGTCATCTTCGCATTTTGGGGGCCTGATTGTACTTTGTCCCTAATTCTTGTGCCCTTGCTCCATAATCATTTGCTTCTTCTAGCAGTAGCCATGGAAGTGGACATCCACTAACAGATCTAGATATGACTTCTTTCAGGTCCCACTCGGCATTCCAACTTGATGTGTCTCCGAACCTGATCCAAAGCCCACCTTCAATCTATCTGCAGTGGTCGACAACCTGCAATACAGACCTCAGAGTATTTTGGGGGAAAAAGCTTTGATGAAAAAGTCAGTATGTGGTTGACTGATTCTAGTGTTATTTTCATCGAAGGTCTTCATGTGGAAACCCATGCATCAGAGGGTCCCTGACATGATCCGTGTAAGGCCTTCCTTTGATGTAAAAAGGGATATCCCAATGATACAGGTCTTTGATTGTAGCAAGCATACCCCCTATGACATACTAGACCCTTCTAACCTCCACCTCTTAGCAACGAGACCATTCCCGTCCTTGGCTCATTCCCTACGAACACGGGTGCACCTGGCATCGAATATTGTCCCAACATCCCCTCAGGGAACGAGAGTTGTGGCCTTCGTTGGGAGGCTTCCAGGTTCCCAAAGTAAGGCACCCCTATCATCTGGCTTGCAAGGGGCAGAGCTTGTGGCACCTGTTCCCAACTTATCGACAGTATTATAGCCCCCAATGATCCTGGTCCCATTAGCGTGGGAACGACCTGGTATCCCACTACCATTAGCATATGTGACATTTGCTCCAAGCCCAACTACTGATTCGCTGCCACCTCTGCCATAACTTTGTTCTCTCGAATCCTCCTCTCATAGGCTTTGATGTGAGAATTGGCAGAACATTCACTGAGGTGACCATCAATGCCCCACGATACCCAGGTGAGAATCTCGGGAGCTACGATTCCGACTTCCTATTTGATAGTAACTTCCAAACTTCTGGAGGCCCCTTCCATGATGTGGGGTTCCTTTGTTGGAGCTACCTGGTTAGACTTCATCGATATCTCCACTGGAATTGTCCTTATATTTTGCGCTGCCCTGGTCATCTTCGCATTTTAGGGGCCTGATTATACTTCGTCCCTAATTCTTGTGCCCTTGCTCCACAATCATTGGCTCCTTCTAGCAGTAGCCATGGAAGTGGACATCCACTAACAGATCTAGATATGACTTCTTTCAGGTTCCACTGGGAGTTCCAACTTGATGTGTCTCCGAACCTGATCCAAAGCCCACATTCAATCTATCGGCAGTGGTCGACAACCTGCAAAACGGACCTCAGAGTATTTTGGGGGAAAAAGCTTTGATGAAAAAGTCAGTATGTGGCTGACTGATTCTGGTATTGTTTTCATCGAAGGTCTTCATGTGGAAACCCATGCATTGAGGGTCCCTGACATGATCCGTGTAAGGCCTTCCTTTGACGTAATCGGGATATCCCAAAAATACAGGTCTTTAATTGTAGCAATCATACCCCCTATGACTTACTAGACCCTTCTAACCTCCACCTCTTAGCAACAAGACCATCCCTGTCCTTGGCTCATTCTCTACGAACACAGGTGCACCTGGCATTGAATATTGTCCCAACATCCCCTTAGGGAACAAGGGTTGTGGCCTTCGTTGGGAGGCTTCCAGGTTCCCAAAGGCACCCCTATCATCTGGCTTGCAAGGGGAAGAGCTTGTTGCACCTGTTCCCAACTTATCGACAGTATTATAGCCCCCAATGTTCCTGGTCCCATTAGCATGGGAATGACCTGGTATCCCACTACCATTAGCATCTGTGACATTTGCTCCAAGCCCAACTACTGATTCGCTGCCACCTCTGCCATAACTTTGTTCTCTCGAATCCTCCTCTCATAGGCTTTGATGTGAGAATTGGCAGAACATTCACTGAGGTGACCATCAATGCCCCATGATACCCAGGTGAGAATCTCGGGAGCTATGATTCCAACTTCCTATTTGATAGTAACTTCCAAACTTCTGGAGGCCCCTTCCATGATGTGGGAGCTACCTGGTTAGACTTCATCGATATCTCCACTGGAATTGTCCTTATATTTTGCGCTGCCCTGGTCATCTTCACATTTTGGGGGCCTGATTGTACTTCGTCCCTTAATTCTTGTGCCCTTGCTCCACAATCATTTGCTCCTTCTAGCAGTAGCCATGGAAGTGGACATCCACTAACAGATCTAGATATGACTTCTTTCAGGTCCCACTGGGCGTTCCAACTTGATGTGTCCGAACCTGAACCAAAGCCCACCTTCAATCTATCGGCAGTGGTCGACAACCTACAAAACAGACCTCAGAGTATTTTGGGGGAAAAAGCTTTGATGAAAAAGTCAGTATGTGGCTGACTGATTCTGGTGTTGTTTTCATCGAAGGTCTTCATGTAGAAACCCATGCATCAGAGGGTCCCTGACATGATCTGTGTAAGGCCTTCCTTTGACGTAATCGGGATATCCCAAAGATACATGCCTTTGATTGTAGCAATCATACCCCCTATGACTTACTAGACCCTTCTAACCTCTACCTCTTAGCAACGAGACCATCCTCGTCCTTGGCTCATTCCCTACGAACACGGGTGCACATGGCATCAAATATTGTCCCAACATCCCCTCAGGGAGCGAGGGTTATGGCCTTCGTTGGGAGGCTTCCAGGTTCCCAAAGTAAGGCACCCCTATCATTTAGCTTGCAAGGGGCAGAGCTTGTTGCACCTGTTCCCAACTTATCGACAGTATTATATCCCCCAATGATCCTGGTCCCATTAGCGTGGGAACGACCTGGTATTCCACTACCATTAGCATCTGTGACATTTGCTCCAAGCCCAACTACTGATTCGCTGCCACCTCTGCCATAACTTTGTTCTCTTGAATCCTCCTCTCATAGGCTTTGATGTGAGAATTGGCAGAACATTCACCGAGGTGATCATCAATGCCCCACGATACCCAGGTGATAATCTCGGGAGTTATGATTCCAACTTCCTATTTGACAGTAACTTCCAAACTTCTGGAGGCTCCTTCCATGATGTGGGGTTCCTTTGCGGGAGCTACCTGGTTAGACTTCATCGATATCTCCACTGGAATTGTCCTTATATTTTGAGCTGCCCTGGTCATCTTCGCATTTTGGGGGCCTGATTGTACTTCGTCCCTAATTCTTGTGCCCTTGCTCCACAATCATTTGCTCCTTCTAGCAGTAGCCATGGAAGTGGACGTCCACTAACAGATCTAGATATGACTTCTTTCAGGTCCCACTGGGCGTTCCAACTTGATGTGTCTCCAAACCTGATCCAAAGCCCACCTTTAATCTATCGGCAGTGGTCGACAACCTGCAAAACAGACCTCAGAGTATTTTGGGGAAAAAAGCTTTGATGAAAAAGTCAGTATGTGGCCGTCCGATCAGTCAATAAAGCTTAGTCCAAAAAGAATGACATATCTTCTTATTTATACTTTTGGAAACCCTAATTGTGATTGCATAATCCTTGAGTTTCCTTCTTCTTTGTTGTAAAGCCCAGTAAGGGCGCTTTTCGTTGAGCCTTGAGAAGTCTTTGGGCATCTCTAATCCTCGGTCTAATGGCCCACGGAGGCCTTGACTTAAGGTTTTATCACCCAACTCTTCAAATATTTCCAGTAGCCGAATATATGTAAGAACATTATTTTTCTCTTTAGTGCCGATAAGTCTTTTAAAATTGCATGACATCTAAATCTCATGATTTTATATGCTATAAATGAGGAATTATATGAGAAGGCGGCATCCAATGGCGATTGTGGAAGAATCATTTGGCATGGATGATATAGTGTCATATTTGCAGAGCTTGAAGGTTTCGGTGGTTGACATGGTGAGAACCTTAGGCAATTATTCTCACTATCGATTTGGGGTTATCTAACAGCGTGAAAGAAAACCCAATGTCTGGATACCTTGACAAGGATCTAAGACCTTCATTGTTTGGGTTGGCCATGATGGTTAGAATGGTGGTTGTGATCAAGAGAACTTAATTAGTAGATATTACAGTTCAACATTAAATGTTTTTTGGAGAAGTCTTAAGGTAACCATTTGTATAGATGCCTATTTACCCCAATGTTGCCCGGAATATTTGGATTTTTCACCAAATCTTATTTGTTAACATGATTTATGGGCATTAGTGAATTGATAGGTGAAAGGTTTGTGTAGAATTTGGATTTGGGGTTGTGATGTGAGAATCCTCATTTGGTCTTCAATTTTGGGATTTATGATAATGAGTGTTTTGCGAGGTATTGAATGGGGGGGGGGGGGGGGGGGGGATAATATGGTTAGGTAGTGAATATATCAATCTCATGTTTTCTTGAATCTTTTCTTTTACCTGAGGATGAGTAAGGTTCAAGTGTGGGGAAGTTTGATGTGTTCATTTTATATAGTAGCTTTAAGATATTTTGACTCATTTTTGTATACTTTTGTGCTTTAGATCATGAGTTTTGTTTTGAAATTCCCTTAGAAGAGTTAAGAGTGACTTTTGCGTTCTTATCACTTTCCGACGTAGTTTTGTGTGACTAGGAAATATAGTTAAGATTGAAGCCATCAACAAAAGGAAATGAAGATTGAAGACGATAAAAATCTAAGATTTGAAGGCAAGAAGGCAATGCGACAAAGCAAAGAGAAATCGACAAAAGAAGGGTGAAAATGGGCAGCCCGCCCGGGCGAGCCCATTTCCGCCCAAGCGGGATCCTGTTGCACTTTTCCTTTTTGTTTTTCTTTTCTTCTCTCTTGTACTATAAAAGATATTTTTGGCCACCCACTTCCTATCTTCTCTCTTTGGCCGACTTTTCCACTCTTTGAAACCCTAGTTTTTGCTTTTATTCATCTATTTTCATCTTGGATTATGTTTGATTTTCTTGTATCTAAGTTATCACTTGGGAGAAATTGATTGAAGCTTCCAATCCCATATAGTGAGAAATTATATCTACTCATTTATGAAGTCTTGATTACTTAGCATTTATTGTGAAATTAATAATGTTGTTTGCTTCATTTATGTGATGGGATGTTTGAAAATATGAAATGTTTATATGATTACATGTTAGGAGGTTAAGGAAGCGTACAATTCCTTCTCTTTTCGGCATAAAATCCAAGAAAATGTATATGATAATGTGTAGATGATGCTAATATTGCTAAATGAATATGATAATGTGGTATGTTTCATGTTTATCTTAAGGTAGCACTAAAAGGTAATCTTAAATGTCGATCTTTCTGGGTTAAACCTAATGAATTCTTTTTTTGGTTAAATGACTAGGCATTTGGTAGAATTCTTGTAGTTGTTATCAGATATGTCATTGATGAAATACCTTTAGACACTGGTTGTCTAAAGTGATCATTGGTGAGGTTTACAAATAGACATTGAATGCTTTTGTAGATTACTCTTAAGAAGAACGGAATGTTAATATTCAAAATGAAAGTTGTTGCATTCACAATAGATAATAAAGATGAGTACATGAGTTATTGTTTCTAGGATCTATAAGAGGCTTTGAAGTAGGAATCATTTGCACTCAAAGCTTTGTCAATTGTGTTTCTATCCTCTTTTCTTGGGTGTTGCATGATTAGTATAATTATCTTCATATCCTAGTTGTCTTGTTTTTCATTTCATAACTTATAAAATCAAACCAAAACCCCCCTCTTTGATTGCTTATACATATGTATGTATATGTTATTATCCACCCTTATATGTATGAACCCTTAGGAAAATCCTTTTTTTGTGGACGACACCAATTTACCACTATCTACTTAATTTATTTAGGATGCATTTAAGACCTATAAATTGTATATTTGAGAGGTAGGGTGATGATGTCCCACCCTCCACCCAGATGATAATATGATCTATTGCTGGAGTCACCTGTTTGTATTCCCAAACCACATTGTTTGTAAACTTCCAAATTGCCTAGATTATGCAAAAATGATAGGCAAATATCTGCATATGATGGCGCTTTGTGAATCCACTATGCAAGACAATTTTTGAACTACTATATCGAGGAAAAATCAAATCCAAGGGAGCTATATTGGTCTTTTAGATCCCTATTGCATTATTAGAGTTATTATAAATTGATAAGTTAACTGTACTTACGGACTTGAAGATCTTAGCAACACCATTCATGTGTTCATACCTATAAATCGGTTGGTTAGCCCGTCAAAGAGTGAGTCTTGTTAAGGGTGGTCCACGTATGGTATGACTATGGTTTTGTTTAGATAATCGTGATTCGTACATCAGCAAACTAATCACTTCATAGTAACTTGAACATGGGAGAAAGGATTAAAAGATTTTTATTCGGAAGCTCCAGTACTTCTAGTTCTGGATCTGCAAGTTCTTCATCGTCAAATATTTTACAAAGTCATGAAATTCAACAGATTTTACCAAATAAAACTTTAAAATCAATTTATCAACAAGGCATATTAGAATACAATAAGTCATATTCCATTAAGATTCATGAAGAAATCCTACCTATGAACCAAGAAGTTCAATCAATTAGGTTACTATCATCACAGGCTATTCTAAAATATAAAGAACAAAATTATAAGTTCTTGCATTTTGGTCTAGTACAAATTGCATTACATCCTTTAGTTAGATTAGGAATAGATACACCCATATTCATGGCATTAAGAGATGATAGATTAATAAGATACAAAGATTCCATATTAGCAATGGTTCAAACTAATATATGTAATGGAACAATTAGATTTGATTGTATTCCAAACTATTCAGTTAGTTTAACAGATCCACATATTATGGAGTCACTAAAATTAGATATTCAATTAAAACAAGATAGAATTGTAAATGATACAGAACATTTTGTATTAATTTATAGAGTATATTTTAAATTAATGCAGTCCATGATTCCTACGGCATTAAGATTAAATCCAACAGAAAAAGATGAATCGGTATATGTAAAGACTAATTCAGATAATATTTCAATAGAAACACCTAAGTTATTAAAATGGAATGAGATAACTATTCCAGAAGAAATATTAGCAGACAGACCATTAGGTCTTCAAAGGAATGTTAGAATTACTGAACCCTCAGAAATAGAGGAACAAAATGATGGAAAAATACTAATAAAATTCAACAAGTCTATGTCTAGTAGATTCTATTCAGGACAATCTTCTAGGTATTCAAGTATAAATAATTATTGAGCCCATAGGCATTCAATAATATTCCAACATATTTACAAGAAACTAAAATAAGATATTCTTCACCTTTACCATAAATAATTCCAGATACTAATTCTTCAATAGGTTCCCCAACACTTAGTCAAATGAGACAATATGAAATTAATACGATGATCAATAATAATGAATTTATAATAGACAAGGTATATTTAAATAATGATTATTATAGTCCCGAAAATACTAAAAATAGAATATGGTTTGAAAAACTAAGTATAGACAATAGAGAACATATTAAAATAGAATTTTATAATGAACTTACAACAAAGAAGATTAGAAAAATGAAATTTTTTTATGTGGTTAGGATATTATTTAAAGAAGGAACAATTAATAAGAAAAGATAATTTTACAGAAATTCCAGCTATAAATGTACATTCCAATCTTTACAAAAAATGGAAATTACCAAATGATACAGTAGTTAGTTCTATTCATCCACCACTCCAATCAGTACATATTACTACGGAAGAAACTATAGTAATCGCCTCTCCGTTCAAGTCAGGAAGACCAGGAAATGATACAGATTCAACAAATTTAGCAGATATTAAAAAGATTTATCAACAGAATAATTATTCTAATCAATTATTGCATACTATAGCAAATTAAATTGATTTTATTTCTACTAAATTAGATTCTAAATTAAATAGTAAGACAGAACTATTTCAAAATACGTTTTGAAAACCTCATTTTCAAGTATCCCCGTTTTCAAAGAAAATGGAGGAATCATTATCTCTTAGACCAAATGATAAACTAGGTAGTTCTAAGCAGATAGGAGTCATATCTGAGGTAAATCCAATAGATACAGATGATTCAGCTAGTTCTTATTCTGAAAGTACAGACGAAGAATCAGAAAATGATTTTGAAAAACAAATAAATTCAATAGAACACCAGTTCCAAGAACAAATAGAAGAAAAACCCGATATACATATTAATAAATTAAAATATAATTGGAAAAACCATGATACAAAACCCTATTACTCAAAACCAATTCCACCAGATCTTCAATATGAAGAAAATCTTCATTCATTCAAAAGTTATGATGGTTCATCAATTTCTCAATGGAACATAGATGGATTATCATAATATAAAATATTAAATTCATTACAAGAAATGGGAATGGCTAGGGTAACTTATAAAGCAACAATAACTCCAACAGAACCAAATATAGTCATGTTATTAGTAACAGGATTTACAGGACAATTAAAAGGATGGTGGGATAATTATCTCACATTAGAAGATAAACAATCAATAATGAACCATGAGTCAGAAGAAGCTCAAGGAGAAGATAATAACATTCAATTTGTCATGGTCCCTGATGGATCAGCATTTTTATTATATACTATATCTATGTATTTTGTAGGAAATCCTGCAGAAGCCTTAGAAAGTTCAAAAATATGTCTAACTAATTTAAGATGCCCTACTTTAACTGATTTCAAATGGTACACAGATATATTTTTAACTCAAGTTTTTAGAAGAACAGATTCAAGTTCACCATTTTGGAAAGAAAAATTTATAACAGGATTACCAAACTTATTTTCTCAAAGGATATTAACAAATTTAAGTAAAGCATTAGGAACAGAAAAGATAAATTATAATGATATAACTTTCGGACAAATATTTGCTTTTGTTAAAAAAGAAGCTTTAACCTTGTGTCAAGATTTAAAAATTCAACATAAATTTGGATCAGAAAGAAAAGAGATGGGATCATTTTGCCAACAATTTGGCATAACAGGAATAAAACCCCCATCCTCTCAGCACAAACATATAAGGGAAAATAAATTTAGAAAACATAAATATTATCAAACAAGAAATAGTTTTAATTATAAAAAATCATATCACAAAAAAATTATGAAAAACCTAGGAAAAAGAAGTTTCATAAAAAACAAGTCAAATTTCAAAATATTCAATGTTACAAATGTAAAAAGTTTGGACATACTGCAAATTATTGTAAAACAGAAAAGAAAATTAATACATTAGAAGATATAGAATTAAGGAATAAGCTATTAGCTATATTAATTGATGATTCAGAAAATGAACATTCAAATTATGAGTCAGATTCAGATTCTTTTAGTGATTCTGATAGTATATTTCAATGTAAAATTCCAACTATTAATATGCTAAACAGTACACATGGTAAGAAAAATGAATTATTAGATATAATAGATAAAATAGAAAATTCAGAGGATAAAACAGAATATATTCAAAGGTTAAAAAATTTGGTTCTAGATGAAAATAAACCTAAGATAACAGAAGCTTTTAGTTTAAGTCAAACAATAAAAAAATATTCAGATCAAGAGAAAAAGAAGTCTATAATTAGTCCAACTGATACTCAAGATTTAAGAAAAGAAATTACTTTGCTAAAAAATGAAATTCGTAATATTAAAACAGAATTAAACGATTTGAAAGAAAAAGATTTAGAATTAGAATTAGAATTAATATCATTAGAAACACCTAGTAGTTCTGATATTCTTATTTCAAAAGAAATCCCCACAAATCAACAATTTTTTAATATTATTAATAAAATTAATATGGAAAAATGGTATTCTTTGGTAACAATAGGAATTCAAGATTTTAGTATTACTGTAGTAGCACTAATTGATAGTGGAGCAGATCAATCGTGCATAAGATCAGGATTAATTCCAAGTAAATATTTAGTAAAAACTAATGAACAGCTTGCAGCAGCAAATGATACTCCAATGATTATTAAGAAAAAATTATCCAATGGATATATTAGTAATAATAATTATTGTATTAAACATTCATTTTTTATATTAGAAAATGTATCTTATGATGCAGTATTAGAAAATCCATTTTTATATCAAATAACCCCTTTCAAAAAGACTCAAAAAGGAATTAGTACAACCATATTAGGTAACAAATTATTGTTCTCTTTTATTAGTCCCCCTAGTCAAATTGAATTACATTTGTTACAAACCAATTCAATATATAAAAGAATATGTATTTTAAATAGAAAACAAAAAGATATTTCATTCTTAAAAGAAGAATTTAGTTACTCTAAAATAGAAGAACAGTTAGGAAATAAGAATATAAAAGAAAAGATAAATAATTTAGAACAAGAATTCCAAAGACAAATTTGTTCAAACCATCCCAATGCATTTTGGGATAGGAAAAAACATATAGTATCATTACCATAAGAAAAAGATTTTGATGAACAAAACATTCCTACTAAGGCAAGACCTATTCAAATGAATGCTGAATTATTAGAACTATGTAAGCAAGAAATTCAAAATCATTTAGATAAAAAATTAATAAGAAAGAGCAAATCTACATGGAGCTGCTTAGCATTTTATGTTAATAAAAATGCAGAAAAGGAACGAGGAGTTCCTAGATTAGTAATAAATTATAAACCCTTAAATAAGGTATTACAATGGATTAGATATCCCATTCCTAATAAAAGAGATTTGATTAATAGATTAGTAAATGCAAAAGTATTTTCAAAATTTGATTTAAAATCAGGATATTGGCAAATTCAAATAAATGAAAAGGATAAATACAAAACGGCATTTGTGGTTCCATTCGGTCAATATGAGTGGAATGTCATGCCATTTGGATTAAAAAATGCACCATCAGAATTCCAGAAAATAATGAATGATATTTTTAATCCTTATTCAACATTTGTAATAGTATATATTGATGATGTGTTAGTCTATTCCAATACAATTGATAATCATTTTAAACACTTAAATATTTTACTCAAAATAATAAAAGCAAATGGTTTGGTTATATCTGAACCAAAGATGAAACTATTCCAAACAAAGATTAGGTTTCTAGGATTTGATATCCATTTAGGAACAATAAAACCTATTCAAAGATCTATTGAATTTGCAGAAAAGTTTCCAGATGAAATAAGAGATAAAAATCAATTACAAAGATTTTTAGGATGTGTAAATTACATTTCAGATTTCTTTTCCAATATTAAGATTATATGTAAAAAGCTATATGAAAGATTAAAATCCAATCCTCCTGCATGGTCAGAAGAGCATACTAATTTAGTAAAAGAAATTAAGCTAAAGGCTAAATCACTACCATGTTGAGGAATTCCACATCCAGAAGCATTCATGATAGTAGAAACAGATGCATCCAACATAGGATATGGAGGCATATTAAAACAAAAACATTTAGGAAAAATCTCTATAGTAAGATATCATTCAGGATTTTGGTCTAATACACAAAAGAATTATTCCACAGTAAAACAAGAAGTTTTATCCATTGTTTTATGCATTTCAAAATTTCAAGATGATTTATACAGTAAAAATTTTTTTAAACATTGATTGCAAATCAGCAAAAGATATTTTGCAAAAAGATGTGAAGAATTTAGTTTCAAAACAGATTTTTGCCAGATGGCAAGGCATTTTATCAGTTTTTGATTTTGATATTCAATTTATTAAAGGAAAAGAAAATTCTATTCCAGATTTCCTGACTCGTGAATTCCTTACAGGAAACCATGAGTGATTCCACATCGACAGGTTCATCTCATCCAAGGACTAGCAAAGATTATGCTAATCCTCGTCCTCTTACTCCAACTGTTACTCCATTGATTCCATTAGAACATTTTCCTACACTTACATATTCCACCATAACATTTTCCTACACTTACATATTCCACCATAGCCCAAACTCCCCATTCCAGACTCATTCAATCCAATACTCCTCCTATATCTTCCAATTTCACTCCATTGAAAAGAGCCCATACTCCAATACCACTTCAACAAGCATCCACTAGTACTTCCAAACCAACATCCACATATTTTGATAAACCCAATCCTGAGCACATTGTAGTCACTCATTTCAATACTGAACCAGATATTCCACAACTAAAAATTTTTGTTTCCAATTTATTTTCACCATCATCCTTATGGATGACAGCAAATGTTCAAGACTCAACAATATTATGAACTCATTCTGGTAGATACCCAATCCATTGATATTCAACATGTTTCCAACAAGCAGGATCCCAATAGAATAGAATATTCCAAAGTTTATATTAAACAAATTCTAAGTCCTCAACAAATTTCCAATATTCATTCCACTACTCCATTTTCAGTCGACTATTTTCCTTCTGGATTCAATTACAATGATTATGTTCAGGCATGGTATATAACTTTCTTCTACAGATCGTTTGACCATTCCTGGTTTATCAATTTCCATTCAACCTTTAATAATCACATTCCAAATTGGTTCATTGACTGGTGGGTTAAATTTGGCCCTTCTACTGATATATATCCACAGCCCATTCTAGATGGATTCCAGACATTCCAGAAATTTAGCCAACAAACACTTAGTCATTCAAAACCCCATGAAAGACCAGTCTTATTCCATGCTATTTTCAGGGTACCCTGGATATTTTCTTGGAGTTTTCAAATAAAACCATTCCACCATTCTTTTCCACTTTCTTTAATCAGACAATTCAAAATCAAATGGTGGGTTAATTATAAGCCAGAGTTTTGCTCCTCAAAAGCAGTAACTCACTATTTCCAAACAGGCCAAAAAAATGAAAATTGCATTTAAACCCATTACTCAGCACACACTTCCATCACCTATTCCTACTTCTCGTCCAACACCCATTGGACCATCAGCCAGTATCATTCCACAGCCTCAACTCTTAAGTCCAACACCCATTCAACCACAACCAGTTACACAAATTCCAAAACAAGAGCCAGATGAAGACCTTCAGAAAATTCTTGAGTTCTATCAAGAATTAGTTAGACAAAAGCAGGCCATTAAACAGGAGACAGATGATCAATTATACCTCCAAGATAGCCAAGATCCCTATGAAATGTAGGGACTACAATAAAACGTAAGCAATGACGAATTACATCAGGTGGATCCCAGCTTCCACCCAATTCAATCAGCCAATGGTGGATCCCAGCTTCCACCAAATTCAATAAAGCAGCAGACAAGGTGGATCCCAGCTTCCACCAAATTCAAATCGAGACAGAAGATAATTGTGGGTTCTACATCCCACTAACTCAATCAACCAGCAGACAACAGAAGGTGGCGGGCCCCACTCCCCACTCAACAATAAAAAGGAAGATCCAGATTCAACAAGGCAGATCTAACATTCCAGATTGATGGATTCCAAAATCGGATTCCAATTTGTAATAGACTAGAATGCAAATGTTTTCCTATAAGTACTTCATTCAATTTCATTTGTAAAGCATGCTTGAATTATCGCACTCTCTAGTACACTCTTGTACAATCTCCACACTCTGAATTGATTGTTCATACATCAATTCCATTCCCACTGTAAGCCAAAAACTCCATTCAATAAAAAGAATCCTATTCAATTAAAAATATTTTATACTTCTTGTTCTTATTCTTACATACTGTTCTTATTTCTTAATATTTGAATTTCATACTGTTATTATTCAGACTTTGTTATTTACTCCAACCTTAATGGTGCTTGCTTATACTGTTATACTTTTTGAATTCAATTTAAGAATTGCTTTTGTTTATTTAGTTATATTGAGTGAAGACCTAGACGCATCTTACCATAAACATAAAGGACCATAGGGCTAACAAGTATTCCTCCCTTTTGTAGCTGCTTAGATTTTGGGATGCTTCTTGATAATATTCTCCAAACCAAGAACTGAAATCTGGCAGGTAATTTCAGTTTCCAAATCGTCTTCCAAAACATGCTATTATACAAGGCTGAATAAGTTGATACCTGTGATTATTGCTCTGTAGCCCTAGCACACTATTTGATAATATCAAAATTTTACCATGTATTCTCCCGTGTTTGAGGTAGTCCAACTAGATTGTCCGGGTCTTGAATGCTTGCATACTTTGGGATTTTTATGTGCGGTATCCTTTGTGCAATATGTGGAGGAAAATTTGTTTAGATTAAGACATTTCTCCATAGTCAATTTGAGTCAATCAGACTAGAGACTGATATCTGTGCGATATTCCTACGAATTTTGACTCGCTAAAGGATTTTGGACACCTGGAATCTAATTTTCCTGAATCTTTGCCTGCTCTCCTGATTTAATTTTCCATTCCAGCCTGCCTCATAGGATCTTAATTAGCTCTCCAATGGATATATTTCCATCCAAGTGATGATCCTATATTATGCTTGTCTAGTGTCAAATTAGATGCAGTGTACTTACTAGAGACAAAAACAACCAAAAAGAGAGTCCTAATAGACCAACACTTTCCATGCTTGTTTAGCTAGGAGAGCCTGATTCATGTTTATAGAAGACTTTAGGCCTAGTCCTCTATCTTGTTTTGATATGCATAGAGCCTCCCAATTCGTCCAGTGAATTTTGTTCTTCCCTAACCCACCTT
Source organism: Rubia yunnanensis (assembly GCA_037428765.1). Taxonomy (NCBI): domain Eukaryota; kingdom Viridiplantae; phylum Streptophyta; class Magnoliopsida; order Gentianales; family Rubiaceae; genus Rubia; species Rubia yunnanensis. The sequence goes on from CM075065.1 coordinate 45,847,212, forward strand.
CCAACAGGAAGGCTCTTGGTATTTCATCCAGCTTATTCAGAATAGATTCAGGTAATCTGTACACCAACATTGCATAATAGGCCACATATTGCAAAACATACTTTGCTAATATAGCTCTACCATACAGTGATATCCCTTCATGTCTCTACTTCCGAACCTTCCTATTAAATCCAAAAACAATGCCACCAAAAAATGATCTTCTTCTTCTTGAGGTAAAAATGTTATCTATCTGGAATTCCTATTCTATGTATGTTTATTGCTTAGGATTCCCATGATCTCTACCAATCCGGGGTGTTTGGGCGAAAGAAAAAGCATGTTTTTTTAAAAATCACCCTTTGAATTGAAAACATAGCACAAGATTCCAATCTTTGTGCTAGAAATCTGACATGATGGTCAGAATTTTGCATGAAAGTGATGCAGTCATCTGCATGCATCAAATGTTATACTACTGGACCCTTCCTTCTTACCCTAAAACCCAATTTTTTGTTACCTAATTTCCAGTTTCCAGTGCTGAGGATAAATCTTGTTGACATATAATAAAAGCACATGTAGAGAGGGGACAACCCTCCCTGCCTTGAACCTTTAATAGGATGGAAGCGCTGATACTGACTACCATTTAAAATTGTGGCGTAAAAGACAGTAAAAATGCATTGCATAATCATATGTATCCAAGAAGATGGAAAATATATTCTTTGAAATCCTGACTTAAAGAAATCCCATGAGACCCTTTCATATGCCTTATTTATATCCAACTTGAAGGCTGAGAAAGAAGCTTTACCTTTCGTCTTCTCCTGAATGTAGTGTGTTAGCTCATATGCCATCAAAATACTTTCACTTATATGTCTCCCCGACATATATCCATTTTATGTTTCAGAGATTAACTTTGTGATCACCGTTTTTAGCCTATTCAATAGAATCTTAGTAAAAAATAATAATTCATATTGAACCTTGCATAGGTTCACTAGTGGAGGCAGCTTGATCAAAGACATCCCACAAAGGCTGTTCCACCATTTTTCTAGGAACCACCTTCCTTGATACGTTCCAAAATTGGAACTCTAGTAAATTGGGTGAATAAACTGCACGGAGACGGTTCAACCGACAAAGAAGGCAATTTTCCAAGAACCACCTTCTATAAATCACAATAGAAGGCAGTTAATTATTGAACCATCTTTGATTGGGTTTGATAGAAGGTAGTTCTGCCAAACCGCCTTCGATCGTAACCATAGCCTCACAAAGGATTGGAGCGATATGAGCCATGTTGCACCAAACAGTTCGTGCCAAGGGGCTGTGGCATGGATGTTTTGGCCAAAATGACTCGTGCTGGGTGGAATAGCCGTGTTGGAGGGACTTGACATGAGGCTGCCTTCACGCTGGAGGTCCCTAGCACGACCCTGAAATTTAGGTTTTTTTCTTCAACTTTTTTGTACCGCTACAGATGAACCACTTATCTGATTTGAGAGTTCTTGTAGATGATTTTATAGTTCTTGAGAAGATTAATCCAATGGTACCACCCATAGACGCTTATTCTTCTCGAAACATTTCCCAAAATTCTATACAACTCTTGGGTTACAATTCACCAGCTTCTTTGTCTTGCTTCTTCGACCCTTCTACCTTCTACCACATTTTGACTCATGGCCTTTAATTTTCTACCATCCTTGCAAATGACCTTCTACAATCTACTACCACCCTTGTGGATGGCCTTCTAGAAGCTACACCAAAGTATCCACGAACATCCTACTTATAAGCTCATAAAAGATCTAGGTGCTTGTGAATATAAAGTACCCATTAGCTCCAGTTAAATTTACAAAACTCGGGATTTAGATAAGAAAACCTAAAATAGTCATTGAAACCCTTTGTAATGTAAACCTAACTAAAACTAGCAATCATCCAACTAAAACATAATAACAAATAAGTCGAATGCATTAGTTAACGCATGCTTAATGGTGAAGATCAATTCCCCTACACTTAAACCTTTACTCGTCCTCGGGTAAACAAAAACGAGCAAAGATTCAAGACGAATGTAGCATTCAATGAAAAGTAACATGCCCAAACTATCACAATCTATCACAAACCCCTGGGATTAAATTCTGTGAAAAAAACACCACAACTATCACAATCTCCCCCAATTCTTGACCTAATAGACTCACCCCCCGCTGATCCTGAAACACCAATCACAAGACTGATCAATGCAACAGCTCTACCCAACCCAAATAAGACTTAAATGATCTATGCTAAAGATGATATGCAGATAGGCTCCCATAAGCTTAACTTCCAACAATTCTCTTCCATTAATCCCCCACTTTCTTAGCAAAGAAAGATGGCAAATAGATTTTCTGTTTTGCAGGACACAGATTCACCCCCACAAACAGATTAAGTTTTGGATCATTCACTGCACCAAATATTGCAAGATGAGGTGGAAGAAGAAGGATCTCTCTTAGATAGCAAAATCCCCAAACCAAGGCCAGCATCTCTCCAATCTCAACCAACAGGTAATATGGACTCCCAAGGTAAGTCCAAACCTAAAAAGACCACCTACCTAAGTCAGTTAAATAAGATGATGCTAAGATCAAACACTAAAAGCCATAAATCAGGTGAACAATGATATACACCACTACCATCAATTTTCTAGTTTGGAACCTTAGGGGTTTAGAGACTTCAATGCTTAGATTAAAACACCTCATCAAATAGAAAAAAAATTGATCTTCTATGTATAATTGAACCAATGTATGATAATAGCAAATGTCACACCTATATGGAGAAGCTCAAATACTCTCATTCCCCGCCTCTTCATAATGGCAAAATTTGGCTACTATGGAATGATTCTTTAAATGTTGCTTTACTTTCACATCATGAACAATTTCTATATGTTAAAATCACTCAGTCAACCACAAATGTTGAAATGGATGATGTTTTTGTCTATGGTCTTAGAAATAGAGAAGGAAGGAAGGTTTTATGGCATGATCTTAGTCTCCTTTCTAATTATGAAACCATGTACATAGGGGATTTTAACACAATATCCTCACTTACAGAATATAAAGGACTCTCCTCCCCTAACCTAGGCAGTATCACGGACTTCAATAACTGGATACATTCTAAGGGTATTCAGGAAATTAATACTGTTGGGAATCTATTTGCATGGACTAATTCTAGGCTAAGAAAACCCACATCTAAGAGACTAGACAGAGGACTTTGTAACATTCAATGGAGTGCCAAATTCCCAGCATCCTCCATTCAAATCCTCAATAGACAATCCTCAGATCATTGCCCTCTTTTTTTACAAGTCTCATCCACAGTTCCCTCTTTTTTTACAAGTCTCATCCACAGTTCCCTCCCATCCTAAGCCTTTCAGATTTATAAACACATGGTTCAACAGACCAGAGTTTATAGACCTGATTAAAGATAACTCGTTCTTCCTCGACATTGGATCACCAATCTAAAACCGTATTTATTTCACTTTCTAATTGTAGACTCTAGCCATTCTCTCCTTATACTTGGCTTCTATGATCGTTGCCAAATCTCTTTTATTTTCCAGTTTTTCCAGTTCCAACCTCATCGTATTGGGGTTGTCTTCCTCCTTATAATCGCAAACTAGAAGGCTTGAATTACCAACTTCCACTGGTATGACCGCTTCATGGTTGTAAACCAGACTGTATGGTGTCTTCCCTGTTAGTTCTCAAACAGTCATTCACTACCTTCCAGTCGCTTCTGGATACCTTGATAATAGTCATGTTCGTTACCTCCACTTGGCCATTAGCTTGAGGGTGTACTACGGAAGTAAATTTCTGGAGAATCCCGAGTTTTGAACACCAATCGGTGAAAGCACCACTTGTGAATTGTGTACCATTGTTTGTGACAATGGTATGTGGCACCCCGAAGTGACATACTATGTTCTTCCACACAAATTTCCATGTGACTTCAACTGTGACTCGTTCTAATGGCTTCGCCTCCACCCACTTTGTAAAGTAGTCAATTGCTACGACTAGGAATTTAGTGTTGCTCTCACCCTTTGGAAATGGTCCAACTAAGTTAATCCCCCATTTATCGAATGGCTAAGATCGATATACTCCTTTTAAAGCTGCTTGTGGCTTATGCATTAGCGAAGCATTGATTTGAAAACTCCTACATTTGAGTATGAAGTTGTGGGCGTCATTGAACATGGTCGGCCAGTAGTATCCAGCTCGGATGATCTTCTTTGCTATCATTCTAGCTCCCTGGTGCGTTCTGCACAGCCCTTCGTGAACTTCTTTTAAAATTTCTGTTGCCCACGCTAGTCCTACACAATTTATCCATGAAGACAGAAAACCCTTCTTGTATAATGTCCCGTATTTGTAGATGTAATTACTAGAACGTAACTACAACTTACTAGCTTCTACCCTATCTTCTAAAAATGTCCCTATCGCGAAGAAATCTATTAGTGGTGTCATTCAGCTTACTTCATATGTTTCGATTGTCGACACAGTAGTTGACACCATGCTTTTGACTGGAATGACTTCAATCACCACGTCTCTATGTTCGTTGAGAGAATCAAATAACGTTGTTGCTAACTTTCTTAGTGAATCTGCCTTTGTATTTTTTCTTTGAGGTATCTGTTGTATGTCAAAGTATTCAAGCTGGGCTATGAGTTATTGGATTTTCATTAAAAAAATTTGCCAATTGCTCTTTTCGCACCTCATAGTCTCCTCGGACTTACTGAACAACGATCAACGAATCACTGGACACTCGAACTCTCCTAACCTTCATTATAACGGTAAGATCTAGTCCACAAATCAGGGCCTCATATTCTTCTTCATTGTTGGTGAGCAGGAAATCGAAACACTGTGAGTATCTGTGTTCGCCTCCGTCAGGGTTTACAAACAACAATCCTGCCCCGCATCCTTCTCTGTTTGATGCATCATCAGCGAAAAATGTCCATGCCACTTCTTCCCACATTGATTTTCCCTTGTTGATTCTCAGGGTCTAATACATGTTCGCTTTATATGCTTCTTTGCTGGTCATTTCTGCGATGAAGTCCGTTAACGCTTGAGCTTTGATCGATGTTCTAGATTGGAATTGAATTTTGAATTGGCCTAGTTCCAAAGCCCAATTCGTCAGTCTTCTTGATGATATAAGCTTTTTAAGGATGTTATTAATTGGAAAACTAGTGTAGACCACGATACGGTGACCATGGAATTACATTCGTAGTCATCTTGCTGAGTTACCCATGCCAGGATTAATTTCTCAACCGGCACATACATTTTTCTGCACTATGCAATATTCTGCTAATATAATAGATTGGTACTTGCTTTTGGTCTTCAAGGAGAACCAAAACAGAGCTGACTATGTTTTACGAGATCGCCAAATACAAGTATAAAGTTTCTCCAGGGGCAGGTGACTTCTGCGCTGGCAATGCTAGTAGTTGTTCTTTCAAACCATCATATGCTGCTTGCCATTCTTCACTCCAGCTAAAATTCTCTGCCTTTCTTAGAACTTCGAAGAGTGGAAAGTACTTCTCCACTGCTTTCGAGATGAACTCGCTAAGCGCTGCCAGCGAGCCCATTAGGATTTGTACTTGTTTTATAGTTTGCGACTGAGGAAGATTGAATATGGCCTAACTTTCTCTGGATGGGCCTCAATGCCCTTTAAAGACACCTAATATCCAAAAAAATTCCCGTGCCCACTCCAAATATGCATTTCTTGGGGTTGAACTTCATTCCTATGGCATGTAATGTGCCTAAAGTCTCTTGTAAATCTGCCGCGAAGCTATCCACTTTCTTGTTTTTGATAACCAAGTCATTAGCATATACTTCAAAGTTTCATCCTATTTGATTACAAAATGCAATGTCAACTACTCTCTGGTATATTTCCCCTGCATCTTCAACCCAAATAGAATCTTTACGTAACAAAATGTACTAAATCTTGTTATAAAAGCTATTTTTTCTTCATCCTCCGGATTCATCAATATATTGTGGTAACCCTTGTATGCGTCTAAATATGTTAAAACCTCATACCCTGAAATTGCTTCAACTAGCTGATCGATTTTTGGCAAAGGATAACAATCTTTTGGGCACGCTTTATTCAAATCAGTGAAGTCAATGCACATCCTCTAACCTGCGTCTGGCTTCTTTACCATTACCGGGCTCGCTAGCCATTTTGGTATATGACCTCTTTTAATATACCAGCCTGGGGTAGTGCTATGACCATCGCTAATATTCAACAAGTGGGTAGCGATGTTTGGGTCTACTCCTCCCATGTTCAGAATATCAATAACTCTTAAATTTTTCTCGTCTCGAAGGTGCTTTCCTACCCTTACACACTGTGAGCTATCTTCATATCCAAGCTAACTAGCTTTGTGTCTTCTCCTAGGTTTGCTGCTGATTCTTGTTGATATGATGAACCACCTTTTGAGATTGTGCTAACCATCTTCGCCTTCTCTCCCCATCTTCCTGTCTTCATTACGATGACCATGCATTGCCTCGCAATTTGTTGGTTTCCTCTCATAGTCACAATTCTGGCCGGAGTTGGGAATTTCATACCAGGTGGTAAGGAGACCATATTGCTTTTGCTCTATTCATCCATGGTTTTCCTATGACAGCATTACATGCTCTTGGAGCATTTATGACTACTAGTCGCACAAATTGGTGCAATTTTTTCCTCCTTCCCTAAGGGTGACTGTTGTATGTTGCCCAGAGGTGTTTTTACTCGCCTTGTGAATCCAACTAGCGAGGATGTAGACTTCTTGAGGTCAGTTTGCTTGAAACCCAACCTATCAAAGTAGTCCACAAATAGTATTTTGACTGCACTTCCATCATCCACGAACACTCTCTGCACAGTAGCATTTCAGATTTTTGCAATACTCACCATGGGGTCGTTCTGAGGCGAAGCGTTAGGCATTGCATCTTCCTCGTTGAAGGTGACCGGTTCTTGCAAAAGGGAGTATCCTGCCTTGGTCTTCTAGGCATTTTTTGGACAATGACTCCGTAGATACATGTATATACAAGATAAATGTTTCAGGTACTTCGTCATTCGCATCATCCTTTCAGTCAATTGTCCACAGTCAATCTTTGCTTTTTTGGCTGTGTGGACACTGTCCCTTGACTTCTTGCTGATGGGTTTACTGGTTTGTTAATATCTCCATACAAGCTTCCGCCTTCCTTTCTATATTGGCCTAAGAAGTCATTCCTTAAATTTCTTCAGTCTGTCTTCTTAGACTCTACAATCCTCAAAATCATGACCATGGTCCTTGTGGAAAGCGCAATAATACTCTCTGGATCTCTTTTTGGTGGGGCTAACATAGGTGATGGTTATCAAAATAGCTTCTTGTTTGCTTTCCATATTTCTTTCCTTGGCCTTGTCAGGAGTGTATCTTAGAAGGGTGCAGACTGCGAACCTTGTTCTCTTACTTTAAAAGACATTTCCATTTCCTCTCTTTGCAAGCCCTTTCTGCAAATCCTCCATCTTTTCTTTTTGCCTCATTCCCACTCGATATTGTGGTTGTTTGCTTCTTCTACTTGCACATGATGTTCAATCATCTTTTGTAGCACCCTTGGATTTTCAAATATATTTTCAATTCTTTGTAGAATTATCCTAACCGCATGCCTCCTGTGAATGCTCCTAATGACAATTAGAATGACAAGTCGCGAACCTATAGACTTACCGTAACAAATCAATTATGATATTATGCCAGGCTTTCATCACTTTGTTGGGCTACGTTATTAAGATATGTGATTATTTTGGTGAATTTTTTCTTCTGATAGAAGTGACCCAAGAATAGATCTGACAACATAGCCTAAGATTTGATACTTCCATTCGGGAGGTCTTCGTACCAAGTGATCGTTGTTCCTGACAAAAAGATGGAAAATGCTTAGCAAACTAATTTGATGTTCGCATCGCCAAATCTCATGATGTTTTTGTATGAATGTAGGAACTATTTTGGATCTTTGGTAACATCGTAAATTTTAACATGCAAAGGAATTTTGAAGTCCTTTGGCATCTTAAAGTCTTGCAGATATGGTGCTAGGGGCAATTTTTCTGCGTCATTTTCTGCTACGATGTCATACAACTCTTCTTCATAGTTAAGATTGTCACGCTCTTGGCTTAATTTTTTTGGTTTTGAGGGTTTTTGCTTGAGCGTTCTCAAAAATTGATCGTAAATACCTTCTCTCTTTTCCTTGTCATGGTTATTATTTGCGGATTCTGCTTCCTCTTCTTCCTCTTCAATTTCTTCTTTACTATGTTCTTTTTCCCTATTTGGGGTGTGATATTGATAGTGATGTGTTCCTTTCTCTCGTCCAAGTGTTTGCTCTTGCAATTGATGATTATAGCTCTTCTCGCTCCTGGTGAACACCATTGTTTACTCGAATGACCATGAAACAAAACGAAATTTTTTGTCCCCACAGTCGGCGCCAAATGATGTGTTAGTCTATTTAGGCAAACTGCTTGCTCACTCCTTAAATCTTCTTCCCCTGCAAAGTTTATCCTGGAAATAACTACGGGAGGAAAGCTCCGACGATCAAGTCAGTTTTCTCTCTTAAGAATTGGAATTTCTCTATATAGTCATGCTTGCCTTCGCTTGCTTAGAGCTTGTTGTATTTATAGGCTAACATAGTTGCAGTTTCTTACTTATAGGAATTAAGATCATGGGTACGCCACGATCACCACATTTTTCATTTGTGGTCTTTGTATTAGTTTCTCATTCTGTGTTTCTTAGCTCACGTCTTCTACCACAACCAGAAGCTTCGCATCCAAATGACTTGCGCTTTGGGCTAAAACATGCTCATCTCACTATAGGATATTATTGGGTTGGGTCTGGCGGCCAACAACCTTTCGATTGCTGGGCTGCCTTTACACCAATCTCGAAACCATGAAAAGGGTTGGTATGCAAGACTGTGAAAGGATTATACATTTGTGAAAATCCATTATTAAAGGGAGAATCTCCAAATACCGGTTAAGCCTCTATATAATATATCAATGAGGGATTCATTTGTTAAGCTTCTATATAAGCCAAAAAATACTCCATCTTACAACTTTAAAAATTGAAGGCCAGGGTCTGACTCGAGATCTTCTAACTTTTCTTGATGATGAGGGATAGTGATGGACATCTGTGGTGATTCCGAGACGTATTCAAATCCTACTTTTGGTCCTAATGAAAAAAGAATAGCAACCTCAAATAAACCACAATCCATCCAAAATCCAAGTAAGTCTAGTTCAAAGAATCAGAACATATGTTGGAAGAGATTGAATGCTACTAGGGAAAGATTAAAGAGTGGGCTTCGTTTGTATCATGTCCCAACCACATACTTGATAGAAAAACACACGTAATTAAGCAATAAGAAACACGGAAATTAAAACTTGGATGAATATTGGAAATATCTCGAACTAACCATGAGAAGGTTTGGTATGCGAGACTCTGAGAGGATGATGCATTTATGAAAAACCGGTTTCATGAAGGTCTAAAGGAGAATCTCCAAATACCGATTAAGCTTCAACATAATGTATGAATGAGGGATTTATTGGTGAAATAATTTTTTGTTCAAAGTATCGTAAGGCAGAAAAAGACCCCAACCTATGGCTTTAAAAATTAAAGGTCAAGGTTTGACTCAGGAACTTATCACTTCAACTTAGAAAGAGAGTCAGTAATGGGCAGCTGTGGTCCTACCCATACATATTCAAATCAAACTTTTAGTCCTAAAGAATGAAGAATGGCTGCCTCAATCCATCCACAGTCCATCCAAAATCAAAGTAAGTCTTGTTTAAAGGATCAAGAGCATATGCTGGAAGAGACTGATTGCAACTAGAGAAAGATTGAAGACCATGCTTTGTTTGTATCATGTTCTAACCACGTACTTGATGGAAAAATACTCAGACTTAAGCAATATGAAGCCAGGAAAATTGAACCACAATCCATCCTAATGAACAAAGAATGGCTGCCTCAAATAAACCACAATCCATATGAAATCCAAGTAAGTCTAGTTCAAAGAATCAATAACATATGCTGGTAGAGACTGACTGCACTTTGGGAAAGATTGAAGACCGGGCTTTGTTTGTATCATGTTCCATCCTCGTATTTGATGGAAAAACACACGTACTTAAGCAATATGTAGAAGGGAAATTGCACCGTGGATGAATATTGGCAATATCTCGAACTAACGAATGGAAGGGTTTGTATGCGAGAGGATGGTGTATTTGTGAAGAAGTTGTTTATTGAAGTAATATGGAAGAATCTCCAAATACCAATTAATTTTCAACATAATGTATCAATGGGGGACTTATTGTGAAAGTAGGTTTTCTTGAAAGTAGCTTAAGGCCACAAACCCCCATCCTACTACTTTAACAATCAAAGGCTAGGGTTTGACTCATGATCTTCTTAGCCAGATGTATTAAAATCTAAATTTTAGTGTCAGTGAAGAAGAATGGATGCCTCAAATCAACTACAATCCATCCAAAATCAAAGTAAATCTAGTTCAAAGAATCAAGAACATATGCTGAAAGAGGCTGATTGCTACTCGGGAAAGATTTAAAACCAGCTTCATTTGTATCATGTTCCAGCCACGTACTTGATTAAAATACACACATACTTAAGGAATGTGAAGCAAGGAAATCGCAATGTGGATGAATATTGGCAATATCTCGAACCAACCATGAGAAGGGTTGGTATGCGAGAGTATGATGCATTTGTGAAAAACCATTTTATCGAAGGGAGAATCTCCAAATAATGGTTAAGCTTCAACACAATGTTTCAATGAGGGATTTATTGGTGAAAGAAATTTTTTTGAAAGTACTTTAAGGTAGAACAATACCTCATCCTACGACTTTAAGAATGAAAGTCTAGGGTTTGACTCATTACTCTCTAACTTTGTCTGAGGAAGATGGATAGTGATGGGTAGTTGTGGTCCTACACAGACGTATTCAAATCCTATTGTTAGTCCTAATGAACAAAGAATTGATGCCTTAAATAAACCATAATCCACCTGAAATCCAAGTAAGTCTAGTTCAAAGAATCAAGAGCATATGCTAGAAGAGACTGATTGCTTCTAGGTAAACATTGAAGACCGTGCTTTGTTTGTATCATGCTCCAACCATGTACTTGACAAAATAACACTCGTACTTAAGCAGTATAAAGCAAGGACATTGTAACGTAGATGAATATTTGAAAGATCTTGAACTAATTATAATAGGGGTTAGAATGTGAGACTGCAAAAGGATTGCATTTGTGAAGAACTTGTTTATTGAAGGTCTAAGGGAGAATCTCCAAATACCAGTTAAGCTTCAACATAATGTATGAATGAGGGATTTATTTGTGAAAGAAAGGTTTCTTGACAGAATTGTAAGGGTGAAAAAGACTCTAACCTAAGGCTTTAAAAATTAAAGGCTAAGGTTTTACTCAGGATCGTCTCACTTCGGCGAGAAAGAGAGTCAATGATGGGCAGTCGAGGTCCTACCTATACATATTCAAATCCAAATTTCGGTCCTAATGAACAGAGAATGGCTGATTCAAATCAACCACAATCCATCCAAAATCAAAGTAAGTCTAGTTTAAAGAATCAAGAGCAGATGTTGGAAGAGACTGATTGCAACTAGAGAAAGATTGAAGACCAGGCTTTGTTTGTATCATGTTCCAACCACGTACTTTATGGAAAGACACTCAGACTTAAGCAATATGAAGGAAGGAAATTGAACCGTGGATGAATATTGGCAATATCTGGAACTAACCATGCGAAGGGAAGGTATGTGAGAGGATGATACATTAGTGAAGAAACTTTATATCAAAGAACTAAGGGAGAATTTCCAAATACCAATTAAGCTTCAACATAATGTATCTGTGAGTGAATTATTGATGAAACCAAGGTTGGTTGAAAGTACCTTAAGGCAGAAAAAGACCCCATCCTACAGCTTTAACAATCAAAGGCCAAGTTTTAACTCGAGATCTTTAAACTTAGGCTGACGAAGAGGCATAGTGATAGGATAATGTGGTTTTACATGGACGTATTCCAATCTTACTTTTAGTCCTAATGAATGAAGAATGGTTGCCTAAAATCAACCACAATCCATTACAAATCCAAGTAAGTGTAGTTCAAATAATCATGAGCATATGCTAGTAAAGATTGATTGCTACTCGGTAAAGATTGAAGATTGGGCTTCGTTTGAATCATGTTCCAACCATGTACTAAGAAAATCAAAACGTGGATGAAAATTGACAATATCTCAAACCAACCACCTGAAAGGTTGTATGCGAGACTGTGAGAGGATGCTGCATTTGTGGAAAACCATTTTATCGAAGGGAGAATCTCCATTTTATCAATGAGGGATTCATTTGTGGAAAGGTTTTTTGAAAGTACCTTAAGGCCAAAAAAGACCCCATCCTATGACTTTAACAATGTAAGGCCAGGGTTTAACTCAGGATCTTCTAACTTTGGCTGAGAAAGAGGGATGTGATGGGCAGTTATGGTCCTACCTAGAAGTATTCAAATCCTACTTTTAGTCCTAATGAACGAAGAATGGATGCCTCAAATCAAACACAATCCATCTGAAATCCAACCACGTTGATGGAATGATGGAAGAGGCTGATTGTTACTAGGGAAAGATTGAAGAACAGACTTTGTTTGTATCATTATCCAACCACGTTCTTGATGGAAAAACACCCATACTTAAGCCAGGAAATTGTACCTTGGATGAATATTGGAAATATCTTGAACTAACCATGAGAGTGGTATGTGACAGGATTATGCATTCGTGAAGAGCATGTTCATAGAAGGACTTAGGAAGAATTTCAATATACCGGTTAAGCATCAACATAATGTTTCAATAGGGGACTTTTTTGAATGAAAGTTTTGTATATAGATCAAAGAAAACAAAAGGATTTTTTAGGCCATCACTCATAGCCTTTTACAAGAAAAAGACCTATCAAAACATGCTATTTAAAACATAAAAAAACAACTAGCTCTATATTCTATCTAGCTCATCTTCAAAATTTTCTTTCCATTTCTTCTTGCTCCTCTATTTGCATTCGGCTTCAACTTGGGCAGCCAAGGTTTCCATCTTCAAATCTTCTGGGCTAAAGATCCTCTTGTTCCTTTCATTCCATATTCTATACAAGGAACTAATAAGCTTCATCAGCTTCAAGTCTTGCCTTTTTCTACCATCATCAATAAACATTTTTTTACTTGCCTCATATTGCTCATATCCCTCAACTTCAAGACTTTAATCAACCACTTAGTGTATATACAGCCCGAACACAAATGGGTCGCTGTGTCATCCACCTCATCACATAAACTACACTTTGTTGTGTCTTAAAAATCCCAAATCTTTGCAATCTATTGACCGTGGGCAGACATCCATTCAATAGCATCCATAGGAAAATTCTATGCTTAGGTAAAATGTTTTTGTGCCAAATTACCTTTGCATAAAAGTCCCTTTTGCTTCCTCCCTTCATTTCATCATACACCATCCTTTTCATCAACTTTCCTTCCTTGTTTATACAACTCCCAAGAATTTGAAAGCGTTTATCTTTCAATTTGCACAACATCTTCCAATGCCAACTAGAACTTACCCCTCATTTTCTTCCATGTAAACTTCCACCCTTTATGTAATATGCTTGAATCCACCTAACCCAAAGAATGTATTTCTTTGAGTTTAAGTCCCACAATTGCTTTCATAGTGCTGCCTTGTTCCAAATGGAAGGATCTTTCATCCTTAATCCTCCAAAATTTTTGCTTCTACAAATTGTGTCCCAAGAGATAGGAGTATAACCCCTTTTCCCTTCTCCTCTTTCCCAAAAAAAATTCTACAAATTTTCACAATCTCCTCATGAACACCCTCGGGTATACTTAGTATACTAGCCCAAAAGTCAGCTATACTTAGCAAAATCGAATTGATCAATTGCACCTTTCCTGCATAAGAAAGAACACATAAATTCCAAATATGCAATTTTCTTCTAATTTTATCCACCAATTTCTTACAATCTTGCTTCCTCCACTTCACATTAGACAAAGGCAACCCCTGCATAGGAAAACCCCATCTTGTTACATTTAACACTCCAGCCAACAAGTCTTTCTCCTCTTCATCCATTCTAGAAAAATAAATTCTAGATTTGTGCTCACTTATTGCAAGACACGAGACCTCCATAAACATCTTCAGGCATCCTTTCACACCCTCTATGGATTTTCGGTTTGCTCCACAAAAGATAAGCAAATCATCTACAAACAACAAAGTATGCACACCAACATTTTTACATCTTTGGTGGAAATCTATGTGTTGCTCCTTGTACTCCTTTTCCATTATTCTTGTAAGGTACTTTATACTTAAAACAAACAAGGGGGATAGAGGATCCACTTGTTTAACTCCTCTTCTACCCTTGAATCCTTCAAAATACCTCTCATTCAAAACCAAGAAAAAGGATTACTTCATCGACTTCTCTTGATTCAGTCTATCATCAACTCGGGGAACTTTAAAATCTAAAGCCATTTAATAATAAATTTCCATTTTATACAATCAAAGGCCTTGCTAATATCCACTTTAACAGCACAACTTTTGTTCATTCCATCTACAATGTACTCATCCAAAAATTCTTGTGTTAAAAGAATGTTGTGTGATATGTGTTTACTTTCACAAAAGCACTTTTATTCTTACTAATAAAACAAGGCAACGCCTCACAAAGTCTTGCACAAATTACTTTGGTTATCACTTTATAAAGTACGGAGCACCAATCAATAAGCCTATATAATCACTTGGGAATTTAGGTTGACTCACCTTTGGGATCAAGGATATCACGGCTTGATTCAAGGAGTTTGGAATTTATTCCCCCTTGAAAAATATTTTTACGACCTCCACCATACTTACTCCAATTATCTCCCAATTGCTCCTAAAAAATTTGGCTTGTATAACAATCTCTCCCCGAGCTTTTGTTAGGATTAATCCCCCAAAGTGCTTTCTTCACCTCATTTTCACCAATTGGTTGGATTAAGGATGCTTGTTGGTGTGCTTAGCACTCTACCAAAAATAGCCAAGTTTTCCTCCAAGTATTTAGTTTCACAATAGACTCCCAAATGGCTTTCATAGTGCCTCTTCAAATGTTCTTCAATCTGGTCTAGATTGGATAGTAATCTACCACTTTCCTTTATTTTCAAATTTTGGTTCTTGTATTGCCTTGTTCTCATAGAATCATAAAACAACTTGGTAGGCCTATCCCCCTCATTAAGCCATTGCACTTTAGCTCTTTCTTGCAAGAACTTGTACTCGGCCTCTTCAAATTCTTCAAACACTTTCTTTTCATCGAATTCCACCCTTGCCTCCTTTCATCCCTTGGTTTTTCATTCAACTTCTCTTGGGCCAAAAGCTATTCCTTCTTATCCTTCTCCACCATTTCTCCAATCTTAGAGAACTCCCTTCTATTAAGCCTATTCAAAGGTTTTTCCATGTCTTCAAGAAGTTTTCGAAAATCCTTCATTGTGGTAACCTTCCTCTAAACTGCATAGATTGTCCCTTTGAAATGTGGTGAGGCATCCCACATATTGAAATATTTGAAGCTCTTCCTCTCCCATTGTCTTCCTTATGCCAACTTAAAATGATAGGTGGTGGTCCGAGAGTGTGTTCCGTTTCACCTCACAAAAGGTTTCGTTAAGCCTCCTTACCCACTCTTTGGTTTACAATGCCTCTATCAATTTTTCTTTGTATCAACTCCCTCACTTCGCTTCTATTGCACAAAGTAAACTTTTGGCCAATAGTTTTAATTTCAACCAACAAACTAGCCTCCATCACTTCTTGGAAATTCAAGACTTCTTTTTCTTCAACTTCATTCCCACCTTCTTTATCCCAAAAATCCAAAAGAGGGTTAAAATCTCCTATAATCAGCCATGGTTTATCATCTCTACTCCCTTTCCCCTGTAGGATCTCCCACATTGGTTTCCTCTTTTAAATGGTGTTATGGCCACACACCAGTGTCAAGAAGAATTCCAAGTTATTGCTCATAACCAACCCATCAAAAATCATTCCATTGATCCCCAACATTCAACACCTTAATATCATAGAAATTATCCCTCCAATCGAGCCAAATCCTTCTCCCTATAACATTCCCATTTGTTATCAACTCCCAACCATGCCCTATACTCCCCACACATTTTTTTGGGTTTTCTTCTTTTACTATAGTTTCAAACATCCCCAAACAACCTATATAATTAAGCATATATTTTTTTTCACCCTCCTATGCTTATCATATTTATTCAAACCCCTCACATTCCAACAACCAAATCTACTATTCATAAGGAGGGTTGGATAAGAGAGTATACCCATTACCTTCACTCCTTGAACTCATTGGATCTTCTTATTTCTTCCTTGCTGCCCTCATTCATTTCTCTACCATTTTGAACTCAATCTATTTCCCTTGCAGCCCTTTAACTTCCCCTTGTTGCTCTATAGCTTCCCCTTGCTGCCCCTTAACATCTTTTATTCCATCTTGCTTCTCATCTTTTTTCACAATCCTACCAATTGGCACATAAATCCTCCTATTCATTTATCTTTTTTTCAGCTTCATTTTTCTTCCTACAAACCTCCTCATTATTCCCAACCATCCAAAATTTTTCACATTTAGTTGGCTTCCATTCAAAATAGATTTGCTTGCTAACAACCACCTTGTTTTCATTAAGGTAAATCAACTTGTTCGGAAGGGTATCACTTCCCATCACCTCAACTTGCACCCTTGCAAAATCCAGCCACTCCATCTTGTGTTGCTCTACCAAGAGTCAAAGGTTTCCCAAGTGGACTAACTATCTTGCTTATGAGTTTTGGTTGTCAATACTTCAATGGCAATCCGGGGAGCTGAATCCAAATTGGGACAACATTAGGTTATTTAATCACACCTTCTTCATTCCAATATTTCAATAGCATGGATTTCCCATCAAAGAACACCACTCATTTCTCCCATAAAAGCCTCTTTATGCTCCTTAATTTGAAATTTAACCATAAAAACTACTGAATTTAGAAGCCATACCTTGTTGATTCTTCTTCCCCAAATTCTAAAAAGAAAAGAACCCCTCCATGGTAGTCTCCCATTGCATTTAGACTTCCTCCACCTCCTCCATCTCCTCCATGGTGATTTCCCCCATAAACAGCCCATCTATCTCCACGGGTTGGTAATATTGAATCTAAGCCAAGCTAGATTTGAGTATAGAACTCCAATATCTAACCTATTTCTTTCTCACCTCCTTCACTTCTTCACTCAAACAATTTTCCTCCCTTCTTTAGAGCTGAAATTCGAATTTGAACTCGTATTTTTCGCTTTTTTAAAAACTTCTTTTTCTTCCACTCCTTGGCATTTAGTATCAATGAGGGACTTATTGGTGAAAGCAAGGTTAGTTGAAAGTTCTGAATTGTGTTTCCACTCAACAAATCTTTAAGTTGTGCCATTTTCCTATCTTTCAGAATTTTAGACAACTTAGAAGATTGTTGTTTGTATGGCAGAAAAGAAAGGATCAGAAGTTCTCTCTTTTGGTCTCTACCTTATACTACATTTGGGAGGAGAGGAATAGAAGAATTTTACAAGGCAAGATATTGGCAACTCAGGAAACGTAGCTATTACAATTGAGCATCAATTTTGGCAATAGATGTTTTAGCCTAGCTACATAGATTTTCCTTGTAGTAAGTTATTTAATTTTTGTCTCTTCTTGGCTGAAGGGTTTACTCCTCTGGTTTGTACAAGCACGTTTTTTATTCTCCTTTAATAAAATGAAACACTACATTCCATAAAATAAAGGTTGGTTGAAAGTCTCTCTCCTAGTGTGGGCGAAAACACCATCACTATGTGTTCATATTTTTCAGCCAAACACCTTATTATCATTTCTTAGATATCTAGTTTGTTGGGGAGTTCTAAATGAAAGAAAAGGGTTAAGGCCATCAAAGAAGCTTTTGGTTAGCTTTCTTTGGAGCAAAAGGAGAGCCTTTTAACAGCTGCTAAGGTTGCAAGAAAAGATCCAACAGTAATAAAAATTCATAGAAAAGGAAAGGTAGCAAAGGTTCAAAAGAAAAGAAAAGTATATCCGGTGGACAATGAAATTCCTTTATCCTTTGGTCCATCAAACGACCAAGGAGATAGGATTTCCAAGGCTCACATTTCAGACCTGGTTTCCACAAACTTGATGAATACTCCAACTTATACTCCTAGCCAATCTCCTGTACCTGCCAGGGATCTAGCTAGTGTTTCCAAGGATGAATAAGTCTCATTTTTTATGAAACCAGCTGCTTCTCAAGCTTCTTTTTCCAAACCTACTTTGATTCAACAAGATCTTCAACATCCAGTTGTTCACCTCAAAAACCAGTTTCAGCCTGGACAGATCTATTTAAGGATAGATCAGAAGGGATGAAGTACTGTCCACCAGATGAAATAGCTGGATTTTACATGGGCGGGATCTCCAAAGCTTGTGAAGAAAATAGTTGTAAGACTTGGGAAAACACCTCAATTTGCAAAGTTCTTGGAGGACATCCCCCATTGGCCATCATAGATAGAGCTTTTTCAGGAGAGTGTGGCGGAAAGCTAAACTTATCAAGGTATGGCTGACCTCAGCTGGTACTTTTATGGTTAAATTCAAGGATCTGGAATTCAAAATTGAGGTTCTAGAAAAGGGGATATTAACTTTTGATAACAAACCAATTTAACTTTATTCAAGGACTAGAAATTTTAAAGGTGATCATCCCACTAGGATTCCCGTTTGGGTTCAACTTCCAGAATTAGATCCTATATCCTAGACACCTGAAATCCTGAGTAGAATCTTAAGTCCTATTAGAAAACCTTTGGTGTTAGACACAACTACACATACAATGGATAGGCTTAATTTTGCTAGAATTCAGCTTGAAATGGAAAATATTGAAGTATTGCCAACTCGTGTTTCTTTCATATAGATGAAAATGAGATTGTTCAAAGGTAGAATTTGGTGTTTGAATGGCAGCTTATCAAGTGTTACCATTGTGCTATGCTAGGCCACACTAAGGAGAATTGCAAGAAATTGTTGAAACCTTCAAAACCTCCCATTAAGAATTATGTCCCAAAAGCTGGTGATCCTATTAAACCTTCTAAGTATGAACCTGGACCTAATCTAGTCCCTATTTCAGCACCCCTCTCAACAGCTCATAGACCTGGGAAATAGCCTATTCAACCTCCATCAGAGCATCCCAACCCAAGGAAAGAAAACACAATGTTACTTGATCAGCAAGGTATCTCAACTAGTTCTAGTTCCAAACAGGCTTATAGCTTAGTATTGCTGAATTTCAGTTCAGTTACAGATTTCCCCCACCTCCCTCACCCTCCTGATGGAATCAAATCTCCTAATATGGAACATTAGAGGCCTCAATACCTCTATGAATCAAAGGGAAGTAAATGAGTTATGCTCGGTTCATAATGTAGGTTTCTTATGCATTATTGACACTAAAGTAATCCAAAAAAGTGAGGCTAGAGTTTGGGATGAACTAGACCTTGGATGTTAGCTTGTCACAAACAACATCTGTGAAAATGGTGGTAGGATTTTCTTGGGATGGAGGTTTAATCTCAATGATACACAGATCTTATAATCACATGCTCAATGGATCCATGTTTCATTCTTTCTAAAAGAATTAAACATGTCCATTTTTGTCACTTTTGTTTATGGGATAAATGTTCCATCTAAAAAGCATCCACTGTGGCATGAACTTCAACATCTTGACATTCAAGATTCACCTTGGTTGATAGCTGGTGATTTTAATTTCCCTTTGGATTATGAGGATAGGATAGGGGGTGGTCATATATCAGCTTTTGAGTTCTATCATTTTAAGGCAGTGGTTCAGGCACTGAACTTGAATGAAATAAAAAAATGGGGCCCCTATTTTACTTGGAACAACAGAAGTAAAACATGCAGAAACATTTATAGCAGGTTGGATAGAGCTCTTATCAACTAGAAGTGGATTGATCAATTGTCATAATCTAGCTGCAGGATCCTACCTAAAAACATTTATGAACATAGTCTATTACTGATGTAAATTACAAAGCAGCATCAGAAAGTTAAGAAGCCCTTCAAGTATTACAACTTGTGGAGCCTTTCTTCTACATTTTTACCCAATGTGAAACTATATGGAAGGATCATCCAATTTCTACTTTGTGGGATTTGTGAAAAAAATTAACCTATTAATGCCCCCTACAAAGCATTAATAGGCTGGAGTTTAGTGAAATTAAAAAAAACAAGTGTTATAACAGTGGAATTGGAGGTAGCTCAGAAGACACTACATCAGGATCCTCTGAATGTTCTTTTGCAAGCTGCTGAAACTGAGGTTAGAATTAAGGCTACTATGATATATGAAGTTGGGTCACGGTTCTTACATCAGAAAACAAAGAGTGAATGGCTGAAAGATAGGGATAAGCCTTCCAAACTATTCTATGATCAATTGAAATCTAGACAGTTTAAGAACTGTATCCTTTGCCTTTCAAATGGCACTAATTTCCTTTGTGTTTCAATTGAAATCTAGACAGTTTAAGAACTATATCCTTTGCATTTCAATATAGACAGTGTAAGAACCATATCCTTTGCCTTTCAAATGGAACTAATTTGCTAAGAAATAGGGATTAAGTAGAAGCTTATATGGTGGATTTTTTCATCAAACAATTAGGCACAACTATTGCTTTATCCTTAATAGTGGACTTAGAAGTGCTTAACCAGGGGCCTTTCTTGTCTCAGGGACATCAATGCAAGCTGATCCACCCTATTTTTGCTGATGAAATCTATAGTTCTCTCAAGAGCATTCCGGATAGCAAAAGTCCTGGCTATGATGGTTTTTCAAGTCAGATTTTTAAATCTACATGGTATATAATTGGGACTAGTGTGATAAAAGAAGTTATGGATTTATTTGATGGGGGGAACTTTGCCTGATCAACTAAGCACAACTATCATCACCTTGCTGGAAAAAAAACAATCATCCAAAACTGGCCTTAAATTGTAGGCCAATTTGATGCTGCTCAGTTCTATACAAGATCATAGCAAAGGTGTTATGCATAGGGCTGGGTTGGATTCTTCCTGATGTCATTGATTTGAATCAAGGGGCATTTGTTAAAGGAAGGCTTATATCCCACAATGTGTTACTTACACAGGAACTTCTTCATACTTACAAGTGGAATGATGGATGTATGGATAACTGCCTCATCAAAGTGGTTATTCATAAGGCTTTCCACAATTTAGAATTGTCCTTCATATTCACCCTGCTAGAATGTCTCAGGATTCCAAGAGCTTTATTCAATGGATCCAAAAGTGCATTGAACCTGTTTCATTCAGCATCTCTTTTAATGGTGGATATACCCAGATTTTCAAAGGAATGAGAGGAGTAAAACAAGGTGGTCCCCTTTTACCTCTCTTATTTGTCCTTGCTATGGAATATCTTTCTAGGATTTTGCAATGGCTTTCAGAAACAAGTTAATTGATTATTATGCCAGATGCAAAAAAAAGTAGGAATACAATGCCTACTTTTTGCATATGATCTCTTAATATTCTAAAAATATAATGGAAAGTCCCTCCATGGAGTTTTGAAGGTTCTTGATGATATTAAAAAGACTACATACCTATCTATAAATCCTGCAAAATCACAGGTATATTTCTCTAGAATTGAGGAATCCACCATAGACACTTTGTTGGGGATTCTTCAAATTCAGAGAGGTGTTTCCTATTACATACTTGGGATTTCCTATTACACACGTAGAAGATGGAATGCTCAAACATGTCAGGTTTTGGTTGAGAAAATTAGGTCAAAGCTACATAACTGGAAGGGGAAAACTCTCTCCTATTATTGATCAGGCTTACTAGTTTTTGGAGCAGTGTCTTTAAACTCTGAGCTAATGTGTATGATGGCATAGAGACCTTGTGTAGAAAATTTTTATGGGGCTATCAGGATGGTGAAAGAGGCTTGAATCTAGTGGCATAGAAGACTTTATGTATTGAGAAGGAATATGTAGGTGCATGGATTAGGGATCCATTCTTATGGGGACAAGCCTTATTGTGCAAGCAACTATGAAACATTCAAAGGGAAAAAGCCAATATGTAGATCAAATGGATACAAGAAGTCTACATGAAGGGATTAGGAACTTTTCAAACGTACCATGCCCTAAATCATGCAAGTTATAGCTGGAAGCACTTAATGAGACTTAGAGATCAAGTTCTACCATTCCTGCCTCTTTGCACATCTAGATCTGGTAAATTTCAAGTCTCTTTGACCTATGGCTTTCTTGAAGGCCAAAGATCCAAAAGCGCATTCTCTGCTACCATTTGGAGTAGGAAATTATTACGAAAGCACTCTTTCTTGTTTTGGAGCAATATGATGCAAGGAAATCACACCATGAATGAATATTGGAAATATCTAGAACTAACCAAGTAAGCCTGAAATCAATCACAATCCATTAGAAATCCAAGTAAGTCTAGTTCAAAGAATCAAAAGCATATATTGGAGGAGGCTAATTGCTACTCTGAAAATATTGAAGACTAGGCTTCATTTGTATCATATTCCAACCACGTACATGATGGAAAAACAATCGTACCTATGCAAGGAGGGAGAATAATTGGTATGCGAGACTGCGGATTTTTTTTATTGAAGGACTAAGGAAGAATCTCCGAATACCAATTAAGCTTCAACATAATGTATGAATGAGAGATTTATCGATGAAAGAAAGGTTTACTGAAAGTACGGTAAGGTAGAAAAACACTCCAACCTACGACTTAAACAATCAAAGGCCGGGGTTTAACTCAGGATCTTCTCACTTTGGCTGAGAAGGAGGGACAGTGATGGGCAGATATAGTCTTACCCAAACGTATTCAAATCCAAATTTTAGTCCTAATAAATGAAGAATGGCTTCCTCAAATCAACCACAATACTTCCAAAATCTAAGTCTAGTTCAAAGAATGGCTTCCAAAATCAACCACAATACTTCCAACCACATACTTGGTGAATAAACAACACTCATATTTAAGCAATATGAATCAAGGAAATTGCACCGTGGATGAATATTGACAATATCTCGAATTAACCATGAGAAGGGTTGGTATGCGAGAGCATGATGCATTTGTGAAGAACCTGTTTATTAGATATTTTTGGGATAATCTCAAAATACTGATTAAGCTTCAACATAATGTATAAATGATTGATTTTTGGTGATAGAAATGTTGGTAGAAAGTACCTTAAGGCTGAAAAAGACCCCACTATAGAGCTTAGCAATAGAAGGCCGGGGTTTGATTTGAGATCTTCTAACTTTGATGAGATAGAGGCACGTTCATGGGTGGGTGTGGTCCTACCCATATGTATTCAAATCCTACTTCAGTTCTAATGAATGAAGAATGGCTGCCTTAAATCAACCACAACCCATCTGAAATCAGAGTGAGTTTAGTTCAAAGAATCAAGGGCATATGCTAGAAGAGACTTACAGCAACTTGGAAAAGATTAAAGACCAGGATTTATTTTTGTCATATCCAAACCATGTACTTGATGGAAAAACAATTTTCCATAAGCAATATGAAGCAAGGAATCACATCATGTATGAATACTTTCAAAATCTCGAACTAACCATGAGAAAGGTTGGTTTGCGAGAGGATGATTCATTTGCGAAGAACCTATTTGTTGAAAGACTAAGGGAGAATCTCCAAATAATGGTTAAGCTTCAACATAATGTATCAATGATTGACTTATTGGCGAAACAAAGGTTGGTTAAAAAAAGCAAGGTTGGTTGAAAGTTCTTTCTCTTAGTGTGGGAAAAATACACCATCACTATGTGTTCATCTTTTCAGCTGAAAATCCTTCTTCTCTTTGCTTAGATCTCTATTAATCTTGCTATGGGGAGATCTAAACATAAGTAAAGGGTTAAGGCAATAAAAGAAGCTTTCAGTCAGCTTTCTTTGAATGAAAAAGTGGTACTTTTAATAGCAGCTAAGAATGCAACAAAAGAAGCAGTGTTCATATGTAGTGCAAGGCAGGAAATGTTCGTGTGGAAAGCAAGGCAGCAACATATCTGGTGGGCAGTTGCAATCATTTATCCGTTGGTCCATCAAATGACCAAAGAGTTAGGATTTCTATTGATCATATTTCTAATTATCTTCAAGGAGATAGGATTTCTGCTGAGGATATTTATAGTGCACTCAAGAGTATTCCTGATAGCAAAAGTCCCGGCTATGATGGCTTTTCAAGTCATTTTTTTTTCAAATCTACATGGCACATTATTGGTCTTAGTGTGATTACAATAATTCTGGGATTTGTTTTATGGGGGAAATTTACCAAATCAACTAAACACCACTATTATTACCTTGCTGCCTAAGAAGAATCATCTATAATTTGCCTCAAATTATAGGCCAATTTCATGTTGCTCAGTACTATACAAGATCCCATGTATACTTCTCTAGAATTTAAGAATCCATCATTGAAACTTTGTTGGGAATTCTTCAAATTCTTAGGGGTGTATTTTCTATTGCATATTTGGGCTTATCTATCACATGCAGGAGCTGGAATGCTCAAACCCATCAGATATTAGTAGATAAAATAAGAACAAGACTCTATAGCTGGTAGGGAAAACACTTTCTTATGCATGCAGGATAGAACTGATCAATATAGTACTGCTCAGTATTACTAGCTATTGGATCAGTGTCTTTAAACTCCCAGCAAGTGTTTATGATGATATTGAGACCTTGTACAGAAATTTTTTATAGGGTTATCAGAATGGTGAGAGAGGTCTGAATCCAGTTGCATGGAAAACATTGTATATTGAAAAGGAATGTGGAGGTGTAAGTATTAGGGATCCTTTCCCATGGGGCAGGCCTTATTGTGCAAACAGCTACGGGACATTCAAAGGGAAAAGGCTAATCTTTGGATCAAATAAATTCAAGAAGTTACATGAAGGGATCAGCAACTCTTCAAACTTGTAAAGACCAAACCATGCAAGTTAAAGCTGGAAGCACTTAATGAGATTAAGGGATCAAATCATGCCATTCTTGCATCTTTGCTTATCAGGTTCTGGAACATTTTAAGTCTCTTTGGCCTATGGCTTTCTTCAAGGTCAAAGGTCTAAAATAGCATTCTTTTCTACTATTTGGAGTGGAAAATTTCTACTAAAACATTCCTTCTTCTTTTGGAGGTTGGTTCTGGGACGATTATCTACTCTAGATAGACTGCATAGTTTTGGTTTGCACATGAATCTGTCTACCTGCTCCTTATGTAATCTGCAAAAAACAATATACTCAACACTTATTCCTGGAGTGTACTTATACAAACTAGATATTCCAACTCATACATCTCCCTTAGTTTTATGATTTCAAGCAGCTTAGAAGGTACTTGTTCATTGAACAGAAAAGGAAGTAGGTTGTGCTTTCTCTCTTGGTGGCCACTATGTATCACATTTAGGATGAGAGAAACAAAAGAATTTTCCAACACAAGATCATGGAAATTTAAGATTTAGGGTTGTCCATTACAGAAGAACATCAGCTTGGCACTAGGTGCATTAATAGTTGCTTAGATTCTTTCCTTTGTAATAGGATCTAGCTTATTGTTTTCATTTCTAGTTGTGAAGTGTTTTATAATTATGATCATTTAAAACCCTTATTTGCTCTCTTTTTATGAAATGAAAACCACATTACATAAAAAAAGTTGGTTCAAAGTACCTTAAGGCCAAAAAACAACCCTTATCTTACAGCTTTAACAATCAAAAGCTAGGGTTTGACTAGGGATCTTTTAACTCCACCAAGGAAGAGGCATAGTGATGGGTGGTTGTGGTCTTTTCCAGACGTATTCAAATCCAACTTTTATTCCTCGTGAATGAAGAATGGCTACCTTAAGTCAACCACAATCCATCCAACATCCAGGTAAGTTTAGTTCATAGAATAAAGAGCATATGCTGGAATAGACTAGTTGCTACTTGGGAGGATTGAAGACCGATCTTCATTTGTATCATATTTCAACCACGTACTTGATGGAAAAACACTTGTACTTAAGCAATATGAGGCAAGGAAAATTTCAGCGTGGATGAATATGGGCAATATCTTGAACTAACCATGATAAGGGTAGGTATGCGAGAGGATAATAAATTTGCGAAGAAAGTTTTTATCAAAGGACTAAGGGGAATATCCCTATACCAATTATGTTTCAAAATAATGTATCAATGAGGGATTTATCGGTGAAACCAAGTATTTTTCATAGTACCATAAGTTCAAAAAAAATCCAATACTACGGCTTTAACAATAAAATGCCATGGTTTAACTCAGGATCTTTAACTTCGTTCGAGGAAGAGGGTTAGTGATGGGTAGCTATGCTCCTACCTAGACATATTCAAATCCTACTTTTAGTCCCAATGAATGAAGAATGGCTGCCTTAAATCAACCATAATCCTTCCGAAATCTAAGTAACACTAGTTCAAATAATCAAGAGCATATGCTAGAAGAGATTGATTGCTACAGGGGAAAGATTGAAGGCAGAGCTTTGTTTGTATCATGTTCCAACCACATAATTGATGGGAAAAAACTCGAACTTAACCAGTATGAAGCATGGACATCGTAACATGGATGAATGTTGGTAATATCTTGAACTATCTATAAAAAAAGGTTGGTAAGTGAGAATGCAAAAGGATGACGCATTTGTGAAAAGACAGTTTATCGAATGACTCAAGGAGCATCTCCAAATACCTATTATGCTTAAATATAATGTATCAATGGGGGATTTATTGGTGAAATTAAGGTTTGTTTAAAGTACCTTAATGCAAAATACCCCATCCTACGACTTTAACAATCAAAAGCCAGGGATTGACTTGGGATATTCTAACTTCAAACAAGGAAGAGGGACAGTGATGGGCATATGTGGTCCTGCCCAAACATATTCAAATCTGAATTTTATTCATAGTGAACGATGAATGGATGCCTAAAATCAACCACAATCCATCCGAAATCCAAGTAAGTTTAGTTCAAAGAATCAAGAGCATATGCGGGAAGATACTGATTGCAACTATGCAATGAATGAAGACCGGTCTTCATTTGTATCATGTTCCAACCACATACTTGATGGACTAAAACTCGTACTTAAGAAAAAGGAAGCAAAGAAATTGCACTGTGGATGAATATTGACAATATCTCAAACTAACCATGAGAAGGGTTGGTATGCGAGAGGATGATGCATTTGTGAAGAATCTATTTTTTAAATATCTAAGAGATAATCTCAAAATACTGGTTAAACATTAACATAATGCATAGATGATTGACTTATTGGTGAAAGCAAGGTTGGTTGAAAGTACTTTAAGGCTGAAAAGGACCCCACCCTGGAGTTTTAGCAATAAATGGGTGGGGTTTGATTCGGGATCTTCTAACTTCGACGAGAAATTAAGAGGCATGTTGATGGGTGGCTATGGTCCTACCCAAACATGTTCAAATCCTACTTTCAGTCCTAATGAACAAAACATGGCTGCCTTAAATCAACCACAATCCATCTGAAATCCGAGTGTCTAGTTCAAAGAATCAAGAGCGTTGGAAGAGAATTATTACAACTTGGGAAATATTGAAGACTGTGCTTTATTTGTGTCATGTTCAAATCATGTACTTGATGAAAAAACCACTCGTACATAAGCAATGTGAAGCAAGGAAATCGCACCATTGATGAATATTTGCAATATCGCGAACTAACTATGAGAACGGTTTGGTATGTGAGAGGATGATGCATTAGTGAAGAAACTGTTTATCGGAACACTAAGGAGAATCACCAAATAATGGTTAAGATTCAACATAATTTATCAATGAGTAACTTATTGGTGAAACCAATATTGGTTCAAAGCACCTTAAGGCTGAAAAAGACACCTCTTCTAACAACTTTAACAATCAAAGGCTAGGGTTTGACTCGGGATCTTCTAACTCCACCAAGGAAGATGCACAATGATGGGTGGATGTAGTATTTTCCAGACGTATTCAAATCTGACTTTTAGTCCGAATGATTAAAGAATGGCTACCTCAAATAAACCACAATCCAACTGAAATCCACGTAAGTCTAGTTCAAAGAATAAAGAGCATATGCTGGAAAACATGGAAAATTGAAGATCAGTCTCCATTTGTATCATGTTCCAACAACGCACTTGATGGTTAAACATTTTTACTTAAGCAATATGAAGCAAGGAAATTTCAGCATGGATGAATATTTGCAACATCTAGAACTAACCATGGAGAGGGTAGGTATGCAAGAAGATGATGCATTTGTGAAGAACCTGTTTAACAAAAGACTATAGGAAAATCTCTAAATACCAATCATGCTTTAACATAATGTCTCGATGAGAGATTTATTGGTGTAACCAAGGTTTCTTAAAAGTACCCGAAGGCCAAAAAACACCCAATACTTTGGCTTTAACAATCAATGACTAGGGTTTAACTTGGGATCCTTTTAACTTCAGCTGAGGAAGAGAGTTAGTGATAGGCAGTTGTGGTCCTACCAAGACGTATTCAAATCCTACTTTTAGTCTTAATGAACGAAGAATGTTTTCCTCAAATCAACCACAATCCTTCCGAAATCCAAGTAAGTCTAGTTCAAAGAATCAAGAGCATATTCTAGAAGAGACAGATTGCTACAAGGGAAATATTGAAGACCGGGCTTCATTTGTATCATGTTCCAACCACCTTAGTGGTGGTCTCTTAGAATTAAAAGACCGCTCAAGAGACCAAAAACCACCACAGTGGTGGTCTCTTGAGTGGTCTCTTAACAAGAGACCACTCAAAAGGCTCTTGGTAAGAACCCGGTCAAGAGACCGTTGATGGGGTCAAAAACTGATGCACCCATGTGCTGCTAGGGCCGCTGAAATACGGCCCTTTTTTTTGGTCCAAATGGGACACGTGTCGCCCCTTCATTGGGCCACGTGTCCCACTAAGCTCATGCAATTTTTTTGGATTTTGAATGGGACACGTGTCCCATCCTGGGGGAGACACGTGTCCCACTAATTTTTTGCTCTTTTTTAAAATTTTGAATGGGACACGTGTCCCATTCTGGTGGCGACACGTGTCCCCACCGTATTTTTTGGAATTTTTTATATTTTTTTATTTTTTCAGAATTTCAATTTTAATTTTTTATTCCATCTTCCTCCACTTTGCCTATAAATATAGATGATTTCAACTCATTTCATCACACTACTTCCAATTCCAGTACTTCTACCTCACTAATTCATCTTCTACATTGTAATCCATTTTTTGTGATGGATCTACGAAGAACGTTGAAGAGCAAAGATATGGTAATTCCAAATTCTTTCAATTTGGAAAATTCTTCGCAAAATTTGAATTACCGTCCATTTTCAAATTCAGAATTCAGTATGTTCTGTAATTTTTATAGTTGTTATAATTGGTTTTTGCAATTTTAATGTTTTTATATAATTTTTAAAAAATTGAATTCTCTTATTATTTATTTTTTTAATTTCGTTTTAATAATTTCTTTTAAAAATTGAAATTAATTTTATTTTTTTACACCGAAGCAATTGACAAGAACGAGAAAAATAAATTATTTAACATATTTTGAAAAAAACGAATAATATTTTAAATATTAAAACATATCATTAAATTTCACATTCAACTTATTTTGGGTGGACAAATTTATTTAAAATAAAATTTAATGGTCAAATTAATGAGTAGGATAGAGAAAATCAAGTGGGTTCCATGAATAGTATATAGTGGTCTCTTAACCATTGTGGAGAAAAAAAGGGTTGTCTCTTAAGTGGTCTCTTAAGCTGAGGTGGAAGAGAGAGAGAAAAAAATATTTAATTGGTAAGAGACAGCTAGCGGTCTCTACCACTGCCCATGGCCTTAAGGCAGAAAAGGACCCCATCCTAGAGCTTTAGCAATAAATGGCTGGGGTTTTATTCAGGATCTTCTAACTTTGACGAGAAAGAGGCACGTTAATGGGAAGCTTTGGTCATACCCAAACGTATTCAAATCCTACTTTCAGTCCTAATGAATGAAGAATGGCTGTCTTGGATCAACCACAACCCATCTGAAATCCGAGTGAGTCTAAATCAAAGAATCAAGGGCATGTGCTGGAAGAGACTTATTGCAACTTGGGAAAGATTGAAAACCCTGCTTTATTTGTGTCATGTTCAAGACACGTACTTGATGGAAAAACACTCGTACATAAGCAATATGAAGAAAGGAAATCGCACCATGGATGAATATTGTCAATATCTAGACTAACCATTAGAAAGGTTGGTATGCGAGAGGATGATGCATTTGTGAAAAAACTGCTTATCGAAAGATTAAGGGAGAATATCCAAATAATGGATAAGGTTTAACATAATATCAATGAGTGACTTATTAGTGAAACCAAGGTTGGTTCAAAGTACTTTAAATCCAAAAAAAACCCCTCATCCCACGGCTTTAACAATCAAAGGCTAGGGTTTGACTCGCTATCTTCTAACTCCACCAAGGAAGAGGCACGGTGATAGGCAGCTGTGGTCTTTACCAGGAAAATTCAAATCCAACTTTTAGTCCTAATGAATGAAGAATGGCTACCTCAACTCAACCACAATCCATCCAAAATTCAAGTAAGTCTAGCTCAAAGAATCAAGAGCATGTGCTGGAAGAGACTAATTGCTACTTGGGAAAGATTGAAACTAGTCTTTGTTTGTATCACTTTCCAACAACGTACTTGATGGAAAAACACTCGTACTTAAGAAATATGAAGCTTGGAAATTTCAACATTGATGAATATTGGCAAGATCTATAACCAACCATGAGAAGGGTAGGTATGCGAGATGATGATGCATTGGCAAATAACCTATTATCAAAGGACTAACGGAGAATCTCCAAATATTGATTATGCTTCAACATAATGTATCAATGAGGTCTTTTTTTGGTGAAACCAAGGTTTGTTGAATGTACCTTAAGGCCGAATAATACCCCATACTATGCCTTTAACAATCAAAGGTTAGGGTTTAACTCGGTATTTTTTATTTTCGACCGAGGAAGGGGGTTAATCTGGGTAGGAAGTTGTGGTCCTACCCAGACATATTTATATCCTACCTTTAGTCCCAATGAATGAAGAATTTCTGCCTCAAATTGACCATAATCCTTCTAAAATCCAAGTAAGTCTAGTTCAAAGAATCAAGAGCATATTCTAAAAGAGACTGATTGCTACAGGGGAAAGACTGAAGACTGGGCTTTGTTTGTATCATGTTCCAAACCACATACTTGATGGAAAAATACTCGACTTAAGAAGTGTGAAGCAAGGACATCGTAACATGGATGAATATTGGTAATATCTTGACCTAACTATAGAAAGGGTTGGGATGTGAGACTGCAAAAGGATGATGCATTTATGAAAAACCCAGTTTATCGACTGACTAAGAGTGAATCTCTAAATACCTATTAAGTTTCAATATAATGTATCATTGAGGGATTTATTGGTGAAATCAAGGTTTGTTTAAAGTATCTTAAGGCCAAAAACGACCCCATTCTACGGGTTTAACAATCAAAGAAATGATTTAACTTAGGATCTTTTAAGTTTGGCCAAAACGTATTCAGATATTTCTTTTAGTCCAAGTGAACAAAGTATGGATGCCTTGAAACAACCACAATTCATCCGAAATCCAATTAGGTCTAGGTCAAAGAATTAAAAGAATATGATAGAAAACACTGATTGCTACAAGGGAAAGATTGAAGATCAGGCTTTGATTGTATCATGTTCCAACCACGTACTTGATGGAAAACACTCATACTAAAGTTTTATGAAGCAAGTACATTGTAACGTGGATGCATATTGCTAATATCTTGAACAAACTATAAAAGGGGTTTGTATGTTAGACCGCAAAAGGATGATGCATTTGTGAAAATTTGGTTTTTCGAATGACTATGAGAGGATATCCAAATATCTATTAAGCTTTAATATAATGTATCAAAGAGGGATATATTGGTGAAAGCAAGGTTTGTTTAAAGTACCGTAAGGCCAAAAAAAGACCCTATCCTACGGCTTTAACAATGAAAGACCAATGTTTGGCTCATGATATTCGTACTTCAGCCGAGTAAGAGGGAAAATGATGGGCATTTGTGGCCCTACCAAAACATATTTAAATCCTACTTTTAGTCATTATGAACGAAGAATGGCTACCTCAAATCAAACACAATCCATCTGAAATCCAAGTGAGTCTAGTTCAAAGAATCAAGAGCATATGCTGGAAAAGACTAATTGATACTTAGGAAAGATTGAAGACTGGTCTTCGTTTGTATCATGTTCCAACCATGTACTTGATGGAAACAATTTTGTACTTGAGCAATATGAAGCAAGGAAATTTTCGTGGATAAATATTGGCAATATCTGGAACTAACCATGAAAAGGGTAGGTATGCAAGAGGATGATGCATTTGTGAAGAACCTATTTATCAAAAGGCTAAGGGACAATCTCCGAATACCAATTATGCTTCAACATAATCTATCAATGAGGAATTTATTGGTGAACCCAAGGTTTTTGAAAGTACCTTAAGGCCGAAAAAGACCCCATACTACGGCTTTAATAACCAAAGGCCTGGGTTTAACACGGGATCTTTTAACTTTGGCCAAGGAAAGGATTAGCGATGGCCAACTGTGGTCCTACCCAGGCATATTCAAATCCTACTTTTAATCCCAATGAACATAGAAGGGCTTCCTCAAATCAATCACAATTCTTCCAAAATCCAAGTAAGTCTAGCTCTAAGAATCAAGAGCATATGCTAGAAGAGATTGACTGCTACAAGGGAAAGATTGAAGACCGGGCTTCGTTTGTATCATGTTCCAACCATGTACTTGATGGAAAAATACTCGACTTAAGTAGTGTGAAGCAAGGACATCTTAACGTTGATGAATATAGGTAATATAATGAACTAACTATAAAAAGGGTTGGTATGTGAGACAACAAAAGGATGATGCATTTGTGAAAAACTGGCTTATCGACTGACTAAGGGAGAATCTCTAAATACCTATTAAGTTTCAATATAATGTATCAATGAGGAATTTGTTGGTGAAAGAAATGTTTGTTTAAAGTATCTTGAGGCCAAAAGAGACCCCATTCTACGGGTTTAACAATCAAAGGCATGGTTTAACTTAGGATCTTTTCAATTCAGCTGAAGCACAAGGACAGTGATGGGAAGTTGTTATCCTACCCAGCCGTATTCAAAACCTACTTTTTATCCCTATGAAAAAGGAATGGCTACCTCAAATCAACCAAAATCCATCTGAAATCCAATTAAGTCTATTTCAAAGAATCAAGAGAATATGCTAGAAAAAACTGATTGCTACAATAGAAAGATTGAAGACCGGGCTTTGATTGTATCCTGTTCCAACCACGTACGTGATGGAAAAACACTCGTACTTAAGCGGACATCGTAACGTGGATGAACATTGGTAATATATTGAACTAACTATAAAAGGGGTTGGTATATGAGATTGTAAAAGGATATTGCATTTGTGAAAATTTGGTTTATTGAATGACTAAGGGAGAATCTCCAAATACCTATTAATCTTCAATATAATATATCAATGAGGGATTTATTGGTGAAAGCAAAGTTTGTTTGAAGTACCTTAAGGCCGAAAAAGACCCCATCCTATAACATTAACAATCAAAGACCAGGGTTTGACTTGGGATATTTGCACTTCAGCCGAGGAAGAGGGACAATGATGGGCATCTGTGGTCCTACCCAAACATATTCAAATCTTACTTTTAGTCATAATGAATGAAGAATGGCTGCCT
The DNA here is from genome assembly GCA_037428765.1 of Rubia yunnanensis. Taxonomy (NCBI): domain Eukaryota; kingdom Viridiplantae; phylum Streptophyta; class Magnoliopsida; order Gentianales; family Rubiaceae; genus Rubia; species Rubia yunnanensis. The sequence goes on from CM075065.1 coordinate 45,880,884, forward strand.
CAAATCAACCAAAATCCATCTGAAATCCAAGTGAGTCTAATTCAAATAATCAAGAGCATATGCTGGGAGAGACTAATTGCTACGTAAGAAAGATTGAAGGCCAGTCTTCATTTGTATTATGGTACAACCACGTACTTGATGGAAAAACATTTGTAATTAAACAATATGAAGCAAGAAAATTTCATTATGGATGAATAATGGAAATATTTGGAACCAACCATGAGAAAGGTAGGTATGCGAGAGGATGATGCATTTGTAAAGAACCTGTTTATCAAAGGACTAAGGGAGAATATCCTAATAATGATTATACTTCAGCATAATGTATCAGTGAGGGATTTATTGGTGAAACCTAGGTTTTTATAATGTACCTTAAGGCCAAAAAAGACCCCATACTATGGATTTAATAATCAAAGGCCTGGGTTAAACTCGGGATCTTTTAACTTCGACCGAGGAAAGGGTTAGTGATAGGCAGTTGTGGTCCTACCCAAACGTATTCCAATCCTACTTTTAGTCCTAATGAACAAAGAATGGCTGCCTCAAATCAACCACAATCCTTCCGAAATCCAAGTAAGTCTAGTTCAAAGAATCAAGAGCATATGCAAGAAGAAACTAATTGCTACAGGGGAAAGATTGAAGACCGGGCTTCATTTGTATCATGTTCCAACCACGTACTTGATGATAAAATACTTGTACTTAAACAATATGAAGCAAGGAAATTTCAGCGTGGATATATATTGGCAATATCTTGAACTAACCATGTGAAAGGTAGGTATGCGAGAGGATGATGCATTTGTGATTAATCTGTTTACCAAAGGACTTTGGGAGAATCTCTGAATACTGATTATGATTCAATATAATGTATAAATGAGGAATTTATTGGTGAAATAAAGCATATCCTCAACATCAGCTTAAAAAATAACACATTTAATAAACAAATCCACTCAATCAACGACGAATCGGCAGAAATAAATTGGGGAAAAATAAATGACAGAGAGAATATTTAACGGCAATGAAGAAAAAAATGAGAGAGAGAGAGAGAAGTCGTGTGCACTTGAAAGAAGAGAAGTCGTGTGCACTTGAAAGAATATGAAATGATTTTTGAAAGGAAATAAAAAGTTAGGGTTTAATTTATATATGTAGGGAAAAGTGCAGATATGACCCTATATAATTAATGAAAGTGCAGACATAACACTGCGCTAATTGAAAGAGCAATATAACCCTATCTATTTAGGTTATGTGCAAATATAACCTTATTCGGAAGTTAGAAGCCAGAATACATTCAAAAGACTATATTTGCCCCCCTGAAAAAAGAAAAAAATATTGGAATTACAATCCTACCCTCCGTTTGGGAAATGATCAAAATAATATAAGGAAAGGATTCAATCTTCGTCAATAGCGACAAGCAGAAAGGGATCACTGGAGAGTGGTGGCACACAGCTTCCCTGCGCCCGTACTCGGCTGCTCAGAGATGGAGTGATGCTAGGCTTGGAGTTTTGATAATTGCACACGGGCCGAGCGGGTCTATTTTTTCAGACCTCCGGTGGCGCTGGGCTCGTCTCCTTCTTCATCTTCGATGCGGAGGATGCCAATGTTGGTGGTCCAAAATCAATGTTGGGGAGACGAAGACGTTGATAACATTGATGTCGGCTGTCTAAAATCGATGTACGAGTTTGGGTCAGTTTTTTGGATCGCAATTTTTTGGCGCTTGGCTGAGAGGCATCAAAAATAGTGATCGATGGTGGCGGAGGTGGGTTTAGGTGGCAGTGGTGGTAGAGTCTCCGGCGATGGGCTTGATTTGGGGCTCAATTTGGCAGCAGGAGTGGGCAGAATTTGGTAGAGTCGCTGGCAGTTGCAGAGGTGAGCTCGATTTAGGGCTCGATTTGGCAACGGAAGTGGGCTCAATTTGGTAGTAAATCGGAGATGGTGGCGATGGTGGTATAGTTTCCGGCAGTGGTGGAGATGGGCTCAATTTGGCTGCGGGAGTGGGCTCGATTTGGTAGTAAATCGGAGATGGTAGCGGTGGTGGTAGAGTTGCTTGCGGTGGTGGAGGTAGAGGTGGCAGGTAATAAACTGGAGAGTGTGGCAGACCTGGCGGTGGTGGGATGAATATACAAGTGGCGGTGGTGGAGATGAATATACAGGTGGCGAAATAGGGTGGCACTGACTGAGTTGATGTGGGGGTGGTTGATGTGATCTCGTTGATGGCAATGAACCGGAAGTTGGCGGGAGGAGTGGGTGGTGGTGGCCAGGGATTGCTGGTGGTAGAGCTAGGGGGTGGTGGTGGTGGAGAGGGCAGAACTGTCCTTCTTATTTAAGACTTGGGCAGAAGGGTATTTTAGTCTTTTTAAGTGGATCAATGGCCGGAATTTGTTAGCCAATGCTAATCATGGTTGGAGTGTTATATTTGCATTTTCATTCAATAGTCAGGTTTACATTTACATTAAAAAATAATTAAGGGTTATATCTGCACTTTCGTCAACATATATGGTTATATATGTATGTTTATATATGTATATAAACATATATACATACATATACATACAGATACATACAGATACATACATACATACATATACATATACATACATACATATACATATACATACATACATATACATACATACATATACATACATAGACATACATATATATACATATATATACATATACATACATATGTATACATATACATATATATATATATATACATGTATGTATATGCACGTGACACTCAAATTCTAGAATATTGCAACCAAATCCCCAATTTTATATTTTTGTAATTAAACCACGTCTTTCTAAAAGTTTATGAAAGACGATTTTTCCCAAAACTTCATCTTTATGAATTAATGAAATAATCCTAAACATATAATTGAGATAAGTTTATAATATATCATAAGATTAAAAATATATTAAAATTAATTTTCATAAGAAATATTGTTTTGGAGGAAAATATAAACAGTTAAAATAAATATACTGTACCAACGGTAAAAAAATTACTAAGCAATCAAAAAATAGAGTACATCAGTGGAGTTCTACTATATTTTAACATGGTCATAAAATCTTTAGTCTTTATTTATTGAGTCAAAAGACCATGATTGCAACCTCCAACTCACCAGCCATTTTACTTGATGAGCTCCCCACCGCCACTCTACTCATCATTATGAATTTAGAAGGGTATTGCTATATCATGCCCTATATTTTACTATCTACGCCCTAATACATATAAATACATGTATTTATATTTTGAAATAAATAATTTTATTTGGAGAAGGTAGTATAAAAGTGGTGAGAACAACTTGGGCATGCTATAGTTAGCCCAAAATTGCTTCACTCCCTTTCTTCCAGCAACCACCACCTGTCGCCGGATTCCGCCGCCCGCCGCCGCTGTCCACGGCCACCGACCGATGCCGACCACCTCCGGCCACCGTACGAAGCCTGAATCTCGCCGGAAAACGTAAGTTTTTCAGAAAAAAAACATTTTCGTAGGATTCTTTATTAGAACTTGTTTGAATCTAGCCTGAATGTTGCCCATATGTTAGAATTTATTGAACTTGTTATAATTGTTAGAATTGGGGTTTGTTAGAAATTTATTAAATCTGGCCTGAATGTTCTTACCCGTCGGATTGGTGGTGCGAAATGGTCGGAGGAGATGAACCGGAGGTGGTGTTGGGCTGGAGCAGGATGGACCGGTGGTGGCCCTTGGTGGGTTGGGCGTGGTGCGGAAGAGCGGCGTGCGGCGGAGCGACGCGCGTGTTGGGTTCTGGGCGTGCGGCGGAGCGACTGCCGGAGGGAAGGTGGCGTCGCAGAGGAGGAGAATGAGAGGTAGAGGAGGAGGAGAAGGAGAGGATGAGGAGAAGGAGAGGAGAAGGAGAGGGGAGGAGGTGGCTTCGGGCGGAGGAGCTGGGGCGGCATCTGATGGCAGAGGAGGCCGGCAGTGGAGGGCGCCGGCGGCGGTAGGTGGCTTAGGGTTTAGGTTGGAGTTGGAGGGATGAGGAAGATGCGAGGTTTGGGTGCAAATATTAAAAAATTTAAAGTTTTAATTGAAAAATAAATTCTTTAATCTGAAAATTGAAAATTAAATAGTAAATTAAATTTGAAAAATCTAATATTATGAATTGTATGAACTTTGGAATTAAAATGAAGAAATTGTTATTTTTAGAAATTGTTTAGTTTAAATTTCAAAATGGTAACTATTGTAGTAATTTGGAAAGTATATATAACATAATAGAAATTAATATTAATTAAATTAATATTATGGAAATCAAATTTATGAATCTTATAAAACCAATTGTGTAGTAAATGATTATGATATGTTTTAATAATTATTTCATTGAATAATACTAATAATTTCACTTGTTAAACAATTGAATTATTGTATAATAATTTAGTAAATTATTTTATAATTTGTAAATAATAAAAATAAATAGTTCGTTGTATGGGATTTGAAAAGAATTAAATGTTTTGTTTAGAGTGTGGTTTTTTACGTTATATTTACATTTTTCTATGCATTAGTGAATATGTAGTTTATTTGTAAAAATTTGCATGGGAAGTAAGTAATTGAAAAATGTACTTGTCGCGGAAGTTGATAATGTATTTTATCTGTAAGTAATTATTTTCCATAAGTTGTTTGAAATTATGCAATGTTTCGTCATATCAGTTTACATTTTATTAAAATGTATGTTAATTTATTTTCTCTTACAATAAATCAATTGTTATGATAATAATTATATATCTTGTATTGTAAATGAGCACTGCTGGCCAACCCAATGACGATGGTCGTTGTATACGATGTAGAGGTATTAGTGCCTCGGCCAGACAAGCGAGAGCCCATGTGATCGAGGAGGAACAGTCGCCGGTACCTCCGCAAGAGCACGAGGTACCAGTTGAGCAGCCTTCTCCAAGGCGCGATGATGTATTCGATCCCATGCCAACATGGGATGGTCTGGAGCTCAACATTCTCACGTCTGGTAGAATGCATTCAATCCGTGACGATGAAATTTGGCAATCGATGTATGAATTTCCGGTTAGGGATCAAGAACCGGTATCCAGCCCACGTCATGGTTGTGGTTCAGAACCACCACTCGACGCTGATGGTAGGCAGGGACAGGATACATGCAATGTCCCCCCTTCTGGCCAACCTGCGACGAGTGTGCAAGTGGAGGTTGGAATCGAAAGGCATGCTGGTGGAGGAGCTAGGCATACCGTTAGGAATAGAGCTAGTCGATTTGCTCAATCTTCTGGTGGATCGTGTAATGTCGGTGAGACTGGCATTGGAAGGGCACTGAGGAACAAAAGAAAGCGACAAGCCAATGAAACATGGCTTGTACGGGGACCGATGGGTGATGGCCCGCAAGATGACCTTGTAATACCAAGCTTTGGAGGCCACGTCGCAGTTGATGTTTGGAATGGTATAAAGTGAGGTGTACTGAAATGCCATGCTCGTTCAACGCTCTGCAAGAAGCTAGTTACTACACTCCCTAAACGGAACGATGTTGTGCAGGCCAGGATACGTGCGACCGGGTTGTCGCACCTTTCCACGATTATGTTCCAGTTCCTTGACATGGCATTGATATCTGCTTTTGTTGAGAGGTGGCAGCCAGACACGAACTCATTTCACATGCCTTTCGGGGAGACCAGGTATGCTTTACAGGCTGACCAGGTATGACCACCATGTTTTTAATTTTATTCTAATAATAGTAGGTAGATTGGATTCCATATGAATGTTACATTTCTTCGAAACACGCGCAGGTGGATTGGTTTCCATATGGAACGGGCGTGGTTAGGGTTGCGAGGGGGAGGACTCATTACCGCGGTGTGATTCGATACCTTGAAGCAATGGAGGCGTACATGCCAGATCGTGTTGTGCGCCAGTTCGATCTCGTACAGGGTATACCGCATAGCATTAGGATTGTGCCAGAGCCCTGCTCCCGGCCCGCTGATCCTGCTGGTTATTCAGTGACCTACTCAGGGATGATGTAGTTGACATTGTAGGACATGGCACACGCGTGACACGACGGTCAGCTAGCCGAGTTTCCGATTGCCACCAGTCCGTCAGAGTGTACCTTGGATTACGAGGAGTGGTTCACAAATCATTGGCACCCATTGATCACAAGTCCTGTACATGATGCCACGAGTTGTAGACCAGATAAGACACATCTTGACTCACTGGTAAGTTTTCTCTAACTGTTTCCTTTAATTAATTATATTAAATCTAATTGTTTCGTTATGATAATATGTGTTTCCTATGCATCAGTTGTTGAATGACATGATGAGCGACTTGGATCGGTTTGACTCTACTACCATTCAAAGACTTGTCGACCCGTGTATGAAGGAGTTGTTGACTACTTGGGTCAGTCGTCGCGATGAGTATCGCAGACGCCACGGTTATGAACCCATTCCCTAGGTGATTGGATCACTTATGTATGAACACACTGTTTGCCTTTAATTTGTTCATTTCTGTAACCGAAACACTTTGATAATATTTTTTACGGTTGCGTACATGCCGAACTATTTCATTGGGTACAACTATTAATTATGAGGCGTGTATGCTTTGGTAAAAGCCACCATCCTCCTACGGAAGGGTAACTCCCAACCAACGACATCAGACTTCCTCAATGTGGTCCACAGATTAACCACAGGAGGCATGGGGCAGTTTTCCTTCACATGTATCCGGACGAAATGGCTTGCACTGCGAACGTATACAATGTGTAGCTCCCTCCTTGTTCCATCCTCACCCCCGCCTGCCCTCAATGGAAGGACTGTACAGCAATAGTCTGCCGACCCATTCTCTAGAATGTAATATAAAACTACAACCGTGTTGTAGTAGGTGGCGACAGGAAACATGTTCGCAATGACCGCAAACCAATGTTCTCGTCCACATGGACCTTTGGTGTGGTGTATACGGGCTCTAGCTAATTCAACGTTGTCTTTCGAACCGTATATGGGAGCATAGTCAGGCTAATGAATTGATATCTCATTAAATACTGCCCAGCGCGCCCCAGACCATTCACCTTCACCATTTACATGGAACGCATCAGCAACGCATCTGAAGCCATAGTTTCCATCACTCAAAACATCGTTCCAGCCTTCGATGTAACGCCTGATAATGTGGGGGACACTTTCGAGGTACGGGAATGTCGCTGGAAGAGAAAACATTAAGATTAATTTCATTCTAATGAGGCATTAACTAGGAAAAATGATGTTTGTACTTACCGTGTCGGCTACCTCTCCCTAATGTACCGCGCCCCGGGGACCTTGAACTACGCCCGCTTACAGATGGCCTGTACCGCCTGTTCACGTGCTCGTGGTAGCTCGGTGATCGCCTGGTTGATCTTGACCGGGGGACCTGCTCGCTTGGTCTCCCACGTGCACTAGTACAGTTGTCCGGCTCTCCAATGCCGTTGTCCTCTGGATGCAACTGCTCATCTATGTAGCTTGAAACCCATCGGAGAACTGATGGGTCGCTGCAGGCCAGCTCCTCCAATTGACTGTTGAACACTGCTTGATCCTGTTCAACCCTCGAAATATTTTCCATGTTCCGCAAGTGATCACCTAATGCCAGAGTCTTAAACAGTGGATGAATGTCGTCCAAGTACAAGGGGATTCCTTGCTCAACTGCCCTCGACATGACGCATGCACATGGTATTCCGTGTGTCGAACGCAGTACACAACCACAATATGCATATACCTGTGCTCCAAGTGTATCAATCCTCATGTACTCAACCGTCAATTTATCCAGACAATATTTTGACACACTGTTGAACAAGTTGTTGAAAAGGACTCTACGGTGCAATCTGCCAATGCGCGTTCTTGATTTCTCGAGGTTGTCCTTGATCATAGTAATTTGCCCGGCTATCTGCAGGTCGACACGCCTCCATATCGTATCCAGTGAACCAGTTGATGTTTGTAACCACCCTTTCAAAGACGAGTGTGCACTTTCGACCCTGCATGTAGTTGTGTTCCCAAAATGCAGAAATCTATTCGTCCATGCCCGAACAAATTTCTCCTTATGGGGGTTGAGCCATGTGGTCTCAGCGTAACTAATAACAGCATCGCTCCAAGACCAACCGGCCCTTAGATCTACCAATGTGGCTTCGTACGCAGAAACGGTGGATGCATTGCAAACCCGGGACCAAGCACCATTCTTGAAGGATGCCCCATTCCTCTTACTCCCCGTTAGCACCGTAACACGTGCCTCCACATCCTTGTTAATATGCCAGGTGCAAAGCAAATGCTTCGATTCTGGAAACACAACTCGAAGTGGCCTAATCAATCCCATCTCACGATCGGTGACCACAGCCTCAGGGAACGGTCCATCGACAAGCAAGCTTCAAAGTGCGTTTAGAACCCACTCATAGGTATCTGCCGTTTCTTCGACGACAATTGCGTAGGCAATCAGGAAATTTGTGTTGTAAGGAGACATACCAACCATCTAAATGAATGGCATGCCGTAGCGATTAGTCTTGTATGTTGAATCGATGGCCACAACCCACGGATATGTGCGAAATGCCACAACAGCATCGGGATGAGCCATGAATAAATAAGTCAAAGTACCATCAAGTGCTGAGCGGTGACTAGTGACATACCCATTCGAGGTGGCAAGATGCAAACAATTCTCGGTTGTGTTGAGCACGCCTCGCCTTTCTCTTCCATAGGCCGATCTCTCATTGTACACCTGCCTAATGATCTGATGCAGGTCTGGAAATGAATGACTAAGGCTGGCATTGATATGCTTGGGGGCTGTTTCAGAATTCATCAAATCTCTAATCATTTGTTTCGCCTCCGCATGGAGCATGCTGCTCTGTCTATGATCCTCAGCGTACAATGAAAATGGGTGGTGTGCATCCCTCGGCGAGAATCCTTGCACGGTACTACATTCCATCCCTCCCCCGTGCTGCTCTTTTTCATGACAATCATGAATGGGCAGTCACAACTTCTAGTCGAAGTGTTACTTCGTCGGACAATATCTGAATCGCTCACATCGATAACCTTATCTTTTCGGCCCCGATTGCGAATGCAATATATCCTCAGGGGACCATTCTTATTTTTTTGTATGACCCCATGACAAGTTGAAATCCTACATGACGAGCAGTCCGTTGCAGGTAGGAATAAGCTTCGCTGTGACTTGGAAACACATTTGTGGTTGCAAATACTGAGTATCCATTCCCCCTGCAACAACTCCACATGACTGATTGTCATCCTTAAACAACAATAAACATCACGTAATTAGTTTCACTCAAATATTCTACCGAAAACAATGATGTCGTACATTAACGTTTAAATAAATTAAATGTTTAAATAAAATTAAATAACATAAAATCAAAATTAAATTAGATGAAATAAATTTAACCTTACAATATTAACGTTACAAAATTAACTTTTGAAAACAAAATTACATTGCTCCATTTTTAATTAACAGTTAGAACATAGATTTAAATATAAACAAATAATAAAGTTAAAATTAAATTAGATGAAACAAAATTAAGGATATACAATTTACGTATATAAATTAACTCCTAAAACTAAAATTACATTCATCCATTTTAAATTAAGGTTTAAATAAAATAATATAAAATTAACGTTACAAATTTAATGTTTAATAATTAACTTTTGAAATAAAATTGCATTGCTCCATTTTTAATTAATGGTTAGAACATAGATTTAAATATAAAAAAATAATAAATTTAAAATTAAATTAGATGAAATAAAATTAAGGTTATAAAATTTACGTATATAAATTAACTCCTAAAACTAAAATTACATTCATCCATTTTAAATTAAGGTTTAAATAAAATAATATAAAATTAATGTTAAAAATTAAATGTTTAATAATTAACTTTTGAAAATAAAAATACATTAAACCATTTCAGATTAACTTTTAATAATTACATTTACATAATATAAAATAAAATAAAGTAATTACATTTCTATAAATTAAAATAACAAATTAACGTAGTTCAATTAAGCAAAATTTAACTCTAAAAATTCATAAATTTGGAGTAAATAAATACAGTCAAAAGAGGCGTGAAATAATTTTATACCCTAACATACGGTAAATAAAAACAGTAAATATATACATACAGAAAATACATACAGTAAATAAATTTACACTACAATACAATAAATACATACAATACATTAAAGTACTTATGTATTTAAAATACATACATACAATACATTAAATAAAATCCTTATGTACTCAAACACAGTAAGATGAATGACTTCGTAAATTGCAATAATTATTAGATTACAATTTATAAATTACAATACTAAGATGAACATAATTTTCTACTTAAAAAACTAATAAATCATAAATTTAACTATTACTTATAGACAGAAGAATAATTAGAAAAATTACCTCCAAAGACATGGAATTTCCAACACCCTTGTTTGGAGTAAAAATTTGGAGATTTTTACCAAATGAGATTTACAGAACAATTTATAGAAAAAAATTACACTTTTTCGGGTATAATGGAGTAAATGACATTAAATGTGGGTAGATGGTAGTTAGGGAAAGGAGAAAGCTAAAAAAATCAAGGGAGAACCGGGTTTGTGGAGAGAGCCCGGTTCCCCATTGGCCGAGGAGAACGGGAGCGAGCCCGGTTCGGCGAGGAGAACGGGAGCGATCCCGGTTCGCCACTGGCCGAGGAGAAGGGGGCGAGCTTGGCGAGGAGAACGGGAGCGAGCTGGGCGAGGAGAACAGAGCCCGGTTCGCCGAGGAGAGCGGGGGCCGGTTCGCCGAGGAGAACGGGTCCGATTCACCGAGGAGAGCGGGAGCCGATTTCGCCAAGGAGAACGGGTCCGGAGTGAAGGAGAGAACGCGGCGGAGAGAACAGAGCGGAGAGAAGACCAGAGTGGAGATCCGGAGTGGAGATCGGGAACGGAGCGGGAGCGGCGGAGATCGGGGTGGAGATCGGGAACGGAGCGGGAGCGGGAGCGGCGGAGATCAAAGTGGAGAGAACGGAGGCCGGAGAGCTGGAGGAGAAGACCGCCGCCGGAGAGGAGAGAACCAAGGTGGGAGAGCGGAAGTCGAAAGCTCCAACGACGTCGCCGGAGAAGGAAGAGGAACGGCGGAGAAGACGAGGTGCGCGACGGAGAGGACCACCGCACCGCCACCGAAGGAGCAAGTCGCTCTCCGTTCAATTTACCCGCCGCCAGAGTTCGTCTTCTCCGCTCAATTTACCCACCGAAAAATGCGGTTGACTTCCGACTACTCCGGCGTTGACCACCACCGTCCGGCCACTGACCGTTGACCGGCCCGCCCAAATCCCAAATCAATCAATTACATTAATTGCACATTTAATTCTCACTAATTGTGAATTAATTACTAATTATAACAGCCATAATTAAATTTGATAATCAATGTCATTTACATTAATGTTAAAAAAAAGTGAGTATTTATATAGTATAAAATACATGGCGTAATCAAGTAAAATACAGGGTATGAAATAGCAATCCACATTTAGAAAGGTACTCACTACGTCCCATTAGTTTTGACTATATACTTTTTCGTGATTTTTAAAAATTATTTTTGATCGTCAAAGTTTCTAGCTATATATAATAAGTTTATATAAAAAAATATTTAAAAAATAAATGTTACGATAAATCTAACAATCTTACATATGATATTCATAATATGAATATATTAATTTATATTTCATGTTAAATTTTACCATGTTTGACTCGTAAAATGTAAATTCACCATAACTCATGGGATGATTTGAGTACTCCTTCGGTCCCAACTCAAACTGCATACTTACTATTTGACACGATTCTCTATGAAACTTTGACCGCATATTTGAGTAGATATATAAGCAACAATATTATGGTATATGATATTGTTGGATTCGTCATACCAAGTAGTTTATCAAAAGTAAGTTTTTATTTACCGTTATTATATGTAGTTAAATATATGAACGATAAGACAAGTTTCTTGATGAGCGTGAAAAAGATTCTGTGCAATTTGACCTGGGACAGAGGGAGCATAAAAATTCAACCAAAAAAAAAAGTAAAGTTTTGGCAAAGATCGTGTTCCTATAGACTTATGGAAAAATGGTATTTAATTAAAATAATAAAATGTAAAAGATCTTAGTTGTAATATTAAATATTTATTGTGCAATATGTTATAGTTATAAAGTTTATAATCCGATAAATTCAACGGGTCGCACCTCAGAAGAATCGAGAAAAAGAGGTGATACTGCATTATTTCTTGTCTCTATTTCAGCCCCATTCTCGAGTCCTAGTTTATAGATTTCAATTTTGTTCTTGATCTTTGTAAGGTATCCGCATCCACTGAGTCAGTGTATAATTTATCTACAGGTGATCCGATTGCATTTCTATAATGTTCAAACGCCTATTGCTTTGATTATGTTTTAGTTTTTGTTTCTATTGCTTATTATTCTATGCATAAATAGAATGGGTGAATCAGGAAATGTGGTGAAGAACAAGAAAGTTTTATTCAAAAGCTATTTGAGTGGATCTCCGCAAGAGTCTAACTTTCAGCTCGATGGGGAAAGCTCCATGAAGAAACCATTGATGTAAAGCCTCTGTTGAGCAGCTGAGTTTGGAGGAAGAAGATGAAGATGAAGCTTCTGTTGGCTTCAGTTGGATTTTGGCGAGGAGGCAACAGATTTTCAAATCTGGCGCCAAGAACGTTTGAAGACTTAATTAAACGCAGGAGCTGTTGTCGTTTTGTTTCATTCCATTTTCTGTTTTAACTTTGCCCACGTGGCTTGTAGTGATTGATGGTTGTAATCTGTTTGTTTTGCTGGCCGAATATAAAACGAGAGAACAGGCAACACACGTTGGGTGTGCCTTTTGTAAACCAAAACTTGAATCAGAAATCCTTCTTCTTCTTCTATATCTGTTTTCTTATTTTTCTTTCTGTATCTTGCTGGTTTCTTCATGGTATCAGAGCATCCGATCCGTGCAATGAGAATGCAGATTTGAATTCCTCTTGAAATCTTCTTTGTTTTAAGATCCATCAGGCATGTCTTCTGACGATGATTCAGTCAATTCTGTGGCACGATCCTTTGCTGGATCTGGCCATAATCAGCGAAGGAAACAAGAGAGAAATGATCCATATAAGCTTGAAAGTGGTGAGAACAATAGTCTTGTGCTAGTTGCTGAGCCTCTGAATGAATACAACTACATTACATGGAGCAAGGCTATGGTTCGAGCTATCAGATCCAAAGGGAAGCTGAAGTTTCTTACAGGAGAGATCAGACCTCCAGATCCAGAGGATGAGATTTATGATCAATGGGATAAGGTGAATTCTACTGTACTTTCCTGGATTTTGAATTCGATGACTATTAAACTAGCAAGAGGTTTTATGTTTTATGAGGATGTGTTTACACTGTGGAATGAGATTAAGGAGAGTTTTGGAGAAAGTAATGGTCCTTTGTTGCATAAACTTAGGAGAGATATTGCAGAATTGAAGCAAGGAAATGAATCTGTATCTGTTTACTATACACAACTTAAAAGTCTGTGGGATGAATTTAGATGTTTGAGACCTAGAAGAAGGTGTAGTGCAGGATGTGTTAATTATGATTGTCTTCCTGCTGAAGAAGAGGAGGACAAATTGAGTCAGTTTTTGATGGGACTAAATGATGAATATGGGGCTATTAGTCATCAAATATTGCTTATGGATCCTGCACCAACTGTCAATAAGGCATGTTCTATGATTTCAAAAGTGGAAAGATAGAAGGCTGTTCATGAAGGTTATCAGGATAATCATCATAACTCAGCCATGGCTGTGAGAGTGTACAGAGACAGCAAGGTTCCACATCAATATAGAGATGCAATGACTGATCAGCAAAATGATGCAATGAGGATGAGAACTGTAAGAAGGCCTGATTTAAAATGGGAGCATTGTGGGAAATTAGGCCACACCAAGGATATTTGTTTCAAGATAAAAGGATATCCTGATTGGTGGGAAGGAAATAGAGGAGACATGGGAACAAGATCACAACCACCTCTTCAACAGCAAGTTATGAGGCAGCAGTACTTACCTAGTGGACCTCAGAGGCCACAATATCCTTCACCAAATGCTACAAGAGTACAGCAGTATCAGCAAGGATTCCACAGGCATGCTGCTCATGCAGTAGCAGAGGAAGAAGATACACCAGTTAATGACACATATACAAAGCTACATGCAATGATTGCCAAGATGGTTGAGATGCAGTTTGAAAAGAAGCAGAAGGAGAAAGAGGTGATAAAGGATTATGGAGGACCAATTGATTACAGTCACTATCATGATTACTCAGGTAGTGTGATCACAAATCTTTCACTCAGTGTTTTTGCATTGTCTAATAATAGTTGGATTGTGGACAGTGGAGCATCAAGTCATATGTGCAGTGATATGTCAGTTTTTAGATCTTTTTCATCAGTCAACACACCTACACCTGTTTACATGCCTGATCACACAACAAAGTTTGTTCAAGCCATAGGAGAAGTTGCTCTTACTCCCTCAGTCATTTTACAAAACTGCCTCCTAGTTCCTGATTTCAAATATAATCTCTTGTCAGTGAGTAAACTCTCTAAAACTATGCCAATCTTTTTCAGTTTTACATCCAATCTCTGCTTGCTGCAGGACCACAAGACTAGAAAAGTCCTTGCAGCAGTAAGAGAAGAGAATGGATTATACATTTTAGATCAGCAATCTTTCAAGCCAGCTGAAATCAAGAAAAGAATTCAGTCAAGTTTCCAGAATAAAATCTTCACAGATACTGTAGTGAACACTGTTAGGCAGAATATTGATGTTCCTTTGCATTCTTGGCATTGTAGACTAGGGCATCCTTCTAGTGATGTCATGAAGCATCTCAGTGTACTTAAATTCTCTGCTGAAATGGATACTTTCTGTACTGTATGTCCTGTTGCTAAGCAACACAGATTGCCCTTTCATTCTAGTTCATCTTTTACAACAAAGTTGTTTGAGCTTATTCATGTTGATCTGTGGGGACCTTACAAAATACCTTCAATATCTGGCTGCAAGTATTTCTTAACCATTGTGGATGATTTTTCTAGAAGTACTTGGACTTATCTAGTTAAATCAAAAGATCAAATCTCTCATTTACTCAGAACTTTCTTCAATATGGTGAAGACTCAGTTTCACACCATTGTACAGTCTTTTAGATCAGACAATGGCAGTGAATTTGTCAACCAAGATTGTGAGATGTTATTTTCTGATCTAGGTATTCTTCATCAAAAATCTTGTCCTTACACTCCCCAACAAAATGGGGTAGTGGAAAGGAAGCATCAGCATATTCTTCAAGTTATTAGAGCCTTACTTTTCCAATCTCACCTTCCAAAAGATTTCTGGGGTGAGGCCATTCTAACAGCAACATACATTATCAATAGATTGCCTACATCAGTCCTTTCATAGCACTCTCCCTATGAGCTTTTGTTCAACAAACTCCCAGATTTCCAGTCACTCAGAGTCTTTGGGTGTTTAGTTTATGCTACTAACACCACACCACACAAAGACAAGCTATCTGAGAGAGCATTTCCTTGTGTCTTTATTGGATATCCCTTAGGTCAGAAAGCATACAAGCTTTTTGATCTGCAACATCATAAAGTCATCATTTCAAGGGATGTCATGTTTCATGAGACTATTTTTCCATATTCTGATCCTAGTCTTTTTTCTTTTTCACTTCCTTTTTCAGAGTCTTTTTTACATGATCATCAGCCATCTCTTCCTACTCCTCAATTCCTTGAACCTCTTCCAGTCACACCTTCACCACCTGCTGAAAATTCTTTAAGGCATAGTACTAGGGTCATCAGGGCACCTATATGGACAAAGGATTTTGTTTCTTCCTCAGTTCTCTTACCTTCTGAGCCTCAGTCCATTATCCCTGCATGTGTGGTTTCTTCTTCACAGGTTCCTGAACCATCCAACTATCATCAGGCTAAGCATTTTACTGAGTGGATCCAGGCTATGAATGAGGAATTGGCAGCCCTTGAGCAGAATCATACTTGGGACTTGGTTAAACTACCACCAGGAAAGAAGGCCATAGGATCAAAATGGGTGTACAAAACCAAATATAATGCAGATGGTTCTCTAGCAAAGCATAAGGCTAGACTGGTTGCAAAGGGGTTTAATCAGATAGAAGGTATAGATTTTTCTGAAGTTTTTTCTCCTGTTGCTAAGGCTGTTACTATCAGATTACTTCTTGCTACTGGAGCTGCATCAGGCTGGCATATGCATCAGCTTGACATTAACAATGCATTTCTACATGGGCATCTTGATGAAGAGGTTTATATGAAACTGCCTGATGGATATGTAGTTCCTGATTCTCAGTTGGTTTGCAGACTTACAAAAAGCTTGTATGGTTTAAAGCAAGCCTCAAGGCAGTGGAATAAGGAGTTTACACAACATTTACTCAGCCTTGGTTTTGATCAATCTCATCATGATCACTGTTTGTTTCTGAAGTTCACTTCTCGGTACATGCTGGCTTTAGTAGTCTATGTGGATGATGTCTTAGTTATGGGAACTTCACTTGATGCTATTGTGGCTGTTAAACATTCTTTGCATCAGAAGTTTACTATTAAGGACTTAGGGGAAGCTAACTATTTCCTTGGTTTGGAACTTCACAGAACAGATTCTGGCCTTCATCTCTTGCAATCCAAGTACATTGCTGATATTGTTTCAGATTGTGGATTACTGAACTGTAAGCCTACTGCAACTCCTCTTCCTTCTTCCTGGCTTGTGCATGATGAATCCTCACCACTGCTTCCTGATCCAAGTCAATTCAGAAGACTCATTGGAAGACTTCTCTACCTCAATTATACTAGGCCTGATGTTACTTTTGCAGTTCATCAACTCAGTCAGTTTGTTCAAGCACCAACTCATCATCATCTCTCTGGTGCTCTCCACATTGTGAAATATCTGAATCATCATCTTCCTTTTGGATTGTTCTATCCTGCTCAGAATGATCTTCAACTCCATTCCTATTGTGATGCAGATTGGGCTTCTTGCAAGGTGTCTAGGAGATCAGTTACAGGTTATGCTGTTTTTTTGGGTTTAGCCTTGATCTCTTGGAAGTCTAAGAAACAATCCACAGTCTCTAAGTCCTCAGCAGAAGCAGAGTATAGGAGTCTTTCCATGACTGCCTGTGAGCTCAAATGGATCAGCTACTTGATCAGGGATCTTCACCTTCATATTTCTTTTCCCATTCCACTTTTTTGTGATAATCAAGCAGCTCTGCATCTCACTGCTAATCCCGTGTTCCATGAAAGGACTAAACACCTTGAAATTGATTGCCATCTGGTGCGAGATTATTATTTGGAAGGATTCTTGCTGCCATCTTTTGTCTCTTCTCGTTTTCAGTTGGCAGACATTTTCACAAAGTCTCTTCCTGCAGCTTCATTCTTTACTAATCTCTTCAATCTCAGCTTTCGGGCTTCCCCAGCTGAGCTTGAGGAGGGGGTGAAGAAACCATTGATGTAAAGCCTCTGTTGAGCAGCTGAGTTTGGAGGAAGAAGATGAAGATGAAGCTTCTGTTGGCTTCAGTTGGATTTTGGCGAGGAGGCAACAGATTTTCAAATCTGGCGCCAAGAACGTTTGAAGACTTAATTAAACGCAGGAGCTGTTGTCGTTTTGTTTCATTCCATTTTCTGTTTTAACTTTGCCCACGTGGCTTGTAGTGATTGATGGTTGTAATCTGTTTGTTTTGCTGGCCGAATATAAAACGAGAGAACAGGCAACACACGTTGGGTGTGCCTTTTGTAAACCAAAACTTGAATCAGAAATCCTTCTTCTTCTTCTATATCTGTTTTCTTATTTTTCTTTCTGTATCTTGCTGGTTTCTTCACTCCATAAGCTTGCAAGTCCCAGAAGGCTCTACTGGGGTGTTGCTCAAGAATCTCTATTTGTCATGTGATCCGTATATGATGTTTCTCATGGAAGCAGGTTCTGGTCTTGAGGAGGAACTTGCGAACTACAAGATTGGCTCTGTAAGTGTATTTGTTCCCTCTTTTCACATTCATTCTGTGTGATTTATGTAATCAAATTCTTTATTTCAGTGTGCCATTTATTTTGTAATCAAATTCTTAACTGTTACAAACTGGAATTCTAGGAATTTATAAGAATTTTATTGATTGTTGTCTGGTCTTATTTTGAAGTCATAATGAGTGTGTCTAATGGTGAGTAGGTGACCCTTGATACCAGTGAGATTTAGTGATTAGTGTTTTCTAGAACCTTATTTCTGTAGTACCTTATTTAAACATCTTTGGTAGTTGAGGCTCAATATTTCTCATTTGTTGAACATACTGAAATTTGGGATGGTTCATGGTAGTCTAATAAAAGTTTTTGTTTTTTCTTTTTTCGATGATGTTTAATGAAAGCATTTTATGAGGAAATTTGTACCTTAATATTTGGAAAAAATTAGGTTTTGAACCTTTCAATAGTTGCAGTCCCATGGTTTTGTAAATTTTGTCGTATTGATTGTTGTTGAGGTACGTTGTACTTGACTGTCTTGTGAATCATATCAGCATAAATGTATGTCTTATAGGGTTGGCTGATTTTGATGACTAAAAGCTAAATTTACATGGTTTAATTTTTTTCATGTGCAGCCGATAACTGGATATGGGGTATCAAAGGTTGTGGATTCAAAACACCCCAAGTTCCAACTGGGTGACTTAGTATGGGGTACAACAGGATGGGAAGAGTATAGTCTGATAACGAAACCTGATTCTTTGATGAAGATAGAGCACAGAGATGTACCACTTTCTTATTACACTGGAATTCTAGGTACGTTCGTCTCTTTATCATCTTGACCGTGTACTGGTTGGTTGCATTCCTGCATACTAGCATGGAT
This sequence comes from Rubia yunnanensis, assembly GCA_037428765.1. Classification (NCBI taxonomy): domain Eukaryota; kingdom Viridiplantae; phylum Streptophyta; class Magnoliopsida; order Gentianales; family Rubiaceae; genus Rubia; species Rubia yunnanensis. The sequence goes on from CM075065.1 coordinate 45,899,699, forward strand.
TTAGATCTTTATACAACTGAAACTATATTTATCATGTTCTCAAGGGACTGTCGGTGCATATGTTTTGGTAAGTAGTGCATTTGTTCTATGTGACCCTCATTAATATTCAAATCATCGACTTTTTCAGCTCTTAGATTTTAAGGTTCCTTCTTAATTGCAACTCATCTTTACAGTTATAAGGGATATGAACCCATTCCTTTAGTGTTTCTTTTCAATTACCTGATGTATTTTGGTGAAGGTATGCCGGGTTTGACTGCGTACGCGGGATTCTATGAAATTTGCCATCCAAAAGCGGGAGATAGAGTTTATCTGCTGCATCTGGTGCGATCGGTCAACTTGTTGGGCAATATGCAAAATTGTCAGGTTGTTATGTAGTTGGAAGTGCTGGGAGTAAAGAGAAGGTAAATTCAGTTCAACTTTTGCTACAATCATGTTGAACATCTCAGTATTGTTTGCTAGATAATTTCTGGGTGTAGGGCTTCTTGACACAGTAGATCGGATTAGATGTTACATTCCTGTCCAGCAATTTTTTCCCGATACACCGATCATCATCTTGGTCAACCGTATCTCTGGTTCTTTGTAACCTTGGTACTGCATTTCCTTATTTGCTGATCTAACCATACATGTGATGACTGAAAGCCTCTCTTGATGATCAAATAACTGTTAAATTAAAAGGTCATCACTTTTTTTGGTGTCATGGTCAAAGTTAAACACTCTTGAACTTTGTGTTTATTTTTCCAATGAACTTGAGCCAAACTTACCAATTCATAACTGGGTACTTACACTATTGCGGTCACTGAAACTAATATTCGCTTATTGTTCAGTAAAGTTTTAATTTATATAAGGTCCTGGTCCTTTGCACTTCTTCCTTACCAAACTTGCTATCTGATTTTCTGCAAATTTTAACTTCCAACCCTTTTATGTTTCAATGAAAAGGTCGATCTTCTGAAGAACAAACTTGGATATGATGAAGCTTTCAATTACAAAGAGGAGCAAGACTTGAATGCTACTCTGAAAAGGTTTGTATACATACTTGACAAATTTGGGATGATGCCAAATTTCAAATTTCTTAAACACACTTTCACAGCTGTGAGAACTTTAAAGGAAGCATCAAATCCCAACTGCAGATTTGATTCCTTGGGAGATCTGCTTGTCCAAATATTGAACTGTAGTTTCTTTTCAGGTTCTTCCCTGAGGGTATTGACATCTACTTCGAAAATGTTGGGGGAAAGACATTGGATGCCGTGCTTCTCAACATGAGAATGCATGGTCGCATTGCTGTTTGTGGGATGATCTCGCAGTACCAGAAACCCGAGGGAGTATATAATCTGACTAACCTCATCTTCAAGAATATCAAGATGCAGGGTTATACTTCGTTTGAATACTACCATATCTACCCGAACTTGCTGGAACGAATTGTGCCTTACATCCGCGAAAAGAAGGTCATCTACGTGGAAGACGTTGCAGAAGGCCTTGAAAACGGGCCCGCTGCCCTTGTAGGTCTGTTCAGCGGGCGAAACGTTGGGAAACAGCTGGTTAAAATTGCATCCGAGTGATGTTGATGGTTGTGGCAGTCTTTTTCATTCCCTGAAATAGATTCTAGCTTGCTCGTCCTGTGTCTTCGTCTTACTAATTTGAAGGTTTTGGTGTGAAATAAAGACAAGCTACTTTTGGCTAAATGCCCACTGCATGTGTTTTCTTAATAAATAATAAATTGAGGCTTTAGTCTTTCTTTTTGTGGCAAAACCACCTCATTGGTAAGGGGGAATTTCATAGTTCCCATTGCATTACTCCCTTGTTCCATAATAAAATGCATATTTTTCAATTTTGGAAGTCTTTAATTAAAATGCAATGGGTCGGAACTTTTTCAAATCAATCCATTTGACCAAGAAAAAATAAAAATGCTCCTGGAACTTAGCAGAATTACAGGGCTTAAACCTGATTAATAAGCCTGCTTGGCCCACTCCGGGATGCATGTTGCCTTTATGTGGAGGCATGCACATCTGATTTTAAATTTGGATAAGATATCACATGTCTCACTTTTGCTCTTCCCAATCACAAGTATTGCTCTACCAACGCTTATTTTGGCTTTTCCATTACTCTTAAACGATTCATTTTACTCACATTTCTCTCTTCAAAATCACAGCCTCTCTCTCCTAATTCCCTCAACCCAGAAACCCCTAGCCAATCCCCGTCTGATTTCTATCTACTCCATGGTGGTTGTCGCTCATTTTTGTGATGCTTTTAATGCTCCTTTGTAGATGCTCGGGTTGTTTTAATCACAAATTTTTGGTTTTCCGAACTAGGGTTTTCGTGGGTTGTTTAGGGGTTTTCAAAATTAACAAGATTTATGTTCAGTTAATGTTCATCACAACATTTTGAGTCACAGTCTGTGTTATGCTCACTGATTTTGTGGGTTTTGAACTCATTTCCTTGATTTTTTTTAGTTGTGGGTTCTTGATTCGTTGTATTTTATGAGTTCAAGCTGTTGGAATATCCATGGATCTTGAGTTTTGTTGTTGAAAACCAGTTGCATGTGATGATTTGTTGAGTTTATGAATTTTTTGACAACAAAACCAGGTTTATGTTGTGATTAGTTGTGGTTTTCTTGACGCTATTTAGCCGATCTGTGACTGAAATGCCCTTGTTCTTAGTGGTCTTGTTGTTTTGAGTTTTTTTAAATCATAGATTTGCATCGATTAGGGTTTCCTTTGATATGATTTTTTATTTTTAAAAGACACAAGCTCTCATAAATCCTTGCATGTGATGTAAATTTGTATTTCTAATGCATTTCAAAGCTCATTCATGATTAACTTGTGAAAATCCCTTCTGTTCTTCATTTTGTTTGCCGGATTTGTGACATAAAAGCCCATGTCCTTGCTGTTCTGAGTTTTTCAATTCATACATTAGCCCGTATTAGGGTTTCTGATAACTGTCTATGCTTCTTCATGTTTAGTTATGACTTAAATGCCCTTATTCTGCCTGTTATGATTATATATATGTGACTTATTTTCCCCTTGTGATACTGTTTTGTTTCCCCCCTGTCCTTGTTTTCGTCTGAAACCCTAGGCCGACCCTTTGTGATACTGTTTTGATTTTCCCCTGGTGCTTGTTTGCATCTGAAACCCTAGGTCAACCCCTAGTGATATTGTTTTGTTTTTCCTTTGTGCTTGTTTGCATCTGAACCCTATCCCCACCCCTTATGTGCAATCATACCTGATATCATGGTGACAGGGTCATGGCTGGGCAGGATAAGGCTGCCTCTTGAATGAATCCTAGTATGAATCTCAGTTTGAGTCCAGTTTTGACCCCACACTATTTACTGGGCTTGAAGATATTGAATCACAACCCAAGCCCATTGTCTTTGATGTTATCCCACCCCAGTGTCTTGTCTTTGACATTGACTCACTTGAATCTTTGGATACTTCTGTGGCCACACATTTTAGCCCTATTCATGAAGCTATCCTCTACCATTCAGATTCAGATCCCGATTCTAATAAAACACAGCCCCCTGATTCACATGTATCACAACCCCCCTGATTCTGATGAAACACAGCCCCCTGATTCACATGAATCACCTCCTCCTGAATCTGATCAAACACAGCCCCTTGATTATGATGAATTTGATTTTGAATCTTGGTGTGATCACCATCCTTCAATATACATCAAGGGTAATGAATACCCTAAGTATGGTGAGCCAGTTTCTGGAAAACCGGGGCTGCTCTATGTCCTGGTAATTGGCCCAAATATGTGCCTAAGAGTGATTCAGATGCTGAAAAATAGTTTCATTACTCACATGTGTGTATTTCTATTTGTTTCCGTTCAGTTTTCAATTTAGATTTTGAAATTAGTGAGTAAATACTAAAATTTTTCCTCTTAATGCAAGTTTGTGTATATAGTGTGAATGTTGTTGCTTTTAACAGCAACTACATGATTCTGTGTTTGTCTGTGATAGCCTGTGTGCTACTTGTCTGTGATAGCCTGTGTGGTACTTGTTTATGTTGGGTATATGAATCTGTCTGTTGTTTATGTTCAAATGTGTAACCACTCAGATTTGGACTCAAATTCAATTGAATCATGGGAAACACAACCCCATTTTGCATGTGAATCTGAAGCTGAACCTGAGTCAGGCATGACACGTTTCATATCAGGGGCAATAATGGAGCAGTAAAGTGTGATGCATAGGTATGTGTATGTGGTTCATATATGCAGCCATGGAGTGTTGTTAATTAAACTGTCGGATCTTGGCTGGGCATATATTAACTGCATTTTGGTACATATATCAAAGCTTGTGAAATTGATTGTGATGCCATGTTTATTTGTTGGTTGAACCCGTGATTAATGATGTAGCTGTGATGAATGATTGAAACATGCATCCATGCTTATTATTTATGAAACTGATTTGATCTTGGCGGGGCATGATGTGATTAAACCCAGCTTTGAAATTATTTTCCTACTTGACCTTGTATTAGTTATTGGCCACCTATGATGATAGTCTTTGTTCATGATAATGTGTAATCTGTATGGGCCTAAATGCCTGTACAGGAGGCCATCCGGTCCATAGCTTTGCCCTTTGGGTAAAGCCTTTTGGGCTGGCCCAAGGTGGGAGTACTTCCTCCACAAGCAAACAAAATAGTTGCCCTACTTACCTACCTATATACAGGCTAAAAGTAACCCTACACACTCAAATATTTAATCCTCATTACATTCTTGTAGTTTGTTTGATTAGTTGGCCATCAGAGCCTCTTTCCCCCAGAAACCTTCGGGTCTTTGTCTTTGCAGATTCCGATCACCTACGGCGGTGCAGCGGCAGCAGTAAATTGGGGCATATCAAGTTGGCACGCCCAGTAGGACCGTCATTCAGATATGCATTTGAGATTGCTATTTATGTCCACATCTACGGAAAGCACTTTCCGTAAGAGTGAGCGGCTAAAAGGTAAAGCTTTGGGCACCGGTGAAGAAATACAATCCCCGTACCGCAAAAGGAAAGGGCATAGGTCCAATATGCAATTGGAGCCAAATCCCACCAGTACCGGTAAAAAGCCTCTGAAAATAGGCCAGGACCAGATCCTGGGGGTGAGGGGTTTGAAAGCTTCTCGTACAGAAGCTGATGCACCCCTAAGAACCATGGAGATCAGCGTCGAACCTTGGGTAGGAGGCGATGAAGCCCCCACATCGTAAAGTAAGTTAGTTAACCAAAGGAGAACGAGATGCAGTTCACGGAGGCTACGGAGGATTTACAAATAGAAGTTACGCGAAGAGCTGCTCGAGCAGCTAGGGGTATGAATAAAGTAGGCCCTCCATCATAGCAGGATCTAGCGCCGTGGGCTCAGGCTCTCAAATCTGCTGGCTACCAAGTGGAGCCCCCAATGCTCTACCAAAGAATGGTCCAACTACAGATGAGACCCCCGCCTTCAATGCCCATGATGGTGCAACCTAGATTCCAGTTGCCCACCTTCTGAGAATGTCATATCAAGCGGACGTAGGAACTCTCACATGGCCCCAACCAATGCTTCCGAACATGTCTCAAGCGATGGTATACTCCGTGCCCATGCTGATTTCTCCAGCTTCGAGCCAGAGCATTCCTTATTCGATGACTGGGCCGTTGGGATTCTTCTCGGGCTTAAAAAACCAGGTGTACTCAGGACCCCAACCAGAGGTTCCCCCCTACGATCCTTACCGACCAGAGTTATATTACAACTTGGCAGTAGGGGGATCGCGTTCGGGATACATGACTTCGAACATGACCCCCAGTAATACTCTATTTCTGCCAAGTCCGTATGGAGATCCACGAATAGGAGGGGGATCTAGCGACGCCTTGACAAGAGAACTCGATATGTTGATTGGGTCTTTGGGACAAGTCGCAACCTCTCCCTTTAGTCCTGCAATAGTGGCCACTCAATGGCCCAGCAATGTAAAGCCACCAGAAGGGCTCCCCACGTACAATAGAGACTCGAGCCCTCGGGAGTTCATACAAATGTTTCTTAGTTTGATGAATTTGATGGATTTCAATGAACAACTAACATGCAAGCTGGTCGGAAGCTACCTTTAAGGAAAAGCACAAGAATGGTTTAACAAGCTGGGAAGGGGGTCACTACATTCATATATAGACTTTGGAAGGGCCCTTTTGGGACAGTTCTTCCAAAATAAAAGGTTTACAAAATCCTTGATCCAGCTCTACCAGATAAGGAGCGGTTAGGCAAGTCGACGGATGCGTTCTACCACCGATATGTAGACGAAAGCCTTAGTGTGATCAGTCGAACGAAGGATGGGGTGATCCTCATATATATGAATAGGATGGCCAACCTTGACCTGTACAAAAAGCTGGCATTGAAAAAGCCGGAGACCCTGCAGGAGTTACAGGAAACTGTGGAACGGTATTCAAAAATTGAAAAAGCCACAAGAGGAAACGAGAGGGGGATAGATGGACCTAAAAGGAGCCCAAGAACTTTGAGTCACGGTCAAAAAGACATGACCCTCCAAAGAAGGGTTTAAGGGCTACATACCCTTGACCAAATCCCTCATGAAGATACACTCTATCCACAAAGGGATGTTTCAGAGCCCCCTTTCCCGAAAAAGACTACCATGGAAAAAGAGATTTGCCCAAGTTTTGTGAGCATTACAAAGAAAGAGTTCACAAAACAAATGATTACACCCATCTAAGGTAAAAAGTTGAAAGATGTGAGAGAGAAGGCTTACTACCCAACTGTGTTGAGGGTCCAAAAGGAGAATCCTCCTTGAAGGGATGGCTACAATGTCGTTGGAAAGGAAAAAGGAAATATAATCGAGGGGGTAGAGAACAGCAGGAGAACTAAGCAGACCACACCGGAAACTAAGCAAGGGTTTGAGCCGAGGCTGAGGCTCGGTCGGACAGGAATCGAAGGTATGGGGTGAAACGGGTGATCAACTTCATTAATGGAGTGCTAAGTGACCAAGCTTCTTACACGGTCATCAATTCCTAGCCCCAATACGTGCCTCCCGGTGAACACTGTCAGAAGAGTTTTCGACCCAAAGAACCAATTACCTTCTGGAGGATGACCCAGTGCCAAGTCAAACCCCTCACACAGACCTAATGGTAATCCATGCAACCATCGGAGATTTTTATGTCAAAAGGGTGTTCATAGATCATGGCAGTGGGGTGGAAGTAATGTTTGCAAACTGTTTCGAGCAGTTGGGACTCGGACGCGAAAGTCTAAGGATAACAACCTCTCCCCTGTCCGGCTTTACCGGGAAAATGGTGCTACCCTTAGGAATTGTGACCCTCCCTGTCAGAGTGGCAGATGGAGACAAGAAAGTCACAATTGATTGTAGCTTTGCAGTGATTGATGATGTGTCTCCATACAATGTGATACTAAAGAGGCCTTGGATGTTCCAGGCACAAGTGGTATGGTTCCCCTATCATTTGACCATGAAGTTCCCCACAAAATGAGGGAGATCAGTCATCAGGGAGGATCAATCGATAGCCCAAAGTTGGTTGGCCATAGCTCTCAAAGAAGCTAAGAAGGATGATAGGCGGGCTTTGGTTAATGGAGAAATCAAACCCATGGACACAGAAACAATGGCCATTCGATATGAAGGAATGGTGCACGTGGGAAAAATGATACCCCCTAAAACAAGGAAACAGCTAAAGGACCTCATAAATAACTTCATCGACGTGTTTTTATGGGACACCTTCGATCTCACGGGGGTACCTAAATAGATGATGGTTCACAAGCTAAATGTGTACCCCTCCCAGAAGCCAATCAAGCAGAAGCATAGATCTTTTGCCCCCGAAAGGGCTGAAGCCATAAAGGAAGAAGTCCAAAAGCTGCTTCGAGCAGAAGTAATCGAAGAGGTATTCTACCCCAAATGGATAGAAAATTTGGTGATGGTCCCCAATCATGAAGGAGCTTGGATAATTTTCATAGACATCATGGATCTCAACAAATGTTATCCCAAAGATAGTTATCCCCTACCCTCCATAGACGTACTAGTTGAAGCCATAGCAGGATATGAGGTGATGGCCTTCTTCGATGCTCACAAGAGCTATCACCAGATACTCGATGCAGAGGAGGATAAGCATAAAACATCTTTTATAACTGATGTGGGAACATTTTGCTACAAGAAAATTCCATTCAGGTTGAAGAATGTAGGGGCTACCTATCAAAGGTTGGTCAATGAACTCTTCCCAAAACAAATTGGCAGGAAAATTGAGATATATGTTGATGACATGGTGGTTAAAAGTAGGGGCTTTGATCAGTTTTTACTGGACCTCAAAGAGACTTCAAGATGCTCCAAGAAGCCAATTTAAAATTAAACCCCGCTAAATACATAATTGGGGTAGGAGTTGGTAAATTTCTAGGGGTTTATGGTCTCGAAGAGGGGGATCGATGTCAATCCTAAGAAAATTGAAGCATTGATGAATATGAAGCCCCCCAAAATAGTTTAAAATCTCCAAAGGCTGACAGGCTCATTGGCAGCACTCAGCATATTCCTTTCAAAGGAGGCTGAAAACACTTACCATTCTTTGAGATACTTCAAAAAGAAAATAAATTTGAATGGACAGATGACTGTGCTAAAGCCTTCCGAGAGTTGAAAGAGCACTTACAAAGTCTTCCCACCCTTATGAAACCAGACAAGGGGGAAGATCTATATTTATACATCTCGGCACCCCCCCTAACAATAAGCATTATCTTGGTAAAGGAAAATGACATAAAACAGTACCCAATCTACTTTGTAAGTAGGGAATTACATGGCTTGGAGACCTTGAAAATTTAATATTGGCCCTTGTACATGGTGCAAGGTGCCTCCAGAAGTATTTCAATGCCACAGGATTATGCTGCTTACCAGCCACCCAATCAAGCAAGTGCTTCTAAAGCCTGAGGCCTCGGGAAGAATGATGAAATGAGCAATCAAACTGGGTGAACATGACATCCAGTTCTGCCCAAGGAAAACTATCAAGGACCAAGCATTAGAAGATTTCATTGTAGAAACCACTGAACCGATAAAAATCAAAGACGACAACGAACCCCAAGAGACATGGAAATTGTACATTGATGGGTCCTCTGACTCTAGAGGTAGTGAGGCTGGAGTTTTACTCACAAGCCCCAATAAAAAAATCACCCCTATGCTCTGCACTTTGACATCAAGGCCACAAACAATGAGGCGGAGTATGAGGCGCTAATCACAGGCCTTCGAATTGCTAAGGATTTGGGAGTTCGAAACCTTAACATTTTCAGTGATTCCCAAATCACGGTCCTTCAAGTCAAGGGGGAATACGAGGCTAGGGAAAGAAGCTTGTAATGCTATTTGGAAGTGGTGAAGCCCCTCCTCGAATATTTCCACCATTATACCCTCAGTCAAGTCCCTCGAGAGAAGAATCACAAGGTTGATGCCCTAAGAAAATTGGCTTCGTCGGACCTAAACTTGAAATCTTAGAGGCACTTAATGGTGGAGACGCTAAGTAAGCGCAGCTTCGAGGAGGAAGTAACGGTGATGGTGGTTGAAGAACAAAACTCGTGGATAACACCTATTATGAGCTATCTTCGAGATGGGACTCTCCTGGAGGACCCCATCAAAGCAAGGAAGGTTAGGATAAATACTCCTAAATATGTGATCCACGAAGACGTCCTATATTGGCGAGGCTATCTCCAACCATTCCTCCGATGCATAGCCCTATATGAAGTTGGCTACTTGATTTGCAAAAACTATGAGGGGCTCGCGGAAGTCATCAAGGGGCTCGATCAGTAGCTAAAAAGATTCTCCTGGCTGGATATTATTGGCCAAAGATGTTCGAAGAGGTAAACAAACATATCTAGGCTTGCCACCAATACCAAAACCACGCACCAGTCACCCATGTCCCACGAGAAGAAATGATGAACATTAATAGTTCTTGGCCATTTGACAAATGGGAGATCGACTTGATTGGACCTTTCTCGGAGGCCCCCGGCCACTTTCGGTACCTGATTGAGGCCATACACTACTTTACAAAATGGGTCGAGATCGAAGCCCTAACCGGCATAAGGGAAATGCGGTGATTAGGTTTTGCTGGAAGAATATCATATGCCGATTTGGGATCCATCGAACGATCATAAGTGACAATGGCGCTCAGTTCGTTAATAACCCTTTAAAATATGGTGCAAGGAATACTAGATCCGCCAAAGGGTTACCAGCATTTACCACCCCCAAGATAATGGGCAGGTGGAGTTCACCAATCGAACCATTATTAACAAAATTTGATCGAGGCTGGAAGGGGCAGGCAGAAAATGGATCAACAAATTACCCAATGTGCTTTGGTTGTTCCAAAAAGTAGAATCATCTACTATGGGTGCAACCTCCCACGGCCAAGTGTATGGCTCGGAGGCGGTCATTCTTACGGAGATAAGGTTGCCCACCTTTCAAAGGTTTTCTATCAGCAACGGACAACAAAAGTTAATTATGAGTAGCACCACCTGAATTTGGACCTTATCAAAGAGAAAAGAGAGAGGGAAAACCTCCACAAAGCCAGGGTCAAAGAAAGGGTTAAGCAGTATCATGACAGGAGGGCCCAAAAAGTTCAATTTTCCCCAGGATACCTCGTAATGAGGAGAAACGATAAGAGCCGTATAGAACCGGAGGGGAAGCTGTCAACAAACTGGGAAGGATCCTACCGAGTCGTCGAAGCTAGCCCAAGAGGTAGTAATGTGTCAGAAACTCCCCAAGGTGAACTGATTCCGCTCAGATGGAACATTTCCAACCTTAGGAGGTATTATTCACCAAAATCCCAAAAGACTCGAGGGGGCCGAGAGAAGGCCCACCTCCAGGTGCATTTAGGTCAAAGGAAAACCTCGTAGCCCTACGGGTCGATATGTTTCCTCTCTCTTTGATAATTCGTAGTGAAACGTAGTTGATTCCATATTCAAAAGAATTTGAGCACACGTTACAAATAATCCTCCAAAAAATGGAGTCACTAATATTTGAAGGGCTATCAAAGCCCTATGGAATGTGCAACAAGTGCCCAAGGCACAGACCTTGTAAAGAGTTTCGAAGGGCCAACAAAGTCATATTGAACGCGCAATAAGCTCCCAAGGCACAGACCTTGTAAAGAGTTTGAAGGGCCAACAAAGCCATATCGAACGCACAACAAGCGCCCAAGGCACATACCTTGTAAAGAGTTCGAAGGGCCAATAAAGCCATATTGAACGCTCAATAAGCACCTAAGGCACAGGCCTTGTAAAGAGTTAGAAGGGCAAACAAAGCTATATCAAACGTGCAACAAGCGCCCAAGGCACAGACCTTGTAAATATTTTGAAGGGCCAACAAAGCCCCATAAAACTTGCAAAAAACACTCAAGGCCCAGACCTTGTGAACTACTTGAAGGGCTATCAAAGCCTCTTTTACAAAAAATCAAAACAATTTGCCAAATAGCAAAGTCGGAAGAGAAAATGAGCTAAGAAATTTAGCACGCTTGTTAGGGAAATAGCCCTTCTAAGTATTATTTCAGTAATAAAAGGCCATAGTGGCTTACAAGTACACATAAATAAGTTACAACTATTTTACAGCTAGGAAAACTTCTAGGAGACCTACACTAGCTGCCTCCGGACGAAATACAGGGCCCCTAAGACTTAACATTTTGGTCTCTTAATTAAAGGTTCTTCTCCTAACCTCAGCCAACAATGTTACCTCCCCTAACGGATGAAAGTCACCTCCCTGGGCCAGTGGCACCAATCGGGCTGCCTGCCTAGTTAACCCTCTGAGGCGAAGCCACGGGAGGAGGGGCTTCACCAGAACCCAAAGCCTCACCTCTTCAAGGAGCGGTGCTGGAACTTGAAGCCCTCACTCTTATTCTTTGTAGTCTATCCATCCACCTTTGTGCCTCTTCATACGGTTCCAGGTACTTTGGATTCCTAGTAATGTGATTTTTCTCTATAATGTTCATGGTATCTTGAAGGAACACTTTGAAATCCTCAACCAATGGGGCTTTGACCATCCCAGGTCGAAGGTCATGTGCCCGAAGGCTATTGGATGTCACTTTGTATGTCTTGTACAATTCAGCGAGTTCCTTCTCGACTTTATCCTTGTCCCTATAGACACCTCCGATAATGGCCTGGTTTTCTTTAAAGGTTCACTCAATGGAAGGGATAAGATCTTGTCGGTATTTTCTAACCTCATCCTTCCACTCCTCAAGTTTAGCGATGCTGGTCACCAAGGCCGCTCGAGTCACCTTTACGTTTTCTCAAGCCATTCGAGCATCACGTCGGTAGCACTTGATAGTCTCCTTGGCCTGGGAAGACGAGGCCCCAAGCGGCTTCATAGGCCTTAGTAGCGGTAAAGCACTCGTGCATTAAAGTGAAGCTGGCTCTGGTAGTAATCTCTTCGAGAACTTCATTATGTTGAGCTTTGAGAGAATGGAAGTCTCCTAAAATCTTATCTTTCATGGAAGCTAAGGAATCTCTTTCCTCTATCTAATGACTTAGTGTATCGAGAAGTTCTTTTTGTCTCTTGTGAAGTCTGCTGCACCACAAACCTAGTTATTCGTGTGCTGCTTGAAGCTCCTCTTTGAGCCGGACATACCTGTACCAGAACTAGGATGTCTCTGGTCTGATGCTCCCTAGCCCATTCCACGATTCGGTGATACACTGTTTCATGACTTGAAAGAAAAAGCCAAAGGAAGTGCCCCTTTGCAAATGGGAGGGGTGATAGGGTACTAGATCTAAGGTCTACAAGTGACAAAAAGAAAGTAAGAAAGATATAAGTACGATAAAAGGAAAGTCTTTATTAACAAGTAAAAAATTTAAAGAGTACAGCAGGAGCCTCAAGGGGGAAAATTTTCATACAGTTTTCTCTATGCTAGGAGTCGCCCGAGAGGTTTTCCAGAGAGCAAGCCTGCACCGAGATCACGGAGTGGTGAGGGGGTCCGGCTCCTTCCACTCTGTGTCTTCATCCACCTCTAAGTGACAGCTTTTGTCCACCGAAAAGTACTTGCTGGAAGCTTCAAATGGTCAAGAAGGGGGAGTTTAATGCCCCTGTCTTGGATGGACTTCCACTTGAGATGGCTTAGTTGTCTCGGCTCTGAGTTGTTCTTTTAAACATCCAGCGTAGTCACATACTTGACAGGGAGATCCTTTGAGATGGAACAAGCCAAGTTGTTCTTGAAAAGCCCCACCAGAACTATGGAGAGGTCCAAAAAGAAGTTTCAGAACCCTGGGTCTTCACTAGCTTATTAGTATAGGCCTCGAACGCGGAAGCCTTTTGCTCGAGAGAGCAAAAGGAGGCAAGCTTGGCATTCTCCGCCTGGGCCTCCGAGAGTTTTCTCTTGAGCTCCTTCAAGTTAGTGTCCTTCTCAAGCTCCAGCTTCTCAATCTCTCGTTTATGAACAAGGGTCTGCTTCCCCACCTCTTATTTATTGGAGAGGGCAGCCTTAGCACGCTCGTTATCATAATCGGAGGCCACCCTTTCCAGATTTTCCTTTTAATGGGAAGCAGCCTCCCTCAGCTCCCCTTCGAGCTCTATGGATTTACCAACAGCCAGATCGGCCTCTTTGGCCTTGGCCATGTAAGCCTTGGAAACAGAGTCAAGAGTGAGTGAGAATGCGGACAACTTTGACACAAGAGTCAAAGAGCGACTCTCGACACCCGGAGGGGGCAAGTTGCTCTTCCCTAAGAGATGGCCAGCCTCTGATCCAGTGTTCCCGGAAAGACCAAGTTCCGGCTGAAGGGGGTAGTTCGGAAGTGGCATGGCCGTATAAGTTTTTTGAGTTTGAGGGTAAGGGGGCTGCGAAGAAGCACCTTGCAGACCCCATTTGTTCCCATTAGATTCATCCTGGAGCTTCGACTGAACCTCAGAATGAGCTCCCGGCCGGACAAGGCTTGAATTTAGAGAGTTATTGGGAACCTCATGATAGGCCTTCTCAAACACAGTCTCGGGCTCCACCTTGTTGTCAAACCAAGAGTAGTAGCAAAGCCCACTAAACAAAACAAGAAAAAACAGAAATCAGTCAACAAAAAAAGAGAAAGAGAGAGAGAGGAAATAAAGAATAGATAAAAATCAAAGCATTAACTAATGATACCGCAAACACCTTCGGAGAGTGAGGAAGAAATCCTAATAGCCTCTCCGGAATTACTTGCTCTGGCAAGCTCCGACTTTGCCTCAACGAGCTTTGAGGCATGCCCGGAAGGTTTTGAACTATCGGCCTTGGTTTTTTGCTTCTTTGGCTTTTTTGAAGCCTTCTCATCATCAATCGAAGAGACCTTCATCTTTACTTTTTGTTTTCTTGGGCTAGTTTCCCTCATTTCCTTTCCTTTTATTTTCCTTTTATTTTCCTTTAATCTCTTCTTTTTCTTTTCCTTCCCCTTTCTGGATGGAGAACTCATAGGCTTTACCGGAGGAAGGGGTTCCATCAAGACTGGCTTTTGGCTATATATCCAGTCATACACTTCTTTTAGCCAGACGAAATTGAAGTTCCTCGAAATATCAAGGGGATAGCTTAGTAGCCGATCTCTATCAGCTATCACATATTCCAGGGCGACGTATGTGGAAGGGTTCTCAAACTTTGGCTTCAAATTCCAATTGGGTACATAGAACTCCTCAACCTTTTTCTTGAATGTGTAAATGGTGGATTAGTGCCACCCTTTATAGTTAGATGAGATCTTTACGGGGTGGTTCGAGAACCTGCTGCATCGAGTCACAATCCCCCCAAGCTTCGTGTCCTAGCCTCTGACTGAATGCACCAGATGCCCACTCCTAGAAAGATAGTACAGAGATCAAAATAATTTATTATGAGGAGTGATGCCCAGGCTGTTGCATCGAGTCAAGAATGCCATAACGAGGGAAATGACGGTTTCGATCTTGAACAGAAATCCTTTCTTCAGGCCAAAAAGAATCCTAATTGGCAGCATGCTATGCAGTTAGAGTATGATGCCTTAATGACTGATAGGACTTGGGACTTGGGACTTGGTGCCCAGGTCATGTGCCTCTAATCTTGTTGGTTGTAAGTGGATTTTCAGGATTAAGAAGAAACCCGATGGTTCAGTTGAGCGCTACAAAGCTCGCCTTGTTGCAAAAGGCTTTAATCAGGAAGAGGGGGTTGACTACTTTGACACATTCAGCCCTGTCATCAAACCCACTACCATTCGGGTGGTCCTCGGTTTGGCTGTTACTCAAAATTGGCCTCTTCGCCAGGTTGACATCAACAATGCCTTCCTCAATGGTGATCTGTCTGAAAATATATTCATGGAGCAACCACCTGGTTTTGTCTCACCGCAGCAGCCCTCTCATGTTTGCCATTTCGAAAAGCTCTTTATGGTCTCAAACAGGCACCGTAAGCATGGTTTCAGAAGCTCAACTAGGCCCTTCTACGGCACGACTTCAAACCATGTGTTTCAGACACCTCCCTCTTCATCAAACATCATGGGTCCGATATCGTCTATGTTCTAGTTTATGTGGATGATCTCATCATCACTGGCTTGAGCTCCAAGTTCATTGATGAGTTTGTTGGCTATCTCCACTCGGTTTTTTCTTTGAAGGACTTGGGTGCTCTGAATTTTTTCCTTGGGATTGAAGTTCTTCGCAACTCTTCAGGTATACTTTTATCTCAACGGAAATACATTCTTGATCTTCTTGACAACAGCGAAATGGTTGGTGCAAAACCAATTGCCTCTCTGGCCATTCCGGGCTTGCGCCTCGTCATTGGTGGTGATCCTTTCTCAAATGTCCATCTCTATCGCAACATTGTAGGAGCTCTACAGTATGTCACCATTACCTGACATGAGCTTGCGCATTCAGTCAACCGGGTTTGTCAGTTCATGCATCAACCTTCAGAGATTCACTTGGCCGCTGTGAAACGCATACTACGGTATCTCAAAGGCACCATTGATGACGGCTTACAATTTCGGCCATCTCGGGATGATCGCCTTGTATGTTTTACAGATGCCGGTTGGGCCCCAGATCCTGATGATTGCCGCTCTCAACATGGCTTTTCCATTTACCTTGGTGGTAATTTCATCAGCAGGTCCTCCCGTAAACAACAGGTTGTAGCCCGCTCCAGCACTGAAGCTAAGTACCGGCCGATCGCATTTGCCTCAACGGAGCTTATCTGGCTTCAACAGCTTCTAGCCGAAATGGCTGCCCCTGTCTCTCAGGCTCCTATGCTCCTCTGTGATAATCTCAGTGCTACGTATCTTACTGCCAATCCTGTCTTTCATCAGCGGTCTAAACACATCAAAATTGATTTTCACTTTGTTCGAAGGTTCAAGATCGAAACCGTCAAGATCGAAACCGGTTCAAGATCAAAACCATCAGAAGGTAATGGGTGTTTTATAACAGTGTAGAGCTTTGGCTTGAGAGAGTCAGTTTCCGCACGAGTTGTCATACCATGAGTAGAGTTGGCAGCCGGGCGGAAATATGAGGGAGCTATATAAGAGCTGATAGTAGAAGGCTGAGTAGAAGGATGAGAAGGGGCCAGAGATGGTGAAATTGGCTGAGTGGGACTGGGTGGAGGAGACGGACTGAGTGATGGTGATGGATTGAGTGATGGTGATAGATTGAGTGATGGTCCTGGACTGAGGTTAGGAGAAGGACTACGTGAAGATGAAGGGGGACTGTGATTGGTGACGAGTGGAGTGATAGGTGAGGAAGAAATTTCTGAGGCAAGGTACAGACTTTGAAGGGATATATCGGAGAAGGGTGATGGGGAGGACTTGGAGTTGTGGTCAAGAAAGGGAAAGGAAGACTCATCGAACACAACATGACGGGATATATAGGTGTGAGAGGTGGGGACATAAAAGCAAAGGTATCCTTTGTGTTTGGCGCTGTATCCTACGAAGATGCAAACAATAGAGCGAAACTCCAACTTGTTGATATTATATGGACGAAGGTAAGGATAACAGAGACAACCGAAGGATTTGAGAAACAGATAGTCTGGTTGGCGATGATAAAGCCGAGTGTAGGGAGATTCATTGGCGAGGGTAGGAGTTATGGTACGATTGTGAAGGAAGGTGGCAGTTTGGAAGGCATGTTCCCAAAATGAGATTGAGAGATTAGAGTGGGAGAGTAGAGCAAGGCCTTTTTCAACGACAATGTGATTACGTCTTTCAGCAGCACCATTTTGTTCAGGGGTGTGGGGACAAGAAACTCTATGCAAAATACCATGATTTTGGAGAAAGGTAGAGACATTTCGATATTCCCTCCCCAATCTGATTGAAAAGCTTTAATTTCTGTAGAAAATTGTGTTTCAACCATGGATTTGAATAGAGAAAAGGCATGAAAGACTTGAGATTTGGCAGTGAGAAAGTAAACCCAAACAAATTTTGTGCAGTCATCAATGAAAAGAACAAAGTATCTATTGCCATTGAGAGAAGGTACCGAGGCAGGGCCCCACACATCAGAATAAATCAAATCAAAAGGAATTTTTGAGGGAACATGACTAGAGGGAAGAAATAGCTTGTGGCTTTTGCCTAACTGACAAGCATCACAAACAGAAACAAGTTTATTGTTTGAAGAAACAGGTAAGTTGAAACGTGATAACTGGCTACGTAAAACGTTTTCATGTGGGTGAGTGAAGCGATGATGCCAACATGTCACCGAGGCTCGTTCTCCAACGAAAATGAGAGAAGGGCTGGAAGAGGACAAACTGGCTGGGATTCGATACAGACCATCATCAACTATTCCTTTTAGCAACGTCTCTCCCTGCCAACTCTTAACATAGCAACGGTCATGATGAAATTCAAGAAACACATTATTGTCTTTGCAAAGTTTAGAGACACTTAGCAAATTTTTGGATATTTTTGGGACAACTAGGATTTCATTTAATGACAAGGAATTAGAAGCATGCTGTGCATTTAAAGTAGAGTGACCTAAATGAGTAATAGGGAGGGACTTACCATTTCCGATGAACAGATTGTCAGCTCCAGTGTAGTCCGAATGCAGGTTCAGATTGCCTAGATCGGCAGTGACATGGTGTGAAGCACCTGAGTCGACCACCCATGGGTCCTGGAGTGCCGACGGAGATGCGCCGCTGCTGGAGTTGTAAGCCATGTAGGCTGTCTTTACCGAGGACTGGAACTGATGTTGGCATTCAGCTGCACGATGGCTGGTCGGAGGATAGGCCGCGATGTTGAGCCTATTGTGATAGTTCCGCCCACTGTGATTGGGCTTCTCACAGATGTCGCATTTGAGAGGGATGGAACCGGAGCCGCGGTCAGCGTTAGAGTCGTCAATCCCCGAAGTGGGCCTAGAGGCAGCGGCAGGGGCTCGGCCTGGTGTGCAGCAATTTGAGTAGAATGCTGTCGGCACAGCCGCATCAGAAGAGACTCCAGAAGGCGCTTCTTCTCCTGTAGCAGCAAGCCGAGCAGTTCATTTGACGTGACTGGAGTGGTGCGCATGGCTAAGGCGGTTAGAAACGTGCCTATTCAGAGCCTAGCCCGTAGATGATGAAGGACACAAAGTCATTGTCGGAGACCACCATGAGGCATTCAGCCAATGAGTCCGAGATGGTGCGCTTTTTCTCAACATAGTCAAGAATGGACAGAGAGCCCTTTTGAAGCATCTGAAGTTGCTGTTTGAGATGCATTTGAAGAGCCTGAGTTTGTGAGTGAAACATTTGTTCAAGAATGATATAACATTCAGAGGTTGGTGCAGCGGCGGAACCACGTTTAGGCGGGGGCAGGCGCGCGCCTGCCCTGGGATCCGTCGGCCAGGCGGGAGTTACTGTTCCCGGCCGACAGAAGGAGGGTTTCCGCCTACGGCGGCGTAGGCGCGCCGCCCGTTCGCCGGAGGAAACTGCTGCGTCTGTTTTTTTCCCAAAAACGACGTCAAACGACGTCGTTTGTTTAAGGGTTTTTTTACCGATTATGCCAGTGGGGTTAAAAAAAAGTTACAAAAGTCAAAACCCAAACAAACGGCCCAAGACCCAAACCCGCCACCCTCTCTTCTTCTTCTTCAGCCTCTCCCTCTCGGCTCCTCTCTCAGTTCACCACTTCACCGCCATGGCGCCGCCAGTCTTCTGCCACCCGATGCCGCCACGGCGCCACCGCCAGTCCGCCAACACCGGCACTGGCACCGCCAAGATCCAACGCCATTTAGATTTAGGTATTTAAATATTCAAATTTCAATTTCAATTTAATTCAAACTCTTGAACTAAAATTGAAAGATTCAAAACATGAATTTAATTGTTTCTAGTTCAATTCCTTGTCAATTTTGATTTTAGTTATGCAATATTGTTTTTATTCAATTCATTTTAATTTTCCTTTGAATTGTGATTTGTGAGATTTTGTGAATTTGTGATTGTGAGGTTATTTAAATTCAATGTGATTTCCGTTTGAATTGTGATTTGTGAGGTTATTTAAATTCATTGTGAATTTGTGATTGTGAGATTTTCGTTTTTATTCAATTCATTGTGATTTTCGTTTGAATTGTGATTTGTGGGATTTTGTGAATTAATAATTTAGGGTTTATCATGTATTCATATTGATTTGATTTATTAATAATTTAGGTTTTATCATGTATTCATGTTGTAATATTCATATACTCTTGTAGATTTTATAATGAGTTGAATTTGGTGTTTGATAGGTTATGAAGAATTTAGTGCAACGGAGTATAGGATTTCCACCTTTGAAGAAGAGAGCTCTTGAATGTGATGAAGGTACCCAAGATAGGCATAATGAGGAGGGTGGTAGTGATAGTAAGCAATCTCGTTTACAATTTTGTGCCAATGATGTTATAAGTGATCCCGCCTTAAGAAAACCTATAAATGAGTATGATGCTTCTATTATAGATAATGTGAGGTGTGAATATGTGAAAAGAGGGCCTTGTCAACCTAGGAACCATAATTTTCCCAAAACATTTTATTCAAACGAATATAGAAAGTTTCAAAAGAATTGGTTTGATATGTTTCCTTGGTTGGAGTATAGTGTGTCAAATGATGCCGCATATTGTTTTCCTTGCTATCTTTTTAAGGATCCCACAAGTAATGATGACTATAGTGTGGATGTGGTGAAAACTTGGAAGAATGTCCTAAACTCTTTTAGGAAGCATAAAAAACATGTGGATGGTAAGCATGGTAAGCATCATATTGCCAATGGGAAATTGAAAGACTTTAGTAATCCAAACCAAAGAATCCCACATTTTTTGGAGGTTCGTGGGCGTGAAGTAGAAGAGGCATACCGCATCCGTTTGAGTGCGATTTTGAATGTGATAAGATTCTTGTTAAAGCAAGGTTTGGCTTTCCGTGGTCATGACGAGAGTATTGGTTCTCTCAACAAAGGTAAATTTCTTGAATTGGTTGATTAGTATTGCGATCGAAGTGAGGATATTGCTAAGTTAATGCATGATGCTCCGGGAAATAACAAGTTGACATCCCTCTTAATTCAAAAACAGCTCTCAAATGCTTGTGCCGAAGAGGTAAGTGATGCTATCATTGATGACATTGGAGATGGTGTATTTTCTATTCTTGTTGATGAGGCTACAGATTGTTCAATAAAAGAGCAAATGGAAGTTGTTTTGCGATATGTCAACAAAAAAGGATGTGTTCTTGAGCATTTTCTTAGTCTTGTGCATGTGAATGATACTAAGTCTACCACTTTGTTTCTTGCTCTCAAGACACTTATTGGAAATAAGAAATTGTCGTTGTCAAGGTGTAGGGGGCAAGGATATGATGGGGCTTCAAACATGCGAGGAGAGTTTAATGGGTTGAAAGCTTTGATGTTGAAAGAAAACTCTTCGACAAGGTACATCCATTGCTTTTCTCACCAACTTCAATTGGTTGTTGTTAGTGTTGCAAATAGTACTCTATCAGTGTGTGAATTTTTTTCGTATCTTGTTGACATCGTGAATCTAGTTGGGGGTTCTTGTGTTAGAAAAGATATGCTTAATCGTTTAGAACATGATAGACTTGTGGAGGCACTGGAAAAAGGAGATAATGTTAGTGGAAGAGGCAAAAATCAGGAAATGAGTTTGAGACGGCCTGGTAATACCCGTTGGGGATCACACTACACTACTATTCTTCGTTTCGAGGTTATGTGGTCTTCCATTGATCAAGTGCTTCTTAATATATGTGAGTATGGCAATTCAGCTGAAAATGCCTCTAAAGCAAAGGGTTTGATGGATAGAGTGGAGAGCTATGAATTTGTATTTTGTATGTTTTTGATGAAACATTTGTTGGGAGTTACAAGTCAATTGTCTCTTGCCTTGCAACAAAGAGATCAAAATATTGTACAAGCTGTGCATTTGATGAATACAATGAAGCTTGAACTGAGAGAATTCAGAGCTGGGGGTTTTGAGGTATTGTTGAATAAAGTCGAGACCTTTTGTAAGAAACATGAGATCACAGTATGCCAGATGGAAGATCAACGGAAAATTCGTCACCGTTCTAGACATCGTGGACAGATGGAAACCAATGGTGACTTTTATCGCGTTGACATTTTTCTTCAGGTAAACTTTAAAATTTATATACTTTAATATATCTTTTTAGACTATTTTACATGTATTTTTTTACCTTGTTGATGTTTTTTTTCTTTTTTTTTCTAGACCGTGGATAATATGATTGTTGAAATGAATGATCGATTTTCTGAAGCAAGCTCGGAGTTACTCACTTGTATTGCATGCCTTGATCCGAGAGATTCATTTTCCAGCTTTGATGTTGGTAAGTTGGTTTGCCGTGGTGAACTATATCCGAATGACCTCTCTCGAATTGATTGTCTTTAACTTGAGCAAGAACTTAACACTTTCATTCGTGATGTGAGACATAATAATGTTTCTTGGCCAGTGATCAATAATCTAGGATGTTTTGCTCAGCATGTGGATCAATCACGTAGCCATGTCGTCTTTCCATTGCTATATCGTCTTATTCAGTTGGCATTAGTTCTACCCGTTGCAACTGTTTCAGTTGAACGAGTTTTTTCTTCTATGAAAAAAATCAAGACTGATCTACGTAATAGAATGGGAGATGAATGGTTGAATGATATTATGAGGGTTTATGTTGAGAAAGAGGTTTTTGTTAAGATTGAGAATGAAGCAATCATGCAACGTTTTCAAATTTCGGAGCCTCGTAGGATTAAATTGCCTCCACTTCCTAAATCTGCTTCTAGCATTAGAATGTAGTTTTTTTATTAGTGAATTTGTGTGACTTATTGTATTGTACTCATCTTATTATATTATGTTAATCGATCATTTGTTTTTGAGTTGTACAAAAAAAAATTTAAGTACAGGCTAATTTTAGCCTACCCTCAAAATTTCTCCTGGTTCCGCCACTGGGTTGATGTTGCCCTAGCGACGTGACCGAGCATAGGGGCTGTGAGGGTTGATCGGAGCCACAAGAGAACAAGCCGATCCTTTCTTTTCCATGATGTAAAGTCTGGGTTTGCAGCTGGTGTAGAGGTGGATTCCTTCAGCGTGATGAACGGAGATGGAGCGTTGCCGGGGACGAGAAAATCCTCCAGAGCCGAACGAACCGTGCCGCGCCAAAGGAAGTAGTTGGTGCGGTCCAAGCAAACAGCCAGGGCCGGAAATTGTAAGTTTGCCGAGGCGCCGCCGGAGGCGGTGAAGAGGATGGAGGAGGCGGAAGCATTTTAACCGGATTGATTGTTGTCAGCCATGATGAGGGTTTATGGAGATGTGAAAATGAGGCTATACTGATATGATGTGAATGGAGATGTAAAAGATATGATGTGAATGGAGATGTAAAAGATATGATGTGAATGGTTGATTTTATTCATCTCTGTACATATCTATTTATACTACAAGTGCTAGTTCTACGGATAAGATTTACACGTAAGAAATCCCACTGATTAGAGAAAGTAAACTATTTCTATAACTAGGTACAATGAACCAGGCCTAGTGTTTAAGTCTTCAATATGGAGATGCGCATGGATCAGGTCGTGGCTTATAACCTGCAGTTGATGGAAGAAAGAATCTCAACAATGATTCATAAGAGTCTGGAAAAACTGAAGGTTAGTGATAGAGCTGAAACAAATATCTCATCTCATTTTGTTTCCCCTACGAATTCAGAAAAATCACATAAGTTCCAGAGTCGAAGCAACTCTCTGAGTAATCGGTTTAAAGAAGAACAAGCTAAAGAACTCTTATCAAATCAAAGAGACAAGTTGAACAGAAGTTTTGGAAATCAGCAGCCGAAGTTGAACCCACAAATTTTAATGGTGAAAAATTGAGAGAGTGGATCAGGAAGTGCGAAAGGTTTTTCAAATTCCTTCAGGTACCTGAGGAACAAAAGGTTAAAGTCATCGAGATATATTTGGAGAACCATGCTGAAGTCTGGTCCCAAGGGGAGAAATTCACGAAAAATGAATGGAACTGGGAGGAGTTCAAGGTTGCAGTGATGCAGAAATTTGGGGAGATAGGAGGATGAGATGAAGTCAAGGAGTTTAACAAACTAATGCAGGAGGATAGCGTCAGAAACTATCAAGAATGCTTTCTTTCAAGCGCTTGCTAATCGACCTCCTCCATTACAAGCTTCCCTGCCATCAAACCCGGAAATCATCCCCAAAACACAGTACAAAGGAGAAATCTCATGCCTCGTCAGTCGCAAGGATGCAGACACTCTCTCCTCCCATTATCGGAATGCTCTGATCGGTAAGTTTGCTAGAGGAAAGCCTTCTATGGTCCAACTGAATGAATCTTTTAATTCTGTAGGATTCAAAGGCAAATTTCAATTAGGATCCATCGACTTCCGGCACGTCCTAGTTCGATTCCAGGAAAAAGAAGACTACCAGAGGTTCTGGCTCAAGGGTCACTGGGTTTTCAATAATGCGCAAATGAAGGTATTGAAATGGAATTCTGATTTCTCTCCGGAGGCAGAATCATCCATAGTCCCGGTATGGGTAACAATTCCTCATGTCCCTATCTACTTTTATAATTCAGCTATGCTTGAAATCATGGGTAACCAAATTGGGAACTTTATTAAAGTTGATGATGCTACTGAGGCTCTATCTAGGCCTTCCTGTGTAAAAATGTGTGTTGAAATTGATCTAAAAAAGAAATTACCATCTTGCATTAGAGTGGGAATCGAGGAGGATGGTAATGAATTCAATGTTGTTAAGCTCCCCCTAGAGTTTGAGGATATTCCCCCCTACTGTTTACACTGTAAATGTATAGGGCATGAGGACAATAATTGTATTTATCTGCATCCGGAACTAAAGAGATCCTCGGCTAGGAAAAATGTTTCTGTAACTTTAAATGACTCCCATTTGAAGGGTTTGATGGGACAGACAAAAGGGATCTCAAATAGTAATAAGACTGGTAATTCAGGAGAAGAGAGTTCAGGGATCTCAATAATAGAAAAACAAAAGGGTTATCAGTCTCAGAAATTTATCTATGTTCCTAAGAAACAGCAGAGTCTAGATGCAGTGCAGGAAATTAATGATCTAACTAGCCCTGACCCTCTGGTTGATCCTACAATACCTGGGGTTCCCAAATTCACTACCAGTATTGTTGACCTGCCAAACATTGAAGCTAGTAGCACAGAGGTTGTGGTGATAGAGAAAGATACTTTTCTATCCCCTCAACCTGAAAAATCAATTCCTACCCCCTCCCCTCGAGCCTTTCCAATGGAACCTAGATCATTTGGGACACAAGATAGGCATCCTCAATCTGCCCCACCTAATTTTAGGTCAGTTTTTGCCAAAGATGATCTTCCAAGTAAACGAGGTAAATCCTTTTCCCCTTTCAGCTCCATTATTGCAGCAAAAAATTTTATTTTCTCTCAGCAGAAAAATAGGTCCAACAGATTTCTGCCCCTAGCTGGTGAGGAATCATCTGGAGATGAGGGCACCCAAATTGAACTCTCTGCTACTGAAGAAGAAGCCACCTGTTTGAACACTACTCCTGAAACTGGAATGGATCAATCACAGGGACACAGTGTTCCTCCCTCAGATCCAAGTAAGTTGGAAAAAGGTAAGTCTGTTATGAAAAGTAAACTACATAATGACACCTTTTTCACACAGAAGAACACCATTATGACTAGATCAAAAAGCTCCTCTAATGTTTCATCATGAATAGTGCAACTATTAAAATTAAAATGCTGGTTTGGAATATTAGAGGAATGGATACATCTATGCTTAGACTCTCTAATCTCATCAATAGACATAAAGTTGAACTCATTTGTTTAATTGAACCTAAACATGATAACTCTCAATGTCATCAATATAGACAAATGTTGAGGTTTGATAATTGTTTCTCTGCTACTAATGGTCAGATATGAATTTTTTGGTCTTCAAACATATCTCTGACAATTAGGAATGATAATCTTCAGTTTCTTGGAATTCACCTAACTAGTTCTATTCTCATTAAGCCTATGGATGTCTTTTTTGTATATGGTCTGAGAACCAGATTAGGAAGAAAGGATCTATGGTCTGATCTTAGTTCACTTAATCATTCTGAATCCTTGTTTATTGGAGATTTCAACTGCATTTCATCTATATCCGAATACAGAGGTCCAGCTATTCCAAAACTTGGTAGTATGAGAGATTTTAATGATTTTATTAATGGACTGGGGTTGGAAGAAATCAATAATGTTGGAAACTTGCTTACTTGGACTAATAATCGTTTAAGATCTCCTACAGTTAAAAGACTAGATAGAGGATTATGCACTTCATCATGGACCCTTTCTTTTCCTTCCTCTACAATTCAGATCTTGAATAGAGTTAGCTCAGATCACAATCCCTTGCTGCTTACTGTAGGTAGTGACATACCATCCAATCCGAGACCCTTTAGGTTCTTAAATACATGGTACAAGAGGAAAGAATTTAATGACGTAATTAAGAAGGATTGGGATACTCCTATGCATAAATCTGGACTGCTAGCTTTTTATTTAAAACTAGTTAGACTTAAGAAAGCCTTAAAAAGCTGGAACAAAGAACATTTTGGTAACATTCATGATAATGTTCTTCAGGCTGAATTAGCCTTGCAGGCACAGGAAGCTTTGACTGATCAGGATGATTCTGTTAATAATCTGGTTAATCTTAGGAAGGCTAGGGCTAGTTTAGTCAAGGCCATGTCTGAACAAAAGAATTTTTGGAAACACAAGGCTAAGATAAAATGGCTACAAGATGGTGACAATAACACATCCTTCTTTCATAAATCTGTACAGGATAAGAATAATAGATTAAGGATCACAAAAATCAAGGGTAGAAATGGTCAATGGTTGGAAAACTCACTGGATGTGGAGATGGAGGCAATCAGGTATTATCAAGATTTACTGAGTGAAGAATGCCTCACTGAGTGCTCTCCATTCACATCTCATTTTCTGAACCATATACCCAAGATGGTTACTCAGGAAGATAATGAGAACCTATTAAAACCAGTCACTATGGAGGAGCTTAAGAAGATAGTGTATAGCCTTAACAAATCAAGCTCTCCAGGTCCGGATGGTTTTACGGCCAAATTCTATATGAAATCTTGGGACATAATATCTCATGATCTTCTTCTAGCTGTTCAAGATTTCCAATCTTCATCAAACCTGCCTAGGGGTATAAGTAGTACCTGGATTACAATTATCCCAAAGAAGAAAACCCCATCCTCATTTGATGACTATAGGCCTATAAGTCTCTCCAATGTGATAAATAAGATTTGTTCTAAAGTGCTTATGGAAAGACTTAAACCTATTATGCCTAGGATTATCTCTCCTAACCAAACAGCTTTTTTACATGGTAGGGATATTTCTGATAATGTCATTCATCTACAGGAAATGATCAGACTCATTAACAGAAAGAGAAGGGATCCTAATTGTATAATTAAACTTGATCTCAAAAAGGCTTTTGACAGGGTTAGATGGTCATTTCTATATAAAATTTTGGCAAAATTTGGTTTTCATGCAAAATTCATTTTCACTGTTATGAAAAACTTGTCACAGGCTTGGTTTTCTATTCTAATTAATGGTAAGCCTGTGGGATTTTTTCAGTCTTCTAGAGGCATTAAACAGGGTGATCCTCTATCTCCATTGTTGTTTAATATTTTTTCTGAGTCTTTTTCAAGGAGCCTGACCTACATTTTTGACAAGGGTAAGCTAGACTACTTTGATCTTCCAGGTAATCCTCCAAGAATCTCTCACTTATCTTATGCTGATGATACTGTCATTTTCTTTAAAGCCACAAAACTAACCTTGGTTAGATTAAAGGCTTTTTTGTCTATCTTTGAGGAGGTTACTGGTCAGTCTATTAATTACAACAAGAGTGACATCTACATAAGTAAACATGCTACAGAACATAAAGTGAACCACATTAAAAGGATACTTGGAATGAAACTGGGCTCCTTCCCTTTCACCTATTTAGGAGTTCCAATCTTTACTGGTGTGGCAAAAAAAATTTACTTTCAACCACTCTTTGAACTTATTGATAATAAGATTGGTAATTGGAAAAATAGATGGATTTCTATGGGTGGGAAAATTACATTGATTGAGTCTTGCATATATGCCATTCCACAACACATCTGGCAAGTTATTAAACCAAAAAAATTGATCATTTCCATCATTGAGAAAAAAATGAGCAATTTCTTTTGGGGGGATGATTCAAAACATAAGAGATCATGGAAAAAGTGGTCTGACTTGTGTCTCCCAACTGATCAGAATGGCCTTGGCTTCAGGTCGATCAGTACAATAATTAAAACATGTTCAGTTAAATTGTGGTGGAAATATCAAATAGGTGATGCCCTCTGGACTCACCTAATGGCTGCCCTCCCTCTATCCTATAGGTCTTCTCCTAACTGGAAGAGAATTTGTTCAGTTAATAATTGGGCAGAGGCTAATTCTAGAGTCATCATAGGGAGAGGTGATTGTAATTTTTGGACTTCAAACTGGCTGGATGTAGGTGCACTGATCGATGTGTGTGACCATAATAGGGTGGATATTGATGCTGAATGTTCAGTCTCTGAATTCATATCTAACAAAGTTCTTCTTATTACAAAAATTGAGCCATTTCTGCCATCTCACATTATCAATCTTTTGCAGGAGTCAAAACTTTTTCCCCATAGAGCTGATAGATTAATTTGGAAACCAGGTATCTCTGGAAACTTCTCCTTCAAAGACACATATAAGTTGCTAAGTAACCACTCAGGTATGATTTCCTCTGCTAAACTTCTTTGGAATCCCAGATTTGAGAAAAAAATCTCTGTTTTCATGTGGAAAGTTGTGAACTCTCTGCTGCCTTTTGATAACATACTCAGGAAACTTAGATTCAGTATGGCTTCTAAATGCTGTATGTGCAACAACCATGAGGACTCTTTAGAGCATTTTTTCAACTCATGTTATTTCTCTCTATCTGTTTGGAAAATCATTCATCAGTTTATGGGTATTCATGATAGAACATTCCTTTCGGTTTGGGAAAGGATTTCATACTACTTGACTTTGCCAGCTCTAACCTCCCTACATGGTACAATGATTCGTACTGCTGCCATCTTCACCTTTTGGAATATTTGGAAGATGAGAAACAAATTCTTATTTGAATCTACCAAGCCTTCCCACACCCTAGTGCTCCAGCTCATTAGAGATCAGATTTTTTTCTTCTTTAGTGCAAATCCGGTTCACATATCATCTCCTCTAGATTTGAGTATTGCTGATCATTCCTTTCTACCACTTCTTAAACTTTCACCAAAGCCAAAAATCTGGAAAATTGCTTGGACTAGGCCTACATCAGGTTTTAAGATTAATGTTGATGCCTCCTGGTCATGCAATACTGTGAAGTGTGGGATTGGAGTGATCATTAGAGACATTTCAGGGGCTTTCGTGGGAGCTTACACTCTATTTACTGATGCCCTTTCACCTTTAGAAGCTGAACTGAAGGCTATTAAGTTTGCCATCCAGTCTTCCCAGGATTTAACTGGCCCCCTTCATATGGAATCTGATTGTCTTTCTGCGGTTCTCTTTTCTACTGAACCACTCCGTTGTCACTGGAAATGCTTTTCACTAGCTGATGAGATCCATCAATCACTTAATGACATCAATCTGGTACATATATATAGGCAGGCTAACCTTGTGGCCCATACACTTGCTAAACTTTGTTTACAATTAGAATGTGATTCATCTTTTATTGATTTATCTGAACTTCCGAACACAGTTAGGGGGCTATTTAGACTAGATCAAATTGGCACCCCTGCTCTACGAATCTTTTAGTTCGGATGCTACTCATTCTCACTCTTGATTGCAGGTTTCAAGTCTATGCTGCATAACTGTCTCCTATTAGCTTCAACAGACTACACACGGCCTTCAAGATTCTCAAGTAACAAGCTTTTGAATGTGCTTGCTATGGACATTACTGATCATCCAATTTGGAGTAGGGCAATAAGAAAGCTCACCTCAGTTTTCTTCTTTCCCTTACAATCTGCTAGTTTTCTTTTGTTTTGCAAATTAAGAGGTTATGCTTATGGTTATTCTCTCTGACTGACCTGTGTCTCGATGTCGATTCACTAAGAAGTTCGAGAGTTCATCCTATAGCATCCTAATACTCTAGTTCATTCTTTTGGAAGCAATTTATGGCTGCTTCAAGAGCAATCCGCTCAGTCTGTACAGTAACTTAGCCTTTTGGCTTCTTTATTTTTTGTTTTATTACGGCTCGGGAAGGCCAATATAATTTCCCCCATCTATGATGGTTTATTTTTAAAAAAAAAAAAAAGAATGCTTTGAAGAACTCAGAACTTTGATGATTTGTAAGAATCCCTTACTCTCTGAAAATTACTTCATTTCAAGTTTCATTAGTGGACTGAAAGAAGAATTGAAACCAATGGTCAAGATATTGAAGCCTAAAACATTACAAGAAACTGTAGAGATTGCTCTTCTACAAGAAAAAAATCTAGGAATGTTATTAAAAAGAAATATCAGGAACTAGCCTAATATTAACACTGGTGGTTTAGTTCAGAAAACTATTCTGAGAAGCCTAATTGGAAGGGTACTAAGTATAACTCTGATGGGAAGGGAGATAATAAGTTTGAGAATTATAAAAGTATTACTCCACAAGAGATGCAATATAGGAGAGAAAATCATCTATGTTTTAAGTGTGGAGAGAAATTTGGGGTTCGACAAATTTGTAAGTTTGGACAGATCAAAATATTGAGTGTCAAGGATCAGGATTTCTTTGGTGATATTTTTGCAATGTATCCTGAACCTGATGTTGATATGGAACTGAAGAAATCCGAGGAATAAACTGATCACTCGGTTATAAGAGCACTAAATGGATACAGTTCTAGGTTTAATTCTGTCACAGTTTATGGGGAAATTCATCGTAATAAAATCAGTATTCTACTTGATCCGGGAAGCAACGATAGTTTCATAGATCGGGATATAGTTCGGAACTAAATTTGAGAAATGAGAGAACCCCAAAACCTTTTCTAGTGGAAGTAGCTAATGGAACAAAGATCAATGGTAACACTTTTTGCCCAAGAGTTACTTGGTTTATCCATGATTATAAATTCAAATATGATTTGAGATTACTTCCATTGGGGGAGCTGGATATGGTACTTGGAGTAGATTGCATAAGGATGTTTAGTCGAATCACTTTCAATTTCTTGGATAAAAGCATTTCTTTCAGCAGCAGGGGACAAAGCTGGAAGTTTTATGGAGATGATGAGAGAGTTACTCTGAAGATAGTTAGGGGTTTTGAGGCTAAGAAGTTAAACAGAGTTGAAAAAGAGGAAGTTGTTTCATGACACTATGAAAGGTTTTGATGACTTTGATGCAATGAATTATTACAAAATGCAGGGAATTGCTAACAGAAAGCAACAAGAGGAGTAGAGCAATGCAACCAGCTTAGAAGATCAATGTGTTCAGAATCTGATTAAGGAGATGAAAGAGAAGACTTCTGATGAAATTCAAGCTTTACTAGATAGGTATACTGATATTTGTGAAATACCTAAAGGTTGGCCACCTGAAAAAGAAGTTGGCCACAAAATTATCTTAAAACCAGAGGCTCAGCCATTCCAGATCAGACCATATAGACAGCCTCATGCACACAAGACCGAGATTAAAAGTCAAGTAGAGGAGTTGCTCGGAAACCAGGTGATTCAAGTTAGTAATTGTCCATATTCTTCTCTTGTATTACTAGTCAAGAAAAAAGACAAATCTTGGAGGTTATGCATTGATTCTAGAAAACTAAATGACATCACTGTAAAGGATAAATTTCCAATGCCAATAATTGATGAGTTACTAGCTGAATTGTATAGTTCACAGTTCTTCTCTAAATTATATTTAAGAGCTGTGTATCACCAGATTCGAGTCCGTAAGGAGGATGTTCCCAAAATAGCATTCCAAACACATAGTGGCCATTATGAATTTCTTGTTATGCCATGTGGGTTAACCAACACACCTGCTACATTCCAATCCCTTATGAATCAGATTTTAAAAGACCATTTAAGAAAGTTTGTACTAGTGTTTTTATGATATACTGATCTACAGATATTACTCTAAGAACACATTTCTCATCTTGAACAAGTTTGTTATTGATGAGGAAGCATCAGCTTTTTGCAAAAGCTTCAAAATGTGTCTTTGGTCAGCATCAGGTGGAGTATTTAGGACAAATTATAACCAGATCAGGTGTTGAGATGGATTCCAAGAAGGGCAGATGTAGCGGCGGAACCACGTTTAGGCGGGGGCAGGCGCGCGCCTGCCCTGAGATCCGTCGGCCAGGCGGGAGTTACTGTTCCCGGCCGACGGAAGGAGGGTTTCCACCTACGGCGGCGTAGGCGCGCCGCCCGTTCGCCGGAGGAAGCTGCTGCGTCTGTTTTTTTTTCCCAAACACGACGTCAAACGACGTCGTTTGTTTAAGGGTTTTTTTACCGATTATGTCAGTGGGGTTAAAAAAAAAGAAGTTACAAAAGTCAAAACCCAAACAAACGGCCCAAGACCCAAACCCGCCACCCTCTCTTCTTCTTCTCCAGCCTCTCCCTCTCGGCTCCTCTCTCAGTTCACCACTTCACCGCTGCGGCGCCGCCAGTCTTCCGCCACCCGACGCCGCCACGGTGCCACTGCCAGTCCGCCACTACCGGCACCGGCACCGGCACCGCCAAGATCCACCGCCATTTAGATTTAGGTATTTAAAAATTCAAATTTCAATTTCAATTTAATTCAAACTCTTGAACTAAAATTGAAAGATTCAAAACATGAATTTAATTGTTTCTAGTTCAATTCCTTTTCAATTTTAATTTTAGTTATGCAATATTGTTTTTATTCAATTCATTTTAATTTTCCTTTGAATTGTGATTTGTGAGATTTTGTGAATTTGTGACTGTGAGGTTATTTAAATTCATTGTGATTTTCGTTTGAATTGTGATTTGTGAGGTTATTTAAATTCATTGTGAATTTGTGATTGTGAGATTTTCGTTTTTATTCAATTCATTGTGATTTTCGTTTGAATTGTGATTTGTGGGATTTTGTGAATTAATAATTTAGGGTTTATCATGTATTCATGTTGATTTGATTTATTAATAATTTAGGTTTTATCATGTATTCATGTTGTAATATTCATATACTCTTGTAGATTTTATAATGAGTTGAATTTGGTGTTTGATAGGTTATGAAGAATTTAGTGCAATGGAGTATAGGATTTCCACCTTTGAAGAAGAGAGCTCTTGAATGTGATGAAGGTACCCAAGATAGGCATAATGAGGAGGGTGGTAGTGGTAGTAAGCAATCTTGTTTACAATTTTGTGCCAATGATGTTATAAGTGATCCCGCCTTAAGAAAACCTATAAATGAGTATGATGCTTCTATTATAGATAATGTGAGGTGTGAATATGTGAAAAGAGGGCCTTGTCAACCTTGGAACCATAATTTTCCCAAAACATTTTATTCAAACGAATATAGAAAGTTTCAAAAGAATTGGTTTGATATGTTTCCTTGGTTGGAGTATAGTGTGTCAAATGATGCCGCATATTGTTTTCCTTGCTATCTTTTTAAGGATCCCACAAGTAATGATGACTATAGTGTGGATGGGGTGAAAACTTGGAAGAATGCCCTAAACTCTTTTAGGAAGCATAAAAAACATGTGGATGGTAAGCATGGTAAGCATCATATTGCCAATGGGAAATTGAAAGACTTTAGTAATCCAAACCAAAGAATCCCACATTTTTTGGAGGTTCATGGGCGTGAAGTAGAAGAGGTATACCGCATCCGTTTGAGTGCGATTTTGAATGTGATAAGATTCTTGTTAAAGCAAGGTTTGGCTTTCCGTGGTCATGACGAGAGTATTGGTTCTCTCAACAAAGGTAATTTTCTGGTTGATTGGTATTGCGATCGAAGTGAGGATATTGCTAAGGTAATGCATGATGCTCCGGGAAATAACAAGTTGACATCCCCCTTAATTCAAAAACAACTCTCACATGCTTGTGCCGAAGAGGTAAGTGATGCTATCATTGATGACATTGGAGATGGTGTATTTTCTATTCTTGTTGATGAGGCTACAGATTGTTCAATAAAAGAGCAAATGGAAGTTGTTTTGCGATATGTCAACAAAAAAGGATGTGTTCTTGAGCGTTTTCTTAGTCTTGTGCATGTGAATGATACTAAGTCTACCACTTTGTTTCTTGCTCTCAAGACACTTATTGGAAATAAGAAATTGTCGTTGTCAAGGTGTAGGGGGCAAGGATATGATGGGGCTTCAAACATGCGAGGAGAGTTTAATGGGTTGAAAGCTTTGATGTTGAAAGAAAACTCTTCGACAAGGTACATCCATTGCTTTTCTCACCAACTTCAATTGGTTGTTGTTAGTGTTGCAAATAGTACTCTATCAGTGTGTGAATTTTTTTCGTATCTTGTTGACATCGTGAATCTAGTTGGGGGTTCTTGTGTTAGAAAAGATATGCTTAATCGTTTAGAACATGATAGACTTGTGGAGGCACTGGAAAAAGGAGATAATGTTAGTGGAAGAGGCAAAAATCAGGAAATGAGTTTGAGACGGCCTGGTGATACCCGTTGGGGATCACACTACACTACTATTCTTCGTTTCGAGGTTATGTGGTCTTCCATTGATCAAGTGCTTCTTAATATATGTGAGTATGGCAATTCAGCTGAAAATGCCTCTAAAGCAAAGGGTTTGATGGATAGAGTGGAGAGCTATGAATTTGTATTTTGTATGTTTTTGATGAAACATTTGTTGGGAGTTACAAGTCAATTGTCTCTTGCCTTGCAACAAAGAGATCAAAATATTGTACAAGCTGTGCATTTGATGAATACAATGAAGCTTGAACTGAGAGAATTCAGAGCTGGGGGTTTTGAGGTATTGTTGAATAAAGTCGAGACCTTTTGTAAGAAACATGAGATCACAGTATGCCAGATGGAAGATCAACGGAAAATTCGTCACCGTTCTAGACATCGTGGACAGATGGAAACCAATGGTGACTTTTATCGCGTTGACATTTTTCTTCAGGTAAACTTTAAAATTTATATACTTTAATATATCTTTTTAGACTATTTTACATGTATTTTTTTACCTTGTTGATGTTTTTTTCTTTTTTTTTCTAGACCGTGGATAATATGATTGTTGAAATGAATGATCGATTTTCTGAAGCAAGCTCGGAGTTACTCACTTGTATTGCATGCCTTGATCCGAGAGATTCATTTTCCAGCTTTGATGTTGGTAAGTTGGTTCGCCGTGGTGAACTATATCCGAATGACTTCTCTCGAATTGATTGTCTTCAACTTGAGCAAGAACTTAACACTTTCATTCGTGATGTGAGACATAATAATGCTTCTTGGCCAGTGATCAATGATCTAGGACGTTTTGCTCAGCATGTGGTTCAATCACGTAGCCATGTCGTCTTTCCATTGCTATATCGTCTTATTCAGTTGGCATTAGTTCTACCCGTTGCAACTGCTTCAGTTGAACGAGTTTTTTCTTCTATGAAAAAAATCAAGACTGATCTACGTAATAGAATGGGAGATGAATGGTTGAATGATATTATGAGGGTTTATGTTGAGAAAGAGGTTTTTGTTAAGATTGAGAATGAAGCAATCATGCAACGTTTTCAAATTTCGGAGCCTCGTAAGATTAAATTGCCTCCACTTCCTAAATCTGCTTCTAGCATTAGAATGTATTTTTTTTAGTAGTGAATTTGTATGAATTATTGTATTGTACTCATCTTATTATATTATGTTAATCGATCATTTGTTTTTGAGTTGTACAAAAATAAAAATTTTAAGTACAGGCTAATTTCAGCCTACCCTTAAAATTTCTCCTGGTTCCGCCACTGGGCAGATGTATTATGAGTTTGCCTATACCAAAGAGTGTTAAGTAAATAAGGGGTTCCTTAGGTTAACCAGCTATTACAGACGGTTCATTCGAGGTTATAGAGCTACTTGCAGACCACTACATGAGCTTCTTAGAAAGGATGCTTTCTTACCACCGCCCGCGTAGCCCAGTGGTTGGGGCGTTGTGATTTCAGGGGGAGACCTCGGTTTCGAGGCTCGTGCGCACCGTGTGGGGAGAGTATTCGGCAAAGCGTGCGTAGTCCTTAGACGCGCACGTGGCGCGTGGTGCCTCCCTGGTCTGCAGCGAGTACGGAACCCACAGCGGGCCCTGGTACTGGGTCAGGGTGACTTACCTCTCATGCGATGCTCGGGTGGTCGGGCGGCATGGGCACCCTAAGGCTAGGTGTGATAGCCTTTAGAAAGGATGCTTTCTTTTGGAATAAGGAAGCAACTTTGGCTTTTCAGAAATTGAAAGAGATAATCACTACAACTCCAGTGCTCAAATTACCTGAGTTCGATAAGGCCTTTGTGATGGAGACCGATGCTAGTGACACTAGAATGGGTGTGGTGTTAATGCAACATCATCATCCTATAGCCTATATCAATAAATCATTCTGCCAAAGAAATGAGGGACTTTCAACATATGAAAAGGAACTACTGGCCATAGTTATGGCTATTGATATGTGGAAACACTATCTAATAGGTCAACATTCTATTATAAAAATAGATCATCAGTCCTTAAAGTATCTCTTGGATAAAAAATTGCACAATGCTTTACAGCATAAATGGGCAACAAAACTGTTTGGACTCAGTTTTGAAATACAGTACAAGAAAGGAAACAATAATCATGCTGCATATGCTCTCTCGGGTTCATA
Organism: Rubia yunnanensis; assembly: GCA_037428765.1. NCBI lineage: Eukaryota > Viridiplantae > Streptophyta > Magnoliopsida > Gentianales > Rubiaceae > Rubia > Rubia yunnanensis. Next base: position 45,935,708 of record CM075065.1, read on the forward strand.
AACCAGCAGATTGTGTTCATAAGTCCTTTTCAATTGTTACTGATCAGGGAGGACAGATTGGTGCCATAATAGATAAACAAAAAGTGGTCAGTGGATACAATAAATCAGAAGTATATGATAGTAGATATCAGACTGACTATAGAATGGATACTGTAGATGGTGAGGTATGTTCTCTTCATACTGATGATGATTTTCAGAAGACTCGTTGGAGGCTATCCCCATACTTCTCAAAGTTGTATTTTAAGCCCTAAATGCTTACTACCTACAACTAAGAAAAAAGGGTAAAAACTACAAAAGATAAAGCCCTCGGGACAATTAATATCCACTTCCAAACCTCATTAGATTATTGAACCATTCACTCCTTCAATCACATTTGTTACCTATGAGGAATGTTATCACTTCCCATTTGAAGATCAACATTCATTCCTTCTTAATAGTAATTTGCAAAGACAAACAATGACCATTTGCAAACTTCGTTACCAATCACTCTAAACAAACCACACCATATAGGTATTTCATCAACGACATTTCACACGAAGGACCATATATTTGATAACAACAAGCCTTCTACCAAATACATAGCCATTTAACCAAAAATAGCATTCATTTGGCTAAACCTATAACAAACCTCATTCAAGATTCAACCTTTCATCGCATCTATAGGATAAATATGAGAACAATCCACATTAACATACTTATCCAGCAAGAATCACAATACATTGTGCACGAGAAGTTCTAAGTCCATGTTCTTGGATTTTCATGCCAAAGAGCTAAGGAATTTGTCACTTTCCTAACACCCTAGCACTTTAATCATACAAACATTTTGTATTCTCAAACACCCCATGGCATAAATGAAGTAAAACATAGCATTAAGAACACATGAATGCTAAATAACAAAAGCTTCAAGAACGAGTGAACCAATCTATTCATTCCTTTAACTACTTCTTGTGAAGATAAATATTCTATCCTTCTTAGATAGTAGTTTGCAAGAGTGAATTCAACATCTCTTGTCAAACCTCACCAATCACTCCCTTAGTCGAAACACACTAAATGTATCTCATTGATGGCATTGAGCACGAAGAATCAACTAGCTTGTCAACACTTATAAACACTACACTGTGTCTAAGCATTTAACCAATTCATGTATTTACACAAGATTAGTCAAGAATGATCGACATTCATAGACTTATCTCATTTGCTATCTAAAACAAACATGACAACTAACCCAACATCATCACATTCATCTAGCAATTATCAACACATCAACATCATTTAGAAGCTCTAACTCATGCTCCTAGATTCCACATTAAAAGAGGGGAAAATTAGCTACTTTCTACCAACTCTAACAAGCAATCATACAAGCAATTCATATACTCAAACTTCCAACATCATTTATGCCATTAACAATCCACATTCAAAGCTCAATAAATGCACAATAGAGAATGCAATAGATAGATAGAAATGATTCTCAAGACATTAGCAAGGAAGTCTCAATCAATTACTTCCAAGTACAAAACTAAGCTAGATAATCAAAACCCATAACATAGAACATAAATCTACAAAGAATGAAGAAGAAAATGGTGAAAAACTAGAGTTTTGGAGCCCCCAATTCGGGCTTAGGAAAATGGGGAAGAAGGGGGGATATTTATTGTCTAATTTGGTCAAGAAAAACCAAAACAATGCAGCAAGCTCTCGCCCGGGCAGAAATGGCATCGCCCGGGCAGTGGAGGTTTCACCCTAAAATTCAGATGGGCGAGCTACAATTTGCGGCTTCTTGTTTGTTTCACACTGGTAAACCGTTGATCCATTTTGAATTTTTTTTTTTTTTTGTAGTCGATTTTATAGTTCTTGAGAAGATGAATCCAATAACGCCACCCTTGTAGGCTGATTCTTCCTGGATAATTTTAAAAAACAATTCCAAGCTTCTGGGTGATAATTCATCTGCTTCTTTGCCTTCTTTCTTCGACCCTTCTATCTTCTACCACGTTTTGACACGTGGCCTTCACTAAACCACTCCGAATGGCTCACAAGACATCTACAAATGAAGCTCACAAAATTGAATCTAGATGCCCGTAAGGACCAAAAATCTATTAGACTAAACATAGGTTACAAAATGAAGGATTTAGATATAAAAACCGAAAATGGTTATCATAAACCCCTTATCATGTAAACCTACGTAAATCTAGCAATCTTAAAACAAAAATATGACAAAAGTGATGTTAAATGCTTTGAAAAATACATGCATTTGACATCCCATCAACTCGGGAATCGGTTACTCAGTTACAAATGGTTACTTCTGCTCAACCCTTTTGGATGCAACACATATCAGAAAGCTATGTAGCCGATGAACAAGCTCAAGCTCTTATTTTGTAGGTCACTCTCAATCCTAATAATCCAAGCGACTTCCAGTAAATTAATGGAATTCTTAAGAAGGGTAATAGAATATATGTTGGATCTGTAACTGAGGTGAGAAGTATTATACTCGGTTCACTACTTGCCTCTGCACTTGGTGGACATTCTGGCCAAACAGCTACAATTAAGGAAGTGGAATATTTATTCTATTGTCCTAATATGAGAGATGATATTATCATCTATGTAAGAGAATATTCAGTTTTCCAGAGAAGTAAGCATGAGAATACATTTCCAGCTGGATTACTGCAACCCTTCTCATCAGAGTGGTACAACACTTCTCATCAGAAGATTATTAATATGACTCCATATGAGGCTTTGTATGGAGTGAAAACGAAGTGTTTACCAATAGGAGAATATTCTGATGATCTGATTCCAGCCACTCAGGAGTTGGTTCAACAGAGGGAATTAGTGATGTTATTGTTTCAAAAACATCTTAAGAAGGCACAAGAGAGGATGAAAACTAATACAGAACAGAGAAGAACTGATAGAAGTTTTCAAGTTGGGGAATTTTTCTATCTCAAGCTCCAAAAGTACAGACAAAATTTTGATGTTCACAAAACCAGTCTAAAGCTTTCTCCAAAATATTATGGTCCTTATCAGATTATTCAAAAGATTGGTGCAGTTTTGTATAAGCTTCAATTACCCCCAACAACAAAGATTTATCCGATTTTCCATGTTTCCATTCTCAAGCTTCATCAAGGATCATTGCCTCCTCCTATTATTTACATTCTAGACTCTGACCAGATGATATACTACCACTTCATCTGGAAAAAGTTTTGCAGAGGAGAGTTTGCAACATAGGCTCAGGACAAATGATCCAATGGTTAGTTCAATGGAGAAACCTTCCAGTGGAGGAGCCTTCCGTGGAGGACAGTACCTTGATAAAAAATTAGTTTCCTAATTTTCTCGATTAAGGCTATCGCTTGAGGACAAGCTGTTTTTCAAGAGGATGGGTATGTCACATAGTCCAATTAGACTAAGAGTAAAAAGGGAATTATCCACTGTTATAGCTCTGAATCGGTATCAGCTAAACATCAGCTCAGAAGAACACACAAGAAGGTTGCTAAATGGCAGTTAGATTCATTTTGTTAGGATTGTTAGTTAGCAGTTTATCAATTCAGTTAGAGAAGGTTTATAAGAGGTAGCTAAGGGATTAGAGGGGGGTATTGAGTGATATTTTGAGTGTTCTTGTAACTCCAAACTGTTCCGTATAGCTTGGTGTTTATACCACTTAGCCCTTTGGGTAAAGCCTTTTGGGTTGGCCCAAGGTGGGAGTACTTCCTCCACAAGCAAAAAAAACAGTTGCTCTACTTGCTAACCTATATAAAGGCTAAAGGTAACCCTACACACTCAACTATTCATTCCTAATTAGACTTTTTTAGCATGTTTGCTTACATGGCTATCAGAGGCTCTTCCTTCCGAAAACCTTCGAGGGCTTTGTCTTTGCAGATTCCGATCACCTACAGCGACGGCGGCGACGGCCGTAAATTGGGGCGCATCAGTTCACACTTAGGCAGCAACCATGTTTGTTAAAAACATTTGGATGACAGCCTTGTAGTGTTTGTTTCCTCGTTATTGATGAGTGTGCACTTCCATCCATTACATTCTGGGTTTATTTGTTTTTGCCTTAGTTCTGAAACCTAATTTTTAAAAACATGTTTTTTTCAAAATTACTGCATACAAAAGGGAGTTTAGCCCTCCCATCTTTTACAAGGTTGCCCTATAAACATACCTTCACCAAAATAACTGGTATGTTTACCCTAGACCTGAATCTAGAAGCAAAACCCTACAAAAGTACATATCCCTTGTATATCTAAATCAGCTCCATACTGATCTGTAGGTCTTGAATGTTCCTTTTTCTCCGAATAGCTACCATGTGTTTCAAACAACCTCTTACCAGATCAGAGTCGTAGCATACCAAGTCTTCTTCGCCTATCTTTTCTCATATGTGACAGTTTGAACTCATTCTCACATCTGCATTTCATGATTTCCACCATGACACATTGTAATCTTAGGTAAATCTTGTCAATAACCCTAGGGCCCTCTCTCTCAAAAATATCATACACAGCCTGTAGTAACTCATCTAGAATTTTGACTAGGGTTTGGGAAAATTTTGACTAGGGTTTTGCTGCTGTAATGAATTGGGGCAAAAAGCCCAAATCCAGAATGTTAAGATTGGGTGACTTAGATGGTTGGCACACAAACTGTATACTGAACCCATATGAGATGGCTGCAACTTGAAATTTAGGGTCATTTGCAAATATGTGGGTAAGGGCATTATCTTGCTGTATGAATATGTTTTTACTTGCCCAAACTGGTTATTTTTCCTTGATTGTTGGTATAAGTTCATGAACTAGGTTGTGTCTGGAACTTCATTTATGAACTTTCGATCTACACCCCGAGTTGCTTAGCGCGGGCCATCAACCGAATCTTTATTTTGCTCAGTTTCTAGGCACAGGCCGCACCATTCTTTACACCCCATAGGCTAGTCTTGACATTTGTGACTTGAAACAAAGTGAACCATGTGAAACAGAATGCTCCGCACCCATACTTTGCTAAATTTGGAGTGAAAAAAGAGGACTTGAGGACACGCTCAGCTGAGTTTGGCATGGCCCATGCTGGGGATTGGCACGATCCATGTTGCTTGGCACATCTAGTGCCAAAGGCTCCTGACACAGGCAGTGTCTTGTGGTACGGGCCGTGTATGGTTGAGCCTTATGCTGGCCATGAACGGTCCATGCTATCTGTGGCTGGTTCAGCTGGTTTATTTCTTTGCTCTGCTACAGATGATATGTTGGTTTGATTTGAGAGTTTTTGTAGTTAATTTCATAGAACTCAAGAAGACGAATCCAATGGTGCTATCCTCAATGGATGATTCTTCTCGAATCTTTCCAGGAAGTTTGTGCAACTCCCATACAACAATCCTTTATTTCTTCCTTGGCCATTTTGAACTTCAAATCCGCCTTTCTTTATCTCAATCCTTCTACTACCATGCTTTACAGTCTATGATCTTCATCTACTACCATTATTATGAATGACCTTTGATATCTTCTACCGTTCTTCCGAACGGCCTTCTATGCAAAGATGATGAAACGTACCCATGAGCGACCTACTAATAATGATTACAAAGGAAGATCTAGGTACTCGTGAATGCACAGTGTACATTAGTATCAATTAAGTCTACAAAACTCAGAATTTAGATAAGAAAACCAAACATGGCCATCTAAACCCTTTGTCGTGTAAACCTAACTAACACTAGCAATCCATCAAGTAAAACGAGCTAATTATTATACCGAATTCATTGGTTAATGCATGACCTATGGTGCACATCAATCCTCCCACACTTAAACCTTTACTCGCCCTCGAGTAAATAAAAACAAGAAAAGGCTTAAGCAGAGTATAGTATGCAAGTATAAGTTAGCCAATGCATTCATCTTAGTCCTAAGCAAGAATGATAAGTGTTAAGCTAGCTTACTTTCCCAAAAATTTCCCCAAAGCAATCCAACAGTTGTTGCCAAAAAACTACCAAGGAAATCCTAAAGATCCTCAATGCGATTGTAACCAAGGATAACTGTAGATTCTAAACTCAATTACAACCAAGGAAAATGCCAAAGTATCATCAACTTAGTTTTCATTTTCTCTCGATTTCTCTCATTTTTTCTAGGAGCCCTTTCGGGTTTTCATCGTAGCTTTCACACATGTTGAGCTCACATTCTCACATTTTTCCACAAGGCCTCTCATTTTTGCCTAGGTTCGTAAACCTAGCCTCTCATTTTTACCTAGGCCTTTCGACTTATCCGGGTTTTTCCCATTGTTGCCTAAGTTTCCCTTTTGTTTCCAACTTAGCCGGGTATATATTTTTTCTTTTTTTCAAAATTTTCAATATTTTTTGGTGTAGCACAAAATGCCCTAAAATACTACATGAAGATAAGGGAAAACAAAAAATTACACCACCAAAGTTTCTAAAAAAAACTACCCCAATACAAACTATGGATGCTACCAAGTAAGTCACACCACCAAATTTATCCAAAACATCCCAAAACAAAACAATCACTAAAAACACCAAAGAAACAACCAAAACACCAAAGAAACATCAAAAGCATGAAGGAATCTCAAGATGAAAACTCCCTAAGTGCCCAACTACTCCCTCCCCCACGCTTAAATCATGCCTTCTCCCCAATGCATGATGAAAATGGAACTCATAAGTGGAGTTGGAAAAATAGTGGCACTTACTCTTGCGGCCCTGAAGGGCCTTCCTTCTTTCGCCTCGTCTTGTCCTTCTCAATGTACCCCATAGCTTAAATGGTAGCCTTCATGGAAACCATCCTAGTACCAAACTCCTCCAATTTTGACTTGATACTCCCTACCGCAAGAGCGGCCTCTTGCACAACTTGGGTAGAGCTCGCAAGTTGCTCCCCAAGAGTGCGCAATTGGTCAAGGATATTCGTTGGTAGTTGAGTACAACTAGGCGGCACTCAAGATGATGTCTCTCCATCCACATCATCAATCTATATCTTCAGGTTGAATAGAATCCTATAGAACTTCTTATTGAATCGTGGGTCGGGCTCCAGAAATAAATCATCCAATTGCGTCTCATGGTCAATGGAAGTATGCTCCGCCTGAGGAAGGAACATGAAATTGCAAGTAGTTTCATCACCATACAACCACACAAATCAGTCATCCAAAATTGTAGTTTCTATCATAGAAGCTCGAGCTAGCTTCTCTATAGTATACTCCATCCTCGAACGTCTGAAACTAGCCAATGCTAATTGAGGAGGGATTGGATGACCCAAATATTGTGCCAATAGCCCTAACATGCCACCCGTTGAAATATTTCCACCTTTCATCTCCCCCATTGCTAAGCATTCTCATACAAAGGCTCCCACTATGTTGGGGTTAAAGTTACCCTCAGGACTCATTGCCCAAAGGCAATGCACATCCAAACTCGGACACTATGTAAGTTCACCATGGAAAAACACCCCCCATAGATAGCAAGCGTTGAACATAGCATAGTGCCAGATGAACCATATCGGTGCATTTTCACTAGTTCTTAATGCCAGTGTCTGTCAAGATATCCAAAAGTTGCCAAGCAAGAATGGTACACCCTGTCGGTGCATCCTCGGAACATTCCTTCTATATTTCCATCCAAAGGTTTGAGCCTCCTCCTGATGTTTCATCGTGTATTCCTTGTCGTCCAAATGGAATTTGATGCTCTATATCCCTCTATATCCGTAACTTGCCATAGAGTTTCCAAGAATTCCAAAGTTCATCGGATATAACTCTTCGAACTTCTCTAGAAAACCTTCTAGGCCTATCTGACCTAACAAGTAGGTAATGGACTCGAGTAGGCCTAGAGATTCTAGAGTATCCTTGCACGTGAAACCCGTTTCCAAAATGTTCCTCTTTGGTCCATTCAAGTACCTCCACCTTTGGGCTGCATTCCTGAAAAGGGTAGTCAACCCCATGAACTCCTCTGTCACAAATGCGAGGTTCCAAGGAAGGGAATCACCGACTCTTTGCTCCTAACTTTATCCAGCTTCTTCCTTTTCTTCGGGAAGATGTTCCTTTCTCTGACACACTCTTTCTCGAAGGCATCCTAACACAATAAGGAGAAAGTGGTAATGTAATAATACACAAGGGCATGCCGAAAACATCATTCAAAAAGAACATTCCTCATAAATAGCCTAGTCATTAAAATTATGCTATTCTCAACATAAAGGCTATTCAATCAATAATCATTCTCTATTAACAAAAATCAACTCATGGAAATTCATATCGACCCATCAACAAGATCATGCAATCAAGAATCATCCTTCCTAAATCACCACAACACGTGAAGATTATATCATCTAAGCACACTAACACATCAATCCACCCACACTTACTTCAACACAAGATCATTCACATAACCCAAACAATCTCTCAAATGCATACTCGCTTTCATGACTCAAGCTTCACAGAACATCACCACAATGCTAAATAAAGAAAGTAAACTTGAAGTTCAAAGGATTATGCGGAATTTGAAGCTAAGAGTTTAAAGATCCACACAAGAAGAACCAAAAATGATAATTTTTTAGAGAAAAACTACAATTCCTTGAGTTCACCAAGAGAGTTTGTGATTGCATATTTCTTGAAAAGCTTGAATGTGTTAAATGACTCAAATAGGTGGAAGAATGTAACAAGAATCTATAATTTCAGAAAAGGAGTGATAAGGAGGGGAGGTACAATTAAAATAAGGATGGAATTTTGAAAATTGCAATTTAGGGGGTGGAATGGTCACTCGTGCCTCGGGTGGTGGAAGCACCTTGGAGGGTGCTTCCTCGACAACAATCTCATGCCCCTCAAAATTGGTCTTGTTTGCCTCCAAGATCATATCATCTTCTTGCCATACTTATTTTTTGGGCTCATGAACCTCCTTCCTACTTCTCAACTTTAGTGCGCTCACATTCCTCAGATTGATCTGGTTGGAAAGGAAGTTTTCCAGACTCTTTGGCCTCAAGTCGGCTCACCGAGGTGGCGAGTTTCCCCACTTGGATCTAGAGATTTTTTATGCTCGAGAAGGTTCTATTTCCAAGATTTTCAATTTCATGCATTTTCCTCTCCGCAAACACCCCATGCTTCTTTCCCAACTGGCCAATAGCTTCCAAAATTTCTTCCTAGTCCGACTTGTAGAGAGAGACGTGGTTGTTAAAAGGACCCTCACCCCTTGGATAGGGTTGAGGTGGAGCTTGTCTACCTCGGTACCCTTGAGCTTGGTTTTCCTCTCTCCAACGGAAGTTGGGATGGTCTCAATACCTTGGGTTGAATAAGCTTGCATAGGGGTCTTTCCTTGCACCTCCTTGGTTCCCTCGGAATCCTTGTTGTTGTTGCCCCCCTAGCAAACTGTTGCCTATTCCCATTGTTGTACTCCACTACTTTCACCTCTTCTAATTTCTCCGTTACATGTGGATAAGCCTCGGTGTGATTTCTGAGATTGCACAAGCCGCAAACCTTGACTTGGTGAACCATTCCTTTCAAAAGTTCCTTCATCATTGAAGCAAGAGCTTGGACTTTCTCTTCCAACTTGGGGGATTGAGATGGTTCATCCAAAGTCTTCACCCTTGACCTTGTACCAAATTGCTTCATCACATTGGCCATCTCTTCAGAAAGGGTCAAAGCATCTTTCAGACTCTTGTTGGCAATTGATTCATTGCACCAGGTGTTCATCATCCTCATATTTTTGTCGCACACTCCCTCGAAAAAGTAATAAACCAGGTCCCATTCCTTGAATGGGTGGTATGAACAGCTTGCCAACAGTCTCTTGAAATGCACCCAGTAATTGTACAATGATTCATTTGAGCCTTCGGTGATGTTGGATAGCTGCTTCTTTAATACGACAGATTTGGAGGCCGAAAAATACTTCTCAAGTAATCTTCGCTTCATATCCATCCATGAGCTTATACATCTAGGCGGGAGGTAGTACAACCAAACTTTCGCGCTATCTTGAAGAGAAATGGGGAATTCCCTCAGGTTGTAGTCATTCTATGAAACCCCAGGAGGCTTCATATTCATGCAGACAAGGTGGAACTCCAGCAGATATTTGTTGGGATCTTCCCCTGCCATCCCATGGAAAGTGGGGAGACTGTGTATCATCCTATTTTTCCATTCACAATTCACATTGGGTGGCAGTGGAGGGAAGGTGATACATAGAGGTTGGTTCTCCAGATTCAGAGCCATAAGCTCCATCAACGTCCAATTGTCTTTTGCCCTCTCGAGCGGCTCTTCTACTAGTAAAACTAGTTCAGGTGGAACCCCCACTCTAGTTCTCTATCTCCTCATTCTTCTACTACCTGCGTTCTCAGTCGGATAGTGTAATATCCCTAAGTTTGTTGCAGGGGTGTGTACTATAAACTAGGAATCAACGATATCCAACTAAAATCAACACTAGAAAATAGGATTAAAAGTATAGATATTACTATCATAAAGGCTCAACAACAAAAACCAATAAAAAAAAGAAAACAAAACCAATACTAACTACTCAACTAATGTGTTATGCAAATTGAAAATTAAACTTTTAAATTAACATCCCCAGCAGCGGTGCCGAAATTTGAATTACCTCCACTCGGGGTCATTAAAATGAGTTGTAACTAATCCGAGCAAAGGTGTTATCAGATAAACGAGAAGAAATGATGGTGATCAAATTTAAATGTATAATTCTGCACCCAACTCACTACTAAGCTACCTATGGGGTAGTTAGACAGAGATGCTAGGGTCTAATAACCAATTAAACACAACCACGTATGGGTTTTTAAACCGTCTGTGTGCTAGGAATAGCTAACATTGTAAAATGGGGAGTTTTTGGGTTTTTCAATTAACAACTTTGAACATAAAAAATAACAAGAGATTTAAACTATATAAACAGGCACTTGGGGGTATTTGCATAACAAGATTGATAAATGGCTTCTATTCTCAATTCATTCACATATAGACATACAAACCTATCTTATGCCTATGTCACACAGTGTAGAGATAGCCAAGTATTTCCCCCTGTCTGCCACACGTGGTACTTACCACAGTGTCATATCTCACCATCGCCATAAATTGGGAAATGCGCTCTAGTTCAATGACACCGCAGACCATTCCCTATCAATTCACTCCCAATGATAATGTGCCCCCGCTTAGAGGAATGCAAAGCCTGCCTAAAAGGGCAATGCCTCACTTAGGTCGCAATCGTTAGATATAGTGATTGGTTACATCCCGGACACTCCACTATGGATCTCAATCCCTAGGGCTATAGAGGCAAAGGAAAGACACTTGTGATGACTCTAGAGTCAGCACAACTCTAGTCGCTACAAATAATCATGCTAATCTATCGGGGTAACCCAGGGAATTCTCCTTATTGTAATTTCCAAATCGACTGCCCAACATGTTGATTTCTCACACAACTAGCCAATTAGAATCATAGTATAACACATATAAGGATTTTCTCTCAAAGGACATGAATGCACTCATCTCCTTGATGTTCTTTACTTACTCCATAATTATAACACTCCCAAGATAGCAATGAAGCCTAGCACAATTTTATGCTACCACACATGCATAAGTGCATCATCATATTAACATAGCATAGGTCTCAAAATCTTAGAAAGCACAAGTTCAAGCACAAATATTCATAGGACAATAAGATAGGAAAATCTAAATCTCAAAAAGCCAAGTTCAAATCATGAATACCAATACAACCTCAAGCTACTAAACTACTCACTAAACATGGAATTCAAGTATTGCACATTTTTGGGCAAAAGAAAAATAAAGAAAAGAAAGAGAAAGGACCTAGAGAGAAGGGAGAGTATTTTGCTCTCTCTAAGCTACTCTTGAAATCCAAAATATGATCTAGAATGTAAACTCTAGTTGACTAAAGGTTATATATATTGTAGTAGGGTATTGGGCCTAAATATTTGCCCAAAATAGGCCAAAATTCCTAGCAGCCGCCACTAACACAAGGCGTCTTGATTGGCATGGCTCGTGCTGCCGATGTTGCCTCATGTCGGTGAGGTTCGTTGGTCATGGCACGGGCCATGTGGCTCATGCTAGCATGAGGTGCCGGTCTTGGAACAACTGCGCTGGCATGGTCTGTGTCAACTGGCACGGACCACCGTCTGGAACATCATTTTTGAACTTTTGATTTATACCCTGTGCCGTTTGGTGTGGGCCGTCTAATGGATCTTCATTTTGCTCAGTTTCTTGGTACATGCCAAACTGTTCTTCTCACCCCGTGGGCTGATCTTGACATTTGTGACTTGAAATGATGCAGACTGTGTAAAACAGAATGGTTCGTGCCCATAATTAGCCAAATTTTTAGTGAAAAAGAGGACTTGAGGACACGATTATCCAAGCTTGGCATGACCCATGCTAGGGCTTGGCACAGATCATGTTTCTTGGCATGGCTTGTGCCAAAGGCCCCTGACCTAGGCCGTGTCTCATGGTATGGGTTGTGTATGGTTGAGCCTAGTGTTGGCCATGAATGGTGTTGCTCGTGGTTGGTTTGGTTGGCCGACTTCTTTGCTTTGCTACGGATGAAGCGTTGGTCTGATTTAAGAGTTCTTGTAGTCAATTTTATAGTGCTCGATAAGAAAAATCCAATGTTTTAGTATTCAATGGTTGATTATTCTCGAATCTTTCCTAGACCTTTGTCATGCAACCCTAACTAACATTAGCAATCCAACAAGTAAAACAAGATAATTATTATGCCGAATGCATTGGTTAACGCGTGCCCTACGGTGCACATCACCGATAATGGAGATAATTCCTCCAACCAACCCATCCAAGAACAAATCAGTAAGGTCTTAGGCACAAAACACAACCACCTCAGCATCCAACACTATGTTCCCCATGGGAAGTTTACAATAAACACACATTCATAACAAATTCAATGACAAAACGATACACACAAAACACTACACACAACCACTGGAGTAGCCACACTAGAACCTAATTATAGTTCAAACACAAGCAAACTTCAAAAAAGGATGCCCCCCAATAAGGTTTCCTTTATATAAGAAGAATAAATGCATAGAAACTGATAACCACATTAAGAGAACATCTAAGAATTTGATGTGCACCATATTTCATGTGTTAACCAATGCATTCGGTATAATAATTAGTTTTTTTACTTGTTGGATTGTTAGTGTTAGTTAGGTTTACACGATAAAGAGTTTAGACAGCGATGTTTGGTTTTCTTGTCTAAATCCCCCGAGTTTTGTAGACATAATTGATACTACTAATGGACACCTTGTATCCACGAGCACCTAGATCTTCCTTTGTGATCACCATCAGTAGGTCACTCGTGGATACTTTTCATCAGCTTTGTATAGAAGGCCGTTCACAAGAACGATAGAAGATATCGAAGGTCATTCACAAGAATGATAGTAGATGAAAGCCACAGACTCTAAAGTGTGGTAGTAGAAGGATTGAGCTAAAGAAAGGTGGATTTGAAGTTCAAAATGGCCAAGGAAGAAATTGAGGATTGTTGTCTCGGAGTTTCACAAAGTTCTAGGAAAGATCCAAAAATAATCAGCCCTTGAGGGTTGCACCATTGGATTCATCTTCTCGAGTGCTATGAAATCAACTGCAAGAACCCTCAAACAAGACCAAGGGTTCATCCGTAGTGGAGCAAAGAAGTCAGTCGACCGAACCAGCCACGAGCAGCACGAACTGTTCATGGCCAGCATGAGGCTAAACCATACATGGCACGTGTCACACCACACGGTCTGTGTCAGGGGCCTTTGGCACATTTCGTGCCAACTTTGGTTGGCCGAGTCCTCATGTCCTCTTTTTCACTCCAAATTTGGCTAAGTATGGACGTGGGTCTTTTCTTTCACATTGCCTGCACTGTTCAAAGTCACAAATGTCAAGAATAACCTACGGGGTGTGAAGAATGATGTAGCCCGTGCCAAAATACTGAGCAAAACAAGCATCCTATTGATGGCCCATACCAAACGACACGGGGTACAAATTAAAAGTGCAAAAATGGGGCTCCTGATGATGGCCCGCGCCTGTTGACAGGGACCGTACCAGTTGACAGGGACCGCACCAGCATGACCGGTGCCCCATGCCAGCATGAGCCACACGGCCCGTGTCATGACCCATAGGCTGCACCGGCATGAGGCCACGTTGGCAACACGGGCTGCACTGGTACGAGGCCACGTCAGCAGCACGGGTCGTGCCAATTGCGACGCCTCATGTCAGTGGTGACTGCTAGGGTTTTTTTCCTATTTTGGGCCTATTTTTAGGTCCAATCCCCTACTACTATATATATAGCCTTTATTCAACTAGGGTTTATATTCTAGATTATTTTTTTGAAGAGTAGCTTAGAGAGAGAAAAACACTCTCCCTTCTCTCTAGGTTCTTTCCCTTTCTTTTCTTTTATTTATTTTGATTTTGCCCAAAAATGTGGAATTCAATGCAATACTTGAATTCCATGTTTAGGGAGTAGTTTAGTAGCTTGGGGTTATTCGTATTCATGATTTGAACTTGGCTTTTTGAGATTTAGATTTTCCTATCTTTTTTTCCTATGAATATTTGTGCTTAAACTTGTGTTTTCTAAGATTTTGAGATCTATGCTAGGTCATTATGATGATGCACCAATGCATGTGTGGTAGTATAAAATCGTGCTAGGCTTCATTGCTATCATATAAGTGTTAGAATTGTGGAGTAGGTAAAGAACATCGGGGAAATGAGAGCATTCATGTTTTTTTGAAAGAAAATCCTTATATGTGTTATACCATGATTCTAATTGTGATATGAATCCCCTTGCAAAAATTCTAGATTGTGGAATTAAGGTCTTTGACAAAATAAGGGAACTCGCAAACCCTTCAATGCCGCACAAAATTCAAGATCTAGCCCTTAGGGTACACTCAATTTCGACCCGCTCTCTAACTAGCCCTCAGGATCAAATCACAAGGTTTATTCATACTTAACTAGCCATCGGGGTTAAGCAACAATGGAATAGCTTGCAAGCAAATAGTATGAACTCAAAAGGTTGTATTTTGATTGATAAAAGAGGTTGTAAAAATAATGTTGAAAATCACCCCTAATTATAGTACATATGTATGGTCTTCAAAAATACAAATAAGAAACTGAAAAGGATTATGGCAGCTTTAAGAAGTTAAAGCCATATTTAACTAGACTAACTAAAATAAATGACTATATTCTTCAAGATAAATCTTGAATGAATATTGTCTTATCTAATCTTACCAAATCTAATTCTAATCAAATCAGTACTGAATTTTCTAACCCTAAAATAATGCATGACCGAAACATTAATTCTTCCAAGGCCAACATGGCTGAATTAATGGGCCTTATTCTAAAATAAAATAAATGATCTCACTACCTCATTAAAAAATCCAGTGGGAAAAAGAGTGTAGTGTTATCTTCTAAAAATCCTAATAAATAAAAATAAATAAATAAAACCTAATTCGTATCAATCCCTCCAAGGTCAAAAATTTTAGTCCTGAAAACGTGAACGATCTTGATATTTCCATTTTATGTGCATAATTTAGTACTGTTTTGTGCTCTTTTATTTCAAGAGCTTGTGTTTTACCTTGAAATTCTCTTAGTAGGGGTAAGAGAAACTTTATGCTCTTTTACCTCTTCTAAGTGAATTTTGCGTGACAAGGGAAGAACACAGAGGCTTGAAGACCGGAGACCATTAAAGATCACATTTTTGAAGACTTTGAAGACTTGCATCAAAGACATGAAGACCGGAGGCCATCGAAGACCATTTTTAATGACCTTGAAGACTTGAAAAATGAGAGGAATCATTTTGAAGATAAGTGTTTACCACGAGAAGAAGAAAAGAAAACAGGGTTAAATTCTGACACTCGTCGCGAGTCGCGAAGTACCATCGCGATTCGCGATGAACCCGTCGCGAGTCGCGACCAACGGATGGCCAGAGTCTAACATTATCCTTTTTGTACTATAAATAGCACTCTCTTTCCTCTCATTCATATCTTCTTCTTCTGCATTTTTGGTACTGTCCTTAACCCTATTTTCTTCCATTTTCATCTTTGAATTCTCATGTATTATGTTTGGTTGTTTAGCATTAATTAGTATGAACTCTTCTAGTTAAATCTAGTTCTTGGGAGCAATTGATTGAAGCTTCCAAACTTATGTAGTAAGATTCTACGTTTGCTCATTTATTAACATTTATTGGAGAGCATTTATTATGCCATTAATATTGTGTTTTACCCCATTTATACCATGGGTTGTTTGAGTATATGAAATATTTGTAAGATTGAAATGTTAAGAGTATTAGGAAAGTTGCAAATTTCTTAACTCATTTGATATGGAAATCCAAAAGCATGGATTTAGAACTTCTTGTGTATAATGTGTGGTAATTCTTTCTAGATGAGTATGTTAATGTGGTTTGTTTTCATATTTGTCACATAGATGCAAAGAAAGGTTGAACATTGAATGTTGTTTGTTCTAAGTTTAACCTAATAAATGCTTTGTTTGGTTAAATGACTATGTCTTTGGTAGAAGACTTGTTATCAAACCTATAGTTCTTTGGGTGAAATGTCATTGATGAAATACCCCTATGATGTTGTTTGCCTAGGGTGATCATCAATGAGGTTTGCAAATGGTCATTCTTTGTCTTTGCAAACTACTCTTAAGGAGGAATGAATATTGATCTTTGAATGAGAAGTGATAACATTCCTCATAGACAAAAAATGTAATTGAATGAGTGAACGAATCAATGAGCAATATGAAGTTTGAATGTGGGAATCGATTGCCCCCAAGGCTCCGTTAATTATCATTTACATCGTATATTTTAGTTGTATTGCATGATTAGCATAATTCTCTTGCTTTGCTAGTTGTATTTCAATTTGATAACTTAGGATCAAACCCCCCCCCCATTGTTTACATGCTTTTATATGTATCTATGTATGTATATGCTTAGTATGTTTTCTCCTATATATGTTTAAATACTTGAAAAGATCCCTCTTCTCGTGGACGCCCCAACTTGCCATTATCTACTTAATTGTAGATAGGAAGCATTAGGGCTTAAAAGTATTAACTGAGAGGTACGGCGATGACCTCCCAAATTTTGGCGCCGCTACCGGGGAAGAGGCATTTATTTTTAAGTGTGTGGGCATATTATGTGCCATATGCTAATTGTAAATATTTGTTAGATTGCTTTTATTTTGATTTCTTAGTTGATTTTCTATTTCTACTTGGCTTGGAGACGTATTGTTCAAGTTCTTGGTGTATGGTTTGTACGCGATCCTCTTCACAAAAACCCCTACACTACGACTCCGAGTTAGAGTTGAATTTGAGACGGGCTAGGAGGCTTTCTTTGGAAAGTGTGAATAACACCCCTCCTAGTGACCATTTTGTGGATACCTCTTCCCCTATGGAACATCAGCTTGAGCACGAAGATGAGCATCAGAGAGAAGGATCTCAACATCCTCCTCTCCAAGGGCGAGCTCATCCTCTCCACCAAATGGAGATTCCTTTGGGGCAAGCATTGTTAAGAGACATCATGGCCCCCAACCTCGATCAACAACCAATGTACATTGAGTATCCCGTGGTCAGACCGAACGGGCACTTTGAGCTAAAGACCGGGTTCATCAACATGCTACCTATCTTCCTTGGTAGGCAAGCGGAGAATGCCAACAAATACCTCACCGAATTTCACCAGTTATAGGACTAAGTGAATGCACTATTGTAGGCTGGGATCATAAAGGATGTGATATACCCAACATGGCTAAAGTACCTAGTGATGGTAAAAAAGGCTGACTCGGGATAAAGAATGTGCATAGATTTCACTAGTCTAAACAAAGCGTGCCCCAAGGAGTGTTACCCCTACCAAAGATCGGTCAGCTAGTAGAAGCGATCTCGGGATATGAAGTCCTTGCATTCTTAGATGCCCACAAAGGATATCATCAAACATTGATGAACCCCGCAGATGCAAAAAAATATCTTTCATAACAAGTTTTGGGATATTCTGCTACAAGAAGATGTCGTTCAGTTTGAAAAATGCATGGGCAATGTATCAGAGAGTGGTTGATAGTGCATTTTGCAACCAGATTGGACGCAATCTAGAGGTATATGTAAATGATATGGTCATCAAAAGTAGGCGAGCATGTGACTTTGCGGACGACTTAAAAGAAACTATGGACACGTTGAGCGCAATTGGAATGAAACTAAACCCTAAGAAATGCACAATCGGGGTTGGGGCAGGTATATTTCTGGGGTACAAGGTATCCTCAAAATTGATCGAGGCCAATCCAGAGAAGATACAAGCAATTGTTAAACTCCACCAGTCACAAACAATAAAGGAAGTCCAAATTTTAATGGGATCACTCGCCGCGCTCAGTAGGTTTGTCTCAAAAGCAGTAGAGAGGCACTTCCCACTTTTCAATCCTGAAAAAGACTAGGAAGTTTAGCTGGAATGAAGAGTGCCAATCCGCATACGAGTCACTGAAGGATCAACTTGATGCACTCCCAATGTAAAAGGCACCAATTCAGGGAGAAAACTATATATGTATTTGGCAGTTTCACTAAACGTGGTAAGTTCAGTCCTGGTAAGGCAAGAAGGCCAGAAGCATATACTAGTATTCTACACCAGCAAAATACTACAACAGGCCGAGAGGGCATATCTTCCAATTGAAAATTTGGCCTTGATATATTTGGCAAAAATACTGCTAACTTATTTCTAGAGTCATACGATTGTTATTTATACCACCCAATCAAGAACATCTTGAACAAGCCCGAATCATCTGGGGGAATGACTAAGTAGGCTCTTGAATTGGGATAGTTCGAAATTCATTTTCAACTGTGAACCTCAATAAAAGCACAAGCTTTAGCATATTTCATCACACAAAATGACAAGCGTGGGGGTGTAGCAGGAAAAAACACAACAGTTTTTTGATGAGGACAAAGAAAAGGAAAAATGGGAGGATGTCGCATGGAAGATGTTTATAGACGGGGCATCTAGCAAGGAAGGATGGGAAGTCAGACTGTTGTTGACTAACCCAAATATGCCAAAATGGTATGATCATAAGGAATAGTTGACTAACCCAAATGAAGAGGAATATAGATATTCTCTTTGCTTTGATTTCTCACTCACCAATAACAAAGATGAGTATGAATCGTTAATATGAGGCCCAAACCTCACAGTTAACATGAAGGTGGAGATCGTTCAAGCATTTAGTGGTCCAGCAAGTACGTGGAGATTACAAAGTGTGGGAAGAGCAACGGATGAAATACTTAACCAGGGTTCATCAACTCATCGCTAACCTTGAGTACTTCAACGTCCAACACGTCCCAAGAAGTGAAAATACAAAGGCAGATGTCTTAAGCAAGCTAGCAACAGCAGGGTTTGAGTCATTAGCCAAACACAAAGATGTAAAAGTGGAATTCATTCCAGTTAGAAACACAGCAAGGACAACTGTGTCAGAAGTTCAAGAACGGAAAGCAAACTGGATGACACCATTGATTGACTACTTTGACAAGGGAAAGCTACTGACGGATAAGGTGCAAGCCAGGAAGCTAGAAATGTGATCCCGTAATTATGTCTATGAAGATGAAACATTGTACAAGAAAGGTTATTTATCTCCATGGATAAAGAGCAAAGGGCCATCCCAAGCAAGCAAAATCTTGAAAGAGGTACACGAAGGACTGTGCGGTTCGCACCAGGGATCTCGAACGATTGCAAAAAAGGCCATTCCAACTGGATATTAGTGGCCGACTATGTTCAACGATACAACTTTGTCCCCAAATGCAGAACCTGCCAAATGAATGCTCCAATATCGCACAAGCCGCAGTCGGCGTTAACAAGAATATACGGAGCTTGGCCTTTTGATAAATAAGGAATTGGTCTCGTTGGACCTTTTCCAAGAGGAGCTGGTAGTTCTAAGTTTCTGATTGTGGTGGTCGACTACTTCACAAAGTGGGTAAAGGCAAAACCACTAGGGCGAGTGACAGCAAAAGCAGCAAGAAAATTTGTAGGGTCAAAAACTCTAGCAGCCGTAATTGGCGCGGGTCGTGCCAACCAGTTAGTCTCGTGCTGACACGAGTCGTGTGTCTTAGCGTGGGTTGTGCCAATTGGTTAGCCTCATGCAAACATGGGTCTTGTGTCTTGGTGTGGTCCATGTCAATCGGTGCGGGCTGTAGGCTAGAGCTCTATTTTTTATCTTCTGATTTGTACCCCGTGTCATTTGGTACAGGCCCTTGGCTAGTCTTTGTATTTTAGATGCTGAAATGGCACGGACTGTGTAAAATGGAACTTTTCGGGTCTATACTTAGCCAATTTGGAGTGAAACAGAGCAAAATGGGACACTAGAACAGGTGTGGTCCTTGTTGAAGGCCCTGGCACTAACCTCTCCCCCCTCCGCGTGCTGGAGCTTGGCACAGTTTGTGTGGGGTGGAACGGGTTGTGCTAGAGGCCCTTGGCACGAACCCCCTTTGTGCCAAGCCCTGGCATTGACCCTTTTCATGCTGGTTATGGCTGGTTCGGCCGGCTGACTTATTTGCTCCACTACAGATGAACCATTGATCTGGTTTGAGAGTTCATCTAGTTGATTTTATGATGCTTGAGAAGACAAATCCAATGGTGTCACCCTCAATGGCTGATTATTCTTGAATCTTTTCCAGAACGTTGTGCAACTCTCGGACAACAACTCTTTCATTTCTTCCTTGGACTCTTTGAACTTCGAATTCGCCTTTCTTGGGCTCAATCCACCTTCTACCACGCTTTTAGAGTCTGTGGCCTTAAATCTACTACCATTCTTGTGAATGGCATTTGATATCTTCTACCGTTCTTGTGAATGACCTTCTACAAAGATGATAAAAAGTGCCCACGAGCCACCTACTAATAAGATCCAAAAAGGAAGATCTAGGTGTCTGCGGATACAAGGTGTCCATTAGTATCGATTAAGTCTATAAAATGCGGGATTTAGACAAGAAAACCAAACATGGCCCTATAAACTCTTTTTCACGTAAACCTAACTAATACTAGTAATCCAACAAGTAAAACAAGCCAATTATTATGTCAAATGGATTAGTTAACGCACGCAATATGGTGCACATCAAGGAGCTAGTGCAGGCTTGGTGATATTAGACCTGGAAGGTATAGAGGCAACTTATGCTCTATGTTTCAAGTTCCCAGCTCAAATAATGAGGCAGAGTATGAAGCACTGATCTTAGGCATGGAGATAGCCAAGAAGTTGGGAGCAAGGAAACTGCAGGCCCATAGAGACTCGATACTGGTAGCCAACCTATACAACAGGCGGAACGCTGCCAAGGAGCCAACAATATGGTAGAACTTGGAAGAGCTAGATGAGATCAGATAAAAAGCATCGCTGAAGGAACCTGCGTACAAGTCTTGGATGGAGTAACACTACAATAGTAAAGCCATGCTTAGATCATTGAAAGTATGAGAGATTGCCCTTAAAAGAAATGAAGCCAGAAGAGCCCAGGGACACAAGAAGCCGAATGCAGAGTGGGAAGGTCCATACAGGGTGGCAGAAGTGCTGGGGAAATGAGCTTACAAGCTAGAGACGCTGGACGGAAGGCCAATTCCCCGCACATGGAACATTGCCCACTTGAGGAAGTATTATTCTTAGGCAGGTATAACTCTAGAAATATGGCACCTGTATTTGGACATTTTAATATTTTGACAAGTGAGATGGGATATCTGAAGGGGTCAAATATTTTGTAAACCCATAAAGGGTATGATCATATGGAAATCCCGGTATACATCCTCGTCTTTTTGCTGCCTTTTGGAGTTTCAGTGCCGGAAGAAATATGTCCAAACAAACATCTTTGAATGTCAAATACCTGGGCCAAAATGTAATTCTAGCTCTAGCATTCAGTGAATTGTGGGGCGGGCCAATAGGCCAAATCATAGCTCTGGCACCACGATGGTCATTGAACGACAAGCCCGACCCGGACCAGAAATGCAACTTTAGTTGTATCAGGCAAAGAATTGCAAGCCGGGTCCAATATGCCAAAATGATAGCTTCGACACCATGATGGTCATTTAGCGACAAGCTTGACCCGGGCCAAAATTGCAACAACTGCTCCAGCAGCCAGTGAATTGCATGCCAGATCCAATAGGCCGAAAAGATAGCTTCAGCACCACGATGTTCGTTGAGCAACGAGCCTGACCTGGGCCAAAAATGCAACTCTAGCTCCAGCAATCAACGAATTGCAGACCGGTCCCATAGGCCAAAATAGTACCTCCGACACCACAATGGTCGTTGAGTAGCCAGCCAGATTTCTAAGCCGATACAAGCAGCCCCGACTAGTGACAGCTGAAGAACAGCGAACTGAATCCAAAAGTTGAAATAACTGACCTAATCACATGCCAAAACTAGCATCCTCAGTCCTTGATGGCCAAGGTCGTGCTGACGACCCCAGCCAAAGATAGATGTGGAAGTAGCAAGTTGTGTCAAGCCTTGACCATTAGTGGCTTCATCCCTATCAGTAACCTGGGTTCCCTTTCCTCCAGAAGCTTGACCCCCCTCTTCTTCAGACCCAGCAGGACCCACAGCTTGATGCGGCTCGCTGGTGGAAAGAGCATCAGACTCTGGCTGCTCAACATCTGGGTCCCAACGATCAAGCTCGTTAAGCGTCATATCAGTACGCAGGTTGGTGAAGTATTTAGTAAAGTTGTACTCCCGGAAGCTTACCAAGACCGACACGCAGCTGCTCCTCATCCTCGATCTCCGAATAAAGCTTGATAGCCCGCATCATGGCTTAACCCACCATCTCAGAGGCCTTTCGGCTCCTCGCCATACGAGAGTAGAAACTCAAGAAGCCACGAGTGAAGGCCCAGTCACGGAAAGCTTTCAGCTCAGCAATCTCATAGTCAACCCTGTCCAAGGAGGCCTGCAGCGAGCTAGAAACCCCTTTCTCCAACTCCAAGTCCTGCTCGAGCTCAACCACTCGTTGCACCTTGCGGGTCAGGTCAGCACTGGCCAGCTTCAGAGATGCGATCCCACACTGGAGCTCCGCAACCTCATGTTGCATACTGTCAAACACTATTTGCACAACTTTGGCAGAGCAGAGAACCTGTGAGCAGCAAGAAAAGAAGCATTCATCAAAAGGATGGAAGGAAAAGAAGGATAAAATAGCTCTCTAAGGCAGCAGACACAGAGCGGTCAGAAACAGAGGGAGTCCCAGTCACGTTCAAAGAGCGCTCCCTGAGCTGGGCATTGAAGTGACAAATGGGTACCACCTCCGAAATGAACTCAGCACGGGCCGCGGCGCTGCGCGTAGAGGCAGTGTCAGAACGACCCTAAGAAGAAGAAGCACGATGAAAGGGCGACGAAAATGTCACAGACTAGATGGATTGGGACACAAGGATCCTGGCTTCCGGCTGAGAGGCAGGCTGGAGGCCTGGGGTCTTAAACACCTCCTCCTCCGCCACAGTGGAAACCCACCAGCATCTGCGGCGACTGAGGAGGGCCCCTGACTGCAGCGGGCTTTCTTCACCAAGGGCTTATCATCGCTAACTTTAGTATCTGACAGCTCTGTGGTCTTCTCCGGGTGATCCACTATGCCCTCTGTGTCTTAAACCGGCTGAACTGGACGGCTGCTCACAGCGCGGCGAGGAAGCTTAGACAGATCCCCGAGAAAGTTTTCAACCGACATGTATGAAAAGAGAGAAAGAGACAGATAAGGAATCAGAGTAAAGACAGGAAAATTGCACGTAAAAGGAAAAGGAAAACAATGAACACAAAAGAAGAGCGTGCAGAAAATGGCAAGGCAATACCCCTCAAATAGTCAGGGCCGCCCAAAGGGGTCATTAGGGCATACCAACGGCGGACAGGGTGGAGTCTCGCAGAACCAAATCTGTCCTCACGCTGATTTTCTCAAGGTGAGAAATAAAGTGCAACATGGCAGCCATCTAGCACTGAGACGGGAGACCCGTGCCTTGTCTGCGCCCGTAGGAAGATCCCTCCTTTGCCACCAAAACCCAATACCAACTCCTTATCCACATAAACAAACCTACGTTTCCTTCATTCAACTCGAGTGGGAAGCTCGGTCAGGAGATTGACCCCATCATGTCGGAACTTCAGGAAAGTTCAATCAGGCATCCTGGCCGAGTGGCAAAAACCACGAAACAAGGTATTAAGTGTCACTTAATACAAGGTGACAGAAGGCTCTATGCTAAGGAGGTGGCACAATACCTCAAAACCTAGAGTAATTCGGACAGGGTTCGGGGGGGAGAGTCTGTGAGTCCTAATCCAAAAAATCCCAACACAGATTGAAAAAAGTGAGACAAAGGAAACCTCAGACAGCAATTCTCTAAAGTTTCTAAGTACACGGCGATCATTCCCTCAGGCGCGTCTAGAGAAATCTGAGAGATGCCGGGCTGCAACACATGAGCCCCTATGTCAACAAATTCAACTCCGCTAACATTAAACGCAGCCTCAACTTTGCTACAGGCGAGATTATACTCGTAAACAGTGGTGTCACAATACGAGTCCTTTGGGGGGGAGCGAAGGTGGAAACCATGATGAAATAGAAGTGGAAAATGAAAGCAAGAAGAGAAGCAAAGAGGAAAGGAAAAGAACAAAAGGCACTTGAGGAGGGGGGCGATCATCAGAAAATGAGAAGCAAAAATGGCAAGGGGCGATAAAGGAAAGGAGAGAAAAAAGGAAGTTGGCTAAAAATTTGAAAAAGGCACGCGGCAGGCCACTCTTGGGAGAAGAAAAGTCAACCTCATGATGAAACCGCCTCGGAAAGACGCAAAATTAAAGGCTCGGACACGTGAAATCGCTGTGTAAATCGGCGCTTGGCGAACACCTAAGAGAACCTCCATGGATGATTTTCCTCGTTTAACGGGTACAAATGGTAGAATCTAATTGGAACATCAATTCACTTTTAATTTGACGTAATATTAAATGTTTCGACTGTGGGTCTCATTTGAAATCATTCTCCAATCCAAACTTCAAATGAATAATTATTATGTAACGTGAATATGCTATAAACTCCCATTTATTATGCAACGTGTATATATATAATATTGAAATTGTATTTTAATATTATATTTGATCTCAATAAATATTATATTCATACAATTAATTATATTTTGGATGCATCTAATTATTTGACAAGAGTGAAGATGGAGAATAAATAATTATATTGGTTCAATAAAATAGTTTTTATGAACTCGAGTATAACATTAATCGGCACTAACTTATTTTTAGTTCATGTTTAAAATAAAATTGATTCTATTCTAGAAATTAATTTGTTATTCTAATTAAATTAATTAATTATTAAATAGACAATGAGTTAAGAAACTTTTTAATTTATGTCTCAATTTTACTTTTATGGAGAAAGAGTAAAAAATAAAAATTAATTGAAATTAATTTTTATTTTTGCCAATCTATACTATATACATCATTATTATTTATATATTATTAAATATAAATGAATATATTTAGCACTTAACATGTGGATTTTTCATTATTATTAAAATACATTATTCAATTATTTTATAACCTATAAATTCATAGTTACTTTTTAGAATTTGAAAAAAAAATGAATTCTAATGTAAATAGACTAATACTTATAATTTTTTGAGTATAAATTTATATGTATATATATATATATATATTACCACATATATTGAAAATATTTTTAAATCTCTTTATATTATTATTTTATTTTATATATAAAAATAAATCAACGTTTAAAATTAATTTTGCCATTCCATTTTCCAATGTAGTTTGGTTTATGTTTAGCGGGTACAAAATTATGGTAAACGTGAATTTGGAAATTTTTCCCAACAAAACTACATCAAAACTATCTACCCCAATAAAAAAAATTAAATAAGGTGCTTTTGTTTTTTTTTGGGCTGATTTGGCAAAGCGCGGCCTTCGATATCATCCTCGGAGAATAGAAGTCCATTTCGACGGGGTCACTTGTATTTTTAGCCACGTAATATCGACGTTCACCTCCGACTCCTGGATTGGAGATTAAATTTAATAATATGCGCTAGTAAATCTTACGTGACAATTAAAGTTTACTCTAACGAAACCCGCATTGGAGATGCTCTAAGCAGGTAGCGTAACTGTCGAAATGCAAAGCATTGAAGTGACATCTTAAAAACTAAGACTTTTCAAAATAGTGGTACTGTCGAATTTTCCCTCCCAATGAGCGCTTTTCAATAATGGGTGCCCAAGTACGTTGTCTGCGCCCTAGTGCGATAGCCTCCCAAGTGAGTCAGATTGTAAAGTCCTCGGGTGTTGGACTTGTTTTATGGCAAATTGTGAATTGTGGAAATCTGGTGTTTAAACACCGTTTTGCAGGTTTTAAAGATTTCCGGAAACACAATCTTTATCCACGGAATTATGGAGTATATTGATGTGATCAAATCAGAATATTACGGAATTATGGAGTATATTGATGTGATCAAATCAGAATATTGTGGAAGATATTATCTTAGTACGTGGAAGATTAATTCTGGTAAACAATATTCCTGTAATAGTTGGGAATTGATTTAGTAGTTGAATTATGGTACAAGTCCTATTGTTAACAGGATTGTCCATTTAAGTACCAGATTAGAATCAGAGTTTTCCTTAGTCTAGAAGTCTATTTATGGTAGAGTTAGACAAGGAAGGAAGTTGATTCAAGGCAGGATTGCGATGGAATAAATAGAAGAAGAAGACAACGCAATCATCTCTACGGTTCCACGACTATTCTCCACGTTGAGAACTTTGGAGCGATCTGCCGTGTTTGTTTGGAGGTTTGTAAATCAACCGACCAAGTTCTTAAAGATCAGAAACAAGGAAGTCTTAATTCCTCGGGAGGAGGAGATCCAGGGAGACGTGTTGATCGTGAGGGTTCAACGGCGTAGGATCGACAGTGAGGGGAGCTCACAACATTCACTCTGTAGGTTAGCAATGGATTAGTATTTAAGTTAAGCTTCTTGTACTAAAGACTGCTTTCTAGTGAATGGTTTCTGATCTGGGCAAGGCCCCGCAGACGTAGGTGTATTTGCACCGAACTGCGTAAACAAGTTGTGTGTGCACTGCGTGTTTAGTTTTGCGTTTAACACCAAACTAATCTTGGTGTTCCAACACCAAACTGTTAAACAACTTGGCATAAAGGTTTAGAATTTAGGTGAAACTGAAATTCAATTGGTATCAGAGCAAGGCACTTGCTGACCCCTATACAGGGAGAGTGAGATCAGGTTTCACCATGGCACCAAAGGAGGGGGCATCAGTCACGCGACCACCATTGCTGGAACAAGGAAATTATGCTTACTGGAAGGCTCGTATGAAAGTATTCATTGGAGCTCTAGATGATCAAGCTTGGAACTATGTCATAAATCAATACACTCCACCTGCTAGTGACACAACTGAAGGATCAAGCTCCACTGCCACTAAACCATTCTCTAGGTATTCCACCGAGGAGCATAAAGCGCACGTGTCCAACTCAAAAGCATTGAATGCCATCTTTACGGCTGTGGACGAAGATCAGTTTAAAATGATTTCGAACTGTGAGACTGCAAAGGAAGCATGGGATGTGTTACAAATTTACCATGAGGGAACAAGCTCTGTAAGAGAATCAAAGCTGCAGTATTACACGACCAAATTTGAAGAGTTGAAGATGCGTGAAGATGAAACTATCTCCGAGTTTAATGGACGAGTCCGAGATATTGCAAACAAGGCGTTTCAGTTTGGCAAAAAGTACAAAGATCAAAAACTTGTAAGGAAAGTGTTGAGGGCATTACCTCCACGGTTCAACATGAAGGTCACGGCAATAAATGAAAATGGAAGGATAGGAACAATGACACTTGATGAACTTATGGGATCTCTGGAATCGTATGAAATGGAGATGTTGCAAACTAAAACGGGGAAGAAAGAAATGGCGTTTTCAAGCACAAACACTGGAAAGGTTGATTATTCTACAGATAATGAAGAGACGGATGAAATTGCAAACATAACCAGGAATTTCTCCAGATTTATGAAGAAGATGAGCAGGAAACCACAAGAAAAGTCAAGTGGGAGCAAAAATCCGAATGCAAACTCCACTCCACGATTTGGTCAATCTACTGGTGTTGAAACACCAAAATTCAAATCAGTAAATCCGAACCTGAATAGAAGAATCCAGTGCAGAGAGTGTGAAGGTTTTGGACACATACAAGCTGAGTGTGCCAATACACTCAAAAGACAAGGAAAGTCATATGCCACAACCTGGAGTGATGATGATGGAGGAGATGATGTTAAGGATGAAGATGAGTATACAAATCATGTTGCTTTCGGGGTGTCAATGGTGGAGGTAGACAACTTCTGTAAAGAAAGTCTCAGTGTGCTGAACGAAGAAGAGATCTGTAGCTCAGATGAAGAAAATAGAAGCGTTAGTGATGAAGACATTCGCAAAGAAAGCATGGAGATGTACAAAATGTGGTTAAAAGTGGCAGATGAAAACAAAGAACTCAAGGCTGAAAACAAGAAGCTAAGTGAGAATGCTAAAGTATATGCATGCGAAAAGGAAGAGGCGACTCGAGATCTGGAAAAACTCAAGAAGGAATTTGCTGTAGTGGTGCAACGAGCAGAGGAGGCAGAACAATCCATTAGACGCCTCAATACTGGGAAAGCTAAACTCGAAGAATGTCTGAGGATGGGACAGACGAGCAAATTTGGCATTGGCTATGAAAGGACAGTGAAAGAAGGAAATCATCAAACAGATCAAAATGCATCAGCTCCGAGAATAATTGAGAAGCATGGTTCAACAAAAAGAGTCAGACGATGCGGATACTGTGGAGTTCAAGGTCATGTGACAAACAGATGTTTTAGACTGATGAGAACCCTGTCTGTCAACACAGAATATCGAGGCATGCACACCAACCCATATCGATGTTTCAACACCAGTCCAGTTCGAGGTTTCAACACCAACTTGGAACATAAAACGCACAAATTCAACACTGGAGGATACAAAACTGGATCTCTCAACGCACGGGTTAATCTGAATCCGCAACAAGTCATTCGACCAGTACGCCAGGTATGGGTTCCAAAATCTCGAAATGTTTGTTTTTCTAGTTTTGTATGTTTTGGAGCACATACAGGAACCTCGTGGTATTTTGATAGTGCGTGCTCAAGGCACATGACTGGAGTTCCTGAATTCTTGCAAAAATTCAAACCTGGATTTGGTGGACATGTTAAATTTGGTGATGGAAAACGGAGCAGAATAATTGGCAAGGGTGAGTTGGCGATTAAAGGACTCCCTGTGTTTCAAGATGTATTGCTTGTGGAAGGTCTGAAGGCTAATCTATTGAGCATCAGCCATCTATGTGACGATGATATGACAGTTAACTTTGACAAAGGAAAATGTATTGTTAACCATGGGACTGGAGTATTCACTGGAACAAGGTCAATAGATAATTGTTATTTGCTCGATCAAGATGTGACATGCTTGAGCTCGAAGAAGGAAGACAGCACTCTATGGCACAGAAAATTGGGACATATAAATTACAAATCTCTGGCACGTATTTCCAGACTGAATGCAGTCAGAGGTATTCCTGAAATTGGTGAAAGCAAGGAGGTTGTGTGTGGCTCATGTAAAGAAGGAAAGCAAATTCGGATCCCACATCACGCTGTTCATGATGTTTCAACGTCAAGACTGTTGGAGCTTCTACATATGGACTTAATGGGGCCGATCAATACACCCAGTGTTGCAGGGAAGAAGTACATTTTTGTGTGTGTGGACGACTTCTCGAGGTATACTTGGGTATCTTTTCTCAAAGAGAAGTCAGAGGCAGCTGAAGTTTTCGAGACCTTGGTATACAAATTACACGAAGAAAAGGGATCTACTCAGGCAAGAATTGCCCGTATCAGAAGTGATCATGGAAAGGAGTTTGAAAACTCTAGGTTTAATGACATCTGTAAGACACTCGGTATACACCACGAGTTCTCTGTTCCCATCACACCGCAACAAAATGGTATAGTTGAAAGGAAGAATCGAACACTGCAGGAAATGGCCAGAGCAATGTTAGCCGAAAAGAAAATTCATTCTAAATACTGGGCTGAGGCGCTTCATACAGCATGCTACACCATCAACAGAGTATATTTGCGTCCATTTACTGAGAAGACACCGTATGAGATTTGGAAAGGGAAGAAACCTGATGTGTCGTATTTCCATGTTTTTGGCAGTAAGTGTTATATTCTAAAAGATCGTGAGCCGTTAGCTAAGTTTGAATCTAGAAGTGATGTCGGGATATTCTTGGGATATTCTCCCACCAGTCGAGCATACCGAGTGCTTAATCAACGTACTGGAACGGTCATGGAATCTATTAATGTGGTGGTAGATGATTCTGAGGATGACAGAGTTGGAGAAGGTGAAGTGCTGGAACCAGTGTTCCCTACTGGTGTTGAAACACCAACATCGTCAACTGGTGTTGAAACACCAGAAACCGAGACACCTGAATCGGAACAGCGCCCGTCCAGACAAATGCAACTTCGGGATCAACCTCGTGTAAATTACAGGGAATTGGCAGGATTATCTTGTTTCATATCACTCACGGAGCCGAAGAATTATAAAGAGGCTTTGCTCGATGAATATTGGATTTCTGCTATGCAAGAAGAATTACAGCAATTCGAAAGAAACAATGTTTGGGTTCTTACTCAACGACCTGCAAATGTCAATGTGATCGGTACCAAGTGGATTTTCAAAAATAAATCTGATGCCGATGGTAATATCACAAGGAATAAAGCACGCCTAGTTGCTCAAGGATACACGCAAGTCGAAGGAATCGATTTTGATGAGACTTTTGCACCTGTAGCCAGATTGGAGTCCATCAGACTGTTGTTGGCTGTGTCGTGCATTCTGGACTTTACACTTTTCCAGATGGATGTCAAGAGTGCATTCTTGAATGGGGTCGTGAAGGAGGAGGTGTATGTGGAGCAACCTAAAGGGTTTGAAGATCCACAGTTTCCTGATTTTGTCTATCGGTTGAATAAGGCACTATATGGCCTCAAGCAGGCCCCCCGAGCATGGTATGAGCGACTGACAACCTTTCTGATTAAAAAGGGCTATCGTCGAGGGGGAGTAGATCGGACTCTGTTCGTACTACACAGAGGTTCAAACATTCTGATTGCACAGATTTATGTAGATGATATTGTGTTTGGATCCACCTCTTCAGTCCTGTTAAAGGAGTTTGTTGATTTAATGACTAATGAATTCGAAATGAGCATGGTAGGGAAACTGTCATATTTTCTGGGATTGCAAGTTATTCAGGAGAAGAATGGTCGCTTCATCAATCAACAGAAGTATGCTGAAAACTTGATCAAGAGATTTGGACTTACAAGCGCAAAAGCAATACGCACTCCAATGGCTACTACTGATAAACTGACAAAAGATGAGCATGGACAAAGTGTTGATCAGAAAATGTACAGGAGTATGATTGGGAGCCTGTTGTACTTAACAGCAAGTAGACCAGACATTTGTTTGAGTGTTGGTATTTGTGCTCGCTATCAAGCAGATCCAAAGGAATCACATATGTCGGCAGTGAAGAGGATTATTCGGTATATAAGTGGAACAGTGGAGTATGGAGTATGGTTTTCTCGAAACAAGGATTCACAGTTAGTAGGATTCAGTGATTCAGACTGGGCTGGGAATGCTGATGATCGTAAGAGTACTACAGGTGGATGTTTCTTTGCTGGACCGAATCTAGTCAGCTGGTATAGCAAAAAGCAGAACTCCATATCTTTGTCTACGGCTGAAGCAGAGTATTTAGCTGCTGGGAGTTGTTGTGCACAACTATTGTGGATGAAGCAGATGATGAGAGACTATGGGTTTGATGATGTGAGTCTGACAGTGCTGTGTGATAATAAAAGCGCTATTGATATTTCCAGGAATCCTGTGCAACATTCGAGGACGAAGCACATTGATATTCGTCATCATTTTATTAGGGACTTGGTTGAAAAAGAAGAAGTTACAGTCCAGTATGTGCCAACAGCTGAACAACTGGCCGATATCTTTACAAAACCTCTGGATGGTGAGACGTTTGAAGTACTCAGACAACACTTGGGTGTCTGTCGAATGTGAGGTACTCTGATCTGTACTTTCTATTGTATTATTTACTGTTGCTTTGTTTCTTAGTTAATATGGTGAAAAAGGAAAAAAAAATGAAAAACCGAAAATACCAAAAATTTGTGAAGTGGTGTTTAAACACCGAGGACTTCAGAGGGAGAAAAATCAGCTGGGCCGAAAGAAAACTTATTGGGCCTAGGCTTGGATTCAGAAGGAAAGGAAAAGAGAAGGTCTTTTGGGTTTCGAAAAAAAGGGGGGAAAAAGGAGAAAGTGACAAATTGATTCCCACACAAACTCAAACACTCGACTGTTCATCTTCCTCATAGCTCACAGCTCCCTGTTCATCAGAAACAGTTGCCAAACCCTCAATTTTTGTAACCCACTCAAAACCCTGCAACAATGGCGAGCTCCAAGTTCAAGAAGATGGTCCGAGAATTTGTCAAGGTGCGAGTGCCGGAGAATCCGCGATTTGAAGAGCTCGATTTGGATGCGAATGTGGACGAGCTGTGTGGAGATCGAGTGCAGACACTAGCCAAGTGGGGTGGAAAAGTTCAGAGACGGAAAGCTAGGTTTGATCATTCTTTCATCTATGATGGAATGTATTTTAGCTCTGTTCTTGATTTCATAGAGTGGATGGTGCAGAACAGGGGTTATGTAGACCTTAGAAAGTATGAAAATTTGCGTGGCAAGATTAACAAATTTAAACTTGAGGAATTGTTGACTGGTGGCATAGGAGAAATTAAGGAGATTAGTGACTATAATGCCAAACTAGTTGGAGTAGATTTCGGTGAACATTATAAAGTTGGAGATGAATTAGGCCAATACTTTACTATCTATACCCGGATAGGGTCCCTGCACAGGCCTATTCTCAGACAATTGGGTGATGATGCTGTGATTCAGCCCTGGATAAAAGTGGTGAAATCCACTGATGTTGCTATGGAGATGGTTTGTGTTGATGAGTCCCTGAATCAGACTCAAGAGTCACTCAGAAACTTGCCTGTTCCGGTTTTGGAGATTAGTGACAGTGAAGAAGAAGAAGGGTGTACTGAGAGAGTTGATACAGAGGAAACCCCGAAGAATGTGACTGAAGAGGCAAATTTACTGGATGACGCTCTGGAAGATTTTATGAGATCTGAAGAGGCCCTGGCAGCTTTTGTGGCATCAGATTCAGAGAAGGATACTGTTGGAACTGTAGCTGAAGATAAGAATGAAAATACTGAAAGGCCTGAAGAGGAGAAATCAGAAGGAGTGAATATGTTTAGCACTGATGTGGAAGACGATACTGCAGTGCTGGGTTCTGGTGTTCCAACACCACGAGAAGATTTAACTGAGGAGCAGCAAATCTCTGCGCTATTTGGAAGTGATGTTGAAACTCCACCAGAGACAAGTCCACTCCAGGGACTTAGGAGGAAAAGAAAGGCAGTTGGTATTGAAACACCAGCTGATGGAAGTTCGGCCTCAGCCTTCAAGAAAATTCGCAGATCAAAACGCTGCAGAGACAGGAGTGGAGTTGAAAGTGAAGACAGTGATGAACCCATCGGGCAGAAACTGAAGAGAATAAGAGCAGGAAAGATGAAGCAGTCAGCTAAGAAAATGAAGCCTAAAGTCCTACCTGCACCTGAAGCCAGTCAAGCCATTAGCAGTGAATGGTATGACAAAGATAGTCAAGACAAGTTTGAATTCATCAGTGGGAGGAAAATCCTAGCCGAGAGACCGGCTGATGCTAAGAAATTTGAAGAGTGTGGCTTTACTGCTTTTCTCAAATACCTTAAGGTGTTTAGAGCTGCCACCTGCTTTGCAGAATTCAACAAACAAATGGTGCTGGAATTTTATTCAAATTTGAAGGAAGAATCTGAAGATGAAGACTCTCGATGGTTTCACAGAGTCTATGTGAGAGGTAAAATCATTGCTTTTTCCCCTGAGGCTGTAAGTAGGTGTTTGCAGCATGGCAGTTTCAAGAACTCTCAGTCGGTGTTTCAACACCAAGTTCCAGAAAACTTTGATGAGGTTGCAGTTGAGTTGACAGGAGGAGTGGAAACTAGTTGGCCACTTGCTGGGAGACAACAAATACCAGCTTCTAACCTGACTTCCAGGTACTACTGTCTATATGTGGTTGCGGTGCATAACTGGATTCCTTCAGTAAACAGCACTATGGTTACAAAAGAAATGGCAACGTTGCTGTATAGTCTGGGTGCGAGGCAACGAGTGGATCTGGGCAGACTCATATTCAATGACATTCTGGATTGTGCTCGTAAAACTAGGAAGGAATCTCTTGTCCATCCGAGTATTATTTCCATGGTACTGCTGAAAGGAGGAGCAGGTGCAAGGGAAACAGATGAGATAATCTCTACACATCCTTTACGGCCAACACTCAGGACGTTGAGCGGTCGGATAGTGAAGGACCTACCCTGGACGCCTCCGGCGACTACTGGCTTGGATGGAGGAGCAGCTAGGCTGAGAGCAATTGAGGCAAGGGCAGTTGTGTGTCATGAACTACTTAGTCGTCATCAGGCTGCTATTGCAAAGATTCAGGGGGAGATTGCAGACTTGGAGGCTGAAAGAGAAGCTTTATTGGCAGAAACTCAAGACGGGTCCAATGTTGGTACTCCGGACGAATCGGACGCCAGTTTGGCTTAATTGATTTTAGTGGGTTCTTATTTTGTTGGCCTTCTTGTCATATTCATGAATTCAGGGGGAGAAGTTTTGGAATTTTATATTTTTGATTGATCCTACATTCTGATTTGATTCTGGATTCTGGATATGTGTGCTATTTTTGGATTCTGGTATTCTGGTGTTCTCTGTTGTGTGTATTAAGGAATTCACCAATATGCCAAGGGGGAGATTGTAAAGTCCTCGGGTGTTGGACTTGTTTTATGGCAAATTGTGAATTGTGGAAATCTGGTGTTTAAACACCGTTTTGCAGGTTTTAAAGATTTCCGGAAACACAATCTTTATCCACGGAATTATGGAGTATATTAATGTGATCAAATCAGAATATTACGGAATTATGGAGTATATTGATGTGATCAAATCAGAATATTGTGGAAGATATTATCTTAGTACGTGGAAGATTAATTCTGGTAAACAATATTCCTGTAATAGTTGGGAATTGATTTAGTAGTTGAATTATGGTACAAGTCCTATTGTTAACAGGATTGTCCATTTAAGTACCAGATTAGAATCAGAGTTTTCCTTAGTCTAGAAGTCTATTTATGGTAGAGTTAGACAAGGAAGGAAGTTGATTCAAAGCAGGATTGCGATGGAATAAATAGAAGAAGAAGACAACGCAATCATCTCTACAGTTCCACGACTATTCTCCACGTTGAGAACTTTGGAGCGATCTGCCGTGTTTGTTTGGAGGTTTGTAAATCAACCGACCAAGTTCTTAAAGATCAGAAACAAGGAAGTCTTAATTCCTCGGGAGGAGGAGATCCAGGGAGACGTGTTGATCGTGAGGGTTCAACGGCGTAGGATCGAC
This sequence comes from Rubia yunnanensis, assembly GCA_037428765.1. Lineage (NCBI taxonomy): Eukaryota > Viridiplantae > Streptophyta > Magnoliopsida > Gentianales > Rubiaceae > Rubia > Rubia yunnanensis. The sequence goes on from CM075065.1 coordinate 45,971,127, forward strand.
AGTGAGGGGAGCTCACAACATTCACTCTGTAGGTTAGCAATGGATTAGTATTTAAGTTAAGCTTCTTGTACTAAAGACTGCTTTCTAGTGAATGGTTTCTGATCTGGGCAAGGCCCCGCAGACGTAGGTGTATTTGCACCGAACTGCGTAAACAAGTTGTGTGTGCACTGCGTGTTTAGTTTTGCGTTTAACACCAAACTAATCTTGGTGTTCCAACACCAAACTGTTAAACAACTTGGCATAAAGGTTTAGAATTTAGGTGAAACTGAAATTCAGTCAGATAACCCATAACCTTGAACCTCCCGGCTGACAAGGTCTTGGGTTGAGGGGACTTGATAAGATATGGGCCACTAAGGCTCGATACTAGTTATTTAGCCCACCATGCAAGCAAATAAATGAGACAGACCTACGAAAGAAGAAATAACAGGAATAGGACATGATGGGACAGATTGATCACATTAGCTATCATTTGCATATATCTATGAGGAAGAACGTGCGAGAAGGCAAGATCTCATAATCAATACACTATTCATTAAGATACGCTCTACATGGCAAACACGGCTGATCGGAGCGTCAGAGCAGGCACGATCCTGTGCATGCCTACCTAAACTTATTCTGTATGTGTTGTAGACTCAAGGACAAGCAGGAGTAGAAGAGAACAACAATAGAAAGCTATTAAGAATCGACATTAACAGGCCCAAAATCGGTCAGCACTGCTATCCAACACGAATGTTGAGTCATTTGTGTCATCTGCCTGTTCCTGCAAATGATTTTTTTTTCTCCAAAAATAACTAATTATGAGCTTGTGTGGATAAAATTAATTGCCTTTTCTATTGACAAAGAATGTCCATGCACAGTCCATGCCCTTGACTTTAAGGCGAAACCCTCGCCCTTGACTTTAAAGGGGAATATAGTTGGTGGTGTTGCAATCACGCCCAGTCAAAGGCGTAATTTGAGGAGCAACGTTCACAGCATGCGAACATTGATGTGGTTCCAAAATTGATGATCCGCTTCTTCCCTGCCCCCTGGAGTTGATTGATCCAGTACTTCACCCACCGGAGATGATTGCCATATTGCCGGAACTTGCTGCCCAGATTCAGATGCAGTGGCTTTCTGGTACAGAACATTTGCCCGTATTACAGCTACTAGAGGAAGCTGGAAAGAAATAGTCACTCCGTCCTACTCAAAAGTGCATCCCCATTGCTCGTTCCATTCAAAATGTGATCATTCTGACCATAAAATTCCATGGGTCCATAAATATGATCCCCTGTGCTTGTTCCATTCAATATGTCATCATTCTGACCATAAAATTCCATAGGTCCATAAATATGAATGAATTCTTGCATCTGGTGGATTGCAACATTATATGTCTAAGTTTTCGAAAGCTTAATTATATACTCCATACTGTTATTGGCAGTATACTAACATGGATGCAGTCACTCACATGCATGGATGGTATCATGAGCATTATTTCGTGTATTTTAAATTATAAAAAGGTGCATTACGTTATAAGATATTGTGCATTATTCTAATTTACCTACAATTACAATATCAATATTGAATGTACAAAATGACATGCACATTTTTTTAATATATTTACGATTCACATTCATGATACCCAAGGGGTAACGTATAAAAATTGAATGAATCCCATGCAAAACAAAACTGTGAACTTTTCAACAGGGACTAAGGTAGAACTAACACAGCTGCCAGGATTCTGAACAGTTCTCAGCAGGCCTAATTTACAAAGAATGGGTCACATGCTGGAGAAATGTACACAATACAGAATTGAAAGTCGCCTAATTTAGGCATTACAGCATACATTTCTCTAAGTATACCTTGCATTTTTTCAACTTAGTAAATTTCTTCCTAAGAAAATAGCTACTCTGGAGCAAGGTTGTCTACAATGGCAGCATGCCGTTGCATGGCAACAACTGGTTCATTGCATCTGGTACACCGAAACGAAGGAGCTGCAGAGCACCGGGTCCGTAAGCAATAGTAGCAATACCTGTGATCAAAAGAATCATAAATATTGATGACATACACAAAATACAACCACATTAATTGCTGGCCATCCTTTAGCACCATAATCATGATCCAAGAGAGAAAAACAGAACATGCAATAAGGTCATTTATACTACCACTACCGATTCCATGCAATAAGAAGCATTCAGTCTTTCAAGCACTGGAATCATAAGAATCATCATTCCAATTACATGTTCAGCTGCCAACAGCTAATTCTTCAGAGTAGCAAGATAGTCGGCAGATTCTCTAGAAATAGGTTAACAAATTGGCTCTTGGACATGGCCTAGTGGCTCACTTCTGCCCCAAAACTGGTACTAAACTTATCACTTCTAAGGAATCCTTTCCCTCAAGTTCCCCCAAACTGATTGAACGGAAGGAAATACGTGGCTCAAACTTAAACAAGACTGATGAAGCCAAAAGAAGAAAAGCATAGTAGAAGGTAAAGGAACTGCTAGTTTTCTTATAAACGGCATAGAACTTTGTACATTTGTCTATTCACAATTTAGATGCGCAGCAAAAGCTTTTTGGTGAAAGCTCACTTAGAATGCAAACAAGGGTATATATATAGATTAGGAAAATTCACCTGACTCTATATTGGGGTGATTGAAGGCTTGGGTAACCTATTAAACTCACCCTGGTTGTTTTGAAAAAAGGAAAAAAAGGATCCCGAGTCAGTCACATGAAATCAAAATCTGACATAGCACTAGAATCTTTAATGCATTAAAGGATTAAAGGATCCCGAGTCAGTCACATGAAATTAATGCATTAAAGGATTAAAGGATCCCGAGTCAGTCACATGAAATTAATGCATTAAAGGATTAAAGGATCCCGAGTCAGTCACATGAAAGAACCAATCAGTAATTCTTTTTGGCATTAAAGGATCCCGAGTCAGTCACATGAAATCAAAATCTGACATAGCACTAGAATCCCATAATAAGGTTGTCACAGTGAACTTTCGCAGTGGCACCAGCAGACAGCCATCAAATTGTGGCAACCTCAGAATTATTACGCAGTAATGTATATTCACTCCGTTAACAAAAAGTTCATACTTTCTATTTTCATCTATCCCAATCAAAGGTTCCTATTTTGACTATTTACTTATTTGAACATCAATTTGTGGCTCAAATTTGGCTGAAATTAACAAAATTTTCCTATCATATCACACTTCACTTCAGTAATTTATGAATTTAAATTGGTTTTCCTATAACGACGTATTGGAGGGGATATATCCACTAAATATGCCATTGCTCTAATCTAAATCCTGTAATCTTTGGAATGCATCAATTAGAACTGCTTTCCTATTCCCTTCCATTTCCTTCATAGATGAATCAATTTGTTATAATTCCTGCATCCCACTATTATTGTATTAGCATTAATGGGTGCAAGGATATAGGGAGTGAATGTGTGGAGGAAAAAGAATAGAGAGATGAAAAAGAAATAATAAGGGTAATTTGAATGAGTGGATGAGTATGAATGAAACTTTGCCAAAATTAAAATAAAGAAAAGTAGGACAAAAATAGTGGCGAGTCAAATAAGGATAATTGTGGGATGGAGGAAGTACACATTTTACTTGCTTTACTGGTAGCTTATCTTTCTTAACTTCCTAAACCATGTTTCACAGTTAATTTACAGTAGATCTTCACTAAAAGTTTAACAAACCTCTCTATATTTAGTTGAAATTTAGACATATTACAGACTAAGGCAGTAAATCATGTGGTCTGGGATGCCAAGGTGTTGCCTAAGTGTCATCAAGACAATTACTAGAAACCAAATGACGAGAGAAATGGGGCTTATGAGATCTCATTCCCAGCTATTATTCAACACTATAACTGTCGGCCATTTTTTAGAATTTCACAATTTTAAGTGAACTGAATTTCATTTGTGTCCTTTTCCCTCTCTAGCGCACGAACATTTTCACAACCCACACAACTATCTCATATTTATTGAACAGCATAAAATAGCAAAAATGAATCATGCATTGGAAATCAAAACTTTCCAGATGTTTCAGAAGATAAACTAGAAATCAGATGAAGTTATGATGGGACACAAACCAGACTATACAAGTCACAAATAGACTTTCATATTAGCTTATTTCACATAAGTCAAGCACATTACAACAGGAAGAATGCCAAGTCCCATTTAGATAAAGGCTGAAATAATAAGCAGAGCAAAACTAGACCAAAATTCCTGTATACCACTGTGGAACGTTGGATGGTTATACATATCATCTCACCTTCGTGATCAAAAAAATGTTAGCAGGCATATTTGACCACTGGAAAATTACTATTTCTCATTAGGACTTCCCTTACCCTTCTAATTTCATATTAACAATTGGTATATGCTAAAAGGGTATCTGTAGGTCTCCTCTCATGTTCAAATAGAATTAATATCTATCATTTTTTTTATCCATCAGACCACCCTCGATTTCTTTCTAATTCATTTGTTTTGCTCAATGATCTAATCTAGTGTGTCTGTGCATCCATTTCAAATCGTTAAAAGATTAGCGTCAGACTAATAAGATACAGCCATTACCAATGTCATTTATGACATTTTCACATCTTTCCACCAGCATTTGATAAACCATAAATGTCTATTGGCAGACTTCTGGGACACCATTGCCAACTTCCATGGAAAACTTACTGCGCAACTTCTAAAGAAGAAGAAGATTGTAAAATCCGTAAGAAATTATCAAATTGCATACCTGTGCTGACAAGGAAGAGCAAGAAATGGAATGCTGGGATATGCCTGGCAGATTGGGCATAAACTTTCATCTCTAGCAGAGCTTGAAGATTTATCCTTTGAAAATGGACGAAGGAAGTTTTTCATTGATGATGAGTTAAGAAGAGGAAGAAGCAATAACAACATTTCCTGAAACAAAACATGAGTTTTGATGTGAGATTATCAAGAAGGTAGAGCGTCGTAGACAATCAAAAACAATAAGGATCATATAACAAGATGAACATGAAGAGTGAAGAGAGGAATGGATGTGTGGAGAAAAAACAATAAGGATCATATAACAAGATGAACAACAAGGATTAAGAGAGGAATGGATGTGTGGAGAAAAAATAATGGAAAGAATGAAAGATAATCAAGCAATGAAAGTTATATAAATGAGTAGAAGAGAATGAATGGAAATCTTTCAAAAAGTGGAATAAAGCCAAGTGTGAGGAAAACAAAAGGACATTCCAATAAGGAAAGTGTGAAGATAATATGGGGACAGAGTGAGTATAACATTTAGCCCCTAGTGTAAACATGCTACTTAGTAAAGTTTTTAACATTTTTAGAAGTAACTGAAAGAATCAAGCAGCAAAGACCGACTTATTGAATAAAACACAGCATGAACAGTAAGCAAAGAGCACAAAACATTCAAATCAGGCCAGAACCCTTTAAAGAATATGAACAATATAATATTCTCGAGCTCCTGATTCCTGTGACAGTCTAGAAACAAGCGATGCTATTAAGAAATTCTTAAACTAGCAAGATCTTTAATGCCAAAACAATTACCGAAAATTCATTCCACACCAACTGGCGATTCATATACTCAAAGCTCACAGCTCGATTCATATGCGGGCTTCCATAAACAAGCCTAGCTCGCAAAAATCGTTCAAGCAGACTCCTATACCTGCATCATGCCACCACTCTAATGAAAAGACGATTAAGGAATTTCCAACTAGCCAGTAAAAGTAAAAGAGATCAATGCAGAATATGTAATATCGAACATGAACAAGACAAGCTTGTCCAGAAAATTGCTCAAACTCGTGCAAGGATGTTGAGACTGCTCATGCAAATCTGAACTGATATAACTTTCAGAACCAATCTGAACTGTTGAGATGGCATGTTTATATAGCCAGCTTCTTTGCAAAACTAATACTAAAGCCTATATATTTTTCAAATATAAACAGGTGCCAACAATAATTATGTTGCAATCTGAAATAAAATTTCAAAATACCAAATTCACGTATGCCACCAAAGACTGAGTAGAGCAAGGATGCTACTCATAAATTGCCAAAAATATCTGTTAACAAGATTTATTCTCAACTGACATGTTGAGGGGATGGTATTCGTTGAAAAGTGTCATTTTCCAGAAGTACTGAGCATCGCTTATTCATAACACCAAGTTAATAACAAGACCCAAGTCAAGATTTTAAAAAACATGTGCATTCAACCATACAAAAACCTGAGCTCCAATGCTATTTTGACCATGGCCGTCCCCACCAGGCTTGATTATCAATCTCAACTCCAGTAGTCAAGTTCCTCTCTATTGATAATGGTAATGCAGACTAGTTCGAATTCAAGATATCTGACAAACTGCTTCTATACAACATATTTTCAAATACTAATTAACAGTGTGATAACCTCTTACTTCACAGAAAATCATTTCCAGCTCAGAAGAGGTTTAGCACTACCTATCACATGGAGCAATATGTTTTTATAGGTACAGTTCCTTCAGATGATAATAAAATGCTACAAACACAAACACACACATGGAAGAAGCCGATAGCAACAACAAAAATTATCTCCCTGATTAACTTGAAAAGCTGAAAGGAAACACGGCATCAAAGTTAGTCTCCAGCACAGTATCTTCTGTGAATAAAGACCACATCCAAATCAAGCCCTAACACTCTCTTTAATAATTAAAGAAAAACGCTACAATTTGCACCAACAGCAGTCAAAACCCATAAGTACAGTCCCACCAGACCCGACTTCGTGTCCACCGTCAAACAACAGACATTTTAAAAAGAGCCCAACACATTGCAGATTTACACCACCAAAACATTCGTACAACAGACGAACACATTAAGAATTGCTAGAAAAGAACATTCATCTTTGTAACTTACCTTCCTGTATAGAGAAATATAAGTAGGTTGACAAATGATGCTGATCTATAAAATCCCTCTATTCGTTGGGTAAGAAACCATGCCCGGCGTGCTACTGATCTCTGAAAATAAATGTCAAAAGGTAACTTCTAAGCAACATCAAGATTAGGGGGTGGAGGTGTGTGTATTGATGTGTTGAAAGGAAGATTGTGTGGCATAAATGCTTATAGCTTATTTTATGGACATACAACCTGTTCAGAATCCCCCCACCGACGGAAAGCAGAAAAGGACTGTATACGAGCCCAAAAATACTGCCCACCAACACTGGCAACACAATACAATATCTTTTGAGCAACTGTTAGTCCAGGACCCTCCAAACCTGTTCTAACTGCAAGACAGCAGAAAATTTAAACTGGTAACATCTTTGAACAAAACTGAAACAATGACGAGATGATTCCAAATCCAAGCTATACAAAATCAAATAGCAAACTTAATCCATCATATGGGATAAGGCACGAAAATTTCTATTGTTAAACATGTCCGGAAGAATATAGAGTAGCTAGACCCCTCAAACATCCAACACCAACAAGTAAAAAATGTAGTACTGTATGCTGAAACAAACAACTTCATGGTCAGATCTTTATACAAATGCTGTGTGGTTGACATCCAAAAGGGAACAAATTGACTGATAGACTATATAAGATAGCAAAGGACCAATCCCAACCTTTTTCTCTCGCTTCAACAGCTCGTTCATCTCTGTACCTCAAGTTCATTAGACCATTGCCTGGTGTCGGCTTATCAACCCAGATGGAGAATCTCCAAATCAGAAACTCAAGTAAGGCATCAAGTTCAGGTTCATATTGGAATAACATTCCTGGCTAATCACAAACAAAATGGACCCAAGAAATTAAAAGCCTACCAAATTTAAAGTAATTTCTCAGGTAGTAATCCATTTGATCAACGGCAGACAGATGAGATTGCAGATACCTTCATCAGTGAGAACACTTTAACCATTTGTTCTTTCAGCATAGCAGACATTTCAATATCAAGCCTACCAGCATCTACCTGATTGACCCGCGATATAGCCACTGGAATAACTGGCTGCCAAGAAGAATCAGTGAGGGAACTTTAGTGAAGGTCACACATCCATACCGTAACATTTACATTTTCCAATCACATTCCTAATCAAAACTTGGGCTACCAGCTTTTAAGAATTCAACTTTTGAGATAAATTAGACGAAGAATCCCAATGGACACGCACTAGAACTCTTCAAAGGGGTACTAGTGAGAGTGTACAAAATGTATAACAAAGAGAAAACCATTTTATAGGTTCGAAATTCCACGCACGCACGCAGATACCCTTCCCTCTACGATATCATCAATTATATAAGTTGAAAACAAGGGAAATAGCACCCAAAAAAAGAGTTGGCACTTCACACCTACTTTTTTTTAATGCTTAACATTTAAAGCTAAGCACAATGGCCTCAAGCTAAATTTAATCAAAACTACAGCTAAAATCCCACAAAAATGATAAAAGAAAGAGAACGAAAAGGAGGGGTGGAAATGACAACCTGATTGGAGGAGGTGAGGGTTTGCCATCGAGGAAGTAAGTGTAAGTAACAATCGACCCAAGTATCCTCCGCTGGTGGACGACTTGATGATGATAAAGCTAGGGTTTGTGTATCCATTTCTAATGGAATTTTGATATGGTAAGGGGCGAAATAACCAATTGGTAGAATGATTCTCCTACGATCTCTCTGTGCATGTCCGTCCTAAAGCCACGAATGCACGAAACATGTACTCCGGCTCTCGAGTACAAAATTTGAGTGGCCACAGAGAAATTCTGAAGGTTTTGACAAAAGTACCTGCTTCTATTCCCCAGCTCTTTTCATTGGGAGGTGAACTTTGTAATTTGTAGCCAGGTACTTAAAAGATTAGAGCATTAGCACTGGTTTGATTTAATTAAATATTCAATTTTTTCCTTCTACCTCACATTTAATGAAACTGCTACCAAAAATCACTTCATTTCTATTTTTACAATGGTTGAAATCGCTTAATGAATATCATTTGATTTACTCTATTCTATTTATTAATTTTACTTTTAATATATAATTTAAAAAATTTATCTACCCAAAATAAATTGAAACGTGATATTTAATAATACACTTTTAATTTTTTTAAATTTAATTTCGTTTTTTATAATTTAATTTTAAAAGTAAATTTCATTTTTATTAAATTTTAAATGGAAAAAAGTAAACATTAAAATTTTAAAAAACAGAAAATCTCTATATTCTAAAAGCATGGATCCCTTCGATGACAGTTCTTTTAGTCGTCGGTAATTCGTTTCATTTTCCTTTTTTTATTCCTCCTTCCTACGCATTATTTTTACGGCCATACAAGTGTGGTTCTTATCTTTTTTACGACCGTACACGCGTCCTCCTACCCATGTATATCTTTTCCAGCCATCTTCCACACATCATTCCTACCATTTTCCTCTGTTACATCCAAACTTCTCTTCTTCCCACTCATCTTTTCTTTGCCGTATCTTCTCTTTTTTTGGCTTCCTGTCTATGTTTATCTGTTCTCCATCATTCTCTTTTTTGGGTTCCATAAGATTTTGCTCTCAAATGGTTGGGTTCCTATCCTTGCACAATTCTACAAGGTAATTTCATAGTTTTCTTAACCAAAATTGCCCACCTTTTCCATCATCGTTGTTCTGATTTGTGTAATGTTTCTGGTATGCTTTCAATTTCTTAGTCGAAATAGAGTCCGACGGAATGTGATTTTGGCCTTTTCTCTGGGTTCCTAATGTGCATGTGTTATTCTCCTTCAACCTACCGAACTTTGATTTGTGAACGCAAAGTGTTCGTTGAATTGTCTGACTTGTTTTGCTAATTGTTTTCTCCTTGTTTCCCCCTTCTTATTCGCATAGGTCGTGCCAGCGCGATTCAGAATAGCTACATGAATTGGGGGATTCTTTCTGATGGAGTTTGGTATGAAGGAGCCAATGGTTGTGATGGATTTTTCCAGGGGCTGAGAACCAACTGTTTAAGGTCAGAGTGGTGGATGGTTAGAGTAGTGGAGCGGTGGATGGTTGGAGGGATGATATTTTGAGGGGTGTTGGTCCTAGGAGTGGATGGTTGATGGTTCGAGTCGTGGTAAGGCGGATGGTTGATGGTTCCAGGGGTTAGAGGGGTGATGATCCGAGGGTGATGGTCTCAGGAGGCGTATGGTTGATGTTTGAGGGGGTGGATGGTTCGAGTGGTGACGAGGCAGATGGTTGATGGGTCAAGGGGTGATGCCTCAAGGGGGATGGTTGACGTTTCCAGGGCCTTCAGGGTTGATGAATTGAGGGATGATGCCTCGAATGAACACCCCCTTTAGGTGGATGGTTGATGCTCGAGGGGTGGATGACTCGACTGGTGGTGAGGCGGTTGATTGATGGGTCAGGGAATGATGTCACGAGGGGGATGGTTGATGGTTCCAGGGGGTTGAGATTGATGATTCAAGGAAGGATGTCTCGAATCAACACCTCTCGAGGTGGATGGTTGATGGAAAGATTTGAGTACTCCTGATTCGAGTGGTGAGAATTCGAGTACGCCTTCCTCTCTACATACACCACCTTCCACCACCGTCGATCTCCTCTCCACCAGCCACCCGCCACCAAGCCATGGCTTACCAAGCCTTAGTGGTAACACCACCGGAGACCACCAGCTCAATTCCCACTTTTCCACTCATCCCCGTCTACCACCACCATCTCCCAACCTTCCCGCCACCTCTACAGCCTAAGCCAACCGCCTCTTCTGCCCCACCTTCGCCGGAGACGACCAAGGCCCAACCTGAATGAACTATTTGAGAGTTGGCGCCATCAAGAAAACCATATATCCCCTTCTACCACCGCTAAGAACGATAAAAGCCCGACAAACTCTGCTCCAACCTCACCAGAAAGCCCTATTCGCCAAAACTCACTGCTACAATGCTGACGGAGATGTCCAGAGCAACTCGCCGGCGGTCCTGACCTCATCCTGATTCGGTGGAGGCATTTCCCAAAGCAGAGACTTTGCCGGAACAGATCACATCAACTGCGAATTCTCCAGATCCATTACTAGCAGATGAGCACACATCCCCTCGCGATCACCAGCATCACTAGTAACAACTCCTTATATTCACTGGATTCTTGCTTCTCCATTTCTCTGATCTTGTGACCTTCTTGTTCAACAATCAATGCTGTATAAGAAGGAAATGGAACAGATGCTAAATGGTAGTATATATATAATTTAAGGTTATGATATCAACGGTTTCATATTCGAAAACTCCCCTGACCAACGGGAATACATATCAGAAATAGAGACTGGGGTTATCTACCTTATCCAAATCCATCCATCCATCCACTACTCTTAAATGTGTCGATCCCTGGATGAAAAATAAACTTTGTCATAATTTCATAATTTTGGTTTTTTTCCCTCCCCTTCTTACGCATTATTGTCTATATTTATCTGTTCTCTATCATTTAACGCGTGTCCTCTACTTTTATACATGGACATATCAAAAGCTCTTTCCAATTACATATATAGTACTGGTTCAAGTGATACTGGAATCGAGTACTACTGGTTCGAGTGGAGAACGGTCAAGTAAAGAAGGTTCAAGTAGAGAAGTTCGAATGGAGAGGTTCGAGCGGTAATGGGTTCGAGTAGTGGGGTTCTAAATGGAGAGGGTTTGACTAGAGATGGTACTGGGTCAAGTGGTACTGGCTCGATAGGTACTGGTTCCAGTGGTGAGGTTCGAGTAATGAGAGTTCGAGTGGTGAGGATCGAGTGGAGAGGGTTGGAATAGAGGTCCGAGTGGTACTGATTCGAGTAGTACTGGTTGGAGTGGTGGGGGTTCGAGTAGAGAGAGTTTAAGTCAAGATTCAAGTGGAGAGGTTCGAGTGGTACGAATAGAGAGGTTCGAGTGGTACCAGGTTCGAGTGGAGAGGGTTCGAGTGGTAATGGGTTCGAGTGGAGAAAGTTCGAGTCAAGATTCGAGTGGTACTGGTTCAAGTAGAGAGAGTTCGAGTGGTGAGGGTTCGAGTGGAGAGAGTTTGAGTAGAGATTTGAATGGAGAGGTTTGAGTGGTACTGGGTTCGAGATAAGAGGGTTTGAGTGGTACTGGGTTCGAGATGAGAGGGTTTGAGTGGTACTGGGTTCGAGGTGAGAGGGTTTGAGTGGTACTGGGTTCGAGGTGAGAGGGTTCGAGTGGAGTGAAGAGTGTTCGGGTGGTGAGGTTCGAGTGAAGAGACTTCGAGTCGAGATTCGAGTGGTGAGGTTCGAGTGGTACTGGGTTCGAATAGAGGATTCGAGTAGAGAGGTTCGAATGGAGAGGCTTTTAGTAGTACTAAGTTCTAGTAGAGAGAGTTCCAGTGGTGAGGGTCAAGGGGAGAAGGTTGGAGTAGAGGTCCGAGTGGATAGGGTTCAAGTGGTACTGGTTTGAATGGTGAGGGCTCGAGTGGAGAGATTCGAGTGGTGAGGTTCGAATGGTACTGGGTTCGAGTTGAGGGTTCGAGTTGAGAATTTCGAGTGGTAGTGGGTTCAAGTGGCGAAGGTTTGAGTGATACTTGGTTCGAGCGGAGAGGTTCGGGTGGTACTTGGTTCAAGCGAAGAGGTTCGAGTTGTACTAGGTTTGAGTAGAAAGGTTTGAGTTGAGATGAATGGTTAATGTTCTAGGGGTGGATGGTTTGAGTCGAGGTGGATGGTTGATGTTCGAGGGGTGAATAGTTTGAGTGGTGGCAAGGTGGATGATTGATGGATCGAGGGGTGATGCCTCGAGGGGGAAGGTTCCAGGTTCCAGGACCTCGAGGGTTAATGAATCGATGGGGAGGTCTGAGTGGTACTGGATTTGAGTACTAATGGATTCGAGTAAAGAAGTTCGAGTAGAGAGGGTTCGAGCAGTGAGGGTTCAAGTGAAGAGTATTCGAATAGAGGATTCGAATGGAAAGGGTTCGAGTGGTGAAGGTTCGAGTAGAGGTTAGAATGAAGAGGTTTGAGTCAAGGAGTGATACCTCCAGGGGGATAGTTTATGGTTCCAAGGCCTCAAGGGTTAATGAACCGAGGGATGATGCCTCGAATCAACACCCCTCGAGGTGGATGGTTGATGTTCAAAGGGTGAATGGTTTGAGTGGTAGGAAGGCTTTGAGGCGTATGGAGATGTTCGAGAGGTAGATGGTTCGAGTAGTGACGTGGTAGATGTTTGAGAACTGATAGTTCGAGGGGTGATGCTCCCAGGAATGGATGGTTAGTGTTTGAGGGGTAGGTGGTTCAAATGGTGGTGTCGTGGATGGTTCGAGTGGTATATGCCTCGAGTGAGTCATGATTCGAGAGCTAATGTGGATGATTCGACACTCTCAATGATATACTCTCTCGAGGGGTGGTGTACTCTCGAGGCCTGGTGTACTCTAGAGGGGTAGATGTGTGACCTCTCGAGGGGTAGTGTACCCTCGAGGGCTGGTCCACCTCTCTCGAGACGTAGATGGCGTACCCTCGAGGGGTGGAAGGTGTACTCTCTCCAGTGGTGGATGGTTAACCCTCTTGAGGGGTAAATGGTGTACCCTCGAAGGGTGGTTGACAAACATCTTGAGGGATACTCTCTCCGGTGGTGGATGGTAAACCACTCTCGAGGGGTGGATAATACTCTCTCCAGTGGTAAATAGTACCCTCACCACTCGAACTTCTCGACTCATACCCTCCCCACTCTAACCTTATAGTCAGAGCCTTTCCACTCGAACCCTCTAACCTCCTATACTCGAACCTCCTCTACTCAAGGGGTAATGCCTCGAGGGGGATGGTTGATATTTCCTGGACCTCGAGGGTTAATGAATTGATGGAGAGTTTCGAGTGGTACTGGGTTCGAGTGGAGAAGTTTGAGTTTTAAAAGGTTCAAGTGAAGAGGTTTGAGTGGTACTGTATTCAAGTGGAGAGGTTCAAGTGGTGAGGGGTCGAGTAGTGACCATTCGAGTGGTGAGAATTCGAGTGGTGATGGTCTAGTGGAGAAGGTTCGAATAGATGATTCGAGTGGAGAGACTCGAGCGGAGAGATTCGAGTGGTGAGATTCGAGTGGTACAAGGTTCGAGAGGAGAGGTTTGAGTCGTGGCGAGGCAAATTTTTGATGGGTCGAGGTGTGATACCTATAGGGATATGGTTTATTGTTCTAGGGCCTCGAGGGTAAATGAATCGAGGAATGATGCCTCGAATAAACACCCCTCGAGGCAGATGGTTGATGTTGAAGGGGTGGATGTTTTGAGTGGTAGGGAGCCCTCAAAGCGGATGGTTAATGATTCGAAAGGTGGATGGTTTGAGTTGTGGCGTGGTGGATGTTCGAGAACTGATGGTTCGAGGCATGACAGTTCAAGGACTGGATAATTGATGCTCAAGGCCTGGATGGTTCGAGGGGTATATGTCTCGAATGGGTAATGGTTCGAGAGCCAATGTGGATGGTTCAACGCTCTCAGTGGTATACTCTCTCGAGGGGTGGTATACCCTCGAGGACTGGTACACCTCTCTCGAGACGTACATAGTGTACCCTCGAGGAATGGAAGGTGTACTCTCTCTAGTGATATGGAAGGTGTACTCTTGAGGGTACACTATGTACGTCTCGAGAGAGTTGTACTAGCCTTCGAGGGTATACCTCCCTCGAGAGGTTACACATCCACCCATCTAGAGTACACTAGCCCTCGAGGGTATACCACACCTCGAGAGGGTATACCACTGAGAGCGTTGAACCATTCACGTTAGCTCTCGAACCATTACCCATTCAAGGCATAAACCCCTCGAACCATCCACGCCTTGAACATCAACTATCCACTCCTAGAACTATCACCCCTCGAACCATCAGTTCTCGAACATCCACCACTCGAACCTCTCATCTTGAACATTGTACCACTTGAATCTCTCCACTCGAATCCTCTATTCGAACATCTCCACTCGACCGTCACCGCTCGAACTCTCACCCCTCGAATGCTCACTACTCAACCCCTCACCACTTGAACCTCTCCACTCGAACACAGTACCACTCGAACCTCTTCACTCAAACCTCTTCGCTCGAACCTATTACAAGTCGAACTTCTCCACTCGAACCCAGTACCACTTGAACCTCTTCATCAATTCATTAACCCTCGAGGACCTGGAAACATCAACCATCCCCCTCGAGGCATCAACCCTTGACCCATCAACCATCCGCCTCGCCACCACTCAAACCATCCACTCTTCGAACATCAACCATTTGAATCGACCAAAACCTCTCCACTCTAACCTCTACTCAAACCATAATCACTCGAATCAGTACCACTCGAATATTTTCCCCTCGAATCCGCTATTCGATCTCCACTCGACCCTCACCACTCGAACTCTCACCACTCGAACGCTCACCACTCGACCCTTCATCATTCGACCCTCACTACTTGAACTCTCACCACTCGAATGCTCACCACTCGACCCCTCACCACTCAAACTCTCTCCACTCAAACCCTCACTATTCGAACTCTCTCCACTGGAACCCTCACCACTCGAACTCTCTCCACTCGAACCCTGTAAACATATTATCAACCCTCACCGCTCGAACTCTCTCTACTCGAACCTCTCCACTAGAACCCTCTTCATTCAAACCTCTCTACTCGTAACATCTCCACTAGAACCCTCTCCACTCGATTCCTCATCACTCGAACCTCACCACTCGAACCTCTTCACTCAAACTTCTCCGCTCAAACCCAGTGTCACTCAAACCTCTACTATGACCCACTCCACTCGAACCCTCTCCACTCGAACCCTCTCCACTCGAACCTCTCCACTCAAACCCTCTCCACTCGAACTCCTATCATGCCTCACTACTACTTTATTTTTTATTTATTTTTAATTTTTTAATTAATTAACGACTAAAAGATTTCATAACCCATTGTCGACAGCCACCGCTTTACGTGGGCTGGAGACCCCTAGTTTAAAAAATAAAAGGATGGACCAACAGAACACGTGGGCCAATTATCAGATGCCGCATGTCCCACTGGAAGAGACCAAAAGTTGTAGCCTACATTTGTCAACTTATCCTCCTTCACGTGCATTTACCGACAACTTTTACATCTAGGGCGGTTCCAGATGGGAGCAACCTGCTGGTGGTTGCAAACCTGCACTTCAAAGTTTCAATTCAGTTTCAGAGTGGTTACAGTTCTTTAGTTTAGAGTGGTTTCAGTTCCGAACTAAAACCACTCTAAAACCCCCACTGTACATGCTCTTAGCTCTTGCCACTAAACTATACCTTCAGACACTCTTTTTTTTCTACACCCTTCATCCCAACTATATTTGCACTCTTACTTTTTTGACACTATTGAATATTCTCTATCAAAGTTTGACCACATATTTGAATAATTATATGAACAACAATATTATCGCATATGATATTCTTGAATTCATCGTAATAATTAGTTCCTAAATATCAAGTTTTTATTTGTTGTTATTATACGTAGGTAAACATATTAACGATCAAACATGTATTTTTTAACCGCGTGATAATGATTGTTGTGTAATTAGAGCCGAGACAGAGGGAGTATCACTTTCAGTTTTAGCCATCGAACTATTTAAATAGACAACTTATAATTAGCGGTAGTAATGGGGCGGTTTTAGTGCTCCGCCCCGCATCCGGCCCAAATGGCGCGAGTATAGAGGTAGTTTTGGTGGGGGTGGGATGGGTATGGACATGAAAATCATACCCGCCATGAGTAGTGGGTAGGGCGTGAATATTAGTTCACACTCGCCCTATCCCCATCCCACCCCACGAAAGTTGTTATATACTCGCTAATTTAATATAAAATAAATTATTATTTATCTATATTGCTGATATCTTACCTATAATATCTTCATGAAAATACAAATATTAATTTAACATTAAAATTACTCTAAAAAGGTGAATTTTAGCTATTTTTGGAGATATAAGTGAGATGAATATAATAAGTATGAAGTGGGTAGCGAGACTCAAGTGGGTGATGGCGGGGTATGGATTTTGTATAATAATCGATGGGGCATGGTTGGATTTTAAAGTTGTACCCACCATAGGTAAGAGTCTGTCTCCTATGAAACCGTCTCATGGTGAGACCGGAGACTAGATACAAAATAAAAGAAGGGAAAATCAAATCTGGGTGCAGAATATGGAATACTTTGAGCTCTGGGTTTAAATGAAAAAACAAAAAAAAGTGGGGACTAAATTACAAATAACACAAAAAGACACAAACCACACTTCTTCCTTCATCTTCCTTGCTCGCCGGCACCGCCTCGCCCTCCGTCATTACTGCCTCGCTGTCTCCTCTCCATCTCCTTGTCGCCTCATCACCTCGCCTTCTCCATCATCGCATCATCTTCTCCGACATTGCTCAGCTAATTTCATAGTCATCGTCTCCTCATCGTCATTCGCCGGAAATGGAGCCTCATTGTTACTTAATTTGTCGGAGTCGATATCGTATTGTGATGTTCTATAAATAGTTTGTTGAGACTTGATTATTATATACTGTCATATTGTGATGTTGCACTGTAATACTGAGATGGTTCAACTTTTGTTTTGTGATGTTACACTTTAATGCTGCAATTGTTCAATTTCTTGTGTGTGATATTTTACAAAAGTATCAATGAAGATGTTGATTTAAAGAAGCTAATCATATGTTTCACTGCACTTATACATTCCACTGTTATTGCATTTCAAATAACTTGTTAAACATCATTCATTACAAAATGATTCAAATGCACTAGAATATCACTAACACAAAAACTTAAAAAATCCAAATAAACCTAAAACATCAAACACTCTAGTGTCTCATCTCTAACAAATAAACCAATATTTTTAAAACATCATTCTCAAATAATACATTCCAACCAATCAAATTCTATTTCCCCCCCCCCAACTTATTTCCCTTTGTTACTCGCTTATTCACTAGCTTACCTTCTCTCCCACTGGTTTTGAAGACGATGACTCTTCTATTCCACCAATGCCAAGATCAAAGGTTGGCTACAGTCCTTTGTTTAAGGGAACATCTTCATGAACATGATTCCTAATCGAATTTTTTTTATTATCTCATCAATATCATCGTACAACTCTGGCTTGAAAATTATTTCTATGAAATAAACATAAAACATCACATACAGTAATTAAAACATTAATATATGAAATTAAAACATCACAATATCACACAAACATGACTGACAACTACATTGTGAAACATCAAATACAGTATTTAAAACATCAATATCAAAATTTTAAAACATCAATCAGTACACACTAAAATATTAAAAGAACAAAACTGAACATCAGTTGCATACTTAAATATGAAAACACCACGAGCATCAAATACTGAAATTAAAACATCACATCAACACACTTAACAATACTTAGAGCTTAAACATGAAACATCACACAGAAAACCAGAAACATCAACAATATGTAAAACATCACATCTGAAAAATAACAAAAATTACAGATCCTACTTTGTTCTCTATTCCAACAATAGTGGACAAACGTTCTTAGACATCTAAGAAACAACAACAACAACACAAAAAATTGCACAAATCGTAACAAAGCCCTAAGATATCACACACAATCAAAACTGAACATCAATTGCACACTTAAGCATGAAAACACCACAAGCATTAAACGCTGAAATTATAACATCACACTAGCACTGATAACAATACCTAAAGCCTAATACCTGAAACATCACACTAAAAATAAGAAACATCAGTACCTGTACCTGAAGCATCATTGCTGAAAATTAAGACAAATCCTTCTTCCTTCTCAATTGAAGGAATAGTGATGCAAATCTTCTTAGACATCTAACAAACATCAAAACAAATATTAGCACAAATAGAAACAAAATCTTAAGATGTCGCACACACAATCAAAACAACAAAACTGAACATCAATTGCACACTTAAAACACTACAAACATCAAATACTGAAATTAAATCAGCACACCAACACAGATAATAGTACTTGAACCCTAAACATGAAACATCACACAGAAAACCTGAAACATCAACATCTAATTTTAAAACATCACATCTGCAAAATAATAAAATTTACAGATCCCCTTTCCTTTTCGATTGCAGAAACAGTGGCAAAAGTATTCTTGGACATCTAAAAAACATCAACAACAACAAAATTAGCATAAATCGTAACAAAATCCTAAGATATCACACACAATAAAAACTGAACATCAATTGCACACTTAAGCATGAAAGCACGACAAGTATCAGGCGCTGAAATTAAAACATCACAATAACACTGATTACAGTAATTGAAGCCTAAAACCTGAAACATCACACTGAAAGCGAGTATTGGATGAAGTTGCGATTCTGGTGGGTTGAATTTTGGGTATTGGATGAAGTTATTGATTAGTAAACACGCAAGGTGCCATATTGTAGAGCATGAAAACATAATGACTTTATAAAAAGAAATCGGTCCAAAATTTTATCTGAGCATCAAGTTATGACCACCTGAGTCGTTATTTTCGTTTGATGGATTGAATTTCATGGATCAGATAAAAATACTAATTAGAAAAACGGAAGATTCCATCTTTTGAGCATGATAATATAAGAACTTTTCAAAAAGGAATCGTTCTAAAATATTATCTAAGTACTAAGTTATGACCAGATGAATCGTTGTTTTCATTTGATAGGATGAATTTTGGGAATTAGATGAAGTTACTAATTAGCAAACACGTAAGGCTCCATATTCTAGAGCATGAAAATATAAGAGTTTTACAAAAAGGAATCGCTCAAAAATATTATATGAGCACCAAGTTATGACCACTTGAAGCGTTATTTTCATTTGATGGGTTGAATTTCGGGATCAAATGAAGTCACTAATTAGCAAACACTGAAGGTACCATTTTTTTAGAGAATGAAAATATAAGAACTTTTCAAACAGAAATCAGACCAAAATATTATCTGAGCACCAAGTTCTGCCCACATGAATTGTTGTTTTCATTTGATGGGTTGAATTTCGGGTATTGGACGAAGTTGCTGATCAATAAACATGGAAGGTACCATATTGTAGAGCATGAAAACATAAGAACTTTTCAAAATAAAATCGGTCCAAAATATTATTTGAGCACCAAGTTATGACCATCTGAATCGTTATTTCATTTGATGAGTTGAATTTTGAAGATCAGATGAAGATACAAATTAGCAAACACGGAAGGTACATTATTGTAGAGCATGAAAATATAATAACTTTTCAAACAGGAATCAGTTCAAAATATTATCTGACCACCAATTTATGACAATCTGAATCGTTATTTTCATTTGATGGGTTGAATTTTGGGGATTTAGTGAAGTTACTAATCAGCAAACACAAAAGGTACCATATTGTAGAGCATGCAAATATAAGAAATTTTCAAAAAAAAATCGGTCCAAAGTATTATCTGAGCACCATGTTACGACCACCTGAATCGTTATTTTCATTTGATGGGTCGAATTTTGGAGATTGGATGAAGTTACTAATAAGCAAACACGGAAGGTTCCATATTGTAGAGCTTGAAAATATAAGAACTTTGCAAAAAGAAATTGGTCCAAAATATTTTATGAGCGCCAAGTTATGACCACAAGAATCGTTGTTTTTATTTAATAGGATGAATTTTGGAGATTAGATGAAGTTACTAATTAATAAAAACGTAAATTACCATATATTAGAGCATGAAAATATAAGAATTTTACAAAAAGGAATCGTTCAAAATATTATCTGAGCACCAAGTTATGACCCCCTGAATCGTTATTTTCATTTGATAGGTTGAATTTCGGGGATCATATGAAGTTACTAATTAGAAAATACGAAAGGTGCCATATTTTAGAGAATGAAAATATAAGAACTTTTAAAAAAAAGGAATCGGTCCAAAATATTATTAGAGCACCAAATTCTGACCACCTAAATTGTTGTTTTCATTTGATGGGTCGAATTTCGGGTATTGGACGAGTTGCTGTTCAATGAACATGGAAAGTACCATATTGTAGAGCATGAAAACATAAGAACTTTTCAAAACGAAATCGGTCCAAAATATTATCTAGCAAACACAGGAGATACCATATTTTAGAGCATGAAAATATAAGAACTTTTCAAAAAGGAATGGAATGAAAATATTATAAGCACAAAGTTATGACCACCTGGATCGTTATTTTCATTTGATAACATGAATTTCGGGGATTAGATGAAGTTACTAATTAGCAAACACGTAAGGTACCATATTGTAGAGCGTGAAAATATAAAAGTTTTACAGAAAGGAATCGTTCAAAAATATTATCTGAGCACCAAGTTATGACCATCTGAATCATTATTTTCATTTGATGGGTTGAATTTTGATGATTAGATGAAGTTACTAATTAGCAAACATGGAAGGTACACTTTTTAGAGAATGAAAATATAAGAATTTTTCAAAAAGGAATCGGTCCAAAGTATTATCGGAGCACCAAGTTCTGACCACCTGAATCATTGTTTTCATTTGATGGGTTGAATTTCGGGTATTGGACGAAGTTACTGATGAGCAAACACGGAAGGTACCATATTGTAGAGCATGAAAACATATGAAATATTCAAAAAGAAATCGGTCCAAATGTTATCTGAGCACCAAGTTATGACCATCTGAATCGTTACTTTCAGATGGTCAGAACTTGGCACTCAAATAATATTTTGGACCGATTCCTTTTTGAAAAGTTCTTATATTTTCCTGCTCTATATTATGGTACCTTCCGTGCTTGCTGATTAGTAACTTCACCAAATCCCTGAAATTCAACCCAGCAAATGAAAATAACGATTCAGATGGTAAGAAATTGGTGCTCAAATAATATATTTGACTGATTCTCATTTGAAAAGTTCTTATATTTTCATGTTCTACAATATGGTACCTTCCATTTTTGCTAATTTGTAACTTCATATGATCTTCGAAATTCAACCCATCAAATGAAAATAACGATTCAGATGGTCATAACTTGGTGCCCAACTAATATTTTGGACCGATTTCTTTTTAAAAAGTTCATATGTTTTCATGCTCTACAATATGATACCTTCAATGTTTGTTGATCAATAACTTTGTCTAATACCCAAAATTGAACCCATCAAATGAAAACAATGATTCAGATGATTAGAACTTGGTGCTAAGATAATTAAGAAAACTTACAAATGATTCTTCCTTATCGATTGAAGTAGCAGTGATGCAAATCTCCTTACAAATCTAACAAACAATAGCAGCAACACAAATATTAGCATAAATCCGTAAGAACAACTCACAAAACACAAAAAATAGAGAAATCCCCAAATATTAACACATAGAACAACATAAGCCCTAGAAAATCACATGAACCAAAAAAAGCAAATAAAAATTAAAAAAAGCAAAATATGCATAAAACACTGAGCAAAAACATTACTTTCGAAGATAAATACAAAACGGAGCTCTATTATGTTCGTCCGCTGGAAAATTTGCCGGAAAACTCCAAAAATTGCTACCAATCATTGTGCACAAGAAAGAGGAAGAAAAACGGAGATGATGAGCGGTTGAATCGAAGAAAACAAGCTAGAATTGAAGAAGATGGAAGAGAAATGAAGAAGAGAGAGAAGAAGGAGATTTGAGTTGGAGAGATAATAAGAAAGAGGAGGAGAAGACTCAACAGAGAATAGGAGAGAGAAAAGGAGTGGAGAGTGAAATTTTAAGAAAATATGAGAGAATAATGAGATTAGGTTGATATTTATACATGAACTTAAATGTAAAATAGTGAAAATTCACATTCATCCCCTAGACTCTTATAGCTTCAATTAGAAATCACATTTGCAATTAAATCATTGGTCTCACCATGAGACAGTTTTATACAAGACTTTGTCCCATGGAGTCTGTTTCTTGAAAGATGATATTTCCATAAGTCATGGAAAGACTAATGTGTAAATTAGAAGAAATGAAGATGAAAATTTCTAATTACAAGAATCAGGTTATAAACTTTATAACTACCAAATGTTGCATAATACATTTATAATATTGCAACTAAAACCTTTTACCTTTTTATTATTTTAATCAAACTCCGTCTTTTCATAGGCCTATGAAAAAACTTTCTTTCTCAAGACTTTGCCTAAAATTTTGAATTTGGGAATTTGCAAATTTGGGCGATGAATTTGTGCTTGAGTTTTTAGGAATTTTTAAATTTGTTGAATTTTCTTGGCCTTTGTATTAATTGGGTTCTTCGGATTGGATCTTTGGTGCTGGGATGGAGTTTGTTCAAGGCTTCAGTGTGCAGCGATGGTGGTGGCATATCTTGAGCAAGATAGGGAAGACGAGATGATAATGCGCACTTGGCCCTATTTTTTGTCATCAGAATGACACGGGAGCTGACTGAAACCAATTTTAACAAATTCACCAAACAAAAATGCCATGATTTAACTTTTTAAGTAATTGAGTGGTCAAAAGTCATAAAAAAAAAAAGAGTGGTCGAAAGTGAACGATCGAAATGGTAAACTAGCCACCAACATTTAAATTCTTTTAGAATTTATTCCACATTCAGATTTTACAAGATGATTTTCATAAAACTTATTTTGAAATATAATATTGTTTCATGAAAATTAAAATTGGAGAAGGTCTCATGTTAGACCTACTAACGATTTGAACAATTAAATCTCATTTTTATAAATTTTAATGTCGGGCTATAATTATTTATATGATGAGATTTATTTTAAAAGATTTTCATGATTATTGATACCTCATTGAAATGAATAAACATAAATATCAATTTACCCTATTAGTCATACTGATACGGGGAATTCCTTCCAGACCAACATAGTATCTAGATTTAGCATTGCGTTCCTTATCATCTCCATGGATCCTGCATAACAAGGTCCTGGGGAAGTCCCCGGGATCCTCTCTAATGCCTACGTCAGTGAATGATTAATATAGTAATAGCGTTTTGGAAAAAAATGTCCTCCTTCCTTCTGCTGCACAGATCACCTATTTAGGGCTCAATCTTTGTAGATCATAGCCCATGTTCTTAGATCATGGTTTTAGTGCGCGTTGTTATAGGTGAGAACCTTCTCTTCTTCTAGGTTCGTTCAGGATAACTCGTGATGAGACTCTAGAAACATTTGTTTCCTAAGGCACTTAGCATATCTTTTATTAATTTTTGTATAGTAGATTGCTAGATTTAAGTGAGTTTACATTATAAGGGGTTTGGATTACCATTGTTGTATTTCTTAGCTAAATCCCTCATTTTTTAGCTTATTTAGATCCAATGGATTCTATCCCTACGAGCGCCTAGATCCATTTTTGTGAGCTTTAGTTTATAGATTACTCATTGGCACTTCGAACTGTGTAGAAGGCCATTCGCAAGGATGGTAGTAGACCGATGGCCATGAGCTTAAAATGTGGTAGTAGATGGATGCGCCGAAGAAAAGAAGTCAATGTCCAAAATACATGAAGACTGACATGGCCCGTGTACATTGACACGACCCGTGCCAAACAGTGGCGGAACCAGGAGTAAATTTTAGGGGGGGGCGAAAATGAGATTAAAATTTTTTTTTGCAACGCTAAATAAAATATTTTTTAACAAACAACGCTTACATAATAATGTCTAATTAAATATGTCTAATTAAATATGTCTCAAAAATATGTCTAATTAAATATGTTAAATTAAATATGTCTAAGTAAATATGTCAAATTAAATATGTCAAATTAAATATATCTAATTAAATACGTTAAATTAAATATGTCAAATTAAATATGTCAAATTAAATATGTCAAATTAAATATGTCTAATTAAATATGTCTAATTAAATACGTTAAATTAAATATGTCTAATTAAATATGTCAAATTAAATATGTCAAATTATTCAAATCTATATTTAGCACAATTTCACAATTTCAACACAATCACTAAATTATTCATATCTATATTTAATATTCACAATTTCATACAAATGCAAGTTATTCAACATAAATTATATAACAAGAATATATTGGCCCCTCTTGATACCTTGCCCTTGGTTGCTGATAGTGGTTGTAGAAGGGACGGCGGCGGGCGACGGCGGCGGTGGAAGGCGGAGCCTGGGCGGCGGAGGTGGAGCTCAGCTTAGAGTTGGAGGCGTGAGCTTGGAGTTGGAGACTTGGAGGCAAAGTGGCAAATGCATTTGATGCCCAATGCCATTGCCAATTAATTAGGTTAGGCTTAAATTTCATTTGGGCCAATTGGGCTTAGCCCAATTGGCTTTCTTTTTTTTCCTACCAGCTAAGCAAAACGACGTCGTTTCACTTAGCCAAAACGACGTTGTTTTGCTTAGTTATACCAAAAAAAAAAGAAAAAACATCATCTTCTTCACCTCTTCCTCTGCGCCGCGCCTGCGCCTCCATGGCCACTTCGGCACTTCCTCCGGTCCTCGCTCCGGCAACGACGACAGCTCAAGGGGGGCGGAATCCGGCGGCTTCCGGTGGCTCTAGGCCTAATTTCCGGGCCGCCGGATCTTAGGGGAGGCGTTAGCACCCCCTCGCCCCCCTAGTTCCGCCTCTGGTGCCAAACCATCCTTTGAGGAGAGACTAAGTCCTTGAGCGGGCCGTGTGCTTTTGCAGTGCTCATGCACACAGATGTTAAAAATTTGGACCTCTAGTCCGTACTCCGCAAGCCTTTGCGGGGCCGCACACTCAAAAGACAAGGATGATGTTCCAGACGGCGGCTTGCGTGCTTTTGCATGGGCCGTACGTGGGAGGCCATCGCTGTACCTCTCAAATTTAATATATTTTTAAGCCCTAAATGCTTCCTATCTACAATTAAGTAGATAAATGTAAGTTGGGGTCGTCTACGAGAAGAGGGATCTTTCTAAGGGTTTAAACATATAAGGTGGATATTAGACTATAAAAGCAAATAAATGGGGAGGGGGGGGGGGGTGTTGGTTGGTTTTGTCCTAAGTTATGAAATTAAAAACAAGCTAACTAGCAAAGTCAAAATAACTATGCTAATCATGCAACAACTAAGAAAAAGAGATAAAAACTACATAAGACAAAGCCTTGGGGGCAATTGATCTCCACTTCCAAACCTCATATAGATCATTGAACCATTCACTCATTCTATCACATTCAATACCTATGGGGAATGCTATCACTTCCATTTTGAAGATCAACATTCATTTCTTGTTAAGAGTAATTTGCAAACGCAAACAACGACGTTTTGCAAACCTCATTGACAATCACTTTAGACAAACAACGCCTAAAGGTATTTCATCAATGTCATTTCACACGAAGAACCATAGATTTGATAACAACAAGCATTCGACCAAATGCAAGTCTTCAAATCTTCAAATCTTCAAAGGTAGTCTTCAAAGTGTTCAAACAAATTTCCTTATCACAGAAAATCCCCTAGAATAATAATAAAAGTGTAAAAGTCGCTCTTACTCTCCTTAGAGAATTTCAAGGACAAAAGGCTACATCTAGAGCATAAAAGTGTACAAAATTGAACCCGAAAAGTCCTAAAATAACCATATAAAATGGACACATCAAACCTCCTCACACTTGAACCTTACTCGTCCTCGAGTAAGAAAAGATTTGAGCACACAAAGGATTCATATGTCCACATCCTAAACTAATATTCCCCAAATCAAAGTCCCACAAAAACTCTCAATATCATAAATCCCAAAATCAAAGCTCAAATGAGAATTTTTCACACACAACTCCAATTCCTTAATCTAACCAAATCTACCACTTATCAATTCACTACTAACCATGAAACATTTCCAAGCCCCGAATTGATAATTCCAAAGTCCAATGGCATAAAATAAAGTTAAAACTATATGAGATGTCTAATCATATACTTCATTTCATACCAATATATCAACCAATCACAAAATAAAGTCAAAACCATATAGGATGTTCAAACACATACTTCACTCCATACTAATATATCTACCCAAAAATGAAGCATACCAAGAATAGAGAATTTCATAACTCTACTTCGTTCCCCCCCTGCTAAGTTACCCAATCCCAAGAAGTCCTATAATGTTAGGCTACCCGATCCATCCATATGTTAACCACAACCTTATGACTACAACACCGACAAATAAGTAGAAAAGTAACAATTTTTTGTTTTTCTTTTATTTTTCTCTTTCTCTCATTTTTTCTAGAGCCCCTTCGGGTTTTCATCCTAGCCACATATCATATTTCTTTTGGCTCACACCTCGCCCACATTTAGCCTCTCATTTTTACCTAAGCCACCCTTTCGAGTTTTTGACCTATCCAGGCCCCCAATGTTGCCTAAGTTGCCCTCTTGGGTTTTTAACTTAGCAGGTCTTCTTTTCATATATTTTTTCATTTTCTATAAAATTTTCAATTTTTTCTTCATTTTCTCATGTTTTTCCAATCAAAAGTAGCAAAAAACATTCAAGATCAAGCTTACATGCATGTGAGTCATTTAACCCCTCCCCGCACTTAAAACATTACATTGTCCTCAATGTACACATATAAGGCAGGAACAATAAAACTTAAGGTGAGAGGTAAAGTGACTCCCGGTTCTCCTCATAGTCACTGATGATATGGAACAGTCCTATGTATTTATGTGGGATTGGTTCTGAAATTAGTTTTGGAGTCAGAGGGGAAGGTGAAGGTGCTATAGAAGAACTCGCCCCTCAAGCAACACATTGTCTCTTTGACGCTGTTTGATCAAGTCTAACATCACAGTAAACAACATCAAACTCAAAATTACATAGGAATTTGTCACACTAGGTTTAGCATTAAAGTTAATAACCATAGTATTCTCAAAGAACAACTAATCCATCATGCAATCACCACTATGAAACTATCCAATAAAAATATCTAACATATATCGACAAATATCCAAGCACCATTATAGAATGTAGCAATCATAATCACAGTGATGTAGTTGGCATACTACGATCAACAAAGGTACTATAAAGATGCAAGAATATTCATATGTCTATATATGTAAATGGTGGAGGAATGAGTGGAGGTGTGGTGGCTCTAAGGAGTAATTGGTGGAGAAGAAGAAATGATTATGCAATATTCTGGCTCAGTATTGTGACTCACGATGTCTAGGTCAAAGTAGTTGAAAAGTCAGCCTCATTTCGCGACTCAAGCTTGCACCTTTGCGACTCACGATGCCTCGCCGCGACGAGCGACAATAAAGTCACGACTCGTGAAAGGTTGGACCTGTGAGCTCAATTTTTCAAATAATTTCTGATCTTATCGCAACTTGCGATGCCCAAGTCGTGACTCCTGAAAAGCTAGGAATGGGAAGTGAAAAACTTCCCCTGTTCGTCGTGACTCACGACATCTCTGTTGTGACTCGCGACAGACAGAGTTTCCCAGTACTTAGAAAAGATTTCTTACTAACTTTCCAAGCTTTCTTTCCTTTCTCTTGGATCTCATTTCTTCATCTCCTCCAATGTAATGCACTTCACTTTGCTAAAAAAATCATGGAAAAACACACCGTGAAAAGAACAAGATAAAATAACAAGAAATAACAACAAAACCAAATTAAAAGCTGAATTTATTTACGTCGTTGCCACAACTTAGCTCTGTATGTTTAAGGTTGTTGGACAGGTCCTAATGTTAGCCATATGGTGAAGAATTGAACCCCTTCACCATGAGCATCCAAAAGTAGAGAGGTGGGGGTACACAACTTTCAAGAGGAAATTTTTGTAGAGGTGGAGTTAGTCTTAAAGAAGTTGGGCGGTTAGGAGGCTTGGGATAGTTATTTGGCTCCTCTATTGACTCCTTCAAGAATTTTGAAATAGGTGGAGCTGGTTCATTTGGTGGGTGTAGGGGTGATGATGGAAACAGATGTAGCACAATTACCTCTTCCTCAACTCTTTCATCCTCAACAATCGACTCCTCACCCCATTCGAACTCGAACTCATTTCTCAAGGTGACCTCACTCACCAAATCTTTGAGCTTCCATTCAGGTCACCACTTCCATTATATTGCTCGCATTCCCTTCCAAAGCCTCAAGACTAGAGGAGATTTAGGTTTCCGATTCCTCATTAGTCTTGGCCAAGTTGCTCAAGTTTGCAATTGCATTTATGATTTCTTCATGTGTCAAACTTGAACCTTCTTGGTGGACTTGGTTTTAATGTATGGTATAAGGTGGTGAAGGTCAACTATTTTTCTCGTATTGTTGGTTTTCCGGCTCATTCTCATACCACCATTTCGGATTACCACTCCACCCCGGATTGTAAGAATTGTGGTATGGATACAACTCTTGAGCTTCTTGCCATTGGAAACCAACATCTCCAACCTCTTGGTAGCACTCTTCATAATAACCTTGGTTTTGGAAACTAGTGGTTCTTTCCTCCTCATAGTGCTCCTCTCTCAACATATAGCAAGACTCGGTAGGATGGTCAGAATGACACATCCTACAAAACCTTGCTTGTTGAGCCTTTCCTTACATCATGAGTTCCCTCAAGGTGAGATGCTCGATTTTAAAAAAAATTCAAAAGTTTGGAATCATATTGCAAGGATTCTCAATAAAAAATTACCAAGAACTCAAGCAATACCTACTCCGAACAAAAACAACCACAAAGAAGTGGAAAATAAAAACCACTAGCTATTATGCAACCAAATATGTCCAAACACTTTAAAAAAATGCCTCTTCCCCGGAAGCGATGCCAAAATTTGGTAGATCATCACCGTACCTCTCAAAGTTAATACTTTTAAGCCCTAAATGCTTCATATATACAATTAAGTAGATAATGGAAAGTTGGGGTCGTCCACGAGAAGAGAGATCTTTCTAAGGGTTTAAACATATAAGGTGGATATTAGACTAGAGGTAGACATATATATATATATATATATATATATAGATATATAAAAGCAAGTAAAGGGGGGGGGGTTTCGGTTGGTTTTGTCTGAAGTTATGAAATCAAAGACAAGCTAACTAGCAAAGACAAGTAACTATTCTAATCATGCAACAACTAAGAAAAAGAGATAAAAACTACAAAAGACAAAGCCTTGGGGGCAATTGATCTCCACTTCCAAACCTCATATAGATCATTGAACCATTCACTCATTCTATCACAATCAGTACCCATGAGAATGCTATCACTTCCATTTTGAAGATCAACATTCATTTCTTCTTAAGAGTAATTTGCAAACGCAAATAACGACATTTTGTAAACCTCATTCATAATCACTTTAGAAAAAAAAACCTAAAGTTATTTCATCAATGACATTTCATAAGAAGAACCATAGATTTGATAACAACAAGCATTCGATCAAATGCATAACCGTTTAACTAAATAAAGCATTCATTAGGCTAAACCGAGAACAAACCACATTCAAGATTCAACATTTTATTGCTTCTATAGGATAAATATGAGAACCATCCACATTAACATTCTTATCTAGCAAGAATCACAACACATTATACACAAGAAGTTCTAATTCCACGTTCTTGGATTTTCAAGTCAAATGAGCTAAGAAATTTGCAACTTTCCTAACACCCTAACACTTCAATCATACAAACATTTCATATTCACATGAATGATGAATAACAAAAGCTTCAAGAAAGAGTGATATAGAGGTTCTTACTGCTAGGATTTGGAATCTTTAATCAATTTCTCCCAAGTACAAAGCTAACCTAGATAATGAAAACACATAATTGACCTAAAAAAATTAAGAAAAGAAAGAAAGAAAACTAGGGTTTTCAGTCCTAAAATCAGGAAGAAGAAGAAGAGAGAAAGAGAGAGAGGATAAGGTTGGCATTTATAGTACAAAAAGTAAGAAAGAGTTATGGCCACCCGTCCTTCGCGACTCGCGACCAATCCTTAGCGAGTTGTGACCGAGCCAAGATTCCGCATCTTGATTTCTTTCTTCCTTTTGTCTCAAGTCATCCTCTTCACTTCACTTATCTTGAATTATTCAAGTCTTCAAAAGCTCAAATGCAAGTTTTAAAATCTTCATATCTTCAAAGGTAGTCTTCAAAGTGTTCAAACAAATTTCATTGTCACACAAAATCCCCTAGAAAAGTAATAAAAGCGTAAAATTCGCTTTTACTCTCCTTAGAGAATTTCAAGGAAAAATTCCACATCTAGAGCACAAAAGTGTACAAAAGTGAACCCAAAAATTCCTAAAATAACCATATAAAATGGACACATCAGCATGCTCAGACTGCTAAGGGATACTCTTTAGTTTGCATCACGCACGACTTTACATGGGCTGCGCGCTCAGTATTGGCCAAGAAGCACCTCCACTCCACGGGTCCGTGTACTTTTGCACGGACTGTGTGGCACAGGCCACACACTATTTGCATGACCCGTTCCGATGTGGCTTCTAGGGTTTCTACTTTTTTGGATTTTTCTAAGCCCCATTTTCACCTACTATATAAGTTGCCACTTGTCTACTAGGGTTTAAATTTTTTCTCAATTCTAATTCCTAGATCTAAGAGTATGTAGAGAGAGAAGAAGACTATCTCATCTCTTCATTTATTTTTTCTAGTTTTTTTGCCTATGGCACTGAATCCAGTGATTGTATTGGGTTTAATGTCTCTAGAGTAGTGTAATTTCTTGGGGAAGTATTTATATTCATGACTAGAAGTTAACTTTGTGAGATTCTTAGATTTCCCCATCTCTATGTCCTATGAATATTTGTGCCTGATTTATGCTTTACATTCTTGTATAATTAATAATATACCATGTTTTACAATGCACCCATATACACATGTGTAGTGTAATATCGTTTAGGCTTGTCATGCTATCTTGGGAGTGATAGGTTAGAGCTATTGTAGGTTCGTGAGTACCAGAGAGATGAGTGCATTGACCCATCTCAACCTGGGGTCGTTAATTGTAGCTAATTAGCCCAAGCGGAGGCTTTGAGAGGTCAAAGATAAAATTTATATTTTGCACTAGTTCTCACTACTACGCTACCGATAGGGTAGTTAGCGGCAAGCCCTGGGTATGTCCACCGAGATGTTAGGACCTAAGAGTCAATGAAAACACAACCTCGTCTGGGTCTTCAACCCATACAAGGGAAGGGAATAGCTAGTAAAGCAAATGGGAGGCGGATGGGGGGGTTAGGTTTTCAATTCAGGAACTACAAAACATAAAAGTAAAAAACAAGTATTCTAATTAGCTAAGCACTTGGGGAGTCATTGCGCAACATGGTTAATTTAATGTTTCGATCCTCGATTCATTCACATGGAGATTTAGACAAACCTAATAGAGTGTTCATAACACGTGGTGTGGCCGATGGCTTACACTTCCCCATACCTGTCACATCGGGTGCGCTCGCAACCCTCCATCGACACCACCATCGTAATTAGGGGAGTACAATGAGGTCTGACCATTGATGTAGATCTGTTTCCCCCTCGTGCGATTACGTCCCCGGGCTTCCACCACAAATGCGCTACTTCCCAAATGGTCCTATCAATTAGGCCAAGGGTCATAGGCAGTTTATCTATGACACTAGGGCCTCTTACAACCCTGCCTTCCCACTATTCACTATCTCTACCCGTAACCTCTCGGACTACTTTACACAATCAACTAAGACTGGTGCGATGACAAATAATTCAGAGAATGATCGGGTGTTCCCTGCACACACCCACGCAGATCCCTACCCTATTACTTATTCAAACATCTAGGTTTCTCGTCCTAAGAGGGCATCAATATTTGCATCAATTTGAATATAGCCTAAAGTGTGAGCTTATACGAAGTGCACTATTCATTCAATTCAAACATTCAAGAATAAGTCTCAATAATATCATGAACACAAAATTAGGATGAACTAATGAATCTCACAAAACATAAAATACCATACACCTACAATTTATCCCTAAGCTATGAATCTACTCCATATATATGGAATTCAAATATGGATTTGAATTCCACATCACAGGATCCATGCAAAAATAAAAGGAAAGAAAAGAAAATGAGAGAGTGTTTCTCTCTCTTGAGTTGCTCTCCTAATACAAGATGATGTCTAAAAATGATCTAACCTCTTTAACCTAGTAGACTAAGGCTATATTTATGGTAATAGGGAATTTGGTATAATAAAAGGCCCAAAATAGGCCAAAAATGATTAAACCCTAGGCCAGTCGCCGCCTGGCATGAGCCGTTGCAGATGGCGCAGCCCGTGGCACGTACTATTATCCTAGCTAGCGCGGGCTATGTCACTTCAGTCGGTGTAGGACGCTGGATCTGGCGCGGGCTGCGAGGTATCATCTAGTGCAGGATGCTGGTTCAAGCGCGAGCCACGAATCATCATCTGGCGCGGACCGTGGATTTTGGCGCAGGCCGTCATCAGCGTACTTGATTTGGAACTTTTGATCAGCAGGCGCGAACTTTGGCATGGGCCATCATCACAGGGGTCAATCTGCTCAGAAACTTGGCACGGGACATGGCCTTTGGTTTGGGCCATCTTCAGATGGGTCGGTGTGCTCAAAAAAATTTGCATGGGCCATGGCTTTTCCCACACCCCGCTGGCTGGTCTTGGCATCTTGGAGTTGGAACGGCACGGGCTGTAAAAAATAGGATGGTCCACACCAATACTTAGCCAATTTCAGTAGAATTTGAGACTTGTGCTTGCGGCCTGTGGCATTTGGCGTGGACCGCCCCATGCCCTCGTGCTGATCCCTTAGGCGCAGGATGATGCCTTTGGTGAGGGCCGTTGGTGCCATGCATGAGCGGCCCGCGCCAACCCATTTGTGCCTTGGTCCGCTGAACTTCTTTCCATCGCTACAGATGAACCATTAGTCTGATTTGAAAGTTCTAGTAGTCAATTTTGTAGTGCTCGAGAAGAAAAATCCAATGAAATCAGCCTTGAAGGCTAATTATTCTTGGATCATTCTTAGACTTTAGCACAACTCATAGGAACACGATTCACCATTTCTTTGTTGGCCGCCTTGAACTCCAATGCCACCTATCTTTGGATCCAATCTCCTTCTACCACGCTTTGATGTTCGTGGCCTTTATTTACTACCATTTTAGTGTGAATGGCCTTCAATCTCTTCTACCATCCTTGCGAGTGACCTTCAATATTTTCTACCTCCCTTACGATGGCCTTCACATAGAATGTGACAATATAGTACCCACGAGCCACCTACTAAGAATGATCACCAGGAAGATCTAGGAGCACGTGGGTATAAGATGTCCATTAGTACCAATTAAGTCTACAAAATGCGGTATTTAGACAAGAAAACCAAACATGGTCGTTTAAACCCCTTGTCATGTAAACTCATCTAATACTAGCAATCCACCAAATAAAACTAGCTAATTATTACGTCGAATGCAATGGTTAGCGCATGCATAAGGAAACATATCATGCATGCATGCTAGCCCAAGAGTACCATCCTGATTGTTAGACTTTAACCTAATTGGCTCGTCGCGTAATAATCATTCATTTTATGGACGATAGTTTCCCTCATGAAGGGAAACCCACGGCAAACCCCAATAGAGTAGCATAATAGTTTATAGCGGCTAGGGTTCTGGTGTAGTGACAAAAGTAGTATCAACCAGTGGCGAAACTAGGATAAATTTGGGGGGGGGGGGGTAACTACATAGGCATTTTTGGGATGGATGGATGAATTCCCTTCCCGGGCAAAAACCTTTTCAATTTTAATGAGTCAGGGCAGACAAAGACATGAAGAGTATTAGAGGCTGTTTGGTTTGGGGGAATCGAAATGGGGAAAGAGAATAAAGCGTAATTAATCTGTTAGTTAATGTTTGGTTGGTATTTTTAATCATTCCCTTTCCTTTTTTTTATGATTTGGGATTCTCTCAATTTGGAGAATGGTGATTCTCTACTCTCACCCTGAGATTCAGATTCCCCATATTTGAGGTTTCATTTTCAATAATAAAAAACTACTTTTTCCAATCGTAAACGTTCCAACTTCTAAAACAGTGAAAATTCTTGAAAAATATTTTTTCCACTCGTAAACGTTCTAACTTCTTAAACGGTGAAAATTCTTGGAAAATATATAATATGTTTACTGGTATTTAAGATTTTAGTCTCGTACAAAAATGAACTGGGCAGAACATTAATCATATATATTGCTATATTTTAAGAGAATAAATTAATAAAATAGTATTGCTATATTTTATCTTAAATTTATTATATACAAAGAAAATTATTAACACTAATGAAAAAAATACTATTATAATTTTTTTGAGTTGTATATTAGTTGACTATTACTAAAAGTATAGTTTTCTTATAAACTAAAATTTAATAACAAATAATATTATTTCATAATTTATACTATAAATAATAGTTATATATTTTTAATATTAATATATATTATTTTCTTATAAAAATAATTTAATTTATTATTTTGATTGATTAATTTAGTTCCCGTTCTTAAAGTAATTTACTTGATTAACTTGTATATGACCATGGGTTTTTAAACCACATTGTATTAGAAATCAAAGTTTGTTTCCCATTCTTGAACCAAACAGTTACAAAGGGAATGAAGGAGAACTTGATTTCCTTTCCATTGCTGAACCAAACAGTTTGAGAAATCCAGTATCATTCCTTTCCTTTCTTTTCCTTTCCCTTTTCTGATTCTATTCCCTTTCCCCTGCTTGAACCAAATGGCTCCTTACTCCCTTAGTTTGTCGGAGTTTACAGGGGTGGGCGTATTGGCTCGCCCCGGTGTAGTTCCACCAGTGGTGTCAACCCTAGAGTCATTCATCACGAGATGCCAACTCCTTTGCCTCTCCAAACCTAAGGATTTGTGTCCACAGTAGAGTGCCTGGGATGTATTGTCCTCACTTTTATATCTAACAGTTGCTACCTACGTAAGGCATTGTTCTTTTAAGTAGGGGCATGTTAGCATTAGGAGTGAGATTGATGGGGAATGAAAATGGTATCGAAAAGGTTATCGCCGTGCCTTCCCTAATTACGAAGGCATTGGGAGCTGAACCTTTGTGGAGTTAAACCTTTGTGTGACAGACATTGGGAATTCCCAGCTATCTCCACACTATGTGATATAGGCATAAGATACGTATATATGTCTTGCATGTGATTGAATCTAGGATCAAAATCATTCATTGGTCATGTTACACAAATATTCCCTTGGCTAGTTTACAATAATAGTTTAATCTCTTCTGTTTGCATGTTCTTTAGGTTTTAGATAAAACCCCTTAATCCTATGTTTTTAGCACTATCATTTCCTGAAACACAATCAGAGTGATGCCCGGTTGTGAGTTGTGCCTAGTTAACTTTCAAATTCTAGTATCTTTGTGGATGACTCCGGACTTGCCACCAGCTACTCTCTAGAAATTGGTAGTGAGTACGAAAGCAAAACTATATATTCTATCTTTGAATCTTGCGCTCCGCGGGTTAATTTAAGCTCTTTTGGAAAGGTTGGTTTTATAACGACCCCGCGGGGTGCAAATCAAATTTTGGCGTTGTTGCCAGGCATACTAGTTTAAATTTGATTATTCACATTGCATGACTAGTTGCTAGTAGTAGCTAGTATTTTTCTTTTTGTAGCTTTTGTTGGTATTGTGTTGAGCCCTTTAATAGTTTTTCTTATTACTCCTAACTTTTTGCTAATGTTCTTTGTGGATTGGTAGTGTTTTTATTTTAGTTTATGGTACACACCCGTACCACGAACCAAGGAGCCCAACATTACCTTTTTGAGTGGGACTTTATGTCGACCGGTGCGGACCGTCAGCGAGGACTCTATTTTTGAACTTCTGAATTGTGCATCCATGTTGTTTAGCTTGGGCCATTGGCTAGAAACACTTCTTGATCAGTTGAACGGTACTGGCCATTTGAGTTCTTGCGGGCCATCGGTTGGGAGTCATTTTCTAAGCAAAATAGTGGCAACTGTGTTGTTCTTCGTATCCCGTGGGCCAGTCTTCACATTTTGGGAGTTGAAATAACACAGACCGTGTAAAATGGCATGGTCCATGTCCATACTTAGCCTCACAAAAGATTGGGGTAACACGGGTTATGTTGCACCAAATGGCTCGTGCCAAGGAGCCGTGGCACCGCCGTGCTAGCCCACATAGCTTGTGCTGGGTGGAACAGCTCGTGCTGGGTAGAATGACTCGTGCTGAAGGGGCTTGACACGAGGCTTGCCTCGTGCTGGAGGTTTATGGCATGAGGCTGGCCAATCATTCTTCTTCTGAAATTCGTTTGAATCGTTATAGATGAATTGCTGATCCAATTTAAGAGTTCTTGTAGTCAATTTTATAGTGCTCGAGAAGATGAATCCAATGGTACCACCTATGAACACTGATTCTTCACTGATTGTTTCCCAAAACTCTGTACAACTCTCGGATTACAATTCATCCGCTTCTCTATCTTCCTTCTTTCCCTTCTATCTTCTACCACATTTTGACTCGTGACCTTTAGTCTTCTACCATCATTGCAAATGACCTTCTACAATCTAATACCACCTTTGCAGATGGCCTTCTACAAACTACGCCAAAATACTCATGAGCAACCTACTAATAAGCTCACAAAAGAAGATCTAGGTGCTCGTGAATACAAAGTATCCATTAGTTTTAATCAATTCTACAAAACTAGGGATTTAGATAAGAAAACCAACAATGGTCATCTAAACCCTTTGTAATGTAACCCTAACTAAAACTAGCAATCATCTAACTAAATATAATAACAAATGTGTCAAATGCATTGGTTAACACATGCATAAAAATGCAGATAAATTCCCCCACACTTAAAACTTTACTCGTCCTCGAGTAAACAAAAACAAGCAAATATTCAAGAGGAATGTAGCATGAAAAGACAAGTAAACTAATACATTTAACTTATTCATAGATTTCCCTAGTTACCCTAAAGAAGTAAGAATCACAACTCTCACACTTCCCAAAGAGACTAAGTCATCTATACAACCAAATCGCGTGAAGAAAAAGGTAAGCAAAAATGATAAGTGTCAAACTAGATTACTCCACCGAATAGGCCGCCAAAGGCAATCCAAGAGATGTTGCCAAAGAAACCACCAAGGATAATCCAAAAGATGCTCAACTTAGTTTTTGATTTCTCTCAATTTCTCTCATTTTGATTAGAAGCTCTTTCGGGTTTTCATCCTAGCTTAACACACAAATAGTACTCACTTCTCACCTTTTTCCACATGCGACCTCTCATTTTTTCCTGGGGTTTTTAAACCTAGCAAGGCCTTAGCCTCTCATTTTTACCTAGGGTTTTCAACCTATCAGGGTCTTTCCCATTGTTGCCTAAGTCCCCCTTTCAGGTTTTTGACTTAGCCGGGTATATATATTTTTTCAATTTTGTCAAAATGCTCTTAGAAGAGCTATTAGCTACATAGAAACAACTAGGAATCATAACTGTTATCTAATCCCCTCCCCCACACTTAAATTTTGCATTATCCTCAATGCATATACACAATCATTGTTCATATATCGAGGGAAGGAAATAGGAGAGCACTTATAATGAAAAATGAACACTAAAATCTACCCTTGGTGGCACAATCATGGAATTTAATGAACATATTACCACCACCCGGATAAACTACTCCTCTCAAATCAAGCAAGTTCAATCACAACCACTATTATGCACTGCAAATCAAATAAATAATTAAATCAGAATGGAGAGTTATCTCTTAATTTTGAAGTTGTGTGTTTCAAGGGTTTGAGGGAAAATGGGGTTTGGTGGTATTTTGGGGGTGGTATGGAAGAAATGGTGATTTGGATGTAGGAAAGTATTTGGGTTTTATGAGTCGTGAACGTCTACGTGCCCCATGAATTTGGGGTTTGGTTCTCCTCCACGTCCACCAAAAAACCACATGCTTCCTACAAAACAAACATGCACACCAAGTGTAATAGTGCTCTAAACCCAAAAGATAAAAATGGGAAAACAAACCAAAAACACCAAACATCTTCAACAAAATGCAATGAGACATCTTATCCTCTGCCACACTTACAACACACATATTCCTCAAATAAGAAACATGACATGAAAAGAGAGGGAGGTAAACAAAATGATAGGAAATCATAACTTCCCAATGCATTGTTCTAACCTCAATATCCCCAAATGTACCCCAACATGCACTTTGAATGAAGCCACTACAAATCCACGCTAGGTTGTGTATTTGGTGGTGTTTTAGGTGGCAGAGTGTAGTGGTGTTTAAATGTTTGGGGTAAGAATGGGAAGATAAAAGTGAACATTCTTTTTCAAAGAAAAACTAACTAAAACTAATCTTTGAAAGCTTGGGTTGCCTCCCGAGAAACTTCGTATATTTAAGGTCATCAGCATGACCCTAATGTTATCCATATGGTGCAGGTTTGTATCCCATCAACCAAAAATGGAGAGGTGGATGGTAAGAATTTTCCAAGAGGAAGATGTAGTAGAGAAGGAGTCAACCTTAGAGGAAATAGTTGGTTTGGAAGCTTAGCATATTCAATGGGCTTCTCTATGGTTTCCTCTAAGGGTTCCAAAAATGTGGGAGTTAGTTCTGTAGGTGGTGGTTGGGGTGAAAATAGGTAATATATAATTAAGTATAATCATCCCTTACTCAACTTTTTCACTCTTAAAAACCACTCCCCATCCCCTTCAGATTCACTTACCATAATCTCAAGTTCAACTAGGGATGGTTCATTTTCGGAATATTGGGTTTCTAGTTGGCTCACCCTTTCAATCAAATTACTCATTTGCCCTTCAACTCTCTCATTGTTTGAGAAGAGTTAATTTCCCAACACGCTATGAAAGTTAACAATTAAACTTTTAGACAAGAATCCCTGGCAGCGGAGCCAAAACTTAACTCGCCTCCACCTCGAGGTCGTAAAAATTATCTATGGGAGGTCAACTAGAATTAACCCGAGATAGAGGGTGATCGAATATGAAGATTTATATTCTGCTCACATTCCTACTACTACGCTACCTAGAGGTAGATAGTGGCATGCTGGGTTGTCCACAGAGATGCTAAATGTCCAAGAGCCAACTACACACAGCCACGTCCGGGTTGTCAATCCGTCTGTGTATTAGGAATAGCTAAATATTGAAAAACAAGTTTGGGGGGGGGGGGGGGTTAACTAACAACTACAAGCATGGAAGGTCACAAGAGAATAAAACCATAAATGCTAGCACTTGGGGGATGTTTGCGTAACATGATCGATGAATGAATTTAATCCTTGATTTATTCACATATAAATATATAAACCTATCTTATACCAATGTCACATAGTGGGGAGATAGCCATATATTTCCCCTCATTTGTCACACAAAGGTACTTGCCACCAACACATCCATATCTTATTGCCTCCATAATTAGGGATGCGTTCCAATACATTGACTTTGCATTTTATCCCCATCATCTCACTCCCAATGCTAACGTGCCCTGGCTTAAAGAAACAGAGCCTTGTCTTAGGCCGCAACCATTAGATATGAAAGTGAGGACAATACATCCTGTGCACTCCACCATGGATACTAATCCCCATGCCTAGAGAGGCAAATAAATTGATATCTTGTGATGACTCTAGAGTCAGCACAATTCTAGTTGCTACGAAAATTCATGCTCCTCTATTGAGGTAAGCCAAGGAATTCCCATCGTTAAGGTTTAGTCTAACGTCCCCAACATGTGATTCCTCACACAACTAGCCAATTAGAATTATGGATTAACCAATCGGAGGAAATAATTTGGAGGTAACATAAATGCACTCATCTCCTCGGTGTTCTTGAACCTACTCCACAATCCAACACTCCTAAGAAAGCAATGAAGCCTAGCACAATATTACAC
This sequence comes from Rubia yunnanensis, assembly GCA_037428765.1. Taxonomy (NCBI): domain Eukaryota; kingdom Viridiplantae; phylum Streptophyta; class Magnoliopsida; order Gentianales; family Rubiaceae; genus Rubia; species Rubia yunnanensis. Next base: position 46,011,655 of record CM075065.1, read on the forward strand.
TACCATGAATGTATGTATGCATCATAACAATGGCATAGCATATATCTCACAAGAATAGAAAGCATAAATCAAGCACAAATATTCATATGACATAAAAATAGGAGAATCTAAGAATCTCAAAAATCCATAATAAAATCACGAGTACAAATACTAACCCCAAGTAAGTTAACTACTCCCTAAGCATTGAATCCAATTATTTCATTGGATTCAATGAATGCCCTTAGACAAAATCAAGAAGAAAAGAAATAGAGCTATAGAGAAGGGTTAGTCCCCCCCTCTCTCTAAAATGCTCTCCAAGATTAGAATAATGTGCAAAAAATTAAAAAAAGAAAGAATAGATAAGAAAGAAAATAGAAGAATAACTCCAGAGAGAGAGAGAGATAATTCTCCTCTTATGCCTACTTGTTCAACCAAGAACTAAAAGTCTACATTATGCCTAAATTTTCAACCCTAGAAGACTAAAGGCTTATATATATAGAAGTAGGGAATTGAGCCTGGAAAAGGGCCCAAAATAGGTTAAAAAACCTAGCAGCCGCAAATGGCACGGGAAGTGCCATCGGGCATAGTCGTGCCGACTGCGGCTGGCACGACCCATGTCGTCTGGCACGGTCGTGTCAGCTGGCTCTACCACGACCTGTATCATCTGGAACGATGATTTGCACCGTATTTCTTGCATTAACAAATGCATTCGGCATATTATTGGCATGTTTTACTTGTTAGATTGCTAGTTTTAGTTAGGTTTACACAATAAAGGATTTAGACGACCATGTTTGGTTTTCGTGTCTAAATCCCGAGTTTTGTGAACTTAATTGATACCAATGGACACCTTGTATCCACATGCATCTAGATCTTACCTTGTGATCTCATTAGTAGGTTGCTCGTGAGTACTTTTCATCATCTTTGTAGAATGCCATTCACAAGGATGGTACAAGATATCGAAGGCTATTCACAAGGATGGTAGTAGATTTGAGGCCACAGACTCTAAAGCGTGGCATTAGATGAAATTGAGCCCAAGAAAAGTGGATTCAACGTTCAAAGAGGCCTAGGAAGATGTGGAGGAATTGTTGTCCGAGAGTTGTACAAAGTTCTAGGAAAGATATGAGAAGAATTATCCCTTGAGGGTGGCACCATAGGATTCTTCTTCTCGAGCGCTGTAAAATTTACTATAAGTGACCCCACCTCCACTCGGGGTTGTTAGTAGCTAACCCGAGCAAAGGCTAATGAAGGTCAAAGATAAAATTGATATTCTGCAACCAACTCTTTACTAAGCTACTTATGAGGTAGTTAGTGGCAAGCCTGAGTTTGTCCATAGAGATGCTAAACCCTAATAGTCAATTAAAACATAACCATGTACGAGTTGTCAATCAGTCTGTGTTGCTAGGAATAGCTAGTATGGTAAAATGGGGGGTTTTTGGTTTCTCAATTAACATCTACGAACATGAAATATAAAACACAAATAAACTATAATAACAGGCACTTGGGGCTATTAGCATAACATGCTTGACAAATGACTTCTATCCTCAGTTCATTCACATATAGACATATAAACCTATCTTATGCCTATGTCACACAGTGTGGAGATAGCCAGGTATTTCCCCCGTCTGTCACACGTGGTACTTACCATAATGCCTATATCTCATCGTCTCCATAATTAGGGAATGCACTCTGGTCCAATGACGCTACATGCCATTCCCCGCCACTTCACTCCTAATGCCAAAGTGCCCCCGCTTAGAGGAATACAAAGCCCACCTAGAAGAGCAATGCCTCACGTAGGTCGCAACTATTAGATATGTAGTGAAGTGCATTACATCCCAGACACTCCATTGTGGATCTCAATCCCTAGGCCTAGAGAGGCAAAGGAAAAGACACCTTTGATGGCTCTAGAGTTGGCACAACTCTAGTCACTACAAACAAACATGCTAATCAATCGGGTTAAGCTAGAGGTTTTCCCCCATCGGGATTTTCCAAATCGATCACCCAACATGTTAATTTCTCATACAGTTAGCCAACTAGAATTATCGTATAACACATATAATGATTTTCTCTCAAAGGACAATAATGCATTCCTCTCCCCGGTGTTCTTTACCAACTGCACAATTCCAACACTTCCCAAGATAGAAATGAAGTGACCCACTTTCACTCGGGGTCGTTAATTGTAGCTAATCAACCCAAGCGAAGGCTGAGTAAGGTCAAAGATAAAATTTATATTCCGCACCTATCTCACTACTATGCTACCGAAAGGATAGTTAGTGGTAAGCCCTGGGTATGTCCACTGACATGCTAGGGCCTAAAAATCAATTAAACACAACCACGCAGGGGTTGTCAATTCGTACGTGTTGATAGGAATAGCTAGTACAGTAAACCAGGGGGTGGTGGCGGTGGTTTTTCAGTTAACAACTACAAAACATGAAAATGAAAAGCAAGTAATCTATGTAGCTAAATATTTAGGGAATGCTTGCGTAGCATGGTCAATTTAAAGTTTAGATCCTCGATTCATTCACATATAAGATTTAGACAAACCTACATAGTGCTCATAACACGTGTTGTGGTCGATAGCATACACTTCCCCGTACCTGTCACGCTGGGTACGCTCGCAACCCTTCATCGACACCACTTTCATAATTATGGGAGTACAACAAGGTTCAACCATTGTTGTAGGTCTGTTTTTCCCCCGTGCGATTATGTCTCGGGCTTCCACCATGAATGTTCTACTCCCTAGGCCTATGAATGATGCAAAGGGAAGTTGGCACCTTATCTATGACACTAGAGCCTCTTACAACCCATCAGATTACTTTATGTAATCAGCTAAGACTATTGTGCTTGAATACAACAGACGTAATACTCGGCATCCCCCGTGCACACACTCACGCGAACCCGTACTTTGTTACCCATTACACATCCGAGGTTTCCCTTCCCTGGGGGGCATCGATATTTGCACCAACATTAATATAGACTAGAGTGTGTGCTCATATGAAGTGTACTATTCTTGCAATTCTAACATTCAAGAACAAGTCACAATAATATCATAAGCACAATAATTAGGATGAACTAAGAATCTCACAAAAGTATAAATCAACGCATGAATACAATTATCCCCAAGCTATGGAAACGACTCCCTAGAGATGGAATTCAAATAGAAATTTGAATTCCATATCCTAGGATGAAAGAAAAATAAAATGGAAAGAAAGAAAAATGAGAGAATTTTTTCTCCCTAAGATGCTCTCCTAATACAAGAGTAGTAAATGAAAAATGCTAACTGGATTTCACTACTCCCTAAAAACATAGATCCATGAAAAATATTAGGTTAGATGCCATGGATCTAAGAAAATAAGATGAAAAAAGAAGAGAAAAAGATAAGGAAAGATAAGAAGTACTCTAGAGGCAAAGAAACTCTCCTCTTTGTTCTATCTAAACTAGAGAGAGAAAAAAAATTATATTATGCCTACTTAGGTTTCCTAGAAGACTGAAGGCTCCTATATATAGTAGTAGGGTATTGGGCCTAACGATAGGCCCAAAGTAGTCCAAAATTAGGTCAAAACCCTAGTCATCTTTCCCGGCGAAAACCCACCTACGGCCGAAAATTTTATCGAATAAACTGCTCAATTCTGTGAACTTCCTGCGACTAAGATTTAGTGGGTTGGATAGAGCTTGGAAAAATGAGAATTTTGATATATGGTAGAGGGAAATCAGATGAAAAATGAGAGATTATGGCCAAAATAGTGAGAGAATGGGTGGCCGTGAATAGTGCATGTGAACCATGAATAGTATGCACAGATAGTGAATAGTGCTCCACACCGAGAGATTTGGCACAGACTTGTTCCTTGTTGAGTCATTTGGCACGGACGTGTGAATAGTAGGTGTGGACCGCCCGATCAGGCGCAACCCATTTTGGGTGCTTGGTGCGGTCCGCACTGGGCCTTGGCACAGTCCGTGCCAAAAACCCTTGGCGTGGACCGTGTCGTCTGGTGCGGGCCATTCCTCCTTTGGTGCCAACCAAAAATGGTACGCATGACCCATTTGTGCTTCGCCGTCTGAACTTCTTTCCTTCACTACAGATGAACCGTTAGTCTGATTTGAGAGTTCTAGTAGTTGATTTTATGGCGATTGAGAAGATAAATCCTATGGAATCAAATTTGAAGGCTAATTCTTCTTGTACCATTCTCATACTTTGGTGCAATTCATTGGTCCACGATTCACCGTTTCTTCATTGGCTGCCTTGAACTCCAATGCCGCCTAGCTTTAGCTCCAATATCATTGTACCACGATTTGATGTCTGCAGCCTTCATGTTCTACCATTCTAGTGTGAATGAACTTCGATCTCTTCTACCATCCTTGCGAACGGCCTTCAATAACTTCTACAGCCCTTGCGAATGGCCTTCACATAGAATGTTATGAAAAGTACCCCCGGGCGACCTACTAAGGATGATCACAAGGATTATCTAAGTACCCGTGGATACAAGATGTCCATTAGTACCAATTAAGTTAAAAAAACACGGGGTTTAGACAAGAAAATCAAACATGACAATCTAAACCCCTTGTCACATAAACTCAACTAATACTACCAATCCAACATAAAAACAAGCCAACTGTTATGCCGAATGCAACGGTTAACACACACATAATGAAGCACATCAGACCCCCCCATGTAACCCTTTACTCATCCTCGAGTAAATAAAGACAAGAAAAGAATTAAGTGAAATGTAGCGTGCATGCATAAGTTAACCGAGACATTCAACTTATTCCTATATTACCTTATTTCCCCCAAAAGAGTAAGAATCTCACACTTCCCGAAGAACCTAAGCAATCTAACCACCCAAAGTAAAATGTTGAAAAAGGTAGCAAAAAAGATAAGTGTCAAGCTAGCTTACTTTTCCCAAAATGATCCCCAAAAGCAATCAAAGAGTCGTCTACCAAAAATAATCCACCAAGGAAATCCAAGAGTCGTCGACTTGGTTGTAACATAGGGATAACTCTTGATGCTTGACCTAGTTACAACCAAGGAAGCAAATGTATCGTCAACCTAGGTTTTTTTGTTTTCTCTCAATTTCTCTCAGGATAAGAATGTAATTTTAAAAATTGCAAATTAGGGGACAATAATACCAACCAATTAATTCCAAGGAATGAAAACTAAGGAATTAGGGAATTTCAAAATATTTGAACCAAAAATGCATTTTTAAGTTTGAAATTTAGAATTTTTGAAAATTTGCATTTTTGGAACAATTTGATAGCGGAAAATGTGGAATCAGCACAAATAGGTTTCTGGCACGGACTAACCCCTCATGCCAAATCTCCTCGCATCGATGGTCCGTGCCAAATCTTTTTGTACAAGGCTCACCCTCATGGTAAGCTCCCTAGTGCGGACCGTGGCACTTGGCGCGGACCGTGTCAGGCCTTGGCATGAGGTTGCCACAAATTGTGACCTATTCCTTAGTTTTTTCCCTCTTTTTTGAAAAACTATGTCACCCATCAAATCTAATTCCATCCAAACACAATCACGAGACTCAAACTCAAATTTTAAAATAAAACAAGATTTTCATCTCAAAAGTCCTTATCACAAACAAGAACATGCAAAATCTATCACTACCAAAAATCACACAATCAAAGAAAAAAAGAAGCATTGTATATTTATTGTTATCCTCTCGACTTATTTGCATGAAATCAATTTGTCACTAATTTTGTTCACCGAGGAGGGGATTGCCCTCCACGTTCACTCCCAAAGCTCTCCAATTTAAGTAAACTTTCAATCTTTTCCCATTTACCACCAACTTTGTGCTATCCCTTTCATTCTTAACCCATATTGCTCAGTGATCATATTTTTTTTAATTAAAACCACCAGTAGGTGGGGGGATTCTATTATGGCTCCCCTAACCATGAGATTGGGATTTAATTCCCATGAAACCAGTCCAGTAGATGTATACAAGAGAGAATTGGACACTAGTTGTCGCAATTCTTGCAGGCATAGTCTATACCAATATCAAAAGAGGCCTGTACATGGAAAATAAGATGTCTAGCCCAACATATAAGCTAATCGTTTAACCGGACATGCCCTTCTGTTTGTGTACACCTCCACCACCCCTAGTGTCGATGTACACTCCAGCCTAGCATTTCCGGTTCTACGCCCTGATCCTTCTCCAAGAGTAGTGTGTGTCCTTCAAAAGTATTTCCTTCAGCTGTGGGATGCATGTAGGATCCGTGAAATGTTGTGGATCCCTTCTTTGTTGTCCATACTTTGCTAAGAAGTCTGATGCACCATTGATTTCTCTGTAGATGTGACTGGCTTGGATGCTATGTTTCTTCATTAGATCTGCCACCTGCCTAGCCAGTTGAAGGCAGTTCCATGGAGGCTTCAGTTTGCCATTGATGATGCTCACTGCATTCTGACTGTCCATCTCAAGTGAAATTTGATGAAAACCGATTTCCACTGCCAGTTGAATGCCATGAAGGGCAGACTGAAGCTCCACCTGCAAAGGAGAAACACCCTTAGTAAGTTTATGGAAACCGAGTCTAAATCTACCCCCATTGTCCCTAATGAGTCCCCCAACAGATGAGGAGTTTTGGTTGCAAGATGCATCAACATTCAGTTTGAAGCCTGTATCTGGGGGCTCCCATTTAATTGGAATCAGTTTTATTGGTGGGGGTGGATTCAAAAGTGAGATTAATCCTCGTTGGATCCATGTGCTATCTGAGGGGTTACTTGAAATCAGTGGCCTAACTATAGAGATGAGTCTACAGTTTGCCTTAACCTGCTTCCAGGTATGTAAAGGTGTTTGCTTAACATTCTGATATAGAACCTGCCCCCTTGCTTTCCACAGTTCCCATAGAATTAAACAAGGCAGAGAGTAACAGAGGAAGTTATGCAATTTTGACAGGTTTGTAATGTTCCAATAAGTTGTTAATCTATCCCATAAATTTGCAAACTGAGCCTGTGGTAATTCTAGGATTGCATGCATTTGTTTCCATATGAAAGAGGCATAGGGGCATGAGTTAAAGAAGTGTTGCAGAGTATCCTCATGCTCACAAAAAGGACATTTAGATACAGTGACAATCCCAAATTCAGTGAGCATATCATCCATAGGCATCAAGTTGTTTAGTATTCTCCAAGTCAGAAAAGTGATCTTAACAGGTAAGTTTAGAGATTGTACCTTCTTCAATGATGATGATTCTCTATGTCTGTGTCTCAAACTTTTATAAGCACTTTTAACCGAGAACTTACCTTGTGGACTAGGAGTCCAAACCATGATATCCCTGTCCTCAGTGAGAGTGAGTTCCCTTTGCATTTCCTGTAAGAAGTCAGCAGAAATATGTGGTGCCAAAATAGATATTAATGGAGCCCTATTTGAGAAGAATTCTCTAACAGTTAGTTCTGGATTCAGTGGGGGCATTTCCACCTATCTTATCTATCAATAGTCCATGGCCTGTCCACTTTGATCATATATACCTTTGTTACCTTATACAACCTTTCCCACTTTGATCTTAATTTTCCAGGAAAGAAACATAGCTTAGATTGGTTAACAAGAACACTTTGTCCCACAAAAAGTCATTCTTTACCATACTCTCGTCATGCCAGGCCTTCGTTCTCTCCTTATAGCATAGGAGTTGTGCGTAAGTTCTTCAAGTTATAGCAATTGCGATTTCCTATACTTCATGGCTTTACCCAAGTCCAGGTTAATGCATTTAACGGCCCAATGTGTATTCAATTCAAGCTAAATAGGGAGGTGGCATCTTTTGCCAAAGAGGACTCAGAAGGGTGACATTGCAATTGGAGTCTTATATGCAGTGCAGTAGGCCCAGGGAGTGTCATCCAACCTAGCACTCCAATCCTTTCTAGAGGTATTGACCAGCCTTGACTCAGGGTCATTATTGTAGCTAATTAACCAGACTAATTGGAGTACTTGTGAGTTTGATGTTGTTCTCTGTGATTTTAGTCTTGATCAAACAACGTCAAAGAGACAATGTGTTGCTCAAGGGGTGAGTTCTTCTACGACACCTTCACCTTCCCCTCCAGCTCCGAAACCAAGTTTGGAACCAATCCCACATAAATACATGGGATTGCACCGTATCACCGGTGACTATGCGGAGAAATGGGAGTCCAATAAAAATATTTTTAGAAAGGATTGGAGTGCTCGGGTAAATTAGCTACAATTAATGGACCTGAGTGGAGGCTGGTCAATACATCTAGAAAGGATGAGTGCTTGTTTAGATGATACTCTCTGGGCCTACCGCACTGCATATAAGACTCCAATTGGCATGTCACCCTTCCGAATCCTCTTCGGCAAAAGATTCCCCCTCGCTGTTGAGCTTGAATTGAAGACACATTGGGCCATTAAATGCCTTAATTTGGACTTGGGTGAAGCCGGAAAGCATAGGAAATTGCAATTGCTAGAATTTGAAGAACTTAGGTGCAACTCCTACGATACTGCTTTGATCTATAAGGAGAGAATGAAGGCCTGGCATGATGAGAGTATGGTAAAGAAGACCTTTTTGTGGGACAAAGAGTTCTTGTTAACCAATCTTAGCTACGTCTCTTTCTTGGAAAATTAAGATCAAAGTGGGAAAGGCCGTATAAGGTGACGAAGGTACATAAGGATTTGTAATACTAGGTTTAGCATCAAAAGTTAATAACCACAGTATTCTCAAAGAACAACCAATCCATCTTGTAATTACTACTATAAGATTGTCTAATAAAAATATCCAACATATATTGACACATATCCAAGCATCATTATAGAATATAGCAATTACGGTCATAATGATGTAGTCGGCATACCACACATGGTCATTAATGCTTTGGCTCATATCTCATCTTTTTCCGCACATATAGCCTCTAATTTTTTCCTAGGTCACCTTTCGAGTTTTTGACCTACCCAGCCCCAATGTTGCCTAAGTTGCTCTCTCAGGTTTTCAACTTATCGGGTTTTCTTTTTTACTTTTCTATTTTTTTTCAAAATTTTTCAAATTTTCAAATTTTTTCTTATGTTTTTCAAATCAAAAGTAGCAAAAAGCATTCGAAATCAAGCTAGCATGCGTTTGAGTCCTCTAACCCCACCCTGCACTTAAAACATTAATTTTCCTCAATGAAAAAATGTAAGGAAAGAACAATAAAACTCAAGGTAAGAGGTAGAGTGAAACCCGTTTCTCTGCATAGTCGCCGGTGCTATGGCACAATCCCATGTATTTGTATAGAATCGGCCCCAAAATTAGTTTTGGATCCGGGAGGGGAAGCGAAAGTGCCGTAGAAGAACTCACCCATCGAGCAAAAAGTTGTCTCCTTGGCACCGTTTGATCAAGACTAACACCACAAAGAACAACATCAAAACAAGTACATAAGGATTTGTAATACTAGGTTTATCATCAAAAGTTAATAACCATAGTATTCTCAAAGAACAACCAATCTATCATGCAATCACCACTGTAAGATTGTCCAATAAAAATATCCAACATATATTGATGCATATCCAAGCATCATTATATAATATAACAATTACAGTCACAATGATGTAGTCGGCATACTACAATCAACAAAGGTACTATAAAGATGACAGAATCTTCATATGTTAATATATGTAAGATGATGGATGAATGAGTGGAGGTATGGTGGTTCTTGGGAGTATTTGGTGGAGAAGAAGAAATGATTATGCAGTGTTTAAGCATAGTTGAAAAGATGGTTACTCCATCACGACTCGCAACAGTACTGGTCGCGACTCATGATGCATTGTCGCAACTCGTGACCAAGCCATCACGACTCGCGATATCTTGGGTCTGTGAGCTCAATTCTTCCATAAAATTTTTTATTCGGCCGCAACTCACGATGCCCATGTCATGACTCGCGATGGCCATGTTGCAAATCATAATAGACATGTCGCGACTCATGAAAAGCTAGTGCTAGGAGTTCATTTTTGCTCCCCTGTTTGTCGCGACTCGCGGCGACAGGGTTTCCCAACACTTAGAAAGAATTTATTTTTTCTTACCAACTTTCCAAGCTTTATTCCCTTTCTCATGGATCTCATTCCTTCATCTCTTCCAATGCAATGCACTTCACTTTACTACAAAATCACAGAAAAACACACCGTAAAAAGAACAAGACAAAATAACAAAAACTAAACAAAAACAAAAATAAAGGCTGAATTTATTTACGTCGTTGGCATGACAAAGCCCCATATATTTGAAGTTTTTGGCACGATCCTAATGTTATCCATATGGTGAAAACTTGAACCCCTACACCATGAGCATCCAAAAGTAGAGAGGTGGGGGTACAAAACTTTCAGGAGGAAAGTCTTGTTGAGGTAGAGATGGTTCAAAGGGAGTTGGGTGGTTTGGAGGCTTGGGGTAGTCTTTTGGCTCCTCTCTTGTCTCCCTCAAAACTTCAAAAAATGGTGGAGTTGGTTCACTAGGTAGGGGTAGGGGTAACGATGGTAATGAATGTAGCACAATCACCTCTTCCTCCATTTTTTCATCCTCAACAACCAACTCCTCATCCCCTTCGAACTCAAACTTATTTCCCATGGTCACCTCACTCTCCAAATCTTCAAGTTTGACTTGGGATGGTGTATTTTTGGAATCACGAGCTTCCATTTGGGGCTAACACTTCTAATATACTCCGCCCATGCCCCTCAATAGCCTTAACACTAGAGGAGAGCCGAGTGTCCGGTTCTTCACTAGTCAAGTTGTTTAAGGTTGCTATTGCATTCATGACTTCCTCACATGTCAAACTTGAACTTTCTTGTTGGGCTTGGTTTTGGGGTATGGCATAAGATGGCGATGGACAACTATTTTGCTCTTATTTTTGGTTTTCTGGCTCATTCTCATACCACCAATCCAGATGACCACTCCATTCTGGATTGTAATAATTGTGGTATAGATACCATTCTTGGGTTTCTTTCCCTTGAATACCCTTGGTTTTGGAAACCAAGGGTTCTTTCCCCCTCACAGTGCTCATCCCTCAACAAATATCAAGACTATGTAGGATGGTCAAAATAACACATCCTACAAAACCTTACTTGTTGAGCCACTCTTCTCATTATGAGTTCCCTCAAGGTGAGACGTTCCCTTTTTTTTTTCAAAATTTCAAAATTCTATTACAAGGATTCTTGATAAAAATTCACCAACTCAAGCAATACCTACTCCGAACAAAAACATCCCATTTTCATCTTCAACATTATTAACCTATAAATCAGCCCACAACCCAAAACTCGTGCCCTCCCTCGTGAGGTACCATAAATAGTTCATATTATAGTTGTTCACATTTTTTGGCTCAGCATGACATAACAGTGTACCCGCCAGAAATTGGTGCACCCGCCAGAAATCGGTGCACCAAGCTAAAAGAAGGATTAATGATGATGTACTCTTGTTCTTGGAATCCCTAGTCCACCTCATGACGGTGTTCCAAAATGCTGCATCCTCCACAATGTTAAGGTTGGGCGTGTCTGGCTCAACCTGGGCTCAGATATCCTCAATGGACCAACCAAATGCTGCCTCAATATTGGCCAAAGACATCTCATAGGACCGATCATTGAGGTGGAATGTGATAAATCTCTCACAAGGCTCCGCGTATCGAAGACTGTGCACCCTCAAAGTAGCAAGTAACTCCAAAGTGAGTCGCAGGTAAGTAGGGGCAGCCTTGTCCATAAACCGAGCCAAGCCGCCCTTGGCGAAAAGGTAATGAATTGGCTCTTATAGCCCAAGGGCATCCAAAGTGGGCCCATCAAAGAAGTTGGTCTCCTAGATCTTCCTAGCGTTAGCTGGTTCCACCACTCCACATATAGGCCGGTGATCTGGGTTAAACCCATGAAACGGTCCGGAGGTGGTGGTGGAGTAGGCTCCATAACCAGTGGTGGAGGTAGAGGTGGAGTGGCGGTGGCAGCACACCGTGTAACCCTAGGCTTCTTCAGAGGCATGTCTAAAAACTAGAACAAACATGTTAATTATATGAGAAGATAAGCATATGCAATATATATAAAAAAATCCAAATCAACACTAAACTAGCCTAGCCAACATCATAACTTCCATAATGCAACATTCAAGTCCAAGCTAAACTAGTCTAAGTGGTATCCCTGATTGCATACGAATGTCACTTTAACATTCCGACGATTCCAAGTTATGAACAACAAACATTTGGATATAGGAACAACGAACATCCACCTAAGTATTGCTTTAACACATGTTAGAGCCAAAACAACATTCCTTTCCAAAATCTTCATCAATCATGCATTCACTATGTTGTTGGCCAAACTATATCAATATAATCAATTCAATCCATCATGTATTAATAACACTCTATAGCCAAGATGTCCATCAATCCAAATCATAAGCACAATATGCACAAGGCATGGTCAATACTAAACCACAAAGTATCACCCACATTTACCATTGCAAAAATGTCCAACATAATGATCTACACAAGATATTTCCCATTCAAGCACAAATTGTGAAGAACTATCATAACATATACAATATATCATCATTCACAAAATGCACAATTTTCACTAAAATCAAACTACACACAATTCACAATTCAAGTGTTTAAAAGTGAGGAATTGTACAAATAGTGTGTAGAAGGATGAAACAATGAAGCCCACAAGCAATCCTAGCCTAATTAGCTTGATTTCATTTTTTTTCAAAACCTAGGTTTTAGATTTTTTTTTTTCGAAATTGGGGTGGATTTGGTGAAAGGAGATGGAATATGATTAATGGAATGTGGATAGCGAGTGGATTTTGGCCTAAGGGAGGAGTTTGGAGGTCAGATATGTGGTGGCGAGCAAAAAGGGTAGCTTCAGGGGCAGTGGTTATGGGGAAAGAGAAGAGGAAATAAGGAAGAAGAGCGGGTACTGCCCATTCTTAAGCCCTCAGGTGATCTTCGCGATGCGAGAAGATAATGTTCGCGATGGGTGAAGAATTGTTCGCCCCTTGTGAATTGATGCATCCGGGAGCTAAATATTTTTGGCAAACTACTTGATTTCTTCGCGATGGGCGAAGAATGCTTTGCGATGCATGAACAGGTTTTGCGACAGGTGAACATTTGTTCATGATGCATGCATTGCTAGACCTGCAACCGAAAATTTCTACCCTTATCTCTAATTTCTTTGCATTGGGAAAAGATATCTTTGCGATGGGCGAACATTTGTTCGCTACTCGCGACGACTTGTTCGCCCCTCGCGAACTATGAGCTTTCCCAACAATTACAAAGATTTTGAATTCACCAAATGTCCATACTTTTCCTTCCTTTTTCCAAGATTTTCTCCCTTCATCAATCCTACTCCAAGCTCTTCGAATTGCAACAAAATCATGGAAAAACACACTATAAAAAGAACAAGGCAAAATAATGAAACTAACTACAAAAAATAAATATCAAACAACATCAATGAAAAGCCACGAATGATGATCTAGATGATTAGAACGAAGTTTATTTAATGTCGCCAGCACAACTTACTCCCCTCCTTGGAGCTTACTCATAAACCGGATCAAGGAAATATACATCCTCCCCTTTGTCTGGCATAAAAACTTCGTGGTAAGGCTTCAAACATTGTCCATTTACCTTGAAGGTATTGTAATTAACTCGATCTAGGATTTCCACTGCACTATGCGGAAATATCTTCACCACCTCAAAAGGACCAATCCATCAAGACCTCAACTTACTGGGAAATAGGCGAATGCGGGATCTAAATAAGAGGACCTTTTGACCCACATCAAATTCCTTCCTAATGATCATCTTGTCATGCCACACCTTTGTCTTCTTCTTATAGATTTTGGCAGTCTCATAAGACTCCCTTCAGATCTTATCTAGTTCTTGCAATTGTAGCTTCATATGCAAATCGGCCTCATCTATATCAAGGTTGAATTCTTTGACCGCCCAATAAGCCTTATGCTCTATCTCCACCGGTAGGTGACATGGCTTACCAAAGATTAACTGATATGCTGACATACCAATCGGTGTCTTGCAAGCCATCATATATGCCCACAAGGTGTCATTCAACTGAGAACTCCAATCCTTTTGATTACGGTTAACCATTTTTTGAAGGATGAACTTGATTTCCTGATTAGAAATTTTGGCTTGCCTGTTGGTTTGTGGGTGATAGGTGGTGGATGTCTTGTGAGTGACGCCGTATATCTTCAAGAGTGCCTCCATGGTTTGGTTGCAAAAGTGGGTGCCACGATCGCTAATCAAGGCTTGGGGCACCCCAAACCTAGAGAAGATGTTATCTTTCAGGAATTCTGCAACCACTTTAGAATTGTCAGTCCTTATGGGTTTTTCTTCAACCAACTTTGACACATAATCAACGACAAGAAGATTATATGTAAACCCACAAGAATTAGGGAAAAGTCCTATAAAGTTAATACCCCAAACATAAAAGATTTCACAATACAAAATAGGCTTTTAGGGCATTTTATTCGTAGAGGAGATATTTCCTACTCTATGCCATTTAACACAAGATTTGCAAAATATATATACATGATTATTCAATGTAGGTTAATAAAAGACACTTTCTAAGACTTTCCTAGCGGTCCTCTTTTCTCCACAATAACCACCACATGCATGAGAATGACAAAAATCAAGAATTGAGTGTACTTCATTATCGGGGATACATCTCCTAACAACTTGATCCACACAATTTTTCCACAAAAAGGGATCATATCACACATAATATTTAGCATCAATATTCAATTAATCCTTTTGAGCCTTAGAAAAATAAGGAGGGAATTTACCGGCAACAAGGAAATTTACAATGTCAACATAACACTGTTGGAGGTCCCTAATTGCGAACAATTGTTCATTAGAGAACTCCTCCCGTAGTTTCTCCTTAATTGAGGAATTTACCTCGACATCTTGGTATAGAAGCAACCGGCTCACATAATCAGCCACAAGGTTCTCCACACCCTTCTTGTCTCGCACCTCCAACTCAAATTCACTTAAAAGTAGGATCCACCTTATCAATCTTGGCTTGGCCTCTTTCTTCATCATCAAATGACAAAGCACTGCATGGTTAGTGTACACAATAACTTTTGTACCAAGCAAGTAAGATTTGAAATTTTTCCAAAGAAAATACTTCCGCTAGCGACTCCTTTTCTATGGTGAAGTAGTTTCTTTGGGCCTCATTGAGAGACATGGATGCATGGTAGATGGTGTGAGGTGCTTTCCCCACCCTTTGACCAAGCACCACTCCAGCGGCATAATCGCTAGCATCGCACATGTCTCAAAAGGTAAAGACCAATCCGGGGGTTGTATAATATGGGGCAAGATTAACCTTTACTTCAATGTATCAAAGACCCCTTTACGACCCTCATCCATTACAAATTCCACATCCTTTAGAAACAACTTGCACAAAGGAGATTCTATCTTTAAAAGTCCTTCATAAGGCAGCTAGTAAAATTTTGCATGGCCAAGAAAAGAGCACACGTCAGGCACATTAGTAGGATAAGGCAAAGTTTGAATCATGTCTATCTTTGCCTTGTCAACCACAATACCCTTAGAGAAGACAACATGGCCTAATACAATGCCTTGCTCTACCATAAAATGACACTTCCCAGTATTTAACACAAGATTAGTATTAATGCAACATTTAAGAACTTGTGCTAAATTTGCTAAATAGTTGTTAATAGAATTTCCATGAACGGTGAAATCATCCATGAATACTTCAACAAAGTTTTCAAAAAATTATGAGAAAATGCTTAACATACGCCTTTGGAAAGTAGCGGGGCGTTACATAGCCCAAAAGGCATACGTTGGTAAAAAAATATACCAAAGGGGCACGTGAAGGTGGTCTTCTCTTGGTCTTCTGGAGCAATGGCTAATTGAAAATACCCCGAGTACCCATCCAAAAATCAATAGAAGGGGTGGCTTGCTAACCTCATAAGCATTTAATCAATGAATGTTAACGAGAAGTGATCCTTCTGGGTTTTAGCCTCTGGTAAATGAAAATGCCCGTTTGGACTCGTGTGAGAACCATTTCACCCTTCTCAATCTCAACTACCACCATCCCATTCTTCTTGGGTACCACTTGATTTGGGTTCACCCAGTTACTATCCAAGATTAGATAGATCTTACCCACTTGGAGCAACTTGAGGATTTCCGCCTTCACCACCTCTACTATAGGTGGGTTTAATCGGCATTGGGGTAGTCGTACAGGCCTTGCATCTTCTTCTAAAAAAATTTGATGCATGCAAGTGGGTGGACTTATACTTTTGATATCGGCAATAGTTCATCCAATTGCTTCCTTATTCTCTTGTAACACCACCATTAAACTTTCTTCTTGCTCTTGTGTGAGCTTGCTTGAAATGAAAACTGGAGCGTCTCCCCTTCCCCATCATACTTTAAGTCACTTGGCAAAGGCTTAAGCTCTATCACCGGAGCTTTCACAAGTGATGGAAGGAATTCTGGTTCCTTGGGTTCCTCTAAGAGTAGAGGAGGAGGGTTTGAGAGGCTTTGTTTCATCTCTTCATGCAAGTTCAAGTCCTCAAAGATTTCCTTCAAGTTAGTTCTAATAGAATATACATTTTTGCATCATCACTATCACATTGCAAAGCAACTAACATGGAATCATCACCACTTAGCTCAAAAACATCCTACACAACATCTTCAACAACATCTAAGGCATGTAAGTCATATTCTTCACTAGGATACTTAATAGACTCGTTTATATTAAATTCTACTTTTATCCCATGAAATTCCATGGTGAGGGTACCCTTATGCACATCAATAATTGTCCTAGAAGTTTTCAAAAATGGCCTCCCCAATAAAATTGCGGCATCATGTTTATCATGCTCCATGTTAAGGACATAAAAATCCACAGTAAAAAACTAAGGAATCCACTTTAACTAACATGTCCCCGACAATACCCTTGGGCATGCACTAGAATGATCAGCGAATTGGATTACCACCCCAATTTTGTGAAAAGTACCCAAGTTGAGACTTTCATATAAAGAGTAAGGAATCACATTTATCGATGCACCTAGATCAAGCATGGCTTTTTAAAAATGCGTGTTTCCTATTATGCAAGGGATTGCAAACATGCCGGAATCGCTACACTTAGGGGGTAGCTCTTTTTGACACAAGGTGGAAACATGCTCATTTTTCCCATTTTCAACTTATTTTTGGCTCTTTTCTTTCTATTCACAACACATAATTCCTTAAGAAATTTAGCATATCTAGGAATTTGTTCAATGGCATTCAAGAGTGAGATACTTACCTCACATCTACGAAAGACTTCGTAGATGTCCTTGTTGTCCTCCTTCCTCCTTTATTTCAAAGCTTCGGAAAATGGTGGTTCCGGCACATATGGAGAAATCTCCACCATTTTTGCCTTTTTGTGAGGAGGGGATGAAGGTTCCGGAATGGAGGTTGATTTCTCAACAATAACCTCCTCTTCATTCTCCTTCCCCTTCCTTGCTTTCTCCTTCCCGGCCTCTTCTTCACCCTCTTTCTAAAAAAACTCAACCCTTCTAGGCTCCTCTTTAACAATTTCATTACCCGGGGGAGTGCCAACCTCTCTACCACTTCTCAAAGCAATAACACTAGCATTTTATTGAGGGTTGATTTCTGATGTATCCATTTTATGTGCATATTTTAGTACTTTTTGGGATCACTTTTGTGTTCTTTTGTTATCAAGAGCTTGTGTTTTACCTTGAAATTCTCTTAGGAGAGGTAAGAGCGAATTTACTTTTACCTTTTCTAAGTGGATTTTGCGTGACAAAGGAAGAACATGGACACTTGAAGACCGGAAGCCTTTGAAGATTATCTTTTGAAGACTTTGAAGACTTGCTTAAAATATTTGAAGACTTGAAAAATGAGAGGAATTATTGTGAAGAAGAGAGCTTGCTACAAGAAGAAGAAAAGAAGACAAGGTTCTATTCTAGTGTCGGTCGCGAGTTGCGACGAACCTGTCGGACGCATGGGTGGCCAGAACACAACCTTATCCTTTTGTACTATAAATATCATTTTATTTTCCTCTCTTTCATTCATCTTCAAGAGCCCAACTTTAGCACTATTTAAACATTAGTTTTCCACCATTTTCATCTTTGATTTCACTTGTTTTATGTTTGGTTTGTTAGAATTAATTAGTATGTACTCTAGTAGCTAAAATCATTCTTGGGAGCAGTTTATTGAAGCTTCCAAACTTATGTGGTGAGATTCTCTATTTTCTCATTTATGAACATTTATTGGAGAGCATTTATTATGCCATTAATGTTGTGTTTTTCCTCATTTATACCATGGGTTGTTTGATTATATGAAATGTTTGTATGATTGAAGTGTTAGGGTGTTAGGAAAGTTGCAAATTTCTTAGCTTATTTGACATGAAATCCAAGAGCATTAATTTAGAACTTCTTGTGTATAATGTGTGGTGATTCTTGCTAGATAAGTATGTTAATGTGGATTGTTCTCATATTTATCCTATAGATGCAAAGAAAGGTTGAACCTTGAATGTGGTTTGTTCTAGGGTTAGCCTAGTAAATGCTTTGTTTGGTTAAATGACTATGTCTTTGGTAGAATACTTATTTTTATCAAACCTTTGGTCCTTCGTGTGAAATGCCAATGATGAAATAACTCTATGGTGCTGTTGGCCTAGGGTGATCATCAATGAGGTTTGCAAATGGTCGTTGTTTGTCTTTGCAAATTACTATTATGAAGGAATGAATGTTGATCTTCGAATGAGAAGTGATAACATTTCCCATAGACAATAAATGTAATTGAATAAATGAATGAATTTATGATCTATAGGAAGTTTGGAAGTGGAAGTCGATTGCCCCCAATGCTCTGTTAATTAATGATTTAACCATCCATTTAGTTGTTGTTGCATGATTATCATAGTTCACTTGCTTTGCTAATTGCTGTCTTTCAATTCATAATTTAGAACCAAAACCAACCAATCCCACCTCTTTACATGATTTCATATGTGTATATATATATCTATGCCTAGTATAAATATTAACTTTGAGAGGTACATCGGCGACCTCCATTCCCGAACCTTCATATAGAGGAATTTCCACTTTTGGAGGAATTTCCATTATCATATCTTATAACTATGGAGTAATTTCCACCACCTTTGCCTTCTTGCGAGGAGAAGGAAGAGGAGATCATCGTTGAGAAATCAACCTCCATTCCCAAACCTTCATCCCCTCCTCACAAGAAGGCAAATGTGGTGGAAATTCCTCCATATGTGCTGAAACCACCATTCCTGGAAGTTTTGAAGGATAAACGGAGGAAGGAGTCCAACAAGGACATCTACAAAGTCTTTCGTAGGTGTGAAGTAAATATCCCTCTCTTGAATGCTATTGAATAAACTCCTATCTATGCTAATTTTTTAAAGGAATTATGTGTTGCAAATAGGAAACAAAGAACAAAGAATAAGCATAAAAATGGGAAAGATGAACATGCCTCCGCTTTGTGTTAGAGGGAGTTACCCCTTAAATGTAGAGATCCCGGCATATTCACAATCCCTTGCATGATAGGGAATGCACATTTTGAAATAGTAATGCTTGACCTAGGTGCATCAATAAATGTGATTCCTTACAATACCGTGGTGGTGATCCAACTAGCTGATTGTTCTAGTGCATACCCTAAGGGTGTCCTCGAGGATGTGTTTGTTAGGGTGGATTCCTTAATATTCCCTGTGGATTTTATGTTCTCGACATGGAACATGATAAACATGTTGCCCCAATCTTGTTGGGAAGGCCATTTTTGAAGACTTCTAGGACTATCATTGATGTGCATAATGGTACCCTCACCATGGAATTTGATGGGATTTAAGTAAAGTTTAACATAAATGACTCTATGAAATATCCTCTTGAAGAATATTCTTCCTATGCTATTAATATTGTTGACGATGTTGTGCAATATATTTTTGAATTGAATGGTGATGATTCCTTGTTAGTTGCTTTGGAAAATGATGTTGAATATGCATGTCTTGTATATTCCATGAGTACTAACTTGAAGGAAAGCATTGAGGAGTTAAGAATTCTTGAGGAAGTGGTACCAAGTCCTACTCCTCTAGTTTTAGAGGAACCCAAAGAATCAGAATTCCTTCTGTCACTTGTGAAAGCTCCAGTGATAGAGCTTAAACCTTTGCCAAGTGACCTCAATTACACATTTGTTGGGGAAGGGAAGATACTCCCGGTTATCATTTCAAGCAAACTCACCCAAGAACAAGAAGAAAAGTTGATGGTGGTGTTACAGGATAATTGAAAGCAATTGGATGGACTATTGCTGAAATCGAAGGCATAAGTCCATCCACTTTCATGCATAGAATTTTGCTGGAGGAAGATGCGAGACTCGTGCGACAACCCCAATGCTGGTTGAACCCATCTATGATGGAGGTGGTAAAGGTGAAAATCCTTAAGTTTCTCCAAGCAGGCATGATCTATCCAATCTCGGATAGCAAGTGGGTGAGTCCAACTCAAGTAGTACCCAAGAAGAGTGAAGTGACAGTGGAAAAAAAATGAGAAAGGCAAAATGGTGCCCACTTGAGTCCAAAATGGGTGGCGTGTTTGCATTGACTACTAGAGGCTAAATGTGCAGACACAGAAAGATCACTTTCCATTGCCATTAATTGATCAAATGCTCAAGAGGCTAGCAAGTCACCATTTTATTGCTTTTTGGATGGATACTCGGGATACTTTCAAGTGGTCATTTCACCAGAAGATCAAGAAAAGACAACCTTCACGTGCCCATTTGATACATTTGCTTACCTGCGTATGCCTTTTGGGCTTTGTAACACCCCCGCTACTTTCCAAAGGTGTATGGTAAGCATTTTCTCAGAATTTGTTGAAAACTTTGTTTAGGTATTCAAGGACGATTTCACCATTCATGGTAATTCTTTTGACAATTGTTTAGCAAATTTAGCACATGTTCTTAAACGTTACATTGATGCTAATCGTGTATTAAATTCTAAGAAGTGTTATTTTATGGTAGAGTAAGGCATTGTCTTAGGCTATGTTGTCTCCTCTAAGGGTATTGAGGCTGACAAGGCAAAGATAGATGGGATTCAAACTTTTCCTTATCCTACTAATGTGCCCGAAGTGCATTCTTTTCTTGGCCATGCAGAATTTTACTGCTACCTTATCTAGGATTTTTTAAAGATAGAATCTTCTTTGTGCAGGTCGTTTCAAAAGGATGTGGAATTTGTGATGGACGAGGGTTGTAAAGGGGCCTTTGATACATTGAAGGAAAGGTTAATCTTGGCCCATATCATACAACCCCCAGATTGGTCTTTACCTTTTGAGATCATGTAAGATGCTAGCGATTATACTGTTGGAGTGGTGCTTGGTCAAAGGGTGGGGAAAGTACCTCACGTCATCTATTACACATCCGTGTCTCTCAATGAGGCCCAAAGAAACTACTTTACCCCACAAAAGGAGTCGCTAGCAGAGGTATTTTCTTTGGAAAAATTTCCATCTTACTTGCTTGGTACAAAAGTTATTGTGTACACTGACCATGCAGTGCTTTGTCATTTGATGATGAAGAAAGAGACCGAGCCAATATTGATAAGGTGGATCCTACTTTTAAGTGAATTTGAGTTGGAGGTGCGAGACAAGAAGGGTGCGAAGAGCCTTGTGATCGATTATTTGAGCCGGTTGCCTCCATGCTAAAATGTTGAGGTAAATTCCTCAATGAAGGAGCAACTATGGTAGGAGTTCCCTAATGAACAATTGTTCGCAATTAGGGACCTCCAACCATGGTATGATGACATTGTAAATTTCCTTGTCGCTGGTAAATTCCCTCATTATTTTTCTAAGGCTCAAAAGGATAAATTGAAGAGTGATGCTACATATTATGTGTGGTATGGTCCCTTTTTGTGGAAACATTGTGTGGATCTAGTTGTTAGGAGATGTATCCCGATAATGAAGTACACTCAATTCTTGATTTTTGTCATTCTCATGCATGTGGCAATTATTTTGGAGCAAAGAGGACCGCTAGGAAAATCTTAGAAAGTGTCCTTTATTAACCTACATTGAATAAGCATGCATATACCTTTTGCAAATCTTGTGATGAATTCTAGAGAGTAGGAATTATCTCCTCTAGGAATAAAATGCCCTAAAATCCTATTTTGTATTGTGAAATCTTTTATGTTTGGGGTATTAACTTTATAGGACTTTTCCTTAATTCTTGTAGCTTTACATAAAATTTTTTTGCCGTTGATTACATGTCAAAGTGGGTTGAAGAAAAACCCATAAGGACTAATGATTCTAAGTGGTTGCAGAGTTCCTGAAAGATAACATTTTCTCTAGGTTTGGGGTACCCCATGCCTTGATTAGTGACCGTGGCACCCACTTTTACAACTAGACCATAGAGGCACTCTTGAAGAAATATGGCATCACTCACAAGACAACCACCACCTATCACCCACAAACCAATGGGCAAGCTAAAATTTCCAATTGGGAAATAAAGTCTATCCTTCAAAAAATGGTTAACCCTAATTGGAAGGGTTGAGTTCTCAGTTGAATGACACCTTGTGGGCATATAGGATGGCTTACAAGACACCGATTGGTATGTTAGCATATCGGTTGATCTTTGGTAAGCCATGTCACCTACCAGTGGAGATAGAGCATAAGGCTTATTGGGTGGTCAAAAAATTCAATCTTGATATAGATGAGGCCAGTTTGCATATGAAGCTACAATTACAAGAACTAGATGAGATCCGAAGGGCTATGAGAATGCCAAAATCTATAAGGAGAAGAAAAATGTGTGGCATGACAAGATGATCTTTAGGAAGGAATTTGATGTCGGTCAAAAGGTCTTCTTATTTAGATCTCACCTTTGCCTATTTCCCGATGAACAATTGTTTGCAATTAGGGACCTCCAACCATGGTACGCCGACATTGTGAACTTTCTTGTCTCTGGCAAATTTTCTTCACATTTTTCTAAGGCTCAGAAAGATAAGCTAAGAAGCGATGCTAAATATTATGTGTGGGATGGTCCCTTTTTGTGGAAACATTGTGTAGGTCAAGTTGTTAGGAGATGCATTCCCATTAATGAAGTGCATTCGATTCACACTTTTTGTCATTCTCATGCATGCGGTGGTCATTTTAGAGCTAAAAGGACCACTAGGAAAGTCTTAAAAGTTGGTTTTTATTGGCCTAATTTGAATAAGCATGCATACATATTCTGTAAGGCTTATGACAAGTGCTAGAGAGTAGGAAATATCTCGTCTAGAAATGAGATGCCCTAAAAAGACATGCTATATTATGAAAATTTTGATGTTTAGGGTATTGAATTTATGGGACTTTTCCCTAATTCATGTGGCCTTACATATATTCTTATTGCCGTTAATTATGTGTCGAAGTGGGTTGAAGCAAAACCCACTAGGACTGATGATTCTAAAGTGGTTGTAGAATTCCTAAAAGATAACATCTTCTCTAGGTTTGGGAGTCCCTGGGCCTTGATTAGTGACCGTGGCTCCTACTTTTGCAACTGGACCATAGATGAACTTCTAAAGAAATATGGCGTTACTAACAAGACATCCAAAACCTATCACCCTCAAACCAATGGCTAAGCAGACGTTTCCAATAGAGAAATCAAGCCCATCCTTGAGAAAATGGTTAATCCTAACCAAAATGATTGGAGTTCTTGGCTAAATGACGCCTTGTGGGGTGTATATGCTGGTTTACAAGACACCGATCGGTATGCCATCTTACCGGTTAGTGTTTGGTAAGCCATGTCACTTATCGGTGGAAATTCAACACAAGGCTTATTGGGCGGTCAAAGAATTCAACTTTGATATAGATGAGGCTGGGTTGCATAGGAAGCTACAATTGCAAGAACTAGATGAGATCCGAAGGGAGTCCTATGAGAATGCCGAAATCTATAAGGAGAAGACAAAGGTATGTCATGACAAGATAATCAATATAAAAGAATTTGACGTGGGTTAAAACAAACTATCACCCTCCGTCTCAACAATAGGGTGAGCAGCGTGAGATGAGGCAGCCCGATGAGACAGACGAGAGAGATCCCTGATTATGTCAGCCAGCGACAAACCTGCAGATAAAGAACAAAGAAGGTCCAAGTTAGTGAAATGAGTAAGACACTACGAGCAATATGAAACATATAGAAAAGAACAAGACAGATAAAAAGCTAAATAGTATAGACCGATAGATGGGAAGGCCAACAGTTCCAAGAATAGAATTACGCAAAACTATATCAATTTGGATGGAGAGTTCGGACAAAACATCAGTCAAAGGGAGAAGGGGATCCATTTCTTGAGCACTAGGGGGGTCACCCCGCGCCTTAGCGGGTCTAGCAGAGAAGCTACTAGGTCGGACCGATCCCCCCAGCAGCAGACGAGAATCAACAAAGACGAACCTACATTTCCACTCCACCCGAGTAGGAAACCCTACCAATAGCTTAAACCCACCCGGCCTAAATTTTAGAAAAGTCCAATTCAGAGGCATGTCAGCAAATGACAATAAACCCAGAATAGGGAAATAGTGGGAGGTATGGTCAGACAGCAGCAGACGACTTCGAAACCTAAAAACAAATAGACAAAATTTTGAGGTAGATCGGTAAGGATAAGCTTGAAATAGCCCAAAATAGACTGACAAAAGGATGATACAGGAAAGCAACGACCACTAGACTCTAGGGTTTCCAAATAGATGACCCTCATCCCCTTAGGGATGTCCAACATCGTCTGGTCATTAGTAGGGTGCATAACCCTAGCCTCTAGGTCTCTAATTTTCCTATGTTTGGTGGAAAACATAACCCTCACCCAGGATCAGATGAGTTTAAAATCTGACTCGGTGGTAAAAAAATTGGACTTGGGAGGACCTACAGTCGCCACCATGTTCTCCTAAGGGATGACTATAAAGATTCCAAAAAGGAGTGCGAAAAGAAAAAGGAAAGACAAAGAAACAGTACCTGGAAGCACAGAAGAAAAATGAAGGGGAATGCAAAAGGCAGAGGCAAAGATGAAAATGGAGAAAATGAAGAGAAGGAGAAGAGGCAGAGGCAAAGATGAAAATGGAGAAAATGAAGAGAAGGAGAAGTAAATAGACTCCAGCGCTACATTCGAGGTGCACTTTCTGGAAACCAAAAAGATGTGACACCAAAAATGATTAAGGTTCTAGAGCGATACGACTTTTCATTTAGGAGAAACACGCCATGATGCAGACATGTGGCAAATCAAGGGCAAGGGATGCGACTATTGGAACAACAAGCTTCAAGGCCTCGAAAATGAACACAATTTCATATCTCGCATAAAAATGGGTTCCACAGCAAAAAATCTAACATGCGCTGCAAGTCACTCAACCCCGCAGCCTGCACTGGGCCAGCACAGGGCCTTGGGCTGGGGGAAGTTAATAATATATAGGTCAAAAGGTCCAAACTCAAAGCAAGACCTAGCTATCCTAATCTCAGCATTGGCAGATGCACGTGGAATTGACCCAGTTGACCAATGGACAAAAGAAGATGTGACTAGCAATGACTCATTAGAGCCACCCGCATATATACCTAGGATGCAACTTGAGGAAAATGTATGATCACTTTCCTACTTCTCAGACATGCTTCTCAAAAACCCTAGAATGACTCTCACGACTAATTTGACCGTTAGAGCAGGCACGGCTTTGAGCCAGCCTGCCTGACCCTTTATCTCTCTGACTTTTAAGATTTCTATCATGCCCACGAAGGCCGGAACGTGATCCAAGATGAATACCAAATATATACTTAACAGTCTACAATGTCATTCAATAAGATAACATTCTCCTAAACAGCTTAACCATTTAAACCATGATAATTATAGCATGAAGGCTATTTAGACAAGAACATTCATCATCAAACAACAAAGCCATGTGAGTTCTCACCAAATCATCAATAAGATTATACCATCAAGATTCATTCCCTCCTAAATCAACCAACACATGAAGAACGTATCATTTAAGTATAATAGCACATAAAACCACCCAAAATTTCTTCAACACAAGATCATGCATACAAACCCAAACATATATCTCAACAACACACACTCATTCAATAATCATGATTTTCATAAGACCACCACAATTTCAATAAAGCATATAAACAAAGAGTTCAATGGATTACCCAGAATTTTAAGCTAAGAGCAGCAAGATCCACAAAAGAAGAAACAAGACGTACTAATTTTTGGGAGAAAAGCTTCAAATTTCAAGAGTGTGTGTGAGTAAGTGTTTCTTGAGAAGGTAGAATGTTTCAAATGATAAAATTAGGTGGAAGAATGTACCATTGATTTAGAATTTCAGCAGAGGTGATGAGGGAGAGAGGTGCAATTAAAATAAGAATGGAATTTTGAAAATTGTAAATTAGAGGGCAATAGTACCAATAAATTAATTCCAAGGGATGTTGGAAGTACTATTTGCATAAAAAATCCTAAGGAATTAGGGAATTTCAAAATTTTTGAACCAAAAATGCATTTTTAAGTTTGAAATTCAAAATTTTTAGAAATTCAAAATTTTTAGAAATTTACATTTTTGGAACAATTTGACAGCAAAAATTGGGGAATCGACACAGATAGGTATCTGGCATGAACCAAAACCTCGTGCCAAATCTTCTAGCATGGACCTCCCCTCGTGCCAAATCTTCTGGCACAGACCCCCTCGCATCATGGTCCGTGCCAAATCTTTCGGCGCGAGGTATCCCTTTGTGCCAAGCTCTCTGGTGCGGACCGTTGCACTTGGCGTAAACCGTGTCAGGCCTTGGCATGAGTTTGCCACAGATTTTGACCCATTCCTTAGTTTTTTCCTCTTTTTCAAACAAAAATGTCACCCATCAAATCTAGTTCCTTCCAAACACAATCACGAGACTCAAACTCAAAATTTCAAACTAAACAAGAATTTCATCACAAAAATCCTCATCACAAACAAGAACATGCAAAATCTATCACTACTAAATATCACACAATCAAAGCAAAAAAGAAGCATTGCATATTTATTGTTATCATCACGACTTATTTTATTTTCATGCAATCTATTTAGAACCACCTACCTGTGGGTCTCAGGAATCACCATCGGCGACTCCACCCACGATGATGTCATTATGGAGAGGTTTCCACAATGAGTCATCCTTATCTTCAGATTCCTTGTCCGCCATAAGGAATGAGTCTCTGTACCTGGCTAAGGTTGAGTCCGTGAATGTCACGTTGAGGTTAGGAGGAGGTCGAGGAGGTTTTAAACCCTCAATGCTCTTCCTTTCCCACTACAAGTTAGTTAGCATGGAAAAACAGTCTAGCACAGACATACTATCAATCACATCATGCAATTCATCAGACTCATCAACAATATCATTAACACGGAACTCATCCAAGTATTTATGCTCATTGGTAACGCAAGAAGATTCATGGAAATCATGCTCATCACATAGGGTCACACCTTTGCAAATAAAAGAAGAATTTGTTGAATCATGCCTAAATTTATAGATATCAAATTCAACTTTGTCCACATAATCTTCTAGAGCTAAAATTCCCAAATGGACATCAATTTTAGTCCTAAATGTTTTAAGAAAAGGTCTCCCCTAAAGTATTGGTGGTTCACTTCCGCCGTATGCCACATCTAGGACATAAAAGTCCGCCAGAAAAACTAAATCGCCCACTCACACCATCACATCCTTTACTAGCCCACGAAGGCTAGCTTGGGAGTGATTGGTATGTTAGACAATCACTCTAATTTCCCTAAGCTCAACTATTTCTAGGCGTTGATATAGACTAAATGGGATCACATTAATGGATGCGCCTAAATCTATCATGGCATTTTCAACAAGTTTTACACCTAAGGAGACATGGATAGAGAGCATTCCGGGGTCGTCGCATTTTTTATGGTTCAAAATGGTGGATAGTAACTTGTGCTTTGAGCGGTGGAAGCTCCTTGGAAGGTTCTTCCTTGACCACAATCTCATCCTCTTCAAAGTGTTCCTTGGTAGCCTCCAATACCCTATCGTCCTCTTTTATCGCCTTCTTCTTGGACTAAAAAATTTCCTTCCCACTTCTCAAATTGAGTGCAGTCACATTCCTTGGATTGATATCCGGTAGGGAAACGGAGTTTTCCGGATTGCCTGGCTTCAAGTTGGCTCACCGAGGTGGTGAGTTGCCTAACCTGAATTTCAAGATTCTTGATACTTGAGAATGCCCTATTGCCGTGGTCTTTGGTCTTCAATCTCACACCTTATCCTCTTCGTGAAGACTTCACGTTTCTTCCCCAAATGACCATTGACTTCTAAGATCTCCTTTCGATGCGATTTTTGTGTCGAGGCATACTTTTTGGAAAGGCCTTCACCTCTAGGGTATAGTTGAGGTGGATCTTGTTCACCCCGATATCCTTGAGTTTGGTTGTCTCCCCTCCATTAGAAATTTGGGTGATTTCAATCACTTGGGTTGAATGAGTTTGCACAGGGGTCCGGCCTTGCATCGCCTTGGTTTCCCCAGAACCCTTGTGGTTGACCCCTAGCAAATTGTGGCCTCTCTCGGTTGTTGGCCTCTCTCAGTTGCTGTACTGAATGGCCTCCACCTCTTGCAAATTGTCTACAAGTTCGGGACATGCCTCGGTGTTATAGTCAAGGTTTCACACCCCGCACACTTTGACTTGATGCACTTTTCCTTTCAAGAGCTCCTTCATCATGGAAGCATGAGCTTGGACTTGCTTCACCAACTTAGGTGATTGTGCGGGTTTATCTAAGACCTTATCCCTTGACCTTGTGCCAAAATATCGCATACCAATGGCCATTTCTTCAAAGAGGGCCATTGTGTCCTTAGGGATTTTGTTCACTATCAACCATTGCAAGCGGCATTCATCATTCACATATCTTTATCACATAGCCCCTTAAAGAAATAGTATACTAGACCACTCTCCTTGAAGTGATGGTAGGGACAGCTTACTAGCAATCTCTTGAAGTGCTCCCAATAATCATATAACAACTCAGTAGCCTCTTGGGTGATGTTTGACAGTTTCTTTTTCAGTTCGGTGGATTTGAATTCCGGAAAATACATCTCTGAAATCTCCACTTCATGTCTATCCAAGAACCTATGCATCCCGGGGCAAGTAGTACAACCAATCCTTTGCTCTATCTTAAAGAAATAACGGGAATACCCAAAGATTATAGTTATCTTCAAAGACACTTGGAGGCTTTATATTTATACACACTAGGTGGAACTCTGACAAATGCTTGTTTGGGTCTTCCCCCGCCATACTTTGGAAGGTGAGTAGATAGTGGATCATTTTGCTCTTTAGCTCACAACTCACATTCGGAGGTAATGGGGGGAATGTGATGCATAATGGCTGACTGACTCTCCAGTCGGGTAATGTAAAAATCCTAAGTTTGTGGTACGAGTATGTACCATAAACTAGGGCTAACGGTACCCTTCTAAAGACAACACTAGCAAACAGATCAAAAGGTAACAAGATAACTATCACAAAAGATCAACACATGAATGAACAAAATAAAACAAAACAAAATACTAACTACTCTACTAACATATTATGCTTATTGACAATTAGACTGATTAGCATCCCCGTCAGTGGCGCAAAAATTTAGCCCGCCTCCACTCGGGGTCATTAGCGAAAGCTGAGATCAAAGGGGTCAAAGGTAGAAATTTATAGTTCTGCACTCAACTCACTACCATGCTACCTATATGGTAGTTAGTGGTAAGCATGGGTATGTCCACAGAGATACTAGGGCCTAAAAATCATGTAAAAACAACTATGTACGGGTTGTCAATCCGTAAGTGTCGATAGGAATAACTAGTAAAGTAAACACAGGGAGAGGGGGTTGGTTTTTAGATTAACAACTACTAAGCATAAGAGCAAAAAGAAAAAAAACTATATAAACAGGCACTTAGGGGTATTTGAGTAACATGCTTGATAAATAACTTCTATCCTCGATTCATTCACATATAGATTTATAAACCTATATTATGCTCATGTCACACAGTGTGGAGATAGCCAAGTATTCCCCCCTGTCTGTCACACATGGTACTTACCACAATGCCCATATCTCACCGTCTCCATAATTTAGGGAATGCACTCTAGTCCATCGACTCTGTAGACCATTCCCTAGTCAGTCACTCCCATAGCCAAAGCGCCCCTGCTTAGAGGAATCTAAAGTCAACCTAAAAGGGCAATGCCTCGCGTAGGTCGCAAAAGTTGGATATGTAGTGAAATGCATTACATCCCAGGCACTCTATTGTGGATCTCAATCCCTATGCCTAGAGAGGCCAAGGAAAAGACACCTTCTGATGAATCTAGAGTCGGATCAACTCTAATCACTACAACGAACACGCTAATCTATCGGTTTAAGCCAGGGGCTTTACCCCATTGGGATTTTATAGAATCGACCGCTCAACGTAATGATTTCTCACACAACTAGCCAATCAAAATTATGGTATAACACATATAATGATTTCCTCTCAAAGGATATGAATGCACTTATCTCCCCGGTGTATTTTACCCACTCCACAATTCTAACACTTTCCAAGATCGCAATGAAGCCTAGTGGGAGGTTGTCACCATACCTCTCAAAGTTAAATTTATAAGCCCTAAATGCTTCCTATCTACAACTAAGTAGATAATGGAAAGTTGGGGTCGTCCACGAAGAAGAGGGATTTTCTTAAACATTTAAACATATAAGGTTGATATTATGCCAGAAGTGTGTGTGTATATATATATATAAGTAAGTAAATTGACGGGTTTGGTTGGTTGGTTTTCCTAAGTTATGAAATTAAAAGACAAATTAACTAGCAAAGTCAAGTAACTATGCTAATTATAAAACAAACTAAGAAAATGGGTTTAAAACTACAAAAGACAAAGCCTTGGAGGCAATTGATATTCACTTCCAAACCTCATGTAGATCATTGAACCATTGACTCATTCTATCACATTAGTTACCTATGGGGAATGCTAAAACTTCCCAATTAAATATCAACATTCATTTCTTCTTAAGAGTAATTCACAATGACAAACAACGACCATTTTCAAACCTCATTGATAATCACTTTAGGCAAACCACACCGTAAAGGTATTTTATAAATGGCACGAAGAACCATAGATTTGATAACAATAAGCCTTCTACCAAAGACATAGCCATTTAACCAAACATAACATTCATTAGGCTAAACCTAGAACAAAACACATTCACAATTCAACCTTTCATTGCATCTATAAGATAAACATGAGAACAATCCACATTAACATATTTATCTAGCAAGAATCACAACACATTATGCACAAGAAGTTCTAATTACATGTTCTTGGATTCTCATGTCAAAGAGCTAAGAAATTTGCAAATTTCTTAACACCCTAACACTTTAATCCTACAAACACTTCATATACTCAAACAACCCATAGTATAAATGAAGTAAAACATCACATTAAAACACATGAATGCTAAATAACAAATGTTTCAAGAAAGAGTGAAATAGAGGTTCTTACTACATAGATATGAAAGCTTCAATCAATTTCTCCGAAGATTAAACTAACCTAGATAATGAAAATACATGATTAACCTACAAAAACTAAGAAAAGAAAGAAAGGAAAAACTAGGGTTTTAACCCAGAAAATCGCAGGAAGAAGAAGAGCTGAAGAGAAGAGGATAGGATTCAGTATTTATGGTACAAAAAAGTAAGAAAGTTTATGGCCACCCTTCCATCGCGACTCGCGACCGAGCCCAGTTTCAGTATCTTGCATTTCTTTCTTCTTTTTGTTTCAAGTTCTCCTCTTCATTTCACTTATCTTCTTCAAGTCTTGAAAAGCTCAAATACAATTCTTCAAGTCTTTAAATCTTCAAAGGTATTCTTTAAAGTCTTCAAAGTCTTTAAACAAATTTCCCTGTCACACAAAAAATCCTCTAGAAAAGTAATAAAAGTGTAAAAGTCGCTTTTACCTCTTCTTAGAGAATTTCAAGGCAAAATACCACATATAGAGAACAAAAGTGTACAAGAGTGAATCCTAAAAGTCCTAATATAACCATATAAAATGGGAACATCACCTAGCACTATTTTATACTACCACACATGCATGAGTGCATCATTATAATAACATAGCATAAATTGTAATTCTTAGAAAGCACAAGTTGAAGCAAAAATATTCATGAAGCAATAAGATAGGGAAATCTAAATCTCAAAATGTCAAATTCAAAACATGAATACAAATAACCCCAAGCTATTAATCTACTCCCTAGACATGGAATTTAAATAAATATTTGAATTCCACATCATAGGATGAAAGCAAAATAAAAAGAAATGAAAGAAAGAAGAGAGAATGTTTTTCTCTCTAAGATGCTCTCCAAATACAAGAGTAGTAAATGAAAAATGCTAAGTAGATTCTAAAACCCTAGTGGAATAAGGCTATATTTATAGTAGTGGGGGATTGGACCTAAAAACAGGCCCAAAATAGGCCAAAAAGTGTGAAACCCTAGTTCAGCCGCTGCTTGGCACGGACTGTTGCAGATGGCGCAGTCCGTGCCATGTACTTGGTCCGTGCTGGCATGGGCAGTTGGATAAGGCAGGGCCCATTTGGTCTGTGCTGGCTGAAGTCACTGTGTCTGGCGCAGTACATCTAGCACGCGCTGGCGTGGGCTGCTACTTCTGGTGGGGTCTGCATCGCTCGTACTGGCAAGGGCTACTGTGTCTGGAGCAGTCCACGTTGACTCCTTTGGCATAGACCGTGGCATTTGGCGCAGGCTGCCAACAACAACATCGTCTAGAACTTTTGATCCGCAGGGCACTAATTTTGGTGCGGACCATCGTCACAAATAGTTCTTGACATTTTTTCACTTGAAACGGCATGGGCCATCGAAAACAAGACGGTCCACGCCCATACTTAGCCATTTTTGAGTGAAGGTTGAAACATGGGCGTGCCGCCTATGGCATTTGGTTCGGTCCATGCCGTGCCTTCACCCCTAGCCTTTTGGCAGGACTAACTTCTCTGGTGCGGGTTATTAGTGCCATCTATGAGCAGTCTACGCTGACCCATTTGTACCTTAGCCAATTGAACTTCTTTCCTTCTCTACAGATGAACTGTTAGTCTTATTTGAGAGTTCTAGTAGTCAATTTTATACTTCTCAAGAAGAAGAATCCAATGGAATCAACTTTGCAAGCAAATTATTCTCGAATCTTTATTAGAATTTGGTGCAACTCATCGGACCACGATTTGCCGTTTCTTCATTGGCCGCCTTGAACTCCAATGCCGCCTATCTTTGGCTCCAATCTCCTTCTACTATGATTTGATGTCTATGGCATTCATCTCCTACCATTCTACTGTGAATGACCTTTGATCTCTTCTACCATCCTTGCCAACGGCCTTCGATATCTTCTACCGCCCTTACAAATGGCCTTCACATAGAATGTGATGAAAAGTACCCACGGGTGACTGATAAGGATGATCACAAGGAAGATCTAGGTGCTCGTGGATACAAGATGTACATTAGTACCAACTAAGTCGAGGAAATAAGGGATTTAGACAAGAAAAACAAACATTGCGTGTAAACCCCTTGTTATGTATACAACTCAACTAATACTAGCAATCCAACATATAAATCAAGATGATTGTCGAATGTAATGGTTAAGGCACACAAAATGAAGCACATCAGATATTCACTGTCTTTTCAAGGATGGCTTTAATTTCTCGGTTGGATATTTCTGCTTGGCCATTGGTTTGCGGATGGTAGTCTTATGTATTACACCATATTTTTCAAGAAGTGTTCCCATGACCCTTTTGTGAAAGTGCATTCCTCTATCACTGATCAAGATTCGGGGTACACCAAAATGTGAGAAAATGTCAGACTTGAGGAAACTTGCCACTGTTGCCAACTCATTTTTCTTTGTGGCTATAGCTTCTACCCACTTGGACATATAGTTCACCAACACTAGGATGTATTACTTTCCATTGGAGTTAGGGAACAGACCTATGAAATCCATTCCCCTTATATCAAAAATCTCAACTAGCATTGAATATGCTTGAGGCATCTCATTCTTGGATAAGATGTTCCATATCCTTTGGCACTGGTCACAAGATGACACAAAACTGTTAGCATCTGATAGTATGTTGGGCTAGTAAA
The DNA here is from genome assembly GCA_037428765.1 of Rubia yunnanensis. Classification (NCBI taxonomy): domain Eukaryota; kingdom Viridiplantae; phylum Streptophyta; class Magnoliopsida; order Gentianales; family Rubiaceae; genus Rubia; species Rubia yunnanensis. The sequence goes on from CM075065.1 coordinate 46,045,646, forward strand.
GCCCACAATTTATTACCTTCCTTACGGTCCTTTCTCCTTGGGAGGAATTACACATCTTAAGGACATGGCCTACCTCATCATCAGGGATGCATCTTCTAATTTCCTGATCAGAACAATGCTTCCACAAGTAGGGATCATCCCAGAAATATTCTTTTCTTTCATTCACCATTCTACCCTTTCTCGATTTGTCAAAAGATGGGGGGAAGTCTCCAGTGGTAAGGTAATTCACTATATTAGCATACCAAGGTTGGCTAGTTATTACCCCAAACAATTGTTCGTCGGGAAATTCTTCCCAAATAGATTCCTACGTTGCCTTTTCCTTGGCTGTATCTAGGATCTCGAGGGTGGGTAGTCTACTCAGGTGATCTGCCCCCATGTTTACAATGCTTTTCTTATCCCTTACCTCCAGGTCAAACTTTCTTAAAATAAGCATTCACCTAATAAGTCTCAGCTTGGCTTCTTTCTCTGTCATTAAATGACAAAGTGCTTCTTGGTCTGTGAACACTATGACCTTGGTTCCTAAGAGGTATTAACAAAATGTTTCTAGGGTAAAGACTATGGCTAGTAACTCTATCTTCGTGGTGAAGTAGTTGCGTTGAGCATAATTAAGAGTTACTGATGCATAGTATGCGACATGTGGCGCTCAACCTATCCTCTGGCCTAAAAAAACTCTTATAGTATGATCACTTGCATCACACATGAGGACTTAGCTCAGGATGAGCTGATGGTGTTGAGAGCCTCCGTTGAGGACTTGAAGACCCAGGTGATGGTACTTTCAAGGGCCTTGGCTAACTTACCAGATGGGGGCGGTGTTGCCCAGGTAGGAAGGCCGTATGTGGCACACAAGGTGTGGGAACCGAAGGTATACGGGGGGGGGGGGGGAACAGGATGCTAAGTTGTTGGACAACTACATCTTCAACATGGAGGCATACTTTAATGCGGTAAACATTAAAGAGGATGCCATTCGGGTGTCTACTGCTGTGGTGTATCTAGATGGGGATGCGAAGTTGTGGTGGCACTCGGTGAAGGCAAGCATGGCGGAGGGAACCATCCTTCTGGAGTCGTGGGAACAAATGAAGGAGATAGTGAAACACCACTTCTATCCACACAATGTGAAGGAATAGGCCCTCTTGAAACTCAAAGCTCTGCAGCACACAAGCACCGTTCGGGAGTATGTGCAACACTTCCGAGCCCTCATGCTGCACCTTCCTGATCATCCAGAAGATTACAAACTGCATGACTTTAAGCACGGGCTCAAGGCATGGGCAAGACTGGAACTCCAACAAGCCAAGGTACAGAGTTATGATGAAGCTGTGGTCTTTACAGAAGGCCTGATGGATTTTCACGAGGACCCTCAAAAGGAATCAAGGTGGGCAGGTTCTATTGCCCCAAAGGTTGGTGGCAAGGGCGTGCCGGTTGTCACAAAGAGTGCAGGAAGCATGAGTAACCCTGGAGCAGGGGGCAACACGATGAAAAACCCCACGGTTGGTTGGAAAGCCGTAGGACAGAGCTTGAGCTCGAGCAACAACTCAGGTGGACAATCAAAGTTCACGAGATGCTACTTGTGCAAGGGACCGCACATGGTGAGGGACTGCCCGGACTAACCTGCATTTGTTAATGGGTTACAGACAGAGGGATCAAACTCTGCCCAAGAGGCTAGATCGTCAGGTGGGCGTAGACAGGGAGACCAAGAGGGGGAAGAGTTTGAACCAGTGGGAGCCATGAGCTACTATTACAATTTCTTGGTGGGCGTGCAAACCATGGCTCCCCTGTTATTCGAAGAAAGGTTGGATTGGGCTTTGGCCAAGTAGGAGGCGAAATAATGGGTGACCAAGATGGTAGAAAGACTAACAGTTGCCTTGACCGAGGATGAGATAGAAATGGTGCAGCTAATGAAGAACAAGAATCAAGGCCTGATGTATGTGGATCTCGCGGTGAATGGGAAACCCATATGGGCTATGATTGATACAGGAGCTTCGCACAACTATTTGGCCGAGTTTGAGGTGGGACAGTTAGGACCCATGTTGGAGAAGTCAATCGGCAGAGTGAAAGCGGTTAATTCTCCAGCACAGCCCATGGTGGGGGTGGCGCGAACGTGCAATGTCAAGGCTGACAAGTTCGTGGGACAGACAAGTTTCCATGCCGTGAAGATGGATGACTTCAAGCTCAACTTGGGCTTGGACTTCTTGTGGGATGCGCAGATTGCAATATACCCTTACGGGAACACGCTGATTGTAATGGGCGATAACCCATGTATGATTCATGCATTACCTAGAAGGTCTGAGGAAAAATGGATTTTGGCCATGCAGTTCAAAAAGGGACTGGGATGGAATGAGGAGAGCTTTCTAGCACACCTGTGTTAGGAAGAGCTTGAGGGACAGTTAGGACCGATAGATCCCTCGGTGAAACGGCTGCTGAGAGAGTTTCAGGATGTGATGCCAGATCAGTTGCCCAAGAGACTACCATCCAAGCGGGAAGTGGACCATGAGATTGAGTTGATCCCAGGGGCGAGGCCCCCGGCTCGTGCGCCATACAGGATGACTCAGCCAGAGCTTGCGGAGTTGAGGAAACAGGTGACGGAGATGTTTGAAGGTGGGATTGTTGTGCCAGCAAAGTCCCCTTTTGGAGCCCCGGTTTTGTTCCAGAAGAAACATAATGGGTCATTGCAGTTCTGCGTGAACTACAGGGTGCTCAACAAAATCACGGTCAAGAATCGTTACCCGATAGCCTTGATCGCTGATTGCTTTGATCAGTTATGCCACACGAACTTGTACACCAAGATTGACCTGCGGTTAGGGTACTGGCAGGTTCGAGTCAAGGAGGGAGATGAACAAAAAACCACCTATGCAACGCGTTATGGGGCCTTCGAGTTCAAGGTGATGCCGTTCGGCCTAACAAATGCTCTAGCTACGTTTTGTACTCTCATGAACCAGGTGTTGAGGGATTTATTGGACCAATTTGTGGTGGTCTACCTGGATGATATAGTGGTCTACAACAACACATTTGAGGAACACCTTGGGCACTTACGATAGGTATTTGTCAGTTTGCGAGAGAACCAGTTGTATGCCAGCCCTCGAAATGCTTGCTTGCACAAAAAAGGATAGACTTCTTGGGTTATATTATTATGCCGGGAAAGATAAAGATGGACCCCAAGAAGATAGAGGCAATCACGTAGTGGAGTCCTCCGAGCTGTGTTTCGGAGCTTTGGTCGTTTCTTGGGTTTCCCAATTACTATCGTCGCTTCGTGAAGGATTATTCAAAGATAGCGGTGCCGCTAACGGAGCTGCTTAAGAAGGATAAGGCATGGAAGTGGGATGATCCGTGCCAGTAAGCGTTTGAAAAGTTGAAGGAAACCCTATCCACCGATCTAGTGTTGGTGTTGCTCGATATGTCTAAGCCATTTGAAGTGCATACGGATGCCTCAGACTTTGCACTTGGAGGGGTGTTGATGCAAGGTGGTCACCCGGTAGCCTATGAGAGCAGGAAGCTAAGTGGCGCTGAGACGCGGTACTCGGCACACGAAAAGGAGTTACTGGTGGTTGTTCATTGCTATGTGTTTAGAGGCACTAATTGTTGAGGGCATCATTCATTGTGAAGACGGAAAATACGGTGGTTAGTCACTTATTGATGCAGCCCAAGCTAAATAGTCGGCAAGCCAGGTGACAGGAACTATTGGCTGAATTTGATTTCACCTTAGAGTATCAGTTGGGAAGGACAAACTATGTCACTGATGCTCTGAGTTGGCAAGGCCAGTTAGCGGCGGTTTATTGTTTGGCGGCAAGGCAGGGAAGTGAAGTTTCAACCGTGATCAAGGATCGGATACGGAAGAATCTGGCATCTGATGGAGCCACCATTCAGTTGATTAACTTGGCAAAGGAAGGCAAAGCTAAGCAGTTCTGGTTTGAGGACGGGCTCTTGTACATAAGGAAGAATCGAGTATATGTGCCAAAAGGCGGAGGGCTGAGAATGACCATTTTGAAGGAGTGTCACGACACGGTGTGGGCAGGACATCCGGGGATGGAGCGGACCTTGGCCTTGGTGCGACGTGGATACTACTGGCCGTTTATGGAGGAGGACGTAGACCAGTTTGTTTGGACCTGCCTGATCTGCCAGCAGGATAAGCCGGAACATCAGCAGAAAGGAGGATTACTGGAGCCCCTACCAGTTCCCACCTGTCCATGGGAGAGTGTCTCCATGGACTACATCACTGGGTTTCCAAAAATCGGGGATCTTGCAACAATCCTAGTGATAGTGGATCGGTTCTTGAAATATGCCACATTTATCCCTGCACCCCAATACATCTCGGCAGAAGAGACAGCTCAGCTCTTCTTCAAGCACATTGTGAAATATTGGGGACTACCTTGGGTTATTATCAGTGACCCTGACTCTCGCTTTACTGGCCACTTTTGGACCGAGCTCTTCAAGATCCTTGGGTCAAAACTGAACATGAGCAGCACAGCACACCCGAAATCAGATGGGCAGACCAAGCGGTTCAACGGGATGCTGGAGGAGTATCTTCGGCACTTTGTAACCGTCAAGCAGAAGGAATGGGTGAAATTGCTAGATGTAGCCCAGTTTTGCTTCAATTCTAAAAAGAGTTCTTCAACCAACAATAGTCCTTTTGAAATTGTCACTGGGCAGCAACCCTTACTACCCCACACGGTGGATCTCGCTATGCGATCCAAAGTTACCAGAGCCAAGAGTTTTTCAATGAAGTGGAAATAAAACGTAGACATTGCCAAGAGTGTCCTCGAGAAGGCAGTTTCACGTATGAAGAAACATGCAGACAAAAACAGTCATTTCATGGAGTTCCAAGATGGGGATCGTGTGTTGGTGAAAGTGCCTAGCCAGCACCAGAGCAAAGCCATTCGTAATAGGGATCCTTGATAGATGAGGAAGTACATCAGCCCTGTGATAATTATCCAGAGAGTTGGCAAGGTAGCTTACAAGGTGGATGCCCCCGACTGGTGGAAGACCCATTCGGTACTTCACGTAAGTCTTTTAAAGCCATATCATGAGGATGTGGACCATCCTGGAAGGGGTGAACCACAGCAGGCGGAGTTCAACATCCCAGCTCGAGAGAAAAGAGTGCCGAAAAGCATTCTCCAAGTTCGAGATGTGTATTAGGCACATAAGAACCAAAAAGAATACTTGGTCAAGTGGCAGGGATGCAACGACGAAGAAAACACATGGGAGTTAGTGAGGAACCTTTGGGAATTTTAGCCGCTTCTAGATGCTTTTGAAGATTCTATGGCACCAAGAACGACTCCAAGATAGGTGGGGGATAATGTTATGGGGTGGCCTTGGTCCAAGCTCCTTGGCCCAAGATCCCTTCTCCACACTGCGGGCCGACCCGCTCAACGTGCTGCTGAGAAGACTAACCGTTCCCAAGCTCCTTATCTCAGAAGTCTTCTCTTTTTGCTTGTAAATAATTTTAATAGCTTAGTTATTAGTATAGCGAAGCTATTTTGCCCAAGGTCCAGGCTTACGTGCCATTTTAGCCTTTGACCTTATTTTGCCTATGTACCTGGCACTTGTGATAACGTTTATACCGCATATATGTGAAGTAATGAACTTCACACCCGGTTACCTCATTTTGCAATATAAGATAGTTTGAGCTTTCGCTCCACCAAGTTGTTGGTTTCTACTTTATTGCATCCTATGTATGACGGTGCGGACACTCTACTCGAGTGTTTGTGTTTGCTGCTCCTTTCTCGGTGAATCTAGACTTCCACGTCCCTCTAAAGGCCTGGTGTGCTATCTAGCCACCCACTGAGTGCGATGTCCATGGAATCTAGGTGGACTCTTTGCATTTGAGCATTGAGTTTCTCATGGTTCTCCTGACCCTAAAGGGGAGACCAGTGACACATGGGGTGCCACAGATGGCATGACCCATGCAACTTATGTGGCCTCGTGCCGGTGCAGGACACCAGATATAGCACGGGCCGCAGGCCTTGTGCTGACATGGGTTGTCGGATCTAGCACATCGTGCTAGTTACTGTTCGTGTCATCCAGTGCGGGCCGTCATCTGGAGCTCCATTTTTTCACTTCTGATTCACATCCCATGTCATTTGGCACAAGCTGTCAACCGGATCCTCGTTTTGCTTAGTCTTTTGGTGAAGACTGCCCATTCTTCACACTCTTTGGGCCGATCTTGACATTTTTTACTTGTAACAGCGTGGGCCATGTGAAACGGAACGGTCTGCACCTAAACATCGCCATTTTTTGAGTGTAAAAGAGAAGTTGAGGTCACGACCAACCGTCTTTGGCACGTCCTATGCTAGTATTTGGCACGACTCATGTTTCTTAGCATAGCTCATGCCAAAGGTCCCTTACACGGGCTATGTGGAATGGTGTGGGCCGTGTATGCTTGGTCTCGTGCCTCCCATAAGTGGTCTGTGCCACCTGTTGCTGGTTTGTCCAACTGACTTCTTTGCTCCACTACGGATGAACCGTTGGTCCAATTTAAGAGTTCTTGCAGTTGATTTTATAGTGGTCCAGGTGACGAATCCAATGGAACAAACCCGAAGGGCCGATTCTTCTCAGATCATTCTAAGAAATTGGCACAACTCAGATAACAATCCTCCATTTCTTCCTTGACCTCTTTAATCTTCAAGCCCGCCTATCTTTGGCTCAATCCTTCTACTACCATGATGTAGAGTTCGTGGTTTTCATCTACAACCATTCTAATGTGAATGTCCTTCAACATTTTCTACTGTCCTTGCGAGCGGCCTTCTATAAAAATGTAAGGAAAAGTACCCACGAGCCACCTACTAAGGATGATCAAAAAGGAAGTTCTAGGTGACCGTGGATACAAGGTGTCCATTAGTATCAATTAAGTCTACAAAATGTAGAATTTAGACAAGAAACCCAGACATGACAGTCTAAACTCTTTGTCATGTAAACCTGAATAATACTAGCAATCCAACAAGTAAAACAAGCCAATTATTATGCCTAATGCGTAGGTTAATGCACACATCAATCACCTCACACTAAAGCCTTTACTCGTTCTCTAGTAAACAAAAATTAGCAAAGGCCTTGGCGAAGTGTAGCATGTGGGTAAATTTATCCTATGCATGTGACTTATTCCTAGATTACCCTATTTCCCTCAGAGAAGCAAGAATCTCATAACTCTCACACTCCCCGAAGAACCTTAACCACCCAAAATAAAGTGAAGAAAAAGGTAAGCTAAAAAGATAAGTGTTAAGCTCGCTTACTTTCCCAAAACGTTCCCCAAAAGCAATCCAAGAGTCATCGCCAAAAACAATCCACGAAGTAAATCCAAGAGCGTCGACTTGGTTATAACTAAGGATAACTCTAGATTCTCAACTTAGTTACAACCAAGGATGATTCAAATGTATCGTCCACCTAGTTTATGTTTTCTCTCTATTTCTCTTATCTTGCCAAGGAGCCTTTTCAGGTTTTTATCCTAGCTTTCACACATGTTGAGCTCAAATTCTCACCTCTTTCCACATGGCCTCTCATTTTTGCGAAGGTTTGTAAACCTAGCTGGGCTTAGCCTCTCATTTTTACCTAGGTCTTTCGACCTATTCGGGCTTTTCCCAATGTTGCCTAAGTTGCTTTTCGAGTTTTCAACTTAGTCGGGTTTATATATTTTTCCATTTTTCAAAATTTCAATTTTTTGTTGGGTTTAGCACAAAATGCCCCAAAGTTGGGCTTCATACTACATGAAGATAAGAATACACAAAAAATTATACCACCATTTTTTTCTAAAAAAACTATCCAAAAACTAGCTATGAATGCTATCAAGCAAGATACACCACCAAATAAGCATCCAAAACTATCCCAAAACAAGTCAATCACCAAAAAACCAAAGAAACAACAAAAACTACAAAGAAAAACACCAAAAGCACCTAGGAATCCCAAGATGAAAGCTCCCTAAGTGCTCACTACTTCCTCCCCCACACTTAAACTATGTATTTGCCCCAATGCATAAAAATGTAAACACATAAGTGAGGTTGGGATAGTAGTAACAGTTACACTTGCGGCCTTGGAGGGCCCTCCTTGTCTTGCCTCGCCTCATCATTCTCAAAGTACCCTGTAGATTGAATTATGGCCTCTATGGACTCCAATCTAGCGCCAAACTCTTCCAGTTGCGACCTCATGCCACCTACCGCCAGAATGACTTCTTGCATAACTTGGGTAGAACTCAAAAGTTGTTCCCTAAGAGTACGCAATTGGTCAAGGATGTCCACAGATAGGTGGTTGTGGCTAGTCCATGTTCTAGATGAAGGATTGCCATCCGCTTCCTCGATCTCTATCTCTGGGTTGTATAGAACCTTATAAAATTCCTTCTCGAACTGTGGGTTGGGCTCAAGGAACAAATCATTCAAACTTGTCTCGTGGGTAATGACGGTATGCACCAGCTAAGGAAGGATCATGAAACTGCAAGTGTTCGTGCCTCTATATAACCACACATATCTATCATCTGAGGTTGTAGTCACTATCATAGAAGCTTTAGCTAGCGTCTTCATAGTTTACTTCATTCCTGAATGCCCAAAGCTAGCCAATGGAGACTGAGTGACTAGATGTCCAAAGTATTGCGCCAAAATCCCTACCATGCATCCCATTGGGATCTTTCCACCTTTTCTCTCCCCCATTACTAAGAATTCTTGTACAAAAGCCCTACTAATTTTGGGTAAAAGTTAACCTTAGGAGTCATCGCCAAAAGGCAATGCAAATACAAACCCTGACAATGCGTTAGTTCCCCATGGAAAAAACTCCCATCGAAAGTAAATGGTTAACATAATCCTGCATCGGAAGAACTATAGCAGTGCTTTTGCACGAATTCTTCCTATCTGTACCCGTCAGTTGCCTCCAAAAATTCCCAAGGGAGAATGGCAAACCCTGTCAGTGTGTCCTCGAAACATCTCTTCTGTATCTCTACCCAAAATCCCAAGCCACCTCCCTAAGTGTCATTGATTGCCCGATGTCTATATCTGCATCCATGACTTGCCCTAGAGTAGCTAGGAACTCCAAAGTCCATCGGACGTAAGTCTTCCAGTGTTTCTTGAGGAAACCTTCTACGCCTATCCATCATAATAAATAAGTAATGGGCTTGAGTGGGCCTAGAGCCTCCAAAGTATCTTTGCACGCGAAACCTGTCTCCAAAATGTTCCCCTTCAGTCCATTCAAGTAACTCTACCCTCGGGCTGTAGTCTCAGAGATGTTAGTCAATCCCATGACTCATTCGTCATGAATGCAAACCCTTAGCCAATTCTTCCTTTTCTCACCCCAGGAAGACTTCCCTTTCTCTAAAACACTCTTTTTTCGGAGGCATCCTAACACGATCATGGAGAAAGTGGTAATGTGATAATAAACAATGGCATGCTCACAATATTGTCCAAAGAAAACATTCTACCTAAATAGCCTAGGGATTTCAAAACATGATATTCTTCAATGTGATGGCTATTTACACAAGAATCATTCCCCTTAAACAACATGCTCATGGTAATTCATATTAACCCATCAATAGGATCATGTAGTTAAGAGTCACCCCTTCTAAATCATTCAACACATGAAAATCATATCACCCAAGCATAATAGCACATCAATCCACCCAAATTTACTTCAACATAAGATAATTTATGCAACACAAGCAATCTCTCAACAACATACTCTTTTTCAAGATTCATGATTCACATAACACCACCAAAATGCTAAATAAAGTAAATAAACATGAAGTCAAAGGATTACCAAGAATTTGAAGCTAAGAGTTGGAAAATCCACACAAGCAGAAGCAAAAATGGTAATTTTTAAGAGAAAAACTTCAATATTTTTGAGTTCACTAAGAGTGTGTGTCAGTGAGTGTTCTTGAAAAGCTTGAATGTGTTAAATGAATCAATTAAGTGAAAGAATGTAGCAAGGATCTAAAAAATCAACTAAGGTGATAAGGAGGAGAGGTACAGTAAAGATGAGGATGGGATTTGAAAATTGCAATTTAGGGAACAATAGTACCAATCTCTTTAATCACAAGGGATTCTTGAAGTACTATTTGCATAAAAAATCCTAAGGAATAAGAGAATTCAAAATTTATGAACCAAAATGCATTTTTTAGCTTAAAATTCAAATTTTTCAAAAAATTGCATTTTTGGTACAATTTGACAGCTCAAACGGGTTGCTGACACGTATTGGGAGGTCATCGCCGTACCTTCCAAAGTTAATACTTTTAGGCCCTTAATGCGTCCTATCCACAATAATGTAAATAGTGGCAAGACGGGGTCGTCCACAGGAAAAGGGATTTTTCTAAGTACTTAAACACATATACGAGAAAACATACTAAACACATATATACATAGATACATATGAACACATGTCACCGAATAGGGGGGTTTTGGTTGGATGGTTCCTAAATTAGAAAATTAAAATACAACAATTAGCAAATCAAGAGGATGATGCTAATCATGTAAACGCAAATAAAGATGTGATGAAAATACAATTACGGAGCCTTGGGCGCAATTGACTTCCACTTCCAAACCTCTTATCCATCATTGAACATGCAACTTATTTACTACTTTCACTACTTGTCGTGAAGACTAAACTCCTATCCTTCTTAGATAATAGTTTGCAAGAGTGAGTTCGACATCTCTTGTCAAACCTCACCAATGACTCCCTTTGTCGAAACACGACTTAAGGTATCCCGTTGATGGCGTTTAGCACGAAGGATCAACAAGCTCGGCAACACTTATGACCACTACACCATGACTAAGCATTTAACCGATCTATGCATTTACACGGGATTGGTCAAGAAAGTTCAACGCTCATAGACTTCTCCCGTTTGCAACAAATGATAAACATGGCAAAGAGTTCGACATTGCATATCTATCTAGCAATCATCAATCCATCAACATAATCAGAAGCTCTAATTCATACTCATACATTCCTAACAAGAACAAGGGGGAGTTTAACCCAACTCACCCAAAGCAAGCAATTCATACAAGTATTCCTACACTCAAGCTTTCAATAACATTAATGATATCAACAAACACATTCAATACCCATAAATACATAATAGAAAGAGTAATAAACAAGCTACAAATTGTTCTTAAGACATGGGTTTGGAAGCTTTGGTCAATTGCTCCCAAGAGATTAGATTAGCTACTAGAGTTCATGCTAATCTAACTAAAACAACAAATCAAAACAACAAGATAAATCAAAGATGAAAAATGGAAGAAAAGGGTTTAGAATAGTATAGAATTGCAGCTGCAAAAGTCTGGAATGAGAGGAAAAAGAATGGTATTTATAGTGGAAAGAAGATAAGGTAGGATTCTGGTCAGTGGTCGTCGCGACTCGCGACTTGTTCATCGCGACTCACGACAGTCATGTTGGTCGCGATTCGCGACGGTAACCAGAATTTTTGCAATGATTCTTCTTCTTCTCCTTGTGGCATGTAGGCATCTCCATAGTCACTCCTCTCAACTTCCAAGTCTTCAACGGTTTCAAAAGTGATCTTCAATGGCCTCCGGTCTTCACGTCTTCGAAGCAAATCTTCAAAATCTTTGAAAGTGTAGTCTTCAATGGCCTCCGGTCTTCATTACTTTGTCACACAAAAATCCACTTAAAAGAGGTAAAAGAGCGCAAAGTTGCTCTTACCCCTCCTAAGAGAATTTCATGGTAAAACACAAGCTGTTGGTAATGAAAGAGCACAAAATGGATCCTAAATAGTACTAAAATAAGCATATAAAGTGGACGCATCACGTATACCCTTGTGTTAAGGGCATCCGCGTAGACCCCCTTGTACCAAGGTTTTCTGGAACAAACCATATCTCGTGGAATGAGCCGTGCCTAATCCTGGCACGAGGCCTCTCGTGCCAAAGTGGTGTGACCCAAGTTGTATCTCGGGGCATAACTCGTGCCAAATTCTGGTACGGGGCTGCCAAAATTTTGACATTTTTTTCCTTTGTTTTTCCCTCTTTTCGAAAAAAAACTTTGTAACCCACCATTCCTAATTCTATCCAAACAATATCACGAGATTGAACTCACATTTACAAATCAACAAGAGTTTCATCTCAAAAATCCTCATCACAAACGAAACATGCAAAATCTATCGATCCACTCAAAATCATGAAATCAAAGGAAAAATAAATACTGTATATTTATTGTCGTCCTCACGGCTTGTTTCTTTTTCACTCATCTTTAGTTAACAGGACCTATAATTGGGATTTTGGAATTGCCATCGGCGGCTCCACCCACAATGACATCGTTGTGGAGGGGTCTATGTGTTACCCTTACCTTTAGACACCTTGTTTGTCACAGAAGATGAATTCCCAAACCTTACTAATGTTTTCCTCCACCTTTACTTTGGGTTTAGGAGAAGGTCGAGGGGTTTTTATGCCCTTGCCACTACCTCCTAAACACTGCAAGTTAGTTTGCAAGGAAAAGCATTCCGATATAAGATATATTATCACTGTCATCATGCAATGTGAATGTCTCACCATCAATGCCTCATAATTCATCTACCCATTCATTAACATTGGTCATTCAAGAAGTGTCAAATAGATTATGCTCATCACATAGGGTTACACATATACACGCAAAAGATGAGTTAGACGAATCATGCCTAGAGACTTATAGATGTCAAATCCCACATTGTCTATATCATCTTCTAGGGTTAGGGTTCCCAAATTAACATCGATTTTAGTCCTTGGCATTTTAAGAAATGGTCTTCTCAATAGTATTGGGGGTGCACTTCCGTCGTGCGCCATGTCAAGGAAATAAAAGTCCACCAAAAACACCAACTTGCCAGCCCAAACCATCACTATGGGCTAGCTTAGAAGTGATCAGCGAGTTGGACAATCACCCTAGTGTCCCTAAGTTCACCTATATCCATGCGTTCATAAAGACTATATGGGATCACATTTATGGATGCTCCTAAGTCTATCATGGCATTCTCAACTAGCTTTCCATATAAGGAGATAGGAATAGAGAACATTCCAGGGTTGTTGCATTTTTTAGGCAATTTTGTGTGGTTCAAAATGGCGACTCCCCCCAATTTTAAATGTCTTACCTTCTTAGTTGGTCTACTTCTCTTTTTTGTTCACGCAACTTTAAGATACTTAACATATGATGGCACATGTTCAGTAAGCTCTAATATCGGGATTGTTACCTCCAGCTTGTCGAATATTCTTTGGATACTTGCATCATTGGTCACCACCTTTGGCCTCTCCCTCAATGCACTTAAAAATGGTGGTGGGATGGTTACTTGTGCCTCGGTTGGTGGAATATCCTTGGAAGGTGGTTTCTCGATAACAATCTCATTCTCCTCAAAATTTATCTTGTTGGCCTCCAAGATCCTATCATCTTCTTGTAAGATGTCCTTCTCAGGCTCACGAACCTCCTTCCCGCTTCTCAGCTGGAGTGTGCTCACATTCCTTGGATTGACCTCCAGTTGGGAAGGAAATTTGCCAGACTCTTTGGCCTCAAGTTGGCTCATCGAGGTGATAAGTTGCCCAACTTGAATCTCAAGATTTTTGATACTCGAGAAGGCCCTATTGCCAAGATCTTAAATTTCATGCATTTTCCTATCCGTGAACACCTCATGCTTTTTTCCCAATTGACTAATGGCTTCCAAAATCTCTTCCCGATCCAAAGGTTGTTAGAAGGATATGGTTGAGGTGGTTGTTAGAAGGACCTTCACCCCTTGGATATGGTTGAGGTGGAGCTTGTCTACCTCGATACCCTTGAGCTTAGTTTTCCTACTTCCAACGGAAGTTGGGATGGTCCCGGTACCTTGGGTTAAATGAGTTTGCATAGGGATCCTGCCTTCTGCCTTCTTGGTTTCCTCGGAACCCCTATGGTTGTTGACCCCTAGCAAACTGCTTCCTATTCCCATTGTTGTATTCCACGACCTTCACTTCTTCTAAGTCTTCTGCTACTTAGGGATACGCCTTAGTGTGATGGTCAAGGTTGCATACCCCACACACTTTGACCTAATGAGCCTTCCCTCTTAAGAGCTCATTCATCATGGAAGCAAGAACTTAGACTTGCTCTTCCAACTTAGGGGATTGGGAGGGTTCATCCAAGACCTTAACCCTTGACCTTGTGCCAAATTGTCACATTCCATTAGCTATTTCTTCAAAGAGAGCCATCGCGTCCTTTGGGCCTTTGTAATCCATTGACCCATTACATGCAACATTCACCATCTGCATGTCCTCATCGCATAACCCTTCGAAAAAGTAGTAAAATAGGCCTCCCTCCTTGAAAGGATGGTATAGACAGCTTGCTAGTAACCTCTTGAAATGCTCCCCGTAGTCATAAAGTGATTCAGTAGCTCCCTGGATGATATTAGATAGCTGCCTTTTTAGTCTGGAAAATTTGGATATTGGAAAGTACTTTTCTAGAATTCTTCTCTTTATATCCATCCAGTAGCTTATACAACCAGGGGGTAAATAGTACAACCAATCCTTAGCCCCATCTTGTAGAGAGAATGGAAATGCCCTTAGGTTATAGTCATCCTCCAAGACACCCGGAGGCTTCATATTCATGCAGACAAGGTGAAACTCCGACAAGTGTTTGTTGGGATCTGCCCTTACCATACCATGGAAAGTGGGGAGACAGTGTATCATCCCACTCTTCAGCTCACAATTCACATTCGGTGGCTAAGGAGAGAAAGTGATGCATAATTGTTGGCTCTCCAAATTCGGAGCCATGAGCTCCCTCATTGTCCTGTTATCTTCCACCATCTCTAGTGGCCCTTCTACCGCAAAAAATGATATATGTTAAACCCCTACTTAAACTCTCCACTTCATTTGTCTCCTACTACATGTGTTTTCAGTTTGGTAGTGTTAAAATCCTAAGTTTGTGATTAGAGTATGTACCATAAACTAGGGGTTAACAATACCCTACCAAACATAACAATAGAAAACAGATTAAGGTAACTAGATTACTATCACAAAAGGTTCAATCAGCAAAAACAAAAAAACAAAAAAAACAAAAACAAAAGTAATACTAACTACTCAACTAATGTGTTATGCTAATTGAAAATTAAACTTTAAAAATAGCATTCCCGGAAACGGTGTCAAAATCTGTCCCGCCGCTACTTGGGGTCGTTAGTAGCTAACCCGAGCAAAGGCTAACGAAGTTCAAAGATAAAAATTATATTCTTCACCCAAGCACTACTAAGCTATCCATGGGGTAGTTAGTGGCAGGCCCAGGTTTGGCCACAGAGATGCTAGGGCCTAATAGTTAATTAAAACAAAACCACGTACGGGTTGTCAATCCGTCCGTATTGCTAGGAATAGCTAGTATGGTAAAATGGGGGTTTTTGGATTTTCAATTAATAACTACGAACATGAAATATAAAATGCAAGTAAACTATATTAACAGGAACTTAGGGTATTTGCGTAAGATGCCTGACAAATGACTTCTATCCTCAATTCATTCACATATAGACATATTAACCTATCTTATGCCTATGTCACACAGTCTTGATATAGCCAGGTATTTCCCCTAGTCTATCACACGTGGTACATACCACAATGCCCATATCTCAACATCTACGTAATTAGGGAATGCGCTATAGTCCAGTGACACTACAGACCATTCTGCGTTACTTCACTCTCAATACCAATGTGGCCATGCATAGAGGCATACAAAGGCCGCCTAAAAGGGAAATGCCTCACGTAGGTCGTAACCGTTGGATATGTAGTGAAGTACATTACATCTTGGGCACTCCATTGTAAATATCAACCCCTAGGCCTAGAGGGATAAGGAAAAGACACCTTGTGATGACTCTAGAGATGTTACAATTCTAGTCGCTACAAACAAACACGCTAATCTATTGGGTTAAGCCAAGGTTTTCCCCCATTGGGTTTTGCCAAATTGACTGCTCAACATGTTGATTTCTCACACAGCTAGCCATTTAGAATCATGGTATAACACATATAATGATTTTCTCTCAACGAACATGAATGCATTCATCTCCCCGGTGTTCTTTACCTACTCCACAATTTCAACACTTCCCAAGATAGAAATGAAGCCTAGTACGATTTTATACTATCACACATGCATGTGTGCATCATCATAAGAATAACATAAATCTTAGAAACCACAAGTTCAAGCACAAATATACGTAAGACGATAAGATAGGAGAATACGAACCTCAAAAAGTCATAATCAAAGGATGAATACAAACAAACCCAAGCTACTAATCTACTCCCTAGACATGGAATTGAAGTATTGCATTGAATTCCACATCTTTGGGAAAAAAGTAAAATAAAAAGGGAAGAAAGAAAGGACCAAGGGAGAAGAGAGTGTGTTTCTCTCTCTAAGTTGCTCTCCATATATAAAAATGAATTCTAAAAATGATGTAAAGCTCCTAAACCTAGTAAACTAAGGCTATATTTATAGTAGTAGGGGATTAAGCCAAAAAATATGCCTGAAATGGGCAAAAACCGTAGCAACCATAGCCTGACACGGTGCACCACGGATGCCGCTGACGTTGCCTCGTGCAGGCGTGGGCCGCTAAATCTTGCACGTGCTACATACCTCATGTTGGCATTGGATGCCAGATCTGGCACAACTGTGCTAGGTGTGGTACGTGTCATCCGGCGCGGGCTATCGTCTGGAGCTCCATTTTTTCACTTCTAATCTGCTTCCCATGTCGTTTGGCGCAGACTGTCTATTGGATCCTCAGTTTGCTCAGTCTTTTGGCATGGGCCACTTTATTCTTCATACCCTGTGAGCTGGTATCGCCATATTTGACTAGGAATTGTGCGGCCCATGTGAAACGGAATGGTTCGGGCCAATACTTAGCCATTTTTGGAGGGAAAAAGAGAAGTGGAATTCACAGACAGTTGACTTTGGCATGGACCGTGCCGGGATTTGGCACTGCTCGTGTTGCTTAGCACAAATCATGCCAAATGTCCTTGACATAGGCAATGTCAAATAGTGCGGGCCGTGTATGCTTAGTCTTGTCCTTCCCAGGAGAGGTCTGTGCCGCCTATTGCTGGTTTGTTCGAGTGACTTCTTTACTCTGCTACAGATGAATCATTATTTCAATTTGAGAGTTCATGTAGTTGATTTTATAGAGCTCGAGATGAAAAATCCAATGGAACAAACTCTAAGGGCTGATTCTTCTTGGGTTATTCCCAAAACATGGCGCAATTCTCAGACAACAAACGTCCATTTCTTCCTTAGCCACTTTGATCTTCAAGTCTGCCTATATTTGGCTCAATCCTTCTACTACCATGAAGTAGCGTTCTTGGCATTCATCTACTACCATTCTAATGTGAATGACCTTCAACATCTTCTATCGTCCTTGCGAACGTCCTTCTTTAAAAATGTAACAAAAAGTACCCACGAGCTACCTACTAAGGATGATCAAAAAGGAAGATCTAGGTGCCTGTGGATACAAGGTGTCCATTTGTTTGAATCAAGTCTACAAAATATGAGATTTAGTGATGAGACGTCAAATGTATGTATTTTCCAAAGAATTTAACATCTCTTTTATCATATTCTTGTTGTAAGATTGCTAGATATAGTAGGTTTACATGATAAGGTGTTTAGATGACCATTTTTGGTTTTTATATCTAAATCCTTTTTGTAGCCTATGTTTAGTCTAATGGAATTTTGGTCCTTATGAGCTTCTAGATTCCTTTTTGTAAGATTAATTTATAGATTGCTCATGAGAAATTAGGAGTGGTTTAGTGAAGGCCATTCGAAAGGATGGTAGAAGATGGAAGGCCACTCACAAAGTGGTAGAAGATAAAGTGAAGAAAGGAGAGCAAACCAAAGGGTGAAGAACGATCTATGTTTTGAAGCAGAGTTTTGAGAATTTTCCAAGAAGAATAGCCTCCAAGAGTGGTACCATTGGATTCCTCTTCTCGAGTACTATAAAACCGACTACAGGAACTCCCAAAATGGATCCACGGTTCACCCGGAGGAAGCAAAACAAAACGGGACTTTTTTCCGCCGTGACTCGCGACGAGTGTGTTGCGACTCACGACGAGTGTGTCGCGACTCACGAAATGTTGACCTAAGAGCTCAAAATTTTATTGATCTGGTCGCGACTCGTGACGGAGGCATCGCGACTCGCGATAACTGCCCTGTAACTTGCGTTTTACTCCCTTTTTTCTTGTACTATAAATAGCTTTTAATCCCCTTCTTCCCCAACTCTCTAAGCCCGACTTGGGGGCTCCAAAACCCTAGTTTTTCACCATTTTCTTCCATTTCTTCTTCTTTCTTTGTGGATCTTTGTTCTATGTTATGGGTTTTGATTATCTAGCTTAGTTTTGTACTTGGGAGCAATGGATTGAAGCTTCCATATCTATGTAGTAAGAACCATATCTATCTATTTAGTGTTTTTGCTATTGTGCATTTATTGAGCTTTGAATGTGAATTGTTAATTGCATTGATATTGTTGGAAGCTTAAGTATATGAATTGCTTGTATGATTACTTGTTAGGGTTGGGAGAAAGTAGCTAATTCTCCCCTCTTTTAATGTGGAATCCAAGAGCATGAGTTAGAGCTTCTTAAATGATGTTGGTGTGTTAATAAATACTAGATGAATGTGATGATGTCGAACTCATTGTCATGTTTGTTTTAGGTAGAAAATGAGAGAAGTCTATGAATGTCGATCATTCTTGACTAATCTTGTGTAAATGCATGAATTGGTAAAATGCTTAGATACGGTGTAGTATTTATAAGTGTTTCTTTTTAATTCTTCATGCTAAATGCCATCAATGGGATACTCTTAGTCCTAAGGGAGTCATTGGTGAGGTTTGACAAGAGATGTCAAATTCACTCTTGCAAACTACTATCTAAGAAGGATAGAAGATTTATCTTCACAACAAGTAGTTAAAGTAGTGAATAGATTGTTTCACTCGTTCTTGAAGCCTTTATTATTTAGCATTTATGTATTCTTGATGCTATGTTTCACTTCATTTATGTCATGGGTTGTTTGAGAATAGGAAGTGTTTTTATGATTGAAGTGTTCGGGTGTTAGGAAAGTGACGAATTCCTTAGCTCCTTTGCATGAAAATCTATGAACATGAACTTAGAACTTCTTGTGCATAATGTGTTGTGATTCTTGCTAGATAAGTATGTTAATGTTAAGTCAAGTAATGAATGTGATAGAATGAGTGACTGATTCAATGATCTACATTAGGTTTGGAAGTGGATATCAATTGCCCCTAAGGCTTTATAAGTTTTGTTTGATGATTAGCCTAGTTACTTGACTTTGCTAGTTATCTTTTCTTTTTAATTTCATAACTTAGGACCACCAAACAACCAAACCCTCCCATTTACATGCTTTTATATGTATGTAAATATGTCTACTCCTAGCCTAATATCAACCTTTTGTGCCTAAACGCTCAGGAAGATCCCTCTTCTTCGTGGACGGCCCCGACTTGCCGCTATCTACTTAGTTGTAGATAGTAAGCATTTAGGGCTTATAAATATTAACTTTGAGAGGTACGGCGACGACCTCCCATTTAGCCAAGAAAACCAAACATGGCAGTCCAAACCCTTTGTCATGTAAACCTAACTAATACTAGAAATCCAACAAGTAAAACAAGCCAATTATTATACCTAAAGCGTAGTCTAGTGCATGCCTAATGATGTACATCAACAAGAACTTTTAAATTAGACCAATGATTCATCTATAGCAGAGCAAATAACTCAGCCGGTCGAACTATCCATGGCCAACACGGACAGCACAAAGTCAGCACGAGGGCTAGACCTATAATGGCCAGTGCCAAGCAACAGGACCCATGTCAGGGGTCTTTGGCATAGATCTGGTTGACCGCCCACACCAAATGACACGAGGTGCAAATAAGAAGATACAAAATGGGCCGTGCACATAAGAAGGATTTGGTTGACACGGACCGTATGAGCACGAGGCTATTGTCCCATGCCAAGACTAACAACCAGAGCTGGAATGAGGCCATGGGCTATGCCAAGAATGATGTTCTATACTGGCACAAGGATACCTCGGTCAGTACTGGTTGTGCCAGATGCCACCCTTTGTGCCGAGTGCGGCTACTAGGGTTTTGGCCTATTTTGGGCCTATTCTTATACCCAATTCCCTACCACTATATAAGGACCTTTGTCAACTAAGGTTTAAGTTTATGTTCAAATTTTAGATTTCTAAAGTAGGGTAGGGAGATAAAGGAGCTCCTCCTCTCTATAATTTCTTCTTTTCATCTTTTATTTTTGCTTTGCCAAAAGGCATTGGATCTGATGAAATATTTGGATTCAATGCTTAGGGAGTAGTTTAATAGCTCAGGGATAATATTTTTATTAATGATTTGATTTATGTTTTGTGAGATTCATTAGATCTACCTATTTCTATGTGTTTATGATATTATGTTGGCTTGTTCTTGAATTGTTATGAATTGCATGAATGATACAGTGCATCAGCACATACTCTAGTGCACATTCATGTTGGTGCACATATTAATTTCCCCCTGGGAAGAGAAACCTTGATATGATAGCCCGGGTCCACGTGAGTGTGTGCATGTAGGTCTTTTTTGATCGTTACCATTACGATGACAATACACCAGTCTTAGCTAGCGAGTTGGTTCGAAAGGTTACATGTAAAGATAGTATTTAGTAGCAAAACTAGGCTTTAGCGACCCTAGTTCCATCGATAAGGTACCTATCCTGCTTTGCCCTTTAGACCCAGGATTAGATCATTCGTGGTGTTGTGCCTGAGATGTAGTTGTACGGGGGAAGAAACAGATATGCACAACCGCAGGACCATTGTTGCACTCCCCTAACTACGGAGGCGGTGCCGATGGAAGATTACAAGAGCACCCTACGTGAAAGGTATGGGGAGACTATCAACCACACCACGTGCTATGAACACTAGAATAAGCTTTGATATCTTGTATGTGATGGAATCGAGGATCAAAACATTTAATCAATCATGTTACAAAAATATTCCCCAATTGCTTGCATATATAGTTTTCTCTTGTGTTACTTCTTATGTTCATAGTTGTTAATTGAAAACCCCCCAAGAACCCCATTTTACAGTACTTAGCTATTCTTAACACACAGACGGATACATAGTTTTGTGTAGTTAGCTATTAGACATCAAGCATATCTATGGACAAACCTAGTCTTGCCGCTAACTATCCCATAGGTAGCTTAGTAGTAACTTTGGGAGAAAAATATAAATATAAATTTGATCATCATCCTTTTTTATAACGCATTTGCTCGGGTTAATTAGTTATAGTTGATGTCCCCGAGTGAAAGTGGATCACACATTCGTGTCGGCCGGCTCAGGTATGACCCATGTCATCTTGTACGATCGTGTTGACTGAGATTCTATTTTTGAACTTTTGAATCATGTACCCATGCCGTCTGGCTCAGGCCATTGGCTGGGAGCACTTCTTGTGCAGTTGAATCGGGCGAGCCATTTTAGTTCTTGCGGTCCATCGGGTGGGAGTCATTTTCTGAGAAAAACGATGGCCGAGCGTGTCATTCTTTGCATCTCATGGGCTAGTCTTCACATTTTTGGATTTGAAATGACATGGACCATGTAAAACGGCATGGTTCATTTCCATACTTAGCCTCACAAAGGATTGGGGGGACACAGGTCGTGTTGCATCAAATTGCTCGTGCCAAGGGTCTTTGGCATGGCTGTGCTGATCTAAACGACTCCTGCTGGCTGGAATATCTCATGCTAGGTGGAACGACTCATGTTGGAGGAGCTTGACATGAAGCCTGCCTCATGCTAGAGGTCCCTAGATGAGGTTGGCCAGTCATTCTCCTTCCGAAATTTGTTTGCACCGCTACAGATTAACCGTTGATCCAATTTGAGAGTTATTGTAGTCAATTTTATGGTGCTCAAGAAAAAAATTCCAATGGTACCACCCAATTATGTTGATTCTTCTCAGATCATTTCCCAAAACTCCGTTCAACTCTTGGATTACAATTCACCCACTTCTTTGTTTTCATTCTTTGTCCTTTCAATCTTCTACCACATTTTGACTCGTGACCTTTAGTCTTCTACCATCCTTGCAAATAACCTTCTACAATCTACTACCACCCTGGTGGATGTCATTCTAAGAACTACGCCAAAATACTCATGAGCAACCTACTAATAAGCTCATAAAAGAAGTTCTAGGTGCTAGAGAATACAAAGTATCCATTAGTTCCAAATAAATTTACGAAAGTTAGGATTTAGATAATAAAACCAACAACGGTCATCTAAACACTTTGTAATGTAAACTTAACTAAAACTAGCATTCATCTAACTAAAAGATTATAAAAAAAGTGTCGAATGCATTAGTTAATGCTTGCATAAAAGTGCAGATCAATATGCTAGGAATTCAAAGATTAACCACATAAAGCCACAATTGGGCCATCAATTCTATCACGTGTTAGGAATAGCTAATATTGTAAAACAAGTTGGGGGGGGGGGGGGTGTTATCTAACAACTGCAAGCATGCAAGAAATAGAGAGTAAACTAAAATAAGCTAGCACATGGGGATATTTGTATATGACTGGTAGTGTATTTTGATTATAGATTCAATCACATACATGACACATAAACCTATCCTAATACTTATGCCATATAGTGTGGTCGATAGTCAACACTCCCCCATATCTATCACATAAGGGTCTATTGTTTTCTTCTATCGACACCACCTCTGTAATTAGGGAAGTGCAACAATTGCCTTGACCTTGAATAGATGTGATTCCTCCCCTACGATTACGTCTCGGACACTCCACTATAAATGCTTCTCCCTAGGCCTATAAAGGCAAAGGGATCGACACCTTTTCTTTGACTCTAAGGTTGCAACAACATAGGTCAAATTATGACAACCCTAGTTGTACCAAAATATCTCTTATATGTAACCTATCAGGCTCCAGTCCATCTCAAACTAGCCTACGATCATCAAAATGGTAACTCGACGACCCACATGCATACACCCACATGATCTTGAACTCTCGTTCCCCCTATTACCCTCGTGGCACTCCCTAGGGGATACCAATAATGCACCAACATCAAAGTAGAATAAGGTGTATGCCAACATAGTGTAAATATCATGCGCTCAACATGAATGTAAGGCAAAAGTCAACATAATGTTCATAAGCATAAGTGAAAAGGGAGATCTTAAAATCTCAAAAATTAATACCAAGTCGTGAATACAAATATAAATCCCCAAGCTGAATCACTACTCCCTAAGCATTGAACCCAAATATTTCATTGGATTCAATGCCCTTGGGAAAAATAAGGGTTAGCCCCTGGGAAGAAGTATTTTGGCGTAGTTTATAGAAGGATTTGCCCCTTTCTCTCTCTACTTACTCTTAGGAAAACCTAGGAGAATGAAAATAAACTATCCATAATTTTTTAAAACTCTAGTAGACATAGGCTCCTATATATAGTAGCATATTTGGGCCTTGAAAATGGCCCAAAAAGAGGGCACTAAACCCTAGCAGCTGTTGGGCACGAGTCGTGTATCACGACCTATGTAATAGTACACAAGCCACTGATTGGCACTTGTCTTCAGCATTACAGAGAAAATGGTCATGCCATTCTTCACAGGTTATCGGTTGGGATCACTTCTTGAGCATTTGAACGACATTGGCTGTGTGAATCTTCGCGGGCCACTGGCCAGATGCTTGATTTCCTCTTCTGAATGATGCGGGCCGTGTATAACTTTGTGGGCCACTGGTTTGGAGTTGATTTCTCAGAAAACTGATGGCGCAGGTGTACATTTCTTCATGCCCTGTGGGTTGGTCTTCACATATTGAAACTTGAGTTGCACGAGCCATGCAATATGGCACAACCCATGCCCATACTTAGCTGCCTGAGTCAATGTTGAATGGAACGGGTTGTGTAGAATAAAGTAGCCTATGCTAAGGCATTCTGTTACCTCCATGTTGGCTAGCATGGCCCATGGAGTATTACATGACCGTGCTAGTTATTCAATTTTTTGAATTTCAACTCCTTCTCTTCTCAGCTTGATTCCATCTACTACCATGTTTTGACTCGTGGCCTTCTGTCAACTACCATTCTTGCGATTGTCCTTCTACTATCTATTACCATCCCTGCGAATGACTCTCTATAAACTACACCAAAGTGCTCACGAGCAACCTACCAATAAGCTCAAAAAATAGAATCTACGCGCTCGTGAGGACATAGTGTCCATTAGATCTAATTAAATCTATAAAACTAGGGATTTAGTTAAGAAAACCAACAACGGATAATGTAAACCTAACTAAAACTAGCAATCAACCAACCAAAACACAATAATTAATGTGTCAAATGCATTGGTTGAAACATGCTTTTAGATGCAGATGAATTCCCCCACACTTAAACCTTTACCCGTCCTCAAGTAAACAAAAATGAGCAAAGATTTAAAAGGAAAGTGGCATGCAAAGAGAGTTAACCAATGCATTCATCACTATTCCTAGACAACCCTAATTCCCCCAAAGATGTAAGAATCTCACAACTCTCATTCTCCCCAAAGAAGCTAAAGTAAGATATCCAACCAATCAAACCAAGAAAAAGGCAAGGTATACATGATATGTGTGAAACTAATTTACTCCGCAGATGAAGCCACTAAAGACAATCTAAGAGATTCTTAACATAGTTTCAAATTTCTCTCATTTCTCTCATTTTTCCCCAGAGCCCTTTTAGGTTTTCATCCTAGCTTCACACACAAATTGAACTCACTTCTCACCTTTTTCCACACCATGGCCTCTCACTTTTGCATAGGTTTTTCAACCTATCCGGCCCTTGTCCATTGTTGCCTAAGTCACCCTTTTGTGTTTTTGACTTAGTTGGGTACATATATTGTTTTCATGTTTTTCAATTTTACTGTGCTATACAAAATGCCCCAAAGATGGGCCTCATACTACATGAAGATAATCAAAGAAAACAAAATGACACCACTATGAGTGTTCTAAAACATCCCCATCAACTACAAAAAGGTGCCCTCACACAAAAAAACCAAAAACCAAAAGTTTTCAAAAAGCGAATGAGGGAAAAAGAAAGGGAAAATAGCTATCACATCATCTAATACAAGAATAACATATTAGCAGGAAAAACAAAGGAGATGCCACCATATGAAGGTGTTCCAACCCCTCCCCCACACTTAGTTCATGCATTGTCCCGAATGCATGTGACCAGGGTGAAAAGAAAGGTTGGAAATACCAAAGAGTCTTCAATGACGTCTGCTAACCACTTGACCTTATTCTTATGGCACGACTCATGGTGTGTACATGCCTCGTGCCAAAGCAGGCCAGCATGAGGCTTGGCACAAGCCATTCCATACACATTTTCCTTTAATTTTTGTTGAATAATTCCTGCATTCAAAAACATGAAAAACAAGCGCAATACTATCCTAGCCAAAATCGCATGACTAATAATCCCTAGAAACACCACCAAAAATCAAACCCTTTCCAAAAAGTTCACAAAATATTTTAATAAACTACTAACATAAAATTAAATCACCTTTCTTTGTTATCGTCCTCATGACTTATTTGCATTAGAATAGTTCATGCATGGATTTTCTCACCAAGGAGGGGATTTCCCTCCTTGAAAAACCCCAAATTTCCCCACTAAAAATAAAGTTTTACCCTCTTTGCCCATTGACTAACAACTTTATGCCATTTTTTTAATCTTTCACCTTTATCTCTCCATCGGCATATACCTTAGTCACCTCATACAGACCTACCCACCTTGACCTAAATTTAATCGGAAAGAGACGTAGTCGAGATTGGAAGACAAAAGACTTTTTGTCCCACAAAAAAGTCTTTTTCACTATACTATCACCATGGCACTTTCGTCCTTTCCTTATAAATTAGTGTGGTATCATAAGAGTAGCGCCTAAAATTTTCAAGTTCTTGTAGTTGCAACTTCCTATGTTACCCGACTTCACTCAAGTCCAAATTCATGCGTTTTACGGCCCATGGTGTCTTGAACTCGAGTTCGACCGAATGGTGGCATCTCATGCCAAAGACGATCCAGAAGGGTGACTTGCATATGGGAGTTTTGTATCCAGCCTGGTAGACCCAAAGTACATCTTCCATCTGAGTACTCCAATCCTTTCTAGATGGGTTCACCATATTTTCAAGGATGGCCTTGATTTCCCAATTGGATATCTCCGCTTGTCCATTTATTTATGAGTGGCATGTGGTGGATGTCCTATGGGTCACTTCGTATCTCCTAAAAAAAGTTTCCATTACTTTATTGC
Source organism: Rubia yunnanensis (assembly GCA_037428765.1). Classification (NCBI taxonomy): domain Eukaryota; kingdom Viridiplantae; phylum Streptophyta; class Magnoliopsida; order Gentianales; family Rubiaceae; genus Rubia; species Rubia yunnanensis. The sequence goes on from CM075065.1 coordinate 46,071,816, forward strand.
AAAAATGGGTTCCCCTATTACTAGTTATGGTTTAGGGGACATCGAATCATTAGAAGATATTGGATTTGAAGAAACTCATTATTGTTGCTGTGCCATTTTTCCTTGTTGCTTTGGCTTCGACCCCTTTTGACATGTAGTCCACCACCACCAAAATATAGTAGTTACCACCGGATTTTGGGAAATGACCCATGAAATCCATCCCCACAAATCGATGATCTCAATTGGCATCAAAAGAACTTGGGCCATCTCATTTTTGAATGAGATATTTTCTTCCACATGTAAGGATCATCCCAAAAATACTCTTTTGCCTCATTTTCTAACCTATCCTTTCTTGTTTGATATTAGGAGGGAGGGAAATCTCCCGTGGCAAGTTAGTTCACTATATCGGCATACCAAGGTTGGCTAGTCGTTACCCTGAACAATTGTTCATCGGGAAATTCTTCCCGAATGACTTCGAACTTATGTTTCTCCTTGGTGGGATATAGGCTCTCAAGGGGTTTCAATTGATGTTTCCATTTTATATGGTTATTTTGGGACATTTTGGATTCACTTTTATACACTTTTGTGCTCTATAGGTGTATTTTGCCTTGAAATTCTCTAAGGAGAGTTAAGAGTGACCTTTGCACTTTTATGACTTTTCTAGGTGATTTTGTGTGACAAGGCAGTTGTTGGAAGAAATTGGAGACTTTGGAGACTATCCTTGACGATTCGAAGACCTTCTTTTGAGCTCTTGAAGAATTGAGGAATTGAAGAAAAGTGAAGTAAAAGAAGGACTTTAGACAACAAGAAGAAATAAATCAAGATTCTGAATTTGGTATTGATTGCGACTCATGGGGAATTTGTCTTGAGTCAGACATGTGGCCAGAAATCTTTCCTTCTTTTATTTCTATAAATACCAAACATTATCCTCTCTCTTCAGTCTCTTCTTCTTCCTACGCTACTTAGGGCTGAAAACCCTAAGTTTTCTTCTCCTTTTCTTAGTTTTTGTTGGTTAGTTATGTGTTTTCATCATCTAGGTTAGTTTTGTGCTTAGGAGTAATCGATTGAAGTTTCCAAACCAATGTCGTAAGAACCTCTATTTCACTCTTTATTGAAGCATTTGTTATTTAGCATTTATTGTGTTGGTAATGTGAATGTTTGCTTCATTTATGCTATGGGTTATTTAAGAATATGAAGTGTTTGTATGATTAAGTGTTGGGAGGTTAGCTATTTGACATGAAAATCAAAGAACATGCATTTAGAACTTCTTGTTGTGTAATGTGAGGTTAATCTTGCTAGATGGGAGTGTTATCGTGGATTGTTAACATATTTACCTTAAGGTAGCATTAAAAGGTTGGATCTTGAATGTTGATTATTCTAGGTTTAACCTAATAAATGCTTTGTTTGGTTAAATGGCTAGATATTTGGTAGAATGCTTGTAGTTATCAAATCAATGGTTCTTTCGTGTATGATGCCATTGATGAAATACCTTTATGGCATGGATCACCTAAAGTTATCATTAATAAGGTTTGCAAATGGTCGTTGAACGTCTTTGTGAATTACTATTAAGAAGAAAAGGATGTCTATTTATTAAAACAGAATTGATAGCATTCTCCACAGGTAATGAATGTGATAGAATGAGTGATTTGTTCTAAGTGATCTGTAGGAGGTTTGGAAGTGGAAATCAATTGCCTCCAAGGCTTGTCATCTGTAGTTTTTATCCCTTTTTATTAGTTTGTTGCATGATTAACATAGTTGCCTTACCTTACTTCGCTAGTTGCTTTGTATGTAAATTCATAAATTTGGAAAACCAACCAAAACCCCTCCTCTTCACTTGCTTTTATATATCTATGTATATCTATATCTAGTCTATTATCCACCTTATATGTTTAAACCCTTAGGAAGACCCCCCTTCTTCGTGGACGACACCGATTTTCCACTATCTACTTAATTGATTTAGGAAGCACTTTAGGGCTTATAAATTGTAACTTTGAAAGGTATGACGATGACCTCCCAAATTTTGGTGCCACTGCCGAGGAATATGCCCTTATTTTTAAGTGTTTGGGCATATTTGGTTGCATATTAGCCAGTTGTTTTTAATTTCCTCTTTCTTTTTAGTTGTTTTTGTTTGGAGTAGGTATTTTTTGAGTTCTTGGTGAATTTTTATTGAGAATCCTTGTAATATGATTATGAACTTTTTAAAAAAATTAAAAAATGGAAGATCTCATGATGAGAAGAGAGGCTCAACAAGTAAGGTTTTGTAGGATGTGTTATTCTGGCCATTCTACCAAGTCTTGCTATTGGTTGAGAGAGAAGCACTATGAGGAGGAAAGAACCATTGGTTTCTAAAACCAAAGGTATCATGAACAGTGCTACCAAGATGTTGGAGTTATTGGTTTTCAAGGGCAAGAAGCTCAAGAATGGTATCCATACCACAATTCTTACAATCCAGAGTGGAGTGGTAATCCAGATTTGTGGTATGAGAATGCACAAGAAAACAAACAATACGAGCAATATAGTTGGCCTTCACCACCTTATACCACGCCTCAAAGCCAAGTCCAAGAAGAAGGTTCAATTTTGACACATGTGTGGATCATGAATGCAATAAGCAAACTTGAACTTGGACAAGACTAGGAGGAATCAAAAACTCGAATCTTCTTGAGTCTCGAGGCTTTAGAGGGACATGTGAGCAGTGTGATGGAAGTGGTGATCCGAATGGAAGCTCGGTATTCCAAAGATACACCATCCCAAATTGGACTCAAAGATATGGTGAGTGAGGTCACCTTGAGAAATGAGTTCGAGTTCGAAGGGGACGAGGAGTCAGTTGTTGAACACAAAAGAGTTGAGGAAGAGATGACTATGCTACACCCATTGCCATCATCACCCCTACCCCCACCTAATGAACCAACTCCACCATTTTCAGAATTCTTGAAGGAGATAATAGAAGAGCCAAATGATTATGCCAAGCCTCCTAACCACCAAACTCCTTTAAGACAACCTCCACCTCTACGAAACTTTCCTCTTGAAAGTTTTGTACCCCGACCTTTATGATTTTGGATACTCATGGGAAAGGGGTTCAAACCTTCACCACATGGATAATATTAGGATCATGCCGACAACCTTAAACATACGGAGCTAAGTCGTGCCAATGGCGTAAATATATTTGACTTTTATTTGATTTTTGTCGTTATTTTTCATTATTTTGTTTTGTTATTTTCACATTGTATTTTTCCATGATTTTGTAGCAAGTTAAGTGCATTGCATTGGATAAGATGAACGAATGAGAGCCATGAGAAAGGGAAGAAATCTTGGAAAGTTGGTACCAAAATATTTTCTAAGTATTGGGAAACCCTGCCTATCTCGAGTTGCGACAGAGATGTCGCGATGCGAAAAACAAGGGAATTTTTACGGCTCCCAGTTGAAGTTATTCGCGAGTCGCAAAGATCTTCAAAATTGAGCTACATTGAACTCTTTGGCATCAAGCTAGTAGCCCAATAGATAGTTCTGTTTAATCTCCATTGCCTCCTCAATTTCCTCGTGTAGGAATCATCACTCCTTCTCTTCTGCTAGTTCTAGGGATGGCCGTAAAATCCGTGTCAAGCCCTAGAACCTCATTTCTTTCTTCAGAATATTCAGAGCCTTGTGGTGTATACAAGGCATCTGCAAAATCCAAAGACTCAGTATCACTCATTTTTAAATTATTTGTACCTGCCACTAGTTTCTGATGAGAAGTAAATGATACTACCAGAACATTGAATGTGCTTCTAAGTATAGCTTGAAGCTGCGTTTGATAAAACAGACATGTCTTCAAAAACTGCACCATTTTTACATGCTGATCACCTCTTCATCTTCCCGTCATGATTACATTTCACAGAACGAAAAGGCGCCAGCCAATACTGTTTCATTTCCGCCCAGCAGAATGTGTAGAGTTTAGCCCGTAATTAATATCTATTCTTAGAGTCTACACTACTGGAAAATAGGTACATACGCACCGATATAAATTCATGAGTCTAGGTATACCAATGCATATATAACCAATTGCACTGGTATTTATCATGTTAAAATCAGTACCGGTGCAAATAAGTTCATACGCACCAGTATCCTATCAATCATGTAAAGTTCACCTATTTTCACACCGATGTTGGTTCTACCGGTGTATCAATATCAAATATATTGCACCGGTATTATTCGAATAGGTATTTGTATCGGTGCAATTGCTAACATGTGCACCGGTACAAGATTATCGGTGTGTACTTATTTATCCTTTTTATTAATTTGGCACCAAGAGGAAATTTTTTGAAACTGGTAATGGGAAATTACTAGTACAGATTAAAAAAAGTGGGAAGAATTTGCATTTGTATACCGGTTACAATTTGCATCGGTGTAGGAATTGACCACGCACTGGTATTTTCTTAATACCAGTGCAAAAATAAATTCTTATTTTTGAATTTTTGCGCCAAAACTATTAGTTTTTGCACCGCTACTGTGATTGTACCAGTGCAGGACAGGAAAATATGCGCATTTGTGCTGAATATCTACCCCGGTAACAGATTTTATCTGTGTAAAAGGCTACAAATGCACCGGTAAAGTTTAAATACAAGTGTAGAAAATTTCATTAAATGCTCACCTAACCCCTTTTTTTAGTAGGTTAAAAATAGAATTTCTGGAAGAAGATGTTCATTAATGGTGTTTTTTGGTTGAGGAAGACACTGAATTCTCCACAATGAAGACCCTTGAAGGTACCTTTTTTTTTAATTACATTTATGGATATTAAATATTTCATGTATGGTTTTGGTTAGTAGAGATATTTACATTTTGTGTTTGATCATTTGATGGTGGTTGAGGTAGAATTGTAGATATTAGTTTGTGATTTGTTCTCAAGGTTGTTGTAGTTATAAGGCTATATCTTTTGATTCCTATAGTTTTGGACATGTTAAGAATGTTGTAATTGTAATGTGGAATATTGGTGTATATTGTGCATTAATGATGTTGCATGATTAGAAAGTCATAATGAAAAATTATATTGTATTAAATGTATTGAAGTTTGATTGTTGGACATTTATTGATATGTAGAGTTGTATTGCATCATCGAAAGGCGTAAGAATGTGTATTCCAACGTTAGTAGGGTTAGCAATTAATATATTATGTTCGTGGATGAGTTCTTGGAGCATGCCTTTAGTCGAGAGAAGCCAATATTATGTCCTTGTCGTGTGATTGTGGAAATCGAATTCGTACTGATAAGAAGGACATCTTGAAACTCCATTTATGTTGCCGGGGGTTTGTGAAAGATTATGTGTGTGGACCTTTCATGGGAAAAATCACCACCGGAAGTGAGTTAGTAGCGAGGGAGAGTGTTTTGGGGATTCTATGTTGGATGACATGTGTGAGGAGGTTGTTAATGAGTCTAGAGAGAGGCCCGATGTTTTGGCTAACTTCCTTTGTGAGAAGGATACACCATTGTATCCCGGTTGCAAGAAGAAATGCACGGTCATGTCGTGTTTGTGCTAGGGTTAGGCACGACTTGTGTTGGTTGGAACGGTTCGTGCAAAAGAATCCTAACACGGGCCGTGTCGCTTGGTACGGGTCGTGCTTGGTCTAGCCTCGTGCTGGCCATGTGCGGTCCTTGCAGCCTGTGGCTGGTTTGGCTGTCTAAATTGTTTGCTCTGCTACAGATGAACCATTGGTCCTATTTGGAGTTCTTGTAGTCGATTTAATAGCCCTCGATAAAAGAAATCCAATGGTGCCATATTTAAGGGCAGATTCTTCCTGGATTTTTCCCAGGACTTTGTGAAACTCTTAGACAACAATTAATCCATTTTTTCCTTGATCTCTTTGAACTTCGAATCCGCCTTTCTTAGGATCAACTCCATCTTCTACCATGCTTTAGAGTCTATGGCCTTTAATCTACAACCATTCTTGCAAATGGCCTTCGAGTACCTTCTACCGTTCTTGCAAACATCCTTCTATACAAAGGTGTCGAAGTATCCATGAGAAACCTATTAATGAGTTCACAAAGTAATATCTAGGTGCCCGTGGACACAAGGTGTCCATTAGTATCAATTAAGTTCACAAAACATGGGATTTGGACAAGAAAAAACAAACATGGCCGTCTAAACACTTTGTCGTGTAAACCTAACTAAAACTAGCAATCCAACAAGTAAAACATGCCGATCATTATGCCGAAATTCATTGGTTAAAGTATTCAATACAGTGCACATAAAATAGCATCCATTAGATCTAAATAAATTCATAAAACTAAGGATTTAGACAATAAAACTGACAAAGGATATCTAACCCCCTTTTAATGTAAACCCAACTAAACCTAACCACCTCAAAGTATAGTGAAAAAATGTAAGCAAGAATGATGAGTATTAAACTAGCTTATTCTCCTAAATAGTTCTCCAAAAGAAATCCAAGAGTCGTTGCCAAAAAACAACCAAGGAAATCCAAAAGATCCTCAACTTGATTGTAACCAAGGGTTACTCTAGATTCTCAACATAACTACAACCAAGGGAAATGCCAAGTACCATCAACTTAGTTTATGTTTTCTCTCAATTTCTATCCTTTTTCCAAGGAGCCCTTTCGGATTTTCTTCCTAGCTTTCACACATGTTGAGCTCACATTCTTATCTTTTTCCACATGGTTTCTCATTTTTTCTAGGTTCATAAACCTAGCCGGCCCTAGACTCTCAGTTTTACCTAGGGCTTTCAAACTATCTAGGCTTTTCCCATTGTTACCTAAGTTTCTCTTCCGGGTTTCCAACTTAGCCAGGTATATATTTTTTCATTTTTTATTAAAATTTTTATATTTTTTTGGTGCAGCTCAAAATGCCCCAAAGTAGGACTTCGTACTACACGAGGATAGGAAAACCAAAAATTTAATACCACCAATGTTTCCAAAACAACTATCCCAAGACAAATTATAAATGCTGCCATGCAAGTCACACCACCAAATTTGCATCCAAAACATCCCTAAAAACACAAAAATCTAAAGGAATATCAAGATGAAAACTCCTAAGTGTCCAACTACTCCCTCCCCCTCTCTTAAATCATGCATTATCCCCAATCCATTATGAAAAATGGAACTCATAAGTGGAGTTGAGCAAATTGTGGCACTTACTCTTGTGGGCTCGTAGGGCCTTCCTTCACTTGCCTCATCTTTTCCTTCTCAGTGTACCCCATTGCTTGCATGGTGGCCTCAATAGAATTCAACCTAGTACCAAACTCCTCCAATTGTACTTATATACCCCATACCACAAGACTGACCTCTTGCACAGCTTGGGTAGAAATCTCAAGTTGCACTCCAAGAGTGCGCAATTGGTCAAGGAGTTCCATGGGTAGCTGATTGCGGCTAGGTGGCACTCTAGAAGAAGTTCCATTATTCTCCTCCTCGATCTCTATCTCCGAGTTGGATAGAATCCTATAGAACTCCTTCTTGAATCGTGTCTCTAGAAATAAATCTTCCAAACGCGTCCCATGGTCGATGGCGGTGCGGTCCTGCTGTAGAAGGACCATGAAGTTGCAAATTGTTGCACTGGCAAACAACCATACAAATTGTCCATCCAAGGTTGTAATTGTGACCATAGAAGTCTGAACTAGCTTCTCTATAGTATACCTCATCCCCGAACGTCCGAAACTCGCCAATGCAAATAGAGACTAGATTGTATGGCCCAAATGTTGAGCAAAGAGCCCTACCATGTCTCCCATGGATATCTTTCCAACTTTCTTTTCTCTCATTGTTAAACACTTTTGCACAAAGACTCCCACCAATTTTGGTTAAAATTTATCCTCCGGAGTCATCGCTAAGAGGTAATGAACAACCAAACTCGGGCATTGCGAAAGTTCCATGTGACAAAATAGTCCCATAGATAATAAGCATTGAACATAGCGCAATGCCATGTGAACATTGGAGTATCACAATGCTAATGCACCCTCGTTTAGAGGAATAAAAAGCCCGCGAAAAAGGGCAATGTCTCACGTAGGTCGCAAGTGTTAGATATATTGTGAGTGCATTACAACTAACCTACAATGAAACTCACAAAATATGATCTAGATGCTCATAAGGACATAGTGACCCGCCTTCACTCGGGGTCATCAAGAAGCAGCTAAATTAACCCGAGCAAAGGCGTTATCAAACGAACGAGATGAATGATGGTCAATGATACAAATTTAATTTCACTCCAAAATTCACTACTAATCTAGGGTCTAATAGCCAAGTAAAAACAACCACGTATGCATTGTCAATCAGTCTGTGTGCTAGGTATAGCTAAGATTGTAAAATTGGGGTTTTTGGGTTTTTCAATTAATAACTACGAACATAAAAGATAACATGATATTAAACTATGTAGAAAGACACTTTGGGGTATTTGCATAACATAATTGATAAATGGCCTCTAATTCAAATATAAAGATACAAATCTATCTTATGCCTATGTCACATAGTGTGGAGATAACAAGGTATTTCCCCCCGTTTGTATCGCATGGTACTTACCATGATGGCATATCTCACCGTCTCCGTAAATTGGGGATTCGCTCGATTCCCCTGACATGGAAAAATATCCCTATCACTTCACTCCTAATTCTAATGTGCCCCTACTTAGAGGAACACAAATCCCGCGTTAAAGGCCAATGCCTCACATAGGTCGCAAGTGTTAGATATGTAGTGAGTGCATTACATCGCAGACACTCCACCGTGGATATGTATCCTCAGGCCTAGAGAGGCAAATAAAATGATGCCTTGTGATGACTCTAGAGTCGGCACAACTCTAATCGCTACAAACAATCACGTCAATCTATCAAAGTAAGCCAAGGAATTCTCCTCTTCGGGATTTTCCAAATTGACCTCCCAACATGTGATTTCTCACACAAGTAGCCAATTAGAATCATGGTTTAACACATAGAAGAATGTTATCTCAAAGGAAATGAATCCACTCATATCCCCAGTGTTCTTAACCTACTCCACAATTCTAAGACTCCCAAGATAGCAAAGCCTACCACAATTTTATACTACCATACATGCATGGGTGCATCATCATAATGACATTGCATAGATCTCACAATATTGGAAAGCACAAGTTCAAGCACAAATATTCATAAGACATAAAGATAGGAGAATCTAAATCTCAAAAAGCCAAGTTCAATTCATGAATACAAATACAACCCCAAGCTTAATTAACTACTCCGTGAACATGGAATCCAAAGAAAAATAAATAGAAGAAAGAAATGGAACCTAGAGAGAAAGAAGATTATTTTCTCTCTGTTACCTACTCTTAAAGATGAAAAATGGGCATAAATCTTTAACCCTAGTAGACAAAATTCCATATATATTGTAGTAGGGAATTGGGCCTAAAAATTGGCCCAGAACAGGCCAAAAACCCTAGCAGCCGCAAACGGCACGTGAGTTGGCATCTAGCACGGCCCGTGCTTACCGAGGTATGTCTATGCTAGCATGGGACGTTGGTCTTGAAAGGGGCCGTGAGAATTGTGCCTGCGCAGTACGTGTTAACAATCATGGGCTGCCGGCTGGAGCTCCATTTTTAGTCTTCTAATTTGTACCCCGTATCATTTGACGAGGGCCATCAACCAGATGATTATTTTTCTTGGTATAATGGTATGAGCTACATAAATTTTCACACCCAATGGGCTGGTCTTGACATTCAAAGCTTGGAACAATGCAGACCATCTGAAACAGAACGGTGTGCTCCCATACTTAGCCAAATTTTGGAACAAAAAGAAGACTTCTGGCACATGGACAACTGGAATGGGCACGGTTCGTGCTAGGGTTAGGCACGACTTGTGTTGGCTGGAACAACTCATGCCAAAGATTCCTAAACTGGGCCATGTCGCTTAGTATGGTTCGTGCTAGGGTTAGGCACGGTTTGTATTGGTTGGAATAGCTCATGCCAAAGAATCCTAGCACGGGCTGTGTCGCTTGGTACAGGTCGTGTTTGGTCTAGCCTCGTGCAGGCCATGTGTGGTACATGCAGCCTGTGGGTGGTTTGGCTGGCTAAATTCTTTGCTCTACTACGGATGAACCATTGGACCTATTTGGAGTTCTTGTAGTCAATTTTACAGCCCTCGAGAAGACGAATCTAATGGTTCTACGTTGAAGGCCTGACTCTTCTTGGATCTTTCCCTGGACTTTGTGAAACTCTCGGACAACAATTCATCCATTTATTCCTTGGCCTCTTTGAACTTCTAATCCACTTTTCTTAGGATAAACTCCATCTTCTACCATGCTTTAGAGTCTATGGCCTTTAATCTACTACCATTCTTGCAAATGGCCTTCGAGTACCTTCTACCGTTCTTGCGAACATCTTTCTATACAAAGGTGTCGAAGTATCCACGAGAAACCTACTAATGAGATCACAAAGTAAGATCTAGGTGCCTGTGGAAACGAGGTGTCCATTAGTATCAATTAAGTCCACAAAATGTGGGATTTAGACAAGAAAAACCAAACAGGATCGTCTAAACGCTTTGTCGTGTAAACCTAACTAAAACTAACAATTCAACAAGTAAAAAATGCCAATCATTATATCGAAATTCATTGTTTATAGTACGCAATACGGTGCACATCACATAGCCTCCATTAGATCTAAATAAACTTATAAAACTAAGGATTTAGATAATAAAACTGACAAAGGATATCTAACCACCTTTTAATGTAAACCCAACTAAACCTCACCACCTCAAAGTATAGTGAAAAAAATGTAAGAAAGAATAATGAGTCTTAAACTAGCTTATTCTCCTAAATAGTTCTCCAAAAGCAATCCAAGAGTCGTTGCCAAAAAACAACCAAGGAAATCCAAAAGATCCTCGGCTTGATTGTAACCAGGGATAACTCTAGATTCTCAACATAACTACAACCAAGGGAAATGCCAAAGTATCATCAACTTACTTTATGTTTTCTCTCAATTTTACTCATTTTTCCTAGGAGCCCCTTCAGATTTTCTTCCTAGCTTTCAAACATGTTGAGCTCACATTCTTATCTTTTTCCACATGATCTCTCATTTTTGCCTAGAGTCATAAACCTTGCCGGCCCTAGCCTTTCAGGTTTACCTAGGTCTTTCAAACTATCCAGGCTATTCCCATTGTTGCCTAAGTTTCCCTTTCGGGTTTCCAACTTAGCCAGGTACACATTTTTTTCATTTTTTATTAAAAATTTTCATTTTTTTTGGTGCAGCACAAAATGCCCCAAAGTATGAATTCATACTACATGAAGATAGGAAAAAAAATGTAACACAACCAATGTTTCTAAAACAACTATCCCAAGACAAATTATAAATGCTGCCAAGCAAGTTACACCACCAAATTTGCATCCAAAACATCCCTAGAAACACAAAAATCCAAAGGAATCTCAAAATGAAAAATCTTGAGTGTCCAACTACTCCATACCCCTCACTTAAATCATGCATTGTCCCCAATGCATCATGAAAAATGGAACTCATAAGTGGAGTTGAGCAAATTGTGGCACTTACTCTTGCGGGCTCGAAGGGCCTTCCTTCACTTGCCTCATCTTTTCCTTCTCAGTGTACCCCATTTCTTGCATGGTGGCCTCAATAGAATTCAAACTAGTACCAAACTCCTCCAATTGTACTTATATACTCCCTACTGCAAGACTGGCCTCTTGCACAACTTGGGTAGAACTTGCAAGTTGCCCTCCAAGAGTGCGCAATTGGTCAAGGAGGTTTGTGGGTAGTTGATTGCGGCTAGGTGGCACTCTAGAAGAAGTACCATCATTCTCCTCCTCAATCTCTATCTCCGGGTTGGATAGAATCCTATAGAACTCCTTCTTGAATCGTGTCCCTAGAAATAAATCTTCCAATCGCGTCTCCTGCTCGATGGCGGTGCGCTCCTACTATAGAATGACCATGAAGTTGCAAATTTTTGCACCGCAAAACAACCATACAAATCGGTCATCCAAGGGTTTAGTTGTGATCATAGAAGCCCGGTCTAGCTTCTCTATAGTATACGTCATCCCCGAACGTCCGAAACTCGCCAATGTAAATAAAGATTGGATTGAATGGCCCAAATGTTGAGCCAAGAGCCCTACCATGCCTCCCATTGATATCTTTCCCCATTTCTTGTCTCTCATTGTTAAACACTCTTGCATAAAGGCTCCCACCATGTTCGGGTAAAAGTTATCCTCCGGAAACATCACCCAAAGGCAATGAACAACCAAACTCGGGCATTGCAAAAGTTCCCTGTGACAAAATAATCCCATAAATAATAAGCATTGAACATAGCACAATGCTAGGTGAAGATTGGAGTAGCGCAATGCTAATGTGCCCCCGCTTAAAGGAATACAAAGCCCACGTAAAAGGGCAATGTCTCACGTAGGTCGCAAGTGTTGGATATATAGTGAGTACATTACATCCCGAACACTCCACTATGAATATCAATCCCGAGGCCTAGAGAGGCAAAGGAAAAGATGCCTTGTAATCACTCTAGAGTCATCACAACTCTAATCGCTATAAACAATCACGTTAATCTATCAGAGTAAGCCATGGATTTCTCCTCATAGGGAATTATGGAATTGACCACCCAACATGTGATTTCTAACACAAGTAGCCAATTAGAATCATGGTTTAACATATAGAAGAATGTTCTCTCAAAGGAAATGAATCCACTCATCTCCCCAGTGTTCTTAACCTACTCCCCAGTGTTCTTAACCTACTCCAATGACGGTGCTCTTACACAAGTGTTTCCTTTCTGTACCAAAAAGAATCATTCAAAAGTTTCCGAGTGAGAATGGTAGTCCTTGTCAGTGTGTCCTTGGAATGTCCCTTCCATATTTCCATCCAGAAGATTGAGCTACATCTAGATGTGACATCGTGTATTCCTTGTCGTCCAAATGGAATTTGATGGCTTTTCATTCCTCTGCATCCGTAACTTGCTCAAGAGTTTCCAAGAATTCAAAGGTCCATCGAATATAAGTCTTTTAATGCTTCTCTAGAAAGTATTCTAGGCCTATCTGACCTAGCGAGTAGGTGATGAGCACGAGTAGACCTAGGGCCTCTTGTGTATCCTTGCACGTGAAACCCATCTCTAGAATGTTCCTCTTTCGTCCATTCAAGTACCTCCACCTCCAAGCTGCAGTCCCAGAAATGGTGGTTAACCCCATGAACCCCTTCGTCACAAAGGCGGGGTTGGGAGGAAGGGAAGTCGCCGGCTCTTTGCTCCCAACTTTAGCCATCTTCTTCCTTTTCTCACCTCGGGAAGGTGTCCCTTTCTCTGGCCCATTCCTTTTCAAAGGCATCCTATCACAATAAGGAGAAAGTGGTAATGCAATAATACACAAGGTCATGCCCACAGTATCATTCAAAAAGAATATTCTTCCTAAATAGCCTAGTCATTCCAAATCATGCTATTTTCAACATAAAGGCTATTCAATCAAGAACCATTCTCTTTAAACAATAAACTAATGGAAAATCATCGACCCAATAACAAGATCATGCAATCAAGAATCATCCCTCCTAAATCACCACAAAAAAATGAATATCATATCATTCGAGGCAATAGCACATCAATTCACTCACATTTACTTTAACAAAAGATCATTCACATAACCCACACAACTCTCAAAAACATACTCACTTTCAATATTCAAGCTTCACATAACATCACCATAATGCTAAATAAAGAAAGTAAACATAAAGTTCAAAGGATTACCTAGAATTTAAAGCTAAAGGTTGAAAGATCCACACAAGAAGAAGCAAAAATGCTAATTTTTGAGAGAAAAGCTCCAATTTTCGAGTTCACCAATAGCTTGAAGAAGGGAGGTAAGAAACTCAACTAGGTGGGAGAATGTACCAAGAATCTTAAATTTCAACAAAAAACTGATAAAGAGGGGAGGTACATTTAAGATAAGGATGAAATTTTGAAAATTGCAAATTTAGGGGACAAAAGTACCATCTATTTAATCTCAAGGGGTGTTTGAATTACTATTCACTTAAAATAATCCTAACGAATAAGGGAATTTAAAAAATTTATGATCCAAAAGTGGTTTTTTAGCTTAAAATTTGAATTTTTTGAAAATATGCATTTTTGGTCCAATTGACAGCTCAAATGGGGTGCCGACGCTTATACCCTCGTGTAGAGAGCACCCGAACGGACCCCCCCCTATGTGCCAAGGGTGTCTGGCATAGACCCTTCTCATGCTAAGGGCATCTGGCACGAGATCCCCACGTGCTCAGGTGCTATGATACGATTTGTATCCGGCACAGACCATGCTAAGCCCTGGCACGAGGCTACCAATATTTTGACCCCTTTTACCTTTGTTTATCTCTCTTTTTTTGAAAAACTTTGTCACGAATAAGCCCAATTTCCATCCAAACAAAATTATGAGACTTGAACTCAAATTTACAAATCAACAAGAGTTTCATCTCAAAATCCTCATCACACAAAACAAATGCAAAATCTATCGACTAAAAATCACAAAACCAAAGCAAGAAGAATCACCTTATTTTTATTGTCTTCATCATGACATACTTATTTTTAATACATTTCAAGTGAAACAACCTACTATTGGGTCTCCGGAGTCACCCTCAGCAACTTCCCCCACGATGACATCATTGTGGAGAGGTCTCCACAATGTGTCACCCTTACCTTTATGCGCCTTGTTCATCATAGAAAGTGAACTCTCGTACCTTACCAATGTTGGGTCCTTATACATTTTATAGGGTTTAGGAGGAGGTAGGGGGGTATAATTTCCTCGCCACTCTTCCCTAATCGCTGCATGTTAGTGAGTATATAAAATCATTCCAAAACAGACATATCATCACTAGAATCATGCATTCTAAAGGACTCACAATCAATGTCATTGTTATTAAGGAACTAATCTAGGCTTTCATTCTAATTGGTTATGCAAGAAGTGTCAAATTGATCAGGCTCATGAAATAAGGTTACGCCTTTGCCCACAAAAGATGAGTTAGGTTAATCATGCTTAGATTTATAGATATCAAACCCCACCTTATCAATGTCATTCTCTAGGGTTAGTGTTCCCAAATGGAGGGGAAGGGGGTTAAAGTCCTCGCCACTCTTCCCTAATCGCTGCATGTTAGTGAGCTTAGAAAAACCTTTTGAAAAAGACATATCAATACTAGCATCATGCCATATAAATGACTCATCATCAGTGTCATTGCTATTAAGGAGCTCATCTAGGCATTCATTCTCATTGGTCATGCAAGAAGCATCAAATTGATCATGCTCATCAAATAAGGTTATGCCTTTGCACACAAAAGATGAGTTAGGTTAATCATGCTTAGATTTATAGATATCAAACCCCACCTTATCAATGTCATTCTCTAGGGTTAGTGTTCCCAAATGGGGGGTGCATTTCCATTATGCGTCACGTCAAGAACGTAGAAGTTTTCCGGAAACACAAACATTCCAACCCGAACCATCAAGTCCTTCACTAACCCTCAAAGGCTATCTTAGGAGTTATTGGTGAGATGGATAATCATCCTAGTGTCCCTAAGTTCACCTACATCTAGGCATTCATAAAGACGATATGGAATCACATTAATATATGCTCTTAGGTCAACCATGGCCTTTTCAACTACTTCCCACCTAGGGAGATAGGAATAGAAAACATCCTGGGGTGGTTACAGTTTTAGGCAAATTATTATGGTTCAAAATGGTGTCTCCCCCCAATTTCAAGTGTCCTACCTTCGTAGTTGGTTCATTTCTCTTTTTAGTGCATGCAACTTTCAAAAATTTAGCATAAATGGCACATATTCAATTAACTCTAGGATCGGTATTGTCACCTTGACCTTTTAAAATTTTTTCTGAATATTTGCATCGGTTGTTGCCACCTTTGGCTTCCCCCTTAGTGCACTTTGAAATGGTGGTTGAAGGGTCACACTTGCCTTGGGTGGTGGAAGCTCCTTGGAGGGTGCTTGCACGACAACTATCTCATGCTCCACAAAATTGTCTTGTTGGCCTCCAAAATCCTATAATTTTATTGCAAAATCTCCTTTTTGGCCTCACGAACCTCTTCCCCCTTTCTTAAGTTTAGAGCGCTTAAGTTGGATCACCAAGGTGGCAATTTTCCCAGACTCCTTGGCCTGAAGTTGGCTCACCGAGGTGGCAAGTTGCCCGACTTGGTTCTCAAGATTTTTGATGCTTGAGAAGGCCCCAGTGTCAAGGTCTTCAATTTCACACCTTGTTCTTTCCACGAACATCTCACGTTTCTTTCCCAATTGGCCGATGGCTCCTAAAATTTCTTCCCAGTTGGAATTGTAGAGAGAGTTATGGTTGTTAGAAAAACCCTCACCCCTTGGATAGGGTTAAGGTGGAGCTTGTCCTCCTCGGTACCCTTGAGCTTAGTTTTCCTCACTCCAATGGAAATTGGGATGGTCCTGGTACCTTAGGTTTAAATTGTTCGCGTAGGGGTCTTGCTTAGCATCTCCTTGGTTCCCTTGGAACCCTTTTTGTTGTTACCCCCTAGTGAACAGTTTTCTATTCCCATCAATGTAATCCAATTATTTCACCTCTTCAAAGTTTGATGGTCAAGATTGCATAAGCCGCTAACCTTGACTTCGTAAACCCTCTCTTTCAAAAGTTCCTTCATCATTGAAGCAACATCTTGGACTTGCTCTTCCAACATTTGTGTTACATGACCGGTAGAATAATTTAATCTTATATTCTATTAAATAGAAGACATATAAACATATCCCAATGTCTATGTCACATAGTGTTGTTGATAATCAACACTTCCCTTTATCTGTCAGACAAAGGTGCCCACGTCTTATTCTATCGACACCACCTCCGTAATTAGGGAAAGTGCATTGTGCGGTCCAACCAATTTTCACTCCTCTTTCCCAATAAGAATTACATCACGTGCCTCCACTTTGAACGCTTCTCCATAGGCCTATATCGGCAAAGAGATTAGCATCTCATGATGACTTTATATTTACAACCGTAGTTTCTACTAACTATCATGTCCTCACCTATCAGGGTACTATGTTCCAATTTACTAGCGTACGATCATTGGAGTGGTACTCAAGACACACATGCATACACCCACACGGTTGCAGACTCTCACTGCCCCTATTACCCTAGCGGACACTCCTAAGGGGGCAAAAGATACTAGCACCACACATGAAATATATACTAAGGTGCATGCTAAAATAGGATATCTAACATGCATTTAAAAAGAATGTAAAGAACAAATCATGCATGATATTCATAAACGTAAAAGGATAGGGAGATCTAGAATAATAAAAAATATCAATCAAATAATGAATACAAATTTAGATTCCAAAGAAAATAAAATACTCCCTAAGCATTGAACCCAATCTTTCCATGGGATTCAATGCCCTTGGGCTAAACTAGGAATATTAAAAGAAGAGAGAAGGGTAATTCCCTTTCTCTCTCTACCTACTCTTAGAAAAACTAGGACAATGAAAACTAAAAACAACTAAACTTAAACCATAGTAGACAAAGGTTCCTTTATATAGTAGGTAGGAAATAAGCCTCAAGTAGGCTAAAAAACCAAGAGAACCCCTAGCTAGAACAGTGACACGGGTCATGCAATAATGCACAACCTGCATGACTAGAAGGGTGTTCTCTAGCATCAAAGTGGCATGGTCGTGTGAATCTCTATGGGCCACTGGGTGGGAATGTGTTTTGATATTCTGAATGAAGCAATCCGTGAAATACTTTGTGGGCCGTGGGCTAGGGCTGAGCATTTCTTTCCTCAGATAGTGCAGTCGTGTGAAACACCGTGAGGCGCAAGCTTGTTATTGAGTCTTTGATCTTCAAAGTGCATGGATCATGCAATAGGGTATGTGTTGTACTCAAACTTAGCAAAACAGTCCCATTAAATGGCACGGGACGTGCAATTCCATGTGGCCCGCGCTCTTACTTGGGCCCACAACCAATTTGGCTAGCAAGGGCCGTGTAATAGAACACGGTCGTGCAGATCTTCAACTTTGTCTAGGCTTCAACTTCTTTCTCATTGGCGCATTTCTGTATACCACCAAAATTAAGTGTGTGGCCTTCGATCTACTACCATTCTTGCGAATGGCCTTCAAATATCTACTACCATTCTTTTGAATGGCTTTCTACTACAAAGTGTTTACAAGGAATCTACAATGGATCTCACAAAATAGGATCTAGATGCTCATTACGATATAGTGACTTGCCCTCCACTCGGGTCGTCAAGTAACAACTAAATTAACCCTAGCAAAGGCGTTATAAAATAAATGAGATGAATGATGGTCAAACATAAAATTTATATTTTTCTCCCAAACTCATTACTAAGCTACCTATGGGGTAGTTAGTGGCAAGACCGAGTTTGTCCACAGAGATGCTAGGGTCTAATACCAACTGAACACAACCACGTACGGATTTTCAATCCATCTTTGTGCTCGGAATAGCTAATATTTTAAATGAGAGTTTTTGGGGTTTTCAATTAACAACTATGAACTAAGAGGTAACACGAGATTAAACTATATAGATAGACACTTGGGGGTATTTGCGTAACATGATTGATAAATGGTTTCCATCCTCGATTCATTCAGATAGAAGCATATAAACCTATCTTATGGCTATGTCACACAGTGTGGAGACAGCTAGATATTTCCCCCGCCTATCACACGTGGTACTTACCATGATGCCATATCCCACTGTTTGCATAAATTGGGAATGCTCTTAAGTCCCGTGACACCGCAGACCATCCCCATCACTTCACTCCCAATGCTAGCGTGGCTCTTCTTAGAGAAATACAAATCATCCTTAAAATGGAAATTCTTTGTGTAGGTCACAACCATTAGATATGTAATGAGTGCATTATATCTCGGACACGCCATTATGGATCGCAATCCCTAAGCCTAGAGAGGCAAAGGAAAATACACCTTATGATGACTCTAGAGTCAGCACTACTCTAGTAGATACAAACAATCACACTAATCTATCAGGGTGTGGGTTTTGGACATGCTGAGTGATTTAAAACTTCTTCTCTCAAGTACTAGGGGCGAAAAACACCTAAACTATGTGTCATTTTCATCTGATTTGTGAAGCTAGATCTTGGTGATTCTAAATCTACCTTCCCAATAGGTAGATCGAGAAAAAAAAATAGGTGGAAGGGAAAACCAAACACAAGCATCAACAACAACCGAGGAAAGAGTGCAGGGAGAAAAGTCAGTGCAGGATGAAGAGGAAACAAGTGCAGTTGGGCTAAAAGGGATACTGATCAACTAGGATAAGCTGGATCTATAAAGTAACAGTGATAAGGAGGTAGAAACATAAAAAAGGAGTTCATCCATGGGTATAAATTGGGCCAAGCTGAAGAGAGCCATTAGAAAGTAGAGAGGAAACTGAACTAGAATCCTAGCTGGGGTGAGGAGGAGAAAGATGTGCAAAAAGTGCAGGGGATAAAAGCAAAAATATGGAGATCTATAGTTGCAGGTGAAAAAAATGAGGAAATCAAGTAAGCTCAACCAGTAGACATTGAAGGCTATGTGATGGGAGCAATAACTGAAGATGATGTCAAGAAAAGTGTCAAATAGTGGGAAACAAATGCAATTTCCAAAGTGCTTGGAAGTCACTCCCCATTCAAGGTCATTGAAGGCTTCTTGTACGGGTGTCATATTCTTTTATGGAAAAACCATATTCATTCAGAACTGGGAGGAATAATGTGATGTAGTAGAACCAAAATCAGTGCCTGTGTGGGTGAGAATCCATGGCTTACCTTTGAAATATTGGAAGCCTAACAATATTAGCAAGATTCCGAGCCCTTTAGGGAAGCCATTAAAAGTTGATAGGATGACAAAGGACAAAGACAGACTAGATTATGCTAGTATTCTGGTTGAAGTGCTGATCAATTACTGAAACCCAGATAAACTGCTTTACTTGAATAAAAATAAAGTGATTGTCAGTAAGGAGATTGCATTTGAATGGAAGCTGGGCAAGTACAAGCATTGTGAGCTGATAGGACATGAGAAAAATTAATGCAGAAGGTAAGAAGTGATGGTTCAGAGGATAAAATAGATTTACGTTCCAGTGAAAAAGCTGGAACCAGAAAAAATTACATGGAGAAGAAAGCTGAAATGGAGAATCAAGGGAAAAGAAAGGATAAAATTGAGAAATTCAGGCTGGTTGGCAAAGGGAAGTGGTTTATCAAGCTAATGGAAATAAAGGATTAAGTGCTTCAGGAAGAGAACATTAGGGGATCTAGTTCAGGTAATTGCTACACTTTACTGACTGATCTCTCTGATGAACAATAAGGTTGGTGTCTAGAATGTGAGAGGCCTTAATAAGAGTGATAAGTATAGAACATTTTTCAACTTTTGCATATAGAACCACATTTGGTTGTCTAGGAGTTTCAGAAACCAAAGTTGAAAAGGAAAATTTAAAAAAATATGGAACAAAATTGGACTAGGATGGGAACTAAAAACAAACAGTTAGATGTCTAACGGAGGAAGGAATTGGCCTGCATGGTGAACCGATTACTTTGATGTCAATATAATCAGCATGGAGAACCAGCGGATGGATGCACATGTGATAAACAAGAGCCTAAATAAGAATTTCTTTATAAATGTGATATATGGACAAAATGTGATGGAAGAAAGAAGAAGAATGTGGGATCATCTTGCAAAACTGGATAGAAATGGTACATGATGTGTCATACTAGGGGATTTCAATTCACCATTGGAACTGGATGACAGGGAAGAAGGAAATGAGATTGATGAAAAGGAGATCCGGGATTTCAAGGAGATGCTTGAACAAAAACTGATGATAGAGATGAGATCAGTAGGTCCAAAGTTCACTTGGAAAAACAGAAGAAGTGAGGAAGAAAGGATTCAAAGTAAAATAGATAGAGCGGTTGTCAATCAAGAGTGGATCATAGTTTTAGAATCAATCTATTTTGAAGTGAAGCTAAACAATAAACAATATGTATGATCATCACCCACTAAAACTTCATTGGCAGGAAGGCAGTAAAGCTATGAGAAGGATTTTCAAATTCTATAACATGTAAAGCATGTCAGATCTTTTCATGCTCATTGTTAAAGAGATTTGGAGACTAATTGCTAGTATGGAGGATCTAGCAGAATTGTTGAAAGACCTGTAAAGGCCTGCAAAATTCCTAAATAAAAGGGAGTTCTAAGCAATTGGGAAAAGAGTGGAAGAAGCCAAAGTAAAATGGCTAGAAGCACAATCTTGTTTAAACAGTATGCATAGAGATAAGGAGTTACAAAGGAAGGAAAATGAAAGTAGGAAAGAATTGGATAAGCTGGAGGAGGCTGAATTTTAAATCCTACAACAAAGGGCTAAGATCAAACAGATGCATTATGGAAATAGACCTACAATGATGTTTTATGCTGCAATAAGGACTATGCGATACAAGAATCATGTTGTGGACATCAGTGTGAATGGATAAGTGATTGTTGATTGAGCATCACCTGATAAACATTTTCTGGATCACTTGGGGGTAAGAAGGAAAATAGAAAAGCTGGATGATGAACTGATCAGTATGGAGGTAGTCCTAAACATACATCAGCAGGCCAGGCTGATAAAACCAGTCATTGATCAAGAAGTCAAACAAGCACTGTGAAGCATGTAAACAAGTACAATTCCTGGTAAACATGGGTTTGCAAGTCATGTTTTTAGAACAACATGGGAAATTACTAGTCCTAGCTTGATTAATGCAGTTCAAAGTTACTTTAGGGGTGAAAGAATTCCTGATCTCCTGAATGAAGCAGTAGTGACACTGATCCCAAAAATTGTAAATCCTCAAAAACCATTAGAATACATGCCTATAGTTTGTGCACAGTGGTATATAAAGTGATCACCAAAACATTTGTGCTAGATTAGGGGAACTACTTCCTGAGATTATCAGTGAGAACCAAGGTGCATTTATAAAGGGGAGGAATATAGCTCACAACATATTATCACAAAAGCTAACATGATTATTATCACAAAAGGTTCAATCAACATAAACAAGCAAAACAAACAAACAAAAACAAAATCAATACTAACTACTCAACTAACGCATATGCTAATTGACAATTAAACTTTTAAACTAGCATCCCCGGTAGCGGCGCTAAAATTTGACCCACCTCCACTCGGGGTCATTAATTTGTAGCTAAATTAACCTGAGAAAAGGATAAGGAAGGTGAAATATAAAATTTATAGTTATTCTCCCAACTCACTACTAAGTTACATATGTGGTAGTTAATGGCAAGCCTGAGTTTGTCTACAAAGATGCTAGGGGCTAATAGTAAATTAAAACACAACCACGAACGAGTTGTAATTCCGTTTGTGTTTCTAAGAATATATAGTATGGTAAATGGGGAGGTGGTGTCAGTTTTTCAAGTAACAACTGCGAACATGAAAGATAAAACACAAGTAAACTATATTAACAAGAATTTGAGGGTATTTGCATAACATGCTTGCCAAATGTCTTCTATCCTTGGTTCATTCACGTATAGAAATATAAACCTACCTTATGCCTATGTCACACAGCGTGGAGATAGCTAGGTATTTCCCCCCCGTGTGTCACAAGTGGTACTTATCACAATGCCCATACCCCCATGTCTTCATAATTAGAGAATGCGCTCCAATCTAGTGACGCCACAGACCATTCCATGTCATTCACTCTTAATGCCAACACACCTCCTCTTAGAGGAATACAAAGCCATCCTCAGAGGAAAATGTCTCGCGTAGGTCGTGACCGTTGGATATGTAGTAAAATGCATTACATCTCGGACACTCTACTGTGGATCTCAATCCCTAGGCCTGGAGAGGCAAAGGAAAAGACACCTTGTAATGACTCTAGAGTTAGCACAACTCCAGTTGCTACAAACAAACACACTAATTTATTGGGTTAAGCCATGGGTTTTCCCATTGGGATTTGTCAAACCGACCGCCCAACATGTTGATTTCACACACAGTTAGCCAATTAGAATCATGGTATGACACATATAAGGATTTTCTATCCAAGGAAATGAATACACCTATCTCCCCGGTTTTCTTTACCTACTCCACAATACCAACACTTCCCAAGATAGAAATGAAGCCTAACATGATTTTATACTACCACACATGCATGGGTTTATCATCATAAGGAGATAGAAAAAAACCCCATGGGGTTTGGTTCTCCTCCTTGTCCACCATTTTGAGCATTACAAACCATTTATGTCTAAATGATCAATAAGTTGGACTCCCTGTCTACTAGATTTCCTCCAAAAATCACATACTTCCTACAAAACAAACATGCACACCAAGTGTAATAGTGTTCCAAACCAAAAGCTAAAAATAGGAAAGCACACCAAAAACACTAGATATCTTAAGTACAATGCAATGGGGCATCTTATCCACCCCCACAATTACAATACACATATTCCTCAAATAAGAAACATGCTAAGAAAAGAGAGGGAGGTATACAAAATGGTATGCAATTATAACTTTCCAATGCATTGTTCCCACCTCAATATCCCCAAATGTACCCCAACATGCAATTCGAATCAAGCCACTACAAACCCACACTAAACAAGTATCAATCAAAATCCACACAAAGAAAAAACTAGTGTGCTTTCCTAGGCTGTGTATTTGGTGGTGTTTTAGGTGGTGGAGTGCAGTGGTGTCTAATGTTTTAGGGGGATAAAAGTGAGGAATTTAAAGAAAAACTATCTAAACTAATTTTTTGAAAACTCGGGTTCCTCCTCAGAAGCTCCATATATTTAAGGTCTTTGTCATGATCCTTATGTTATCCATATGGTGTGCGAGTCTACACCCCATCACCATAGACAACCAAAAATGAAGAGGTGGGGTAAGAATCATCTAAGAGGAAAATGTAGTAGAGGAAGAGTCAAACCTAGAAGAAATAGGTGGTTAGAAGCTTAGGATATTCATTGGGCTTCTCTATAGTTTTCTCTATGGGTTCCAAAAATGTGGGAGTTGGTTCTATAGGTGGAGGTTGGGGTGAAAATAGGTAATATGGTGAATTAAGTATAATAACCCCTTCCTTAACTTTTTCACTCTCAACAAACCACTCCACATCCACTTTTTATTCATCTACCAAAATTTCAAGATAAACTCGAGATTGTTCATTTTTGGAATATTGGGTTTCAAGTTGGCTCACCCTTTCCATTAAATCAATCACTTGCCCTTCAACTTTCTAAATGATTGAGAAGAGTCGAGTTCCCAAATATCTAATGTCGCTATGCAATTGTGATTGGAGTAACTCATTACTCTTTGTCATATTAGCTATAGCTTGAAAATTTTATCCATAATCTGATTTGAGAGCCAATCCTAGGGATTGGGTTTAGGGCATTGTATAGTTTGGTGAAAGCCAACTATCTATCCCAAAGTGTTGGTTTCCCGATACATTTCAATACCACAAATTCTAGTTACACTAAATCTTGAATTTGGGGAATTATGGTATGGTACCAATCTCGATCCCATCGGCCTTAGGAACCAAACATTCCTACCTCTCTCTCATATTCGCTCATCCAAAAGCAAAAATTTGTAGGATGGTCGCAATGACATGTCCTACAAAATCTCACTCGTTGAGCCTCTCTTTTCCATATTTTTTTCAATGAAAACAAACACAAAGAAAACACACAAAGTTCGAAATCATAATGCAAGGGTTCTCGGGTTGCTCCAAGAACTAAAGCAATAAATATTTCGGAAAAAAACAAACAAAAGAACAACACAAGCTACTCAACTAATGCGCTATGCCAGTTAACAATTAAACTGTTAGACTAAAATCCCCTGCAGCGGTGCCAAAATTTGACATGTCTCCACTCAGGGTCGTTAAAATGATGAGTACCTAACACGAGCGAATATGTTTCAAAGGGATTGAGATGAAATAAAAAATTTATAGACTAAATTGTGTTTTAGTCCCCTACAAAGTATCTTATACCATATTTTGGTCCCCATTTTCAAATCAACCCTTAGACAACATCCCACAAATTCAAAACAATATATTTTGGTCCACAAAGGTGGTTTTCAAGTAAAGTCAACGATAAAATCAGGCAAAACATGTAAAATGACCATTATACCCCTGAGTTTAAAAAAATCAAAAAAGGAAAGAAAATAGGATGGAGCTCTACCACTGAACCTCTTCTTCATTGAACCTCTTCCGTGTTGAACCTTAAATGTCGATGAAGAGTGCCACCGCCGACTGGAATCCTCTTTCAACAATATGATGGAGGGAAATGGCTATACCTCCACCGCCGCTACTGTCGTAGATGTTAAGGAGCCACTCCATGTCGGCGACGGAGTTCTCAAGGAGCACCTGCAACTTCTTGAAGTTGGCAGCAGAGACGATAGTGATGAGGCCACAGATGAGGCTACTGCGATGGCACTAGCGGACGAGATTCAGTGTCTTCTCTAGAATGTTTGTAACATCCACTACAACCCAGTGGATGGGCCGCTCATTGAAAGCTCCGAGTGGAGGTTCAGATCAATTTTCTCATCGAGAATCTTCACGTCAGCGCACTCGGATTCGATGGAATTAGCCTCTATCATTGCCTCACAAATGCGTTCTGAGAGGATTACCGAATACGATAGGAGGTCCTCCATCACCTCCTTGCACTCCTCCTCGTCGGTGGCAGGCAGCGGTGGGACCGGTTGCAGCATCGCCGGCTTTACCATTTATTGTTTTTAGTTTATTTGCAACTAAGCCCCTAACCAAATGTATAATATGTGCGTATTGACCCTATAATTTAATTGAAAATGTTTTTTAATGAGTAAAATTACCATTACATCCCTGGCTATACCAGAAAACCATTTAGTCTTACTTGAAAACCACCTTTTGGGACCAAACAAATTATTCTAAATTTGTGGGGTACTATCTAAAGGTTGATTTGCAAATGGGGACAAAAATATGGTATAAGATACTTTGTAGGGGACTAAAAACATAATTTAGTCAAATTTATATTCTGCTCCTAAACTTACTATTAAGCTACCTATAGGGTAGCTAGTGGAAGACCGGGTTTGTCCACAGAGATGCTAGATATTGTAAACTCAACTAAATACAGCCTCGTCTGGGTTGCCAATCCTTTTGTGTGTTAGAAATAGCTAAATATTGCGAAACGGTTTTTTTAGGGGTTTTCAACAAAGAAATACAGCATGCGATATCAAGACCTATAAATTCTAACACTTGGGGAATACTTGCGTAACATGATTGGTGAAATGTTCCGAACCTGGATTCCATCACATACCAGACATTAAATCTATTCTAGTGCTCATAACATGTGGTGTAGTCGATGGTGAACACTTCCCCATACCTGTCACTTTGGGTGCTCTTGTAATCTTCTATCGACACCACCTTCGTAATTAGGGGAGTGTAATAATGGCCCCTGCCATTGTGCTTATCTGTTTCTCCCCTGTATGATTATGCCCCGGGCACTACACCACGAATGTTGTATTTCTAAGCCTACATAGGCAAAGGAAAATAGGCAACTTATCGATGTCTCTAGGGTTGCAAATGAGTTAACCCTAGTTTGCTACCAATTGCTATCTCTACCCCTAATGCTTTGGACCAACTCGCCAGCTAAACTAGTGAGCTGTCATTGTAATGTTAAAACTCGGAAAAGATTTCGTGCACACACCCACATTGACCTAAAACCCATTACCCATATGACATCTAGGTTTCACTCCCTAAGGGGTTTTAATGTATGCGCTGACATGAATGTAGACTACATTATGTGCAAATATTAGTGTATCATTCATGCAAATTTATAAGAATATCATAAACGCATAGAAATGGGTATATCTAAGGAATCTCACAAAATATGTACCAAATTATGAATACAAATATATCTCCCAAGAAAATAAACTACTCCCTAGGCATTGAAACTATGTATTTCATTGGATTTAATGCCTTTGGGGAAAGGATTAAAAAGAGAAGAAAAAAAAGATTCTAGAGAGTTTCTCTCTCTACCCTACACTTGAACTCTTAAAATGAGTATAAACTTAAAAACTAGTAAACATAGGTCCATAGATATATTAGTAAGGAGTTGGGCCTTGAAATAGCCCCAAAATAGGTCTAGAAACAGTAGCAGTCGCAACGCAAGCGGCCAGTGGAAAATGACATGGTTCATGCCAGCCGAGTTGCCTTTGTGCTGGTTCAGGCCACATGGTCTAGCACAACACGTGAGGCTTTGTGTTGTTGTGGTTGGCTCGATCTAGCATGGGTCATTGGCTTTGTGCTGGTGGGCCCGTGTTATCTGGCACAGACCGCAGGCTAGAGAGTGCACACACCATTTTGTTTGGTGCGGGCTGTCGACCGGAGGCACTTTTTTCCCACATGGATTTGTCATTATTCATACAGTGTGTGCTGGTCTTCACATTTAGGACTTGAAACAATGCGCATCGCGTGAAACGGCATGGTCTGCACCCATACTTAGTTATTTGCATTGAGTTTTGAGACAAGGGGACACTGGCAGCACAAATCAACATGGTGCATGCTAAGGAGCTCTGACACGGCCTGTGTTGGAAGTACGTGCCATGCTAGCCACTCCTGGCATGGGCCGTGCTAGGCATGGCTAGCTTGTGCTGGGCTTCGTGCTAGTTGGTCGGTCGGCCTGTTGATTCAGTCGGTTGATACTGTCTTTTGTTCATAACCTCTTTCAACTTCAACTCAGCCTTTTTTGGCTCGATTCCATCTACTACCTCGTTTTAAGTACGTGGCCTTCTTAACTACTACCACCATTGTGAATGCCCCTCAAATATCTTCTACCATTCTTACAAATGGCCTTCTACAAAATGATGGTGAAATATTCACAAGAAACCTACTAGTATGATCATAAATTAAGATCTAGGTGCCTGTGAATAAAAATTGCCCATTAGCTTCAATTAAGTCCACAAAACTCGCCATTTAAACAAGAAAACCAATAATGTCCAAACCCTTTGTCATTTAAACCTAACTAAAACTAGTAATCAACCAAGTAAAACATAGTAACGATTGTGTCAAATATATTGTTTAACACATGCAATACGGTGCACATCAGAAGTATATATATAGACAATAACTTGATTAGTTGGAGCGAGATGGCATTGTAGTGTTATTTAAGTGGGTGAAGTACTTCCCCCCTTCCTTGTTTGACATAATGGTCCATATGATGATCTATTTAGTTAGGAAATTCCAAATATTTTGTCTTGTTTGATTATATTTGATATACTCATTCGAATGACACATTGGGTTTTCAAGTGTTATTTTCACTATCGTAGTTGGCCAGATGCTAGCATCTTTCAAAGTTACATCAATGGGGAGATTATTTTTGAGTATCACACTTATAACTTGGTTGGAAAGAGAACCGTTGTAGTTCATGAAATAGTGCATAATGATCGGAAGACTGGGATCTAAAAACAAAAAAAAATAATATTTCCTCTTTTTCTTCACTCATTCCATAGCATTTATGACTTCAAATCCCATTCTTGTTGTGGGTTTGGTTCTTGTGGCATAAACTTAGTATCTTAGGAGTATTTGTAAGCATATTTTACTCTTAACTTGTGAGACTCTCATATTCATGTAGTGTATGCCATTATTATCATTATTTCTTGGTCTTTAATTCATTATGATTATGCTTGTATGATTTTAGAATGTACAACTAATTGTTTTCAATGCATGATCTATCACTAGGCACGAGAATGAACTCGGGAGTATTTTCTCTTTTTTCCAGGTTTGGTCAAAGGTCAATATGAAGGTTGTGTTAAAGAGGGACAAGTATGCACTATTGTTGATTCTTTGGTTAGATTAGGCAAATGGACTTAATTGAATTAGGTTATGAATGCTATGGGAGGGACCCAACACATACTGTCTAGCATCGTATTTAATCCAGTTTGGGTTGTACTTTAGTTTCGAACTTCATATCTCATGTTTTTAGTAAACTAGTTCATATAAAATTCTAGGGAGCAATTAATGAAATACAAATGCTCTAAGTTGGGCAAGATGGGCTTAAAGTGGGTATTCCTGATGGATGTCCCGTCGAGTTATGCTACTCTCATGTTTAATTTATTGCGCGATGTCAGGTTTATTAACAATGGTAGTGAGGGCTAGAGGGGGAAAGTGGTTCTAACTCCCTTCTAGATATAATGGGCGTATGTGAGAGTTTGGCAACGGGGAAGAACTGGGATATTAGTCATTGTGGAATTTCCCAATGAATCAACAACCTCTCCACATCGGGTGATAATGTATAAAGTAATAAAATTGTGATTATGCGAATAAGAGTTGAGGATCAAGTCTCAAATATCAAATATGTGATGGAAATATACCAAAGATCATTATTACCACACTTTATCTCTTAGCTTATATTTGTATTCTTGTAGTTATAATTGAATCATTTCAAACCGAATACCCCCATTTTCTTTACTCCTGACACGCATACTTTGTGACGCTTGTGTGTCGATTACGTGACTCTATCCTTTAAACCCCTAAATATCTTGTGATGACACCCTCTTACCTCTATCGACTTTCTATTAATTAGGAGTGAGTAAGTGAGCAACACTATAAATATCATCTTCAACTTGCTTGCTTCTCGGGTAATCTAACGACGACCTGAGGTGCCGATCATAGCTGCTGAGGCACGCCAAGTTCTTCACAACCAGAACCCAAGGAATGAGAAGTGGCATGTTGTATCATATCGGAAGAAGTTCTATCTTGAAGATGAGATTAAATGGCCCATCACAACTGAAATTCCAAAGTTTTCATCTGCCTTTCCGACCCTGGAGGACATTGGTTGAGCAGTTGTAGGTAGATGTTCATATGGTGATTGATTGTTGGTTGACAAGGATGGTCAAATTGTAGGGGCGACATTTTTTCTGAAAAGGAAAAAGATAGAGAGGGTATTTTTTGTGTGGTTGTTTTGCTGAACGTTTTATATATTTTTTCATGCCAACTGTAATCAATATATTGCGTTGTTGTAAACAATACGGTCTGGATGGTGTCTTTATACTGGGTATCCATTGTTTTCTGAATATATGTTTTTGAACTGGAAAATTTATCATTATTTTTGCCCTTGAAGCAGCCCGATTAGGGTGTTTTTTCTCTCCCTAACACTAGTTCCAATGGTAAACCAACTGATGCTAAATATAGAGACATTGCTTTGTTTTTTAAGGCACTGATAAAAAACTAATAAGCACCAGTTAAACCAACCGACGCTACGTACTTGGACTGAAATTTGTTTGATTCCTCTGTGGCCACATTTCTTTCATTAAAACGCCATTTAAAGAAACCTATCGCAGCTGCCCTTAGCCATAGGCATTGGCGGAACTACTTGAAGGCGGGGGCAGGTGCGCGCCTGCCCCGAGATCCGTCGGCCAGGCGGAAGTTATTGTTCCCGGCCGACGGATCGAGGGTTTCCGCCTACGGCGGCGTAGGCACGCCGCCCGTTCGCCGGAGGAACTGAGGAAGAAGCCTCTCCCGCCCCTGGCTCTCTTCTTCATCTTCAGCCTCTCCCGTCCGTCCCCTGACTCCCTCTCGCTCTCGGCTCCTCTGTCACACCGCCGCGGCGCCGCCGGTCGTCCACCACCCGCCACCGCCAATCCGCCACGGTGCAATTTCAGCCTACCCTCACATTTTTTCCTGGTTCCGCCACTGGCCATAGGAGCACCGGTTCACTCATAATAGTTACCAGTTTCAACAACCGGTGCACGATACTTGGAAAAAAATTTTTTCCCTTTACTCTCTATCCAATTCCCTGCATTAATATGGCATTTAAAGAACCATTGGGCAGCTGCATTATGCTTTTGGTAGCAGCAGTCGGGAACCTAAAGACACTAGTTGACTATACCGGGGCCCCATACTTAGAAAGCAATTTTGTCGGTTATTTTCTGTTCATTGTCCAACGATTAAATAGCATTCAAAGCACCATTGATAGGCTACGTTAAGATAGTAGACTTCTATATCACGCCCTATATTTTACTTGATTACGTCCTGTATTTATACTATGTAGTATATAATATGTATTTTTAATTTAATTTAAAGAATTAATATTTGTTTAAATTAATAATAAATAAAAATTATTATTTAACAACACCACTGCTGCCGTGCACAGCCACCGCCGTCGCCGTCTGCCATGCACCGCTGTTTCCCTCCATCGCTCTCCGCCGCCTCCATCCACCGTTGCCCTTCTCCGCTCTTCGCCATTTCATCTTCTCCGGCAACGACCGACGTCTTCTCCGGCGACTCCTCTCCTCGCTCTCCTTCTCCCTCTCCTTCACGCTCTCCTTCTCCTTCTCCTTCTCCTCCCGGTTCTCCTCTCCCAGTTCTCCAACCCCGATTCTCCTCCAACCCCGGTTCTCTTCCTACCCCGGTTCTCCTCCACCTCGGTTCTTCTCCTGCCCTGATTCTCCTCCACTCTCCGCCATGCTCCTCTCCCGCTTCTCCGTCACTCTCCTCCGCTCTCCTCTCCCACTTCTCCTCTCCGATTCTTGTTTCTCCTCTTGGGCTGGGTTTTGCTCGACGGGGACGAAGAAGAAGGAGGTAGGGCGGGCGGGATAGGGGTTTTGCTGGGGACGGGGATGAAGGAGAAGATGAGCGGCGGGCTTGGGACGATGATGGTGGGCTAGGGTTTTGCTGGGGGTGGGGACGAAGGAGAAGACGATGGTGGAGATGAGGAAGACGACGGCTGGCTAAGGTGGAGCTGGACGGAGAATGGTGGAGAGAAGAGATGGACAGAGATCCAGACAAAGAGCGGCATAGAGTGGGGACGGCGGAGAGCTGGACGGCGGACGAAGGCGGAGAGCTGGACGGCGGACGAAGGCCGAGGGCGGAGGTGGTGGCTCTGGCGGAGGTGGTGGTTCTGGCGGCGGCGGTGGCGGTGGCAAATTATCACACTCCCACCCTAAGGCTATTACTGATTTGGGGAATTCCTTAGGAGAACTCTTGTTTGCGGATGCTCCCACTAAAAACCTAACTAGGCCTTCCACAATTCGGTGGCGGTGGATAGATAGGACTCACACTCCCACAGAGAGTCCTTAATTTTGAAAAATTTAAAATTAGTATTATACATGTATATACATATTAGGACGTAAACTAGTAAAATACAGGGCGTGATATAGCAAACTCTACGGTTACTGGTGCTTGCTGGTAAAATATGAATGAAAGTGAGTTGTTTCCCACATTCCATTCTTGATCCCAGTTCAACAACTCATACCTTCAACTTCATACCTACTAATCATCTAAAATCCATTCCCCCCGAACGAGACACAAACAATAAGATGGATTTCACTTTCCATGCAATAGAATTGAGGTCCAAAATTATGTTCTATTATTCTTCTTATTTTTGGTTAAAACACCCTAGGGTGAGGGATTATATATAAGGGTCCCCAATCCTGTCAATGAAGAGTAATAAATTACAGAAGTTTAATATTAGTAGTATTTCTGCCGAGGCAACCTTATTGCCTCCAAAAGAATTTTGCTAGCATCTAAAACTAGAGTTTAAACCATGTATTTTACATAAGTAAAGCTGAATCAGTAGATGCATTTCCAAAGTTTGAAATCTCCACCCCATGTGTTAATTTCTCACTTTGGCCGGGCATCTACTGAGTATTTAGATGAGTCTTGGTTGTCGGATTCTCCAAAAAATGAAAAGTTATCAGCTGAGTGATGCGAGATGTCTTCGTTAGTGTAGCCAAAATGGTTGAGAGCAGGGCTGAGATAAAAAAACCCTGGTGGTGGAGCAGGTTGAGTAGGATTGGTTGAGCAGAAACTGTATGATACAACCATGAATGTGTAGAGCCTTTGTGATAAACACCAGATGATGCATTGTATGTAATGCCATTTTGTCTCCAAGGTTTATCCTGCAG
This sequence comes from Rubia yunnanensis, assembly GCA_037428765.1. Taxonomy (NCBI): domain Eukaryota; kingdom Viridiplantae; phylum Streptophyta; class Magnoliopsida; order Gentianales; family Rubiaceae; genus Rubia; species Rubia yunnanensis. The sequence continues at coordinate 46,104,557 of CM075065.1, forward strand.
ATTGAAGGGTGCAGCTTCTGCTGAGTACCTGAGATAGCAGATAGAGAGAAAACATCAACAGTATCAATCATCGTCAAAAGCATGCCTATGTATTCTAATATAAGGAGTGTGAGTCCTATCTAGATTAATTCTTCCTCTAATGTTAGCAGGGAGATCAACTAGACACCAGTTGGTAGCACAGTTTAGACCCATGATCATTTTTCCCCTTATCTGCGGACTCAGGCCAAGCTTCAGCTAAATACTTTTCAGCCCTCTCCACCATGTCATACATTTCACGTCGCATAGCTGACGTTGAAATGTCTTGCCTAATCCATGGTGTTTCAGGTGATTCATGCTTAGGCCAATTACAGGGGTATAGAGCTGCACCTGTTTCAAAGAACCCTGGTTCCCTATACTTGGGAACTCATTTTCTTTGAAGTAAAAAGAGGGGTGTGGGTCAAACTCAGAATCAGACTCTAAGTCACTGCCTGAGAGAAAATGTAACTCGGGCTTGGGATTCCCAGATGCAGAACTGGGATCCAAATGGGTAGGATCCAACTGGGATCCTAAACATTATGGACTTAGAGTTTTTTTCCTCAATAAAAAGCCTCCAATACCATAACCCTAGTACAATGCTAGAAGGATTATTAAATGCGGTAAATGATGATTTCGAATGTGAGGACAAAGTAATAGACAAGCTTTTCCTGAGTTTAAAATGTGTCGTTGTAGAAATCATGAAGTGCAGGGGTGGGAATGAATTCAAAATGCCAAAAATGGGAAAAGATCGCCTAAGGAGGTTTGGATTACTTCCAGAAAACCCAATTGTGGACTCAGAGCTAGTTAGGAGCTGTTTTCAACATCTGATTGGGATTGGAAGAACCGGGAATGTTGAGGATCCAATCCTAAGTATGGAACTAGCTCAATGAAGGTAAGTTTATCTTATTTTTGTAGGGTTGTGCTTCTAGAATTAGTTTTAGAGTAAACATACAATGTATTTTGTGAATGTGTGTTTATAGGGAAAACTTGTAAGGCTTGGATGGCTGAAATCCCTTTTGAATGAAATCTTTAATTAAAAGACTAAGGATGCCGTGAGGCAAAAAATGGAGCATGTCTAGAAGTAACAGGCAATGGTAGGTAAGGCACACACAATCAATATTAACAAATGTGGGATAAACATCCTAGGCTATCATCCTAATGTTTTTAACAAAACATTGTTGCACCCTAAGTGTTTAATTATAATTAATTTCATCATAGGTGGCCCTCAACTAGGTTGTTTCAAAAACTCAAATAATTTCAGCACTGTTTATAATCACAATCCTGCCCCGCCAAGTTTCAGATCAGTTCATAGACTAATAAGCATGGCTGTATGTAATATTCATTTATCACAGCTTCATCATCAACAAGGGACAAGCATCACATACGCAACACATATTTCACATGCAAACTGTGACTTATAAAATAGAATCAAATGTTTTTGCTCAATTCACGATCTCAAATCAGAAACATGCCAACCCAGGTTCAGTGAAAATTAAACACACATAAGCAAGGTTGCATATTTAAATTAAAAACATGCCAAGCTAGGTTAAGTGCAAAATAAACACACATAAGCAAGGATGCACAGTTTAGATATTCTGTGTAAAACATGATTGTTGCCTTAGAAACAAATATCACCATCATGCACACCAAAACACATGGAGTAAGAAAAAATGATTCATGAAACAGAAAAAAATAACGAAATAGAAGAGACACAACCTGATTCTAGTGATGGAACAGACAAGAAAACAACACTTTAGCACAATTTAGGCCCACTATCATTTTTCCCCTTATCTGCGGACTCAGGCCAAGCTTCAGTTAAATACTTTCAGCCATCTCCACTGTGGCATACATTTCACTTCGCACGGCTGACGTTGCAATGTCTTTCCTAAACTATGGCATTTCAAGTGGTTTGCACTTAGGACAATTGCCGGGGTATAAGGCTACACATGTTTCAAAGAACCCTGGTTCCCCTTACTTCGGAAACTCATTTTCTTTAAAGTAAAAAGAGGGGTGTGGATAAAAATCAGAATCAGACTCTGAGTCACTGCCTGAGAGAAAATGTAACTCAGGTTTGGGATTCCCAGATGCAGAACTGGGATCCAAATGGGTGGGATCCAAATAAGTAGGATCCAAATGGGTAGGATCCAACTTGGATCATAACCATTCTGGACTTAGAGTTTTTTTCCTCAATAAAAAGCCTGCAATTCCATAACCCTAGTACAATGCTAGAGGGATTATTAAATGCGGTGAATGATGATTTCGAAAGTGAGGACCCTAAAGTAATAGACAAGATTTTTCTGAGTTTACAATATGTCATGGCACAATTTAGGTCCACGATCATGTTTCCCCTTATCTGCAGACTCAGGCCAAGCTTCAGCTAAATACTTTCAGCCATCTCCACCATGGTATACATTTCACTTCACACGGCTGACGTTGCAATATCTTGCCTAAACTATGGGGTTTCAAGTGGTTCACGCTTAGGCCAATTACCGGGGTATAAGGCTACACATGTTTCAAAGAACCCTGGTTCCCCTTACTTCGGAAACTCATTTTCTTTGAAGTAAAAAGAGGGGTGTGGGTCAAACTCAGAATCAGACTCTGAGTCACTGCCTGAGAGAAAATGTAACTCAGGTTTGGGATTCCCAGATGTAGAACTGGGATCCAAATGGGTAGGATCCAACTGGGATCATAACCATTCTGGAGTTTTTTCCCTCAATAAAATTCCTCCAATACAAATTAAACACACATAAGCAAGGCTGCATATTTAAATTAGAAACATGCCAAGCGAGGTTAAGTGCAAAATAAACCCACATAGGCAAGGCTGTACAGTTTAGATATTCTGTATAAAACATGATTGTTGCTTTAGAAACAAATATCACCATCATGTACACCAAAACACACGGAGTAAGAAAAAATGATTCATGAAACAGAAAAAAAAAAATTAACGAAATAGGAGAGACACAACCTGATTCTAGTGATGGAACAAGCAAGACAACAACACTTTAGCACAATTTAGGTCCACGATCATGTTTCCCCTTATCTGTAGACTCAGGCCAAGCTTCAGCTAAATACTTTCAGCCATCTCCACCATGGCATACATTTCACTTCACACGGCTGACGTTGCAATATCTTGCCTAAACTATGGGGTTTCAAGTGGTTCACGCTTAGGCCAATTACCGGGGTATAAGGCTACACATGTTTCAAAGAACCCTGGTTCCCCTTACTTCGGAAACTCATTTTCTTTGAAGTAAAAAGAGGGGTGTGGGTCAAACTCAGAATCAGACTCTGAGTCACTGCCTGAGAGAAAATGTAACTCAGGTTTGGGATTCCCAGATGTAGAACTGGGATCCAAATGGGTAGGATCCAACTGGGATCATAACCATTCTGGAGTTTTTTCCCTCAATAAAATTCCTCCAATACAATAACCCTAGTACAATCCGATCCTAAGTCACTGCCAGAGAGAAAATGTAACTCGGGTTTGGGATTCCCAGATGTAGAACTGGGATCCAAATGGGTAGGATCCAACTGGGATCCTAACATTATGGACTTAGATTTTTTTTCCTTAATAAAAAGCCTCCAATACCATACCCCTAGTACAATGCTAGAAGGATTATTAAATGCGGTGAATGATGATTTCGAATGTGAGGACAAAGTAATAGACAAGATTTTCCTGAGTTTAAAATGTGTCTTTGTAGAAATCATGAAGTGCAGGGGTGGGAATGAATTCAAAATGCCAAAAATGGGAAAAGATCATCTAAGGAGCTTTGGATTACTTCCAGAAAACCTAATTGTGGATTCAGAGCTGGTTAGGAGCTGTTTAAAACATCTGATTGGGATTGGAAGAACCGGGAATGTTGAGGATCCGATCCTAAGTATGGAACTAGCTCAATGAAGGTAGGTTTATCTTATTTTTGTAGGGCTGTGCTTCTAGAATTAGTTCTAGAGTAACCATACAATGTATTTTGTGAATGTGTTTATAGGGAAACCTTGTAACGGCTTGGATGGATGAAATCCCTTTTGAATGAAAGCTTTAATTAAAAGACTAAGGATGATGTGAGGAAAAAAATAGAGCATGTCCAGAAGTAACAAGCAATGGTCCCACAATCAATATTAACAAATGTGGGACAAAGATCATAGGCTACCATCCTAATGTTTTTAATAAAACAGGGTTGCACCCTAAGTGTTTAATTATAATTAATTTCATCTTAGGTGGCCCTCAAATAGGTTGTTTCACAAACTCAAATAATTTCAGCACTATTTAAATCACAATCCTACCCCACCAAGTTTCAGATCAGTTCATAGACTAATAAGCATGGCTGCATGTAATATTCATTTATCACAGCTTAGTCATCAACAAGGGACACACATCACATACGCAACACATATTTCACATGCAAACTGTGACTTATAAAATAGAATCAAATGTTTTCGCTCAATTCACGATCCCAAATAAGAAACATGCCAACCCAGGTTCAGTGAAAATTAAACACACATAAGCAAGGTTGCATATTTAAATTAGAAACATGCCAAGCTAGGTTTTGTGCAAAATAAACACACATAAGAAAGGCTGCACAGTTTAGATATTCTGTATAAAACATGATTATTGCTTTAGAAACAAATATCACCATCATGTACACCAAAACACACGGAGTAAGAAAAAATGATTCATGAAACAGAAAAAAAAATTAACGAAATAGGAGAGACACAACCTGATTCTAGTGATGGAACAAGCAAGACAACAACACTTTAGCACAATTTAGGTCCACGATCATGTTTCCCCTTATCTGCAGACTCAGGCCAAGCTTCAGCTAAATACTTTCAGCCATCTCCACCATGGCATACATTTCACTTCACACGGCTGACGTTGCAATATCTTGCCTAAACTATGGGGTTTCAAGTGGTTCACGCTTAGGCCAATTACCGGGGTATAAGGCTACACATGTTTCAAAGAACCCTGGTTCCCCTTACTTTGGAAACTCATTTTCTTTGAAGTAAAAAGAGGGGTGTGGGTCAAACTCAGAATCAGACTCTGAGTCACTGCCTGAGAGAAAATGTAACTCAGGTTTGGGATTCCCAGATGTAGAACTGGGATCCAAATGGGTAGGATCCAACTGGGATCATAACCATTCTGGAGTTTTTTCCCTCAATAAAAATCCTCCAATACAATAACCCTAGTACAATTCTAGAGGGATTATTAAATGCGGTGAATGATGATTTTGAAAGTGAGGACCCTAAAGTAATAGACATGATTTTTCTGAGTTTACAATATGTCATGATAGAAATCATAAAGTGCAGGGGTGGGAATGAATTCAAAATGGCAAAAATGGGAAACGATCGTCTAAGGAGGTTTGGATTACTTCCTGAAAACCTAATTGTGGATTCAGAGCTAGTTAAGAGCTATTTACAACATCTGATTGGGATTGGAAGAACCGGGAATGTTAGGGATCTGATCCTAAGTATGGAACTAGCTCAATGAATGTAGGTTTATCTTTTTTTTGTAGGGTTGTGCTTTTAGAATTAGTTCTAGAGTAAACATACAATGTATTTTGAGAATGTGTTTTTATAGGGAAACCTTGTAAAGGCTTGGATGGCCGAAATCCCTTTTGAATTAAAGCATTATTTAAAAGACTAAGGATGATGTGAGGTAAAAAATGGAGCATGTCCAGAAGGAACAGGCAATGGTAGGTAAGGCACACACAATCAATATTAACAAATGTGAGACAAACATCATAGGCTACCATCCTAATGTTTTTACCAAAACATGGTTGCACCCTAAGTGTTTAATTGTAATTAATTTCATCTTAGGTGGCTCTGAACTAGGTTTGTTAACAAACTCAAATAATTTCAGCGTTGTTTATAATCAGAATCATGCCCCGCCAAGTTTCAGATCAGTTCATAGACTAACAAGTATAGCTGCTTGTAATATTCATTCATCACAGCTTCATCATCAATGAGGGACAAGCATCACATACGCAACACATACTTCACATGAAAACTGTGACTTATAAAATAGAATCACGTGTTTTTGCTCAATTCACGACCCCAAATCATAAACATGCCAAGCCAGGTTCTGTGCAAATTAAACACACATAAGCAAGGCTGGATATTTAAATCAAAAACATGCTGGGCTAGGTTAAGTGCAAAATAAACCCACATAAGCAAGGCTGCCCAGTTTAGATATTCTGTATAAAACATGATTGTTGCCTCAGCAACAAACATCACCATCATGCACACCAAAACACGCGGAGTAGGCAAAAATGATTCATGAAATAGAAGAAAAAAATTAACGAAATAGGAGAGACACAAAACTGATTGTAGTGATGGAACTGGCAAGACAACAACAGTTTAGTACAGTTTAGACCCACGACCATTTTTTCCCCTTATCTGCGGACTCAGGCCAAGCTTCAGCTAAATACTTTTCAGCCTTTTCCACCATGGCATACATTTCACGTCGTGCGGCTGACGTTGCAATTTCTTGCATAATCCATGGTGTTTCAGGTGGTTCACGCTTAGGCTAATTACCGGGGTATAAGGCTGCACCTATTTTAAAGAACCCTGGTTCCCCATACTCGGGAAACTCATTTTCTTTGAAGTAAAAAGAGGGGTGTGGGTAGAACTCAGAATCAGACTCTGAGTTACTGCCTGAGAGAAAATGTAACTCGGGTTTGGGTTCCCAGATGCAGAACTGGGATCCAAATGGGGCTGTGCCTCAGAAATTTGTAACTCATAATTAGATTCTGGTTGTGGATGGGACTGTGACTCATAATTACAATATGGTTGGCATGTACATATTATGATTTTTCATCAGATAAGGACTGTGATTTAGTACAATTCATGTGAGATAAATTAACTAGGCAGAAATGTGTAGCTATAAATCAGTCATCCGAACATGTTTCAGAATTTGTCTAGGATAAAGGATCATTTTCCTGAACACGATCCAATGAGGGCTGTGAATTAATAAAACTGTGACTGGGAGTAGGATTGGGAACTGTTAGTGCATTTGAGTCAACATCATTTAAGGGTTGGATGGGGGCTAAAGGTTCCTGCCCCTCCAAATCCATGTCCCTATGTGTCATTTTCAAACACATAAATAGATGGCTGAGGCTATTGATTACTCGACAGCAACTAATGAACACTGTAGAACAACGACTGATTAACAGAGGAGAACAAAGGCTATTGACATAAATTGATGAACATTGGAGAACATGGGTTATTGACCACTATAGAGAGCCAAAAACTACAATGAGTGAACCGGCTAATAACAATTTCACAGCAATTATTGTGCAAAAACACATATATGAAACGGAGGAGTACTGAAATGTAGCTAAGTTTCATAGATCTACAATGGAGCACACGTAGACCATGAAATTTATGGGGGAAATAACAGATCCCAGAATAGAGATGAATATGCACAACTCCAAAAAAACAAATACGGGGATTAAAACTTATTTGACTAGAAAATATGGTAACCAGACAGAAACCCTAACGAATCTCAAAGATTACAGCAAGGGAATGGACATAAAATGCACAGTTTACAATTAAATCTAAATTTCATTATTGGCTATGGGTATGGGGTACGTTGTATCTATGTGAGTGTGTGCACGGGAGCCCGGTTATTTTTCTAAATTACTTGCCATCGTACCAGTCTTAGCTGATTTTGTAAAGTAGTCCCAAAGGTTAGGGGTAGAGATAGTGAAAAAGAAGCAAGCTATGGTTGTAAAAAGCTTCAATATCATAGATAAGGCACCTATGACCCTCCAACATAATTAATAGAACTATTGGGAAGTAGCGCATTCGTGGTGGAAGCCCGAGAAGTAATCGCACAGGGATTAAATATACCTACAACAATGGTTGGACCTTGTTGTACTCCCCTAACTACGATAACAGTGTCGGTGGAGGGTTGCAAGCACACCCATCATGACAAGGACGGGGAAGTGTATGCCATCAGCCACACCACGTGTTATGAACACTCATATTTTCCACACCATATGTATGCCATCGACCACACCACATGTCTAAATCTCTAGGTGAATGAATCAAGGATCGAAACATTACATTAATCATGTTGCACAATGACTCCCCAAGTGCTTAACTAATTAGATTACTTCCTTTTTACTTTCATGCTTTGTAGTGATTAGTTGAAAAACCAACCCCCCACGTGTTTGCTAGCTATTCCTATCACTTGTACGGGTTGAAGACCCGTGCGAGGTTATGATTTAATTGATTCTTAGGCCCTAGAATATCTGTGGATATAACTAGGGCTTACCGCTAACTACCCTATCACTAGTGTAGTATGAGTTTGGTGCAGAGTATGAATTTTATCTTTGACCTCTCAAAGTCTCCGCTTGGGTTAATTAGCTACAATTAACAACCCCGGGTGGAGGTGAGTAAAACTTTAACACTGCTGTAGGGGATTCCATATTATCTAAGTGTCAATTAGCATAACTATTTAATATAGTAGTTAGTATTAGATTTTTTTATGTTTGTAGATTCTTGTGATCAGCTGTTGTTATAGTTATCTTGTTACCTTTTGATCTGTTTGCTAGTGTTAATTTTGGAAAGGTATTATTAGCCCCAGTTCATAGTACACACCCGTACCATTAATCTAGGCATCTTACACTACTCGATTGAGAACACAGGTGGTCGGAGGAGAAGGAGATGGAGAACTAGGGTGGAAGTTCAACCGAGGATGGAAGTGTTAGTTGAAGAACCGCTAGAAATTGCAGAAGACAATCATACTGTACCCGAGCTCAGGGCACCCAACTTGGAGAATCAGCCCCTATGCATCACCTTCCCACCATTACCCACCAATGTGAGCAATGATCTGAAAAGTGGAATGATTCACTATCTACCTACATTCCATGGAGTAGCGGGGGAAGACCTGAACCAACATCTATTGGGGTTCAATTTGGTGTGCACAAACATGAATCCCCAGGGAGTATCTGAGGACGACTATAACTTGAGAGCCTTCCAATTTTACTTTTCAACTATTAAAAATCTTGAAGTTAAAGTTGGGATACTCACCACTTCGGTGAGCCGACTTGAATAAAAGGAGTCCGAAAAACTCCCTTCCCAAACAGTTCAATCCAAGGAATGTGAGTGCACTTAAATCGAGAAGTGGGAAGGAAGTTTGTGGGTTCGAGAAGAACGTGATGAAAGTGGATGATAGGGTATTGAAGGCAACCAAGGCACACTTTGAAGAGGAAGGGATTGTGGTCGAGGAAGCACCCTCCAAGGAGCTTCCACCTCCATTTCCAAATGCTTTGAGGGGAAGGCCAAAGGTTGTGACCAATGATGCAAGCATTTGAAACATCTTTGAATAGATCGAGGTAACCATCCATATCTTGGAATTAATTGAAAATGTGCCATCATATGCTAAGTTTCTTAAAATTTCATGCATAAAGAAAAGAAGTAGACAAACTAAGAGGTTAGGACATTTGAAAATGGGAGAAGTCGCCGTTTTGAAATAAAAGAATTTGCCTAATAAATGCAATGTCCCGAGAATGTTTTCTATCTCTATCTCTTTAGGTGGTAAACTTGTTGAGAATTCCATGATAGATTTAGGCACGTCCATTAGTGTGATCCCATTTAGTCTATATGAATGCGTAGAAATAGGTGATCTTAGGGATACTGGAGTGATATTCTAACTTGCCAATCATTCCCAAGCTAGTCCTTGTGGACTAGTAAAGGACATGATGGTGCGAGTTGGCAAGTTAGTTTTTTCGGCAGGCTTTTATGTCCTCGACGTGATGCACGATGGAAGTGCACCCCCAATAACTTTGGGGAGACCTTTTCTTAAGACGCCTAGGACTAAAATCAATGTCTACTTGGGAACCTTTACCCTAAAGATGACAAGGATAAAGTGGAATTTGAAATCTGTAAATGTAGGAATGATTCGACAAATTCTTCTTTTATATGAAAAGGTGTAACCCTATATGATGAGCATGATGAATCTTATTGTGTTACCAATGAGCATGAATGTTTGGATGAACCCCGTGTTGATGATATTATGATGAGTTCAATGAAATGTATGATGTGATGGATATTATGTTTGTGTTAAACCATTTTCCATGCTAACTAACTTGCCGTGGGAAAAGGGAGACTTTCGAGAGTTTAAAACCTCCTCGACCTCCTCCTAACCCCAAATTGACATTCATGGACCCAACCTTAGCAACACACAAAGATTCATTTCCTATGACGGACAAGGGGTCCGAGGGTAAGGATGACTCGTTGTGGAGACCTGTCCACAACAATGTCATCGTGCGTGGAATCGCCGATCGCATTTTCGGAGACCCACAGGTAGGTATTTTTCTAACTAGATTGCATGAAAAAAAGTTGCGAGGACGACAATAAATATACGGTGTTTCTTTTTTGTTTTCTTGTTTTGAGTAGTGATTAGATAGTTATAACATTTTCCAGTTTGCAATATGGATTTTAGAGATGAAACTCTTGTTTGATTTGAAAATTTGAGTTCGAGACTCGTGATTGTGTCTGGGTGGAATTAGATTCGATGGGTGACATAGTTTCTTGAAAAAGAGGGAAAAAACTAAGGATTAGGTCAAAATTTGTTGCAATCACGTGCCTAAACCTGACACGGTCCACTCCAGTAGCCTTGATCCATGCCAGGAGAGTTAGCGAAAGGGGATGCCTCATGCCAAGGACTTTGGCGTGAGGGCTTGATTTGTGCCAAAAGTTTGGCACGAGGCATTGTTTCATGCGAAAAGTTTGGCGTAAGGCTCTGGGTTGTGCCAAGCATATTTTGCGCTTAAAACCAATTTTCCACTTTTAAACTGTTCTATAAATGCAATTTTTTTTAAATTCTGAATTTTATACGCAAAAATACATTTTTGGTTCAAGAATTTTGAAATTCCCTAACTCCTTTGGATTTTTATAGTACTTCCAACATCTCTTGGAATTAATTGATTTGTACTATTTTCTCCTAAATTAAGAATTTTAAAATTCCATCCTTATCCTAATTGTACCTCCCTCCCTGTTCACCTAGGCTGAATTTTTAATACCATTGTACATTTCTCCACCTAATTCTATCATCTGACACATTCTTCCTTCTCAAGAAACACTTACTGTCACACACTCTTAGTGAAACTAAAAAAAATGAAGATTTTTCTCAAAAAATTAGCAATTTCATCTTCTTCTTGTGTGGATCTTGCAAATATTAGCTTAAAATTTCGGGTAATCCATTGAACTCTTTGTTTATATGCTTTATTGACATTGTTGTGGTGTTATGAATTGAATGATTCTTGAATGAGTGTGTGTTCTCGAGATAAATGTTTGGGTTTGTATGCATGATCTTGTGCTTACCCTATTTTGGCTTAATTTGGGCCTATTTTTAGGCCCAATCCCCAACTACTATAAATATAGCCTTAGTGTACTAGTTTAAAAAGGTTGAATCATTTTTCTTGTATTCGGAGAGAAACTCTAGAGAGAGAAACACTCTCTCTTTTTCTTCCTTCCTTTTATTTTGTTTTGATTCATATGATGTTGAATTCAAATTCATATTTGAATTTCATATCTATGGAGTAGTTCTATAGATTGGGGATAAATTTTAGGCACATGGTTTGATTTATATGTTTTGTGAGATTCCTTAGATTCATCCTAAATTTTGTGTTTATGATATTATTGTGATTGTTCTTGAATGTTTGAATTGCATAAATGGTATACTCCACTAAGCACAAACTCTAGTCTATATTAATGTTGGTGCAAATATTGATGCCCCCCTTGGGAAGGGAAACCTAGATGTTTGAATGGGTAATGGGGTACGTTGCGTCGCCGTGAGTGTGTTCATGGGAGACCCAATTATTGCTCTGATTTACTAGTCCTTACACCAGTCTTAGCTGATTACGTAAAGTAGTCTGAAAGGTTATAGGTAGAGATAGTTAAAAAGTAGCAAGTTACGGTTGTAAGAAGCCTTAGTATAATAGATAAGGTGCATATGACCCTCCGGCCTAATTAATGGGATCATTGGGAAGTAGGCCATTCGTGGTGGAAGCCCAAGATGTAATTACATGGGGGAGAAATAGACCTATAACAATGGTCGGACCTTGTTGTACTTCCCTAATTAAGATGGCGGTGTCGATGAAGGGCTTCGAGCACACCCGTCGTGACAAGGACGGGGAAGTGTATGCCATTGGCCACACCACGTGTTATGAACACTCTATTAGGTTTGCCTAAATCTCTATTTGAATGAATCAAGGATCGAAACATTAAATTAACCATGTTGCATAATGACTTGCCAACTGCTTATCTAATTAGATTACTTGATTTTTACTTTCATGTTTCATAGTTGTTAGTTGGTAAACCAAAATCCCCCCTGTTTGCTTTACTAGTTATTCCTATCACTCATAAATATTGATGACTTGTACAAGATTGTGTTTTAACTAATTCCTAGGCCCTAGCATCTCTCTATGGACATACCTAGGGCTTACCACTAACTACCCTATCGGTAGCGTAGTATTGAGTTGGGTGCACAATTTTAATTGTATCTTTGACCTCTCAAAGCCTCCGCTTAGATTAATTAGCTAAAATTAATGACCCCGGTGGAGGCAGCTCAACAAGCCTTGGCATGGGTTTTCAGACCGCGAATGCATGCCCAGTGAGGATGATCGCGCGCCTGTGTGGTGTCCTCTTGCGCTAGCCCTTGCCCCTACAACATGCTAATGGGCCGCACACTGTGTCTCATCCCAGTCTATGCATGGCCTATGCACCTGACGTGCAGCCCGTAAGCAGTGATTCACCTCTGTACTTTTCTTGATCCACTTCCACTATAAATATCCCCCTTTCTTCCCCATTTTTAAAACCTGACTTGGGGCTCTAAAACCCAAGTTTTTCACCCCTTCATTCCATTTTCTTCTTCTTTCTTTGTATATTTTTTTTCTGTGTTATGGGTTTTGATTATCTAGGTTAGTTTAGTGTTGGGAGCAATTGATTAAGGCTTCCGAGCCCATGTCATGATAACTCTATTTATCTATTTGGTACTCTTACTAATGTGCATTTATGTGGCTTTGAATGTTGGTAGTTGATATCATTCATGGAGTTAGAAATTTAAGTATATGAATTGATTGTATGATTGCTTGTTAGGGTTAGGATAAAGTAGCTAAGTTTCCCCTCTTTTGATATGGAATCCAAAAGCATGAATTACAACTTCTAATGTTGTTGATGTGTTGATTATTGTTAGATGAATGTGATAATGTTGAACTCTTTGTCATCTTTGTTTATTGTATCGAATAGGAAAGGTCTATGAACATTGACCGTTCATGACTAATCTTGTGTAAATGCATGAATCGGTTCAATGCTTAGACATGGCCTAGTGTTTATAAGTGTTACCAAGCTTGTTGATTCTTCGTGCTCAACGCCATTAATGGGATACTTTTAACCATTATGGACTAAAGGAGTAATTAGTGAGGTTTTAAAAGAGATGTTGAATTCAATCTTGTAAACTAGTATCTAAGAAGGACAAAAGAATTATCTTCAAAACAGGTAGTGAAAGTATTGGATAGGTTGTATGTTTAAGGATAGATAAGAAGTTTGGAAGTGGAAATCAATTCCCCCCTCCCCCCTTCTTTACTTGCTTATATATATATATATACCTCTAGTCTAGTATCCACCTTATATGTTTAAACACTTAAGAAAAGCCCTCTTCTTCGTGGACGACCCCGATTTGCCACTATCTACTTAATTGTATTTAGTAAGCACTTGGGGCTTATAAATATTAACTTTGAGAGGTACAACGATGAACTCCCATTACTGCTAGTGACAAAAAAACTGGCATGATCCCACATAGACATCCACAAGTTCTTCTTGAATGAACCTTGTATACTTATAAGTAATCATCTATAATTTACTCTAAAAAATGTACTAGCACTTTTTCAAATTTGATGGATGGAATTTTATTATCTTTTAATTTCATAAAAAAACCTAGAATATTAAATTCCATGTTATTCTATGTGGTGGAAATAATCGTTTTCATAACACTTATAGTAAGGGTATTAATGGAATACTCCAAAACTAACAGACGATTACCTCGGTTCAAGGACGAGACTCTTGCCATCCCGTAGTCCAACTTATTATCATCGTTAGTGACAAATAAACTAGCATGATCCCATAGAGAATTCCACAAGTTCTTCCTGAATGAACATTGTATACTTATAGGTAATCATCTACAACTTACTCTACAAAATGTACTAGCATTTTTCAAAATTTGATGGACAGAATTTTATTAGTTTTAAATTTCATAAAAAACCCAGAATATTAAATTTCCTGTGATTCTATGATGTGGAAATAATTGTTCTCATAAGGCTTATGATAAGGGTATTAATTGAATACTCCAAAAATGACAGACGATTACCCCGGTTCACGGACGGGACTCTTGCCATCCCCCAGTCCAATTCATAATCACCGTTAGTGACAAAGAAACTGGCATGATCCCACAGAGAATTCCACATATTTTCCTGAATGGACCTTGTATACTAATAAGTAATCATCTACGGTTTACTGTACACAATGTACTAGCATATTTAAAAATTTGATGGACAGAATTTTACTAGCTTTTAATTTCATAAAAAATCTAGAATATTGAATTTCATGTGATTCTATGTCGTGGAAATAATCGTTCTCATAACACTTATAGTAAATGTATTAATGCAATACTCCAAAAATGATAGACGATTACTCCGGTTCGAGGACATGACTCTTTCCACCCCTCGTCCAACTTATGATCACTGTTAGTGACAAGGAAACTGGCACGATCCCAAAGAGAATTCCATAAGTTCTTCCTGAATAAACCTTATATACTGAAAAGTAATTATCTACAATTTACTCTACACAATGTACTAGCGCTTTTTAAAATTTGATGAATGGAATTTTATTAGCTTTTTATTTCATAAAAAACCTAGGATATCAAACTTCATGTGATTCTATGTGGTGAAAATAATCTTTCTCATAGTGCTTATAGTAAGGGTATTAATGGAATACTTCAAAAATGACGGACGGGACCCTTGCCTTCCCCCGGTTAAAGTCATAACAATACAATATAGATTATTGGGTAGCTCTAATTTTTCATTTTGTCCCCCCCTCCCACCATCTTTTTGAGGGACCTAGGTGTAAAAATAGAAACGTTTACCGGCTATGTTAATATTGATTCTGATCGAACCGGGAGTTGATATAGTTAAAAGAAAGTTATAAATTTAAATGAGAAGTATCTAATATATAACTACCCATTTTGAAGGTCAATTATGTTCGTCTTGGTCAAATGTGAGCCCAGTTGACTTGTTAGAGGGCTAAAGTGGTGAGGCCCAATTTCATAGTTAGTGACGTCGATCCTATGTTGGTCACATCTCGCTAAATTAAAATTACAAGTGACCTTTCATAGGCATTGGTCAAACACATACCCATTCCTATGTTAGTGGGCTAAAATGATGAGGCCCACAATTATATAAGTTGACATCACACTACTGTCAGTCATAGGTCGATTAGCTTGAGTGACATGCGATGTTGTACAGCCCTAGGCAGAAGCCACAACGCTTTATAATGAATATATAAACGAAGCCCACCTTTATACATCACTTCAAACTTTCTGTATTCTCTTGAATTTCAACACTCTTCCGTGCCCATCTTCTAAAAGATATGGTTTTCACATGTGGTTACATTACTTTTGTTTTTGTTTTTATCCTTGAAATGTTTATGTGTATGGATAACGGTTGAATGTGTTAATTGTTTTAAATTTTGAAGTTTTATTGTTTGGGGTTCTAGAATATGGTTTTTGGGTGTTAGTTTATGGTTTTATGGTGTTAGGATAAGGACTGGGGTGCTGCAATATGGTTTAAGGGTGAATTTTCTGCAGTTGTTATTCGTTCTCTGTTTGAATGCAATGTCGCTGGCACGTCGATTGTCCTTCTCTTGTACCGATGCTTAAGCAATGTTGCATATCATGTTTTCTATAGTTGGCCAAGTAAATACGACATAGCACCCTTACCGCTTAACCAATTAGTTATACTGATGTTAGAGCAACGTCTCCTTGACTTGGTCAGTGGAAAATATCGTACTCATAACTATTATCATAGGGGTACAAATGGAATACTATGAAAATTGATGCAAGATTACCCGGGTGTATCGGTCCATGACCATGACTGAACATTGTGGTCGTCAATTGATGATTCGGTTGAGTGTATCTTTAGTTTAACATTTCAAGTTCTCCCAATTTGTCAGAGGAACCTATGTGCAAAATTTTAAACCGTCAATCCAAAATCCCGATTACGATTTGTCCAAAAAGAAAGTTCCAAATCCGAAGTTGAACTTCTACTATTCGAGTGTAATAAAGAAACTAGGACTAATCAACATATGCTTCCCTAAGTTCTTCTGAATGATACCTTGTGCACTTGTAAGTAATGTGCTACAATTTACTCTAGGTTATGTTCAGTCGCTTCAAAAATCTTAATGGATAGATTTCTATTAAATTTTTATTACCTAAAAACCCACGAATATGAACTTTGATGCGATTCTATGTTGTGGTTCCCATCAAACTAGCTAGACATCAATAAAATTTACCGGTTCTGTTCAAATCAATTCCCATCAAACTAGACGTCTATAAAGTTCATGGAAATTTATAGACGTAAATTAGTTGTATATAATATACAAGTAAATGTTATTAAGGTCAGCCATTCTCATTTTGGTTAAATGCGGACCCAATTGTTTTGCTATTGAGCCAAAATGTTTAGGCCCGCGTTAATAAGGGTCGTCGTTGGTCTTATTTCAATCATAAAATCTATATTCCCGATAGACTTGCAATGTTGCATATGTAGTTGGAGGTTTATAGCCCTTAGCTTATACTCATGGGCGGAAATGTCGAGGCCGACAAGTAGAGTACATGACGTTGCTTATGATACGCTATCATGTCTTTCCCAGCGACTTACGTGCGACCTTGCGGGACAAGGGGTGGAATACACAATGATTCATAACAAATATATATGGAGCTCATCACTAGACATCACTTCAAACAGTAACCTTCTTTGGGAATTTCTACACTCTCAGGCCGTTTCTTCTCAAAGGTATGCTCTCTAAATTCCATAGACTACTTTCTTTTTTGTAATTGTGATTGACTTTGATATGCATATATGGTAAAAATTCCATAGTTTTATTTGTTTTTTGTATTCAAATTTGAATGGATGTTTTCTTTACTTAGTAGGAATTTGGGGTTGAAGTTCTCGTTTTTTAACCGGCCATAATTTGTTGTTTTTACCTATTCTTTGCTTTGGTTTTTGTCTGGTTAGAATGCACATGTAGCTCATAAGTGAGACCTTTCATGCATGTCGATCATATTTCTTCTAGGACGTACTTGTAGCAATGTCAGTTACACTTTTCACTTTGAACCCTAGTAGTAGTATACAATGTTGCCTTCTATTCATTACCACCTCAGTTGTAACAACTGGTAACCGGCATGTCAGTGACTTCAATTATGAATGTTTTCTACGTAATGTTTGTGGGCCCCATAATAGATTAAATTCACCAATTCTTATCGAATTCCTGGAATCATGTTGAATAGTACTGGTTCGAGCAGACGTGCCCTGATTTAGGTAAGTTATTTTTTGTTCCGATTTAAATTCCATTTCATTTTCTATTATTTTTCTAAGATTAAAATTAAAAGTTTCAATGATCAAAATACAGATCCCTAGCGATTCAGATGAGGATCGTCATCCCCGGACTTTACCGGGAAAGTCATTAAACACTTTGTTCACACGCTTACCAGGACAAACTTCTGTGCCATTCTAATTTTTGTAAGTCCTCCCTTGTTACAAAGGATGTATTTTTTTCAATGCACTTTCTCTACAAGTTACTTTCATATTTACTAAATGTTTTTCTTTGTTTATAAATCAGTACTTTCCAAACAAAATTTCATAGCTCCTACCGTCGTACAAGACTCGTGTTGTCATGCGGTGCAATGGAAGAGTGTATGAGATGCACTTTTTGGGGTACAAGAAGTACAAGAACCTCACCTCTAAGGAACTCTTGATGGGGACACGCTACTTTTTGAGGTGGTAAATGGTGTTGGGCCCATAGTTTTAAATGTAACCATTCTTCCCCGCAGATTTGACTGATTATTGACTTTAATACAGTTTTTTAAAACAAATGTATTTAAATTCAGAAAAAAAAATTCTTGAATTTTATATGAAGCATTTTATTTATTGATTTTTTTCAATGTTATTGAATTTATCATATTTATGTTTCTCCGGTCCTCTCCCTCTTTCAAAATATGTAACTCCTTCTCCCTCTTAGCAAATCATTGTTGCAAAAAAAGTTTTAACGGAAGTTGAACTATAGACCACCTGCATAATGGGCTGTAATTGTTAGGCCCACGCAATTATGTGAGGTGCAAAGTGGTCGACATCATGTCGCTTGGTTCGAGTTGTGTGTGAAGTTGTATAAGGTTATGGACGACACATTGGCTTCAACCGATGTTGTCCTATGATCGACATCATGTCGCCCAAACAGATTATGTATGTGATGTGACATAATTCAAGGCAATTCAAAATGACGTCGCCACTAGAGAGGTATAAATAGAGGTACCCTAACAAAGACATTAATCATTCATCTATAAATTTCCTGCAAATTCCAACGGTCTCTAACTTACTCCTCTCCCTTCTACTCTTCCTTGGAAAAATGTATGGATTTTCTAATCCCCTAACCCATATGTTTTGTAATTTTTACTATGCAATGTTCGATCTTCATTCTGTGAATATGTTTCCTAATTCTTACTTTACAATTCAGTTAGACAATGTTTTGGCACGTTTCCAAAGGGTTTAACTTCATCGTAATGTGTATAAAGCTTCATTTTTTCTGGCTTTATAGGCTTCTTGCTGATGCTGACTCTGAATTATGCGACTTTGGTCTCTTATCTTTCACAACTTGGCATGTGTGTTAATAAAGCGACATTGCATATTCATTTATTCCATGTTTTTCACAATTTGCAACGTCGGTTATTTCTCTATCTTCTATTCGCTTTAACCAACAATGTTATGAGGTTGCATCTACATGTCGAGTAATGCACTGCTCTGGACCTACGTGGCTAAGCGACGGATGGTCTAATGTTACACATTGCATTTTATACATGAGTTTTTCACTTAACATTTCCACATGTGATACAAGATTGATGGCTGGCGAAAGATCATCTAATGAACCCTATTTTCAGGGATTTCACCTATTTAAATATATGTGTATACACTAACACAACTACACACCTTGTAACAACTAATACTTTTCGGTTATCGTACAAATCACTGCACAACAGAGGCACCCGGAGACTTTTTTCATCGACATTGAACATTATTTCAATGGCTATTGATAACCCACATTTCGACTGCACTTTAAAGCAACTCAACATTCGGAAAATACCAACTTTAGTAAAATGCTTGACTAAATTTTACATGTAGACAATTGCATATATTATGTATATATACATTTATGTTTCTAATCAATATTTTTTTACTGTGGCTTAGTACATCATGTGGGACATTTTACAACTCCTACCGACTGAGAAGACCCCCGTGGTGCTGAGGTGTTATGGGACAGCCTAGAATATGGACTACTCGGGGTGGGAAAATAAAGGTTGTTCCCCCAAAGGGTTTTGGCGAGCTCCTTAGGGGAAACAACCTACACATTGGAGAGAAGATTGAATTAAAAATGGTAAAGAAAGGAATAAGGGCAGAAAGGAAGAAAGAAGAAGATCTAAGGAGTTGTAGGAGTGAAGGTAATAGGTATACTCTCTTATCCGACCCTCCTTATGAATAGTAGATTTGCTTGTTGGAATTTAAAGGGTTTGAATAAATGTGATAAGCATATGGGGGTGAAATTGTTTTTTATGTTTAATCATATAGGTTGTTTGGGGATGTTGGAAACTAAAGTAAGCGAAGAAAACCAAAAACAAATGTGGGAGAGAATAGGGCTTGGTTTGGAGTTGATAACAAATTGGAATGTTGTAGGGGGGAGAATTTGGCTAGGTTTGATGGTTGATTTCTATGATATGAAGGTGTTGAATGTTGGGGATCAATGGATATATTTTGATGGATTGATTAGGAGCAATAACTTGGAATTCTTCTTAACGGTGGTGTATGGCCATAACACCATTGAAAAGAGGAAACCAATGTGGGAGTTCCTAAAGGGGCAAGGGAATAGAGATGATAAACCAAGGCTGCTCATAGGAGATTTTAACTCTCCTTTGGATTTTGGGGATAGAGAAGGTGGGAATAAAGTTTAAGAAAAGGAAGTCTTGGATTTCCAATAAGGGATGGAGGCTAGTTTGTTGGTGTAAAATAAAACTATTAGCCAAAAGTTTACTTGGTACAATAGAAGGGAAGTGGGGGAGTTGTTACAAATCAAAATTGACCGGGGCATTGTAAACAAAGAGTGGGTAAGGAGGCTTGGACAAGCCTTTTGTGAGGTAAAACTGGACACACTCTCGGACCACCATCGTATCATTTTGAGTTTGCATAAGGAAGACAAGATGAAGAGGAGTAGCTTCAATCATTTCAATATGTGGGAGGCCTCACCACATTACAAGGGAAAATCCAAGCGGTCTGGAAGAAGGTGATCACAATGAAGGATTTTGGAAAACTTCTTGAAGACATGGAAAATCCTTTGAATAGGCTTAATAGAAGGGAGTTCTCTAAGGTTGGAGAAAGGGTGGAGAAGGCTAATAAGGAATGGCTTTTGGCACAAGAGAGGTTGAATGAATAACAAAGGGATGAAATGAGGCAAATGGTGGAATTTGATGCAAGGAAAGTAACTGAAGAATTGGAGGAGGCTGAATACAAGTTCTTGCAACAAAGAGCTAAAGTGCAATGGCTTCATGAGGGGGATATTCCTACCAAGTTGTTATGTGTGAACTATGAAAATTTTACTGAAATTTATGTACTTGTAAGTATTGCCTACGGTTTTTCTAATTAATTAATTATCTTATTTGAACATTATATAATTATCTTATTTGAAGATTATCTTATTTGAACATTAATTTTCTTATTTAACTTCATGTGAGCACTATTTTATAAATCATTTGGTGGTCATGTGTTTTTAAAATATTGAACAAAGGGGGTACTAGTCGTGTACGAATTAGGGAAGGTTTCTTTTCTATCACCGTAAATTTCATGTTTGTGACTTTGCATTGTCATCCCCAAATTTATCGTTACAAACGACGTATTAAGCAAAATCGGCCCATCTTCTAACACAACAAAGAGCCACGTCGCATGCTACTCGGTAACATTATTTACCTCATTTTTTTAATCTTTTACTTCGGTTATTTTTTTAATTGAGGTAAAAGAACAATTAGTTACCTCAGTTTTTTCAAACGAGGAAAAAAACCTTTTACTTCAAATAAAAAAAACACAACTAAGGTGTTTTGGGGTTAAGTAAAAAACTGAGGTAAAAGGGGCAAAGTAAAAGATCATTTTTTCTTGTAGTGTAGAGTGATTGTCCAACTTGCCAATCACTCCCAAGCTAGCCCTCGTGGGCTAGTAAAGGATGTGATGGTGCGAGTTGACAAATTGGTTTTTCCGGTGGACTTTTTTGTCCTAGACGTGGCATGATGGAAGTTCACCCCTGATACGTTTGGGGAGACCTTTTCTTAAAATGTTTAGGACTAAAATTGATGCTACTTGGGAACCTTGAGTCTAGAAGATGATGTGTACAAAGTGGAATTTAATATCTATAAATCTAGGCATGATTCAACACATTCATCTTTTATGTGCAAAGGTGTGACCCTATGTGATGAGCATGATTTCCATTAAACTTCTTGTGTTACCAATGAGCATGAATACTTGGATGAGTCTTGTGTTGATGATATTGTTGATGAGTCCAAACAATTGCATGATGTGATTGATAGTGTGTCTTTGCTAGACTGTTTCTTCATGCTAACTAACTTGCAATGGGAAAGGAAGAGTATCGAGAGTTTAAAACCTCCTCAACCTCCTCCTAACCCCAAAGTGAAATTTATGGACCCAACATTAGCGAGACACGAAGATTCATTTCCTATGATGGACAAGGGGTCCGAAGGTAAGTATGACTCATTGTGGAGACCTCTCCACAACGATGTCATCGTGGGTGGAGTCGCCGATAGTGATTCCGGAGTAGATTGCATGAAAAGAAAATAATTCGTGAGGACAACAATAAATATACGGTGTTTCTTTTTTCTTTTGTGTCTCAAGTAGTGATTAGATAGATTTTTCATGTTCTTGTTTGCGATGAGGATTTTTGAAATGATACTCTTGTTTGATTTGAAAATTTGACTTAGAGTCTCGTGATTGTGTTTGGATGTAATTAGATTTGATGGGTGGCATATTTTTTCAAACAAAAAAAGGGAAACCACTAAGCAATAGGTTAAAATTTGTGGCAGCATTATGCCGAGGCCCGACATAGTCCGCGCCAAGTGCCATGGTCCGTGCCAGGAGATTTGGCATGAGGGGATGCCTCGCACCGAAAGGTTTGGCACGAAGGGTTATTTCGTGCCAAGATATTTGGCATGAGGGGTTTGTTCATGCCAAAAGATTTGGCATGAGGCTTTGGTCTGTATCAAATATCTTCTGTGCCGATTTCCAATTTTCTGCTGTCAAATTGTTCCAAAAAAGCAAATTTTTGAAAATTATGAATTTCAAACTCAAAAAAGCATTTTTTGTTCAGAAAGTTTGAAATTCCCTAATTCCCTTAGGATTTTTTATGCAAATAGTACTTCCAACATCCCTTAGAATTAATTGATTTGTACTATGGTCCCCTAATTTGCAAGTTTTAAAATTCCATCCTTATCCTAATTGTACCTCTCTCCCGTATCACCTTGGCTGAAATTCTAAACCCATGGTACCTCTTTCCCTTTGACACATTTTTCCTTCTCAAGAAACACTCACTCACACACACTCTTGGTGAAACTTTAAATTTGAATATTTTCTCCCAAAAAATTAGCAATTCTTGCTTCTTCTTGTGGGGATTTTGCAACTCTTAGCTTCAAATTCTGGGTAATCTATTGAAATCTTTGTTTATATAATTTGTTGACACTGTGGTGGTGTTATGAAAAGCATGATCATTTAATAAGTGTGCGTTGTTGAGATATATGCTTGGGTTTGTATGCATGACCCTGTGTTGAAGAAAGTTTGGGTGGTTTAATGTGCTATTATGCTTGAATGATATGTTCTTCATGTGTTGTGTGATTTAATTGGTTGGTGAAAACTTACATGGGTTTTTTATTTGGTTAGTAATGTTCTTGTTTAAATAGTCTTCATGCTTAGATTACCATGTTTTGAATGGCAAGGCTATGTAGGAAAATGTTGTCTTGTTGAAATGACATTGTAGGCCATGCCTTGTTTTTTTTATCATATTACCACTCTTACTTTCTTTTTGTTAAGATTCCTCTTAAGAACAATGTTTTAGAGAAAGGAAAGTTCTCACGGGGTGAGAAGAGAAAGAAACCGGCAAAGGATGCAAACCACAAATCGGTGACTACCATTCTTTGCAACCCTGCTTTTATGACTGAAGAATTCATGGGAATATCCAACATCTCCAGAATTGCAGTTCAGAGCTAGAGGAATTTGAGAGAGCTGGAGAGGAGTATCTTGGAGATTGGATTTGCATGCAAAAACACCTTGGTGGCTCTAGGCTTACTCGAGCCCGAATACTTACATCGGGTGGACCCCAGAATTCCTAGCTACTTTATGGCCAGTCGTGGATGATGATGGACACAAGGCCATCAAATTCAATCTGGTTGACAAGGAATATAAGATGATCCACTGAGAGGTAGCGTGCGCCTTTAGATGGAGGTACGAAACAAAGATCCAGAAAACACATCAAGGGACGCCTTTTTCTCTCAAAACCTTTTAGAGGCAGCTGATAAGAACTGATCGGAAGAACCTGTTCAAGAGTACTGATATGTGTCCTCCGGCATTCCATTATGTTCAGCGACAATTGGCAATGGGATTTTTCTGGCACGGTGAGCTAAAACAATGTCCTGGTTTAGATGTTCATTGCATATGGGCAATGACTCTCGAGGGTAATTTCTACCTGAACTTGGTAGGTCCTTTTGTGCAGGAGTGTTCAGTGATGGGAGATAGAATGAGTGGTAAGATATCTATTGGTGGCATGGTAGGTCTACTGGCACAATACTTAGGGCATCTAGTCATACAGTGGGCATTGGCTAACTTGGGATGATTAGGTACAAAGTATAGCATTGAGAAGTTAGAAAAAGTGCTCATGGTAGGGCCTACAACATCGTAGGATTTGTATGTATGGCTTTATGGCGGGGCAATCACCTGAAGCTTCATGGTACTTCCTCAGCTGGAGCACACCGCCATCAACCATGAAACATATTTGGATGACCTGTTTATTGAGTCTTCCTCTCATTTTGAGAGAGATTTCTATAGTGTTTTAGCCACCCCGGAGATAGACGTTGAGGAGGTGGAGGGTGAGACCTCTTCGAGAGCACCTTCTAGTCACTCTCGCTTATCCACAGACATAAAGCCCAATTGTAATCCCTTTGGGAAATGTTTTCGAGCTCTACCCAAGTGTTTCAAGAGGCTTTCCAAGCAATGGGAGGAATGAGATCGCAATTAGAGGAGATGAGTGCAAGAATGGACTCCATGGAGGCAGCACTTCAAGCAACGTGATACATTAAGAGGAGCTTCACGATCCACGAGGATAAAGGGCCTTCGGGGGCCACGAGAGTGAGTGTCACTATTCTTCCCAAACTCACTTATGTTTTTTACATGGTTTTTGTTTCATTGAGGACTATGCATGGGTTAAGTGTGAGGGAGGGAGCAGGGAGTACTAACGGAGTTTTCATTCTTGGATTTCCCCTATGCATTTCACATTTTTCTTTGTATTTTTTCTTGATTGTTTGGTGATTTTTATTTTTGATTGTTGTGGGATGTTTTTGGATGGATACTTGGTGGCATGACATGCTATCTAGGGTTCCTGGTTCACATGGGATTGATTGTTTTAGGATACTGGTGGTGTAATTTTTTGTGATGAGTCTATCATTTGTAATATGAAGGCCACCTTGGGGAAATTTTGTGCTACACCAAATATATTGGAAAAATGAAAAAAATATAAACACCCAGACAAGTTGGAAACCCGAAAGGGCGACTTGGTTAACATTGGGAAAAGCCCAGACAGGTCGAAAGACCTATGCCCGGATAGTTAAAAGTGAGAGGCTAGGTTAGGCTAGGCTTGCGAGCCTAGGAAAAACATGAGAGGCCGTGTGGAAAAAGGTGAGAAGTGAGTACCTTTTGTGTGTTAAAGCTAGGATGAAAACCCAAAAAGGCTTATAGGCAAAATGACAAAATTTTAGAGAAAATAAAAAACTAGATTGACGATACATTTGCCTCCTTGGTTGTAACTAGGTAAAGAATCACGAGTTATCCCTATGTTACAACCAAGTTGATGCCTCTTGGATTTTCTTGGCGGATTGTTTTTGGGAAATGACTCTTTGAATTCTTTTGGGGATAATTGTGGGAAAAGTAAGCTAGCTTGATACTTATATTCTTTTCTTACCTTTTTCCACATTTTACTTTGGGGTAGTTATAAAACTTGGGTTCTTCTGGGAGTGTGAGAGTTGTGAGATTCTTTTTCTTTTGGGGAAAACAAGATAATCTAGGAATAAATTGAATGCCTTGGTTAACTTATGCATGCATGCTACATTTTGCTTAATTCTTTTCTTATCTTTATTTACTCATGGACAAGTAAAGGGTTAATTGTGCGGGGTCTGATGTGCTTCACTGTGTAAATTAACCGTTTCATTTGGCATAATAATTAGCTTGTTTTACATGTTGTATAAGTTGAGTTTGCATGACAAGAGCTTAAGACAACCATGCTTGGTTTTCTTGTCCAAATCCCACGTTTTGTGGCTTAATTGGTACTAATGGACATATTTTATCCATGATAACCTAGATATTCCTTTTGATACTCCTTAGAGGGTTGCCCGTGGGTACTTTTCGTCACATTCTATGTGAAGGCCATTCTTAAGGGAGGTAGAAAATATTGGAGGCCGCTCTCAAGGATGGTAGAAGAGATCAAAGGACATTCACACAAGAATGGTAGTAGATGAAGGACACAAACTTCAAATCATGGTAGAAGAAGATTGGAGCCAAAGATAGGCTAATGAAGCTCCATTGGAGTTCAAGGCGGCCAATGAAGAAACGGTGAATCATTGTCCAATGAGTTGTGCCAATGTTTGAAAATGATCCGAGAAAAATAAGCCTTCAATATTGATTCCATTGGATTCATCTTCTGGAGCGCTATAAAATAGACTACTAGAACTCTCAAATCGGACTTACGGTTCATCTGTAGCGAAGGAATGAAGTTCATTCGGCGAAGGAACAAATAGGTAGGAATGGACCACTCATGGATGGCACCAACGGCCCGCGCAAGAGAAGTTAGCCCATGCAAAATGACTTGGTATGAAGGCATGGTACGGACCGAGCCAAATGTCATGGACTGGGCGGGCATGTCTCAACCTTCACTAAAAATTGACTAAGTATGGGCGCGTACCATCCCATTTTTTACGGTCCACGCTATTCTACGTGCAAAATATCAAGATCAACCGGTGGGGTGTGGAGATTGAAGTGGTTAGTGCCAAGTTATTGAGCAAAATGACTTTTCTGATGATGGTATGCAGTGAAGGCCGCGTTCCATGGATCAGAAGCTCAAGTCCGAGGCTGCTGACGATAGCCCACTCCAAAGGCCACGTTCCGCTCCAAAGAAGCCAATACGGACTAGGCCATATACAGGGGCCCGTGCCAGCATGAACCAGCCAACCCACGCCAGATGATTCAATGTGAACTGTGCCAGATCTAGCAGACCGTGCCAGTAAGGACCAAGTATATGGCGTTGACCGCGCCATCTGCGACAGTCCGCACCAGGTGGTGGCTGACTTACGATTTCTCACTTTTTGGCCTATTTTGGGCCTAATTTTAGGCACATTCCCCTACTACTATAAATATATCCTTATTCTACTGGGGTTTAATCATCAAATGATTTAGTTAGTATTTTCTTTATCCTTTTGTATATTGGGAGAGCACTTTAGAGAGAGAAACACTCTCTCCTCTTTGTTTTCTTTCTTTCTTTTTTGCCATAAAACTAAGATGTGGAATTCAAATCTTTATTTGAATTCCATATCGAGGGAGTAGTTTCTATAGCTTGGGGATAAATTGTATTCATGGTTGATTAGTGTTTTGTGAGATTCTTAGTTCATCCTAATACATGTGCTTATGATATTATTTTTACTTGTTCTTGACTGTTAGAATTCATGAATAGTACACTCTATATAAGTACACATTCTAGTCTATATTCATGATGCCCCTTGGGAAGAGAAACTATGAATGTGTTAATGGGTAATGGGGTACGTGTCTGTATGGGTGTGTGCACAGGGGATGCAAGTAATACTCTGATTATTTTCCATCACACTAGTCTTAGCTGATTATATAAAGTAATCCAAAAGGTTGTGGGTATAGATTGTGAAAGGTTGCAAGCTAAGGTTGTAAGAGACCCAAGTGTCATAGATAAGGTGCCTACAACCCTTTACCTCACATAAGCCTAGAGAGTAGAGCATTCGTGGTGGAATGCCCGTGATGTAATCACACGAAAGAGAAATGGATCTACAATAATGGCTGGACTTTGTTGCACTCCCTTAATTATGAAGACAGTGTCGATAGAGGGTTGCGAGCGCACCTGGCGTGACATGTACGGATAAATGTATGCCATCGACCACACCACGTATTTAGCTAAATAGATTAATTGTGTTTTTACTTTAATGATTTGTAGTTTTTTTATTGAAAAACCATATCCCCCCCTATTTTCTATACAAGCTATTCTTATCACTCGTGAAAATTGATGACCCATATGAGGTTGTGTTTAATTGATTCTTAGGCTCTAGCATCTCGTGGACATCCCCAAGGCTTACCGCTAACTACCCTTTTGGTAGCAAGTAGTGAGATTGGGTGCATAATATAAATGTTATCTTTGATCTCTCAGTCTTCACTCGGGTTAATTAGATACAATTAATGACCTTGAGTGGAGGCGGGTCAATAGTCCTTCGCAATTAGGTGGTGCTCGAGATGGAATATCGCCATTTTCTTCCTCCACCTCCATATCCGGACTCGAGAAAGTGTTGTAGAAAACCGTATCAAATCTTAGATCGGGGGCGATAATAAGGTCCTCCAAAATGGTCTTCTGGTCGACAGCAGTGTGCTACGATTGTGGAAAAACATGAAGTTGCATACTGTAGCACCGTCGTACAACCTGACACAATCCTTGGAAGTAGTGGGGGCAACCATCAATTCTTCTTCCTTTTCTTACCCCAGGAATGTGTCTCATGGAGTTCAAGGCGGCCAATGAAGCTCCAATCCTTTCACTAGCGGAGAAGGCCTCATTAAAGGCGGTTATATCGGACCAGAGAATACACTTTTGAAGTATCTTCTCTAGTCATGCATTTGATCTCAATCGATCAAAGGAGGTTCCGAGAACTGCCTTTTTAGGTAGAAATAGGTTCCGAGTTCGGAACATATTTCTGACTTTCAAAAATAAAGGATGCCGATAAGTTTCTGGCAGCTCTTCGACTTCTTTGGTGAAGAAGCAACAATAGATAGTAAAATTAAAGAGAAAATGACCAGTTGCACGATATAAAAAACATTAACAACATTAGACTTCGATTAAAATGTCAAACAGACATGAATGAATCTGAAAATTAGAAGAACGGATCTAAAATCAAATGAACAGACATGGAGATCTAAAAAATAAAATTCACTTGCATCTGACATTGATTTAAAATGTCAATTTCTGAACTTAACCCTAACAAGTCTGAGGTGGTGGAAGTGGGCTTCAGTGGCGGCGGAGGAGAGTTTCAGCGACGGCGAAAGAGAGTTTCAGCAGTAGCGGAGGAGGGCTTCACTAGTGGAGGGGCTTTAGTGTGGTGGAGGGATTCACCGGCTGAGGTGGAGGCAAGCTTTGTCAATAATGGCAACACCAATGAAAGGCTTTGATGTGATGGAGGGTGTCACCGACGAGTGGCGGATGCGGAGGGGCTTTGTCGTTAGAAGGGATTCTTGATGGGAGAGAAAGGATGGAGGGAGGGAGAGAAGAATAGTGGATGGTGAGCGGAGGTGGGAGAGGAGAGTGGTGGAGGGTGGGCGGGAAGGAGAGAAGATCAGTGGAAGGGAGTGAAAGGAGAGATTTAAGGTTTATTTGGAGAGTGGGGGGCTAGAAGTAGTTTTGGGTGTTATGAAAATTTAGAAAATTTTACTTAAGGGAAGGAAGAGAGAAATGAGCTATTTATACTTTAGCCCAAAAACCCAAAAATGTTACCTCATTAAAGTCAGAATCATCTTCTATTGACATCAATTAAAGGCGGTTCCTCAAGAACCACCTTTGATCATTTCTGAACCGCTTTCTATTGGATCTGAAAGTAGTTCCGATGTTGGAACCTCGTATAGCCCTCAATGTAAGGCGGTTCTTCAAAAAATATACAGAACTGCCTTCTAACACTACCTTTAATGAAGCCTCCACCATGACAAATTTGTCTCTTCTATTCTAATTTCTCTACCCAAACTTTTCATATCACTAGAGTCTAGGGATTTTCCATTTAAGAAGAAGCTATGAGGGATAATATATTCATATCCTTTGTTTGATGAGAAGATTAGTCTTCTTTTCATGTGGAACATGGTTTACATTTCTTATGCAAAATTGCAGGGGTTGCAGTGTTTAAAAATAGTTTTCCTACAAGGGTAAGTGATATTTATCACCATGGTATGGATGAAGATGATAGATCTGAAGATCTCAGAATAGCCCGAATTCATTTTAGAACCTTAGAACTTATAATGGCTAACAAAAAGTAATCCTCAATGATATTCAATAGTTTGGCCAAGTGTGTTAGCTTAACGTGCTAAATGGTCAAGTTGGGTTACAAAGGTTTGTAGAACGATGGTGGACATTTGCTACGATAGTTGGAATGATGTCTCAAAAGATTACAAGAACATTTTATGGATGGAATGCAGGGGAGTATTAGTGAATTTTTATTTCCCAATATTTTTCATTGATTTAATCTTTAACTCTGTGATAAGCACTATGGAACTAAAACTCCTCACAGAGGCCATTTGACATCGAAGCACCGGACATGGGTGATTTGCGAAAGAATGCTATTTTCATGATGTCTAAGAGTTGGCGTGGATATAATTAAACTTTGTCAAGAAACAACATATTTAGCGATAAGAAAGGTGATTTCCATTGCTAAATTACACTCACATTCAACCAGACAGTTGGGAGATCTACAAAACGAGGGCCTTGGAGAATAGGGATAACGTTAGTAAAAGAAATTTCAATTTATTAGTTTGTTTAGATTAACATGTCTATAGTGATGACATCCCTACCCTAACATCGTAACTTAGGGTATGAGGGAATATTAACAAAGGATTTCCGCAAATAATATATAATTCATCACTGACTGGCCTGTGGAGTTTTGTCTTGGCAAAAATCGAGCTAGTGAAAGAACATCTTGAACGAGATGTGAAAATTGCTATAGAGGGTGGGATGATCGAAGATAAGGCAAGGGATTCGGTGCAACCAATCAATGTTGATGACATTGAGATGCACGATCTATTCCCAAAAGGTCAAGAAAATAAAGACGCAGTGCATGTCAAAGATGAAAAAAATTGCGGAAAGAATTGTACGTTAAAGTTGTAGTAAATATATTATTCTTTTCAAAATATTTTTATTAAATGTGTACTAATAAATACATTCTTTTATATTTAGGAAAAATTGAAGAATGATCGATTGCGAGGGTAATTCATTCCAACTGATAAGAACGACATCCTTTGTGAAACTACCAAAATCCTGACCACCAGGCCGTGCTAGGGAAGTGGGTGCATTCTAGACCCAACGAGAGGCTTTAGGTATTGTTAGGTCGTACGATCGTGCTGAACCCTCGATAATCCAAACCTTGCAAAAATAAGTGCTTATTCAAGAAAATAAATTGAGCAGCAACACATCCTCATTTGTAAATTTGTCCAACATACCGGGCTTGTTCTTCTAGACAACTTAGACATTTTGATGCCCAATTGGACCTCCCCATCAAGGTGATTACATCATTTTCCCGGAGATATTGAGGTCAATCGAGAGGCGATTGTTCACACTCCAAGAATCAAAATGCAATTGATCAAACCTGACAATCTCGGCAATGCCATCCTAGCAATTGAAAAAAGGTACATATTTTTATTTGTTCAAAATACAGAGAATTAAGTTTCTAAATTAACATATATTTTTATTGGGGATATAGAAATCACTCCCGTGTGAGCTATATATTGAGCAAGACATAGATTGTAGACCACTCCACGTAGCAAATGGAGTTTTGCATCAGTTAATGAAACAATGTCACTTTGTACCTATTGTAAAGGGTCTTTCTAGGATTTCATTAGAGAATATGTTGATATTGGGCGCCCCTTTGCATATCCCTAACATAGAATACAAGAAAGTTAGTCCTACACCGAAAATATTTCTTCTTTGGACTCGTCGACTTATATACACCTATCCATTAAAGGTTTCACACTTGAAAGTAACACGGTCTGCATCTCCTAAACCAGTGAAAACAACACCAAGACCCAACAAAGAAACACATAAACTGGTCCCCACTACACCCACTAAGGTTAGACCTACAGTTACAAGAGAACAATTCATTCGAGACTCACAAGACTTTGTACGGGTTCTATATAGTTGGCTTAAACCCCATGATTGAAACTCAAAATATGCATTCTTGGGGAATGAATGTGCATTTGGATGAATATGTGAAATCATTACATCTAGGAGTGATTTTGATAACCTATGGAGACATAAGCAAGTTAATCAAAGGATCATATTCATCTAAACCTTGTTAGTGATTTCGATAATTTTAATTGAAATTCACTAATTATTACTTCAAGCCATATTACAACTACATAAAAAATTCACATCTTGTAGGTAAATGTTTTTTACCAATAACCAAAAGAAGAGATAGTGACCTGCCTGAACTCTCGGTTGTTAATACGATGAGTAGCTAACCCTAGCAGAGAGCATTCAAACAGAAGGAGATCAAATTTAAAATTTATATTCTGCTCCCAAGTTTACTACTAAACTACCTATAGGGTTGTTAGTGGAAAGACTAGGTTTGTCCATAGAGATGCTAGATGTCTATAAAAAATACACATAGTCACATATAGGTCGTCAATCCATCTATGTGTTAGGAATAACTAAATAAATCAAAATAGTGGACTGTGTGAAATGGCATGGTCCATGCCCATGATTTTCCAATTTTGGAGTGAACTTTGAGTAAAGGGACATGGGCCCTATAAGTTTACACAGTCCGGGCAAAGAACTTCTGGCATGGGCCGTGCTAGGCTAGCCTCGTGCTAGCGCCCTGGCCTCGTGTCAGTGCATTCTGGCTGATGTCGGTCGGTTGGCCGGTTGATTTTCATCTTCCATCCTTGACCTCATTGAACTTTAATTACACCTTCGCCGACCCAATTCCATCTAATACCACACTTTAAGTTCCTGGCCTTCATATCTACTACCATTCTTGCGAATGTCCTTCTAGTATCTTCTACCATTCTTGCGAATGACCTTCTACAAAATGATGTCCAAATATCCACAAGCAACCTACAAGTGAGATCATAAATTAAGATCTAGGGGCTCGTGAGTACAAAGTGTCTGTTAGCCAAGAAAATCAATAATGGTCGTCTAAACCCTTTTTTGTGTAAAACATGATAATTGTTGTATCAAATGGATTGGTTAATGTATTAAATATAGTGCACATCAATCCCCCCAAACTTAAACCTTTACTCATTCTTGAGTATACAAAAATGAGAAACAAATCTAAGAGGAATGCAACATGCAAAGATAAGTTAGCCAATGCATTGAACTTATTCCCAAGCTACCCTAGTTCCCCCAAAGAAGTAAGGATCTCACAACTTTCACATGGCCTCTCATTTTTTTCCTCGGTTTTCCAACCTAGCTAGGCCTGGCTTCTAAGTTTTACCTAGGCATTTTTCCATTGGTAACTAAGTTTCCCTTTTGTGTTTCCAACATAGCTGGGTAAATATATATACTTCATTTTTTCAAAATTTTCAAATTTGTTTTGTGTAGCACATAATTTCCCAAAGGTGGGATTCATACTACATGAAGATAACAAAATATTTCACTACCAAAAGCTTCCAAACACATCCCAAAACAACCAATAGGTGTCCTAACACATAAAAACAACCATGAGATCAGAAATTCAAATGAGGGAAAGAAATAAAATAAAGGAAAAATAGCCATCAAAAGAGTCAACATCCAAATCACAAGCTGAGGATAACACTAGCAGAAAATATGCTGCCGTGAAGGTGTTCTAACCTCTCCCCCACATTTATTTAATGCATGTGACCAAGCAAAAAAGAGAGGTTAGAGACACAGAAAATACTCAGTGTTGTCTGCGACGTCTGGCTCCTTGTCTCTGCCCCTCTGGATGCTGGTTGTAGTAGCCATCTCAAATACTAGATGCTCTCAACCTATCGTTGATCTCTTAAATGCCATCCTGCACTGTTCCCATATCTTCCCTCAAGTGGTTTAGCTGACCATCAATCGTATCAAATCTCTTAGCCGTATCCCACTCGTTGTAGTCTAGCTGAGCGCCAAACCTATGCACATCATACCTTACACTAAAAATGCCCATATATTGCACCCATTTTGGCCCATACTGCGGTGGCTGAGTCAACATAGGGTAGGATAGAGCTAACTGATAACCTGGTGACACATGTTCCCAGAATGATCTGAACTAAGCATGATGCCAAGGGTGTGCTTCCTCATGAGAGTGAACCGAATACCTATCGAAAGTGGGCGGTGGTGATAAGGGCTACTTAAAAGGTGGTGGCCTAACCTGAGGCAGTATTGGCTGCGGCTGGATAGGATAATGCTTGATGGGAAAATATTGTGCGGGTTGCACTTGGCTTGCTCCATATTCATCGGCTCCTGTTCATCCTCCTCCTCCTACTCGTCATAATCCCCAGGGTAATGCTCTCCCAAAACCACCTCTGAATCTACATCCAACTCGATAATGAGATCTTGAACTTTAATCTTCTTTCCCAAAGTTTTCCTCGTACGCTGGGGCAATCTCATGAGTTTCTTTCCCTTGTACATCCAAAAACTAATCTCATCATCCACATGTATCATCCTCGCCTCTTCTGTGACTGTACGAGTGAGTGTAAAAGGAGATTGTGGATTTTCCCTCATCCAATCACTCACCAGAAGGTTATGATACTGAACTAAAAGCGATACCATACCACCAATTGCAATCTTCCCAATGCGAGTCATGAAGAGGTCAACACCGTGATTAATGAAATAATCCAATAGATCGCGGCAAGTTCTCCCAGTGCAGATTGACAAAAGCCTCCTACAATCCTTCTCTAAAGAAGTGGTACCCTCCCCGTGACAACT
This sequence comes from Rubia yunnanensis, assembly GCA_037428765.1. Classification (NCBI taxonomy): domain Eukaryota; kingdom Viridiplantae; phylum Streptophyta; class Magnoliopsida; order Gentianales; family Rubiaceae; genus Rubia; species Rubia yunnanensis. The sequence continues at coordinate 46,139,045 of CM075065.1, forward strand.
GACCACCACACTCAATAACCTGGCCACATACCTTAGTGCCAGATGCACTATGTTGGTGTTCTTGCTTTTCTTCCCTTGTAGTTGTTGGGTGATAGTGGCCCAGAACGCATACAAATTGTTAGTAATCGAATCATTATATCCCTTTACATATCAACAAACCTTTCACTTGAAGATTCCAGCCACCTGAGGATAGGTCAAGCCACGAGGTACATCCCATAAGTGAAACCTCACAAATCTCCCCATCTGTCTATTTGTTTCTTTCGTCAGTGTAGCCAAAATTTCTAGGGTATACTTAGGGTAGGTAGGGGCAGATATGGTATTAAAATCCTTCGTGAATCCTCCCTAGTAGCACCCTAACGGGTTTGTAGAGTTTGAGATCCCTAAGGGTCTTTCCATCTACAAACTTCATCTCTTGAATAGGGCACCCTACTAGATGGCTGCACCTTTCCTGTTGTGCCCCAGTGAGGCCGGTCAACCCCATAAACAGTATTAAGTTCCTCTCTCTGTCTACGATGCATGATGAATATGACAGCCCAAAAACAAAAACAATGAAACCAATCTTCACCAAATACCCTAACACAAAATAATCTCTTCCACAATAATCCAATCAACCACACTAATGACCTCAAATCTCAAACATACAAATACCAAAGGATTTCACAAGAAATTCAAAAATCCAACTCCACCAAATAACAAAATAAATCGGCCAAGTACCTCAAGTGGTGAGTAAGCTGAAACATTTACATGAGAAGTGTGCGGAATTCCTCCTAGATCAACTTAAAACAATCATCAACACCCAAAATGGACCAAAAATTGAGTTTGTGTGAGAAAACCTGATGAATGGTCAAACTATTCATTGAATTTTCTGGTTAAAATTGTGGTTTTTCTGAGGAAAACAATTAATGGGTTTTGTGGGGCTCTAAAAGTTGGTTTATGGGATGAGAGGAATGAGAGGCTCGGCTATGGAGGGAAAGAGAAGAGTGGTGATGGAGTGAGGAGAGTTGCTGGCATTAGGGCGAGGGGGGTGGATGGTTTTAATTAGGTTGGGTGAGTAGGCTTGATAGATCCTACGGCAAGATCTGTGTTGTCGCATGGCATTCGTGCTGGTGCGTGGAGAACCCGTGCAGGCATGTACCAGCTCGTGCTAGCACATGTGTGTTCTATGCTAGCCAAGTTCCAGCTTGTGCCAGTGTGCTCTCTTCGTGCCAAGGTGCGCTTCTCATCAGCCTCATGCAACACTATCGACCTCGTGCTGATGTGATCTGGCATGGACCGTGCCATCAACACGGACTGTGCGGGACTGCTTAGCACGAGGCTTCTGTGCTTTTTTCCCTTCCATTTTTTTCATGAAATTCCTACATCCAAAAACATTGAAAACAAAGAGTAGTAATGTTCCAAAGAAAATTGATAACTAAAATTTCTTAAAAAACACCACAAAAAATCAAACACGTCCCAAAAATTTTAAAAGACTTATACTTGAAGTAAAAAATTGTTTCTTTATTGTCCTCATCACTACTTATTTTCTCATTCAATTTTAGAAAAACTAATAAGAGTGGATAGATGGGTCGCCGGAATCACCATCCTTGACACCACCGGTGACCACACCTCTATGGATGGGTCTTCACATCATTCTTGGTTTTACCTTTTTACCTTTGGAGAAACGAACAAAACAAACCTATATTTCTCAATAAATGATACATTTTCGTTGAGTTTAGGAATAGGAAGGGGCTTAGAAATTTTTGATTCCTTAGCCCGCTTCTTTCCTCATTGCATGTTAGTAATGCAATTCAGAGGCAAAACATCCTCATTCAAACTAGGAGAAACATGATCAACAAAAAATAGTATCACAACAATGATCATTCAAACAATATAGGGCATGTAAGTCTTCAATATAGGGTAATACCTCATCCAAATCATTTTCAATAATTTCACCTTGGATTTCTTTTTTATTAATCATACAAGACTGGTCAAGTTGAACATGTTCATCATATGCGGTCAAGAGATTACACACAAAAAAGGCTATAGGGGAATCATGCTTAGACTTGTAAATATCAAATCCCACCTTATAAATGTCATCCTGTAGGATTAGTTTCTCAAGTGGACATCGATATTTGTCCTTAAAGTTTTGAGAAATGGTTTCCCCAATAGGATTTGGGGTGCACTTCTATTGAGTGCTACGTCGAGGACATAGAAGTCCTTCGGAACACTTACTTACCGACTCAAATCATCACGTCCTTCACCAACCCCCGAGGGCTAGCTTGGGAGTGATCAGCGAGTAGGACAATCACCCTAGTGTCCCTAACTTTACCTATATCAAGGATTTCATAAAGACTAGAATCATATTAATAGATGCTCCCACGTAGATCATGGCATTTTTCACTAACTTTTCACATAAGGAGATAGGAATTGAAGACATCCCGAGGTTGTTGCATTTCTTGGGCAAATTTTTATGAGGTCATTCCTAATTGGTTTGTTCCTCTCTTTAGTGAATGTAAATTTCAATAATTTAGCATAAGAGGTATGGTTACCACAACCTTTTTGATGATTTTCCAGATGTGTGCATTATTTGGTGACTAGAAATCTGAACCTCTTTTTAGGATGTAAGTTGTTCCATTCCTGATAAGCCTCTTTATTTAGCTTCAAAGATTGTGTCCTTTTACTTATTTCCCCCCATTAGTGTTGAATTACATTTGGTTAAAAGTTAGCTATTCTACCTTCATTAGCTTTTCAATCGTAAGCAGCAGTATATTCTTGTGCAACATGAACATTTCCTTCGGCTTCCACTTGTACTGATTTTTGTTTCCTTAGTATCAACTACTTTTGCTTACATTTAGGGAACCCTAGAGCTAAGTTCTTTGTTCTCTCACCTTTTCAGCTCTGCGAACCCATCATTATTTTTTTCCAATTGACCAATGGCCTCCAAGATCTCTTCTAGATTTGAGTTGTACAAGGTGGCTAGAATGCCCTTCACCCGATATGGTTGTAGTCAAGATTGCTACCTCGATTGTACCTTTGAGCTTGATTCTCCTCACGCCTACGAATGTTGGAATGACCACGATACCTTGGGTTGAAGGTATTCGCGTAGGGATCTTCCATTCACCTCCTTGGTTCCCCCAGAACCCTTATTGTTATTGTCCCCTACAGAATTGTTGCCTATTTCCTCCATTGAAATCCAACACTTTCACCTAATCCAAGTCTTCGACCACTTGTTTAAAAGCATCAGTGTGATGGTCGAGATTACATAGGTCATGCCCTTTGGCTTGTTGGATCCCCCCTTCATGAATTCCTTCATCCTAGAGGTGAGTGCTTTCACTTGCCCTTCCAACTTTGGAGATTAAGTAGACTCATCCAAAGTCTTCACTCTTGATCTTGTGCCAAATTTTCTTGTTTCATTTTCCATCTCCTCGAACAAAGACATCGCATCTTTCGGACTCTTATTGGAAATGAACCATTGCAAGCCACATTAACCAACCTCATGTCATCATCACAGATCCCTTCAAAGAAATAATAGATGAAGTCGCCTTGCTTGAACGGGTGATAAAGACAACTAGCCAATAATAATTTTAATCTCTCCCTATACTTGTACAAGAACTCTTTCTGAGGTATGTTGGACAATTTCTTCTTCACCCATGGACTTGGATGCTAGGAAGTACTTCTCAAGGAAACACCTTTTCATGTCCATCATTGATGTGATATAGCCCGGTGAGAGGTAATACAACCAGTCATTCGTAGTGTCTCGAAGTGAGAAAGGAAATGCCCGCAAGTTGTAATCCTCCCTGAGACTCCATGGGGCTTCATATTTGTGCACACAAGAAGAAATTCCGAAAGGTGCTTCTTAGGATCCTCCCAAGCCATACCATGGAGAGTTGGGAGGCAATGAATCATCCCGCTCTTCAACTCACAATTGACATGGGGTGGCAACGGGGGAAAGGTGATGAAAGGGGCTGATTCTCTAAATTTAGAGCCATGAACTCCCTCAAAGTGCAGTTATTCTCTGCCATCTCAACTGGTTCTTCTACTACTGAGGCTAGCTCTTGTGGAACCCCCACTCTGGTTGTCCTCTTCCTTCTTCTCCGACTACCTGCATACTCCGTTAGATAGTGTATGTCTCTATGTTTGTGGCACGGGTGTATACCATAAACTAGGAGCCAAAAATTTCAAACTAAAAGAAACACAAGCAAAAGGCTTAGAAGTACAAATATCACTATCAAAAAGGCTCAACTGCAAATACCAAAAAAATAAAAATAAAAACAACACCAACTACTAAACTAACGTGCTATGAAAGTTAACAATTAAAATTTTAGACTAGCATTCTCGGTCATGGCACCAAAATTTTACCCGCCTCCACTTGAGGTTGTTAATACGATGAGATACTAACTCGAGCAGAGGCCGTTCAAACAGAAGGAAATCAAATATAAAATTTATATTATAGTCTCAAACTTACTACTAAGCTACCTATAGGGTATTTAGTGGCAAGACCAGGGTTTTCCACAGATATGCTAGATGTCTAAAAATCAACTACGCTTGGCCACATACGGGTCGTCAATCTGCCCGTGTGTTATGAGTAGATAAATATTACAAAACAGGTTTTTGGGGGTTTTTCAACTAACAACTACAAGCATATAAGATCACACAAAATTAAACTCTATGGACTAGAACTTGGGGTATCACATAACATGATTGATAAATGATTTTTATCCTTGATTCATTCACATATAAACTTATAAACCTATCTTATACCTATGTCACATAGTGTGGAGATAGCCAGGTATTTCCCCCGTCTGTCACAATTGGTACTTATCAACCAATACATGAATATCTCACCATCTCCATAATTAGGGATGCCCTATAGTCCACTAGCACCACAGACCATCCCTGTCATCTCACTCGCAATGCTAACGTGCCCCCGCTTAGAGTAATACAAATATTTCCTAAAAGGGCAATGCCCCGCGTAGGTCGCAACCATTAGATATGAAATTTAGGGCATTACATCTGGACACTCCACTATGGATCTCAATCCCTAGGCCTAGAGAGGCAAAGGAAATGACACCCTGTGATAACTCTAGAGTCGGCAAAACTTTAGTTGCTACAAACAATCATGAAAAACTATCAGGGTAAGTCAAGGGATTTGCCTCGTCATGATTTTTCAAATTGACCGCCCGAAATTTGATTTCTCACCCAACTAGCCAATTAGAATCATAGTTTTACAAATATAAAGATATTCTCTTGAGGTAACATGAATGCACCCATCTCCCCATTGTTCTTGAACCTACTCCATAATTCTAACACTCCCAAGATAGCAATGAAGCCTAGCACGATATTACACTACCATACATGTATAGATGCATCATAATAATCACATAGCATTAATCTCACAAGAGTGAAAACCATAAATCAAGCACAAATATTCATAGGACATAAAGAAGGGAGAATCTATAAATATCAAAAAGTCAAAATCAATACATGATTACAAATACTACCCCAAGCTAATAAACTACTCTCTAAGCATTGAACCCAAGTATTTTTCAATGGATTCAATGCCTTTATGCAAAGGAAAATTAAAGAGAAGAAAAGAAAAGATTCTAGAGAGAAGGAGGTGCTCCTTTCTCTCTCTACCCTAGTCATGAAGTCTAAAATTGAGCATAAAATTAAACCTAGTAGACATAGGTCAATATATATAGTAGTAGAGAATTGGGCCATGAAATAGTCCCAAAATAGGCCTAAAACCCTAGCTTTCGCAACAGACACGGCCAGTGGAAAATGGCATGGCCTGTGCCAACCAGGTACCCTTCATGCTGGTGTGGTCTAGCATGAGTTGTATGCCTCGTTCTGGAGCTGAGCATGTCACCTAACACAAACCGTAGACTGGAGCTTTGTTCTAATACCTCCAATCGCAAGTTCAGTGTCTTTTGGCATGGGTCATAGGCTGGAGCCTCATTTTCGCAATAAAACTATGCGGGTCATGTCATCTTTTACACCCCAAGGGCTGGTCTTCGCATTTGGGACTTGAAATGGCACGGTCTGTGCTAGGCTGGCCTCATGCCGGTGGGTCAGCCGGTTGATGCTATCTTCCATCCTTGATGTCTTTCACCTTCAATTCCAACTTTTCTAGCTCAATTCCATATACTACCACACTTTAAGTCAATGGCCTTCATATCTACTGCCATTCTTATGAATGGCCTTCAAGTATCTTCTACCATTCTTGTGAATAGCCTTCTACAAAATGATGTCGAAATATCCACGAGCAACCTACTAGTGACATCATAAATGAAGATCTAACTCCTCATGAATACAGAGTGTCTGTTAGCTTCGTTTAAGTCTACAAAACTCGGGATTTAGACAAGAAAACCAATAATGGTCATCTAAATCTTTGTCGTGTAAACCAAAAAAAAATCGCAATCAAATAAGTAAAACATGATAATTATTGTGTCGAATGCATTTGTTGATGCATACAATACAGTGCACATTAGATGGATTTGATACATATGCCCAGTGACGATTCAAGATATTAGTTGTATGAAACAATAGAGTATCGCCTACATTTGTAATAGCATAGGGCAAAAGGATACGAATATTTTCATTGCCCCATACTTCTAAAGGTTACATTAACATTTTTCAATTCATATATGTCCAAAAAATTTGTCGATAATTTAAAGTTTTCTTATTCAGGGACTATTGGAGATTGATTTTTATTGTTCCCGCACAAAAAGGCATGTATTAGATGGATTTCTTGAACTTTCAACTCTCGGATGCATTTGTCAAGATTTTGGAATCTACGATTAAGGACATAGGGAAAAAAACAAAATTACTTTAGAAGTGGTCCAAATCAAAGTGGACTATCAACATTTTTTTTCAATATAATATGCTTAATCGATATAAGAGTTTAAGGAATTTATGTTGTATTAAATTAGCACAAGAAACAAACACACACTTGGGAGTGAGGCTATTACATAATGTTATACGCAACTAAGTGCATTTAAGAAGTCAAAGAAGATTAACTTTAAATTAACAATTTATGTGTACAATTGTTTTTGGTAACCTGTCTAACTAAGCTTTCTGATATTTGCTGAAAACTTGTTATTGACAAATTTTTTTGGAAGGAATCGAAGCCCTACTGACAAGATGATATCAAAAATGTGAGGAATTCTTTTGCTAAACATCTAAATCTCAATCGGTCAGCAACCCTTCGGATATTGCTAGAGTTACACAATTTAGATTAAAATTGAAGATTAGAAACATTGGAATAGATTCCTAGTATTGTATATTCCTATCTATAGATAATTTCCTTGTTAGCGTTATCGATATATTTTTATCAATGTGCGAGATACTATAATCTATTGTGTTATATTTTCTTATGTTGATTGAGGCCTCTTTTGATAGTTGAAGTGCAATCGAGGTTATGTATGGTACTTTCTTTTACTGGTTGGGACTCATCATGAAAGATTTATGGACATCCACATTGACATTACCACAGTTAACCGAATGTTTCTAGTTGGCTAAACCAATGACTATTAGCAAAGGGGAAAATTCTAGATGGTTGATTGCAACTTTTCCCTAACTTTTCATTATATATTCGGTCAACTTTGGATGAAAAAAAGATAGAACCATTGGGTCACCATAACACTAAATGATATGGTAACCCAGTAAGGTAGAAACACCAATGTTCACCTTGTAACCTCTTCTTCCTGCAATACACATCACAAAAGTGATTCCGTGGAAAAGACTCCAATGATCAAGTCAGTTCTATCTCTAGAGAAATGGAATTCCTTAGTTTAGTGGCACTTATCCTTCAGTGTTTCTCTTCCAGTATTTATAAGAGTCCACTATCGTGGCTCCGCATTTCTCTCATCTCAGAATGTGGGTTGTACCATGATCCGTATAACTCTAGTTCATTGCTAAACACCCCCATCCGTCTTAATCGTGTTTCCACCTTTATCGGTTTGTGATTGCCTGCTTCCGACCAGGCTCCGATTTTACCGGTTAGTTAGCCTTACCTACGTTTATTGTTTGGTTGGGCTTACCGCTCAACAATGCCAGTTATGGGCTACGTATGCACCATAAGCCCCTCTAGCCATGATGTCTAGTGGGAATAAAGCAATGACTTCGCTTGCTTAATGTATACAAACAATTTTAATTTGAATATGTGAAATTTGAACAGCATGTTCGTGATATGTGTTGCTACGACTATCTTCGCAAATTTTTTCTTGCTTCTTGGCTATCAATGTGTCTTTGGTGTTCACATCTCGAATTTTGAATTTGGATATCCTCCCTAATTCTTCTCTAATGCAATCATTTTGAAATATTGGATGGATATCAGTTGGATTGTTCTCCTTTTTATTTGTTATATCGTTCCGAATTTTCCTCCACTGCCGCTATATCTTTCTATTATAAAAACATTAATATTCCCAACTCATGTCATTATTCAGTGTACATCGTTTATCCCTGTATGCACTAGCATCTTGTGTTCCAAAAAAGGTAAGTTAGTTTTTGTCAGGGTATTATCATTACTTCCTCTTTGATTTGACTTGTTTCACCTTTTCAGCTTCTTATATTATATTCCATATCCCATTTGGAGTCTTCCTTTTCTTTTCACCTCCTTTATTGTTCAAGCAACTCGTTGCACTCAATCGCCATAAATTCTCTTTATTATCTTTTTTTTCTACAAATAAAGTATTGGTTTCATAAGCTCTATATTATGGTTCTCCATTACATCATCTGGTTTCCCTTGATTCTAATCTAAAATTTCTCTGATTACTATCCCCCTTTTTCTTTTTCTTACTCTGCTCTTCTTTCTGGGACTGTGCACTGACTCTGTGCAATATTTTTATCTGATTAAACTTTGTTGCATTATGTCAACTCTGACTGATAGGATTTTCATATGAATTTTAGGAATAATGTCCGCTTCCATGTCTATCCCTAATGTTAGTAAATATTCAATGAAAGATGTGTTAGATACCAATGTTGATTCCGGGGAGGATTCCGACCATCCCACCAATTCCTCCACTGTTAGTAGTGTAATTTCTGACTACAATTTGGATAATTTAAAAAGTAGTTTTCCTTTTTTGTCATCCTATGAGCTTAAAGCCACTGATCGCTCTGATAGCGTTCGCAATGCTCCCTCTGAATTCATTTATTGCTACTTAGATTATCTCAAATTTGGACTTGTCTTCCCTTTTCCTCAGCATATCATAGATTTGGTTACCCACTTTCGGGCAGCCTAATCCCAGCTTCATCCTAAGGATATCTCTATCTTTTTTCTATTTTACCATGTCTGCAAAGCCGTTAAGTCCCTTTTTAAATTGACTAGTTTTGTAACCATTACCAGCTTCGTAAGGTGAAAAATTAACCTGATGAGTTCACCATTTACCAAGTTATTCCTGATGTTGAGTTTGTTAGTGGGTTTCCTAACAACTGCAGAGTGTGGTGGAAAACATTTTTCTTTTTAAAACTTGGTAGTGAGGGCAAACGGAGCCTGTGAGTTTGGAACTATAACGTTCTTAAATCTATACTTCCTAATCTAAATCTAAACTACCTAATCTAAATCTAAACTATACTGTTCCTTAAATCTAAATCTGAAGTTGTGCTAACACTCTGCCAACATACGATCTCTCTTCGCTATACCAGTTGTGAGGGTGAAGGTGTTTGGTGTTTCCTTGTCACTTTTATTTGCCTGTCCTACTCCTTCATCTTCATTTTTTCACTGTCTCACTATTTTTGAATGTTCGTTTGACTTAGTCTTGTGTTCTGGATTACATATATAGATTTAGATTTAAAAAACCCCATTGAGAGATCATTTTTTGGTAGTGATGATGACGAACCAGAAGTCATGGTTACCCAGACAAATGATACGTCTGTGTCTGTTGTGTCTCAGGAAAAAATGCTGCCATAGTGAACCCTCAGTCTTTAGTTACTGAGGTCGTCGCTGATGGTGACGGGAAGGGCACTGGTCACTAAACAACTGATAATTCTCAAAGGAGGAGAAGGAAAGATCAGAATGGTGGGAATTTGAGTACCTTCCAGCCTCCTAAGAAAAGAGGGTGTGTTGGTCATTCTCATATGAAGGTTCCCTTGCAAAGCCAAGATTTTATGGTAGAGGGCACCATTCCTGCTACCCTATCTAAACTCTCGCTCCATGAAACAATGGATGTGGTATGTCTGCTAAGAGTACTAGCTGATATGTGTATTTGAATTGGTTTGATGTTGTTATGTTGTTGTGCTTAAATTTTATTTATCTAAATTTATACCAAGGTTAGGAAGAGTCTCCAGGTTGTCAGCGAACGAGTCGCATAATTTTCTAAGGGAGATGGTTCACTTCTAGAGAAATGTCGGGCAGCTAAGAAGAAGTGTGCGGTAGTGATTTTCTCTCTTGAAGATGCTGACGAGAAAGCACACTCTACTGAAGAGCGTGTCTGACTGCTGAGAGGGAGGCTGACAAGTCACGGTCAGAGTTGAAGAAAATGTGTACTAAGGGTCCCATCTTGCCTGCGTACCCTCGGGTTCTTGTTGATTGGCGGGTGAAGACCAAGTCTTTTTACAACCTGTTTGAGGAGGTTTTTTCCACCTGTCTCAATCTCGGATATTGTGAAGCTCTAGTGGAGCAGCAAAAACTAAACCCATTTGCTAATGTTTAGAATCTTCCTAAACATACTAAGTATGAGGCTGTATTTGAGGAACAGAGGCCCTTCTTAATAAAATTTTCATAAGCATCATCGCTGACGATGGTCACACTAGTGGAAGATACCACATTAAAGACAACATTAGAAGGCAGTTCTGCGAGAATTCCTTAAAACCACCTTCTATTGAAGGCAGTTATTGCCCAATTTATTAACGCGGTTATTGCCTATTCAAAGGAAGTTTATTATAACTGCCTTTCATTGTGGGTGATGGAAGCCGTTTCTATCGAAGTGACTTTGAACATGACTAGTTGTGAGTTCGGAATAATGATCTGAAGGTTGTTCCAGATCCGGAACTGGTCGATTTGCATCATAATAGAAGGAACGATTTTTATTCCAAAATCGTAAGCTATATTGGTTTAAAGTTCCATATCCGGAACAATATCAAACTATCTTTGACTAGAATTTATCAATGTCCGATTAATATTCCAATATTAGAACTTATAAAAACTAGCAAGAAATGCTTCAGCCAATCAAATTTTCATAGGGAGAAACAAGTTGAAATTTTAGGGCACTCTTTTGAAGGAAAATGTAAAGGTAATTCTACATATACAAATATTCTTACTTAATTGGACTAATGATTTTATTATTGTGTTAAGTGTTGTAATGTTTTGAATTAGGGTTTTGATTTGAAAGCTTTCTCATTGTAATTGTGCTACATATATGATTGAATGTGTGTTGATGTAATTTTCATGTAGTTAATGGATATAATTTGACTTATCGAGGGTGACCTTAGTACATCACCCATTACATTTGTTTAGTGGATTCATTTATTGTGGTTGCTTTTGAACATGCCGCCAAAAATGGGGTTGTGCATGCATGGTGCCCATGCAAGTATTGTAGGAACGATGCTTATTTAGGGAGGAAGAAGTTGCATGAACCTCTCATAATTCAAGGTTTCCAAAGAAGTTACACATGTTGGATATAGCACAAAGAGGTATCAAAGGATATAGGTGGAGATGTTGAAATCAAGAAAGAGGTTGAATTAGATTGTGATGATCGATTTGATGAGATGGTGTAGAATGTTGCTAGATAATTCCATGGTAAACCCGAGGTCCTAGATTCGTTGCTTAATGACAAGAATTGCCCATTGTACATTGGGTAAAAACATTCAGTTTGAGCGCGACGTTGAAAATTATGAATTTGAAGGCCAAATTTGGTTGGACTGAAAAAGAGATGTATGAAACATTTGACTATCAAACAAAAGAGAAGAGTCTTTACTCCCGAGGGAGGGACAACCATTAAAGATGAAGTATCAGAGCTACTCAAAGTAGGCATGATCGAGAAAGTGATCTACCTAGAGTGGTCTGGTTTACAATCCTAATAAAAATGAAGGAGGGTGGAGAATGTGCATCAATTTCACCAATCTAAACAAGTTTTTCCCAAAGGATAGCTACTTGCCTCCCCCCTAATCGATCAGCTTATTGAAGCCATCACTTTGTAGAAGGTCTTAGCATTCTTTGATAGACATAAAGATGACCACCAAATACTGGTGTCATAGGAAGATAATGAAAAGACCTCGATTATCACGGAGTTAGAGACATTTTGTTACAAGAATATACTATTTTGGGATTAAGAATGCATGAACCACACGTATACCCATGTAGGTGGAAATAATATTCAAAGAACCAATATTTAGAAATATTGAGATATGCGTGGGCAAAATGGTTGTTTTGGAAAAAAAAGTTACATATATTATAATTGACTTGAGGGCAGTTTTGTAAGGCTATAAAGCACGAGTTTGAAGCTCAGTCCATCAAAATGTATCATTGGAGTGGGGTGGAAAATTCCTGGGTTTTATAGTATCCAACAGAGGGATAGATTTAGCCCAGCGAATATTGATCCCATCTTAGATATTTAGTCTCCAAATTAATCATGGACTTTAATCATCTCAGGATTCCTTACCCACTTAAAATCGATTCCTTTCAAAAGGAGCCGAGAAACATCTCCCCTTTTTTAAACTAGTGAAGAAAGAAAAAGTTCAAATAGACAGCAGAATATGTAGTTAGCTTTCAAAATTTAAATGAACATCTTCACTCCTTACCAACCCTTATGAAATTGGAAAAAGGAGAAGTATTATACCTCTGCATTTCTTCATCGCAAAAGCTAGTATAACGGTGCTAATCAAGAAGAACTATCGCCAGCAGCACCATATCTAATTAGTCAGTAGAGCCTATCTAGGGCATGAGATAAGATATACTGCATTATTACGATGGATAAGTTGAATCCTTCTATGTATTTCAGCGACCAAGAGAATAAATTCTTGTATTACTTGAAAGTGGAAACCATTTTGGCTTTGATAGGCTCTGGTAGACTCTTCCCAATTTTTGCTATCTTGGCTTCATCGTTATTGTCTAAGGGTACTAGCTAGGTGTCACCTAATTCATCCCCTCGAGAAATATCCTCCATTGGGTGTCAATAGGTGATCGAGTGTACCATCAGTTAAGGTTTGTTGGGTGTTACACGCTTAATTGCATTGGTTGCCTCTGACTGTCACCACACCTTTTGGTGTAGGGAATTTCATAACGAGGTGGTAGGGATACTAGTTAGATCTGTTAATGTTCATCTATGGTTTTACTATGTGGGTTTTGAAAGGGATAGAAGTGTCGATCACTACGATATCACATAGGACTATACATGCCTTATCCTTCTAGCCAGTGAAAACGGGAAGTTGTATGTTCCCTAGGAGACACTCTAACTTCCTTGCATAGCTACTATGGAAGATGTCGCTTTCTTACTCTCTTGAACCTGAGTTTGTAAAAAAAGTTGTTGAATAGTATTTCTATTGTGTTTCTGCCATCCACGAAGACCCGGTGCACCTCGAGGTTCATTATCTTTGCTGTTATAATTAGGGGATCATTGTTTGGTGATCCGTTATTGTGTTATCTGCTTGTGTCCTCCTATTTGTGGGCTCCTATGATGGCAAGTACCTCGCCCTCAACCTCCATACATTGTTAGACGTGAGGGTAATGTACCCTTGGATTGAGTATATCACCCTCTCTGTGACCGTGTACTATAGGTTTTCTCTTTGCATGATTGCTTCTGCCATCTTTTGTGTTTATTTGGCTTGGGTATGTGCTACGCTCGAGTTATTTTTCCTCGATGTAATTAATTACCTGATCCAACCAGAAGGTAATCTTCCTTCTCATACTTAGTGATTCACCCTTAACAAAGTAATTCTTTAGCTTGCCTCCACAGATCATTACAACTGCCCCAGTCGTGTCCATGGTCTCCGTGGAATTCACAATAGTATCTTTAGACCTCTTGTCTATCATTTGTCTCATCGAGCTTGGCTCTTTGAACAACTCATTGTGATTATGCCATTTTTCTCTTCTAGATTTAATCAAGTGGATTTTATGAAATGACGAGTTGTTGGCCATAAGCTCTCTTTCTCTTGTTGCTTGGTACTTTTTCCTTTCTTTATTGCTTCTCTTCCGCGAGTATTTACTCTGACCTATTTTCCATTGGTTTCCAAAGGTGTCTTGGGCTGCTTGTAATGTGTGCAATGAGTTTCTTATTTAATTCTCATTATCTCATACCGTTCGTGAATAACCCCAGTGACATTTCATATGTTAGTTCATTGATCCCTAGGCTTTTAGATACAAGGCGATCATGATATTCAGTGATGCTTTCACGACTTTTTTGTGCAATGTTCATCATATTCCTAAATTTGTCTATGAACTGATTATGAGTTGGGCCTAGGCTTGGATGCTTCATTTAGGCAGACTGTCATACCAAACTATTATGATTCCCAACAGGAATATGGGAAATGTCTTGCACACTACTTGAATAGGAGCATTGAAATATCTTATAATGGTCTTTTAGGAGTGTGTCCATTGATATGCCATGAATTGGGTTGGTAGTTTGAATCCATTTGTCACTGTAAAGCTTCGTAGCTGTTTTATAAAGGGAGAGTGTTCTGCCTCTCCTACAACATCATAGTTCCTAGCTTTATGTTTTGAGGTGATCACTAAGGGATTGTTTCTCCATTTTCCACTATTTCTCCAATTTTGGGGAGGTGGATCCTTGGTTTTTCGATCCCTTGCTAGTATTGAAAACTCCATGTAAAGTTATTCTCAGTTTGCTTCAAGAAAAGTTTCGAGGGCCAAATTTTCTTTATCTACATCGGGGGAATTGAAATTTTGTGCCATCCATGGATTCCCCAGCTTGTTTCGTGTCAGTAGATCCTCATCGTTAGGCTTATAGGTTGATCAATGGCATCGCTGGATCCACTGTGCTTTCGGTTTGCCTTTCTTACCTTTTGGTTGACATCATTACTTTTAGAGAATAAACAAATAAGTTTTTAGGAAAAATAGAATCCCCACACACGATGCCACTATTCTGGTATGATCCCTTTGAGTGATGACGACAAATCTCACTGACGCCTGGCCTCGGGTTCTTTTTTTCCTGCAAGAAATTCCTTGATTGGATCTGGGGTAGAAACTCTGATCCTAAAGTTAGTATATGATAATTGTCCATAATCCATTTATGCTAGATCCCACTTCTATTGTTTCCTTAATCTCTTTTATATTTATAGGCTCCATAAGTCCTACATTCAATGTTTTATCGGTCTTTTAGGATGAGGGCTACGTTTCTTTGAATGTCAGCTTTGTGGTAACTAATTGCACATTCATGTCCAATGTGCATATAGAATGTGTCTTATGCTTCCATCACGTCTAATGTGATCTCATGCTTCACAAAAAATGTGTTGACTCCATCCAATAATTTATCAAAACCACAATCTCTGAATTCTTGCAATTCAGTCTTCATTCTATTCATCATTCGCACAGCCATCAAAATATTTTGATCTCTTTGTTGCAAGGCAAGGGACAATTGATTTGTAGCTCCCAACAAATGCTTCATCAAAAACATACAAAACACAAATTCATAGCTCTCCATTCTATCAATCAAACCCTTTGCTGTAGAGGCATTTTCAACTAAATTGCCATGCTCACAGATATTAAGAAGCACTTGAATAATTGAAGACCACGTAGCCTCAAAGCGAGGAATAGTACTGTAATGTGATCCCCAACGTGTATCACCAGGCCTTCTCAAACTCATTTCTTGATTTTTGCCTCTTCCACTAACCTTGTCCCCACTCTCCAATGTCTCTACAAGTCTAGCATGTTCTAATTGCACAAGCATCTCTTTTCTAACACATGAATCTCCAACCAGATTCACAGTTTGAACAAGATACCCAAAAAATTCACCCACAGATAGAGTACAATATGCAGCAGAAACAACAACCAATTGAAGTTGGTGAGAGAAGCAATGAATATACCTCGCAGAAGAGTTTTCTTTTAATATCAAAGCTTGCAATCCATTGAACTCCCCTCGCATATTTTAAGCCCCATCATATCCTTGGCCTCTCAACTTTGACAAGGACAATTTCTTATCTACAAACAGTTGCTTAAGAGCCTCAATCAAAGTAATAGCTTTAGTATTGGAAACATGCACAAGAGCAAGAAAACGCTTAAGAATACATCCTTGTTTGTTGACATATCTCAAAACAACCCCCATTTGCTCTTTTATTGATGCATCTCGAGCCTCATCAACAAGAATAGAAAATACACTATCTCCAATGTCATTAACAATAGCATCAGTTACCTCGCCAGCACAAGCACTTGAGAGCTGTTTCTAAACTCTGGGGGATGTCAACTTGCAATTTTCGGGAGCATTTTCATTCATTACCTTAGCAACATCTTCACTTCGCTTGCAATACCATTCAACCAATTCAAGATAATTACCCTTGTTGAGGGAATCCCAACCTTCATCATGACCACGAAAAGCCAAACCTTGATTTAACAAGTATCTTGTCACATCCAAAACCGCATTCAAACGTGTGCGATATGCCTTTTTTGCTTCGGTGAAATGACCATCCAAACAATGTGAGATACTTTGCTTTTGAAGGCTAAAATTTCTCAATTTGATTGCTGCACCATGATGAATTCCATCCACATTCTTAGCATGTTTCCTAAATACTTTAAGGGCATTCTTCCAATTCATCACCCCATCCACAGTATATGCCGTCCCCTTTGCTGAATTCTTAAAAAGATAGCAAGGAAAACAAAAGGCTGCATCCTTTGAAACACTATACTCCAACCAATTAAATTCATCAAACCAACCCTTTTGAAAACTTCTCAATTCATCATTGAACACTGTCTTTGGAAAAGTATGATTCCTAGGTTGACAAGGACCTCTTTATATATATTCTCTTAGCACTTCATCTCTAATAGAAACATCAATCTCTTCAATGGGTTTACGTAGCCCGGGATCACTTATAACATCATTCTGATTGAATTCTACACGAGATTGTTTTGTACTACTACCCCTTCATTGTGCCTTTGTTCATTAGATTCATTCGATCTCTTTAATCCGCTACTTCGAATTAAAAATTTATCCATAACCTATTAAATATCAAATAGGAAAAATATGTAAATTGGTTTATTTTTCATCGATTCAAATTCAATTTAATAAAATATCCCTAATTGATAATTAACAAATGAAAATAAAAGGTTTATAAAATCATATTCATCTAAATTCAATTTAACAAATATCCCTAATTGATAATTCCATAAACCGATTATGACAAATTGACAATTTCATTGTCACATACAATTATACAAAATAAATCAAACAATTATAATTTCAACTAAATTCCAACTAAATATGCAATTCAACTAAATCAATTTATGCAATTCAACTAAACTTCAACAATCATATATAATACAACCATATAAATTCAATTCAACATCCAATCTAAAAATCATGTTCACATTATACATATATTTAAGTTTTGAAGAAATAAATTAAAAAGACAATAAATTATAAACCCTAAAATTAATAAATATTAGCATAAAGAGAAGACTTACCGAGTTACCGTGGTTTGGAGAGGCGGTGGGACAAGGCAGGCAGGCAGCAGCCGGTGGCGGACGGCGGTGGCGGACGGATCGACGGCGACTTCTGAGAGCGAGGCTGTGAGCTGAGGCAGAGGAAGGAGTGCTGAGTTGCTGTCTTTCTCGCCTCCAAGCTTATAGAATGGATTAATGTTTGGCTATTGGATTGGGCTCAGTTTTTGGCCCAATCCATTTCTGATTTCGTTTTTTTTCATATTACTTAGCGAAACGACGTCGTTTTACTACTTAGGTATTAAAAAAATAAGGCCAAACAAAACGACGTCGTTTCACTAACGTGAAACGACGTCATTTTAGTACGTATGAATTTTTTAAAAAAAGAAGGCCGCACGCGGCTTTCTTCTCCGGCGAGCAGGGCTTGGCCCTTGCTGCCGCCGCGCCGGAGACGCGCTCCCGCCTCCTCCTAGCTCCGGCCGCCGATCTAGGTAGGGCTCCAGCCCTACCTAGCGTACCATTGGTTCCGCCAATGGTGGCAGAGGGGATCTCACCCTGTCATTAACGATGGTGTAAACTTGTTAGGATAGAAGATTGAAAGAAAAATTTTCTATTTGGATAGGAGTTCAATTTTTATTAAAACTCTTATCTAAGTAGTTTGTAACCTATTTAATCTTGGAAAAATTCTATATATGTGGCTACAGTAACCTGCTGCGGATGCAGCTGCGGAGGACGCATTCCTCGAATGCGTCATCTTGATTTTGCAATTTTTTTTGTTCTGATTTTCTGAGAACGCATTTGCCAAATGCATTCTCATTGAATTTTTTTTTTCGTCCGAGATTGAAGAGTACGCATTCGAAGAATGCGTCCTCAGTTTACTTTTTTTTCATTTGCTTTACATGAGGACGCATTCATAGAATGCGTCCTCGAAACGGATTAGTTTTAAAAATAAAAATAAAAAAATCTGAGGATTCATTCATAGAATGCGTCCTCTAAACGGATTAGTTTTTAAAAAATTATCTGAGGATGCATTCATAGAATGCGTCCTCTAAACGGATTAGTTTTAAAATAAATTTAAAAATCTATGAATGCGTCCTCTAAACAGATTTCAGAAAAATAAAAAAAATGACTGAAGACGCATTCCGTGAATGCGTCCTCCATCATTGTTTCCAAATACTAGTCCATGCACAATTGCATCCGAAATTATAGTATCAAGCACCAAACAATCAAGCTCTCGTTTAATCTTCTCAATAAGCAAACCCAAGTAAAGGGGATTTAACCTATTAAATGGTATCAAAGCAAGTGGATCCTGCAAAATATTCCTCTTTTTAGATTTCACGGCTATCTAATTTGGCCTCTTTCCCACTTGTTCTCACCCACCACTGCACATGTTCTCACCCATTGCTTCCCAAGATTGCTATTTCATCGAAAATTTTGTGCAGCTCCAGCTTCGCAATGCTGGCCCAAAATTGCCACCCCAGGTAAGATTTTCACCCCATATTCAGTTCCGTATTGCTGCAAATCTTCCCAAGGTTTGATGCACTGATTGGTTTCTCATTAATCCCTCCATTTTGGCTTCACTTTCAACCAGTCCAATGGCTTCCAAGACAACAAATTACCACACAAAACCTTAATTCATATGCTCAATATCAATCTCTCTTCCGTGTAGGGAAATGTTATGGTGGGTCAAACAAGAAAAACTAAATTTGAAATGAGAATTGTGAAATAAACACAATGATTTTACGTGGAAATCCAATGCTATTTTATGAGTTTTAGATTATGCCTATCATCGGCTTAATTGTACCAGGGAGATGAGTGCATTCATGTCACTTTGATAGCACTGACCCAATAATTAGACTCCAATTCTAATTGGCTAGTTGTGTGAGTGATTGCATGTTAGAAGTGCTAGACTAATTTCTAACAAGGGGAAAATTTTTGCTTACCCCAATAGATAAGCATTCTATTTTTTAGTGACTAGCGTCGAAACCCTAGATTCATCACGAGATGCCAATTCCTTTGCCTCTCTAGGTCTAGGGCTGGTGTCTATAGTAGAGTGTCTAGGACATATTGTCCTTACTCTTGTATCTAACGCTTAGGACATGCGCAAAATGAGATCCTTTAGGCAGATCGTGTTAGCATTGGGAGTGAGGTGATGTGGAATAAATTGTGAGTATCCAAACGGTTGATTGAAGCGTATACCCTAATTATGGTGGCAGTGAGTTGGCTCTGGAGGGGAGATTAACTTTTGAGTGATGGACATTGGGATTCTTGGCCTTTATCCACACTATACCATAGGCATGAGATAGATAGGTTAATATGTCTTACATGTAATAAAATCTAGGATCAAAGTCATTAATCGTAATGTTACGCAAAATATCCCTAAGATTAGTTAATTATATTTTTTTTCATGCTCAGTAGTTTGTTAGACACAACCCCCTGCCCAATTATCTATTCTTAGGCATTAACTATTCCTAACACACAATCGGAGTGACACATGGTTCTGGGTGGTGTGAAGTTAACTTTCAAATTCTAGTATCTATATGGACAACCCAAGACTTGCACTAGCTACTATATAGTGGTTAGTAGTGAGTATGGGAGAAACAAACAAATGTTTCTCTTTGTACGCATCATGTGGTAATTAAACGACCGAGCAGGGTGCAAGTCATACAACTACCAACGTTTGGTCATTGGTGGAAGATGGAAAGTTTATGAGCTTAAATCTATAGTAGGTTAAAGGCATGATATCGAAGAAGGTGAATGAATCAAATATTTGCAAAATGAATTTAAATATTTACCAGATAGCTGAGGAGTAGCATGGAAGAAGGAATATTTGTGTATACAAGACACACTTCTCATGAAGGTTTAATTATGATTGGGTAGCTTAAATGAAAAATTGAAAAGGTGCAATCATGAGTAATGTAGAAAATCAAGCAAATGATTCTAGTGCAGAAGTTAACTGGAAGAAAAGACGAATATGTAAAGGCGGAAATGATCAATACATATAAGATCATTCAATGTTGAAAAACACACAAAAAATTTTACAAATATAGATTCAAAGTAAAAACCTTCACTTAGAAAGAAAAGATGAGCGACGCCACATCACTTCCCTTATCAGGAAATTTCTTTACCCCCACCAGGTTCTGACTTTTCAGAGAAACAAGGAACCTGTTGTTCGGTACACATATTTATCCACAATCAACAAAACCACAAGGAGAGGTAGCATGGTAAGGATAAATCATGAGGACATTGAGGATCTCTTGGAGATGAATCAGGACTATTTATTAGGAAACTGGTCGGATGACGGAGATTTCAGTGCTAAGAGATTCAATGAATACTTCAGCACTTACTGGAGTATTCCAGCCTACGTTCAACATCGCTACAATAATTTTTACGTGGTGAATTTCTAAACTATGGAGGAAGCATTAGCAGCATTGCACGTAAGTCACCACTCAATGGCGGAAGGATTACTTGCATTCAGAAAATATGGTGCATGTGTGTCCATGAGGAGGCTAAGAGTGGAGAAGAAAAAAAATTACCATCCAAATTCATGGAATATTAGGTGAATGTTTCCATTAAAATAACAAATTATGCAGGTGATATTATTGATGTGGATATAGACTTATGGTCTCGTATGAATCTTAAGTATTTGCATGCTGAAATGGGGATAACCCCTAGCGCCCATTTGATTTCTGGTTCCTTTGTTAATTTGATAAATGGAGATATAGTGTGGGTAGATGTAAGATATGACAGGTTGCACAAGTTCAGTCGCCGATGTGGTGTAATAGGGCACCAATGACAAAGGTACCCTATAACAAATTATGAAGATCTAGAGTATTTTATTGGACTATATTCAAGCACACAAAGCAGCTAGGGGTTCTAATATTGTTTATAATCCAAACAAGGGGATGTTCCCGTCCTCATTGAGAGGTCATTCTCATAGGCAGTCCAAGAGGAACACCATTCATCATGGTTATATTGATTTAAGGTGGGAGCAATACAGTGGCTTGCAGGATGATCAGGTGCAGGAAGGCTTCTTGATTCTATGGAAACAGATAATCACCTTCCCCAACAGGCATATGTGGGCCAAGGTGATGTAGATGGAGGAAATATTGGAGGTACATGATATCCTTCAAATGATTGTTGTGCAGGTTCCTCAAATCTAAGGTTTGATCCTTATTTTGGGGCTCAACCACCACCACCACAACAACCTGAACAATCTTTCCAACAGCCTCAGCAATAGCTACCAGATTTTTCTAATGACCATTTACAAGATGGTCATGTGGTGAATTTTGCAGGTGAAACACAGGATCAAGTGAAGTAGATAAATGCATATCAGTTTGGTGTTATGGATGCTATAATGCAGGAAGGAAATGAAAATGTGGAAATGTTAGTTCAACCAATTTAGATGATGGAGGGTATTCATGTTCAATATTCCTTCAGCGAGAACAACAGTTCATATAGTAGCATGGGTCTCATTCTTTTTGCTAGACAGCTCTCTCAAGAGCTGCTCCAGGAACAAGAAAGTGAGGCTCAGATAAGCCCGTCAAACGGGTTGGGTCACCCGTTGGATAACCGTTACCCATATACTAATTTCACTTATTGGATAAGACTTATTGGATAATGACCCATTGGGTTAATGGATATAATTGGGTTGTAGTTATTGGGTTTAGTTGGGTTGGATAATTGGTTATCCGTTGGATAATTTTGGGTGGGTCGAGTTGGGTTGGATAACGAGTGACCCGTGGATAATTTCATATCATAAGATAACAAAATTTTCACAAATTTGATTACGAATAATTTAATTTTTCCGTAACACATATAATCAACTTAGAAACGATCAAATTCTCGATTCATCATATTTGTCGATTTTGGTTCATCTTTTAATCAATTTTAATTTGAACCAATTAAAATTTGATAAATGATCTTGACGAAAGAAGTAGAAGTAGTATTTAAGAAACTTTTACTAAATTTGAAAAATCTCGAAATATGAAGATTTTTAAAAATATTTTCTTTTATTGAACATGAGAAAATAATAAATGAAATTCCCACATTCGGCCACTCGAATAAATATTTCTTTTTTTTTTTGTAGTTATGTACACGATTCAGCCTACATCAAAGAATGATTACGGTTAATCGTAATTTTTCACTCAAAGTAAAATGTTACGTGGCTTATCCATTTAAAGTTTAAATGGTTGAAAACACCAATTATCCATTGAGTATATAATGAATTATCCATTGAGTATATACTGAATTATCCATTGAGTATATACTAATTATCCATTGGGTCTATACTAATTATCCATTGGGTCTATACTAATTATCCATTGGGTCTATACTAATTATCCATTGGGTCTATACTAATTATCTATTGGGTCTATACTAATTATCCATTGGGTCGAACTAAATGACCAATTGGGTATATGTCATTTATTTGGGTGAAACGTGAATTACCCATCAAGTCCGTGTTCTTTCTCAGTTCTCAGTTCTCACTTTCCATACTGCGTTTTGTTTCATCAGTCCGCGTTTTGTTCATCAATCAGTCTGCGTTTTGTTCATCAATCGGTCTGCGTTTTGTTCATATTCGAGTTCATAATATTATATTATGTAATATAATATTATGTATATTATATTATATTTAATAAAAATAAAAATATGTAATATGTTGGCTTTGTAAACTCGACGAAACTAATGAACAATATTACTTGGGATCGAGCTCGAGCTCAAATACTGTACAAACTCGAATAGTGTACGAGCTCGAGCTCGAATACTGTACAAATTTGAATACTGTACAAATTCGAATACTGTACAAGATTGAACTCGAATACTGTACGAACTCGAATACTGTACGAGATTGAGCTTGAATACTGTACGAGATTGAGCTTGAATACTGTATGAACTTGAATACTGTACGAGATTGAGCTCGAATACTGTATGAACTCGAATACTGTACGAGATTGAGCTTGAATACTGTACGAACTCGAATACTCTATGAACTCGAATACTGTACGAGATTAAGCTCGAATACTGTATGAACTCGAATACTGTACGAGATTGAGCTCGAATACTGTACGAACTCGAATACTGTACGAGATTGAGGTTGAATACTGTACGAGATTGAGCTCGAATACTGTACGAGATTGAGCTCGAATACTGTATGAACTCAAATACTCTATGAACTCAAATACTGTACGAGATTAAGCTCGAATACTGTATGAACTTGAATACTGTACGAGATTGAGCTCGAATACTGTACGAGATTGAACTCGAATACTGTATGAACTCGAATACTGTACGAGATTGAACTCGAATATTGTACGGACTCGAATACTGTACAAGATTGAGTGCGAATTTTGTACGAACTCGAATACTGTACGAACTCAAATATTGTACGAACTCGAATATTGTACGAGATTGAGCTTGAATAGTTTGTGAATTCCAATTTGTATAATTTATGAATTATAGTGAATATTTATGTTAAATATTACACATGCATTTAATTGGGTAATTTTGGATATTTATTGGGTATTTGTTATGTTTTTATTGAATTAACATAATATGGGACCCATGAAGATCAAAATTTTCCATTAACACAATTATTTTCATCCCGCTCAATCCCAAAAACTAATGAGCATTTAATACTTGATCTCATTGGATAATGACAACTTGTAACCCAAATCGATAGAAAATGTTTAATGATAACTTATTGGATTAATTATATAATGATTTATTGGATAATGACTTATTGGATAATATATTTTAGCCCATTGGGTCATATGAATATCTCATGGGTTATCCAATGGATTATCCATTTAATGACCCAACACATTTATGACCGAACCCATTATGACCCATTTAATAAACGGGTTAATTGGATAATGACCCATTGGATAATGATCTATTGGGTTTGGATAACGGGTTTATCCAATTAACCCATTTGACGGGTTTAGGCTCAGAGTGAAGCCGCTATTGAGTGAGCTTCATAACCTTAGCAGAGGCAACATTTGGGAAGAAAAGAAAATAAATAATTACAATGAAGGAGCTCATGAGATAACAACAATTAATGAGTTTCAAAATGTTACAAGGAGGAGAAGCAAAAGGCTGATGGAGAGGGCAGCTGCCAAGGAAAAATTTGTGTCCCCAAAGAAGGTGATAAAAAAGAGGATGACAACGGTTGAATACAAAAAAAATCTCAACAAAAAAATGCAAGCAAAAGTAGTTGATACTAAGGAAACAAAAATCAGTACAAGTGGAAGCCGAAGGAAATGTTCATGTTGCACAAGAATATACTGCTGCTTACGATTGAAAAGCTAATGAAGGTAGAATAGCTAACTTTTAACCAAATGTAATTCAACACTAATGGGGGGAAATAAGTAAAAGGACACAATCTTTGAAGCTAAATGAAGAGGCTTATCAGGAATGGAACAACTTACATCCTAAAAAGAGGTTCAGATTTCTAGTCACCAAAATTAAATTTCCTACTGAAAATTTAATGGAAAAAGGGAATGCACAACAAAAAAAGTGACGAAATGATAGGAAGAAATATTGTTTTTGCAGGAGGAATTTTCTCAGTCAAGAGAATTAACGAAGGAATAAACAAGGTGGCAACAACAAGCAGTGGTGAAGTCAGAAGTGAAGGTTTGAAGGGAATTGTACCAAAACAGTTCCCTAAAGCAACATGAGCGTAATATCCTGGAATTTTAGATCATTTAACAACGCCTCTACAAAATTAAAGATAAAACAGTTGGTGAAGCAGAAGAGGTTGGAAATACTTTGCCTTTTTTAGATCATGGCCCAACATCAAAGTCTTGAAGCTTGGAAAGATAACTCAAAGTATCATCTGGAAAAATTATGTAAATTTAATTGGAAGGTCTAGAGGTTTAGCTTTACTTTGGTGTATTAATTTGATAGTTTCAAACACCAATCAGTCTATTTGGTGTTTAGCTTTTATTTATGGTTATCCGAAGATGTCGGGTAGACCTTTTGTTTGGAATTTTTTAAGTGAGTTTTGCTGTTATTCCCATGATTCATTAGTTGTATTAGGAGACTTTAATCAGGTGCTTACCCAAAGAGACTGAAGAGGAGGAAATTTAGTTTTACAACAAAAAAAGTGGTCTCCGTGAAGTCATTGAAAAGTATGATCTCATGGAATTCCAAATGAGGGATGTAGTATTCATGGATAGGGACTATCTAAAAAGTATAATTCACAGATTAGGCAGAGCCTTTAACAGTAAACAATGGAGAACAATGTTTCCAAAAGCAAAGCCTTTAATTTACCAATTATTGCTTAGATTATGGTCTTGTACTTCTTGATTTGAAGCCAAAGAAGAAGGCTCAAAACAAGACATTTAGATATGAGGCATTCAGGGCAAAATCCTCTGTGTCTGATCAGATTGTACAGAGGCATAGGAAAGAGGAATTCAAGACAATCAGGATCAAGCTTTGTGGAGTCCCGATGATTTACAAAAGTCAAAGCCAGAGGTTACTCTCATACATTTACACAACTGGAGTAATAATTTGTATGGAAATTTGAACAATAATATTAGTCATTTGGAGAAAATATTATGTAAACTACAACAAAGCGCAGGTCTACACAACAACAAAGCTGAGATACAACAGATTTTACTCAAGCAGAGGGATCTCTACAAGAAACAATCTAATTATCGGCGGTGGAGATCAAGAATTGGTTGGATGAAATTTGGAGACAAGAATACAACATTCTATCACAAGTGGGCAACTAAGAGAATAGATATCAATGTAGTGCAAGGAATCTATGACAATGTTGTACAATGGATTTCTGAGCAGGAGGTGGTTTTTAATAACATGACTGATCATGTGAAATTTGTATTTACACCACCTTAATGGTATCCTCCACCTCACTCGGGAGAGATTGATCTGTAAAGCTATATTTAGAGTGTTGAGAGAATATTAACTCAGCAACAAGATCTCTCAGGTTTTCACAGGAAAAGAAGTACCACAGGCTATTAACTAAATGAAGTCATTAAAATCTCCAGGTGAAGATGGATTCCACCAGGCTTTTATAAAAGGAATTGGAGTACAATAGAATAAGAATTCACAGAGACAATCTTACACATTCTAAATCAAGGAACAATCCCATATTAGTGGAACAACACACTGATTGTTTTGATTCCAAAAAATAAGATCCCATCATTAGCAACTGATTTCAAGCCTAAGTCTTTGTTTCTTGTCAAGTATAAATTTTTTGCTAAAGTTTTACCGAGCATGATGAAGGCAAGCATTGGTGACTTGATATCAGACGCTCGGAACAGTTTTGTTCTAGGAAGATGTATGACAGGAAATGTGCTACTTGCACATGAGGTGATTAATTTTATGAAGAAGAAGAAGAAGATTCAAGGATCAAAGGGATTCATGGCTATAAAAATAGATACGAGTAAAGTTTATGATCAAGTGTCCTAGATTTTCCTTAAAGGTATTAAGGCGGACATATTTTTTCAGATAATTGGATTCGGTTATTGAATTTTTGTGTGTCAAGAGTATCTTATCAAGTATTATTGAATGGAGACAAGTCACCCTTTTCCATACCAAAAAAAGACCTCAGACAAGGATGTCTGTTATCACCGTATCTAATTATTCTATGCCAACAGTTCTTGCCTTCTTGGCTTGAGCAGAAAATACAATCAAACAGCAAGCTAGGGTTGGGAATATCACAGACAGGTCCAAGAATTAGTCATCCCATGTATGTGGATGATAGCATAATTTTTTCAGAATGTAACACTAAGGATGTGAAAGACATTGCAAAGAAAATTGATCTATTTGCAAGTACTCTAGACAGGGATTGAATTTTGACAAGTGTGAATGGTGTTCACTCCAAACATCTCTAAAAGCCTAATGCATTACTCAAGATTTAATCTCAACATTCATTGGAGTGAACATCATTCATTGGGTGGAAAATACTTGGAATGGATATCAGTTTTCAATCTTCAAAGGTGCAGGTTTTCAAAGGTCTTATAAATGATAGGTTTAGGCAAATATTTATTCTTGGAAGACAAAATTATTATCCTTACCAGGCAGGATCACTATGGCAAAACATGTCTCTCTTTTAGTGGCTATATATCCTCCGGGGACTGTTAGAATCCCAAAAACTATGCTTACAAAACTATATAAAAAACTAGCGGACTTTATATGGGGTGGTCAACAAGGCAAGACAAAAGTACACTAAAAAGCTTGGAGAAAAATCTTCAAATCAAATGAAGGTGGAGGATTAGAACTAAGTTCAATGGAGGCTATGAACAAGGAACTTCTAGGTAAGAATGCTTGGACAATGGCAATGGAACAAATCTTTACTTGGGAAGGTATACTAGGATAAGTATGTGAGGAACAATGAGTTCTTAACAATGATTCCTAAACCATCGTATTTATGGGGTTGGGAGTCCATTTTATGGGCTATATCAGTTATAAATGATAGTTTGGCTTGGCATATTACAAGTGGGAAAAAAATTAGAGTTACTGATTAGTGGATACCAGACATACAAAATCCATTATCAGAGCAATCAGCCATTTGTTTACGCACCAATCTGAAGGTTAGTGATCTTATCTCAGAGCAAAATCAATTAGCGTTACCACTGATTCAATCAATATTCTCACGAGAAACTATTTAAAATATTATGGCTATACATACGAACATATATTTTACAAGTTTAGACAAGCCTATATGGAGACCAAACAAGGATGGTTCATATACAGTTAAGAAGGCTTATCACCTTATTCTAAAGGAAATGTGACCTGATCGTAACCAAGTCACAACAAATCTTGGAAATGTTTTGAAATTATATGGAATCTCTAAATTCCAAATAAGCTCCAAGTCTTTATTAGGAGACTCTTAAGTTCAGCCCTTTGAATTACAAAGAACCTGGCTCCAGAGGAATCATACCTGTTCCAAATGTTTATCACAGGTAGAAGATGAGTCGCATCTATTCTTAAGTTGTGAAAAATGGAAAAGAATTTGGATGATCTCATCCCTAGGATATGACTTCAATGATCCCTGACAGCAAGATGTTATTCAGTGGTTCATACAATGGACCAAACTGGCTCGTGATAAAGAGGTTATCAAGTTATCAATTTGCATTCTATGGAAAATCTGGAAACTGAGGAATGCAAAAGCTCTGTATGATATGATCAAAAATGCCTTTTTAGGTTGGCAGAATGCAAGAAACATTTTCACCATTTTAAGTAAATCAATGGCAGATAAATTAGAGAATGATGATCAAAATGATTGCATGGAACGGAAAAACCAACCATAAAGGAATCAGCCAGTACAAGAGATGAATATGCATGTCCAAGGATATCAAAATAAATTTCACGTCATCACCTCTTGTTGTGCGGAATGGAGAAAGAACAGAAAATATGAACGAAAATAACAAGACACAAGATTTACGTGGTTCACCAAATTTTTGGCTACATCCACGGGAGACGGATTCACTATATTAGAATTAATGTTTACAGAGAGAAGAGAGACACTTTATATGCTGTCTCCACTAAACCCTAACAAACTGGGCCAAAACACAATTCGGCCCAAATCAACAGCAGTCCAATAAAGAGACAAGCTATACCGTCGGACCGGGGGCGACTCCGCCCCCCCCCCCCCCCCGGACCCCCAGGCCAGGGTGCGCTCCGCCCCCCTGGACCCCCCGACTCGCTGACCGAGTAGCGAGACCCCCGTACCAACCTGTCGAAGCGGCTAATACATATTCAAGGCATACCAACAAATCTCCACCTTGACTTAATCCTCAAAGCAGAAACTCCAGACGCACCATTACAGTGCCAGATGAGCAGACTTATCCCTCCACTCTCGGGACTGCCCCATAGAGCACCTAATCAGCTCTGATGTTCAGCAAGTCCAAACAATGTTGAAACTTGCTATGTGGAACAGGTTTGGTGAACATATCAGCGGGGTTGTCAGCAGTTCCCACTTTCTTCACCCTGATTCTCCTCTCACTCCTCAGGAAATGATATCTGACATCAATATGCTTGGTTCTCTCATGATGGACCTGATCATTGGCTAGGCAGATTGCACTCAAGTTGTCACAATACACAGTAGCCTGATCATGATGTAGACCAAGATCACTAACTATCCCTTTCAGCCATATTCCCTCCATTGCAGCCTCTGTCAGAGCCATGTACTCTGCTTCCGTAGTAGACAACGTCACTGTAGGTTGCAAAGTCGCCTTCCAACTAACCACAGAACCTCCCAAAGTGAATACATAACCAGTCATCGATCTCCTCGTGTCAACATCACCAGTATAATCAGAATCAGAGTAGCCTGTAACTAAGCACTCGGTATCACCTCCATAAATGAGACCCACATCAGACGTACCTCTAAGATACCTGAAAATCCTCTTCACAGCTTGCCAATGTTCCTTTCCCGGTTGCCCCATGAACCTGCTCACAACACTGACTGCCTGTGCAATCTGGCCTCGTGCAAACCATAGCATACATCAAACTCCCCACCGCGCTGGCATAAGGAACCCGAGACATATACTCCTTCTCCTCGTCTGACTGAGGAGCAAACATGGTGGTGAGATGGATATTTGCAGCACTAGGAGTGTCTATAGGCTTCGCTGTAGACATGCCAAACCTAGCCAACACTTTCTGAATGTAGCCTCTCTGTGACAAGAAAAGCTTCCGCTGACTTCGATCCCTAAGAATATCCATTCCTAGTATCTTCCGAGCTGCACCCAGATCCTTCATCTCAAACTCAGCACTAAGAAGTCCTTTCAACTTCTGAACCTCATGCTTACTCTTTGAGGCTATCAACACGTCATCTACATAAAGCACCAGATAAATGAATGACTCATCTCTCAACTTGCTGTAGCAGACACAACGATCATATGAACTCCTTGTGTAGCCCAACTCAAGCATGTAGCTGTCAAATCTCTTGTACCACTGCCTCGGAGACTGCTTAAGCCCATATAAGGACTTCTTCAACTTGCAAACATATTTTTCCTTGCCAGGAACTTGGAAACCATCTGGCTGAGTCATGTATATCTCTTCCTCCAACTCTCCATGTAGAAAAGCGGTCTTCACATCAAGTTGTTCAAGCTCCAAATCCTGATGTGTCACTATAACTAGCAACACCCTGATGGAAGTGTGTCTGACCACTGGTGAGAAAATCTCATTGTAATCTACTCCCTCTCTCTGACTGAAACCTCTAGCAACAACTCTACCCTTGTACTTGACTCCCTCTGTAGGTGATATCCCTTCCTTTTTCTTGAAAACCCATTTGCAAGTGATAACCTTTCTCCCTTGAGGCTGTTGAACCAAATCCCATGTCTGATTCTTCTGGAGGGACTCCATCTTATCTCCCATTGCTACAAACCATTTGTCAGCATCAGTACCTGAAACAGCTTCTCTGTAGGTGGATGGCTCATGAGTATCCACCTCCTCAGCAACCTGTAGTGCATAACCCACCATATCCTCAAACCCATATCTCTTGGGCGCCCCAACTCCAACCCTCCTGGGTCAGTCCCGAGCTAAACTGCGGACTGTAGCTCCTAATGGTTGAGGATCTGGTGGTGGAGATTCCGGTATCTCAGATTCTGTCTGTGGCTCTTGATCCACCTCAAATTGTTCCAATCTATTTTCACCTTGAGTGACTTCAAGCTCCACCTGTTTATCAACTCCACTAGTTTCTGGCACAACTGTGGGCTTCACCATAGATCTAAGCAAAGAATTTTCATCAAAGACAACATCCCTGCTCAGAATAACCCTCTTCTCAGATGGAGACCATATCCTGGAGCCTTTAACTCCATCTCCATAACCCACAAAGACACCCTTCTTGGCTCGGGGCTCTAACTTACCATCACTAACATGATAATAAGATGTACAAGCAAAAACTTTTAATTTGGAGTAATCAACAACTTTACCTGACCACAACTCCATAGGTATTTTGCACTCTATACCCGTGTGAGGCCCGCGGTTGATCAAGTAACAAGCAGTACTCACCGCCTCTGCCCAGAATCTCCTTTCCAAACCAGCATTAGAGAGCATGCACCTCGCTCTCGCTAGCAATGTCTGATTCATCCGCTCAGCTATGCCATTCTGCTGTGGCGTATTCCTGACTGTATGATGATGAGTAGTCCCTTCATCCCTACAAAACTAATCAAACTCAGACGAGCAGAATTCCAGCCCATTATCAGTTCGAAGCCTCTTGATCTTCTTCCCGGTCTGATTCTCCACCAAAGCTTTCCACTCCTTGAACTTTGAGAAAGCTTCACTCTTATGTTTCATCATGATAACCCAAGTCATCCTTGAGTAATCATCAATCAGAGAAACAAAGTACCTGTGACCTCCTAGTGACTCAACTCGGGAAGGTCTCCAACAATCAGAATGGATGTAATCCAATGTGCCCTTTGTTCTATGAATCGCCTTAGGAAACTTGCTGTGGTGATGCTTCCCAAAAATGCAATGCTCACAGAAGTCCAAGCTCTTGACCTTGTGGCCACCAAGAAGATCATATTTTGACAGAATCGGCATCCCTCTTTCACCCATGTGACCAAGCCTCATATGCCATAACTTAGTCATATCATCCTGGTGAACCTCCGAAGATGCAACATTAACAGAATCCATAACCGGGGAACCTTGTAGAAAATACAAAGTACCATGCAGAACACCTTTCAGAGCTAGCCTAGAACCTTTACAGACACACAGAACTCCATCACTCCCTGAGTAGACGAAACCCTTTCTATCCAACGTAGGAAAAGAAATCAGATTCTTTGTCATCGATGGAACATGCCTGACATCGTTCAAAGTACAGAAACTACCATCATGCGTCCTGATCTTGATTGAACCAATCCCAACTACCTTGCACGCAACACCATTTGCCGTAGTAATGATGCCCTCAGCTTGTTCATAAGTTGAGAAATAATCTCTCCTTGGGCATATATGGTAAGATGCCCCAGAATCAAGAAACCACGCATTAGGATGATTATTTTGCCCAGTAGCAGCTAGAGCAAAATCATCTTCAGAACTGAAATCCCCTTCAGCCACAGCAGCAGTACCAGATGTACTCCCAGATTTACTAGCCTTCTTCGGACACTCCTTTTTCCAATGCCCCTTCTCCTTACAGTAGTTACAAACATCATTGGCCTTGGGAACCTTTGAAGATGACTTCTTGCCCTTCTTCTTACTGCCGGTTCCCTTGCCCTTTGTGTTTCTATCACTAGCAAACAAGCCAGAGGCCTAACTTTCTGTACCTGTACCATTTGCCTTATGTCGCAACTCTCTACTATGGAGAGAGGATCTAACTTCCTCCAGAGACACGGAATCTTTACCAACAATAAATGACTGAACAAAATTCTCATACGAAAGCGGTAAAGACACTAGCAAAATCAAAGCAGCATCTTCATCTTCAATTTTCACATCTATATTTCGCAATTCTAATAACAAAGTATTCAATTGCTCTAGATGGTCTCTGAGTTGCGTACCTTCCTGCATTCGGAGACCGAAGAGGCGTTGTTTCAGAAGCAGCTTGTTGGTTAGAGATTTTGTCATATACAAACTCTCCAACTTCAGCCACAGTTGTGCAGCAGTCTCCTGATCTGAGACCTCAGTGATGATTTCGTCCGCGAGACATAACATAATCGTCGAGTGTGCCTTTTCTTCCAGACCCACCACATCGCCAGAACTGCTCGCGAAATCCTTCGTCAGCGGAGTCCACAAACCTTGCTGTTTCAGCAAAGCTCGCATCTTGATCTGTCATAAACTGAAACTGTTTCTCCCAGTAAACTTGTCGATCTTCACGTTCAACCCAGACATCTTTCTCCCCGATCAGCCCCGATCTGATGAGCCCAGAATCCGATACACCCACTACGGATCTCACCGGAAAAAGAAACCGCTCTGATACCAGTTTGTTGTGCGGAATGGACAAAGAACAGAAAATATGAACGAAAATAACAAGACACAAGATTTACGTGGTTCACCAAATTTTTGGCTACATCCATGGGAGACGGATTCACTATATTAGAATTAATGTTTACAGAGAGAGGAGAGACACTTTATATGATGTCTCCACTAAACCCTAACAAACTGGGCCAAAACACAATTCGGCCCAAATCAACAGCAGTCCAATAAAGAGACAAGCTATACCGTCGGACCGGGGGCGACTCCACCCCCCTGGACCCCCCGACTCGCTGACCGGGCAGTGAGACCCCCGTACCAGCCTGTCGAAGCGGCTAATACATATTCAAGGCATACCAACACCTCTGATGGATCAGTTCAGAAGCAAAGGTTTCTAGGTATAGCAGCATGGAATATTTCATATAAGCACGACTTTACAGGGAGGCAAACAATTTCAAGTTCAGATTTCTTCGTTGCAAACTCACCATTACAAGTTAAAGTTGAAGCATGTTTAAGAGCGATACAAGCAACCCTAAGAAGAGAACCAATAGATCTCTAATATATATAGATTCATCAATCCTAGCAGCATCACTTTCAAGACAGAGTTCAACACCTTGAGAGATCAAGGGTTACGGTTCACCAAATATTGCTCAAGACCTCTCATTTACGTAGTTTTAGATGCATAAGGGTTAATCACTTTAATTTCTAATGAGCTTTGTTTATTTCTTGATACATACATATATATATATATATACATACATATATATGTGTGTGTGCGTGTTTTAAAAAAATGTAGCACTACTTTGTACTACTTAATCTTCTGAATAATAAGGAGAATTAAACTTCTACAAAAAACCCTAGATTAAAATGGAAAAGAGAGAATTCAGATAGTTGAAAGAGAAAAAAATGAAAAAGCGAAGTTTCTATAGTTCTTTTGTTGATTTTAGTTCATTGAACAATTAATCTTAAAATAGGGCGGGAAGATTAAAGTAAGTTGTAAATTGGTGATGCTTATAGAAAACAGATTATTTCAAGAAGCTATCGTAAATTTTGTTTTATTCTATTTATTCCCTCCCAGTTTAATATGCACTTTTTTTTAAGAGTAAGTTTCAGGAAAGACGGTCTGTCCATAAGTTTATAGACAGGTCAAAGACTTAATTGTAAAATGGGGTATATTTTGTAATTAACAAAAAATGGAGTATTTTATATAAAAAATAATTTGAAGAAAAGAAAGACAGAACATCAATCGATGCCGTCGGCTCCCTCAATTTAATCCTGCATCATCGCCATGGCTGCGAGGCGAATGAACACGAATGACAGCTTTAGAGTAACTAGTATCTGGCACTCTGTGCACGCCATCTCTTAGCAGCTTTCCACGTCTCCGATTGTTCCGACATCGAGCTCCTCTAGGCCGACACTTTTGATCTCCACTGCTACTAGTCCCTCACAAGTGTGTTGAATGCCCTCACATTAATTTGATTCTTTCTGCGTGATTTACCTTTTCGAATTAGGGATAGTTTCTTTTCGGTGTTAAAAAAAGAGCTCGAAATTCATACAGAAATTATACTAGGAAATGCATATGGGAGAGAGTTCTTGAGCTAGAGTTGATGAGCATATTGTAGTGTGATTATGATTCATAAAGGTAGGAAATATTGGTTTTGATGCAGTTTGTGTTGTGCTGAATGAACATATGCAATGAGAATTGTTTGTAGGGGTGGGTGCTTTTTCACAGTTTCGCAGTCCCAAATTTAATGGATTTTTCCACTTCAAACTGTGGAAAACACTTCCCAGGTGAGGAGCTCAGATATTGTTCCAAGGAGATCCAAGTTTGTATCTCACGATTCTGCTGTTGAATTGATCAAGCGCAAGAATGATTTGCAGCGAGCCCTAGAAATCTTCCAGAGGGCAATTGTGATTTTCTTAAATTTTATCAGTTTTATGGATTTGCTGGTATTTTAGAGGCTCTTCCAGTATTTGTATTCTAAATCACATCAACCTTGAATGCATATGTAAACGAGCAAACTTTTGATATTTTAGAGGCTCTTCCAGTATTTGTATTCTAAATCACATCAACCTTGAATGCATATGTAAATGAGCAAACTTTTGAAAGTTGATTAAGCTTTTGACGATGCATACAAAGTTTGCTTGTATTGATAGTGTTCTGATTTTTTGTTGTTTGTTTGTAGGTTAGTGCAAGGTGTGTTTCCTTTACTATTTAGAATCTAGTCAACAATGGAACAAATGTTCTTACTTTTTGTTTGATCAACTTTGTTTATGCTGCTGTTTACTAGGAAGGTTGAAAGAATCACTAGGTGTTGTATATGTTATTTTTTGTTCTAAGAACTGCTTTCATTGCTGATATTTGATACTTTACAGAGTCAATATCATGCTTGGAATGGTCTGTGGAAATGTTTTTGGATATTAGAAGGCTCAATATGTCTGCAAGGTACTACACGCAGACGTGAAGAGTTTATGAGATCTCAAACATACAGACGTGAAACAGAGAATGGAGTTGGGGTCCGCAACTGCCTCGAGAATGGAGTTGGCTTTTGAGAGGCAAGGAAGGAAGCTAACACGTGTAACATTGCTGTTGTTAACATTTACAGTACCATTACCATTACCATTTCTACCAACTGTACCATAACCGCTCTTTTGGTGGAAGTGGATATCTTCGAGTAGCAATGCAGTGTAGGATGGTGAAGTATTCGACAACAAACTTTAGAAGTATCAATCTAATTATAAATTGTATTTGTTTAGTGAAATTATGTATATGTTAATTTCGATGATGTATAAGTGAAGCTCTGTATTTGTGTGAGGTTGATTTTATGATATGCATTTGTTTAATTATTTGTTGCATTCGTTAGTACCCAGTATACAATAATTAGTTGTATATGATTTTTAATTTTCATTTATTTTTTATCGTTCATTTCGCATTAGAAACTGCATTATTTTACTTACTTGTTGCATTCGTTAGTATTATGTATGTACTAGTTAGTTGTACATGACTTTTAATTTTTCATGTGTTTTTGATTTTTCATTTTGAATTAGGAACTGCATTTGTTCACTTATATATTGCATTTGTTAGTATTCAGTCTGTACTTGTTAGTTGTACTGTGTATCATTCATTTTGAATTAGAAATTGCATTCTTTTACTTAAATGTTGCATTCGTTAGTATTATGTATGTACTAGTTAGTTGTACATGACCTTTTATTTTCAGTTGTTGTTGATCGTTCATTTTGAATTAGGAACTGCATTCTTTTAGTTAAATGTTGCATTCGTTAGTATTCAGTTGGTACTAGTTAGTTGTATATGACTTTTTATTTTCAGCTGTTGTTCACCGTTCATCTTGAATTAGGAACTGCATTCTTTTAGTTAAATGTTGCATTCGTTAGTATTCAGTTGGTACTAGTTAGTTGTATATGACTTTTTATTTTCAGCTGTTGTTGACCATTCATCTTGAATTAGGAACTGCATTCTTTTAGTTAAATGTTGCATTCGTTAGTATTCAGTTGGTACTAGTTAATTGTATATGACTTTTTATTTTCATTTGTTGTTGATCGTTAATTTTGAATTAGGAACTGCGTTTGTTTAGTTAAATGTTGAATTCGTTAGTATTTAGTTGGTACTAGTTAGTTATATATGACTTTTTATTTTCAGTTGTTGTTGATCGTTCATTTTGAATTAGGAACTCCGTTTGTTTAGTTAAATGTTGAATTGGTTAGTTTTCAGTTGGTACTAGTTAGTTGTATATGACTTTTTTATTTTCAATTTTTTGGATCGTTCATTTTGAATTACGAACTGCATTTGTTTACTTAAATGCTGAATTCGTTATTATACAGTTGGTTCTAGTTAGTTGTACCTTGTATACATTGTATAGTTTTAGACTAACATATGCATGTTTTAACAAAACATAAACGATTCATAACTTAGCTTATACACAATCTCCTGGAAAAGTTTCATAATTCATATTTAGAGCTCTTAAAACAAGTGCATGGTTTAATACAAACGATACGTATTTTAAGGTAACAGGTGCATATTATATACAGAAAATTTTAGCAACATTTATTTTGTTTTTTTGAATACTTGCCACATGTTTTTTACATGTTCATAGCAGCAAAATTCATACATTCAAAAGTTTCAACAACTATTTCACAGCGGTCACCTCATCTTCATCATCCAAATACTAAAACTATTGAAACTATTCTAAAAGCTTTGAAACATAACGAAAAACATATTCCCATCGGTAGAATAAATCAGGAACTGGTGCAAACTTTGTATGATTTCAACACTTGCTCTTTGTGCGTAGAATGTCATGCATGGCCCTATAACTTCATCTTTATCTTGCGTGATTCTCGGGCGGTACCTAGTGGGCAAACTTGATGGGTTCATTCCACAATTCTAGACAATGAAGGTCATTTCTATGGTTGGATAAAACAAGTATGTTTCCTTTCTTCAAAGCATGGTGCAAATGACTATCTTCGTACATGATTTCCTTAAATCGACCATGCGTAGCAGTACATCTATTTCCTAAGCATTGCAATATCTGAAAACCCAATATATAACACATTTGAATTTTCAAAAATTCATTAAAGGGTACCTAAAAAGAATATGAAACTTGCCCCAATCTTTCTGCAACCTCGTGGACCAATATGGAAAATAGAGTTGTTACATTCCTCAGTAATTGAACTCGACACGATTACAGCTTTATAAGTCACCCACTTTTTCCCTCTTCATTTTCTACATTTCTTTTGCTACATCTTTCTGAAGTGAGATTTTTTAAAGGAATTGATGGAGAATTTTCAGAAGCTGAAATCTTTGAAACTTTGAGCTTGGTGTCAAGCAAGGAAATACTGGAGATTTTTTTGTTGAGAGGAGAAGCAGTTGAAGATGACCCTTCACATCTTGCTTGTGAAGAAGCACTTAGAAGAGAAATATCTCCGCGTTTATGCCTAAGAAGAACCCTCTTGCTGCCAGTGTCCGTTTTCAAGCGCTCCGATTACGAGATGATTAAAATCATATACCACAGTTGCAACATCCTCTGGTTGACACTTCAAGATCGCTAGACCTTTACTAACCCTGTGTGGCCAACAAACTTTTGCTTTTAGAACAGAGAAGGGGAATAGTGTTGCATCACTTCCGTGAAGGATTTACTGTAATTAAGCCTCTAGAAAAGTTGACCTAGTTGAGTTCAGTAGCTTTCTCTGCAGCATAAGGTGACATAAATGTTACCCTGATCCATTCTTCAGGCACCTTGCTTTCTTGGCCAATGGATGAAAACTCATGAAAAGCACAAATTGGACAGGAGGTGCTTCTCTCAAAAAAATCAACAAATCCGTGTCATTAATATAATTCATGTGGGGACCTCTCTTCTTGAGCTCCAGATGCTTGATCTCATCACTAGGTCCAAAAAGAGCAATAGAAGAAGATGCATTGACATTTCCACTGAACACATTTTCTACATTTCTTTCGCTACAGCTTTCAGATTTTCATGTCTCCCATGCTATTTCAGATCCAATCTCTTAAGAATATCATTTTAGTCTCCTCTACATGCTAATTGTGAGCTTTAGAAGCTTCGCGAAGGCTGCCATGGCTGATGAGGAAGGCTTCGCAAAGGCTGCCATACTGGTACGTCACAATGAAACAGCATGGAGCCGTAGACAGAGATGCTCTTGAATTCATAGCAAGACTACCAATAAAAAAAAAGTAAATGAAACTAGCTCGGAGTTTTATTTGCAGTAATGACATTACATAAAAATGTAACAGAAACTGATAGATCATCATGAAATAACTGATCCAGCACTATTAGCTTGTTGAGATGCTGTCTTGTAACAAAATATTCAAAGTGCACTTTTCTATAAAATGATCTTGAAAGGGACCTGATTGACTAACAAATCTTCTATCCAGACAAGAGGTTAAATACTCAAAGAGTAAACGCTTTAATCATTAATTATACATGATGATATGCATTATGCCTTTGAAGAAGCTCCTCAGGAAGCATAAGGAAATGACACATTTCTTCCTATGTTTTGATGATAACCAACTTTACTGGATACTATACCCACACAGTAATGAAATGAGTATAAAGAAGCAACAAAGAAGATTTTCGTAGTAAAAGCCAGTTGACAAATTGTTTTGGCAAGTCAAGTTTCCTGCATATACACTTCACCCTTTTCAGAGAAACTACATATACACTTCATATTTTGCATTCAAACATAACATATCATTCTCTGTACTCTTTCCTAGTCTTTCTAGGTTTTCCTCTTCCATTTTTTTTGTTTCAGAGGTTATCTATTAAGTCTGACATACATTGCCAAATCATAGTTTCATTATTCTCTAGCCCTTATCATCTACAGGAGATGTTAGTCTCTAATAGTTCCAGCACACATTCTATTAAACTATTATGTCCACATATTTATCTCAACGTTTAAATGAACCCAGCTATAGATAATAAAAGCTGAGATGGATTTGAGGAAAAGGACTTAAGAAATGGCACAAATTCACCCTTCTTAGATATTCATATCACAATTCAGAAATGACATTAGATACATAATCGCTTCTCACCTCGGAAGCCGCTGGAATCATCTTCTCCCGGTTAGACAGCTGTTGATGAAGCTAGCCGGAAATTACGCCGGTGAATTTTCCAATCCCGTCGATGTTACTGCGGGGTTGCAACATCGTCGGACCATCAACCGTCATTGCTACATCTCTGGGCGAGACTGTAAGCGCAGAGAAACAGAGGAAGTAGTTGAAATCAAGGGATGGAAACTGTAAGGGAAACTAAAATTGCCATTGCCAGAGCTCCATAGCTTCCATGGGAGAAGAAAGAAGGAAGAACAAGGGTTTCAAACCAGGTGACCCATTTTTTATCTTATGACCCTCCTGCGAATTTCATTAATATTTTTAGATTTTCAAAATGGTCCCTAGCCAGTCCATAAGCTTATAGACAGGCCGTCTGTCAGGAGATCCACTCTTTTTTAAATTAAATTTCTCAAAATATATTTGATCAAAAAATTCAACTAGTAAATACTCTCCATCCCACTATAAATTGCTTATTTATTTTTTTTACGGTTTTCAATGAGCTTTTTTTACCATAAATATCTCTAATTACCTATAATATTATCGCATAAAAAATTAATATTTAGAGAATAATGTTAAAATAAATATAAAAATGTCTTACATGATATTTTTGTTATTTATATAGTCATCTATATTTATGGTAAAAGTTTTCAAAGTTTGACTTTCAAAAATTAAATAAGCAATTTAGAGTGGGAGAGAGAGAGTAGACACCAATATCACCATATGACATATTGTTGGATTCCCTGGATGATGTATTTTGTAAATATAAAAAAATTTACACATCATTAACATAGAAATTAAAGTTGTGATTGCTCAAATATGACCTGAGAAAGTTAATAAAAATAAATGTGCAGATATGGATGAGACCAAGGAAATAATCCCTCTGTCCCAGGTTAAACTGCACATTTTCTATTTTGGGCTATCCCTATTTAAATTGCATAAGATCAGCTTTTACCATTTTTGGCCACGTTGACTCGTACTACAAAGATGAAATTTCCCCCAAGTAATTACATCTTTACAGCCTTGATGGCTGATTAATTTAGGCTAGAGGCGTATTTTTTCTCCCCATTTAATTGCCTCAGTTTTTGGGCTAGAGGCATGTGAATTCATTTTGAAAAAATGAACCCACGCCTGACAGTGTCACATGTTCTTGCTCAATTATTGCTCTTTCACTCTCCCGTTGCTCCATTATTGCTCTTTCACTCTTCCCGTTGCTCCATTATTGCTCTCAACCATCAGACTTACTATCTCTATTCTCGTTCTCAGCCATCTGGGACCTCTCATTTATTCCACAACGCTCCTCTCCTTTCTCTCACAATCCCTCAAACCCTAGTTGGTCATCTCCCATTTCCTTTCGTTTTTTACCTCATTTTGCCTCTGTTTCTATTCATCTTGCTGTAATTCTACTTGTTCTTCACTATTTGGTGTTGATAGATTAGGTTTTAATCTTTTTTTTATGTTGGGTTTCGTAAACAAGACGAAATTTTCAAGATCTGTTGTTTTTCATTCTGTGAAATAGGTTTGGCTGCTTCTTTTTATGTTGTTCTTCATAATATTGTGTTAGTTGTTTATATGTTTGTGTTCGTGGATTAGGGGTTCAGTGATTTTTTCTATTGATTTTGCTTACTAATTGAAAAGGCATCTCAGATCAGTGGTTTATGTTTCCAAAAATTAGGTTTAAGATTTTTCTAATTTGGGGTTTTTCAAATTTTACCTGAATGAAACTTTCGCTTTTGTTGTTTACAAGGCATGAGTAGAGGTCGATTGTTTCATGCATGATTTTGTCCTGTGTTGATGTTTTAAATTTAGATTTGATTGTACACTATCCATTTCCTTGATGTAATCTTTGATATTTGTTAGGGTTTCTGTCTAGTAACTCAATTTTTCTAGTCGAATAAGTTTTAATCCCCGTATTTGTCGTTCTACATTTGTGCATGTTCATCTCTGTTCTAAGATCTGTTATTTTCCCCATACATTCCATGGTCTACATGTGCTCCATTGTAGATCTATGAAACTTGGCTACATTTCAGTACTCCTCTGCTTCAGATATGTGTTTTTGCACAATAATTGCTGTGAAATTGTTATTAGCCTATTCGCTCGTTGTAGTTTCCGAGTTTCTGTAGTTGTCATCAGCCCCTGTTCTCGTATATTCATCAATTTCTGTCAATAGCCTCTTAGGAGTAGCATCTGCTCTCCTCTGTTGATTAGTCGTTGTTCGACAGTGTTTATTAGCTTCTCTCTAGTTGTCAATAGCCTCTGCCCTCTGTTTGTGCGTTTGAAAATGGCACATAGGGACAGGGATTTGGAGGGGCGAGAACCTTTAGCCCCCAGCCAACCCTTGAATGATGTTAACTCTAACGCACTAACAGTTCCCAGTCCTACTCTCAGCCCCAGTTTTATTAAATCACAGCTCTCAGTGAAACGTGTTCAGGAAAATGCTCCATTGTCTTGGATCGATTCTGAAACATGTTCGGAGGACTGATCCATAGCTACGCATTTCAGTCCAGTTAATTTATCACACATGGACTGGACTGAGTCACAGCCCCTATTTGATGAAGAATTAGATTATGTACATTTCATTTTGGAGTCACGGTCGTAGCCAGACCCATAATCTAATTCTGAGTTACTTAATGCTGAGTCACAGTCCCATTTGGATCCCAGATCTACATCTGGGAATCCGAAACCTTAGTTACATTCTCTCTCAGGCAGTGACTCAGAGTCTGATTCTGAGTTTGACCCACACCCCTCTATTTACTTCAAAGGAAACGAGTTTCCCAAGTATGGGGAACAAGGATTCTTTGAAATAGGTGCAACCTTATACCCCGGTAATTGGCCTAAGCGTGAACCACCTAAAACACCATAGATTAGGTAAGACATTTCAACGTCAGCCGTGCTACGTGAAATGTATGCCATGGTGGAGAGGGCCAAAAAGTATTTGGCTGAAGTTGGGCCTGATTCCGCAGAGAATGGGAAAAAATGATCGTGGATATAAACTGTGCTAAAGTTTTGTTGTCTTGCCAGTTCCATCACTGCAATCAGGTTGTGTCTCTCCTGTTTCCTTATTTTGTTTTCCGTTTCATGAATAATTATGATTACTCCATGTGTTTTGGTGTGCAGAATGGTGATGTTTGTTGCTGAGGCAACAGTTATTTTTTATACTGAATAACTAAATAAGCAGCCTTGCTTATGTGTGTTTATTTTGCACTTAACCTGGCTTGGTATGTTTCTCATTCAACTGTGCAGTCTTGCTTATGTGTG
The DNA here is from genome assembly GCA_037428765.1 of Rubia yunnanensis. NCBI lineage: Eukaryota > Viridiplantae > Streptophyta > Magnoliopsida > Gentianales > Rubiaceae > Rubia > Rubia yunnanensis. The sequence goes on from CM075065.1 coordinate 46,182,274, forward strand.
TTTATTTTTCACTTAACCTGGCTTGGCATTTTTCTGATTTAGCTATGCAGCCTTGCTTATGTGTGTTTAATATGCACTGAACCTGGCTTGGCATGTTTCTGGTTTGGGGTTGTGAATGGAGCAATAACATGTGATTCTTTCTTATAAGTCATAGTTTTCATGTGAAATATGAGTCACGTATGTGATACTTGTCCCTTATTGATGATGAAGCTGTGATGAATGAATATTACATGCAACCATGCTTATTATTCTATGAACTGATCTGAAACTTGGTGGGGCATGATAATGAATATAAACAGCGCTGAAATTATTTGAGTTTGTGATCCTACATAGTTGATAGCCACCTATGATGACATTAATTATAAATAAACTCTTAGGGTGCAACCATGTTTTGTTAAAAACATTAGGATGGTAGCCTATGATGTTGGTCCCGCGTTTGTTAATATTGATTGTATGTGCCTTACCTGCCATTGTCTGTTACTTCTGGACATGCTCCATTTTTTGCCTCACATCATCCTTAGTCTTTTAAATAAAGCTTGCTTTCAAAAGGGATTTCAATCATCTAAGCCTTTACAAGGTTGCCTTATAAACACACATTCACAAAATACATTGTATGTTTACTCTAAACTAATTCTAGAAGCACAACCCTACAAAAATAAGATGAACCTACCTTCATTGAGCTAGTTCCATACTTAGGATCAGATCCCTAACATTCTCGGTCCTTCCAATCCCAACGAGATGCTATAAACAACTTCTAACCAGCTCTGAATCCACAATTAGGTTTTCTGGAAGTAATCCCAACCTCCTTAGATGATATTTTCCCATATGTGGCAGTTTGAATTCATTCCCACCCCTGCACTTAATGATTTCTACCATGACACAATGTAAACTCAGGAACATCTTGTCAATAACTTTAGGGTCCGTTCTTTCGAAAGCATCATTCACCGCATTTAATAAACCATCTAGCATTGCTCTAGGGTTCTGGTATTGGAAGCCTTGAATTGAGGCAAAAAACCCTAAGTCCAGAATGTTTAGGTCGGGTGACTTGGTAGGTTGGCACACTAATTGGATACGAAACCCATCTGAGGTGGCTGCAGCTAAAAATTCAGGGTCATTAGCATGAATATGGGATGGGGCACTGTCTTGTTGTATGAATATCTGTTTACTTGCCCAAGGTGGCCATTTTGCTTTTATGGCAGGTATGAGTTCATAAATCAGTTTCTGCCTAATGGTGTCTCTATTAATTGACTGAATGGGTGTTAGAACCAGTGTACCCTTTGGCCTATTCACCGTTGTGTACTTCGCTGCTATGTACTCCATATATGGAAAGATCCCCATTTTACCATCGAAACGAACATTACCATGCATATCTATTACTGGTCTACTCAAAGCACACATAAACATTAGCTTCGGAATGTAATGCTTACTTTGAATAACTATGTATGGTTCTGGTTCATTAGGAGCTAGAATAAACCTGGTTGTAGCTTCTGTGATGTAGAACCACTTTTCGTCAATGTGGATGACATTGTGCATATTCTTGAACATCATATTGCATTCCATCTTGGTTAGGCACCATTCCAACCTTGTTTCCTTGCATGCTTGTCTCAAGCATGGATGAACATCATTGGTGTGGCTTCGTATTTCTTTTTTTTGCTATTGCTATTTGGATTGTGCTCTTACCCACGTGTAAATATGCTGTTGTGCTCCTGCAGGTTCGCCTATCCCTCAATGGCAGCGCCATTAAGGTAACGAGATCGATCGGCTTTTTGTTTGGGCCACACCGCCCGTATCTTTCCGCAGTACTGTTCATACAATACTATCACGAAATTCAAAACTGCCAATTTTAATTTTTGTCCATGAAATTAGTACCATTTCCACTGTTTCTTTTTGCCCCTAAAGATTCTCTCTCTGTAAATTAACTAAGGACAAAGGGAGTATACTTTTCTGATAACAACAAAATGAGTTCCAATAATGGACAAAAACAGGCCCACGCATTAATTCTACTAGAAACATGGTTAATCTGCAAGGATGCCACTAGCTAGCATGTTAGGGGTGGGCTTAATTATACTTGACATCATCGATTCTCCACGTATAGTTTGCTATTGGAAGTCTTCCTGTTGTATTGAATCCAGCCAAAGCACGATTGGGATGGGGGTGTGTGCTTCGTCTTATTGTGTGGGGACCCTAATATAGATCAAATCCTGATATGCATAATTAAAGTGCAGATCAAATCAACAACAACCAGCACCCCCACTATTTTATATTGATGATGCACCATTATGGGATTAAATATCATAACACAATAGCTTTTTGAAGATTTTTATTTAATTTAATTTATAAAACAATTACCACCGCTTTCAGGAAGATATTGTAACCACATCTGTGCATTATAATCAACACTCGATTAAACTAGATCAGGTTTCTTGATCTTGTACTTTACTTACTAGTGATCAGTTTTCATTTTCAAACTAGATTAGAACCGTGCTATACATAACTTAAAAGAAATAATTGTAATATTATATTGGTAAAGTTTTGGTAAAAATCGTCTTTCCTTAGATTTATGGAAAAATGTAGTTTAATTAGAATAATAGAAAAGTGAAATTTTTTGTTGCAATATTAAAAATTTATTATGCAACACGCAATAGTTATAAGTTTACACTAGTGGAAAATGGTTGATTCAAGGCACCACATAGAAGGCGGTTCCGCATTTAAAAAAAAACCACCTTCAAGGACACGTTCCGAGCTCGGAACCTGTGTAAATCGGACCCTCTCACTTTTTAAGGCGGTTCAAAATTCTTAGAAGGCGGTTCCATGAAGAACCGCCTTTGTCTGCGCAATTCAAAGGCGGTTGTGCCTTGATGATTTTAATAATGCCACTTAGTTCTGAACTCGGAACAAAAGTACCGAGTAATTTCCAAACTCGAAAAGTCTTGAATACTCACGTTTTCACAATTTCAGTTCCAATGGAATTCTACTTTTCTATCCCAGTTTCGAGCTTGGAAATTTGTCTGTTGTCATGGTCCGGTATTGACTGAAGGTTCTGAATTGCTTCCGATATTGGAACTAAACCTGGGTACACAATAAGTTTGCTTCAAATCTGTTTTGACCGAGCAAAATTGTTCATGGAAATCTTATGGAAAAAAAATTAGGGGTTCTTGATGAACAATTTGAGTAAGGTATGTCCAACATTCTTTACTTGAATGATCATACTAATTATACATAGTAGATTTGTGTTGGAATTATGGGTAAGGGTTTACTGTTTATATAATGTGTTGTATGAATGGGGAAGGTGTGTGTACTCCTTCATTGCTTGATTTGCCATATTAGTTGTAGTTGCATGGTGTTCATTAACGGTGCTTATTGTAGGGTGTATGATGTTTTTTGGGTAATTTGTTGAATTGTACTAATTTATGCCACATATATGAATATGTAGGTTGGCGGTAATGGATCGTATTGAATTCATTAGTAAAGGTCTTAGGAAATTTCCCAATTGCATTCCCTTGATTGAATCATTCATTGTGTTGGTGGTAATGGATCGTATTGAATTCATTAGTAAAGGTATTAGAAAACTGCCCAATTATCTTCCCTTGATTGAATCATTTATTGTGTTGGCGTTCGAACATGCATCGAAGAATGGCACTATGCGTGCACGATGTCCATGTAAGGTATGTAAGAATTATGGTTTTTTAGGGAGAAATAAGTTATGTGAATATCTTATCACACATGAGTTTGATAATTCCTACACTAATTAGGTGTGGCACGGGGAAGCTGTGAATGTAGAAGCTGATAAAAGTAAGGAAACTGGTAATTTAGATGATCATGATGTGTTCGATGACATGGTAAATGATGTTGCAAGAGAATTTCACGGGAAACCCAAGGTTCTAGAAGCCTTGCATAATGACAAAAGGGTTGCACTGTGTGAGGGGTCTAAACATTTGATTTTGAGTGCGACGTTGATGTGATGAACTTGAAGGTCAAATTTGGGTGGACGGACAAAGGGATAACAGGGACTCTTGAAATAATTAAGGAACTGCTTCCTAAAGGAAATTTCATGCCCAATAGATTTTATGTGCGAATGTATTCTTTGTCCAATGAGTTTGAGTTAGAAAAAAAATTCATGCTTTCCCAAATAATTGTATGTTGTTTAGGGGGAAGGAGGATGCATTATTAGAAGAAAGTTGGGTTTGTGGTGAGGCTTCTTATAAGTTTAAAAGGGGTGATATTACAGTTTATGCGGAAGTGGGGGTCTAGTTCGAAGAAAAAGACATCGGCTAAAGTGTTGTGGTATCTCCCAGTCACACCAAGGTTGAAGAAGTGGTTTGCGTGCAAGGAGGACGCAAATGATAATACATTATCCTCAGTGGCACAATATTATTGGCCACAAGTTAAAATAATGAATAGTCATAATAATATTGGCAATTGGGCCTACTTGGACCAATGAGGTTGAACATTAATCCAATGTAAACCCTAGGGTTGCTAGAGTATATATATACTCAAGTATATCTCCTATTACATATTATGCTCTATTATTCCTCATTACTCATATTTGGGCTAACTTTACCATCAGAGCTTCTTCCCCCTGGACAACTACATGGGCTTTCTTTTGCAGGTCATGGTGAAGGGATCGGTGGTGTTGCATAATTAGGTTTTTAGTAGCATAAAGTTGGTACTTCCAGTGTGACCCGCCTCTACTCAGGGTTGTTAATTATATCTAATTAACCCGAGCAAAGGCTGAGTAAGGTCAAAGATAAAATTTATAGTTCTGCAACTAACTCACTACTATGCTACCGATAGGGTAGATAGCAGTAAGCCCTGGGCATGTACTCAGAGATGCTAGAGCCTAAAAATTAATTAAAAAAACCACGTACGGGTTGTCAATTAGTACTTTTTGTTAGGAATAGATAGTATAGAAAACAAAAGGGGTTGGTTTTTGAATTAGCAACTACCAAACATGAAAGATAAAACAAACATAAACTATATAAACAAGCACTTGGGGGTATTTACGTAATATTCTTGATAAATGACTTCTGTCCTTGATAATTGACATATAAACTTATAAACCTATTTACGTCTATGTCACTGGGAGGTCGCTACCGTACCTCTCAAAGTTAAATTTATAAGCCCTAAATGCTTACTAACTACAGCTAAGTAGATAGTGGCAAATCGGGGTCATCCATGAAGAAGAGGGATTTCTTAAGTGTTTAAACATATAAGGTTGATATTATTTTAGAAGTGAATATATATAGATATATAAAAGAAAGTAAAAAAAAGGGAGGGGGGGGGTTTCCTAAGTTATGAAATTAAAAAATAAGATAACTAATGTAGATCATTGAACCATTCACTCATTCTATGACATTCGTTACCTATGGAGAATGCTAAAACTTCCCATTCGAAGATCAACATTCACTCCTTCTTAATAGTAATTTGCAAAGTCAAACAATGACCATTTGCGAACCTCGTTGATAATCACTTTAGGCAAACCACACCATAGAGGTATTTCATCAACGACATTATACACGAAGAACCATAGATTTGATAACAAGAAGCCTTCCACCAAAGACATAGTCATTTAACCAAACATAGCATTCATTAGGCTAGACCTAGAATAAACCACATTCAAGATTCAACCTTTCATTGCATCTATAGGATAAATATGAGAACAATCCACATTAACATACTTATCTAACAAGAATTACAACACATTATACACTAGAAATTCTAAGTCCATGTTCTTGGATTTTCATGCCAAATGAGTTCAGAAATTTGCAACTTTCCTAATACCCTAACATTCCAATCATACAAGCACTTCCTATTCTCAAATAACCCATGATATAAATGAAGTCAAAAATCACATTCAAACACATAAATGCTAAATAACAAATGCTTCAAGATAGAGTGAAATAGAGGTTCTTACTACATAGATATGGAAGCTTCAATCAATTGCACCCAAGATTAAATTAACCTAGATAATTAAAAGACATGATTAACCTACAAAAACTAAGAAAATAAAGAAAGGAAAACTAGGGTTTTGAACCCAGAAAATTGCAAGAAGAAGAGGAGGTTGAAGAGGAGAGGATAGGATTTAGTATTTATATTACAAAAGAATAAGAAAATTTCTGGCCATCCGTCCATCGCGAATTGCAACCAATCCATCATGAGTCGCGACCGAGCCCAGTTTCAGCATCTTGATTTCTTTCTTCTTTTTGTTTCAAGTCCTCCTTTTCACTTCACTTATCTCCAATTCTTCAGTTCTTCAAAAGCTCAAATACAAGTCTTCAATTCGTCAAAGATATTCTTCAAAGTCTTCAAAAAAATTGCCTTGTCACACAAAATCCTCTAGAAAAGTAATAAAAGCATAAAAGTTGCTTTTTAACTCTTCTTAGAGAATTTCAAGGCAAAATGCCACATCTAGAGCACAAAAGTGTACAAAAGTGAATCCTAAAAGTCCTAATATAACCATATAAAATTTGCACATTAGTGACATAGTGTGGAATAGCCAAGTATTTCCTCCTGTTTGTCACACATTGTACTTACCACAATGCCCATATCTCACCATCTCTGTAATTAGGGAATGTGCTCTAGTTCACATATGCCACAAACTATTCGTCGTCACTTCACTTCCAATGGTTTTGGGTGGTATTTTGGGGATGGTAGGGAAGAAATGGTGATTTTGATGTAGAGAGGTGTGTGAGCTTCACAAGTCATGTACGTCTACACACCCCGTGAATTTGGGGTTTGGGTTTGTTTCTTCTCATTTTCCACCATTATGAGCATCACAAACCATGTACGTCTACACGGTTTGTGAGTTGGACTCCTCCTAACCCTGTTTGCTTGCTTTCTTCCAAAAACCATATGCTTCCTACAAAACAAAAGTAAAAATAGAAAAACACACAAAAAATGATAAATATTTAGAACACAATTCAATGGGATATATTTTTGTCCTCCACACTTACACCACATATATTCCTCAAAAAAGAATCATGATATTAAAAGTGAGGGAGATAAACAAAATAATTTACAATAATAATTTTCCAATGCATTGTTCTCACCTAAATGTCCTCAAATCTACACAAACATACAATTTGAATCAAGCCACCACAGATCCACACTAAACAAGTATCAATTGATAAGGCTCTAGAAGCATGCGTTTCCTAATGCATTTAGCACATCTTTTAGTAGCCTTTGTATGTTGATTTCTATGTTTAAGTGGGTTTGCATTACAAGGGGTGTAGATAGCCTTTGTTATTTTTCATGTCTAAATCCCTTGTTTTGTAGATTACAGAGATCTAATGAAAACAATGTCCTTACGAGCATCTAGATCCTATTTTGTGAGCTTCATTGTACATTGCTCGTAAGCACTTCAAAGTAGACTTAGTGAAGGCCATTTACAAGAATGGTAGAACATAGTTGAAGTCAATTCACAAGAATGGTAGTTGACTGAAGGCCACAAGCTAAATCATGGTAGTAGATGGGATGCGTTGAAGAAGAAGGAGTTAAAGTTCGGAAGAAATAGAAGACTGCATAGCCTGTGCTCTTTTGCACGGCCCATGCTAACCCAATGTCTTGAGAAACTATGTTCCAGCATGGTCATAACCTTTTGTATGACTTGCATGCTGAGAACTTGAAGAATCGGACTCCAGTCCGCGCCTCACAGCTAAATCGGCGGTTGCATCATCGCAAGCCAAGGATTACGACTCCAGTCTGTGGCCTGCATCATCTGCACGGGTTGCACCTCTTAGACATCAAAAAGCACTCTCCAGTTAGTGGGCCACGCTCTGTTGCATGCGCTGCACACTCAATATGGCCAGAAACCCTCTCAAGTCGACAACTTGTGTGCTTTTGCACGGGTCGTGCCCTACTGTATGGCTCATGCTGACATGGCTGCTAGGGTTTCATGTTATTTTTGCATTTTCTAAGGCCCATTTCCACATACTATACAAGGAGCACTAGCTTACTAGGGTTTAAAAGAGCCTTTATAATTGTAATTTCTAATTCCTAGTTTTAAAAGTACGTAGAGAGAGAAAGAGACTAACTCTTCCCTCTTCTTTTATTATTTCTATGTTTATGCCTATGGCATTGAAATGTCCATGGATTAGTTTAATTACTTGGAATTTTATTTGTATTCATGACTAGGTAATAATTTTGTGAGATTCTAGATCCTTCTATCTTTTATGTCTTTGAAAATTCATGTTTGATTTGAGCACTTTATTTGATGCATGTTATGTATGTTCCATGATGCACCATAGTTTATATATGATATGGTATCGTGCTAGTCTTGATTTTTTCTTCGGAATGTCAGGTTAGGCATATTGTAGGTTCGTGAGTACCAGCTTTGTGAGTGCCTGCATATATGATCAAGAGTACCATTGTGATCATTATATCCCAACTTGGTTGGATTATAGTGGGGGTGTGAGACACCCTCGGTGTACCCCGATAGGAAATGCATGATATTTTTTAGTAACTGGGGTTGTCACATAACAACCATTGTAGTTTCAACCCTAGAAGAATTGCGAGACGTCGATTCCATTGCCTCTATAGGCCTAAGGAGAAGTGTCCATAGTGGAGTACCCAGGATGATTTGCATGTGACCCATCTCCACTTGGGGGTTATTACTGTAGCTAACCCAAGCGAAGACTTGTGATCAAACAAACAAATAGGTTGAATGAGAGATGATAAAATTTAAATTCATATTTTGCTCCCAAACTTACCACTAAGCTACTGATGGGGTAGTTAGTGGCAAGGCTAGGTTTGTTCACAGAGATGCTAGGTGTCTAATAGTTAACTACACACAACCATGTATGGGTCATCAATCTGTCTATGTGTTTGGAATAGCAAATTATTTTAAAAAAAAGGGTTTTGGGGGTTTTTCAATTAACAACTACAAGCATTAGAGATCACACGAAATTAAAATATATAAACAAGAACTCGGGGAATATTTGCTTAACATGATTGGCTAAATATTTCGATCCTCAATTTCATCATATATAAAATATCAAAACCTATTCTAGTGTTCAAAACACGTGGTATGGTCGATGGTCAACGCTTCCCCATACCTGTCACGTAGGGTGTTTTTGCTATCTTCCATCGGCACTGCTTTCAAAATTAGAGAAGTGCAAAAAAGGCCCTTTTATTGTGCAGAGCTTTTTCTCCCTCATGCAATTATGTCACAGGCACTACACCACGAATGCTCTATTACTAGGCCTACAAAGGCAAAGTGAAATAGGTACTTTATCAAAGGCTCTAGAGTCGCTAAACCATAGTTTATTAACAAATGCTATCTCTACCTGTAACCCTTCGGACTAACTCACCAGCTAAGACTTATGTGCTATCATCGTAAGTGTAAAATTTAGAAAAGACCTACGTGCACACACCCACGTGACCCCGGGCCCCACTACCCATATGACATCTAGGTTTTTCTTCCCTGGGGGATATCAATATGTGCACCAACATGAATGTAGACTAGAGTGTGTGCTAATGGAGTGTATCATTCATGAAATTCATAAGCAACTTAAGAACAAACCAACATAATATCATAAACACATAGAAATAGATAGATCTAAGGAATCTAAAAAAACATAAAACAAATCATGAATACAAATATGGTCCCCAAGAAAATAAACTATTCCCTTAGCATTGAACTCAAGTATTTCACTGGATTCAATACCTTTGGCCAAAGCAAGAATAAAGAGAAAAAAATGATTCTAGAGAAAAGGAAGAGCTCCTTTCTCTCTACTCTACTCTTGAAGTCTAATATGAGAATAAAATTAAACCCTAGTAGAAATAGGTTCCTATATATAGTAGTAGGGAGTTGGTCCTTGAAATAGCCCTAAAATAAGGTTTAAAACCCTAGCAGCCGCAACGGAAACGACCAATGAAAACTGGCAAAGTCTATGCTGGCTAAGGGGCCTTCGTGCTGGCGTGGGCCACTTGGTCTGGCGTGGGTTATTGGTCTGTATGGGAGCGACATGTCATGTTAGGAATGGGTATCCCTTGTGCTGGAGCGGGCCACTTGGTATGGCACGGGCCACCGGCTGGACCTCCATTTTGATGCTTCTAATTGCACATCCCTCGTCATTAGGCACGTGTCGTCAGTTGGAGCCTCATTTTGATTAGTAAAACTACGTTGGTTGTGTCATCCATCACACCTCATGGACTGGTCTTCACATTTGGGCTTGAAATGCCATGGACCCTGTGAAACAGCACGGTCCGTTCCATTACTTAGTCAATTTGGAGTGAAATAGAGAAAAATGGATATGGGCTGCTTGAACGGGCATAGTTCATGCTGGGGACTGTGGCACAGTCTGTGCTTTGCATACATGACACCCCCTTCGTGCTGGCCTTAATCTGTGCTGGCGCGGCTTGCCTTGTGATGGCGCATCAAGTCTCGTGCTGGTTGGTAGATCGGCCGGGTGGTTTGGCTGGTTGATGCCTTCCTCCATTTTTTACCTTTTTCAACTTCAAATCTACCTTCCTTTGCTAAATTTCATCTACTACCACACATTAAGTCTGTGGCCTTCATATCTGCTACTATTCTTGTGAATTGCCTTCAAGTATCTTATACCATTCTTGCAAACGACCTTCTATAATAATGTTGAGATATCCACAAGCGACCTACTAATGAGATCCTAAATGAAGACCTAGGTGTTGGTGAATACAAAGTGTCCATTAGCTTCAATTAAGTGTACAGAACTCGGAATTTAGGCAAGAAAACTAACAATAGTCATCTAAACCCTTTGTCATGTAGACCTAACTAAAATTAGCAATCCAACAAGTAAAACATGACAATTATTGTGTCCAATGAATTGGTTAACGCATGCAATACGGTGCACATCAGCATTATTAGTAGTCATGTTTTGCATGATTAGTAGTTTGTAGACAAAACCCCTCAATTTTTTAACCCATGTTTGTATCATTAGCTATTTCTAACACACAATCGGAGTGACGCCTAATTGTGAGTTGTGTATGGTTAAATTTTGAATTTTAGAATCTATATGGACAACCTCGGACATGCCACTAGCTACTCTATAGTAGTTGGCAGTGATCATGGGAGCAACATATAAATCTTATCTTTGGTCTATTTGCGATTTGTGGGTTAGTTCTCCCAAAAGTAAGACCCCATGGAGTTCAGATCAAATTTTTGCGTCATTGCCAGGGATGCTAGTTTAAATTTGATTGTTATCTTGCATAACTAGTTGGTAGAGTATCTTGTGCTTTGATTTTCTTGTATTGTTTTTGTGTTTTTATTTGTGTCCTTTTTGTGTGTTTGTTGTTTTTCAGAATAGGTATTTCTTGAGTTCTTGGTTTAAACCGAGAACCCTTGCACTATGATTCCAAACTTTATGTGTTTTCTTTGTTTTTCATTTATTGGAAAAATGTGGAGATTAGAGGCTCAACGAATGAGACTTTGTAGAATATGTCAAGGTGATCACCCTATAGAGTCTTATTCATGGCTGAGAAAATACGAGAGAGAGGTAGGAGTTATTGGTTCCTTAGGCCGATAGGATCAAGAATGGGACCCATACCATAATTCTCCCAATTCCAGGTTTAGTGGTAACCCGAATTCATGGTATGAAGATGCTTTGGAAACCAACATTTTGGATTAGATAGTTGGCCTTCACCAACCTATACAATGCCCTAAACCAATCCCTAGGATTGGTACCCAAATCAGAGTATGGAAAATGTTTGCAAGTAATACCTAATGTGACCAAGAGTCATGAGTTACTTCAATCACAATTGCATAGGGACATTAGAGATTTCAGAACTCATATCTCATCAAGTATTGAGAGAGTTGAGAAAATGAGTGATTTTATGGAAAAGTGTCAATCAACTAGAAAATGAATATTATGAAAATGAAACATCTCTAAATGAACTTGAAATTTAGGTAGATAAATCCAAAAGGGATGAGGAGTAGTTTGTTGAGAGAGAAGAAGTCGAGGAAAGGGTTATTATACTTAATTCACCATTTGACCTATCTTCACCCAAATCTCCACCTATAGAAACAACTCCCACAATTTTGGAACCCATAAAGGAAACATAGAGAAACCTATTGAATATATTAAGCTTCCAAACCACCTAATTCCTCTAGAGTTTATTCCCCCTCTACTACATCTTACTCTTGGAAGATTCTTAATCCCACCTCTCTATTTTTAGTTTCCTATGGTGATGGGGTACAAGCTCGCACCACATGGATAACATTAGGGTCATGCTGAAAACCTTAAATATATGGAGCTTCTCAGGTTGCAACCCAAGCTTTAAAAAAATTAGTTTAGTTAGTTTTTTCTTTGAAAAAAAAATCACCTCTATCCTCCCACTCTAACCCCAAAACCATTGGAAAAAACTACAATCCACCACCTAAACCACCACCTAAACCACCACCAAATACAGAAACTAGACCGAACACTCCACGGGCATCATTTTACCAAAATATGCTGTTGATTTCCGATTAGGTAGTTGCCCGAAACCCTCTTCGACGGATTGGAAATTATTATGTTTTGGATTGTTGAAATTTCATGTTTAGTCAGTGTGATTTTTGGAATTGCATAATTTTTGGGGTAAGTTTTGACTGTTGGGTAGTTAGATTGAGACTGTGATTCGGACTGTTAGTGTATTTGGACTTTTTCTGTTGCTTGACCTTTTACTGTTGAGATGCCGAGATAGAGAGCTAGCCCGAGTGTCCTCTTTATGGGATTACAAGGACTTTTTTTGAGCCACCAGGAGTGATGAGAGCATCTTGTCAGACGTCCCATCATGGAGACTAGGTTTGACAAGAAGGTCCTTAATGACCTAGAGATCTACAAACCGGTCAAGGTTCTCCTAAAGAGCATTGGTCTGGAGGGATTTGTGGAGAACTCTACCCCCATGTACATAAGGTATACATTGGAGTTCCTTGCTACTATCAAGTAAGGAAATAATAGGTTTGGAAAGAAAGTGGCAAGATTATGTCTGGGGGATGAGGCTCGTTCTTTGACATACAAGGATATATCTACATGCTTTGGGTGGAAGCATTAGAGTGAGGTGGATGGCCATGCCAAGGAATTCTTAGGAATTTTTTTGGGACCATTCTAGTACGCTATCACCTAATGACCATGGGGGAAAGCAAGCAAGAAAAATGATATATTGCATCCGCCTCTAGGGTACGTGGCAAGGCTACTTACTATAAGGGTACTATGCCATAGAGAGGCTACCGACCCAGGAAGACTGCAGGATTTCATGGTTGATTTGGACGGGGAGCGCCAGCCCTTATTTTGGAGTACTTTTTCTACCATTACTTCCATATATCCATGAAGAAGGGAGGCACGATAGCAGTTGGGGCATGATATCACCCCTAGCTAACCATTTAGCCTCCCGATGGATGATGACATGAATACGAACCCTAACACCCCTTACACCCTTACCTTTCATGCCTTAGTGGAGAAAGAATTGATTGTGATTGAGGGTAGACAGTTCTACTAGCGCAACAAAGGAGCCAAGTTCACAAGGCTTCCCCAGGATACGAGGACCAGGCTTAAAGATACGTTTCATACTACAACACCTTTTGATAGATCGTGATTAGAGTGTGGGGTAGTTATGGGAGATCCCCATGAGGATTAGGACAATGAGCAGGCCAGGAAGAATAGAGATGCCAGAGTTCCTATGGACATCATTTGGGTTTATCCATAGCCAGCATAGCCACCACCCGCTAACAATCAGCTCATTCAGCCACCTCCAGTGAACCATCAACGTATTCAGCCACCTCCAGTGAACCATCAGTTTATACAATCTCCTCTAGTTTAGTAGCAGTTTGCACTACCACCTTTCAAGGCCTCGATTTCTATACAAGAGCAGCCTTACCATTCTGTGGGGCAGAGCTCTAGGGGTTCACACAAGCCCAATATCTCATGCCGCATAAAATTGTTTGGGGAGGTAAGCAGATAGAGCATTCATAGGCCATTGGAGTTTGAGTAGTTGAGACACACAATTTCTATTCCCTCTCAGCATAAGTATCACGTTTTGGGAGCATGGTTCATTGGGGTATTCGAAAGTTTACTTCATCATATAACCTGTAGGTCCAACAACTGCAACAAGAGCTGGATTGGATTCAGTCTTGGGGAGATTCTATCTTTAGTGTTCTGCAGGATGTGAACCGCCTTAGCGCCATGTTTGACTATTGTGAGGATGAGATAGCTTAAAGGTTTGACAAGGTGGATGAGCAACTGCAGTATATGTGGATGAACTTGGGCCTTGATTTTCACCTTTATGCATATGTTAACTAATGCATTCGATACATTTATTATTATGTTTTTTTGGTTGATTGCTAGTTTTTTAAGGTTTACATGACAAATGGTTTAGATGATTAGTAATGCCATAATTTTCTACTCCCTTATAGATGCTACCTTTGGTCCAGAATGCTTCCAAACCTACAAGGCAGGTAGACTAAGGTCGGACAGGCATATCCAGGGTCGTGCCTACTTCGACGCTCCGGTCAGCCGTGGGAGTCATGTTGGAGATAATCTTAGGTGAAAAGTGTAATGGATAGTAAGTACCTCTTTTTTCATGATTTACCCTTGTTTAATGTAATTTGGTGGTTGATAGGACTGGTTTCGTACGCCTGTCCCATCATCCATTAATTTTGTACGTTAGGGCCTCTCATGGGCCTATCTTGTGACTTTGGGCTAGAAAGCCCAAAGCTGAGCCGTAAGGCATATTTGTAATCATGTCTCCCCAGCCCAAGACTCGACTGGTAGGGCCAAGTCCAAAGAGCAGGGTTGGATTTCAGCAGAAGGCGCCAATCCTGTCAGACTACAGGCACCCTGTCTGCTCTTCTGCACATCACGTGCTTGGAGGGAAAAATTGGCAGTTTCCTGCTTTTGAAATGTCAGGATAGTGCTTCCACGATATCATTTAAGGTAGGCATTGGTGGTTACGCTACCTTCTTGGATGTATGTTACGCATCTTTCTCTCTCTCCCACCTCCGCATGCAAGCCGGTAAATTTTCACCTTTTCCCGAGGTGGTTATCATTACATCCCGACTGTTCTATCTTCCAAGGAATTTATTGGACCTGTTAGGATCTCTTTATTCTCTTTGAGCTCTCCTTGTCTTGCTCCGCCTTTAGCTTTTTCTCTAAGCTTTCCTCTTAGGCACCCTTTTTTTTTTCTCTCCATTTTTGTGTTCCGATATCATGTTTTCAATAGTTGGACCTCCTAAGGAGGATTCGTACTATGATACCACTAACCTAGAATTTCATTCCACCTGCTGGGTGATCGAGGTTACCTTCAACGCCATGAAACCACTTTCCACAACATCGGGGACTACGTCGCTTTGCCAAACTTTAACCAAATGTACTGGATGGTTCCACCAGTGCGGTCGCTGTTTATATGTAAACCCTAGAGCACTACTGCCTAAGAATTCCCCTTTCTCTTTTTTTTCCAGGCTGTACTGGCCTTTCAGGCTCCTCCTGGGCTTTATTAGGTTTTTTTTCGCCTTCTCCATCTTGAACCTATCATCCCTTTCTTTTGCATCTTTTGCCAGCCTACTCGGATGCCTCCCAGCTGGAGCTTCCTTAAGTTCAGGAAAGATGGCCATAAGTTCATGACAAACTTCCCTACTCGCATTGACTGGAAGCGGCAATTCGTCTTTATGGATGAAACCCTGATTGTGGGTTTGGACAGTGCCTTGCTGGGTTTTAAACTTGGCCTAGAGAAGGGGCGAGAGTCCCGACCTAGTAGCACAGAGATGACTGTTATCCCACCTTTTATTTCCCATCTCTAGGTGAAGACAGGGAAGTGTGAGTTCCTTCTGCGAGATTCCACCTTACGGGTTGTCGGTCTTCCCTAACTTCCGCACAGGATAACCCCTGCTGAGGAGCCCTCTGACCTGAGTGGCATAGGCTCGTAGTTTCCTTTTCCTAACTATTGCTTTCTGTTTCCTTCATTCTTTTTCTTATGTATGTGTATATACATTTTCATATTGTTTCATAGTTTAAGTGTTGATCTTATCTTTTTTCCTTACAGAGATTTCAGTTTCTAACTTTCTTGGAAATTTGTCAAGGAATCCCCGCCAGTCTTCTAGCTCCTGCCCCCCCCCCCCCCGCCTACCAGTGAGGAGACCACTAGTGTCGTGGATCAGAAGGTGACTCCCATCAAAGTGTTTGACATAGAGGTCTCCAATAAGGAACCCAGACGCAAGAGGGCCCGTCGTTCTACGAAGAGGGTTGACAAGGGGGAGAACTAGCACTGGCTTTGTGGTGAACCCTGAAGATTTCCCCGAGACTCCAGCTTTTTAGGATGCTGCTCTGCTGTAGAAGATTGCTCTCGATGCTCTACCAGTCCAAGCGATCCCTTTCTCTCCTCTGTTCACCCACGACTCTTCCTCTTAGGCTAATTCTGGGTTGGCTTCCCTACGTACTGCTACAGCTCGATCTGAGTTCATCTCCCAGGCTCTCATTGTCCCTCATTTCAATGCTTGGCTTTAGGAGAGGTCTCTGAATATAGGTGGGACGAACTCCCTTATTGTCTGCTATGCAACCGTCATCGAGGTATATTCCTTGCTTACCTTTTTTTCTTTTCTCCATCTCTTTTAGTGTTATTAGGCTTGTAATTTTTCTTGGATTTTTCTCTGGAACTTTTGCACTGCCCACACCTTGCAGGAGGAGTTGTTCAACATGCAGGGCAAAAATAGTGAGCTTAAATGCAGGCTTGCCTCCCTGAATGACAAGGCTCAGTGTGTCACTGAGTTGGAGTAAGGCCTTGAGCTAGAACGGGGGTCACAGGGTCTCTGTAGACCTCGAGCTGGAATGGGGGGTCACTAGCTCTCTATATACCTCATTGACTCATGCTAATGCTAAGATTAATAAGCTGGAGGCTTTTCGCAGTTGGGCTTTCACTCGCAGTTTCTTAAGCCTTTAATCTCGCGTTGTACGGAGTACTTAGGCCTCCCAGATGCTAAATGACGCTCTAATGAGAGCCATCCAATTTTACTCTTCAAATGAGGATGCAAATAAGGAGGCATTGTGGGCTGGGCTTAGTGATACTTTTGTTCCTTTTTGCGAACATGGTTTCACCGAGTACTTCATCAAGCTGGACCCTGGCATGTCTCTTGCGGAGCTTGACAACTGGGACCTAGACAATGCTCCTATTGATATGGATGCTCATTCTGCCAGTGGTCCGCGTCAAGCTGCTAATGCAGGAAAAGTCATCAAGGGGGGAGGGCTCAAGCTGCTGGTGAGAAAAATGCTGACGGGGCATCAAGGGGCGAAGCTCAAGCTACTGCACGGGGCCAGGCTGCAGATGAAGCTAAGCCTTGAAGGCTTTGTAATTTGAATTATTTTGATGATGTTTGTACTTTCCCCTGCTGAGGGTTGAAAATATCTTGCCTTTTATTTTTGCCTGTTTTATTATGTTTTTCTGGGGTGTGTATCCTCTATGTGAACTCGCCAGAGTTTGGGCATTCTTTGGGTATCCCTTCTCCCCTTCTGTGGACGAAACTCTTGACTTATCTTTTCCTATTTTTCCTTGTTCTTTCTCGCATTTACCTTACCTTATTGTTTTTCTTAGCCTATTTCTCCTTGGGGTTTTTTCCAGTCTCCCTTTTTGTTATTGTCTCTGACAATTGTATAGAAAGAATCTTTTCTTTCCTTCTATAATTGTCAAACATAGCTTTATTTCCAGTCTCCCCGCTGTTGGGGCCAGGATCACTACTTTTAGTTGGAGTTTGGCTGTGGCTGTGGCCAGAGTTGTGTCATTTTTGCCTCTTTGGCCTTGGTCAACGATTTTCCTAGTTGTTGTAGCTAGAATTGTAACTTTTGGCCAGGGTCAACTCATTTTCCTTCGGTTCTGGCTAAGGTCGAAGTTGTATTTTTTTACTTGGTTGCCCTTGGCCAGCAAGTTTCCTGGCAGTTGCAGCCTAGGGTTTCCATTTTTGGTTAGGGTTGGCTTTTTTCCTTCAGCTCTGCCTGTGGCCGAAGTTGCATTTTTTTCCTGCTTGCCCCTGGCCATCAGTTTTCCTGGCCTTTGCAGCCAGGATTACAATTTTTCAGCCAAGGTTGGCTCATTTTCCTTTGGCTCTTGGTGTGGCAGAAATTGCATCTTTTTTGCTTGCTTTCCCCTGGCTTAAAGTTTTCCTGACTGTTGCACCCAGGATTGCCATTTTTGTCCAGGGTCGGCTTGTTTTCCTTTCGCTCTGGCTATGGCCAAAGTTGCATCTTTTTTGCCTGCTTGACTCTAGACAATAGTTTTCCTAGCATTGGCAGCCACGATTGCCATTTTTGGCCAAGGTCTACTCGTTTTCCTTTGGCTTTGGGTGTGACCGAAGTTACATTTTTTTCCTGCTTGCCACATGCCGGCAGTTTTCCTGGCTATTGCAGTCAGGAAAGCCATTTTTGGCCAGGGTCGGCACAATTTCCTTCAGCTCTGGGTGTGACCGAAGAGCATATTGTTTGCCTTCTTGCCCCTGGCCAGTGTCATTTCCCTTAAAATTGCCAGTGTCATTTCCCTTAAAATTGCCAGTGTCATTTTCAACTCAACATTCAAAGACTATCTGATGGGATGTGGCAATTTACATGGCTGTGCCATTATTTTGCTAAAAAATTAACTCCCATCTAACAATCTGCAAAGTTCTACATGCCCTGCATTGTTCAGAAGTGAAAACTAAAAAACTGTCCGACATCGTGCAAAGATTCACATGGCTCGCGCCGTTCAGCTAGTCTAGACAGCACTCCTGGTCGATGGCTCGTAAAAAATGATGCACGCACGTATCATTAGAATGCTAAGGACTAAGCTCCAGTTGGCGGTTTGTGTCAGCCGGAACGGCCAATGCAAAGGCTTGCTAGCATGACCATACCAACCACAACAGCCCGTGCTGTTTGCGGCTGCTAGGTTTTTTTTGCCTATTTTGTGCCCTTTCAAGGCCCATTTCCCTACTAATATACATGGAAGCCTATGAATTATAGGGTTTAAGCTTGGCACATTATTCTAATCTTCAAGAGTATTTAGAGAGAGAAAGGAAATAGCCCTTCTCTCTAGTTTTATTTCTTTTCTTCTTGATTTTCCCCAAGGGCATTGAATCCAATGAAATATTTGGGTTCTATTCTTAGGGAGTAGTTAATTAATTTGGGGTTTGTATTTGTATTCTTTATTAGATGATGATTTTTAAGATTCTTAGATTTTCCTATCTTTATGTCCTATGAATATTTTTGCTTGATTTATGCTTTCGATTCTTATGAGATTTATGTTATGCCATATTTTTTGACGCATCCATAAATCCATGTATAGTGTAACATCATGCTAGGCTTCATTTCTATCTTGGGAGTGTTAGATTATGGATATTGTAGGTTTGAGAGTACTAGGGAGATGAGTGCATTAATGCTACCTTGAGAGTACCATTACAATTGGTTAGACTATAAATCTATTTGGCTAGTCATGTGAGGAATTTCATGTTTCGGAGCTAGACTGATTTCTAATGAGGGGAAGCCCTTGGCTTACCCCGAAAGATGAGCATGATTGTTTGTAGTGACTAGGGTATCCATAGTTGAGTACCCGGGACGTATTGTCCTCATTTCATCGGGGTACACAAAGGATTTCATCGGGGTACACAAAGGATTTACACCCGTGTTATGGATCTCGCCTCTAATATGAATTATTATTACACGATGATCCAGTCAAGCTAGGCTAATAGATTGAAACAGTATTCTCAATTATACATGCATACACTTTCATCGTCGGTACTCTAGAACCTACAATAGGCCTAACCGAACATTCCCAAGGTAGAAAACAAACCTAGAATGATAACATATCACATATGAAACTATGGTGAATTATAGAATATATATATATATATATATATATATAACATGCATCTCACAAGAATATAAAGCACAAGTCAAACATGAATATTCAAACATGCAAAACATAGGAAGATCTAAAATCTCACAAAACCATCATCTAGTCATGAATATCAATAAGTCCCCAAGTAATTACATTACTTGTTGGACATTGAACCCACCCAATATAGTCATTGGATTCAATGCCATATGCATAAACTAGGAAGTGATAAATGAGAAGAGAAGAATTTGTCTATTTCTCTCTCTACCTACTCTTAGATCTAGGAATTAAAAACTACAAATATAAAGTCTCTTAAAACCCCAGTAGACTAGCTCTCTTTGCATAGTTGGTGGAAATGAGCCTTAGAAATGCCCAAAGCAAAGGGAAGCCCTAGTAGCCACGTCAGAGCGATTAGTGCTATAGCACAAGACCCGTGCAAAAGTACAAGGGTCACAGACTGGAGGCATTCCTCAGTAAAACTAATTGTGCGACTCGTGCAAAGTCATGTGAGCCATTGACTAGAGAGTGCTCTTGGCATTCTAAATTGCACAGCCCGTATGAATGCATGCTCACTGTAAATTGGAGTCATCATCCTCGGCTTCTATGGTGCTATCGCGCAAGAGGGCGCAAGACGTGGGCTGGAGGTATGTGTCTTGATCTCTAAGTGCACGGGCCATGAAAAAGGTAATGGCCCACATCAGGACTTAGTTGCATTAGTCGTTGATTTGGCACAAGCCGTGTAAATGTACACGAGTCATGCTAGTCTTCACTTCTTTCTGCACTTTGACCCTTTTCTTCAGTGAATCCCATCTACTATCACGATTAAGAACGTGGCCTTAGGTCTACTACCATACTTGCAGGTGGCCTTCTACTATCTTCCACCATTCTCGTAAATGGTGTTCACTAAGCTACTCCAAAATGCTTGCAAATAAATATACAAATAAGCACACAAACTAGAATCTAGATACTCGTAAGGACATAGAAACCATTAGATCAAAATAAGTTACAAAATGAGAAATTCATATATAGAGACCACAAATGGTCATCTAAACTCTTTTGCAATGTAACTCACCTGAATCTTTCAATCAACCATACCAAAGATAACTAAAAGGTACGTTAAATTCCTCAGAAAAAATATGCATTTCACGTCCCATCAGTGCAGAAGGACTACACTCCACCCATTCTATGATGACATAAAACACCACACAATGATGAGACTCTCTATCTAATCCCCAGTCCATCATTGGTTTGGCCGCACCCTGTGAAAACTTTGGGATGTCATTGGTGAGACCCATATTATGAAATCTATGGGATATAACCCATAAGCTTGAAGGACATCGGATAAGGATTTAATGGTGGAAACTTGCTCGAGTACCTTTTCTTGAAGTCAAGAATTTGGGTTAGTGAGCTCCCCGCCGGATCAAAGGTTGTCATTGATGGTTCCTGCAAATTCACGATCTCTTCCTCTGAACGCCGATTCCATTCTAATATTTCACAAACTTGGGCTTCGAATTTCTAGGCTCTTTTCGATAATAGTCTATGTCCTTGCAGTAACTCGTGTATCAGATAAGAAATGGTTCAAAGTAGCACTACCACAGAAACCCACCTCTAGCACCGGTTAGCACCGGTTTTTTCGTGAAAAAACTCGGTGCTTAAGTAACCGGTGCTAAATTATCACCGGGTTTTTTTCAACTGGTGTTAAATTAGCACCAATTTTTTCTGTTAGCACCGGTTTTTCAACCGGTGCTAAATTTGCACTGGTTTTTTTTGTTAGCACCGGTTTTTCAACCGGTGGTAATTTAGCACCGTTTTTTTTGTTAGCACCGGTTTTGCAACCGGTTCTAAATTAGCACCAGTTTTTTTTTGTTAGCACCGGTTTTTTTGTTAGCACCCGTTTTTTAACCGGTGCTAATTTAGCACCGGTTGTTTTTTGTTAGCACCAATTTTTAAACCGGTGCTAATTTATTTATGACGATGAAAAAAATCCCTTCCTCTGAAAGCTGCAACGCGCTGCCGCTTTCAGAGAAAGGGAAAAAGACTCAAAATTAACAATTTTATTCCACATTAATTTAATAATTAAATAAACTTCACAAAATTAATAATCTATTTCCACATTAATGTATATAAATACCTTAACTCGCACGACTATGACAAGAATAATAGTCCTAATTATACAATAATAAAACTACTGCAGCACAATTTATGATGCACTGCCTTCACTTACAGCTCTAGAATCTCAGTTTCTTCTCTACTCTTGCAAAAATAAAGATGAAATGAGTACATAGTTGGGAGAACCGAACCTATCAGCAATAATTATAATTCCCAGATTCTTAATTGGAGGTAAAGAAAGGTACAAGTGGTTAGTGAAACAATCTAATGATTCTGGAAAAATGATCGACAAGAACAAGATGGACAATAAGAATGATTACTCATTGTGGTTAAAGAGATATTCGTTTGAAGCAGAACTGTTGCCAGGAAGTGGCTAAAATCCTTGGAATGAGAATGAAAGAATCTTGAACAATCAATTGGGGTTGCATATACCTGCATGTTGCAAAAATATCAGTGTATTCAACGTTTCCACCATGGATAACCTAGCATATTCATGGTTTAATTCACCCTTAACTATATAAAATATTACTTCGTTCATCCTTATAAAAAGGGTGTATTGTTTCTGCAATAGTACGACAGATTTGATTCATTTTGTTTTAGGCTAAGGTGATGCTACTAGTACCTCCAAGAATGTGTTGGAACCCAGTACAAGATTCTCATAGAAGAAGCTCTCTTTGGCTTACCCAATGTGACCAGCATCTTCCAGCACGTACATTTCAACTCCACCTCCCTCTTCAACTACTTAATCCTCAGCAACATGAAGTCTCTGAAGATCTTCAAGTGCCCACCTATGCAAACTCCATTGTGCTTTCAAAAAGTTTACATGTACACCTCGAGGGACATCTTCCATTACCTTCCTGCATTGCATGATGTACATCGGGTCACACAAGGGGTCACAATTCAACTAACTCAAACAACCTGTTCACGTTTGCTTAAATGTAGCACCATGTTGATTGTTTATATATCTAAGCCAAGTCAATTCACCCTATGCTACATTAGTTCTCAAAGAAAAATTCGATAGGTGCAATAGTGAATCAAATAATGCATAACAAATCTAGTAGTGGAGCAAATTTACATCCATCAAAATTAAATCACAGAAATTAAACATGCAACCTGTCGAACATCAGGGTTCTCATCATTGTAGGCCTCCAACAGGAAAAGAAGATATACCTCAGGCTAATTTGAACACTAAATTGAACTAATCAGAATACATAAATTTTCAATAAAAAATGCAGGCAGTAGGGTAAAATTGTTTCTTCAATTGATGCAAGTGTTACTCCCTCTATCCGAACTTAAGTTACACAATATAAATTTTCACGATTGATTTAAAATCCAAACACAACAAAAACAGCAAACACAACAAAAAAATAGAGAGAAGAGAACTTTTGATTATGTGCAGCAACGTCCCCACCTTGATTATGGTGAATGCAATCAAATCTCCACCATCCTATCTAAAAATCAAGGCTATCTATAACCATATAAACAAGAAAACACCAGATGTTTAAAACCAAACTAAAGATTGCAAACTTGCAACATAATAATTTCCATCTTTAGTTGCCAAACTCCATTCTTTCAAGCAGTGACAACAAAGCACGGGTAAAGCAAAGAATCAAACATTAATATGGAGAAATCACAAAGTTCATCTTTGTTTTTATTTGTCCACATTCAAAAATTTATAAGTTTAAAACCATCCTCAAATTTATACCAAATAAAAGTTCCACTTAAACATTACACATATAATGAACTGAAAAGAGATCTTCATGGCAAAAGCTCACACAAAATGTATAAATAAACTCTTCAACTTCCAAACAACACAAGACGAGCACACCATTTGAAAGCATAGCTGGGAAAAAAACATTGCCCATGTCTTTCTTAATACTGAAATTCATGCAAGAATTTGATTTTACAAGACTACATGGATATTTCTGGCACGCAGATCAGACAACATCACTTTAGAGTCTATGAAGGATAGAAGTATAGGACTAATAGTACTACACCAATGTATAAGTCTGCTGCTAAAGATAGAATACACCCATATCTTGGTTGCAAAATTCAAAAGATAGGCATGACAAAAGCTTCACCACATTAATACTTTACCCAAAAAAACTGATTAGTTCTTTGATGTGAAGAACTTGAGCTCAAAAGACAAAACTAACAACAGAAAAGGAGAACCAGCTTGAAATAATGAAACCACACAATCCCAGTTTGCAAAAACAAAATGTAAAGATACAAACTTTTAGCAACCAGAAGGAAGAAAAATAGAAAAAAGATCCAAAACCAAGCATAATCAAAGACTAACCTAACAACATGTGCTTAAAAAAAATCATAGCAATATGTATATTGACATCGGCTCAAACGAACTAGAATAGAAATTCATCAAAGATTCACCTGTGCATTGGTAAGCATGGCCGGCGATGGGAGCTCCGGCAGAGGGGAGCGGTGCGGAGGTGGTTGAGAGCATTGTCATCGGTGGTGGGAAACGAATTGGTGGCATGCGATGGTTAGCGCAGCGGCAATGGGAGCTCCGACGGAGGGAAGAGGGAAATCGGTAGAGGTGTTGGGGTTAAGGTTATGGAGGGAATAGGGAAAATTTAGGGTTAGGGTGATGCAGGGAAGGGGGAAATCGGTAGAGGTGTTGGGGTGGGAAAGGTACGAAAATTTGGGGTTAAGATTATGGAAGGAATATGGAAAATTTGGGAGGGAAGGAAAATGATGCTTTGTTGGGCCATTTTAGTGTTTTATACTTTCAAATGATTTTTGAAAAGATACATTAACCCATACAAATGGGAAGGATATGTATTAGCTTCCCCAGAACCTGAAATCATAAAAAAACTCTTTTACTATGTGTTGGTTGAAAATTGATTTTGGAGACTTTGTACAAAAAGGTCTACATATAGCAATTTGGCTACTGGCATGCAAAAAGGTAATTTGCGGCAGTCCAATTTGGCTGAGCAGAAGTCTACATATAGCAAATTTGGTCAAGATCTGATTATAAACATGATTTACTCTAAAAATAGTATAACAATATTAGAAATGATCTACTGCTGACAGGAAGTATAACAATATTAGATCTGACCATGACTAGCTTAGTAATCATGACTTGTTCATAACCAATCAAGATCTGATCAGAAATATGATTTACTCTAACAATAGTATAACAATATTAGAAAATGATCTGTTCCTGACAGGAAGTATAACAATAATCATGACTTGTCCAGAATCAATCAAGATCTGATCAGAAACATGATTTACTCTAACAATAGAATAACAATATTAGAAAATGATCTTTTGCTGACAAGAAGTATAACAATATTAGATCTGACCATGACTAGCTTAGTAATCATGACTTGTCTAGCATCAATCAAGATCTGATCCGAATTATGATTTACTCTAACAATAGTATACCAATATTAGATCTGACCATGACTAGCTTAGTAATCATGACTTGTCCAGAATCAATCAAGATCTGATCAGAAACATGATTTACTCTAACAATAGTATAACAATATTAGATCTGACCATGACTAGCTTAGTAATCATGACTTGTCCAGAATCAATCAAGATCTGATCAGAAACATGATTTACTCTAACAATAGTATAACAATATTAGAAAATTATCTATTGCTGACAGGAATAAATAGAATACAAAAGGAAGTAGAGTCCCACTAACACTCTGTCCTACTCAACATCACTTCTTCAGAATCATTAAAATCAATCCTGATTTACTATAACACTCTCGAGCTCTCGAGCCCCTCGAGCCCTCGAACCCCTCGAACCCCTCGAATCCCTCGAGCCCTCGAATCCCTTGAACCTCTCGAGCCCCTCGACCCCTCGAACCCCTCGAATTATTCGAACCCCTCGAATTGTTCGAACCCCTCTAGCCCTCAAACCCCTCGAGCCCCTCGAACCCCTCGAACCCTCGACCCCTCAAACCCCTCAAACTCCTTGAACCCCTCGAATTGTTTGAACCCCTCGAACCCCTCGACCCCTCGAACCCCCTCGAGCCCCTCAAACCCCTTGACCCCTCGACCCCTCGAACCCCTCAAATCCCTCAAACCCCTCGAATCCCTCGAGCCCTTGAACCCCTCGAACCTCTTGAGCCTCTCGACCCCTCGAAGCCCTCAAATTGCTCGAACCCCTCGACCCCTCAAACCCCTTGAACCCCTCGAATTGTTCAAACCCCTCGAGCCCCTCGAACCCCTTGAGCCCCTCGAACCCCTCGAGCCCCTCAAACCCCTTGAGCTCCCTCAAGTCCCTCGAGCCCCCTCAAGCCCCTCGAGACCCTCAAACCCCTTCGAGCCCCTCGAACCTCCTCGAGCCCCTTGATCCCCTCGATCCCCTCGAGCTCTTGAGCCCCTCGATCCCCTCGATCCCCTCAGGCCCCTCGATCCCCTCGATAATATTTTTAAATTTTTGCTATTTCTTTGGTGGGAAAATGAGTCTAGAAAATTTTTAGCACGGGTTTTTAAAAACCGGTGCTATTTTTAACAAACAACCGGTGCTAAGTTTTAATTTTTAGCACCAGTTTTAAAAATCGGTGTTATTGTTTACTAAAACGGTTGCTATTTTGAATTTTTTTGCGGGAAGATAGAATTTTACAAATATTTAGCACTGGTTTTTAAAAATCGGTGCTAATATTTTAAAAACCGGTGCTATTTTACAATTTTGGCTATTTCTTTGGCGGGAAAAATAAAATTTTCAAATTTTTAGCACCAGTGTTTAAACACCGGTGCTTATTGTTTCCAAAACCGGTGCTATTGTAAAATTTAGCTCCGGTTTTAAAAAAACCGGTGTTGAAATTAAAAAAACCCGTGTTAAATTAACCGGTGCTATTAAAAATTTTAAAAAACCGATGCTATTAGATTTTTAGTACCGGTTTTAAAACCGGTGCTAAAAACCGGTGCTAAAAATCGGTGCTAAAAATCGGTGCTAGAGGGGGGTCTTTGTGGTAGTGTTGGGAATTCTCACAGTAACTCGTGTATAGCCTCCTAGTGGCACATCTCGCAATGGTTACATTCCTCTTCTATGATATGGAGGGCAATAGCAGTGTGCTCCTTAGGTTTCTCTTTGCGTAGCTCCTTTAAGAGATTTTGAATGGTGGGATTACTGTTGTCACGCCAAGATGTTAATTCTCTGTTTACTGTAGCGAACTCTCGATTAAGCCTAGTTAACTCATCACATTCATAGGATAGTTTGAACATGACCTGAGCTAAGTCTTGGAGAGATCTCTCTAATTTCTCCCTTTGGACTCTACGATAGATGATGTGGTAATCCTATCAAGTAAGATAGCCGTTGCTCACCATGGAACTCTCTTCTTGCAAAATAGATTCAATGATTAAGTCAGACTTTCTCTCAAAGAATAGGAATTTCTTAGTATAGTTGCACTTACTTCAGCTTGTGTTGCTCTTCCTGTATTTATAGCCTATCGTAGTCATGGTTCCATGTTATTAGGGACTGAGATCATGGATCATGCCATGATCACTACATTTATGATTCATGGCTAAGTGCTTGTCTTCATACATCTTTCTCAGTTCACAATCCAATCCACGACCATATGGTTCTGCCTTTATCAGTTTGCGGTTGACCTACACCTTGGACTGAATGGCTTTGTCCATTTGTAAAGTGAAATTAGGCCGGGCCTGGAGGCTAGCAGCCTTTTAGTTTCTAGGCTAGGTATACACGGTAAGCCCCCCTTAGCCACAAAGTCATTAGGACACGAACCTATGAATGTGGTTGGAGGCTACAAATGATCTATTATTTCGTTTATTTTTTAATCGTAATAACATGCTTGTTTTCTTTGTGAGTTGAATAGCTCGTGTGAAGCGTTGTGTGCTTCTTGGCTTTGTTTTGTTACCCCATTGAATTGCCTAATCTTTGAAATTTGAATTCAAAATTTCAAAATGCAAGTACTCTGGTAGACAACGAGCTGTTGCATCCTGGAACTGAGATTCTTTCCTTCTTATTAGCTATCACTATTCCAAGATTTTCACTCTTGCCATTACATATTCTCTTTTATAATTGCTTTAATTTTTGCGATTGAACTTTGTCACTATTCAGTGTATTCTCTCCACTCATACCCCACCACCTTCTCGATTTTGTTAAAGGGTAATTCACTTTTTTGTCAGGCTTCTTTCTTTCTTATTGTTTCGTTTTGGCTTTTCACTTTCTTTAATTAAAACTCATCCCTCTTTAGAATTCCTCATCTTCTCCTCTTCTTCTTTATTGCTCCAATGTTTCATCGCACTACACTAATCTCTTGAGTTCTTCTTTTTTCCCTCTCTTTTTTCCTTTCTAAATGAGTTTTGTAGTTTAGCATTTGTAGGGCATTTCTTCCATAAAAATTTTTTGAAGGTTATCCTTTTAATTTTGTGGCATACTATCTATGGTCTTCCTCTTAAATTTCGCTGGAATTTTCCTTTTTGAATTTTGTGACTGTAATTTGTAAGACTTTCGTTTGAATCTTAGGTATTTGAACTTCTTCAATATCCACCTCTAACATTGCTAAAACTTCCATACAAAATGTCCCCAATGAAAATTTTAATTCTGGGGAGGATTCTGACCAACCCATCGATTCTTCTACCATTAGTAGAATTCTTTTTGATTCTTACTTGGAGAGTTTAAAACACAATTTCCCCTTTTTGTCTTCGTACGAGCTTAGGGCTCCTGAGCCTCTGAAGGCATTCACACCCCTCCTTCTGGCATTATCTCCTATTATTTGGATTATATTAAGTTTGGAATTTCTTTCCCATTACCACAAAATGTCTTGGACTTGCTTTCACATTATCGGGTCGCATTATCTCAACTTCATCCTAAAGTTGTTTTGATTATTGTTTTCTTCTATCATGTATCCGAGGAAGCTCAGGTGTCTTTTTCCATTGACTTATTTAGCAACCTTTCCAGCATCGAAAGTGAAAAAATTGTTTGATGAATTCCCATTTTCCCGGGATCCCAACTGTCGAGTTTGTTAGTGGTTTTCCAAATAACTGTGGAGTATGGCGCAAAAACATTTCCTTTCTCAAACTTGGTAATGATAAAGAACCAGATATTCGGATTTGGAACTATAATGTTCCTAAATCAAAACTTCATAATGTCCGGGTACATCTTGAAGCTAAGTCTTAAGTCGTACAATCACTCAGCCACCATTCAATCAATCTTTGACCTACCGGTTGTGAGAGTAAACGTGTTTATTTGTCATTATTTTATCACTTTTTCCTTGTCTTACTTGTTCTACTCCCTTGCTATTCTATTTGGCCTATCATGTTTGTGTGTTTGTCAAACTTATTTTGTATACTAAATTATAGATATGGATCTAACCAAGCGCTCCGCTGATAGAAATTTTCTCTCCGATGATGAAAGTGAAGATCTAGAGACTATTGCTACTGAGTCAAACAACAAAACTGAAAACGTTGTCCCACAGGAAGTCGCTATCAAAGCCAACACTTAGCTAAATACTTCTGGGGTTATAACTAAAGAACTTAAGGATGTAGCTGAGCATGCTCGCAAGTCCAATGAGACCACCCAGAGAAGAAGGAGAAAAAATCGTACAGATGGTTCTTCAAATACTCTGGACCCTGTTAAGAAAACAAGGGCGTATTTGCGACTCTTATCCCAAACCTCTATCACGAAGGTATGACTTAATGGTAGATGGAACTATTCCTACTACCCTTTCTAAGTTGTCACTTTATGAGACAATGGTTGTGGTATGCTCTTTGAGGGTAGTATTGTGATTTGATTTTGTACTTCTTTGTGTCGATGTCTAACTGTTATATTTTCTTGTGTATTTTGAAAATAATGTTGGTGAGAGTCTTCAGCTCGTCAGCAAACGAGTTGCCGAGTTCGCTAAGGGACATGTCAGTCCTAGAAAAATGGTAGGCTACCAAAGAAAAGTGCATAGATCTGAAACTTTCTCTTGAAGCCATTGAAGAGCGTGCTCGTTCTGCTGAAAAACGTGTCTTGGCTGTTGAGAATAAATGAGATGTGCTCTAAGTTAGAGGAGATGCAGACTACTAGTCTTACTTTGCCTGGATATCTTCAGGTTCTTCTTAATAGGCTTGTGAAGACGAAGTCTTTTTATGCTTTATTTGAAGAAGTCTTGCGTTTGCAATGTTGGGTACTGTAAAGCTTTGGTCAAACTACAGAGACTAAATCTTATTATGAAGGCTGATAAGCTGCCTAAACTAGCCAAGTTTGAGAATGTGTTGGAGCAACAAAAGGGTATACTCAACAAAGGCTTCATTAGCAGCCTTTGTGAGGGTGGTAATCCCTATGACTTGCTATTTCACCACCCCAGTCTTCCTTGTTTGCCTTCTGCAGCTGAGTAGAAGGAATGTGCAGTTGATTACTTTGAGGATCTTCCTTTCGGCTTTGCATTTCTGAGCCTCTTTATAATCTTGATGTCATTGCAAACCATGAGGTCAATCCAAACGTTGAAGACACTGCAAGGAGTATTCTGCTATGTTGTCCAGCCTTTGTCTGCCTCCCCTTCTCATGTTAGTTAAACCTGAGTGCTATGGATTCTGAAACTTTATTTTTAATTCATAGAGATATTTTGAAGTATGTATGTACTATTTGTATTATCAAGATATTAACTTTTGATCTCCTTTCTAATTTTTAAAATTCTCCTTATATTTATTCATATGCAAAGCTTTGATATTTTCGTTGATCATAAATTTTTGAAACATCTTGAATATCTGGGATCTAATGTTCGTTAACCTCATCGGCCTGGGTTATTGTCTCCCCATTCATATTACTCCAAGGAATATCATAAACTTATTTCTTCTGATCGCTTCTGTCATATGGAGTTTATTCCTTTATGTATCGGATGGAAAATTCCAACTTCCTCATCACCTTCATCTTCTTCCACAACATGCTCTTGTAGAAAGTTTGCACCTGAATGTTATAGTATTGAATCACTAGACAAGGATATCGTTCGTAGTTTAGTCGATCTTGAATCTATTGGTGTGTACATGTGTTTGCTCAACATTTCTGTATGTGTTCATGAATGGGCATTATCGTTAGGTATTTGTCTTAAGTATGTGTCATTATGTATTAATGACCTTGAAACAAGATGGAAAGAGTCTGTAAAAGACACACAAGATTTTGTGCCGAACAAAATAGCCTTATTCACCATAAATAGTTGAATATGGTTAAAATGATCTGTCAGCAGGAGGAAGCTAAGAATTTTGCTGCAAGAAAGACTCGCGAAGCTTATCAAAAAACCTTGATCATTGATAAGCAATGTACTCACAGATCGTTGAGTCCGTTAGGTCACATATTCTCCGACTAGAGGACGAAGTGCAAAACTTAATGGTTGCAAAGAAGAGTTACCAAGATACTATTAATGTTATGAGTATGAAGCTTGACCGGGAGGATTTTGGCCCTATAACTTATTTTAGGGCTTATTATGCCAAATATCTTAGTCATATGGAACGAAGGGGTTCAATGTGTCATCCTTCTTACTTGTACAAGAAATGGCTCTATGATCATATTTTAGATAAGGAGCGTGGTGCGTGGAGTTGAGCAAACCCGTTGTGGGGCTGAGCACTCTCATCGCGAGGCTGAGGAAACTCATTGTTATAGTGGTTTGTCCTATTCTGGACCGTCTTGCGCATCTAGGAAAAGATAGTTATTTTATGGAATTTTTCAGGTAGTATTTTTATATTATGTTAATGTTTATTTGATGAGAAAAAATACTATGCTTTTCTCATTCTCAAGATCTACAGCTTGCAAAAATTGTAGCTTGTATTGTGCAATCTGCAAGATCTATTGCTTTCTTGTATTGATTTTCTTTCATTCTTATAGGCATATATGCCTTTTTGCAAGGTCTATGGTATGCATAGTAAATATGGCAAAACTGTAAGATGTATCACTTACGAACTCAAGAGCTTCGATTTGTGTGAACCACATGATCTATCACTCGCCTGTTTTCATAAGCATGTCTGCCTTTGTGAAATATCGAATAATTGTTTTGTTCTAATCAAAAGATCGATTGCTTACTTTGGTTTGTTACCTTCAGAATACTTCGTAGCTGGCAATGGTATGATTAATCATATTTAATTTCTTAGGATCACAAGACTTGATATTCTGTATGTAATGTGCTATGGTTTGGTATTATCTAAAATGTGCAAGTATAGAAGTGGAAAAGTAGTTTTGCCCCAAAAGACGCTTTTTTATATTTATAATGTACAATTACAATAATATCCCTTTGAAAACAAAACAAAGGAACAAATACCACAAATGATTATCTCATGGCTTTTATCAAACTACATATTCCTTGCCCTCTTCCTTGGATCTACACGTAAAACATTCTCGAGTTGATCACATGCTAAGTATTTGGAATGTTGCTGCCATCCAACATCTCTAACTCATAGCAATTGGATCGATGTGCCTTCGCAATGTTTTAGGGTCCTTCCCATTTTGGACTTAGCTTTCCTTTTTCTTCTACTAGGCTTGCTTCATTTTTTCTTTGTACGGGATCACTAATTTGAAGTTGAATATCTTTTAATTTCTAATTGTAAACTGTAGTCATCATTTCTTTGTACTTTGCCTCTGTGATATTTTTCTCTTTGTATTTTTTCCTCAAGTTTCTCTGAATCCAACATTATCATATCGGGATTATCATCCCCCTTGTATTCTTCTACCCGAAGGCTTGAATTTCTGATCTCCACTGGTATTACCACTTTGTGACCATAAACAATACTGTATGATGTTTCTATCATTGGTTGTTGAAAATATTTTTCTATACGACCATAAGGTGTTAGGTATCTTGTCGACCCAGTCGGTTCACTTTCCTTCCAACCACTTTTGGACACCTAGAACTATGGTCCTGTATGTTACTTCCAGTGGACTATTTTCTTTAGGGTGTTCTGCCGATGTAAACTGTTGTATAATCCCAAAACTTGAGCACCATTCAGTAAATATTCCACTTGTGAATTGTGTGCCATTATCTATGACTATAGTTTATGTCACCTCGAAGCGACAAACTATATTCTGCCAAACTAACTTTCTTGTTACTTCAGTTGTAACTTTTCCCAATGGCTTGCTTCTACCCACTTTGTGAAAAATAATCAACTGCCAAAATTAGAAATCTAGCATTGCTAGCACCCTTTGGAAAAGGTCCGATAAGGTCAATTCCCCATTTATCGAATGGCTAAGCTTCATATATTCCCATTAAAGCAGCCTATTGTTTGTGCGACAATAGAACATTAATCTGGCAACTCTTGCACTTGAGCACAAATTTATGTGCATCGTTAAACATGGTTGGCCAGTAGTATCCTCCTCGAATTATCTTCTTTGCAATCGTTCTAGACCGTTTGATGCATTCCATATAACCCCTCATGACTTCATTCAAGATTTAACTTGCTTTCAATCCTCTACACATTTTATCCACGAAGATAAGAAACCTTTCTTGTATAACATTCCCCCTTCGTAAACATAGTTGTGAGATCGCAATTCCAACTTCCTGGCTTGTATCTTATCTGCTGGCAACTTTCCCCTTCCAAAGTACTTTATTAGCGGTGCCATCCAGTTTACTTCCTCCACCTTGATTGTTGACATGTTTGGCATTACTATAATCATGGTTGGGATAATCTACCTTCACACATTTTTGTGTTTAATCGCTCAATCGAATCCAGTGGTTGACAACATGCTGAAGACATCTACTTTCGTATTTTCACTTCTTGGTACATGCTGACTGTCAAAGTATTCAAGTTGGGCAATGAGATAATGAACCATCCTTAAATACTTATTCAATTGTACTTCTCGCACTCCATAGTCTCCATGTACTTGCTGAACCACTATATGTGAATCACTAAATCCTCGAACGCTTTTGACCTACATCCTGATTTTATGGTCTAAGCAACATATTAATGCTTCATATTCAGCCTCATTATTTTTGAGTGAGAACTCGAAATGAAGTGAATATCTGTGCTCCCCTCCTTTTGGGTTGACTAGTAGCAGTCCTACGCTGCAACCATTTTTTCTAGACGCTTTATCAACGAACAACATCAACGCAATGTCTATCCAAATGGATTTTCCTTTGTCGATTCCATAATTCTGCTGGCTTTTTGTGTCTTGTGCATCTTTGCTTTTCATTTCTATGATGAAATATGCTAAGGGTTTTGCCTTGATTACGATCCTTGGCTGGAATCAGATCTCATATTGTCCCAAGAGCCCACTTGGTCATTCTACCAGATGCTTCAGGTTTGCTTAGGATACTCTTGATTTGGAAAAATCAGTATAGACGACGATTGATGTGCTTCATTGCATTCGGCATAATAAATGGTTCATTTTATATGTTGGATTGCTAGTAATAGTTGAGTTTATGTGAAAAGGAATTTAGGCAGCCATGATTGATTTTCACATCCAAATCCTAAGTTTTGTAGACTTAATTGATATTAATAGACATATAATATCCACGGGCACTAAGATCTTCCTTTGTGATCATCCTTAGTAGGTCACTCATGGGTACTTTTTGTTACATTCTATGTGGAGGCCATTCGCAAGGACGTTAGATGATGTTGAACGCCGTTTGCAAGGACGACAGAAGAGGTCAGAGACCATTCACATTTTAATGATAGTAGATGAAGGCCATACACATTACATCATGGTAGTAGAAGGATGAAGCCAAAGATAGGCAGCATTGAAGTTCAAAACGGCCAAGGAAGAAACGAAAAATCATGGTTCGAGAGTTGCCCCAAATTATAGAAATGATCCAAGAAGAATCAGCCTTTGTGTTTGGTTCCATTGGATTTGTCTCCTTGAAAACCATGAAACTAACTACAAAAACTCTCAAAATGGACTAACAATAAATCCGTAGCGAAGGAAAGAAGTTTAATCGGCCGAAACATCAACAGGTCGGCACTAACCGCTCATAGTAGGCACTAAGAAAGGCACCAATGGCCTGTACCACACTATAAAACCCATGTCAAGGGTCTCTTGCAAGAGCCGTGCCAAAACCCGGTGCAGGCTGCACCAATCTCTACGGCCCACATGCTCAAGTGCTCTTTTTTACTCCAAAATGGCTAAGTGTGGGCACCGAACGTCCCGTTTTAGATGGCCCTCATCATTCCAAGTGAAACATGTCAAGATCAACTATTGGGATGTGAAGAATAAAGCGGCCAATGCTAAAAGAGTGAGAAAATTAATGATTCTAATTACGACTTGCGCTAAACGACATAGACCACACCTGACATGATTTGCAATAGCACAACCCACACCAAGGATGGAGCATAGCCCATACTTAGGATGTAGCATGGCCCACACCAGATCCCACGACTTGCATTGGCATGAATCAAATGGGCCATGCCATATCTGGTGCCCTGTAGCGGTGCAAACTGCACCTTTCAAGGTTCACTCCAGTGACGGCTGACTAGGGTTGTTACACTATTTTTTGCCTTTCTTGGGCCAACCTTTAGGCCTAATCACCTACTACAATATATATATCCTTATTCTACTAGGGCTAGAAGCCATTGATCATTTTTCATTAGTTCATTTGCAGTTTGAAGAGCAACTTAGAGAGAGAAACACCCTCTCTTGTCTCTAGGCTCTTTCTCTTTTTTATTTTTCTTTGATCCTAAGATGTGGAATTCAATGAAATACTTGAATTCCATGTCCAAGGCACCAATAAAGGTACAAATGCCCCGCACCACACTATAGGACCCGTGTCAAGGGTCTCTGGCACGATCCGTGCCAAAACCCATCGTGGGTCGCTACAATCTCTATGGCCCGCATGCTCAAGTGCCTTGTTTTACTCCAAAATGGATAAGTATAGGCATGGACCATCCCATTTTAGATGCCCCGCATTGTTTCAACTGAAAAATGTCAAGACCCCACATTGTGAAGAATTCAGTGGCCGATACCAAAAAACTGAACAAAATAAGGATCTGATTACAGCTTGCCAAAATGACATGTACTGCACCTGACATGATTGGCAACAGTTGCCATGGCCAATGTCAGGGATGGAGCATGGCCAATACAGGGGATGTAGCATAGCTTGCACCAGATCTCATGGTTTGCATCGGCACGAAATAAACGGGCCATGTCCAATGAGTAGTTTATATAGCTTGGGGTTAATTGTATTTATGTGTTGATTAATGATTTTGTGAAATTCTTAGTTCGTCCTAGTTATTGTGCTTATTATATTATTATGGATTGTTCTTGAATGTTATAATTGTATGAATGATACACTCTATTAGTATATACTCTAGACTACATTCATGTTGGTGCAAATATTGATACCCCTTGGGGAAGAGAAACCTTGGATGTGATATGGGTAGCAGGGTCCAGGTCCACATGAGTGTGTGCATGTAGGTCTTTTTGAGTTTTACTTTTACGATGACAACATACCTGTCTTCGCTAACTATTTAGTCAGGAGGGTTACAGGTAGAGATAGTCAGAAGTATTAAGCTAGGGTTGTAATAGGTCCTAGTGTTATAGATTAGGTGTCTAACTCCCTTTTCCTCATTAAGGCCTTGAAGGTATAGCATTCATGGTGGAGTGCCCGGGACCAAATCGTACGGGAAAGAAATAGACCTATAACAACGGTCGGACCTTGTTTTACTCCCCTAAGTACAGAGGCGGTGCCAATGGAATATTGATGCCCTTCATTATGCGTGTGTTAACAATTGCATTCGGAATAATAATTGGCTTGTTTTATGTGGTGGATTGCTAGTATTACTTAAGTTCACGTGAAAAGGGGTTTAGATGGCCATGTTTGGTTTTTATGTCTAAATTCCGCATTTTGTAGACTCAATTTGTAAAAATGGACATCTTGTATTCACGCACTTCTAGATCTTCCTTGTGACTATCTTTAGTAGGTCGCTCGTGGGTACTTTTTGTCACATTCTATGTGAAGGCTATTTCTAAGGGTGGTAGAAGATATTGAATGCCATTCGTAAGGATGGTAGAAGAGATCGAAGGCTATTCAAACTAGAATGGTAATAGATTAAAGTCACGAACATCAAAGCGTGGTAGAAGGATATTGGAGCCAAAGATAGGCGACATTGGAGTTCAAGGTGGCCAATGAAGAAACAGTGAATCATGGTCCGATAAGTTGAACCAAAGTCTGAAAACGATCTAAGAAGAATAAGACTTTAAGGTTGATTCTATGTGATTTTTCTTCCCAAGCACTATAAAATCAACTACTAAACCTCTCAAATTGAAGTAATAGTTTATCCGTAGCAAAGGAGAGAAGTTTAGCCGGCCAAGGTACAAACGGGTCAGCGGGAACCACTCATGGATGGAACCAATGGCCTACGCCAGAGCTATTGGCTAGCGCCAAAGGGCTTGGCACAAAGGCATGGTGCGGACCACTCCAAATGCCATGGGACTTGCACACAAGTCTCAAAAATCATTCAAATTGGCTATGTATGGGCACCGACCGTCCTGTTTTTGATTGCCTGCATTGTTCCTAATTTAAGGTGTCGAGACTAGATGGTGGGGTTTGGATAATCAAGCAGCCCATGCAACATTTTTGAGCAAACTGATGCTCCTTATGATGGTCCGTGCCAATACCGGAGTCCCACATATCACAACTTCAAAATCAAGGCTGCTGGCCAAGCCCGTGCCAAAGGAATCGATGCGAACAGCCCCAAATGCAAGAAACTGTGCCAGTAAAAAACTAGGCAGCCCGCGCCAGATGAAGAGCTATGTGCCACATGAATCGACGTGAACCTCGCCATCCATGATGTCCCACATGAGCAAGGACCAAGTGCACGGTGCAAACTGCGCCATCCGCGACAGTTCGCGCCAAGTGGTGGCTGACTAGGGTTTTACACATTTTTGGCCTATTTTAAGCCTATTTTTAGGCCCAATCCTCTACTACTCTAAATATATCCTTAGTCTACTGGGGTAACAGGGAGGATTCATATTTTTCAGACTCTAATGATACTTCATTATGCATGCGTTAACCGTTACATTTAGTGTAATAATTAGCTAATTTTATTTGGTGGGTTGCTAGTATTAGTTGTGTTTACGTGACAATGGATTTTCTTGTCTAAATTCCATGTTTTGTAGACATAATTAGTAAATAATGGACATCTTGTATCCACAAGCTTCTTGATCTTCCTTGTGATCATCTTTAGGAGGTCGCACGAGGGTACTTATTGTTTACATTCTATGTGAAGGTCGTTCGCAAGGGTGGTAGAAGATACTGAAGGTCATTCAGAAGGATGCTAGAAGAGATCGAAGGTCATTCACTCTAGAATACTAGTAGATTAAGGCCACTGGTTGGTTGGTTTTCCTAAGTTATGAAATTAAAAGACAAGATAACTAGCAAAGTCAATTAACTATGCTAATCATCAAACAAACTAAGAAAAGGGGGTAAAAACTACAAAAGATAAAACCTTGGGAGAAACTAATATTCACTTCCAAGCCTAATGTAGATTATTGAACCATTCACTCATTCTATCACATTCGTTACCTATGGGGAATGATAAAACTTCCCATTCAAAGATCAACATTCATTCATTCTTAACAGTAATTTGCAAAGACAAACAACGACTATTTGCAAACTTTATTGACAATCACTCTAGGCAAACAGCACCATAGAGGTATTTCATCAACGACATTATACACCAAGGACCATGGATTTGATAACAACAAGCCTTCTACCAAAGACATAGCCATTTAACCAAACATAACATTCATTAGGCTAAACGTAAAACAAACCACATTCAAGGTTCAACCTTTCATTGCGTCCATAGGATAAATATGAGAAAAATCCACATTAACATACTTATCTAGCAGGAATCACAACACATTATGCACAAGAAGTTCTAAGTTCATGTTTCTAAATTTTCATGCAAAGGAGCTATGGAATTCGTCACTTTCCTAACTCCCTAACACTTAAATCATACAAACACTTCATATTATCAAACAACACATGGCATAAATTAAGTAAAACATAGCATTAATAACACATCAATGCTTAATAACAAAGGCTTCAAGAACGAGTGAAAAAATCTATTCACTACTTCCACTACTTGTTGTGAAGATAAATCTTCCATTCTTCTTAGTTAGTAGTTTGCAAGAGTGAATTAGACATCTCTTGTCAAGCCTCACCAATGACTCCCTCAGCCGAAGCATGACTAAAAGTATCTCATTGATGGCATTGGGCACGAAGAATAAAAAAAGCTTGGCAACACTTATAAACACTACACTGTGTCTAAGCATTTAACCAATTCATGCATTTACACAAGATTAGTAAAAAACGATCAACATTCATAGACCTATCTCATTTGCTACCTAAAACAAACATGACAACGAGTTCATCATCATCACATTCATCTAGCAATTATCAACACATCAACACCATTAAGAAGCTCTAACTTATGCTCTTGGATTCCACATTAAAAGAGGGGAGAATTAGCTACTTTCTCCCAACCCTAACAAGTAATCATACAAGCAATTCATATACTCAAGCTTCCAACAACATCAATGCCGTTAAAAATTTACATTCAAGGCTCAATAAATGCATAATAGAAAATGCACTAAATAGATAGATATGGTTATTACTACATAGATATGGAAGCTTCAGTCCATTGCTCCCAAGATAAAACTAAGCTAGATAATCAAAACCCATAACATAGAACAAAGATCTACAAGGAAAGAAGAAGAAATGGAAGAAAATGATGAAAAACTAGGGTTTTGGAGCCCCCAAGTCAGGCTTGGGCAAATAGGGACGAAAAACCAAAACATGCAGCAGGCTCCTGCCCGGGTAGAAATGGCGTCGCCCGGGCGGCAGAGGTTTCAGCCCAAAAATTCAGAAATGGCCTCGCCCGAGCTTCTTGTTTTGCATCCCACGGGTGA
Source organism: Rubia yunnanensis (assembly GCA_037428765.1). Lineage (NCBI taxonomy): Eukaryota > Viridiplantae > Streptophyta > Magnoliopsida > Gentianales > Rubiaceae > Rubia > Rubia yunnanensis. The sequence continues at coordinate 46,221,988 of CM075065.1, forward strand.
ACCGTTGATCCATTTTGGGAGTTTTTATAGTCAATTTTATAGTACTCGAGAAGAAACATCCAATGGTACAACTCTTGGAGGCTGATTCTTCTCCAAAAATTCTAAGAAATCTGCTTCAAGACATAGATCATTCTTCACCCTTTGTTTTGCTCTTCTTTCTTCACTTTATCTTCTACCACTTTCTGAGTGGCCTTCCATCTTCTTCCATCCTTTTGAATGGACTTCACTAAAAACTCCCAAGTGCTCATGAGGCATCTACAAATGAAGCTCACAAAATGGAATCTAGATACTCGTGAGGACCAAAAATCCATTAGACTAAACATAGGTTACAAAATGAAGGATTTAGATATAAAAACCAAAATTGGTCATCTAAACCCCTTATCGGGTAAACCTACGTAAATCTAGCAATATTACAACAAAAATTTGACAAAAGTGATGTTAAATGCTTTGGAAAATATATGCATTTGACGTCTCATCAAATCTCCCCATAATTTAACCTTACTCGTCCTCGAGTAAATAAGAACAAGCAAAGATCAAAGCGTAAACTAGCATGTAAAAGTTTACACTCTCACATCCCAAAGCCTAAGATAATCTAAACAACCAACAAACCATAACAAAATAGAGGTATACATATAATGCCAAGCTAACTTACTCTACCAAAAAAAAACCACCAATAGAAAAATAAAAAGAAGCATAAAAATTTTCATTTTCTCTCATTTTCTCTCATTTTGCCTAGGAGCCCTCTCGGGTTTTCATCCTAGCTTCATACATTTTTATTTTTCAATGCTCACCCTCACCTATTTCCACACCATTTGGCCTCTCATTTTGCATAGGTTTCCCTTTCAGGTTTTTGACCTATCCGGGCCTCCCACTTTTGCCTAAGATGCCCTCTTGGGTTTTCAACTTAGCGGGGATTGTTTTTTCTTTTTTTTCCATTTGTTTTCAAACAAAACAAATCAAAGTGGAGCATATGCACACTACAATACAATAAAATGAGATATATTTCTCTTTACCTCCCCACACTTGAAACACACATTGTCTTCAATGTGAAAAAAATGACAAGATAAAGAAATAAGGGAGAGAGAAAAAAAATACTCACAACTAGGACATTGAAGGTCCTTTCTGGTGATGGAAATGATCCTTCTCAATGAATATTACCTCCTCCATGTTCTCAAACTCCATCCAACATGCATCTTTGATCCATCCACCACGAAGCCACAACTATGCAAATCCCAATCAACACTCACAAAAGACAACTACTAGTAGTACTCCTAGATGGTGGTTTTGGTAGTGGTTTTTGGTGGTGGGTTGTGGTGGTATTCTTGTGGTTTTGGGTAAGGGTTTGAGGACATGGTTGAGGATTTTTTTTTCAAGAAAAGAAAAACACTAACCTAACTTAAAAGCTCGGGGGTTGCCTCCCGAGAAGCTCTGTATTTTCAAGGTCATCGGCACGACCCTAATGTTATCCATATGATGAAGGTTTGAACCCCTTCACCATGAGTATCCAAAAATAGAGAGGTGGGGGTACAAAACTTTCAAGAGGAAATTTTTGAGGAGGTGGAGATGGTTTAAAAGAAGTTGGGTGGTTAGGAGGTTTGGGATAGTCTTTTGGCTCCTCTCTTGTCTCCCTCACAACTTCCGAAAATGATAGAGTTGGTTCACTAGGTAGGAGAAGGGGTGATGATGCTAATGAAGGTAGCACAATCACCTCTTCCTCCATTTTTTCATTCTCAACAACCAACTCCTCAACAGGGACACAAGCTCATTTCCCATGGTGACCTTACTCACCGAATCCTCGAGTTTGATTTGGGATGGTTATTTTCAGAATCACAAGCTTCCATCCGGGCCAACACTTCTAATATACTCCTAGCATTACCCTCAATAGCCCCAACACTAGAGGAGAGCCGAGTGTCCGGCTCCTCACTAGTAAAGTTGTTCAAGTTTGCTATTGTATTCATGACTTCCTCACATGTCAAACTTGAACTTCCTTGTTGGGCTTGGTTTTGGGGTATAGTATAAGGTGGTGTTGGCCAACTATTTTTCTTGTATTGTTGGTTTTCCGGCTCATTCTCATACCACCAATCTAGATTACCACTCCATTCCGGATTGTAAGAATTGTGGTATGGATACCATTCCTGAGCTTCATGCCCCTGAAAACTAACATCTCCTACATCTTGGTAGAAATCTTCATAATACCCTTGGTTTTAGAAACCAAGGGTTCTTTCCCCCTTATAGTGCTCTTCTCACAACAAATAGCAAGACTCGGTAGGATGTTCGGGATAACACATCCTACAAAATCTTGCTTGTTGATCCTTTATTCTCATCATGAGTTCCCGCAAGATGAGACTCTCCATTTTTTAATTTTTTTTCAAAAGTCCGAAATCATATTGCAAGGATTCTCTATGAAAATTCACCAAGAACTCAAGAAATACCTACTCAGAACAAAAACAACCACCAAGGAGTGGAAAATAAAAACAACTAGCTAATATGCAACAAAATACACCTAAACACTTAAAAATAAATGCCTCTTCCTCGGCAGCAGTGCCAAACTTTGAGAGGTCATCGCCGTACCTCTCAAAGTTAATATTTATAAGCCCTAAATGCTTACTATCTACAATTAAGTAGATAGCGGCAATTCGGGGTCGTCCACGAAGAAGAGGGACTTTCTTAAGCGTTTAAACATAAAAGATTGATATTAGGCTAGAAGTAGATATATATATTTTTTATATATATATAAGCAAGTAAAAAGGCGGGTTTTGGTTGGTTGTGGTCCTAAGTTTTGAAATTAAAAGACAAATGAACTAGCAAAGTTAAGTAACTATGCTAATCATCAAACAAACTAAGAAAAGGGGGTAACAACTACAAAAGATAAAACCTTGGGAGAAACTAATATCCACTTTCAAGCCTAATGTAGATCATTGAACTATTCACTCATTCTATCACAATTGTTACCTATGGGGAATGCCAATGAAAGTTCAACATTCATTCCTTCTTAAAAGTAATTTGCAAAGACAAACAACGACCATTTGCAAACTTCGTTGACAATCACTCTAGGAAAACAACACCATAGAGGTATTTCACTAATGGCATTATACACGAAGGGCCATGGATTTGATAACAACAAGCCTTCTACCAAAGACATAGCCATTTAACCAAACATAATATTCATTAGGCTAAACCTAAAACAAACCACATTCAAGGGTCAACCTTTCATTGTATCTATAGGATAAATATGAGGACAATCCACATTAACATACTTATCTAGCAAGAGTGACAGGTTGGAGGTTTGGTGATATTAGTTAAGTTTACATGACAAAGGGTTTGGACAACCATGTTCGGTTTTCTATTCTAAATCTAGCATTTTATATACTTAATTAGTGATTCTTGACATCTCGTGTTCACGGTCTCCTTGGTCTTCATTATGAGTACCTTTTGTAGGTTCCCTTAAATGCTATTTGTTACATTACATTCTTGCAAAGGCTATTTTCTTTTAATGGTAGAATATTTGAAGGTTATTTTCATTTTAATGGTAGTAGACTAAGGCCATAAACATTAATGTGTGGTAGAAAGATGTTGAAGCCACAGATAGGTGGCTTCAAAGTTTAAGACGCCAAAGGAGAAAATGGTAAATCATGGTCCGAGGAGTGTTTCCTTAGTCCAAGAATGATCCAGTAAGAATTATCCTTCAAGTCTAGTTCCATTGGACTTGTCTTCTTGAATACTACAAAATCAACTACTAGAACTCCCTATTCGGACTAACGGTTCACCCGTAGCAAGCAAACAAAGTTCAGCTGACGAAGCACCAGTGGCCAGTCACAGACTGCCCATGATAAAGCATCACCGGCCCATGACAAAGCACACGTCCCACAATAAACATGAGTTCCAGGGTTCCGTGAAGACATGCATAGGACCTTCAAGAGGCAAAGGCGCTTGGCCGTGACAAAGACCCCGGACCTTCGAGCTTGGAGATGAAGAATTGAATATTTGGCTAGGTATGAAACCGGTCCATGTAAATCTTCACGGGCCATGACAAAAGTTCTGAGTGAAGACCACAGGCAGCTCACGGTCCTTGAAAACCTTCACGGGCCGTAGGAAAACTCTGAAGAAAAACCGTGTACTGTTTGAGGTCTGTAAAATCCTTCACAGACCATGGCATGAGAGAAGCTTCAAAGACCGTGCTAGATCCCACAGACCATGGCTATGAATGCTTCATGGTCCCACCAGATCCCATGCCCTGGGCTTGCATGCTTCCCGGACCATGACATCCGTGCCGGTCCGTGAAGCCATGGCGGCTGACCTAGGGTTTTGCTATTTGTGGCCTATTTGGAGCCTATTTTGAGGCTCAATCTCCTACTACAATATGTAGGAGCCTTAGCCTTCTACTAAACCCTAAGCTAGGCATAATGTAGAGTATATTCTCTCTCTAGTTTAGAGAGAAGGAAGATGAGAGTTTTCTTCTCCTTCCTTCTTCTTTTCTTCTTCTTTTTCCTTTCATCTTATTTTCAAGATCCATGGCTTCTAACCTAATATTTTCCATGGATCTAACCTTTGTACAGTAGATTTTTTGCTTGGGATTTGCTTGATATGTTCTATTTACCTTATGAGATTCATTACATTAACCCTATCCTGTTCTTGAATTTTATAAATGCATGAATACTACACCACATATAAGCACACACTTTGGGCTATATTCAAGTATGGTGCAATTATTGATTCCCCCTTAGGAAGAGAAACCCGAATATTAGAATGGGTAGGGGAGAATGAGTCTGCGTGGGTGTGTGCACGGGGGACTCGAGAATGCTTTGACCTATTTTCCGTTGCACCTGCCTAAGCAAACTTTGTAACTATTTTTCGAGAGGTTGCTGGTAGAGACAACTTATAGTAGCAATCTAGGTGTTGTGTTAAAACCCTAGTCACAGATAAGGTGCCTACGATCCTCTGGCCTAGTGTATATAAGACCCGGGAGGAGTAGTTGTATTCATGGTGGAAGGCCAAGACGTAATAGCATAGGGGAGAAATAGACCTATAACAATGGTTAGACCTCATTGTACTTCCCTAATTACGATGGTGATGCGGATGGAGGGTTGCAAGCGCACCTAGCATGATAGGTTTTGGAAAGTGTATGCCATCAGCCACACCACGTGGTGTGAACATACTTTCATGTCTTTTATATGTCCATATGTGAATTAATCAAGGATTGAAGCACTAGAACTACCATGTTGCTCAATGATTTTAAAGTGCCTAGTATAAATAGTTTACATGATTGTCAATTGCATGCTTGTAGTTGTTAGTTGAAAACACCAAAATATAATTTGGAAGCCTTAGAGGAAACCATAGGGAAGAATCAATTGAATATTCTAAACTTCCAAACCACGTATTCCCTCTAAGGTTGACTCATTCTCTACTATATCTTCCTCTCGGAAGATTCTTACCCCATGCTCTTCATTTTTGGTTGTCTAAGGTGATGGGGCACAAACCTGCACCCTATGGATAACATTAGGGTCGTGCCGATGACCTTAAGAATATGAAGATTCTCAGGAGGCAACCCGAGCTAAAAATATTTTTAGATTAGTCTAGCATTTTGGTGTGTTTTTCTATTTGTAGTTTCTATTTTATTTTTGGGACACTATTACACTTGGTGTGCATATTTGCATTGTAGGAATTGTATGGTTCTTGGAGAAAGGTGGGCAACCGAGGAGTCCAAATTATGGACCATGTAGACATACATGGTTCGTGATGCTCAAAATGGTGGACAAGGAGAGACCAAACCCCAAGTTCATGGGGCGTGTAGACGCGCACGACCCATGAAGCTCACATACTTTCCTACAAAAATCAATCACCATTTCTTCCCTACCACCACAAAATTACCACCCAAAACCCACCTACCCTCAAAACCCTTGAGACACACACGTCGAGACCTAAGAGGTAACTCTCCATTGTGATTCAATTCTTCATTCTATTTGTGGTGCATGATAGTGGTTAGATTGATCTTTCATGATTAGAAGTTATGGGTAATATATTTAAGGTGATGGTAGTTTGTTCTTTACATTCCATGATTTTGCCATCAAGGGTAGATTTTAGTGTTCTTTTTCATTTATAAGTGCTTTCCTATTTCTTTTCCTTCACATGTGTAATTTGATTTTGTATAGACTAAATTGTTTTTTTGTCCCCTACATATCATCTTATACCATGTTTTGGTCCCCGTTTGCAAATCAACCCTCAGACAGTACCAAACAAACTCAGAACGCTTTGTTTGGTCCCCAAAGGTGGTTTCAGGGAAACCAAAACTGTTTTTCAATATAGTCAGGGGTATTTTCATAATTTTACTTGTTCAAAACATTTTCAATTAAATTATGGGGTCAATACACAAATATTCCATATTGTTGGTGGGCTTAGTTGCAAATAAAATAAATGTTTGTTGAAAATGTAGGAAAAACCACAAGAGCACCGCTGCAATTCTGGTCATCTCCTCCCCATTTAAAACACCAGAAAAACAATTAGAAGGCCACACCGGTGGTGGCTTCGAAATTCACCGGTTCCCTGGTGCTCTTAAAATCCACAGTTTGCTCGGTCTTAAAGCTCTGCCATCGACCTTGAGATGGCTTGAAGCTCTTGACTGGCATTAACCCCTGAGATTGCCAAAAATCCTCATTACTCGGCTCACCGGTGCCAACCCTATGCAATAGCCGCTGGTGGCCCTTTGAAATCCGGTAACCTTTGCTTCGCCGGTGGCCCTTTGACCGCTGGTGGCCCTTAGTTCACCATTGTACCCTTGTTAGTGTAGCTATCTTCTCTCTCCGATGCTGAGTTCTTCTGCACTTCTACGGATGCCATAACTCTATCCAATCAAAGATTTACTGCTCTGTAGATTTCTCAGACATACAATTGTGTTAATCACCGGGAAGACAATTGATTTACCCACTGTTGAACCCTCTTCGAGTCGGGTCCAAACATATTCTGGGGCTAAACAAATTCAAAATGCATTGTCCCGGGTCTTGATCGGCAGTTGGTTGTTTGTTCATTAAGGAGTTGGTGGTTTGTCATTGGTGGCGGTCGGTGGGATTGGTGGGATGGCAGCACTTCCAGCGGGTTCAGTGAAGAAGAAGGGGTTTTCTTTTTATTTTTTAAAAATCAAGGGTATAATGGTTATTTTACATATTTTGACAAATTTTTCCATTGACTTTCTCTGAAAACCACCTTTGGGGACTAAACAAAAATTCCTGGATATGTTTGGTACTGTCTGAGGGTTGATTTGCAAACGGGGATCAAAACATAGTATAAGATGCTATGTAGGGGGACAAAAAAATAATTTAGTCTTTTGTATATACATTGAGGAGAATGTAAGCTTTAATTGTGAGGAAGGGGATTAGATAGCACTCATGATTTTTAGTTGTGATTGTTAGATAGCACTCATGATTTTTAGTTGTGATTTTTATTTGGCACAGCTAGACTTATAAGTCTAGGAAAAAGTGAGAGGCTGTGTTGAAAAAGGTGAGAGATGAGCACATTTTTTGGGATAAAGGTAGGATGAAAACCCAAAAGGGTTCCAAGGTAAAATGAGATAAATTGAGAGATTAAAAAAAGAAAAAAAAACAAGAAACTAGGTTGACGATACATTGGACTCCTTAGTTGCAACTAAGTCGAGAATCTTGAGTTATCCCCAGGTTGCAACCAAGTCGATGGCTTTTGGATTTCCTTGGTGGATTGTTTTTCTTGAGGGTTACTCGTTGATTGCTTTTGGGACTACTTTGGGGAAAGTAAGCTTGGCTTTATTCCGATATTTTGTCACTTATCCTTTTTCCATACATATTTACATGCTTTGGGTGGTTTGGTTTCTTTAGGGACTTTGGGGAGTGTGAGAGTTGTGAGGATTTTCACCTTCTTGGGGGAACTAGGGTAGCTTGGGAATAAGTTGAATGCATTGGCCATTTTTTCATGCCTCATTCCACTTGAACCTTTTTCTTTCATTTTATTTACTTGAGGACGAGTAAAGGTTTAAGTGTAGGAAGTCTGATCTGCACCATTTCTCATGCTTTAACCAATGTAATTGACATAGTTTTTAGTTACTTTTTGTTGGCGGTTTGGTAATATTAGTTGAGTTTACATGACAAGGGGTTTAGACGATGATGTTTGGTTTTCTATTCTAAATTCTGCATTTTGTATACTTAATTAGTGATTCTTGGCATCTCGTGTTCACAGGCTCCTTGCTCTTCATTTTGTACCTTTAGTAGGTTGCCCGTGAATGTTATTTGTTACAATACATTCTTGAAAAGGCCGTTCTCTTTTAACGGTAGAATATTTGAAGGCCATTCGCATTTGAATGGTAGTAGACAAAGGCCATGAACATCAATGCGTGGTAGAACGATATTGAAGCCAAAGATAGGCAGCTTTGAAGTTCAAGACGTCCAAAGGAGGAAACGGTGAATCGTGGTTTGAGGAGTGTTGCCTATGTACGAGAATGATCCAGGAATAATTAGCCTTAAGGCTGGTTCCATTGGACTCGTCTTCTTGAGGACTAAAAAATCAACTACTAGAACTCCCTATTTGGACTAACGGTTCACCTGTAGCAAGCAAACGAAGTTCACCCGACGAAGCACCAGCGGTCGGTCACAAACTGCCCATGGTCAAGCACCAGCAACTCATGACAAAGCACATAGCCCACGATACACAATAGTTCCATGGGTTTCGCAAAGACATGCACGAGACCTTCACGAGGCAAAGACGCCGGGCTGCGACAAAAACCTCGGGCTATAGAGCTTCGAGATGAAGAATTGAATATTGGGCTAAGTATGGAGCCGGTCCGTAAAACATTCATGGGTCGTGAAAAAATTTCTGAGCGAAGACCAAGGGTTGCTATTGGTCCGTGAAAACCTTCACGGACCGTGGGAAAACTTTGAACAAAAACCATGTACTGTTCACAGTTTGTGAAAATCTTCACGGACCGTGGATGAGAGAAGCTTCATGGACTGTACCAGATCCTACGGACTGCGGCTATGAATGCTTCATGGTCTGCACCAGATCACATACCCCGGGCTTGCATGCTACTCACACTCAGACATATGTGCCGGTCCGTGAAGAGTTAGTGGCTCAGCTAGGGTTTTGCTATTTTTGGCATATTTTGGGCCTATTTTTAAGCCCAATCTCCTACTACTACATATAGGAGCTTTAAACTTCTACTAAACCTTAAGCTATGCATAATGTAGAGTAGATTCTCTCTCTAGTTTAGAGAAAAGGAAGAGGAGAGTTCTTCTTCTCATTCCTTCTTCTTTTCTTTTTCTTTTTCCTTTCATCTTATTTTCTAGATCCATGACATCTAACCTAATCTTTTCCATTGATCTAACTTCTGTAGAGTATATTTTTTGCTTGGGATTCATCTTGGTATGTTCTATTTTCTTTATGAAATTCATTAGATTCACCATATCCTTGTGTTTATGATATTATTGTGATGGTTCTTTTATTTTATAAATGCATGAATACTACACCACATATAAGCACACACTTTGAGCTATATTCATGTATGGTGAAACTATTGATGCTCCCTTATGAAGAAAATCATGGATGTTAGAATGGGTAAAAGAGAATGCACCTGCGCGGGTGTTTGCAATGGAGATTTGAGAATGCTCTGACCTATTTTCCGTCGCACCAGTCTTAGCTAACTTCGTAGCTGTTGTCTGAGAGGTTGTAGGTAGAGATAGCTAATAGTAGCAAGCTAGGTGTTGTGTTGAAACCCTAGTATCACAGGTAAGGTGCCTACGATCCTCAGGCCTAGCGTATATAGGACCTCGGAGGAGTAGTTGCAATCATGGTGGAAACCCGGGACGTAATAGAATGGGGGAGAAATAGACTTACAATGATGACCGGACCTTGTTGTACTCCCCAATTACGATGGCGGTGCCGATGGAGGGTTTCGAGCTCACCTGCTGGGACAGGGTTGGGGAAGTGTATGCCATCGGCCACACCACATGTTGTGACCACACTGATAGGTCTTTTGTATATCTATATGTGAATGAATCGAGGATTGAAGCATTAGAACTACCATGTTGCTAAATGATTCCCAAGTGCTTAGTATAATAGTTTCCTTGTTCATCAATTTCATGCTTGTAGTTGTTAGTTGAAAACAACAACCTCTCCCTCCCCTAGAGTTGAATGTCTACCCCACTAGTTGTTCCTTTCACTCGTGTGGAGTGACTACTCACATGAGGATGTGTTTTAATTAGTACTTGAGCCCTAGCATCCTTGTGGACAAACTCAGGGCTTGCCGCTTACTACCCCTTGGTAGCTTAGTAGTAAGAACGGGTGCAGGATATAAATTTTATCTTTGACCCGTAAGGCCCTCCGCCTGGGTTAATTTTCTACAATTAACAATCCCGGGTGGAGGCGGGTCAATCACTCTAGACAATCAATAACCATGAAGATATTTTATCAATGGCACTATACATGAAGAACCATAGATTTGATAACAACAAGTCTTCTACCAAAGATATAACCATTTAACCAAACATAGCATTCATTAAGCTAAACTTATAAAAAACCACATTCAAGATTCAACCTTCCATTGCATCTATAGGATAAATATGAAAACAATCCACATTAACATACTTATCTAGTAATAATCACAACACATTGTGGACAATAAGTTCTAATTCCATGTTCTTGGATTTTCATGCCAAAGAGTTAAGAAATTAGCCACTTTCCTAACACCCTAAAACTTCAATCATACATGCACTTCATATAATCAAACAACCCATATCATAAATGAAGTAAAACAACAAGTTAAAACACATTAATGAAAAATAACAAATGCTTCAAGAAAGAGTGAAATAGAGGTTCTTACTACATAGATATGGAAGCTCCAATCAATTTATCCCATGTAAAAACTAACCTAGATAATGAAAATGCATGATTAATCCAACAAAAACTAAAAAAAAGAAAGAAGAAAAACTAGGGTTTTGAAACCCAGAAAATTGCAAGAGAAAAAGAGAGGTTTTCGAGAGAGAAGATAAAGTAAGTATTTATAGTAAAAAAAGTAGAAAGAGTCCTGGTCACACGTCCGTCGTGAGTCGCAGCAGCTTTATCGTAACCCGCAACAGGTGCAGAATCCAGCACTTTGATTTCTTTCTTCTTTTTGTCTCAAGTCTTCCTTTTCTCTTTATTTTTCTTCAAGTTTTCAAAAGCTCAAATGAAAGTCTTCAAATCTTCAAAAGTAATCTTCAAAGTCTTCGATGATTGCCTTGTCACACAAAATTCTCATAAAAAGTAATAAAAGCATAAAATTCGTTTTAAACTCTCCTTAGAGAATGTCAAAGAAAAATGCCACATCTAGAGCACAAAGTGTACAAAAGTAAATCCTAAAAGTCCCAAAATAACCATATAAAATGGGCACATCAAACCTCCCCGCATTTAAACCTTACTCACCCTCTAGTAAGAAAAGATTCAAGCACACAAAGGAATTCATACGTCCACATCCTTAACTAATATTCCCTCAAATAAAAGCTTCACAAAAGCTCTCAATATCATAAATCCCAAAATCAGGTTCATGAGAATTTTTCACCCATAAACAAATTTCAAAGTCCCGAATTAATAATCTCAAAGTCCAATGGCACAAAATGAAGTTAAAACCATATGAGAGATTCAAGCACATACTTCACTCTATACCAATACATCAAACCAAAAATGAAGTGCACAAAGAATCAAGAATTTCATAACCATACTTCATTGTCAACCCACTAAGTTACCCAATCCCAAGAAGTCCTATGAAGCTAGGCTACCCAATCCATCTATATGTCAACCAAGACCTTATGACTCCAATGCCGGCAAATGAGTATAAAAGTAATACATTTTTTCCTTTTATTTTATTTTCTCACCTTACCTCATTTTGCCTAGAAGCCCCTTCGGGTTTTCATCCTAGCTACACATCATATTTCTTTGGCTCACATCTCACCCACATTTAGCCTCTCTTTTTACCTTGGCCGCCCTTTCAAGTTTTTGACCTATCTGGGCCCCCAATGTTGGCTAAGTTTCCCTCTCGGGTTTTCAACTTAATGAGTTTCTTTTTCTTTTTATTTTTGTTCTTTTTTCATTTTCTTTTTTTTTCAATTCTTTTCTTCCTTTTTCTCATGTTTTTCCAATCAAAATTAGAAAAAAGCATTTCAAATCAAGGTTGCATGCATGTGAGTCCTCTAAACTCTCCCCGCACTTAAAACATTACATTACCCTCAATGTAAAGAATGTAAGGTAAGAACAATAAAACTCAAGGTAAGAGGTAGAGTGACTCCCATTTCTCCGCATAGTCACCGGTGATATGACACAATCCCATGTATTTGTATAGAATCGGTTCCAAAATTGGTTTCAGAGCCAGAAGGGGAGCAAATGTTTTGTAGAAGAACTCACTCCTCGAGCCATATGTATTCTCTTTGGAGCTGTTTGATCAAGACTAACACTACAGAGAACAACATCAAACTCACAAGTACATAGGGATTTGTAATAATAGGTTTAGCATCAAAAGTTAATAACCATAGTATTCTCAAAGAACAACCAGTCCATCATGCAATCACCACTATAAGATTTTCCAATAAAAATATCCAACATATATCGACATTTATCCAAGCATCATATTTAAATATAGCAGTTATAGTTACAAAGATGTAGTTGGCATACTACAATCAACAAAGGTACTATAAAGATGAAAGAATATTCATATGTCTTTATATGTAAAATGGTGGAGGAATGAGTGGAGATGTGGTAGTTCTTGGGAGTATTAGGTGGAAAAGAAGGAAGGATTGTGCAGTTTTAAAGCTCAGTTGAAAAGCTGGTTTCTCCATCGCGACTCACGATGCTTTGTCACGACTCGCGATTCCTTGTCGCGACTCATGACATCTTGGGTCTTGGAGCTCATTTTTTCCAAATAATTTTCTTATTCCATCGTGACTCGTGATACCCATGTGGCAACTCACGACAGACAGGGTTTCCCAGCACTTAGAAAAATTTTCTTACCCACTTTCCAAGCTCTCTTCCATTTTTCATGGATCACATTCCTTCATCTCCTCCAATGCAATGCACTTAACTTTGCAACAAAATCATGGAAAAACACACAGTATAAGAATAAGATAAAATAACAAAAAATAATCAGCAAAAACCAAAATAAAAGCCAAAATTATTTACGTTATCGGCACAACATAGCTACGTATGTTTAAGTTTGTTGGCACAACCCTAATGTTATCCATATGTGAAGGCTTGAACCCCTTCACCATGAGCATCCAAAAGTATAGAAGTGGGGGTACAAAAATTTCAAGAGGAAAGTTTTGTGGAGGTGGAGTTAGTTTTAAAGGAGTAGGGTGGTTAGGAGGCTTGGGATAGTCTTTTGGAATCTCTTTTATCTCCTTTAAAACTTCCTAAAATGGTGGAGCTGGTTCACTAGGTAGGGGTAGGGGCGATGATGTAAGGAACAATGAATGTATCACAATCACAACTTCCCCCATTTCGTTGTCTTCCACAACCGACTCCTCATCCCCTTCGAACTCGAACTCATTCATCAATCTTCAATTTCAATTTGGGATGTGTATTTTCGGGATCACAAGCTTCTATTTAGGCCACCGCTTCCAATATATTCCTCACATGCCCCTCAATAACCTCAACACTAGAGGAGATCCGAGTGTCCAATTCCTCACTAGTCTTGGCCAAGTTGTTCAAGCTTGCTATTGCATTCATGACTTCCTCACGTGTAAAACTTGAACTTTCTTTGTGGGCTAGATTTTGGGCCATGGTATAAGATGGGGAAGACCAACTATTTTGCCCATATTGTAGGTTTTCTGGCTCATTCTAATACCACTAATCCAAATTACCATTCCACTCCGGATTGTAAGAATTTTGGTATGAATACCATTCTTGGGCTTCTTGCCCTTGAAAACCAACATCTCTTACCTCTTGGTAGCACTCTTCATAATACCCTTAGTTTTGGAAACCAAGGGTTATTTCACCCTCATAGTGCTTCTCTCTCAACATATAGCAAGACTCGATAGGATGATCGGAATAACACATCCTATAAAACCTTGCTTGTTGAGTCTCTCTTCTCATCATGAGTTCCCTTAAAGTGAGATGCTCCATTTTTTTTCTTTTTCAAAAGTTCATAATCATATTTCAAAGATTATTGATAAAAATTCACCAATAACTCAAGAAATACCTACTCCGGACTAAAAAAAACCCACCAAGAAGTGGAAAACAAAAACAACTAGCTAATATGCAACCAAATATGCTCAAACACTTAAAACTAAATGCCTCTTCCCCGACAGCGGCGCCAAAATTTGGGAGGTCATCATCGTACCTCTCAAAGTTAAATTTATAAGCCCTAAATGCTTCCTATATATAACAAAGTAGATGATGGCAAGTCGGGGTCGTCCACGATAAAAGGGATTTTCTTAAGCGTTTAAACATATAAGGTTGATATTAGGCTAGAAGTATATATATATATATATATATATATATATATATATATATATATGAGCAAGTAAAAGGGGGTGGGTTGGTTTTGGTCCTAAGTTATGAAATTAAAAGACAAGATAACTAGCAAAGTCAAGTAGCTATGCTAATAATGCAACAACTAAGAAAAAGAGATTAAAACTACAAAAGACAAAGCCTTAGGGAAATTAATATCCACTTCCAAACCTAATGTAGATCATTGAACCATTCACCCATTCTATCACATTCGTTACCTATGGGGAATGCTATCACTTCCCATTTGAAGGTCAACATTCGTTTCTTCTTAATAAGAATTCACAAAGGCAATTCGACGACCATTTTCAAACTTCATTGACAATCACTCTAGGTGATCAACGACCATAAAGATATTTCATCAATGGTATTATACACGAAGATCCATATATTTGATAACAACAAGTCTTCAACAAAAGACATAGCCCTTTAACCAAACATAGCATTCATTAGGCTAAACCTAGAACAAACCACATTCAAGATTCAACCTAATATTGTATCTATAGGATAAATATAAAAACAATCAACATTAAAATATTTATCTAGCAATAATCACAACACGTTATGCACAAGAAGTTCTAATTCCATGTTCTTGGATTTTCATGCCAAGGAGTTAAGAAATTGGCCACTTTCCTAACACCCTAACACTTCAATCATACAAACACTTCATATACTCAAACAACCCATAGCATAAATGAAGTAAAACATCACATTAAAACACATGAATGCTAAATAACAAATGCTTCAAGAAAGAGTGAAATAGAGGTTCTTACTACATAGATATGGAAGCTTCAATCAATTTCTCACAAGTACAAACTATCCTAGATAATGCAAATGTATGATTAATTCAACAAAAACTAAGAAAAGAAAGAAGAAAAAATAGGGTTTGAAACCCAGAAAATCGCAGGAAGAAGAAGAGAGGTTTTGGAGAGAGGATAAGATGAGTATTTATAGTACAAAAAAGAAGAAAAGAGTTATTTCCACGTAGCTTTATCACGACTCGAGACGGGTGCAGAATCAAGCACTTTAATTTTTTTTCTTCTTTTTGTCTCAAGTCTTCCTCTTCCCTTTACTTGTCTTTAAGTCTTCAAGAGCTCAAATGTAAGTCTTCAAATCTTCAAAGGTAATCTTCAAATTCTTCAAAGTCTTTGAAAAAAATTCCATGTCATACAAAATCCTCTAGAAAAGTAATAAAAGCGTAAAACTCGCTTTTAACTCTCCTTAGAGAATTTCAAAGCAAAATGGCACGTCTAGAGCACAAAAGTGTACAAAAGTGAATCCTAAAAGTCCCAAAATAACCATATAAAATGGGCATATCAGGTTGGTTCCATTGGATTCATCTTCTCGAGCGCTATGAAATCGACTACAAGAACTCTCAAAATGGACTAATTGTCCATCCGTAGCGGAGTATGGAATTCAGTCGGGCGAAGCAGTAACGGGTGGCACAGACCACTCATGGCCGGTATAAGACCAAGCACAAACAGCCTATGTCTGGGGCTTTTGGCATGAGCCGTACCAAATCCGGGCACGGGCCATGCCAACCTTTGTAGTTCATGTGCTCAAGGTTCCTTTTTCACTCCAAAAATGGCTAAGTATGGGTGCGGACCAAGCCTTTTTACATGATCCTCCAAAATGTTAAGACCAGCCAGCCGAATTTGAAGAATGAAGCGGCTCATACCAAAAGACTGAAAAAAATGAGGATTATGATGATGGCCCGTGCCAAATGACAAGGACCGCGGATTAGAGGTGCAAAAATGAAGCTCCAAAATATAGGTCACGCCAGACAACGCGGTTCACATCCAGCATGGCCGTGCCAGATCCCTCGCCCCACACCAGTATGAGGCATGCGGCTCATGCAAGATCTGACAGACTGCACCGGCACGAGTTCACGACAGCGCCACATGTCGTGCCATCCGCAGTAATCCGTGTCAACGGTGGCTGATTAGGGTCTTGACCTATTTTGGGCCTATTTTTAGGCCTAATTCCCAACTACTATAAATATAGCCTTAGTCTACTAAGGTTTGATATTATCTATCATTTTTCTTTGTTTATTTGTAAATTGAAGAGCAACTTAGAGAGAGAAACATACTCTCTTTTCTCTAGGTTCTTTCTCTTTTTCCTTTTTATTTTTCTTTTGCCCTAAGATGTGGAATTAAATGAAATACTTTAATTCCATGTCTAGGGAGTATTTTTATAGCTTGGGGATAAATTTGTTTTCATGTGTTGATTATGTTTTTTGAGATTCATTAGATCTTCCTAAACATATGTGTTTGTGTTGTTATAATGGCTTGTTCTTGAATGTTATGATTGCATAAATGATACACTCTATTAGCACACACTCTAGTCTACATTCATTTTTGTGCAAATATTGATACCCTCCGGGGAAGAGAAACCCAAATGTGATATGAGTTGTGGGGTTCAGGTCCACGTGGGTGTGTGAACATAGGTCTTTTCCAAGTTTTACCGTTACAATGATAGCACACCGGTCTTAGCTGGTGAGTTGGTATGAAGGGTTACGGGTAGAGATAACATATAGTAGCAAGCTAGGTTTGTAAGAGGTCCTAGTGTCATCGATAAGGTGCCTAGCTCCCTTTGCCTCTTTATAGGCCTAAGGGGTGAGCATCTATAGTGTAATGTCTGGGACGTAATCGTAGGGGGAGAAATAGATCTGCACAATGGTCAGACAATTGTTGTACTCCCATAATTATGGAGGTAATGTCGATGGAAGATTGCAAGAGCACCATACGTGATAGGTATAGGAAAGTGCTGACCATCAACCACACCATGTTATGAGCACTAGATTAGGTTGTCGAAGTCTTTTATGTGATTGAATCGAGGATCAGAACATTTAATCAACCATGTTATGCAAATATTCCCCAAGTGTCTATTTATATAGCTTACTTGTGATTTACCTTTTATATTAGTAGTTAGCTGAAAAAACAAAGTCCCCACATTTTACTATACTAGTTATTCCTAGCAACACAGGAGGATTGAAAACTTATACGTGGTTGTGTTTTAATTGGCTATTAGGCCCTAGCATATCCGTGGACATACCCAGGCTTGCCTCTAACCACCCCATAGGTAGCTTAGTAGTGAATTGGGTGCAGAAATATAAATTTCATCTTTGACCCTCTCATAAGTCCTCCGCTCGGGTTAATTTAAGCTACAACTTTAACGATCCTGAGTGGATGCGGGTCAGTATGTTATCCAGAGGTGTCTTCACTTGCCCTGTAAATCCCACAAAAGAGGATGTAGACTTCTTCAAATCAATTAGTTTGAATCCCAACTTATCAAAGAATTCAACAAACAGTATTTCGACTGCACTTCCATCATCCACAAATACTCTATGAACTGTGGCATTTCAAGTCTTGGCTATAATGACCATCTGGTCATTATGAGGTGAACCATTGGGAACCACATCCTCTTCACTAAATGTTATTGTTTCATTCGAGCGAAATCTCTTATTAGTGGATTCTTGCAATAGAGAGTATCTAGCTTTAGTTTTCCAAGCATTGTTAGACAGAGACTCAGTTCAACCATGAATTTATAGGATTAATCTTTTCCTTGTAATCCACTGCTGCTGTCATCTTCTGATGTTTGCTTTGTTCATTCGCTATGCCTTGGTTTTTTTTCCATCCTACTTTGTTAGCTTCGTTGTACCGCCTTCCTCAATCTTCCTTTTTGTAACAACTTAGATAGTCATTCCTCAAATTCTCCTCTATTTGCCTTCTCAAATCTCTGCAATATTTTGATTTCGTGTCTATGGTCTTTGTGGAAGGCACGATAATATTCTCTAGATCGCTTGTCTTGTGATGCTATCATTGGTGTAGGTTCTCGAAATAACTCCAAGTTCACTTGCCATATCTCCTTTTGCGATTTTGTCAAAGGGGTTTCTTGAAATGGTGTGACCTACACCTCTAATTCCCTTCCTTTAAAAGGGATACTCCCTTTCCCTTTCTTGACAACACCTCTCTATGGATCCTCCATTATCCTAGTTTCACCTCTCTCATGCTCTATCTTATGGTTGTTTTCCTCTCTAGCTCGCATATATTGTTCAATTATTTTTTGCATTTCCCTTGGGCAGTATGTTTTTTGTAAGTTCCTTGTAGAGCTCTCCTGATCGCATATTTCCTGTGAATCCTCGTAACAGATCACGAACTTGCAAGTTTTCAGTGACGAACCTTTTGTGGTAATCTGTGAGACTTTTGTTACATTGCTGGGCTATATTATTTAGGTCTACTATTGTTTTGGTAAACTTCTGCTAATGATAAAAGCGTCCCAAAAAAAATTCTGTCAATTGTGCCCAAGACCTAATACTTCCATTTGGTAAGTCCTCGTACCATGTGATCGATGTCCCAGATAAGAAGATAGGGAAATTTTTGCAAACTAATTCAATTTCTGCATCACAAAATCACATGTTGTTCCGATAGGAATGTAGGAATTCATTGTGGTCCATTGTCCCATCATATATTTTAACATGCAAGGGTAGCTTTAAATTCTTTAGCATCTTGAAATAGCGAAAATGCGGTGCTAATGGTGACTTATCTGCATCATCATCTGCCACTATACCCCTTAACTCTTCTTCATAATTAAGGCTCTTATGCCTTTGAATTGATTTTTTATTTGTTTTTGGGGATTTTGGTTTGACAGTGGCCAAGAACTAATTGTACAAATGTTCTCTATTGGTTTCTAAGAAAGCAGCGAAAGCTCTCCTCTCTTTTTCTTAATTTGTGTTAGAAGATTTCGCTTCTTCTTCATCATCCTCCGTATCTTCTTTGTTGTATTCCCTCTCTTTACTGGGATTGTGTGCTTGATCTTGACTGAGATGCATGCTCTTATTGCGCCCAGTTGTTCATTCTTGCGTATTGTAATTCTGGATTCTATCACTTCTGGTGAACAACGTTGTTTTACCTTGAAGGGAATGAATGACTCAAACAATAAAAAATTTCTCGTCCCCACAGTCGACGCCAATGATTTTGTATTTCTGATCAGGTTAGATGACTAATGTTCACAGCGTATCACTATGAACCTGAAAAATAGATCCCGAAAGTGATTCCGGGGAAAATGCTCTGACGATCAAGTCAGTACTCTCCTTCAGAGATATTTCTCAGTTTAGATTCACTTACCTTAGCCAGCGATGTCATTCTTATATTTATAGCAGACTGTAGTCGTGGCTTCGCATTGTTAGGATTCACGATCGTAGGCTACATCGTGGTCTCTATAAACTTTGTTCGTGTCTTGTTTCATGGTTGAGACCTGATCGTGGCTCCGTCTTTCTCGGTTCGTGACTTAGTCGTTCCCGACATGGTCTCACTTTTCTCGATTTGCAGCTAAGGGCTCTTAGGCGTTATTGTGTTTATTAATCTGCAGCTAAGTCTTGGGCTAGGCCTCAAGGCCAACATTGTGTTGTCCATGGGCTAGGTATACACTAGTTATAGATTATTTCATTTCCTTCCTTAAGCCTAACCTAACTCAATAACCAAAAATCATGTGTAGTTTTCACTCTTAAACACAACCTTCACATTAACCATTGACCAAATCGACAAAAGTTAAAAAATATTCCGGGTTCAGTCCCGATCCTAGCACTGTATAAATGAGTTTTACTACTAGATTTATTAAGTAGAACAAAAATAAAATAATTTCTATTTGAAATATATTTGTTTAATGTTGTTTTTTGGAATATTAGTTTTTGGGAATATCTTATTTATAATCTAATATTGTGACATTCAGGGCACTAATAATTTAGTTATTTACATACCTATTGATTGACTCAATTTTTAACCCTACCATTCAAAATCAATTTTTAAATTTACTATCATAGGCAAAATTAATGAAAAAATTATTCAATCATTTTTAAACAAGCATATAAATTTTTTGGCCCCACTTTTTTTTTAAATAAATTCAAACTAGTTACCGACACCGACCAACCTTCGTATCTGACATCAAAATTGTCAACACATGATGCGAGGTCGGCCATTCCATAGATCACCATGTGCGACGTTGCATACCGTTGGGCTACATCTTTTACTTCAATTTTATAAATGTTAACTCTGGCTAAGAAATAACTGAGGTACAAAACCTATCTTTTACTTCGATATTTTAACCGAGATAAAAAATATTTTACTTTGTTTTTTAAAAAAAAAATTGAGCTAAAAGAACCTTGTACTTTGGTTATTTGGCAAAAATAAAAAGCTGAAGTAAAAGAACGAAGTCAAAAGCCTTTTTTCTTATGATTATATACCAAGAGAGAGTCTCTGAAAATGCGGTCTTTTCTTGACCTTATGGACAGTTCACAGTGGCTTTTACCGTAAATGTTGTAATTTTTTATAAAATTTAAATATTGTATTTTAAAGTTAAAACAAGTAATAATATGTATTTGAATGTGAAAATACAAAAATATATAACATAAAAAAATATTTTCAAAATTTCAAAATTTAGTATGTAATATAACAAATGCAGTGTACATGGTAAAAAATAAGTGGAATGTACATAAGCTTATGGACAGACTGTGTGTCAAGAGACCCTTTCATATACCAATATAACCCTGTCTCTTGCATAAGTGTCAATATAACCCTCGAATAATTATTAGTGCAAAAACAACCCTAACTAGTTAATGTAAGTGTCAATATCAAACCCTCATTTCCGGCATTGAATTCCAATTTCCGACGTTGACCGTATGAAAATTAACCAAAATACCTTTGTGCTAAAATATAAATTTGAGTTGACAAAATTACCCTTATTGTCCGTGGGCCTCACATTAACTTTTTTATTATTATTATTTTGAATGAGTAGATATAACCTAAGCTAAACAAATTCAGACACAAGACTCGCAGAAAATATGTTTTAACAAGCACTTGGAAATTCCAATATTACTCCAGTTTGGTTTTCATGGTAAATTTGTGCATCGAATCATGCATAATATTGCTGCTGCTCACTTCTCAGTTTTAATAAATGGCATAACTTCAGGTTTCTTTGCTTCCTCTAGGGGTATTAAATAGGGAGATCCACTTTCTCCATTTTTGTACAATATTTTGTCCGAAGCCTTTTCAAGAGGCTTAAAAAAACTTTTTAGGGTTGGATACCTGCAACATTTCTCACTACCAAGGTCCTGTCCAGCTGTGTCACACCTGATGTATGCTGATGACACAGCTGTCTTCCTGAACACTAATCCCTCCAATCTGAAAAGATTTAAAAAAAATTTTGAAAGCTTACGAGCAAAATTCAGGTCAAAAAGTCAACTTTGCTAAATCAGAATTTTATGTTGCATCAAATACAAGTGTTGCTACTGCTCAATCTGTTGGTAGAATCTTAGGAATGGTGAAAGGCTCCTTTCCTTTCAAGTACCTAGGTGTTCTTATCTTTCCAGGTCGAAATTTACAGATTCATTATTATCCTATTTTGGAAAGAATGGAAAAGTGTATTCACAATTAGAAGAACAGGTGGCTAAGCTATGCAGGCAAAATCATTTTGATTAACCACAGTTTTCTCTCAATACCCACACATATTTTTGCAGTTTTAAGTCCCCCGAAGATAGTCTTAAAGAAAATGAAAAACTTGCTTCAGGTCTTTTCCGAGGGAGATGTGAAAACATAGTTAGGAAAAAATGGAGATCCTGGAAAAATATGAGCTTACCCGTAGATGAAAATGGAATTGGTTTTAGAGATCTTAATGCTATAGTTGACTCCTTTTCCTGCAAATTATGGTGGAAACTGCAAATAAATAACACTCAATGGTCTGCTCATTTATGGTCACTCCCTGCTACTTACAAGAAATCCCATATCTGGAATAGAATCTGTAAGATTACACCCAAGGCCAATAACCTTTCTAGAGTCATTTTTGGTCTTGGAGAATGTTCTTTTTGGAATGCTAATTGGAAAGGTGATGGTGCTTTGTGTTATGAATGGCCCCAGGAGTTGGACATTCCTTTTGTGGATATTTCCCTAAGGTCATTCATAACTAACAGAGTTTCTTTCCTTCCAACCCTGGAGCCTCATTTGGCTACCAACACTTTTAACTTTTTGCAGGAAGTTCAACTAGTCTACCCCCATGCTGATAGGCTTGTCTGGATTCCTTCATCCTCAGGAAATTTCACTATCAGCTCTGCATACCAATGTTTCAGACAAAAAAAGGCTACCATCAGACACATAATCAAGGTATGGTCTCCTTTTATCCCTAAGAAGATGTCAGTCCTAATGTGGAGAGCTTTAAACAGTATCCTTCCATTTGATAATATTCTGTGCAAGTTTGGCTTTTCTATAGCATTCATATGTCCTCTAAAAATCACTCGGACTCTCTGGACCACTTCTTTAACTCCTGTCCTTCATCTGTGGCAATATGGTATAGAGTTAATAATCTCATACACTTCCCACAAACAAGTTTTGGTAATCTGATGAGTAGAGTAGATTTCTATCTCTCATTTAAGCCTGATTCTAAGATCCAGTCTAATCTGATAACTGCTGCACTTTTAATCACTACATGGACTCTTTGGATAATCAGAAACAAAATCATTTTCGACAACATAACTTTCTCAGAGGATGCATGTTTCCAGGATGTTAAACAATTGATTTACCTTACTTTCTCAGCTCACAACTTGAAGGGTAATATAGATAAACATAATCATCTTATCCAACAAAGAATCATCCCCAAAATCCTTCCAAAACAGAAAAATTGAATTACTGTTATAAACTGGTGTAAACCACTAACAGGATACAAGATAAATACAGATGCTTCATGGCAACCTAGTGGTAAATCTTCTTCCGCAGTCATTGTAAGGGATTGGAAAGGGGCAGTGATTAAAATGAGAGTTCACATCTTTCATTCTCCATCCCCATTACATGCAAAACTTTTTTCCATTCAATGTGGATATGAATTGTGCTCTGAACTGGAATTGAACTGTTGTGTTATTGAGTCTGACTGTTTACTGGCTGTAAATGGCATTTGGAAACCTATGACATGTCAGTGGAGAGTGTTCTCTATTTGCAGCCTTCTTTATGATAAGCATTTAGTTTACCCGATCCAACACACTCCACGGAAGCTAACACCGCAGCTGATTTTTTGGCTAAATATGCTTTGGAAAATAACTTACAGGGAGATCTAGATTTAGATAATGTTCCTGGTTTTCTTAGGGGTCTCATTCATTTGGACAACAAAAACTTCCCTGGAGTAAGAATTGACTCTCATCTAGGAGAGTAATTAGAGTTACCATTAGCTCTCTATCTCTGCCATGAAATTTTTCCATATCTACTCTTTGAAATATCTCACAATCCATTTCGAAAAGATACTGCTGTTTTTGCTCTCTTCCAATTGCAGGTTTGAAGATGTAACTTGGCGAAGATCAGACTGTTAGTTTTGCTGTGAAATAACATTAGCTCCTGGATTTCTCAGGCCGGATGACTGCTTCACCTTCCCTACCCAAACTTCTTTTTTTCTGATCCACTCATGGTTTATCCCGTCTATTCCTTCTTGACTGATTATCATTGACTAACTGGGATTTCGATTCTCGACTCCCCGACCTGTTCATGATTTATCAGTCTACAGGAATTCATAGGAAACACTGGTTAGAACACGGTTGTTGTTTTACTGTTATTATTGGCTTAGAATAGGTGTATCCTCCAATTTTGGTAGCAAGATCCTTATCTTTGGTCTCTTGGATAATCTAATAGATGACCTCTTGTAATTTTAAATTTCATCTCGCGCCAATATTGGAAAAAACTTTAATGGTTTGGGGAGCCTAATATATTTCCCCCCATCCTCGGATGGCTTAAAATTTTTAAAAAAAACACTTGGAAATTCGAAATATAAAATTCAAAATCAATAATTGACACTAACAGCTTCATTCGAACTAAGAATACCATGAGAATTCAGATCACTGTAACATTCTGACTGCAAATATAACCTAGACCCATGATCATTACCGACAAACAAAGACAAAAAAATATGATGAAGCGAATGTAGACAAAAATCAGCTCCAAAACTACATTCTACCAAATGGCTTTGATGCTCAAGAGGCTTTCTAACAGGAGTGTAATTCACCTTCACTAACAAAAAGTTGATCCGGAACACACTTCTCAGTATGTTTTGTTTCGGGAGCCTTCTTCTTCAATGCTCTCCTGGGTGTCGAAGTTTTCATGCCAAGGAATAAACCCAACGCACCGACCAAAGCCAAATTCTGAATAATAACAGCCCAAACAGATCAAGACGACAATAAAAGCCAATATGCCTCAAGAAGATTCATGATTTCAGACAGGCAACTCACTAACCTCGGTGAACTTGACAAACAATTAAGCAAACTCTTTCTTGCCAGTTGGAATCAACTCACTAACCAGGGAAGAAGACCAACGCACCGAGCAAAGCCAAATTCTCGGGAACTTGGCACACAGTTGAGCAACAGGAGGTGTCCACCGGACACCGAATCGAACTGCCGTTGCGCTCAATCGAGACCTCAGCCCCTCCACCACCACCTTAATCCCCTTCCAGTCCTGCGACCACCACCTTCCATCCCTGACACCACCAGCCCCCGCCACCCGCCGCAAATCCTAGCACCACCACCCCCCGCCATCCCAAGCGCCACCACCTCCTTCCACCCTCCATCCAAGGGTTGCCGCTGCCAATATAATCCTCAAAGTTTTTGGAAGACACATTGGAGAAGGAGAAAGAAAGAAGGGCGGAGTAGGAGAAAAAGAAAAAGAACGGTGGAGAAGAAAGAAAGGAGAAGATGAGAGTTTTAGAGGGTAAAAATGTAATTTCCTTCTTTTCTCTTTTTTTTTAAGAAAAGATGGGTGAAATCATCTTTTCAATCAAATCCGGCCTTAAAATGCACTTACGTCAACTATATAGGGTTATATTTGCACTTTTCGCAAAGCACCATATAATAAGGATTGTTTGCTTCTGATAGCAACCGAGGGTATTTGAGTTATTTTGACTTCCCTGACTTACAAAAACGGAGTCGTTCACCTGATGTCTCCTCCTTCTCTTCCTCTTCTTCTGATCCCTCATCCTCAAACCCCTTCTTCTAAAGAAATTGTCGTCCCCCAACCCAAAATCCGATGTCGTTTATTCTTTTAGGTGACTTACTCACTTTTAGAAACAGCGTTGTTTCCTTCTTCCCCGCTTCCATTCACCCCCTCTTTTCATCTTTATTTTGCTCAAAGTAAAAATTCTTTAAACTGCACGTTGGTTTTGTCAAGCAATCTGACTTCAGATTTTTTCTGTGTCTTGTTAGATAATCTGAGAGCCTACTTGCAATTTATCGATGTAGCTCCAGTACTAGGGCTCGATTTACATACAATGGCAGCTTGTTTGAGGAATCAAAGCATGGAAACTGCGGCCAATAATCAATAAAACGTAGGTTCTTAGGATTGAAGTTGAACAAAATGTTTCTATTTGGGTTTCCCTATCCTTGCATTTGCTATTAAATTTCTGCTCATTTTAAGTTTTTTAAACTATTGAGTTTCTAGGAACAATTTTTGGATGTAATTAAACAATCAATATACTATTTAGTCATTTGGAATCTCAAACCTTTTGGTTTATATGTTAGCCATGATATGATGGATGTTTCTCCAAATCATATGATAGCATGAAAACCAGGTTAAAGGAATTTGAACCCCAGTTAATTGAAAATGATGGGTTATTCCTTTCAATTTACATAGGAAATCGAAGAAGTAGACACTGATGAGCATTACTGTCCTAAAAGACACAAAGATATTACTGAAGTCATTTTCAAAAAGATATTCGGAAGGTCCTATCTATGGACATCTTTGCTAATTGCATGTATGAATATCTGTTATCTTATATTGAGCTCATTTGCTTGATAGGGACATTGTTAATGGGTTTAATTTGATCCTAATATGATTACCGTGGAGTTTTGGATTTGTGTATCAACATGATGTAACTACCTAGCAAGCAAACAGTTTGTTCTGTTATGTTTCTCTTGTTTTTAATACTTCCATTATTCCCCCTTCGTAGTTACTTTGACATAAATAATTTTACGTAAAACATTATAAATGATCGATTGTGATATTAATAGTTTGAAGTAAATATGAACTTCTTTTATTTTTGTGACTCTAGGTGTAGATGGCAGTTGGTATGTCTAGTCTTTTAGATATTAAGTTACTTTGCAGTTGATGATAGCTAGCCTATAAGTCCCTCATGAAATGCAATGAGTTTGAAGCAATATGGGAATACAGAAACACAGATCGTTGAGTTGAGTTGAGCCCTTGTACTAAGGATGATGATCTTGTTTTATTCAATGAGGTGGAGAGTAGGGAAAATGACAATTTCTTGCTCTAGTCCAATGATGACTTTAACTTGTTATGTAATTTCTCAAACTTAATCTCCGTGTTTGGTTTGTGTTTGTCTTCATTTAGTTGTTGTTGTTTGGTTTTCTGTAAGATTTATGGAATTGATCTTTTACATTGATAACTAGCCGTGTAATTTCTTGTACTCAAATAGTCAGTTTGTTTGGCTTCTGTCAAAATAGCTTCTTTAATCATCTTCAGGTGAAGTCTGGAATGCTATTTGACAATTTTATTGATAGTCAATGGCACTGATTACGCTTAGAAGTTGGTTGAAAATACATGGGGAAAGCAGAAAGATGTAAGTAATAACGTTGGATGGCTTATATTTTGAAACTAATGGTTTAGTAAGCTTTCATCTACTTATTGAAGACACATGGTAAATGTCATTTTAAAATTTTATTATATGATGATGGCTATTCAGTTTGTTCTTGATTTGTGTTTGTTATCCTACATTCGATCTGAACTCTTGTGTGTGTGTGTGTGTGTGATTTCAGGCATTTGATAATACTTTGTTGTGTTTGAGATATAAGTCATTTAATTAATAATGTGTGTGTCTTTAGACATTTGATTATAATCATGGAGAGGAGGCTGATAGAAGCAACAAGTTTGTACTCTATTTTGTAGGCCTCAACTTCCATACAAATTTCATCGTTTGAATATTTTTGTCTCATGTGCACACATAGAACCAATCAAATGACATAGTACCACGTAATCATAGACCTTTGTCGTCTTTCAGTATAAGTCTCAGCTAGGTAGTAAAAGACCGAAGCTGAGCAAACAAGTATAAACATTATAAATCATGAATTTGTTTGACTATTCCAACGTAATTGTGCTAATTATGCTAATGATGCTCTCCTTGATCAGATTTCACTCCTGCTGAATGTTTGACTATTCCAACGTAATTGTGCAAACAAGTATAAACATTATAAATCATAGACCTTTGTCGTCTTTCAGTATAAGTCTCAGCTAGGTAGTAAAAGACCGAAGCTGAGCAAACAAGTATAAACATTATAAATCATGAATTTGTTTGACTATTCCAACGTAATTGTGCTAATTATGCTAATGATGCTCTCCTTGATCAGATTTCACTCCTGCTGAATGTTGCTAAAATTTGAGAAGTATTTGGTGAAGATAAGGTGTATTTGAGATAGAGTGTGCAAGTATCTGATATTTACCTACTCCAAAAATATTTTTGAACATCAATCCTTTTTATGATGGAGAAAATAACATAGTGGGAACCCCACTAAGTAATTAAGTTGATATGATAAGATAGAGATTGTTAATCTTAAAAGCGATCAAAGCAGTAGAGCGGAAACTAGGCTGACATTCCTATTAGCATCAAATTAGCATTCAGTGAAGAGACTAAGGATATCATCATCACCATCTTAGAGTTGGGGTGTTGAGCACATTGGTGCAGATGGGGCTATACACTAACCTGTTCTTCACGTTTTCATTGATGATGCACCCTGTGTAGCGGAAGTTTTGAGAGGGAAGGTACTATCTGTGGCTGAGGTGGGCTATGGTTTTGGAAGTGACTTTGGTGGCTCTTTTGGTGCCCAATATTTCCAATTTCTTCTCTTTTGTAGGGAGCACTGTGTGCATTATTTTGGTGTTTGTATAGCCTGCTATGTTCTACATGATCGTGTTTAAGGAGGAGTTAAGGTGGGGTGGCTTGACCTTGGATGTGGTAATTATTGTCCTTGTTTTGGTGCTTTCTGTGTCAAGAACATGCTAATCCTTTCTACAAATGTTGGCAGACAGGGCTTAGAACATCTGATTAGATGATGCATATATAGTATAGTGTGTTGTGTTGTGTTGGCTTCTAATCAAGGTGGTTGCAAAAGTAATCATTTGTTTTGTTTATCCCAAAAGCATGTTTAAAGTATCATTTCAATGTCATATTGATGAACATGGTACTCAATTTCCACTGAAAGAGGCATTTTGATGGCAAAAATGAACGACTATGGAACCTTTCAATTTGTAACAAATTGTAAATTTTTATTAAAAAATGGTTACTCCCTATGTCCCAATTCAAGGTGCACACTTTGACTTTTGACAGTTGACTTGAAAAATGTTTGATTCTTAATATATTTCATTAAGAGTTATTAAAACTTGTGAAAAGTTGATATTTTGAAAATATATGTTATAATGAATCTAACAAAGTATAACACAATAGGATTTATACTTGTTTATTAATTCAATTTTATGGTCAAATTTAAGAAATTTTGACTAAATATGAATTAGTTACATTGTAGTTTGAAATGGGACTGAAGGAGTACTATTTTGGTGTAAGTTTTGGATCAAAGGGATTTGGCATGGGATTAACCAAATACAGGTTTTAAGCAATTCAGGTTCTGATTATGGCTTGGGCTCTTCTTGAGCTGGTCCAACTTGTACAATATACAATCAAGCATCATGACAGGTTATAGAAGAAATGGGACATGTGTTAAGAAGTAGTGAACAACTGGAGCCCTAAATCTGATTTCCAACGTTTTTCTCTGAAGGAAGCTACTACTAAGGTGGTGGAATTGGAGTTGACCCTGGTTTAGTGATAAGTCACACTCTCTATGACTGAGAGGTCTAGAGTTCAAAACACACCTCTATCAAGAATTGTGAATATTAGAGCAATTTCTTAATGGGAATTACCCAACGTCGTGAGACCGTATCGGTGGTCCCCGTTGTGAGTTCCCAGCCTGCACGTGGTCGATGATGGTGAGATCGTGGTGGTTCTCGCTTTGGTGGCGGTGGTTCATTGGTAGTGCAATGTTTGGGTATTCTAAGGAGGGCGTCCCTAGCTACCCAAGTTATTCAAATGGATGGAGTTTCAGGCTCCACTGAGGTTCAACAGATTCAATGGTAGTGTCTCCTAGTGGGGTCATAGATTAGGATGTTAATATGTAATTTGGTTGTTTGCCTGTAATCTTTTTTTTAAGAAAAAAATTGGGTAATAACTCAAATGAGCCCCCAATAAAATCCCTCCCCTCCCCTTGCCCTGGTGAGAATTGAACACATGATCTCATGGTAGTAGCACTAGACTTCAACCGCTAGGTTAACATTCAATTTCCAATTGTTTAACTGTAATCTTTAAAAACACGTTGTGGAATTGGAAACTACAAATGTCGAGCCTTCTTATATGATTAATGTTCCATCAAGATTATTAGAATAAGTTGGTTATTAAAATGTGCATGCATTTAGGATTTCTGTAGAATAAAATTATTCTATTATATACTATCTGATGATTTCTAATTAAATTAGTTATTTTAGTATTTAATAATTAATAATTGAATTGATTATTTCATTCATAATACATATAAGTTTTATTACATGATTAAAGGGTAGGATTCATAAAATTATTTGTTTTCGATTTTATGTGAGATCAAAATGGCGTATATCAATTTCTTCCAATTTTTTGAAAGTATAATCACCCCTTTTAAGATTCACTGCAATAATTTTACAAATCAAATTTGTTCTGAACATGAACATAGTTTGTTTAACAAATAATTTTCGATCATAAATATATTCTAATACACTTAATAGAGGACCTTTGGGAGGGGGTGTACGAAAATGGCTAATTACGTTTAAATTCAGAGAAAGTCACAAAAATACGGTTTGTCAATAAGTTTATGCACAGTCTACTGTACTTTCAAATTTAAGAGTGTATCTCTTGAAAGATGATCTTTCTATAAATTATGAAAAATTCAAAGTTTAAACTGTAAATTAGAAAAATGAAGATAATATTTTTGGATTGATTAATCATGTCATAAACATATAACTGTTACAAGTTGCATAATAAATATTTAATATTGCAACTAAACCTTTATCTTTTCATTACTCTAATTAAACCCCATTTAATCTATGAAAAGACGGTATTTCCCAAAATTTTGCCTAAATTTAATATGACTTGCTTTAAATCTAATATAACTTGGGAAATTGTAGATCAGTATTTGTTTTGTCTCCTTTATTACTTGTATAATGGGGGACAAGATTTATTTTTCCATGAGTTGAATGTGTATTTTATGTTATACCTCAGCTTGTTTTACTATAGATTAATTTTTGAAAGGTTATAAAAATATTTTTACTCTATTCATTATTTAAGTAACTACTTTGTAATTTATATATATAGTAGTTTTTGTAAAAAAATTTGAGCTATTTTGACTAACAAGTATAATTAAGTAATCAAAATATTTTTTTTGAAGTGATTGAAAATAACCAATTCACAAAACAAACTATATACAAATATCATAAAATTTAGAAAAAAGTGCTTTTATAACCCTACCTAGTTGACATAAGTGCCAATATAACCTTTCAATATTTGAAAGTGCCAATATAACCCTAAATAGTTGGTGAAAGTGCCAACATAACCCTATAAGTTTTTAGGATGTGCTGATATAACCCAACAAACATTATAAATATGCTGATATAACCTTACAAACATTAGGAATGTGCCGATATAACCCAATAAGATTGCATAATGTGCTGATATAACCCTACCTAATTTCAACGAACTATGGCGGTCCAACAAACTATAAGGGTAAAATTATCCACCCAATTTCAGAGTTAACCCAAAGGGTATTTTGGTCAATTTACATAGAGTCAACTCTAAATATTGAGGTCAATGCCGGAAATGAGGTCTGAGGGTTATATTGGCACTTTCATTAACTAGTTAGGGTTATATTTGCACTAAAAATTATCATAGGGTTATATTGGCACTTACTCAAGTAAATACGGTTATATTGACACTTATCCCTAAAATTTATATATAGCAACTACTTTGTAATTTATATATAGTATTTTTTTAGAGTAAAGTGCTAAAGTGATCCGAATTTAGGCTGAAAGTGCTAACCCTAAAAAATGAGAAAGTGTCAAAATAATCCTAACTTTATGATGTATGTGTCAATCTAACTCTGGGTGCCATTGACTTCAATTGTCAACAGGAGATTTGGCTGGAATTTAAGGCAATAACAATTTTATCTCTGTATGAAAAGGGGTAAAATGAGAATTCAACTTATGGGGGGCAAGGGTATTTTCGTCATTTCAAGTCTGCTCAACACCCCAAGTTGATGAGTCAATGACGGAATAGTGACCAAAGGTTATAACTGCACATTTTATCAAAGAGTTAGAGTTATTTTGACACTTTCTCAATTTGCATGGTTATATTGACACTTTCAGCCTAAATTTAGGGTTAGAAGTGTGAAAATCCCTTTTTAAAATTTTGAAATCATTTTGAATATTTTGTTGATATATATTATTTACATGATTATTTAGGATTATAAAAGCATTTTCCTCTTTTTCTTATACTGTTAGTTCGGATCTTGAGCAGGTGACTCAGTATATGATGTAATAGTTTAATAATTTTCCGAATCTCAAAGAAGCAAGAATTAAATGATTTTCGTAAATCCAATATATTAAAAAACTCCATGTTATTTGATCCAGCTAGTCCGCCGGCCAAGAAGGACAGGCTAACTTTTTTATTATATGCTCCCTCTTCACAGTTCCATAATTATTGAATTATTTATATTTTTATGATTTTTAATGATAATATTTAATCATTAATATTTCTATCTACGTAAAAAATTTTTACATATAAAATTGATATTTAGAAAATAAATGTTAAAATAAATCTAACAGCATTTCATATGATATCTTTATTATACATATATTAAGTCAAATCTTACCAGACTTTAAAAAAATAAA
Organism: Rubia yunnanensis; assembly: GCA_037428765.1. NCBI lineage: Eukaryota > Viridiplantae > Streptophyta > Magnoliopsida > Gentianales > Rubiaceae > Rubia > Rubia yunnanensis. Next base: position 46,254,465 of record CM075065.1, read on the forward strand.
TAGGCTAATAATCTTGGGATGATCAAATCTCACCATGTTTAACTTTGAAAAAAAAGTAAATAGGCTAATAATGTTGGGGAGAGTAATGTTCTTTAAAAAAAACGACCATGATCCAGGTTATCACTCATGCTCCTGACGTATGACATTCTGCACGAAATGCCGGGCTTTGCATTTAGCTTCCAATGGTAAAGCTTTAGACCAAGTAGAAATTGCTATCGATTTCTTACCAATTAAATATATTATTTTTTTTATTCTCTCTTTCACCTTACTTTAAGAAATTAGCTAAGAAATCATCATTTTTCTTCTCCACAATGGTAAGAAACCACTTTTTACTATTTATGTACCACTTGATTTTCTCTATCATACTCATTAACTTTATTATTAACATTTATTTTAAATAATTTTTTTTACCCAAAATAAATTGAATGTAAAATTTAAGAATACATTATAATTTTTAAAATTGAATTTCATTTTTTCAATAATTATTCCAAAATTTTCCAATAATTTTTCTTCAATAATTTTCTCAAAAATCATTCCAAAATTTTATTCCAAATCATTCCAAATTTTAATAAAATATCATTCTAAAATTTTAATTTAAAAATATTTTAAAATTAAATTTTACAAAAAAAACAAATTTTTATAAAAAACAAATTAAAAACAAAGGTAGGGACACGTGGTTCAACCAGAAGTTGCCACGTGTCCCATACTTTAAAATGAAGGAGACATTGCTGCACTAGTGGGACACATGGGCCAACCAGAGGCTGACATGTGTCCCACTAGGTGAAAAAAATTTTGGCCACTGGAAGAGGCCCATGTGCTGCTCTGACATACCGATTTCTTAACCGGTTGCTTGGTAGCAAATTAAGGGCCGGCCTAAAAACTACCACTGTGGATGTTTTCAATTTCTGGAGCAATTTTTAAAAATTAAGAAACTCCCATTGCATCCCATTGCACTTGCTCTTAGGCATGGTGAGCCCTTTCCCCTCCGCCAAATCGACCTCTTCTGAACCAACCCTTTCCCACTCAAAACATTCTATCAATGATCCCAAAGTCAAACCAACCACGCGCTGCGCCAATCCAGCACCCGGGCACAACCTTCTTCCCATTCTAAACGGCATTAGCCTGCTCGCCTCAACTTTAAGGCCTTGGAATCTCTCAGGCTTGAAGCTTGTGGGATCATCCCATACCCTTGGATCCATGTGGATTGCCCACACATTCACTAGCAGCATTGTGCCTCTAGGAATATCGTATCCACCGATTTTATAATCCTCACTCGACTCGTGTGGTAACAGCAGCGAACGTCTCTTGGATGATGCTGTGAAGGTAGGGCATATTGGATAGATCGGGTTCATCAATTAGATGGTTTGTTCCAACATACGCATCCATCTCAGCTCTTGCCTTCTCCAGGACTCTAGGATGGTTGAGCAGAAGAGATAATGCCCATTCCAGTGTCACTGAAGATGTATCTGTTCCAGCTAGCAGCAACACCTGCAGTCATACGACTAATTGTTCAAATTTGTACAAGATAGAAATGAACGGAATCTACTCATCATACCACCAAGGTTGCCTTGATGACTTCATCGCTGTAGAACTCTGGCTGTGAGGCTTGCAATGTAAGCAGGTGATCAACCATGGTAGCACTGCTCTTGTTATCACCCCGGCGATGCTCTTCAACCAAACCTTGCAACACAACATCCATTTCTTTGCCTAATTTCTCAACATCCCTTTCAAAGCCCTTGCTTATGTATCTGAGGAGAGGGATAAAATAAACAGGGTTTGAAGCACTGGAATGATCAAAAGCCCTCCGAATAAGCCCGTGAAACTCCTCTGCCTCTGGGCTACTCTCATCTTCCCCAAAATATCTCTTTCCAGTCATCATCCTCATGATCACATTAAAGCCAACCTCCAGAAGCTTGGACCGCATTTCTACTTCCTGGCTCGAATTCTGAACCAGTTTCCTCAGCAACCTCCTGATCTCGTCCTGTCTAACCGACAAGAACATGTTGAGATGATTCTGGGAGAATATCTTATTGGCACAAAGTCTGCGAAGATTCCGCCAATATTCACCGTAAGAAGCCGAAGAAATGGTGCGTCGATCGTACCCAATGTGTTTGGATATGACGAACTTGGGCCTGACAGCTAGCACCACATCGTTCTTGGTGAAGCATTCCTCCACCAGTGCTGCGGATGGAACCACCACCACAAGCTGAGAGCCAAACCGCATGGGGAATATCGGACCGCGCTTTAGGGGGAAATGGTGGAGAGCGCGATGCAGGGGCGATTTGATGAGGTGCATGTGGCCTATTAGAGGAAGTGCTGGGGCTGGACTTGGCGGGAGGTTTTTTGTTCGCCATTGGAACAACTTGAAAGCTGCATAAGCTCCCAAAAAAAGCAAGAAAAATGAGTAGAACAGACATGTTTCTTCCATGTTGATTCATATCTGGTTTTCGTCCTTACTTATAATTTTCTTAATTAAGTTTGGGAAGTACCTTCTGTTTATCTACGATAAATTATAATGCCGCCCGGACATAGACATTGACCTGACTTTGAGATTCACGGCTCTACATTATTGGGCTAAGAACCCTAGGATTTTCAGTAATAAATTTATGCAACTAGTGCTTGAGTTTTGGAATTTCGAACCTTGTGTTAATGAAGATCCTAAAGTATTTTCTACAAGATTTCATTTGTGTTGTCTTAATCCTAAGGCAGTGCTTTGTCTAACCTTGATAGAGAGTGCTGCTTCAAAAAATTCAGCATCCAGATTCTTCACAAGGAGAATCATATCAAGAAGGACGAGCACCAATGTTATCAGCTTCAAAGCATCAAAACTACAACGTTCGTCAAATCTTATCAGATCTTAAGTGACCCAATCCATAGCTGGAGTGCCAAAGAAACATATGAGTTCTACTATTGCAAAGCAAGACCAAGAAACGAAGAAGAAGGTCCAACAATCCTCAAATATGCAGAATCTAAACACACGGGATTTACAAATATATAAAGTTGCAGTGAGATATCGGAATGGAATCGAGAGCATATGTGGGAATAAACTGAGGAACCTTGTGCATTTATGAAGTTATGCACAAAAACAATACCTCAAAGTCTGAAACGGTTCTATACATAAAGCCAACAGCAACCTAGGCGGCAAAAGTGATTTGTTCATGCAGGCACTTTGAAGAAGTCTGGTTCCTCTGCAGCCACAACCTACGTGTATTACACTTGTACAAAAAAAAATAATCTCAGGCGACTACATAATCTTGAGATGGACTAAGAAGGGGAAAAATCAAGAACAAAAAAAAATTCAAGCACAATGCAGGTAATGAATTTCGTTGATGTTTATTGAGTTCTGGATGAGTTTATCTAAATTTAATAGTAATAGAATATATGATGTTTTAGTACTTTTGTGATGTTTCTACAATTCTGAATGAGGTTATTATATTAAGCAGTGATGTCTATAGTTTGAATACTGATATTTATTGAGTTCTGGACGAGTTTTTGTTAGTTAAATAGTAGTATGAATATCTGATGTTTCAGTACTTTTGGTGATGTTTCCAGAATTCTAAATGAGGTTATTATTTTAAGCGGTGATGTTTGCGGTTTGAATACTGATATTTTTTTTAGCTTGAGTGTATACATTTATTTTATTGCTAGGCACCAGAACTAAGAGACAAAACCATATGGCGCCTACATATGAGAAGGAAATTCTACATTTCGTTACTAAAGAGTGGAGGAAACATCAAAGCAAGAAGAATTTTGGAAGAATACTTTGAAAAACACTCAACCACCATCAACGCCATAACCCCACACGTGGAAGAGTCTGCAGTTTCATAAACCAGCGCAACAACTGAAGCAGGATGCGAACTTGCACCAATTGTCCTCAATTTGAAACATACAAAAACAAAGGGAAGAGACATAGAGAAAAATATGAAACTGAAAGGAAGATGTCAAGACACCAAACTCTCACACGTTTTTGATATGTTATTTCCAAACATGAAATTGTTGTGTTCACATTGTTATTTAATATTGGATTGAAGTGTTATAATTATGTATTGAGCTTATGTTAAGTGATCATCATCTTATTATGTAATAACCTCATTTCCAGATGAGGAACATCATTAGCATTTGACATTCACTAGTTATTAGTTTTTGCATAACTCAGAATTTCAGTGATACTAGGACAATCAACAAATACACAAAATGAACCTCATTACATAATATTTGAACCTGAAAAAGGTAATGCAAAACCTCAAACTTTATTAAATATTTGTCTAGCGTAAAAGTGAAATGAATCATAACTCAACATCAAGTTTAGATTTTGCAAATAAGTTTATCTTTTAAGAATGGGTGAAAGGTAAGATCAAAATTTATTTGTTAATGTCTATAATAAGACGAGTGTTATACATCAATATATGCACAAACATTAACATAATTCAAAGAAGCCTCATTTCATCTAGCGCGATTCATCTAGCGCGGTTCGTGCCTCTTTATCTAGTGTAGGGCACTGGATCTTAGCGCGGACTGCGTCATGTCAGTAGGCACAGAGCATGGCTTTTGATGCGGGCTGCCATCAGCGTGCCAGATTTGGACTTTCTAAATTACAGGTGTGGGTCTTAGCGCGGACCATTGACATTAGGCTCGGTCTACTCATAAACTTGGCATGGGGTATGGCCTTTGGCGTGGGCCATCGACTGGTCTTGCCATCTCGGACTTAGAATGGCGCAGGCCATCGTGAAATGGGACAGCCTGCGCCCATACTTAGCAGATTTTGAACGAAGTTTTGAAATCATGTGTGTGGGCCATGCTTTTTGGTTCAGTCCACACCATAGCCTTGTACTGGACACTATTGGCACGAGATAACTCCCTTGGCGCGGGCCGTTGGTGCCTAACCATGAACAGCCCACATCGACCCTTAGTACCTTGGTCAGCTGATCTTATTTCCTTTGCGTTAGGTGAACCGTTAGTCAGATCTTAGATTTCTAGAAGATGTCTGTTAGCTCAACAAGATGAATCCAATAGAACTAGCCTTGAAGGATAATTCTTCTTGGATCGTTCTCAGACTTTGGCACAACTCATCGGACCACGATTCCCCATTTCTTCATTCGCTTCTTTGATCTCTGTTGCCACCTATATTTGCCTCCAATCTCCTTCTACCATGCATTGATGTTTGTGGCCTTCGTCTACTACCATTCTAATGGTGAATGGTCTTGTATCTCTTCTACCGTTCTTGCGAACGACCTTCAATATCTTCTACCGTACTTGGAAATGGCCTTCACATAGAATGTAACCAAAATGTACCCTTGAGAGGCTCACTAAAGATGATCAGATGGAAGATCTAGGAGCCCATGGATACAAGATGTCCATTAGTACTAATTAAGTCTACAAAATGCGGGATTTAGACAAGAAAACCAAACATGGTCGTCTAAACCCCTTGTCACGTAAACCCAACTAATACTAGAAATCTTCCAAACAAAATAAGCTAAAAACTATGTTGAATGCAATGGTTAACACATGCAAAATAAAACACATCAACAATTAACGACCCCCCAGTGAAGGCGGTTAATACACTTTATGTGCACACACTCTAGTCTGAATTAATGTTGGTGCAAATATTAGTACCCCCCGGGGAAGAGGAACCTGGATGTGATATCGGTACCAGGGTATGAGTCCACGTGAGTGTGTGCATGTAGGTCTTCTCCAAATTTTAGTGTTACAATGATAGCAAACTAGTCATAGCTGATGAGTTGGTCCAAAGGGTTATGGGTAGAGATAGCAAAAAGTAGCAAGCTAGGGTTGTAAGAGGTTCTAATGTCATAGATAAGGTGCCTACCTCCCTTTGCCTAGTTAATAGGCCTGGAGAGTAGAGCATCTGTGGTGGAGTGCCCGAGACGTAATAGTACGGGGGAGAAAAAGACCTTAAAAAATGGTCAAACCTTGTTGTACTCCCCTAATTACGGAGGCGGTGCCGATGGAACATTCAAGGGCACCCTATGTGATAGGTACGGCGAAGTGCTAACCATCAACTACACCATGTTTTATGAGCACTAGATTAGGTTATTGAAATCTTGCAGGATCGGAGCATTTAATCAACCATGTTATGCAAGTATTCCCCAAGTGTCTAGCTAATATAGTTTACTTGTTTTTTTTCTTTCATATTTGTAGTTTTTAATTGAAACCCCCCCCCCTATCTACCATGCAATCTACTCCTAGCAACACAAATAGATTGACAACTCGGACGTGGTTGTGTTTAATTGACTGTTAGTCCTTAGCATCTCTGTGGACATACCCAAGGCTTTTTTAATGAAATTTTTGTATATAGATCAAAGAAAACCAAAAGAGTTTTTAGGCCATCGCTCCTAGCCTTTTACAAGAAAAAATCCCTATCAAAACTTGCTATTTAAAATCAAACAAACAAAACAAACAACCAGCTCTATATTCTATCTAGCTCATTATCAAAATTTTCTTTCCATCTCTTCTTGCTCCTCTATTTGCATTCGACTTCAACTTGGGCAGCAAGGTCTCCATCTTCAAATCTTCTTGGCTAAAGATCCTCTTGCTCTTTTCATATCATATTCTATATAAGGCACTAGTAAGCTTCATAAACTTCAAGTCTTGCCTTCTTCTTACCATAATTAACAAACATCATTTTACTTGCCTGATGTTGCTTATATCCCTCAACTTCAATATTTTTATCAACCCCTTCGTGTATGTACAACTCGAAAACAAATGGGTATTTATCTCATCCACCTCATCACATAAACTGCAAAAAACATTTGATGAAATGTAGTGTTTCATTTCATCAAAGGAGAACAAACCAAAACTTTGTACAAGGAATAGGAGTAAACCACCCCTTAGCTGAGCAAAAACTGGAAAAACAAAACCTACTATAAGAAAGATCTAAGTAGCTAGGCTAAATCATCTAATGCTAAAGTTGATGTTCAACTGAAATAGCTAAGTACAAATCCTGAGCTGCCATTATCTTGCCTTGGAAAATTCTTCTATTCCTCTCGTACCAAATATAATATAAGGTAGAGACCAAAAGGGAAATTTTTTTATCCTTTCTTTCCTGCCATACAAACAACAAGCTTCTAAGTTGTCTAAAATAATGAGAGATGGGAAATTGGAGCAACTTAAATATTTGTTGAGTTTAAAAAAATTTAGAAAAATGTGTTGAGTACTCTCAAGTTGCTGATAACACAAAGAACATGCTGACAAGTGAAGATGCTGCCAAAAAAAGTGCAATCTGTCTAGTGTAGAAAGCCTTCCCAAAGCTAGTCTCCATAGAAAGAAAGAATGCTTTGGGAGAAGCTTTTTGCTCCAAATAGTAGTATGAAATGGCTTCCTGATTCAGCATCCTTGAAGAAATCCATAAGCCAGAGAGACTTTAAATGATCCATCAGGTGACAAACATAATGGTAAAACTAAAAGTAGCCCCATATGAATAAGCTCAAGATAGCCAAGATGGATGGAGTAGGGCCAGTCTAAGACAAGACAGACCGATCTCTATTCTCCTACTCACGTTTACAAGGTTTCACACTCACTCTATTGAGTTACAGCCCTTGTTACGCTAGTCTAGCTCTTTCCATGCTATTTCCCTGTTTTCTCTAATCTACGGGGATCGCTCTAAATAGATTATGTAAAGTAGAGTTCCTAGCCAGTGACTAGCTCCGCAATGGAGCTACCTGTACACCGCCACGTCGAGACTCTCTTTCGAAAGTGAGCATTGTCCCTGGCTATGCGAAATGGCTAGCAACAAACTAATGATATTTCATTTTTTGCTCTGAATTAGTTCCAATTCTTGTACTATCTTGAATCAGACATGGAATGTCGGGATGTAAAGAAAAGAGAGATGTCTATGAAACTAGTCCAATCTGGTAAGAGGGTAAGTCACCCAACCTACTTAAACAACGTAAAGGCCTTTCCCCGTCCCGTTTGGAGAATGACCCCTTATGGCATAGCTTAGTCAGTTATTCTCGCAGTTCAGATAAGATTCAGACCGCCACTTCTCTGAAAGCATGGTTCTTGCCCCCCTTTGAGCTCATCCATTCGTTGGGCGATCTCTTGCTCTCACGTTCGAGTGTTTGCTCGTCATTTAGGCCTGTGAGTGAGATTTCTGCTCATTGTAGTCACCTCCAGGCTTCTTCGCACTTGGATAGTACCAGGACCCTTGTGCCTCCGCCCTTGATCAGATAAAGTTTCCCGCCCTATGACCCACAACTAAAAATGAGCCTTGCGACAAGACGCGGACATTCCCCATGCTGTGGTTCCCTCCGGTCCCTTCTCGGGTTGGGTTAGGAGAACATCCGAGCGATTGCCTTCACAGATCCAAATGTGAATCAATAAGAAAGAACCCTTGCGCCTATGATAAGTCCTTTCCTTCATTCACTCCTGACCTGAAAAAAATAGTGCTACGACGTAACTTTGGGACACATGAGGATAGCCGCCCCGAAGATACTTTAGAAATGGAAGAAACTCTAGCAGGAAATGCCTAGCCATGAAGTACGGTGTCTAAAATGCAGCATCTGATCCTTTAGCTTCAAAAGTTGCTTCCAACTATTACTTGCATGATTTGCAGTATTACAAGCATGTAGTAGTGTCAATGATCCCTTCATATAGAACTCCTACACCCACTTGATCCACAGATTTTCTTTCTCCTTCTTAATATCCAACAACTATTTACACAACAATATTTGACCCCATAGGAAAGGATCTCTGATTCTAACTCCACCATACTCCTTTTCAAGACATATAGTACTCCAAGCGACAAGATTCTGCCCTCTTTCATCTTCATGATAGCCCCAAAGAAAATTCCTACAGATACTCTCAATCTCCTCATAAACTGAGACTGGCAGCTTGAAAGCACTAATCCAGTAGCTGATCACACTCAACAATACAAAATTAATGAGCTTAATCTTTCCTACATAAGATAGAGTTTTGCCTCTCCAACTTAGCAGTCTAGACTTGATTTTCTCCACTATCTTCTGACATGTTTGAGCATCCAATCCTTTTTCTCTAATAGGAAATCCTAAATAGGAAATAAGGAAAGTATCCCTTTGCATCTTTAATATATCAATTAGCCCTTCAACATTAGTCTCCTCCATCCTTGAGAAATAGGCAAGAGATTTTGCAGGATTGTAAGGCCTTGCACCACTGCTTTAAATTGAAAAAACTCGGAAGCAGTAACTTCAGCTCCACCAATCCTGTCTTCAAAATCCAAAGGTGAGTTGAAATCACTAGTTATCAACCAAGGTGTATCTTGGATATCTAGTTTATGAAGTTCAGCCCACAATGGATCCCTCTCAGAAGGTACATTTCTCCCATAGGCCAAAGTGACAAAAATAGGAATGTTTAATGCTTTAAATAAAGAAGGAAACATGAATCCATTGAGCATGGATATCAAGGATATGCATATCAAAAAGATCAGGTCTCTATCCCAGAAAAAAATCTCCCACTATCATCAGCACTATTGTTAGCAACAAACTACAAACCAAAATTCAAATCATCCCAAACTTTTTTTTCCATTTTTCTGCCCAACTTTAGCCTCCACTGTACAAAGAAAACCAACATTATGTACAAAACATAGTTCCCTTACGACCTTCTATTTTAAAGAGGTATTGAGACCTCTAATGTTCCATACAAACATAGTAGAATCTATCACGGGGGCGAGGAAGCTTGGGAAATTCTTTTACTGAGGACAAATTAAGAAATTCAAAATGAATCATTGCAGGATCACGAGCTAAAACAATGACTTGTTTATCAAGTTTGGATAAATCTTGTCTCAGTCTAGGGATTGAAGAGGAAGTGAAAGTTTCCTTTCTAGGCCTATGAACTGGGATGGGATCAATCAAAGAAGAATTAGGTACAAAAAGATCATTAGAAGCATGATCAACAGCTTTGGGAGTTGCCTTCAGAACATATTTCTTAGTAATTTTGTTGAGTGGTTTTTGGAGTTTTTTGCAGTTTGCTTTAGTATGTCCTAGCATAGAACAATGAGAGAATTTTATAGGCTGCCATTAAAACACTAATTTTTGCCTTATATTATATCATTTTCATCAATAAAAGAGACCTGATCGGGTAGAACCTCAATAATCTCCATTTCAATCTGTACTCTTGCAAAACTGAGTCTATCCAGTGAATGAGTGGTTGTATCAACCATCAAAGGCCTCCCTAATGGACTTAGGATTCTTCTAAAAATCTCAAGATTTTAGTAGACATGATCTAGATCAGGGAGTTGCACCCAAACTGTGACTTTAGAATGCTGCTCACATTTAAAATCTCTTGTCCATGGAAAAAGTAACACTATCTTGCTATAAAAAAAACCATACCCTTTTCTAAAACTGATTTTTTGACTCCACTTCTTTGAATTTAACCATGAAAACATCAGGAGATAGTAACCATACCTTGAAAATCAAAGATTTCCACCAAACCTTTCTGAAAACTTTTCCATAATGTGCAGTACTGGATGCCCTTCAAGAATATTGCATATAACAGTGATCTCCCATGTTTTGTAGATGTTTTCTACACAAGATTTAGATGTCCTGCCCATATGAACTCTTGCCACTTCATCTGGTTGGTAAATTTTCATACCTTCTTATCTGTCCTTAAAAAGATCTGTCTAAGCTGGAGTTGGCTATGGATATCAAGGAGTGACACCCCGATGTTGAAAAACCTTTTAAACCAGATCAAGTTTGGAAAGTGCAGCTCGAGCATCACTTGATTTCTTCAAGAAAGAGACTGATCCATCCCTTGAACAACTAGCTATATCCTTGGTAGGTGTAGGAGATTAGCTTGGTGTAAAGGCTAGAGTGTGCGTCAAACTTCCTGAAGATAGATCTAAAATATGAGCCATAGAAGTCCTATCACCTTGATCACTGGAAGGACCACTGGATAATAGGATGGTATTGCCCACCAGATCTGTTGGTGCCTTGCTTTCCACTTGATCATTTGCAGCCTTGCTTTCCTCATGAAATATTTCCACTGTTTGATTGTTTCTTGCCATTTTTGCAGCTGTTAAAGGGCTCTCTTTTTTTATACAGAGATAGCTGACTAAGAGATTCTTTGATAGCCTTAACCCCTTTCTTTCTTTTAGAGCTCCACATAGCAAGATAATTAGAGATCTAAGCAAAGAGAAAAAAGATCCTGGCTTAAAAAGATGAACACATAGGTAAGGTGTTTTTGCCCACACTAAGAGAGAGAACTTTCAAAATCCTGAATCTTTGCAATCTATCAACTGTGGGCAGTCATCCCTTTAATTGTATTTATAGGAAAATTTTATGCATAGGAAAAATATTTTTGTGCCAAATTACCTTTGCATAAAAGTTCCTTTTACTTCCTCCTTCATTTCATCATGCACCATCATTGTCTTCAACTTTCCTTCCTTGTTTATACAACTCCCAAGGGTTTGCAAGTGTTTATCTTTCAATTTTTACAACATCTTCCAGTGCCAACTAGAACTTACCCCTTCTTTGTTTCCTTGTAGATTTAAATTCTTTATGTAATATGCTTGAATCCACCAAACCCAAAGAATGTCTTTCCTTGAGTTTAATTCCCACAATTATTTACATAGTGCTGCCTTGTTCCAAATGGAAATATCTCTAATCCCCAATCCTCCAAATTTTTTGCTTCTGCGAATTGTGTCCCAAGAGATAGGAGCATAATCCATTTTCTCTTCTTATCTTCCCCAAAAAATAAATCTGCAAATTTTCATAATCTCCTCATGAACACCCTCAGGTATACTTAGTAGACTACGCAAATGCCATCTATACTTAGTAAAACCGAATTGATGAATTGCATCTTCTATCCATAAGAAAGAACACTTGAATTCCAATTATGCAATTTTGTTCTAATTTTGTCCACAAATTGCTCAGAATCATGCTTCCCCCACATCACATTAGACAAAGGCAGCCCCAAATATTTCCTAGGAAAATCCCCTCTTGTTACATTTAACACTCCAGCCAACAAGTCTTTCTCACCTTCATCCTTTCTAGAAAAGTAAATTCTATATTTTTGCTCACTTATTGCAAGACCTAAGACCTCCATAAACCTCTTCAAGCATCCTTTCACACCCTCCATGCAATTTTGGTTTTCTCCACATAAGATAAGGAAATCATTAGCAAACAACAAAGTATGCACACCAACCATTTTGCATCTTTGGTGGAATTTTATGTGTTATCCTTGTACTCCTTTGCCATCATTCTTGTAAGGTACTCTATGCTCAAAAAAAACAACAAGGGTGATATAGGATCCCCTTGTTTAACTCCTCTTCTACCCATGAATCCTTCAAAATACCTCCCATTCAAAACCAAGCAAAAAGATGACTTCATTGTACTTCTCTTGATCCAATCTATCATCAACCCGAGGAAATTTAAAACCTCAAGGCATTTAACAAGAAATTTCCAGCTTATACAATCAAAGGCTTTGCTAACATCCACTTTAATAACAAAACTTCTCTTCATGCCATCAACACTGTACTTATGCAACGATTCTTGTGTTATAAGAATGTTGTGTGATATGTGCCTACCTTTCACAAAAGAACTTTGATTCGGACTAATCAAAAAGGGTAGTACCTTACAAAGTCCTGCCCAAATTACTTTGTTTATCACTTTATTAAGTACGGAGCAACAATCAATAGACCTATAATCACTTGCAAATTGTGGTTGACTCACCTTTGGGATCAAGAATATCATGAATTAATTCGAGGAGTTTGGATTTTCTCCCCCCTTGAAAATAATTTGTAAGGCCTTCACCATACTTCCTCCAATTATCTCCCAACTACTCCAAAAAAATTCGCTTGCTATCTCTGACCGGGCTTTTGTTATGATGAATCCCCCAAAGTGCTTTCTTCACCTCATTTTCACCAATTGGTTGGATTAAGGATACTTGTTGTATGCTTATTACTCCACCAAAAATAGCCAAGTTTTCCTCCATGTGTTTAGTTTCTTAATAGACTCCCAAATGGCTTTCATAGTGCCAAATGTTATTCAATCTGGTCTAGATTGGATAGTAATCTACTCTTCTCCTTTATGTTCAAATTTTGGATCTTGTATTGCCTTGTTCTCATAGAAGCATAAAACAACTTGGTAGGTCTATTGCACTTTAGCTCTTCGTTGCAAGAACTTGTATTCAACCTCCTCCAATTCTTCAAGCACTTTCCTTGCATTAAATTCCACCCTTTGTCTCCTTTCATCCCTTGGTTCTTCATTTAACCTCTCTTGTGCCAAAAGCCATTCCTTCTTGGCCTTCTCCACCCTTTCTCCAATCTTAGAGAGCTCCCTTCTATTAAGCCTATTCAAAGGCTTTTCCATTTCTTCTAGAAGTTTTCCAAAGTCCTTCATTGTGCTCACCTTCGTCCAAACCACTTGGATTGCCCCCTTTAAATGTGCTGAGGCATCCCGCATATTGAAATATTTGAAGCTTCTCCTCTTCTTCTTGTCTTCCTTATGCCAACTCAAAATGATATGATAGTGGTTTGAGAGTGTCTCTGTTTTTACCTCACAAAAGGTTGGGCCAAGCCTCTTTACCCACTCTTTGTTTACAATGCCCCTATCAATTTTGTTTTGTATCTACTCCCCCACTTACCTTCTATTGCACCAAGTAAACTTTTAACCAATTTAACCAACAAAATAACCTGCATCACTTCTAGGAAGTCCAAGACATCTTTTTCTTCAACTCCATTCACACCTTCTCTATCCCCAAAGTCCAAAGGAGAGTTAAAATCTCCTATGATCAGCCATGGTTTATCATCTCTACTCCCTTGGTTTCCTCATTTAAATGGTGTTATGGTCATACACCACCGTTAAGAGGAATTCCAAGTTTTTTCTCCTAATCAACCAATCAAAATCCATCCATTGATCCCCAACATTCAACACCTTCATATCATAGAAATCAGACCTCCAACCTAGCCAAATTCTCCCCCCTAGAATATTCCCATTTGTTATCAACTCCCAACCATGCCCTATTCTCCCCCACACTTTTTTTTGTTTTCTTCATTTACTTTAGTTTCCAACAGCCCCAAACAACCCCTATATCATTAAGCATACAAAAGTTTTTCACTCCTTGAACTCCTTGGGTCTTCTTCTTTTTTCCTTGCTACCCTTATTCCTTTCTCTACCATTTTGAACTCAATCCCCTCCCCTTGCAGCCCTTTAACTTCCCATTGCTGCTCTTTAGATTCCCTTTGTTTCCCCTTAACATCTTTCACTCCATATTGCTTCTAATCTTGTTTCACAATCCTCCCAATTGGCACATAAATCCTCCTATTCATTTTTCTTTTTTTAGCTTCATTTTTCTTCCTACACACCTTCTCATTATGCCCAATAGTCCCACATTTTCCACATTTAGTTGGCTTCCATTCAAAAAAATTTTTTTGACTAACAATCACTATGTTTTCATTAAGGTAAATCAACTTGTCTGGAAGGTTATCACTTATCATAACCCAAACTTGCACCCTTGCAAACTCCAACCTCTCTTTCTCTTGTGTTGCTCTATCAAGATTCAAAGGCAATCCCAAGTGGACTTACTATCTTGCTTATGAGTTTTGGTTGCCAATACTTCAATGGCAATCTGGGGAGCTGAATCCAAACCGGGACAACATTAGGTTCTTCAATCACACCTTCTGCATTCCAATCTTTCAGTAAAACGGGTTTCTCATCAAAGAACACCACTCCTTTCTCCATAACAGCCTATTTATGCTCCTTAATTTGAAATTTAAGCATAAAAAATCCTGAATTTAGAAGTCATACCTTGTTGATTCTTCATCCCCAAATCTGAAAAAAGACCTCCTCTATGACATTGAATGGTGGGTTGCTACCCAAAACCTTGCACATAATGGTAGTCTCCCATTGCTTTGAGTTTTCTTCCACCTCCTCCATGGTGATTTCACCCATAAACAACACATCTATCTCCACGGGTTGGTAATATTAAATCTCCGCCAAGCTAGATTTCAATATAGAACTCCAAGATCTGACCTCCTTCTTGCTCTCCTCCTCCACTTCTTCACTCCAAACAATTTTCCTCCATTCTTTAGAGCTGAAATTCGAATTTGAACCCACATTTTTAACTTCTTCTAAAACTTATTTTTCTTCCACTCATTTCCTTTTAGCTTCTTTAGGGCTTGAAAGCGTCTGGTCTTGCACTCTCCTGCCCTATTTTGTTTTTTCCTTTTCCCTCATCCTTCAACAAACCCAAGCTGCTCACCTCATCCTTCAAAAATGTTTTTCTCTCCATTGATTGTTGTGTTTTCCCTTTATTCTTAGTGTTAGATCTCCTCATGGTGTGAGGACGGAAAATTCAAAAGAGAATTACCAGATCTTAAATAAGAAAAAAGGAAGAACACCCATACTATGTGAAAATTACCCCTAGTACTTTAGAGAGTAGAGACAGAGGAAGCATTGCATAACATACATACATACCCAAGGCTAGTCGCTAACTACCCTATCGATTACATAGTAGTGAGTTGGGAGTAAAATTATAAATTTAAATTTGATCCCCTTTGATCCTTTGATCCAAATCTTTAACTCGGGTTAATTAACGATAATTAACGACCCCGATTGGAGGCGGGTAAAATTTTGGCATTGCTGCCAAGGTCCGTTAGGTGTATACCAAGCCCAGATGCTAAGTAGTAGGCCTAAACCACAAATGGGTGTGGTCCTAACCAGCAATGTGAACAAAAGCAAATGGGCTCAAGACAAGCCAAGTCATCCCACAACATGAGAAAAGTGGAGACCACAATCAGGTGTTAGTCACAAACCACCTTTCTTAGGACCACGATCATACACACGATGGAAAACCTGGATAAAGCATAGCCACGTTTGTAATACACTATAAAAAGGATTGAGAGGACACAAATCCAGGTAAGTGCAACAAGACTAGAAAGGCTTGATTCTGAAAAAGGAAGGGACTAACTTGGGCATCAAAGTGTTTTCCCCGGAACTAATTTTTGGATATCTGATGTGCTTCATTATGTGTGTATTAACCAATCCATTCGACATAATAATTGGCTTGTTTTATTTGGTGGATTGCTAGTATTAGTTTAGTTTATAGGACAAGGGGTTTACACGGCTATGTTTGATTTTCTTGTCTAAAATGCACATTCTGTAGACTTAACTGGTACTAATGGACATCTTATATCCATGGGCTCCTAGATCTTCCTTATAATCATCCTTAGTAGGTCTCCCGTGGGTACTTTCTCATCACATTCTATGTGAAGGCCATTCGTAAGGGTGGTAAACGATATTGAAGGTCGTTCACACTAGAATGGTAGTAGATGAAGGCCACAAACATCAAAGCATGGTAAAAGAATATTAGAGCCAAAGCTAGGTAAAATTGAAATTCAATGTGGCCAGTGAAGAAACAGTGAATCGTGGTCCGATAGGTTGCGCCAAAGTCTGAGAATGATCCAAGAAGAATTACATTTCAAGACTAATTCTATTAGATTCATATTATTGAGCACTATAAAATCAACTACTAGAACTCTAAAATTGGACTAACGGTTCATCCGGACCAAAGGAAAGAAATTCAGCCGACCAAGGTACAAATGGGTCGGTGCAGACTATTCATGGATGGTACCAATGGCTCATACCAGAGGAGTTGCCCTACACAAACGGTATTGGCATGAAGGCATATCCTGGACCATGCCAAATACCACGGCCCATACGCACAATTCTCAAACTTCACTCAATATTGGCTAAATATGGGCACAGACCATCCCGTTTTCAATGGCCCATGTTGTTCCAAGCGAAAGATGCCAAGACCAGCCGGTGGGGTGTGGAAAATCAAGTTCCTCATGCCAAGTTTCTGAGCAAACTGATGCTCCTGACGATGGTCTGAGCTAAGACCCGCATCCCGCAGATCAGAACATTAAGATCAAGGTTGCTGGTCACGGCCCACGCAAAAGGAATCGAGATGGCCCGTGCCATATGCAGTGGACCATGCCAACATGAATTGGGCAGTCCGCGCTAGACATAGCACCCCATGCCAGATGACTCAACTCTGACCGCTCCATCCGCTACGGTCCGCGCCAGGCGGCGGCGGACTTAGGTTTTACATGTTTTTGGCATATTTTGGGCCTATTTTTAGGCCCAATACCCTACTACTATATATGTAGCCTTAGTCTACTAGGTTAAAGGTTAGATCATTTTTCATACTGTATTTTTTTAATTAGGAGAGCATATTAGAGAGAGAAACACTCTCTCCCTTTTTTTTCTTTCTTTTTATTTTTCTTAAATCCTAAGATGTGATTCAAATCTTCATTTTAATTCCAAGTCTATGGAGTAGTAGATTGGTAGCTTAATTTTGTTTGTACTCATGCTATTATTATGACTTTTTGTGATTTAGATTTCCCTATCTTATTTCTCTATGAATATTTGTGGTTGATTTGTGGTCTCTAAGAACTATGATTTATGCTTTGTCATTATGATGATGCACTCATCCATGTATGGTAGTATAAAATTATGCTAGGCTTTATTGCAATCTTGGAAAGTGATTGAATTGTGGAGTAGGTATAGAACACCTGGGAGACGAGTGCATTCATGTCCTTTGAGAGAAAATCCTTATATATGTTATACCATGATTCTGATTGGCTAAATGTGTGAGAAATCAACATGTTGGGTGGTCGATTTGGAAAATCCCGATGGGCGAAAGCCCCTCGCTTAACCTAATAGATAAGCTTGTTGTTTCTAGCGACTATAGTAGTGCCGAATCTAGAGTTATCACAAGGTGTCTTTTCCTTTGCCTCTCGAGGCCTAGGGATTGAGATTAATAGTGGCATGTCCAGGATGTAATGCATGTCACTACATATCCAACGGTTGTGACCTACACGAGGAATTTCCCTTTTAGGTGGGCTTTGGATTCCTTTAAGCATGGACGTATTGGGCATGGGAGTGAAGTGATTAGGAAATGGTCTTTGGCATTGGTTGACTAGAGGACATTCCCTAAAATTACGGAGATGGTAAGATGTGGGCATTGTGGTAAGTTTCATGTGTGACAAATGAGGAGAAATACCTAGCTATCTCCACACTATGTGACATGAGCATAAGATAGGTTTATAAGTCTATATGTGAATGAATCGAGGATACAAGTCATTTATCAAACATGTTACGCAAATACCTCCAAGTGCATGTTTACATAGTTTGTTTGTTTTTCTCTTTTATGCTAAGTAGTTGTTAATTAAAAAACCAAAACCCTCCTATTTACTATACTAGTTATTCCTATCAACTCGTGCGGATACACAATCTGGATGAGGTTATGTTTAATTAATTTTCAAATAGCATCTCTGTGGATATACCCAGGACTTACTGCTAACTACCTTATAGGTAGCATAGTAGTGAGTTGGGTGCAGAACTATAAATTTTATCTTTAACCTTACTCAGTCTCTGCTCAGGTTAATTAGATACAATTAACAACCCCAAGTGGAGACGGGTCAATCTCTTTTGCAGGCACACCTCGGTGAACAACGATCAATCGGTCAGATTAGAAATACAATATTTGGTGCCATCTGTGGGGCCGCCAGATACATCATTCCCCACAAGGTTGATAATGGTGTTCACCAAAAGAGAAAGGAGTCAAAACCACCACACCACATTCAAGATCAAATAGCTGGATGGAACAGATGTACATCCAAGTTAAGATCAGGATCACATTCCCAACAAAGAGCAAGAACATGGCAGGGATGACACAGAAAATGAAGAAGATACAGAGTCCACTAACACTAACAAGAAAAATGGAAAGGAAAGCGTTTGCATCATTTCTAGAAGCGAATAGAGAGCAACTGTATAATCATTTCCTAGCCACTCTCAAACCAAAGTCTCCAAAATAATTGGTCAAAACAATGATGACCTTAAATATAGGGACAAATAAAGAGACTTAGTAGCGGATGACAATGCAGACAAGTCACCACTAGCACCACATCTTTGCAACTCAAGATGCCAAAAGACCTTAAATTACCATTACATTTCAAAATTTACGACAGGACAACCGACCTAAAGGATCATCCTACATTTCTATCGTAATAGCATGATGTTCCACGATACTGAAATCGAATTGGTATGTAAGGCGTTCCCCATATTTCTGTCGGGAACAACGATCATGTGGTATGAAGATTTAACAAATGGAAAAAATACATGTTAGGCACATATGTCGGATGTGTTCTTGGGATTCTTCTGCCACAAGAAGAATTTTACCAAAACAATCGCAGGTGTGAATAACATAGCTCAACAAAGTGATGAAAGTTTGGTAGAATATCAAAGTGGGTTCGTCACTGAGAGTCTGCAGGTTTAGGACCTGCTGTTTCAATCTTCCTTGGGTGTGTTCACGGTGGGCATGCAATAAGGAGAGTTCTATAAGGAACTAACAAAGAATATGATAGAAAACTGAAGGGACCTACAAAAAATGATAGAGCAGTATGTGCAAACCGAATAAGTGAACAACCATAAAATAGAGCGGGAGCGAGGAGAGAAAAAAGTAATGGAGAATTCACAAAGGAATTTGGAAAAGAAGGGGAAAGGAAAATTCCCTTTCAAAGGAAAAGAAGCGGGAACACAAAACATCTTATCCCAAGAGACACTGCTAACAAAATTGCAAAAAGGATATATGGCAAGTGAATAGATATCTATTCTGTGAACCAGCACCAATGGTAGTATCTCTAGAGAAAAGATCAAGAGAATACTATTGCGCCTTCCATAAAGATCACGGTCACAATATCGAATATTACGGAGACATAAGGAGGCAAATAGATAAAAACTTGACAAATAGCTATTTGGGGAAATACAGAAAGGAGGGTGGCGGTAAAAGATACAACAAAGAGAGCACGGCAGGAAGCTCCATAGCAAAAACCCAAGCCACAACGAACACTCAGTATAGGAATCAAAATATGACGGTTGCATTTGACTATAAAGTGGATGTGTCTAACGAGGCTCTAGAGAAAGTGGTCTTCTCCACACATGGGTCAACAAAGTCCCTATCAATTAATGCTTAAAAGGCTAAAACCAGGTATTCACCACCACAGGAGCCCATAGATAAGAGATTGAGTATTGATGAAACAATCACGTTTAACGAAGAGGACGCGGTTCCTAACGCCTCACTACACAATGATCTGATGGTCATTGTTGCCAAAAGTGGTAACATAATGGTTCATAAAGTGTTCATAGATGATGGAAGCACAGTAGAAATCCTTTTTGTAGACTACTTTGACATACTTGGATTCAAAAGGACCAACTTAAAAAAATCCACATCCACGCTCATTGGATTCACACGGCTAGCAGAGACACTGTTAGGCAACATACAACTACCTATAGTAATTGGTGAGAAAGAGAGGAACTGCACCATAATTTGTGACTTCGTTGTCAAGGATGCTCCAAGTTCGTTTAACGCTATTATCGGTAGGCCGTGTATGAACATAGAGAAAGCAATATGGTCTCTGTACCAATTGATCATGAAGTTCCCAACCCTAACAGGGATTGCAATGGTAAGGGGAAACTAACATACTGCAGTGTATCGTTATCGCAATGAAAGCAGGAAAATTGTGGAGCAACCAAAAATGGTTAGTAGTATCACGAACACTGACTCACTGAACCAAGTGGACCATCCAGTAGATCTTGGAGAACAATCTAAAGATGTCATTTTGGATGACAACAATGCGTCTAAAAATGTGTCAAAATAGGGAAATATCTTCCATCTCAGGAGAAACAAAAAGTGATATGAATTTTGAGAGATCACAAAGACACATTCGCATAGAGTGTATAGAAAATGGAAGAATTTGACTCGGGTTTTGCAACTCACTCTTTGAATATTGTTAATTCGATCAAATCGGCCATAGAGAAATAAAGAAGCTTCACCAGTTTTTTAAAAAATACAATCAAGGAAGAGGTAAAGGCATTGTTGCAAGTTGGGATAATAAAGGAGATGATGTACTCAAAATGGCTACCGAACTTAATAATGGTAAAAAAGGCAGATTCTTGGAGGAGAATGTATATAAATTTCACCATATGAACAAAGCATGCCCAAAGAATTGCTATCCCCAGCCAAAGATCGACTAGCTAGTAGAAGTAATCTCGGGATACGAATTCCTGGCATTCTTGGATGACTACAAATGGTCATCAGATATTGATGAACCCCGAAGATGCAGACAAAATAGCCTTCATAACAAGTTTCAGGGTATTTTGCTATGTGAAAATGCCATTCCGGTTGAAAAATGTAGGAGCAATGTATCAGAGAGTGGTTGACAATGCATTTTGCAACCAGATTGGGAGAAACCCAAAAGCGTATGTGGATGATATGGTCATAAAAAAGCAGGTGAGTTTGTGATTTTGCAAAGGACAAAAACCCTGGATATATTAATTGCAATTGGAATGAAGCTAAATTCCAAAAAATGCAGGATTGGGGTAAGCGCATGAAAATTCCTGAGATACAAGGTATCCTTAAAAGGAATTGAGGCTAATCTGGAGAAAATACAGGCAACTGTTAATCTCCCCCAACCACGAAAGTGAAGGAAGTCCAAATCTTAATGGGATCGCTAGCATCGCTTAGTAGGTTCATGTCAGAAGCAGTCGAAATACACTTCCCACTATTTCAAATCCTTTATAAGGCTGAGAAATTCAGCTGGAGCGAAGAGTGTCAATCAGTATACGAGTCACTAAAGGACCAACTCAGACATTGCCAACATTGAAATCACCAATTCAAGAAGAAACACTATACTTATATTTGGTGGTTTCAATAAAAGCAATGACCTTAGTTCTGTAAGGCAAGAAGGCCAAAAGCATATTCAAGTGTTCTACACCAGTAGAATACTATAGCAAGCTAAAAGAGCATATCTTCCAATTGAAAAGTTGACCCCAACATTTATATATTCAGCAAGAAGACTGTGAACCCATCTCCACAGTCATATAATTGTAGTCTATGCAGATTACCCAATCAAGAACATCTTGAACAAGCCCAAGTCATTTGGGAGAATAACCAAATGGACTCTAGAACTAGGGCAGTTTGAGATTCAGTTTCAACTGCGAAACCTAATCAAAGCTTAGGCTGTAGCTGATTTCATTGCGGAAATGACAAGCATGGGAGCGCAGCAGGTGAAAACGCAACAGTATTTGGACATCGACAAAGGAAATTCAAAATGGGAACACATTGCATGGACTATGTTTATAGATGGGGCATCTAGCACTGAAGGATGTGGAGCAGGACCACTATTGATCAACCCAGATAGAGCAGAATAGAGATACTCGTTTTTTTTTATTTTTGATTTACCAATAACAAAGCTGAGTGTGAGGCATTAATATGTTGCTTAGTTCCACAGTTAACATGCAGGAGAAGAGCGTTTGGGCATTAAGTAATTCACAAATAGTGGTTCAACAAGTACGAGAAGACTACGAAGTGCGGGAGGTGTAATTGATGCAGGAAGAGTAATTGATGAAAAACCTAACCAAGGTTCGTCAACTCATCGCTCACCTCGAGTACTTAAACATCTAGCACGACCCAAGAATTGCAAATATGAAGGCAGATTCACTAAGAAAATTAGCAACAATGGGGTTTTAGTCATTATACATAAAAGGGATGTGAATATAGAGGTCATTCCAGTTACAAGCACAGCGAGGACAATCGTGTCATCAATTCAAACACAGGAGGTAAACTGGATGACACCATTAATCAAATACTTTGGGAAGAGGAAACTACTGACAGACAAGGTACATGCCAGGAATCTTGAAATGTGATCCCACAACTAGAAAGTTAAGGGAACACAATTTCAAATTAGTAATATGATGTTAAGGAAGAATGAAGCTAGGCTAGTTGAGGAAAAAGGAAAGTTGTGCCCAATGTGGGAAGGACCGTACAAGATAAACAAGAAACGCATATCCAACTGCTACAAGTTAGAGAGAATGGATGGGAAGTAGCATTCCCAACACTCGACACATAAGTAACTTGAGAAAATTTTATGTTTTGAATCAACAAAGGGACAGGAAAACCTAGAATAGAAACCATGGTATGATCATTGGTTGTGTTCATTCCCTTATTCTGTGTTGAAGGCGATATGATCACAAAATAAATCTTTTGGAGTAACATCTTTAGTTTATTCAAATACCTATACCTTGAGATCGCAATTTTCTTTTCTAAATCTTAAAAGATGAGCCATTATAAAAGATACTCATCTTGCAATAAGGCAGATACACCCACAACAAACCACAAAAAGCAAGCAATAGATCTTGCAGTTTTGCACTCTGGCTTTAATACAACAACAAAAGCATGGTATAGATCATGCAGTTTCACACATTACATACTCTTATAAGAGAAAGAAATTGATCTTGCTATAAGATAGATATGCCTATGAAACAGCGACTGAAGAAAGCTATAGATCTTGTAGCTTCACAACAAATAGAGTTTCAATGCTCAAAATGAAGACAATAAACGCATAAGATATCTTGTGAAGAAAGAACAATTGCACAGGCTAAAACATCTAAAGTACGAAGTTGAATTTTATTGAAAAAGAACAACTACAACATCCAAGAGCTAGAACAAAAGAAACATCACACTATAAATGTTCGAAAGAAATAATCATTGCATATTATCTATGCCTAGATGCTCATCATGATCCGGAAGAAGATGAACCACCAAAACAACAACTGTGCTCAGCTTCGCGGTGGGGGTGCTCAGCCCTACGCTTGTTTTCTTCAGCCACACGCTCTTCGCTAACCATATGGTCGTATCGCTATTTCATGTGTAAGTAAGCAAGTTAGCGTATTAGACCAATTCACTCCATATGACCAAGATATCTAGCATAATACGCCTTGAAGTCATTTATAGGCCCAAACTGCTCGCAATCCAGTTGCATACTCATAACATTCACATTTTCCTCATACTTCTTATATTCAGTCGTCAAATTTTATATTTCTTCCTCCAGGCAATGAATATGCAATCGGATAGCTTCAGACAAGTTAATCCTCTGCCCACCAATTCCTATAGTAAGATCTCCATGACCAATAGTCATACGAGATAAAGAAAGGAGAGCCGGGAGTTTATCTTTATACTCAGCACAAGCTTGCTCAAGTTGATGCACATACAAATCAAGTCGGTCGCACTCAGTGCGGAGTTGCTCATTCTCACTTTGCATTTGGGTGTTTATAGATAATGTTTTTTCAAACTTTCTTTGCCAACCGAGGATAAAAGATGAAAAACGATCACACTCATCCTATTTTTTCTTCAACTTATAGAACAAGTCATAATGCAAGCACATTGTTTATCAATGATCATTGTCTTTTGATGGGCCTCACAGGTCCTGCTTGCAGCATAATTTCTAACCTCCTCCTATTGTCAGAGAAACTTCACCATGGTCAATTGTTGATGGTGAATAGGACCATTCTGATCACTGCAAATTCTACGTAAATCGCGCGAATCATCTTGGGCGTCCTTTACAGTCTTATACCACTTTGCCAAAAGATCATTAATCCCAAGAGCATGTACTTTAGATGAATCCCTAAAGATAATGCCCACTCTTGCACACAGGAAGGGAGGTTAAGCAACCTCATATCTGCACCAGCGGATTAAATATTTACCAAACCAAGAACAATATCCTTGCCAAGCGATTTAACATTGTAACCATGGGGAACAAACTTACTGCATGGATATGTTATAGATGAAGATAGAGATGGATTAGGAATAGGAATCTGACATCCAATGCATAATGGAAGCGACTCCATACCAAAGAAACAATCAGAAGAAAGAAGCTCTTCACATTCCTTGGTGAAAGACTGAGTAGCACAAAGCAATCTAATGGGACAGTGAAAATCAGGAGGCAAAAATCTATAGCAATCTGGAAAAATGATCGGTAGATCCCAAAAATTTATGTTGTTTCAAACATTTATGATTAACCAAAATATTTAAGCCTTGCACGTAAGTAAGAGTGATGAGAGGTTGAAAAAAAAGGGTAAATCAACCTTAATAAATGCAGTCATACATCAGAATATTGTCTTAGAATTACAACCAAGAATCCACAAGAATAGTACACTAAAAATTAACTAACTTCAGAGTTAGAGGTAGGCAAAGCTGGGATGGCGATAGCAGTGTTTTCTTTGTTGTTTTCTTGAGCAGGAACTGCATTATTTGCATTGGCATCAGTTGCTGAGTTGACATTAGGATTAACAGGTGGAATAATAGTGTGATAACCAATGGGAAGGTCCTCCGGATAATCAATTTCACACCCCTTTAACATAGTCATAGAAAGAAGACAAGGAAGGCTAGCAAGATGTGACAGCAAAGCATAGGGGTGTCCACCAACAACAATCTTTTCAATAGAACCATCATTGAGTATCACCTTATTCTTCGCTACTACAGCAACACACTTCTTCTAAGAGGTCAGGATCTTCATTGTTAAATTTGGGTTCCACTCGCGCAAGTCCTTAATAGCCTCGCAAGAACCAACAGTGCGAGCAGAGCTGGAAACATCCTCAAATAATTTGAAGAAGGACTTCGTCTTTCAAATCCGATCCACAAAAATTTGAGGGTATTCAGGTGAAGCAGGTCCATTGGTGCACATATCTTTTAGTTTATAATGAAGCTAGATAACCTCTTCCTTTGCTATCCTGCACGCTCCTCAGCAGTGTTTGCCCGCTCCAGAGCGGCTTTAAGAGAAGTCTCCAAAGTCACATATTTCATCTTCTTCGCCTTTTACTTTTCCATGAGTGACCCATCCGAAAGAGAGAACTTTAAAAGCCGCTGGCTCACAAGATGAAGCTCTCGCCGACCTTACAGAGCAAAAAAATAGAAAAGAAATAGGCAATATTATATATACGAAATATCAAGGTAAAGAAAAAGTCACTCAAGTTAAGCACCAAACTTACACCAGCCAAAAGTATCAGGAAGAAAATGTTTGGAGATAGTATCAGTTATTGGTCCCTCCACTAGCAGATTCTCAGTTTTTTATTGAAACTGAGAGCGAGACTGGATGCCACGTCTCTTTCTTCACAGGAGGTAGTGAATGGCCTAAGGACTTCTCAGTCATATCCCTTTTTCTTCTTCTTCTTCTTCGAACCATCAGCAGTGCGATCACTACCTGTCTCTCCACCCTCAGTGGACTTTTCCTTTGCAAACACATTACTGGAGCTTGTTTTGTTAACACCTTGTCGAAGGGTGTCATTCGCACCAGCATTGTCAAGATTAATAGTAGTCTCAGCCACCTCTTCATCATCTTCATCGAAAAGCGATTGGTCGATAGGACCTCAAGCTAGGTGAATGTCTGCAAAATAGTAAACATCACAGATCAAACAAAAACAAAAAACGTAATGTTATTAAAAAATAAGGGAGAATACAGACTAAACACATCTAAACAATAATGAACAAAACACCTTTAGCATCGGAATTAGCATAGCGGAGGTGTTGTGTATGGACACAAAGTGTTACCATGATCTCAGTCTCAGCAGTAAAATGGACACTCAGACTAGGAAGCTTAGATTTGAGAGCTTTGTAGTTCCAAGAGGGCACACAGCCACTTTGGAATTTTGGTACGGTTTTATAAAAAAATATTTTGTATGCCAAAGACCAGCGTTACTAAGGAAACCGCTCACAAGTTCAATCCTAGTAACCACAGGATAAATGGTAAACTCATCTATGGTGTTTTCCACTTTTTGAAGGTGGTGAAAGTTGAAAAATAAATTAAGGGTGAAAGGAATGCCTGCTTTCTCACACAGTTGAAGGAACCCATTATGATAGCGATGCCTTTGGGGCGAAATTGAGACAATGCGATTTGGTACGAGCAAAGAAGATCAACAACATGTTGAGGAAGAAGACAATAAAGACCAAAATTTAAATAGGCTAAATAACATGATATATAACATGTCGAGGAACAGGATTGTGAACATATTTAGAGTTCACAGGAACGTGAAGCTCACAGGGGGCTAAAAAGGAAAAAAATTCTTCAAGTCATCTAAGTATGGACCAGATAGCATACCGCGTATACCAGAGGATCCAGTGATATGACTAGAATCCCTATCGGAATGATCATCTTCTACAAAATACTCGATGCGATTAGAGGAAGACATGTGGACAAACAGGAACCCTGGGGTTAAAAATAACAACCTTAACTAGGGTTAAGGACCACAGATATAAATCCGTTAGAACAAAGCTTAAAAGAAGATTTAATAGTAATGATTTTTGGAGGGTCATAAGAACTTATGTGCAAGAAATCAAAGAAGAGATATACCTTATTAAATTTAGAGAATGCACAAAGAGATTGGAGATTGAGTTAAAAACAGAACTTACTCTTACAAAAGATGAAGAATGATGATTTGCAAAAAAATCTAGAGACAACTGGAGAAGATGGAGATTTTCGCAACTGTGGATATGAACTGAAACAATATTAGGTGGTGGATATTTAAATATCAATGAAGAAATGACAAGATCGAGGAAGACAGTCAGTTTAAAATCACAACGATGGTTGACACAAATATCAATATGGTGGCGGAATATGAATAGATAGTGCACTGATTAATGGTAGAGTTAAGTTACTCATATAAAATTCCTCATTTAAAAGGTAGACCAATAGCATATATCAGAAAATTTTGGAATAGAACAATGAAAATTGAGGATCGAGTCTCGGCACTTAGAAACAAAATCTTCACAAACATCCTTATTACAAAGATAACAAGGATGAGAGATTTAAAATTCCGAAATTTGAAATCTAAAGAGTTAGCGAGGATAGAAGTATAGCCATAAAGCTAACATCACTTCACAATAACCACAAGTTCAAATCAAATGACGAACATGTTGTTGAGGTACAACATCATTTCGCATTTAATTCACAATC
Organism: Rubia yunnanensis; assembly: GCA_037428765.1. NCBI lineage: Eukaryota > Viridiplantae > Streptophyta > Magnoliopsida > Gentianales > Rubiaceae > Rubia > Rubia yunnanensis. The sequence goes on from CM075065.1 coordinate 46,282,243, forward strand.
AACGCCATCGCTGAAACACCCCAAACCCACCACACAGTGTTGGGTCGGGTTTGGTTATGGTACCGAAAATGATAACAGTAACAAGCACATAAATTATACGCGGAAGCAATTTAGACCGTTCAAATCCTAAATTACTATTACAGTGAGAGTATTAGTATAAGTGTTAAATGAAAGTTTCACCTAACTATTACAGATTTAAAATCCATGTTAAGGTTCATCCAGGATCTCTCTCAAAATAAGTAAAGACATCAAAGTCATTATCTCTTACAGTTCTTCTTCACCAGAAAAAGGTTGTTTAACTAGGGTAAGCTCTTTGCTTAGTGAGGTTTCCTTTCCAGTATTTACCCAGTTGAGTTTTAGTGATCACAGAATATCAAATAAAAAATAGCCACATGTGTCTAGCACATAGTAAAAGGATACGGGTGGTTAGTGCCAAGTTGCTGTCAAGTGCCTGTGTGGCAACTCTGACTAACATACATGGCACAACCTTTTAGTAGTGCCCGAAGGCCATCAGTCAGTCCAGTATTCAATCTTGTCAACCATGCCCAAATAGATGTTCAGTTACGAGCTCATATTAGTACAGTACAGTGGGTGATGCTAGCGTACCAGAAACTCCATAAGTAGTCGGTCAAATTAGATGGTCGGGTCAATAACGTTCCCCGCCGACTTTGACCAAACTACAATCGCATTGGGGGCCCTGAAATCATAGACAGGTAATCAAGTAGCACCTAATTTACATTTGACATGGCAAGATAAGGTACAAGCCAGTCATCCACATAACATATCAGAGCAGTATATGATTCAAGTTTGACACGGAAAGATAAAGTAGGAGCCGGTCATTCACAGAAAAATATCGGAGCAGTTTATAAATCACTTTTACTATAATTGAACAAGTAATATACACACTCAGTTTAATAGTCAGTATATATATTATCAATTTAAGTTTAACATATATGTCCCTTTATCATGGAGTTCGAGTACAGGTTTGAGTATGTATTTCAAGTACAGGGGTTCGAGTAGTTGGGTTAGAGTACACGGGGTTCGAGTAAAGAATTCGACTTGAGAAAGTTCAAGTGGAACGGGTATCAGTTGGTAATGGTTTGAGGGGTAAGTCGTACCAGTTCGAGTGGTGAGGTTTGAGTGGTAAGTATTACCAGTTTGAGTGGTGAGGTTCGAGTGGTAAGTATTATCAATTCAAGTGGTGAGGTTCGATTTGTAAGTGGTTCAAGAGGTAAGGTTCCAGTGGTACTGGTTTGAGGGGTAAGGTTCCAGTGGTGAAGTCTTTCAGTGGGTTCGAGGGGTGAAGTCTTTTAGTAGGTTCGAGGGGTGAAGTCTTTCAGTATTTTGAGAGGTGATGTTTTTAGTAGTTCGAGGGGCAAAGTTTTCAGTGGTTCGAGAGGTGAAGGTTTTCAGTGGGTTTGAGAGGTAGATTTTTAGTAGATTTGAGAGGTGAAGTTTTCAGTGGTTTGAGAGGTGAAGGTTTTCAGTGGGTTCGAGAGGTAGATTTTTTAGTAGGTTCGAGTGGTGAAGTTTTCAGTGGTTTGAGATGTGAAGGTTTTTAGTTGTTTTGAGAGGTAGATTTTTAGTAGGGGTTCGAGAGGTACTGTTCAGAAGGGGTTCGAGAGGTAAAAGTTTAGCAGGGGTTCGAGAGGTGGTTTCAGTAGGGGTTCGAGGGCAGGAGTTCGAGAGGTAAAGGTTTAGCAGGGGTTCGAGAGGTAGTTTCAGCAGGGGTTTGAGGGCAGGGGTTCAAGAGGTTACTGTTTAACTGGGTTCAAGATGTAGTTTTAGTAGGGGTTTGAGGGTAGGGGTTCGAGAGGTTACTGTTTAACTGGGTTCGAGATGTAGTTTTAGTAGGGGTTCGAGGGCAGGGGTTCGAGAGGTTACTATTCAATAGCGGTTGGAGAGCAGCATGTACACATACAAGATAATAATAATAATAGTATATATATATTTACTTCAATTCATGCGAAGGCAATGCAAACACTAACCTTGGTTAGATTTAGGCATGGGTAACTTTTGTTTCCTACTTTACCACTATTCACCATTGTTCTTTGGCAATAATTTTGTTTGCTGTGTGAGAAGGTAAGAGTTGGGGATCTAATCTTTATACTTGGTGAAACATAGGTTTTGACACCTACTCATCCTACAAGTTTTATCATAATACTCTACATCCACTTGCCCAAAAATTACTTTGGAGAACTCTCTCTCACGTCCGTCGTTCATTTCCTCTTCCCAGCAATTCCATTTGCCAAAATTACTTTGGACTTCTTCTTCCCAGCAATTCCATTTGCCAATATTTCTTTGGATAAATTTCTTTACGTCTGCCGTTTCTTCTTCCTAGTGAATTTACTTGCCTAAATTTAATATGAATAAAATTCTTTACATCCATTTACCGTCCATTTCTTCTTCCCCCTTAATTTTCCTTACTTGTTTATTCATTCATTTATTTATTGCTATTATATATATGTATTATAAGATTCCTTTACACGGTAATTTATTGCATTTTCTCATTTATTTATTACTTACTTATTTATTTATTTATTATTGTTATTATTATTTTATATATATATACACACAAATATATATATATATATATATATCTTCTTTGACAACACTAACTCTTAGCATTTAACTATAATTAGTCAACATATGTATAGTGGTAATATACTGGCTATAAACGGCTATATTCCCAACGATAATATAACGGTTATAATGGCTATATTTTGTAGTATATATATGAATTTATCCGACTTTTCAAAACCACATTTCCTCTTCTATTTTATATCTTTCTCAATTTTTTCTGATAACATGTCGAGACTAATGTCAGTCTTTGCTGTAGTAATTATCGTGGTACTGCATGTTAGTATTCTCACTGGAGATCTTACGCCGGAAGAATATTTTTACTCTTCAGTAATGATTGGATTCATTTATTACCTTTTATTTTTCACAATCATCATAGATTTTTGTATTTATAATTACATTTAATAAATTATTTTATTTCCCTATTATACAGAAACATCAATAAATTGTTAGTTTTGCAAACAAGGTTCAACCATTACGGTTGAGGTTTTCACAATCTCCCCTCCTTAATGAATTTCATCCCCAAAGTTCCCATTTCCTATGAACAACTCTGGGTATGTACTCCTCATGTCTGCCTCCAAATCCCAAGTTGCTTCTTCGACCTTATGATTTCTCCACAATACCAAAACCATAGGGATCTCCCTGGTTCGCAATGTCATGATTTTCCGATCCAATATTTTTACCGGATTTTCCTCATACATCAGTTTTTCATTCACTTGTAAGTCTTCATGGTTTAGCACGTGTTCGGGATCAGGGTCGTATTTATTCAGAAGTGACACATGGAAAACATTATGTAATTTTCCCAACTGGCTAGGTAGGTTAAGTTGATATGCAACTGGCCCAACTCGTTGTACGACTTCAAAAGGGCCAATGTACCTAGGGCTCAGTTTTCCTTTCTTGCCATGCGGGACGAGTCCCTTGTGTGGGGTTACCTTCAAGAACACCTGATCACTTACTCCAAACTCTAAATCCCTCCTCCGATGATCTGCGTAACTCTTCTGTTGACTTTGAGTCGTCTGTAAGCGCTACTTTATCAGTTTGACCTTATCCAGGGATTCCTCAACCCAAGGTATACTGGTAACTGGAAAAGTCTTTTTCTCTCCCACTTCATCCCAAAAAGGGGGATTCGACACTTTCTATCATAGAGTATTTCATATGGAGCCATACCAATGGACGAATGATAACTATTGTTATAAGAGAATTCTACCAAAGGTAAATGGGCATCCCAACTTCCCCGAGATACATAACATAGCTTCGGAGCATGTCCTCCAAAGTTTGAATTGTTCTCTCCAATTGCCCGTCTGTCTCTGGATAGGCACTTGTACTAAAGTTCAATTTGGTTCTCAATGCGGCTTGTAGTTGCCTCCAGAAGTGGGAAGTGAATTTTGGATCCCTAATAGACAAAATAGTTACCGGTACCCCATGCAATCTTACAATTTCCCGAATGTATAGGAACTGGTCTTTCCAAGGACTATTTAATGTTGATCGGTAGAAAGTGAGCCGATTTGGTCAACCTATTAACTACCACCCATGTTGCATCGAAATTCTTCGGTGTTTGAGGTAGTTATGTCACAAAGTCCATTGTGATATGATTCCATATCCACTCGGGAATTTCCAATGGTTGTAACAACCCTGATGGTTTCTATAAACAACGTGCCATGTATTCTACTATGTCCCTCCTCATATTATCCCAATAGTACCATTGTTTCAAGTCTCTATACATTTTGGTCCCTCCTGGGTGCACCGTATACTTAGATCGGTGAGCTTCCTCTAACACTCTTTGGGTGATGGCTGAATTTTTTTGTAGCCAAAATCTACCTCTACATGTTAGCACTCCTTCATTGTCTAGTTCAAAATCCGGCAACTTCCCTTCATCGACAAGCATTTTCTTCTATACCAATGATTTATCTGACTCTTGAGCCTTCTTAATCTCTATGGGTAACCCAGCTTGTACCCTTAGATTGAAGAATACAAGTCGGTCAGGTTTAGTCTCACATTCCCAATTCTCTGCCTGCGATAACATCTCTGTCTCCTTTATCCAGATATGTGCCAAATTCACCTTTTGGCTTAGTGAGTCTGCCACCACATTTGCCTTGCCAGGATGATAATTGATCAAACAGTCATATTCCCCCAAAAACTTCATCCACCGACATTGGCGCATATTCAGGTCCTTTTGGGAGAATAGGTACTTCAGGTTCTTATGATCTGACATTACTTCAAACGTGACTCCGTATACGTAATGTTGCCATTTATTTAAGGAAAACACCACTGCAGCTAGTTCTAGGTCATGGGTGGGGTAATTATTTCATAAGTAATCAACTTCCTGGATGCACAAGTAATCATGTGGCCCATTTGCATCAATACGCATCCTAGACCCTGTCCTGAGGCATCGGTATACAATATGAATCCATCATTTCTGTCAGGTAGGGCAAGAATTGGGGCAGGGGTCAGACGCTTCTTCAATTCCTGAAAACTGGATTCAGTCTTCTCATTCCATTCGTACTTAACTCATTTCTGAGTTAAGCAGAATAAATAGGATGCAAGTTTAGAGAAGTCTTTAATGAAACGCCTATAGTACCCTGCCAGTCCAAGGAAACTTTGAACTTCCGTACTATTGTTTGGCACCCTCCAATTCAGAATTGTCTCGACCTTAGATGGATCCACGGATATTCCTCCTTGCTAATCACATGCCCCAAAACGTTCACTTGGTTTAGCCAGAATTCACATTTGTTAAACTTGGCGTACAATGTGTGCTCCTTAAGCAGTTGTAATACTTTCCTTAGATGCCCTTTATGATCCTGCTAAGATTTGGAATAGACCAGGATGTCATCGATGAAGATGACAACAAACTCGTCTGAGTATGGCAGAAATACTCGATGCATGAGGTCCATAAAAGCAGCTAACTAGGAATTATGGCAGAAATACTCGATGCATTGGTCACCCCAAATGGCATTACTAGGAATTCATAATGACCATATCGAGTATTGAAAGCTATCTTGTGTATGTTTTCCCCCTTCACTTGCAATTGGTAGTACCCGTTCATAAATCAAGTTTGGAGAATACAACTGCTCCTTGGAGTTGATCGAAGAACTCCTCAATAATGGGAAGGGGGTATTTATTCTTAATTGTCACATTATTTAAGCCTCGATAATCGATACACATTCGAAGACAGCCATCCTTCTTTTTAACAAACAATACTGGGGCTCTCCAATGAGAGGTACTCGGTTGAATGAATCCTCGAGCTAACAAGTCTTCAAGTTGTAGCTTCAAATCCTATAGCTCTAATGGTGTCATACGATAAGGGTTTCGAGAGATAGATGCGGCCCCAGGTACCAGATCAATGGTAAATTCGATGTCCCTTTCTGTAGGTAAGCTTACTAGTTACTCTGGAAATACCTCAGGGAAGTTTTGGACCATATTTATATCTTCTCCTTTTAACTGGTCCACTGGCTTATTCAAGATGTAAGAAAATATTCCAGTCGCTCCTTTGCAAATCATTTTTCGAGACTTGACTCTAGCAACTATTAATGAGGAGAATCTTTTCCTTCCCACATCCACTTCAATCGGAGGTTCCCCTGGTCGACACAGCTTAACTTCTTTCGTATGGCAATTTAACTGGGCATGATTTTTAGAAAGCCAATCCATTCCAAGTATTACCTCATATCCCTTTAAGGGTAGAGCAATTAGGTATATGGGTTATTCCCCCACGCCCCACGTTTACCCTACAGTTTCTACATACTCGTCTAATTAGGATTTTCGCATCGTTTGTGAGAGTGCTAACTTCCAACTTACAGGGTAAGTTCTCTATCTTATCTTCCATATTTTCAAGAAAGAAATAACTAGCAAAATAATGAGAAGCACCAGGATCTATCAAAACTGTAGCTAGTTTACCCAAAATAGAAAGGGTACCTTCAATGACCTCAGTCGAATCCGGGGATTCATTATCTTCCATTGCTTAAACATGAGCTTGCACCCTTGGTTGGCTTCACCCACTTACTTCTCCTTTTTGAGCCGGTTTGGCGACTGACGGCTGAGACCCCATGGTTTGAGACGAGTGACTTGGCGTAGCTAGCAGGCATTATGATATTCTATGTTCAGAACTTCCACACCTTAGACACTTGTTTGCCTTCCTCCATCAATCCTTCTCATCATGGTTCCCCTATCCACAGTGCGTGTAACAAACCAGAGTTTTTCCTCTCGAAACGATGCTCGAGTTCTTCGACATGGCCGAGGGTCGGGATATGTCTCTCCTACGTACTTTTTTCTCTCAAAGCTTACTCCCTGTGGGCATGGTGTGTATTCCAACTGGAACTTCACACTTGTTCTTCTTGATTGGTGCATGGCTCGTAAAGCATTTTTGGTTTCCCCCACTCTTTAAGTGGATTTGATGGCTGCGACATAACTATTCTGATAGGTCGGGGCTAGGGCATCCTTCAATTCCAGCCTTAACCCTTGGATAAACCTCCTCTTATGTTTCTTGTCAATCGAGACCATCTTCTCTGCAAATTTAGAGAGATGGGAAAACTTTTCCTTGTACTTTGTTACACTCATTAGTCCTTGCTTCAAGTTTATGAACTCCACTTCTTTCCTCTTGATAACTAGAGGTGGAATGAACTTTTTCTTAAACTCTCTTTCAAAATTCTCCCAGGTTCTGGGAGTTTCTTCCATGTCCCACTTCCTTTGTATTATGTTCCACCAATCTAGTGTGGTGCCTTCCAATTGGAATATAGTAAAATTCACCTTCCATCCAACTGCATATCCCAAGACTCAGAAGGTTCGAGCCATCATTTCAATCCAATTTTTGGCAACTTCATCATCTGGGCCGCCATTGAACCTGGGTGGATGAAACTTCTGGAATCGTTCCAAGGCCGCGTGTACTGTCTCTGGTCTATGACTCTAATCCCTGGCCGGAGATTGAGCTCGATTGTCCCTCTCTATTATGTGGCTCAAAATTTCGATAACTTGACTTGCAAAAAATTCCATTCCAGTAGGTTGTGGGATTCTGTCCTTCAGGCGAGTTTTAGCTTTCTCCATGTTCTCTTTACATTGTCTTACATGTTAAATAAATTAGTTATATGAATTATACTAATCCTTATTTGGTCACTTAACCAAAAGAACATAATTCACAAAATATTTATATTATTATCATCTTAAAATAGCCTAAGCCACACTTCACTACAGCATGATAGTTTTGACGTCATCCAATGTCAGAAACTAGGATTTATTCTAGTTTAGTACTTATTTACATCATCCTAAATGGCCCTTGAATTTTCGTTGGAGTCACCTCCTTCTCCTCGCTCAGCCCCAGGGTACGCCCGGTCTATCAAATCATCCCGCAATGTGGTGAGAGCATGCTCCATTATGCCCGAGTCTGTCTAATGTGCCTCCAACGTGATTCAGTTGGTTATCGGTGATAGACGGTCACACCTCCTTGTAGTTCTTGGGCATTTTCCAGGACATAACCTATTCCTTGAACAACTTCTTGCCATTCCACACCCCAATGTCTGAGCTCCCCGCTTCTCTGCTTTTTCAGTTGATTGTTTTCAGCGACTACCGTATTCGTCCTTGTCTCCTCTGCCTTGGCGCACAGACATTGCTCCTTTATTGTATCCTTCATTAACTGTTCATGGGTCTCGAGGCTATGGACCCTGTTAATCAATTCAGCCTGTTCCATGACCAAAGCATGTATGACCCAATTTGGGTAGGCATGAGTTTCTACCCACTGCAAATTGTCGATGATTTATGTCTAAAGAATGTATGCCTCTGGAAAAGCTCTTGTATGCCTTTTTACTTCAATGGTTTCTTGGAAAGCATTACTTACGATTCCTATATTATCATCCATCTATTGAGATAGCAAACTTGTTTGTTCGATAGTTTGGGACTCAACCGGCCTTACTTATTCTACAATTGGTTTAGTTTCCTCTAAAATATTTTATTTAAGATAAGTATGGGTTTGCCTTTACTTGATTTGAGAATGCTCTTATACCACATCTGTAACACCCTAAACTCACTACACAGTGTCGAGTCAGGTTTGGTCATGCTACCAAAAATGATAAAGTAATAAGCAGATAAATTATATGCGGAAGAAATTTAGACCATTCAAATCCTAAATTCCTATTACAGTGAGAGTATTAGTATAAGTGTTAAATGAAAGTTTCACCTAACTATTACAGATTCAAAATCCATGTTAAGGTTCATCCAGGATCTCTCTGAAAATAAGTAAAGACATCAAAGTGCTTTTCTCTTACGGTTCTTCTTCACCTGAAAAAGGTTGTTTAACTAGGGTAAGCTCCTTGCTTAGTGATGTTTCATTGCCAGTATTTACCCAGTTGAGCTTTAGTGATCACAAAATATCAAATAACAAATAGCAATATATGTCCTAGCACATAGTAAAAGGATACATGTGGTTAGTGCCAAGTTGCTGTCAAGTGCCTATGTGGCAACTCTGACTAACATACAGAGCATAACCTTTCAGTAGTGCCCAAAGGCCATCAGTCAGTCCAGTATTCATCTCGTCAACCACGCCCAGACCCATCAATTACGAGCTCATATCAGCACAGTACAGTGAATGATGCTAGCATACCAGAAACTCCACGAGTAGCCAGTCTAATCAGACGGTCTGGTCAATACCGTTCCCCACCAACTTCGACTGAACTACAATCGCGTCGGGGCCCCCGAAATTAGAGATAGGTAATCGGGTAGCAGATAATTCATGTATAACACAGCAAGATAAGGTACAAGCCGATCATCCACATAACATATCAGAGCAGTATATGATTTAAGTTTGACATAGCAAGATAAAGTACAAGCCGGTAATTCACAGAAAAATATCGGAGTAGTTCATAACTCAGTTTCACAATAATTGAACACAGTAATATACACACTCAGTTTAACAGTCAGTATATATATTATCAATTTAAGTTTAACAGGTATGTCCCTTTATAATGAAGTTTGAGTACAGGTTTGAGTATGTATTTTGAGTACAGGGGTTCGAGTAGTTGGTTTCGAGTACAAGGGTTTGGGTAAAGAATTTGAGTGGAGAAGGTTCAAGTGGAACGGGTATTGGGTGGTACTGGTTTGAGGGATAAGTGGTAACAGTTCGAGTGGTGAGGTTCGAGTGGTAAGTATTACCAGTTCGAGTGGTGAGGTTCAAGTGGTAAGTATTATCAGTTTGAGTGGTGAGGTTATAGTGGTAAGTAGTTCAAGGGGTAAGGTTCCAGTGGTACTAGTTCGAGGGGTAAGGTTCCAGTGGTGAAGTCTTTCAGTGGGTTCGCGGGGTAAAGTCTTTCAGTGGGTTCGAGGGGTGAAGTCTTTCAGTAGTTCGAGGGGTGAAGTTTTTAGTAGTTCGAGGGGTGAAGTTTTCAGTGGTTCGAGAGGTGAAGGTTTTTAGTGGGTTCGAGAGGTAGATTTTTAGTAGGTTCGAGAGGTGAAGGTTTTCAGTGGGTTCTAAAGGTAGAATTTTAGTAGGGGTTCGATAGGTAATGTTTGGAAGTGGTTCGAGAGGTAAAAGTTTAGCAGGGGTTGGAGAGGTAGTTTCAGTAGGGGTTCAAGGGCAGGGGTTCGAAAGGTAAAGGTTTAGCAAGGGTTCGAGTGGTAGTTTTAGCAGGGGTTCGAGGGCAGGGGTTCGAGAGGTTACTATTTAACAGGGGTTCAAGATTTAGTTTCACTAGGGGTTCGAGAGCAAGGGTTCAAGAGGTAAATGTTTGGCAGGGGGTCGAGAGGTAGTTTCAGTAGGGGTTCGAGGGCAGGGGTTCGAGAGATTACTGTTCAACAAGGGTTCAAGAGCAGCCTGTACACATACAACGTAATTATATATATATATATATATTTTACTTCAATTCATGCAAAGGCAATGCAAACACTCACCTTGGTTAGACTTGGGCTTGAGCAACTTCCGTTTCCTACTTTACCACTATCCACTATTGTTCTTTGGCAATAATTTTGTTTGCTGCGTGAGAAGGTAAGAGTTGGGGATCTAATATTTATACTTGGTGAAACATAGGTTCTGACACCTACTCATCCTACAAGTTTTATCCTGTAACTCTACATTCACTTGCCCAAAAATTACTTTGGAGAACTCTCTCTCACGTCCGCCGTTCATTTCCTCTTCCCAGCGATTCCATTTGCCAAAATTACTTTGGATAAATTTCTTTACGTCCGCCGTTTCTTCTTCCCAGTGAATTTACTTGCCAAAATTTAATATGGATAAAATTCTTTATGTCAGGCCGCCGTCCATTTCTTCTTCCCCCATTATTTTCCTTACTTGTTTATTCATTCACTTATTTATTTATTTATTGCTATTATATATATATATATATATATGTATGTGTGTGTATGTATTATCAGCTTCCTTTTCACGGTAATTTCTTGCATTTGCTCATTTTTTTTATTACTTACTTATTTATTATTATTATTATTGTATATATATATATATGCTAACTCTTAGCATTTAACTATAATTAGTCAACATATGTATAGTGGTAATATACCAGCTATAAACGGCTATATTTCCAACAGTAATATAACAGTTATAAACGGCTATATTTTATAGTATATATATATGAGTTTATCCAACCTTTCAAAACCACATTTCCTCTTCTATCTTATATCCTTCTCAATTTTTGCTGATAACATGTCGAGACTAATGTCAGTCTTTACTGCAGTAATTATCGTGGTACTGCATGTTAGTATTCTCACTGGAGATCTTACGCCGGAAGAATTTTGTTACTCTTTAGTAATGATTGGATTCATTCATTACCTTTTATTTTTCACAATCATCATAGATTTTTGTATTTCCAATTACATTTAATAAATTATTTTATTTCCCTATTATACATTAACATCAATAAACTATTAGTTTTGTAGGCAAGGTTCAACCATTACGGTTGGGGTTTTCACAATTGCTCCATGCCTTTTAGTCTTCATGGCTAAGGGGAACTAATTCTTGATTTTTTTTGGGCACACCTCGATGGACAACAATCAATTGATCAGATTGGGAATACCACAACACAGCTTAATTGTCAATTAGCATAACATGTTAGTTGAGTAGCTAGTGTTGCTCTTTTGTTTGTTGTTTTCCGGAGAAGGTATTGCTTAGTTCTTGGTGCAAACCGAGGACCCTTGCACTACGATTCTAAATTTTGTGAGTTTTTGTTGGTTGTGTTTAATTGAAGAAAAAAATATATGTGGGAAAGTACTCAACGGATGATACTTTATAGGGTGTGTCATTATGATCATCCTACGGAGTGTTACCCAAGGTTGAGTGACTCTGGGACACGTGAGGTTCAATGAGTGAGATTTTGTAGGATATGTCATTGTGACCACCCTATGGAGTCTTGCTCTTGGATGATAAAAAATGAGAGAGAGGTAGGAGTTGTTGGTTCCCATGGCCGATGGGTTCAAAATTGGTACCTATATCACGATTCTCCAAATTCAAGGTTTAGTGGTAACTCGAATTCATGCTATGGAAATGCATCGGGAAATCAACACGTTGGGTTTGATAGTTGGATTTCACCAACTTATCCAATGCCCCAAAACCAATCCCTATGATTGGTTCCTAAATTAGATTATGGAGAAATTTGCAAGCTTTAGCTAATGTGATCAAGAGTAGTAACTTACTCCAATCACAATTTCATAGCAACATTAGATATTTGAGAACTCAACTCTTCTCAAGCATTCAGAAAGTTCAAGGGTAAGTAATTGATTTGATGAAAAGGGTGAACCAACTTGAAACTCAATATTCTGAAAGTGAACCTTCCTTAGTTGAATGTGAATTTTTGGTAGATGAATCCGAAGGGGATGGGGAATGGTTTGTTGAGAGTGAAGAAGCCGAGGAAGGAGTGATTGTACTTAATTCACAATATTACCTATTTTCACCCCTACCTCCACCTATAGAACCAACTTCCACATTTTTGGAACTTTTATAGGAAATCAGTGAGAAGCCAATTGAATATGCTACGATTCCAAAAAACCTATTCCCTCTAAGATTGACTCCTCTTCTACTGTATCTTCCACTTGAAATATTATTACCCCCACCCTCTCCATTTTTGTTTTTCTATGGTGATGGGGTACAAGCCCACACCATATTGATAACATTAGGTTCGTGGCGACGACCTTAAATATATGGAGCTTCTCGGAAGGCAACCCGAGCTTTGAAAAGTTAGATAAGATTAGTATTTTTGGTGTGTTTTCCTATATGTAGCTTTTTTTGGAACACTATTACACTTGGTGTGCATGTTTGTTTAGTAGGAAGCTTATGGTTCTTGGAGGAAGGTGAGCACACGGGGAGTCCAATTCATGTACCATATAGACGTACATCGTTCGTGGTGCTCAAAATGGTGGACAATGAGGAGAACCAAACCCAAATTCATGGGGCATGTAGACGTGCACAACTCATGAAGCTCACATAGTTTCCTACATCTAAATCACCATTCCTTCCTACCACCTCCAATATACCATGAAAACCCATTTTCCCTCAAACCTTTGAAACAAACAACTAAAAATTTAAGATGTTAATCTCCATTGTGATTCAATTTTTTATTTCAATTTGTGGTGCATAATAGTGGTTAGATTGAACTTTCTTGATTAGAGGTTAGGGGTATTATATTGGGGTTATGGTAGTTTCTTTGTTACATTCCATGATTGTGCCATCAAGGGTAGATTTTAGTGTTCATTTTTAATTATAAGTGCTTTCCTATTTACTTCCCTTGACATATATTTTTTGATTTTGTATATGCATTGGGACAATGCAAGTTTTAAGTGTGGGGGAGGAGATTAGATAGTACTTGTGATTTTTAGTTGTGTTTCATGTAGCAAGGAGCTTTTCTAAGAGCATTTTGAAAAAAAAAAGTGGAAACAAAATGAAACATACCCGACCAAGTTGGAAACCCAAAAGGGAAACTTAGGAAACATGGGACAAAACCCGGATAAGTTGAAAGGCCTAGGTAAAAATGAGAGGCTAGGTCCGGCTAGGTTTATGAACTTAAGCAAAAATGTGAGGCCGTGTGGAAAAAAGGTGAGAGAATGTAAGCTCAACATGTGTAAAAGCTAGGACAAAAACCCAAAATGGCTCCTTGGAAAAATGAGAGAAATTGAGAGAAAACAATAAAACTGGGCTGACGATACATTTGCATCATCCTTGGTTGTAACTAGGTCGAGAATCTAGTGTTATCCCTATGTTACATCCAAGTCGATGACTCTTGGATTTCCTTGGTGTATTATTTTTGGAGACAACACTTTGATTGCTTTTGGGGAAAATTTTGGGAAAAGTAAGCTAGCTAGGAGGCCTTTCCGTGCCTCTCAAAGATAAAAATTTATAAGCCCAAATTAGGGCTAACTACTAAATAGTAGCTAGTGGTAAGACAAGATCGTTCACGAGGAAAAGTGGGTTTATCGAGGGTTCAAGTGTAGTTAAAATCACACAAAGATGTCACTCTAAGTGTGTGGTAACAAAGTGTGGGGTTTTGGTTTTGAAAACAATACAACTACTTTAAACAACTAAATTAAAAACTATTAAAGAGAAAGATGCAAACACGATCACAAATAACACAAATAACTTAACTAAGATAGAAACGAGTCTAGGGCGTAATTGGTTTACATTTCTAGTTATCCTTTGATCATTGAATAATCATCCTATTTTTACACATTAACTACATACGGTGGAGAACTTTTCAACACCTTTCGAGTGAAGACATTTCTCACCTCTCCTCAGTTATAGTTAGAGTAAACCACCGGCGCCACAAAATAACCCTTACCCGCGGGTCACTATAGACGATCGGCGTCATAGACTTCCCCGGGAATAACAACGCACATGGAGACCCAACAAAACTACAACAATGTCCTACAAGTTAGAAACACATAGATAGCACAAGTAAATTTACTAATAACGACTACGAGGATCGACCTTCATGCTAATCGTTATCAGTGAGCTACATTGATAATTGATCGAACCTATTAAAATTCATCCTAAGTCTAAGAAATTTCATCAATAAATAATCATAATTAGTTGTCATTCCTAATTATAACCTAGCATTGACCAACATCAGTCACATTGACAAAAAGTCAAAGTATTCCTAGTTTGACCAAAAGCCTAGCAAAGAATCAACCCATAATCATCAACTAGTTGATCACCCTAGTCTAAATCATGCATTAATCACACAAGAGAGCACCAAACATAATTGATAGTAAAAGCACAAAATAGGATAAACCAAGTATCACAATAACATACTAGAAATGCTTACCAATTGCTCCCAAGGTGAAATCTAGCTTAGATAATGAAATCCCATAACAAATCTACAAGAATCCATGGAAGAATTACAAAAAAAACTATGAAAAGATGAAGAAAACTAGGTTTTAGAGGCCTCCAAGTTGAGCTCCATTGAATTGGAGAAAGAAGAGGGAATATTTATAGCCAAGGTCGAAAGAAAAGTCAAAATGAGTGCAACAGGCGCGCAGGTGTTCTAGGCCTGCAGGTGCTTGGCTTCTGGCAGGAAGATGCTTTTCTGCTGGCACCAGGGTGCTTGCGCGCACGGGCTCAGGCACTGAGCGTGCGCATTTCACTCCTGGGGGCTGTTCTTCTTCTTCGTTTTGGGAGCGCGCGCCCATTGGTCTAATTTTTCTTCAACTTCTTTGTGTTGCTACAGGTGAACCTCTGATTTTATTTGGGAGTTCTTGTAGTCAATCTTATAGTGCTCGATAAGATGAATCCAATGGTACCACCTTGAAGGCTAGTTCCTCTCAAATCATTTTAAGAACTTTTGCCCAAACTTCCAGGTCACAATTCCTCCGCTTCTTTGTCTTCCTTCTTCGACCCTTCTATCTTCTACCATGCTTTGGTTCATGGCCTTCACTAAACCACTCTGAAGTCCTCACAATCAATCTACAAATTAAGATCACAAAAAGGAATGTAGATGCTCATAAGGACCAAAAATCCAATATACTAAAGATAGGTTATAAAATGAAGGATTTAAATTAGAAAATCGAAAATGGTTATCTAAACCCCTTATTATGTAAACATATCTAAATCTAGCAATCTTCTAACAAAAAGCTATAAAAGTGATGTTAAATGCTTTGGAAAATGCATGCATTTGACGTCTTATCAAACCTCCCAGCACTTAAACCTTTACTCGTCCTTGAGTAAACAAGAACAAGCAAAGATCTAAGCGCAAACTAGCATGTAAACGTTTTCCCAAAAAATCCAACATCATATTCCTAAACTACCCTAACCCCCAAGATATAATAATCTCTCATACTCTCACATCCCAAAGTCTAAGATAATATAAACAACCGTTATACCAATCAAAGGTGAGGTATACAATACAAGTGTAAAACTAGCTTACTCTACCAAAGAAACCACCAAATAGAAAAATGAAGAGAAGCATACAATTTTTCTATTTCTCTCATTTTCTCTCATTTTTCCTAGGATCCCTCTTGGGTTTTCATCCTAGCTTTACACATTTTTTCAATGCTCACCCTCACCCTTTTCCACACAATTTGGCCTCTCATTTCTGCATAGGTCGCCTTATCAGATTTTTGACCTATCCAGGCCTCCCACTTTTTCCTAAGTTTCCCTCTCGGGTTTTCAACTTAGCGAGATTTTTTTTAACAAAAAAAATCAAAGTAGAGCATATGCACACTAAAATACAATAAAATGAGATATATTTATCTTATCCTCCCAACACTTGAAATACACATTGTCCTCAATGTGAACCAAAGGACAAGCTAATGAGATAAGGGAGAAAGAAAAAATACTCACAACTAGGACCTTGTAGGTTCTTCATGGTGATGGAAATCCTCACTTCTCAATGAATGTTCTTCCCTACATGTTATCAAACTCCGCCAAATATGCAACTCCAACCCATCTACTACAAATCCATAACTATGAAAATCCCTATCGAAACTTACAAAAGACAACAACTAGAAGTACTCCTAGATGGTGGTTTTAGGTGGTGGATTGTGGTGGTATTCTTGCGGTTTTGGGTAAGGGTTTGAGGACATGGTTAGAGACTTTTTTTTCAAGAAAAGAAAAATACTAGCCTAACTTAAAAGCTTGGGTTGCCTCCCGAGAAGCTCCGCATATTTAAGTTCGTTGGCATGACCCTAATATTATCCATATGGTGAAGGTTTGAACCCCTTCACCATGAGCATCCAAAAGTAGAGAGGTGGGGATACAAAACTTTCAAGAGGAAATATTTGTGGAGGTGGAGATGGGTGGTTTGGAAGCTTGTCATAATCATTTGGCTCCCCTATTCTCTCCTTCAAGAATTTCAAATTTTGTAGAGTTCGTTCAATTGGTGGAGGTGGGGGTGATGATGGCAAGAGTAGGGAATATAGGGCAGTTACCTCTTGCTCAATCTCTTTGTCATCAATAACCAACTCCTCATCCCATTGGACTTCATCTTCAACTCATTCACCATTTTGGCTATCAAGGTAGAAGGATTTGCACTTTGCTCCGGGCTCACCTATGGTTGTGATGGAAGCTTTGGAATCTATAGCTTTCAAATGGCTCACTGAAGAAGCAAGTTGACTAATTTAGGACTCCAAGTTTTCGAATCTTGAGGAAGTGTAAGCCTCCAAATCTTGGACCATATTCGATATCGCTTGTATGAGTTTCTCATTCGAGCTTAAACCTCCTCCTTGAGCATGGTTTCAGGGCATGTCATAATTTGATGAAGGCCAATCATATTGCTCATAGTGTTTTTTTCTGGTGCATTCCCATACCACGAATCCAGATTACCACTCATCTCTAGATTGTAAAAATCATAGTACGGATACTATTGTTGAGCTCCTTGACCTTGGAAACCAACAACTCCAACCTTTTTATAGCACTCCTCATGTTATCCTTGGTTTTGAAAACAAAGGGTTATATTCTCCTCGTAGTGCTTCTCTCTTAACATGTAACAAGACTCGGTAGGATGATCGGAATGACAAATCCTACAAAAACTTACTTGTTGATCCTTTCTTCTCATCATGAGTTCCCTCAAGGTGAGATCTTCCATTTTTCCCTTTTTAAAAAAAAATTGGAATCGCAGTGCAAGGATTCTTGGTAGAAGTACACCAAGAACTCAAGCGATACACATTACAAACAAAAACAAATAAAAACAAATAAGCACAAAAACTTTGGGGTCGTAGTGAAAAGGTTCTCGGTTCATGGAATAAGCATGTACCATAAAAAAAGAACAATATCAATACATCCTTCTAAAAATATCAAAAAAAAACAAGCACAAACTATGAACAAACAAGAACACACAATGAGAAAACAAAAAAGCATAAAGAACTACACTAACACTCAACAATATACTCCTCTTCCCTGGCAGCGGCACCAAAATTAGGGAGGTCGTCACCATGCCTCTCAAAGAAATATTTATAAGCCCAAATTATGGCTAACTACTAAATAGTGGCTAGTGGTAAGATGGGGTTGTCCACGAGGAAAAGAGGTTTCATCGAGTGTTAAAGCGTAGTTAAAAGCACACGAAGATGTCACTCTAAGTTGGTGTTAACAAAGTGGGGGGGTTTTAGTTTGGAAACACTACACCTAATCTAAACAACTAAATTAAAAACAATTAAAGAGAAAGATGCAAACACGATCACAAATAACACAAATAACTTAACTAAGATAGAAACGAGTCTTGGGCGCAATTGGTTTACGGTTCTAGTTATCCTTTGATCATTGACTAATCATCATATTTTTATACATTAACCACATATTGTGGATAAATTGTCAACACCATTTGAGTGAAGACATTTCTCACCTCTCGTCGGTTATAGTTAGAGTGAGCGATCAGCGCCACACAATAACCCTTACCCTCAGTTCACTCTAGACGATCGGCGTCATACACTTCCTCAAGGATAGCAACACACATGGAGACCCAACACAACTAATAAAATTTTCTACAAGAGATAAACACATAGATAGCACAAGAATATTTACTAATAATAACTATGAGGATTGGCCTTCATGTTAATCGTTATTAGTAGGCTACATTTTTAGTTAGCCGAACCCATTCAAATTCATCCTAAGTCTATGAAATTTATTCAATCAACAATTATAATTAATTGTCACTCCCAATTATAACCTAGCATTGACCAACAACAATCACATTGACAAAAAGTTAAAGTTTTCTAGTTTGACCAAAAACCTAGCAAAGATTCAACCCATAATCATCAACTAGTTGATCACCCTAGTCTAAATCATGCATTAATCATACAAGAAATCACCAAACATAATTGATAATTAAATCACAAAATAGGATAAACCAATTCTCACAATATCATACTAGAAATGCTTACCAATTGCCCTCAAGGTGAAATCTAGCTTAGATAATGAAATCTCATAACAAATCTACAAGAATTCATGGAAGAATTACAAAAAACTGTGAAAATATGAATAAAACTAGGGTTTGGAGGCCCCCAAGTCGGGCTCCATTGAAATGGGGAAGAAGAGGGGCTATTTATAGCCCAAGCTCAAAAGAAAAGTAAAAAAGAGTGTGCGTGGGTGCTTAGGTTCTAGCACGAAGGTTCTTGTCTGCTGGCACATGGCTCCTGGGGGCTGTTTTTCTTCTTTGTTTTGGGCGCATGGGCTCCCACCTAAGTGCGCTGGCCACGCCCGTCGGTCCATTTTTTCTTCAACTTCTTTGTGTTGGTACGGGTGAACCGCTGGTCCAATTTGGGAGTTCTTGTAGTTGATTTTATTCTGCTCGAGAAGAAAAATCCAAGGATATTACCCTTGAAGGCCGATTCTTCTCAGATCATTTTAAGAACTTTGGCCCAAACTTCCGGGTCACAATTCATCCGCTTTTTGTCTTCCTTCTTCGACCCTTCTATCTTCTACCATGTTTTGGTTTGTGGCCTTCACTAAACCACTCCTAAGTCCTCACGAGCAATTTAAAATTCAAGCTCACAAAAACAAATCTAGATGCTCGTAAGGACCAAAAATTCATTAGACTAAAGATATGTTACAAAATAAAGGATTTAGATAAGAAAACCAAAAACGGTCATCTAAACCCCTTATATGTAAACATATCTAAATCTAGCAATATTCTAACAAAATGTTACAAAAGAGATGTTAAATGCTTTGGAAATTACATGCATTTGACGTCTTATCACTAGCTTAGCACTTATCATTCTTTGCTTACCTTTTTCCAAATTTTATTTTGGGTGGTTAGATTACTTAGGTTTTTCGGGGAGTGTGAGAGTTGTGCGATTCTTTCTCTTTTGGGGAAACATGGTAATTTAGGAATAAGATAAATGTCTTGGTTAACTATGCCCACACGCTACATTTCACTTAGTCCTTTTCTTTTATTTATTTACTCGAGGACGAGTAAAGGGTTAAGTGTGGGGGGTCTGATGTGCTTCATTATG
The DNA here is from genome assembly GCA_037428765.1 of Rubia yunnanensis. NCBI lineage: Eukaryota > Viridiplantae > Streptophyta > Magnoliopsida > Gentianales > Rubiaceae > Rubia > Rubia yunnanensis. Next base: position 46,302,181 of record CM075065.1, read on the forward strand.
CGTGCGTTAACCGTTGCATTTGGCGTAATAAATGGCCTGTTTTTATAATTTGGATTGCTAGTATTAGTTGATTTTACGTGAAAAGGGGTTTAGATGGCCATGTTTGATTTTCTTATCTGAATCCCACTTTTTGTATATTTAATTGGTACTAATTGACACCTTGTATACACGGGAATCTAGATCTTCTTTTGTGATCATCTTTAGTAGGTCGCTCGTGGATACTCTTTGTTATATTCTATGTAAAGACCGTTCGCAAGGATGGTAGAAGTTGAAGGTCATTCGCAAGGACGGTAGAAGAGGTCAAATGCCATTCGCATTAGAATGGTATTAGATGAAGGCCATGGAAATCAATCGTGGTAATAGAAGGATGGATCTAAAGATAGGCGGAATTAAAGTTCAAAGAGGTTTGAAACTGCCAAGGAAGAAATAGAGAATTGTGGTCCGAGAGTTGTGCCCCTAATTCTGGGAATAATCCAAGGAGAATCATCCTTGAAGTTGGTTCAATTGGATTTGTCTCCTTGAACGCGGGCTGCTCATGGTTAGCAGCAAGCAAGACACCAACGAATTGTACCACACAACACGACCTATGGCAAGGGTCTCTAGCATGATCTACACCAAGCGGCACGAGGTGTGCCAAAACCTAGCGCAAACCGCCCCATACTATCTACTCCTAGCAACATGGATAGATTAACAACCTGGACATGATTGGGTTTAATTGATTGTTAGGCCCTAGCATCTCTTTGGACATACCCAGGACTTGTCGCTAACTACCCGATCAGTAGCATAGTAGTGAGTTGGGTTCATAATTATAAAGTTAAATTTCCCTTTTTGATCCTTTGATCCAAAGCCTTTGCTTGGGTTAAATAGCTACAATTAACGACTTTGAGTAGAGGCGGGTCAACGATCCTATGACTGTAGAAATAGGTTTTCAATCTTCTTAATGAGTATATCAAAGCTAGAGTTATCTTTTCAACAGGAATGTATGCCCTCTCTGCACTTCGTAGTATTCTGCTAATGTAGTATACCGGTACTTGTCGTAAGCCTTCTTGAAACACAAAATGTGCTTACTATGTTTCTTTAAATTGCCAAGTACAGATACAGGGTTTCCCTAGAGACTGGTGATTTCACTGTTGGCAATGTATGAAGCTGCTCCTTCAAGAACTCATGTGCTTTTTTACTCTCTTCATTACAACTAAACTTTTTTACCTTCTTTAGGACTTCAAAGAGTGGAAAATATTTCTCAGTTGTCTTTGAAACAAATCTACTGAGTGCAGCCAATGATCCCATTAATATTTGTACTTCCTTAATTGTCCGTGGTTGAGGAAGGCCCACTATAGCTTGAATTTTCTCTTGGTTAGCCTCAATTCCTTTGGAGGATACGTTTTATCGTAAAAAGTTTCATGCACCTACTCGAATTAAGCATTTTTTGGGATTCAGCCTCATCCCAATCTTGCTTAGCGTAGCAAAGTTTCCTTTAAGTCTCCAGCGAAGTCGCCTACACCTCTTCTTTTGATAACCATGTCATCAACATAAGCTTCCACATTTTCTCCTATTTGACTGCGGAATGCATTGTCGATCACTCTCTGATATGTTGCTCCTTCATTTTTTAGGCCAAATGGCATTTTCACATAACAAAATGTTCTGAAGCTCATTCTGAATGAGGTATTTGCATATGTTTTTTTAAAATTTTTGGCTTGTACGTTCACCGTACCCTGGTTTCTTGCCACAAAGTTTCCTTCTTTGTAGGCTTCACTGTACTAGCTTCCTCCATCTTGTTTCTTGTACTAGCTCAGATAGCCATTCCTTAAGGTTTCCTCAATTTTCCTCCTCAAATCTCTGCAATATTCGATGGCATGACCATGGTCCTTGTGGAAGTCACATTAATATTCATTGGATCTCTTATCTAGAGGTGTTATTATTGATGTCGGTTGGAAAAATAGCTCTATGTTCGCTTGCCATATTTCTTTTCTCGACTTTGTCAGAGGGGTTTCTTGGAATGACACAACCGGTATCCCTAGTTCCCCTCTCTCGAAAGGGATATTTCCTTTTCCTTTCTTTTGAAACCATTTCTATGAATATTCCATTGTTCTCTTCTCACCTCGCTCCCACTTTATCTTGCAGTTGTTCACTTCTTCAGTTCAAACATATTGCTCAATCATTTTTTGCAACTCTCTTGGGTTTACAAGCATATTTTTCGTTAATTCTTTGAAAAATTCCCTTGATTGCATGCATCTTGTGAATGCACCCATAAAAGATTAAAACGACAGAATGCAAATCTGCAAGCTCTCAATGACGAACCTATTGTGATATTCTGCAAGACTTTCAGTGCTTCGCCGAGCTATGTTGATCAAGTCTGCAATTTTTTTTGTGAACTTTTACTTCTGATAGAAGCGACCCAAAAAAAATCGGACAATTGCACCCAAGATTTATTGTTTCCATTTGGAAGGTCTTTGTACCATGTGATTGTTGTTCCCAATAAGAAAATAGGGAAAGCCTTACATACCAATTCAATGTTCATATCGCTAAATCTCCTACTATTGCAATAAGAGAGTAGGAGTTTTTCAGGTCTGTGGTCCCGTCGTAGATTTTAACATGCAATGGAAGCTTGAAGTCCTTTGCAATTTTGAAATCTCGAAGATCTAGCACTAAGGGTGATTTATCTACATCATCGTCTGCCACTATATCCCTTAACTCCTCCTCGTACTTAAGATTTCCATGCCCTTGACCTATTCCTTTATACATTCTCTAAGCTTTTGGCCTGAGCGTGGTTTAAAAATGATTGTACAGGCTCTCTTCGCTCGCTTCCAAAAACATTGCAAATGCTTTCCGTTATTTTTCTTGGTTTGTGTTGGGAGATTTTACTTCTTCCTCATCATCCTCCTTTATGTATGTTTTTGTTTTGTTCACCTGTTTGTTCTTGTGTCTAATGGTTGTTTTTCTCACTTCTGGTGAACACCATAGTTTACTTGAAAGATTTTTAAATGAAAAAAATGTATGTTCCCCATAGATGGCGCAAAATGATGTGGTAATCCAATCAAGTAAGATAACCATTGTTCACCGTGGAACTTTCTTCCTGCAAAAAAGATCCCAGATGTAATTTCAGGGAAAACACTCTGACGATCAAGTCCGTCTTTCTCTCGAAGAATAAGAATTTCTTAGTATAGTTCCACTTACCTCGGCTTGTGTTGCTCTTCCTGTATTTATAGCCTATCGTAGTTGTGGCTCCATGTTATTAGGGACTGAGATCATGGATCGCACCATGATCACTACATTTCTGGTTAATGGCTAAGTTCTTGTCTTCATTTTTTATTTCTCAGTTAACGATCCAATCCACAACCATATGGTTCCGCCTTTATCGGTTCGTGGTTGACTTGAGTATTAGGATGAATGGCTTTGTTTATTTGTAAAGTGAAGATAGGCTGGGGCTAGAGGCCAGCAACCTTTTAGTTTCTAGGCTAGGTATACACCAATAGAAAATAATGTAAAATTATTATGGTTGAAAATAATGAAAGTAGTGAAAAAAAGAGAATTTCATTAATTATTAGCCTAAGAGTTAAGATACAAATCAAGTAAGGGGGGAATTCATACACCAAAGCCTATACTTTGATCGATATTTCCCTTCTTGTTGCCATTATGCTATAGGAGTTCATCATCTTGAAGCTCCGCAACCCTCTCATCCCCATTATTCTTTGAATAACCCACCACTGGATTAGGTGTTGCATTCTTCTTCGAAGAATCTGCCTCTAGATCGAGAGTTGCAGCAGTTATGACTATGGCATTAAGGTCCATCTCTTGGAGCTCCCCAGTGGAGAAAAACTTCTTTGATTTTTTTATAAAATCAAGGAGTCAATAATTCAAACCACCTTCCATGGTTTCTTCCTTCCATTTTACAACCAGTAGATTATCGGCGCTATTGTTAGCATGCTTCCTAAGCAATTCAGCTTGATTTTCAGGTAGTGAGGGGGATACATATGATATCAACTTGTTTCTGCCTATTCTCTTCGAGATCTTTAGGAGCTCCACAATATAATGTTGGAAATCTTGAGTCATTATCACCTTGTTAGTGTAAGACTCAAGGAGGGCACGCTGAGCTTTGGGATTGCACTTCCAAGTTAAGTGATCCTTTTTAGCTTTTAATTTCTTGAAGCTGTCATCCTTCTCCTCGAGGTCCTTCTTCAACTTCATGTTCTCCCGTTTCATATTCGAAAAGCTAGCCCTTAATGCTTTGAGCTCTTACCTAAGTTTGATGCACTCGGCTTCATGCTAATTTCTCAAAGCTTCAGCCACAGTCTCAAAGGGAGCCTTATAGAGGTAGAAAAAGACACTCAAAGAGGATTAGACAGATGAATGGACAACCGCAGAAACCTGTACATTGTTTTAAAACCATTTAAAACAAAAATAATTAGGAATGATGGAAAAGGAATATATTAATAATAGTGATTTACTGTGGGATTCCTACCCAAACCCCAAGAATTCTATGGATTGAGAGGATGGAGTTGCATCACTATTTGAGTTTAGCAGCGTAAATGAAGGTTATGGAATGAGGGAATTAGGTGAAACCCTTAGATTTTTTGAGGGGTTGAGACCATCTTTAACTGGAAACCCCCTTGAAGAAGGATTTGTCTCTGCATCAATAAGAGTTCTTTGGGGAAGGAGACTCTTCTAATGAAAGATAAGCCTCTCCATAGCCCGAATGAGGAACCTCACGTCATGTCTGATGATGTATCAAATTTCCTTGATACCCTCCCAAAACAAAAAATGAATACTCGAAAATGAAAAGTTAAAGGTCCTCGAAGAGGATGAATCCCCCACAACCATACCAGTAGAAAGGTCAATCATTCACCATTCACACCTTGGGTCTGGGTTGTGCTTCCCTTATTCCCCCTCCTATCAAAGCTAATGAGGGATTTCAATTTTAACCCATCTCAATTTCACCCCAATGTTGTGGTGCTTATTGGCTTCCTCGATGAAACTCAACTGTTAAAGTGGAGTTGATAAAACGGGGGTACACTGTTTTGAGCAATAAATTTCCTTTTTGGCTGGACCATGGGGGATAGTTTTTGGTTCATGAGGATCCTATTGGGGCTCTACAAGTTCTAGACCTCTCGTCTCCGAGGGCTTCATCAAACCCTTACCGTTTTTATGGCTTGTTGAAGAAGATACACCCTATCCAAACAACTCTCTGGTCAGAGTATCACCAAAATGGGAAGGCGATTGAAAACTCCAAAAACTGACCCTCAAACATAGTTCTCTCAGATGATTGATTCTCACTTTCTAAAGAGTATTCTTTCTAACTGAGATTCCCTCATGAGAAACTTCAGGAAAAGAGGTAGATTTTTCACCCCCATGGTGGGGGATGTTGAAAGGGATGCCATTATAGGTTTAAGTATGTTTAAGGAGGAAGATGAACTTACTTGTTTTGGGAAGAAAAGTTCTCGATTATCTAGTAATGGGCATTGAGAGGAGAAAAAGATCTCTAGAAAGCACGTTCTAAAATACCTGCAGATAAGAAATAGAACAGACAAAAAACAGTTTTAGAAGCTAGTTATGAGAGCTAAAGAGGCTTGAAAGGAGGTAATGATTACCTTAGAGGATAGAAAATCTGGTAACACATGGAAAGAATCCCATTAATGAGATCCTCCACGTGCCATATACCTTCCCAACTTCCTATCTCTCACGCGCCACACACACCCCTTCAAATTCAAAACCAGAAAATAGCTATTTGAGAGATCCTAAGTGTTCTTGTTAACAATGGGTTCGAAGACCATAGACATTAGAGGGCCACTCTTTGAGCTCCTTCGCTATACGTTTTATCCTTCGACAGGTTATAATCCCTCGAACCCTCCAACTCAGCACCCTTAAGTTTTTTGGGGTTTATGATTATACTCTTACGTGATTCATTAGCAATGGCCCAATTTGGCTCAATGGGGTTTAACCATGACTTGGCCAGCCTTGGCATTTATTGCGCATGTAATTAGAATTTCCCTTACATACAATAATTGTTAATGTTTTAAAATATAAGTTCAAGTATGTCATTTATTTGTGAATTGGGCTTGGTTTAGTGGTAATCCACACTATCTATAACTGAGAGGTCCAGGTTCAAAACATACCCCTGTCAAGAATTGTGAATATTAGTGCAATTCCTTGATGGAAATTACACAGTGTCATGGAACCGTGTCTGTTGTGCGGAATGGAGAAAGAATAGAAAATATGAACGAAAATAACAAGACACAAGATTTACGTGGTTCACCAATTTGGCTACATCCACGGGAGACGGATTCACTATAATAGGTAGCAGGTTACAAACACCAAGAAATTGGCCATATTTCTACCTATCTAAGTGCAGAACAGAATTAATGTTTACAGAGAGAAGAGAGACACTTTATATATTGTCTCCACTAAACCCTAACAAACTGGGATTGGAACAAAACACAATTCGGCCCAAATCAACATCAGTCCAAATTGGAATTGGAATTATATTCTTATCATAATTGTAGATGTAGTTGTATTCCAGGCCAGGGTCGCAGAAGCGGTTATTACAGTATTCAAGGCATACCAACAAATCTCCACCTTGACTTGAATCCTCAAAGTAGAAAACTCCATATGCACCATTACAGTGCCAGATAAGTAGACTTCGCCCTCCACTCCCGGGACTGCCCATAGAGTACCTAATCAGCTCTGATGTTCAGCAAGTCCAAACAATGTTGAAACTTGCTATGTGGAACAGGTTTGGTGAACATATCAGCGGGGTTGTCAGCAGTTCCCACTTTCTTCACCCTGATTCTCCTCTCACTCCTCAGGAAATGATATCTGACATCAATATGCTTGGTCCTCTCATGATGGACCTGATCCTTGGCTAGGCAGATTGCACTCAAACTGTCACAATATACAGTAGCCTGATCATGATGTAGACCAAGATCACTAACCAGTCCTTTCAACCATATTCCCTCCTTTGCAGCCTCTGCCAAAGCCATGTACTCTGCTTCCGTAGTAGACAACGTCACTGTAGTTTGCAAAGTCGCTTTCCAACTAACCACAGAACCTCCCAAAGTGAATACATAACCAGTCATCGATCTCCTCGTGTCAACATCACCAGCATAATCAGAATCCGAGTAGCCTGTAACTAAGCACTTGGTATCACCTCCGTAAATGAGACCCACATCAGACGTACCTCTAAGATACCTGAAGATCCTCTTCACAGCTTGCCAATGTTCCTTTCCCGGTTGCCCCATGAACCTGCTCACAACACTGACTGCCTGTGCTAAATCTGGCCTCGTGCAAACCATAGCATACATCAAGCTCCCCACCGCGCTGGCATAAGGAACCCGAGACATATACTCCTTCTCCTCGTCTGACTGAGAAGCAAACATAGTGGTGAGATGAATATTTGCAGCACTAGGAGTGTCTATAGGTTTGGCTGTAAACATGCCAAACCTAGCCAACACTTTCTGAATGTAGCCTTTCTGTGACAAGAAAAGCTTCCGCTGACTTCGATCCCTAAGAATCTCCATTCCTAGTATCTTCCGAGCTGCACCCAGATCCTTCATCTCAAACTCAGCACTAAGAAGTCCTTTCAACTTCTGAACCTCGTGCTTACTCTTTGCGGCTACCAGTATGTCATCTACATAAAGCACCAGATAGATGAATGACCCATCTCTCAACTTGCTGTAGTAGACATAACAGTCATAAGCACACCTCGTATATCCCAGCTGAAGCATGTAACTGTCAAACTTCTTGTACCACTGCCTCGGAGACTGCTTAAGTCCATACAAAGACTTCTTCAACTTGCAAACATACTTTTCCTTGCCAGGAGCCTGGAAACCATCTGGCTGAGTCATGTACAACTCTTCCTCCAATTCTCCATGTAGAAAAGCAGTCTTCACATCAAGTTGCTCGAGCTCCAAATCCTGATGTGTCACCAAGGCTAGCAACACTCTGATGGAAGTGTGTCTGACCACTGGTGAGAAAATCTCATTATAGTCTACCCCCTCCCTTTGACTGAAACCTCTTGCAACAACTCTTGCCTTGTACTTGACTCCCTCTGCAGGTGATATTCCTTCCTTCTTCTTGAAAACCCATTTGCAACTGATTACCTTTCTCCCTTGAGGCTGTTTGACCAATTCTCATGTCTGATTCTTCTGAAGAGACTCCATCTCATCTCCCATTGCTACAAACCATTTGTCAGCATCAGTACCTGAAACAGCTTCTCTGTAAGTGGATGGCTCATGAGTATCCACCTCCTCAGCAACCTGTAGTGCATAACCCACCATATCCTCAAACCCATATCTCTTGGGCGCCCCAACTCCAACCCTCCTGGGTCGGTCCTGAGCTAAAATGCGGACTGTAGCTCCTGATGGTTGAGGATCTGGTGGTGGAAATTTCGGTATCTCAGATTCTGTCTGTGGCTCTTGATCCACCTCAAATTGTTCCAATCTATTTTCACCTTGAGTGACTTCAAGCTCCACCTGTTTATCAACTCCACCAGTTTCTGGCACAACTGTGGGCTTCACCATAGATCTAAGCAAAGAATTTTCATCAAAGACAACGTCCCTGCTCAGAATAACCCTCTTCTCAGATGGAGATCATATCCTGGAGCCTTTAACTCCATCTCCATAACCCACAAAGACACCCTTCTTGGCTCGGGGCTCTAACTTACCATCACTAACATGATAATAAGATGTACAACCAAAAACTTTTAACTTGGAGTAATCAACAACTTTACCTGACCACAACTCCATTGGTATTTTGCACTCTATACCCGTGTGAGGCCCGCGGTTGATCAGGTAACAAGCTGTACTCACCGCCTCTGCCCAGAATCTCGTTTCCAAACCAGCATTAGAGAGCATGCACCTCGCTCTCGCCAGCAATGTCTGATTCATCCGCTCAGCTACGCCATTATGCTGTGGCGTATTCCTGACTGTATGATGACGAGCAATCCCTTCATCCCTACAAAACTGATCAAACTCAGACGAGCAGAATTCCAGCCCATTATCAGTTCGAAGCCTCTTGATCTTCTTCCCGGTCTGATTCTCCACCAAAGCTTTCCACTCCTTGAACTTCGAGAAAGCTTCACTCTTATGTTTCATCATGATAACCCAAGTCATCCTTGAGTAATCATCAATCATAGAAACAAAGTACCTGTGACCTCCCAGTGACTCAACTCGGGAAGGTCCCCAACAATCAGAATGGATGTAATCCAATGTGCCCTTTGTTGTATGAATCGCCTTAGGAAACTTGCTGCGGTGATGCTTCCCAAAAATGCAATGCTCACAGAAGTCCAAGCTCTTGATCTTGTGGCCACCAAGAAGATCATATTTCGACAGAATCTGCATCCCTCTTTCACCCATGTGACCAAGCCTCATATGCCATAACTTAGTCATATCATCCTGGTGAACCTCCGAAGATGCAACATTAACAGAATCCATAACCGTGGAACCTTGTAGAAAATACAAAGTACCATGCAGAACACTTTTTAGAACCAGCCTAGAACCTTTGCAGACACACAGAACTCCATCACTCCCTGAGTAGACGAAACCCTTTCTATCCAACGTAGGAAGAGAAATCAGATTCTTTGTCATCGATGGAACATGCCTGACATCGTTCAAAGTACAGAAACTACCATCATGCGTCCTGATCTTGATTGAACCAATCCCAACTACCTTGCACGCAACACCATTTGCTGTAGTAATGATACCCTCAGCTTGCTCATAAGTTGAGAAATAATCTCTCCTTGGGCATACATGGTAAGATGCCCCAGAATCAAGAAACCATGCATTAGAATGATTATTTTGCCCAGTAACAGCTGAGCAAAATCATCTTCAGAACTGAAATCCCCTTCAGCCACAGCAGCAGTACCAGATGTACTCCCAGATTTACTAGCCTTCTTCGGACACTCCTTTTTCCAATGCCCCTTCTCCTTACAGTAGTTACAAACATCATTGGCCTTAGGACCCTTTGAAGATGACTTCTTGCCCTTCTTCTTATTGCCGGTTTCCTTGCCTTTTGTGTTTCCGTCACTAGCAAACAAGCCAGTGGCCTGACTTTCTGTACCTGTATTGTTTGCCTTATGTCGCAACTCTCTACTATGGAGAGAGGATCTTACTTCCTCCAGAGACATAGAATCTTTACCAACAATAAATGACTGAACAAAATTCTCATACGAAAGTGGTAAAGAAACTAGCAAAATCAAAGCAGCATCTTCATCTTCAATTTTCACATCTATATTTCGCAATTCTAATAACAAAGTATTCAATTGCTCTAGATGGTCTCTGAGTTGCGTACCTTCCTGCATTCGGAGACCGAAGAGGCGTTGTTTCAGAAGCAACTTGTTGGTTAGAGATTTCGTCATATACAAACTCTCCAACTTCAGCCACAGTTGTGCAGCAGTCTCCTGATATGAGACCTCGGTAATGATTTCGTCCGCGAGACACAACATAATCGTCGAGTGTGCCTTTTCTTCCAGACTCACAACATCGCCAGAACTGCTCGCGAAATCCTTCGTCAGCGGAGTCCACAAACCTTGCTGTTTCAGCAAAGCTCGCATCTTGATCTGCCATAAACTGAAACTGTTTCTCCCGGTAAACTTGTCGATCTTCACGTTCAACCCAGACATCTTTCTCCCCGATCAGCCCCAATCTGATGAGCCCAGAATCCGATACACCCACTACGGATCTCACCGGAAAAGGAAACCGCTCTGATACCAGTTTGTTGTGCGGAATGGAGAAATAACAGAAAATATGAACGAAAATAACAAGACACAAGATTTACGTGGTTCACCAATTTGGCTACATCCACGGGAGACGGATTCACTATAATAGGTAGCAGGTTACAGACGCCAAGAAATTGGCCAGATTTCTACCTATCTAAGTGCAGAACAGAATTAATGTTTACAGAGAGAAGAGAGACACTTTATATATTGTCTCCACCAAACCCTAACAAACTGGGATTGGAACAAAACATAATTCGGCCCAAATCAACATCAGTCCAAATTGGAATTGGAATTATATTCTTATCATAATTGTAGATGTAGTTGTATTCCAGGCCAGGGTCGCAGAAGCGGTTATTACAGTATTCAAGGCATACCAACAGTGTCAGTGGTCCCCACTGTGGTTTCCCAACCTGCAGGTGTTCGATGATGGTGAAATTTTGGTGGTTCCATTTTCGATGGAAGTGGTTCGTTGGTGGAGCAGCGTTTGAGTATTCTCAGGAGGGCATTCCTAGCCATGTAATGGATGGAGTTTCAGAGTCCAGTGAGATTCAATAGATTCAATGGTGGTGTCTCCTACTTAGGTCATAGATTAGGATGTTTAATATATAATTTGATTGCTTAGTGTAATCTTTCAAAAAAAGTTTGTCAATTATTTTACTCATTCACTATTCATTATTCTAAACGGTTGCTAACTTTGGGACAGATAATTTTTTCCTGAAATTCTCCATAATTGTTTTTCCTGCATATCACAATTAAGAAACTTGAGGTGCAATTTGATTGAATTCCAGACACATCAGGTATCTGGAGACGCCATCTATATATGACAGGTTCCTATTAATAAGATATAAGAGCATCTTTTTCTCATTCAGATCCCACTAACACCCTTTACGTATAAATTCGAAATCAAATATTCTCAAGTTGATTGCAAATTTAGAATTGCAGCGGCAACTCATTCACGTTGACACGCTGAATGCAATTCCGAACATTATCAACTTGATTATTCTTTTGGTGGAATCTGAATCAGTCCGCAAATTGGCTTGTATGTCTTGGCATGCATTTCTTTTACTCCCTTGTTGGGGTGACAAAGCACGGACAAATTCCGACATTCAATTTGGTGTCTTATATGGATAGCACTTGTATTATGCATGAATCTAATTTTGCATTGTTTTGAGTCTGTTTTTCATTTTTAAAATAAATATATGTTTAACTAATTCTTTTCCTTTCTTAACAATGATTCTCATATTGCAAAAGGACATCCATATTGAGTACTAGTAGTCCAATTAGGTTGGCTTTCTAAAAAAAAAAAAAACGCATAATTTTACAGAAACTAATTGTAACAGTGGAGAAAAAGAATTTGAAAATGATGATGACCACCTTTTTTTTCTAAGCCTGGACAAAAATCAGATGGAAATTTTAAATTTTGAGGTACCTTTTGTGTGCCTTGTTTTATTATTATTATTATTATTTTACCAACAAGTCCAGCTTTATAAAATACCTACTATTACTCCGTCTTTGTGCACACGTTTTGGTCAACTTTCTCAGATCATGTTTGACCAACGATAACTTTAGTTACGTATATTAACGGTGTGTTAAAATTTGATACTTAGAAAATACAGCATGCAGAGAATCCAACAATATCTCACATGATGATATTGGTATCTATATACTAGTTGAAATTTATGGTCAAACGTGTCTTGAGAAAGTTGACCAAAAAGTGTGCAGATTCAGTTGGGACGGAGGGAGTACTTCCATTATTGGCACCTAACAAAGATGTCGACTTTGGTTGACTGAAAAAGTTGTTAATTTGTGATATCTTTAATTATTATTCATTTTCTGTACGTAATCAAATTTATAAAAATATTAAACTAAGTTATATTTTATGAGTTTGTTTCTTAAAAGACGGTATTTTCATAAGTCATGGATAAACCAAGGTTTAAATTGCAAATAAAAAGAAATAAAAAGAAAGGACGTTAAAATTCTCAGGTTGCAAGAATCGAGTTATAAATTTTATTACTAGTACATGTTACATAATAATTTTTTAATATTACAACTATAACTTTTTACCTTTTATTATTCTAATTAAAGTATATATTCCCATGAGTTTATGGAAAGAAGTTTTCCCGAGACTTTGCCATATTTTATTACATGAATCTTATAGAACTTTACATGCATGATGATATTTACCATCAATATATCAGTTTCATTTTTTTAAGTTGAACAATTCTAACCAATGAATAATCGAATTTCAACTTAATTGGGTAAATAAATTATAAGATAATAATGAAAAGGGAAAATAGAACACATTAAACATTACTAGCTCGCAAAATGATGTTTAATCTTCACCAAATTCTTTAAAACATTTCAGCTTATATGAAAGTTACAACCTCAGTCAACTCAATACTGATACACAGAAGAGTAAATGAAAAACAGACTAGATAGAAAAGAAAACAAAAGAGAATTCGAAAGCACAAAAAACTGAAATCCCTTTCTCTCTACCATTTGTTTTAGTTAACTTAGATTAGGTAACATGTCTATGTACTTTTACTAGTCCTCCTTCCGTTCTCATGGCCTTGGAGCTTCCACAGCAATCATTGGGGTGAGGGGAATAGGAGCACTAAAAGCCACTGTAGGGGAAGCTTTGATGCCATTTTCTCCTTTTTGCAATTCCATCATGTTTGCTTCAATATCTTCGATGCTCTTCACACCTGATTGCTTCACTGGCTCCGGAATCATCTCTGCTTCCTTCTCCTTGTACTCCTTGTATTTCCCCCACAGCACGGAGTAGAGTCCAAACACAATCAGGATTGCCCCCAGAACACTGAAAACAAAACACGGGACTGGTATCATGATCATATATATGTGAAAACTGATCAAAACAAACAATCTTTTCTGATTAAGTTATTACCCTCCAAGATATATTTTCTCAGCCAGGATGAAAGAGCCCATGATTGCCACAATGATCATCATCAGTGGACTAAAGGCGGTAACGAAAACAGGTCCTCTTTTCTGCATCACTAGCCCTTGTACGTAGTATGCAATGCTTGATGAAACAATTCCCTGCATCAGTTAGAGAGTAAATTATTAGTGATTGTGTTGATGCTCCAGTCCGCCCAGAGGAAATTGAAAAGGAACAAGACTTACAGCGTAGGCTGCAGCAAGAAGGTTCATGTCCCAGCCAATAGTCCAAACAGAGGCTTTGTGCTCCATGACTAAGGTGACAGCGATAGATTGCAATGTTCCCATGAAGCAGACGAGAGAAGTGAGGGAGAGCGGAGCACTGTATCTTCTCATCGTAACATTCTGCGAAGATACGAAAAAGGATTTAAACACTTGTGTTGGTCCCCAAGAACTGAAAGTATTATTAAGGAAAGAAAAAAGTGCGCACCTGAAGGATAAAGAAAGACGCCCAAGCAAGGGTGGCGAGAATGAGGAGAACTGATCCTTTCAGCCAGTCTTTGTCTGAGGTTTCTACGGCTGCGGGCTGGTTGGAGCCTGATGGATGCTGGGCGTGTTGAGACCATACCAAGTTGAAAACATGACCTTTGTACAATGTCATCAACATGGCTCCCGCCACCGTGATCACAGTTCCTATCACCTTCGCTTGGCATCTTATTTTCTTGATGTGGACTTTTTCCATCCTAGTATAAAATCGACACAAGTTGAGAACCATTTCTTATATCTAGGGAAATCACCAACTTTAGAAAAACATGTGGGTGTTTACCGGAAGATGACGGCCATGACAAACGTCATGGCTGGAAGCATGTTGCTCATAGCGCATGAGAAAGTCGGGGACGTAAATTTAAGCCCAGCGTAGTAGAAATTCTGGTCGATCACCGGCCTGAGTAGTAAATATGCATCGATCAGAACAAATGAGATAACCGAAAAATAATACTATATTAATATATGCACGTACCCAAGCAGCCCAAGAACAAATATCTGCATGAATATTGAAAACGTAATCTTTGGTCTCACTTTCCTGCATGCAAAAACGGAAAAATGTTATCCACCACGTTGCCTTAACTCGCCCGTGTGACATACACGAACAGCATCACCGTTTGTTACCTCTCGAGGATAATCGCGAAAGGAGCTATCACTGCAGTGGCAAAGGCGTGTCTATAGACCACAAGAACATAGTGGCTCATCCCTCTGTTGAGGGAAACTTTGGTAATGATGTTCATCCCGGCATAACCAAATTGCAGAGAAGTCATTGCTATGTAAGGCTTTGCACTTTGGAAAAAATAGCTGACGCATCCTTTTCCCTCCATTTTTTCGTGGTTAAAATGTTAGAAAAATGCTGCTGAAAATGCCACGTAGATTGAAGAGGGGGAGTATCTAGAGATAGAGAGAGGAAAACACTTGTGTTTGTCCTAGGGCATTATGTGATTCAACCTGTCTATTTATAGTGCCGAGTGATGATCTTTATCTTACGAGTAGCAAAGTGTCTGATACGGTATAGTAGTATTTTACAGACACGAATCACGATATGAAATCATTGTTGGATTGAATATTTTCTCTACTGATGCCGTCACGGCACACCCTGTATCAGTTTTGAATATTCTTCTTCTTACCTTCCCATCCTATATTAAACGGCACATTTTATATTTTTTTATTATTCAACTTTAACCACATATTTAAATAAACATATATATATAAATATTATCATATAATATATAATTGAATTTATCGTAACAAATAATTTTTCAAAAGTAATATTTTTTTTGTCTAACATAGTTAAATATATTAATAATTAGATGAATTTTCTTAAGCATAAAAAAGATTACGTGAAAATAGGACGGAGGAAGTAGTGTGGTTTCCAAGTGGCGATAACTAGGCCATACTTATTTCATTTATCGTGATGCTATTAATTGTTGCCTATTATTTGTGTCAAGTGTTTTCAGAGGTGCACTCAACCAAGAAAAAGGTGGGCTTAGTGCTTTGCTGATGCGAACAAATTACATGAGATGGTAGGTCCAGCCATTCAACTTAGTGTGCGGGGCCCACATTGCGTCATTTTGCAGATGCGGCATTTGGACACCTGCGGTTACCGGAACGGCGAGTAGCGGCGTCGGGTTAGGAATAGTATCACTAATTCTAAATTGAAGTCATCACTAAAGTCACTAATGGATGTCGGCACTTATTTACGTCTAAACAGTTGCCACGCTGTGGACCAAAATCTTCACATATCAAATTGTTATCGAAACATTCATTCTAGGAGAGAGTAGAATGCAAGGATGTAAAATTCTGTATACATGCCCTGGACTATATTATATGATGATACAAAAGACTTTTTACAGAAAAGAAAAATGATACAAATTTAAATATGAGTAATACATAATATTTCTTTTGTTCAATACTCCTTCTCAAATTGGAGCATGTAGATCAAGAATGCTGACCTTCACTATATTAGTTAAACACTTGGGGAATGCTCGTAGCATGATTGATTTAATGCTTCGATCATTGATTCATTCTCATGTAAGATTTAGAAAAACCTAATCTAGTGCTCAAAACACATAGTGTGGTCGATGGCACACACTTTCCTATGTCTGTCACGTTGGGTGCGCTTGCACACTTCTATCGACACTGCCTCCGTAATTAGGGGAGTACAACAATGTCTGACCGTTGTTGTAGGTTTGTTTCTCCCCCGTACGATTACATGACGAGCGCTCCACCACAGATGCTCTACTCCCTAGGCCTATAAACGAGGCAAAGGAAAGTAGGCACCTTATATATGACATTAAGACCTCTTACAACCCTAGCTTGCTACTTATCACTATCTCTACATGTAACCCCATTGTACTGCTTTACGTAATCAACTAAGATTGGTGTGTTGGCAACATAATAGAGCAAAACTCGAAAAAGACCTTTGTGCACACACCCACGTGGACATGTACCCTGCTACCTATAACACATCTGAGGTTTCTCTTCCCTTGGGGGTATCAATATTTGCACCAAGATTAATATACTATTTATGCAATTCTAACATTCGAGAACAAGTCACAATAATATCACAAGCACAATAGTTAGGATGAACTAAGAATCTCCAAAAAGTATAAATCAGCACGTGTATACAATTATCCCCAAGCTATGGAAACTACTCCCTAGACATGGAATCAAATAAAGATTTGAATTCAACATCATAGGATCAAAGCAAAATAAAAAGTAAAGAAAGATATAAGAGATAATGCTTCTCTCTCTAGAATTCTCTCCAATTTACAAATGAAGTAATGAAAAATGATCTAACTCTAAAGTGATGTTCACACCCTAGTAGAGACTAAGACTATATTTATAGTAGTAGGGGATTTGGCCTAAAAGTAGACCCAAAATAGGCCGAAAAGTGTGAAACCCTAGCTCAGTCACCGCTTGGCACATACCGTCGCAAATGGGGCAATCCGTGTCGCGTACTTGGTCCGTGCTGACAACAAATCTGGCGCGGTCCGTTTGATCTTTGTGGGTGTGGGCTGCGGGACATGGCGTGGTCTGCGTTATCTCATTTGGCGCTGGTTGTGTTAGCGCTGCCTGTCGTCAGTATAGTAATTTTTGCACTTCTGATCCGTGGACCGTGTCATCTGGCACCGGCTATCATCATAATCCTTGCTTTGCTCAGTATTTTGGTGCGAGCCGCTCAATTGTTCACATCCCGCCGCTGGTCTTGACATTTTACACTTGAAATAGTGCAGGCTATAAAAATGGGGTGGTTTGCGCCTATACTTAGCCATTTTTTATTGAAACTTGGAACTCGGCGTACGGCCCATCAAGTTTGGCGCGGTCCACGCTGGCCATTGGCACGGTCTGTGCCAAAGACCTTTGGCATGGACCACATCATCTGGTGCGGGCCATTGGTGCCACACATGAGTGGTCTGTGCTCACCCGTCTGTGTTTCGGCCGACTGGACTTCTTTCCTTCGCTACAAATGAAGAGTTAGTCTTTTTTAGAGTTCTTGTAGTTAATTTTATGGTTCTCGGGAGGCGAATAGAATGGAACCAACCTTGAAAGCTGATGCTTCTTGGATCGTTCCTAGAAGTTGGTGCAACTCTCGGACCACGATTCTCCGTTTCTTTCTTGGCCTTTTTGAACTCTAATGCCATCTATCTTTGGCTCCATCCTTATACTACCACTATTTGATGTCTCTGGCCTTCATCTACTACCATTCTAATGTGAATGGCATTTGATCTCTTCTACCATCCTTGTTAACGACCTTCACATAGAATTTAACGAAAAGTACCCATGAGCGACCTACTAAGGATGATCACAAAGGAAAATCTAGGTTCCCATGGATACAAGATGTCCATTAGTACTAATTAAGTCTACAAAACACGGGATTCAGACAAGAAAATCAAACATGGCCGTTTAAACCCCTTGTCACGTAAACTCAACTTATACTAGAAATCCAATATATAAAACAAGACAACTATTACGTTGAATGAAATGGTTAACGCATGCATAATGAAGCACATCAAAACCCCACACTTAGCCTATTACTCATCCTCGAGTAAATAAAGACAAGAAAAGATTTAAGTGAAACATAGCGTGTAGGAATAAGTTAATCGAGGCATTCAACTTAATTCCTATATTACTCTGTTTCCCCCAAAAGAGTAAGAATCTCACAACTCTCACACTCCTTGAAGAACCTAAGTAATCAAACCACCCAATGTAAAATGTGGAAAAGGGTAAGCAAAAAGGATAAGTGTCAACCTAGCTTACTTTTCCAAAAATTATCCCCAAAAGCGATCAAAGAGTCATCGCCAAAAACAATCCACCAAGGAAATCCATGAGTCATCGATTTGGTTGTAACATAGAGATAACTCGTGATTTTTTACCTAATTACAACCAAGAATGCAAATGTTTCCTCAACCTAGTTTTTTGTTTTCTCTCAATTTCTCTCATTTTGCCCAGGAGCCTTATTGAGTTTTCGTCCTAGCTTTAACACACAAAGGGTACTCACATTCTCACATTTTTCCACACGGCTTCTCACTTTTTCTTAGGCTCTTAAGCCTAGCTAGACCTAGCCTCTCACTTTTACCTAGGTCTTTAGACCTATCTAGGATTTTCCCAATGTTACCCAAGTCACCCTTTTGGGTTTTCGACATGTTTGGGTTTTTATAAAAAAAATTCTTCATTTGTTCAATTTTTTTTGGTGTAGCACAAAATTGCCCCAAAGTCGAGCTTCATACTACAAAAGATAAGATCAACATAAAATTACACCATCAATGATTTAAAACAACCAACCTCATGCAAACTAGGAACCCTACCTAGCAAGTCATACCACCAAGTATACATCCAAAAAGACTTCCACAACAATCAAAATCCAAAATCACCAAACAACCAAGAAATAAGCACCAAGAAAACATCAAAATGCATAGAGGAATCCCAAAACGAAACTCCCTAAGTTCTCACTACTCCCTCCCTCACACTTAACTTATGCATTGTCTCTAATGAAAAAAAAATAATGTAAAAACATAGGTGACACTCACTCTCGCGGCCCCAAAGGGCCTTCTCCTCGTGTCTCATGTTACTCCTTTCAATGTGTCTAAAAACTTGAATTGCAGCCTCTATGGGATCCATCCTTGCACTCATTTCCTCCAATTGCGTCCTCATGCCACCCATCGCTTAGATGACCTCCTGCATCACTTGGGTAGAGCTTGAAAGATTTTCCCCAAGGGATTGAAATTGGTCACCAATTTCCATGGATAAGCGAGAGCAACTAGGAGGTTCCCTCAAAGAAGTGTCACCCTCGGCCTCCTCAATACCTCTCTTTGGGCTGGCTAGAACTCTATAGAAGTCACTCTCAAAATGCGAATCGGGCAAAAGGAATAGGTTATCCAAACATGTGTCGTACGTGATGGCAGTGCGCTCCAGCTGAGGAAGTACCATGAAGCTACAAGTGCTTTCCCCTCTATAAAGCCATATGAAACGATCTTCAATGTAATGGGTGCCACCATAAAAGCCTTGGCCAACTTCTCAATGTTGTGCCTCATTCCTGATCTCCCCAAGTTGGCCAACGTACGCTGAGTGATCGGATGCCCTAAGTACTGTGCAAGAATCCCTACCATGCTAGCTATAGGAATCTTCCCACTCTGTCTGTACCCATTGCCAAACACTCTTGTACAAAAGACCCTACCAAGTTCGGGTAGAAATTACCCTCATGAGTATTTCCCAGAGGCAATGAGCATCCGAACCTAGACATTGCGTTAGCTCACCATGGCAGAAAACTCACATTTCCAGTAATCGGTGAACATAAAAAAAATACCGGATGAACCATGGCAATGCACTTGCACATATTCTTTTAGTCTGTCCCTGTCAGCTGCCTCCAAAAAGTTCCCGAGCGAAAAAACCATCCCTTGACGGTGTGTTTTCTGGATATCTCTGTTGCACCTTCATCTGAAGGTGTGAGATACCTCTCGGTGCATCATTTTATACTCCTTGTCATTCAGATTGAATTTCATCGCCCAGTATCCATCCTTGTCCATGACTGGCCATAGAGTAGCTCGAAACTCTAGGGTCCACCTTATGTAGGTATTTGGGTCGCAAGGACGGTAGAAGAGATTGGAAGCCATTCACACTAGAATGGTATTAGACGAAGGCTACACGCATCAAATCATGGTAGAAAGATATTGGAGCCAAATATAGGCGGCATTGGAGTTCAAAGCGGCCAACAAAGAAATGGTGAATCATGGTCCCGTGAGTTGTGCTTAAGTATGAGAATGATTCGAGAAGAATTAGCCTTCAAAACTGATTTAATTGGATTTGTCTTCTTGAGCACTACAAAATCGACTACTAAAATTCTCAAATTGGACTAACAGTTCATCCTTAGCGAAGGAAAGTAGTTCAGCCGGCTAATGCACAAATAGGTTGGTGCAGGCCATTCATGGATAACACTAACGACCTGCGCTAAATGACTTAGTGCAAAGCAAAGGTTCGTGCCAAAAGATTCTTCACGAGGCAATGGCACGGCCCACACCAAACGCCATAGGCCACAAGCATAGATCTCAAGTTCCCACCAAATCGGATAAGGGTGGGAGCAGAACATCCCATTTCAATGGCCATGTAAAGATGCTAAGACCAGCTGGCGGGGTGTGGGAAAACACAAGACACGTGCCAAATTTCTGAGTGGATCAACCTTTTTGACCACAGCCCATGCCAATGGCCACGGGCGTGGGTCAGAAACTCCAAAATCATGCATACTATTGGTGGTCTACGCCAGAGACACAATGCAGCCCACGCTAGTCTCAGCATCCCGCTCAGTAGCAAGGAGCAGTGGTCCGCGCCAGGTGGCGGTTTCTCACTATTTTGGCCGTAACTCTCTCAATTTTTATCTGATTTCCCTCTACCATATATAGAAATGTTTATCTTTCTGAGCTCTATCCACCGCACTAAAAACCAGCTCCTAAAGGTTCACAAATTGGGAATCGTATTCAAGAAAGAGTCTACCACAAGAGGGAAATGTGATTAGGGTATTCACCTAAGTTTTGCCTATTTTGGGCCTCTCTTTAGGCCCAATCCTCTACTACTATATATAGGAGTCTTAGTATTCTAAGAAAACCAAGTTAGGCATAATGTAGATTTTTTTTCTCTCTAGTTTAGATCGAAGCAAGTGGAGAGTTCTCTCCCTTTATGGAGTACTTATGCTCTTTCCTTCTTTTTTCTCCATCTTTTCTTCTTATTTTTCTAGATCTATGCCATCTAACTCTATATTTTCCATGGATCTAATTCCTAGAGAGTAGGTTTATACCTTGGGGATAACTGCATACGCATGGTTTGATTTATATGCTTTGTGAGATTTACTAGTTCATCTTAATTTTATGTTTATGATATTATTGTAATTGTTCTTGAATATTTGAATTGCATGAATAGTACACTCCATCCCACACTCTAGTGTATATTCATGTCGGTGCAAATATTGCTGCCACTATAGGAAGGGAAATCTGGATGTCTGAATGGGTAGTGCGTACATTGCGTGTGCGTGAGTGTGTGCACGGGAGAATCGGTTATTGATCTGAATTACATGACATCTCACTAGTCTTAGCTGATAATGTAAATTAGTTTGAAATGTTATAGGTAGAGATAGTGAAAAAGTAGCAAGCTAGGGTTGTAAGGAACCCTAGTTTAATAGATAAGGTGCCTACGACCCTCCAGCCTAATTGATAGGACCATTGGGAAGTAGCGCATTCGTGGTGGAAGCCTAGGATGTAATCGCATGGGGGGAGAAACATATCTACAACAATGGCCGGACCTTGTTCTGCTCCCCTAATTACGGTAGCGGTGTCGATGGAGGGTTGCCAGCGTACCCACCGTGACAGGAACGAGGAAGATTATGCCATCGACCACACCATGTGTTATGAACACTCTATTAGATTTTTCTAAATTTTACATGTGAATGAATCAAGGATCGAAATATTAAATTAACCATGTTGCTCAACGACTCCTCAGGTTCTTAGCTAAATAGTTTACCTTGATTTTTTACTTTCATGCTTAGTAGTTGTTAATTGAAAAACCAACCCCCCCTTTTTTGGCTTTGCTAGCTATTCCTTTCACTCATACAGATTGACGACCCGTACTGGGTTTTGTTTTCGGTTGGTACTTAGACCCTAGCATGTCAATGGACAACCCATGGCTTACCGCTAACTACCATATCAGTAGCGTAGCAGTGAGAACGTGTGTAAAACTATAAATCTTATGTTTGACCCCATGTTTGGAGGTCATCGCCGTACCTCTCAAAATTATATTTTTAAGTACTAATGCTTCCAATCTACGATTAAGTAGATATTGGCAAATCTAGGTCATCCACGAGAAGAGGGGTCTTTTCAAGTGTTTAAACATATAGCGGAGAAAACATACTAGGCATATACATTTATAGATACATATAAAAGCATGTAAAAAAAGGTGGGGGTATTTTGGTTGGTTTTTTATCCTAAGTTATCAAATTGAAAGACAACGATTAGCAAATCAAGGGAGCTATGCTAATTATGCAATACAACCAAAGAAATGATTAATGACAATTAATCGAGCCTTGGGGGCAATCGACATCCACTTCCAAACTTCCTTTAGCTCATTGATTCATTCAATCATTCAATTACATTAATTGTCTACGAGGAATGCTATCACTTCTCTTTCGAAGATCAACATTCGTTCCTCCTTAATAGTAGTTTGCAAAGACAAAAAAAAGACCATTTGCAAACCTCATTGATGATCACCCTAGACAAACAACATCATAGGGGTATTTCATCAATGACATTTAACTCAAAGGACCATAAGTTTGATAACAAGAAAGCCTTCTACCAAAGACATAGTCATTTAACCAAACAAAGCATTTATTAGGTTAAACTTAGAACAATCAACATTCAAGGTTCAACCTTTCTTTGCATTTATGTGATAAATATGAGAACAAACCACATTAACATACTCATCTAGCAAGAATTACTACACATTATACACAAGAAATTCTAAACCCATGCTTTTGGATTTCATGTCAAATGAACTAAGAAATTCACAACTTTCCTAACACCCTAACACTTCAATCATACAAACAATTCATATAATCAAACAGCCCATGGTATAAATTAGGCAAAACACAACATTCATGGAATAATAAATGCTCTCCAATAAATTTTCATAAATGAGAAAATATAGAATCTTACTACATAAGTTTGGAAGCTTCAACCAATTGCTCCCAAGAACTAGATTTAGCTACAAGAGTTCATACTAATTAATGCTAACAAATCAAACATACTACAAGAGAATTTAAAGAAGAAAAATGGTGAAAACTAGGGTTAGAAACAGTACCAAAATGCAGAAAAGAAGAAGATATGAATGAGAGGAAAAAGAGTGCAATTTATAGTACAAAAAGGATAAGGTTAGGTTCTGGCCACCCATTAGTCGCGACTTGCGAAAGGTTTGTCGCAACTTACGACGGGCGCCAGAACATAAACTTGTCTTATTTTCTTCTTCTTGTGGTAAACACTCATCTTCACAATAATTTCTCTCATTTTTCAAATCTTCAACTCTTTGAAAAAAGCATTCAAAGCCTTCAAAAAATGGCCTTCGACGGCCTCCGATATTCAAGTCTTTATCTCTTCGAAGCAAGTCTTCAAAGTCTTCGAAAAGTGATCTTCAATAGCCTCCAGTCTTCAAGCCTCCATGTTCTTCCTTTGTCACGCAAAATAAACTTAGAAGAGGTAAAAGAGCGTAAAGTTGCTCTTACCTCTCCTAAGACAGTTTCAAGGTAAAACACAAGCTCTTCATAATAAAAGAGCACAAAAGTGACCCCAAAAAGAACTAAATTATGCACATAAAATGGACACATCAAACCTCCCCACACTTAAACCTTACTCACCCTCAAGTAAGAAAAGATCCAAGCATACAAAGGAAATGACATATCCACATCCTAACTACTATTCCCCCATGTCAATACCTCACAAAACTCTCAATATCACACATTTCAATGTTTAGGTGAAATGAGAAGTTTCCCACAACTCCATTCCTAATCTACCCAAACCATATCAACCCACAATTCATTGATATCCAAAATATATCTCCAAATCCCAAATTTACAATTCCAAATCCAATGCTACAAGGTGAAACTAAAGGCATGTATAAGGTTCAAAACACCTGCTCCACTTAATACCAATATATCAACCTAAAAATGAAGTATATTAACGATCAAGAGTTTCATAACATACTTCTTCTTCCCCCGCTAAATTTTCCACTCCCAAGAGGTCTCAAGATGCCAAGCTACCCAATCCATCCATATGGCCACCGCAACCTTATGACTCTAACGCCGGAAAATGAGTGAACACATAACATTTTTTTGTTTTACTCTCTTTCTCTCATTTTGCTTAGGAGCCCTTTTGGGTTTTCATCCTAGCCACTTACATCTCACCTTTTTCCACACATTTAGCCTCTCATTTTTGCCTAGGTAGCCTCTTGGGTTTTCGACCTATCCGAGCCCCCAATGTTGCCTAAGATAGCCTCTCGGATTTTCAACTTAGCGAGATTCTTTTTATTTTTAACTTTTTTTATTTTCTATTTTCTATTTATTTATTTTCAAAATTTTCAGATTAGCAATCCAAAAAGTAGAAAATGTTAAGGCTATGAAAAATATCAAAGCCAACATCATCTAAGTACAGCAATAGAAAATTATCCCAAAACAAAAGGGAAAAATATCCAAAACAAAGAAAAAGAACTACCCAAAAGTAGCAAGTTTAACAAAATATCTCCAACACCAACCGTGAAATTAGTAGATACCCACCCCCATATTTAGAACACTACATTTCCCTCAATGTAGACAAATAGGGAAAAAGCGTACGAAGCAAAGTATGGAAAGGGTAAGGATATGATGCTCACAATCACTGATGTGAGGAAGAATGGCCACCACCGAAATAACGCTGCTGATAACGAGCCAGCCAATCCGTGCTCCATTGCCTCCTATCTCTCCGCCTCTTTGCTCGTGGATCAGGTCCTGAGACACCACCTTACTGGGACTGCATCTCATGGATGCGAGCGGATAGGTGATCAATCTCCTCATCCATGTCGATCAAGCTCTGGGAGACAAACATGTTGTGCTCCAGTATCATGTTGTCTTAGCGGCGGAATCCATCCTGTATGGTCTTCATCATAAACTCATTGAAATTCGGAGGAGGCTGGGAGTAGTGAGGTGGCACATCATCCTCCTGCATAGGCTCGGTATCTGGTGGAGGCTGCGAGGAGTGCTGCTGCTTTCGCTCGGAGAAAGGTGGGCTGCTATCATCGTGCTTGAAAGGGGCTAGACCAATACCATGGAGCTTACATTGGAAGTCCTCTCTACACGAGGAGTCAGGTGAAATCGCCAAGTCTACTAGAGGTGTATCAAACTCCAGCTTCATCTTGTTGGGCTGAGGAAGTGCCGTGGATGTGACCTTCCCGGTGCCATATAACCAGTGGAATACCCCGTGGCCCATATGGTGATAAGCATCTCAAATCTAACCAACCTCTCTGCAATAATAAGGTAGTAAGTGCACCTCCTTAAGCGCGGAAAGTCAGCCGGAGGCCTATCATACCTCCAACCATAATCTTTCCCTTCGGCTTCCCTGCCACCTCTAGAATCCTCTTCATCCACAGCTCAGCCTATAACCCATATCCCAGTCCCTCACTCATCAAGTGCAATAGAAAGTGAATGTCATTGTCTGGCACATTCGTCGGCTCCACTGAGCAAAGTACTGTGCCAGAAAAAAGTCGGTGAACATAAAAGAGTGTGGAGTGGATGATAACACTGCTCTTATCATGGGATTTCTTCGGCCTCATGTTGATAACACTCTAGAATTGCATGTCCTCCTTGATTATTCATTCCTGGGCCTGTGGGTCCAACCGCGCACGTATCTCTGCAGTGTCCTATCAAATGCCTCCTCAACCTGCCAAACAGTCATCTATCAAGATATATCATCCAATTGGAAAGTGATATACCTCTCGCACGGTTGATCATCTCTCATGCTGCATATCCTGACCATGGTCAGGAACTCCAGTGTATATCACCGGTAAGAGGGTGCACTCTTGCTCATGAATCCCTCCAACCCATCTTTCTACGATTGAGGGTTTTGGCTTCCTTGAGGGTTTCCATACCGGAGGTTCGGGTTATCACGATTTCCCAAATTTTATGGCCAGTTTTGGTACCCTTGATATCCTTGGTAGCCTTAGTGACCTTGTTTTCCTTGGTAGTCTTGATTTCCTTGATACCCATGGAACTCACCTCCTTGACATAGTTCTCTTACAACGCAAGGAAAGTGTCAGTAGGATGCGCCAAGTAACAAATTTCACATGATTTAACATGTGGCGTGTTTCTGGACTTCGTCATCAACGATTTCACCATAGATGCAAGGGCTGAGACTTGGTCCTCGAGCTTCCCACTATTGAAAGAGTCACTTGCAGGAATTGGATTTCTTCTTCTCAAATTGGCCCTTGAGCTAAAGTTCCTTGATTTTTCTTCTAGCTCATCATATAATTGTATAGCCTCGGATGACATCTTGTTCCCAAGGGTGCCACCACAAGAAATTCTCACCAACCTTTTATCTTCATCAAGAAGACCATTGTAGAAGTAATAGTCTAAATCCCCCTCTGAATAATTGTGGTAAGGACAACTTGCGAGAAAGTTCTAGAACTTCTCCCAATAGTCGAAGAAAGATTCTTCATGCCATTGGAGGATGTTACTTATGTCCTTCTTCAAGGTGGAAGATCTTGAGGCCGGGAAGTATTCGGCTAGAAACTTTGTTTTCATATCAAGCCAACTCTTGGTGCTCTTGGGTGGTAGGTAGTGGTGCCAATCTCTTGCACCATTCTTTAGTGTGAAAGGGAATGCCTTCAACTTATAGAAGTCTACATCCTCTCTATGGGAGACCCTACAACCACACAAAAAGTGAAATTCGGTGAGGTGTTTGTTGGCATTCTCCCCTTGCCTACGAAGGAAGATGGGTAGCATGTTTATGAACCCGGTCTTTAGATCAATGTTCCCATTTGGTCCAACCAAGGGATACTCAATGCACATCGGTTGTTGATCAAGTTTGGGGGCCATGATGTGTCTTAACAATGCTTGCCCCAACAGAATCTCCCTTCATTGGAGAGGAGGAGCTTGCCCTTGGAGAGAAGGATGTTGAGGTCCTCCTCCCGGATGCTCATCCTCGTGATCATATTGATAATTCATAGAATTGGAATTATCCACAAAATGGTCACTAGAATGGGTGTTATTCACACTTTCCAAGGAAAGTCTCCTAGCCCGTCTCAAATTCAACTCTAACTCGGGGTTATAGTGTAGGGGTTCTTGTGAAGAGGATCATGGACAAACCATACAATAAGAACTCAAACAAAACATCTCCAAGCTAAGCGAAAATGGAAAGTCAACTAAGAAATAAAAATAAAAGCAAACTAACAAATATTTACAACTAGCACATAATCACACATAATATGCCTAAACACTTAAAAATAAACGCCTCCTCCCCCGCAGAGGTGCCAAAATTTGAGAGGTCATCGCCGTACCTCTCAAAGTTATATTTTTAAGCCCTAATGCTTCCTATCTCCAATTAAGTAGATAATGGTAAGTCGGGGTCGTCCACGAGAAGAGGGATCTTTTCAAGTGTTTAAACATATAGCGGAGAAAACATACTAGGCATATACTTATATAGATACATATAAAGGCATGTAAAAAAATTTGGGGGGGGGGGTTGGTTTGTATTGGATCCTAAGTTATCAAATTGAAAGACAACAATTAGCAAAGCAAGAGAACTATGATAATCATGCAATAAAACTAAAGAGATGATTAAAATGATAATTAACGGAGCCTTGGGGGCAATCGACTTCCACTTCCAAACTTCCTATAGCTCATTGATTCATTCACTCATTCAATTACATTTATTGTCTATGGGGAATGCTATCACTTTTCATTCAAAGATAAACATTCGTTCCTCTTTAATAGTAGTTTACAAAGATAAAAAACGAATATTTGCAAACCCCATTGATGATCACCCTAGACCTACAACATCATAGGGGTATTTCATCAATGGCATTTAACTCAAAGGACCATAGGTTTTATAACAACCAACCTTCTACCAAAGACATATTCATTTAACCAAACAAAGCATTTATTAGGTTAAACTTAGAACAAACAACATTCAAGGTTCAACCTTTCTTTGCATCTATGTGATAAATATGAGAACAAACCACATTAACATACTCATCTAGCAAGAATTACAACACATTATAAACAAGAAGTTCTAAATCCATGCTTTTGGATTTTATGTCAAATGAGCTATAAAATTTGCAACTTTCCTGACGCCTTAACACTTCAATCAAACAAACATTTCATATACTCAAACAATCCATGGTATAAATGAAGCAAAACACAACATTCACGCATAATAAATGTTCTCCAATAAATGTTCATAAATGAGCAAATATAGAATCTTACTACATAAGTTTAGAAGCTTCAATCAATTGCTCCCAAGAACTAGATTTACCTACAAGAGTTCATACTAATTGACGCTAACAAATCAAACATGCTGCAAGAGAATTTAAAGATGAAAAATGGTGAAAACTAGGGTTAGAAACAGTACCAAAATGCAGAAAAGAAGAAGATATGAATGAGAGGAAAGAGAGTGCTATTTATAGTACAAAAAAGATAAGGTTAGGTTCTAGCCACCCGTTGGTTGCGACTCGCGACGGGTTCATCATAACTCGCAACCGGCTCCAGAACTTAACCTTGTCTTCTTTTCTTCTTCTTGTGGTAAAAACTCATCCTCACAATGATTCATCTCATTTTTCAAGTCTTCAACTCTTTGAAGAAAGTCTTCAAAGTCATTAAAAAATGGTCTTCGATGGCCTCCGGTGTTCAAGTCTTCATTTCTTTGAAGCAAGTCTTCAGAGTCTTTGAAAAATGATCTTCAGTGGCCTCCGGTCTTTAAGACTTCATGTTCTTCCTTTGTCACGTAAAATAAACTTAGAAGAGGTAAAAGAGCGTAAAGTTGCTCTTACTTCTCCTAAGAGAATTTCAATGTAAAATGTAAGCTCTTGATAATAAAAGAGCACAAAAGTGACCCCAAAAAGTACTAAATCATGCACGTCAAATGGACACATCACATTTCCTTTGCTCAGGTTAATTAGCTACAATTAATGACCCTGGAGGGAGGTGAGTCATTTCCCCCTAGCAAGATGTTACCTATTCTCATTGTTATACCCCCCGACTTTCACCTCTTCTAACTCCTCCACTACTTGTGGGGAAACCTCAGTGTATTGTTAGAGATTACATAACCCGCAAACCTTGACTTGGTGAAACCTCCCTTTCAAAAGTTTGTTCATCATTGAAGAAAGAGCTTGGACTTGCTCTTACAACTTAGTGGGTTGATATGGTTCATCTAAAGTCTTCACCCTTGACCTCGTACCAAATTGCCTCACCCCATTGGCCATCTCTTCAAAAAGGGCCATAACATCTTACAGATTCCTGTTGGCAATCAATCCATTGCACATGATGTTCACCATCCTCATGTCATCATTTCACAATCCCTCAAAAAAAGTAATAAACCATGTCCCCTTCCTTGAACGAGTGGTACAAACTGCTTGCCAATAGTTTCTTTAATCGCTCCCAATAATCATACAATGATTCATTTGTGCCCTGGGTGATATTAGATAGCTACTTCTTTAATCTGGCAGATTTAGAGGCAAAAAAATATTTCTCGAGGAATCTTCTCTTCATATCCATCCATGACTTTATACATCTGGGCGAGAGGTAGTACAACCAATATTTTGTTGTGTCTTGAAGAGAAAGGGGGATGCCCTCAGGTTGTGATGAGTTTGATTTTACCATGTATTTTGGGTTGTTATTGATCTGAATTGTTGATCAAATTCTTGGATATTTATGTTATTTGAAATGTTATTGCAGTTTAGAGATTTAGAGGCTGAATTGTCCAGTTGCTTCAGTTTGTGGTCATTTGTGCTTGGAGATGGAAGAAGGGAAAAAATATAGAGAGGCTGGAATTAATGGAGATATTTGGTACTGAATTATTTCATGTCCAAATACAGTTGGAGAAAAATCTAGATTGATTTGAAGACTCCTAAATGTTAGGAGAGAATATTGTGATTATCTCTTTGAATTCTAAATGGAGAAGGAAAGGCATCTTTTATTCCTTATCAATCTTTTGAATGTAGTAGTTTTCCTTAGACTGGAATTTCATTCGTACACATAGACACATTACAAGAAGCAGAAAATTCAGACTTATAATATCACATGCACGTATACAGTCAATCTGCGCAGAACAATCTTTTTGTTTTGGGCTTTTCATCATTCTATTCAAACAATTCTCATCATTTAGTTTTATGCTTTTGATTGTGAATTTTATTATGTATTCTAGCTAAATTCTTTTTTTCTGGTAAAGATCAAGGAAGTCCTGGCGTCAATTCTCGTAAGTTAGTCTCCTCTCCCCAGGGAATAACAGTGTTAATTTAACAATCCGGCATTCGAGTTTGTTGGTTATCAATTGGGTGTTTCTCATTCTTAATGCTGCTAGAATATTAAATCTATAGAGTGTCTCTTAGGTTATATGCTAATTAGAGAAATAGTTGGTGAGACGTTCTCCTGATTATCGACAAGGTAAGGAAATATTAGATGCTTGCAACTATAACCAATTTGCGTGCATGCATTGCGTGCATGCATTTAAAGTCATCTTTTCATCAAGGATCGAGATAGAAAGCCAGTACGGAATCGATCAAAACCGGAACCTTCTCATCATAGTTGAATATTTTTGCAATCTGTAACAATTTATCAGTCTTGTTTTTTCTCAATTTTTAGTTTTTCTTATTCACTACCCTCATTTGGTTCTTTTGGTCACAAATTTACAGATTAAAGATTCAAGAAAAAGTCTTACAAATATTGGGAAACAAACTTGCTCGTAGTTATACTGGTAGGTATGCCCATACTGAGCGCAGAATCCTTAACTCAAAGTTTGGCTTAGAGCTTGATTTCTTTTTGGTTTAAAATGACACACCAGGTTGTAGTCATCCTTTGAGACCCCAATTGGCTTCATATTTTTGCAGACAAGGTGGAACTCTGACAGATGTTTGTTGGGATCTTCCCCTGCCATTGCGTGGAAAATGGAGAGATAGTGTATCATCGTGTTTTTCAATTCCACTACAAGAAATTGGACCTATTACTTTGCTCCTTTTATCTCGGTTTTTTTCTTAACCCCAAAAAACCAAGTTAAAAGTTCTTTTACCTCGGTTGGCCAGCTTTTATTAATTTTTTATGTTGAAAATGATGAAATTAAATGAAAAAGGAAAATAAAATGAAGGTACCCCACTAGCACAGGGAAAAGAAAGCATATAATAATGAATCCTTAAAAAACGTTCTCTTTCTATCTCCGCAAAAATAATGGGGATGGAGGGAGCAGTATAACTTAATTGTGACATGACCGAACTCACGAATTACATCATTTTAACTGACATTTTGTTGATATGCTGTAGCAATGTCGCATATTCAGATTGCTATCTCATCCGAAGTACATCTCTTTTTCGATCCCCCGGGGAATAAATCTTTGGTTTGCTTTGATCTATATACAAAAATTTCATTAAAAACCTTAAACTAATAATTGTTCCTCATATAGTGGATGGGACAAGAAAATACGTCAAATTATTTACCATCATGAAAATGCCTGATTGCGTATGGTAATTTGTTCCTCTAAATGCCTTATTGCGTATGGTAATTTGTCCTCCGGAAAATACTACAAGATGGAGTAATAAATGACTTATATCTCAAACACAACAAAGTATTATCAAATGCCTGAAATCACACACACACACACACACAAGAGTTCAGATCGAATGTAGGATAACAAACACAAATCAAGAACAAACTGAATAGCCATCATCATACAATAAAATTTTAAAATGACATTTACCATGTGTCTTCAATAAGCAGATGAAAGCTTACTAAACCATTAGTTTCAAAATATAAGCCATCCAACGTTATTACTTACATCTTTCTGCTTTCCCCATGTATTTTCAACCAACTTCTAAGCGTAATCAGTGCCATTGACTATCAATAAAATTGTCAAATAGCATTCCAGACTTCACCTGAAGATGATTAAAGAAGCTATTTTGACAGAAGCCAAACAAACTGACTATTTGAGTACAAGAAATTACACGGCTAGTTATCAATGTAAAAGATCAATTCCATAAATCTTACAGAAAACCAAACAACAACAACTAAATGAAGACAAACACAAACCAAACACGGAGATTAAGTTTGAGAAATTACATAACAAGTTAAAGTCATCATTGGACTAGAGCAAGAAATTGTCATTTTCCCTACTCTCCACCTCATTGAATAAAACAAGATCATCATCCTTAGTACAAGGGCTCAACTCAACTCAACGATCTGTGTTTCTGTATTCCCATATTGCTTCAAACTCATTGCATTTCATGAGGGACTTATAGGCTAGCTATCATCAACTGCAAAGTAACTTAATATCTAAAAGACTAGACATACCAACTGCCATCTACACCTAGAGTCACAAAAATCAAAGAAGTTCATATTTACTTCAAACTATTAATATCACAATCGATCATTTATAATGTTTTACGTAAAATTATTTATGTCAAAGTAACTACGAAGGGGGAATAATGGAAGTATTAAAAACAAGAGAAACATAACAGAACAAACTGTTTGCTTGCTAGGTAGTTACATCATGTTGATACACAAATCCAAAACTCCACGGTAATCATATTAGGATCAAATTAAACCCATTAACAATGTCCCTATCAAGCAAATGAGCTCAATATAAGATAACAGATATTCATACATGCAATTAGCAAAGATGTCCATAGATAGGACCTTCCGAATATCTTTTTGAAAATGACTTCAGTAATATCTTTGTGTCTTTTAGGACAGTAATGCTCATCAGTGTCTACTTCTTCGATTTCCTATGTAAATTGAAAGGAATAACCCATCATTTTCAATTAACTTGGGTTCAAATTCCTTTAACCTGGTTTTCATGCTATCATATGATTTGGAGAAACATCCATCATATCATGGCTAACATATAAACCAAAAGGTGAGATTCCAAATGACTAAATAGTATATTGATTGTTTAATTACATCCAAAAATTGTTCCTAGAAACTCAATAGTTTAAAAAACTTAAAATGAGCAGAAATTTAATAGCAAATGCAAGGATAGGGAAACCCAAATAGAAACATTTTGTTCAACTTCAATCCTAAGAACCTACGTTTTATTGATTATTGGCCGCAGTTTCCATGCTTTGATTCCTCAAACAAGCTGCCATTGTATGTAAATCGAGCCCTAGTACTGGAGCTACATCAATAAATTGCAAGTAGGCTCTCAGATTATCTAACAAGACACAGAAAAAATCTGAAGTCAGATTGCTTGACAAAACCAACGTGCAGTTTAAAGAATTTTTACTTTGAGCAAAATAAAGATGAAAAGAGGGGGTGAATGGAAGCGGGGAAGAAGGAAACAACGCTGTTTCTGAAAGTGAGTAAGTCACCTAAAAGAATAAACGACATCGGATTTTGGGTTGGGGGACGACAATTTCTTTAGAAGAAGGGGTTTGAGGATGAGGGATCAGAAGAAGAGGAAGAGAAGGAGGAGACATCAGGTGAACGACTCCGTTTTTGTAAGTCAGGGAAGTCAAAATAACTCAAATACCCTCGGTTGCTATCAGAAGCAAACAATCCTTATTATATGGTGCTTTGCGAAAAGTGCAAATATAACCCTATATAGTTGACGTAAGTGCATTTTAAGGCCGGATTTGATTGAAAAGATGATTTCACCCATCTTTTCTTAAAAAAAAAGAGAAAAGAAGGAAATTACATTTTTACCCTCTAAAACTCTCATCTTCTCCTTTCTTTCTTCTCCACCGTTCTTTTTCTTTTTCTCCTACTCCGCCCTTCTTTCTTTCTCCTTCTCCAATGTGTCTTCCAAAAACTTTGAGGATTATATTGGCAGCGGCAACCCTTGGATGGAGGGTGGAAGGAGGTGGTGGCGCTTGGGATGGCGGGAGGTGGTGGTGCTAGGATTTGTGGCAGGTGGCGGGGGCTGGTGGTGTCAGGGATGGAAGGTGGTGGTCGCAGGACTGGAAGGGGATTAAGGTGGTGGTGGAGGGGCTGAGGTCTCGATTGAGCGCAACGGCAGTTCGATTCGGTGTCCGGTGGACACCTCCTGTTGCTCAACTGTGTGCCAAGTTCCCGAGAATTTGGCTTTGCTCGGTGCGTTGGTCTTCTTCCCTGGTTAGTGAGTTGATTCCAACTGGCAAGAAAGAGTTTGCTTAATTGTTTGTCAAGTTCACCGAGGTTAGTGAGTTGCCTGTCTGAAATCATGAATCTTCTTGAGGCATATTGGCTTTTATTGTCGTCTTGATCTGTTTGGGCTGTTATTATTCAGAATTTGGCTTTGCTCGGTGCGTTGGGTTTATTCCTTGGCATGAAAACTTCGACACCCAGGAGAGCATTGAAGAAGAAGGCTCCCGAAACAAAACATACTGAGAAGTGTGTTCCGGATCAACTTTTTGTTAGTGAAGGTGAATTACACTCCTGTTAGAAAGCCTCTTGAGCATCAAAGCCATTTGGTAGAATGTAGTTTTGGAGCTGATTTTTGTCTACATTCGCTTCATCATATTTTTTTGTCTTTGTTTGTCGGTAATGATCATGGGTCTAGGTTATATTTGCAGTCAGAATGTTACAGTGATCTGAATTCTCATGGTATTCTTAGTTCGAATGAAGCTGTTAGTGTCAATTATTGATTTTGAATTTTATATTTCGAATTTCCAAGTGTTTTTTTTTAAAATTTTAAGCCATCCGAGGATGGGGGGAAATATATTAGGCTCCCCAAACCATTAAAGTTTTTTCCAATATTGGCGCGAGATGAAATTTAAAATTACAAGAGGTCATCTATTAGATTATCCAAGAGACCAAAGATAAGGATCTTGCTACCAAAATTGGAGGATACACCTATTCTAAGCCAATAATAACAGTAAAACAACAACCGTGTTCTAACCAGTGTTTCCTATGAATTCCTGTAGACTGATAAATCATGAACAGGTCGGGGAGTCGAGAATCGAAATCCCAGTTAGTCAATGATAATCAGTCAAGAAGGAATAGACGGGATAAACCATGAGTGAATCAGAAAAAAAGAAGTTTGGGTAGGGAAGGTGAAGCAGTCATCCGGCCTGAGAAATCCAGGAGCTAATGTTATTTCACAGCAAAACTAACAGTCTGATCTTCGCCAAGTTACATCTTCAAACCTGCAATTGGAAGAGAGCAAAAACAGCAGTATCTTTTCGAAATGGATTGTGAGATATTTCAAAGAGTAGATATGGAAAAATTTCATGGCAGAGATAGAGAGCTAATGGTAACTCTAATTACTCTCCTAGATGAGAGTCAATTCTTACTCCAGGGAAGTTTTTGTTGTCCAAATGAATGAGACCCCTAAGAAAACCAGGAACATTATCTAAATCTAGATCTCCCTGTAAGTTATTTTCCAAAGCATATTTAGCCAAAAAATCAGCTGCGGTGTTAGCTTCCGTGGAGTGTGTTGGATCGGGTAAACTAAATGCTTATCATAAAGAAGGCTGCAAATAGAGAACACTCTCCACTGACATGTCATAGGTTTCCAAATGCCATTTACAGCCAGTAAACAGTCAGACTCAATAACACAACAGTTCAATTCCAGTTCAGAGCACAATTCATATCCACATTGAATGGAAAAAAGTTTTGCATGTAATGGGGATGGAGAATGAAAGATGTGAACTCTCATTTTAATCACTGCCCCTTTCCAATCCCTTACAATGACTGCGGAAGAAGATTTACCACTAGGTTGCCATGAAGCATCTGTATTTATCTTGTATCCTGTTAGTGGTTTACACCAGTTTATAACAGTAATTCAATTTTTCTGTTTTGGAAGGATTTTGGGGATGATTCTTTGTTGGATAAGATGCTTATGTTTATCTATATTACCCTTCAAGTTGTGAGCTGAGAAAGTAAGGTAAATCAATTGTTTAACATCCTGGAAACATGCATCCTCTGAGAAAGTTATGTTGTCGAAAATGATTTTGTTTCTGATTATCCAAAGAGTCCATGTAGTGATTAAAAGTGCAGCAGTTATCAGATTAGACTGGATCTTAGAATCAGGCTTAAATGAGAGATAGAAATCTACTCTACTCATCAGATTACCAAAACTTGTTTGTGGGAAGTGTATGAGATTATTAACTCTATACCATATTGCCACAGATGAAGGACAGGAGTTAAAGAAGTGGTCCAGAGAGTCCGAGTGATTTTTAGAGGACATATAAATGCTATAGAAAAGCCAAACTTGCACAGAATATTATCAAATGGAAGGATACTGTTTAAAGCTCTCCACATTAGGACTGACATCTTCTTAGGGATAAAAGGAGACCATACCTTGATTATGTGTCTGATGGTAGCCTTTTTTTGTCTGAAACATTGGTATGCAGAGCTGATAGTGAAATTTCCTGAGGATGAAGGAATCCAGACAAGCCTATCAGCATGGGGGTAGACCAGTTGAACTTCCTGCAAAAAGTTAAAAGTGTTGGTAGCCAAATGAGGCTCCAGGGTTGGAAGGAAAGAAACTCTGTTAGTTATGAATGACCTTAGGGAAATATCCACAAAAGGAATGTCCAACTCCTGGGGCCATTCATAACACAAAGCACCATCACCTTTCCAATTAGCATTCCAAAAAGAACATTCTCCAAGACCAAAAATGACTCTAGAAAGGTTATTGGCCTTGGGTGTAATCTTACAGATTCTATTCCAGATATGGGATTTCTTGTAAGTAGCAGGGAGTGACCATAAATGAGCAGACCATTGAGTGTTATTTATTTGCAGTTTCCACCATAATTTGCAGGAAAAGGAGTCAACTATAGCATTAAGATCTCTAAAACCAATTCCATTTTCATCTACGGGTAAGCTCATATTTTTCCAGGATCTCCATTTTTTCCTAACTATGTTTTCACATCTCCCTCGGAAAAGACCTGAAGCAAGTTTTTCATTTTCTTTAAGACTATCTTCGGGGGACTTAAAACTGCAAAAATATGTGTGGGTATTGAGAGAAAACTGTGGTTAATCAAAATGATTTTGCCTGCATAGCTTAGCCACCTGTTCTTCTAATTGTGAATACACTTTTCCATTCTTTCCAAAATAGGATATTAATGAATCTG
This sequence comes from Rubia yunnanensis, assembly GCA_037428765.1. Classification (NCBI taxonomy): domain Eukaryota; kingdom Viridiplantae; phylum Streptophyta; class Magnoliopsida; order Gentianales; family Rubiaceae; genus Rubia; species Rubia yunnanensis. Next base: position 46,339,586 of record CM075065.1, read on the forward strand.
TAAATTTCGACCTGGAAAGATAAGAACACCTAGGTACTTGAAAGGAAAGGAGCCTTTCACCATTCCTAAGATTCTACCAACAGATTGAGCAGTAGCAACACTTGTATTTGATGCAACATAAAATTCTGATTTAGCAAAGTTGACTTTTTGACCTGAATTTTGCTCGTAAGCTTTCAAAATATTTTTTAAATCTTTTCAGATTGGAGGGATTAGTGTTCAGGAAGACAGCTGTGTCATCAGCATACATCAGGTGTGACACAGCTGGACAGGACCTTGGTAGTGAGAAATGTTGCAGGTATCCAACCCTAAAAAGTTTTTTTAAGCCTCTTGAAAAGGCTTCGGACAAAATATTGTACAAAAATGGAGAAAGTGGATCTCCCTATTTAATACCCCTAGAGGAAGCAAAGAAACCTGAAGTTATGCCATTTATTAAAACTGAGAAGTGAGCAGCAGCAATATTATGCATGATTCGATGCACAAATTTACCATGAAAACCAAACTGGAGTAATATTGGAATTTCCAAGTGCTTGTTAAAACATATTTTCTGCGAGTCTTGTGTCTGAATTTGTTTAGCTTAGGTTATATCTACTCATTCATAATAATAATAATAAAAAAGTTAATGTGAGGCCCACGGACAATAAGGGTAATTTTGTCAACTCAAATTTATATTTTAGCACAAAGGTATTTTGGTTAATTTTCATACGGTCAACGTCGGAAATTGGAATTCAATGCCAGAAATGAGGGTTTGATATTGACACTTACATTAACTAGTTAGGGTTGTTTTTGCACTAATAATTATTCGAGGGTTATATTGACACTTATGCAAGAGACAGGGTTATATTGGTATATGAAAGGGTCTCTTGACACACAGTCTGTCCATAAGCTTATGTACATTCCACTTATTTTTTACCATGTACACTGCATTTGTTATATTACATACTAAATTTTGAAATTTTGAAAATATTTTTTTATGTTATATATTTTTGTATTTTCACATTCAAATACATATTATTACTTGTTTTAACTTTAAAATACAATATTTAAATTTTATAAAAAATTACAACATTTACGGTAAAAGCCACTGTGAACTGTCCATAAGGTCAAGAAAAGACCGCATTTTCAGAGACTCTCTCTTGGTATATAATCATAAGAAAAAAGGCTTTTGACTTCGTTCTTTTACTTCAGCTTTTTATTTTTGCCAAATAACCAAAGTACAAGGTTCTTTTAGCTCAATTTTTTTTTAAAAAAACAAAGTAAAATATTTTTTATCTCGGTTAAAATATCGAAGTAAAAGATAGGTTTTGTACCTCAGTTATTTCTTAGCCAGAGTTAACATTTATAAAATTGAAGTAAAAGATGTAGCCCAACGGTATGCAACGTCGCACATGGTGATCTATGGAATGACCGACCTCGCATCATGTGTTGACAATTTTGATGTCAGATACGAAGGTTGGTCGGTGTCGGTAACTAGTTTGAATTTATTTTAAAAAAAGTGAGGCCAAAAAATTTATATGCTTGTTTAAAAATGATTGAATAATTTTTTCATTAATTTTGACTATGATAGTAAATTTAAAAATTGATTTTGAATGGTAGGGTTAAAAATTGAGTCAATCAATAGGTATGTAAATAACAAAATTATTAGTGCCCTGAATGTCACAATATTAGATTATAAATAAGATATTCCCAAAAACTAATATTCCAAAAAACAACATTAAACAAATATATTTCAAATAGAAATTATTTTATTTTTGTTCTACTTAATAAATCTAGTAGTAAAACTCATTTATACAGTGCTAGGATCGGGACTGAACCCGGAATATTTTTTAACTTTTGTCGATTTGGTCAATGGTTAATGTGAAGGTTGTGTTTAAGAGTGAAAACTACACATGATTTTTGGTTATTGAGTTAGGTTAGGCTTAAGGAAGGAAATGAAATAATCTATAACTAGTGTATACCTAGCCCATGGTCAACACAATGTTGGCCTTGAGGCTTAGCCCAAGACTTAGCTGCAGATTAATAAACACAATAATGCCTAAGAGCCCTTAGCTGCAAATCGAGAAAAGTGAGACCATGTCGGGAACGACTAAGTCACGAACCGAGAAAGACGGAGCCACGATCAGGTCTCAACCATGAAACAAGACACGAACAAAGTTTATAGAGACCACGATGTAGCCTACGATCGTGAATCCTAACAATGCGAAGCCACGACTACAGTCTGCTATAAATATAAGAATGACATCGCTGGCTAAGGTAAGTGAATCTAAACTGAGAAATATCTCTGAAGGAGAGTACTGACTTGATCGTCAGAGCATTTTCCCCGGAATCACTTTCGGGATCTATTTTTCAGGTTCATAGTGATACGCTGTGAACATTAGTCATCTAACCTGATCAGAAATACAAAATCATTGGCGTCGACTGTGGGGACGAGAAATTTTTTATTGTTTGAGTCATTCATTCCCTTCAAGGTAAAACAACGGTGTTCACCAGAAGTGATAGAATCCAGAATTACAATACGCAAGAATGAACAACTGGGCGCAATAAGAGCATGCATCTCAGTCAAGATCAAGCACACAATCCCAGTAAAGAGAGGGAATACAACAAAGAAGATACGGAGGATGATGAAGAAGAAGCGAAATGCCTTATTGCGTATGGTAATTTGTCCTCTGGAAAATACTACAAGATGGAGTAATAAAAAAATCAATACAAAGTTTGAGCGTAGTCCATTTCATTGTCTATTGAAACATAATGTGTGGATTTGAGTTAACTTTTCTAGGTCATATTGATTCTCATTCATATTTGCTACGAAGTCTTTCATAAAACGCATTCAATAGTAATTGCTTTGACATGGGGCTGATCCTTTTTTATGGTATTGATACATGCAGTTTGATTAGGAACACATAGAGATGTACTTATAGCAATAATTATGACATGTTTATATTTAGATTTGAATTCTAACCTTTAGGGATTTCCAATAGAATGCCTTGCGGGGGTTGATTAAGGGATCAATCATCACCTTTGCAATTGCGAATAAATTTGTCTCTAAGGGTGTTCGATGTAATCGTTTGAACCAGTACACCGTGTTTGTGGGAATAACGAAAATGGCGACCATATAATATTTTCCAGAAAAATGAAACTATTATTAATTCATTATAATCCAATAATCTTTAATATAATCAATTAGATTTTTAGGAAGGAAGTAGAGTTGACTCACCTCTAATAATAAGGTGCGATATATATATATATATATATCAAATTGTCCCTTTTTATCAAATGGGAGCTCAAGTAGGCCAAACGCTCTTCCATCGCCACATATGTTCTCGTTGGATCTTGAAGGGGCAAAGAACCCCTATCCACCCTTTCATTCTAGAATTTGATTTCATATGCAAAAGCCTGTATACATAGTTAGTCTCGATAAATTGAGGGGAAATGCAATAATTAAAAAAATGTTGGATGTTCGTTTCATGGATTCATTTATACTTGCAGGAAATGTAGTTGCATTACAGGTGGGGGAACATTATTGAAATGGAACAATGCCTCAAAATTCTCCACATGGATGATTTTATTTACCTTGTAACCCAAATACCAACTTCATCCACGGTAATTTTGTACGAAGATGAGGGAGGGTGAGTTTTCACAATTTTGTGGATATTCTTTAGAGACCCATCCTTCGACGGATTGAATGGAGGTGCCTGAACTCTGGAGACACGAGCTTTTGTAGTTTATGGATCCCCACATGTAATTGATGATTTGGCAGGGCTACTAAGGATTTCCTTCATCTACTTGACAAAAATTAGAAAAGTTATGCAAATAACTTTTGTATGTGCTCATCATAGACTTACACCAAATTTATTTATACCTTCTTGGGGGACACCTTGTCAAAAATAGAAACCAAATGAAAGGGCCATTCAATAAATATTCCCATGGCCTCGTGGCCTCAGGGATTGGAAGAACTATACAATCAACAAGGCTCTTTGTGACATTGACCACCACGTTCTCCTTCGCGACCGGCTTATGATGATGCAATCTTATGTATGTGTACACTTTACCTTCCTCCACAACATGGCTCTCACCATCAACATGTTCAACAAGAAGAATGCACAAGGAATTATCATTCACAAAAAGAATCGCTAATTAAGACCAAAGTATAAAATAGTTTTAATGAAAAGTATAATATATTCACTTATACCTCCCTATTCCAACTCTACTAACTTTGCTCTTAGTCGGTCAAATGCAAGAGGTGTTGTTGAAGTCGGAGAAGGTGGGGCAGGCCTACTATGACACTCCGGGTGTTCATGTGTTGAGGTTTCCGGAGAAAAAGCACGAGGGGTCGTTGATGTTGTTGGTTTTGAACTTGCAATGATTTTATCCCATTCAAGTGGCATTTTCCTCCCATTCTTTTCTTGCGAGACATAAGCCACTAGTTAGCTTAATGTGGATTTTAAACCATCAATCTCTCTTTGTTGACTACTTGGAAAAATATTAACCTTCGGATGTAAAGGTTTAACAAAGATGTCCATATGTGTAGCGAGTGTGCCAACACCCCGGACCCTGCCTAGATGTTCTTTCTTATTAAGCGCTGCATCTAGTATGTCCTTCTTTCCAATCCTGATGAACTTGCCTAACTCTTGTTTTCTTTTTAAGTCCTCCTAAAAATTACCAATACTCAAACTCATATATTAGGTCGAAATTATATTGAACAATTTCATATACATTAATTCAACTAAAATGTTAGCAAATTCACAATGTGTTGGGCAACCACTCCTCTTCTTTGGTATGGAACTTGCCTTGCTTCTTCCCTCACTTTTTATATCCTTTTAACCATTTTTCAAATTGGGGAACCTCATCCAGTGTGGGATATTCCATTGAAATCCTCACCTCATCATCTACCATCCCATGCTCTACTTTATCAAACACTCTTGCCTCAAAATTTCCTTCATGATAATTCTTGTAACTAGTGCATAGCCTCCCCGACTCATGGTATGTTGCATATTGTTTCCTTGTGCAATGTCAACATGTGTAGCTCTAAGACCCTAAAAAATCATCCATGAACCTCTTGTCTTAATAAAATGAATAAAACAAATAATGAGGTCAAATTGTATCACAATTCCCCTTTATCAGTGCGACATCGTTCACAGTTCATGGGTAATTCACATCGTACGAATAGACAATGTGTGACATCAATATGATCATCGATCGAAGACAGTATCTAATCTTTGTTGTCACACGATGTTGTAAACCACTCTCTGTATAGAAAGACAATATTCTGATGGGTACTACGTGACCTCGCATAACCAGTTCCTAGTACTTATATTCAGGGAAAACAAGAACCAATACAATAATAAAGCATTCGCAGTCACAAACCACATACACAACTGATGTATTAATCATAATAAAATTATGCATAAGTTCATTTAATCATAAAAAATGACTTTGTTTACAAATATAACTATTTATCCACTATGTATGAAACTCAAACCATGTACATGTTAATCTCTTACCGATGCTTCGTCCACTAGTTTTCTAGCAACAAAACCTTTCCAGCTAGAGTCACTTGTGAACAGATGCTTAATCCTTGGGTTGCAATGTTTCTTCTTCCCAAAAACGTAATCCCTCGCCAATTTGGCTTTGAAATCTCTCCATCTCTCACCAAAGAGGCTTATGATTCTAGTCTTTAACTTTTCCATGTCTTCACAATCAATTTCAAATGCCAATTCAAGGGACTTTCATAAGTTTTCCTTGTAAGCTGCATTGACTTGAGGCCAAGACTCGTACAAGAAAATGCCAACCTTTGTCCTAGCTATCAATTCTAGGTAACTAGACCACCAATTTCTATCATCACCTATCGCATTTCCAATGTGGTCAAATTTCATTGGAAATTTCAAACCTTTGTCCACCATGTCTATCAATTTCTTGTAAATAATCCTACCCCGACCTTACTTACATCTTTTCGATCCATTTTTCTCTCTACCTCCTTCATGCCATTTCCTCTTATCATGGATTACCACACCACGACATAAAAAGAAGGGAAATAAATCACACAACACTATAATATCATCCACAACACCTGAGTGAATTACACACACTAAATAATGATTGGAAAATGCTATGAAATCAAGGATTTGGCCACAACGACACCATATCATCCATTAAGTGACACACTATATACATCTTCGATGAGGATGATCTCCATATGATTAAAAGAAATGCAAAAAAATTAAGTATTTCATGTCATTTCTATATCAAATAAGCACCATTTGAAAACTTCAATAAGTGGTACACACAATACACATTCAAAAATGTAATCTTTAAAGTAACCAAACAAAACCCTTCATGTATTGGCCATATGTCAAAATAGATGATACATAAGACACAAAATAACAACAAACCCCCATTCAAGGAATGTAAAATGAACAATAATATCGTGTATTTATGGTGTGAAAGATTAAACCTCACCACAATTTTGATTCATGGAATCCCCAACTTTGGTGACCTCCATTTAGCATCTAATAGGGAGATGGATGTGATTTCATTTCGGGTGTAATAGGTTGGAGGAGAAAGGAGTTGAGGAAGATGAAATTTGGTTCTTGGAGGATGAAGGGCATCATTTTTGGCAATAAATGCTCTTTCAAAGATTTTGGGCCTTTTTGTTCGCTAACTATGGCGGAAACTTGCATTCTCCTGCCATTCATGCGACATTGCGTGGTTCGTGCAACACCCATTTATCGTTTATTTTAGGTCTTCTAGTGGGTTAAAAGTGGCCCAAAAGGCCCATCCCGTATGAATGTCTAACTTCACAATTAATGAATCAGTGTTTGTAGTGTGCGACGACACAGGCTTGCCTTAAAATACTACTCGGATTAAAAAAAAACTGGGGATTCATCAACCCCTTAGGCCATCACTCAAAGCCTTTTCCAAACAAACTCAAACAAACAACCAGCTCTATATTCTATCTAGCTCATCTTCAAAACTTTCTTTCCATCTCTTCTTGCTCCTCCATTTGCATTCGGCTTCAACTTGGGTAGCCAAGGTCCCATCTTCAAATATTATTGGCTAAAGATCCTTTTGTTCCTTTCATTCCATTTTATATACAAGGAACTAGTAAACTTCATCAACTTCAAGTCTTGGCTTCTTCATACCATCATCAACAAAAATCTTTTTACTTTCCTCATGTTGCTCATATCCCTCAACTTCAAGATTTTCATCAACCCCTTAGCGTATGTACAACCCAATAACAAATTGGGTTCCTATCTCACCCACCTCATCACATAAACTAAAACTTTTTTGTGTCTTCAAAATCACAAATCTTTGCAATCTATCAACTGTGGGCAGCCCTCCCTTCAATAGCATCCGAAGGAAAAATCTATGCTTAGGTAAAATGTTTCTTTGCCAAATTACCTTTGCATAAAAGTCACTTTTGCTTCCTCCCTTCATTTCATAATACACCATCCTTGTCTTCAACATGCCTTCTTTGTCTATACAACTCCCAAGGGTTTGGAAGTGTTTATCTTTCAATTTGCACAACATCATCCAATGCCAACTAGAACTAACCCCCCCCCCCTCTGCTTCCTTGTAGACTTCCACCCTTTATGTAATATGCTTGAATCCACCTAACCAAAAGAATTTCTTTCTTTGAGTTTAAATACCACAATTGCGTACATAGTGCTACCTTGTTCCAAGGATCTCTAATCCCCAATCCTCCAAATATTTTGCTTTTACAAATTGTGTCCCATGAGATAGGAGTATAATTTATTTTCCCTTCTTCTCTTCCCCACAAAAAACACCTACAAATTTTCACAATCTCCTTATAAACACCCTCAGGTATACTAGCCCAAAAGCCAGCTATACTTAGTAAAGCCGAATTAACCAATCGCATAGTCCCTGCATAAGAAAAAACACTTAAATTTCAACTATGCATACTTCTTCTAATTTTATCAACCAATTGCTCACAATATTGCTTCCTCCACTTTAGAAAAAGGCAGCCCTAAATATTGCATTGGAAAATCCCCTCTTGTTACATTTAACACTGCCAACAAGTCTCTCTTCTCTTCATCCATTCTAGAAAAATAAAGTCCAGATTTTTGTTCACTTATTGCAAGACCTGAGACTTCCACAAACCTCTTCAAGCATCCCTTCACACCCTCCATGGATTTTTGGTTTTCTCCTCAAAAGATAAGCAAATTATCAGCAAACAACAAAGTATGCACACCAACCTTTTTGCATCATTGGTGGAATTCTTCGTGCAAACAAATAACCTTTTTGCCATCAAACTTGTAAGGTACTCCATGCTCAAAAACAAAAACAAGGGGGATAGAGGATCCCCCTTTGTTTAACCCCTCTTCTACCCATGAATCCTTCGAAATACCTCCCATTCAAAACCAAGCGAAATGATGACTTCATTGTACTTCTCTTGATCCAATCTATGATCAACCCGAGGAGCTTTGAAACCTCAATCCATTTAATAAGAAATTTCCAGCTTATATAATCAAAGGCTTTACTAATATCCACTTTAACGACACAACTTCTCTTCATGCTATTAACACTGTACTTATGCAAAAATTCTTGTGTTAAAATAATGTTGTGTGATATGTGCCTAACTTTCACAAAAGCACTTTGATTCTCACTAATCAAACAAGGAAGCAACTCACAAAGTCTTGTACAAATTACTTTGGTTGTCACTTCATAAAGTACAAAGCAACAAGCAATAGGCCTGCAATCACTTGCAAATTGAGGTTGACTCACCTTTGGGATCAAGGGTATCATGGCTTAAAATCATGGTTGAAAGTAACATTGCTTTGAGGTTGAAAGCAAGGTTGGTTGAAATACCTTCACTATGTGTTCTCTCTCTTAGTGTGGGGGAAAACACATTCACTATGTGTTCATCTTTTTCAGCTAAGATCCTTATTCTCTTTGCTTAGATCTCCAAAAATATTTGTTATGGGGAGCTCTAAAAGAAAGAAAAGGGTTAAGGCCATCAGAGAAGCTCTTAGTTAGCTTTATTTGGAGAAAATAAGAGACTTTTAACAGCTGCAAATGAGGCAATAAACAATCAAATATTGGCAAGAACTCATTAGGAAAGCAAGGCTGCAAATGACAAGTGGAAAGCAAGGCACCAACAGATCTGGTGGGCAATAACATTTTATTATCCAATGGTCCTTCAAGTGATCAAGGTGATAGGAATTCTATGGCTCATATTTCATATCTATCTTCAGTAAGTTTGATTCACACTCCATCCTTTACACCAATCCAATCTCCTGCACCTACCAGGGATATAGCCAGTGGTTCAAAGGATAGATCAGCTTTTTTCTTGTACAAACTAGGTGATGCTCAAGCTGCACTTTCCAAACTAGATCTGGTTAAAAAGTTTTTTCAACATCAGCATGTCACTCCTTCAGCTCCACAGCCAACTCAAGCTTGGACAGATCTGTATAAGGACAGATAAGAAGGTATGAAATTTTACCAACCAGATAAAGTGATCAAAATTTGGGAGGTCATCATCGTACCTCTCAAAGTTATATTTTTAAGCTCTAATGCTTGCTTCCTATCTAAAATTAAGTAGATAATGGCAAGTCAGGGCCGTTCACGGGAAGAGGGATATTTTCTAGTGTTTAAGCGTATAAAGGAGAAAACATATTAGGGATATACATATATAGATACATATAATAAAATCTTGTAAATTTGGGGGGGGGTTGGTTTTTTTTTATCCTAAGTTATCAAATTGAAAGACAAAAATTAGAAAAGCAAGAGAACTATGCTAATCATGCAACACAACTAAAAACAATATTAAAACAACAATTAACGGAACCTTGGGCACAATTGACTTCGACTTCCAAGCCTCTTATCCATCATTGAACATGCAACCTATTCACTACATTCACTACTTGTTGTGAAGAATAAACTTGTATCCTTCTTAGATAATAGTTTGCAAGAGTGAATTCGACATCTCTTTTCAAACCTCACCAATGACTCCCATAGTCGAAACACGACTAAAAGTATCCCATTGATGGTGTTGAGCACGAAGAGTCAACAAGCTTGGCAACACTTATAAATGCTACACTGTGTCTAAGCATTTAACCAATTCATGCATTTACACAAGATTAGTCAAGAACGATCGACATTCATAAAATTCTCTCATTTTCTACAAGCAACAAACATGACAAAGAGTTCAACATTATCATATTCATCTAGCAATTATCAATCCATCAACACAACAAAAAGCTCTAAATCATACTCTTCCATTCCTATCAAGAAAAAGGGAAATCAACCCATTTCCCCAAACCCTAACAAGCATATCATACAAGTACTTCATATACTCAAGCTTTCAAGAATATTAATGACATTAACGAACACATTCAATGCTCCATCAATGCATAATAGTAAGATTATCAAATAGGCTACAAATTGTTCTTAAGACATGGGCTTGGAAAGCCTTGGTCAATTGCTCCTAAGAACTAGATTAGCTAATACAAATCATACATACATCCATATCAAATGCATAGAGAAATAAAGAGAGAAAAGATGAAAAAGATGAAGAACCTAGGGTTCTTTGAAGAGGAAATTTGGCCAAGAGGATAAGATATGAAGTGGGTGGCTAAAAATTCCTTTTATAGTACAAGAAGGAGGAGGAGAAAACCAAAAGGCATAAGTGTAGCAGGCTCCCGCCCGGGTGGGAATGGGCTCGTCCGGGCGGGCTGCCCATTTTCACCCTTGTGTCACCGTGCCTTCAAATCCTCGATTCTTTTTATCTTCAATCTTCAAAGCTAGTCTTCAAATCTTAAAATTCTTCAAAAGGTGATCTTCAATGGTCTCCGGTCTTCAAGTCTCGATGTTCTTCCTTTGTCACGCAAAATCCACTTAGAAAAAGGTAAAAGAGTGTAAAATCACTCTTACCTCTCCTAAGAGAATTTCAAGGTAAAACACAAGCTCTTGATAACAAAAGAGCACAAAAGTGATCCCAAAAAGTACTGAACTATGCACATAAAATGGACCCATCCCAGGAGTTCATATGGGCAGGATCTCCAAATCCTGAGTAGAAAACAGCTACAAAACATGGGAGAGCACTGTTATATGCAAGATCATTGGAGGGCATCCACACTTGCACATTATTTCCAACTTTTTAAGAAAGGTTTGGTCAAAATCTGAGATTGTCAAGGTATGGTTACTATCTCCAAGTGTTTTCAAGGTTAAATTCAAAGAAGTGGAGTAAAAAAAATTGGGTTTTAGAAAGGGGTATGATTTTGTTTGATAGAAAGCCAGTGTTGCTTTATCAATGGACAGGAGATTTTAAATGTGAGCAATCTTCTAAAATCTCAGTTTGTGTGCAACTTCCTGATCTAGATCCTATCTATTGGACTCTGAGATTTTGAGCAGAATCCTAAGTCCATTAGGGAGGCCTTTGATGGTTGATACAACTACTCATTCATGGGATAGGCTTTGTTATGCAAGAGTACAGATTGCAATGGAGATTATTGAGGTTCTACCTGATCAGGTCTCTATTCTCCCTAACTTAGTCCAGGGACTTATTAGACTTGATCAAATTGGTACCCCTTCATTAAGGATTGATACCTAGACCGGATGCTACTGATTTTCTATTTTTCATGCAGGTATCTCATATGTCAAACTCAGTCATGGTCTATGCTGAGTCATGGAAGCTTTGCTGATCCTCCCAGGATGTTTTGGATGGAAGGGGTGCACCCTGAGCAGAGATTACTTTGCTGCTTGCCTTGTTGCTGCATTAGGGGGGTTTACACCAGGCTTCACTTTTGTTATTAATTTGAGACTCTAACACGTACATAATCCTCACCTAGGATGGATAGCACATCTGCAAATAGCTAGGTTTCTTTGTCATCATTCCCTATTAGTAGAGGATATGCTTCTTATCTATGTGGAGAGGATTGGGACTGCCTTGTGTTTCTTTTTGATTCACTAATAAGTTTTGATACTCTCCACCTTAGACAAAGAGCTTTTGGAATCCTCTCACGAATTGCCGGTAGTACCTTCATTCTTTTGGAAGCAACAAGAGTTGCTTCAAGAGCCAAGTGCTCATCATTGTATAACTCTACTTAGCTACGGCTTCCTCTTATTGTCCTTTTTTTTTCTGTTTGTCTATTTCACGGCTTGGGAAGGCCTAATATAATTTCCCCCATCTACGGATGGTTTAATTTAAAAAAAAATGAAAATGATATATTTCAAAGGAAGAAATTGGTGTTTAATGGCAGCCTATAAAATTTTCTCATTGTTCTATGCTAGGACATTATAAGGCAAACAACAAAATGCTCCAATGATCCTATTGTGCCTAATCCTGCTTTGATTGATCCCATCCCAGTTCATAGGCCAGGAAAGAAGCCTTGCACTTCCTATTCAATCCCTGGACTGAGACAAGATTTATCCAAACTTGATAAACAAGTCACTGTTTTAGCTCCAGATCCTGTAATGATTCATTATGATTTGCTTAATTTGTCCTTAGTAAAAGATTTTCCCTTGCTTCCTCACCCACCTAATGGAGTCTAATACGCTTTTATGGAACATTAGAGGTCTCAATACCTCTTTAAAATAGAAGGAAGTAAGGGAACTATGTTTTTTACATAATGTTGGGTTTCTCTGTATAGTGGAGACTAAAATGGTGTAGAAAAATGAAAATTTTTTTTGAGATGATTTGAATTTGGGTTGGTAGTTTGTAACTAACAATAGTGCTGATGATAGTGGGAGAATGTTTCTTGGATAGAGACCTGATCTTTTTGATGTACAAATCCTTGATATCTATGCTCAATGTATTCATGTTTCTTTCTTTTTAAAGCATTAAACATTCTTGTTTTTGTCCCTTTGGTCTATGGGAGAAATGTACCTTCTGAGAGGGATCCATTGTGGGCTGGACTTTATAAGCTGGATATCCAAGATACACTTTGGTTGATAGCTGGTGATTTCAACTCACCTTTGGATTTTGAAGATCGGATTGGTGGAGCTGAAGTTACTGCTTCTGAATTTTTTCAATTCAAAGCAGTGGTGCAAGGCCTTAATTTGATTGAAATGAAGCATTTTGGCCCTTTTTTTACTTGGAACAACTTAAGTAAGAAGGGGAATAGGATATACACCAAGCTAGATAGAGAATTGATCAAGCTGAAATGGCTTGATCTGCTATCTAAATCAAGATGTTTGGTATTGATGGAGAATATTTCTAATCATAATCCTCTTCAAATGAAAATCACAAAGCAGCTTTTGAAAATAAAAAAGCCTTTCAAGTATTATAATATGTGGTGTTTATCATCTGGATTTTTTCCTATTGTAGAATCTGTTTGGAGGGATCATCCAATACATACCTTGCATGATTTGTATCTAAATCTTCACTTATTACTTGTTCTTTTACGAGGCATTAATAAAGTGGAATTTAGAGCAATTCAGCAAAGATATTTGGCAAACATTGTAGACTTGGAAGCAGCTCAGAAAGCCTTACTCTGATCCATTGAATGAACAATTGCAAAAGGTTGAGGGTGAAGTTAGGGAGAAGGCAATCATGTTTTATGAGGCAGAATCTAGATTCCTCCACCAGAAAACTAAGATTAAGCCGTTATAATGTGCCGGAATGCGGGTCATATGCAAAGTTGAACCACCGCAGAGGATGCTTCATATTTCGCCATGTCATCCGCAACTGAGTTACAATCTCTATATGTGTGCTTCAGGGTAGCATGGGACAAAAGAGTGTGAACTCGGAAAAGTAGAGGGTATAGGGTCCATTTGGAAAGTGAAGGCTCATTAATCATATAAACTGCCTGTAGCGAGTCAGATTCAATGTTGAGGTTGGGATATCCATCCAGACAGATCTACCAGGACAAAATTGCCTTAACTTCAGCTTCTAGTGGATATATGGCTGTTATGGTATAAGATCTATTAAGGATTGGTAAACCTTGGCGATTGCGAGCAACTAAGCCAATTGAAACAGAGAAATTAGACCAAGATGCATCCACTGTAACCCTGATGAAACTGTGACCTGGATATTCCTAGTATAGTGTGGAAATAGTTGGCTTCGGTGGGGGACTGGGGGAAACAACAAAGAAGGGAACATGAAACCTTCGGGGAGAGGTGGTAATGGAAAGGTAGAGTGTGTGGGAAAAGGTGTGCCATAGAAAAAATAAGCATTCCTAGCCTTCCATAAAGCCCAGCAGATCACAGCATGAATCAGATGACATAGCAGTCTCTGCTATTCCAGTCAGGTCACTACAGTTCCAGAAATTGGAAAAAGTTTCCACTGTATTATGCACATTCCGCTAATTGAAAGCAGCAATCTGAAACCAAATGGATTTACACAGTTGACAATTAGTAAAGAAATGTTCCATGGAGTCAGATTGATTGCACAGAGGACATTTAGAGGCCAAGCTATAACCACATTTTACGAGGATATCATCAAATGGTAAGCAGGAGTTAAGCAATTTCCAGGGGAATGGTAGAAATCTTCTTAGGTAAGATTATATTCCATATGAGCTTAGTAACTGCGAAATTACCCGATCCATAATGTCACATGAGCTTATTGTTTTTTAAATTAAAGTAGCAAAATTAAAAGACACTAAAATGTGCCAACAAAGCTGCATTTTCATTCCCTCCAAAAGTTGCCCTTTTCCCTCCATATCCTTAACCCTCTGTTTTCGTACCCTTCCCTCCCCACCACATCGAACCGAGTTCTTTCCACCCACCACATCTCTGATCCCAAGTTCCCCCTCTTCCCCCCATAACCCCGTGCAGATTTCCCCCAAAAATAATGTCCCTCCCTTCACCATTTATGTCGGGCTTCAACCTCCCAATCTAGGTCGCCAACCAGATACCCTAATTTTATCGACACTTTACTCCACAAATTTTGTACCTGGCTCGTACCCGGATCGCAATGTTCACAGGGGAGGGGGTAGCCAAGACGGTCGGCTGTTGCGCATAAAAGGTAACACCCATTGGTAGTTTCCAATGATTTCCCGGGTTTAATGAGTAGCTATATTTTGGTTGGTCTCCTTGCGTGTGAGTTTTTGTTGACTTTTCTGGTTAAACTATTGTGGGTGTTGTTTCATGCTCATACATGATATGCTTGCTTGTAATGTCATAGTTTTTGCCTACCCATGTGCCCCCTACATGAATTTGTTGAAGTCGGTTGGATTTTCGTGAAAATTTGCAAAGGGAAGTGTTGGATTAATGTTTTTCTTGTGTTTCATTTACTAATAGAAGAGCTTCAATGGCGCCGCCGAGGAAGAAATTGTTTGTTTCCGGTGGTAGACAAACTGTTGCCCATGAATGTTTTACCCCTCCAAAGAATGCCAACTGTGACGACAATGGCGAGGAAGGGGCTGGAGCACAGAAATATTGCTCGGGATCAGAGAAGTCCGGAGATGCAGAAGAAACTATGGTAAAAGAAGACATGAGTGGGAGCTTTGACAAGTTTGAGATTGGAGAGTATTGCAAGCGCAGAGGTCCAGCCACGTGCAAGTCCGTGTTGCTTACGAAACAAAAGAAACCTCTTAAAATATTCTTCGATGATGACTTCGAACCCCTAGTTATGCGCAGTCGATGGTCGATGTATGTTGGCTATGCCTTTCACCGAAGAATCCGCTTCGGGACATGGCATAATTGGAGATCAGTTCTAGACCATGTGAAGAAGGATGCATGGGAAGACATTCTTGTAAGTGTGTTCTAATCCTCCATTGTTCATGTAAAGTTCGTTACATGTCGCACTAACAACATGTCTCCTTATCCTCCAGATCAGCTGGGATATACAAACGAAAATGACTTTCAATGAGATGAATAAGTTCCGCAATAAATGAACAATTTAAGCAGGAGAAAAGTGGAGGAATTGGAAGAATAAGGTGGCGAACAAGTACACTGTGCTTAAAAAACTGGGCTCTTGTGCATGGAGAGACTATAGGTGGATGGACAAAAATGAGTGGGAGCTGTTTGTGAAACACAGGTCAACCCCTGAATTCAAGGTAATCCCTCCAATCTTTTTTCCCCTAGTCACTACCATGCCGGCAGTTTACATACTGATGTCCACATAGTCGGTAAGTGATGCAGCAAAATTAAGTACCTCACAGAAGGACTACATCCATCACACGGGGAGTGGAGGGAACCGTAGGGTTGCAGTAGAACTCGAGAAGGGGAAAAGAAATGCTACAATTGAGGTGCTTCTGGGTGAAGGTCAGAGTGTGGAAGAAGCAGAGGCTTTAGTTCAGAGCATGGATTTCAAACCGGACCTCTCAGAAGTGTTCCTTGCAGCAAACTGGGACAAGAAATTATCAACCTACACCAACGACTCCGTGCGAAGAGCAGCCCCCACTATTGTGAGCATAATTCATAAATGAATCTATCTCCATTGATATTATTTCATGTTATCCCGATCAAATGGCTAATATTTGCTTTGTTTCTTAGCAAAACCTTTTGGATAAGAAGCAAAAGGGAGATTTGGTTATACATGGCAAAGAAGATATTCTAGTTCAAGCAATGGGTAGGAAGGATCACTGGGGTCGTTGGAGGGGTTGCTCCGCAACCTCCATGGTCAACGAGGCCCTGCCACATATGACTGTCACCTGTTATGCATCTAGTCGATGTGGGAGCACAAACACAACCATCTGAGGAAATTTCAAATTCAACCAAACAACCAACAGATGTCATCGAGCTCAGGGAAACATTTGTTGCTTTACTTGAGGCCCAAACAAATTGGCTAGCTGGGCAATTGGATAAAGCTATCCCCCCACACTTGGATGCCCATAATTTCCTTGCTGCATCTTCACCCCCACGACCAAGGACAACCGGGTATTCATTCCTTCAGCATCGGGATGTAGTGACCCACAAGGAACTGCAGCGGATGACAAGGTAGTCCAAACCGTGAACTGCAATCGTATTTGTTCCTTTCTGTCTATGTGATTTGCAGTATATGGATTTCTATTTCATGATTTGGATTGATGTTGTGTGGGGATACAGTTCGTTGCTGATGAACACTGGAAGCTGCAGCACGCTGTAGCTCTCAGTCTCAGCTGGGCACTGAAAGCTGCAGCGCGCGGCAGCCTTCAGCAGCTACATGTACAGTTCATTACTTCTTATTAGTTATTGCCCGGCCCATGTATTTACCCAATCTCTAAGTTCATCTCTCAGAGAGGAGAAAATGCTGCCTATATGTTTTGAACCATCATAGAGAGAGGGAGGTAGCCGCATTCGGTATATTCTTTCCGAAGGAAGCGGAAACTGACTTACCCGACAAGTGGGAGCGGGTAAATCTAAAAGGATCTGTGATCATACCAAAGGCACCTTTGTTGATTGAACACGAAGAATTTGAGTTCGTCATTCAGGCCATCGGGTATAACATTCTATGGCCGGGAAAGCTGATAAGTGTCATAGAGCAACAGGATGATGAGGTGTGATAGTTGCATTCTTCTTCTCATCAGTGCTCATACATATCTTATGTGCTAATACAATGACATGATATGTTATTCATATTCTTACGTAGGAGAACGAGCAGCAACCACCTCTGCAGCAAAAGGTGGTCGACGAAAATGGAAGTCCTCAAACAAACCTCACACCAGTGCCTAAGGAAGATACTCCTTTGGGAGAGGTGGCCGCTCGATCGGTAAAAGGAGAGGTACATACCCCCATACTATTTCATTCCGAATGATTTTCTATCTACCCATCACTAACATTTTACCCATTAGCAACTACCAAAAGAAAAAACTACATCACCGGAGAATGGGCAACGAAATCCTCCCTCGTCGATTTCTCCCAAATACATATTTGTGAGAACTCATTTCAGCCTTTACATTACCATCCACTACTGAATTACATAAAATACTGTTCAACTAATATTATTAGATTCTGAATGTAATGATTAGGGAGCCATGGAAAACCAAGAAAGCATCGCTGCTGTTCACCAGATTAGTGAGGCTTTACAGCTATCTGCACAAATATGTGGACCGGACAAAATATTCCGCATCAATTTCAGCGTAAAGGTGTTTAGATCAGAAGAAGTCTACGCAGCCATATTCACTGACAAGCTACGACTGTTCATGAACAGCTTGGACGCGGATGATGAAATGGAGTGGATCAGTGGGTGCCGACTGGATATATGGGCATCGTAAGAAGTGCATGCTTTCATTATTCATAGATACAAGTATCATTATATTTGCTTCACTAACCATATTAATTTGCAAGATACCTCTGCGATGGGGTGGTACGTGGAGGCCACGTCCAGTTTATTCCTGCCTCTTTGAACTCAATGGCTCAGAAGGCAAATCAAAGGGTGGAATTGACTGCGGACGAGGTTTCGGCTGTCATGTGCCGCACTGAAGTGAGGATGTACATCTTCCCATACAATTGAGAGTAAGTTCCATTCGTTTTTCGAGTAGCTAGACCCGGCCACATGGAAGCGAAAGCAACCGTGTGCTGTGATTTTATTTGTTTGAATCTTAATTACTTTTGTTTTACCCTTTTTACCATAGGGACCATTGGTTTTTGCTTGTCTTCGTAGCAGAAATCGATCGAGTCTATTGCATCGACTTAATATATGGGGGAATTTCCAAACGAAATAGATCATGCCTTAAAATGATTCATTTGTAAGTGGAACACATTCGTTTCTTTCCTTCAACTTCGATGTTTTCCAAAAATGGTTGTTCCCGTAATTGTGTTCTTGTACGTTTCGCACTCTCTTGGCTCAATTATTTACACTTACTGTTACTCTTCCCATGATCATATATTGTGTGAACCCCAATTTCTGAAAATAATATTCCTCATGTTGACGAAAATAGGTTTCCATCTATACTGTAGGATTGCAACAAAATATCGGCGGTCCAATTCCAAACAAAATAGGTCCTACCCTTCCAACTACACTTGGGATGTCATAAACATCAGTGTACGTATCATCTCATACCTTCATATTTCACGTGTCATTTTCATCTTTGTAATCGGTTCAACAAACTGTCTTTTCCATCATCAGCACAAGATACAAAGTAGTACTTGGGAGTGCGGGTACCATTGCATGTATTACATGGAAAAAATTGTCAGGCACGTACATGACATTGACATTATTCTGGTACGTTTTCCTACATTTCTTCTATTTATTCGTTATCCTGACATTTACATCCTTCTCTTAACATGTCATTTAATGCATTGTTTCAGCAATTCCCGGAAGATTACACTCCACTGGGGAGAGATGAACTGCAGAGTATTGCTGTGAAGTGGGTTTGTATTTTTGCAAAAAATACTCTGCCAAAATGCATAGCTCAATTGAATATCATACAAGGACTTGCACAAATCGTCGGATAGTGGTTAGTCTTATCTGTTACAAGAAAGGTAATTGGCCATCTCATCTGATACTCGTCAAATTCGAAGCTGCAGGGTATTTCAGTATCTTACGACACTACGGAACACTTCCTGCTCTTCTTTTGCTAGTCATATATTATACTTCATCGGATTCAATCCGTTCTTCAACCTACTTTGTTGTCTATGCATACTGTGGCTCCGAATTTGTTCAATTTGTCTTCGTGCACCATTCTGTTACTACGCACAACAAATACTGGGTATCATGCCTTAAAAAAAGGAGCTGGCTGTGAGAAGATGAACGCTGCAGCACGCCGCAGCTTACAGTGACCACATAAATTACTCACGCTTTTAACACCAGTTTTTTTGATTAGAGAACCGGTGCTAATTAAACGCTGGTAGCACCGCTTTCAAAACCGCTACTACAAAAAAGGTGCGATCATAACCAGTGCTATATTTACTTTATTGCACCGGTGCTATATTTACTTTATTGCACCGGTGCTATATACCTACAAACCGGTGTTAGAAATAAAGATTTAACACCAGTTCCCAAACCGTTGCTAAACTATAACCGGTGCAATTTATTTTTCTGTCACCGATTTTTAAACCGGTTCTACCTACCCACAAACCGGTGTGATATATAAAGATTTAACAACGGTTCCATTACCGGTGCTAACAATTTCGGTGCGATAAATCCGGTATTGCACCGGTGTTTTCTAGCACCGGTTACAAAAAACCGGTGCTAATATGGTACATTAGAGCACCGGTAACTTAAACCGGTGCAATATATAACCGGTGCTAATAAAATAAATTTAGCACCGGTTTTGTTTCAACCGGTGATAACGTAGCATCGCTTACTTAGGCACCAGTTTTTTAGCCACCAAAAAACCGGTGCTAGGAACCAAAACAACCGGTGCTAGAGGTGTCTTCGCATGGTAGTGTTAGAAACTTTATCCATTCTGTGAAATTCAAATCATCAAATGAAAATAACGATTCAAGTGGTCATAACTTGGTTCTCAGAAAATATTTTTGAACGATTACTTTTTGAAAAGATATTATGTTTTCATTCTCTACAACATGGTACCTTCGGTGTTTTCTAATTATTAACTTCGTCAAATCCGTGAAATTCAATCAATCGAATGAAAAAAATGATTTAGATGGTCATAACTAGGTGCTAAGATAATATTTTGGAATGATTCCTTTTTGAAAAGTTCTTATATCTTTATCCCCAAAAATATTGTACCATATGTATTATCTAATTAGTAACTTCATCTAAACCTCGAAATTTAACCCATCAAGTGAAAAAAAAACAATTTTGGTGGTCATAACATGGTGCTCAGATAATATTTTTTAACGATTCCGTTTTGTAAAATTTCTTATATTTTCATGCTCTACAATATGGTACCCTATCCGTTATCAAAATAGTAACTTCATCTAATCCCAGAACTTCAACCCTTCAAATGAAAATTACAATTCTGGTGGTTATAACTTGGTGCTCATATAATATTTTGAAATGATTCCATTTTGAAAAAATCTTATATATTCAATCTCTACAATATGGTACCTTCCGTATTTTCCAATAATAACTTTATCAAATCCCAAAAATTCAACCCTAAATGAAAATAATGATTCAGGTGGTCATAACTTGGTGCTTAGATATTATTTGTAACCTATTCCTTTTTGAAAAGTTCTAATATTTTCACTCCCTACAATTTGCAACCTCCCATTTTTTCTAATTAGAACTTTATCCATTCTGTGAAAATCAAACCATCAAATGAAAATAACGATTCAAGTGGTCATAACTTGGTTCTCAGAAAATATTTTTGAACGATTACTTTTTGAAAATATATTATGTTTTCATTCTCTACAACATGGTACCTTCGGTTTTTGCTAATTATTAACTTCGTCAAATCCATGAAATTCAATCAATCGAATGAAAAAAATGATTTACATGGTTATAACTAGGTGCTAAGATAATATTTTGGAATAATTCCTTTTTGAAAAGTACTTATATTTTCATCCACAAAAATAGTGTACCATATGTATTATCTAATTAGTAACTTCATCTAAACCTCGAAATTTAACCCATCAAGTGAAAAAAAAACAATTTTGGTGGTCATAACATGGTGCTCAGATAATATTTTTTAACGATTCCGTTTTGTAAAATTTCTTATATTTTCATGCTCTACAATATGGTACCCTATCCGTTATCAAAATAGTAACTTCATCTAATCCCAGAACTTCAACCCATTAAACGAAAATAACAATTCTGGTGGTTATAACTTGGTGCTCATATAATATTTTAAAATGATTCCTTTTTGAAAAAATCTTAAATATTCAATCTCTACAATATGGTACCTTCCGTATTTGCCAATAATAACTTTATCAAATCCCAAAAATTCAACCCTAAATGAAAATAATGATTCAGGTGGTCATAACTTGGTGCTTAGATATTGTTTGTAACCTATTCCTTTTTTAAAAGTTCTAATATTTTCATTCTCTACAATTTGCTACCTCCCATTTTTACTAATTAGAAACTTTATCCATTCTGTTAAATTCAAACAATCAAATGAAAATAACGATTCAAGTGGTCATAACTTGGTTCTCAGAAAATATTTTTGAACAATTACTCTTTGAAAAGATATTATGTTTTCATTCTCTACAACATGGTACCTTCGGTGTTTGCTAATTATTAACTTCGTCAAATCCGTGAAATTCAATCAATCGAATTAAAAAATGATTTAGATGGTCATAACTAGGTGCTAAGATAATATTTTGGAATGATTCCTTTTTGAAAAGTTCTTATATTTTCATCCACAAAAATAGTGTACCATATGTATTATCTAATTAGTAACTTCATCTAAACCTCGAAATTTAACCCATCAAGTGAAAAAAAACAATTTCGGTGGTCATAACATGGTGCTCAGATAATATTTTTTAACGATTCCTTTTTGTAAAATTTCTTATATTTTCATGCTCTACAATATGGTACCCTATCCGTTATCAAAATAGTAACTTCATCTAGTCCCAGAACTTCAACCCATTAAACAAAAATAACAATTCTGGTGGTTATAACTTGGTGCTCATATAATATTTTAAAATGATTCCTTTTTGAAAAAATCTTATATATTCAATCTCTACAATATGGTACCTTCCGTATTTGCCAATAATAAATTTATCAAATCCCAAAAATTCAACCCTAAATGAAAATAATGATTCAGGTGGTCATAACTTGGTGCTTAGATATTGTTTGTATCCTATCCCTTTTTGAAAAGTTCTAATATTTTCACTCTCTACAATTTGCTACCTCCCATTTTTACTAATTAGACACTTTATCCATTCTGTAAAATTCAAACCATCAAATGAAAATAATGATTCAAGTGGTCATAACTTAGTTCTCAGAAAATATTTTTGAACGATTGCTTTTTGAAAAGATATTATGTTTTCATTCTCTACAACATGGTACCTTCATTTTTGCTAATTATTAACTTCGTCAAATCCGTGAAATTCAATCAATCGAATGAAAAAATGAGTTACATGGTTATAACTAGGTGCTAAGATAATATTTTGGAATGATTCCTTTTTGAAAAGTACTTATATTTTTATCCACAAAAATAGTGTACCATATGTATTATCTAAATAGTAACTTCGTCTGAACCTCAAAATTTAACCCATCAAGTGAAAAAAAACAATTCTGGTGGTTATAGCATGGTGCTCAGATAATATTTTTTTACGATTCCTTTTTGTAAAATTTCTTATATTTTCATGCTCTACAATATGGTACCCTATCCATTATCGAAATAGTAACTCATCTAAACCCTGAACTTCAACCCATCAAATGAAAATAACAATTCTGGTAGTTATAACTTGGTGCTCATATAATATTTTGAAATGATTCCTTTTTTGAAAAAATCTTATATATTCAATCTCTACAATATGGTACCTTCCGTATTTTCAAATTAGTAACTTTATCAAATCCCAAAAATTCAACCCTAAATGAAAATAATGATTCAGGTGGTCATAACTTGGTGCTTAGATATTATTTGTAACCTATTCCTTTTTGAAAAGTTCTAATATTTTCACTCCCTACAATTTGCAACCTCCCATTTTTTCTAATTAGAACTTTATCCATTCTGTGAAAATCAAACCATCAAATGAAAATAACGATTCAAGTGGTCATAACTTGGTTCTCAGAAAATATTTTTGAACGATTACTTTTTGAAAATATATTATGTTTTCATTCTCTACAACATGGTACCTTCGGTTTTTGCTAATTATTAACTTCGTCAAATCCATGAAATT
The DNA here is from genome assembly GCA_037428765.1 of Rubia yunnanensis. Lineage (NCBI taxonomy): Eukaryota > Viridiplantae > Streptophyta > Magnoliopsida > Gentianales > Rubiaceae > Rubia > Rubia yunnanensis. Next base: position 46,363,157 of record CM075065.1, read on the forward strand.
CAATCAATCGAATGAAAAAAATGATTTACATGGTTATAACTAGGTGCTAAGATAATATTTTGGAATAATTCCTTTTTGAAAAGTACTTATATTTTCATCCACAAAAATAGTGTACCATATGTATTATCTAATTAGTAACTTCATCTAAACCTCGAAATTTAACCCATCAAGTGAAAAAAAAACAATTTCGGTGGTCATAACATGGTGCTCAGATAATATTTTTTAACGATTCCGTTTTGTAAAATTTCTTATATTTTCATGCTCTACAATATGGTACCCTATCCGTTATCAAAATAGTAACTTCATCTAATCCCAGAACTTCAACCCATTAAACGAAAATAACAATTCTGGTGGTTATAACTTGGTGCTCATATAATATTTTAAAATGATTCCTTTTTGAAAAAATCTTAAATATTCAATCTCTACAATATGGTACCTTCCGTATTTGCCAATAATAACTTTATCAAATCCCAAAAATTCAACCCTAAATGAAAATAATGATTCAGGTGGTCATAACTTGGTGCTTAGATATTGTTTGTAACCTATTCCTTTTTGAAAAGTTCTAATATTTTCATTCTCTACAATTTGCTACCTCCCATTTTTACTAATTAGAAACTTTATACATTCTGTTAAATTCAAACAATCAAATGAAAATAACGATTCAAGTGGTCATAACTTGGTTCTCAGAAAATATTTTTGAACAATTACTCTTTGAAAAGATATTATGTTTTCATTCTCTACAACATGGTACCTTCGGTGTTTGCTAATTATTAACTTCGTCAAATCCGTGAAATTCAATCAATCGAATGAAAAAAATGATTTAGATGGTCACAACTAGGTGCTAAGATAATATTTTGGAATGATTCTTTTTTGAAAAGTTCTTATATTTTCATCCACAAAAATAGTGTACCATATGTATTATCTAATTAGTAACTTCATCTAAACCTCGAAATTTAACCCATCAAGTGAAAAAAAAACAATTTCGGTGGTCATAACATGGTGCTCAGATAATATTTTTTAACGATTCCTTTTTGTAAAATTTCTTATATTTTCATGCTCTACAATATGGTACCCTATCCGTTATCAAAATAGTAACTTCATCTAGTCCCAGAACTTCAACCCATTAAACGAAAATAACAATTCTGGTGGTTATAACTTGGTGCTCATATAATATTTTAAAATGATTCCTTTTTGAAAAAATCTTATATATTCAATCTCTACAATATGGTACCTTCCGTATTTGCCAATAATAACTTTATCAAATCCCAAAAATTCAACCCTAAATGAAAATAATGATTCAGGTGGTCATAACTTGGTGCTTAGATATTGTTTGTAACCTATCCCTTTTTGAAAAGTTCTAATATTTTCACTCTCTACAATTTGCTACCTCCCATTTTTACTAATTAGACACTTTATCCATTCTGTAAAATTCAAACCATCAAATGAAAATAATGATTCAAGTGGTCATAACTTAGTTCTCAGAAAATATTTTTGAACGATTGCTTTTTGAAAAGATATTATGTTTTCATTCTCTACAACATGGTACCTTCAGTTTTTGCTAATTATTAACTTCGTCAAATCCGTGAAATTCAATCAATCGAATGAAAAAAATGAGTTACATGGTTATAACTAGGTGCTAAGATAATATTTTGGAATGATTCCTTTTTGAAAAGTACTTATATTTTTATCCACAAAAATAGTGTACCATATGTATTATCTAAATAGTAACTTCGTCTGAACCTCAAAATTTAACCCATCAAGTGAAAAAAAACAATTCTGGTGGTTATAGCATGGTGCTCAGATAATATTTTTTTACGATTCCTTTTTGTAAAATTTCTTATATTTTCATGCTCTACAATATGGTACCCTATCCATTATCGAAATAGTAACTTCATCTAAACCCAGAACTTCAACCCATCAAATGAAAATAACAATTCTGGTAGTTATAACTTGGTGCTCATATAATATTTTGAAATGATTCCTTTTTTGAAAAAATCTTATATATTCAATCTCTACAATATGGTACCTTCCGTATTTTCAAATTAGTAACTTTATCAAATCCCAAAAATTCAACCCTAAATGAAAATAATGATTCAGGTGATCATAACTTGGTGCTTAGATATTATTTGTAACCTATTCCTTTTTGAAAAGTTCTAATATTTTCACTCCCTACAATTTGCAACCTCCCATTTTTTCTAATTAGAACTTTATCCATTCTGTGAAAATCAAACCATCAAATGAAAATAACGATTCAAGTGGTCATAACTTGGTTCTCAGAAAATATTTTTGAACGATTACTTTTTGAAAATATATTATGTTTTCATTCTCTACAACATGGTACCTTCGGTTTTTGCTAATTATTAACTTCGTCAAATCCATGAAATTCAATCAATCGAATGAAAAAAATGATTTACATGGTTATAACTAGGTGCTAAGATAATATTTTGGAATAATTCCTTTTTGAAAAGTACTTATATTTTCATCCACAAAAATAGTGTACCATATGTATTATCTAATTAGTAACTTCATCTAAACCTCGAAATTTAACCCATCAAGTGAAAAAAAAACAATTTCGGTGGTCATAACATGGTGCTCAGATAATATTTTTTAACGATTCCGTTTTGTAAAATTTCTTATATTTTCATGCTCTACAATATGGTACCCTATCCGTTATCAAAATAGTAACTTCATCTAATCCCAGAACTTCAACCCATTAAACGAAAATAACAATTCTGGTGGTTATAACTTGGTGCTCATATAATATTTTAAAATGATTCCTTTTTGAAAAAATCTTAAATATTCAATCTCTACAATATGGTACCTTCCGTATTTGCCAATAATAACTTTATCAAATCCCAAAAATTCAACCCTAAATGAAAATAATGATTCAGGTGGTCATAACTTGGTGCTTAGATATTGTTTGTAACCTATTCCTTTTTGAAAAGTTCTAATATTTTCATTCTCTACAATTTGCTACCTCCCATTTTTACTAATTAGAAACTTTATCCATTCTGTTAAATTCAAACAATCAAATGAAAATAACGATTCAAGTGGTCATAACTTGGTTCTCAGAAAATATTTTTGAACAATTACTCTTTGAAAAGATATTATGTTTTCATTCTCTACAACATGGTACCTTCGGTGTTTGCTAATTATTAACATCGTCAAATCCGTGAAATTCAATCAATCGAATGAAAAAAATGATTTAGATGGTCATAACTAGGTGCTAAGATAATATTTTGGAATGATTCCTTTTTGAAAAGTTCTTATATTTTCATCCATAAAAATAGTGTACCATATGTATTATCTAATTAGTAACTTCATCTAAACCTCGAAATTTAACCCATCAAGTGAAAAAAAACAATTTCGGTGGTCATAACATGGTGCTCAGATAATATTTTTTAATGATTCCTTTTTATAAAATTTCTTATATTTTCATGCTCTACAATATGGTACCCTATCCGTTATCAAAATAGTAACTTCATCTAGTCCCAGAACTTCAACCCATTAAACGAAAATAACAATTCTGGTGGTTATAACTTGGTGCTCATATAATATTTTAAAATGATTCCTTTTTGAAAAAATCTTATATATTCAATCTCTACAATATGGTACCTTCCGTATTTGCCAATAATAACTTTATCAAATCCCAAAAATTCAACCCTAAATGAAAATAATGATTCAGGTGGTCATAACTTGGTGCTTAGATATTGTTTGTAACCTATTCCTTTTTGAAAAGTTCTAATATTTTCACTCTCTACAATTTGCTACCTCCCATTTTTACTAATTAGACACTTTATCCATTCTGTAAAATTCAAACCATCAAATGAAAATAATGATTCAAGTGGTCATAACTTAGTTCTCAGAAAATATTTTTGAACGATTGCTTTTTGAAAAGATATTATGTTTTCATTCTCTACAACATGGTACCTTCAGTTTTTGCTAATTATTAACTTCGTCAAATCCGTGAAATTCAATCAATCGAATGAAAAAAATGAGTTACATGGTTATAACTAGGTGCTAAGATAATATTTTGGAATGATTCCTTTTTGAAAAGTACTTATATTTTTATCCACAAAAATAGTGTACCATATGTATTATCTAAATAGTAACTTCGTCTGAACCCCAAAATTTAACCCATCAAGTGAAAAAAAACAATTCTGGTGGTTATAGCATGGTGCTCAGATAATATTTTTTTACGATTCCTTTTTGTAAAATTTCTTATATTTTCATGCTCTACAATATGGTACCCTATCCATTATCGAAATAGTAACTTCATCTAAACCCAGAACTTCAACCCATCAAATGAAAATAACAATTCTGGTAGTTATAACTTGGTGCTCGTATAATATTTTGAAATGATTCCTTTTTTGAAAAAATCTTATATATTCAATCTCTACAATATGGTACCTTCTGTATTTTCAAATTAGTAACTTTATCAAATCCCAAAAATTCAACCCTAAATGAAAATAATGATTCAGGTGGTCATAACTTGGTGCTTAGATATTATTTGTAACCTATTCCTTTTTGAAAAGTTCTAATATTTTCACTCTCTACAATTTGCTACCTCCCATTTTTCTAATTAGAACTTTATCCATTCTGTGAAATTCAAACCATCAAATGAAAATAATGATTCAAGTGGTCATAACTTGGTTCTCAGAAAATATTTTTGAACGATTACTTTTTGAAAAGATATTATGTTTTCATTCTCTACAACATTGTACCTTCGGTTTTTGCTAATTATTAACTTCGTCAAATCCATGAAATTCAATCAATCGAATGAAAAAAATGATTTACATGGTTATAAATAGGTGCTAAGATAATATTTTGGAATAATTCCTTTTTGAAAAGTACTTATATTTTCATTCACAAAAATAGTGTGCAATATGTATTATCTAATTAGTAACTTCATCTAAACCTCGAAATTTAACCCATCAAGTGAAAAAAAAACATTTCGGTGGTCATAACATGGTGCTCAGATAATATTTTTTAACGATTCCGTTTTGTAAAATTTCTTATATTTTCATGCTCTACAATATGGTACCCTATCCGTTATCAAAATAGTAACTTCATCTAATCCCAGAACTTCAACCCATTAAACGAAAATAACAATTCTGGTGGTTATAACTTGGTGCTCATATAATATTTTAAAATGATTCCTTTTTGAAAAAATCTTATATATTCAATCTCTACAATATGGTACCTTCCATATTTGCCAATAATAACTTTATCAAATCCAAAAAATTCAATCCTAAATGAAAATAATGATTCAGGTGGTCATAACTTGGTGCTTAGATATTGTTTGTAACCTATTCCTCTTTGAAAAGTTCTAATATTTTCATTCTCTACAATTTGCTACCTCCCATTTTTACTAATTAGAAACTTTATCCATTCTGTGAAATTCAAACAATCAAATGAAAATAACGATTCAAGTGGTCATAACTTGGTTCTCAGAAAATATTTTGGAACAATTACTTTTTGAAAAGATATTATGTTTTCATTCTCTACAACATGGTACCTTCGGTGTTTGCTAATTATTAACTTCGTCAAATCCGTGAAATTCAATCAATCCAATGAAAAAAATGATTTACATGGTTATAACTAGGTGCTAAGATAATATTTTGGAATGGTTCCTTTTTGAAAAGTACTTATATTTTAATCCACAAAAATAGTGTACCATATGTATTATCTAATTAGTAACTTCATCTAAACCACGAAATTTAACCCATCAAGTGAAAAAAAACAATTTCGGTGGTCATAACATGGTGCTCAAATAATGTTTTTTAATGATTCCTTTTTGTAAAATTTCTTATATTTTCATGCTCTACAATATGGTACCCTATCCGTTATCAAAATAGTAACTTCATCTAATCCCAGAACTTCAACCCATTAAACGAAAATAACAATTCTGGTGGTTATAACTTGGTGCTCATATAATATTTTAAAATGATTCCTTTTTGAAAAAATCTTATATATTCAATCTCTACAATATGGTACCTTCCGTATTTGCCAATAATAACTTTATCAAATCCCAAAAATTCAACCCTAAATGAAAATAATGATTCAGGTGGTCATAACTTGGTGCTTAGATATTGTTTGTAACCTATTCCTTTTTGAAAAGTTCTAATATTTTCATTCTCTACAATTTGCTACCTCCCATTTTTACTAATTAAAAACTTTATCCATTCTGTGAAATTCAAACAATCAAATAAAAATAGCGATTCAAGTGGTCATAACTTGGTTCTCAGAAAATATTTTTAAACAATTACTTTTTGAAAAGATATTATGTTTTCATTCTCTACAACATGGTACCTTCGGTGTTTGCTAATTATTAACTTCGTCAAATCCGTGAAATTTAATCAATCGAATGAAAAAAATGATTTAGATGGTCATAACTAGGTGCTAAGATAATATTTTGGAATGATTCCTTTTTGAAAAGTACTTATATTTTCATCCGCAAAAATAGTGTACCATATGTATTATCTAATTAGTAACTTCATCTAAACCTCGAAATTTAGCCCATCAAGTGAAAAAAAAACAATTTCGGTGGTCATAACATGGTGCTCAGATAATATTTTTTAACGATTCCGTTTTGTAAAATTTCTTATATTTTCATGATCTACAATATGGTACCCTATCCGTTATCAAAATAGTAACTTCATTTAATCCCAGAACTTCAACCCATTAAACGAAAATAACAATTCTGGTGGTTATAACTTGGTGCTCATATAATATTTTAAAATGATTCCTTTTTTGAAAAAATCTTATATATTCAATCTCTACAATATGGTACCTTCCATATTTGCCAATAATAACTTTATCAAATCCCAAAAATTCAACCCTAAATGAAAATAATGATTCAGGTGGTCATAACTTGGTGCTTAGATATTGTTTGTAACCTATTCCTCTTTGAAAAGTTCTAATATTTTCATTCTCTACAATTTGCTACCTCCCATTTTTACTAATTAGAAACTTTATCCATTCTGTGATATTCAAACCATCAAATGAAAATAACGATTCAAGTGGTCATAACTTGGTTCTCAGAAAATATTTTTGAACGATTACTTTTTGAAAATATATTATGTTTTCATTCTCTACAAGATGGTACCTTCGGTTTTTGTTAATTATTAACTTCGTCAAATCCGTGAAATTCAATCAATCGAATGAAAAAAATGATTTACATGGTTATAACTAGGTGCTAAGATAATATTTTGGAATGATTCCTTTTTGAAAAGTTCTTATATTTTTATCCACAAAAATAGTGTACCATATGTATTATCTAATTAGTAACTTCATCTGAACCTCAAAATTTAACCCATCAAGTGAAAAAAAACAATTCCGGTGATCATAACATGGTGCTCAGATAATATTTTTTTACCGATTCCTTTCGGTAAAATTTCTTATATTTTCATGCTCTACAATATGGTACCCTATCCGTTACCAAAATAGTAACTTCATCTAATCCCAGAACTTCAACCCATCAAATGAAAATAACAATTCTGGTAGTTATAACTTGGTGCTCATATAATATTTTGAAATGATTCCTTTTTTGAAAAAATCTTATATATTCAATCTCTACAATATGGTACCTTACATATTTGCAAATCAGTAACTTTATCAAATCCCAAAAATTCAAACCTAAATGAAAATAATGATTCTGGTGGTCATAACTTGGTGCTTAGATATTATTTGTAACCTATTCCTTTTTGAAAAGTTATAATATTTTCACTCTCTACAATTTGCTTTTTTTAAAAAAATAAATCCACCTGTGATGGTGGGGGGTTTGGCAGACCCCTACCCATTTATTAGTTTAAAGAAAAGATACATAGAAGATGGGGGGCTTAATACCGTACCTCGGAAAGTCTATCTGTCGATCTTTGAAAGCTAAACATCATCCTATAACTATCCTAAAGATCAGCAGAGATGAAAACGAAAGGAAAATTTCATGAAAAGAGCTACATTTTCCTAAAATAGGGAAAACCCTCTGCATCCAACTTTACCTGTCCTGCAACTCCCGTGGGCATATCCGTGGGGCCGTAGATGATATTTACCTATTTTCGGCTAGCCATCTTTGCGAGAGAATCAGCTGCGCCATTTGCTTCCCTGAAAACGTGATGCAATGAGTAATTCATTCCCTGTAGAAGGTCCCAAATTTCCCTCAGCATGATCAGCAATCTCCATGGAATTTTAAGCTGATGTTGAACCATTCCAATCAGAACTCTGGAATCAGTTTCAATCTCAATTCTGTTGATGCGTTTATCTCGCGCGAGATGTAATCCATGTAGAAGTGCGGTGGTCTCAGCCTGCAAAGCAGATTCAGCCGAGATAGATTTTGACATAGCAACAATTACGTGGCCAACATGATCCCTAATCAAACAGCCTACGCCTGCAGCCCCGTTCTTAAAGGCTCCATCAGTATTAAGTATGAACTCTACAGGTAATATCCATTTTAGTATTTTGATTGATCTCTGTCTAATTGGTTCCTAGCTCACTAGCCTCGGTATGGAAGATAAAGTCCAGTTGAAATCCAGTTTGAAAGTAAGCAATGTGTCATTAAAATGGAATAGGATTTGCTTAAAAATGGACATTAAATCCGGTTTTGTGCCCTCAAAAAGGTAGGCACACCTGGCACGCCACAGGTACCAGTGTACTGCACATGGAATGATTCGGATTAAACTTGTAGCAGAAACATCAGTGGGGCTGTAATTCCAGTAAAAATAAAATGTATCCCACACTAGTTCGAAATGGTTATTTGGCAGACCAAAAATCAGGTTAACTAATTTCCAGATATGGCTGACCTTGGCACAGGAGTTGAAGCAGTGGTGTATTGTTTCATATTGATGAAAACAGAAGCAGCATCTAGATGGGAGATGGAATTGGAAATCTTCTAGCACATCAGGGAAAGCTATTAATCTGTTTAAAAGTTTCCAATTAAATATACTCATTTTCCTTGATAAAAGTTTAGACCAAAGGTGAGAATAAGAGGGTAGCGTCAGTTTCTTTTCCCTGATCAGTTCATATGCTGAACGAACAGTGAAGACACCTGTCGGGGTAGGTTTCCATATGAGTGAGTCGTCGTATCCAGGAAATAAGGTGTGTTTCAGTTCCATCCTTTGGAAAATGTTATGAGAGAGGGAGGCCCTGATCTGTTCAGAAAAAAAGGTTTTGTTTTGTATATAATCGGCCACAGTTAAGTCATTAAATGGACAGTTTGAGGGGTTAGGAAGATGTCAATTAGTGGTCCAAGAGAGGTCCAGTTGGAGTTCCAAAAAGAGACCGAACCCGAAGCAAGGATGACTTTTGAGTTACTTAAAGCTATATTATTGGCCTCTTTGATTCGTTTCCAAGATCTGGAGGTTTTGTGTGTGTCACTCATCGACCACATGACTCTAGCCCATAGTGAGTTTCCTGTCTGGAGTTTCCACCACAGCTTTAGGGAGAAAGATTTTGTTAAGGTGGTCAGATTTTTAAAGTTGAGTCCATTTTCTGCTGTGGGGAAGCATAAACTGGGGTATGATTTCCAAATTCTGTGTTTTTGTGCATTGTTAGAATTGTTATTCCAGAAAAACCTTGCAAGAGTTTTATGAATTTGGTTAATGATGTGAGCAGTTAGCTTTAAAACTGTGATTAAATGTATTTACATTGAGGACAAAACATGTCAGATTAGCATTGCCCTACCCGCTGGAGATATAAGTTTATTGTGCCAGTGATTGATTTTGTTTTGGACTGAAAGAAGCATGCTTTGGAATAGTGTGTTCTTAACTCTTCCTGTGAAAATAGGTCATCCTAGATATTTGAAAGGGGTTGTACCTTCCAACATGGATGTCTCTCTTTTTAGAAGATTTGTAATTCTGTGTGGAGTGTGTTTGGATATGTAGAAAGTTGATTTCTCAAAATTGACTTTCTGACCGGAAGCCATCTCATAAGATTGAAGGAAGTTCATTATGGTTTAAAGACCCTGTTTTGAATATTTCAGGAAGATTGCTGTGTCGTCAACATAGGAAAGATGAGATGAAGAGATCATCCCTTGTGGAAGTTTGTAGGGCTGAATATTCCCGAATTGAAATAGAAAGTTTAGGTTTTGGGAGAAGGCTTCAGCCATGAGAATGAAAAGCATAGGGGATAAAGGGTTACCTTGTTTTAAACCCCTAGAAGCAGGGAAGAAACCAACAGTTCTACCATTGATTAGTAATGAGAAATGAGCATATTTGATGTTCCTCATAATTAACTCAACAATGGACTTGGAAAAGCCTTTTTTGAGTAGGACATGTGTTAAGAAAGACCATGAGACTCTATCGAAAGCTTTCATCATATCCAATTTGATGATCATGTTATGTCCTTTTGTTTTTGTGTGCAGGTGATTAGTAAATTCCTGCATGAGCAGAACATTGTCTGCAATTTCTCTTCCGGAAATGAAAGCCGATTGTTCCGGACTGATTATGGTATCTAAAAAGGTCTTCAGTCTCATGGAGATGATTTTTGAGAGAATCTTATTAGTGAAATTACTTAAGCTTATAGGTCGAAAGTCTTTGAAAGATGAGCAAACATCTTTCTTGGGGATCAAAATTATTTGAGTTGAGGAGATGGCTTTAGGGATCTCTGTTCCAGCAAGGAAATCTTCTACTGCCTTCATAACATCATATTTAATGATGTCCCAGCATTTATGGAAGAAGAAACCAGAAAAGCCGTCAGGGCCTGGGGCTGAGAGGCTATTCATGGTATGTTAGTTAACTCTTCCATGCTAATTCCTCGGAGAAGTGTAGAGCTCATTTCATTAGTTACGACAGCTGGAACATTCTCCAGTATCCAGGATGCATTAGCTCCTGATGGATCAGATTGTTCTGCAGCCAAGAGATTAGAGAAGAAGCTGACAGCTTCTTTCTCAATCTCATCTATGTTATTAAGCCAAGTGCCGTTAGTGGATTTGATAAGCGAGATGGTTTGTCTTTTATGTTTGTTTAGGATTGATTGATGGAAAAATTTCGAGTTTGCATCCCCTTCCTTCAGCCATTTGAGCCTAGATTTCTGTTTCAAGAATGTTTCCTAATTGCTTAAAGCCACTCTCAGCTTTGCTTTAGCAAGATTTAAGGCTTGTATGTTTTCCTTAGATTCGCTCTGCTGTAAATCATTTTCAGCATTGATTAGCAAGTCTTCACTCATCTTAACCACATCAAATACATTACCAAAAACCTCTTTGTTCCAGATTTTAAGTGAGCATTTTAAGTGTTTGAGTTTGTAAATCAGTCTTTTCATCCCTTGGAGGTTTGTATAAACTTTCCAACCATCTTCTACCGGTTTCATAAAGGATGGATGGGTTGTCCAGCATTCCTGGAATTTAAATGGTTTTGGCGAGGTTTTGTGTGGTGAATTAGACACAGAAAGGATTAAAGGGGTATGGTCCGAGCCTTCTCTAGCTAAAGTTTTGATGTTAGAGCTGTGGAAGGTAGACCACCCAATGTTTTTTGATATACCTCTGTCGAGGTGCTTCCATACTCTCCCTTTAGGGCGCATACCAGTCCAGGTAAATAAACTACCAGATGTAGGTATTTCAGTGAATTGTTGGTCATTTAGGAAAGTGTTAAAGTTCCGTATGTTGTTTTGATTAGGGATTGATTGTCCTAGGTATTCCTCATTTTTTGTAATGACATTGAAGTCGCCTATTAGGCACAGGGGTTCCTTGGTCATAGTTGCTAAGACTTGCCACAGTTTATTCCGTTCGTGGATTGTGTGCTTAGCATAGACAAATCCAATCTGACATTCATGTGATAAAGTGGCAGATTTGATTTTCACAATAACCACATGATCCTCCACTTTAACTATATCTTCTGTAATGTCATCATCCCACAATAGCCAGATTTTGTCATCATCTAATATTTTCACTCTCTACAATTTGCTACCTCTCACTTTTACTAATTAGAAACTTTATCGATTCTGTGAAATTCAAACCATCAAATGAAAATTACGATTCAAGTGGTCATAACTTGGTTCTCAGAAAATATTTTTGAACGATTACTTTTTGAAAAGATATTATGTTTTCATTCTCTACAACATGGCACTTTGGTGTTTGCTAATTATTAACTTCATCAAATCCGTGAAATTCAATCAATCGAATGAAAAAAATGATTTAGATGGTCATAACTAGGTGCTAAGATAATATTTTTGAATGATTCCTTTTTAAAAAGTTCTTATATTTTCATCCACAAAAATATTGTACCATATGTATTATCTAATTAGTAACTTCATCTGAACCTCGAAACTTAACCTATCAAGTGAAAAAAAACAATTCCGGTGGTCATAACATGGTGCTCAGATAATATTTTTTAACAATTCCATTTTGTAAAATTTCCTATATTTTCATGCTCTATAATAAGGTACCCTATCAGTTACCAAAATAGTAACTTCATCTAATCCCAGAACTTCAACTGTTCAAATGAAAATTACAATTCTGGTGGTTATAACTTGATGCTCATATAATATTTTGAAATGATTCCTTTTTGAAAAAATCTTATATATTCAATCTCTACAAAATGGTACGTTTTGTATTTTCAAATTAGTAACTTTATCAAAAACCAAAAATTCAACCCTAAATGAAAATAATGATCCAGGTGGTCATAACTTGGTGCTTAGATATTATTTTTAACCTATTCCTTTTTGAAAAGTTCTAATATTTTCACTCTCTACAATTTGCTACCTCCCATTTTTACTAATTAGAAACTTTATCCATTCCGTGAAATTCAAACCATCAAATGAAAATAACGATTCAAGTGGTCCTAACTTGGTTCTCAGAAAATATTTTTGAACGATTAGTTTTTGAAAATATTTTATGTTTTCATTCTCCACAACATGGTACCTTAGGTGTTTGCTAATTATTAACTCCATCAAATCCATGAAATTCAATCGATCGAATGAAAAAAATTATTTAGATGGTCATAACTTGGTGCTAAGATAATATTTTGGAATGATTCCTTTTTAAAAAGTTCTTATATTTTCATCCACAAAAATATTGTACCCTATGTATTATCTAATTAGTAACTTCATCTGAACCTCGAAACTTAACCCAACAAGTGAAAAAAAAATTCCGGTGGACATAACATGGTGCTCAGATAATATTTTTTAACTATTCCTTTTTGTAAAGTTTCTTATATTTTCATGCTCTACAATATGGTACCCTATCCGTTATCAAAATATAACTTCATCTAATCCCAGAACTTCAACCCATCAAATGAAAATAACAATTCTGGCGGTTATAACTTGGTGCTCATATAATATTTTGAAATGATTCCTTTTTGAAAAAATCTTATATATTCAATCTCTACAATATGATACGTTCCGTATTTGCAAATTAGTAACTTTATCAAATGCCCAAAATTCAACCCTAAATGAAAATATTGATCCAGGTGGTCATAACTTTGTGCTTAGATATTATTTTTAACCTATTCCATTTTGAAATGTTCTAATATTTTCATTCTCTTCAATTTTCTACCTCCCTTTTTTACTAATTAGAAACTTTATCCATTCTGTGAAATTCAAACCATCAAATGAAAATAACGATTCACGTGGTCATAACTTGGTTCTCAGAAAATATTTTTGAACGATTACTTTTTGAAAAGATATTATGTTTTCATTCTCTACAACGAGGTACCCTCGGTGTTTGCTAATTATTAACTTCGTCAAATCTGTGAAATTCAATCAATCGAATGAAAAAAATGATTTACATGGTCATAACTAGGTGCTAATGTAATATTTTGGAATGATTCCTTTTTAAAAAGTTCTTATATTTTCATCCACAAAAATATTGTACCATATGTATTATCTAATTAGTAACTTCATCTGAACCTCGAAACTTAACCCATCAAGTGAAAAAAACAATTCCGGTGGTCATAACATGGTGCTCAGATAAAATTTTTTAACTATTCCTTTTTGTATAATTTCTTATATTTTCATGCTCTACAATATGGTACCCTGTCTGTTATCAAAATATAACTTCATCTAATCCCAGAACTTCAACCCATCAAATGAAAATAACAATTCTGGTGGTTATAACTTGGTGCTCATATAATATTTTGAAATGATTTCTTTTTGAAAAAATCTTATATATTCAATCTCTACAATATGGTACCTTCCGTATTGGAAAATTAGTAACTTTATCAAATCCCAAAAATTCAACCCTAAATTAAAATAATGATCCAGGTGGTCATAACATGGTGCTTAGATATTATTTTTAACCCATTCCTTTTTGAAATGTTCTAATATTTTCATTCTCTACAATTTTTTACCTCCCATTTTTACTAATTAGACACTTTATCCATTCTGTGAAATTCAAACCATCAAATGAAAATAACGATTCAAGTGGTCATAACTTGGTTCTCAGAAAATATTTTTAACGGATTACTTTTTGAAAAGATATTATGTTTTCATTCTCTACAACATGGTACCTTTGGTGTTTCCTAATTATTAACTTCGTCATCTCCGTGAAATTCAATCAATCGAATGAAAAAAATGATTTAGATGGTCATAACTAGGTGCTAAGATAATATTTTGGAATGATTCCTTTTTGAAAAGTACTTATATTTTCATCCAAAAAATAATATTGTACCATATGTATTATCTAATTAGTAACTTCATATGAACCTCGAAATTTGACCCATCAAGTGAAAAAAAACAATTCCGGTGGTCATAACATGGTGCTCAGATAATATTTTTTAACGATTCCTATTTGTAAAATTTCTTATATTTTCATTCTCTACAATATGGTACAATATCCGTTATCAAAATAGTAACTTCATCTAATCCCAGAACTTCAGCCCATCAAATGAAAATAACAATTCTGGTGGTTATAACTTGGTGCTCATATAATATTTTGAAATGATTCCTTTTTGAAAAAATCTTATATATTCAATCTCTACAATATGGTCCCTTCCGTATTTTCAAATTAGTAACTTTATCAAATCCCAACAATTCAACCCTAAATGAAAATAATGATTCAGGTGGTCATAACTTAGTGCTTAGATATTATCTGTAACCTACTCCTTTTTGAAAAGTTCTAATATTTTCACTCTCTACAATTTGCTACCTCCCATTTTTACTAATTAGAAACTTTATCCATTCTGTGAAATTCAAACCATCAAATGAAAATAACGATTCAAGTGGTCATAACATGGTTCTCAGAAAATATATTTTGGAATGATTCCTTTTTGAAAAGTTCTTATATTTTAATCCATAAAAATATTGTACCATATGTATTATCTAATTAGTTACTTCATTTGAACCTCGAAATTTAACCCATCAAGTGAAAAAAAAAATATGCTGTGGTCATAACATGGTGCTCAGATAATATTTTTCAACGATTCCTTTTTGAAAAGTACAACGATTCCTTTTTGTAAAATTTCTTATATTTTCATGCTCTAAAATATGGTACAATATCCGTTATCAAAATAGTAACTTGGTGCTCATATAATATTTTGAAATGATTCCATTTTGAAAAAACCATTTATATTCAATCTGTACAATATGGTACTTTCCTTGTTTGATAATTAATAATTTTATCAAATCCCCAAAATTCCACCCTAAATGAAAATAATAATTGAGGTGGTCATAACTAAGTGCTTAGATATTATTTTTAACCTATTCTTTTTTTAAAAGTTCTAATATTTTCATTCTCTACAATATGCTACCTCCCATTTTTACAAATTAGAAACTTTATCCAATCTGCGAAATTCAACCCATCAAATGAAAATAACGATTCAGGTGGTCATAACTTGGTGCTCAGAAAATATTTTGGAACGATTAGTTTTTGAAAGGCTCTTATGTTTTCAATCTCCACAACATGGTAGCTTCTGTGTTTCCAAATTATTATCTTCGTCAAATTCCCAAAATTCAATCAATCCAATGAAAAAAATGATTTAGGTGGTCATAACTAGGTGCTCAAATATTATTTTGGAATGATTCATTTTTGAAAAGTTCTTATATTTTCATCCAGGAAAATATGGTACCATATGTATTATCTAATTAGTAACTTCATCGGAATCTCGAAACTTAACCCTTAAAATAAAAAAAACAATTCAGGTGGTCATAACTTGGTGCTTAGATATTACTTTTAACCTATTCCTTTAGGAAAATTTCTAATATTTTCATTCTCTACAATATGCTATCTCCTATTTTTACTAATTAGAAACTTTATCCAATCTGCGAAATTCAACCCATCAAATGAAAATAACGATGAAGGTGGTCACAACTTGGTGCTCAGAAAATATTTTGGAATGATTACTTTTTGAAAAGTTCTTATGTTTTCAATATCTACAACATGGTACCTTCCGTGCTTGCTAATTATTAACTTCGTCAAATACCCAAAATTCAATCAATCGAATGAAAAAAATGATTTAGGTGGTCATAACTAGGTGCTCGGATAATATTTTGGAATAATTCCTTTTTTAAAAGTTCTTATATTTTCATCCATAAAAATATGGTACCATATGTATTATTTAATTAGTAACTTCATCTGAACCTCGAAATTGAACCCATCAAATGAAAAAAAACAATTAAGGTTGTCATAACATGGTGCTCAAATAATATTTTTAACGATTCCTTTTTGTAAAATTTCTTATATTTTAATGCTCTAGAGTGTGGTACCTTATCCGTTATCTAATTAGTAACTTCATCTAATCCCAGAACTTCAACCCATCAAATGAAAATAACAATTCTGGTGGTTATAACTTCGTGCTCATATAATATTTTGAAATGATACCTTTTTTGAAAAAATCTTATGTATTCAATCTCTATAATATGGTACGTTCCTTGTTTGCTAATTTGTAACTTTATCAAATCCCCATAATTCAACCCTAAATGAAAATAATGATTCAGGTGGTCATAACTCGGTGCTTTGATATTATTTTTAACCTATTCCTTTTCGATGATTTTTAATATTTTCATTCTCTACAATATGCTACCTCCCATCTTTACAGATTAGAAACTTTATCCAATCTGTTAAATTCAATGCATCAAATGAAGATAACGATTCAGGTGGTCATAATTTGGTGCCCAGAAAATATTTTGGAACGATTACTTTTTGAAAATTTCTTATATTTTCATCCTCTAAAATATGGTACCATCTGTAATATCTATTAAAAACTTCGTATGAACCCCAAAATTCAACCCATCAAATGAAGAAAAATGATTCATGTGGTCATGACATGGTGCTCAGATAATATTTTTTTAAGATTTGTTTTTGTAAAATTTCTTATATTTTCATGCTCTACAGTATGGTACCTTATCCATTATCTAATTAGCAACATCATCTGATCCCCGAAATTTAACCCATCAAATGAAAATAACAATTTTGGTGGTCATAACTTGGTGCTCATATAACATTTTGGAACGATTCCTTTTTGAAAAATTCTTATATAGTCAATCGCTACAATATGGTACCTTCCATGTTTGCTGATTAGTAACTTTATCAAATCCCCAAAATTCAACCCCTAAATGAAAATAATGATTCATGTGGTCATAACATGGTGCTTAGATAGTATTTTTAACCTATTCCTTTTTGAAAAGTTCTAATATTTTCATTCTCTACAATAAGCTACCTCTCATTTTTTGTGATTAGAGACTTTATTCAATCTGCAAAATTCAACCCATCAAATGAAAATAACTAATCATGTGGTCAAAACTTCGAGCTCAGAAAATATTTTGGAACCATTCCTTTTTGAAAAGTTCTTATATTTTCATCCTCTAAAATATGGTACTATATGTTTTATTTAATTAGTAACTTCATGTGAACCCTGAAATTCAACCCATCAAATGAAGAAAAATGATTTATGTGGTCATAACATGGTGTCCAGATAATATTTTTTAAAGATTCCCTTTTGTAAAATTTCTTATATTTTCATGTTCTACAATATGGTACCTTATTAGTTATCTAATATGTAACTTCATCTAATCCCCAAAATTCAACCTATTAAATTAAAATAACAATTCTTGTGGTAAGAACTTGGTGCTCATATAATAGTTTGGAACGATTCCTTTTTGAAAATATCTTATAATTCAATCCCTACAATATGGTACCTTCCATGTTTGCTGACGAGTAACTTTATCAAATCCCCAAAATTTAACCCCTAAATAAAAATAATGATTCTGGTGGTCATAACTAGGTGCTTAGATAATATTTTTAACCTATTCCTTTTTGAAAAGTTCTAATATTTTCATTCTCTAAAATATTATGCTACCTCCCATTTTTACTAATAAGAAACTTTGTCCAATATAGGAAATTCAAATGAAAATAACGATGAAGGTGGTCATAACTTGGTGCTCAGAAAATATTTTGGAACGATTACTTTTTGAAAAGTTCTTATGTTTTCATGCTCTACAACATGCTACCTTCCATGTTTGCTAATTAGTAACTTTGTTAAATAACCGAAACTCAATCAATCATTGAAAAAAATGATTTAGGTGGTCATGACTAGGGGCTCAGATAATATTTTGAAATGATTCCCATTTTAAAAGTTCATATATTTTCATCCACAAAAATATGGTACCATCAGTATTATCTAGTTAGTAACTTCATCTGAACCTCGAAATTTAACCCGTCAAATGAAAAAAAACTATTCAGGTGGTTTTAACATGGCGCTCAGATAATATTTTTTTGACGATTCCTTTTTGTAAAATTTCTTATATTTTCATGCTCTACAATATGGTTCCCGATTAGTTATCTAATTAGTAACTTCATCTAATCGTAGAACATCAACCCATCAAATGAAAATGACAATTTTGGTGGTCATAACTTGGTGCTCATATAATATTTTGAAATGATTCCTTTTTGAAAAAATCTTATATATTCAATCTCTACAATATGGTACCTTCTGTGTTTTTGATTATTATGTTTATCAAATCCCCAAAATTCAACCCTAAATGAAAATAATGATTCAGGTGGTCATAACTTGGTGCTTAGATATTATTTTTAACTAATTCCTTTTTGAGATGTTCGAATATTTTCATTCTCTACAATATGCTACCTCCCATTTTTACCGATTAGAAAGTTTATCCAATCTGTGAAATTCAACCCATCAAATGAAAATAACGATTCAGGTGGTCATAACTTGGTGCTCGAAAAATATTTTGGAACGATTACTTTTCAAAAAGTTCTTATATTTTCATCATCTAAAATATGGTACCATCTCTAATATCTAATTCGTAACTTCATCTTAAACTCAAAATTCAACCCATCAAATGAAGAAAACGGATTCATGTGGTCATAACATGGTGCTCGGATAACATTTTTTAACGATTCCTTTTACTAAAATGTTTATGCTCCATAGTATGGTACCTTATATGGTATCTAATTTGTAACTTCATCTAATCCCCGAAATTCAGCCTATCAAATGAAAATAACAATTTTGGTGGTCATAACATGGTTCTCATATAATATTTTGGAACGATTCCTTTTTGAAAAAATCTTATATAGTCAATCGCAACAATATGGTACCTTCCGTGTTTGCTGATTAGTAACTTTTTAAAATCCCAAAAAATTGACCCCTAAATGAAAAAATGATTCAGGTGGTCATAACTTGGTGCTTAGATAATATTTTTTAACCTATTCCTTTTTCAAAAGTTCTAACATTTTTATTCTCTACAATATGCTACCTCCCAGTTTTACTTATTAGAAACTTTATCCAATCTGCGAAATTCAACCCATCAAATGAAAATAAAGACTCAGGTGGTCAAAACTAGGTGCTCAAAAAATATTTTGGAACGATTCCTTTTTGAAAAGTTCTTATATTTTCATCTACTAAAATATAGTACTATCATTATTATTTAATTAGTAATTTCATCTGAACCCCGAAATTCAACCCATCAAATGAAGAAAAATGATTCATGTGGTCATAACATGAAGCTCAGATAATATTTTTTAAAGATTCCTTTTTGTAAAATTTCTTATATTCTCATGCTCTACAATATGGTACCTTATTAGTTATCCAATTTGTAACTTCATCTAATCCCCAAAATACAGCCTGTGAAATGAAAATAACAATTCCTGTGGTCATAACTTGGTGTTCATATAATATTTTGGAACGATTCCTTTTTGAAAAAATCTTATAATTCAATCACTACAATATGGTAACTTCCGTCTTTGCTGATTAGTAACTTTATCAAATCCCCAAAATTCAACCCCTAAATGAAAATAATGATTCAGGTAGTCATAACTTGATGCTTAGATATTATTTTTAACCTATTCCTTTTTGAAAAGTTCTAATATTGTCATTCTGTACAATAAGCTACCTCCCATTTTTAATAATTAGAAACTTTATCCAATCTGCGAAATTCAACCATCAAATGAAAATAACGATTCAGGTGGTCATAACTTGGTGCTCAAAAAATATTATGGAACGATTACTTTTTGAAAAGTTCTTTTGTTTTCATGCTCTACAACATGGTACCTTCTGTGTTTGCTAACTAGTAACTTTTTCAAATACTCAAAATTCAATCAATCAATGAAAAAAATGATTTAGGTGGTCATTTAGGTGCTCTATTAATATTTTGTAATGATTTCTTATTGAAATTTTCGTATATTTTCATCCACAAAAATATTGTACCATTTGTATTATCTAATTAGTAACTTCATCCGAACCTCGAAATTTAACCCATAAAATTAAAAAAAACAATTCAGGTGGTTATAACATGGTGCTCAGATAATATATTTTAACGATTCCTTTTTGTAACATTTCTTATATTTTCATGCCCTAAATTATGGTACCCAATTAGTTATCTAATTAGTAACTTCATCTAATCCTAGAACTTCAACCTATCAAATGAAAATAATAATTCTGGTGGTCATAACTTAGTGCTCATATAATATTTGGAAATGATTCCTTTTTGAAAAAATCTTATATATTCAATCTCTACAATATGGTACCTTCCGTGTTTGCTAATTATTAACTTTATAAAATCCACAAAATTCAACCCTAAATGAAAATAATGATTCAAGTAATCATAAATTGGTGCTTAGATATTATTTTCAACGTATTCCTTTTTGAAAAGTTCGTATATTTCCATTCTCTACAGTATGCTACCACCCATTTTTACTGATTAGAAACATTATCCAATCTGTGAAATTCAACCAATCAAATAAAAATAACAATTAAGGTGGTCGTAACTTGGTGCTCAAAAAATATTTTGGAACGATTACTTTTTGAAAAGTTCTTTTGTTTTCATTCTCTACAACTTGGTACCTTCCGTGTTTTCTAACTAGTAAAATTTTCAATTATCCAAAATTCAATAAGTCAACGAAAAAAATGATTTAGGTGGTCATAACTAGGTGCTTAGATAATATTTTGGAATGATTCCTTTTTTGAAAATTCCTTATATTTTAATCCACAAAAATATGGTACCATTTGTATTATCCAATTAGTAACTTCATTTGAACATCGAAATTTAACCCATCAAATTAAAAAAAACAATTCAGGTGGTTATAACATGGTGCTCAGATAATATTTTTTAACGATTCCTTTTCATAAAATTTCCTATATTTTCATGCTCTAAATTATGGTACCCTATTAGTTATCTTATTAGTAACTTCATCTAATCCCAGAACTTCAACCCATCAAATGAAAATAACAATTCTGGTGGTCATAACTTGGTGCTCGTATAATATTTTGAAATGATTCCTTTTTGAAAAAATCTTATGTATTCAATCTCTACAATATGGTACCTTCCGTATTTGAAAATTAGTAACTTTATCAAATCCCAAAAATTCAACCCTAAATGAAAATAATGATCCAGGTGATCATAACTTGGTGTTTAGATAATATTTTTTAACGAATCTTTTTTGAAAAATTTCTTATATTTTCATACTCTACAGTATCGTACCTTATCTGTTATCTAATAAGTAACTTCATCTGAACCACGAAATTCAACCCATCAAATAAAGAAAAATGTTTCATGTGATCATAACATGGTGCTCAGATAATATTTTTTTAACGATTCCTTTATGTAATATTTCTAAAATATGGTACCTTATTAGTTATCTAATTAGTAACTTCATCTAATCCCCAAAATTCAACCTATCAAATGAAAATAACAATTCCCGTGGTCATAACTTGGTGCTCATATAATATTTTGGAACGATTCTTTTTTGAACAAATCTTATATTTCAATCACTACAATATGGTCTCTTCCGTGTTTGCTGATTAGTAACTTTATCGAATCCCCAAAATTCAACCCCTAAATGAAAATAATGATTCAGGTGGTTATAACTTGGTGCTTAGATAATATTTTTAACCTATTCCTTTTTGAAAAGTTCTAATATTTTGTTTATCTACAATATGATACCTCCCATTTTTATTAATTAGAAAATTTATCCAATCTGCGAAATTTAACCCATCAAATGAAAATAACGATTCAAGTGGTCATAACATGGTTCTCATATGATATTTTGGAACGATTCCTTTTTTAAAAAATCTTATATAGTCAATCGTAACAATATGGTACCTTTCGTGTTTGCTGATTGGTAACTTTATCAAATCCCCAAAATTCAACCCCTAAATGAAAATAATGATTCAGGTTGTCATAACTTGGTGCTTGGATAATATTTTTTAAACTATTCCTTTTTGAAAAGTTCTAATATTTTCATTCTCTACAATATGCTACCTCCCATTTTTACTGATTAGAAACTTTATCCAATCTACGAAATTCAATCCATCAAATGAAAATAAAGATTCAGGTGGTCAAAACTTGGTGATTAGAAATTATTTTGGAACGATTCCATTTTTAAAAGTTCTTATATTTTCATCCACTAAAATATGGTACTATCAGTATTATTTAATTATTAATTACATCTGAACCCCAAAATTCAACCCATCAAATGAAGAAAAATGATTCATGTGGTCATAACATAGTGGTCTATTAATATTTTTTTAACAATTCCTTTATGTAATATTTCTTATATTCTTATGCTCTACAATATGGTACCTTATTAGTTATTTAATTAGTAACTTCATCTAATCCCCGAAATTCAACCTATCAAATGAAAATAACAATTCCTGTGGTCATAACTTGGTGTTCATATAATATTTTGGAACGATTTCTTTTTGAACAAATGTTATAATTCAATCACTACAATATGGTACCTTCCATGTTTTCTTTTTCGTAACTTTATCAAATCCCCAAAATTCAACCCCTAAATGAAAATAATGATTCAGGTGGTTATAACTTGGTGCTTAGATAATATTTTTAACCTATTCCTTTTTGAAAATTTCTAATATTTTGTTTATCTACAATATGATACCTCCCATTTTTATTAATTAGAAACTTTATCGAATCCGTAAAATTCATCCCATCAAATGAAAATAACGATTCAGGCGGTCATAACATGGTTCTCATATAATATTCTGGAACGATTCCTTTTTGAAAGATTCTTATGTTTTCATTCATCAAGACATGGTACCTTCCGGGTTTGCGAATTATTAAGTTTGTCAAATCCCTGAAATTCAATCAATCAAATGAAAAAATGATTTAGGTGGTCATAACTAGGTGCTCAGATAATATTTTGGAATGATTCATTCTTAAAATGTTCTTACATTTTCATCCACAAAAATATAGTACCATATGTATTATCTAATTAGTAACTTCATCTAAACCTCGAAATTTAACCCATCAAATAAAAAAAACAATTTAGGTGGTCATAACATGGTGCTCAGATAATATTTTTCAACGATTTCTTTTTGTAAAATTTCTTATATTTTCATGCTCTACAATAGGGTACCCTATCAGTTATCTTATTAGTAACTTTATCTAATCCCAAAACTTCAACCCATCAAACGAAAATAACAATTATGGTGGTTATAACTTGGTGCTTACGTAATATTTTGAAATGATTCCTTCTTGAAAAAATCTTATATAGTCAATCTCTACAATATGGTACCTTCCGTGTTTGCTAACTAGTAACTTTATCAAATCCCAAAAATTCAACCCTAAATGAAAATAATGATTCAGGTGGTCATAACTTGGTGCTTAGATATTATTTTTAACTTATTCCTTTTCAAAAGTTCTAATATTTTCATTCTCTACAATATGCTCTCTCCCATCTTAACAGATTAGAAACTTTATACAATCTGGGAAATTCAATGCATCAAATTAAAATAACGATTTAGGTGGTCAAAATTTGGTGCCCAGAAAATATTTTGGAATGATTACTTTTTTGAAAAGTTCTTATATTTTAATCCTCTAAAATATGGCACAATCTGTAATACCTAATTAAAAACTTCGTCTGAACCTCAAAATTCAACCCATCAAATGAAGAAAAATGATTTATGTGGTCATAACATGGTGCTCAAATAATATTTTTTAAAGATTCAATTTTGTAAAATTTCTTATATTTTTATGCTCTACAGTATGGTACCTTATCCGTTATCTAATTAGTAACTTCATCTAATCCCCAAAATTCAACCCACCAAATGAAAATAACAATTTTGATGGTCATAACTTGGTGCTCATATAATATTTTCAAACGATTCCTTTTTGAAAAATTCTTATATAGTCAATCGCTACAATATGGTACCTTCCATGTTTGCTGATTAGTGACTTTATCAAATCCCTAAAATTCAACCCCAAAATGAAAATAATGATTCAGGTGGTCATAACATGGTGCTTAGATAATATTTTTAACCTATTCCTTTTTGAAAAGTTCAAATATTTTCATTCTCTACAATACGCTACCTCCCATTTTTACTGATTAGAAACTTTATCCAATCTGCAAAATTCAAATGAGAATAATGATTCAAGTGGTCATACCATGGTGCTCAGAAAATATTTTGGAACGATTACTTTTTGAAAAGTTCTTTTGTTTTCCTTCTCTACGACATGATACCTTCCATGTTTGCTAATTATTAACTTCGTCAAATCCCCAAAATTCAATCAATCGAATAAAAAAAATGATTTTGGTGGTCATAACTAGGTGCTCAGATAATATTTTGGATTGATTCATTTTTAACAAGTTCTTGTATTTCATCCACAAAATATGGTACTATATGTATTATATAATTAGTAACTTCATCCCGAAATTCAACCAATCAAATGAAAATAACAATTCTTGTGGTCATAACTTGGTGCTCATATAATAGTTTGGAACGATTCCTTTTTGAAAAAATCTTATAATTCAATCTCTACAATATGGTACCTTCCATGTTTTCTGATTAGTAACACTATCAAATCCCCAAAATTCAACCCCTAAATGAAAATAATGATTCAGGTGGTCATAACTTAGTGCTTAAAAAATATTTTAAACCTATTCCTTTTTGAAAAGTTATAATATTTTCATTCTCTCAATTATTATGCTACCTCCCATTTTTACTAATTAGAAACTTTATCCAATCTTTGAAATAAAAATAAAAATAACGATTCAGGTGGTCATAACTTAGTGCTCTAAAAATATTTTGGAACGATTACATTTTGAAAACTGCTTAGTTTTAATGCTCTACAACATGGTATGTTCCATGTTTTCTAATTAGTAACTTCGTCAAATACCCGAAATTCAATCAATCAATGAGAAAAATGATTTAGGTGGTCATAACTAGGTGCTCAGATAATATTTTGTAAGGAATCCTTTTTGAAAAGTTC
The DNA here is from genome assembly GCA_037428765.1 of Rubia yunnanensis. Classification (NCBI taxonomy): domain Eukaryota; kingdom Viridiplantae; phylum Streptophyta; class Magnoliopsida; order Gentianales; family Rubiaceae; genus Rubia; species Rubia yunnanensis. Next base: position 46,388,762 of record CM075065.1, read on the forward strand.
TTATATTTTCATCCACAAAAATATGGGACCATCTGTATTATCTAATTAGTAACTTCATCTGAACCTCAAAATTTAACTCATCAAAAGAAAAAAACAATTCATGTGGTTATAACATGGTGCTCAGATAATATTTTTTAACGATTCCTTTTTGTAAAATTTCTTATATTCTCATGCTCTGCAATATGGTACCCTATTAGTTATCTAATTAGTAACTTCATCGAATCCCAGCACTTCAACCCATCAACTGAAAATAAAAATTCTGGTGGTTATAACTTGGTGCTCATATAATATTTGGAAATGATTCCCTTTTGAAAAAATCTGATATATTCAATCTTTATAATATGGTACCTTCCGTGTTTTCTTATTATTAACTTTATTGAATCCCCAAAATTGAACCCTAAATGAAAATAATGATTCAGGTGGTCATAACTTGGTGTTTAGATATTAGTTTTAACCTATTCCTTTTTGAAATGTTCGAATATTTTCATTCTCTACAATATGCTACCTCCCATATTTACTGATTCCAAGCTTTATCCATTCTATGAAATTCAACGCATCAAATGAAAATAACGATTCAGGTGGTCATAACTTGGTGTAAAAAAAAATCTTTTGCAACGATTAATTTTTGAAAAGTTCTTATATTTTCATCCTCTGAAATATGGTACCATCTCTAATATCTAATTAGTAATTTTGTTTAATGATAAAAGAATTGTTCAAAAAATTTTGAACGATTCCTTTATTTTGGTAGTCAATCGCAACAATATGGTACCTTCCGTGTTTGTTGATTAGTTACTTTTTCAAAACCCCAAAATTCAACCCCTAAATGAAAATAATAATTTAGGTGGTCATAACATGGTGCTTACATAATATTTTTAACCTATTCCTTTTTGAAAAGTTCTAATATTTTCATTCTCTACAATATGCATCTCCCATTTTTACTGATTAGAAACGTAATCCAATCTACAAAATTCAACCCATCAAATGAAAATAACAATTCAGGTGGTCCAAAATTGGTGCTCAGAAAATATTTTGGTACAATTCCTTTTTGAAAAGTTCTTATATTTTAATCCTCTAAAATATGGTACTACTTGTATTATTTAATTAGTAATTTCATCTGAACCCCAAAATAAAACTCATCAAATGAAGAAAAATGATTCATGTGGTCATAATAACGTTCCCAGATAATACTTTTTAAAGGATTCCTTTTTGTAAAATTTCTTATATTTTCATGCTCTACAATATGGTACCTTATTAGTTATCTAATTAGTAACTTCATCTAATCCCCAAAATTCAACCTATCAAATGAAAATAACAATTCTTGTGGTCATAACTTGGTGCTCATATAATAGTTTGGAACGATTCATTTATTAATAAATCTTATAATTCAATCTCTACAAAAATATGGTACCATCAGTATTATCTAATTAGTAACTTCATCTGAACCTCAAAATTTAACCCATCAAATGGATAAAAAAACAATTCAGGTGGTTATAACATGGTACTCAGATAATATTTTTTAACGATTCCTTTTTGTAAAATTTATTATAATGTCATGCTCTACAATATGGTACCCTATTAGTTATCTAATTAGTAACTTCATCTAATCCCAGAACTTCAACCCATCAAATGAAAATAATAATTCTGGTGGTCATAACTTGGTTCTTACATAATATTTTGAAATGATTCCTTTTTGAAAACATCTTATATATTCAATCTTTACAATATGGTACCTTCTGTGTTTGCTAATTATTAACTTTATCAAATCCCCAAAATTCAACCCTAAATGAAAATAATGATTCAGGTGGTCATAACTTGGTGCTTAGATATTAGTTTTAACCTATTCCTTTTTGAAAAGTTCGAATATTTTCATTCCCTACAATATTCTACCTCCAATTTTTAGTGATTAGAAACTTTATCCAATTTGTGAAATTCAACGCATCATATGAAAATAACCATTCAGGTGGTAATAACTTGGTGCCTAGAAAATATTTTGGACCGATTACTTTTTGAATAGTTTTTATATTTTCATCTTCGAAAAGATGGTAACATATGTAGTATCTAATTATTAATTTCGTCTAAACCTCAAAATTCAACTCATCAAAAGAAGAAAAATGATTCATGTCATCATAAAATAGTTCTTGGATAATATTTTTTAACGATTCCTTTTTGTAAAATTTGTTATATTTTCATGCTCTACATTATGGTACCTTATCTGTTATCTAATTAGTAACTTCATATAATCCCCGAAATTCAACCCATCAAATGAAAATAACAATTTTGGTGGTCATAACAAGGTGCTCATGTAATATTTTTGAACGATTCCTTTTTGAAAAAAATCTTATATGGTCGATTGCAACAATATGGTACATTTCGTGTTTGCTAATTAGTAACATTATCAAATCCCCAAAATTCAACCACTAAATTAAAATAATGATATAGGTGGTCATAACATGGTGCTTATATGATATTTTCAACCTATTCCTTTTTGAAAAGTTCTAATATTTTCATTCTCTACAATATGCTACCTCCCGTTTTTAGTTATTAGAAACTTAATCCAATCTGCAAAATTCAACCCGTCAAATGAAAATAACGATTCAGGTTGTCCAAAAGTGGTGCTTAGAAAATATTTTAGAACAATTCCTTTTTGAAAAGTTCTTCTATTTTCATCCTCTAAAATATGGTACTCTATATGTATTATTTAATTAGTAACTTCATGTGAACCTCGAAATTCAACCAATCAAATGAAGAAAAATGATTCATGTGATCATAACATGGTGCCCAGATAATACCTTTAAACGATTCCTTTTCGTAAAATTTCTTATATTTTCATGCTCTATAATATGGTACCTTATTAGTTATCTAATTAGTAACCTCATCTAATCCCCAAAATTCAATCTATCAAATGAAAATAACAATTCTTGTGGTCATAACTTGGTGCTCATATAATTCAATCTCTACAATATGGTACCTTCCGTGTTTGCTCATTAGTAACTTTATCAAATCCCCAAAATTCAACCCCTAGATGAAAATAATGATTCGGGTGGTAATAACTTGGTGCTTAGATAATATTTTTAACCTATTCCTTTTTGAAAAGTTCTAATATTTTCATTTTCTAAAATATTATGCTACCTCCCATTTTTACTAATAAGAAACTTTATCCAATCTGCGAAATTCAACCTATCAAATGAAAATAACGATTCAGGTGGTCATAACTTGGTGCTCAGAAAATATTTTGAAAGATTACTTTTTGTAAAGTTCTTATGTTTTCATGTTCTCTACATAATGGTATGTTCCGTGTTTGCTAATTAGTAACTTCGTCAATTACCCAAAATTCAATCAATCAATGAAAAAAACGATTTAGGTGGTCAAAACTAGGTGCTCAGATGATATTTTAGAATGATTCCTTTTGAAAAGTTCTTATATTTTCATCCACAAAAATATGGTACCATCTATATTATCTAATTAGTAACTTCATCTGAACATCGAAATTTAACCCATCAAATGAAAAAAACAATTTAGGTGATTATAACATGGTGCTCAGATAATATTTTTTAACGATTCCTTTTTGTAAAATATCTTATATTTTCATGCTCTACAATATGGTAACTTATTGGTTATCTAATTAGTAACTTAATGTAATCCCCGAAATTCAACCTATCAAATGAAAATAACAATTCTTGTGGTCATAACTTGGTGCTCATATAATAATTTAGAACGATTCTTTTTTGAAAAAATCTTATAATTTAATCACTACTATATGGTACCTTCCGTGTTTGCTGATTAGTAACTTTATCAAATCCCCAAAATTTAACCCCTAAATGAAAATAATGATTCAGGTGGTCATAACTTGGTGCTTAGATAATATTTTTAACCTATTCCTTTTTTAAAAGTTCTAATGTTTTCATTCTCTACAATATGCTACCTCCCATTTTTACTGATTAAACACTTTATCCAATCTGTGAAATTGAACGCATCAAATGAAAATAATGATTCAGGTGGCCATATCTTGGTGTCCAGAAAATATTTTGGAACTATTACTTTTTGAAAAGTTCTTATATTTTCATCCTCTAAAATATGGTACAATATGTAATATCTAATTAGTAACTTCATCTGAACATCAAAATTCAACCCATGAAATGAAGAAAAATGATTCATATGGTCATAACATGGTGCTTAGATAATATTTTTTTAACGATTCCTTTTTGTAAAATTTCTTATATTTTCATGCTCTACACTATAGTACCTTATCCGTTATCTAATTAGTGACTTAATCTAATTCCCAAAATTGAACCTATCAAATGAAAATAACAATTTTGGTGGTCATAACATGGTGCTCATATAATGTTTTGGAACGATTTCTTTAAAAAAAATCATATATAGTAAATTGCTACAATATGGTACCTTCCATGTTTGCTGATCAGTAACTTTATCAAATCCACAAAATTTAACCCCTAAATGAAAATAATGATTCAGGTGGTAATACATGGTGCTTAGATAATATTTTTAACCTATTCCTTTTTGAAAAGCTCAAATATAATCATTCTCTACAATTTGCTACCTCCCATTTTTACGGATTAGAAACTTTATCAAATCTGCTAAATTCAATTCATCAAATGAAAATAACGATTCGGTTGTCAAAACATGGTGCTCAAAAAATATTTTGGAACGATTCCTTTTTGAAAAGTTCTTATATTTTCATCCTCTAAAATATGATATTATCGGTATTATTTAATTAGTAACTTCATTTGAACCCCGAAATTCAACCCATCAAATGAAGAAAAATGATTCATGTGGTCAAAACATGGTGCCCAGATAATATTTTTTGACGATTCCTTTTTGTAAAATTTCTTATATTTTCATGATCTCCAATAAGCTACCTTATTAGTTATCTAATTAGTAACTTCATCTAATCCCTGAAATTCAACCTATCAAATTAGAATAACAATTCTTGTGGTCATATCTTTGTGCTCATATAATAGTTTGGAACGATTCCTTTTTGAAAAAATCTTATAATTCAATCTCTACAATATGGTACCTTCCGTGTTTGCTGATTAGTAACTTTATCAAATCCCAGAAATTCAACCCCTAAATAAAAATAATGATTCAGGTGGTTAAAACTTGGTGCTCAGATAATATTTTTAACCTATTCCTTTTTGAAACGTTCTAATATCTTCATTCTCTAAAATATTATGCTACCTCCCATTTTTACTAATTAGAAACTTTATCCAATCTGCGAAATTCAAATGAAAATTACGATTCAGGTGGTCCTAACTTGGAGCTCAGAAAATATTTTGGAACGATTACTTTTTCAAATGTTCTTATGTTTTCATGCTCTGCAACATGGTACCTTCCATGTTTTCTAGTTAGTAACTTCGTCAAATACCCAAAATTCAATCAATCAATGAAAAAAACAATTTAGGTTGTCATAACTAGGTGCTCAGATAATATTTTGGAATAATTCCTTTTTAAAAAGTTCTTATATTTTGATTCACAAAAATATGGTACCATATGTATTATCTAATTAGTAACTTCATCTGAACCTCAAAATTTTACCCATCAAATGAAAAAATCAATTCAGGTGGTTATAACATGGTGCTCAGATAATATTTTTTAATGATACCTTTTTGTAAAATTTCTTATATTTTTATGCTCTACAATATGGTACCCTATCAGTTATATAATTAGTAACTTCATCTAGTCCCGGAATTTCAACCCATTAAATGAAATTAACAATTCTTGTGGTCATAATTGGTGCTCATATAATATTTTGAAATGATTCCTTTTTGAGAAAATCTTATATATTCAATCTCTACAATATGCTACTTTCCGTGTTTGCTAATTTGTAACTTTATCAAATCCCCAAAATTCAACCCTAAATGAAAATAATGATTCAGGTTGTCATAACTTGGTGCTTAGACATTATTTTTAACCTATTCCTTTTTGAAAAGTTTGAATATTTTCATTCTATACAATATGCTACCTTCCATGTTTACTGATTAGAAACTTTATCCAATCTGTGAAATTCAAACCATCAAATGAAACTAACGATTCATGTGGTTATAATTTGGTGCTCAGAAAATCTTTTGGAACAATTATTTTGAAAAGTTCTTATATTTTCATCCTCTAAAATATGGCACCATCCCTAATATCTAATTAGTAAATTCATCTGAAATTCAAAATTCAACCCATCCAATGAAGAAAAATGATTCATGCGGTCATAACATGGTGCCCAGATAATACTTTTAAACGATTCCTTTTTGTAAAATTTATTATATTTTCATGCTCTACAATATGGTACCTTATTAGTTATCTCATTAGTAACTTCATCTAATCCCCAAAATTCAACCTATTAAATGAAAATAACAAATCTTGCGGTCATAACTTGGTGCGCATATAATAGTTTGGAACGATTCATTTGTTAATAAATATTATAATTCAATCTCTACAAAAATATGGTACCATCAGTATTATCTAATTAGTAATTTCATCTGAACCTCAAAATTTAACCCATCAAATGGAAAAAAACAATTCAGGTGGTTATAACATGGTACTCAGATAATATTTTTTAACGATTCCTTTTTGTAAAATTTCTTATATTGTCATGCTCTACAATATGGTATTCTATTATATATCTAATTAATAACTTCATCTAATCCCAGAACTTCAACCCATCAAATGAAAATAACAATTCCGATGGTCATAACTTGATGCTTATATAATAATTTGAAATGATTTCTTTTTGAAAACATCTTATATATTCAATCTTTACAATATGGTACCTTCTGTATTTGCTAATTATTAACTTTATCAAATCCCCAAAATTCAACCCAAAATGAAAATAATGATTCAGGTGGTCATAACTTGGTGCTTAGATATTAGTTTTAACCTATTCCTTTTTGAAACGTTTGAATATTTTCATTCTCTACAATATGCTACCTCCCATTTTCAGTGATTAGAAACCTTATCCAATATGTGAAATTCAACGCATCAAATAAAAATAACGAATCAGGTGGTCATAACTTGGTGCTCAGAATATCTTTGGGAACTATTACTTTTTGAGAAGTTCTTATATTTTCATCCTCTGAAATATGTTACCATATCTAATATATAATTAGTAACTTAATATAAAACTCAAAATTCAACCCATTTAATGAAGAAAAATGATTCATGTGGTCATAACATGGTGCTCAGATAATATTTTTTAACGAATCATTTTTGTAAAATTTCTTATATTTTCATGCTCTACAGTATGGTACCTTATCTGTTATCTAGTTAGTAACTTCATCTAATCCCCAAAATTCAACCTATCAAATGAAAACAACAATTTTGGTGGTCATAACATGCTTCTCATATAATATTTTGGAACGATTTCTTTTTGAATAAATCTTATATAGTCAATCGCAACAATATGGTACCTTTCGTGTTTGCGGATTTGTAACTTTATTAAATCCCCAAAATTCAACCCTTAAATGAAAATAATGATTCAGGAGGTCATAACATGGTGCTTAGATAATATTTTTCAACCTATTCCTTTTTGAAAAGTTCTAATATTTTATTCTCTACAATATACTACCTCCCATTATTACTAATTAGAAATTTTATCCAATCTGTGAAATTCAATGCATCAAATGAAAATAACGATTCAGGTGGTCATGAATTGGGGCCCATAAAATATTTTGGAACAATTACTTTTTGAAAAGTTCGTATATTTTCATCCTCTAAAATATGGTACCATCTGTAATATCTAATTAGTAACTTTGTTTGAACCTCAAAATTAAACCCATCAAATGAAAAAAAAGATTCATGTGGTCATAACATGGTGCTCAGATAAAGTTTTTTAATGATTCGTTCTTGTAAAATTTCTTATATTTTTATGCTCTACGGTATGGTACCTTATTTGTTATCTTATTAGTAACTTCATCTAATCCCCAAAATTCTACCCATCAAATGAAAATAACAATTTTGGTGGTCATAATTTGGTTCTCATATAATATTTTGGAACGATTCCTTTTTTAAAAAATCTAGTACTGTCAATCGCAACAATATGGTACCTTCCGGGTTTGCTGATCAATAACTTTATAAAATCCCCAAAATTCAACCCCTAAACGAAAATAATGATTCAGGTGGTCATAACTTGGTGCTTAGATAACATTTTTAACCTATTCCTTTTTGAAAAGTTCTAATATTTTTATTCTCTACAATGTGCTACCTCCTTTTTTCTGATAAGAAACTTTATACAATCTGCGAAATTCAACCCATCAAATGAAAATAAATATCCAGGTGGTCAAAACTTGGTGCTCGGAAAATATTTTGGAACGATTCCTTTTTGAAAAGTTCTTATATTTTCATCCACTAAAATATGGAACTATCAGTATTATTTAGTTAGTAACTTCATCTGAACCTCGAAATTCAACCCTTTAAATGAAGAAAAATGATTCATGTGGTTATAACATGGTACACGGATAATATTTTTTAACGATTGCTTTTTTAAAATTTCTTATATTGTCATGCTCTACAATATGGTACCCTATTATTTATCTAATTAGTAACTTCATCTAATCCCAGAACTTCAACCAATCAAATGAAAATAACAATTCTGGTGGTCATAACTTGGTAATTATATAATATTTTGAAATGATTCTTTTATGAAAAACATCTTCTATATTCAATCTTTACAATATGGTACCTTCTGTGTTTGCTTATTATTAACTTTATCAAATCCCCAAAATTCAACCCTAAATGAAAATAATGATTCAGGTTGTCATAACTTGGTGCTTAGATATTATTTTTAACCTATTCCTTTTTGAAAAGTTTGAATATTTTCATTCTCTACAATATGCTACCTTCCATGTTTACTGATTAGAAACTTTATCCAATCTGTGAAATTCAACCCATCAAATGAAACTAACGATTCAGGTGGTCATAACTTGGTGTTCAGAAAATCTTTTGGAATGAATACTTTTGATAAGTTCTTATATTTTCATCCTCTAAAATATGGTACCATCCCTAATATCTAATTAGTAAATTCATCTGAAATTCAAAATTCAACCCATCCAATGAAGAAAAATGATTCATGCGGTCATAACATGGTGCCCAGATAATACTTTTAAACGATTCCTTTTTATAAAATTTCCGATATTTTCATGCTCTACAATATGGTACCTTATTAGTTATCTCATTAGTAACTTCATCTAATCCCTAAAATTCAACCAATCAAATGAAAATAACAATTCTTGTGGTCATAACTTGGTGCTCATATAATAGTTTGGAACGATTCATTTGTTAATAAATCTTATAATTCAATCTCTACAAAAATATGGTACCATCAGTATTATCTAATTAGTAACTTCATCTGAACCTCAAAATTTAACCCATCAAATGGAAAAAAACAATTCAGGTGGTTATAACATGGTACTCAGATAATATTTTTTAACGATTCCTTTTTGTAAAATTTCTTATATTGTCATGCTCTACAATATGGTACCCTATTATTTATCTAATTAGTAACTTCATCTAATCCCAGAACTTCAACCCATCAAATAAAAATAACAATTATGGCGGTCATAACTTCGTGCTTATATAATATTTTGAAATGAGTCCTTTTTGAAAACATCTTCTATATTCAATCTTTACAATATGGTACCTTCTGTGTTTGCTTATTATTAACTTTATCAAATCCCCAAAATTCAACCCTTAAATGAAAATAATGATTCAGGAGGTCATAACATGGTGCTTAGATAATATTTTTCAACCTATTCCTTTTTGAAAAGTTCTAATATTTCATTCTCTACAATATACTACCTCCCATTATTACTAACTAGAAATTTTATCCAACCTGTGAAATTCAACGCATCAAATGAAAAGAACGATTCAGGTGGTCTTAAATTGGGGCCCATAAAATATTTTGGAACAATTACTTTTTGAAAAGTTCGTATATTTTCATCCTCTGAAATATGGTACCATCTGTAATATCTAAATAGTAACTTTGTTTGAACCTCAAAATTCAACCTATCAAATGAAGAAAAAAAATTCATGTGGTCTTAACATGGTGCTCAGATAAAGTTTTTTTAATGATTCCTTCTTGTAAAATTTCTTATATTTTTATGCTCTACAGTATGGTACCTTATTTGTTATCTTATTAGTAACTTCATCTAATCCCCAAAATTCTACCCATTAAATGAAAATAACAATTTTGGTGGTCATAATTTGGTTCTCATATAATATTTTGGAACGATTCCTTTTTTAAAAAATCTAGTACAGTCAATCGCAACAATATGGTACCTTCCGGGTTTGCTGATCAATAACTTTATAAAATTCCCAAAATTCAACCCCTAAACGAAAATAATGATTCAGGTGGTCATAACTTGGTGCTTAGATAATATTTTTAACCTATTCCTTTTTGAAAAGTTCTAATATTTTATTCTCTACAATGTGCTACCTCCTTTTTTCTGATAAGAAACTTTCTACAATCTGCGAAATTCAACCCATCAAATGAAAATAAATATCCAGGTGGTCAAAACTTGCTGCTCAGAAAATATTTTGGAACGATTCCTTTTTGAAAAGTTCTTATATTTTCATCCACTAAAAAATGGAACTATCAGTATTATTTAGTTAGTAACTTCATCTGAACCTCGAAATTCAACCTTTTAAATGAAGAAAAATGATTCATGTGGTTATAACATGGTACTCGGATAATATTTTTTAACGATTGCTTTTTTAAATTTCTTATATTGTCATGCTCTACAATATAGTACCCTATTATTTATCTAATTAGTAACTTCATCTAATCCCAGAACTTCAACTCATCAAATGAAAATAACAATTCTGGTGGTCATAACTTGGTGCTTATATAATATTTTGAAATGATTCCTTTTTGAAAACATCTTCTATATTCAATCTTTACAATATGGTACCTTCTGTGTTTGCTTATTATTAACTTTATCAAATCCCCAAAATTCAACCGTAAATGAAAATAATGATTCAGGTTGTCATAACTTGGTGCTTAGATATTATTTTTAACCTATTCCTTTTTGAAAAGTTTGAATATTTTCATTCTCTACAATATGCTATACCTTCCAAGTTTACTGATTAAAAACTTTATCCAATCTGTGAAATTCAACCCATCAAATGAAACTAACGATTCAGATGGTCATAACTTGGTGCTTAGAAAATCTTTTGGAATGATTACTTTTTATAAGTTCTTATATTTTCATCCTATAAAATATGGTACCATCCCCAATATCTAATTAGTAAATTCATCTGAAATTCAAAATTCAACCCATCCAATGAAGAAAAATGATTCATGCGGTAATAACATGGTGCCCAAATAATACTTTTAAACGATTCCTTTTTGTAAAATTTCTTATATTTTTATGCTCTACAATATGGTACCTTATTAGTTATCTCATTAGTAACTTCATCTAATCCCCAAAATTCAACCTATCAAATGAAAATAACAATTCTTGTGGTCATAACTTGGTGCTCATATAATAGTTTGGAACGATTCATTTGTTAATAAATCTTATAATTCAATCTCTACAAAAATATGGTACCATCAGTATTATCTAATTAGTAACTTCATCTGAACCTCAAAATTTAACCCATCAAATGGTAAAAACAATCCAGGTGGTTATAACATGGTACTCAGATAATATTTTTTAACGATTCATTTTTGTAAAATTTCTTATATTGTCATGCTCTACAATATGGTACCCTATTATTTATCTAGTTAGTAACTTCATCTAATCCCAGAACTTCAACCCATCAAATGAAAATAACAATTCTGGTGGTCATAACTTGGTGCTTACATAATATTTTGAAATGATTCCTTTTTGAAAACATCTTATATATTCAATCTTTACAATATGGTACCTTCTGTGTTTGCTAGTTATTAACATTATTAAATCCCCAAAATTCAACCCTAAATGAAAATAATGATTCAGGTGGTCATAACTTGGTGCTTAGATATTAGTTTTAACCTATTCCTTTTTGAAAAGTTGGAATATTTTCATTCTCTACAATATGCTACCTCCCATTTTCAGTGATTAGAAACTTTATCCAATCTATGAAATTTAACGCATCAAATGAAAATAACAATTCAGGTGGTCATAACTTGGTGCTCAGAATATCTTTAGGAACTATTACTTTTTGAGAAGTTCTTATATTTACATCCTCTGAAATATGTTACCATATCTAATATCTAATTAGTAACTTAATCCAAAACTCAAAATTCAACCCATCTAATGAAGAAAAATGATTCATGTGGTCATAACATGGTGCTCAGATAATATTTTTTAACGAATCATTTTTGTAAACTTTCTTATATTTTCATGCTCTACAGTATGGTACCTTATCTGTTATCTAGTAAGTAACTTCATCTAATCCCCAAAATTCAACCTATCAAAAGAAAATAACAATTTTGGTGGTCATAACATGGTTCTCATATAATATTTTAGAACGATTTCTTTTTGAAAAAATCTTATATAGTCAATCGCAACAATATGGTACCTTTCGTTTTTGCTGATTTGTAACTTCATCAAATCCCCAAAATTCAACCCCTAAATGAAAATGATGATTCAGGAGGTCATAACATGGTGCTTAGATAATATTTTTCAACCTATTCCTTTTTGAAAAGTTCTAATATTTCATTCTCGACAATATACTACCTCCCATTTTTACTAATTAGAAATTTTATCCAATCTGTGAAATTCAACGCATCAAATGAAATTAACGATTCAGGTGGTCTTAAACTGGGGCCCATAAAATATTTTGGAACAATTACTTTTTGAAAAGTTCGTATATTTTCATCCTCTAAAATATGGTACCATCGGTAATATCTAATTAGTAACCTTGTTTGAACCTCAAAATTCAACCCATCAAATGAAGAAAAAAGATTCATGTGATCATAACATGGTGCTCAGATAAAGTTTTTCAATGATTCCTTGTTGTAAAACATCTTATATTTTTATGCTCTACAGTATGGTACCTTATTTGTTATCTTATTAGTAACTTCATCTAATCCCCAAAATTCTACCCATCAAATGAAAATAACAATTTTGGTGGTCATAATTTGGATCTCATATAATATTTTGAACGATTCCTTTTTTAAAAAATCCAGTACAGTCAATCGCAACGATAAAATTCAACCCCTAAACAAAAATAATGATTCAGGTGGTCATAACTTGGTGCTTAGATAAAATTTTTAACCTATTCCTTTTTGAAAAGTTCTAATATTTTTATTCTCTACAATGTGCTAACTCCTTTTTTCTGATAAGAAACTTTATACAATCTGCGAAATTCAACCCATCAAATGAAAATAAATATCCAGGTGGTCAAAACTTGGTGCTCGAAAAATATTTTGGAACGATTCCTTTTTGAAAAGTTCTTATATTGTCATCCACTAAAATATGGAACTATCAGTATTATTCAGTTAGTAACTTCATCCGAACCTCGAAATTCAACCCTTTAAATGAAGAAAAATGATTCATGTGGTTATAACATGGTACTCGGATAATATTTTTTAACGATTGCTTTTTTTAAATTTCTTATATTGTCATGCTCTACAATATGGTACCCTATTATTTATCTAATTAGTAACTTCATCTAATCCCAGAACTTCAACCCATCAAATGAAAATAACAATTCTCGTGGTCGTAACTTGGTGCTTATATAATATTTTGAAATGATTCCTTTTTGAAAACATCTTCTATATTCAATCTTTACAATATGGTACATTCTGTGTTTGCTTATTATTAACTTTATCAAATCCCCAAAATTCAACCCTAAATGAAAATAATGATTCAGGTTGTCATAACTTGCTGCTTAGATATTATTTTTAACCTATTCCTTTTGGAAAAGTTTGAATATTTTCATTCTCTACAATATGCTACCTTCCATGTTTATTGATTAGAAACTTTATCCAATCTGTGAAATTCAACGCATCAAATGAAAATAACGATTCAGGTGGTCATAACTTGGTGCTCAGAATATCTTTAGGAACTATTACTTTTTGAGAAGTTCTTATATTTTCATCCTCTGAAATATTCTACCATATCTAATATCTAATTAGTAACTTAATCTAAAACTCAAAATTCAACCCATCTAATGAAGAAAAATGATTCATGTGGTCATAACATGGTGCTCAGATAATATTTTTTAACGAATCATTTTTGTAAAATTTCTTATATTTTCATTCTCTACAGTATGGTACCTTATCTGTTATCTAGTTAGTAACTTCATCTAATCCCCAAAATTAAACCTATCAAATGAAAATAACAATTTTGGTGGTCATAACATGGTTCTCTTATAATATTTTGGAACAATTTCTTTTTGAAAAAATTTTATATAGTCAATCGCAACAATATGGTACCTTTCGTTTTTGCTGATTTGTAACTTCATCAAATCCCCAAAATTCAACCCCTAAATGAAAATAATTATTCAGGAGGTCATAACATGGTGCTTAGATAATATTTTTCAACCTATTCCTTTTTGAAATGTTCTAATATTTCATTCTCTACAATTTACGACCTCCCATTATTACTAATTAGAAATTTTATCCAATCTGTGAAATTCAACGCATCAAATGAAAATAACAATTTTGGTGGTCATAATTTGGTTCTCATATAATATTTTGGAACGATTCCTTTTTTTAAAAATCTAGTACAGTCAATCGCAACAATATGGTACCTTCCGGGTTTGCTGATCAATAACTTTATAAAATCCCCAAAATTCAACCCCCAAACGAAAATAATGATTTAGGTGGTCATAACTTGGTGCTTAGATAACATTTTTAACCTATTCCTTTTTGAAAAGTTCTAATATTTTTATTCTCTACAATATGCTACCTCCTTTTTTCTGATAAGAAACTTTATGCAATCTACGAAATTCAACCCATCAAATGAAAATAAATATCCAGGTGGTCAAAACCTGGTGCTCGGAATATATTTTGGAACGATTCCTTTTTGAAAAGTTCTTATATTTTCATCCACTAAAATATGTAACTATCTGTATTATTTAGTTAGTAACTTCATCCGAACCTCGAAATTCAACCCTTTAAATGAAGAAAATTGATTCATGCGGTTATAACATGGTACTCGGATAATATTTTTTAACGATTGCTTTTTTAAATTTCTTATATTGTCATGCTCTACAATATGGTACTCTATTACTTATCTAATTAGTAACTTCATCTAATCCCAGAACTTCAACCCATCAAATGAAAATAACAATTCTCGTGGTCGTAACTTGGTGCTTATATAATATTTTGAAATGATTCCTTTTTGAAAACATCTTCTATATTCAATCTTTACAATATGGTACCTTCTGTGTTTGCTTATTATTAACTTTATCAAATCCCCAAAATTCAACCCTAAATGAAAATAATGAATCAGGTTGTCATAACTTGGTGCTTAGATATTATTTTTAACCTATTCCTTTTTGAAAAGTTTGAATATTTTCATTCTCTACAATATGCTACCTTCCATATTTACTGATTAGAAACTTTATCCAACTGTGAAATTCAACGCATCAAATGAAAATAACGATTAAGGTGGTCATAAATTGGTGCTCAGAATATTTTTAGGAACTATTACTTTTTGACAAGTTCTTATATTTTCATCCTCTGAAATATGTTACCATATCTAATATCTAATTAGTAAACTTAATCTAAAACTCAAAATTCAACCCATCTAATGAAGAAAAATGATTAATGTGGTCATAACATGGTGCTCAGATAATATTTTTTAACGAATCATTTTTGTAAAAATTTTTTCGTGTTTGCTGATTTGTAACTTCATCAAATCCCCAAAATTCAACCCTTAAATGAAAATAATGATTCAGTAGGAAATAACATGGTGCTTAGATAATATTTTTCAACCTATTCCTTTTTGAAATGTTCTAATATTTCATTCTCTACAATATACGACCTCCCATGATTACTAATTGGAAATTTTATCTAATCTATGAAATTCAACGCATCAAATGAAAAATAACGATTCAGGTGGTCATAAATTGGGGCCCATAAAATATTTTGGAACAATTACTTTTTTAAAAGTTCATATATTTTCATCCTCTAAAATATGGTACCATCTGTAATATCTAATTAGTAACTTTGTTTGAACCTCAAAATTCAACCCATCAAATGAAGAAAAAAGATTCATGTGGTCATAACATGGTGCTCAGATAAAGTTTTTCAATGATTCCTTCTTGTAAAACATCTTATATTTTTATTCTCTACAGTATGGTACCTTATTTGTTATCTTATTAGTAACTTCATTCAATCCCTAAAATTCTACCCATCAAATGAAAATAACAATTTTGGTGGTCATAATTTGGTTCTCATATAATATTTTGGAACGATTCCTTTTTAAAAAAATCTAGTACAGTCAATCGCAACAATATGGTACCTTCCGGGTTTGCTGATCAATAACTTTATAAAATCCCCAAAATTCAACCCCTAAACGAAAATAATGATTCAGGTGGTCATAACATGGTGCTTAGATAACATTTTTAACCTATTCCTTTTTGAAAAGTTCTAATATTTCATTCTCTACAATATACTACCTCCCATTTTTACTAATTAGAAATTTTATCCAATCTGTGAAATTTAACGCATCAAATGAAAATAATGATTCAGGTGGTCTTAAATTGGGGCCCATAAAATATTTTGGAACAATTACTTTTTGAAAAGTTCGTATATTTTCATCCTCTAAAATATGGTACCATCTGTAATATCTTATTAGTAACTTTGTTTGAACCTCAAAATTCAACCCATCAAATGAAGAAAAAAGATTCATGTAATCATAACATGGTGCTCAGATAAAGTTTTTTAATGATTCCTTCTCGTAAAACATCTTATATTTTTATGCTCTACAGTATGGTACCTTATTTGTTATCATATTAGTAACTTCATCTAATCCCCAAAATTCTACCAATCAAATGAAAATAACAATTTTAGTGGTCATAATTTGGTTTTCATATAATATTTTGAACGATTCCTTTCTTAAAAAATCCAGTACAGTCAATCGCAACAATAAAATTCAACCCCTAAACGAAAATAATGATTCAGGTGGTCATAACTTGGTACTTAGATAACATTTTTAACCTATTCCTTTTTGAAAAGTTCTAATATTTTTATTCTCTACAATGTGCTACCTCCTTTTTCCTGATAAGAAACTTTATACAATCTGCGAAATTCAACCCATCAAATGAAAATAAATATCCAGGTGGTGAAAACTTGGTGCTCAGAAAATATTTTGGAACGATTCCTTTTTGAAAAGTTCTTATATTTTCATCCACTAAAAATTGGAACTATCAGTATTATTTAGTTAGTAACTTCATCCGAACCTCGAAATTCAACCTTTTAAATGAAGAAAAATGATTCATGTGGTTATAACATGGTACTCGGATAATATTTTTTAACAATTTCTTTTTTTAAATTTCTTATATTGTCATGCTCTACAATATGATACCCTATTATTTATCTAATTAGTAACTTCATCTAATCCCAGAACTTCAACCTATCAAATGAAAAGAACAATTCTGGTGGTCATAACTTGGTGCTTATATAATATTTTGAAATGATTCCTTTTTGAAAACATCTTTTATATTCAATCTTTACAATATGGTACCTTCCGGGTTTGCTTATTATTAACTTTATCAAATCCCCAAAATTCAACCGTAAATGAAAATAATGATTCAGGTGGTCATAACTTGGTGCTTAGATAACATTTTTAACCTATTCCTTTTTGAAAAGTTCTAATATTTTTATTCTCTACAATGTGCTACCTCCTTTTTTCTAATAAGAAACTTTATACAATCTGCGAAATTCAACCCGTCAAATGAAAATAAATATCCAGGTGTTCAAAACTTGGTGCTCGGAAAATATTTTGGAACGATTCCTTTTTGAAAAGTTCTTATATTTTCATCCACTAAAATATGGAACTATCAGTATTATTTAGTTAGTAACTTCATCCGAACCTCGAAATTAAACCCTTTAAATGAAGAAAAATGATTCATGTGGTTATAACATGGTACTCGGATAATATTTTTTAACGATTTCTTTTTTTAAATTTCTTATATTGTCATGCTCTACAATATTGTACCCTATTATTTATCTAATTAGTAACTTCATCTAATCCCAGAACTTCAACCCATCAAATGAAAATAACAATTCTGGTGGTCATAACTTGGTGCTTATATAATATTTTGAAATGATTCCTTTTTGAAAACATCTTCTATATTCAATCTTTACAATATGGTACCTTCTGTGTTTGCTTATTATTAACTTTATCAAATCCCAAAAATTCAACCGTAAATGAAAATAATTATCCAGGTTGTCATAACTTGGTGCTTAGATATTATTTTTAACCTATTCCTTTTTGAAAAGTTTGAATATTTTCATTCTCTACAATATGCTACCTTCCATGTTTACTGATTAGAAACTTTATCCAATCTGTGAAATTCAACCTATCAAATGAAACTAACGATTCAGGTGGTCATAACTTGGTGCTCAGAATATCTTTAGGAACTATTACTTTTTGAGAAGTTCTTATATTTTCATCCTCTGAAATATGTTACCATATCTAATATCTAATTAGTAAATTAATCTAAAACTCAAAATGCAACCCATCTAATGAAGAAAAATGATTCATGTGGTCATAACATGGTGCTCAGATAATATTTTTTAACGAATCATTTTTGTAAAATTTCTTATATTTTCATGCTCTACAGTATGGTACCTTATCTGTTATCTAGTTAGTAACTTCACCTAATCCCCAAAATTCAACCTATCAAATGAAAATAACAATTTTGGTGGTCATAACATGGTTCTCATATAATATTTTGGAACGATTTCTTTTTGAAAAAATCTTATATAGTCAATCGTAACAATATGGTACCTTTCGTGTTTGCTGATTTGTAACTTCATCAAATCCCCAAAATTCAACCCTTAAATGAAAATAATGATCCAGAAGGTCATAACATGGTGCTTAGATAATATTTTTCAACCTATTCCTTTTCGAAATGTTCTAATATTTCATTCTCTACAATATACTACCTCCCATTATTACTAATTAGAAATTTTATCCAATCTGTGAAATTCAACGCATCAAATGAAAATAACGATTCAGGAGATCATAAATTGGGGCCCATAAAATATTTTGGAACAATTACTTTTTGAAAAGTTCGTATATTTTCATCCTCTAAAATATGGTACCATCTGCAATATCTAATTAGTAACTTTGTTTGAACCTCAAATTCAACCCATCAAATGAAGAAAAAAGATTCATGTGGTCATAACATGGTGCTCAGATAAAGTTTTTTAATGATTCCTTCTTGTAAAATTTCTTATATTTTTATACTCTACGGTATTGTACCTTATTTGTTATCTTATTAGTAACTTCATCTAATCCCCAAAATTCTACTCATCAAATCAAAATAACAATTTTGGTGGTCATAATTTGGTTCTCATATAATATTTTGGAACAATTCCTTTTTTAAAAAATCTAGTACAGTCAATCGTAACAATATGGTACCTTCCGGGTTTGCTGATCAATAACTTTATAAAATCCCCAAAATTCAACCCCTAAATGAAAATAATGATTCAGGTGGTCATAACTTGGTGCTTAGATAACATTTTTAACCTTCCTTTTTGAAAAGTTCTAATATTTTTATTCTCTACAATGTCCTACCTCCTTTTTTCTGATAAGAAACTTTATACAATCTGCGAAATTCAACCCATCAAATGAAAATAAATATCCAGGTTGTCAAAACTTGCTGCTCGGAAAATATTTTGGAACGATTCCTTTTTGAAAAGTTCTTATATTTTCATCCACTAAAATATGGAACTATCAGTATTATTTAGTTAGTAACTTCATCCGAACCTGGAAATACAACCCTTTAAATGAAGAAAAATGATTCATGTGGTTATAATATGGTACTCGGATAATAGTTTTTAACGATTGCTTTTTTTAAATTTCTTATATTGTCATGCTCTACAATATGGTACACTATTATTTATCTAATTAGTAACTTCATCTAATCCCAGAATTTCAACCCATCGAATGAAAATAACAATTATGGTGGTCATAACTTGGTGCTTATATAATATTTTGAAATGATTCCTTTTTGAAAACATCTTTTATATTCAATCTTTACAATATGGTACCTTCTGTGTTTGCTCATTATTAACTTTATCAAATCCCCAAAATTCAACCCTAAATGAAAATAATGATTCAGTTTGTCATAACTTGGTGCTTAGATATTATTTATAACCTATTCCTTTTTGAAAAGTTTGAATATTTTTATTCTCTACAATATGCTACCTTCCATGTTTACTGATTAGAAACATTATCCAATCTGTGAAATTCAACCCATCAAATGAAACTAACGATTCAGGTGGTCATAACTTGGTGCTCAAAAAATCTTTTGGAATGATTACTTTTGATAAGTTCTTATATTTTCATCCTCTAAAATATGGTACCATCCCTAATATCCAATTAGTAAATTCATCTGAAATTCAAAATTCAACCCATCCAATGAAGAAAAATGATTCATGCGGTCATAACATGGGGCCCAGATAATACTTTTAAACGATTCCTTTTTGTAAAATTTCTTATATTTTCATGCTCTACAATATGGTACCTTATTAGTTATCTCATTAGTAACTTCATCTAATCCCCAAAATTCAACCTATTAAATGAAAATAACTATTCTTGTGGTCATAACTTGGTGCTCATATAATAGTTTGGAACGATTCATTTGTTAATAAATCTTATAATTCAATCTCTACAAAAATATGGTACCATCAGTATTATGTAATTAGTAACTTCATCTGAACCTTAAAATTTAACCCATCCAATGGTGAAAAAACAATTCAGGTGGTTATAACATGGTACTCAGATAATATTTTTTAATGATTCCTTTTTGTAAAAATTTTTATATTGTCATGCTCTACAATATGGTACCCTATTATTTATCTAATTAGTAACTTCATCTAATCCCAGAACTTTAACCCATCAAATGAAAATAACAATTCTGGTGGTCATAACTTGGTGCTTACATAATATTTTGAAATGATTCCTTTTTGAAAACATCTTATATATTCAATCTTTACAATATGGTACCTTCTGTGTTTGCTAATTATTAGCTTTCTCAAATCCCCAAAATTTAACCCTAAATGAAAATAATGATCCAGGTTGTCATAACTTGGTGCTTAGATATTAGTTTTAACCTATTCCTTTATGAAAAGTTTGAATATTTTCATTCTCTACAATATGCTACCTGCCATTTTCAGTGATTAGAAACTTTATCCAATCTATGAAATTCAACGCATCAAATGAAAATAACAATTCAGGTGGTCATAACTTGGTGCTCAGAATATCTTTAGGAACTATTACTTTTTGAGAAGTTCTTATATTTTCATCCTCTGAAATATGTTACCATATCTAATATCTAATTAGTAACTTAATCTAAAACTCAAAATTCAACCCATCTAATGAAGAAAAATGATTCATGTGGTCATAACATGGTGCTCAGATAATATTTTTTAACGAATCGTTTTTGTAAAATTTCTTATCATGCTCTACAGTATGGTACCTTATCAGTTATCTAGTTAGTAACTTCATTTAATCCCCCAAATTCAACGTATCAAATGAAAATAACAATTTTGCTGGTCATAACATGGTTCTCATATAATATTTTGGAACGATTTCTTTTTGAAAAATCTTATATAGTCAATTGCAACAAAATGGTACCTATCGCGTTTGCTGATTTGTAACTTTATCAAATCCCCAAAATTCAACCCTTAAATGAAAATAATGATTCATGAGGTCATAACATGGTGCTTAGATAATATTTTTCAACCTATTCCTTTTTGAAGTTCTAATATTTCATTCTCTACAATATACTACCTCCCATTTTTACAAATTAGAAATTTTATCCAATCTGTGAAATTCAACGCATTAAATGAAAATAACGATTCAGGTGGTCTTAAATTGGGGCCCATAAAATATTTTGGAACAATTACTTTTTGAAAAGTTTGTATATTTTCATCCTCTAAAATATGGTACCATCTGTAATATCTAATTAGTAACTTTGTTTGAACCTCAAAATTCAACCCATCAAATGAAGAAAAAAGATTCATGTGGTCATAACATGGTGCTCAGATAAAATTTTTTAACGATTCCTTTCTGTAAAATTTCTTATATTTTTATGCTCTACAGTATGGTACCTTATTTTTTATCATATTAGTAATTTCATCTAAACCCCAAAATTCTACCCATCAAATGAAAATAACAATTTTGGTGGTCATAATTTGGTTCTCATATAATATTTTGGAACGATTCCCTTTTTAAAAAATCTAGTACAGTCAATCGCAACAATATGGTACCTTCCGGGTTTGCTGATCAGTAACTTTATAAAATCCCCAAAATTCAACCCCGAAACGAAAATAATGATTCAGGTGGTCATAACTTGGTGCTTAGATAACATTTTTAACCTATTCCTTTTCGAAAAGTTCTAATATTTTTATTCTCTACAATGTGCTACCTCCTTTTTTACTAATTAGAAACATTATACAATCTGCGAAATTCAACCCATCAAATGAAAATAAATATCCAGGTGGTCGAAACTTGGTGCTCGGAAAATATTTTGGAACGATTCCTTTTTGAAAAGTTCTTATATTTTCATCCACTAAAATATGGAACTATCAGTATTATTTAGTTAGTAACTTCATCCGAACCTCGAAATTCAACCCTTTAAATGAAGAAAAATGATTCATGTGGTTATAACATGGTACTCAGAGAATATTTTTTAACGATTCCTTTTTGTAAAATTTCTTATATTCTCATGCTCTACAATATGGTACCTTACTTGTTATCTAATTAGTAAATTCATCTAATCCCCGAAATTCAACCTATCAAATGTAAATAACAATTCTTGTGGTCATGACTTTGTGCTCATATAATATTTTAGAACGATTCCTTTTTTTAAAAAAAATCTTATAATTCGATCAATACAATGTGGTACCTTCCATGTTTGCTGATTAGTAACTTTATCAAATCCCCAAAACTGAACCCCTAAATAAAAATAATGATTCAGGTGGTCATAACTTGGTGCTTGCAAAATATTTTTAACCTATTCCATTTTTAAAAGTTCTAATATTTTCATTCTCTACAATGTGCTACCTCCCATTTTGACTAATTATAAATTTTATCCAATCAGCGAAATTCACCCCATCAAGTGAAAATAACGATATAGGTGGACATAACTTGGTGCTCAGAAAATATTTTGGAACAATTACTTTTTAAAAAGTTCTTATGTTTTCATTCCTTACAGTACCTTCCGTGTTTTCTAATTATTAACTTCGTCAAATCCCCAAAATTCAATCAATCGAATGGAAAAAATGATTTAGGTGGTCATAACTAGGTGCTTAGAAAATATTTTGAAAGATTCCTTTTTCAGAAGTTCTTATATTTTCATCCACAAAAATATGGTACCATATGTATTATCTAATTAGTAACTTCATCTGAACCTCAAAATTTAACCCATCAAATGAAAAAAAATAATTCAGGTGGTCATAACATGGTGCTTAGATAAATTTTTTGAACGATTCCTTTTTATAAAATTTCTTATATTTTCTCGCTCTACAATATGGTACCCTATCAGTTATCTAATTAGTAACTTCATCTAATCCCAGAACTTCAACCCATTAAATGAAAATAACAATTCTGGTTGTTATAACTTGGTGCTCATATAATATTTTGAAATGTTTCCTTTTTGAAAAAATCTTGTATATTCAGTCCCTACAATATGGTACCTTCCCTGTTTGCAAATTAGTAACTTTATCAAATCCCCAAAATTCAACCCTAAATGAAAATAGTGATTCAGGTGGTCATAACTTGGTGCTTAGATATTATTTTTAACCAGTTCCTTTTTGAAAAGTTCTAATATTTTCATTCTCTACAATATGCTGCCTCCCATTTTTACTGATTAGAAACTTTATCCAATCTGTGAAATTCAACGCATCAAATGAAAATAACGATTTAGGTGGTCATAATTTGGTGCCAAGAAAATATTTTGGAAGGATTACTTTGTGAAAAGTTATTATATTTTCATCCTCTAAAATATGGTACCATCTGTAATATCTAATTAAAAACCTCATCTGAACCTTAAAATTCAACCCATGAAATGAAGAAAAATGATTCATGTGGTCATAACATGGTGCTTAGATAATATTTTTCTAATGATTCCTTTTTGTAAAATTTCTTATATTTTCATGCTCTATAGTATGATACCTTATCCGTTATCTAATTAGTAACTTCATCTAATCCCCGAAATTCAACCCATCAAATGAAAATAACAATTTTGGTGGTAATAACATGGTTCTCACATAATATTGAACGATTCCTTTTTGAAAAAAATCTTATGTAGTCAATTGCAACAATATGGTACCTTCCGTGTTTGCTGATTAGTAACCTTATCAAATCCCCAAAATTCAACCACTAAATGAAAGTAATAATTCAGGTGGTCATAACTTGGTGCTTAGTTAACATTTTTTAACGTATTCTGTTTTTAAAAGATCTAATATTTTCATTCTCTACAATATGCTACTTCCCATTTTTACCGATTAGAAACTTTATCCAATCTGTGAAATTTAACCCGTCAAATGAAAATAAAGATTCAGGAGGTCAAAACTTGGTGCTCAAAAAATATTTTGAAACGATTTCTTTTTAAAAATCTCTTATATTTTCATCCACTAAAATATGGTAGTATCAGTATTATTTGATTAGTAACTTCATCTGAACCCGGAAATTCAACCCATCAAATGAAGAAAAATAATTCATGTGGTCATAACATGGTGTTCAGATAATATTTTTTAACGATTCCTTTTTGTAAAATTTCTTATATTCTCATGCTGAACAATATGGTACCTTATTAGTAATTTAATTAGTAACTTCATCTAATCCCCAAAATTCAACCTATCAAATGAAAATAACAATTCTTATGGTCATAACTTGGTGCTCAAATAATATTTTTGAACGATTCCTTTTTGAAAAAATCTTATAAATACCTTTCGTGTTTCCTGATTAGTAACTTTATCAAATCCCAAAAATTCAACCCCAATATGAAAATAATGATTCAGGTGGTCATAACTTGGTGCTTAGATAATATTTTTAACCTATTCCTTTTTGAAAAGTTCTAATATTTTCATTCTCTACAATATGCTACCTCCCATTTTTACTAATTAGAATCTTTATGCCATCTGCGAAATTCAACCCATCAAATGAAAAAGACGATTCAGGTAGCCATAGCTTGATACTACGAAAATATTTTGGAACGATTACTTTTTGAAAAGTTCTTAAGTTTTCGTTCTCTACAACGTGGTACCTTTCGTGTTTGCTAATTATGAAATTTGTCAAATCCCCAAAATTCATTCAATCAATTGAAAAAAACTATTTAGTTGGTCATAACTGGGTGCTCAGATAACGATTATGTGGAACGATAAGTTTTTAGGTGGTCATAAGATTCAGTGGATGAAACCATTTTTACTAATTAGAAACTTTATCCAATCTACAAAATTCAATGCATCAAATGAAAATAACAATTCAGGTGGTCATAATTTGGTGCTCAGAAAATATTTTGGAACCATTACTTTTTGAAAAGTTCTTATATTTTCATCCTCTAAAATATGGTACCATCTCTAATATCTAATTAGTAACTCCATCCAAAACTCAAAATTCAACCTATCAAATGAAGAAATATGATTTATGTGGTCATAACATGGTGCTCAGATAATATTATTTAACGATTCCTTCTTGTAAAATTTCTTATATTTTTATGCTCTACAGTATGGTACCTTATTTGTTATCATATTAGTAATTTCATCTAAACCCCAAAATTCTACCCATCAAATGAAAATAACAATTTTGGTGGTCATAATTTGGTTCTCATATAATATTTTGGAACGATTCCTTTTTGAAAAAATCTAGTACAGTCAATCGCAACAATATGGTACCTTCCGGGTTTGCTGATCAGTAACTTTATAAAATCCCCAAAATTCAACCCCGAAACGAAAATAATGATTCAGGTGGTCATAACTTGGTGCTTAGATAACATTTTTAACCTATTCCTTTTCGAAAAGTTCTAATATTTTTATTCTCTACAATGTGCTACCTCCTTTTTTACTAATTAGAAACATTATACAATCTGCGAAATTCAACCCATCAAATGAAAATAAATATCCAGTTGGTCGAAACTTGGTGCTCGGAAAATATTTTGGAACGATTCCTTTTTGAAAAGTTCTTATATTTTCATCCACTAAAATATGGAACTATCAGTATTATTTAGTTAGTAACTTCATCCGAACCTCGAAATTCAACCCTTTAAATGAAGAAAAATGATTCATGTGGTTATAACATGGTACTCAGAGAATATTTTTTAACGATTCCTTTTTGTAAAATTTCTTATATTCTCATGCTCTACAATATGGTACCTTACTTGTTATCTAATTAGTAAATTTATCTAATCCCCGAAATTCAACCTATCAAATGTAAATAACAATTCTTGTGGTCATGACTTTGTGCTCATATAATATTTTAGCACGATTCCTTTTTTTTAAAAAATCTTATAATTCGATCAATACAATGTGGTACCTTCCATGTTTGCTGATTAGTAACTTTATCAAATCCCCAAAACTGAACCCCTAAATAAAAATAATGATTCAGGTGGTCATAACTTGGTGCTTGGAAAATATTTTTAACCTATTCCTTTTTGAAAAGTTCTAATATTTTCATTCTCTACAATGTGCTACCTCCCATTTTGACTAATTATAAATTTTATCCAATCTGCGAAATTCACCCCATCAAGTGAAAATAACGATATAGGTGGACATAACTTGGTGCTCAGAAAATATTTTGGAACAATTACTTTTTCAAAAGTTCTTATGTTTTCATTCCTTACAGTACCTTCCGTGTTTTCTAATTATTAACTTCGTCAAATCCCCAAAATTCAATCAATCGAATGGAAAAAATGATTTAGGTGGTCATAACTAGGTGCTTAGAAAATATTTTGGAAGATTCCTTTTTCAGAAGTTCTTATATTTTCATCCACAAAAATATGGTACCATATGTATTATCTAATTAGTAACTTCATCTGAACCTCAAAATTTAACCCATCAAATGAAAAAAAATAATTCAGGTGGTCATAACATGGTGCTTAGATAAATTTTTTGAACGATTCCTTTTTATAAAATTTCTTATATTTTCTCGCTCTACAATATGGTACCCTATCAGTTATCTAATTAGTAACTTCATCTAATCCCAGAACTTCAACCCATTAAATGAAAATAACAATTCTGGTTGTTATAACTTGGTGCTCATATAATATTTTGAAATGTTTCCTTTTTGAAAAAATCTTGTATATTCAGTCCCTACAATATGGTACCTTCCCTGTTTGCAAATTAGTAACTTTATCAAATCCCCAAAATTCAACCCTAAATGAAAATAGTGATTCAGGTGGTCATAACTTGGTGCTTAGATATTATTTTTAACCAGTTCCTTTTTGAAAAGTTCTAATATTTTCATTCTCTACAATATGCTGCCTCCCATTTTTACTGATTAGAAACTTTATCCAATCTGTGAAATTCAACGCATCAAATGAAAATAACGATTTAGGTGGTCATAATTTGGTGCCAAGAAAATATTTTGGAAGGATTACTTTGTGAAAAGTTATTATATTTTCATCCTCTAAAATATGGTACCATCTGTAATATCTAATTAAAAACCTCGTCTGAACCTTAAAATTCAACCCATGAAATGAAGAAAAATGATTCATGTGGTCATAACATGGTGCTTAGATAATATTTTTCTAATGATTCCTTTTTGTAAAATTTCTTATATTTTCATGCTCTATAGTATGATACCTTATCCGTTATCTAATTAGTAACTTCATCTAATCCCCGAAATTCAACCCATCAAATGAAAATAACAATTTTGGTGGTAATAACATGGTTCTCACATAATATTGAATGATTCCTTTTTGAAAAAATCTTATGTAGTCAATTGCAACAATATGGTACCTTCCGTGTTTGCTGATTAGTAACCTTATCAAATCCCCAAAATTCAACCACTAAATGAAAGTAATAATTCAGGTGGTCATAACTTGGTGCTTAGATAACATTTTTTAACGTATTCCGTTTTTAAAAGATCTAATATTTTCATTCTCTACAATATGCTACTTCCCATTTTTACCGATTAGAAACTTTATCCAATCTGCGAAATTCAACCTGTCAAATGAAAATAAAGATTCAGGAGGTCAAAACTTGGTGCTCAAAAAATATTTTGAAACGATTTCTTTTTAAAAATCTCTTATATTTTCATCCACTAAAATATGGTAGTACCAGTATTATTTGATTAGTAACTTCATCTGAACCCGGAAATTCAACCCATCAAATGAAGAAAAATAATTCATGTGGTCATAACATGGTGTTCAGATAATATTTTTTAACGATTCCTTTTTGTAAAATTTCTTATATTCTCATGCTGAACAATATAGTACCTTATTAGTAATTTAATTAGTAACTTCATCTAATCCCCAAAATTCAACCTATCAAATGAATATAACAATTCTTATGGTCATAACTTGGTGCTCAAATAATATTTTTGAACGATTCCTTTTTGAAAAAATCTTATAAATACCTTTCGTGTTTCCTGATTAGTAACTTTATCAAATCCCAAAAATTCAACCCCAATATGAAAATAATGATTCAGGTGGTCATAACTTGGTGCTTAGAAAATATTTTTAACCTATTCCTTTTTGAAAAGTTCTAATATTTTCATTCTCTACAATATGCTACCTCCCATTTTTACTAATTAGAATCTTTATTCCATCTGCGAAATTCAACCCATCAAATGAAAAAGACGATTCAGGTAGCCATAGCTTGATACTACAAAAATATTTTGGAACGATTACTTTTTGAAAAGTTCTTAAGTTTTCGTTCTCTACAACGTGGTACCTTCCGTGTTTGCTAATTATGAACTTAGTCAAATCCCCAAAATTCATTCAATCAATTGAAAAAAACTATTTAGTTGGTCATAACTGGGTGCTCAGATAACGATTATGTGGAACGATTAGTTTTTAGGTGGTCATAAGATTCAGTGGATGAAACCATTTTTACTAATTAGAAACTTTATCCAATCTACGAAATTCAATGCATCAAATGAAAATAACGATTCAGGTGGTCATAATTTGGTGCTCAGAAAATATTTTGGAACCATTACTTTTTGAAAAGTTCTTATATTTTCATCCTCTAAAATATGGTACCATCTCTAATATCTAATTAGTAACTCCATCCAAAACTCAAAATTCAACCTATCAAATGAAGAAATATGATTTATGTGGTCATAACATGGTGCTCAGATAATATTATTTAACGATTCCTATTTGTAAAATTTCTTATATTTTCATGCTCTACAGTATGGTACCTTATTTGTTATCTAATTAGTAACTTAATCTAACCCCCGAAATTCAACCCATTAAATGAAAATAACAATTTTGGTGGTCATAACATTCTTCTCATATAACATTTTGGAATGAATCCTTTTTGAAAAAAATCTTATATAATCAATCACAACAATATGGTACCTTCCGTCTTTGCTGATTAGTAACTTTATCAAATCCCCAAAATTCAACCCCTAAATGAAAATAATGATTCAGGAGGTCATAATTTGGTGCTTAGATAATATTTTTCAGCCTATTCCTTTTTGAAAAGTTCTAATATTTCATTCTCTACAATATGCTACCTCCCATTTTTACTGATTAGATGCTTTATCCAATATGCGAAATTCAACCCATCAAATGAAAATAAAGATTCAGGTGGACAAAACTTGGTGCTCGGAAAATATTTTGGAACGATTCCTTTTTGAAAAGTTCTTATATTTTCATCCACTAAAATTTGGTATTATCAGTATCATTTAATTAGTAACTTCATCTGAACCCCGAAATTCAACCCATCAAATGAAGAAAAATGATTCATGTGGTCATAACATGGTGCTCAGATAATATTTTTTAACGATTCCTTTTGGTAAAATTTCTCATATTTTCATGATCTATGGTATGGTACCTTTTCCGTTATCTAATTAGTAACTTCATCTAATCCCCAAAATTCAACCTATCAAATGAAAATAACAATTTTTGTGGTCATAACTTGGTGCTCATATAAAATTTTGGAACGATTCATTTTAAAAAATATCTTATACAGTCAATCACTACAATACGGTACCTTCCATGTTTGCTGATTAGTATCTTTATCAAATTCCTAAAATTCAACCCCTAAATGAAACTAGTAATTCAGGTGGTCATAACATGGTTCTTAGATAATATTTTTAACCTATTCCTTTATGAAAAGTTCTAATATTCATTCTCTACAATATGCTACCTCCCATTCTTACTAATTAGAAAATTTATCCAATCTGCAAAATTCAACCCATCAAATGAAAATAACGATTCAGGTGGTCATAACTTGGTCCTCGGAAAATATTTTGGAATGATTACTTTTTGAAAAGTTCTTATGTATTCATTTTCTGCAACATGGTACCTTCCGTGTTCGCTAATTATTAACTTCTTCAAATCCCCAAAATTCAATCAATCGAATGAAAAAAATGACTTAGGCGGTCATAACTAGGTGCTCAGATAATATTTTGGAATGATTCCTTTTAGAAAAGTTCTTATATTTTCATCCACAAAAATTTGGTACCATATGTATTATCTAATTTGTGACTTCATCTGAACCTCGAAATTTAACCAATCAAATGAAAAAAAACAATTCAGGTGGTCATAACATGGTGCTCAGATAATATTTTTTAACGATTCTTTTTTGTAAAATTTCTTATATTCTCATGCTCTACAATATGGTAACTTATTATTTATCTAATTAGTAACTTCATCTAATCCCCAAAATTCAACCTATCAAATGAAAATAACAATTCTTGTGGTCATAACTTGGTGCTCACACAACAGCTTGGAACGATTCCTTTTTGAAAAAATCTTATATTTTAATATCTACAATATGGTACCTTCCGTGTTTACTGATTAGTAACTTTATCAAATCCCCAAAATTCAACCCCTAAATGAAAATAATGATTCAGGTGGTCATAACTTGGTGCTTAGATAATATTTTAAACCTATTCCTTTTCGAAAGTTCTAATATTTTCATTCTCTAAAATATTATGCTACCTACCATTATTACTAATTAGAAACTCTATCCAATCTGTGAAATTCAAATGAAAATAACAATTCAGGTGGTCATAATTTGGTGCTTAGAAAATATTTTGGAACAATTACTTTTTGAATAGTTATTATGTTTTCATGTTCTAGTACATGGTACCTTCCGTGTTTGCTAATTAGTAACTTCGTCAAATACCTAGAATTCAATTAATCAATGAAAAAACAATTTAGGTTGTTATAACTAGGTGTTCAGATAATATTTTCGAATGATTCCTTTTTGAAAAGTTCTTATATTTTCATCCCAAAAATATGGTACCATCTCTATTATCTAATTAGTAACTTCATCGGAACCTCAAAATTTATCCCATCAAATAAAAAAAACAATTCGGGTAGTTATAATATGATGCTCAGATAATATTTTTTAACGATTCCTTTTTGTAAAATTTCTTATATTTTCATGCTCTACAATATGGTACCTTATTGGTTATCTGATTAGTAACTTCATCTAATCCCAGAAGTTCAACCCATCAAATGAAAATAACAGTTCTGGTGCTCATAACTTGGTGCTCATATAATATTTTGAAGTGATTCCTTTTTGAAAACAATATTATATATTCAAGCTCTACAATATGGTACCTTCCGTGATTGCTAATCAGCAACTTTTATCAAATCCCCAAAATTCAACCCTAAATGAAAATAATGATTCAGGTGGTCGTAACTTGGTGCTTATATAGTATTTTTAACCAATTTCTTTTTGAAAAGTTCTAACTTTTTCATTCTCTAAAATATGCTACCTCCCATTTTTACTGATAAGAAACATGATCTAATCTGTGAAATTCAACCTATCAAATGAAAATAATGATTCAGGTTGTCATAACTTGGAGCTCAAAAAATATTTAGGAATAATTAATTTTTGAAAAGTTCTTATATTTTCATTCTCTAAAATATGATACCATTTTTAATATCTAATTAGTAACTTCATCCGAACCTCAAAATTCAATCCATTGAATTAACTTGGTGGTCAGAAAATATTTTGGACCGATTTCTTTTTGAAAAGTTCTTAAATTTCAGTCTCTACAATATGGTACCTTGCTTGTTTTCTAATTATTAACTTCATTTAATCCCCAAAGTTACACCCATCAAATGAGTATTACTATTCTGGTGGTCATAACTTGGTGCTCAGATAATATTTTTGACCTGTTCCTTTTTGAAAATTTCCAATATTTTCATTCTCTACATTACGGTACCTCTCATTTTTCCTTGTTAGAAACATTATACAATCAATGAAATTCAATCCATGAAATGAAAATGTTAAATTATCTAGTCATAACTTGGTGCTCAAATAATATTTTGGAACGATTCCTTTTTGAAAAGTTCTTTTATTTTTATGCTTAACAATATGGTACCTTCCATGTTTGCTGATTAGTAACCTCATCCAATCCCCGTAATCCAACCCATCAAATAAAAATAACGATTTAGGTGGCCATAACTTAGGTCTCATATACTATTTTGAACTGATTTGTTTCGAAAAGTTCTTAAATTTTCAATCTCTACAATATGGTGCCTTTTGTGTTTGCTAATTAGTAACTTCGTCCAATACCAAAATTCAACCTATCAAATAAAAACAACTATTCAGGAGGTCAGAACTTGGTGCTCATATAATATTTATGACCAATTTCTTTTTGAAAAGTTCTTATAATTTCATGTTCTACAATATGGTACCTTGCGTGTTTGCTAATTAGTAACTTTATCTAATCCCCAAACTTACTCCCATCAAATGAAAATAATGATTTAGGTGGTCATAACGTTGTGCTCACATAATATTTTGGACCAATTTTTTTTGTAAATTTCTTATATTTTTATGCTCTACACTATGGTACCTTCGGTGTTTGTAAATCAATAGCATCATCCAACACCTGAAATTCAACCCATCAAATGAAAACAACGAGTCAGTTGGTCAGAACTTCGTGATCGATCAGATGATATTTTGGACCGAATCCTTTTTGGAAAGTTTTTATATTTTCATGCTATACAATATGGTACCTTCCGTGTTTTCTAATTAGTATGTTCATCTAATCCCCGAAGTTACTCCCTTCAAATGAAAATATCTGTTCAAGTGGTCATGACTTGGTGCACAGATAATATTTTGGAACGATTTCTTTTAGAAAAGTTCTTATATTATAATGCTCTACACTATGGTACCTTCCATGTTTTCTATTTAGTAACTTCATCCGATCCCCAAAATTGATCCCATCAAATTAAAATAAAGATTCAAGTGGTCATAACTTGGCGCTCTGAAAATAGTTTGGACCGATTTCTTTTTAAAAATTTCTTATGTTTTTAGGCTCTAGAATATGTTACCTTCTGTGTTTGCTAATTATTAACTTCATCTAATCCCCGACCTTACTCCCATCAAATGAAAATAATGATTCAGGTGGTCATAACATAGTGCTCAGATAATATTTCGGATCCATTCCTTTTTGAAAAAATCTTATATTTTCATGCTCTACAATATGGTACCTTCTGTATTTTCTGATCAGTAACTTTATCCAATACCCAAAATTTTACCCATCAAATGAAAACAATTATTCAGATAGCCACAACTTGCTGCTCAGATATTATTTTGGACCGATTCCTTTTTGAAAAGTTCTTATATTTTTATTCTCTACAATATGGTACCTCCTATTTTTGCTTACCAGAAACATTATCCAATCAATGAAATGCAACCCATCAAATAAAAAGAACGATTCATAGTGGTCATAACATGGTGCTCAGATAATATTTTGGAATGATTTCTTTTTTAAAAGTTCTTATATTTTCATGCTCTAAAATGTGGTACCTTCCGTGCTTCCTCATTAGTACTTTTATCTGATCCCTAAAATTCATCCCATCAAATCAAAATGATGATTTAGATGGTTAGAACTTGGTGCTCAGATAATATTTTGGGCTGATTCCTTTTTGAAAAATTCTTATGTGTTGATTCTCTAAATTATGGTACCTTCTGTGTTTGCCTATTTGTAACTTCGTCCAATCCCAAAATTTCAATCTATCAAATGAAAATAATGATTAGGTGGTCATAACTTAGTGCTCAGACAATATTTTGGAACGACTCTTTCTTATGTTTACATACTCTACAATATGGAACCTTCATGAAAAGAATGATTTAGGTCGTCTTAAATTGGTGCTCAGATAATATTTTTGAACAATTCCTTTCTATAAATTTTTTATATTTTCATGCTCTACATTATGTTACCACACATGTTTGCTAATTAGTAACATTAACCAATCCCCGAAATTCAACCATCAAATGAAAATAACGATTCAGGTGTTAATAACCTAGTTCTCAGATAATATTTTTGATCGATTCATTTTTTAAAAGTTCTTATATTTTCATGCTCTACAATATGTTACCTTCCGTGTTTATTGATCAGTAACTTCATTAAATACTCAAAATTTAACCAATCAAGTTAAAACCGTGATTTAGATGGTCAGAACTTGTGCTCAGATAATATTTTGGACTGATTCCTTTTTGAAAAGTTCTTATATTTTTATGCTCTACAATATGACACATCTTGTGTTTGATGATCAATAACTTCATCCAATACCAAAAATTTAACCCATTAAATGAAAACAATGATTAAGATGGTCAAAACTTGGTGCTCCGATAATATTTGGACCGATTCCGTGTTGAAAAGTTCTTATATTTTTATTCTCTACAATATGGTACCTCCAGTTTTTGCTTATTGGAAACTTTATTCAATCTACAAAATTCAACCCATCAAATGAAAATACCGATTCATAGTGGTCATAACTTGGTGCTCAGATAACATTTTGGAACGATTCCTTTTTTAAAAGTTTTTATATTTTCATGATCTACAATATGGTACCTTCTGTATTTGCTAATTAGTACTTTTACCTGATCCCTTAAATTCAACTCATCAAACAAAACAACGATTCCGATGGTCAGAACTTGGTGCTCAGATAATATTTTGGACTGATTCTTTTTTGAAAATTTCTTATGTTTTCATGCTCTAAAATATGGTACCTTTCGTGTTTGCTTATTAGTAACTTCGTCAAATCCTTGAAAATTTAATCCATCAAATGAAATAATGATTAGGTGGTTACAACATAGTGCTCAGATACTATTTTGGAACGACTCCTTTTTGAAAAGTTCTTATATTTACATACTCTACAAAATGGTAACTTCCGTGTTTTTTAATTAGAAACTTCAACATGTCGCCTAAATTCAACCCATCAAATGAAAATAACGATTTAGGTGGTCTTAAATTGGTGCTCATATATTGTTTTTGAACAATTCCTTTTTGTAAAATTCTTATATTTTCATGCTCCACATTATGGTACCACACATGTTTGCTAATTAATAACTTTAACCAGTCCCAAAAATTCAATCCATCAAATCAAAATAACGGTTCAGGTGTTCATAACCTGGTGCTAAGATAATATTTTGGATTGATTTCTTTTTAAAAAGTTCTTATATTTTCATGCTCTACAATATGCTACCTTCCATGTTTGCAGATTAGTAACTTCATCCAATACTTGAAATTTAACCCAACAAATAAAAATAATAATTTAGATGGTTAAAACTTGGTGCTCAGATAATATTTTGGACTGATTCCCTTTTGAAAATTTCTTGTATTTTAATTCTCTACAATATGGTACCTTCCGTGTTTTCTATATAGAAACTTGATTTGATCCCCATATTTCAACACATCAAATTAAAATAATGATTCAGGTGGTCATAACTTGGTGCTTAGAAAATATTTTGAATTGATTTCTTTTGAAAAATTCTTACATTTTTATACTCCACAATAAAAAAAAATTCTGTGTTAGCTTATTAGTAAATTTATCCAATCCCCAAAATTCAACCCAACAAATGAAAATAACGATTTAGGGTGTCATAACTTGGTGCTTAGACATTATTTTAGACAGATTTGTTTTTGTAAATTTCTTATATTTTAATGCTCTACAATATGGTACCACACATGTTTGCTATTTAGTGACTTTATCCAATCTCCGAAATTAAACCTATTAAATGAAAATAATGATTCATGTGGTCATAACCTGGTGCTCAGATTATATTTTGGATCGATTCATTTTTGAAAAGTTCTTATATTTTCATGCTCTACAATATGTTACCATCCGTGTTTGCTAATCAGTAACTTCATCCAATCCTCGAAATTTAACCCATCAAATGAAAACAATGATTTAGATGGTCAGAACTTGGTGCTCAGATAATCTTTTGGATCATTTCCTTTTTGAAAAGATCTTATATTTTTATTCTCTACATTATGGTAACTTCTGTGTTTGCTAATTAGTACTTTAATCTGATCCCTAAAATTCAACACTTCAAATTAAAATAACGATTTAGATGGTCAGAACTTGGTGCTCAGATAGTATTTTGTACAGATTACTTTTTGAAAATTTCTTATGTTCCATGCTCTAAAATATGGTACCTTCCGTGTTTGCTTATTAGTAACTTCATCAAATTCCCCAAATTCAATCCATCAAATGAAAATAACAAATAGTTTGTTGTAACTTAGTGCTCAAACAATATTTTGTAACGATTCCTTTTTGAAAAGTTCTTATGTTTACAAACTCTATAATATTGTACCTTCCATGTTTTTTAATTAGTAACATCAATTTGTCACCTAAATTCAAACCATCTAATGAAAATAATGATTCATGTGGTCTTAAATTGGTGCTTATTTAATATTTTTGAACAATTCTTTTCCGTAAAATTCTTATATTATCATGCTCTCCAATAAGGTACCACACGTGTTTGGGAATTAGTAACATTATCCAATCCTCAAAATTCAACCCATCAAATGAAAATAAGATTCATGTAGTCACAACCAGGTGCTCAGATAATATTTTGGATCGATTCAATTTTGAAAAGTTCTTATATTTTCATGCTCTACAAAAGGTTACCTTCTGAGTTTACTGATCAGTAACTTCATCCAATACTCGAAATTTAACCTATGAAATGAAAACAATGATTCAGATGCTCAGAACTTGGTGCTCAGATAATATTTTTGACCAATTTTTTTTTGAAAAGTTCTTATATTTATATTCTCTACAATATGGTACCTCCCATTTTTACTGATTAGAAATTTTATCCAATCTTCAAAATTCAACCCATCAAATGAAAATAATGATTCATAGTGGTTATAAATTGGTGTTCAGATAATATTTTGGAACTATTCCTTTTAAAAAAGTTCTTTTATTCTCATGCTCTACAACATGGTAACTTCCGTGATTGCTAATTAGTACTTTAATCTGATCATTGAAATTCAACCCATCAAATGAAAATAACGATTCAGATGGTCAGTACTTAGTGCTCAGATAATATTTTGGACTAATTTGTTTTTGAAAAGTTCTTATCTTTAATTCTCTATAATATGGTACCTTCCGTGTTTGCTACTTAGTACTTTTATCTGATCACTGAAATTTAACTCATCAAATGAAAATAATAATTTATGTGGTCAAAATTGGTGCTTAAAAAATATTTGGGACCGATTTCTATTTGTAAAGTTCTAATGTGTTCATTCTCTATGAAATGGTACCTTCCGTGTTTGTTGATCAGTAACTTCATCCAATACCTAAAATTAAACCCATCAAATGAAAACAATGATTCAGGTGGTAAGAACTTGGTGCTCGGATAATATTTTGGACCAATTCCTTTTTGAAAAGTTCTTATGTTTTCATGCTCTACAAAATGATATCTTCCGTGTTTTCTAATTAGTAACTTCATATGATCCCCAAAATTAAACCTATCAAATTAAAATAATGATTCAGGTGGTCATAACTTGATGCCCAGAAAATATTTTGGACCATTTCTTTTTGAATTGTTTTTATATTTTTATGCTCTACAATAAAAACAACTTCCGTGGTAGCTTATTAGTAACTTTATCCAATCCCCAAAATTAAACCTATCAAATGTAAATAACAATAAAGGGTGTCATTATATGGTGCTCAGATAATATTTTAGACCAATTTGTTTTTGCTAATTTCTTATATTTTCATCCTCTACAGTATGGTACCTTCCGTGTTTGCTGATCTGTTACTTAATTCTCAGATGATATTTTGGATTGATTCCATTATGAAAAGTTCTTATATTTGCATGCTATACAATATGGTACCTTCCGTGTTTCTAATTAGTAACTTCATCTATTCCCCGGTGTTACTCCCTTTAAGTGATAATAATGAGTCAAGTGGTTATAAACTTGTTGCTCAGATAATATTTTGAAATCATATCTTTTTGAAAAGTTCTTATATTTTGATGTTCTAGAATATGGTACCTTCCATGTTTTTTTTATTAGTAACTTCAAGTGATCCTTAAAATTATACCCATCAAATTAAAATAAATATTCAGGTGCTCATAACTTGGTGCTCAGAAAATATCTTGGACCGATTTGTTTTTGAAGTTTTTTATATTTTTAGGCTCTAAAATATGGTACCTTCCATTTTTATTTATTTATTAACTTCATCTAATAACCAAAGCTACTCCCATAAAATAAAAATAACAATTCAGATGGTAATTACATGGTGTTCAGATAATATTTTTTGAACGATTCCTTTTTGAAAAATTCTTATATTTTCATGCTCTACAACATGGTACCTTCTGTGTTTTCTAATTAGTAACTTCATCTTATCCCCAAAATTTAATCCATCAAACTAAAATAAAATTCCAGGTGGTCATAACTTGGTGCACAGAAAATACATTGGACATATTTCTTTATGAAAAGTTCTTCTATTTCCAGGCTCTAAAATAAGAAACCTTCCGTGTTTGCTTGTTAGTAACTTTATCCAATACCCAAAATTCAACCCATCAAATGAAAATGACGATTAAGATGGTCATAATTTGGGGATCAAATAATATTTTTGAACCATTCCTTTTTGAAAAGTACTTATATTTTCCTAGTCTACAAAATGGCAGCTTACTAATCTCATCAAATCCCTGAAATCCAACCCATCAAATGAAAATAATGATTTAGAATGTCAGAACATAGTGTTAAGGTAATATTTTTGACCTTTTTCTTTTTAAAAAGTTCTTATAATTTCATGCTCTAATATATGGTACTTTCCTTGTTTTCTAATTAGTAACTTCATCTAATCCCCGAAGTTACTCCATTCTAATGAAAATAACAATTCATGTGGTCTAACTTGGTGCTGGGATAATATTTTGGACCAAATTCTTTCTGTAAAGTTTTCATGTTTTCATCCTCAACTATATGTTACCTTCCGTGTTTGTTGATCGGTAACTTCATCCAACCCGTGAAATTCAACCCATCAAATGAAAATAACGATTCAGGTGTCCAGAACTTCATGCTCAGATAATATTCTAGACTGATTCCTTTTTGAAAATTTCTTATTTTTTCATGCTCTAAAATATGGTACCCTCCATGTTTGCAGATTAGTAACTTCATCAAATCACTGAAATTGAATCCATCAAATGAAAATAACGATTCTTGTGGTCATAACTTGGTGCTCAGATAATATTTTGGAACGAGTTCTTTTTGAAAAGTTCTTATGTTTTCATGCTCTAAAATATGGCACCTTTCGTGTTTTCGAATTGTTAACTTCATCTAATAACCGAATATACTCCCATAAAATGAAAATAACGATTTAGGTTGTCATTGCATGGAGTTAAGATAATGTTTTTTGAATGATTCCTTTTTCAAAAATTCTTATATTTTAATTCTCTACAACATGGTACCTTCCGTGTTTTTTAATTAGTAACTTTATCTAATCCCCAAAATTTAATCCATCAAACTAAAACAACAATTCAGGTGGTCATATCGTGGTGCGCAGAAAATATGTTGGACATATATATTTTTTTTTGGAAAGTTCTTAAATTCCAAGCTCTACAATAAGAAGCCTTCCGTGTTTTCTTGTTAGTAACATTATCCAATCCCCAAAATTCAACCCATCAAATGAAAATAAGGATTAAGATGGTCATAACTTGGGGTTCAAATAATATTTTGTAACCATTCCTTTTTGAAAAGTACCTATATTTTCCTGGTCTACAATGTAACAGCTTACTAATCGCATCAAATCCCTGAAATACAACCCATCAAATGAAAATAATGATTTAGAATGTTAGAACTTGGTGCTTAGATAATATTTCGGACCAATTCTTTCTTTAAAAGTTCTTATAATGTCATACTCTACAATATGGTACCTTCCGTGTTTGCTAATTAGTAACTTCATCTAATCCCCGAAGTTACTCCATTCAAATGAAAATAACGATTCAGGTGGTCATAACTTGGTGCTGAGAAATATTTTAGACCGATTTCTTTCCGTAAAGTTGTTATGTTCTCATGCCCAACAATATGTTATCTTCCGCGTTTGTTGATCGGTAACTTCATCCAACCCTTGAAATTCAACCCATCAAATGAAAGTAACGATTCAGATTGTCAGAACTTGGTGCTCATATTATATTTTGGTCTGATTCCTTTTTGAAAAGTTCTTTTGTTTTCATGCTCTAAAATAAGGTACCTTCCGTGTTTGCTGCTTAGTAACTTCATCAAATCACCGAAATTCAATCCATAAAATGAAAATAATGATTCCAGTTGTCATAACTTGGTGCTTAGATAATAATGTGGAACAATTCCTTTTTAAAAAGTTCTTATGCTTTCATGCTCTAAAATATGGTACCTTCCGTGTTTGCTAATAAGTAACTTCATCTGTTCCCTGATGTTACTCCCTTCAAATGAAAATAACGAGTGAAGTGGTCCTAAACTTGTTGCTCAAATAATATTTTGGAATGATATCTTTTTGAAAAGTTCTTATATTTTCATGCTCTACAATATGGTGCCTTTCATGGTTTTAAATTAGTAACTTCAGGTGATCCCTAAAATTAACCCATCAATATAATATAAAGATTCAGGTGGTCTTTTTGAAAATTTTTATATTTCGAGGCTCTAAAATATGGTACCTTCCATGTTTTCTATTTATTAAATTCATCTAATAACCAAAGTTACTCCCATAAAATGAAAACAATGATTTAGGTGGTCACTACATGGTGTTCAGAAAATATTTTTGAATGATTCGTTTTTGGAAAATTCTTATATTTTCATGCTCTACAACGTGGTACCTTCTGTGTTTTCTAATTAGTAACTTCATCTAATCCCCAAAACTGAATCCATCAAACTAAAATAATAATTCAAGTGGTCATAACTTGGTGCACAGAAAATATATTGGACAGATTTCTTTTTGAAAAGTTCTTATATTTTCAGGCTCTACAATAAGAAACCTTCCGATTTTTCTTATTGGTAACTTTATGAAATCCCCGAAATTCTACCCACAAAATGAAAATAACGATTCAAGTGGTCATAACTTAGTGATCAAATAATATTTTTGAATGATTCCTTTTTGAAAGGTACTTATATTTTCCTGGTCTACAATATACCACCTTACTAATCGCATCAAATTCCTGAAATCTAGCCCATCAAATGAAAATAACGATTTAGAATGTCAGAACTCGATGCTTAGATAATATTTTAGACCGATTCCTTTTTTAAAAGTTCTTATAATTTCATGCTCTACAATATGGTATGTTCCTTGTTTGCTATCTAGTCCCCGAAGTTACTCCATTCTGATGAAAATAATGATTCAGGTGGTCATAACTTAGTGCTTAGATAATATTTTTGACCGATTCTCTTTTGAAAAGTTTTAATTTGTCATTTTGTACAATATGATACCTTTCATTTTTCCTGATTAGTAACATTATCTAATCCTTGAAATTCAACGTATCAAATAAAAATAACTATTCAGGTAGTCATAATTTGGTGCTTATAAAATAAGTGGAATGTATTTCTTTTCGAAATGTTATTACATTTTTATGCTCTAAAATATGGTACCTTCCATGTTTGTTAATTGGAAACTTAATCT
This sequence comes from Rubia yunnanensis, assembly GCA_037428765.1. NCBI lineage: Eukaryota > Viridiplantae > Streptophyta > Magnoliopsida > Gentianales > Rubiaceae > Rubia > Rubia yunnanensis. Next base: position 46,430,897 of record CM075065.1, read on the forward strand.
AATCCCCGAAGTTACTTCCATCAAATAAAAATAACGATCAGGTGGTAATAACTTGGCGCTCAGATAATATTTCGAACCGATTCCTTTTTGAAAATTCTTATATTTTCAAGCTCTACAATATGGTACTTTCCATGTTTGCTAATTAGTAACTTCATAAAATCCCCGAAATTCAATTCATCAAATGAATATAACAATTCAGGTGGTCATAACTTGTTGCTCAAATACAATTTTGCACCAATTACATTTTGAAAAGTTCATAAATTTTTATGCCCTAAAATATGGTACCTTCTGCATTTGCTAATTAGTAACTTCGTCTAATCCCTGAAGTTACTCCCATCAAATGAAAATAACAATTTAGGTAGTCACATTTTGGTGCTCAAATTATATTTTGGACAGATTCCTTTTTGAAAAGTTCTTATATTTTCAAGCTCTACAATTTGGTACCATCCGTGTTTGTTAATTAGTAACTTCATCAAATCCCCGAAGTTACTCCCATTAGATGAAAATAACGATTCGGGTTGTCATGACTTGGTGCTTAAATAATATTTTGGACCGAATTCTTTTTGAAAAATTCTTATATTTTCAAGCTCTACAATATCATACCTTATGTGTTTGATAATTAGTAACTTCATCAAATCCCAGAAATTCAACCCAACAAATGAATATAACGATTCAGGTGGTCATAAGATGGTGCTCAAATAATATTTTGGACAGATTCAATTTTGAAAAGAACATATATTTTCATACTCTACAATATGGTACCTCCCGTGTTTGCTGATTAGCAACTTTGTTAATTCCCCAAAATTCAATCCATCAAATGAACATAACGATTCAGGTGCTCATAATTTGGTGCTCAAATATTCTTTTGGATCGATTCCTTTTCAAATGTTCTATTATATTCAAGCTCTACAATATGGTACCTTCCATGTTTGCTAATTAGAAACTTCATAAAATCCCCAAAATTCAATCTATCAAATGAAAATAACGATTCAGGTGGTCATAAATTGGTGCACAAATAAAATTTTGGACCAATTACAGTTTAGGATGTTCTTACATTTTTAAGCTATACAATATGGTACCTTCCGTGTTTGCTAATTAGTACCTGCATCTAATTCCTGAAATTACTCCCATCAAATAAAAATAAAGATTCAAGTGGTCAAAACTTCGTGCTCAGATAATATTTTAGACCGATTCCATTTTGAAAAGTTCTTATATTTTCAAGCTCTACAATATGGTACCTTTCAGTTTTTGTAATTAGTAACTTCATCTAATCTCATAAGTTATTCCCATCAAATGAAAATAACGATTCAGGTTGTCATAACTTGGTGGTCGCTTACTATTTCAGACCGATTCCTATTTGAAAAGTTATAATTTTTCATCCTCTACCATATGATACATTTCGTTTACCTTGATTGGAAACATTATCCAATCCATGAAATTCAACCCATCAAATAAAAATAAATATTCAGGTGGTCATAACTTGGTGCCCAAAAAATATTTTGGACGTATTTCTTTTTGAAATGTTCTTACATTTTTATGCTCTACAATATGGTACTTTCCATGTTGGCTAATTAGTAACATCATCTAATCGACGAAGTTACTCCCATCAAATAAAAATAACGATTCGAGTTGTCATAACTAGGTGCTCAGATAATATTTTGGACCGATTTCTTTTTGAAAAGTTCTATTTTTTCATTCTATACAATATGGTACTTTTCATTTTTCCTGATTCGAAACTTTATCCAATACCTAAAATTTAAATCGTCTAATGAAAATAACTATTCAGGTGGTCATAACTTGGTGGCTAAATAATATTTTGGATCAATTCCATTTTGAAAAGATCTTACATTTTTATGCTCTACAATGTGGTACCTTCCATGTTTCTAAATTAGTAACTTAATCTAATCTCCGAAGATACTCCCATTAAAAGAAAATAACGATTCAGGTTGTCATAACTTGGTGCTTAGATAATATGTCGGACCCAATTCTTTTTGAAAAGTTATTATATTTTGAAGCACTACAATATGGAACCTTCCGTGTTTGCTAATTAGTAACTTCATCAAATCCCCGAAATTAAATCCTTTAAATTAAGATAACGATTCAGGTGGTCCTAACTTGGTGCTTAAATAAAACATTTTACGGATTCCATTTTTAAAATTACATAATTTTTCAGGCTCTACAATATGATATCTTCCGTGTTTGCTGATTAGCAACTTTATTAAATTAGAAAAATTCAATATATCAAATGAAAATAACGATTCAGGTGGTCATAACTGTGTGTTCAACTAATATTTTTGACTGATTCCTTTTTTGAAAAGTTCTTATATTTTCAAGCTCTACAATATCGTACCTTCCGTGTTAGGTAATTAGTAACTTCATCTAATCCCCGAACTAACTCCCATCAAATGAAAATAACGATTCAGGTGGTCAAAACGTAGTGCTAAGAAATATTTTTGGGCCAATTCCTTTTTCAAATGTTCTAATTTTTCATTCTCTATAATACCCATCAAATAAAAATAATGATTCTGGTGGTCATAACTTGGTGCTCAGATAATATTTTGTAACAATTTCTTTTTGAAAAGTTCTGATTTTTCATTTTCAACAATTGGTACGTTCCATTTTTTCCGATTCGAACTTTATCCAATCCTCAAAATTTAAATCATCAAGCAAAAATAACTATTCAGGTGGTCATAACGTGGTGCTTAAACATTATTTTGGATCAGTTCCATTTTGAAAATTTCTTACATTTTTATGCTCTACAATGAGGTACCTTCCATGTTTGCTAATTAGTGACTTCATCTAATCTCTAAAGATACTCTCATTAAATGAAAATAACGATTTAGGTTTTCATAACTTGGTGCTAGATAATATTTTGGTCCAAATTCTTTTTGAAAAGTTCTTATATTTTCAAGCTCTACAATATCGTACCTTCCGTGTTTGGTAATTAGTAACTTTATCTAATCCCCGAAGTAACTCCCATCTAATGAAAATAACGATTCAGGTGGTCAAAATGTAGTGCTCCGAAGTTTTTTGGACCGATTCCTTTTTGAAAAGTTCTAATTTTTTATACTCTTCAATATGATACCTTTCATTTTTCCTGATTAGAAACTTTATCCAATCCTTGAAATTCAACCTATAAAATAAAACAACTTTTCAGGTGGTCATAACATGGTGCTCATAAAATATTTTGGACGTATTACTTTTTTAAAAGTTGTTACATTTTTATGCTCTACAATATGGTACCTTTCATGTTTTGATAATTAGTAACTTCATCTAATCCCCGAAGTCACTCCCATCAAATAGAAATAACGATTCTAGTGGTCATGACTTTGTGCTCAGATAATATTTTGTACCAATTTCTTTTTTAAAAGTTCTGATTTTTCATTTTCTACAATTGGTACCTTTTGATTTTTCCCAATTTGAAACTTCATCCAATCCTCAAAATTTAAATCATCAAATGAAAATAACTGTTCAGGTGGTCATAATTTGGTGCTTAAATAACATTTTGGATCAATTCCATTTTGAAAAGTTCTTACATTTTTATGCTCTACAATGTGGTACCTTCCATGTTTGCTAATAAGTAACTTCATCTAATCTCCAAAGATACTCCCATTCAATAAAAATAAAGATTCAGGTGGTCGTAACTTGGTGCTCAGATAATAATTTTTGCCAATTTCTTTTTGAAAAGTTCTGATTTTTCATTCTCTACAATTATAAATTTCATGTTTGCAATTATAAAGTTCATCGAATTCCCGAAGTTACTCCCATCAAATGAAAATAACAATTCTGGTGGTCATAGCTTGGTGATCAAATAATATTTTGGACCGATTCCTTTCAGAAAAGTTCTTACATATTCAAGTTGTACAATATGATACCTTTCGTGTTTGCTAATTTGTAATTTCATAAAATCCCCAAAATTCAATCTTTCAAATGAAAATAATGATTTTGGTTGACATAACTTGGTGCTCAGATAAAATTTTGGACCGATTACATTTTGAAAGTTCAGACATGTTTCCGCTATACAATATGGTACCTTCCGTGTTATCTAATTAGTTACTTCATCTAATCCCTGAAGTTAGTCCCATCAAATAAATATAACGATCCAGGGGGTTATAACTTGGTGCTCGGATACTATTTTGGAACGATTCCTTTTTGAAAAGTTCTAATTTTTCATTCTCTGCAATATGATACCTTTCATTTTCTTGATTAGAAACCATATCCAATCCTTGAAATTCAACCCATAAAATAAAAATAACTATTCAGGTGGTCATAACTTGGTGCTTAGAAAATATTTTACACGTATTACTTTTTGAAAAGTTCTTACACTTTTATGGTCTACAATATGGTACCTTCCATGATTTGATGATTGTTAACTTCTTCAAATCCCCGAAGTTACTTCCATAAAATGAAAATAATGATTCGGGTGGTCATAACTTGGTGCTCGGATAATATTTTGGACCAATTATTTTTTAAAAAGTTATAATTTTTCATTCTCTACAATTGGGGCCTTCCATTTTTCCCGATTTGAAAATTTATCCAATCCTCAAAATTTAAATCATCAAATAAAAATATCTATTCAGGTGGTCATAACTTGGTTCTCAAATAATATCTTGGATCAATTCCAATTTGAAAGGTTGTTACATTTTTATGCTCTACAGTTTGGTACATTCCATGTTTGCTTAGTAACTTCATCTAATCCCCGAAGTTACTTCCATATAATGAAAATAATGATTCATGTTGTCATAACTTGATGCTTAGATAATATTTTGGACTCAATTCTTTTTGAAAATTTCTTGTATTTCCAAGCTCTACAATATGGTACCTTCCGTTTTTGAATTAGTAAATTCATCAAATCCCCGAAATTCAATCAATCAAATAAACATAGGTGGTCATAACTTGGTGCTCAAATAATATTTTGGATGGATTCTATTTTGTAAATAACATATATTTTCATGATCTATAATATTGTACCTTCTGTGTTGGCTAATTAGCAACGTTTCTGGTGGTCATAACTGTGTGTTCAACTAATATTTTTGTCTTATTCCGTTCTAAAAAATTCTTATATTTTCAAGCTCTACAATATGGTACCTTCCTTGTTTGGTAATTAGTAACTTCATCTATTCCCCAAAATTACTACCATCAATTGAAAATAACGATTCTGGTGGTCAAAACACAGTGCTCAGAAACTTTTTTGGACCAATTCCTTTTTGAAAAGTTCTAATTTTTCATTCTCTACAATATGATACCTTTCATTTTAACTGATTTTAAGGTTTATCCAATGCATAAAATTCATCCAATAAAATAAAAATAACTATTCAGGTGGTCATAACTTGGTGCTCAGAAAATATTTTGGATGTATTTCTTTTTGAAAATTTCCAACATTTTCATGCTCTACAATATTATGCCTTCCATGTTTGCTAATTATAAATTTCATCAAATTCCCGAAGTTACTCCCATCAAATGAAAATAACAATTCAGGTGGTCATAGCTTGGTGCTCAAATAATATTTTGGACCAATTCCTTTCGGAAAAGTTCTTATATATTCAAGTTGTACAATATGATACCTTTCGTGTTTGCTAATTTGTAATTTCATAAAATCCCCAAAATTCAATCTTTCAAATGAAAATAATGATTTTGGTTAACATAACTTGGTGCTCAGATAAAAGTTTTGACCAATTACTTTTTGAAAAGTTCGGACATTCTTCCGCTATACAATATGGTAATTTCCGTGTCTTCTAACTAGTAACTTCATCTAATCGCTGAAGTTAGTCCCATCAAATAAATATAACAGTCCAGGGGGTCATAACTTGGTGCTCGGATACTATTTTGGAACGATTCCTTTTTGAAAAGTTCTAATTTTTCATTCTCTACAATATGATACCTTTCATGTTCTTGATTAGAAACCATATCCAATCCTTGAAATTCAACCCATAAAATAAAAATAACTATTCAGGTGGTCATAACTTGGTGCTTAGAAAATATTTTACACGTATTACTTTTAGAAAAGTTCTTACATTTTTATGGTCTACAATATGGTACCTTCCGGGTTTTGATGATTGTTAACTTCATCAAATCCCCGAAGTTACTTCCATCAAATGAAAATAATGATTCGGGTGGTCACAACTTGGTGCTCAGATAATATTTTGGACCAATTTCTTTTTGAAAAGTTATAATTTTTCATTCTCTACAATTGGGACCTTCGATTTTTCCCGATTTCAAAATTTATCCAATCCTCAAAATTTAAATCATCAAATAAAAATATCTGTTCAGGTGGTCATAACTTGGTACTCAAATAATATTTTGGATCAATTCCATTTTGAAAGGTTCTTACATTTTTATGCTCTACAATTTTATACCTTCCATGTTTGCTTAGTAACTTCATCTAATCCCCGAAGTTACTTCCATAAAATGAAAATAATAATTCATGTTGTCATAACTTGATGCTTAGATAATATTTTGGACTCAATTCTTTTTGAAAATTTCTTGTATTTCCAAGCTCTACAATATGGTACCTTCCGTGTTTCAATTAGTAAATTCATCAAATCCCCGAAATTCAATCAATCAAATAAACATAGGTGGTCATAACTTGGTGCTCAAATAATATTTTGGATGGATTCTATTTTGTAAATAACATATATTTTCATGATCTATAATATTGTACCTTCTGTGTTGGCTAATTAGCAACGTTTCTGGTGGTCATAACTGTGTGTTCAACTAATATTTTTGTCTGATTCCGTTCTAAAAAATTCTTATATTTTCAAGCTCTACAATATGGTACCTTCCTTGTTTGGTAATTAGTAACTTCATCTATTCCCGAAAATTACTCCCAATTGAAAATAACGATTCTGGTGGTCAAAACACATTGCTTAGAAACTTTTTTAGACCAATTCCTTTTTGAAAAGTTCTAATTTTTCATTCTCTACAATATGATACCTTTCATTTTAACTGATTTTAAGGTTTATCCAATGCATAAAATTCATCCAATCAAATAAAAATAACTATTCAGGTGGTCATAACTTGGTGCTCAGAAAATATTTTGGATGTATTTCTTTTTGAAAATTGCTAACATTTTTATGCTCTACAATATTATGCCTTCCATGTTTGCTAATTATAAATTTCATCGAATTCCCGAAGTTACTCCCATCAAATGAAAATAATAATTCAGGTGGTTACTCCCGAAGTTACTTTCATCGAATGAAAATAATGTTTCATGTTGTCATAACCTGGTGCTTAGATAATATTTTGGACCCAATTCCTTTTGAAAATTTCTTATATTTTCAAGCTCTAAAATATGGTACCTTCCGTGTTTGAAGTAGTAAATTCATCAAATCCCCGAAATTCAATCCATCAAATGAACATAAGTGATCATAACTTGGTGCTCAAATAATATTTTGGATAGATTATTTTTTGAAAAGAACATATATTTTCATGCTCTACGTTATTGTACCTTCTGTGTTGGCTAATTAGCAACGATTCTGGTGGTCGTAAATTTGTGTTCAACTAATATATTTGACTGATTCTTTTTTGAAAAATTCTTATATTTTCAAGCTCTACAATATGGTACCTTCCTTGTTTGGTAATTAGTAACTTCATCTAATCCCCGAAATTACTCCCATCAATTGAAAATAGCGATTTAGGTGGTCAAAACATAGTGCTCAGAAAGGTTTTTGGACCGATTCCTTTCTGAAAAGTTCTAATTTTTCATTCTCTACAATATGATACCTTTCATTTTCCATGATTTTAAAATTTATTCAATGCTTAAAATTCAACCCATAAAATAAAAATAACTATTCAGGTGGTCATAACTTGGTGCTCAGAAAATATTTTGGATGTATTTCTTTTTGAAAATTTCTAACATTTTTATGCTCTACAATATGGTGCCTTCCATGTTTTCTAAATATAAATTTCATCGAATTCCCAAAGTTACTCCCATCGAATTCCCGAAGCTACTCCGCAACCTTTAAGGTGAATAAGGCCCTGCCACATATGGCTGTCACCCGTTATGCATCTAGTCGATGTGGGAACACAAACACCAAACCATCTGAGGAAATTTCAAATTCAAACAAACTGCCAACATATGTCATCGAGCTCAAGGAAACATTTGTTGCTTTACTTGAGGCCCAAACAAATTGGCTAGCTGGACAATTGGGTAAAGCTATTCCCCCACACTTAGATGCCCGTAATTTCCTTGCTACATCTTCCACCCCCATGAATAAGGACAACCGGGTATTTATTCCTTTAGCATCGGGATGTAGTGACCCACAAGGAACCGCAGCGGATGGCAAGGTAGTCCATACCGTGAACTGCAATCGTTTTTGTTCCTTTCTTGCTATGTGATTTGTAGTATCTGGATTTCCATTTCCTGCCACATTGATGTTGTGGGGATACAATGACTAATATCACGTTCATTTCGGATGTCGGTAGTTATATCTTCAACTTTGTATTTCCCCCGTAAACTGAGAAACTGTTTCTTCGCCAATGTAATTTTTCATGACAGTTCGTTGCTGATGAACGCTGGAAGCTGCAGCGCGGTGTAGCTCTCAGTCTCAGCTGGGCACTGAAAGCTGTAGCGCGCTGCAGCCTTCAGCAGCTACATGTACAATTCATTACTTCTTATAATCTATCGCTTGCACTTCCAACATTATTTTCTTTCCTTCAATAGAGAATACTTAGCTATTTTCCAACCAATGTATGTACCCAATCTCTAAGTTCATCTCTTAGAAAGGAAAAAAGTGCTGCGTATATGTTTTGAACCATAATGGAGAAAGGGACGTAGCTGCATTTGGTATCTTCTTTCCAAAGGACGCAGAAACTGACTTACCATCAAGTGGGAGCGAGTAAATCTAAAAGGACCTGTGATCATTCCAAAGGCACCTTTGCCGATTGAACATGAAGAATTTGAGTTTGTCACTCAGGCCTTTGGATATAACATTCTATGGACGGTAAAACTGATAAGTGTCATTGAGCAACATAATGATGAGGTGTGATAATTGTATTCTTCTTCTTATCGGTGCTCATATATATCTTTCTAGCTATTACAATAACATAATATGTTATTCATTTACTAACGTAGGAGAACGAGTAGCAACCGCCTCCGCAAGAATTAGTAGTTGACGAAATTGGAAGTCCTCAAACAAACCTCACACCAGTGGCTAGGGAAGATACTCCTGATTGAGAGGTGGCCGCTCGATCGGTAATAGGAGAGGTACATACCCCCAGAGTATTTCATTCCGACTGATTTTTTCCTATGCATCACTAACATTTTACCCATTAGCAACTTCCAAAATAAAATACTACATCACCGGAGAATGGGCAACCAAATCCTCCCTTGTCGATTTCTCCACAATACATATTTGTGAGAACTCATTTCAGCCTTTACATTATCATCCACTACTGAATTATATACAAATACTGTTCAACTAACATTATTAGATTCTCAATGTAATAATTAGGGAGCCACGAAAAACCAAGAATGCATCACTGCTGTTCAAAAGACTAATGATGCTTTACGGCTATCTACACAAATATGTGGACCAAAAAAAGTCTTCCGCATCAATTTCAACGCAAAGGTGTTTGGATCAGAAGAAGTCTACACAGCCATATTTACTGACAAGATAAGACTGTTCATGAACAGCTTGGACGCGGAGGATGAAATGGAGTGGATCAGTGGGTGCCAACTTGATATACGGGCATCGTAAGAAGTGCATGCTTTCATTATTCATAAATACAAGTATCATTATATTTGCTTCACTTACAATATTATTTTGCAAGATACTTTTGCCATGGAGTGGTTCGTGGAGACCACGTCCAGTTTTTTCCTGCCTCTTCAAACTCAATGGCTCAGAAGGCAAATCAAAGGGTGGAATTGACTGCGGACGAGGTTTCGGCTGTCATGTGCCCTTTTGAAGTGAGGATGTACATCTTCCTGTACAATCAAGAGTAAGTTCCATTTGTTTTCCGAGTAGCTAGACCCGCCCACATTGAAGGGAAAACAACCATATGTTGTGATTTTATTTTTGGAATATATCTTAAGTACTTTTGGTTTTCCATTTTTTCCATAGGGACCATTGGTTTTTGCTGGTCTTCGTACCAGAAATTGATTGAGTATATTGCATCGACTCAATGACTGGGGGAATTTCCAAACGAAATAGATCATGCCTTAAACTGATTCATTTGTAAGTGGAACACATTCATGTCATTCCTTCAACTTTGATGTTTTACAAAAATGGTTGTTCACAAAAATATGTTCTTGTACGTTTTGCACTCTCTTGGCTCAATTATTTACAATTACTGTTACTTAGTATATTATCATATATTGTGTGAACCCCAATTTCTGAAAATATTTTTCCACATGTTGACAAAAATATGTTTCCATCTATTGTAGGATTGCAACAAAATATCGACGGTCCAATTCCAAACAAAATAGGTCCTACCCTTCCAACTACACTTGGGATGCCATAAACATCAATATACGTATTATCCCATACCTTCATATTTCACGTGTCATTTTCATCTTCGTAATCGGTTCAACAAATTCTCTTTTGCATCATCAGCACAGGATAAAAAGTAGTACTCTGGAGTGCGGATACCATTGCATGTATTACATGGAAAAATTGTTAGGCACGTACATGGCATTGACATTATTCCGGTACGTTTTCCTACAATTCTTCTATGTATTTGTTATTCTCACTTATACATCCTTCTCTTAACATGTGATTTAATGCATTGTTTCAGCAATTTCCGAAAGATTACACTCCACTGGGGAGCGATGAACTGCAGAGAATTGCTTTGAAATGGGTTTGTATTTTTGCAAAACGTACTCTTCCAAAATGCATAGATCAATTAAATGTCATACAGGGACTTGTACAAATCGTCGGATAGTGGTTAGTATTATCTCTTACGAGAAAGGTAATTGACCTTCACTTCTGATACTCGTCAAATTTGACGATGAGGGGGGTTCCAGTATCTTAGGCCACTACGAAACACTTCATGCTCTTCTTTTGCTAATCATAAATTCGAATTCAATGCTTTCTTCAACCTACTTTCTTGTCTATGCATCATGGTGGCTCGGAATTTGTTCAATTTGTCTTCGTGCACCGTTCTATTACTACGCACAACAAATAATGGGTACCATGCTTGAAAAAATAACGCACCTGGTTGTTAAACAACGTAACAAAGGAACTGGCTGTGCGAAGATGAACTCGTAGAGCTGCAGCGCACCGCAACTTACAGTGACCACAATAGTTACTCACGCTTTTAACACCGGTTTCTTCCGATTACAAAAGCGGTGCTAATATTAAACGGTGCAAAATTAACGCTTTTAGCACCGCTTTAAAAACCTCTCCTAAACACAACTTACAATAATAACAGGTGATATATTTACATCATAGCACCGGTTTTTAAACAGGTGCAAAATATAACCGGTGCAAGAAATAAACAACTCTAGCACCGGTTTTTTTACCGGTGCTAACAAATAACCGGTGCAATAAACACGTTTTTATCACCGGTTCCCAAACGGTTGCTAAACTATAACCGGTGCAATTTATTTTACTGGTCACCAGTTTAAAAACCGGTGCTACCTACAAACCGGTGAAAAATATACAGATTTAACACCGGTTCCATAACCGGTGCAAAAAGAACCGGTGCAAAAAGAACCGGTGCAAAAAGAAACTTGTGCGACAAAATTATATTTAACACCGGTGTAATAACCGGTGTAAGAATGAAAAATTTTACACCAGTTTTTCATAGCACCGGTTACAAAAAACCGGTTCTAATATGGTACATTATAGCACCGGCAACTTAAACAGGTGCAAAATATAACCGGTGCTAATATATAAATACTAGAATTTTAAACCATAATATTTCTTTGACTTATGGAAAGACCGTCTTTCAAGAGACAGACTCATAATAAACTCAACAAAAAAAAGTAATAATAATGGAAGAAAAGGTAGAAAATTGAACATGAAGCCGCATGAGCCAGGAGGTAAAAAAAAGGCAGCAAAGCTTTAAAATTGTGAAAGAACATTAGTTCCACATCGACAATTGGTGGAGACTTAGCCTTAGATTCCAGCTATAAATACTAGGGAACTCCTCCATTCTCTCAAGGCAAAGCATTTGATGCAATTGGGCCTTAATCGACAAGTTACTTGGCCTTAAATTTTTTGGGTTGTAATTGTTAAATTAAAGTTAAAATTTTGACATGTTTTTGAGTTTTTAGGTTTGGCCCATAATTGTTGTGGGAAAAAAATCGATTGACTTAAATTCAATTTGATAAAAATTGGATTTAATTCGGTTTATTCGGTTGAATTCGGTTTCAAATTGATTTCGAATTTTGAATTCGGTTCGGATAATTTGGGTTATTTGAATAATTTAGGTCGGGTTCGGTTTTTTATTTTTTAGAGAAAAAACCAAACTGAACAAACCAAACAATCTATTATCACCGGTTTTTGTTGGCTCCAGTTTTAATTAGCATCTTTTTTTAAACCGGTGCTAACTAGAAAAACCCATGCTATATCGGTACATTTTTGCACCGGTTTAAAAACCGGAACTAAAAGTTGGGATTTAGCACCGGTTTTTTTTGGACCGGTGCTAAATTAACATCGGTTACTTAGGCACCGGTTTTTTCTTTTGCAAAAAAAAACCGGTGCTAGAACATAAATAAACCGGTGCTAAAGGGGGGTTCTTGTGATAGTGTCATAGCTTGTGCTAAGATAATATTTTGGACCGATTCCTTTTTGAAAAGTTCTTATATTTTCAAGCTCTACAATATGGTACCTTTCGTGTATGCAAATAAGTAACATCATAAAATACCCGAAATTAAATATTTCAAATGAAAATAACTATTAAGGGGTTCATAACTTGGTGCTCAGATCGAATTTTGGGCCGATTGCATTTTGAAAAGTTCATACATATTTCTGCTCAACAATATGATACCCTTTGTGATTGCTTGATAGTAACTTAATATAATCTCTGAAATACTCCTATCAAATGAAAATAACAATTCAGGGGGTCATAACTTGGTGCTCGGATACTATTTAGGACCGATTCCTTTTTGAAAAGTTCTAACTTCTCATTCTCTAAAATATGATACCTTTCATTTTTCCTGATTTTAAACTTTATCTAATGCTTGAAATTCATACCATCAATTAAAAATAATTATTCAGGTGGTCATAATTTGGTGCTCAGAAAATGTTTTGGACAGATTCATTTTTTTAAAATTTCTTATATTTTCAAGCTCTACAATATGGTACCTTTTGTGTTTGCTAATTAGTAACATCATAAAATAACCAAAATTAATTATTTCAAATGAAAATAACGATTAAGGTGGTCATTACTTGGTGCTCAGATTTAATTTTGGACCGATTGCATTTTGAAATGTTCGTACATATTTCTTTCTCTACAATATGATACCCTCCGTGTTTGCTAACTAGTAAATTCATCTAATCCTTGAAGTTGCTTCCATGAAATGAAAATAACAATTCAAGGGGCCATAACTTGGTGCCCAGATACTATTTTCGACCGATTCCTTTTTGAAAAGTTCTAACTTCTCATTCTCTACAATATGATACCACTCATTTTTCCTGATTTTAAACCTTATCTAATGCTTGAAATTTGATCCATCAGGTGGTCATAACTTGGTGCTCAGAAAATATTTTGGATGTATTTCTTTTTTAAAATTCATTACATTTTAATGTACAACATGGTACTTTCCATGTTTTCTAATTAGTAATTTCATTTGATCCCCGAAGTTATTCCCATTAAATGAAACTAACAATTCAGGTGGTCATAGCTTGGTGCTCAGATAATATTTTGGACTGATTCCTTTTTTGAAAAGTTCTTATATTTTCAAGCTCTAAAATATGGTACCTTTCGTGTTTGCAAATGAGTAACATCATAAAATACCCAAAATTAAATATTTCAAATGAAAATAACTATTAAGAGGGTCATAACTTAGTGCTCAGATTGAATTTTGGACCGATTGCATTTTGAAAAGTTTGTACATATTTCTGCTCAACAATATGATACCGTCTGAGATTGCTTATTAGGAACTTAATCTAATCTCTGAAACTACTCCTATCAAATGAAAATAACGATTCAGAGGGGCATAACTTGGTGCTGGATACTATTTAGGACCGATTCCTTTTTGAAAAGTTCTAACTTCTCATTCCAAACAATATCAGACCTTTCATTTTTCCTGATTTTAAACTTTATCCAATGCATGAAATTCATGCCATCAATTAAAAATAATTATTTAGGGGGTCATAACTTGGTGCTCAAAAAATATTTTGGATATATTTCATTTTTTAAAAATTTCTTACATTTTTTGCTCTACAAAATGGTAGTTTTCATGTTTTCTAATTAGTAATTTCATCTGATCCCTGAAGTTATTCCCATCAAATGAAAATAACAATTTAGGTGGTCATAACTTGGTACTCAGAATATATTTATGATGTATTTCTTTTTTTAAATTTCTTACATTCTTATGCTCTACAATATGGTACTTTCCATGTTTGCTAATTAGTATTTTCATCCGATCCCCGAAATTATTCCTATCAAATGAAAATAACAATTCAGGTGGTCAAAGCTTGGTGCTCAGATAATATTTTGGACCGATTAATTTTTTAAAATTTTTTTATTTTCAAGCTCTACAATATGTTACCTTTTGTGTTTACTAATTAGTAACTTCATAAAATACCCAAAATTCAATATTTGAAATGAAAATAACGATTAAGGTGGTCATAACTTGGTGCTCAGATTTAGTTTTGGACCGATTGCATTTTCAAATGTTCGTGCATTTTTCTGTTCTACAATATGATACACTCAGTGTTTGCTAATTAGTAAATTCATCAAATCCTTGAAGTTACTCCCATCAAATGAAAATAATGATTCGGGGGGCCATAACTTGGTGCTCATATACTATTTTGGACCGATTCGTTTTTGAAAAGTTCTAACTTTTGATTCTCTACAATATGATATCTTTCATTTTTCTCGATTTTAAACTTTATCCAATGCTTGAAATTCATACCATCAATTAAAAATAATTATTCAGGTGGTCATAACTTGGTGCTCAGAAAATATTTTGGATGTATTTCTTTCTTTTAAACTTTCTTACATTTTTATGCTCTACAATATGGTAGTTTCCATGTTTTCTAATCAGTAATTTTATCTGATCCCCGAAGTTATTCCCATCAAATGAAAATAACAATTCAGGTGGTCATAACTTGGTGCTCAGGAAATATTTATGATGTATTTTTTTAAAAAAAAATTCTTACATTTTTATGCTCTACAATATGGTACTTTCCATGTTTGTTAATTAGTAATTTCATCTGATCCCCGAATTTTTTCCCATCAAATGAAAATAACTATTCTGGTGGTCATAGCTTGGTGCTCAGATAATATTTTGGACCGATTCATTTTTGAAAATTCCTTATATTTTAAAGCAATACAATATGGTACCTTTTGTGTTTGCTAATTAGTAACATCATAATATACCCAAAATTCATTATTTCAAAAGAAAATAATGATTAAGGTGGTCATAACTTAGTGCTAAAATTTAATTTTGGACAGATTGCATTTTGAAATGTTCATACATTTTTCTGTTATACAATATGATACCCTACGTGTTTGCTAATTAGTAACTTCATCTAATACTTGAAGTTACTCCCATCAAATGAAAATAACGATTCAGGGGGTCATGACTTGGTGCTCAGATACTATTTTGGACCAATTCCTTTTTGAACAGTTCCAACTTCTCATTCTCTACAATATGATACCTTTCATTTTTCCTGATTTTAAACTTTATCCAATGCTTGAAATTCAATCCATCAAATAAAAATAATTATTGAGGTGGTCATAACTTGGTGCTCAGAAAATATATGGATGTATTTCTTTTTTTAAATTTCTTACATTTTTATGCTCTAATATATGGTACTTTCCATGTTTTCTAATTAGTCATTTCATTTGATCCCCGAAGTTATTCCTATCAAATGAAAATAACAATTCAGGTGGCCATAGCTTGGTGCTCAGATAATATTTTGGACTGATTCCTTTTTGAAAAGTTCTCATATTTTCAAGCTCTACAATATGGTACCTTTCGTATTTTCAAATGAGAAAAACCACAAAATACCCGAAATTAAATATTTCAAATGAAAATAACTATTAAGGGGGCCATAACTTGGTGGTCAGATTGAATTTTGGACCGATTGCATTTTGAAAAGTTTGTACATATTTTTGCAGAACAATTTGATACCGTCTGTTATTGCTTATTAGGAACTTAATCTAATCTCTGAAACTACCCCTAGCAAATGAAAATAATGATTCAGGGGTCATAATTTGGTGCTCGGATACTATTCAGGACCGATTCCTTTTTTAAAAGTTCTAACTTCTCATTCTCTACAATATGATACCTTTCATTTTTCCTGATTTTAAACTTTATCCAATGCTTGAAACTCATACCATCAATTACAAATAATTATTCAGGTGGTCATAACTTGGTGCTTAGAAAATATTTTGGATGTATTTCATTTTTTTTACAATTTCTTACATTTTTATGCTCTACAATATGGTACTTTCCATGTTTTCTAATTAGTAATTTCATTTGATCCCTGAAGTTATTCCCATCAAATGAAAATAACAATTCAGGTGGTCATAACTTAGTGCTCAGAAAATATTTATGATGTATTTCTTTTTTTAAATGTCCTACATTTTTATGCTCTATAACATGGTACTTTCCATGTTTTCTAATTAGTAATTTCATCTGATCCCCGAAGTTATTTCCATCATATGAAAATAACTATTCAGGTGGTCATAGCTTGGTGCTCAGATAATATTTTTGACCGATTCACTTTTTAAAATTCCTTTTATTTTAAAGCTCTACAATATGGTACCTTTTGTGTTTGCTAATTAGTAACATCATAAAATACCCAAAATTCATTATTTCAAATGAAAATAACGATTAAGGTGGTCATAACTTGGTGCTTAAATTTAATTTTGGACAGATTACATTTTGAAATGTTCGTACATTTTTCTGTTCTACAATATGATACCCTACGTGTTTGCTAATTAGTAACTTCATCTAATACTTGAAGTTACTCCCATCAAATGAAAATAACGATTCAGGGGGTCATAACTTGGTGCTCAGATACTATTTTGGACCGATTCCTTGTTGAACAGTTCTAACTTCTCATTCTCTACAATATGATACCTTTCATTTTTCCTGATTTTAAACTTTATCCAATGTTTGAAATTCAATCCATCAAATGAAAATAACAATTCAGGTGGTTACAACTTGGTACTCAGAAAATATTTATGATGTATTTCTTTTTTTAAATTTCTTACATTTTTATGCTCTACAATATGGTAATTTCCACGTTTGCTAATTAGTAATTTCATCTGATCCCCGAAGTTAGTCCCATCAAATGAAAATAACTATTCTGGTGGTCATAGATTGGTGCTCTGATAATATTTTGGACCGATTCATTTTTGAAAATTCCTTATGTTTTAAAGCTCTACAATATGGTACCTTTTGTGTTTGCTAATTTGTAATATCATAAAATACCCAAAATTCATTATTTCAAATGAAAATAACGATTAAGGTGGTCATAACTTAGTGCTTAAATTTAATTTTGGACAGATTACATTTTGAAATGTTCGTACATTTTTCTGTTCTACAATATGATACCCTACGTGTTTGCTAATTAGTAACTTCATCTAATACTTGAAGTTACTCCCATCAAATGAAAATAACGATTCAGGGGGTTATAACTTGGTGCTCAGATACTATTTTGGACCGATTCCTTGTTGAACAGTTCTAACTTCTCATTCTCTACAATATGATACCTTTCATTTTTCCTGATTTTAAACTTTATCCAATGTTTGAAATTCAATCCATCAAATGAAAATAACAATTCAGGTGGTTATAACTTGGTACTCAGAAAATATTTATGATGTATTTCTTTTTTTAAATTTCTTACATTTTTATGCTCTACAATATGGTAATTTCCACGTTTGCTAATTAGTAATTTCATCTGATCCCCGAAGTTAGTCCTATCAAATGAAAATAACTATTCTGGTGGTCATAGATTGGTGCTCAGATAATATTTTGGACCGATTCATTTTTGAAAATTCCTTATGTTTTAAAGCTCTACAATATGGTACCTTTTGTGTTTGCTAATTTGTAATATCATAAAATACCCAAAATTCATTATTTCAAATGAAAATAACGATTAAGGTGGTCATAACTTAGTGCTTAAATTTAATTTTGGACAGATTACATTTTGAAATGTTCGTACATTTTTCTATTCTACAATATGACACCCTACGTGTTTGCTAATTAGTAACTTCATCTAATACTTGAAGTTACTCCCATCAAATGAAAATAACGATTCAGGGGGTGATAACTTGGTGCTCAGATACTATTTTGGACCGATTCCTTTTTGAACAGTTCTAACTTCTCATTCTCTACAATATGATACCTTTCATTTTTCCTGATTTTAAACTTTATCCAATGTTTGAAATTCAATCCATCAAATAAAAATAATTATTGAGGTGGTCATAACTTGGTGCTCAGAAAATATTTGAATGTATTTCTTTTTTTAAATTTCTTACATTTTTATGCTCTACAATATGGTACTTTCCATGTTTTCTAATTAGTCATTTCATTTGATCCCCAGAGTTATTCCTATCAAATGGAAATAACAATTCAGGTGGTCATAGCTTGGTGCTCAGATAATATTTTGGACCGATTCCTTTTTGAAAAGTTCTTATATTTTCAAGCTCTACAATATGGTACCTTTCGTGTTTAAAAATGAGTAACATCATAAAATACCCGAAATTAAATATTTCAAATGAAAATAACTATTAAGGGTGTCATAACTTGGTGGTCAGATTGAATTTTGGCCCGATTCCATTTTGAAAAGTTTGTACATATTTCTGCTCAACAACATGATACCGTCTGTCATTCCTTATTAGGAACTTAATCTAATCTCTGAAACTACCCCTATCAAATGAAAATAACGATTCACGGGGTCATAAATTGGTGCTCGGATACTATTTAGGACCGATTCTTTTTTGAAAAGTTCTAACTTCTCATTCTCTACAATATGATACCTTTCATTTTTTCTGGATTTTAAACTTTATCCAATGCTTGAAACTCATACCATCAATTACAAATAATTATTCTGGTGGTTATAACTTGGTGCTTAGAAAATATTTTGGACGTATTTCATTTTTAAAAATTTCTTATATTGTTATGCTCTACAATATGGTACTTTTCCATGTTTTCTAATTAGTAATTTCATTTGATCCCTGAAGTTATTCCCATCAAATGAAAATAACAATTCAGGTGGTCATAACTTGGTGCTCAGAAAATATTTATGATGTATTTCTTTTTTTAAATTTCTTACATTTTTATGCTCTACAATATGGTACTTTCCATGTTTGCTAATTAGTAATTTCATCCGATCCCTGAAGTTATTTCCATCATATGAAAATAACTATTCAGGTGGTCATAGCTTGGTGCTCAGATAATATTTTGGACCGATTCTCTTTTGAAAATTCCTTATATTTTAAAGCTCTACAATATGGTACCTTTTGTGTTTGCTAATTAGTAACATCATAAAATACCCAAAATTCATTATTTCAAATGAAAATAACGATTAAGGTGGTCATAACTTAGTGCTCAAATTTAATTTCGGATAGATTGCATTTTGAAATGTTCGTACATTTTTCTGTTCTACAATATGATACACTACATGTTTGATAATTAGTAACTTTATCTAATACTTGAAGTTACTCCCATCAAATGAAAATAACGATTCAGGGGGCCATAACTTGGTGCTCAGATACTATTTTGGACCGATTCCTTTTTGAACAGTTCTAACTTCTCATTCTCTACAATATGATACCTTTAATTTTTCTTGATTTTAAACTTTATCCAATGCTTGAAATTCAATCCATCAAATAAAAATAATTATTGAGGTGGTCATAACTTGGTGCTCAGAAAATATTTGGATGTATTTCTTTTTTTAAATTTCTTACATTTTAATGCTCTACAACATGGTACTTTCCATGTTTTCTAATTAGTCATTTCATTTGATCCCCGAAGTTATTCCTATCAAATGAAAATAACAATTCAGGTGGTCATAGCTTGGTGCTCAGATAATATTTTGGACTGATTCCTTTTTTAAAAGTTCCTATATTTTCAAGCTCTGCAATATGGTACCTTTTGTGTTTGCAAATGAGTAATATCATAAAATACCCAAAATTAAATATTTCAAATGAAAATAACTATTAAGGGTGTCATAACTTGGTGGTTAGATTGAATTTTGGACCGATTGAATTTTGGACCGATTGCATTTGGAAATTTTGTACATATTTCTGCTCAACAATATGATACCGTCTGTGATTACTTATTAGGAACTTAATCTAATCTCTGAAACTACCCCTATCAAATGAAAATAACGATTCACGGGGTCATAAATTGGTGCTCGGATACTATTTAGGACCGATTCTTTTTTGAAAAGTTCTAACTTCTCATTCTCTACAATATGATACCTTTCATTTTTCTGGTTTTTAAACTTTATCCAATGCTTGAAACTCATACCATCAATTACAAATAATTATTCTGGTGGTCATAACTTGGTGCTTAGAAAATAATTTGGATGTATTTCATTTTTAAAAATTTCTTATATTGCTATGCTCTACAATATGGTACTTTCCATGTTTTCTAATTAGTAATTTCATTTGATCCCTGAAGTTATTCCCATCAAATGAAAATAACAATTCAGGTGGTCATAACTTGGTGCTCAGAAAATATTTATGATGTATTTCTTTTTTTGAATTTCTTACATTTTTATGCTCTACAATATGGTACTTTCCATGTTTGCTAATTAGTAATTTCATCCGATCCCCGAAGTTATTTCTATCATATGAAAATAACTATTCGGGTGGTCATAGCTTGGTGCTCAGATAATATTTTGGACCGATTCACTTTTGAAAATTCCTTATATTTTAAAGCTCTACAATATGGTACCTTTTGTGTTTTCTAATTTGTATCATAAAATACCCAAAATTCATTTTTTCAAATGAAAATAACGATTAAGGTGGTCATAAGTTGGTGCTCAAATTTAATTTTGGACAGATTCCATTTTGAAATGTTCGTACATTTTTCTGTTCTACAATATGATAC
This sequence comes from Rubia yunnanensis, assembly GCA_037428765.1. Classification (NCBI taxonomy): domain Eukaryota; kingdom Viridiplantae; phylum Streptophyta; class Magnoliopsida; order Gentianales; family Rubiaceae; genus Rubia; species Rubia yunnanensis. Next base: position 46,452,084 of record CM075065.1, read on the forward strand.
CCTACGTGTTTGATAGTTAGTAACTTCATCTAATCCTTGAAGTTACTCCCATCAAATAAAAAATAATGATTCAGGGGGTCATAACTTGGTGCTCGGATACTATTTTGGACTGATTCCTTTTTGAACATATCTAACTTCTCATTCTCTACATATTGATACCTTTCATTTTTCCTGATTTTAAACTTTATCCAATGCTTGAAATTCAAATCATCAAATAAAAATAATTATTGAGGTGGTCATAACTTGGTGCTCAGAAAATATTGGGATGTATTTCTTTTTAAAAATTTCTTACATTTTTATGCTCTACAATATGGTACTTTCCATGTTTCTAATTAGTCATTTCAATTGATCCCCGAAGTTATTCCCATCAAACGAAAATAACAATTCAGGTGGTCATAGCTTGGTGCTCAGATAATATTTTGGACTGATTTCTTTTTGAAAAGTTCTTATATTTTCAAGCTCTACAATATGGTACCTTTCGTGTTTCCAAATGAGTAACATTATAAAATACCCGAAATTAAATATTTCAAATGAAAATAACTATTAAGGGGGCCATAACTTGGTGCTCAGATTGAATTTTGGACCGATTGCATTTTGAAAAGTTTGTACATATTTCTGCTAAACAATATGATACCGTCTGTGATTGCTTATTAGGAACTTAATCTAATCTCTGAAACTACCCCTATCAAATGAAAATAACGATTCAGGGGGTCATAACTTGGTGCTAGGATACTATTTAGGACCGATTCCTTTTTTAAAAGTTCTAACTTCTCATTCTCTACAATATGATACCTTTCATTTTTCCTGATTTTGAACTTTATCCAATGCTTGAAACTTATACCATCAATTACAAATAATTATTCAGATTATCATAACTTGGTGCTCAGAAAATATTTTGGATGTATTTCATTTTTTAAAAATTTCTTACATTTTTATGCTCTACAATATGGTACTTTCCATGTTTGCTAATTAGTATTTTCATGTGATCCCCGAAATTATTCCCATCAAATGAAAATAACAATTCAGGTGGTCATAGCTTGGTGCTCAGATAATATTTTGGACAGATTCATTTTTTGAAAATTTCTTATATTTTCAAGCTCTACAATATGGTATCTTTTGTGTTTGCTAATTGGTAATATGATAAAATACCCAAAATTCATAATTTCAAATGAAAATAACGATTAAGGTGGTCATAACTTGGTGCTCAGATTTAATTTTGGACCGATTGCATTTTGAAATGTTCGTACATTTTTCTGTTCTACAATATTATACACTCTGTGTTTCCTAATTAGTAAATTCATCTAATCCTTGAAATTACTCCCATCGAATGAAAATAATGATTCAGGGGGCCATAACTTGGTGTTCAGATACTATTTTGGACCGATTCCTTTTGGAAAAGTTCTATCTTTTCATTCTCTACAATATGATACCTTTCATTTTTCCTGATTTAAAACCTAATCTAATACTTGAAATTCGATCCATCAAATAAAATAAATTATTCTGGTGGACATAACTTGGTGCTCAGAAAATATTTTGGATGTATTTATTTTTGAAAATTTATTACATTTTTATGCTCTACGATTTGTACTTTCCATGTTTTCTAATTAGTAATTTCATTTGATCCCCAAAGTTATTCCCATCAAAGGAAAATAACAATTCAGGTGGTCATAGCTTGGTGCTCAGATAATATTTTGGAATGATTCCTTTTTGAAAAGTTCTTATATTTTCAAGCTCTACAATATGGTACCTTTCGTGTTTGGAAATGAGTAACATCATAAAATACCCAAAATTAAATATTTCAAATGAAAATAACTATTAAGGGGGTCATAACTTAGTGCTCAGATTGAATTTTGGACCGATTGCATTTTGAAAATCTTGTACATATTTCTGCTCATCAATATGATACCGTCTGTGATTGCTTATTAGGAACTTAATCTAATCTCTGAAACTACCCCTATCAAATGAAAATAATGATTTAGGGGGTCATAACTTGGTGCTCGGATACTATTTAGGACCGATTCCTTTTTTAAAAGTTCTAACTTCTCATTCTCTACAACATGATACCTTTCATTTTTCCTGATTTTGAACTTTATCCAATGCTTGAAACTCATACCATCAATTACAAATAATTATTCAGGTTGTCATAACTTGGTGCTCAGAAAATATTTTGGATGTATTTCATTTTTTAAAAATTCCTTACAATTTTATGCTCTACAATATGGTACTTTCCATGTTTGCTAATTAGTACTTTGATGTGATCCCCGAAATTATTCCCATCAAATGAAAATAACAATGCAGGTGGTCATAGCTTGGTGCTCAGATAATATTTTGGACCGATTCATTTTTTAAAAATTTCTTATATTTTCAAGCTGTACAATATGGTACCTTTTGTGTTTGTTAATTGGTAATATGATAAAATACCCAAAATTCATCGTTTCAAATGAAAATAACGATTAAGGTGGTCATAACTTGGTGCACAGATTTAATTTTGGACCGATTGCATTTTGAAATGTTCGTACATTTTTCTGTTCTACAATATAATACACTCCGTGTTTCCTAATTAGTAAATTATTCTAATCCTTGAAATTACTCCCATCAAATGAAAATAATGATTCAGGGGGCCATAACTTAGTGCTCAGATACTATTTTGGACCGATTCCTTTTGGAAAAGTTCTAACTTCTCATTCTCTACAATGTGATACCTTTCATTTTTCCTGATTTAAAACCTAATCTAATGCTTGAAATTCGATCCATCAAATGAAAAATAACAATTCAGGTGGTCATAACTGGGTGTTCATAAAATATTTTGGATGTCTTTATTTTTTTAAAATTTCTTGCATTTTTAGGTTCTACAATATGTTTTCTAATTAGTAATTTCATTTGATCCCCGAAGTTATTCCCATCAGATGAAAATAACAATCCAGGTGGTCATAGCTTGGTGCTCAGATAATATTTTGGACCCGTTCCTTTTTGAAAAGTACTTATATTTTCAAGCTCTACAATATGGTACCTTCCGTGTTTCCTAATTAGTAACATCTTAAAATACCCGAAATTTAATTTTTCAAATGAAAATAATGATTAACGTGGTAATAAATTGGTTCTCTTATAAATTTTGGACCGCTTGCATGTTGAAAACTTCGTACATTTTCCGGTCTACAATGTGATACCATCTGTGTTTTCTAATTAGTACCTTCATCTAATCCCTGAAGTTACTCCCATCAAATGAAAATAACGATTCAGGGGGTTATAACTTGGTGTTCGGATACTATTTTGGACCGATTCCATTTTCAAAAGTTCTAACTTCTCATTCTGTATAGTATGATACCTTTCATTTTTCATGATTTTAAACTTGATCCAATGATTGAAATTCATACCATCAATTAAAAATAATTATTCAGGTGGTCATAACTTGGTGTTCATAAAATATTTTGGATGTATTTATTTTTTTAAAATTTCTTACATATTAAGGTTCTACAATATGGTACTTTCCATGTTTTCTAATTAGTAATTTCATTTGATCCCCGAAGTTATTCCCATCAAATGAAAATAACAATCCAGGTGGTTATAGCTTGGTGCTCAGATAATATTTTGGATAAATTTCTATTTTAAAATTTCTTACATTTTTAGGTTCTACAATATGGAACTTTCCATGTTTTCTAATTAGTAATTTCATTTGATCCCCCAAGTTATTCTCATCAAATGAAAATAAAAGTCCAGGTGATCATAGCTTGGTGCTCAGATAATATTTTGAACCCATTCCTTTTTGAAAAGTACTTATATTTTCAAGCTCTACAATATGGTACCTTCCGTGTATCCTAATTAGTAACTTCATAAAATACTCGAAATTCAATTTTTCAAATGAAAATAACGATTAACGTGGTAATAAATTGGTGCTCTGATAAATTTTTGGACCGATTGCATGTTGAAAAGTTCGTACATTTTCTGGTCTACAATGTGATACCATCTGTGTTTGCTAATTAGTACCTTCATCAAATCCCTGAAGTTACTCCCATTAAATGAAAATAACGATTCAGGGGGTTATAACTTGGTGTTCGGATACTATTTTGGACCGATTCCTTTTTGAAAAGTTCTAACTTCTCATTCTCTACAATATGAAACCTTTCATTTTTCCTGATTTTAAACTTCATCCAATGCTTGAAATTCATACCATCAATTAAAAATAATTATTCAGGTGGTCATAACTTGGGGGTCGGAAAATATTTTGTTTGTATTTCTTTTTTTAAAAAATTTCTTACGTTTTTATGCTCTACCATATGGTACTTTCCATGTGTTCTAATTAGTAATTTCATCTGATCCCTGAAGTTATTCCCATCAAATGAAAATAACATTTCAGGTGGTCATAACTTAGTGTTCAGAAAATATTTTGGATGTATTTATTTTTTTAAAATTTCTTACATTTTTAGGTTCTACAATATGGTACTTTCCATGTTTTCTAATTAGTAATTTCATTTGATCCCCGAAGTTATTCCCATCAAATGAAAATAACAATCCAGGTGGTCATAGCTTGGTGCTCAGATAATATTTTGGACCCGTTCCTTTTTGAAAAGTACTTATATTTTCAAGCTCTACAATATTGTACCTTCCGTGTATCCTAATTAGTAACATCTTAAAATACCCGAAATTTAATTTTTCAAATGAAAATAACGATTAACGTGGTAATAAATTGGTTCTCTTATAAATTTTGGACCGCTTGCATGTTGAAAAGTTCGTACATTTTCCGGTCTACAATATGATACCATCTGTGTTTTCTAATTAGTACATTCATCTAATCCCTGAAGTTAATCCCATCAAATGAAAATAACAATTCAGGGGGTTATAACTTGGTGTTCGGATACTATTTTGGACCGATTCCTTTTTCAAAAGTTCTAACTTCTCATTCTGTATAGTATGATACCTTTCATTTTTCCTGATTTTAAACTTGATCCAATGATTGAATTTCATACCATCAATTAAAAATAATTATTCAGGTGGTCATAACTTGGTGTTCATAAAATATTTTGGATGTATTTATTTTTAAAAAATTTCTTACATATTAAGGTTCTACAATATGGTACTTTCCATGTTTTCTAATTAGTAATTTCATTTGATCCCCGAAGTTATTCCCATCAAATGAAAATAACAATCCAGGTGGTTATAGCTTGTTGCTCAGATAATATTTTGGATAAATTTCTATTTTAAAATTTCTTACATTTTTAGGTTCTACAATATGGTACTTTCCATGTTTTCTAATTAGTAATTTCATTTGATCCCCGAAGTTATTCTCATCAAATGAAAATAAAAATCCAGGTGATCATAGCTTGGTGCTCAGATAATATTTTGAACCCATTCCTTTTTGAAAAGTACTTATATTTTCAAGCTCTACAATATGGTACCTTCCGTGTATCCTAATTAGTAACATCATAAAATACTCAAAATTCAATTTTTCAAATGAAAATAACGATTAACGTGGTAATAAATTGGTGCTCTGATAAATTTTTGGACCGATTGCATGTTGAAAAGTTCGTACATTTTCTGGTCTACAATGTGATACCATCTGTGTTTGCTAATTAGTACCTTCATCAAATCCCTGAAGTTACTCCCATCAAATGAAAATAATGATTCAGGGGGTTATAACTTGGTGTTCGGATACTATTTTGGACCGATTCCTTTTTGAAAAGTTCTAACTTCTCATTCTCTACAATATGATACCTTTCATTTTTCCTGATTTTAAACTTCATCCAATACTTGAAATTTATACCATCAATTAAAAATAATTATTCAGGTGGTCATAACTTGGTGGTCGGAAAATATTTTGTTTGTATTTATTTTTTTAAAAAACTTCTTACGTTTTTATGCTCTACCATATGGTACTTTCCATGTGTTCTAATTAGTAATTTCATCTGATCCCTAAAGTTATTCCCATCAAATGAAAATAACAATTCAGATGGTCATAACTTAGTGTTCAGAAAATATTTTGGATGTATTTATTTTTTTAAAATTTCTTACATTTTTAGGTTCTACAATATGGTACTTTCCATGTTTTCTAATTAGTAATTTCATTTGATCCCCGAAGTTATTCCCATCAAATGAAAATAACAATCCAGGTGGTCATAGCTTGGTGCTCAGATAATATTTTGGACCCGTTCCTTTTTGAAAAGTACTTATACTTTCAAGCTCTACAATATTGTACCTTCCGTGTTTCCTAATTTGTAACATCTTAAAATACCCGAAATTTAATTTTTCAAATGAATATAACGATTAACGTGGTAATAAATTGGTTCTCTTATAAATTTTGGACCGCTTGCATGTTGAAAAGTTCGTACATTTTCCGGTCTACAATGTGATACCATCTGTGTTTTCTAATTAGTACCTTCATCTAATCCCTGAAGTTACTCCCATTAAATGAAAATAACAATTCAGGGGGTTATAACTTGGTGTTCGGATACTATTTTGGACCGTTTCATTTTTCAAAAGTTCTAACTTCTCATTCTGTATAGTATGATACCTTTCATTTTTCCTGATTTTAAACATGATCCAATGATTGAATTTCATACCATCAATTAAAAATAATTATTCAGGTGGTCATAACTTGGTGGTCGGAAAATATTTTGTTTGTATTTATTTTTTTAAAAAACTTCTTACGTTTTTATGCTCTACCATATGGTACTTTCCATGTGTTCTAATTAGTAATTTCATCTGATCCCTAAAGTTATTCCCATCAAATGAAAATAACATTTCAGGTGGTCATAACTTAGTGTTCAGAAAATATTTTGGATGTATTTATTTTTTTTAAATTTCTTACATTTTTAGGTTCTACAATATGGTATTTCCCATGTTTTATAATTAGTAATTTCATTTGATCCCCGAAGTTATTCCCATCAAATGAAAATAACAATCCAGGTGGTCATAGCTTGGTGCTCAGATAATATTTTGGACCCATTCCTGTTTGAAAAGTACTTATATTTTCAAGGTCTACAATATGGTACCTTCCGTGTTTCCTAATTAGTAACATCTGAACATACCCGAAATTTAATTTTTCAAATGAAAATAACGATTAACGTGGTAATAAATTGGTTCTCTGATAAATTTTAGGACCGATTGCATGTTGAAAAGTTCGTACATTTTCTGGTCTACAATGTGATACCATCTGTGTTTGCTAATTAGTACCTTCATCAAATCTCTGAAGTTACTCCCATCAAATGAAAATAACGATTCAGGGGGTTATAACTTGGTGTTTGGATACTATTTTAGACCGATTCCTTTTTGAAAAGTTCTAAATTCTCATTCTCTACAATATGATACCTTTCATTTTTCCTGATTTTAAACTTCATCAAATGCTTGAAATTCATACCATCAATTAAAAATAATTATTCAGGTGGTCATAACTTGGTGGTCGGAAAATATTTTGTTTGTATTTCTTTTATTAAAAAAATTCTTACATTTTTATGCTCTACAATATCGTACTTTCCATGTTTTCTAATTAGTAATTTCATCTGATCCCTGAAGTTATTCCCATCAGATGAAAATAACAATTCAGGTGGTCATAACTTGGTGTTCAGAAAATATTTTGGATGTATTTATTTTTTTAAAATTTCTTATATTTTTAGGTTCTACAATATGGTACTTTCCATGTTTTCTAATTAGTAATTTCATTTGATCCCCGAAGTTATTCCCATCAAATGAAAATAACAATGCAGGTGGTCATAGCTTGGTGCTCAGATAATATTTTGGACCCATTCCTTTTTGAAAAGTACTTATATTTTCAAGCTCTACAATATGGTACCTTCCGTGTTTCCTAATTAGTAACATCTGAACATACCCGAAATTTAATTTTTCAAATGAAAATAACGATTAACGTGGTAATAAATTGGTTCTCTTATAAATTTTTGGACCGCTTGCATGTTGAAATGTTCGTACATTTTCCGGTCTACAATGTGATACCATCTGTGTTTGCTAATTAGTACCTTCATCTAATCCCTGAAGTTACTCCCATCAAATGAAAATAAGAATTCAGGGTGTTATAACTTGGTGTTCGAATACTATTTTGGACCGATTCCTTTTTCAAAAGTTCTAACTTCTCATTCTGTATAATATGATACCTTTCATTTTTCCTGATTTTAAACTTGATCCAATGCTTGAAATTCATTCCGTCAATTAAAAATAATTATTCAGGTGGTCATAACTTGGTGCTCTGAAAATATCTTGGATGTATTTCTTTTTTTTAGAATTTCTTACATTTTTATGCTCCACAATATGGTACTTTCCATGTTTTCTAATTAGTAATTTCATCTGATCCCTGAAGTTATTCCCATCAAATGAAAATAACAATTCAGGTGGTCATAACTTAGTGTTCAGAAAATATTTTGAATGTATTTATTTTTTAAAAATTTCTTACATTTTTAGGTTCTACAATATGGTATTTTCCATGTTTTATAATAGTAATTTCATTTGATCCCCGATGTTATTCCCATCAAATGAAAATAACAATCCAGGTGGTCATAGCTTGGTGCTCAGATAATATTTTGGACCCATTCCTGTTTGAAAAGTACTTATATTTTCAAGCTCTACAATATGGTACCTTCCGTGTTTCCTAATTAGTGACATCTTAAAATACCCAAAATTTAATTTTTCAAATGAAAATAACGATTAACGTGGTAATAAATTGGTTCTCTTATAAATTTTTGGACCGCTTGCATGTTGAAAAGTTCGTACATTTTCCGGTCTACAATGTGATACCATCTGTGTTTGCTAATTAGTACCTTCATCTAAACCCTGAAGTTACTCCCATCAAATGAAAATAAGAATTCAGGGTGTTATAACTTGGTGTTCGGATACTATTTTGGACCGATTCCTTTTTCAAAAGTTCTAACTTCTCATTCTGTACAATATGATACCTTTCATTTTTCCTGATTTTAAACTTGATCCAATGATTGAAATTCATACCGTCAATTAAAAATAATTATTCAGGTGGTCATAACTTGGTGCTCTGAAAATATCTTGGATGCATTTCTTTTTTTTAGAATTTCTTACATTTTTATGCTCCACAATATGGTACTTTCCATGTTTTCTAATTAGTAATTTCATCTGATCCCTGAAGTTATTCCCATCAAATGAAAATAACAATTCAGGTGGTCATAACTTAGTGTTCAGAAAATATTTTGGATGTATTTATTTTTTTAAAATTTCTTACATTTTTAGGTTCTACAATATGGTACTTTCCATGTTTTATAATTAGTAATTTCATTTGATCCCCGAAGTTATTCCCATCAAATGAAAATAACAATCCAGGTGGTCATAGCTTGGTGCTCAGATAATATTTTGGACCCATTCCTGTTTGAAAAGTACTTATATTTTCAAGATCTACAATATGGTATCTTCCGTGTTTCCTAATTAGTAACATCTTAAAATACCCAAAATTTAATTTTTCAAATGAAAATAACGATTAACGTGGTAATAAATTGGTTCTCTTATAAATTTTTGGACCGCTTGCATGTTGAAAAGTTCGTACATTTTCCGGTCTACAACGTAATACCATCTGTGTTTGCTAATTAGTACCTTCATCTAATCCCTGAAGTTACTCCCATCAAATGAAAATAAGAATTCAGGGTGTTATAACTTGGTGTTCGGATACTATTTTGGACCGATACCTATTTCAAAAGTTCTAACTTATCATTCTGTACAATATGATACCTTTCATTTTTCCTGATTTTAAACTTGATCCAATGTTTGAAATTCATACCGTCAATTAAAAATAATTATTCAGGTGGTCATAACTTGGTGCTCTGAAAATATCTTGGATGTATTTCTTTTTTTTAGAATTTCTTACATTTTTATGCTCTACAATATGGTACTTTCCATGTTTTCTAATTAGTAATTTCATCTGATCCCTGAAGTTATTCTCATCAAATGAAAATAACAATTCAGGTGGTCATAACTTAGTGTTCAGAAAATATTTTGGATGTATTTATTTTTTTTAAATTTCTTACATTTTTAGGTTCTACAATATGGTATTTTCCATGTTTTATAATTAGTAATTTCATTTGATCCCCGAAGTTATTCCCATCAAATGAAAATAACAATCCAGGTGGTCATAGCTTGGTGCTCAGATAATATTTTGGACCCATTCCTGTTTGAAAAGTACTTATATTTTCAAGGTCTACAATATGGTACCTTCCGTGTTTCCTAATTAGTAACATCTGAACATACCCGAAATTTAATTTTTCAAATGAAAATAACGATTAACGTGGTAATAAATTGGTTCTCTGATAAATTTTAGGACCGATTGCATGTTGAAAAGTTCGTACATTTTCTGGTCTACAATGTGATACCATCTGTGTTTGCTAATTAGTACCTTCATCAAATCCCTGAAGTTACTCCCATCAAATGAAAATAACGATTCAGGGGGTTATAACTTGGTGTTTGGATACTATTTTAGACCGATTCCTTTTTGAAAAGTTCTAACTTCTCATTCTCTACAATATGATACCTTTCATTTTTCCTGATTTTAAACTTCATCAAATGCTTGAAATTCATACCATCAATTAAAAATAATTATTCAGGTGGTCATAACTTGGTGGTCGGAAAATATTTTGTTTGTATTTCTTTTATTAAAAAAATTCTTACATTTTTATGCTCTACAATATCGTACTTTCCATGTTTTCTAATTAGTAATTTCATCTGATCCCTGAAGTTATTCCCATCAGATGAAAATAACAATTCAGGTGGTCATAACTTGGTGTTCAGAAAATATTTTGGATGTATTTATTTTTTTAAAATTTCTTATATTTTTAGGTTCTACAATATGGTACTTTCCATGTTTTCTAATTAGTCATTTCATTTGATCCCCGAAGTTATTCCCATCAAATGAAAATAACAATCCAGGTGGTCATAGCTTGGTGCTCAGATAATATTTTGGACCCATTCCTTTTTGAAAAGTACTTATATTTTCAAGCTCTACAATATGGTACCTTCCGTGTTTCCTAATTAGTAACATCTGAACATACCCGAAATTTAATTTTTCAAATGAAAATAACGATTAACGTGGTAATAAATTGGTTCTCTGATAAATTTTAGGACCGATTACATGTTGAAAAGTTCGTACATTTTCTGGTCTACAATGTGATACCGTATGTGTTTGCTAATTAGTACCTTCATCAAATCCCTGAAGTTACTCCCATCAAAAGAAAATAACGATTCAGGGGGTTATAACTTGGTGTTTGGATACTATTTTAGACCGATTCCTTTTTGAAAAGTTCTAACTTCTCATTCTCTACAATATGATACCTTTAATTTTTCCTGATTTTAAACTTCATCTAATGCTTGAAATTCATACCATCAATTAAAAATAATTATTCAGGTGGTCATAACTTGGGGGTCGGAAAATATTTTGTTTGTATTTCTTTTTTTAAAAAATTTCTTACGTTTTTATGCTCTACAATATGGTACTTTCCATTTTTTCTAATTAGTAATTTCATTTGATCCCCGAAGTTATTCCCATCAAATGAAAATAACAATCCAGGTGGTCATAGCTTGGTGCTCAGATAATATTTTGGACCCGTTCCTTTTTGAAAAGTACTTATATTTTCAAGCTCTATAATATGGTACCTTCCGTGTTTCCTAATTAGTAACATCTTAAAATACCTGAAATTTAATTTTTCAAATGAAAATAACGATTAACGTGGTAATAAATTGGTTCTCTTATAAATTTTTGGACCGCTTGCATGTTGAAATGTTCGTACATTTTCCGGTCTACAATGTGATACCATCTGTGTTTGCTAATTAGTACCTTCATCTAATCCCTGAAGTTACTCACATCAAAAAATAAGAATTCAGGGTGTTATAACTTGGTGTTCGGATACTATTTTGGACTGATTCCTTTTTCAAAAGTTCTAACTTCTCATTCTGTATAATATGATACCTTTCATTTTTCCTGATTTTAAACTTGATCCAATGCTTGAAATTCATACCGTCAATTAAAAATAATTATTCAGGTGGTCATAACTTGGGGCTCTGAAAATATCTTGGATGTATTTCTTTTTTTTAGAATTTCTTACATTTTTATGCTCCACAATATGGTACTTTCCATGTTTTCTAATTAGTAATTTCATCTGATCCCTGAAGTTATTCCCATCAAATGAAAATAACAATTCAGGTGGTCATAACTTAGTGTTCAGAAAATATTTTGAATGTATTTATTTTTTAAAAATTTCTTACATTTTTAGGTTCTACAATATGGTATTTTCCATGTTTTATAATAGTAATTTCATTTGATCCCCGATGTTATTCCCATCAAATGAAAATAACAATCCAGGTGGTCATAGCTTGGTGCTCAGATAATATTTTGGACCCATTCCTGTTTGAAAAGTACTTATATTTTCAAGCTCTACAATATGGTACCTTCCGTGTTTCCTAATTAGTGACATCTTAAAATACCCAAAATTTAATTTTTCAAATGAAAATAACGATTAACGTGGTAATAAATTGGTTCTCTTATAAATTTTTGGACCGCTTGCATGTTGAAAAGTTCGTACATTTTCCGGTCTACAATGTGATACCATCTGTGTTTGCTAATTAGTACCTTCATCTAAACCCTGAAGTTACTCCCATCAAATGAAAATAAGAATTCAGGGTGTTATAACTTGGTGTTCGGATACTATTTTGGACCGATTCCTTTTTCAAAAGTTCTAACTTCTCATTCTGTACAATATGATACCTTTCATTTTTCCTGATTTTAAACTTGATCCAATGTTTGAAATTCATACCGTCAATTAAAAATAATTATTCAGGTGGTCATAACTTGGTGCTCTGAAAATATCTTGGATGTATTTCTTTTTTTTAGAATTTCTTACATTTTTATGCTCCACAATATGGTACTTTCCATGTTTTCTAATTAGTAATTTCATCTGATCCCTGAAGTTATTCCCATCAAATGAAAATAACAATTCAGGTGGTCATAACTTAGTGTTCAGAACATATTTTGGATGTATTTATTTTTTATAAATTTCTTACATTTTTAGGTTCTACAATATGGTACTTTCCATGTTTTATAATTAGTAATTTCATTTGATCCCCGAAGTTATTCCCATCAAATGAAAATAACAATCCAGGTGGTCATAGCTTGGTGCTCAGATAATATTTTGGACCCATTCCTGTTTGAAAAGTACTTATATTTTCAAGCTCTACAATATGGTACCTTCCGTGTTTCCTAATGAGTAACATCTTAAAATACCCGAAATTTAATTTTTCAAATTAAAATAACGATTAACGTGGTAATAAGTTGGTTCTCTGATTAAATTTTGGACCGATTGCATGTTGAAAAGTTCGTACATTTTCTGGTCTACAATGTGATACCATCTGTGTTCGCTAATTAGTACCTTCATCTAATCCCAGAAGTTACTCCCATCAAATGAAAATAATGATTCAGGGGGTTATAACTTGGTGTTCGGATACTATTTTGGACCGATTCCTTTTTGAAAAGTTCTAACTTCTCATTCTCTACAATATGATACCTTTCATTTTTCCTGATTTTAAACTTCAACCAATGCTTGAAATTCATACCATCAATTAAAAATAATTATTCAGGTGGTCATAACTTGGGGGTCGGAAAATATTTTGTTTGTATTTCTTTTTTTAAAAAATTTCTTACGTTTTTATGCTCTATAATATGGTACATTCCATGTTTTCTAATTAGTAATTTCATTTGATCACCGAAGTTATTCCCATCAAATGAAAATAACAATTCAGTTGGTCATAGTTTGGTGCTTAGATAATATTTTGGACCGATTCCTTTTTGAAAAGTTCTTATATTTTCAAGTTCTACAATATGGTACCATCCGTGTTTCCTAATTTGTAACATCATAAAATTCCTGAAATTCAATTTTTCAAATGCAAATTACGATTAATGTGGTAATAAATTGGTGCCCAGAAAAAATTTTAGACCGACTGCATGTTGAAAAGTTCGTACATTTTCTGGTCTACAATATGATACCATCTGTGTTTGCTAATTAGTAACTTCATCTAATCCCTGAAGTGACTTCCATCAAATGAAAATAATGATTCAGGGGGTCATAACTTGGTGCTCGTTTACTATTTTGGACCGATTCCTTTTTGAAAAGTTCTAACTTCTCATTCTCTACATTATAATACCTTTCATTTTTGTTGAATTTAAACTTTATCCAATGCTTGAAATTCAATCCATCAAATGAAAATAATTATTCAGATTGTCATAGCTTGGTGTTCAAAAAATATTTTCGATGTATTTATTTTTTTTAAATTTCTTACATTTTTATGCTCTACAATATGGTACTTCCATGTTTTATAATTAGTAATTTCATCTGATCCCTGAGGTTATTCCCATCAAATGAAAATAACAATTCAGGTGGTCATAGCTTGGTGCTCAGATATTATTTTGGACCGATTCCTTTTGGAGAAGTTCTTATATTTTCAAGCTCTACAATATGGTACCTTCCGTGTTTGCAAAGGAGTACTATCATAAAATACCCGAATAAATATTTCAAAAGAAAATAACTATTAAGGTGGTCATAACTTGGTGCTCAGACTGAATTTTGGACCGATTGCATTTTGAAAAGTTCGTAGATATTTCTGCCCAACAATATGATACCCTCTGTGTTTTTTGATTAGTAACTTAATCTAATCTCTGAAATTACTTCCATCAAATGAATATAACGATTCAGGAAGTCACGACTTGGTGCTCGGATACTATTTTGGACCGATTCCTTTTTGAAAAGTTCTAACTTCTCATTCTCTACAATATGATACCTTTCATTTTTCATGATTTTAAACTTTATCCAATGCTTGAAATTCATACAATTAATTAAAAATATTTATTCAGGTGGCCATAACTTGGTGCTCTGAAAATCTTTTGGATGTATTTATTTTTTTTTAAATTCCATACATTTTTATGCTCTACAATATGGTACTTTCCATGTTTTGTAATTGGTAATTTCATCTGATCCATGAAGTTATTCCCATCAAATGAAAATAACAATTCAGGTGGTCATAACTTGGTGTTCAGAAAATATTTTGGATGTATTTATTTTTTAAAATTTCTTACATTTTTATGTTCTACAATATGGTACTTTCCATATTTTCTAATTAGTAATTTCATTTGATCCCCGAAGTTATTCCCATCAAATGAAAATAACAATCCTGGTGGTCATAGCTTGGTGCTCAGATAATATTTTGGACCCATTCCTTTTTGAAAAGTACTTATATTTTCAAGCTCTACAATATGGTACCTTCCGTGTTTCCTAATTAGCAACATCATAAAATACCCGAAATTCAATTTTTCAAATGAAAATAACGATTAACGTGGTAATAAATAGGTGCTCTGATTAACTTTTGGACCGATTGCATGTTGAAAAGTTCGTACTTTTCTGGTCTACAATGTGATACCATCTGTGTTTGCTGATTAGTACCTTCATCTAATCCCTGAAGTTACTCCCATCAAATGAAAATAAGAATTCAGGGTGTTATAACTTGGTGTTCGGATACTATTTTGGACCGATTCCTTTTTCAAAAGTTCTAACTTCTCATTCTGTACAATATGATACCTTTCATTTTTCCTGATTTTAAACTTGATCCAATGTTTTAAATTCATACCGTCAATTAAAAATAATTATTCAGGTGGTCATAACTTGGTGCTCTGAAAATATCTTGGATGTATTTCCTTTTTTTAGAATTTCTTACATTTTTGTGCTCTACAATATGGTACTTTCCATGTTTTCTAATTAGTAATTTCATCTGATCCCTGAAGTTATTGCCATCAATTGAAAATAACAATTCATGTGGTCATAACTTGGTGTTCATAAAATATTTTGGATGTATTTCTTTTTTAAAATTTCTTACATTTTATGTTCTACAATATGGTACTTTCCACGTTTTCTAATTTGTAATTTCATTTGATCCCCGAAGTTATTTCCATCAAATGAAAATAACAATCCAGGTGGTCCTAGCTTGGTGCTCAGATAATATTTTGGACCCATTCCTTTTTGAAAAGTACATATATTTTCAAGCTCTACAATATGGTACCTTCTGTGTTTCCTAATTAGTAACATCATAAAATACCCGAAATTCAATTTTTCAAATGAAAATAACATTAACGTGGTATTGAATTAGTGCTCTGATAAAATTTTGGACCGATTGCTTGTTGAAAAGTTCATACATTTTCTGGTCCACAATATGATACCATCTGTGTTTACTAATTAGTAACTTCATCTAATCCCTGACGTTTTCTGGTCCACAATACGATTCCTTTTTGAAAAGTTCTTATATTTTCAAGCTCTACAATATGGTACCTTTCGTGTTTGCAATTGAGTAACATCATAAAATACCCGAATAAATATTTCAAATGAAAATAACTATTAAGGGGGTCATAACTTGGTGCTCAGATTGAATTTTGGATCGATTGCATTTTGAAAAGTTCGTACATATTTCTGCTCAACAATATACTACCCTATGTGTTTGCTGATTAGTAACTTAATCTAATCTGTGAAATTAATCCCATCAAATGAAAATAACGATTCAGGGGGTCAAAACTTGGTGCTCGGATACTATTTTGGACCGATTCCTATTTGAAAAATTCTAGCTTCGCATTCTCTACATTATGATACCTTTCATTTTTTTAAATTTTAAACTTTATCCAATGCTTGAAATTCAATCCATCAAATAAAAATAATTATTTAGGTGGTTATAACTTGGTGTTCAGAAAATATTTTGGATGTATTTCTTTTTAAAACAATTTCTTGCATTTTTATGCTCTACAATATGGTACTTTCCATGTTTCCTGAAGTTATTCTCATCTAATGAAAATAACAATTCAGGTGGTCATAGCTTGGTGCTCAGATAATATTTTAGACCGATTCCTTTTTGAAAAGTTCTTATATTTTCAAGCTCTACAATATGGTACCTTCCGTGTTTGCAAATGAGTAACATCATAAAATACCCAAATAGATATTTCAAATGAAAATAACTATTAAGGGGGTCATAACTTGGTGTTCAGATTGAATTTTGGACCGATTGCATTTTGAAAAGTTCGTACATATTTCTGCTCAAAATTAGGATATTCTCTGTGTTTGCTGATTAGTAACTTAATCTAATCTCTAAAATTACTCCCATCAAATGAAAATAACGATTCAGGGAGTCATAACTTGGTGATCGAATATTATTTTGGACTGATTCCTTTTTTAAAAGTTCTAACTTCTTATTTTCTAGAATATGATACCTTCATTTTTCATGATTTTAAAATTTATCCAATGCTTGAAATTCATACCATCAATTAAAAATAATTATTCAGGTGGTCATAACTTAGTGCTCTGAAAATATTTTGGATGTATTTCTTTTTTTAAAAAATTTCTTACATTTTTATGCTCTGCAATATGGTACTTTCCATGTTTTCAAATTTGTAATTTCATTGATCCCTGAAGTTATTCCCATCGAAAGAAAATAACAATTCAGGTGGTCATAACTTGGTGTTCAGAAAATATTTAGGATGTATTTATTTTTTAAAATTTCTTACATTTTTATGTTCTACAATATGGTACTTTCCATGTTTTCTAATTAGTAATTTCATTTGATCCCCGAAGTTATTCCCATCAAATGAAAATAACAATCCAGGTGGTCATAGCTTGGTGCTCAAATAATATTTTGGACACATTCCTTTTTTAAAAGTACATATATTTTCAAGCTCTACAATATGGTACCTTCTGTGTTTCCTAATTAGTAACATCATAAAATACCCGAAATTCAATTTTTCAAATGAAAATAATGATTAACGTGGTAATAAATTGGTGCTCTGATAAAATTTTGGACCGATTGCATTTTTAAAACAACTTATATTTTCAAGCCCTACAATATGGTACATTCCATGTCTGCTAATTAGTAACTTAATAAAATCCCCAAAATTCAATCTTTCAAATGAAAATAATGATTCCGGTGGTCATAACTTGGTGCTCTGATAAATTTTTGGACCAATTAAATTTTGAAAAGTTCGTATATTTTTCTGCTCTACAATATGATACCCTCTGTGTTTGCTAATTTTTAACTTCATCTAATTCCTGAAGTTACTCCCATAAATGAAAATAACGATTTAGGGGGTCATAACTTGGTGCTCGGAGACTATTTTGAACCGATTCCTTTTAGAAAAGTTCTAACTTCTCATTCTCTACAATATGATACCTTTCATTTTCCCTGATTTTAAACTTTATCCAATGCTTGAAATTCAATCCATCAAATAAAAATAATTATTCAGGTGGTCATAACTTGGAGCTCAGAAAATATTTTGGATGTATTTCTTTTTTAAAAGTTCTTACATTTTCATGCTCTACAATATGGTACTTTCCATGTTTGCTAATTAGTAATTTCATCTAATCCTCGAAGTTATTCTCTTCAAATGAAAATAACAATTCAGGTGGTCATAGCTTGGTGCTCAGATAATATTTTGGACCGATTCATTTTCAAAAAATTCTTATATTTTAAAGCTCTACAATATGGTACCTCCACCTTTTTTTATTAGAAATTTCATCCCATCTCCTTAATTCAACCAACAAATGAAAATAACGATTCAGGTTGTTAGGACCTGGTGCTCAGATAATATTTTGGAATGATTCTTATGAAAACTTCTCATATTTTCGTGCTATACAATATTGTACCTTTCGTGTTTCTCAATTAGTAACTTCATCTAATCCTAACATTCAACCCATCAAATGAAAATAATGATTCAGTTGGTCATAACTTGGTGCTCGTATAATATTTTGGACCAATTCCATTTTGAAAAGTTCTTATATATTGACTCTCTACAATATGGTACCTTTCTTGTCTTCTATTTAGTAACTTTATTTGATCCAAAAAATTCAACCCATCAAATGAAAATAAGTATTCAGTTGGTCATAAATTAATGCTCGGATAATATTTTGGAGCAATTCCTTTTTGAAAAGTTTTTATATTTTCATTCTCTACAATATGGTACCTTCACCTTTTTTTGAATAGAAATTTCATCCAATCTCCTAAATTCAACTCATCAAATGAAAATAACGATTCAGGTTGTTCAAACTGGGAGCTCAGATAATATTATGGAATGATTTCTTTTGGAAAAGTTCTGATATTTTCATGCTCTATAATATTGTACATTCCTTGTTTGCTAATTAGTCTTTTTACCAGAACCCTAAAACTTAACCCAACAAATGAAAAAAGCGATTCAGGTGGTCAAAACATGGTGCTTAGATAATACTTTGGCCCGATTTCCTTTTGTAAAGTTCTTATGTTTTCATGGTCTGCAACATGGAACCTTCCTTGTTTTTTGATCAGTAAATTCATCCAATACCAAAAATTTGACCCATCAAATTAAACATCGATTCTAGTGGTTAGAACTTGGTGCTCTGATAATATTGTGTACAATTCCTTTTTAAAAAGTTTTTATAGTTTCATTCTCTACAATATGGTAACTTCACCTTTTTCTGATTAAAAATTTCATCCAATTTATGAAATTCAACCCATCAAGTGAAAATAACGATTCAGGTCGTTAGAACATAATAATCAGATTATATTTTTGAACGATTCCTTTCCAAAAAGTTCTTATATTTTTATGCTATACAATATGGTACCTTCCGTCTTTGCTAATTAGTATTTTTATCGTAACCCAGAAATTAAACCCAACAAATGAAAATAACAATTTAGGTGGTCATAACTTGGTTCATAGATAATACTTTGGACCGATTTCCCTTCGTAAATTTCTTATGTTTTCGTGGTCCGCAATATGGAACCTCCCGTGTTTTTTGACCAATAAATTGATCTAATACCCAAAATTGAACCAATCAAATTAAACATCGATTCAGGTGGTCAGAACATGGTGACCATATAATATTTTGTACCAATTCCATTTTGAAAAGTTCTTATATTTTCATACTCCACAATATGATACCTTCCGTGTTTTCTAATTAGTAACTTCTTCCAATACCCAAAATTCAACCCATCAAATGAAAACAGCGTTTTAGGTGGTTAGAACATGGGGCTCAGATAATATTTTGGACCGATTTCATTTTGAAAAGTTCTCAAATTTTCATGCTCTACAATGTGGTACCTCCACCTTTTTCCGATTACAAATTTCATCCAATTTCCAAAATTCACCGATCAAGTGAAAATAACAATTCAGGTCAAAACTTGGTGCTCAGATAATATTTTGGAACGATTCCTTTCTAAAACATTTTTATATTTTAGTGCTATACAATATGGTACCTTCCGTCTTGGCTAATTAGTATTTATTATAAGGTGGTCATAACTTGGTGCTCAGATAATTCTTTGGACCGATATCCATTCTTAAAGTTCTTATGTTTTCAAGGTCTGCAATATGAAACCTTCTGTGTTTGTTGATCAGTAAATTCATCCAATATCTAAAATTCAACCCATCAAATTAAACATTGATTCAGGTGGTCATAACTTGGTGCTCTGATAATATATTGGACCGATTTCTTTTGGTAAAGTTCTTATATTTTCATTTTCTAAAATATGGTACCTCCACCTTTTTTCTGGTTTGAAAGTTCACCCAATCTCCGAAATTTAACCCATAAATTGGAAATAACGATTCAGGTTATCAGAACATGGTGCTCAGATAATAATTTTGAACGATTCCTTTCTGAAAAGTTCTTATATTTTGATGCCATACAATATGGTACCTTCCGTCTTTGCTAATTAGTATTTTTATTGTAACCCAGAAATTCAACCCATCAAATAAAAATAATGACTCAGGTGGTCGTAACTTGGTGCTCAGATAATACTTTGGACCGATTTCTTTTAGTAAAGTTCTTATGTTTTCATGGTCTGGAATGTGGAACCTTCCGTGTTTGTTGATCAGTAAATTCATCCAATACCCAAAATTCAACCAATCAAATTAAACATCGATTCAGGTGGTCAGAACTCATTGCTCAGATAATATTTTATACCAATTCCTTTTTGAAAAGTTCTTATATTTTCATTCTCTACAATATGGTACCTTTTATGTTTGCTAATTAGTGACTTCATCCAATGCCCGAAATTCAACTAATCAAATTAATATAACGATTTAGGTGGTCATTACTTGGAGTTCAGAAAATATTTTGGACCGATTTCATTTAAAATAGTTCTTAAATTTTCATTCTCTACAATATGTTACTTTCAATGTTTGCTAATTAGTAAATTCATGTGATCCGGAAAATTCAACCCATCAAATGAAAATAACATTCGGGTTGTCAGAACTTGGTGCCCTGATAATATTTTTGACCGATTCCTTTTCGTTAAGTTCTTAAATTTTCATTCTCTACAATATGGTACATCCACCCTTTTCTGATTAAAATTTCATCCAATCTCATAAATCCAACCCATCAAGTGAAAATAACGATTCGGGGTATTACTACTTAGTGCTCAGATAATATTTTGGTACGATTCCTTTCTGAAAACTTCTTATATTTTGATGCTATACAATATGGTACCTTCCGTATTTGATAATTAGTAATTTTATCGTAACTCTGAAATTCAACCCATCAAATGAAAATAACGATTTAGGTAGTAATAACTTGGTGCTCAGATAATACTTTGGACTGATTTCCATTAGTAAAGTTCTTATGTTTTCATTGTCAGCAATATGGAACCTTCCGTGTTTGTTGAACATTAAATTCACCCAATACCCAAAAATCAACCCATCAATTTAAACATAGCTTTCAAGTGGTCAGAACTTGGTGCTCAGATAATATTTTATACCAATTCCTTCTGAAAAGTTCTTATATTTTCATTCTCGACAATACGGTACCTTCCGTGTTTGCTAATTAGTCACTTCATCCAATACCCGAAATTCAACTCATAAAATGAATATAACAATATAGGTAGTCATAACTTGGAACTCAGATAGTATTTTTGGCCGATTTCTTTTTGAATAGTTCTTAAATTTTCATTCTCTACAATACGGTACCTTCAGTGTTTGCTAATTAGTAAATTCATGTGTTCCCAAAAATTCAACCCATCAAATGAAAATAACGATTTAGGTGGTCAGAACTTGGTGCTCTGATAATATTTTGGACAGATTCCTTTTGGTAAATTTCTTAAATTTTGATTCTCTACAATATGTTACCTTCCGTCTTTGCTAATTAGTATTTTTTATTGTAACCCAGAAATTCAACCCGTCAAATGAAAATAACGATTCAAGTGGTCCTAACTTGGTGTTCACATAATACTTTGGACCGATTTCCTTTTGTAAATTTCTTGTGTTTTCATGGTCTGCAATATGTAACCTTATGTGTTTGTTTATCAGTAAATTTATCCAATACCCAAAATTAAACCCATCAAACTAAACATCGATTCAGGTGGTCAGAACTCGGTGTTCATATAATATTTTGTACCAATTCCTTTTTGAAAAGTTCTTATATTTTCTTTCTCTACAAAATGGTACCTTTCGTGTTTGATAATTAGTAACTTCATCGAATACCTGAAATTCAACCCATCAAATGAATATAACGATTTAGGTGGTCAGAACTTGGAGCTCAGATAATATTTCGGACCAATTTATTTTTGAGTAATTCTTAAATTTTCATGCTCTACAATAGGGTACCTTCTGTGTTTGCTAATAAGTAACTTCGTGATCCCAAAAATTCAACCCATCAAATGAAAATAATGATTCAGGTGGTCATAACTTGGTGCTCTGATAATAATTTGGACCGATACCTTTTTGAAATGTTCTTAAATTTTCATTCTCTACAATATGGTACCTCCACATTTTTCTTATTAGAAATTTTATCCAATCTCCAAAATTCAACGCATCAAGTGAAAATAACGTTTCAGCTTGTCAGAAATTGGTGCTCAGATAATATTTTTGAACGTTTCCTTTCCAAAAAGTTATTATATTTTGATGCTATACATTATGGTACCTTCAGTCTTTGCTAATGAGTGTTTTTATTGTAACCCAGATTTTCAACTCATTAAATGAAAATAACGATTTAGGTGGTCTAACTTGGTGCTAGGATAAAACTTTTGACCGATTTCCATATTGTATAGCATTAAAATAATGTTCTTATGTTTTCATGGTTTGCAATATGGAACCTTCCATGTTTGTTGATTAAAAAATCCATCCAATACCCAAAATTAAACCCATCAAATTAAACATCGATTCAGGTTGTCGGAACATGGTGGTCAAATAATATTTTGTACCAATTCCTTTTTGAAAAGTTCATAAATTTTCATTCTCTACAATATGATACCATCCGTGTTTGCTAATTAGTAACTTTTTCCAATACCCAAAATTCAACCCAACAAATGAAAAAAATGATTTAGGTGGTTAGAACCAGGGAGCTCGGATAATATTTTGGACCGATTTCTTATTGAAAAGTTCTTAAATTTTCATTCTGTACAATATGGTACTTCCACCTTTTCCTGATTAGATATTTCATCCAATCATTGAAATTCAACCCATCAAGTGGAAATAACAATTCAGGTTCTCTGAACTTGGGAGCTTAGATAATATTTAGGAACGATTCCTTTCTGAAATGTTTTTATATTTTGATACTATAAAATATGGTACCTTTCGTCTTTGCTAATTAGTATTTTTATCGTAACCCAGAAATTCAACCCATCAAATGAAAATAATGATTCAGGTGGTCGTAACTTGGTGCTCAGATAATACTTTGGACCGATTTATTTTGGTAAAGTTCTTATGTTTTCATGGTATGCAATATGGAACCTTCCGTGTTTGTTGATCAGTAAATTAATCCAATATCCAAAATTCAACCCATCAAATTAAACATTGATTCAGGTGGTCAGATCTTGGTGCTCAGATAATATTTTGTACCAATTCCTTTTTGAAAAGTTCCTAAATTTTCATTCTCTACAATATGATACCTTCCGTGTTTGCTAATTTGTAACTTCTTCCAATATCCAAAATTTAACCCATCAAATGAAAATAATGATTTAGGTGGTTAGAACTTGGAGGTCGAATAATATTTTGGCCCGATTTTCATTTTGAAAAGTTTTTATATTTTCATGCTTTACAATGTGGTACCTTCTATGTTTACTAATTTGTAACCTCATACAATACCCAAAATACAACCCATCAAATGAAAACAACAATTCAAGTAGTCAGAACTTGGAGCTCAGATAATATTTGAAACCAATTCCTTTTTGAAAAGTTATCATATTTTCATGCTCTATAAGGTAGTAACTTTCGTGTTGGCAAATTGGTAACTTCATCCCATTCTCTAAATTCAACCCATCAAATGAAAATAATGATTCAGGTGGTCAGAACTTGGTGCTCGGATTATATTTTTGACTGATTCCTTTCTGAAAAGTTCTTATATTTTCATTCTCTAGAATATGGTGCTTTTTGTGTTTTCTAATTAGTAACTTCATCTTATCCCCCAAATTTAACCCATCAAATGAAAATAACGATTTAGTTGGTAAGAACATGGTACTCAGACAGCATTTTGGACCTTTTCTTTTTTGAAAAGTCCTTATATATTCATGCTCTAAAATAAGGGACCCTTCATGTTTGATTATTAGTAAATTCATCTTATCCCCCAAATTTAACCCATCAAATGAAAATAACAATTCAGGTGGTAAAACTTGGTGTTCGGATACTATTTTGGACCGATTTCTTTTTTAAAAGTTCTTATATTTTTCGTTCTCCATACTGTGGTACCTTCCACTGTTACTAATTAGTAACTTCATCTAATTCCCCAAATTCAACCCATCAAATGAAAATAACGATTCAGGTGGTAAGAACTTGGTGCTCAGACAATATTTTTGACCAATTCCTTTTTGAAAAATTCTTATATTTTCATTATCTATATTGTGGTACCTTCCGTGTTTGATAATTAGTAACTTCGTATTATCCCCAAAATTCAACCCATCAAATGAAAATAACGATTAAGGTGGTCAGAACATGGTGCTCAGATAACATTATGGACCGATTCCATTTTGAAAACTTCTTATATCTTCATGCTCTTCCATATGGTACCTTTCATGTTTTCTTATTAGTAACTTCATCCTATCCCCTAAATTTAACCCATCAAATGAAAATAACAATTTAGGTTGTAATAACTTGCTGCTCGGATAATATTTTGGACCGATTCCTTTTTATAATGTTCTTATATTTTCATGCTTCATAATGTGGTACCTTTCGTGATTACTAATTAGTAACTTCATCCAGTACCCAAAATTCAACCCATCAAATCAAAACAACAATTCAGGTGGTCAGAACTTGGTCCTCAGATAATATTTTGGACTGATTCATTTTTGAAAAGTTCTCATATTTTTGTGCTTTAGATGGTGGTACCTCATGAGTTTGTAAATTAGAAACTTCATCACATACCCTAAATTCAACCCATCAAATGAAAATATCTATTCAGGTGGTCATACTTAGTGCTCGGATAATATTTTAAACTGATTTATTTTTGTAAAGTTCTTATATATTTATGCTTTACAATATGGTACCTTCCGTGCTTGATGATCAGTAACTTCATCCAATGCCCGAAATTCAACCCATCAAACGAAAAGAACGATTCAGGTGGTCAAAACTTTGTTCTCAGATAGATATTTTTTTGCCCGATTCCTTTTTCAAAATTTCTTATATTTTCACGCTCTACATTGTGGTGCCACTGTGTTTGCTAATTTGTAACTTTATCCAATACCCAAAATTAAACCATCAGATGAAAATAACGATTTAGGTGGTCGAAATTTGGTGCTCTGAGAATATTTTGGGCCGATTCCTTTCTGAAAAGTTCTTATATTTTCATTCTCTACAATATGGTAACCTTTATGTTTGCTTATTATAACTTCATCTTATCACCCAAATTTAACCCATCAAATGAAAATAACAATTTAGGTGGTCATAACATGGTGTGGTGCTCGGATAATATTTTGGATTGATTCCTTTTTGAAAAGTTCTTATATTTTAATGTTTTACAATGTGGTACATTCCATGTTTGTTTATTAGTAACTTCATCCAATACCCCAAATTCAACCCATCAAATGAAAACAACGATTTTGGAAATCAGAACTTGGAGCTCAGATGAAAATTTGGAGTAATTCCTTTTTGAAAAGTTATCATAATTTCATAATCTGTAAGGTGGTACCTTCCGTGTTTTCTAACTAGTAACTTAGTCCCATAACCTAAATTATACCCATCAAATGAAAATAACGATTCAGGTGGTCAGAACTTAGAGTACAGATAATATTTTGGACCGATTCATTTTTGAAAAGTTCTCATAATTTCATTCTCTCGAATATAGTACCTTCCTTGTTTGCTAATTAGTAACTTCATCTGATCTCCAAAATTCAACCTATCATATGAATATAATGATTTAGGTGGTCAGAACATGGTTCTCAGATAGCATTTTGAACTGATTCCTTTTTGAAAAGTTCTTATACTTTCAAGCTCTAAAATATGGTACCCTTCATGTATGCTTATTAGTAACTTCATCGTATACCCCAAATTCAACCCATCAAATAAAAATAATGATTTAGGTTTTGATAATTTGGTGCTCGGATAATATTTTAGACTGCTTCCTTTTTATAAAGTTCTTATACTTTCATGCTCCACAATGTGGTACCTTCTGTGTTACTAATTAGTAACTTCATCAAATACCAAAAATTCAACCCATCAAGTGAAATCAACAATTCAGGTGGTCAGACCATGGTGCTCAAATAATATTTTGGACTGATTAATTTTTGAAAAGTTCTCATATATTCATGCTCTAAAAGGGGGTACCTCCCATGTTAGTTAATTAGTAACTTCATCCCATCCAATGAAAATAACTAATCAGGCATCATACTTGGTGCTCGGAAAATATTTTGAACCGATTTTGTTTTGTAAAGTTCTTATGCATTCATGCTTTGAAATATTATACCTTCATCTGAACTCCAAAATTCAACCTAACAAATGAAAATAATGATTCAGGGGGTAGAACATTGCTCTCACATAGAAATTTTTTGACCGATTTCTTCATCAAAAGTTCATATATTTTCACGGTCTACAATGTGGTACCTTCCGTGTTTGCTAATTTGTAACTTCACCCAATACCCAAAAATAAGCCATCGGATGAAAATAATGATTCAAGTGATATATTAATTTTTAAAAAGTTCTTATATTTTCACTCTCCACAATATGGTACCCTTCATGTTAGCTTATTAGTAACTTCATCTCATCCCCCAAATGAAAATAACGACTTAGGTGGTAATAACTTGGTGCTCGGATAACTTGGTACCTTCCATGTTTAATGTAGTAGCTTCCGTGTTTATTTAATAGTAACCTCATCCAATACCCAAAATTTAACCCATCAAATGAAAACAACGATTCTGGTGGTCAGAACTTGGTGCTCAGATAATATGTTAGATCAATTAGTTTTTTGAAAGTTCTCATATTTTCATGCTCTAAAAG
Source organism: Rubia yunnanensis (assembly GCA_037428765.1). Taxonomy (NCBI): domain Eukaryota; kingdom Viridiplantae; phylum Streptophyta; class Magnoliopsida; order Gentianales; family Rubiaceae; genus Rubia; species Rubia yunnanensis. Next base: position 46,479,493 of record CM075065.1, read on the forward strand.
GCGGTACCTCTCGTGTTTTTTATTTAGTAACTTCACCGCATACCCTAAATTCAATCAATCAAATGTAAATAATGATTCAGGTGGTCGGAACATGGTGCTCAGATATTATTTTGGATTGATTAATTTTTTTAAAGTTCTATATTTTCATGCTCTAGATGGCGGTACCTTCCGTGTTTGTTATTTAGTACCCATACTCTAAATTCAACCCAATAAATGAAAATAATGATTCAAGTGATCAGAACATGGTACTCAGATAATATTTTGAACGATTCCTTTTTTAAAAGTTCTTATATTTTCATTCTCTAGAATATGGTACTATCAATGTTTGTTAATTAGTAACCTCATCTGATCTCCAAAATTCAACCTATCAAATGAAAATAATGATTCAGGGGGTCAGAACATTGTTCTCACATAGAAATTTTTTGGACCGATTTCTTCTTGAAAAGTTCATATATTTTCATGCTCTACAATGTGGTACCTTCTGTGTTTGCTAATTTGCAACTTCATCCAATACCCAAAAATAAACCATCGGATGAAAATAAAGATTCAAGTATCGGAACTTAATGTTCAAAGAATATTTTTGATCTATTAATTTTTGAAAATTTATTATATTTTCATGCTCTACAATATGGTACCCTTCATGTTTGCTTATTAGTAACTTCATCTTATCCCCCAAAGGAAAATAACGATTCAGGTGGTAATAACTTGGTGTTCGGATAATATTTTGGACCGATGTTTTTTATAAAAGTTTTCATATTTTAATTCTCCATAATGCGGTACCTTCTGTGTTTACTTAATAGTAACTTCATCCAATACCCAAAATTAAACCCATCAAATAAAAACAACGATTCAGGTGGTCAGGACCTGGTGCTAAGATAATATTTTGGATCAATTAATTTTTGTAAAGTTCTCATATTTTCATTCTCTAAAAGGCGGTACCTCCCATGTTTGTTATTTAGTAAATTCATCGCATACCCTGAATTCAACCCATCGAATGAAAATAATGATTCAGGTGGTCAGAACATGGTGCTCAGATAACATTTTGGATCGATTCATTTTTGAAAAGTTCTCATATTTTCATGCCCTAGATAGCGGTACCTTCCGTGTTTGTTATTTAGTACCAATCTCTAAATTCAACCCAATAAATGAAAATAATGATTTAGGTGATCAGAACTTGTGCTCAGATAATATTTTGGGCCGATTCCTTTTTGAAAAGTTCTTATATTTTCATTCTCTAGAATATAGTACTATCAATGTTTGTTAATTAGTAACCTCATCTGATCTCCAAAATTCAACCTATCAAATGAAAATAATGATTCAGGGGGTCAGAACATTGTTCTCACATAGAAATTTTTTGGACCGATTTCTTCTTGAAAAGTTCATATATTTTCATGCTCTACAATGTGGTACCTTCTGTGTTTGCTAATTTGCAACTTCATCCAATACCCAAAAATAAACCATCGGATGAAAATAAAGATTGAAGTGATCGGAACTTGATGTTCTGAGAATATTTTTGATCTATTAATTTTTGAAAATTTATTATATTTTCATGCTCTACAATATGGTACCCTTCATGTTTGCTTATTAGTAACTTCATCTTATCCCCCAAAGGAAAATAACGATTCAGGTGGTAATAACTTGGTGTTCGGATAATATTTTGGACCGATGTTTTTTATAAAAGTTTTCATATTTTAATTCTCCATAATGCAGTACCTTCTGTGTTTACTTAATAGTAACTTCATCCAATACCCAAAATTCAACCCATCAAATGAAAACAACGATTCAGGTGGTCAGGACCTGGTGCTAAGATAATATTTTGGATCAATTAATTTTTGTAAAGTTCTCATATTTTCATTCTCTAAAAGGCGGTACCTCCCATGTTTGTTATTTAGTAAATTCATCGCATACCCTGAATTCAACCCATCGAATGAAAATAATGATTCAGGTGGTCAGAACATGGTGCTCAGATAATATTTTGGATCGATTCATTTTTGAAAAGTTCTCATATTTTCATGCCCTAGATAGCGGTACCTTCCGTGTTTGTTATTTAGTACCAATCTCTAAATTCAACCCAATAAATGAAAATAATGATTTAGGTGATCAGAACTTGGTGCTCACATAATATTTTGGGCCGATTCCTTTTTGAAAAGTTCTTATATTTTCATTCCCTAGAATATGGTACTACCCATGTTTGTTAATTAGTAACTTCATCTGATCTCTAAAATTCAACCTATCAAAAGAAAATAATGATTCAGGTGGTCAGAACTTGGTGCTCAGATAATATTTTGGATCAATTAATTTTTTTAAAGTTCCCATATTTTCATGCTCTAAAAGGCGGTACCTCCCGCGTTTGTCATTTAGTAACTTCATTGAATAACCTAAATTCAACCCATCAATTGAAAATAACAATTCAGGTGGTTAGAACATGGTGCTCAGATAATATTTTGGATCGATTCATTTTTGAAAAGTTCTCATATTTTCATTCCCTAGATGGCGGTACCTTCGGTGTTTGTTATTTCGTACCCATACTCTAAATTCAACCCAATAAATGAAAATAATGATTCAGGCGATCAGAAATTGGTGCTCAGATAATATTTTGGACTGATTCCTTTTTGAAATGTTCTTATATTTTCATTCTCTAGAATATGGTACTATCCATGTTTATTAAAATTGGTAACTTTATATGATCTCCAAAATTGAACCTATCAAATATAAATAGTGATTCAGGGGTTCATAACATTGCTCTCACATAGAAATTTTTTGACCAATTTCTTCATCAAAAGTTTATATATTTTCACGCCCTACAATGTGGTACCTTCCGTGTTTGCTAATTCTTAACTTCATCCAATACCCAAAAATAAACCATCGGATGAAATTAACGATTCATGTGACTGGAACTTGGTGTTTTGAGAATATTTTTGATCTATTAATTTTTGAAAAGTTCTTATATTTTCACCCTTCACAATATGGCACCCTTAATGTTTGCTTATTAGTAACTTCATCTGATCCCCCAAATGAAAATAACGATTCAGGTGCTAATAACTTGGTGTTCGGATAATATTTTGGACTGATTTTTTTTAAAAAGGTTTTCATATTTTCATTCTCCATAATTTGGTATCTTCCATGTTTACTTAATAGTAACTTCATCCAACACCCAAAATTCAACCCGTCAAATGAAAACTACGATTCAGGTCGTCAGAACTTGGTGCTCAGATAATATTTTGGATCAATTAATTTTTTTAAAGTTCCCATATTTTCATGCTCTAAAAGGCAGTACCTCCCATGTTTGTCATTTAGTAACTTCATTGAATACCCTAAATTCAACCCATCAATTGAAAATAACCATTCAGGTGGTTAAAACATGGTGCTCAGATAATATTTTGGATCGATTATTTTTTTAAAAGTTCTCATATTTTCATGCCCTAGATGGCAGTACCTTCTGTGTTTTTTATTTCGTACCCATACTCTAAATTCAACCCAATAAATGAAAATAATGATTCAGGTGATCAGAAATTGGTGCTCAGATAATATTTTGGACCGATTCCTTTTTGGAAAGTTCTTATATTTTCATTCTCCAGAATATGGTACTATCCATGTATATTAATTAGTAACTTCATCTTATCTCCAAAATTGAACCTATCAAATATAAATAGTGATTCAGGGGGTCATAACATTGCTCTCAAATAGAAATTTTTTGACCTATTTCTTCATCAAAAGTTTATATATTTTCTCTCCCTACAATCTGGTACCTTCCGTGTTTGCTAATTCTTATTTTTTTAATTAAACCATCCTTAGATGGGGGAAATTATATTAGGCCTTCCCAAGCCATAAAATAGACAAAATTAAAAGGACAATGAAAAGAAGCCGTAGCTAAGTTGATAAATACAATGGTGAGCACTATGTTCTTCAAGCAACACTTGTTGCTTCCAAAAGAATGAAGATACGACCGGCAAATCGTTAGAGGATTCCAAAAGCTCTCAGTCTATGATGGAGATGATCAAACTTATTAGTGAATCTTATTAAAGAAACACAAGGTAGTCCAAATCCTCTCCACATAGGTAAGAAGCGTATCCTCTACTGACCAGGAATACAGACCGAGAACCATAACTATTTGCAAATGTGATATCATCCTGGAATTAGGATTATGTACAGAATAGTGCACCAAATTATGGAACAATCCGAAATCCAGGCTTGCAGATGCCCTCCTAAAGCAGCATCCAGTCAGCCAGCAGCAGAGTATCCAAATTGTATCCATCGTCCATCTCTGCTCAGGATGCATCAGATTCTATCGTAAGTAGCATCCCGACTGATGTAAAGAGTAGCAAGAGCGCTTCCTAAACTCAGCAGAGGCAATATATCAGTGTAACAGGGTTGACAGATCCATATCCTGCATGAGAAAAGTAGTAATCAGTAGCATCCGATCTAGGTAGAAATCCGTAATGAAGGTGTACCAATTTGGTCTAGTCTAACTAGTCCCTGGACTAAGTTAGGGAGCACAGAGATTTTGTGAAAGGATGAATTGCACTTTTTTTGCAAACAATTTTTTGCAAGAGTATGAGCCACCTGATTTGCCTGTCTGTAAATGTGCATAAGTTGAATATCCCCCAAAGAATGATGAATCTCATCAGATAAGCAGAACAGTTTCCAGGGAGATCTATGTGGATCATTAGCAAAGAGTACTGCACTAAGGCAGTCAGATTCCATACATATAGGAGAAGTCAAATGAGTAGAAAATTGGATTGCAAACTTAATTGCTTTCAATTCAGCTTCCAAGGGGGAGATAGCAGTAGTATATAAAGTATAAGCCTCCTTAAAGGCACCTCTACTATCCCGAATAATCAGTCCAATCCCACACATATTGGTGTTACAGCACCATACAGCATCCATATTTAACTTAAAGCCAGATTTGGGCCTCTCCCATGCAATTTTCCAAATTTTTGGCTTTGGGGAGAGTTTAATCAGAGGCAGAAAAGAGTGGTCTGCAATACTTAAATCAAAATGAGAGACTATATATACAGGTGTAGCACAGAAGGAGTAAAAAATTTGATCCCGGATCTGTTGAAGCACTAGGATATAGGACGGCTTGACTGAATCAAATAGAAATCTATACCCAAAAATAAACCATCGGATGAAAAAAATGATTCAAGTGATCGGAACTTGGTGTTGTGAGAATATTTTTGATCTATTAATTTTTGAAAAGTTCTTATATTTTCACTCTCCAAAATATGGTACCCTTCATGTTTGCTTATTAGTAACTTCATCTCATCCCCCAAATGAAAATAATGATTCATGTGGTAATAACTTGGTGCTCGGGTAATATTTTAGACTCCTGTTTTTTTAAAAAAACTTTTCAAATTTTCATGCTCTGTAATGTGGTGCCTTCCGTGTTTACTTAACCATAACCACATTCAATAACCAAAATTCAACCCATCAAATGAGAACAACGATTCAGGTGGTCAGAACTTGGTGCTCAGATAATATTTTTAATCAATTAATTTTTTTAAAGTTCTCATATTTTCATGCTCTAAAAGGCGGTATCTCCCATGTTTGTTATTTAGTAACTTCATCGCATACCCTAAATTCAACCTATCAAATGAAAGTAATGATTCAGGTGGTCAGTACATGGTGCTCAGATAATATTTTGGATCGATTCAGTTTGGAAAAGTTCACATATTTTCATGCCCTAGATTGCAGTACCTTCAGTGTCTGTTATTTAGTACCCATACTCTAAATTCAACACAATAAATGAAAATAATGATTCGGGTGATAAGAATTCGGTGCTCAGAAAATATTTTGGACCGATTTCTTTTTGAAAAGTTCTTATATTTCATTCTCTAGAATATGGTACTATCCATGTTTATTAATTAGTATCTTCATCTGATCTCCAAAATTCAACCTATCAAATGAAAATAATGATTCAGGGGGTCAGAACATTGCTCCCACATAGAAATTTTTTGACCGATTTCTTCATCAAAAGTTCATATATTTTCACGCACTACAATGTGTACCTTCCGTGTTTGATAATTCATAACTTAATCCAATACCCAAAAATAAACCATCGGATGAAAAAAATGATTCAAGTGATCGGAACTTGGTGTTGTGAGAATATTTTTGATCTATTAATTTTTGAAAAGTTTTTATATTTTCACTCTCCACAATATGGTACCCTTCATGTTTGCTTATTAGTAACTTCATCTCATCCCCCAAATGAAAATAATGATTCATGTGGTAATAACTTGGTGCTCGGGTAATATTTTGGACTGCTATTTTTTAAAAAAACTTTTCAAATTTTCATGCTCCGTAACGTGGTGCCTTCCATGTTTACATAACAATAACCACATTCAATACCCAAAATTCAACCCATCAAATGAAAACAACGATTCAGGTGGTCAGAACTTGGTGCTCAGATAATATTTTTGATCAATTAATTTTTTTAAAGTTCTCATATTTTCATGCTCTAAAAGGCGGTATCTCCCGTGTTTGTTATTTAGTAACTTCATCGCATACCCTAAATTCAACCTATCAAATGAAAATAATGATTCAGGTGGTCAGTACATGGTGTTCAGATAATATTTTTGATCGATTCAGTTTAGAAAAGTTCTCATATTTTCATGCCCTAGATTGCGGTACCTTCAGTGTCTGTTATTTAGTACCCATACTCTAAATTCAACACAATAAATGAAAATAATGATTCGGGTGATCAGAATGGTGCTCAGAAAATATTTTGGACCGATTCCTTTTTGAAAAGTTCTTATATTTTCATTCTCTAGAATATGGTACTATCCATGTTTATTAATTATTACCTTCATCTAATCTCCAAAATTCAACCTATCAAATGAAAATAATGATTCAGGGGGGTCAGAACATTGCTCCCACATAGAAATTTTTTGACCGATTTCTTCATCAAAAGTTTATATATTTTCACGCCCTACAATGTGGTACCTTCCGTGTTTGCTAATTCTTAACTTCATCCAATACCCAAAAATAAACCATCGGATGACAAAACGATTCAAGTGAATGGAACCTGGTGATTTGAGAATATTTTTGATCTATTAATTTTTGAAAAGTTCTTATATTTTCACCCTCCACAATATGGTACCCTTCATGTTTGCTTATTAGTAACTTCATCTGATCCCCCAAATGAAAATAACGATTCAGGTGCTAATAACTTGGTGTTCGGATAATATTTTAGACCTATATTTTTTAAAAAGGTTTTCATATTTTCATTCTCCATAATTTGGTACCTTCCATGTTTACTTGATAGTAACTTCATCCAACACCCAAAATTCAACCCATCAAATGAAAACTACGATTCAGGTGGTCAAGAACTTGGTGCTCAGATAATATTTTGGATCAATTAATTTTTTTAAAGTTCCCATATTTTCATGCTCTAAAAGGCGGTACATCCCGTGTTTGTCATTTAGTAACTTTATTGAATACCCTAAATTCAACCCATCAATTGAAAATAACAATTCAGGTGGTAAGAACATGGTGCTCAGATAATATTTTGGATCGATTCATTTTTGAAAAGTTCTCATATTTTCAGGCCCTGGATGGCGGTACCTTCCGTGCTTGTTATTTCGTACCCACACTCTAAATTCAACCCAATAAATGAAAATAATGATTCAGGTGATCAGAACTTGGTGCTCAAATAATATTTTAGACCGATCCCTTTTTGAAAAGTTCTTATATTTTCATTCTCTAGAATATGGTACTACCCATGTTTGTTAATTAGTAAATTCATCTGATCTCCATAATTCAACCTATCAAATGAAAATAATGATTCAGGGGTTCAGAACGTTGCTCTCACATAGATATATTTTTGACCAATTTCTTCTTCAAATGTTCATATATTTTCACGCTCTACAATGTGGTACCTTCTGTGTTTGCTAATTTCTAACTTCATCCAATACCCAAAAATAAACCATCGGATGAAAATAACGATTCAAGTGATCGGAACTTGGTGTTCGGAGAATATTTTTGATCTATTAATTTTTGAAAAGTTCTTATATTTTCAGGCTCTACAATGTGGTACCCTTCATGTTTGCTTATTGTAACTTCATCTTATCCCCCAAATGAAAATAACGATTCAGGTGGTAATAACTTGGTGTTCGAATAATATTTTGGACCAATGTTTTTTGATAAACTTTTCATATTTTCATTCTCCACAATGTGCTACCTTCCGTGTTTACTTAATAGTAACTTCATCAAATACCCAATATTCAACCCATCAAATGAAAACAACAATTCATTTGGTCAGAACATGGTGCTCAGATAATATTTTGGATCAATTAATTTTCTAAAAGTTCTCATATTTTCACGCTGTAAAAGGCGGTATCTCCCTTGTTTTTTCTTTAGTAACTTCTTCGCATACCCTAAATTCAACCCATCAAATGAAAATAATGATTCAGGTGGCCAGTACATGGTGCTCAGATAATATTTTGGATCGATTCAGTTTTGAAAAGTTCTCATATTTTCATGCCCTAGATTGCGGTACCTTCAGGGTCTGTTATTTAGTACCCATACTCTAAATTCAACACAATAAATGAAAATAATGATTATGGTGATCAGAATTTGGTGCACAGAAAATATTTTGGACCGATTCCTTTTTGAAAAGTTCTTATATTTCATTTTCTAGAATATGGTACTATCCATGTTTATTAATTACTACCTTCATCCGATCTCCAAAATTCAACCTATCAAATGAAAATAATGTTTCAGGGGGTCAGAACATTGCTCCCACATAGAAATGTTTTGACCGATTTCTTCATCAAAAGTTCATATATTTTCACGCTCTACAATGTGGTGCCTTCCGTGTTTGATAATTCATAACTTAATCCAATACCCAAAAATAAACCATCGGATGAAAAAAATGATTCAAGTGATCGGAACTTGGTGTTGTGAGAATATTTTTGATCTATTAATTTTTGAAAAGTTTTTATATTTGCACTCTCCACAATAAGGTACCCTTCATGTTTGCTTATTAGTTACTTCATCTCATCCCCCAAATGAAAATAATGATTCATGTGGTAATAACTTGGTGCTCGGGTAATATTTTGGACTGCTATTTTTTAAAAAAACTTTTCAAATTTTCATGCTCCGTAACGTGGTGCCTTCCATGTTTACATAACAATAACCACATTCAATACCCAAAATTCAACCCATCAAATGAAAACAACGATTCAAGTGGTCAGAACTTGGTGCTCAGATAATATTTTTGATCAATTAATTTTTTTAAAGTTCTCATATTTTCATGCTCTAAAAGGCGGTATCTCCCGTGTTTGTTTTTTAGTAACTTCATCGCATACCCTAAATTCAACCTATCAAATGAAAATAATGATTCATGTGGTAATAACTTGGTGCTCGGGTAATATTTTGGACCGCTATTTTTTAAAAAAACTTTTCATTTTTTCATGCTCCGTAATGTGGTGCCTTCCGTGTTTACTTAACAGTAACCACATCCAATACCCAAAATTCAATCCATCAAATGAAAACAACAATTCAGGTGAACTTGGTGCTCAGATAATATTTTTGATCAATAAATTTTTTTAAAGTTCTCATATTTTCAAGCTCTAAAAGCCGGTACCTCCCGTGTTTTTTATTTGGTAACTTCATCGCATACCCTAAATTCAACCCACCAAATGAAAATAATGATTCAGGTGGTAAGAACTTGGTGCTCTGATAATATTCTGGATCTATTCATTTTTTAAAAAATCTCACATTCTCATGCCCTAGATGGCAGTTCCTTCCGTGTTTGTTATTTAGTACCCATACTCTAAATTTAACCCAACAAATGAAAATAATTATTCAGGTGATCAGAACATGGTGCTTAGAAAATATTTTTGACCGATTCCTTTTGGAAAATTTCTTATATTTTCATACTCTAGAATATGGTACTATCCTTGCTTGTTAATTAGTAACTTCATCTTATCTCCAAAATTCAACCTATCAAATGAAAATAATAATTCAGGGGGTCAGAACATTGCTCTCACATAGAAATCTTTTGGACCGATTTTTTCTTCAAAAGTTCATTTATTTTCACGCTCTATAATGTGGTAACTTCATCCAATACCCAAAAATAAACCATCGGATGAATATAACAATTCAAGTTATCGGAACTTGGTGTTCTGAAAATATTTTTAATCTATTAATTTTTGCAAAGTTCTTATATGTTCACGCTCTACAATATGATACCATTCATGTTTTCTTATTAGTAACTTTATCTTATCCCCCAAATCAAAATAATGATTCAGGTGGTAATAAATTGGTGTTCGGATAATATTTGGGACCGATGTTTTTTAAAAAGGTTTTCATATTTTCATTCCAAAATGTGGTACCATCCGTGTTTAATTAATAGTAACTTCATCCAATACCCAAAATTCAACCCATCTAAAGTAAACAACGATTCACGTGGTCGAAACATGGTGCTCGGATAATATTTTGGATCAATTAATTTTTTTTAAAGTTCTCATACTTTCATGTTCTAAAAGGCCGTACCTCCCGTGTTTGTTATTTAATAACTTCATCGCATACCCTGAATTTAACCCATCGAATGAAAATAATGATTCAGGTGGTCAGAACATGGTGCTCAGATAATATTTTGGATCGATTTATTTTTGAAAAGTTCTCATATTTTCATGCCCTAGATGGCGTTACCTTCCGTGTTTGTTATTTAGTACCCATACTCTAAATTCAACCCAATAAATGAAAATAATGATTCAGGTGATTAGAACTTGGTGCTCAGATAAAATTTTGGACCGATTCCTTTTTGAAAATTCTTATATTTTCATTCTGTAGAATATGGTACTATCCATGTTTGTTAATTAGTAATTTCATTTGATCTCCAAAATTCAACCTATCAAATGAAAATAATGATTCAGGGTTCAGAACATTGCTCTCACATAGAAATTTTTTGGACCGATTTTTTCTTCAAAAGTTCATTTATTTTCATGCTCTACAATGTGGTACCTTCTGTGTTTTCTAATTTGTAACTTCATCCAATACCCAAAAATAAACCATCGGATGAAAATAACAATTCAAGTGATCGGAACTTGGTGTTCTGAAAATATTTTTAATCTATTAATTTTTGCAAAGTTCATATATGTTCACGCTCTACAATATGATACCATTCATGTTTTCTTATTAGTAACTTTATCATATCCCCCAAAGAAAAATAATGATTCAGGTTGTAATAACTCAGTGTTCGGATAATATTTTGGACCGATTTTTTTGAAAAAGGTTTTCATATTTTCATTTTCCGTAATGTGATACCATCCGTGTTTTCTAAATAGTAACTTCATCCAACACCCAAAATTCAACCCATCAACTGAAAAAACCGATTCAAGAGTTCAGAACTTGGTTCTCAAATAATATTTTTTTGGATAGATTCCTTTTAGAAAGAATCTTATATTTTTATGCTCCACATTGTGGTACCTTTCGTGTTTGCTAATTTGTAACTTCATCCAATACCCAAAATTAAACCATCGGATGAAAAAAATGATTCAGGCGGTTATAAATTGTTGCTCTGAGAATATTTTGGATGGATTCCTTTTTAAAAAGTTCTTATATTTCATGCTCTACTATATGATAACCTTTATGTTTGCTTATTATAACTTCATCTTATCATCGAAATTTAACCCATCAAATGAAAATAATGATCCAAGTGTTCAGAACATTGTTCTTAGTTAATATATTTTGAACCAATTCCTTTTTGAAAAGTTCTTATATTTTCACGCTCAACATTGGGGTACCTTCCATGTTTGCAAATTTGTAACTTAATCCAACACCCAAAATTAAACCGTCGGTTGAAAATAACGATTAAGGTGGTCGAAAATTGGTGCTCTGAGAATATTTTGGACGGATTCCTTTTTTGAAAAGTTCTTATATTTTCATACACTACAATATGGTACCCTTTATGTTTTCTTATTATAACTTCATCTTATCATCCAAAGTAACCCCAACAAATGAAAATAACAATTAAGGTGGTCTTAACTTGGTGCTCAAATAATATTTTGGACCGAATCCTTTTTGGCAAGTTCTTATATTTTCATGCTTTACTATGTGGTACCTTTCATGTTTACTAAATAGTAACTTCATCCAACACCCATCAAATGAAAACAATGATTCAGGTTGTTGGAACATGGAGCTCTGATAATATTTTGTATCAATTCCTTTTTGAAAAGTTTTCATATTTTCATTGTCTATAATGTGGTACCTTCTCTGTTTGATAATTAGTAACTACATCTCATACCCTAAATTCAATCCATCAATTAAAAATAACGATTCAGGTGGTCAGAACTTTGTACTCAGATAATATTTGGGACCGATTCCTTTTGTAAAACTTCTTATATTTTCATTCTCTGGAATATGGTACCATTCTTGTTTGCTAATTAGTGACTTCATCTAATCTCAAAAATTCAACCTATCAAATGAAAATAACGATTTAGGTGGTCAGAACATTGTTCTCAGATAGAAATATTTTTGACCGATTCCTTTTTTAAAATAACATATATTTTCACGTCTACATTGTGGACATTCCATGTTTGCTAATTTGTAACTTCATCCGATACCAAAAATTTAACCATCCGATGAAAATAACGATTCAAGTGATTAGAAATTGGTGCTCTGAAAATATTTTTGATCGATTACTTCTTGAAAAGTTCTTATATTTTCATGCTCTACAATATGGTACCATTAATATTTTCTTATTAGTAACTTCATCAAATCCCCCGAATTCAACCCATCAATTGAAAATAACGATTCAAGTCGTCATAACTTTGTGTGGTGCTCGATTAATATTTTGGTCTGATTCCTTTTTGACAAGTTCTTATATTTTCATGCTTTACAATGTGGTACTTTTCATATTTACTGATTAGTAAATTCATCGAAAACCCAAAATTCAAGCTAGCGAATGAAGACAACGATTGAGGAAGTTAGAACTTGGAGCTCAGATAATATTTTGGATCAATTCCTTTTTGAAAGTTCTCATATTTTCATGCTCTATAAGGTGGTACCTTCCGTGTTTGATAATTAGTAACTACATCCAATACCCTAAATTCAATCCATCAAATAAAAATAACGATTCAGGTGGTAAGATTTGTGTGCTTAGATAATATTGGGGACCAATTCCTTTTTGAAAGGTTCTTATATTTTCATTCTCTAGAATATGGTACTATCATTGTTTACTAATTAGTAACTTCATCCGATCTTCATAATTCAACCAATCAAATGAAAAAACCGATTCAAGAGTTCAGAACTTGGTTCTCAAATAATATTATTTGGATAGATTCCTTTTAGAAAGAATCTTATATTTTCACGCTCCACATTGTGGAACCTTTCGTGTTTGCTAATTTGTAACTTCATCCAATACCAAAAATTAAACCATCGGATGAAAAAAATGATTCAGGTGGTTGTAAATTGGCGCTCTGAGAATATTTTGGATGGATTCCTTTTTAAAAAGTTCTTATATTTCACGCTCTACTATATGATAACCTTTTTGTTTGCTTATTATAACTTCATCTTATCATCGAAATTTAACCCATCAAATGAAAATAACGATTCAAGTGTTCAGAAAATTGTTCTTAGTTAATATATTTTGAACCTATTCCTTTTTGAAATGTTCTTATATTTTCACGCTCCACATTAGGGTACCTTCCGTGTTTGCAAATTTGTAACTTAATCCAACACACAAAATTAAACCATCGGATGAAAATAACGATTAAGGTGGTCGAAAATTGGTGCTCTGAGAATATTTTGGAGCGATTCCTTTTTTGAAAAGTTCTTATATTTTCATACACTACAATCTGGTACCCTTTATGTTTTCTTATTATAACTTCATCTTATCATCCAAATTCAACCCATCGAATGAAAATAACGATTCAGGTGGTCAGAACTTGGTGCTCAGATAATATTTTGGACCGAATCCTTTTTGGCAAGTTCTTATATTTTCATGCTTTACAATGTGGTACCTTTCATGTTTACTAAATAGTAACTTCATCCGACACCCATCAAATGAAAACAATGATTCAGGTAGTTAGAACTTGGAGCTCTGATAATATTTTGTATCCTTTTTGAAAAGTTTTCATATTTTCATGGTCTATAAGGTGGTACCTTCCGTGTTTGATAATTAGTAACTACATCTCATACCCTAAATTCAATCCATCAATTAAAAATAACGATTTAGGTGGTCAGAACTTTGTGCTCAGATAATATTTGAGACCGATTCCTTTTTGAAAAGTTCTTATATTTTCATTCTCTGGAATATGGTTCTATCCTTGTTTTCTAATTAGTAACTTCATCTAATCTCAAAAATTCACCCTATCAAATGAAAGTAACTATTTAGGTGGTCAGAACATTGTTCTCAGAAAGAATTTTTTTTGACCGAATCCTTTTTAAAAATTACATATATTTTCATGCTCTACATTGTGGACATTCCGTGTTTGCTAATTTGTAACTTCATCCAATACCAAAAATTTAACCATCGGATGAAAATAATGATTCAAGTGATCGGAACTTTGCTCTGAGAATATTTTCGACCGATTACTTCTTCAAAAGATCTTATATTTTCATGCTCTACAATATGGTACCCTTAATATTTTTTTATTAGTAACTTCATCATATCCCACAAATTCAACCCATTAATTGAAAATAACGATTCAAGTCGTCATAACTTTCTGTGGTGCTCGATTAATATTTTGGACTCATTCCTTTTTGACAAGTTCTTATATTTTCATGCTTTACAATGTGGTATTTTTCATATTTACTAATTAGTAAATTCATCCAAAACCCAAAATTCAAGCCATCGAATGAAGACAACGATTGAGGAAGTTAGAACTTGGAGCTCAGATAATATTTTGGATCAATTCCTTTTTGAAAGTTCTCATATTTTCATGCTCTATAAGGTGGCACCTTCCGTGTTTGATAATATGTAACTACATCCAATACCCTAAATTCAATCCATCAAATAAAAATAACGATTCAGGTGTTAAGATTTGTGTGCTCAGATAATATTGGGGATCAATTCCTTTTTGAAAGGTTCTTATATTTTCATTCTCTAGAATATGGTACTATCCTTGTTTACTAATTAGTAACTGCATCCAATCTTCATAATTCAACCCATCTGAAAAATCGATTCAAGAGTTCAGAACTTGGTTCTGAAATAATATTTTTTGGATAGATTCCTTTTAGAAAGAATCTTATATTTTTACCCTCCACATTTTGGTACCTTTCGTGTTTGCTAATTTGTAACTTCGTCCAATACCCAAAATTAATCCATCGGATGAAAAAAATGATTCAGGTAGTTGTAAATTGGTGCTCTGAGAATATTTTGGATGGATTCCTTTTTAAAAAGTTCTTATATTTCATGCTCTACTATATGATAACCTTTATGTTTTCTTATTATAACATCATCTTATCATCGAAATTTGACCCATCAAATGAAAATAACGGTTCAAGTGTTCAGAACATTGTTCTTAGTTAATATATTTTGAACCAATTCCTGTTTGAAAAGTTCTTATATTTTCACGCTCCACATTGGGGTACCTTCCGTGTTTGCAAATTTGTAACTTAATCCAACACCCAAAATTAAACCATCGGATGAAAATAACGATTATGGTGGTCGAAAATTGGCGCTCTGAGAATATTTTGGAGCGATTCCTTTTTTGGAAAGTTCTTATATTTTCGTACACTACAATATGGTACCCTTTATGTTTTCTTATTATAACTTCATCTTATCATCCAAATTCAACCCATCAAATGAAAATAACGATTCAGGTGGTCAGAACTTGGTGCTCAGATAATATTTTGGACCGAATCCTTTTTGGCAAGTTCTTATATTTTCATGCTCTAGAAGGTGGAACTTTCTGTGTTTGTTAATTAGTGACTTCATCACATACCATAAATTGAACCCATCAAATGACAATAACTATTCAGGTGGTCATACTTGGTGCTCGGATAATATTTTGGACCGATTTCTATTTGTAAAGTTTTTATGTATTCATGCTCTACAATATGGTACCTTCCGTGTTTGATTATGAGTAACTTCATCCAATACTCCAAAATTCAGGTCGTCATTAAATGAAAAGAGCGATTCAGGTGGTCAGAACTTTATTCTCAGATAATATTTTTTGGACCAATTTCTTTTCGAAAAGTTCTTATATTTTCAAACTCTATATTGTGGTACCTTTCGTGTTTACTAATTTGTAACTTCATCCAATACAAAAAATTAAACCATCGGATGAAAATAACGATTCAGGTTATCAAAAATTAGTGCTCTAACAATATTTTGGACCTATTCCTTTTTCAAAAGTTCTTATATTTTCATGGTCAAAAATATGGTACCCTTTATGCTTGCTTATTGTAATTTCATCTTATCACCCAAATTCAACCCATCAAATGAAATAATGATTAAGTTGGTAATAACGTGGCGTGGTGCTCGGATAATATATTGGACCGATTCCTTTTTGAAAAGTTCTTAGATTTTCATGCTATATAATGTCGTACCTTCCAGTTTAACTAATTAGTAACTTCATCCAATACCCAAAATTCAACCCATCAAATGAAAACAATGATTCGGGTAGTTAGAACTTGGAGCTCAGATAATATTTTTGATCATATCCTATTTGAAACGTTCTCATATTTCCAAGTTCTATAAGGTGATACCTTCCATATTTTCTAATTAGTAACTTCACCCCATACCCTAAATTCAACCCATCAAATGACAATAACAATTCGGGTGGTCAGAACTTTGTGCTCAGATAATATTTTGGACTGATTCCTTTATGAAAAGTTCCCATATATTCATTATCCAGAATATGGTATTTTCCATGTTTGCTAATTAGTAACTTCATCTGATCTTCAAAATTCAACCCATCTAATTTTGAAAGTTCTCATATTTTCATGCTCTATAAGGTGGTACCTTCCGTGTTTGATAATTAGTAACTACATCCAATACCCTAAATTCAATCCATCAAATAAAAATAACGATTCAGGTGGTAAGATTTGTGTGCTCAGAAAATATTGGGGACCAATTCCTTTTTGAAATGTTCTTATATTTTCATTCTCTAGAATACGGTACTATCATTGTTTACTAATTAATAACTTCATCCGATCTTCATAATTCAACCCATCAAATGAAAAAACCGATTCAAGAGTTCAAAACTTGTTTCTCAAATTATATTTTCTGGATAGATTCCTTTTAGAAAGAATCTTATATTTTCACGCTCCACATTGTGGTACCTTTTGTGTTTGCTAATTTGTAACTTCATCCAATACCCAAAATTAAACCATCAGATGAAAAAAATGATTCAATTGGTTGTAAATTGGCGCTATGAGAATATTTTGGATGGATTCCTTTTTAAAAAGTTCTTATATTTCATGCTCTACTATATGATAACCTTTTTGTTTGCTTATTATAACTTCATCTTATCATCGAAATTTAACCCATCAAATGAAAATAACGATTCAAGTGTCCAGAAAATTGTTCTTAGTTAATATATTTTGAACCGATTCCTTTTTGAAAAGTTCTTATATTTTCACGCTCCACATTAGGGTACCTTCCGTGTTTGCAAATTTGTAACTTAATCCAACACCCAAAATTAAACCATCGGATGAAAATAACGATTAAGGTGGTCGAAAATTGGTGCTCTGAGAATATTTTGGAGCGATTCCTTTTTTGAAAAATTCTTATATTTTCATACACTACAATATGGTACCCTTTATGTTTTCTTATTATAACTTCATCTTATCATCCAAATTCAAACCATCAAATGAAAATAACGATTCAAGTGGTCAGAACATGGTGCTCAGATAATATTTTGGACCGAATCCTTTTTGGTAAGTTCTTATATTTTCATGCTTTAGAATGTGGTACCTTTCATGTTTACTAAATAGTAACTTCATCCGACACCCATCAAATGAAAACAATGATTCAGGTAGTTAGAACTTGGAGCTCTGATAATATTTTGTATCCTTTTTGAAAAGTTTTCATATTTTCATGGTTTATAAGGTGGTACCTTCCGTGTTCGATAATTAGTAACTACATCTCATACCCTAAATTCAATCCATCAATTAAAAATAACGATTCAGGTGGTCAGAACTTTGTGCTCAGATAATATTTGAGACCGATTCCTTTTTGAAAAGTTCTTATATTTTCATTCTCTGGAATATGGTACTATCCTTGTTTTCTAATTAGTAACTTCATCTAATCTCAAAAATTCACCCTATCAAATGAAAATAACTATTTAGGTGGTGAGAACATTGTTCTCAGAAAGAAATTTTTTTGACCAATTCCTTTTTAAAAATTACATATATTTTAACGCTCTACATTGTGGACATATCATGTTTGCTAATTCGTAACTTCATCCAATACCAAAAATTTAACCATCGGATGAAAATAATGATTCAAGTGATCGGAACTTAGTGCTCTGAGAATATTTTCGACCAATTACTTCTTCAAAAGTTCTTATATTTTCATGCTGTACAATATGGTACCCTTAATATTTTTTATTAGTAACTTCATCATATCCCCCAAATTCAACCCATCAATTGAAAATAACGATTCAAGTCGTCATAACTTTCTGTGGTGCTCGATTAATATTTTGGACTCATTCCTTTTTGACAAGTTCTTATATTTTCATGCTTTACAATGTGGTACTTTTCATATTTACTAATTAGTAAATTCATCCAAAACCCAAAATTCAAGCCATCAAATGAAGACAACGATTGAGGAAGTTATAACTTGGAGCTCAGATAATATTTTGGATCAATTCCTTTTTGAAAGTTCTCATATTTTCATGCTCTATAAGGTGGTACCTTTCGTGTTTGATAATAAGTAACTACATCCGATACCCTAAATTCAATCCATCAAATAAAAATAACGATTCAGGTGGTAAGATTTGTGTGCTCAGATAATATTGGGGATCAATTCCTTTTTGAAAGGTTCTTATATTTTCATTCTCTAGAATATGGTACTATCCTTGTTTACTAATTAGTAACTGCATCCAATCTTCATAATTCAACCCATCTGAAAAAACCGATTCAAGAGTTCAGAACTTGGTTCTGAAATAATATTTTTTGGATAGATTCCTTTTAGAAAGAATCTTATATTTTTACCCTCTACATTGTGGTACCTTTCGTGTTTGCTAATTTGTAACTTCATCCAATACCCAAAATTAAACCATCGGATGAAAAAAATGATTTATGTGGTTGTAAATTGGTGCTCTGAGAATATTTTGGATGGATTCCTTTTTAAAAAGTTCTTATATTTCATGCTCTACTATATGATAACCTTTATGTTTGCTTATTATAACTTCATCTTATCATCGAAATTTAACCCATCAAATGAAAATAATGATCCAAGTGTTCAGAACATTGTTCTTAGTTAATATATTTTGAACCAATTCCTTTTTGAAAAGTTCTCATATTTTCACGCTCAACATTGGGGTACCTTCCATGTTTGCAAATTTGTAACTTAATCCAACACCCAAAATTAAACCGTCGGTTGAAAATAACGATTAAGGTGGTCGAAAATTGGTGCTCTGAGAATATTTTGGACCGATTCCTTTTTTGAAAAGTTCTTATATTTTCATACACTACAATATGGTACCCTTTATGTTTTCTTATTTTAACTTCATCTTATCATCCAAATTAACCCCAACAAATGAAAATAACAATTAAGGTGGTCTTAACTTGGTGCTCAGATAATATTTTGGACCGAATCCTTTTTGGCAAGTTCTTATATTTTCATGCTTTACTATGTGGTACCTTTCATGTTTACTAAATAGTAACTTCATCCAACACCCATCAAATGAAAATAATGATTCAGGTTGTTGGAACATAGAGCTCTGATAATATTTTGTATCAATTCCTTTTTTAAAAGTTTTCATATTTTCATTGTCTATAAGGTGGTACCTTCTCTGTTTGATAATTAGTAACTACATCTCATACCCTAAATTCAATCCATCAATTAAAAATAACGATTCAGGTGGTCAGAACTTTGTACTCCGATAATATTTGGGACCGATTCCTTTTGTAAAACTTCTTATATTTTCATTCTCTGGAATATGGTACCATTCTTGTTTGCTAATTAGTGACTTCATCTAATCTCAAAAATTCAACCTATCAAATGAAAATAACGATTTAGGTGGTCAGAACATTGTTCTCAGATAGAAATATTTTTGACCGATTCCTTTTTTAAAATAACATATATTTTCACGTCTACATTGTGGACATTCCATGTTTGCTAATTTGTAACTTCATCCGATACCAAAAATTTAACCATCCGATGAAAATAACGATTCAAGTGATCAGAACTTGGTGCTCTGAAAATATTTTCGATCGATTACTTCTTGAAAAGTTCTTATATTTTCATGCTCTACAATATGGTACCCTTAATATTTTCTTATTAGTAACTTCATGAAATCCCCCGAATTCAACCCATCAATTGAAAATAACGATTCAAGTCGTCATAACTTTGTGTGGTGCTCGATTAATATTTTGGTCTGATTCCTTTTTGACAAGTTCTTATATTTTCATGCTTTACAATGTGGTACTTTTCATATTTACTGATTAGTAAATTCATCGAAAACCCAAAATTCAAGCTAGCGAATGAAGACAACGATTGAGGAAGTTAGAACTTGGAGCTCAGATAATATTTTGGATCAATTCCTTTTTGAAAGTTCTCATATTTTCATGCTCTATAAGGTGGTACCTTCCGTGTTTGATAATTAGTAACTACATCCAATACCCTAAATTCAATCCATCAAATAAAAATAACGATTCAGGTGGTAAGATTTGTGTGCTTAGATAATATTGGGGACCAATTCCTTTTTGAAATGTTCTTATATTTTCATTCTCTAGAATATGGTACTATCATTGTTTACTAATTAGTAACTTCATCCGATCTTCATAATTCAACCAATCAAATGAAAAAACCGAATCAAGAGTTCAGAACTTGATTCTCAAATAATATTTTTTGAATAGATTCCTTTTAGAAAGAATCTTATATTTTCACGCTCCACATTGTGGTACCTTTCGTGTTTGCTAATTTGTAACTTCATCCAATACCAAAAATTAAACCATCGGATGAAAAAAATGATTCAGGTGGTTGTAAATTGGCGCTCTGAGAATATTTTGGATGGATTCCTTTTTAAAAAGTTCTTATATTTCACGCTCTACTATATGATAACCTTTTTGTTTGCTTATTATAACTTCATCTTATCATCGAAATTTAACCCATCAAATGAAAATAACGATTCAAGTGTTCAGAAAATTGTTCTTAGTTAATATATTTTGAACCGATTCCTTTTTGAAAAGTTCTTATATTTTCACGCTCCACATTAGGGTACGTTCCGTGTTTGCAAATTTGTAACTTAATCCAACACCCAAAATTAAACCATCGGATGAAAATATCGATTAAGGTGGTCGAAAATTGGTGCTCTGAGAATATTTTGGAGCGATTCCTTTTTTGAAAAGCTCTTATATTTTCATACACTACAATATGGTACCCTTTATGTTTTCTTATTATAACTTCATCTTATCATCCAAATTCAACCCATCAAATGAAAATAACGATTCAGGTGGTCAGAACTTGGTGCTCAGATAATATTTTGGACCGAATCCTTTTTGGCAAGTTCTTATATTTTCATGCTTTAGAATGTGGTACCTTTCATGTTTACTAAATAGTAACTTCATCCGACACCCATCAAATGAAAACAATGATTCAGGTAGTTAGAACTTGGAGCTCTGATAATATTTTGTATCCTTTTTGAAAAGTTTTCATATTTTCATGGTCTATAAGGTGGTACCTTCCGTGTTTGATAATTAGTAACTACATCTCATACCCTAAATTCAATCCATCAATTAAAAATAACGATTCAGGTGGTCAGAACTTTGTGCTCAGATAATATTTGAGACCGATTCCTTTTTGAAAAGTTCTTATATTTTCATTCTCTGGAATATGGTTCTATCCTTGTTTTCTAATTAGTAACTTCATCTAATCTCAAAAATTCACCCTATCAAATGAAAGTAACTAATTAGGTGGTCAGAACATTGTTCTCAGAAAGAAATTTTTTTGACCGATTCCTTTTTAAAAATTACGTATATTTTCACGCTCTACATTGTGGACATTCCGTGTTTGCTAATTTGTAACTTCATCCAATACCAAAAATTTAACCATCGGATGAAAATAATGATTCAAGTGATCGGAACTTTGCTCTGAGAATATTTTCGACCGATTACTTCTTCAAAAGATCTTATATTTTCATGCTCTACAATATGGTACCCTTAATATTTTTTTATTAGTAACTTCATCATATCCCCCAAATTCATCCCATTAATTGAAAATAACGATTCAAGTCGTCATAACTTTCTGTGGTGCTCAATTAATATTTTGGACTCATTCCTTTTTGACAAGTTCTTATATTTTCATGCTTTACAATGTTGTATTTTTCATATTTACTAATTAGTAAATTCATCCAAAACCCAAAATTCAAGCCATCGAATGAAGACAACGATTAAGGAAATTAGAACTTGGAGCTCAGATAATATTTTGGATCAATTCCTTTATGAAAGTTCTCATATTTTCATGCTCTATAAGGTGGCACCTTCCGTGTTTGATAATAAGTAACTACATCCAATACCCTAAATTCAATCCATCAAATAAAAATAACGATTCAGGTGGTAAGATTTGTGTGCTCAGATAATATTGGGGATCAATTCCTTTTTGAAAGGTTCTTATATTTTCATTCTCTAGAATATGGTACTATCCTTGTTTACTAATTAGTAACTGCATCCAATCTTCATAATTCAACCCATCTGAAAAAACCGATTCAAGAGTTCAGAACTTGGTTATGAAATAATATTTTTTGGATAGATTCCTTTTAGAAAGAATCTTATATTTTTGCCCTCCACAATTTTGTACCTTTCGTGTTTGCTAATTTGTAACTTCATCCAATACCCAAAATTAAACCATCGGATGAAAAAAATGATTCAGGTAGTTGTAAATTGTTGCTCTGAGAATATTTTGGATGGATTCCTTTTTAAAAAGTTCTTATATTTCATGCTCTACTATATGATAACCTTTATGTTTGCTTATTATAACTTCATCTTATCATCGAAATTTAACCCATCAAATGAAAATAATGATCCAAGTGTTCAGAACATTGTTCTTAGTTAATATATTTTGAACCAATTCCTTTTTGAAAAGTTCTTATATTTTCACGCTCAACATTGGGGTACCTTCCATGTTTGCAAATTTGTAACTTAATCCAACACCCAAAATTAAACCGTCGGTTGAAAATAACGATTAAGGTGGTCGAAAATTGGTGCTCTGAGAATATTTTGGACCGATTCCTTTTTTGAAAAGTTCTTATATTTTCATACACTACAATATGGTACCCTTTATGTTTTCTTATTATAACTTCATCTTATCATCCAAATGAACCCCAACAAATGAAAATAACGATTCAGGTGGTCAGAACTTGGTGCTCAGATAATATTTTGGACCGAATCCTTTTTGGCAAGTTCTTATATTTTCATGCTTTACTATGTGGTACCTTTCATGTTTACTAAATAGTAACTTCATCAAACACCCATCAAATGAAAACAATGATTCAGGTTGTTGGAACATGGAGCTCTGATAATATTTTGTATC
Source organism: Rubia yunnanensis (assembly GCA_037428765.1). Classification (NCBI taxonomy): domain Eukaryota; kingdom Viridiplantae; phylum Streptophyta; class Magnoliopsida; order Gentianales; family Rubiaceae; genus Rubia; species Rubia yunnanensis. Next base: position 46,503,143 of record CM075065.1, read on the forward strand.
AATTCCTTTTTGAAAAGTTTTCATATTTTCATTGTCTATAATGTGGTACCTTCTCTGTTTGATAATTAGTAACTACATCTCATACCCTAAATTCAATCCATCAATTAAAAATAACGATTCAGGTGGTCAGAACTTTGTACTCCGATAATATTTGGGACCGATTCCTTTTGTAAAACTTCTTATATTTTCATTCTCTGGAATATGGTACCATTCTTGTTTGCTAATTAGTGACTTCATCTAATCTCAAAAATTCAACCTATCAAATGAAAATAACGATTTAGGTGGTCAGAACATTGTTCTCAGATAGAAATATTTTTGACCGATTCCTTTTTTAAAATAACATATATTTTCACGTCTACATTGTGGACATTCCATGTTTGCTAATTTGTAACTTCATCCGATACCAAAAATTTAACCATCCGATGAAAATAACGATTCAAGTGATCAGAACTTGGTGCTCTGAAAATATTTTCGATCGATTACTTCTTGAAAAGTTCTTATATTTTCATGCTCTACAATATGGTACCCTTAATATTTTCTTATTATTAACTTCATGAAATCCCCCGAATTCAACCCATCAATTGAAAATAACGATTCAAGTCGTCATAACTTTGTGTGGTGCTCGATTAATATTTTGGTCTGATTCCTTTTTGACAAGTTCTTATATTTTCATGCTTTACAATGTGGTACTTTTCATATTTACTGATTAGTAAATTCATCGAAAACCCAAAATTCAAGCTAGCGAATGAAGACAACGATTGAGGAAGTTAGAACTTGGAGCTCAGATAATATTTTGGATCAATTCCTTTTTGAAAGTTCTCATATTTTCATGCTCTATAAGGTGGTACCTTCCGTGTTTGATAATTAGTAACTACATCCAATACCCTAAATTCAATCCATCAAATAAAAATAACGATTCAGGTGGTAAGATTTGTGTGCTTAGATAATATTGGGGACCAATTCCTTTTTGAAAGGTTCTTATATTTTCATTCTCTAGAATATGGTACTATCATTGTTTACTAATTAGTAACTTCATCCGATCTTCATAATTCAACCAATCAAATGAAAAAACCGATTCAAGAGTTCAGAACTTGGTTCTCAAATAATATTTTTTGGATAGATTCCTTTTAGAAAGAATCTTATATTTTCACACTCCACATTGTGGTACCTTTCGTGTTTGCTAATTTGTAACTTCATCCAATACCAAAAACTAAACCATCGGATGAAAAAAATGATTCAGGTGGTTGTAAATTGGCGCTCTGAGAATATTTTGGATGGATTCCTTTTAAAAAAGTTCTTATATTTCACGCTCTACTATATGATAACCTTTTTGTTTGCTTATTATAACTTCGTCTTATCATCGAAATTTAACCCATCAAATGAAAATAACGATTCAAGTGTTCAGAAAATTGTTCTTAGTTAATATATTTTGAACCGATTCCTTTTTGAAAAGTTCTTATATTTTCACGCTCCACATTAGGGTACGTTCCGTGTTTGCAAATTTGTAACTTAATCCAACACCCAAAATTAAACCATCGGATGAAAATAACGATTAAGGTGGTCGAAAATTGGTGCTCTGAGAATATTTTGGAGCGATTCCTTTTTTGAAAAGTTCTTATATTTTCATATACTACAATATGGTACCCTTTATGTTTTCTTATTATAACTTCATCTTATCATCCAAATTCAACCCATCAAATGAAAATAACGATTCAGGTGGTCAGAACTTTGTGCTCAGATAATATTTTGGACCGAATCCTTTTTGGCAAGTTCTTATATTTTCATGCTTTAGAATGTGGTACCTTTCATGTTTACTAAATAGTAACTTCATCCGACACCCATCAAATGAAAACAATGATTCAGGTAGTTAGAACTTGGAGCTCTGATAATATTTTGTATCCTTTTTGAAAAGTTTTCATATTTTCATGGTCTATAAGGTGGTACCTTCCGTGTTTGATAATTAGTAACTACATCTCATACCCTAAATTCAATCCATCAATTAAAAATAACGATTCAGGTGGTCAGAACTTTGTGCTCAGATAATATTTGAGACCGATTCCTTTTTGAAAAGTTCTTATATTTTCATTCTCTGGAATATGGTTCTATCCTTGTTTTCTAATTAGTAACTTCATCTAATCTCAAAAATTCACCCTATCAAATGAAAGTAACTATTTAGGTGGTCAGAACATTGTTCTCAGAAAGAAATTTTTTTGACCAATTCCTTTTTAAAAATTACGTATATTTTCACGCTCTACATTGTGGACATTCCGTGTTTGCTAATTTGTAACTTCATCCAATACCAAAAATTTAACCATCGGATGAAAATAATGATTCAAGTGATCGGAACTTTGCTCTGAGAATATTTTCGACCGATTACTTCTTCAAAAGATCTTATATTTTCATGCTCTACAATATGGTACCCTTAATATTTTTTTATTAGTAACTTCATCATATCCCCCAAATTCATCCCATTAATTGAAAATAACGATTCAAGTCGTCATAACTTTCTGTGGTGCTCGATTAATATTTTGGACTCATTCCTTTTTGACAAGTTCTTATATTTTCATGCTTTACAATGTTGTATTTTTCATATTTACTAATTAGTAAATTCATCCAAAACCCAAAATTCAAGCCATCGAATGAAGACAACGATTAAGGAAATTAGAACTTGGAGCTCAGATAATATTTTGGATCAATTCCTTTATGAAAGTTCTCATATTTTCATGCTCTATAAGGTGGCACCTTCCGTGTTTGATAATAAGTAACTACATCCAATACCCTAAATTCAATCCATCAAATAAAAATAACGATTCAGGTGGTAATATTTGTGTGCTCAGATAATATTGGGGATCAATTCCTTTTTGAAAGGTTCTTATATTTTCATTCTCTAGAATATGGTACTATCCTTGTTTACTAAATAGTAACTGCATCCAATCTTCATAATTCAACCCATCTGAAAAAACCGATTCAAGAGTTCAGAACTTGGTTCTGAAATAATATTTTTTGGATAGATTCCTTTTAGAAAGAATCTTATATTTTTACCCTCCACATTTTGGTACCTTTCGTGTTTGCTAATTTGTAACTTCATCCAATACCCAAAATTAAACCATCGGATGAAAAAAATGATTCAGGTAGTTGTAAATTGGTGCTCTGAGAATATTTTGGATGGATTCCTTTTTGAAAAATTCTTATATTTCATGCTCTACTATATTATAACCTTTATGTTTGCTTATTATAACATCATCTCATCATCGAAATTTAACCCATCAAATGAAAATAACGGTTCAAGTGTTCAGAACATTGTTCTTAGTTAATATATTTTGAACCAATTCCTGTTTGAAAAGTTCTTATATTTTCACGCTCCACATTGGGGCACCTTCCGTGTTTGCAAATTTGTAACTTAATCCAACACCCAAAATTAAACCATCGGATGAAAATAACGATTATGGTGGTCGAAAATTGGTGCTCTGAGAATATTTTGGAGCGATTCCTTTTTTGGAAAGTTCTTATATTTTCGTACACTACAATATGGTACCCTTTATGTTTTCTTATTATAACTTCAACTTATCATCCAAATTCAACCCATCAAATGAAAATAACGATTCAGGTGGTCAGAACATGGTGCTTAGATAATATTTTGGACCGAATCCTTTTTGGCAAGTTCTTATATTTTCATGCTCTAGAAGGTGGAACTTTCTGTGTTTGTTAATTAGTGACTTCATCACATACCATAAATTGAACCCATCAAATGACAATAACTATTCAGGTGGTCATACTTGGTGCTCGGATAATATTTTGGACCGATTTCTATTTGTAAAGTTTTTATGTATTCATGCTCTACAATATGGTACCTTCCTTGTTTGATTATGAGTAACTTCATCCAATACTCCAAAATTCAGGTTGTCATTAAATGAAAAGAGCGATTCAGGTGGTCAGAACTTTATTCTCAGATAATATTTTTTGGACCAATTTCTTTTCGAAAAGTTCTTATATTTTCAAACTCTAAATTGTGGTACCTTTCGTGTTTACTAATTTGTAACTTCATCCAATACAAAAAATTAAACCATCGGATGAAAATAACGATTCAGGTTGTCAAAAATTAGTGCTCTAACAATATTTTGGACCTATTCCTTTTTCAAAAGTTCTTATATTGTCATGGTCAAAAATATGGTACCCTTTATGCTTGCTTATTATAATTTCATCTTATCACCCAAATTCAACCCATCAAATGAAATAATAATTAAGTTGGTAATAACGTGGCGTGGTGCTCGGATAATATATTGGACCGATTCCTTTTTGAAAAGTTCTTAGATTTTCATGCTATATAATGTCGTACCTTCCAGTTTAACTAATTAGTAACTTCATCCAATACCCAAAATTCAACCCATCAAATGAAAACAATGATTAGGGTAGTTAGAACTTGGAGCTCAGATTATATTTTTGATCATATCCTATTTGAAACGTTCTCATATTTCCAAGTTCTATAAGGTGATACCTTCCATATTTTCTAATTAGTAACTTCACCCCATACCCTAAATTCAACCCATCAAATGACAATAACGATTCGGGTGGTCAGAACTTTCTGCTCAGATAATATTTTGGACTGATTCCTTTATGAAAAGTTCCTATATATTCATTATCCAGAATATGGTATTTTCCATGTTTGCTAATTAGTAACTTCATCTGATCTTCAAAATTCAACCCATCTAATTTTGAAAGTTCTCATATTTTCATGCTCTATAAGGTGGTACCTTCCATGTTTGATAATTAGTAACTACATCCAATACCCTAAATTCAATCCATCAAATAAAAATAACGATTCAGGTGGTAAGATTTGTGTGCTCAGAAAATATTGGGGACCAATTCCTTTTTGAAATGTTCTTATATTTTCATTCTCTAGAATACGGTACTATCATTGTTTACTAATTAATAACTTCATCCGATCTTCATAATTCAACCCATCAAATGAAAAAACCGATTCAAGAGTTCAAAACTTGTTTCTCAAATTATATTTTCTGGATAGATTCCTTTTAGAAAGAATCTTATATTTTCACGCTCCACATTGTGGTACCTTTTGTGTTTGCTAATTTGTAACTTCATCCAATACCCAAAATTAAACCATCAGATGAAAAAAATGATTCAATTGGTTGTAAATTGGCGCTCTGAGAATATTTTGGATGGATTCCTTTTTAAAAAGTTCTTATATTTCATGCTCTACTATATGATAACCTTTTTGTTTGCTTATTATAACTTCATCTTATCATCGAAATTTAACCCATCAAATGAAAATAACGATTCAAGTGTTCAGAACATTGTTCTTAGTTAATATATTTTGAACCGATTCCTTTTTGAAAAGTTCTTATATTTTCACGCTCCACATTAGGGTACCTTCCGTGTTTGCAAATTTGTAACTTAATCCAACACCCAAAATTAAACCATCGGATGAAAATAACGATTAAGGTGGTCGAAAATTGGTGCTCTGAGAATATTTTGGAGCGATTCCTTTTTTGAAAAGTTCTTATATTTTCATACACTACAATATGGTACCCTTTATGTTTTCTTATTATAACTTCATCTTATCATCCAAATTCAAACCATCAAATGAAAATAACGATTCAGGTGGTCAGAACATGGTGCTCAGATAATATTTTGGACCGAATCCTTTTTGGTAAGTTCTTATATTTTCATGATTTAGAATGTGGTACCTTTCATGTTTACTAAATTGTAACTTCATCCGACACCCATCAAATGAAAACAATGATTCAGGTAGTTAGAACTTGGAGCTCTGATAATATTTAGTATCCTTTTTGAAAAGTTTTCATATTTTCATGGTCTATAAGGTGGTACCTTCCGTGTTTGATAATTAGTAACTACATCTCATACCCTAAATTCAATCCATCAATTAAAAATAACGATTCAGGTGGTCAGAACTTTGTGCTCAGATAATATTTGAGACCGATTCCTTTTTGAAAAGTTCTTATATTTCCATTCTCTGGAATATGGTACTATCCTTGTTTTCTAATTAGTAACTTCATCTAATCTCAAAAATTCACCCTATCAAATGAAAATAACTATTTAGGTGGTGAGAACATTGTTCTGAGAAAGAAATCTTTTTGACCGATTCCTTTTTAAAAATTACATATATTTTCACGCTCTACATTGTGGACATTCCGTGTTTGCTAATTCGTAACTTCATCCAATACCAAAAATTTAACCATCGGATGAAAATAATGATTCAAGTGATCGGAACTTAGTGCTCTGAGAATATTTTCGACCGATTACTTCTTCAAAAGTTCTTATATTTTCATGCTCTACAATATGGTACCCTTAATATTTTTTATTAGTAACTTCATCATATCCCCCAAATTCAACCCATCAATTGAAAATAACGATTCAAGTCATCATAACTTTCTGTGGTGCTCGATTAATATTTTGGACTCATTCCTTTTTGACAAGTTCTTATATTTTCATGCTTTACAATGTGGTACTTTTCATATTTACTAATTAGTAAATTCATCCAAAACCCAAAATTCAAGCCATCAAATGAAGACAACGATTGAGGAAGTTATATCTTGGAGCTCAGATAATATTTTGGATCAATTCCTTTTTGAAAGTTCTCATATTTTCATGCTCTATAAGGTGGTACCTTTCGTGTTTGATAATAAGTAACTACATCCAATACCCTAAATTCAATCCATCAAATAAAAATAACGATTCAGGTGGTAAGATTTGTGTGCTCAGATAATATTGGGGATCAATTCCTTTTTGAAAGGTTCTTATATTTTCATTCTCTAGAATATGGTACTATCCTTGTTTACTAATTAGTAACTGCATCCGATCTTCATAATTCAACCCATCAAATGAAAAAACCGATTCAAGAGTTCAGAACTTGGTTCTGAAATAATATTTTTTGGATAGATTCCTTTTAGAAAGAATCTTATATTTTTACCCTCTACATTTTGGTACCTTTCGTGTTTGCTAATTTGTAACTTCATCCAATACCCAAAATTAAACCATCGGATGAAAAAAATGATTTAGGTGGTTGTAAATTGGTGCTCTGAGAATATTTTGGATGGATTCCTTTTCAAAAAGTTCTTATATTTTATGCTCTACTATATGATAACCTTTATGTTTGCTTATTATAACTTCATCTTATCATCGAAATTTAACCCATCAAATGAAAATAACGATTCAAGTGTTTAGAACATTGTTCTTAGTTAATATATTTTGAACCAATTCCTTTTTGAAAAGTTCTTCCGTATTTTGACCGATTCCTTTTTTAAAAGTTCTTTTATTTTCATCTATCAAATGAAAATAACGATTCAGGTGGTCAAAACATTGTTCTCGGAAAAGGTTTTTTGACCGATTCCTTTTTGAAAAGTTCTTATATTTTCATGCTCCACATTGGGGTACCTTCCGTGATTGCTAATTTGTAACTTAATCCAACACCCAAAATTAAACCATCGGATGAAAATAACGATTGAGGTGGTCAGAAATTGGTGCTCTGAGAATATTTTGGACCGATTCCTTTTTGAAAAGTTATTATATTTTCATACTCTACATTATGGTACCCTTTATGTTTGCTTATTATAACTTCATCTTATCATCCAAATTCAACCCATCAAATGAAAATAACAATTCAGGTGGTCAGAACTTGGTGCTCGGATAATATTTTTGATCGATTCATTTTTGGCAAGTTATTATATTTTCATGCTTTACAATGTGGTACCTTCCTTGTTTACTAAATAGTAACTTTGTCCAATACCCAAAATTCAACCCATCAAATGAAAACAATGATTCAGGTAGTTAGAACTCGGAGCTCATATAATATTTTGGATCAATTCCTCTTTTAAAATTTTTCATATTTTCATGCTCTATAAGGTGGTACCTTCCATGTTTGCTAATTACTATTTTCATCCCATACCCTAAATTTAACCCATAAATGAAAATAACAATTTAGGTGGTCAGAACTTGGTGCTTGAATAATTTTTGGGACCAATTCCTTTTTGGAAAAGTTCTTATATTATAATTCCCTATAATATGGTCTTATCTGTGTTTGCAAATTAGTAACTTCATCTAATCTCCTAAATTCAACCCATCGAATCAAAATAACGATTCAGGTGGTCAGATAACATTTTGGACCGATTCATTTTTGAAAAGTTCTTATATTTTCATGCTCTACAATCTGATACCCTTCATATTTGCTTATTAGTAACTTCATCATATCCCCCAAATTCAACCCATCAACTGAAAATAACGATTCAAGTGGTAATAACTTGGAGCTCGGATAATATTTGGGACCGATTAATTTTTGAAAAGTTCTTATATTTTCATGCTCTACAATATGGTACCATTCATGTTTGCTTATTAGTAACTTCATCTTATCCCCCAAATTCAACCTATCAATTGAAAAAAAATGGTTCAGTTGGTAATAACTAGGTGCTCGGGTATAATTTTGGACCGATTCTTTTTTAATAAATTCTTATATTTTCATACTCCATAATGTGGTACCTTCCGTGTTTACTTAATCGTAACTTCATCAAATACCCAAAATTCAACCCATAAAATGAAAAGAACGATTCAGGTGGTCTAAACTTGATGCTCAGATACTATTTTGGATCAATTCATTTATGAAAAGTTATCATATTTTCATGCTCTAGAAAGCAGTACCTTCCGTGTTTGTTATTTAGTAATGTCATCCCATACCCTAAATTCAACCCATCAAATGAAAATAATGATTCAAGTGGTCAAAACTTGGTGCTTAGATAATATTTTTGACCGATTACTTTTTGGAAAGTTCTTATATTTTCATTCTCTAGAATATGGTACTATCCATGTTTTCTAATTAGTAACTTCATCTAACCTCAAAAATTCAACCTATTAAATGAAAATAATGATTCAAGTGGTTAGAACATTGTCTCAGATAGAAATATTTTTTACCGATTCCTTTTTAAAAATTTCGTATATATTCACGCTCTACATTGTGGTACTTTCCATTTTTGCTAATTTGTAACTTCATCCAATACCCAAAATTATACCATCGGATGAAAATAACGATTCAAGTGATTGGAACTTGGTGCTCTGTGAATATTTTTGAGCGATTACTTTTTTAAAAGTTCTCATATTTTCATGCTCTGCAAAATGGCACCCTTTATGTTTCCTTATTATAACTTCATCATATCCCCCAAATTCAACCCACCAATTTAAAATAATGATTCAGGTGGTCATAACTTGGTGTGGTGCTCGGATTATATTTTGGACTGATTCCTTTATGACAAGTTCTTATATATTCATGCTTTACAATGTGGCACCTTCAACATTTACTAATTAGTAACTTCATCAAATACCCAAAATTCAACCCATCAAATGAAAACAACGATTCAGGCAGTTAGAACTTGGAGCTCAGATAATATTTTTTATCAATTCCTTTTTAAAAAATTCTCATATTTTCATACTCTATAAGGTGGTACCTTCCATATTTTCTAATTAGTAACTTCATCCCATACCCTAAATTAAACTCATCAAATGAAAATAACGATTCCGGTGGTCAGAACATGGTGCTCAGATAATATTTTGGACACATTCCTTTTTGAAAAGTTCATATATTTTCATTCTTCAGAATATGGTACTTTCTGTGTTTGCTAATCAGTAACTTCATTTGATCTCCAAAATTCAACCCATCAAATGAAAACAACGATTCAGGTAGTCAGAACTTGGTGCTCAAATAATATTTTGGACCGATTCATTTATGAAAAGTTCTCATATTTTCATGCTCTAGAAGGTGGAACTTTCTGTATTTGTTAATTAGTGACTTCATCACATACCATAAATTGAACCCATCAAATGAAAATAACTATTCAGGTGGTAATAACTTGGTGCTCGGATAATATTTTGCACCAATTCCTTTTTAAAAAGTTCTTGTAATTTAATACTCCTTAATTTGGTACCTTTTGTGTTTACTAATTAGTAACTTCATCAAATACCCAAAATTCAACCCATTAAATGAAAAAAACTATTCAGGTAGTCAGAACTTGGAGCTCAGATAATATTTTGGACCGATTCTTTATGAAAAGTTCTCATATTTTCATGCTCTAGAAGGAGGTACCTTCTATGTTTGTTAATTTGTAACTTCATCTCATAACCTAAATTTAACCCATCAAATGAATATAACTATTCAGGTGGTAACACTTGGTGCCCGGATAATATTTTGAACCGATTTCTTTTTGTAAAGTTCTTGTGCATTACTTCTCTATACTATGGTACCTTCCATGTTTGATTATGAGTAACTTCATCCAATACCCGAAAAGAAACCCATCAAATGAAAAATATTATTCAGGTGGTCAGAATATTGTTCTCAGAAAATATTTTTTGGACCGATTTTGTTTCGAAAAGTTCTTATAATTTCAAACTCTATATGGTGGTACCTTTCGTGTATCATAATTTTTGACTTCATCCAATACCAAATATTAAACCATCGGATGAAAATAATGATTCAGATAGTCGGAAATTGGTGCTTGGAGAATATTTTGGATTGATTCCTTTTTGAAATGTTATTATATTTTCATGCTCTACAACATGGTAACTTCATCTAAACTCCAAAATTTAACCCATCAAATGAAAATAACGATTCAAAAGGTCATTACTATGTGCTCTGATAATATTTTGGACCGATTCCTTTTTTAAAGTTCATATATTTTCATCCCCTACAATATGGTTCCTTCACCTTTTGCAATTCTTAAATTTCATCCAATTTCCGAAATTCAACCAATCAAATGAAAATAACATTTCACGTTGTAAGAACTTGGTGCTTAGATAATATATCGGAACGATTCCATTTTGAAAAGTTCTTATAATTTCATTCTCTACAATATGGTACTTTCCTTGTTTTCTTAGTAACTTCATCTGATCCCCGAAATTCAATATATCGAATGTATATAACGATTCAGGTTGTCATAACTTGGTGCTCTGATACTATTTTGGACCAATTTCTTTTTAAAAAGTTCTTATATTTTCATTCTGTACAACGTTATACCTTTTGTGTTTACTAATTAGTAACCTCATAAAATACCCAAAATTCAACCCATTAAATGAAAACAACGATTTAGGTGGTAGAACTTGGTGCTACAATACAATTTTGGACAGATTCTTTTTTGAAAACTTGTCATATTTTATGCTCTGGAGGGTGGTACCTTTCGTGTTTGCTACTTACTAACTTCATCCTCTACAATATGGTACCTTTCGTGTTTCTAATTATTAAAATCATCCAGTACCAGAAATTCAACCCATCAAATGCAAATACCTATTAAGGTTGTCAGAACGTGGTGCCCAGATAATATTTTGGACCGAATTAGTTTCGAAAAGCGCTAAATTTTCATGCTCTATAATATAGTACCTTCCGTGTTTGTTAATTAGTAACTTCATCTGATCCCAAAAATTTAGCCCATCAAATGAAAATAACCAATCAGGTGGTCAAAAGTTCGTGCTCTGATAATATTTCGGACTGATTCCGTTTTGAAAACTTTTAATGTTATCATTCTCTACAATATGGTACCTTCCGTGTTAGCTAATTAGAAACTTCATCCAATGCCTGAAATTCAACCCTTCAAATGCAAATTATGATTAAGGTGGTTGGAATTTTGGGCACGAAAAATATTTTGGACCAATTTCTTTTTGAAAAGTTCTAAAATTTTCATGCTCTACAATATGGTACCTTCTGTGTTTGCTAATTAGTAACTTCATCTCATCCTAAACATTCAACCCATTAAATAAAAATAACTTGGTGGTCATAACCTGGTGCTCTGATAATATTTTGGACTGATTCCATTTTCAAAAGGTCTTATATTTTTAGTCTGTACAATATGGTACCTTCCGTGTTTTCTAATTAGTAACTTCATCCAGTACCCAAAATGCATCCTTTCAAATGCAAATAACGATTAAGGTGGTTGGAACATAGTGATCGGACAATATTTTGGACCAATTTCTTTTTGAAAAGTTGTTAAATTTTCATGCTCTAAAATAGGGTACCTTCCATGTTTTCTAATTAGTAAATTCATCTGATCTCCAAAATTCAACCCATCTAAAGAAAATAACGATTCAGGTGGTCATAACATGGTGCTATGATAAGATTTTGGACCGATTCCATTTTGAAAAGTTCTTATATTTTCATTCCCTACAATGTGGTACAACCTTTTTCAGATTAGAAATTTTATCGTAACTCATAAATTAAACCCATCGAATGAAAATAACGATTCAGGTTGTCTGAACTTGGATTTCAGATAATATTTTGGAACGATTCCCTTTTGAAAAGTTCTTTCATCTTAATCTTCCATCATATGGTACCTTTCGTGTTTCTAATTAGTTAAATCATCCAGTACCAGAAATTCAACCAACCAAATGAAAATACCGATTAAGGTTGTCAGAACATGGTGCTCAGATAATATTTTGGACCGAATTATTTACGATAAGTGCTCAAATTTTCATGCACTGCAATACGGTACCTTCCGTGTTTGCTAATTAGTAACTTCATCTAATCCCAAAAATTCAGCCCATCAAATGAAAATAACCAATCAGGTGGTCATAATTTAGTGCTCCGATAATATTTTGGACCGATTCCATTTTGAAAACTTTTAATGTTATCATTCTCTAAAATATGGTACCTTACGTGTTTGCTAATTTGTAACATCATCCAATACCTAAAATTCGACCCTTCAAATGCAAATAACGATTAAGGTGGTTGGAATTGAGGGCACGGAAAATATTTTGGACCAATTTCTTTTTGAAAAGTTCTAAATTTTCATGGTCTACAATATGGTACCTTCTGTGTTTGCTAATTAGTAACTTCATCTCATCCTGAAAATTCAACCCATTAAATAAAAATAACTTGGTGGTCATAACCTTGTGCTCTGATAATATTTGTTACCGATTCCACTTTGAAAAGGTCTTATATTTTCAGTCTGTACAATATAGTACCTTCCGCGTTTTCTAATTAGTAACTTCATCCAGTACCCGAAATTCACCCTTTCAAATGCAAATAATGATTAAGGTGATCGAAACATAGTGATCGGACAATATTTTGGACCGATTTCTTTTCGAAAAGTTGTTAAATTTTCATGCTCTAAAATAGGGTACCATCCGTGTTTTCTAATTAGTAAATTCATCTGATCTAAAAAATTCAACCCATCTAAAGAAAATAACTATTCAGGTGGTCATAACATGGTGCTATGATAAGATTTTGGACCGATTCCATTTTGAAAAGTTCTTATATTTTCATTCTCTATAATGTGGTCCAACCATTTTCATATAAGAAAATTTATCCAACTCATAAATTAAACCCATCAAATGAAAATAACAATTCAGGTTGTCAGAACTTGGATTTCAGATATTTTTTTGGAACGATTCCCTTTTGAAATGTTCTTTCATTTTAATACTCCACAATATGATACCTTTCGTGTTTCTAATTAGTAAAATCATCCAGCGCCAGAAATTAAACCCACCAAATGCAAATACCGATTAAGGTTGTCAGAAAATGGTGCTCAGATAATATTTTGGACCGAATTATTTTCTATAAGTGATAAAGTTTTCATGCTCTACAATATGGTACCTTCCGTGTTTTCTAATTAGTAACTTCATCTGATACCAAAAATTCATCCTATCATATGAAAATAACCAATCAGAAGGTCATAATTTCGTGCTCTGATAATATTTTGGACCGATTCCATTTTGAAAACTTTTAATGTTATCATTCTCTACAATATGGTACCTTACGTGTTTGATAATTAGTAACATCATCCAACACCTAAAATTCAACCCTTCAAATGCAAATAACGATTAAGGTGGTTGGAATTGAGGGCACGGAAAATATTTTGGACCAATTTCTTTCTGAAAAGTTCTAAAATTTTCATGCTCTACAATATGATACCTTCCGTGTTTTCTAATTAGTAACTTCATCTTATCCCAAAAATTCAACCCATCAAATGAAAATAACTAATCAGGTGGTCATAATTTCGTGCTCTGATAATATTTTGGACCGATTCCATTTTGAAAACTTTTAATGTTATCACTCTCTACAATATGGTACCTTACGTGTTTGCTAATTAGTAACATCATCCAATACCTAAAATTTGACCCTTCCAATGCAAATAACAATTAAGGTGGTTGGAATTGAGGGCACGGAAAATATTTTGGACCAATTTCTTTTTGAAAAGTTCTAAAATTTTCATGCTCTACAATATGGTACCTTCTGTGTTTGCTAATTGGTAACTTCATCTCATCCTGAAAATTCAACCCATTAAATAAATATAACTTGGTGGTCATAACCTTGTGCTCTGATAATATTTTTGACCGATTCCACTTTGAAAAGGTCTTATATTTTCAGTCTGTACAATATGGTACCTTCCGCGTTTTCTAATTAGTAACTTCATCCAGTACCCGAAATTCACCCTTTCAAATGCAAATAACGATTAAGGTGGTCGGAACATAGTGATCGGACAATATTTTGGACCTATTTCTTTTTGAAAAGTTGTTAAATTTTCATGCTCTAAAATAGGGTACCTTCCGTGTTTTCTAATTAGTATATTCATCTGATCTCCAAAATTCAACCCATCTAAAGAAAATAACGATTCAGGTGGTCATAACATGGTGCTATGATAAGATTTTGGACCGATTCCATTTTGAAAAGTTCTTACATTTTCATTCTCTATAATGTGGTCCAACCTTTTTCATATAAGAAAATTTATCCAAACTCATAAATTAAACCCATCAAATGAAAATAACGATTCAGGTTGTCAGAACTTGGATTTCAGATAATATTTTGGAACGATTCCATTTTGAAAAGTTCTTTCATTTTAATACTCCAAAATATGGTACCTTTTGTGTTTCTAATTAGTAAAATCATCTAGCGCCAGAAATTAAACCCACCAAATGCAAATACCGATTAAGGTTGTCAGAAAATGGTGCTCAGATAATATTTTGGACCGAATTATTTTCTATAAGTGCTAAAGTTTTCATGCTTTACAATATGGTACCTTCCGTGTTTTCTAATGAGTAACTTCATCTGATCCCAAAAATTCATCCTATCATATGAAAATAACCAATCAGAAGGTCATAATTTCGTGCTCTGATAATATTTTGAACCGATTCCATTTTGAAAACTTTTAATGTTATCATTCTCTACAATATGGTACCTTACGTGTTTGATAATTAGTAACATCATCCAAGACCTAAAATTCAACCATTCAAATGCAAATAACGATTAAGGTGGTTGGAATTGAGGGCACGGAAAATATTTTGGACCAATTTCTTTTTGAAAAGTTCTGAAATTTTCATGCTCTACAATATGATACCTTCCGTGTTTGTTAATTAGTAACTTCATCTTATCCCAAAAATTCAACCCATCAAATGAAAATAACTAATCAGGTGGTCATAATTTCGTGCTCTGATAATATTTTGGACCGATTCCATTTTGAAAACTTTTAATGTTATCATTCTCTACAATATGGTACCTTACGTGTTTGATAATTAGTAACATCATCCAACACCTAAAATTCAACCCTTCAAATGCAAATAACGATTAAGGTGGTTGGAATTGAGGGCACGGAAAATATTTTGGACCAATTTCTTTTTGAAAAGTTCTAAAATTTTCATGCTCTACAATATGATACCTTCCGTGTTTGCTAATTAGTAACTTCATCTTATCCCAAAAATTCAACCCATCAAATGAAAATAACTAATCAGGTGGTCATAATTTCGTGCTCTGATAATATTTTGGACCGATTCCATTTTGAAAACTTTTAATGTTATCGTTCTCTACAATATGTTACCTTACGTGTTTGCTAATTAGTAACATCATCCAATACCTAAAAATCGACCCTTCAAATGCAAATAACAATTAAGGTGGTTGGAATTGAGGGCACAGAAAATATTTTGGACCAATTTCTTTTTGAAAAGTTCTAAAATTTTCATGCTCTACAATAATATGGTACCATCTGTGTTTGCTAATTAGTAACTTCATCTCATCCTTAAAATTCAACCCATTAAATAAAAATAACTTGGTGGTCATAACCTTGTGCCCTAATAATATTTTTGACTGATTCCACTTTGAAAAGGTCTTATATTTTCAGTCTGTACAATATGGTACCTTCTGCGTTTTCTAATTAGTAACTTCATCCAGTACCCGAAATTCACCCTTTCAAATGCAAATAACGATTAAGGTGGTCGGAACATAATGATCGGACAATATTTTGGACCGATTTCTTTTTGAAAAGTTGTTAAATTTTCATGCTCTAAAATAGGGTACGTTCCGTGTTTTCTAATTAGTAAATTCATCTGATCTCCAAAATTCAACCCATCTAAAGAAAATAACAATTCAGGTGGTCATAACATGGTGCTATGATAAGATTTTGGACCGATTCCATTTTGAAAAGTTCTTACATTTTCATTCTCTATAATGTGGTCCAACCTTTTTATATAAGAAAATTTATCCAAACTCATAAATTAAACCCATCAAATGAAAATAACGATTCAGGTTGTCAGAACTTGGATTTCAGATAATATTTTGGAACGATTCCCTTTTGAAAAGTTCTTTCATTTTAATCCTCCACAATATGGTACCTTTCGTGTTTCTAACTAGTAAAATCATCCAGTACCAGAAATTCAACCCAGCAAATGCAAATACCGATTAAGGTTGTCAGAAAATGGTGCTCAGATAATATTTTGGACCGAATTATTTTCGATTAGTGCTAAAATTTTCATGCCCTACAATATGGTACCTTCTGTGTTTGCTAATTAGTACCTACATCACATCCTGAAAATTCAACCCATCAAATACAAATACCGATTAAGGTTGTCAGAACATAGTGCTCAGATAATATTTTGGACCGAATTATTTTCGATAGTTTCTCAAATTTTCATGCTCTACAATATGGTACCTTCCGTGTTTGCTAATTACTAACTTCATCTAATCCCAAAAATTCAACCATTCATATGAAAATAACCAATCAGGTGGTATAATTTCGTGCTCTGATAATATTTTGGACCGATTCCATTTTGAAAACTTTTAATGTTATCATTCTCTACAATATGGTATCTTCCATGTTTGCTAATTAGTAACTTCATCCAATACCTAAAATTCAACCCTTCAAATGTAAATAACGATTAAGGTGGTTGGAATTTAGCGCATGGAAAATATTTTGGACCAATTTCTTTTTGAAAAGTTCTTAAATTTTCATGCTCTACAATATGGTACCTTCTGTGTTTGCTAATTAGTAACTTAATCCAATACCCGAAATTCAACCCATTAAATGAAAATAACGATTTAATTGGTCAGAACTTGGTGCTCGGATAATATTTTGGACCAATTTATTTTTAAAAGGTTCTTAAATTTTCATGCTCTACAATATGGTACTGTTCGTGTTTGATAATTAGTAACTTCATCTAATCCCCAAAATTCAACCTATCAAATGAAAATAACGAATCTGGTGGTCTTATATTTTCATGTTTTAAAATATTGTATCCATGATGTTTCCTTATTAGTAACTTCATCTTATCCCTCAAATTCAACCCATCAACTGAAAATAACGATTTAGGTGGTAAAAAATTGGTGCTCGGATAATATTTTGGACCGATTCCTTTTTGAAATGTTATTAAATTTTCGTTCTCTACAATGTTTTACATTCCGTGTTAATAATTAGTAACTTCATCCAATACCCAAAATTCAACACACAAAATGAAAACAACGATTCAGGTGGTCAGAACTTAGTGCTCAGATAATATTTTGTATCGATTCCTTTTTGCAAAGTTCTCATATTTTCATGTTTTAGAAGGTAGGTAGTACCTTCCGTGTTTGCTAATTAGTGATTTCATTACATACCCTAAATTTGACATATCAAATGAAAATAACGATTTTGGGTGGACAGAACTTGGTGCTCACTTAATATTTTGGACTAATTTCATCTAGAATATGGTACTTTCCATGTTTGCTAATTAGTAACTTCATCAAATCCCCAAAATTCAACTCATCGAATGAAAATAACAATTCAGGTGGTCATGACTTGGTGCTCTGATAATATTTCAGACCAATTCCTTTTTGAAAATTTCTTATATTTTCATTCTCTACAATATAGTACCTCCACCATTTTTTGATTAAACATTGCATCCAATCTATGGAATTCAACCCATCAAATGAAAATAATGATTTAGGTTGTAAGAACATAGTGCTCAGATGATATTTTGGAACGATTCCTTTTTGAAAAGTTTTTATATTTTAATCCTCTACAATATGGTACCTTCCTTATTTGCTAATTAGTATTTTTATTGGAACTTTTAAATTCAACCCATCAAATGAATATAACGAGTCAGGTGGTAATAACTTAGTGCTCAGATAGTACTTTGGAACTATTTCTTATTTTAAAGTTCTTATGTTTTCATGTTCCACAATATGGAACCTTCTATGTGTACAAATCAGTAAATTCATCCAATTTTCAAAATTCAACCCATCAAATAAATCATCGATTCATGTGGTTAGAACATTGTGCTCAGGTAATATTTTTGACCGATTCCTCTTTCAAAAGTTATTATATTGTGATCCTCTACAATATGTTACCTTCCTTGTTTGCTGATTAGTATTTTTATCCGAACCAGAAATTATACCCATCAAATGAAAATAACGATTAAGGTGGTCATAACTTGGTTCTTAGATATACTTTGAACCGATGTCTTTTTGTAAAGTTCTTAAGTTTTCATGGTCTACAATATGGAACCTTCTGTGGTTGTTAATAAGTAAATTATTCCAAGAACTTGGTGCCGAGATAATATTTTGGACCAAATCCTTTTTGAAAAGTTGTTATATTTTTATTCTCTACAATATGGCACCTTTCGTGTTTGCTAATAAATAACTTCATCCAATACTTGAAATTCAACCCATCAAATGAAAATAATAATTTAGGTGGTCAGAACTTGGTGCTCGGGTAATATTTTAGACCAATTTCTTATTTAAAAGTTCGTAAATTTTCATGCTCTACAGTATGGTACCTTCCGTGTTTGCTAATTAGTAACTTCATCTGATCCCCAAAATTCGACCCATCAAATGAAAATAACAATTCAGGTGGACATAACTTAGTGGTCAGACAATATTTTAGACCGATTCCTAGTTGAAAAGTTCTAATATTTTCATGGTCAACAATACGGTACCTCCACCTTTTTTTGATTAGAAATTTCATCCAATCTCTGATATTCAACCTATAAAATGAAAATAATGATTCAGGTTGTTAGAACTTGGTGCTCATATCATATTTTGGACCGATTCCTTTTTAAACGTTCTTAAATTTTCATGCTCTACAATCCCATACCTATCGTGTTTGCTAATTAGTAACTCTATCTGATCCCCAAAATTCAACCCATCAAATGAAAATAACAATTCAGGTGGTCATAACTTATTGCTCTGATAATATTTTTGACCAATTCCTTTTTGAAAAGTTTTTATAATTTCATTCTATACAATATGGTACCTCCAGCTATTTTTTATTTGGAATTTATTCAATCTCCAAAATTTAACCTATCAAATGAAAATAACGATGCAGGTTGTCAGAACTTGGTGCTCAGATAATATTTTGGACTGATTCCTTTTTGAGAAGTTATTAAGTTTTCATGCTCTACAATATGGTACCTTCCTTGTTTGCTGATTAGCACTTTTATCGGAACCCAGAAATTCAATCCATCAAATGAAGATAACGATTCCAGTGGTCATAACTTGGTGCTACGATAATACTATGGACCGATTTCTTTTTGTAAGGTTCTTATGTTTTCATGTTCTACAATATGGAACCTTCCGTATTTATTGATTTGTAAATTCATCCAATTCCCGAAACATAACCCATAAAATAAAACATTGATTCATGTTGTCAAAAATTGGTGCTCAGATAATATTTTGGACCGATTCCTTTTTCAAAAGTTCTTATATTTTCATGTTCTACAATATGATACCTTCCTTTTTTGCTAATTAGTATTTTTTATTGGAATCCTGAAATTCAACCCATCAAATAAAAATAATGATTAAAGTGTTTATAAGTTGGTGATCAGATGGTACTTTAGACCGATTTCTTTTTGTAAAGTTCCTATGTTTTAATGGTCAACAATATGGAACCTTCTGTGTTTTTTGATCAGTACATTTATCAAATACCCGAAATTCAACCCAACAAATTAAACATTGATTCAAGTTGTCAGAACTTGGTGCTCATATAATATTTTGGACCAATTCCTTTTTGAAAAGTTCTTATATCTTAATTCTCTACAATATGACACCTTCCATGTTTACTTATTAGTAACTCCATCCCATACCCTAAATTTAACCAATCAAATGAAAATAACGATTCAGGTGGTAAGAACTTGGTGCTCAGATAATATTTTGGACCGATTTCTGTTTGAAAAGTTCTTAAATTTTCATGGTTTAGAATATGGATTTCTGTTTTTGATAATTAGTAACTTCATCTTATCCCCAAAATTAGACTCATAAAACGAGAATAACATTTTCAGGTGATTATAACTTGGTACTCTGATAATATTTTGCACCGATTACTTTTTGAAAAGTTCTTATATTCTCATTCTCTACAATATGGTACCTCCACTTTTTTTTATTAAAATTTCATCCAATCTCTGAAATTAAACCCAACAAATGATAAAAATAATTAAGGTTGTTAGAAAATGGTGCATAGACAATATTTTCGGACAATTCCTTTTTTAAATGTTCTTATGTTTTCATGCTCTACAATATGGTACCTTCCTTTTTTTATAATTAGTATATTTATTGGAATCCAGAAATTCAACCCAACAAATTATACATTATTTCAAGTAGTCAGAACTTGGTGCTCAGATAATATTTTGGACCAATTCCTTTTTCAAAAGTACTTATATTTTAATTCTCTACAATATGGCACCTTCCGTTTTTAAACTAATCAAATGAAAATAACGATTCAGGTGGTCAGAATACGATGCTCGAATAATATTTTGGACCGATATCTTTTTTGAAAAGTTTTAAAATTTTCACGCTTTATAATACGGCGGTACCTTCCGTGTTTGCTAATTAGTAACCTCATCTAATCCAGGACATTCTACCCATGAAATGAAAATAAAACGATTCAGGTGGTCATAACTTGGTGCTTATAAATATTTTGGACCGATTCCTTTCTGAAAAGTTCTTTTATTTTCAGGTTCTACAATATGGTACCCTTAATGTTTTCTTATAACATCATTTTATCCACCAAAGTCAACCGATCAACTGAAAATAACGATTCAGGTGGTCATAACTTGGTGCTCGAATAAAATTTTGGACTGATTCTCTTTTGAAAAGTTCATGAATTTTTATGTTCTACAATTTGTTACCTTCCGTGTTTATTAATTAGAAACTTCATCCAATACCCAAAATTCAACATATCAAATGAAAACAACGATTCAGGTGGTCAGAACATGGTGCTCAAACAATATTTTGTACCAAATCCTTTTTGAAAAGTTCTCATATTTTCATGCTCGAGAAGGTGGCACCTTCGTTGTTTGCTAATGGTAACTTCATCACAAACCCAAAATTCAACCCATCAATTGAAAATAATAATTCAGGTGGTTAGAATGTGGTGCTCGGATAATATTTTGGACCAATTTCTTTTTGAAAAGTTATTCAATTTTCATGCTTTACAATATGTTACTTTCCATGTTTGCTGATTTGTAACTTCATCTGATCCGCAAAATTCAACCCATCAAGTGAAAATAATAATTCAGGTGGTCATAACTTGGTGCTCTGATAATATTTAGGACAGAATCCTTTTAGGAAAGTTCTTATATTTTCATTTTCTAGAATACGGTACCTCCACATTTTTTTATTAGAAATTTTATCCAATCTCTGAGATTTAACCCATCAAATGAAAATAATTATTCAGGTTGTCATAACATGGTGCTCAGATAATATTTTGGAACAATTTTCTTTTTGAAAAGCTCTAATATTTTCATGCTTTACAATGTTGTACCTTCCTTGTTTGCAAATTAGTATTTTAATCGGAACCCTGAAATTCAACCCATCAAATGAACATAATAATTATGGTGGTCATAACGATATCAAATAATCCTTCGAAATGATTTCTTTTTGTAAAGTTCTTATTTTTTTCATGGTCCACAATATGGAACCATCCGTGTTAGTTGATCAGTAAATTCATCCAATACCCAAAATTAACCCATCAAATGAAACATCGATTTAGGTAATCAGAACTTGGTGCTCATATAATATTTTGGACCAATTCCTTTTTGAAAAGTTCTTATATTTTAATTCTCTACAATAAGACACCTTCCGTGTTTGCTAATTAGCAACATCTTCCAATACCTAAAATTCAACCCATCAAATGAAAATAACCATTTAGGTGATCACAACTTGGTGCTCGGATAATATTTTGGACCAGTTTCTTTTTTAAAAGTTCTTAAATTTTCATGCTCTAAAATATGGTACCTTCCGTGTTCACTAATTGTAACTTCATCTGATCCCCAAAATTCAACGCATCAAATGAAAATAATTATTCAGGTGGTTATAACTTGGTGCTTAGAAAATATTTTTGATTGATTCCTTTTTTATAAGTCCTTATATTTTCATGCTCTACAATATGGTACCCTTTATGTTTGCTTATCGCCCAAATTCAACCCATCAAAAAAAAATAACGATTCAGGTGGTCATAACTTGGTGCTCGGATAATATTTTGGACCGATTCCTTTCTAAAATGTTCTTAAATTTGCATTGTTCTAAAATGTTTTACCTTCCATGTTAACTAATTAGCAACTTCATCCAATACCCAAAATTCAACACACCAATTGAAAACAACGATTCAGGTGGTACGAACTTGGTGTTTAGATAATATTTAGTACCGATCCTTTTTGAAAAGTTCCATTATTTTCATGCTCCAGAAGGTGGTATATTCCGTGTTTTCTAATTTGTAACTTTATCACATACCCAAAATTCAACCCATCAAATGAAAATAACGATTCAAGTGGTCAACACTTGGTGCTCGAATAATATTTTGGACCAATTTCTTTTTGAAATGTTCTTATATTTTCATACTCTATAATATGGTACCTTCCATTTTTCTAAATATGGTAACTTCATCCAATACCCACAATTCTACCAATCAAATGAAAACAATGATTTAGGTGGTCATAACTTCGTGCTCAGATAATATTTTTGACCGAATTATTTCTGAAAAGTTTTCATATTTACATGCTCTACAATGTGGTACCTTCCATGTTTGATAATTAGTATTTTTATCAGATCTCATAAATTCAACCCATCAAATGAAAATAACGATTTAGGTGGTAATTACTAGGTGCTCAGATAATACTTTGGACCGATATCTTTTTGTAAAGTTCTTATGTTTTCATGGTCTACAATATTGAACCTTCCGTGTTTGATGATCAGTAAATTCATCCAGTACTCGAAATTCAACCCATCAAATTAAACAACAATTCAGGTGGTCAGAACATGATACTCAATAATGATTTTGGATCTATTACTTTTTGAAAATTTCTTATATTTTCATGCTCTACAATGTGGTACCTTTTGTGTTTCCTAATTAGTAACTACATCTAATACCCAAAATTCAATCCGTCAAATGAAGATAACAATTCAAGTGGTCAGAATTTGGTGTTCAGATAATAATTTAAACCAATTTCTTTTTGAAAAATTCTTATGTTTTCATGCTCTATAGTATATGGTATTTTGTGTATTAGCTGACACAAAACATCATCCAATACCCACGATTGAACCCATCAAATAAAAACGATGACTTAGGTGGTAAGAAATGGTGCTCAGATAATATTTTGGACTGATTTCATTTTGAAAAGTTCTCAAATTTACATGATTACAATGTACCCTCCGTGTTTGATAATTAGTAATTTTATCGGATCCTATAAAATTCAACCCATCAAATGTAAATAACAATTTAGGTGGTCATAACTTGGTGCTTAAATACTATTTTGGACCGATTTGTTTTTGTTAAGTTTTTATGTTTTCATGGTCTACAATATGGAACCTCCCGTGTTTGATGATCAGTAAATTCATCCAATACCCAAAATTGAACCCATCAAATTAAACAACGATTCAGGTGGTCAAAACTTGGTACTTAGATAATATTTTGGATCTATTACTTTTTGAAAATTTCTTATATTTTCATGCTCTACAATGTGGTACCTTTTGTGTTTTCTAATTAGTAACTACATCTAATACCCAAAATTCAATCCATCAAATGAAAATAACAATTCATGTGGTCAAAATTTGGTGTTCAGATAATACTTTGAACTAATTTCTTTTTGAAAAGTTCTAATATTTTCATGCTCTACACTACGGTGCTTTCCGTGTTAGCTAATCCAAAACTTCATCCAATTCCCACAATTGAACCCTTCAAATGAAAACAACAATTCAGGTGTTTAGAACAGGGTGCTCAGACAATATTTTTGACCAATTTCTTTTTGAAAAGTTCTCATTTTTACATGCTCTAAAACGTGGTACCCTCCCTGTTTGCAAATTAGTAACTGCATACAATACCTAAAATTCAACCCATCAAATGCTAATAAGGATTCAGGTAGTCATAACTTGGTTCTCAGATAATATTTTGGACAGATTCCTACATGAAAAGGTCTTATATTTTATGCTTTACAATGTGGTACCTTCCATGTTTTCAAATTAGTAACTTCATCCAAAACCTAAAATTTAACCCATCAAATGAAAATAACGATTCAGGTGGTTAGAACTTGGTGCTCAGACAATATTTTGGACTGATTTATTTTTCAAATGTTCTTATATTTTCATGCTCTACAATATTGTATCTTCCATTTTAGTTATATATGGTAACTTCATCCAATACCCATGATTTAACCCATCAAATGAAAACAACGATTTAGGGGGTCAGAACATGGTGCTCAGATAATATTTTAGACTGATTTCTTTTTTAAAAGTTCTCATATTGACATGCTCTACAATGTGGTACCTTCCGTGTTTTCAAATTACAAACTACATACCATACCCAAAATTTAGCCCATCAAATGAAAATGACGATATGGGTGGTCAAAATTTGGTGCTCAGATAATATTTTTGACATATTCCTATTTGAAAAGATCTTACATTTTATACTCTACAATGTGGTACCTTCCATGTTTGCTAATTAGTAACTACATCCAGTACCCAAAATTCAACCCATCAAATGAAAATAACGATTCAAGTTGTCCGAATTTGGTGTTCAGATAATACTTTCAACCAATTTCTTTTTGCAAAGTTCTTATGCTTTCAAGATCTACAATATGGTACTTTTTTTTGTTAGCTAATCCAAAACATTACCCAATACCCACAATTGAACCCTTCAAATGAAAACAACAATTCAAGTGGTTAGAACTTGGTGCTTAGATAATATTTTGGACCAATTTCTTCTTGAAAAGTTCTCATATTTACATTCTCTACAATGTGGTACCCTCTGTGTTTGCAAATTAGTAACTTCAGAGCACCTTACCACTCGGTCCCCGATGGCCAGTAGGGGATTGGTCAAGCTAAGGCTCCATGGAGGAATAAGCAGTGTTCTCTTTTCTGTTGTTGCCGTTGTTGCCACTGTTGTCGCAATAACTGCTTCTGGTTGTCCAGCCAATTTTAGTGGAAGGATGTACTATTTGTTTGCATCCACTATTAATACCATGATCTTTTTATTGTCTGCTCAAATGCAGAGATATTAATTTTTTTACTTACCAGAAGCAGAAGAAGAATTAGTAGCAGGTTATACTCCACGGGTGATAGTTCAACTTCCTTTCAAGGGGCGAGCAGACAATGTCAAGAACAACCCCATCCTTTACGAAAAATTTAACCCATCAAATGAAAAAAATGATTATGGTGGTTAGAACTTGGTGCTCAGATAATATTTTAGACAGATTTCGATTTGAAAATATCTTATATTTTATGCTCTACAATGTGTTATGTTCCATGTTTTCAAATTAGTAACTTCACCTAAAACCTAAAATTCAACACATCCAATGAAAATAATGATTCAGGTGGTCTGAACTTGGTGCTCAGATAATAATATTTTGGACCGATTTGTTTTTGAAATGTTCTTAAATTTTCATACTCTACAATATGGAACCTTCCATTTTTGCTAAATATGGTAACTTCATCCAATACCTACGATTCGACCCATCAAATGAAAACAATGATTTAGGTGGTCAGAACTTGGAGCTCAGATAATATTATAGACCGATTTCTTTTTGGAAAATTTTCATATATACATGCTTTGCAATGAGGTACCATTCGTGTTTGCAAATCAATAACTGCATCCCATACCCAAAATTCAACCATCAAATGAAAATAACAATACGGTGGTCAAATATTGGTGCTCAGATAATATTTTGTTCTGATTCCTATTTGAAAAGATTTTACATTTTATGCTCACAATGTGGTACCTTCCGTGTTTGCTAATTGGTAACTACATCCAATACCTAAAATTCAACCCATTAAATGAAACTAATGATTCAAGTGGTCAGAATTCGGTGTTCGGATAATACTTTGAACCAATTTGTTTTTGAAAGGTTATTATATTTTCATGCTCTATAATATGGTTATTTCCGTGTTAGCTAATCCAAAACTTCATCCAATTTCCACAATTGAACCCTTCAAATGAAAACAACAATTCAGGTGTTTTGAACATGGTGCTCAGATAATATGTGGTACCCTCCGAGTTTAAAAATTAGTAACTGCATCCAATACCCAAAATTCAACCCATCAAAGGCTAATAACAATTCAGGTGGTCAAAACTTGGTGCTCAGATAATATTTTGGACAGATTCCTACTTGTTAAGATCTTATATTTTATGCTTTACAATGTGGTACCTTCCATGTTTTCAAATTAGTAACATCATCAAAAACCTAAAATTTAACCCATCAAATGAAAATAACGATTCAGGTGGTTAGAACTTGGTGCTCAGATAATATTTTGGACTGATTTCTTTTTGACATGTTCTTATATTTTCACACTCTACAATATGGTACCTTCCATTTTTTCTAAATATGGTAACTTTATCCAATACCCATGATTCAACCCATCAAATGAAAACAACGATTTAGGTGGTCAGAACTTGGTGCTTAGATAATATTTTAGATCGATTTCTTTTTCAAAAGACCTCATATTTACATGCTCTAAAATGTGGCACCTTTCGTGTTTTCAAATTAGTAACTGCATCCCATACCCAAAATTAAACCCATCAAATGAAAATAACGATACAGGTGGTAAATATTTGGTGCTCAGATAATATTTTGGACAGATTCCTATTTGAAAAGATCTTACATTTTATGCTCTACAATGCGGCACCTTCCATGTTTGCTAATTAGTAACTACGTTCAATACCCAAAATTCAACCCATCGAATGAAAATAACGATCCAAATGGTAAGAATTTTGTATTCAGATAATACTTTGAACCAATTGTTTTTTGAAAAGTTCTTATGCTTTCACGCTCTACAATATGAAACTTTTTGTGTTAGCTAATCCAAAACTTTATCCAATACCCACAATTGAACTCTTCAAATGACAACAACAATTCAGATGTTTAAAACTTGGTGCTTAGATAATATTTTGGACCAATTTTTTTTTGAAAAGTTCTCATATTTACATGCTCTACAATGTGGTACCCTTCGTGTTTGCAAATTAGTAACTGTATCCCTTACCCAAAATTCAACCCATCAAATGAAAGTAATGATTCAGGTGGTTAGAACTTGGTGCACAAATAATATTTTGGACAGAGTCCTATTTGAAAAGATCTTAAATTTTATGCTCTACAATGTGGTACCTTCCATGTGTTCAAATTAGTAACATCATCTAAAACCTGAAATTCGAACCGTCAAATGAAAATAGCGATTCAGGTGGTCAGAACTTAGTGCTCGGATAATATTTTGGATCGATTTGTTTTTAAATGTTCCTATATTTTCATACTCTAGAATATGGAACCTTCCATTTTTTATAAATATGGTAACTTCATCCAATACCTATGATTCAACCCATCAAATGAAAACAACGATTTAGGTGGTCAGAACATGAAGCTCAGATAATATTTTGGACCGATTTCTTTTTGAATGGTTATTATATTTACATGCTTTACAATGAGGTACCTTCTGTGTTTGCAAATTAGTAACTGCATTCCATACCCAAAATTCAACCATCAAATGAAAATAACGATACGAGTGGTAAAATTTTGGTGCTCAGATAATGTTTTGGATAGATTCCTACATGGAAAGATCTTACATTTTATACTCTTTAATGGGGTATATTCCATGTTTGCTAATTAGTAACTACATCCAATACCCAAAATTGAACCCATCAAATGAAAATAACAGTTCAAGTAGTCAGAATTTGGTGTTCAAATAATACTTTGAACCAATTTCTTTTTGAAAAGTTCTTATGATTTCATGCTCTACAATATGGTACCTTTTGTGTTAGCTAATCCAAAAAATTATCCAATACCCACAATTGAACTCTTCAAATGAAAACCACAATTCAGGTGGCTAGAACTTGATGCTTAGATAATATTTTGAACCAATTTATTCTTTAAAAGTTCTCATATTTACATGTTCTACAATGTGGTACCCTCTGTGTTTCCAAATTAGTAACTCCATCCCTTACACAAAATTCAACCCATCAAATGAAAAAAAAATGATTATGGTGGTTAGAACTTGGTGCTTAGAGAATATTTTAGACAGATCCGTATTTGAAAAGATCTTATATTTCATGCTCTACAATGTGTTACCTTCCATGTTTTCAAAATAGTAACTTCATCTAAAATTTGAAATTCAACCCATCTAATGAAAATAACGATTCAGGTGGCCAGAACTTGGTGCTCGAATAATAATATTTTGGATCGATTTGTTTTTGAAATGTTCTTATATTTTCATACTCTACAATTTGGAACCTTCCATTTTTTCTAAATATGGTAACTTCATCCTATACCTACGATTCAACCCATCAAATGAAAACAAGGATTTAGGTGGTCAGAACTTGGAGCTCAGATAATATTTTAGACCAATTTCTTTTTGGAAAGTTCTCATAGTTACATGCTTTACAATGAGGTACCTTCCGTGTTAGCAAATTAGTAACTGCATCCCATACCTAAAGTTCAACCACCCAATGAAAATAACGATACGGGTGGTCAAAATTTGGTGCTCAGATAATATTTTTGACTGGTTCCGATTTGAAAAGATTTTACATTTTATTCTCACAATGCAGTACCTTCCGTGTTTGCTAATTGGTAACTACATCCAATACCCAAAATTCAATCCATTAAATGAAAATAACGATTAAAGTGGTCAGAAGTTGGTGTTCAGATAATACTTTGAACCAATTTTATTTTGAAAGGTTCTTATATTTTCATGCTCTACAATATGGTACTTTCCGTGTTAGCTAATCAAAAAATTCATCCAATTCCCACAATTGAACAGTTCAAATGAAAAAAACAATTCAGGTTTTTAGAACATGGTGCTCAGATAATATTTTGAACAAATTTCTTTTGGAAAAGTTCTCATTTTTACATTCTCTACGATGTGGTACCCTCCGTGTTTGCAAATTAGTAACTGCATCCAATACCTAAAATTCAACCCACCAAAGGCTAATAGCGATTCAGGTGGTCAGAACTTAGTGCTATGATAATATTTTGGACATATTCCTACTTGTAAAGATCTTATATTTTATGCTTTACAATGAGGAACCTTCCATGTTTTCAAATTAGTAACTTAATCCAAAACCTGAAATTAACCCATCAAATTAAAATAACGATTCAGGTTGTCAGAACTTGGTGCTCAGATAATATTTTGGACTGATTTCTTTTTGAAATGTTCTTATATTTTCACATTCTACAATATGGTACCTTCCATTTTTTCTGAATATGGTAACTTTATCCAATACCCAGGATTCAACCCATCAAATGGAAACAACGATTTAGGTAGTAAGAACTTGGTGCTCCGATAATATTTTAGACTGATTTCTTTTTTAAAAGACTTCATATTTACATGCCCTTCCGTGTTTTCAAATTAGTAACTGCATCCCATACTCAAAATTCAACCCATCAAATGAAAATAACTATACGGGTGGTCAAAATTTGGTGCTCTAGTAATATTTTGGACAGATTCTTATTTGAAAAGATCTTACATTTTATGCTCTACAATGCGGTATCTTCCGCGTTTGCTAATTAGTAACTACATCCAATACCCAAAATTCAACCCATCGAATGAAAATAACGATTCAAGTGGTCAGAATTTGGTGTTTAGATAAAATTTGAACCAATTTCTTTTTAAAATGTTTTTATGCTTTCATGCCCTACAATATGGTAGCTTTTGTGTTAGCTAATACACAACTTTATCCAATACCCACAATTGAACTCTTTAAATGAAAACAACAATTCAGGTGTTTAGAACTCGGTGCTTAGATAATATTTTGGACCAATTTCTTTTTGAAAATTTCTCATATTTACATGCTCTACAAAGTGGTACCCTCTGCGTTTTCAAATTAGTAACTGCATCCCTTACCCAAAATTCAACCCATCAAATTAAAATAACGATTCAGGTGGGGAAACCTGGTGCTCAGCTAATATTTGTGACAGATTCCTATATGAAAAGATATTATATTTATGTTCTACAATGTGGTACCTTCCATGTTTTCAAATTAATAACTTCATCTAAAACCTGAAATTCAACCCATCCAATGAAAATAACGATTCAGGTGGTAAGAACATGGTGCTCGTAAAATATCTCGGACCGGTTTGTTTTTTATATGTTCCTATATTTTCATACTCTACAATATGAAACCTTCCATTTTTACTAAATATGGTAACTTCATCCAATACTTACTATTCAACCCATCAAATGAAAACAACAATTTAGGTGGTCAAAACTTGGAGCTCAGAAAATATTTTGGACCGATTTCTTTTTGAAAAGTTCTCATATTTACATGCTTTACAATGAGGTACCTTCCATGTTTGCAAATTTGTAACAACATCCCATACCCAAAATTCAACCATCAAATGAAAATAAAGATACGAGTGGTCAAAATTTGGAGCTCAGATAATATTTTGGACAGATTCCTATTTGAAATTATTTTACATTTTATGCTCTACAATGGGGTATCTTCCATGTTTGCTAAATAGTAACTACATCCAATACCCAAAATTCAACCCATCAAATGAAAATAACGATTCAAGTGGTCAGAATTTGGTGTTCAAATAATACTTTGAACCAATTTCTTTCTGAAAAGTTCTTATGGTTTTATGCTTTACAACATGGTACTTTTTGTGTTAGCTAATCCAAAAATTTGTCCAATACACATAATTGAACTCTTCAAATGAAAACAACAATTCAGGGGGTTAGAACTTGATGTTTAGATAATATTTTGGACCAATTTCTTCTTGAAAAGTTCTCATATTTACATGCTCTACAATGTGGTACCCTCTGTGTTTGCAAATTAGTAACTCCATCCCTTACCCAAAACTCAACCCATCAAATGAAAGTAATGATTCAGGTGGTTAGAACTTGGTGCTCAGATAATATTTTGGACAGAGTCCTATTTGAAAAGATCTTATATTTTATGCTCTACAATGTGGTACCTTCCATGTGTTCAAATCAGTAACATCATCTAAAACCTGAAATTCGAACCATCCAATGAAAATAGCGATTCAGGTGGTCAGAACATAGTGCTCGGATAATATTTTGGATCGATTTGTTTTTTAAATGTTCCTATATTTTCATACTCTAGAATATGGAACCTTCCATTTTTTCTAAATATGGTAACTTCATTCAATACCTATAATTCAACCCATCACATGAAAACAACGATATAGGTGGTCAGAACATGGAGCTGAGATAATATTTTGGACCAATTTCTTTTTGAAAGGTTCTCATATTTACATGCTTTACAATGAGGTACCTTCCGTGTTTGCAAATTTGTAACAACATCCCATGCCCAAAATTCAACCATCAAATGAAAATAAAGATGCGAGTGGTCAAAATTTGGTGCTCAGATAATATTTTGTACAGATTCCTATTTGAAAAGATTTTACATTTTATGCTCTACAATGGGGTATCTTCCATGTTTGCTAGTAGTAACTACATCCAATACCCAAAATTCAACCCATTAAATGAATATAACTATTCAAGTGGTCATAATTTGGTGTTCAAATAATACTTTGAACCAATATCTTTCTGAAAAGTTCTTATGCTTTTATGCTCTACAACATGGTACTTTTTGTGTTAGCTAATCCAAAAATTTGTCCAATACCAACAATTGAACTCTTCAAATGAAAACAACAATTCAGGGGGTTAGAACTTGATGCTTAGATAATATTTAGGACCAATTTCTTCTTGAAAAGTTCTCATATTTACATGCTCTACAATGTGGTACCCTCTGTGTTTGCAAATTAGTAACTCCATCCCTTACCCAAAACTCAACCCATCAAATGAAAGTAATGATTCAGGTGGTTAGAACTTGGTGCTCAGATAATATTTTGGACAGAGTCCTATTTGAAAAGATCTTATATTTTATGCTCTACAATGTGGTACCTTCCATATGTTCAAATCAGTAACATCATCTAAAACCTGAAATTCGAACCATCCAATGAAAATAGCGATTCAGGTGGTCAGAACATAGTGCTCGGATAATATTTTGGATCGATTTGTTTTTTAAATGTTCCTATATTTTCATACTCTAGAATATGGAACCTTCCATTTTTTCTAAATATGGTAACTTCATTCAATACCTATAATTCAACCCATCACATGAAAACAACGATATAGGTGGTCAGAACATGGAGCTGAGATAATATTTTGGACCAATTTCTTTTTGAAAGGTTCTCATATTTACATGCTTTACAATGAGGTACCTTCCGTGTTTGCAAATTTGTAACAACATCCCATGCCCAAAATTCAACCATCAAATGAAAATAAAGATGCGAGTGGTCAAAATTTGGTGCTCAGATAATATTTTGGACAGATTCCTATTTGAAAAGATTTTACATTTTATGCTCTACAATGGGGTATCTTCCATGTTTGCTAGTAGTAACTACATCCAATACCCAAAATTCAACCCATTAAATGAATATAACGATTCAAGTGGTCATAATTTGGTGTTCAAATAATACTTTGAACCAATATCTTTCTGAAAAGTTCTTATGCTTTTATGCTCTACAACATGGTACTTTTTGTGTTAGCTAATCCAAAAATTTGTCCAATACCAACAATTGAACTCTTCAAATGAAAACAACAATTCAGGGGGTTAGAACTTGATGCTTAGATAATATTTTGGACCAATTTCTTCTTGAAAAGTTCTCATATTTACATGCTCTACAATGTGGTACCCTCTGTGTTTGCAAATTAGTAACTCCATCCCTTACCCAAAACTCAACCCATCAAATGAAAGTAATGATTCAGGTGGTTAGAACTTGGTGCTCAGATAATATTTTGGACAAAGTCCTATTTGAAAAGATCTTATATTTTATGCTCTACAATGTGGTACCTTCCATGTGTTCAAATCAGTAACATCATCTAAAACCTGAAATTCGAACCATCCAATGAAAATAGCGATTCAGGTGGTCAAAACATAGTGCTCGGATAATATTTTGGATCGATTTGTTTTTTAAATGTTCCTATATTTTCATACTCGAGAATATGGAACCTTCCATTTTTTCTAAATATGGTAACTTCATTCAATACCTATAATTCAACCCATCACATGAAAACAACGATATAGGTGGTCAGAACATGGAGCTGAGATAATATTTTGGACCAATTTCTTTTTGAAAGGTTCTCATATTTACATGCTTTACAATGAGGTACCTTCCGTGTTTGCAAATTTGTAACAACATCCCATGCCCAAAATTCAACCATCAAATGAAAATAAAGATGCGAGTGGTCAAAATTTGGTGCTCAGATAATATTTTGGACAGATTCCTATTTGAAAAGATTTTACATTTTATGCTCTACAATGGGGTATCTTCCATGTTTGCTAGTAGTAACTACATCCAATACCCAAAATTCAACCCATTAAATGAATATAACGATTCAAGTGGTCATAATTTGGTGTTCAAATAATACTTTGAACCAATATCTTTCTGAAAAGTTCTTATGCTTTTATGCTCTACAACATGGTACTTTTTGTGTTAGCTAATCCAAAAATTTGTCCAATACCAACAATTGAACTCTTCAAATGAAAACAACAATTCAGGGGGTTAGAACTTGATGCTTAGATAATATTTTGGACCAATTTCTTCTTGAAAAGTTCTCATATTTACATGCTCTACAATGTGGTACCCTCTGTGTTTGCAAATTAGTAACTCCATCCCTTACCCAAAATTCAACCCATCAAATGAAAATAACGATTCAGGTGGTTAGAACTTGGTGCTCAGATAATATTTTGGACAGATTCCTATTTGAAATGATCTTATATTTTAGGCTCTACAATGTGGTACCTTCCATGTTTTCAAATTAGTAACTTCATGTCAAACCTGAAACACAAACCATCCAATGTAAATAACAATTTTGGTGGTCAGAACTTGGTGCTCGGATAATATTTTGGACCAATTTGATTTTAAAATGTTCTTATATTTTATACTCTACAATATGGAACCTTCCATTTTTTCTAAATATGATAACTTCATCAAATACCTATGATTCAACCCATCAAATGAAAACAGCGATTTAGGTGGTCAGAAATTGGAGCTCAGATAATATTTTTGACCGATTTCTTTTTGAAAAGTTCTCATATTTACATGCTTTACAATGAGGTGTCTTCTGTGTTTGCAAGTTAGTAACTACATCCCATACCCAAAATTCAACCATCACAAGAAAATGACTATACGGGTTGTCAAAATTTGGTGCCCGGGCAATATTTGGGACAAATTCCTATTTGAAAAGAACTTACATTTTATGCTCTACAATGTGGTACCTTCCGTGTTTTCTAATTAGTAACTACATCCAATACCCAAAATTCAACCCATTAAATGAAAATAACGATTCAAGTGGTCAAAATTTGGTGTTCAGATAATACTTTCACCCAATTTCATTTTGAAAACTTCTTATGATTTCATGATCTACAATACGGTACTTTTTGTGTTAGCTACTCCAAAACTTCATCCAATACCCACAATTGAACCCTTCAAATGAAAACAACAATGCAGGGGGTTAATACTTGGTGCTCACATAATATTTTGGACCAATTTCTTTTTGAAAAGTTCTCATATTTACATGCTTTACAATGTGGTACCTTCCGTGTTTGCATATTAGTAACTGTATCCCATACCCAAAATTCAACCCATCAAATGAAAATAATGATTCAAGTGGTAAAACCTTGGTGCTCAGATAATATTTTTGACAGATTCCTATTTGAAAAGATCTTATATTTTATGCTCTACAATGTCTTACCTTCCGTGTTTTCTCATTAGTAACTTCATGAAAACCCTAAAATTCAACCCATCAAATGGAAATAATGATTTAGGTGGTCAGAAGTTGGTGCTCGGATAATATTTTGGACCGATTTCTTTTTTAATTGTCCTTATGTTTTCATACACTTCAATACGGTACCTTCCATTTTTGTAAAATGGTAACTTCATATGTTTCCCAAAATTCAACCCATTAAATGAATATAACGATTCAGGTGGTCATAACCTGGTGCTCGGATAATATTTTGAACCAATTTCTTTTCGCAAAGTTTTTATGTATTCATGCTCCGGTTGTTTGTAAAAAATAGCACCGATTTTTTGCTAATGTTTGTAAAATTCTATTTTCCCGCCAACAAATTCCAAATAGTACCGGTTTTAGTAAAAAATAGCACCAGTTTTAAAACGGGTGCTAAAAATTGGCATAACCGGTGAATTGAAAAAGGGGCTCGAAGGGTATGAGGGGTCGAGAGGTTTGAGAGTTTGAGGGCTCAAGGGGTTTGAGGGGCTCGAGGGACTCGAGGGGCTCAAGGGGCTCAAGGGGCTAGGGGGGTACGAGAGGCTCGAGGGGTTTGAGGGGTTCGAGGGGGTTTGAGGGGTTCGAGGAATCGAGGGGTTCGAGGGTTCGAGGGGCTCGAGGGGTACGAGGGGCTCTAGCGGTTCGAGGTGTTCAAGGGGCTCGAGGGATTCGAGGGGTTCGAGGGTCTCGAGGGCTCGAGGGTCTCGAGGGGCTCGAGGGCTCGAGGGTGTTATAGTAAATCAGGATTGATTTTAAATCATGGGTGTTATAGTAAATCATGTTTCTGATCAGATTTTGATTGATTCTGGACAAGTCATGATTACTAAGCTAGTTATGGTCAGATCTAATATTGTTATACTTCCTATCAGCAATAGATCATTTTCTAATATTGTTATACTATTGTTAGAGTAAATCATTTTCTGATCAGATCTTGATTGATTCTGGACAAGTCATGATTACTAAGCCAGTAATGGTCAGATGTAATATTCTTATACTTCTTGTCAGCAGTAGATAATTTTCTAATATTGTTATACTATTGTTAGAGTAAATCATGTTTCTGATCAGATCTTGATTGATTCTGGACAGGTCATGATTACTAAGCTAGTAATGGTCAGATCTAATACTGTTATACTTCCTGTCAACAATAGATAATTTTCTAATATTGTTATACTATTGTTAGAGTAAATCATGTTTCTGATCAGATCTTGATTGATTCTGGACAGGTCATGATTACTAAGCTAGTAATGGTCAGATCTAATATTTTTATACTACTGTGAAGGCAGTGCATTATAAATTGTGCTGCTGTAGTTTTATTATTGTATAATTAGGACTATTATTCTTGTCATAGTCATGCGAGACAAGGTGTTTGTATACATTAATGTGGAAATAAATTATTAATTTTGTGAAGTTAATTTTATTATTAAATTAATGTGGAATAAAATTGTTAATTTTGAGTCTTTTTCCCTTTCTCTGAAAGCGGCAGCACACTGCAGCTTTTGGAGGAAGGGATTTTTTTTCATCGTCGTAATTAAATTAGTGTGCTAAATTAGCACCGGCTAACAAAAAAACTGGTGCTAAATTAGCACCGGTTGAAAAACCGGTGCTAACAAAAAAACCGGTGTAAATTTAGCACCGGTTACTTAGGCACAAGTTTTTTTATGAAAAAACCAGTGCTAGAACAAAAAACACCGGTGCTAGAGGTGGGTCTCTGTGGTAGTGTGCTCCCTCCTCAATCCAATTGTTATTTAGTAGAGGAGAAATAGAGGGGAACTCTAACCTTTCACTTGTAACTTCAAAATCAATTTCATCACAGAAAGAGAATTTCTTACCTTGTAACACAACAGACCAACCTACATTGAACAGGTCATTTATGTAGAAAACTTGTCTTTCTTGTTCAGCCAACATAAACTGATCATTTTCATATGCTTCACGAGTCTGGTCAACAAGGGTAAATCCCATTGTGTCATCACTTCGAACTCCAATTGTGCTATCAAATCACTGGCACTTGAAAGCCGGAATCTTGAATTCTCCATAGTCAAGCTCCCAAATCTCATCAATAACACCATAAAACGACATCACAGCTAGAACAGGTTTATTGTCTTTCTTACTTGCTTTCGACATAGTCTCCAACTCAATGTATACCCCACTATTTTGTGTTGTGCTCTTTAAATATCGTCCCTAGTAGCAAAATAGAAACCGTTCATGTCATATCCAAAATACCTCAAAACCGTGCAGTTAGGCTTCCTTCCAAATGCCCTAATTTTTGGGTCGTAATCACCTACATTGCATCGATCATATAACCAATTCACAAACTTGTCATTGTGCTCCTACTGAACTTTATTAGGGGGCCACGTGGGATGAGACTTTGTGATCAAATTAAGGTGCTCGGTCACATAAGCAGTAGTCTCCATACAATTCCTCAACACATACAAATGATTTGACATCAGATCCCTATCCAATGGAGTAAATAACATTCCCCTTGACCTCGGTTTACCCACCTTCCTTCCAACATGTCGATTCTGGGGCACCCAAAAATTTCTATGTTCCTCCAAATAGCTAGAGAAAAATTTAATTACTTCTTCGGTAACATACCTCTCAACAATACTAGCATCCAGCCGACTAATAATACATTTCACATATCCCTTGAAGACTTTCATGTGACACTCGAAAGGATACATCCAACGCATACCAACCAGACCATATATCTTTACCTCCAGCACTAAATGAACAACCAAGTGAACCATTATATCGAAAAAAGATTGAGGGAAATACATTTCCAACTTGCATAGTACAACAACAACCTCTTTTTGTAAGACATCGAAATGGTCCCGGTCAATAGACTTCCAGCATATGGAAGCAAAAAATAAACAAAATCTAGTGATTGAGTACCTTACGTCAGCCTCCATTACCCCACGAATAGCAATAGGTAACAGTTGTTACATAAAAACATGACAATCATGAGATTCAACCCGGTCATCCAACAATCCTTCATAACTACCTGACTCACATTCGATGAATAACCAATTGGGACCTTCAGTGATTTCAAACTATCACAAACTGAGATTCTCTCCTCCTTTGACAATGTACAAGGTGCAGGGAGGCAAGTAAGTCCTCTTACCCTTTACTTCTGGGGCGAGGTCATTTCTGATTCCCAAATCAACCAAGTCCAACCGGACACTCAAACTATCTTTTGTCTTCCAGGGAATATTCAAGAGGGTGCCTATCAAACTTTCACAAAAAATTCTCTCAATATGCATCACGTCTAGGAAATGCCTAACCTCAAGATGCTCCCAGTACGGTGGATAAAAATATTGACCCATGGACCATCACAATGTATTCCGTCTTTGCCTTTATACTTTCCCAACACGACTCTCAATTTCTTAACCTTATTGTGAATCTGCACACCAGTTAGTGGTGTAGGGGATTGTCTTCGTTCTTTCCCACCAACCAAATTTACCACATCATCCTGGTATTTATGGCTTCCTTGCAGCCATTTTCTATGGCCAAGATACACTTTCTTTCTTCCATGTCTTAGCTATTTGAATTCTGTCTTCTCCTCACAAGTAGGACATGCTTTGTGCCCCTTCACAACATAGCCCGACAAATTTCCATTGGCTGGAAAATCATTGATCGTGCAAAAATACATGGCACGCAATTGAAACTCCACATTCAATGGTCTCAAATACACATCAACCTCGTTCCCAGGTTGTCTATGACCTGAGATTAACAAAGGCATCATAACATATTTATATTTCATGCACAAATAAGGGGGTAAATTATATATAACCAACATCACGGGCAAACAACTATGCTTCGATGACATATTACCAAATGGATTAATCCCATCAGTACACAATGCAAGGTGTAAATTTCTAACCTCCGAACCAAATGAAGGATATCGCTTGTCAAAATTTCTCCATTGTTCACTGTCTGCCGGATGTCTTATATTGTCATCGCTTGGTCTTGCCCGCTCTCCATGCCATCGCAAGTTCTTTGCATCTTTTGAATTCGCGAATAACCTCTTTAACCTAGGAATTAAAGGAAGATACCACATACACTTCAATGGGACCTTCTTCTTCTTCTTAGCCAAACACCCATCATCATCATTCCTCACACCCCATTATATCTTGAATGTTTGCACACGGGACATTCAACCACGTCTTTCAAATCACCGTCATACAACACACAATCATTTGGACATGCATGTATTTTCTTGTATTCAAAACCAAGTGGACACAATATTTTCTTGGCCTCATAAAAGTTTTTTGGTATTCCATTCCCTTCCGGAAACTTATCCTTTAGAAGCTTTAGGAGTGAATTCACACTTGCGTCACTCCAAGAAATTGTAGCTTTCAAATTGAAAACCTCCATAAAAAAAGAGATTATGGTATCCTTACTTTTACATCCAGGATACAATGGCTTCTCTTTTTCGTCAAGCAAAGCACTCAACATTTTAGGCTTCCCCTCAAAATCTCTTACAATGTCATCGAACATAGCATCAACAATACATTTGTTTCCATCTACCTTGTCAGAACCCCCGTCATGTCCTCGCTCAACCTCTCCATGAAATGTCCATACAATGTAACATCCATCAAATTTTTTCTTCAACAAGTGAAATCTAACAAGCCCACGATCATCAAAATGTTCATGACACAAGGATCTTTTGCATGGACAAAGTATCCTCTCCTCCCGACCAAAGGCATAATCAAGAAACGAATCAATAAATGAAATATGTTCACCACTCCCTCTAGCTACACTTGGATAGCTAACCATTTTTCCCTCCACGCAAACATCGATTCTTGGTCCGTTGTATGTAAACAACACATAATAAATAATTACACATATTTTCATTGTTCAAACATAATAAAAATAAAAACAATCAATTTGCTACACAATACTAAAAGTGTCATGTATGTGTATGAGTTGATGGATACTCTGACATAGAGCGAGAAAAATTGAATTTAATTAATTCAACTTTATGTGAATCGATCAACTTGTTCTTGGGATACACACACACACACACACTCACACACACACACATATATATATACCATCTACCAAAACAAACACAACCATGTCAACATCTACACTCATTCACATGTCAACATCCACACTCATTTACACTCTCACAACATGATACTAAACTGACATAAAGCATATAGAAACCATTAATAAATACGAATAAACACTCTCCAAGCATGCATTTATGGTTATTATAACTACTAGCTATTTGATTGAAATTCCAAGAAGTTAATGAAAACATACATCCATGGATCTTCATTGCTTTGAGTTATATTGCTCACCATCCAAAAACTCTTCCATCAATGAAGGGAGAAGGAAACTACAAGTTTAGATATAATTTTAGATGGGTAGTTCGGAGCATTTAATGCTGAATTTAACACCGGTTTTCATGAATAGTACGTAAAACTGGTGCCATTTTTCCTATCAGCACTAGTTTTTAACCGGTGCAAAACTAAATGGTGCGATTTTTCTGGCTTTCTTCTCCGGAATTCTTTTAGCACCGGTTTTTTTATATCTTAGCACCAGATTCTAAAATCAGTGCTAAATATATACTTTACACCGGTTTTCTTTAATTTCTAGCACCGGTTTGAAAACCGGTGAAAATTTAGCACCGGTTTGTGAATTTTTTTAGCACCGGTTATTCAAACCGGTGCCAAAATTTTCAATTCCCTGGTTATACCAATTTTTAGCACCGGTTTTGAAACCGATGTTAATTTAAAACCAATTTTTTTACCGGTGTTAGTTTGACACAGGTTTTCATCAATTCTTGCACCGGTTTTATGACTGGTTTTATTTTAACACCGGTTATTATAAAGGAAACTGGTGCTAACATAATTATAACCGGTGCTAAATTAACAACGGTTTTAGAACCGGTGCTAACAAAATAAAAACAGTTGCTATTGCATTATTTGCGCGGTTAGCTAAGTTTTAATTTTTCCAAAAAATGGGTGCAAAAACCGGTGCTATTCCTTAATTTTTAGGCTGGAAGATAGAATTTTACAAGCTAATATTTTCAAAACCGGTGCTATTTTAAAATTTTTGGCTATTTCTTCGGTGGGAAATGAGTCTCGAAAAATTTTAGCTTGGGTTTTAAAAAACTGGTGCTATTTTTTACAAAAAACCGGTGCTAAGTTTTAATTTTTTGCACCGGTTTTAAAAACAGGTGCTATTTTTTTTTGCAAAAACCGGTGCTATTATTTAATTTTCAGCAGTGCTATTTCTTACTGAAAAAGGTGCTATTTTGATTTTTTGGCCGGAAGATAGAACTTTACAAATATTTAGCACCGGTTTTTAAAAACCGGTGCTAATATTTTTGAACTGGTGCTATTTTAAAATTTTTGGCTATTTCTTTGGTAGGAAAAAGAAAATTTTCAAATTTTCAGCACCGGTTTTTAAAAACCGGTGCTAATGTTCTCCAAAACTGGTGCCATTGCAAAATTTAGCACCAATTTTAAAAAACCGGTGTTAAAATTAAAAAATCGGTGTTAAATTAACACCGGTGATAAATGTTTTTTTTAAAATCTAATAGCACCGATTTTAAAAACCGGTGCTAAAAACCCGATGTTAGAGGGGGGTCTCTGTGGTTGTGAGGTGGTCAGAACATGGTGCTCGGATAATATTTTGGACTAATTTCTTTTTGAAAAGTTCTTAAATATTCATGATTTAGAATATGGTACTTTCTGTGTTTGCAAATTAGTAACTTCATCTGATCCCTGAAATTCAACCCATCAAATGAATATAACGATTTAGGTGGTCATAATTTGGTGCACTCATAATATTTTGGACCAATTCCATTTTGAAAATTTGTTATATTTTCATTCTCTACAATATGGTACCTCCAGAATTTTTTGATTAGAAATATTATCCAATCTCTGAAATTAAACCCATCAAATGAAAACAACGATTCAGGTATTCTGAACTTGGTGCTCAGGTAATATTTTGGAACGATTCCTTTTTGAAATGTTCTTATATTTTCGTGCTCTACAATATGGTACCTTGTTTGCTAATTAGTCTTTTTATTGAAAATATATAATTTAACCCATGAAATGAAAATAATGATACATGTGGTCAGAACTTGGTGCTTAGATAATACTTTGGGCCGATTTCTTTTTTTAAAGTTCTTATGTTTTCATGTTCTACAATATGGAACCTTTTGTGTTTGTTGTTCAGTAAATTTATCCAATACCCAAAATTGAACCCATTAAATTAAACATCGATTCAAGTGGTAAGTACATGCATCTAAGATAATATTTTGGACCAATTTCTTTTTTGAACTGTTCTTATGTATTCATGCTCTAGAATATGGTACCTTTTGTGTTTCTGATCAGTAATTTCATCCAATACCCTAAATTCAACCAATCAAATGAAAACAACGATTTAGTTGGTAAGAACGTGGTGCTCATATAATATTTTGGACGAATTTCTTTATAAAAATTTCTTATAATTTCATTCTCTACAATATGGTACCTTCTATGTTTGCTAATTATAAACTTCATCCAATACCCAAAATTCAACCCATCAACAGAAAATAACGATTCAGCTAATCATAACTTAGTGCTCAGATAATATTTTGGACAAAATTCTTTTTGGAAATTCCTTAAATTTTTGTGCTCTACAATGTGATACCATCGGTGTTTGCTAATTTCTAACTTCATCCGATCCCCAAAATTCTACCCATCAACTGAAAATAACGGTTCCGGTGGTATAACTTGGTGCTCGGATAATATTTTGAATTGATTTCTTTTTGAAAATTTGTTATGTACTCATACTCTAGATTATGGTACCTTCCATGTTTGCTGATCAGTAACTTCATCAAATACCCAAAATTCAATCCATCAAATGAAAACAAGGAATCAGGAAGTGAGAACATAGTGCTCAGATAATATTTTGGACTGATTCCTTTCTGAAAAGTTCTTATATTTTCATTCTCTACAATATGGTACCTTTAATTTTTGTTAAATATAGTAACTTCATCCAATACCCATGATTCAACCCATCAAATGAAAAAATGATTTAGGTTATCAGA
Organism: Rubia yunnanensis; assembly: GCA_037428765.1. Lineage (NCBI taxonomy): Eukaryota > Viridiplantae > Streptophyta > Magnoliopsida > Gentianales > Rubiaceae > Rubia > Rubia yunnanensis. The sequence goes on from CM075065.1 coordinate 46,546,663, forward strand.
ACTTGGTGCTCAAAAAATATTTAGGCCAATTTCTTTTTAAAATTTTTTCATATTTGCATGCTCTACAATGTGCTGCCTTCCTTGTTTGCAAATTATTAATAGCATCTCATACCCTAAATTCAACCCATTAAATGATAATAACAATTTAGGTGGTTAGAACGTGGAGCTCAGATAATATTTTGGACAGATTCCTATTTGAAAAGATCTTATATTTTATGCTCTACAATGTGGTATCTTCCACATTTTCTAATTAGTAACTTTATCCAAAAGTTGAAATTTGACCCATCAAATGAAAATAATGATTCAGGTTGTCTGAAAAGGTGCTCAATTAATATTTTGGAATTATTCCTTTTTTAAAATATCTTAAATTTTCATGCTTTACAATATAGTACCTTCCTTGTTTGCTAATTATTCTTTTTATTGGAACCCTAAAATTTAACCAATCAAATGAAAATAACGATACATGTGGTCATAACTTGGTGCTTAGATAATACTTTGGACCGATTTCTGTTTGTAAAGTTCTTATGTTTTCATGTTCTACAATATGGAACCTTCCGTGTTTGGTGATCAGTAACTTCATCCAATAGCTGATATTCAACCCATCAAATGAAAACAAAGATTCAGGTGGTTAGAACTTGGTGCTCAGATAATCTTTTGGACAAATTCATTTATGAAAAGTTCTTATAATATCATTCTCTACAATATGGTTCCTTTCGTGTTTTCTAATTCGTAACTTCATCCAATACCCGAAATTCAACCCATCAAATGAAAATAACGATTCAGGTGGTAATAACTTGGTGCTCAAATAATAGTTTGGACAGATTTCTTTTAGAAAAGTTCTTAAATTTTCATGCTCTACAATGTGGTACCTTCGGTGTTTGTTAATTAGTAACTTTATCTGATCCCTGAAATTCAACCCATTAAATGAAAATAACGATTCCGTTGGTCATAAATTGGTGTTCGGATAATGTTTTGAACTGATTTCTTTTTGTAAAGTTGTTATGTATTCATTCTCTAGATTATGGCACCTTCTGTGTTTGATGATCAGTAACCTCATCAAATACCCAAAATTTAACTTATCAAATGAAAAGAAGGATTCAGGTTGTCAGAACGTGGTGCTCAAATAATATTTTGGACTGATTCATTTTTGAAAAGTTCTTATATTTTCATTCTCTACAATAAGGTTCCTTCCATGTTTGCTAATTACTAACTTAATACAATACCCAAAATTAAACTCATCAAATTAAAGTAACGATTTAGGTGTTTAGAACATGGTGCTCGGATAATATCTTTGACCGATTTCTTTTTAAAATGTGCTTATATTCTCATACTCTACAATATGGTAACTTCCATTTTTATTGATTAGTAACATCATCAAATACCCAAAATTCAACTCATCAAATGAAAACAAGAATTCAGGTTGTCAAAACGTGGTGCTCAGATAATATTTTGGACATATTTCTTTCTGAAAAGTTCTTATATTTTTATTCTCTACAATATGGTACCTTCTATGTTTTCTAATTACTAACTTAATACAACACCGAAAATTAAACCCATCAAATTAAAATAACGATTTAGGTGGTCAGTTAATGGTGCTCGGATAATATTTTGGACCTATTTCTTTTTGAAATGTTCTTATATTCTCATACTCTACAATATGATACCTTCCATTTTCGCTGAATATGGTAACTTCATCCAATACCCATGATTCAACCCATCAAATGAAAACAACAGTTTAGGTGGTCAGAACTTGGTGGTCAGATAATATAATTGACCGATTTTTTTAAAAAAAGTTCTCATATTTACATGCCCTACAATGAGGTACCTTCCGTATTTTCAAATTAGTAACTGCATCCCATACCCAAAATTCAACCCTTCAAATGATAACAACAATTTAGGTGGTTAGAACTTGGTGCTCATGTATAATTTTGGATAGATTCCTATTAGAAAAGATCTTATATTTTATGCCCTACAGTGTGGTACCTTCCACGTTTTCTATTTAGTAACTTCATCCAAAAGCTGAAATTCAACCCATCAAATGAAAATGACAATTCAGGTGGTCTGAACAAGGTGCTCAGATAATATTTTGGACCGATTTCTTTTTGAAATGTTCTTATATTTTCAAACTCTAAAATATGGTACCTTCCATTTTTTGTAAATATGGTAACTTCATCCAATACCCACGATTCAACCAATCAAATGAAAACAACAATTTAGGTGGTTAGATCATGGTGCTCAGATAGTATTTTGGACCGATTTCTTTTTGAAAAGTTCTCATATTTACATGCTCCACAATGTGGTACCTTCTGTGTTTGATAATTAGTATTTTTATCGGATCCCATAAATTCAACCCATCAAATTAAGATAAAATTTCAAGTGGTCATAACTTGGTGCTTAGATAATACTTTAGACTGATATCTTTTTTTGTAAAGTTCTTCTTTTTTCATGGTCTACAATATGGAACCTTCTGTGTTTGATGATCAGTAAATTCATCCAATACCCGAAATTCAACCCATCAAATTAAACAATGATTTAGGTGTTCAGAACTTGGTACTCAGATAATATTTTGAATCTATTACATTTTGAATAATTCTATTATTTTCATGATCTACAATGTGGTACCTTTTGTGTTTGCTAATTAGTAACTACATCTAATACGCGAAATTCAACCCATCAAATGAAAATAACAATTCAGGTGGTTAGAATTTGGTGTTCAGATTATACTTTGAACCAATTTCTTCTTGAAAAGTTCTTATGTTTTCAAGCTCTACAATATTGTACTTCCGTGTTAGCTAATCCAAAACTTTAGCCAATACCCACAATTGAACCCATCAAATGAAACTAACAAGTCAGGTGGTTAGAACTTAGTGCTCAGATAATATTTTAGACCAATTTCTTTATGAAAAGTTCTCTTGCTTACATTCTCTACAATGTGCTACCCTCCATGTTTAATAATTATTAACTGCATCCCATACCCAAAATTCAACCAATCAAATGAAAATAACGATTATGTTGGTTAGAACTTGGTGCTCAGATAATATTTTGGACAGATTTCTATTTGAAAAGATTGTATAGTTTATGCTCTATAATGTGGTACCTTCCATGTTTTCAAATTAGTAACTTCATCCAAAACCTGAAATTCAACCCATCAAATGAATATAATGATTCAGGTGGTTAGAACGAGGTGCTCAAATATTATTTTGGACTAATTTTTTATAATAATCTTATATTTTCATACTCTACAATATGGTACCTTCCATTTTCTCTAAATATGGTAACTTCATCCAATATCCATGATTCAACCAATCAAATGAAAACAACGATTTAGGTAGTCAGAACTTGGTGATCAGATAATATTTTGGACCGATTTCTTTTTGAAAAGTTCTCATATTTACATGATCTACAATGTGGTACCTTGCATGTTTGATAATTAGTATTTTTATTGGATTCATAAATTCAACACATCAAATGAAAATAACGATTCAGGTGGTCATAACTTGGTACTCAAATAACACTTTGGACCAATTTCTTTTTGTAATGTTCGTATGTTTTGATGGTCTACAATATGGAACCTTCCATGTTTGATGATCAGTAAAGTCATCCAATACCTGAAATTCAACCCATAAAATTAAACAACGGTTCAAGTTGTCAGAAGTTGGTACTCAGATAATATTTTGTATCTATTACTTTTTTAATTGTTCTTATATTTTCATGCTCTACAATGTGGTACCTTTCATGTTTGGTAATTAGTAACTACATCCAATACCCAAAATTCAACCCATCAAATAAAATTAACGATTTAGGTTGTCAGAATTTGATGTTCAGATAATATTTCGAACCAATTTCTTTTCGAAAAGTTCTTATGTTTTCATGCTTTACAATATGGTACTTTCCATGTTAGCTAATCCAAAACTTCATCTAATACCCACAATTAAACCCATCAAATGAACACAACAATTTAGGTGGTTAGAACTTGGTGCTCAGATATTATTTTGGACCAATTTCTTTTTGAAAAGTTCTCATATTTACATGCTCTACAATGTGGTACCCTTTGTGTTTGCAAATAAGTAATTGTATCCCATACAGAAATTTCAACCCATCAAATGAAATACCGATTCAGTTGGTTATAACATGGTGCTCTGTAAAAGTTCTTATATTTTCATCCTCCACAATATGGTACCTCCCACTTTTTTCTGATTAGAAACTTCATCCAATCTCTGAAATTCAACCCATGAAATGATAACAACGATTCAGGTTGTCAAAACTTGGTGCCCAGATAATATTCTAGAACAATTCCTTTTTGAAAAGTTCTTATATTTTCATCTCTTCAATATGGTACCTTCCATGTTTTAAAATATGGGATCTGAAAAATTCCTGTTTGATCCCCAAAATTAAACCCATCAAATGACAATAACAATTCAGGTTGTCATAACTAGGTGCTCGGATAATGTTTTGAAATGATTTATATTTCTAAATTTCTTCTGTATTCATGCTCTAGAATATGGTACCTTCCATGTTTACTGATCTGTGACTTCATCCTAGACCTGAAATTCAACCCATCAAATGAAAACAACGATTCAGGTGGTAAGATCATGGTGCTCAGATAATATTTTGGACCGATTCCTTTTTGTAAAGTGGTTATATTTTCATTCTCTACAATATGGTACCTTCCGTGTTAGCTAATTAGTAACTATATCCAATACCCAAAATTCAACCCATCAAATGAAAATAAATATTTAGGTGGTCAGAACATGGTGCTCTGATAATGCTTTGGAATGATTTCTTTTTGAAAAGTTCTTCATTGTTCTTGCTTTAGAATATGGTACCCTATGTGTTTGCTAAATAGTAACTCCATATGATCCCTAAAATTCAACCCATCAAATGAATATAACGATTCAGGTTGTCATAACTTCGTGCTCTAATAATATTTTGGACCGATTCCTTTTTGAAAAGTTCTTATATTTTAATTCTCTACAATATGGTACCTCCATATTTTTTTTTATTAAAGATCGATTCAGGTGGTCAGAACTTGGATCTTAGATAATATTTTGGACCGATTCCTTTTTGGATCGATTCAGGTGGTCAGAACTTGGTGCTCGGATAATATTTTGGACTGGTTTCTTTTTGAAAAGTTCTTAAATATTCAAGCTTTAGAATCTGGTACCTTCTGTGTTTGCTAATTTGTAAATTCATCTTATCCCCGAAATGCAACCCATCAAATGATTATAACGATTCTGGTGGTCATAACTTGGTGCTCTACTAATATTTTGGACCGATTCCTTTTGAAAAAATTATTATATTTTCATTCTCCACAATATGGTACCTCCATTGTTTTTATTAGAAATTCATCCAATCTTCGAAATTCAACCCATCAAATGAAAATAACATTTCAAGTTGTCTGAACTTGGTGCTTAGTTAATATTTTGGAATGATTCCTTTATGAAAAGTTCTTATATTTTCATGCTCTACAATATGGTACCTTCCTTTTTTTTGCAAATTAGTCTTTTTGTTGGAACCCTGAAATTTAACCCATCAAATGAAAATAGTGATACATGTGGTCATAACTTGGGTGCCTAGATAACACTTTGGACCGATTTCTTTTTGTAAAGTTGTTATGTTTTCATATTCTACAATGTAGAACCTTTCGTGTTTGTTGATCAGTAAATTCATCCAATACCTTAAATTGAACCCATTAAATTAAACATCGGTTCAGGTGGACAGAACATGGATCTAAGATAATATTTTGGACCGATTTATTTTTTAACAGTTCTTATGTATTCATGCTCTAGAATATGATACCTTATGCGTTTGCTGATCAGTAACTTCATCCAATACCCGAAATTCAACCAATCAAATGAAAACAACAATTCAGGTTGTCAGAACGTGGTGCTTAGATAATAATTTGGACAAATTCCTTTATGAAAAGGCCTTATAATTTAATTCTCAACAATATGGTTCCTTTCCTATTTACTAATTAGAAACTTCATCCAATACCCAAAATTCAACCCATCAAATGAAAATAACGATTCATGTGGTTATAAATTGGTGCTCGGATAATATTTTGGACAAATTTCTTTTTGAAAAGTTCTTAAATTTTCATGCTCTACAATGGTTTTCCTTCGGTGTTTGCTAATTAGTAACTTCATCTGATCCCCAAAATTCATTAAATGAAAATAACAATTCCGGTGGTTATAACTTGAAGTCGGTTATATTTTGAATTGATCAGTAAATTTATAAAATACCCAAAATTCAACCCATCAAATGAAAACAATAATTCAGGTGGTCAAAACGTGGTGCTCAGATAATATTTTAGCCGATTCATTTTTTAAAAGTTCTTATATTTTCATTCTTTAAAATATGGTACCTTCCGTGTTTGCTAATTACTAACTTAATACAATTCCCAAATAAAAACCCATCAAATTAAAATAACGATTCAATTTGTCAAAACTAGGTGCTCGGATAATATTTTGGACCGATTTTTTTTTAAATGTTATTATATTCTCATATTCTACAATATGGTACAATCCATTTTTGCTAAATATTGCAACTTAATCCAATTACCACGATTCAACCCATCAAATGAAAACAACGATTTAGGTGGTCAAAAATTGGGGCTTAGATAATATTTTCGACCGATTTGTTTTTAAAAAGTTCTCATATTTACAGGCTCTACAATGTGGTACATTCCGTGTTTTAAAATTAGTATCAACATCCCATACCCAAAATTCAACCCATCAAATGATAATAACAATTAAGGTGGTCAGAACTTGGTGCCCAGATAATATTTTGCATAGATTACTTTTTGAAAAGATCTTATATTTTATGCTCTACAATGTGGTACCTTCCACATTTTCTAATTAGTAACTTCATCCAAAAGCTGAAATTCAACCCATCAAATGAAAATAATAGTTCAGGTGGTCTAAACAAGGTGCTTGAATAATATTTTGGACCGATTTCTTTTTAAAATGTTCTTATATTTCCATACTCTACAATATGGTACCTACCATTTTTGCTAAATATGGCAACTTCATCCAATACGAACAATTCAACCCATCAAATGAAAGCAACGATTTAGGTGGTCAGAACTTGGTGCTGAGATAATATTTTGGACTGATTTATTTTTAAAAACGTTCTCATATTTATATGCTCTACAATGTGGTACCCTCCGTGATTGCAAATTAGTAACTGCATCCCATACCCAAAATTCAACCAATTAAATAAAAATAACAATTCTGGTGGTCAGAACTTGGTGCTCATATAATATTTAGGACAGATTCCTTTTTGAAAAGGTCTTATATTTTATGTTTTACAATGTGGTACCTTCCGTGTTTTCTAATTAGTAAATTCATCCAAAACCTGAAATTCAACAAATCAAATGAAAATATTGATTCAGGTGGTGAGAACAAGGTGCTCGGATAATATTTTGGACCGATTTCTTTTTGAAATAATCTTATATTTTCATACTACACAATATGATAACTTCCATTTTTCCTAGATATGGTAACTTCATCCAATACCCAAATTCAACAAATCAAATGAAAACAACGGTTTAGGTGGTCAGAACATGGTGCTCAGATAATATTTTGGACCGATTTCTTTTTGAAAAGTTCTCATATTTACATGCTTTACAATGTGGTACCTTCCTTGTTTGATAATTATTATTTTTATCAGATCCCATAAATTAACCCATCAAATGAAAATAATGATTCAGGTTGTCCTAACGTGGTGCTCAAATAATACTTTGGACCATTTTTTTTGTAAAGTTCGTATGTTTTCATAGTCTATAATATGGAACCTTCCATGATTGATGATCAGTAAATTCATCCAATACCCAAAATTCAACACATCAAATGAAAATAATTATTCAGGTGGTCAGGATTTGGTGTTCAGATAATACTTTGATCAAATTTCTTTTGGAAAAGTTCTTATGTTTTCGTGCTCTATAATTTTGTACTTCCATGTTAGCTAATCCAAAAATTCATCCAATACCCACAATTGAACCCATCAAATGAAACAACAATTCAGGTGGATAGAAATTGGTGCTAAGATAATATTTTTGACCAATTTCTTTTTTAAAAGTTCTCATATTTACATGCTCTAAAATGTGGTACCCTCTGTGTTTGCATGTTAGTAACTGCAACCCATACCCAATTTTCAACCAGTCAAATAAAAATAACGATTCCGGTGGTCAGAATTTGATGCTCATATAATATTTAGGATAGATTCCTATTTGAATAGATCTTATATTTTATGCTCTACAACGTGGTACCTTCCGTGTTTTCGAATTACTAAATTCATCCAAAACCTGAAATACAACCCATCAAATGAAAAAAATGAATTTGGTAGTCAGAACAAGGTGCTCGGATAATATTTTGGACCAATTTCTTTTTGAAATAATCTTATATTTTCATAATCTACAACATGGTACCTTTCATTTTAGCTAAATATGGTAACTTCATCCAATACCCATGATTCAACCAATCAAATGAAAACAACGATTTAGGTGGTTAGAACTTGGTGCTCAGATAATATTTTGTACCGATTTCATTTAAAAAAGTTCTCATATTTACAAGCACTACAATGTGGTACGTTCCGTGTTTGACAATTAGGATTTTTATCAGATCCCATAAATAAACCCATAAAATGAAAATAACGATTCAGGTTGTCATAACTTGGTGCCAAGATAATACTTTGGACCAAATTGTTTTTGTAAAGTTCGTATATTTTCATGGTCTATAATATGGAACCTTCCATGTTTGATGATCAGTAATTCATCCAGTGCCCAAAATTTAACACATCAAATGAAAATAATGATTCATGTGGTCAGGATTTGGTGTTCAGATAATACTCTGAACCATTTTCTTTTTGAAAAGTTCTTATGTTTTCATGCTATATAATTTTTTACTTCCGTGTTAGCTAATCCAAAACATCATTCAATACCCACAATTGAACCCATCAAATGAAAACAACAATTCAGGTTGTTAGAAATTAGTGCTTAGATAATATTTTTGACCAATTTCTTTTTGAAAAGTTCTCATATTTACATGCTCTTAAATGTGGTACCCTCCGTGTTTGTAGTCTAGTAACTGCAACCCATACCCAAATTTCAACCAGTCAATTAAAAATAACAATTCTGGTTGTCAGAACTTGATGCTCATTTAATATTTAGGATAGATTCCTATTTGAAAAGATCTTATATTTTATGCTCTACAATGTGGTACCTTCCGTGTTTTCGAATTACTAAATTCATCCAAAACCTAAAATTCAACCCATCAAATAAAAAAAATGATTCTCGTAGTCAGAACAAGGTGCTCGGATAATATTTTGGACCAATTTCTTTTTGAAATAATCTAATATTTTCATAACTACAATATGGTACCTTTCATTTTAGCTAAATATGGTAACTTCATCCAATACCCACGATTTAACCAATCAAATGAAAACAACGATTTAGGTGGTTAGAACTTGGTGTTCAGATAATATTTTGTACCGATTTCATTTAAAAAAAAGTTCTCATATTTACAAGCACTATAATGTGGTACATTCTGTGTTTGATAATTAGGATTTTTATTAGATCCCATAAATTAACTCATCAAATGAAAATAACGATTCAGGTTGTCATAACTTAGTGCCCGGATAATACTTTGGACCAATTTGTTTTTGTAAAGTTTGTATGTTTTCATAGTGTATAATGGGGAACCTTCCATGTTTGATGATCAGTAAATTCATTCAATGCCCAAAATTTAACACATCAAATGAAAATAATGATTCATGTGGTCAGGATTTGATATTCAGATAATACTCTGAACCATTTCTTTTTTGAAAAGTTCTTATGTTTTCATGCTCTTTCCGTGTTAGCTAATCCAAAACTTCTTTCAATACCCACAATTGAACCCATCAAATGAAAACAACAATTCAGGTGGTTAGAACTTGGTGCTCAGATAATATTTTTGACCAATTTCTTTTTGAAAAGTTCTCATATTTACATTCTCTACAATGTGGTGCCCTCCATGTTTGCAAATTAGTAACTGCATCCCACCTAATTTCAACCAATCAAATAAAAATAACGATTCTGGTGGCTAGAACTTGATTCTCATATAATATTAAGGGCATAATCCTATTTGAAAAGTTCTTATATTTTACGCTCTACAATGTGGTACCTTACGTGTTTTCTAATTAGTAAATTCATCCAAAATATGAAATTCAACCCATCATATGTTAAAAATGATTCAAGTAGTCTGAACAAGGTGCTCGAATAATATTTTGGACCAATTTCTTTTTGAAATAATCTTATATTTTCATAATCTACCATATTGTACCTTTCATTTTAGCTAAATATGGTAACTTCATCCAATACCCACGATTGAACCAATCAAATAAAAACAATGATTTAGGTGGTTAGAAGTTGGAGCTCAGATAATATTTTGTACCAATTTCATTTTAAAAAGTCTCATATTTGCAAGCACTAGAATGTGGTACATTCCGTGTTTGATGATTAGGATTTTTATCAGATCCCATAAATTCAACCCATCAAATGAAAATAACGAATCAGGTGGTCATAACTTGGACCTCAGATAATACTTTGGGCCGATTCCTTTTTGTAAAGTTCTTATGTTTTCATGGTCTACAATATGGAACCTTCTGAGTTTGATGATCAGTAAATTCATACAATACCTGAAATTCAACCCATCTAATATAATAACGATTCAGGTGGTCAGAACTTGGTACTCGGATAATTTTTTGGATCTATTGCTTTTGGAAAAGTTCTATTATTTTCATGCTCTACAATGTGGTACCTTTCTTTTTTGCAAATTTGTAACTACATCCAATACCAAAAATTGAACCCATCAAATGAAAACAAGTGGTTAGAATTTGGTGTTTAAATAATACTTTCATACAATTTCTTTTGGAAAAGTTCTTATGTTTTCGTGCTCTATAATTTTGTACTTCCGTGTTAGCTAATTCAAAACTAGATCCAATACCCACAATTGAACTGATCAAATGAAAACAACAATTCAGGTGGTTAGAACTTGGTGCTCAGATAATATTTTTGACCAATTTCTTTTTGAAAAGTTCTCACAATTACATGCTCTACAATGTGGTACCCTATGTGTCTGCAAATTAGTAAATTCATCCAAAACCGGAAATTCAACCCATCAAATGAAAATATTGATTCAGGTGGTCAAAACAAGTTGCTTGGATAATATTTTGGACCAATTTATTTTTAAAATAATCTTATATTTTCATACTCCACAATATGATACCTCCAAACTTTGGTAAATATGGTAACTTCATCCAATACCCACGATTCAACAAATCAAATGAAAACAACGGTTTAGGTGGTCAGAACATGGTGATCAAATAATATTTTGGACCGATTTCTTTTTGAAAAGTTCTCATAATTACATGTTCTACAATGTGGTACCTTCCTTTTTTGATAATTAATTTTTTTATCAGATCCAATAAATTAACCCATCAAATGAAAATAATGATTCAGGTTGTCATAACTTGGTGCCCAGATAATACTTTGGACAAATTTGTATTTGTAAAGTTCGTATGCTTTCATGGTCTATAATGTGGAACCTTCCATGTTTGATGATCAGTAAATTTATCCAGTGCCGAAAATTTAACACATCAAATGAAAATAATGATTCATGTGGTCAGGATTTGGTGTTCAGATAATACTCTGAACCATTTTCTTTTTGAAAATTTATTATGTTTTCAAGCTCTATAATTTTTTACTTTCGTGTTAGCTAATCCCAAATTCATTCAATACCCACAATTGAACCCATCAAATGAAAACAACAATTCAGGTGGTTAGAATTTGGTGCTCAGATAATATTTTAGACCAATTTCTTTTTGAAAAGCTCTCATATTTACATGCTCTACAATGTGGTGCCCTCCGTGTTTGCAAATTAGTAACAACATCCCATACCCTAATTTCAACCAATCAAATAAAAATAACGATTCCGGTGGTTAGAACTTAATGCTCATATAATATTAAGGGTAGATTCCTATTTGAAAAGTTCTTATATTTTATACTCTAAAATGTAGTACCTTTCGTGTTTTCTAATTAGTAAATTCATCCAAAACATGAAATTCAACCCATCAAATGAAATAAATGATTCAAGTAGTCAGGACAAGGTGCTCGGATTATATTCTGGACCAATTTCTTTTTGAAATAATTTTATATTTTCATAATCTACAATATGGTACCATTCATTTTAGCTAAATACGGCAACTTCATCCAATACCCACGATTCAACCAATCAAATGAAAACAACGATTTAGGTGGTTAGAACTTGGTGCTCAGATAATATTTTGTACCGATTTCATTTAAAAAAGTTCTCATATTTACAAGCACTACAATGTGGTACATTCCGTGTTTGATAATTAAGATTTTTATCAGATCCCATAAATTCAACCCATCAAATGAAAATAATGAATCAGGTGGTCATAACTTGGAGCTCAGATAATACTTTGGACCGATTATTTTTCGTAAAGTTCTTATTTTTTCATGGTTTACAATATGGAACCTCCTGAGTTTGATGATTAGTAAATTCATCCAATACCTAAAATTCAACCCATCTAATATAATAATGATTCAGGTGGTCAGAACTGGGTACTCAGATAATTTTTTGGATCCATTGCTTTTTTAAAAGTTCTATTATTTTCATGCTCTACAATGTGGTACCTTTTTTTTTCCTAATTAGTAACGACATCCAATACCCGAAATTCAACCCATCAAATGAAAATAACGATTCAAGTGGTTAGAATTTGGTATTCAAATAATACTTTGATCCAATTTCTTTTGGAAAATTTGTTATGTTTTCGTGCTCTATAATTTTGTACTTCTGTCTTAGCTAATCCAAACTTCATCCAATACCCACAATTGAACCCATCAAATGAAAACAACAATTCAGGTGGTTAGAACATGGTGCTAAGATAATATTTGTGACCAATTTGTTTTTGAAATGTTCTCATATTTACATGCTCTACATTGTGGTACCCTCCGTGTTTGTAAATTAGTAATTGCAACCCATACCCAAATTTCAACTAGTCAAATAAAAATAACGATTCCGGTGGTCAGAACTTGATGGTCATATAATATTTAAGACAGAGATTCTTATTTGAAAAGATCTTATATTTTATGCTCTGAAATGTGGTACCTTCGGTGTTTTTGAATTACTAAATTCATGTAAAACCTGAAATTCATTCCATCAAATGAAAAAAAAATGATTCAGGTAGTCAGAACAAGGTGCTCGGATAATATTTCGAACCGATTTCTTTTCGAAATAATCTTATATTTTCATACTCTACAATATGGTACCTTCCATTTTTATGGGAACTTCATCCAATACCTATGATTCAACCAATCAAATGAAAACTACGATTTAGGTGGTTAGAACTTGGTGCTCAAATAATATTTTGGACCGATTTCATTTTAAAAAGTTCTCATATTTACATGCTCTACAATGTGGTACATTCCGTGTTTGATAATTAGTATTTCTATCAGATCCCATAAATTCAACTCATCAAATGAAAATAACGAATCAGGTGGTCATAACTTGGTGCTCAGATAATACTTCGGACCGATTCCTTTTCGTAAAGTTCTTAAGTTTTCATGGTCTACAATATGGAACCTTCCGAGTTTGATGATAAGTAAATTTATCCAAAACCTGAAATTCAACACATCAAATATAATAACAATTCAGGTGGTCAAAACATGGTACTCAGATAATTTTTTTTATCTACTACTTTTTGAAAAGTTCTATTATTTTCATACTCTAAAATTTGGTACCTTTTAGTTTCTCTAATTAGTAACTACATCTAATACCCGAAATTCAACCCATCGAATGAAAATAACGATTCAAGTGGTTAGAATTTGGTTTTCAAATAAAACTTTGGACCAATTTCTTTTGGAAAAGTTCTTATGTTTTCGTGCTCTATAATTTTGTACTTCCGTTTTAGCTAATTCAAAACTTAATCCAATACCCACAATTGAACTGATCAAATGAAAACAAGAATTCAGGTGGTTAGAACTTGGTGCTCAGATAATATTTTTGACCAATTTCTTTTTGAAAAGTTCTTACAATTACATGCTCTACAATGTGGTACCCTATGTGTCTGCAAATTAGTAAATTCATCCAAAACCTAAAATTCAACCCATCAAATGAAAATATTGATTCAGGTGGTCAAAACAAGGTGCTCGGATAATATTTTGGACCGATTTATTTTTAAAATAATCTTATATTTTCATACTCCACAATACGATACCTTCCATTTTTGCTAAATATGGTAACTTCATCCAATACCCACGATTCAACAAATCAAATGAAAACAACGGTTTAGGTGGTCTGAACATGGTTCTCACATAATATTTTGGACCAATTTATTTTTGAAAAGTTCTCATATTTACATGCTCTACAATGTGGTACCTTCCTTTTTTGATAATTATTTTTTAGCAGATCCCATAAATTAACCCATCAAATGAAAATAACAATTCAAGTTTCATAACTTGGTGCCCAGATAATACTTTGGACAAATTTGTTTTTGTAAAGTTCGTATGCTTTCATGGTCTATAATATGGAACCTTCCATGTTTGATGATCAGTAAATTCATCCAGTGCCCAAAATTTAACACATCAAATGAAAATAATGATTCATGTGGTCAGGATTTGGTGTTCAGATAATACTCTGAACCATTTTCTTTTTGAAAAGTTCTTATGTTTTCATGATCTATAATTTTGTACTTCCATGTTAGCTAATCCAAAACTTCATTAAATACCCACAATTGAACCCATCAAATGAAAACAACAATTCAGGTGGTTAGAACTTGGTGCTCAGATAATATTTTTTACCAATTTCTTTTTGAAAAGTTCTCATATTTACATGCTCTACAATGTAGTGCCCTCCGTGTTTGCAAATTAGTAACTGCATCCCATACCCTAATTTCAACCAATCAAATAAAAATAACGATTCTGGTGGTTAGAACATGATGCTCATATAATATTAAGGGTAGATTCTGATTCGAATGGTTCTTATATTTTATGCTACAAAATGTGGTACCTTCCGTGTTTTCTAATTAGTAAATTCATCCAAATGTGAAATTCAACCCATCAATTGAAAAAAATGATTCCGGTAGTCAAGACAAGGTGCTCGGATAATATTTTGGACCAATTTCTTTTTAAAATAATCTTACATTTTCATAATCTACAATATGGTACCTTTCGTTTTAGCTAAATATGGTAACTTCATACAATACCCACGATTCAACCAATCTAATGAAAACAGCAATTTAGGTGGTTAGAACTTGGTGCTCAGATAATATTTTGTACTGATTTCATTTAAAAGAGTTCTCATATTTACAAGCACTACAATGAGGTACATTCCGTGTTTGATAATTAAGATTTTTATCAGATCCCATTAATTTAACCCATCAAATGAAAATAACGAATCAGGTGCTCATAACTTGGAGCTCAGATAATACTTTGGACCGATTCCTTTTTGTAAAGTTCTTATGTTTTCATGGTCTACAGTATGGAACCTCCTGAGTTTGAAGATCAGTAAATTCATCCAATACCTGAAATTCAACCCATCAAATATAATAACGATTCAGGTGGTCAGAACTTGGTACTCAGATAATTTTTTGGATCTATTGCTTTTTGAAAAGTTCTATTGATTTCATGCTTTACAGTGTGGTACCTTTCTTTTTTGCTAATTAGTAACTACATCCAATACCCGAAATTCAACCCATCAAATAAAAATAACAATTCAAGTGGTTAGAATTTGGTGTTCAAATAATACTTTGATCCAATTTCTCCTGGAATAGTTCTTATGTTTTCGTCCTCTATAATTTTGTACTTCCGTGTTAGCTTATCCAAAAATTCATCCAATACCCACAATTGAACTCATTAAATGAAAACAACAATTCAGGTGGTTAGAACTTGGTGCTAAGATAATATTTTTGATTAATTTCTTTTTGAAAAGTTCTCATATTTACATTCTCTACAATGTGGCACCCTCCGTGTTTGCAAATTAGTAATGCAACTCATACCCAAATTTCAACCAGTCAAATAAAAATAACGATTCCGGTGGTTAGAACTTGATACTCATATAATATTTACGATAGATTCCTATTTTAAAAGATCTTATATTTTATGCTTTACAATGTGGTACCTTCCGTGTTTTCGAATTACTAAATTCATCCAAAACTTGAAATTCAACCCATCAAATGAAAAATTGATTCAGGTAGTCAGAACAAGGTGCTCGGATAAATTTTTGGACCAATTTCTTTATGAAATAATCCTATATTTTCATAATCTAAAATATTGTACCTTTCATTTTAACTAAATATGGTAACATCATCAAATACCCACGATTCAACCAATCAAATGAAAACAACGATTTAGGTGGTTCGAACTTGGTGCTCAGATAATATCTTGTACCAATTTCATTTTAAAAAGTTCTCATATTTTCAAGCACTACAATGCGTATGATAATTAGGATTTTTATCAGATCCCATAAATTAACCCATCAAATGAAAATAACGATTCAGGTTATCATAACTTGGTTCTTAGATAAGACTTTGGACCAATTTGTTTTTGTAACGTTCATATGTTTTCATGGTCTATGATATGGAACCTTTCATGTTTGATGATTAGTAAAATCATCCAATGCCCAAAATTCAACACATCAAATGAAAATAATGATTCATGTGGTCAGGATTTGGTGTTCAGATAATACTTTGATCCAATTTCTTTTTGGAAAAGTTCTTATGTTTTCGTGCTCTATAATTTTGTACTTCCATGTTAGCTAATCCAAAACTTGATCAATACCCACAATTGAACTCATTAAATGAAAACAACAATTCAGGTGGTTAGAACTTGGTGCTCAGATAATAATTTTGACCAAATTCTTTTTGAAAACTTCTCATATTTACATGCTCTACAATGTGGTACCCCCGTGTTTGCAAATTAGTAACTGCAACCCATACCCAAATTTCAATCAGTCAAATAAAAATAACGATTCTGGTGGTCAGAACTTGATGCTGATATAATATATAGGACAGATTCTTATTTGAAAAGATCTTATATTTTATGCTCTACAATGTGGTACCTTCCATTTTTTAGAATTACTAAATTCATCCAAAACCTGAAATTCAACCCGTCAAATGAAAAAAATGATTCAGGTAGTCAGAACAAGATGCTCGGATAATATTTTGGACCAATTTCTTTTTGAAATAATCTTATATTTTCATACACTACAATATGGTACCTTCAATTTTATAATAAATATGGTAACATCATCCAATACCCACGATTCAACCAATCAAATGAAAACAACAATTTAGGAGGTTAGAACTTGGTGCACAGATAATATTTTGGACCGATTTCATTTTAAAAAATTCTCATATTTACATGCTCTACAATGTGGTACATTCCGTGTTTGATAATTAGTATTTTTATCAGAACCCGTAAAATCAACTCATCAAATGAAAATAAAGAATCAGGTGGTCATAACTTGGTGCTCAGATAATAATTTGGACCAATTCCTTTTTCGTAAAGTTCTTATGTTTTCATGGTTTACAATATGGAACCTTCCGTGTTTGATGATCAGTAAATTCATCCAATACCTGAAATTCGACCCATCAAATATAATAATGATTCAGGTGGTCTAAACATGGTACTGAGATGGTCTATTACTTTTTGAAAATTTCTATTACTTTCATGCTCTACAATGCGGTACCTTTGTTTTTTGCTAATTAGTAACTACATGTAATATCCAAAATTTAAACCATAAAATGAAAATGATGATTCAAGTGGTTAGAATTTGGTGTTCAAATAATACTTTGAACCAATTTCTTTTGGAAAAGTTCTTATGTTTTCATGCTCTATAATTTTGTGTTTCCGTATTAGCTAATCCAAAACTTCATCCAATGCCCACAATGGAACCCATCAAATGAAAACAACAATTCAGGTGGTTAGAACTTGGTGCTCAGATTATATTTTTGACCAATTTCTTTTAAAAAAGTTCTCATATTTACATTCTCTACAATGTGGTGCCCTCCGTGTTTGCAAATTAGTAACTGCATCCCATTTAAAAATTTCAACCAATAGAATAAAAATAATGATTCCGGTGGCCAGAATTTGATGCTCATATAATATTTAGGACAGATTCCTATTTGAAAAGATATTATATTTTATTCTCTACCATGTGTTACCTTCCTTGTTTTCTAATTAGTAAATTCATCCAAAACCTGAAATTCAACCCATCAAATGAAAAAAATGATTGAGGTAGTCAGAACAAGGTTCTCGGATAATATTGTGGACCGATTTCTTTTTGAAATAATCTTATATTTTAATACTCTACAATATGGTACCTTCCATTTTTGCTAAATATGGTAACTTCATCCAATACCCACGATTCAACCAATCAAATGAAAACAACAATTTAGGTGTCTAAACTTGGTGCTCAGATAATATTTTGGACCGATTTCATTTTAAAAAGTTCACATGTTTACATGCTCCAAAATGTGGTACATTCCGTGTTTGATAATTAGTATTTCTATCAGATCCTATATATTCAACTCATCAAATGAAAATAAAGAATTAGGTGGTCATAAATTGGTGCTCAGATAATACTTTGGACCGATTCCTTTTTGTAAAGTTCTTATGTTTTCATGGTCTACGATATGGAACCTTCCGAGTTTGATGATCAGTAAATTCATCCAATACCTGAAATTCAACCCATCAAATATAATAACCATTCAGGTGGTCAGAACTTGGTTCTCACATATTACCATGCTCTACAATGTGGTACCTCCCTTGTTTTATAATTAGTATTTTTATCAGATCCCATAAATTAACCCATCAAATGAAAATAACGATTCAGGTTGTCATAACTTGGTGCTCAAATAATACTTTGTACCAATTTTTTTTTGTAAAGTTCGTTTGTTTTCATGGTTGATAATATGGAACCTTCCATGTTTAATAATCAGTAAATTCATCCAGTACCCAAAATTCAACACATCAAATGAAAATAATGATTCAGGTGGTCAGGATTTGGTGTTCAGATAATACTCTGAACTAATTTCTTTTTGAAAAGTTCTTATGTTTTCATGCTCTATAAATTTTTACTTCCGTGTTAGCTAATCTAAAACTTCGTCCAATAACCACAATTGAACCCATCAAATGAAAACAACAATTCTGGTGGTTAGAACTTGGTGCTCCGATAATATTCTTAACCAATTTCTTTTTGAAAATTTCTCATAATTACATGCTCTACAATGTGGTACCCTCCGAGTCCGCAAATTAGTAACTGCATCCCATACCAAAATTTCCACTAGTCAAATAAAAATAATGATTTCGGTGGTAAAAACTTGATGCTCATATAATATTTAGGACATATTCCTATTTGAAAAGATATTATATTTTATGATCTACAATGTGTTACCTTCCTTTGTTTCTAATTAGTAAATTCATCCAAAACATGAAATTCAACCCATCAAATGAAAAAAATGATTCAGGTAGTCCGAACAAGGTGCTCGGATAATATTTTGGACCAATTTCTTTTTGAAATAATCATATATTTTCATCCTCTACAATATGGTACATTCAATTTTATAATAAATATGGTAACATCATCCAATACCCACGATTCTAACAATCAAATGAAAACAATGATTTAGGAGGTTAGAACTTGGTGCTCAGATAATATTTTGGACCGATTTCATTTTAAAATGTTCTCATATTTACATGCTCTACAATGTGGTACATTCCGTGTTTGATAATTAGTATTTTTATCAGAACCCGTAAACTCAACTCATCAAATGAAAATAAAGAATCAGGTGGTCATAACTTGGTGCTCAGATAATACTTTGGACAGATTCCTTTCATAAAGTTCTTATGTTTTCATGGTCTACAATATGGAACCTTCCAAGTTTGATGATCAGTAAATTCATCCAATACCTGAAATTCAACCCATCAAATATAATAACGATTTAGGTGGTCAGAACATGGTACTCATATAATTTTTGGATCTATTACTTTTGGAAAAGTTCTATTGTTTTCATGCTCTACAATGTGGTACCCTTCTTTTTTGCTAATTAGTAACTACATCCAATACCCGAAATTCAACCCATGAAATGAAAATAACGATTCAAGTGGTTAGAATTTGGTGTTCAAATAATACTTTGAACCAATTTCTTTTGGAAAATTTCTTATGTTTTCGTGCTCTATAATTTTGTACTTCTGTGTTAGCTAATTCAAAACATCATCCAATACCCACAATTGAACCCATCAAATGAAAAAAACAATTCAGGTGGTTAGAACTTGGTGCAAAGATAATATTTTTGACCAATTTCTTTTTCAAAATTTCTCATATTTACATTCTCTACAATGTAGTGCCCTCCGTGTTTGCAAATTAGTAACTGCATCCCATTTCAAAATTTCAACCAATCAAATAAAAATAATGATTCCGGTGGCAAGAACTTGATGCTCAAATAATATTTGGGACAGATTCTTATTTGAAAAGATCTTATATTTATGCTCTACAATGTGTTACCTTCCTTGTTTTCTAATTAGCAAATTCATCCAAAACCTGAAATTCAACCCATCAAATGAAAAAAATGATTCAGGTAGTAAGAACAAGGTGCTCGGATAAAATATTTTGGACCGATTTCTTTTTGAAATAATCTTATATTTTCATACTCTACAATATGGTACCTTCAATTTTTGATAAATATGGTAACTTCATCCAATACCCACAATTCAACTAGTCAAATGAAAACAACGATTTAGGTGGTTGAACTTGGTGCTCAAATAATGTTTTGGACCAATTTCATTTTAAAAAGTTCTCATATTTAAATGCTCACAATGTGATACATTCCGTGTTTGATACTTAGTCTTTTTACCAAATCCTATAAATTTAACTCATCAAATGAAAATAACGAATCAGGTGGTCATAACTTGGTGCTCAGATAATACTTTGGACCGATTCCTTTTCGTAAAGTTCTTATGTTTTCATGGTCTACAATATGGAACCTTCTGAGTTTGATGATCTGTAAATTCATCCAATACCTGAAAGTCAACCCATCAAATATAATAATGATTCAGGTGGTCAGAACTTGGTACTCAGATAATTTTTTGGAAATATTACTTTTTGAAAAGTTCTATTATTTTCATGCTCTACAATGTGGTACCTTTCTTTTTTTCTAATTAGTAACTACATCCAATTCCCAAAAGTCAACCCATCAAATGAAAATAAAGATTCAAGTGGTTAGCATTTAGTGTTCAAATAATACTTTGAACCAATTTCTTTTGGAAAAGTTCTTATGTTTTCGTGCTCTATAATTTTGTACTTCCGTGTTAGCTAATCAAAAACTTCATCCAATACCCACAAATGAACCCATAAATTGAAAACAACAATTCGGGTGGTTAGAACTTTGTGCTCAGATAATATTTTTGACCAATTTCTTTTTAAAAAGTTCTCATTTTTACATTTTTCTACAATGTGGTGCCCTCCGTATTTGCAAATTAGTAAGGCATCCCATTTCAAAATTTCAACCAATCGAATAAAAATAATTATTCTGGTGGCCAGAACTTGATGCTCATATAATATTTAGGGCATATTCCTATTTGAAAAGATATTATATTTTATGATTTACAATGTGTTACCTTCCATGTTTTCTAATTAGTAAATTCATCCAAAACCTGAAATTCAACCCATCAAATGAAAATAATGATTCAGGTAGTCAGAACAAGGTGCTTGGATAATGTTTTGGACCGATTTCTTTGTGAAATGATCTTATATTTTCATGCTCTACAATATTTTCATGTAGTTTTAAATCGGTCAAAAATATTAACTAAGCACCAAGTTCTAACCACCTGAATTGTTATTTTCATTTGATGGGTTCAATTGTGGGTATTGGATGAAGTTTTGGATTAGCTAACATGGAAGTACAAAATTATAGAGCACGAAAACATAAGAAATTTTCCAAAAGAAATTGGTTCAAAGTATTATTTGAACACCACGAACCACTTGAATTGTTATTTTCATTTGTTGGGTTGAATTTCAGGAATTGGATGCAGTTACTAATTAGCAAAAAAGAAAGGTTCCACATTGTAGAGCATGAAAATAATAGAACTTTTCAAAAAGTAACAGATCCAAAAAATTATATGAGTACCATGTTCTGACCACATGAATCATTATTATATTAGATGGGTTGAATTTCAGGTATTGGATAAATTTACTGATCATCAACCTCGGAAGGTTCCATATTGTAGACCATGAAAACATAAGAACTTTACGAAAAGGAATCGGTCCAAAGTATTATCTGAGCACCTAGTTATTCGGGCACCAACTTCATCTGATCCCCAAAATTCAGCCCATTAAATGAAAATAACTATTCATGGTCCTAACTTGGTGCTCGAATAATATTTTGACCAAATTTGTTTTCGTAAAGTTCTTATGAATTCATGCTCTACAATATGGTACTTTCCATTTTTACTGATCAGTAATTTCAACCATTACCCAAAATTCAACCAATCAAATAAAAACAACGATTTAAGTGGTCAGAACATGATGCTCAGATAATATTTTGGAACGATTTCAAACTACTTTTATTTTCATTCTTTAAAATATGGTACCTTTTCTGTTTGCTAATTAGTAACTTCATCTGATCCCAAGAATTCAAACAATCAAATGAAACTAACGATTCAGTTGGTCACAAATTGCTGCTCAGATAATATTTTGTACCGGTTCCTTTTTGTAAAGTTATTATATATCCATGCTCCAAAATATGGTGGCATCCATGTTTGTTAATTAGTAACATCATCCAATACCCAAAATTCAGCCTATCGAATGAAAATAATGATTTAGGTGGTCAGAACATGGTGCTCAGATAATATTTTGGTCTGGTTCCTTTTTCAAAAGATCTTATATTTTCATGCTCTAAAATATGGTACCTTCCATGTTTTCTAATTAATAATTACATCCAATACCCAAAATTCACCCCATCATATGAAAGTAACGATTCTGGTGGTCATAACTTGGTGCTCGAATCAATTACTTTTTTGTATATTTCTTATGTTTTCATGCTCTAAAATGTGGTACCTTCTATGTTTGCTAATTAGTAACATCATCCAATACCCAAATTTCAACCCATCAAATGAAAGGAATGATTCAGGTGGTCATAACTTAGTCTCAGAACTTGGTGCTCATATAATATTTTTGACCGATTCCTTTTTGAAAAGTTTTCATATTTTCATGTATTAAGATGTGGTAGTATCCGTGTTTGCAAATTAGTAACTGCATCCAGTACCTAAAATTCAACCCATCAAATGAAACAATGATTTAGGTGGTTAGAACTAGGTGCTCAGATAATATTTTGGACCGATTCCTTTTTGAAAACTTATTTTATTGTCATGCTCTACTATATGGTATCTTCCATGTTTTCTAATAAGTAACTTCATCTGATATGCAAAATTCAACCCATCAAATGTAAATAACGATTCAAGTGGCCATAACTTGGTGCTCGGAAAATATTTTGGATTGATATCTTTTTGTAAAGTACTTAAGTATTCATGCTTTACCATATAATAATTTCCTTGTTTGTTGATTAGTAACTTCATCCTATACCCAAAATTCAACCCATCAAATGAAAACAATGATTCAGGTGGTCAGAACATGGTGCTCAGATAATATTTTGGAGCGATTTCTTTTTGAAAAGTTCTCATATTTTACATGCTCTACAATGTGGTACCATCCTTGTTTTCTAATTTGTAACTTTAACCAATCCCAAAATTCAACCCATTGAATGAAAATAACGATTCAGGTGCTCAGAAGTTGGTGCTCAAATAATATTCTGGACCAATTCCTTTTTAAAAAAGATTTATATTTTCATGGTCTATAATATGGACCAATTTCTTTTTGCAAAGTTCTTGTGTTTTCATGGTCTATAATATGGACCAATTTCTTTTTTGCAAAGTTCTTGTGTTTTCATGCCCTACATATGGTACCTTCAGGTGGTCAGATTGGTGCTAGAAAAATATTTTTTACCGATTCCTTTTTCAAAAGTTCTCATATTGTCATGCACTACAATGTGGTACCTTTCCTGTTTGCTAATTAATATCTACATCTCATACCTAAAATTCAACCCATCAAATGAAAATAACGATTCAGGTTGTCAAAACTTGGTGCTCAGATAATATTTTGGACCGATTCTTTTTTTAGAAGTTGTTATTTATTCATGCTTTACTATATGGTAAATTTTGTGTTTGTTAATTGTTAACTTCATCTGATCCCTGAAATTAAACCCATCGAATGAAAGTAACGATTCATGTGGTCATTACTTGCTGCTCGGATAATATTTGGGACCAATTTCAATTTGTAAATTTCTTAATTATTCATGCTCTACAATATGGTACCTTCCGTGTTTACTGATAAGTAACTTCATCCAATACCTGAACTTCAACCCTTTGAATGAAAATAACAATTCAGGTAGTCAGAATTTGGTGCTTAGATCATATTTTGGACCGATTCCTTTTTGAAAAGATCTCATAATTTCATGCTCTACAATGTAGCACCTTCCGCATTTTCTAATTAGTATTTTTTCCCCTACCCAAATTTCAACCCATCAAATGAAAATAACAATTTCTTTTTGTAAAGTTCTTGAGTATTCATGCTCTACAAAATGGTACCTTCTTTGTTTGCTGATCAGTAACTTCATCCAATACCCAAAATTCAACCCTTTGAATGAAAATAACAATTTAATTGGTCAGAATTTGGTGCTCAGATCATATTTTGGACCAATTCCTTTTTTTAAGTATCTCATAGTTTCATGCTCTACAATGTGGTACCTTCCGTGTTTTCTAATTAGCATTTTCTTCCCATACCCAAAATTCAACCCATCAAATTGAAATAATGATTTCTTTTTGTAAAGTTCTGAGGCATTCATGCTCTACAATATGGTACCTTTTATGTTTGCTGATCAGCAACTTCATCCAATACCCGAAATTTAATCCTTTGAATGAAAATAACAATTCAGGTGGTCAGAATTTGGTGCTCAGATAATATTTTGGACCTATTCCTTTTTGAAAATATCTCATAATTTCATTCTCTACAATGTGGAACCTTTCGTGTTTTCTAATTAGTATTTTCTTCCCATACCCAAAATTCAACCCATCATATTAAAATAATGATTCAGAATGTCATAACTTGGTGCTCAGATGATATTTTGGACCATTTATTTTTTTTGAAAAGTTCTTATATATTCATGCTCTATAATGTGGTACCTTCTGTGTTTGGTAATTTGTAACTTCATCCAATCCACAAAATTCACCACATTGGATAAAAATAACGATTCAGGTGGTCATAACTTAGTGCTTGGATAATATTTTGGAACGATTCCTTTTTGTATAGTTCTTATATTTTCATGCTCAAAAATATAGTACCTTCCATGTTTGGTGATCAATAACTTCATCAAATACCCCAAATTTAACCAATCAAATGAAAACAACGATGATGTATATGGTAAAAATATGGTGCTAAGATAATATTTTGAACCAATTCATTTTTAAGAAGTTCATATATTTTCATTCTCTACAATATGGTACCTTCAAGGTATGGTGATAAGTAACTTCACCCAATACCCGAAATTCAACCCATCAAATGAAAAACAATGATTCAGGTGGTCAGTACTTAGTGCTAGAATAATATTTTGGACCGATTCCTTTTTGAAAAGTTCTCATACTTTAATGCTCTAAAATGTTGTACATTCTATGTTTGCTAATTAGTATTTGCATCTCATACAAAAAATTCAACCCATCAAATGAAAGTAACGATTCAGGTGGTCAAAACTTAGTGCTCAGATAATATTTTGGACTGATTCCTTTTTGAAATGTTATTATTTTTTCATGCTCTACTATATGGGTACCTTCTATGTTTTTAATTAGTTACTTTATCTGATCCCCAAAATTCAATCCATCAAATAAAAATAATGATTCAGGTGGTTATAACTTGGTGCTCGGATAATCTTTGGGACCGGTTTCTTTTTGTAAAGTTCTTAAGTATTTATGCTCTACAATATTTTCCTTCCGTGTTTGCTGATCAGTAACTTCATCTGATACCCAAAATTCAACTAATTAAATTAAAATAACAATTCAGGTTGTCACATTTTGGTGCTCAGATCATATTTTGGAGCGATTCATTTTTGAAAAGATCTTATAATTTCATGCTCTACAATGTGGCACCTTCGTTTTTTTCTAATTAGTATTTTCATCGCATACCCAAAATTCAACCCATCAAATGAAAATAATGAATCTGGTTGTCATAACTTGGTGCCCAGATAATATATTGGAACGTTTATTAATTGAAAAGTTCTTATATTTTCATGCTCTACAATGTGGTACATTATATGTTTGGTAATTAGTAACTTCATGCAATACACGAAATTCACCACATCAAATGAAAATAAAGATTCAGGTGGTCATAACATGGTGCTCGGATAATATTTTGAACCGATTCCTTATTTTATAGTTCTTATGTTTTCATACTCTAATATATAATACCTTCCATGTTTGGTGATCAGTAACTTCATCTGATACCCAAAATTCAACCCATCAAATGAAAACAACTATTTATGTGGTCAGAACTTGGTGCTCAGATAATATTTTGGACTGATTCCTTTTTGAAAAGTTCTTATAATTTCATTCTCTACAATATGATACCTTCTATTCTTGCTAATTAGTAACTTATCTAATCCTCAAAATTCAACCCATCAAATGAAAATAATGATTTAGTTTGTCATGACTTGGTGCGGAGAAAAAATTTTGGACTGATTCCTATTAAAAAAGTTCTTATATTTCATGCTCTACAATGTGATATCTTCCTATTTGTTGATTAGTAACTGCATCTCATACCAAAAATTCAACCCATAAGATGAAAATAACGATACAGGAGGTCTAAACTTCGTGCTCAAATAATATTTTGTACCGATTTCTTTTTGACATGTTATTTTTTCGTGCTCTACTATGTGGTACCTTCCTTGTTTGCTAATTAGTAACTTCATCCGATCCCCAAAATTCAACCCATTAAATGAAAATAAAGATTCAGGTGGTCATAACTTGGTGCTCAAATAATATTGGTAAAGTTCTGAAGTATTCATGCACTACAATATGGTAGTGTTTTTTTATCAGTAACTTCATCCAATACCTAAAACACAACCCATTGATGAAAATAACAATTCAGGTGGTAACAATTTGGTGCTCAGATCATATTTTGGACCGATTCCTTTTTTAAAATATATTAAAATTTCATGTTGTACAATAAGGTACCTTCCATGT
This sequence comes from Rubia yunnanensis, assembly GCA_037428765.1. NCBI lineage: Eukaryota > Viridiplantae > Streptophyta > Magnoliopsida > Gentianales > Rubiaceae > Rubia > Rubia yunnanensis. The sequence continues at coordinate 46,574,006 of CM075065.1, forward strand.
TTTCTAATTAGTAACTTCAACTGATCCCCAAATATCAATCCATCAAATGAAAATAACTATTCAGGTGGTCATAACTTTGTGCTCTAGTAATATTTTGGACCAATTCCTTTTTGAAAAGTTCTTATATTTTCATTCTTTACAATATGAAACATTCCGTGTTTGTTAATTGTTAACATCACCTGATCCCTAAAATTCAACCCATCAAATGAAAATATTGATTTAGTTTGACATAACTTGGTGCTCAGAAAATATTTTGGACCGATTCCTGTTCGAATATTTTTTATATTTTCATGCTCTACAATGTGGTACCTTCCGTGTTTTCTAAATCGAACTTAATCCAACACCCGAAATTCAACCCATCAAATGAAAACAATGATTCAGGTTATCAGAACATGGTGCTCAGATAATATTTTAGACCTATTTCCTTTTGAAAAGTTCTTATATTTTCATGCTCTACAATGTGGTACCTTCCATGTTCGCTAAATAGTAAATACATCAAATACTCAAAATTCCACCTATCAAATGAAAATATCGTATTGGAATGTATCGTATTGTAGAGCTTGAATACATAAGAACTTTATGTATTCAAGCTCTACAATACGGTACCTTCCATGTTTGTTGATCAGTAATTTAATCCAGTACCCCAAATTTAACCCATGAAATGAAAACAACGATTTAGGTGGTCACAACTTGGTGCTCGAAAAATATTTTGGACGGATTTCTTTCTAAAATGTTCTTTTATTTTCAATCTCTACAATATGATACATTCCATGTTTGTTAATTAGTAACTTCATCTGAATCCCAAAATTCAACCCGTCAAATGAAAATAATTATTCAGGTTTTCGTAACTTGGTGTTAGAAAATTATTTTTGACCGATTCATATTCAAAAAGTCTTATATTTTCACTCTCTACAATGTGGTACCTTCCATGTTTTCTAATTAGTAAATTCATCCAATACCAGAAATTTAACCCATCAAATGAAAAAACGATTCAGGTGGTCACGACTTGGTGCTCTGATAATATTTTAGACCGATTCCTTTTTGAAAATTTCTTGTATTTTCATGCTCTACAATGTGGTACCTTGCGAGTTTTCTAAGTAGTAACTTCATCCAATACCCAAAATTTGACCCATTAAAAGAAAAAACTGATTCTGATGGTCAGAACTTGGTGCTTAGATAATACATTTAAATGATTTCATTTTGAAAAAGTATTATGTTTTCATGCTCTAAAATATGGTACCTTCCATGTTTACGGATAAGTAAATTTAACCAATACCCAAAATTTAACCCATCAAATGAAAACAACGATTCAGGTAGTCAATACTTGGTATTAGAATAATACTTTTGACCGATTCCCTTTTGAAAAGTTCTCATATTTTAATGGTCTACAATGTGGAATCTTTTGTGTTTGCTAATTAGTAACTGCATCTCATACACAAAATTCAACACAACAAATGAAAAAACGATTCAGGTGGTCAAAACATGATGCTTAGATAATATTTTTTACCGATTCCTTTTTGAAAAGTTATTATTTTTTATGCTCTACTATATGGTACCTTCTATGTTTTCTAATTAGTAACTTCATATGATTCCCGAAACTTAACCCATCAAATGAATATAACAATTCAGGTGGTCATAACTTGGTGATCGGATAATATTTGGGACCGATTTCTCTGTGTAATGTTCTAAAGTATTCATGCTCTACAATATGGTACCTTCTATGTTTGCTAATCAGTAATTTCATCCAATACTTGAAATTTAACCCAATGAATGAAAATAACAATTCAGGTTGTCAGTGTTTGGTGTACAGATAATATTTTGGACCGATTCCTTTTTGAAAAGATCTAATAATTTCATGGTCTATAATGTGGTACCTTCGTTGTTTTCTAATTAGTATTTTCATCCCATACCCAAAATTCAACCCATCAAATGAAAATAACGATTCATGTTGGCATAACTTTGTGCTCATATAATATTTTGGACCGATTTCTATTTGAAAAGTTCTTATATTTTCATGCTCTAAAATGTGATAAATTTCGTGTTTTCTAATTAGTAACTTCATCTGATACCCAAAATTCAATCCATTAAATGAAAATAATGATTCAGGTGGTCAAAACTTGGTGCTCGGATAATATTTTGGACCGATTTCTTTTTGAAATATTCTAAGATCTTCATGCTCTACAATATGGTACCTTCTATTTTTGCTTATTAGTAACTTCATCCAATTTCCAAAATTCAACCCATCAAATGAAAATAATGATTCGGGTGGTAATAACTTGGTGCTCGGATAATATTTTGAACTAATTTCTTTTAGTAAAGTTCATATGTATTCAAGCTCTAGAATATGGTACCTTCTATGTTTGTTGATCAGTAATTTCATCCAATACCAAAAATTCAACCCATCAAATAAAAACAACTATTTAGGTGGTAAGAACTTGGTGCTCAGATAATATTGTGGACTGATTCCTTTTTGGAAAGTTCTTATAATTTTATTCTCTACAATAAGATACCTTCTCTGTTTGCTAATTAGCAACTTTATTTGATCCCCAAAATTCAACCCATTAAATGAAAATAATGATTCAGGTTGTCATAACTTGGAGCTCAAAGAATAATTTGGACCGACTACTATTCGAAAAGTTATTATATTTTCATGCTTTACAATGTGGTACTTCCGTGTTTTTAATTAGTAACTTCATCTACAACCAGAAAATCAACCCAACAAATGAAAACAACGATTCAGGTGGTCAGAACATGGTGCTCATATAATATTTTAGACTGATTCCTTTATGAAAATTTTTTATATTTTCTTGCTCTACGATGTGGTACCTTCCGTGTTTGCTAAATAGTTACTACATCTAATACCCGAAATTCAACCCTTCAAATGAAAAAAAGATTCAGGTGGTCAGAATATGGTGCTCAGATAATACATTTGAACGATTTCATTTTGAAAGGTACTTATGTTTTCATACTCTACCCAATATGGTACCTTCAGTATTTTATGATCAGTAACTTCATCCAATACCCAAAATTCAACCGATCAAATGAAAACAACGATTCAAGAAGTCAGAACATGGAGCTAAAATAATATTTTGAACCAATTCCTTTTTGAAAAGATGTCATATTTTCATGCTCTACAATGTGGTACCTTCCATGTTTTCTAATTAAAAACTGCATCTCACACCCGATATTCAACCCATCAAATGAAAATAACGGTTAAGGTGGTTAACACATGGCGCTCGGATAATTTTTGGGATCGATTTCTTTTTGTAAAGTTCTTAAGTATTGCACTACAGTAGGGTAGCTTCCGTGTTTCCTGATCAGTAACTTCATCCAATACCCGAAATTCAACCCATTGAATGAAAATAACGATTCAGGTTGTAAGAACCTAGTGCTAGGATAATATTTTGGAGCCATTCCTTTTTGAAAAGTTATTATTTTTTCATGCTCTACTATACGGTAACTTCCATGTTTTCTAATCAGTAACATCATCTTATCCCCAAAATTTAACCAATCAAATGGAAATAACGATTCAGGTGGTCATAACTTGGTGCTCGGATAATATTTGGGACCAATTTCTTTTTGTAAAGTTCTTAAGTATTCATGTTCTACAGTATGGTACCTGAAATTCAACCAGTCGAATGAAAATAACGATTCAGGTTGTCAGAACTTGGTGCTCAGGTGATATTTTAGACCGAATCCTTTTTAAAAAGTTCATATATTTTCATGCTCTACAATGTGGTACCTTGTATGATTGGTAATGATAACATCATCCATTACCCAAAATTTAACCCATCAAATGAAAAGAACGATTCTGGTGGTCATAAGTTGGTGCTCAGATAATATATTTGACCGATTCCTATTTGAAAAGTTCTTATATTTTCATACTCTACAATGTGGTAAATTCTGTGTTTTCTAATTAGTAACTTCATCCAATACCCAACATTCAACCCATTAAATGAAAATAATGATTCAGTTGATCAGTACTTAGTGCTCGGATATTATTTTGGACCGATTTATTTTTGAAATGTTCTAAGATTTTCATGCTCTACAATATTTTACCATCCAAGTTGGCTTATTAGTAACTTCATCTTATCCCCAAAATTCAACCGATCAAGCAAAAATAACGATTTCGGTGGAAATGACTTGGTACTCGGATTATATTTTGAACTAATTTCTTTTAGTAAAGTTATTATGTATTGAAGCTCTACAATATGGTACCTTCCATGTTTGTTGATAAGTAATTTCATCCAATACCCAAAATTTAACCCATGAAATAAAAACGATGACTTAGGTGGCAAGAACATGGTTCTCAGATAATATTTTGGACCAATTACTTTTTTGAAAAATTCTTATATTTTCATTCTCTACAATATGTTACATTCCGTGTTTGCTAATTAGCAACTTCATCTGAACCCCAAAATTCAACCCATGAAATGAAAATAATAATTCAGGTTGTCATAACTTGGTGCTCAGAAAATATTTTGGACTGATTCCTATTCAAAATTTCTTTATATTTTCAAGCTCTACAATGTGGTACCTTCTGTGTTTTCTAAATAGTAACTTCATCCAATACCCGAAATGAAAACAATGTTTGAGGTGGTCAGAACATGGTGCTCAGCTAATATTTTAGACCGATTCATTTTTGAAAAGTTCTTATATTTTCATGCTTCAAAATATGGTACATTCTGTGTTTGCTAAATATTAACTACATGCTATACCCAAAATATGGTATTTTCATGTTGTTAACTACATGAAAATAACAATTTTGGTGGCCAGAACTTGGTGCTCAGATAATACATTTGAACGACTTCTTTTTGAAAAGTTCTTATGTTTTAACACTCTACAATATGGTTTCTTCCATGTTTGCTAATTAGTAGCGTCATCCAATACCCAAGATTAAACCAATCAAATGAAAACAACGATTTAGGTAGTCAGAACTTAGTGCTAGAATAATATTTTGGATTGATTCCTTTTTTAAATGTTTTCATACATGGTACCGATTAATTTTTGAAAAATTCCTATATTTTCATTCTCTACAATATGGTACCTTTCGTGTTTGCTTAATTAGTAACTTCATCTAATCCCTAAAATTCAACCCATCAAATTAAAATAACGATTCAGGTGGTCATAACTTGGTGCTCTGATAATATTTTAAACCAATTCCATTTTGAAAAGTTCTTATATTTTAATTCTTGAAAATATAGTTCCACCAACTTTTGTTGATTAGAAATTTCATCCAATCTCTTAAATTCAACCTATCAATGAAATGAATGATTCAGGTGGTCATAATTCAGCCTTGGACTGATTCCTATTTTTGACTGATTCCAATCTTGGACTGATTCCTATTTGAAAAGTTCTTATATTTTCATGCCCTTCAATGTCATACCTCCTGTGTTTTCTAATTAGTAACTTCAACCAATACTCAAAATTCAATCCATAAAATGACAATAATGATTCAGATGGTCTAAACATAGTGCTTGGACAATATTTTTGACCGATTTCTCTTTGAAATGTTCTAAGATTTTCAAGCTCTACAATATGGTACCATCCATCTTTTCTTATTAGTAACTACATCTGATTTCCGAAATTCAGCCTATCAAATGAAAATAACGATTCAGGTGGTAATGACTTGGTACTTATACAATATTTTAAACTAATTTCTTTTCATAAATTTCTTATGTATTCAAGCACTACAATATAGTACTTTCCATGTTTGTTAATCAGTAATTTCATCCAACACCCAAAATTCAACCCGTCATATGAAAACAATGATTTAGATGGTCAAAACCTGGTGCTCCGATAATATTTTGGACTTATTCCTTTTTGAAAAGTATTTATATTTTCATGCTCTACAATATGATACATTCCATGTTTTCTAATTAGTAACTTCATCTGATCATAGAATTTAACCCATGAAATGAAAACAATTATTCGGGAGTCATAATTTGGTGCTCAGAAAATATTTTTGACCGATTCCTATTCAAAACGTTCTTATATTTTCATGCTCTACAATGTGGTACCTTCCGTGTTTTCTAATTAGTAACTTCATCCAATACACAAAATGAACCCCCCAAATGAAACAATGATTATGGTGGTCAGAACATGGTGCTAAGATAATATTTTAGACCGATTCCTTTTTGAAAAGTTGTTAAATTTTCATGCTCAGCAATGTGGTATCTTCCGTGTTTTCTGAATAGTAACTAAATATAATACCCAAAATTCAACCCATCAAATGAAAATAATGGTTTAGGGGGTCAGAACTTTGTGCTCAAATAATACATTTGAACGATTTCATTTTGAAAAGTTCTTATGTTTTCATGCAATACGATATGGTACCTTCCATGTTTGGTTATCACTAATATCATCCAATACCTGATTAAATCCATCAAATGAAAACAACGATTCAGTTAGTCAGAACTTGGTGCTAGAATAATATTTTAGACCGATTCATTTTTAAAAAGTTCTCATATATGGTACCGATTAATTTTTGAAAACATCCTATATTTTCATTATCCACAATATGGTACCTTTCGTGTTTTCTTAATTAGTAACTTCATCTTATCCCTAAAATTCACCCCATCAAATGAAAATAAAGATTCAAGTAGTTATAACTTGGTGCTCTGATAATATTTTGGACCTATTCCATTTTGAAAAGTTCTTATATTTTAATACTCGACAATATTGTTCCACCAGCTTTTGTTGATTACAAATTTCATCCAATCTCTTAAATTCAACCTATCAATGAAATGAACGATTCAGGTGGTAATAATTCAGCCTTGGACTGATTTTTATTTTTGACTGATTCCAATCTTGGACTGATTCCTATTTGAAAAGTTATTATATTTTCATGCCCTTCAATGTCGTACCTTCCGTGTTTTCTAATTAGTAACTTCAACCAATACTCAAAATTCAATCCATAAAATGACAATAACAATTCAGATGGTCCGAACATAGTGCTTGGATAATATTTTTGACCAATTTCTTTTTGAAATATTCTAAGACCTTCCGTGTTTTTTGACCTTCAGTGTTTTCTAATTAGTAACTTCATCCAATACACAAAATTCAACCCATCAAATGAAAACGATGATTATGGTGGTCAGAACATGGTGCCCAGATAATATTTTAGACCGATTCCTTTTTGAAAAGTTGTTAAATTTTCATGCTTCGCAATGTGGTATCTTCCGTGTTTTCTGAATAGTAACTAAAAATAATACCCAAAATTCAACCCATCAAATGAAAATAACGGTCTAGGGGGTTAGAACTTTGTGCTTAAATAATACATTTGAACGATTTCTTTTTGAAAAGTTCTTATGTTTTCATGCTCTACAATATGGTACCTTCCATGTTTTCTTATCACTAATATCATCCAATAACCGAAATTACACCCATCAAATGAAACAATGATTCAGTTAGTCAGAACTTGGTGCTAGAATAATATTTTGGACAGATTTCTTTTTGAAAAGTTCTCATATTTTCATGCTCTACAATTTGGAATATTCCATGTTTGCTATTGGTAACTGCATCTCATATCAAAAATTCAACCCATCAAACGAAAATAACGATTCAAGTGGTCAAACCTTGGTGCTTAGATAATATTTTGGACCGATTCCTTTTTGAAATTAAATAGTAACTTCATCTGATCCCCGAACATCAACCCATTAAATTAAATAACGATTGTAATGGTCATAACTTGGTGCTCTGATAATATTTTTTACCGATTAATTTTTGAAAACTTCCTATATTTTCATTCTCTACAATATGGTACCTTTCGTGTTTGCAAAATTAGTAACTTCATCTAATCCCTAAAATTCAACCCATCAAATTAAAATAACGATTCAGGTGGTCATAACTTGGTGCTCTGATAATATTTTGGACCAATTCCACTTTGAAAAGTTCTTATATTTTAATTCTTGACAATATAGTTCCACCAGCTTTTGTTGATGAGAAATTTCATCCAATCTTTTAAATTCAACCTATCAATGAAATGAAGGATTCAGGTGGTCATAATTCAGCCTTGGACTGATTCCTATTTTTGACTGATTCTAATCTTGGAATGATTCCTATTTGAAAAGTTCTTATATTTTCATGCCCTTCAATGCCGTACCTTCCGTGTTTTCTAATTAGTTAATTGAACCAATACTCAAAATTCAATCCATAAAATGACAATAATGATTCAAATGGTCAGAACATAGTGCTTGGATAATATTTTTGACCGATTTCTTTTTGAAATGTTCTAAGACCTTGCGTGTTTTTTGACCTTGCATGTTTTTTGACCTTCCGTGTTTTCTAATTAGTAACTTCATCCAATACACAAAATTCAAACCATCAAATGAAATCGATGATTATGGTGGTCAGAACATGGTGCCCAGATAATATTTTAGACCGATTCCTTTTTGAAAAGTTGTTAAATTTTCATGCTACGCAATGTGGTATCTTCCGTGTTTTCTAAATAGTAACTAAATATAATACCCAACATTCAACCCATCAAATGAAAATGACGTTTTAGGGGGTTAGAACTTTGTGCTCAAATAATAAATTTGAACGATTTCTTTTTGAAAAGTTATTATGATTTCATGCTCCACGATATGGTATCTTCCATGTTTGCTTATCACTAATATCATCAAATACCTGAAATTTATCCCATCAAATGAAAACAACGATTCAGTTAGTCAGAACTTAGTGCTAGAACAATGTTTTGGACAGATTCCTTTTTGAAAAGGTCTCATATTTTCATGCTCTACAATTTGGAATATTCCGTGTTTGCTATTGGTAACTGCATCTCATATCAAAAATTTAACCCATCAAATGAAAATAACGATTCAAGTGGTCAAACCTTGTTAGATAATATTTTGTACCGATTCCTTTCTGAAATTAAATAGTAACTTCATCTGATCCCCAAACATCAACCCATCAAATTAAATAATGATTCAAATGGTCATAACTTGGTGCTCTGATAATATTATCTACCGATTAATTTTTGAAAACTTCCTATATTTTCATTCTCTACAATATGGTACCTTTCATGTTTGCTAAATTAGTAACTTGATCAAATTCCTAAAATTCAACCCATCAAATGAAAATAATTATTCAGGTGGTCATAACTTGGTGATCTGATAATATTTTGGACCAATTCCATTTTGAAAAGTTCTTCTATTTTAATTCTCGACAATACAGTTCCACTAGCTTTTGTTGATTAAAAATTTCATCCAATCTCTTAAATTTAGCCTATCAATGAAAATAAAGATTCCGGTTGTCAGAACTTGGTGCTGAGATAGTACTTTAAATTGATTCCTTTTTGAAAATTTCTTATATTTGCATGCTCTACAATGTGGTAGCTTCCGTGGTTGGTGATCATTAACTTCATTCATTACCCGAAATTCAACCTATCAAATGAAATGAACAATTCAGGTGGTCATAATTTGGTGCTCAGATAATATTTTAGACTGATTCCTATTTGAAAAGTTCTTATATTTTCATGCCCTTCAATGTCGTACCCTCCGTGTCTTCCAATTAGTAACTTCAACCAATACCCAAAATTCAATCCATAAAATGATAATAACGATTCAGATGGTCAGAACATAGTGCTTGGATAATAGTTTTGACCGATTTCTTTTTGAAATGTTCTAAGATTTTCAGGCTCTACCATATGGTACCATCCATATTTTCTTATCAGTAACTACGTCTGATTCCCGAAATTCAGCCTATCAAATGAAAATAATGATCAGGTGGTAATGACTTGGTACTTAGATAATATTTTTAACTAATTTCTTTTCGTAAAGTTCTTATGTATTGAAGCACTACAATATGGTACTTTCAATGTTTGTTGATCAGTAATTTCATCCAACATCCAAAATTAAACCCGTTATATAAAAACAATGATTTAGATGGTCAGAACCTGGTGCTCAAATAATATTTTGGACTTATTCCTTTTAGAAAAGTTCTTATATTTTCATGCTCTACAATATGATATATTCCATGTTTTCTAATTAGTAACTTCATCTGATCACAGAATTTGACCCATGAGATGAAAACAATTAATCAGGTTGTCATAATTTGGTGCTCAGAAAATATTTTGGATCGATTCCTATTCAAAAGTTCTTATACTTTCATGCTCTATGATGTGGTACCTTCCGTGTTTTCTAATTAGTAACTCAATCCAATACACAAAATTCAACCCATCAAATGAAAACAATAATTATGGTGGTCAGAACATGGTGCTCAGATAATATTTTAGACGATTCCTTTTTGAAAAGTTGTTAAATTTTCATGCTCCACAATGTGGTATCTTCCGTGCTTTCTAAATAGTAACTACATCTAATACCCAAAATTTAACCAATCAAATGAAAATAATGGTTTAGGGGTTTACAACTTTGTGCTCAAATAATACATTTGAACGATTTCTTTTTGAAAAGTTCTTATGTTTCCATGCTCTACGATATGGTACGTTCCATGTTTTCTTATATGTAACATCATCCAATACCAGAAATTAAACCCATCAAATGAAAACAACGATTCAGTTAGTCAGAACTTGGTGCTCGAATAATATTTTGGACCGATTCCTTTTTGAAAAGTTCACATATTTTCATGCTCTACAATTTAGAATATTCTGTGTTTGCTATTAGTAGCTGCATCCCATATCAAAAATTTAACCCATCAAATGAAAATAACGATTCAATTGGTCAAACCATGGTGCTTAGATAATATTTTGGACCGATTCCTTTTTTAAATTAAATAGTAACTTCATCTGATCCCCAAACATCAACCCACTAAATTAAATAACGATTCAAATGGTCATAACTTTGTGCTCTGATAATATTTTTTACCGATTAATTTTTGAAAACTTCCTATATTTTCATTCTCTACAATATGGTACCTTTCGTGTTTGCTAAATTAGTAACTTCATCTAATCCCTAAAATTCAACCCGTCAAATGAAAATAATGATTCAGGTGGTCATAACTTGGTGATCTGATAATATTTTGGACCAATTCCATTTTGAAAAGCTCTTATATTTTAATTCTCGAAAATATAGTTCCACCAGCTTTTATTGATTAGAAATTTCATCCAATCTCTTAAATTCAGCCTATCAGTGAAAATAATGATTCAGGTTGTCAGAACTTGGTGCTGAGATAGTGCTTTAAACCGATTCCTTTTTGAAAATTTCTTATATTTGCATTCTCTACAATGTGGTAGTTTCCGTGGTTGGTGATCATTAACTTCATCCATTACCCAAAATTCAACCTATCAAATGAAATGAAGGATTCAGATAGTCATAATTTGGTGCTCAGATAATATTTTGGATGGATTCCTATTTGAAAAGTTCTTATATTTTCATGCTCTTCAATGTCGTAACTTCCGTGTTTTCTAATTAGTAACTTCAACCACTACCAAAATTCAATCCATAAAATGACAATAACGATTCAGATGGTCAGAACATAGTGCTTGGATAATAGTTTTGACCGATTTCTTTTTGAAATGTTCTAAGATTTTCAGGCTCTACCATATGGTACCATCCATATTTTCTTATTAGTAACTACGTCTGATTCCCGAAATTCAGCCTATCAAATGAAAATAACGATCATGTGGTAATAACTTGGTACTTAGATAATATTTTTAACTAATTTCTTTTCGTAAAGTTCTTATGTATTGAAGCACTACAATATAGTACTTTCAATTTTTGTTGATCAGTAATTTCATCCAACATCTAAAATTAAACCCGTTATATAAAAACAATGATTTAGATGGTCAGAACCTGGTGCTCAGATAATATTTTGGACTTATTCCTTTTAGAAAAGTTCTTATATTTTCATGCTCTACAATATGATACATTCCATGTTTTCTAATTAGTAACTTCATCTGATCACAGAATTTGACCCATGAGATGAAAACAATTAATCAGGTTGCCATAATTTGGTGCTCAGAAAATATTTTGGATCGATTCCTATTTAAAAGTTCTTATATTTTCATGCTCTACGATGTGGTACCTTCCGTGTTTTCTAATCAGTAACTCCATCCAATACACAAAATTCAACCCATCAAATGAAAACAATGATTATGGTGGTCAGAACATGGTGCTCAGATAATATTTTAGACCGATTCCTTTTTGAAAATTTGTTAAATTTTCATGCCCAACAATGTGGTGTCTTCCGTGCTTTCTAAATAGTAACTACATCTAATACCCAAAATTCAACCCATCAAATGAAAATAATGGTTTAGGGGGTTACAACTTTGTGCTCAAATAATACATTTGAACGATTTCTTTTTGAAAAGATCTTATGTTTTCATGCTCTACGATATGGTACCTTCCATGTTTGCTTATCAGTAACATTATCCAATACCCGAAATTAAACCCGTCAAATGAAAACAACGATTCAGTTAGTCAGAACTTGGTGCTACAATAATATTTTGAACCGATTCCTTTTTGAAAAGTTCACATATTTTCATGCTCTACAATTTATAATATTCAGTGTTTGCTATTAGTAACTGCATCCCACATCAAAAATTCAACCCATCAAATGAAAATAACTATTCAAGTGGCTAACCTTGGTGCTTAGAAAATATTTTGGACCGATTCCTTTTTGAAATTAAATAGTAACTTCATCTGATCCCCGAACATCAACCCATCAAATTAAATAACGATTCAAATGGTCATAACTTGGTGCTCTGATAATATTTTTTACCGATTAATTTTTGAAATTTTCATGCTCCACAATGTGGTATCTTCCGTGTTTTCTAAATAGTAATTACACCTAATACCAAAAATTCAACCCATCAAATGAAAATAATAGTTTAGGGGGTTAGAGCTTTGTGCTCAAATAATACATTTGAACGATTTCTTTTTTAAAAGATCTTATGTTTTCATGCTCTACGATATGGTACCTTCCATGTTTGCTTATCAGTAAAATCATCCAATACCCGAAATTAAACCCATCAAATGAAATCAATGATTCAGTTAGGCAGAACTTGGTGCTAGAATAATATTTTGGACCGATTCCTTTTTGAAAAGTTCTCATATTTTCATGCTCTACAATTTGGAATATTCCGTGTTTGCTATTAGTAACTGCATCTCATATCAAAAATTCAACCCATCAAATGAAAAGAACGATTCAAGTGGTTAAACCTTGGTGCTTAGATAATATTTTGGACCGATTCCTTTTTGAAATTAAATAGTAACTTCATCTGATCCCCGAACATCAACCCATCAAATTAAATAACGATTCAAATTTTCATACCTTGGTGCTCAGATAGTACTATAAACCTATTCCTTTTTGAAAATTTCTTATATTTGCATGCTCTACAATGTGGTACCTCCCGTGGTTGCTAATTACTAACTGCATCTCATACGCAAAATTCAACACATCAAATGAAAATAATGATTCAGGTGGTCAAAACTTGGTGCTCAGATAATATTTGAGACCGATTTCTTTTTGTAATATTCTTATTTATTCATGATCTACAATATGGTACCTTCTGTGTAACTTGATCCAATACCCGAAATTCAACCCATTGAATGAAAATAACAATTCAGGTGGTAAGAATTTGGTGCTCAGATCATATTTTGGAACAATTCCTTTTTCAAACGAACTTATAATTTCATACTCTACATTGTGTTACCTTCCATGTTTTCTAAATAGTAACTAAATCCAATACCCAAAATTCCACCCATCAAATGAAAATAACGGCTTAGAGGGTCAGAACTTGGTGCTTTGATAATACATTTGAACGATTTCTTTTTGAAAAGTTATTATGTTTTCATGGTCTACAAAATTGTACCTTCCATGTTTGCTTATAAGTAACATCATCCAATACCCAAAATTCAACCCATCAAATGAAAACAACGATTCAGGTAGTCAAAACTTGGTGCTAGAATAATATTTTGGACTGATTCTATTTTTATAATTTTCATATTTTCATGATATACTTGTGGAATATTCCATGTTTCCTAATTAGTAACTGCATCTCATATCTAAAAATAAATTCATCAAATGAAAATAACGATTTCGGTGGTCAAAACTTGGTGCTTAAATAATATTTTGGACTGATTACTTTTTGAAAATTTATTATTTTTTATGCTCTACTATATGCTACCTTCCATGTTCTCTAACTAGTAACTTTATCTGATTCCTGAAATTTAACCCATCAAATGAAAATAACGATTCAGGTGGTCATAACTTCATGCTCGGATAATATTTGTGACAGATTTCTTTTTGTAAAGTTTTTAGGTATTTTTTCTCTACAATATGGTTCTTTCTGTTTTTAATGATCAGTAACTTCATCCAATACCCACAAATCAACTCATCGAATGAAAATAATTACTCATGTGGTCAAAAATTGGTGCTCCTATAATATTTTGGACCGATTCCTTATTAAAAAGTTCTTATATTTTTATTCTACTAATCAGTCTTTTTATCCGAAATCCCAAATTCAATACATCAAATGAAAACAATAATTTAGGTGGTCATATAATATTTTGGACCGATTCCCTTTCGAAAAGTTCTTATATTTTAATTTTATACAATATGGTACCTTTTGTGTTTCTAATTAGTATCTACATTCAATACACAAAATTCAACCCATCAAATGAAAATAACGATTCACGTGGTCAAAACTTGTTGCTCAGATAATACTTTCGACCAATTTCTTTTTTAAAATTTCTTATGTTTTCATGTTCTACAATATGGTACCTTCCATGTTTGCTGATTAGTAACTTCATCCAATACCCAAAATTCAACCCATCAAATGAAAAGAACGATTCAGGTGATCCTAACTTGGTGCTCAGATAAAATTTTGGACATTCTCATATTTGAAAAATACTCATATTTGAATGCTCTACAATGTGGTACCTTTTGGGTTTTCTAATTAGTAACTGCATCTCATACCCAAAATTCAACCCATCAAGTGAATATAACGATTCAGGTGGTAAAAAATTAGTGCTCAGATAATATTTTTGACCAAGTCCTTTTTCAAAATTTATTATTTTTTCATGCTCTACTATATGGTACCTTTAGTATTTCCGAATTAGTAACTTCATTGGATCCCCGAAATTCAACCCATGAAATGAAAATAACGATTCAGGTTGTCATAACTTCGTGCTCAGAATATATTTTGGACCATTTTTTTTTGAAAAGTTCTCATATTTTCATATTCTACAATGTGGTACCTTCTGTGTTTGGTAATTAGTAACTTCATCCAATACACAAAATTCACCACATCAAATAAAAAAAAATTCAGGCGGTCCTAACTTGGTGCTCAAATAATATTTTGGGTTGATTCCTATTCGAAAATTTATTAAATTTTCATTCTCTACAATATGGTACCTTCATTTTTTCTGATTAGTAACTTCATCCAATACCCAAAATTTACCCCATTAAATGAAAAGAACGATTCAGGTGGTCAAAACTTTGTGCTCAGATAATATCTTGGACTGATTTCTTTTTTGAAATGTTCTATGATTTTCGTCCTCTAAAATATGTTACCTTCCATGTTTTATTTTAAGTAAATTCATTGGATCCCCAAAATTCCAACCATCAAAGGAAAATAACAATTTAGGTGGTAATAACTTCGTGCTCGGATAATATTTTGAAATAAGTTCTTTTTGTAAAGTTCTTATGTATTCAAGCTCTACAATATGGTACCTTCCATGTTTGTCAATCAGTAATTTCATCCAATCCCCAAAATTCTACCCATTAAATAAAAACAATGATTCAAGTGGTCAGAACTTGGTGCACAGATAATATTTTATACTGATTCCTATTTGAAAAGTCATTATATTTTCATGCTCTAAAATATGTTACCTTCAATGTTTTCTAATTAGTAATTCATCCAATACCATAAATTCAACCCATTAAATGAAAAGAAAGATTCAGTGTCAAAACTTGGTGCTCAGATAATATTTTGGACCGATTTCTTTTTCAAAATGTTCTATGATTTTTAGCCTCTAAAATATGATACCTTCCATGTTTTCTTTTATGTAACTTCATCTGATCCCCAAAATTTCACCCATCAAATGAAAATAATGATTTAGGTGGTAATAACTTGGTGCTTGGATAATATTTTAAACTAATATCTTTTCGTAAAGTTCTTATAGATTCAAGCTCTACAATATGATACCTTCCGTGTTTGTTGGTCAGTAATTTCATACAATACCCAAAATTCAACCCATCAAATGAAAGCAATGATTCAGGTGGTCAGAATTGGTGCTCAAATAATATTTTAGACCAATTCCTTTTTGAAAAGTTCTTATATTTCCATTCTCTTACAATATGGTACCTTTCGTGTTTGCTAATTAGTAACTTCAATTGATCCCCAAATATCAACCCATCAAATGAAAATATTGATTCAGGTTGTTATAACATGGTGCTCAGAAAATATTATGGACCGATTCCTATTCGAAAAGTTCTTATATTTTTATGCTCTAGAATGTTGTACTATCTGTGTTTTCTAATTAGACCTGAAATTCAACCCATTAAATGAAAAAAAACCATCCAGGTGATCAAAACTTGGTGCTCAGATAATAATTTAGACTGATTTCTTAATGAAAAGTTCTAGTATTTTAATGCTCTACAATGTCGTACCTCTGTGTTTGTTAAATAGTAACTACTCTGATTCCAAAATTTCAGGTTGTCATAACTTGGTGCTCTGATAATATTTTGGACCAATTCCTTTCTGAAAAGTTCTTATATTTTAATTCTCTAAAATATGGTTCCACCAGCTTTTCTTGATTAGAAATTTCATCCTTTCTCAAAAACTGAACCTATCAATGAAAATAACGATTCAGGTTGTCAGAACTTGGAGCTCAGATAGTATTTTAAACCAATTCCTTTTTGAAAATTTCTTATATTTGCATGCTATACAATGTGGTACCTACCGTGGTTGGTGATCATTAACTTCAACCATTACCCAAAATTCAACCCATCATATGACAAGAACAATTCATGTGGTCATAACTTGGTGCATAGATAATATTTTGGACCAATTCCTCTTTGTTCTTTTGTTTTCATGCTCTACAATTTGGCACCTTCCTTATTTTCTAATTAGTAACATCATCCAATACCCAAAATTAAACCCATTAAATGAAAAAAAAATGATTCAAGTGGTCAAAACATAGTGCTTGGATAATATTTTGGACCGATTTCTTTTTAAATTGTTCTAATATTTTCATGCTCTACAATATGGTACCATCCATGTTTGCTTATTTGTAACTTCATGGAATCCCCGAAATTCAACGCATCAAATAAAAATAACGATTCAGGTGGTAGTAACTTGGTACTTAGATAATATTTTGAACTAATTTCTTTTCGTAAGGTTCTTATGTATTCAAGCTCTATAATATGGTACCTTCCGTGTTTGTTGATCAATAATTTCATCCAATACCCAAAATTCAACCTATCAAATAAAAATAACGATTCAGGTGGTCTAAACTTGGTGCTCAGATAATATTTTTGACCTATTCCTTTTTGAAAAGTTCTTATATTTTCATGCTCTACAATATGGTACCTTCCATGTTTTATTTTTAGTATTTTCATCCTATCGCCCAAATCCAACCCATTTCATGAAAATAACAATTCAAGTTGTTATAAATTAATGCTCGGATAATATTTTGGACCGATTCCTTTTAGGAAAGTTCTTATATTTTCATGCTCTAAAATGTGGTTCTTTCTATGTTTGGGAATTAGTAACTTCATCCAATATCCAAAATTCAGCCCATCAAATGTAAATAACGATTATGGTGGTCATAATGTTGTGCACGGATAATATCTTGGACCAATTCCTTTAATAATAGTTCTTATGTTTTCATGCTCTAATATGTGGTACCTTCCATGTTTGATGATCAGTAACTTCATCCAATACCCAAAATTCAACCCATCCAATGAAAACAACGATTCATGTGGTCAGAACTTGGTGTTCAGATACTATTTCAAACAAATTAATTTTGGAAAAGTTCTTATATTTTCATGATCTACAATGTCATATGTTCCGTGGTTGCTAATTAGTAACTTCATCGAATACCCAAAATTCATCCCATTACATGAAAAGAACAATTCATGTGGTTATAACTAGGTGCTCGGATAATATCTTGGACCAATTCCTATTTGAAAATTTCTTATATTTTCATGATCTACAATGGCGTACATTCCATGGTTACTAATTAATAACATCATCCAATACCCAAAATTCAACCCACCAAATGAAAAGAAGGTGGTCATAACTTGGTGCTCATATAATATTTTGGACAGATTCCTATTTAAAAATTTGTTATATTTTAATGATCTACTACGTTGTACCTTCAGTGTTTTGTAATTAATAAATTTATCCAAAACCCAAAATTCAACCCATTAAATGAAAATAATGATTCAGGTGTTTAGAACCTGTTGCTCGGATAATATTTTGAACCGATTTCTTTCTGAAATGCTCTAAGATTTTCACTCTCTACAATAAGGTACCTTCCATGTTTGCTAATTATTAACTTCATATGATCCCCAAAATTCAATCCATCAGATGAAAATAACGATTCAGGTGGTAATAACTTGGTGCTCAGATAATATTTTAAACTAATTTATTTTCATAAATTTCTTATGTATTTATGCTCTACAATATTGTACCTTCTGTGTGTGCTGATCAGTCTTTTCAAATGGTCAGAACTTGGTGCTCAGATAATATTTTTGACCGATACTTTTCAAAAAGTTTTTATATTTTAATTCTCTACAAAATGATACCTTCTGTGTAGGTTAATTAGTAACTTCATTCAATACACAAAATTCAACCCATCAAATGAAAATAACTATTTAGGTGGTCAAAACATGGTGTTCAGATAATACTTTTGACCAATTTCGTTTTTAAAATTTCTTATGTTTTCATGTTCTACAATATTGTACCTTCCATGTTTGCTGATCAGTAACTTCATCCAATACCCAAAATTCAGCCCATTAAATGGAAGAATGATTCGGGTGGTCATAGCTTGGTGCTCGGATAACATTTTGGACATTCTCCTATTTGAAAAATACTCATATTTAAATGCTCTAAAACGTGATACCTTCCAGGTTTTCTAATTAGTAACTGCATTTCATACCCAAAATTCAACCCATCAAGTAAAAATAACGATTCAGGTGGTCAAAAATTGGTGCTCGGACAATAATTTTGACCCAGTCCTTTTTCAAAATTTATTATTTTTTCATGCTCTATTATATGGTACCTTCCACGTTTTCTAATTAGTAACTTCATCTAATTCTCAAAATTCAACCCATCAAATGAAAATAACGATTCAGGTTGTTATAACTTCATGCTCAGGGAATATTTTGGACCATTTATTTTTTGAAAAGCTGTCATATTTTCATGTTCTACAATGTGGTACCTTCTGTGTTTTGTAATAAGTAACTTCATCCAATACGCAAAATTCACCACATCAAATAACAAAAACGATATAGGTGGTCGTAACTTGGTGCTCAGATAGTATTTTTGGCCGATTCCTATTTGAAAAGTTATTATATTTTCATGCTCTACAATATGGTACCTTCTGTGCTTTCGAATTTGTAACTTAATCCAATACCCAAAATTCAACCCATTAAATGAAATGAGCGATTCAGGTGGTCAAAACTTGGTACTCAGATAATATTTTCATGCTCTACAATATGGTACCTTCTGTGTTCTTTTGTTTTCATGTTGTACAATATGGTACCTTCCATGTTTCCCAAACATTACGATTTGCTAATTAGTAAAAAGCGATCCAGCTGGTTGAAACTTGGTGCTTGGATAATATTTAGGAATGATTCCTGTTTAAAAAGTTCTTAATTTTCAAGCTTTACAATATGGTACCTTTCGTGTTTGCTAATTAGTAACATCATCTGACCCCAAAAATCAATCCATCAAATGAAAGTAATGATTCAGGTTGTCATAACTTGGTGCTCAGATAATATTTTGGACTAATTCCTATTCAAAAAGTTCTTAATTATCATGCTTTATGATGTGGTGCCTTCTGTGTTTTCTAGTTAGTCACTTCATTCAATACCCAAAATTCAACCCATTAAATGAAAAAAACTAACAATTCCGGTGGTGAGAACTTGGTGCTCGAATAATATTTTTGACCGATTTCTTTTTGAAAAATTCTTAATTTTCATGCTCTACAACGTGGTACCTTCCGTGTTTTCTAACTAGTAACTTCATCCAATACCCAAAATTCAGCCCATCAAATGTAAATAACGATTCAGGTTGTCATAATTTGTTGCTTAGATAATATTTTGGACTGAATACTATTCAAAAAGATCTTAATCATCATGCTTTACGATGTGGTACCTACTGTGTTTTCTAGTTAGTAACTTCATTTAATACCCAAAATTCAACCCATTAAATGAAAATAACGATTCAGGTGTTTATAACCTGGTGCTCGTAAAATATTTTTGACCAATTTCTTTTTCAAAAGTTCTTAATTTTCATGCTCTACAATGTGGTACCTTCCACGTTTTCTAATTCATAACTTCATCCAATGCCCAAAATTCAACCTATTAAATGAAAATACTGATTCAGGTGGTCAGAACT
Source organism: Rubia yunnanensis (assembly GCA_037428765.1). NCBI lineage: Eukaryota > Viridiplantae > Streptophyta > Magnoliopsida > Gentianales > Rubiaceae > Rubia > Rubia yunnanensis. The sequence continues at coordinate 46,594,536 of CM075065.1, forward strand.
TGGTTCTCCGATAATATTTTTGACCGATTTCTTTTTGAAATGTTCTTAAATTTTCATGCTCTACAATATGTTGTTTGATCGAACATGGTGCTAAGAACATGGTGCTACTATATGGTACCTTCCATGCTTGCTAAATAGTAACTTAATCTGATCCCCGAAATTCAACCCATCAAATGAAAATATTGATTTTGGTTGTCATAACTTAGTGCTCAGATAATATTTTGGACTGATTCCTATTCAAAAATTTGTTAATTTTCATGCTCTAGAATTTGGTACCTTCTATGTTTTCTAAGATTAACTTCATGCAATACCCAACATTCAACCCAATAAATAAAAATAACGATTCAGGTGGTAAGAACATGGTGCTCGCAAAATATTTTTGACCGAGTTCTTTTTGAAATTTTTTTAATTTTCATGCTCCACAATGTGGTACCATCAGTGTTTTCTAATTAGTAACTCCATCCAATACCCAAAATTCAACCCATTAAATGAAAATAACGATTCAGGTGTTTATAACCTGGTGCTCGGATAATATTTTTGACCGATCTCTTTTTGAAATGTTTTTAGATTTTCATGCTCTACAATATGGTACATTCCATGTTTGTGAATTAGTAACTTCATCTGATCCCCAAAATTCAACCAATCAAATCAAAATAACAATTCAAGTGGTCATAACAAGGTGCTCGGATAATATTTTAGACCAATTCCTTTTTGTATAGTTATGTTTTCATGCTCTAAAATATGGTAACTTCCATGTTTGCTAATAGGTAACTTCATCCGATACCCAAAGTTCAACCCATCCAATGAAAACAACAATTCATGTGGTTAGAACATAGTGCTCAGATAATGTTTTTGAGCACCTGATTTTAAAAAAAATGATTCAGGTTGTAATAACATGGTGCTCAGATAATATTTTGAACTAATTTCTTTTCGTGAAGTTCTTATGTATTCATGATCAGTAATTTCATCAAATAACAAAAATTCAAACCATCAAATCAAAACAACGATTCAGGTGGTCAGAAGTTGGTGCTGGATAATATTTTGGACAGATTCCTTTTTGAAAATTTCTTATGTTTTCATTCTTGACAATACCGTGCTTTTTGTATATGCTAATTATTAACTATATCCAACAGCATAAATTCAACCCATCAAATGAAATTAATGATTCAGGTAGTCAGAACTTGGTGCTCTAGATAATACTTTTGAACGATTTCTTTTTAGAAACTTTGTATGTTTTCATGTTCAACAATATGGTATCTTCGATGTTTGTTGATCAGTAACTTCATCCAATACCCAAAATTCAACCCATCAAATAAAAAAAATGATTCAGCGGGTTAGAACTTAGTGCTAGAATAATATTTTGAATCGATTCCTTCTTGAAAAGTTCTCATATTTTCATACTCTACAATAGGGTACCTTCCGTGTTCGCTAATTAGTAACTACATCTCATCTTCAAAATTCAACCCATCAAATGAAAATAATGATTCAGGTGGTCAAAACATTGTGCTCAGATAATATTTTGGACCGATTCCTTTTTGAAAAGTTCTTTTATTTTCATTATGTACAATATGGTGCCTTTCGTGTTTGCTTATTAGTAAATTCATCCAATACCCAAAATGGAATCCATCAAATGAAAACAATGATTCAAGTGGTCAAAACTTGGTGCTCAGATAATGTTTTGGAACGATTCCTTATTTAAAAGTTCTTTTATTTTCATTCTCTACAATATGGTACCTTCCATGTTTGCTAATTTTTAACTTTTACCCTGATCCCAAAAATTCAACCCATCAAATGAAATAACGATTCAGGTGGTCATAAATTGGTGCTAAAATTATATTTGAAACGGTTCTTTTTGAAAAGTTCTTTTATTTTCTTGCTCTACAATATGTTTCCTAATTAGTTCCTTCATCTTATAACCTGAATTCAATCCATTAAACGAAAATAACGCTTCAGGTGGTCAGAACATGGTGCTCGGATAATATTTTGGACCAATTCCTATATGATAAGCTCTTATATTTTCATAGTCTACAATGTGGTACCTTCCGTGTTTGCAAATAAGTAACTAAAAGCAATACCCAAAATTCAATCCATCAAATAAAATTAACGATTAAGGTGTTAAGAACATGGTGGTCAAACAATATTTTCGACCGATTTCATTTTGTAAAGTTCTTATGTTTTCATGGTCTACATTATGGAACCTTATGACTTTTGTAATTTGTAAATTCATCCAATACACGGAATTCAACCCATCAAATGAAAACAACAATTCAAGTGGTCAAAACATGGTGCTTTGATAATATTTTGGATCGATTCCTTTTTGAAAAGTTTTATTTTCATTATGTACTACATGGTACCTTTTGTGTTTGCAAATCAGTAAATTCAGGCAATATCCATCAATCGAAAACAACGATTCAGGTTGTCAGAACATGGTGCTCAGATAATATTTTTGACCAATTCCTTTTGAAAAGTTCTTTTATTTTCATTATGTACAATATGGTACATTTCGTATTTGCTGATCAGTAAATTAATCCAATACCCAAAATTGATTCCATCAAATGAAAACAATGATTCAAGTGGTCAAAACTTGGTGATCAGATAATATTTTGGACCGATTCCTTTTTTAAAAGTTCTTTTATTTTCATTCTCTACAATATGGTACCTTCCATTCTTGATAATTTTTAACTTCATTTGATCCCAAAAATTCAACCTATCAAATGAAATAACGATTCAGGTGGTCATAAATTGGTGCTCAAATAATATTTTGGAACGATTCTTTTTGAAAAGTTCTTGTATTTTCTTGCTCTGATATATGTTTCCTAATTAGTACATTCATCTTATCCCCCAAATTCATTCCATTAAATGAAAATAACGCTTCAGGTGGTCAGAACATGGGGTTCGGATAATATTTTGGACCGATTCCTATATGATAATCTCTTATATTTTCATAGTCTACAATGTGGTACCTTACATGTTTGCTAATAAGTAACTACAAGTAATACCCAAAATTCAACCCATCAAATAAAAATAAGGATTAAGGAGGTCAGAACATAGTGCTCAGATAATGTTTTTGACCGATTTCATTTTGTAAAGTTCTTATATTTTCATGGTCTACAATATAGAACCTTTTGACTTTTGTGATTTGTAAATTCATCCAATACCCAAAATTCAACCCATCAAATGAAAACAACAATTCAAGTGGTCAAAACGTGGTGCTTAGATAATATTTTGGACCGATTCCTTTTTAAAAGTTCTTTTATTTTCATAATGTACAATATGGTACCTTTCGTGTTTGCTAATCTATAAAATTCAGCCAATATCCAAAATTCGATCCATCAATTGAAAACAACGATTAAGGTGGTTAGAACATGGTGCTCAGATAATATTTTTGACCAATTCCTTTTGAAAAGTTCTTGTATTTTCATTATGTACAATATGGTGCCTTTCGTGTTTGCAGATCAGTAAATTCATCCAATACCCAAAATGGAATCCATCAAATGAAAACAATGATTCAAGTGGTCAAAATATGGTGCTCAGATAATATTTTGGACCGATTCCTTATTTAAAAGTTCTTTTTATTCATTCTCTACAATATGGTACCTTCTATGTTTGCTAATTTTTATCTTTTAAAAGATCCCAAAAATTCAACCCATCAAATGAAATAACGATTCAGGTGGTCATAAATTGGTGCTCAAATTATATTTTGGAACGAATCTTTTTGAAAAGTTCTTTTATTTTCTTGCTCTACAATATGTTTCCAAATTAGTACCTTCGTCTTATACCCCAAATTCAATCCATTAAACGAAAATAACGCTTCAGGTGGTCAAAACATGGTGCTCGGATAATATTTTGGACAGATTCCTATATGATAAGCTCTTATATTTTCATAGTCTACAATGTGGTACCTTCAGTGTTTGCTAATAAGTAACTACAAGTAATACCCAAAATTCAACCAATCAAACAAAAATAACAATTCAGGTGGTGAGAACATAGTGCTCTGATAATATTTTCGACCGATTTCATTTCGTAAAGTTCTTATTTTTTCATGGTCTACAATATGGAACCTTATGACTTTTGTGATTTGTAAATTCATCCAATACCAGAAATTCAACCCATCAAATGAAAACAACAATTCAAGTGGTCAAAACTTGGTGCTCATATAATATTTTTGACCGATTCCTTTTTGAAAATTTTGTTTTATTTTCATTATGTACAATATGGTACCTTTCGTGTTTGCAAATCAGTAAATTCAGCACATATCCGAAATTCAATCCATCAATTGAAAACAACGATTCAGGTGGTCGAAACATGGTGCTCAGATAATATTTTTGACCAATTCCATTTTGAAATTTTTTTTATTTTCATTATGTACAATATGGTACATTTCGTGTTTCCTGATCAGTAAATTCATCCAATACCCAAAATTCAATCCATCAAATTAAAACAATGATTCAAGTGGTCAAAACTTGGTGCTCAGATAATATTTTGGACCAATTCCTCATTTAAAATTTCTTTTATTTTCATTCTTTACAATATGGTACCTTCCATGTTTGCTAATTTTTAACTTCATCCGATCCCAAAAATTCAACCCATTAAATGAAATAAAGATTCAGGTGGTCATAAATTGGTGCTCAAATTATATTTTGGAACGATTCTTTTTGAAAAGTTCCTGTATTTTCTTGCTCTAAATATGTTTCCTAATTAGTACCTTCATCTTATCCCCCAAATTCAATCCATTAAATGAAAATAACGCTTCAGGTGGTTAGAATATGGTGCTCGAATAATATTTTGGGCCGATTCCTATGTGAAAAGCTCTTATATTTCCATACTTTACAATGTGGTACCTTTCGTGTTTGCTAATAAGTAACTACAAGTAATACCCGAAATTCAACCCATCAAATAAAAATAACGATTAAACTGGTCAGAACATGGTGCTCAGATAATATATTCGAATGATTTCATTTTGTAATGTTCTTATGTTTTCAAGGTCTACAATATGGAACCTTATGACTTTTGTGATTTGTAAATTCATCCAATACCCGAAATTCAACCCATCAAATGAAAACAATACAAGTGGTCAAAACTTGGTGCTCATATAATATTTTGGACCGATTCCTTTTTGAAAATTTGTTTTATTTTCATTATGTACAATATGGTACCTTTCGTGTTTGCAAATTAGTAAATTTATCCAATATCCAAAATTCAATCCATCAATTGAAAACAACGATTCAGACATTCAATACCCAAAATTTAACCCGTCAAACGAAAATGACAATTTAAGTGGTATGAACATGGTACTCAGATAATATTTTGGACCAATTCCTTTTTGAAAATTTCTTATATTTTCATTCTCTATACTATAGTACCATCCATGTTTTCAATTAGTAATTTTATACAATACCCAAAATTCAACCCAATAATGAAAATAAAAATTTAGGAGGTCAGAACTTGGTGCTCTGATAATATTTAGGATGATTTCATGGTCTAAAATATGGAACCTTCCGTGTTTGCTGTCAGTAAATTCATCCAATACCCAAAATTCAACCCACGAAATGAAAACAACGATTCAGGTGGTTAGAACATCGTGCTCAGATAATGTTTCGGACCGAGTCCTTTTCTAAAAGTTCTTTTATTTTCATTGTCTTACAATAGAGAACCTTTCGTATATGTTAATTTGTAACTTCATATAATCCCAAAAATTTAACCCATCAAATGAAAATAACAATTCAGGTGGTCATAACTTGATGCTCAGATAATATTTTGGACCAATTTTTTTAAAAAGTTCTTTTGTTTTCACGCCACACAATATGGTACCTTATTTGTTTGATAATTAGTAACTTCATCTTATCCCCCAAATTTAATCTATTAAATGAAAATGACGCTTCAGGTGGTCAGAACATGCTGCTCGGATAATATTTCAGACCGATTCCTTTATGAAAAGTTCTTATATTTTCATACTCTACAATGTGGTACTTTCCATTTTTGCTAATTAGTAACTACATGAAATACCCAAAATTCAACCCGTCAAATGAAAATAATGATTCAGGTGGTCAGAATTTTGTGCTCAGATAATACCAATTTCTTCTTGTAATGTTCTTAAGTTTTCATGATGTAAAATATGGAACATTCTGTGTTTGCTGATAAGTATATTCATCCAGTACCCAAAAGTCAACAAACAAATGAAAATAGTGATTCAGGTAGTAAGAACTTAGTGCCCAAATAATATTTTGGACCGATTTCTTTTTGTAATTTTCTTACGTTTTCATTGTCTACAATATGGATCGTTCCGAGTTTGCTGATCAGTAAATTCATCCAATACCTGAAGTTCAACCCGACAAATGAAAACAACGATTCAGATGGTCAGAACATGGTGCTCAGTTAATATTTTGAACCGATTCCTTTTTGAAAAATTCCTCTATTTTCATCCTCTACAATATGTTAACTTTTGCGTTGCAAATTTGTAACATCATATGATCCCAAAAATTAAACCCATCAACCGAAAATAACAATTCAGGTGGTTATAACTTGGTGCTCAGATAATATTTTGGACCGATTTCTTTTTGAACAGTTCTTTTATTTTCATGCTCTACAACATGGAACCTTTTTTGTTGCTAATTAGTAACTTCATCTTATCCACCAAATTCAAACAATTAAATTAAAATGATGCTTTAGGTAGTAAGAACTTGCAGCTCGGATAATATTTCAGACTGATTCCTTTATGAAAAGTTCTTTTATTTCCGTACTCTACAATGTGGTACTTTCCGTGTTTTCTAATTAGTAACTACATGGAATACACAAAATTCAACTCATCAAATGAAAATAACGATTCAGGTGGTCAGAAAATTGTGCTAAGACAATACCAATATTTTCTTGTAAAGATGTTATTTTTTCACGGTGCACAATATGGAACATTCTCTGTTTCCTGATAAGTAAATTCATCCAATACCAAAAATTCAACCTACAAATGATAACAATGATTTAGGTAGTCAGAACATGGTGCTCAAATAATATTTAGGACCGATTTCTTTTTGTAAAGTTCTTATGTTTTCCTTGTCTACAATATGGAACGTTCCATGTTTGCTGATCAGTAAATTCATCCAGTACCTAAATTTCAACCCATCAAATGAAAATAACAATTCAAGTGGTCATAACTTGGAGCTCAGATGATATTTTGGACCAATTTCTTTTTGAAAAGTTCTTTTATTTTCATGCTCTACAATATGGTACCTTTTTTGTTTGCTAGTTAGTAACTTCATCTTATCCCCCCAATTCAACCCATTAAATGAAAATAACGCTTCAGGTGGTCAGAACTTGGTGCTCGGATAATATTTTGGACCGATTCCTTTATGAGTATTTTTAATATTTTCATAATCTACAATGTGGTACTTTCCCTATTTTCTAATTAGTAAATGCATGCAATACCAGAAATTCAACCCATCAAATGAAAATAACGATTCAGGTGGTCGAAACATGGTGCGCAGATAATATTTTGTAAAGTTCTTATGGTTTCATGGCCTGCAATATGAAATCTTCAGTATTTGCTGATCAGTACATTCAACCAACACCCGAATTTTAACCCATCAAATAAAAACAATGATTCAAGTGGTTAGAACATGGTTCTTAGATAATATTTTGAACCAATCCCTTTTTGAAAAGTTCTTTTATTTTAGTAACTTCATTTGATCCCAAAAATTCAACCCATAAAATGAAAGTAACGATTCAGGTGGTCATAACTTGGTACTCCAATTATATTTTGGACCGATTTTGAAAAGTTCTTATATTTTCATGCTCAACAAAATGGTACCTTTTGTGTTTGCCAATTAGTAACTTCATTTTATCCCCCAAATTAAACCCATTAAATTAAATTAATGCTTCAGTTGGTCAGAACTTGGTGCTCGGATAATATTTTGGACCGATTCCTCCGTGAAAGGTTCTCATATTTTCATAATCTACAATGTGGTACCTTCCGTGTTTGCTAATTAGTAACTGCATGCAATTCCAGAAATTCAACCCATCAAATGAAAATAACGATTGAGGTGGTCAGAACATGGTTCTCAGATAATATTTTGAACCGATTTCTTTTTGTAAAGTTCTTATGTTTTCATTATCTACAATATGAAATCTTCATTGTTTGTTGATCAGTAAATTTATCCAATACCCAAAATTTAACCCATCATAAAAGCAACGATTCAAGTGGTCAGAACATGGTGCTCAGATAATAATTTTGAACCGATTTCTTTTTAAAAAGTTCTTATTTTGTCATGGACTACTATATGAAATCTTCCATGTTTGCTGATCAGTAAATTCATCCATTACCCAAAATTTAACCCATTAAATGAAAATTACAATTCAGGTGGTCAGAATATGGTGCTCAGATAATATTTTGGACTGATTTTTTTTGTAAGGTACTTATGTTTTCGTGGTCTTGAATGTGAAATCTTCCTTGTTTGTTGATCAATAAATTCATCCAATACCTAAAATTCAACCCATTAAATGAAAACAATGATTCAGGTGGTCAGAACATGGTGCTCAAATAATATTTTGGTTCGATTCCTTTTTAAAAAGTTCTTTTATTTTCATCCTCTACAATATGGTACCCTTTGTCTATGCTAATTCGTTACTTCATATGATCCCTAAAATTCAACCCATCAAATGAAAAAAAATGATTCGGGTGATCATAACCTTGTGCTTCGATTATATTTTGGACCAATTTCATTTTTTAATGCTCTTATATTTTCATGCTAAAAAAATTGTACCTTTTGTGTTTGATAATTAGTAACTTCATCATTTCCCCAAAATTAAACCCATTAAATGAAAATAATGCTTCAGGTGGTTATAACATGGTGCTCGGATAATATTTCAGACCGATTCCTTTATGAGAAGTTCTTATATTTTCATACAGTACAATGTGGTACTTTTCATGTTTACTAATTAGTAACTACATGCAATACCCAAAATTCAACCCGTCAAATGAAAATAACAATTTAGGTGGTAAGAACTTGGTGCTAGGATAGTATTATAGACCGATTCCTTTTTGAAAATTACTTATATTTTCATGCTCTATAATGTGGTACCATCCATGTTTTTAATTGGTAACTTCATCCAATACCTAAAATTCAACCCATCAAATGAAAATGATGATTTAGGTAGTTAGGGCTTGGTGCTCTGATAATATTTAGGACCGATTTCCTTTTTGAAAGTTCTTATATTTTTATGGTCTACAATACGGAACCTTCCAAGTTTGCTGTGAGTAAATTCATTCAATACCCAAAATTCAACCCATCAAATGGAAACAACAATTAAGGTGGTCAAAAATTGGTGCTCAGATAATATTTTGTACCGATTCCTTTTTGAAAAATTCTTTTATTTTCATCGTCTATAATATGGTACCTTTCGTGTATACTAATTCGTAACTTCATATGATCCCAAAAATTCAACCCATCAAATGAAAATAACAATTCAGGTGGTCATAACTTGATGCTCAGATAATATTTTGGACCGATTTCTTTTTGAAAAGTTCTTTTCACACTCTACAATATGATACCTCGGTGCTTGTTAATTAGTAACATCATCTTATCCCCCAAATTCAATCCATTAAAGGAATATGATGCTTCAGGTGGTCGGAACTTGTGCTCGGATAATATTTCGGACCAATCCCTTTATATAAAGTTCTTATATTTTCGTACACTACAATGTGGCACTTTCCTTGTTTGCTAATTAGTAACTATATGCAATACCCAAAATTCAACCCGTCTAATGAAAATAACGATTTAGGTGGTCAGAACTTTATGCTCCGATAATACCAATTTCTTCTTGTAAAGTTCTTATTTTTTCATGATGTACAATATGGAACATTTTGTGTTTGCTGATAAGTAAATTCATCCAATACCCAAAATTCAACCAACAAATGAAAGCAATGATTCAGGAAGTCAAAACTTGGTGCTCAAATAATATTTAGGACTAATTGTTTTTTGTGAAGTTCTTATGTTTTCCTTGTCTACAATATGGAATATTCTTTGTTTGCTGATCTTTAAATTCATCCAATACCCAAAATTCAACCAACCAAATGAAAACAACAATTCAGGTGGTTAGAACATGAAGCTTAGATAATATTTTTGTACCGATTCCTTTTTGAAAAATTCTTTTATTTTCATTCTCTCCAATATCACACCTTTTGTGTATGCAAATTTGTAACTTCATATGATCCAAAAATTTAACCCATTAGACGAAAATAACAATTCAGGTGGTCATAACTTGGTGTTCAGATAATATTTTGGACTGATTTATTTATGATAAATTTGTTTTACTTTCACGCTCTACAATATGGTACCTTTTGTGTTTGCTAATAAGTAACTTAATCTTATCCCCCAAATTCAAACCATTAAATGAAAATAAAGCTTCAGGTTGTCAGAACATGCAGCTCGAATAGTATTTCAGACCAATTCCTTTATGAAAAGTTCTTACATTTTGATACTCTATAATGTGGTACTTTCCGTGTTTGCTAATTAGTAACTACATGCAAAACCCAAAATCAACATGTTAAATGAAAATAACGATTGAGGTGGTAAGAACTTGGTGCTTAGATAATATTTTGGACCGATTCCTTTTTGAAAATTTCTTATATTTTCATTCTCTATAATGTGGTACCTTCCATGTTTTTAATTAGTAATTTCATCCAATACCGCAAGTTCGACCTATCAAATGAATATAAAGATTTAGGTGGTCAGAACTTGGTGCTCGGATAATATTTAGGACCGATTTCATTTTTTAAAGTTATTATGTTTTCATGGTTCACAATAAGGAACTTTCCATGTTTGCTTATTAGTGAATTCATCCAATACCCAAAATTCAACCGATCAGATGAAACCAACAATTTAGGTGGTCAGAACATGGTGCTCATATAATATTTTGGACCGATTCCTTTTTGAAAAGTTCTTTATCATTGTATAAAATATGGTACCATTCATGTATGCTACTTCGTAACATCATATGATCCCACAAATTCAACCCATCAAATGAAAATAACAATTAAAATGGCTATAACTGGATGCTCAGATAATATTTTGGACCAATTTCTTTTTGAAAAGTTCTTTTGTTTTCACGCTTATCCCCCAATTTCAAACCATTCAATGAAAATGACGCTACAGGTGGTCAAAACTTGCTGCTGTCATAATATTTTAGACCGATTCCTTTATGAAAAGTTCTTATATTTTCATACTCTAAAATGTGGTACTTTCCATGTTTGCTAATTAGTAACTACATGCAATACCCAAAATGAAAATAACGATTCAGGTGGTCACACCTTGTTGCTCAGATAATACCGATAATATTTTTGACCGATTCCTTTATGAAATTTTTTAATGTTTTCATAATCTACAATGTGGCACCTTCCGTGTTTGCTAATTAGTAAATGCATGCAATTTCCAAAATTCAACCCATCAAATGAAAATAACCATTCAGGTGGTCAGAATATGGTGCTCAGATTATATTTTGGACCGATTATTTTTGTAAATTTCTTATGTTCTCATTGTCTACAATATGAAATCTTCCGTGTTTGGTGATCAGTGAATTCATCCAATACCCAAAATTTTACCCATCATATGAAAGCAATGATTCAGGTGGTCAGAACTTAGTGCTCAAATAATATTTTGAACAGATTTCTTTTTGTAAAGTTCTTATGTTTTCATGGTCTACAATATGAAATCTTCTGTGTTTACTGATTAGTAAATTCATCCAATACCTAAAACTCAACCTATTAAATGAAAAAATGATTCAGGTGGTAAGAATATGGTGTTCAGATAATATTTTGGATTGATTTGTTTTTGTAAAGTTCTTATGTTTTCATGGTCTACAATACGAAATCTTTCGTGTTTGCTAATCTATAAATTAATCCAATACCTAAATTTCAACCCATCAAATGAATACAACAATTCAGATGGTCTACTCATGGTGCTCAGAAAAATTTTTGGACCGATTCCTTTTTGAAAAGTTCTTTTATTTTAATTCTTTACAATATGGTACCTTTCTTGTATGCAAATTCATAACTTCATATAATCCCAAAAATTCAACCCATGAAATGAAAAACAAATTCGGGTGGTCATAACTTGGTGCTCCGACAATGTTTTGGAATGATTTCTTTTTGAAAAGTTCTTATGTTTTCATGCTCTAAAAAATGGTACCTTTTTTGCTTGCTAATTAGTAACTTCATCTTATCATTAAAATTCAACCCATTAAATGAAAATAATGCTTCAGGTGGTCAGAACTTGGTGCTTGGATAATATTTTGGACCAATTCTTCATTACGTACAATATTGTACCTTCTGTGTTTGGTGATCAGTAAATTCATACAATACTCTATATTCAATCCATCAAATGAAAACAATGATTCAAGTGGTCATAACTCGGTGTAAGATAATATTTTGGACCTAAATCTTTTTGTAAAGTTCTTATGATTTCATGGTCTACAATATGGAACCTTCTGTCTACAATACTCTATATTTTGTGCTTGCTTATCAGTAACTTAATCAAATACGCAAAATTCAACCTATCAAATTAAAAAATGATTCAAGTGGACAAAAATTGATGCCCATATAATATTTTGGACCAATTTCTTTTTTATTTTAATTTGTTACAAAATTTTACCTTCCGTGTTTGCTGATTAGTAAATTCATCCAATACCCGAAATTCAATCCATCAAACAAAAACAACAATTCAGGTGGTAAGAACTCTGTGCTCAGATAATATTTTGGACTGATTCCTTTCTGAAAAGTTCTTTTATTTTCATTTTCTACAATATGGAACCTTCCTTGTTTATTGATCAGTAAATTCATCCAATACCCAAAATTCAACCCATCAAATGAAATAACGATTCAGGTGGTCTAAACTTGGTGCTCAGATAATATTTTGGACCGATTTCTTTTTGAATAGTTCTTTTATATTCATTATGTACAATATGGTACCTTTCGTGTTTGCAGATCAGTAAATTCATCCAATACCCAAAATTCAATCCATCAAACGAAAACAACGATTCAAGTGGTCACAACTTGGTGCTCAGATAATATTTTGGACTGATTCCATTTTGAAAAATTCTTTTATTTTCATTTTTTGCAATATGGTTCCTTCCGTGTTTGTTGATCAGTAAATTCATCCAATACCCGAAATCAACCCATCCAATGAAAACTACAATTCAAGTGGTCAAAACTTGGTGCTCAGATAATATTTTTGACCAACTCCATTTTCAAAAGTTCTTTTATTTTCATTCTATACAATATTGTTCCATCTGTGTTTGGTGATCAGTAAATTCATCCAACGTCCAAAATTCAATCAATTAAATGAAAACAATGAATCTGGTGTTCAGATATCGGTATTAAGATAATATTTTGAACCTATTTCTTTTTGTAGTGTTTTTATGTTTTTATGGTCTACATTATGGAACCTTCTGGGTTTGCTGATCAGTAAATTCATCAAATACCCAAAATTCAACCTATCAAATGAAAACAACGATTCAAGTGGACAAAACTTGGTGCCCAGATAATATTTTGGACAGATTCCTTTTTTAAAAGTATTTTTATTTCCATTCAGTACAAAATTTTACCTTCCGTGTTTCCTGATCAGTAAATTCATCAAATACCCGAAATTCAATCCATTAAATAATAACAACGATTCAGGTGGTCAGAACTCGGTGCTCAGATAATATTTTGGACCAATTCCTTTTTGAAAATTTCTTTTATTTTCATTCCCGAAAATACGGAACCTTCCTTGTTTGCTGATGAGTAACTTCATCCAATACTTGAAGTTCAACCCATCAAAAGAAAATAACGATTCAGTTTTTCTTAACATGATGCTCAAATAGTATTTTGGACATATTTCTTTTCATAAAGTTCTTATGTTTTCATGGTCTACAATGTGGAACCTTCTGTGTTTGTTGATTAGTAAATTCATCCAATACCCGAAATTCAACCCATCAAATGAAAACAACTATTCGAGTTGTCAAAACTTGGTTCTTAGATAATATTTTTGAACAATTTCATTTTGAAAAGTTCTTTTATTTTCCTTCTGTACAATTTGTTCCTTCTGTGTTTGTTGATCAGTAAATTCAACCCATGAAATGGAAAAAAACACTTATGGTGGTCAGAACATGGTGCTCCAATAATATTTTGGACCGATTCCTTCATGAAAAGCTCTTATATTTTCAAAGTTTACAATGTGGTACCTTCCGTGTTCACTAATTAGTAACTACATGTAATGCCCAAAATTCAACCCATTAAATTAAAATAACGATTCAGGTGATCAGAACATGGTGATCAAATAATATTGTTGACCGATTTCTTTTTGTAAAGTTCGTATGTTTTCATGGTCTACAATATAGAACCCTATGAGTTATGTGATCCGTAAATTCATCCAATACTCGAAATTCAACCCTTTAAATGAAAAAAACAATTCAAGTGGTAAAACTTGGTGCTCAAATAATATTTTGGATGGATTCCTTTTTGAATTTTTTTTATTTTCATTATGTACAATATGGACCTTTCCTGTTTGCTGATCAGTAAATTCAACCAATACCAGAAATTCGAACCATTAAATGCAAACAATGATTCAGGTAGTAACAACTTGGTGTTCAGATAATAATTTGGACTGATTCCTTTTTGAAAAGTTCTTTTATATTCATTCTATACAAAATTTTACCTTCTGTGATTGCTGATCAGTAAATTCATCCAATACCTAAAATTCAATCCATCAAATAATAACAACGATTCAGGTGGTAAGAACTTGGTGCTCAGATAATATTTTGGACCGATTCCTTTTTGAAAAGTTCTTTTATTTTCATTCTCCACAATATGGAACCTTCCTTGTTTGCTGATCAGTGAATTCATCCAATACCAAGAATTGAACCCATCAAATGAAAATAACGATTCAGGTGTTAAGAACTTGGTGCTCAAATAATATTTTAGACCGATTTTTGTTCGTAAATTTCTTATGTTTTCATGGTCTACAATATGGAACCTTCGGAGTTTATTGATCATTAAATTATACCAATACCCGAAATTCAACCCATCAAATGAAAACAACTATTCAAGTGGTCAAAACTTGGTGCTCAGATAATATATTTCGATTTTGAAAAGTTATTTTATTTTCATTCTTTACAATATGGAACCTTTTGTGTTTCCTGATCAGTAAATTCATCGAATACTAAAAATTTCCCCTATCAAATAAAAACAACTGTTCAAGTGGACAAAACTTGGTACTCAGATAATATTTTGGACCGAATCATTTTTAAAAAGTTGTTTTGATTTCATTATGTACAAAATTTTACCTTCTGTGTCTGCTGATTAGTAAATTCATCCAATACCCAAAATTCAATCCATCAAATAATAACAACGATACAGGTGGTCAGAACTTGGTGCTCGGATAATATTTTGGACTGATTCCTTTTTGAAAAGTTCTTTTATTTTCCTTCTTTACAATATGGAACCTTCTTTTTTTTCTGATCAGTAAATTCATCCAATACCCAAAATTCAAGGAATCATATCAAAATAACGATTCACGTGGTCAGAACTTGGTGCTCGAATAATATTTTGGACCGATTTCTTTTTGTAAAGTTCTTATGTGTTCATGGTCCACAATATGGAACCTTTTGTGTTTGTTGATCGAGAAATTCATCCAAAAACCGAAATTCAACCCATCAAATGGAAAAAATATTTAAGTGGTCAAAAATTAGGGATCAAAAAATATTTTGGACTGATTCCTTTTTGAAAAGTTCATATATTTTAACGCTCTACAAAATGGTACCTTTTCTCTTTGCTAATTAGTAACTTCATCTTGTCCCCTAAATTCAACCCATTAAATGAAAAAATGCTTCAGGTGGTCAGAACTTGGCGCTCGGGTATATTTTGGACCGATTCCATTATGGAAGGCTCTTATGTTTTCATAGTCCTCAATGTGGTACCTTCCGTGTTTGCTAATTAGTAAATTCATCAATTACCCGAAATTCAACCCATCAAATGCTAATAAGGAGTCCGGTGGTCAGAACTTGGTGCTAAGATTATATTTTAGAGCGATTCCTTTTTTAAAAGTTCTTTAATTTTCATTCTCTACAATATGGTACCTTCCGTGTATCTAAATTTGTAAAATTATCCAATCCCATAAATTTGACCCAGTAAATGAAAATAGCGATTCAGGTGGTCAAAACTTGGAATTCTGATAATTGTTTTGATCAAATTCTTCTTGGTAAGTTCTTATATATTCATTCTCTACAAAATAGTACCTTTTCTATTTTCTAATTAGTAACTTCATGTTATCCCCCAAATTCAACCCATTAAATGAAAAACATAATTCAGGTGGTCAGAACAGGTGCTCATATAATATTTTGGACTGATTCCTTTATGAAAATCTCTTATATTTTCAAAGTCTATAATGTGGTACCTTCTGTGTTCACTAATTATTAACTACACTAAATACCAAAAATTCAATCCATTAAATGAAAATAATGATTCAGGTGGTCAGAAATTGGTGCTCAGATAATATTTTAGAACAATTTATTTTGGTAAAGTTCTTATGATTTCATGGTCTACAATATGGAACCCTATGAGTTTGGTGATCAGTAAATTAAACTGATCCCCAAAATTCAACTCTTTAAAAGAAAAAAAATGATTCAAGTGAGTCAAAACATGGTGCTCGGATAATATTTTGGACTGATTCCTTTTTAAAAAGTTCTTTGATGTTCATTATGTACAATGTAGTACCTCCCGTGTTTACTGATTAGTAAATTCATCCAATACTCATAACTCAAACCATCAAATGAAAGAAACGATTCAAGTGGTCACAACTTGGTGCTCAAATAATATTTTAATCCGATTCCTTTTTCAAAAGTTTTTTTATTTTCATTCTGTTCAAAATTTTACCTTTCATGTTTGCTGATAAGTAAATTCATCCAATACCCAAAATTAAATCCATCAAATAATTACAATGATTCAGGTGGTAAGAACTCGGTGCTCAGATAATATTTTAGACCAATTCCTTTTTGAAGAGTTCTTTTATTTTCATTCTCGACAATATGGAACCCTTCTTGCTTGCTGATCAATATATTCATCCAATACCCAAAATTCAACCCATCAAAGGAAAATAACGATTCATGTGGTCAAAACTTGGTGCTCAAATAATATTTTGGACCAATTTCTTTTCGTAAAGCTCTTAACATGTGGTTAGAAATTGGTGCAAAGATAATATTTTGGACCGATTTCTCTTTGTAAAGTTATTAGGTTTGCATGGTCTACCATATGGAACCTTCTGTGTGTGCTAATCAGTATATACATCCAATACCCAA
The DNA here is from genome assembly GCA_037428765.1 of Rubia yunnanensis. Classification (NCBI taxonomy): domain Eukaryota; kingdom Viridiplantae; phylum Streptophyta; class Magnoliopsida; order Gentianales; family Rubiaceae; genus Rubia; species Rubia yunnanensis. The sequence goes on from CM075065.1 coordinate 46,611,855, forward strand.
AATTCAACCCATCAAATGAAAACTACGATTCAGGTGGTCAGAACATGGTGCTCATAATATATTAGACCGATTTATTTTTGAAAAGTTCTTATATTTTCTTGCTCTACAAAATGGTACATTTTCTATTTTCTAATTAGTAAAAATTATTCAAGTGACCAAAACATGGTGCTCAGATAATATTTTGAACCTTTTCCTTATTGAAAAGTTCTTTTATATTCATTTTCTAATATGGTACCTTTTGTGTTTGCTGATCAGTAAATTCGTCCAATACCCAAAATTCAGTCCATCAAATGAAAAAAATAATTCAAGTGGTCAGAACATGGTGCTCATATAAAATTTTGGACCAATTCCTTTTACAAATGTTCTTTTATTTTCATTCTCTACAATATGGAACCTTCCTTTTTTTTCTGATCAGTAAATTCATCCAATTCCAAAAATTCAACCCGTCAAAAGAAAATAATGATTCACGTGGTCAGAACTTGGTGCTCGGATAATATTTTGGACCGATTTCTTTTCGTAAAGTTCTTATGTGTTCATAGTCTACAATATGGAACCTTCTATGTTTGTTGATCAAGAAATTTATCCAAAACCCAAAATTCAACCCATCAAATGAAAACAAATATTTAAGTAGTCAAAACTTTGTGATCAAAAAATATTTTGGATTTATTCCCTTTTGGAAAGTTCTTATATTTTAACGCTCTACAAAATGGTACCTTTTCTCATTGCTAATTAGTAACTTAATATTTTGGACCGATTCCTTTTACAAATGTTCTTTTATTTTCATTCTCTACAATATGGAACCTTCCTTTTTTCTGATCAGTAAATTCATCCAATACCCAAAATTCAACCCATCAAAAGAAAATAACGATTAACGTGGTCAGAACTTGGTGCTCGAATAATATTTTGGACCGATTTCTTTTCTTAAAGTTCTTATGTGTTCATAGTCTACAATATGGAACCTTTTGCGTTTGGTTATCAAGAAATTCATCCAGAACCCGAAATTCAACCCATCAAATGAAAACAAATATTTAAGTGGTCAAAACATGGTGATCAAAAAATATTTTGGACTTATTCCTTTTTGAAAAGTTCTTATATTTTAACGCTCTACAAAATGGTACCTTTTCTCTTTGCTAATTAGTAACTTCATCTTATCCCCTAAATTCAACCCATTAAATGAAAAAAATGTCCAGGTGGCAGAAGTTGGTGCTCGGGTATATTTTGGACCGATTCCATTATGGAAGGCTCTTATATTTTCATAGTCCTCAATGTGGCACCTTCCGTGTTTGCTAATTAGTAAATTCATCAATACCCGAAATTCAACCCATCAAATGCTAATAAGGATTCCGGTGGTCAGAACTTGGAGCTAAGATTATATTTTAGAGCGATTCCTTTTTGAAAAGTTCTTTATTTTTCATTCTCTACAATATGGTACCTTCCGTATATGCAAATTTGTAAATTCATCTGATCCCATAAATTTAACCCAGTAAGTGAAAATAACGATTCAGGTGGTCATAACTTGGAATTCTAATAATTATTTTGATCAAATTCTTCTTGATAAGTTCTTTTATATTCATTCTCTACAAAATGGTACCTTTTCTATTTTCTAATTAGTAACTTCATCTTATCCCCCAAATTCAACCCATTAAATGAAAAACATAATTCAGGTGGTCAGAACATGGTGCTCATATAATATTTTAGACCAATTCCTTTATGAAAAGCTCTTCTATTTTCAAAGTCTATAATGTGGTACCTTCTGTGTTCACTAATTAGTAACTACATTAAATATCAAAAATTCAACCCATTAAATGAAAATAACGATTCAGGTGGTCAGAACTTAGTGCTCAGATAATATTTTAGACCAATTTCTTTTTGTAAAGTTCTTATGTTTTCATGGTCACAATATGGAACCCTATGAGTTTGGTCATCAGTAAATTAAATCAATACCCGAAATTCAACTCTTTAAAAGAAAAAAATTATTCAAGTGAGTCAAAACTTGGTGCTCGGATAATATTTTGGATCGATTCCTTTTTAAAAGTTCTTTTATTTTCATTACGTACAATGTGGTACCTCTCGTGTTTGCTGATAAGTAAATTCATCCAATACATGCAATTCAAACCATCAAATGAAAACAACAATTCAAGTGGTCACAACTTGGTGCTCAAATAATATTTTAGACCGATTCCTTTTTGAAAAGTTCTTTTATTTTCATTCTGTTCAAAATTTTACCTTTCGTGATTGCTGATAAGTAAATTCATCCAATACCCAAAATTAAACCCATCAAATAATTATAATGATTAAGGTAGTAAGAACTCGGTGCTCAGATAATATTTTAGACCGATTCCTTTTTGAAAAGTTCTTTTATGTCCATTCTCGAAAATATGGTACCCTCCTTGTTTGTTGATCAATAAATTCATCCAATACCCGAAATTCAACCCATCAAAGGAAAATAACGATTCAGGTGGTCAAAACTTGGTGCTCAAATAATATTTTGGACCGATTTCTTTTCGTAAAGCTCTTATGTTTCTTGGCCTACAATATGGAACCTTCTGTGTTAGTTGATCAGTAAATTCATTCAATACCCGAAATTCAACCCATCAAATGAAAACAACTATTCATGGTCAAAACTTGGTGCTCAGATAATATTTTTGAACCATTTCATTTTGAAAAGTTCCTTTATTTTCAATTTGTACAATATGGTACCTTCTGTGTTTGGTGATCAGTAAATTCATACAATACCCGAATTTCAATCAATCAAATGAAAACAATGATTCACGTGGTCAGAACTCAGTGCTAAGATAATATTTTGGACCTATTTCTTTTGTAAATTTCTTATATTTTTATTCTCTACAATATGGAACCCTCTTTGTTTACTGATCAATAAATTCATCCAATACCCAAAATTCAACCCATCAAATAAAAACAACTATTCATGTGGTCAAAACATGGTGCTCAGATAATATGTTTGACCCATTTCATTTTGAAAAGTTCTTTTATTTTGAATCTGTACAATATGGTACCTTCTGTGTTTGGTGATCAGTAAATTCATACAATACCCGAATTTCAATCAATCAAATGAAAACAATGATTCAGGTGGTCAGAACTCGGTGTTAAGATAATATTTTGGACATATTTCTTTTTGTAAATTTCTTATATTTTTATTCTCTACAATATGGAACCTTCTTTGTTTGCTAAACAGTAAATTCATCCAATACCCAAAATTCAACCCATTAAATTAAAAAAACTATTCATGTGGTCAAAATTGGTGCTCAGATAATATTTTTGACCCATTTAATTTTGAAAAGTTCTTTTATTTTCAATCTGTACAATATGGTACCTTCTATGTTTGGTGATCAGAAGATTGGAATTCCAACTTGTGAGCGAAAATACTGAAAACACTGTTCCTACGTGCGATTTTCGTGCGAAAAACACACTAACAACACTGTTTTTCTTTCTCATCTCAACTTCACTGATAACGGTCCTCTTTACTGTTCCTCTTTACTGTCACTGGTTGTCGACCATGGCATCTCCGACGCCAATCCCACCTCCCGACCTTTCGCCCCCGTTAACAAAAGTTTTCTTCAAGCTCTGAACACAAAATCTTCCCCACTCCTATCATCACTCCCCGATACTCCAAATTTGCATCCCATCACGGAATTTAAGGGCAAGATAGCCTACATCCTCCCTCCGGAGGAAGGAGATCTTCTAGCCTCGCATTATCAGAATGCCCTGGTTGGAAAGTTTAACCGAGGGAAACCCCCTATGGATACTCTACAGTCGGCTTTCAAATCAATTGGTTTTAAATCAAAATTTCAACTAGGCTCCATTGATTACCGCCATGTTCTTATTCGTTTTCAGGAAAGCAAGGATTACCAAAGATGCTGGATGAAGGGCTAATGGATGATTTAAGGATCGACTATGAAGGTTCAGAAGTGGTCTCCGGACTTTTCACCAACTGTGGAATCTTCCATTGTTCCTGCCTGGGTAACGGTACACAAACTACCTATTCATTTTTATAATACTTCTGCAATTATTGGTATCAGCAGTCAGATAGGTAGATACCTTAAGATGGATGCTGCCACAAATGCCTTAACTAGACCGTCTGCCATTAAAGTATGTGTCGAGATTGATCTATTATCCCAGCTCCCTTCTACTATTGTGGTAGGAATTGGTAACAAGGTAGCAGAATGTCCTATTGAATATGATGAATTGCCAACATACTGCACTCATTGTAGGATAATAGGTCACAGTCAGGTCAACTTTAATTTCCTGCATCCAGAGTTGAGAAAAAAGAATGTTAATAAATCTGAAGTCAATGAGCATAAGGAAAGAAAATATCCAGTACATGTTGATACTTAGACAGTATTAGAATCCCCTCCAAAAGAAATAATAAACATAGAGGGATGCTCAACTCTATCTGTCTCACAAAAAGAGAAAGATTTTCAATCTCCAAAAACTACTGCAGGCTTTCAACATGAAAATAATCTCAACTCTTTCAATGTTAGTCATAAGAAAAGAAATGCCCCTTTCTATTCTTTGGATGACATTTCTAAACCAATAACCACCTTTTTCTGGAGAAAAAAGAATAAAAAATCTGAACTTTCTCCTATCAGGGAAGATTTAACTAAAAATAATACAGTCACAATTTCAAATGCTTTTCAAACCCTAGATGACCTACAGGATGATCCGGAGGGTGAAGTTGTAGAGATTTTCCATGAGTCTTTGGAATCACAGGATGTTTCAGCGCACTCTACTGCTGATGACAACTTAACACCATCAACAGCACTTTTGGCTATCCTTGAGCATGCACAAATAGGTCCCACAGATCAAATTACCAATCCAGCTGTCAAGGAAGGAGATCAAGTTAGTGAATCTTCTGAACTGATTTCAAATGTGGAGCATACCTGTCAGGTCAAGGTTAGTAATTCTGAACAGATATCTACTTCGGATAATATGGAGAATAGTAGGGGTAAGTCTGGTAACAAAATTAAAAATTCTATCAAGACATCTAGAAGCCTAAGATCTTCACAAAAAGCATCCCCTATAGTTCTTAAATGATAAAACACACCATAATCGGGAATATATTAGTCTGGAATGTTAGAGGTATTGGAACATCACTGGATAGATTAAAGGCTTTAAAATTTAAGCATAAGATTGAGATTCTATGTTTAATATAACCTTGGTATGATAAACAGAAATTAAATTCTTTGATGCATGACCTTGGATACAAATATGCTCTCCCTGCTCAGAGTGCTAAAATCTGGATATTATGGAACCATGTCTTCAGTATAACAAGCTTGAGGGAGACAGATCAATTTCTACAAGTCAAAATTTCAGATACTGCATCTTCTGTTAGCTGGAATTGTTTTTTCATATATGCTAGTGTAAGTAGACAAATGAGGGAGGCCTTATGGAATGATTTACAGACTCTAACACATGATCCATCCATATATATTGGGGATTTTAATACTGTTGCTTCAGTATCTGAATACAAATGTAGGAAATCAACACCAAAAAAAAGCATGAAACAGTTTAACAGATTTATAAATAATATGGACCTGCATGATATCCCTACAGTAGGTAACTCCTTCACTTGGAGCAATAATAGATATTGGGATAAATGTAAGGACTTAATGTTTCAGAGGCTAGATAGAGGTATTGCTACTTTATTTTTATGGTTGGAACTATTTCCCAATAGCTCCATTCATGTGCTAAATAGAATGACTTCAGACCACTCCCCTTTATTTTTATCTGTTCAATCAGCTGAGGAACAAGTTCCTAGGCCTTTTAGATACCAAGAAATGTGGTTAAATAGACAAGAATTTCAGGCTTTAGTAGTCTCAAACTGGGAATTAGCTTCCCCATTCCGTGGGATGCATAGGTTAGTTTTTAAACTAAAGAGGCTAAAGATGGAAATTAAACAATGGAATAAATCACACTTTGGTAATGCCAACCAAAATCTGCCACAATCTGAGAACACAGTTAATGATCTGGAAATTTCTTTTCAGCAAACACAAGATGAATCGATCCTAGCTGATCCGAATAAATCAAAAGACTTGCTAATGAGAGCTCAAAAAGAAAAAAAAAATCTGAAGCAAAAGGCTAGGTTAAATTGGTTTAAATATGGGGATGCAAACACTAGCTACTTTCATCACTCTGTTAGGGAAAGGAGAGCAAGATCTAGAATTAGTAAAATCAAGGATGGTAGTGGGAATTGGATATCTGAACCACAATTGATTAAAGAAGAAGGTGTGAGATTTTATAGGGAATTACTTAATGAAGAGGCCCCTCAAAAAATGGGAACTTATCTACATCATTTCCTAAAAGAAATTCCTAAAGTGATCACTGATCAACAAAATCTCTTTCTTCTGTCACCCTTTAGTATACAGGAACTCAAAATTGCAGTATTTGACCTAAATAAAGCTAGTGCTCCAGGACCTGATGGTTATTCTGGTGCTTTTTAACTTCATTCTGGGATACTATTAAGGATGACCTTCTTGATGCTGCAAATGATTTCCTAAATAGTGGTAATATTCCTAAGGCCATCTCTAGCACTTGGCTTACCTTAATCCCCAAAAAACCAATTCCAATCACCTTTTCTGATTTTAGACCCATAAGCCTATCTAACTTTGTGAATAAAGTTTTCTCTAAAATGATAATGGAAAGGATTAAACCTCTAATGACATTACTTATATCCCCTGAACAGAGTGCTTTTATAAAAGGTAGGGATATATCTGATAATGTTATCCTAATGAAAGAGATGACCAGAATGCTGTCTAGAAAATCCAAGGATTCAAATCTCATAGTTAAATTAGATATGCAAAAGGCTTTTGATAGGGTCTCATGGTCTTTCCTTAATTCAATCCTCCTCCAATTTGGTTTTCATGGTAAATTTGTGCATCACATTATGCATAATATTGCTGCAGCTCACTTCTCAGTTTTAATAAATGGAATAACTTCAGGCTTCTTTGCATCTTCTAGGGGTATTAAACAGGGAGATCCACTCTCTCCATTCTTGTACAATATTTTGTCTGAAACCTTTTCCAGAGGTTTAAAAAAATTGTTCAGTATAGGATATCTGCAATACTTTAGTTTGCCAAGACCATGTTCCCCTATAACCCATCTTATGTATGCTGATGATACAGCTGTTTTTTTAAATGCCAATCACAAAAACTTGAAAAGGTTTAAAAGCTTTCTGAAAGCATATGAGCAAACATCGGGTCAAAAGGTAAATTTTACCAAATCTGATATCTTTGTTGCTCCAAACACTCCTGTGGCAAGTGTTCAAACAGTGTGTAGGATTTTAGGTATGGTGAAAGGCACTTTCCCTTTTAAGTACCTAGGAGTCCCTATCTTTCCAGGTCGTAATCTACAGGTTCATTACCATCCTATCTTGGAAAGAATGGAGAAATCCATTAATAATTGGAAGAACAGATGGCTAAGTACTGCAGGTAAGATCATCCTCATTAACCATTGTTTTCTTTCAATTCCCACACACATTTTTGCAGTTTTAAGTCTTCCAAAGATAGTCTTAAAAAATGAAAAAACTAGCTTCTGGCCTTTTTTGGGGGAACTGTGATAATACAGATAGGAAAAAATGGAGATCTTGGAAAAAAATGAGACTCCCTGTAGAAGAGAATGGAATAGGCTTTAGAGATCTAAATGCTATAGTAGATGCCTTTTCTTGTAAACTATGGTGGAAACTGCAAATAAATAATACTCAATGGTCAGCTCATTTATGGTCACACATGGAATAGGATTTGTAAAATCACTGCTAAGGCTGATAATCTCTCTAGAATACATGGTACTGGTGAATGTTCTTTCTGGAATGCTAACTGGAATGGTGATGGAGCTTTGTGTTATGAATGGCCCCATGAGCTGGATATCCCCTTTGAGGATATTTCACTCAGGTCATTCATAGTTAACAAAGTTTCTTTCCTTCCAAACCTGGAGCCTCACCTGGCTACCAATACTCTTAACTCCTTGCAAGAAGTCAAACTGGTTAACTCTCATGCAGATAGGCTTGTCTGGACTCCAACATCGGATGGGAATTTCTCCATCAGCTCTGCATATAAATTATTCAGACAGAAAAGACCAACTATCAGACATTTTAACAAGGTATGGTCCCCTTTCATTCCTAAAAAGATGTCTGTTCTCATTTGGAGAGCACTCAATGGAGTCCTTCCATTTGATAATATCCTGTGTAGGTTTGTTTTCTCTTTAGGTTCCAAATGTCCTCTATGCAAGAACCATTCAGGTTCTCTGGATAATTTTTTTAACTCCTGCCCTTCTATTGCTATTTGGCATACAGTTAACAATCTATTAACTAGTTTTTGGAAGCTTCAGGAATATAGTAGAATTCTTTCTCTCTTTCAGGGCTGATTCTAAGATAATGTCAAACCTGATTACTGCAGCCCTATTAGTCACAACATGGTCTCTTTGGATTCACAGAAATAAAATCATCTTTGACAATATATCTTTCTCAGTTGATGCATGTTTTCAGAATGCTAAAGAACGTATTTACCTAATTTTCACAGCTCATCAATTGAAAGGTAATATAGATAAGCATAAGGATTTGATACAAGCTAGAATCATCCCAAAAATCCTTCCAAAAAAGAAAAAAACTATTACTGCAGTCAGTTGGGAAAAACCACTAAATGGTTACAAAATAAATACAGATGCCACATGGAAACCTGGTGGTCATTCCTCATCTGCAGTTATAGTTAGGAATTGGAAGGGAGAAGTGATTAAAATGAAAGTTAACACTTTCCAATCCCCTTCTCCATTATATGATAAACTATTTGCCATTCAGAGTGGATATCAATTGTGCTCAGATATGGATCTTCACTGTTGTGTGTTTGAGTCTGATTGTCTACTGGCTGTTAAAGGAATTCAGAATCCAATGTGCTGCCCGTGGAGAGTTTTCTCTATATGCAGTAGTCTAAATTTAAAACATTTACTGAACCCAATACAACACAATCCCGGGGAAGCTAACACAGCTGCTGATTTCTTGGCAAAATTTGCCATGGAAAATAATTTACAGGGAGTTTTACATATTGATAATGTTCCACTATTCCTTAGGGGTCTTCTGCTACTTGACAAAAATGGTTTTCCTGGGGTTCGAATTGGATCTCCTTAGGGCTGTAACAAGATTTATTTCTATGTTTCTCCTAGTTTTAGGTCTACAATTTCCCCTTCTTGGTTAGAATGGAAACTGTTGTCCTTTCTTCTCTTCTTCGCAGGTCCGATGCCGAGATGAATCTCTCTTCTTTCCTGTTTGCCAAGGATTTCTCTCCTCAGCTGATGCCCGTTGTATGCAACACCTAAATTCCGAGACGATGATCGACAAGGGAATGTATAGGTGTCACAACACTGCTTTTGTTTTTCTTCTCCGCTGATTGTAACAATCTTTGGCTACACAGGAGGTCTATTTTTTTTTCTATTCGGCTGCATATCATTGACAAACAGGGGTTTCATTTTTTCCGAATCCCTGACCTGTTCGTGGTACTGCAGTCTAATGGAATAATAAGTTAGACCTCTGCTAGCACACCATATCTCTTTAGTCTCTTAGCTTAGAATAGGTGGAAACACCGCTTTTGGAAGCAAGTGTTTTTTTTGCTTCAAGGGTTTATTTTGGCTCTTTGGATCATCAAGTGGATGATCTTTTGTAATGGACTCCCACATGTGGCGCCTTTCGGCTTATTTCAATTTGGTTTGGGGAGCCTAATATATTCCCCCCATCCTCGGATGGTTTTAATTAAAAAAAAAGTGTTTGGTGATCAGTAAATTCATACAATACTCGAATTTCAATCAATCAAATGAAAACAATGATTCAGGTGGTCTGCTAAGATAATATTTTGGACCTATTTCTTTTTGTGAATTTCTTATATTTTTGTTCTCTACAATATGGAACCTTTTTTGTTTGCTGATCAGTAAATTCATCCAATACCCAAAATTCAACCCATCAAATTAAAATAACGATTCATGTTGTTAGAAATTGGTGCGTAGATAATATTTTGGACCAATTTCTCTTTGTAAAGTTATTAGGTTTGCAAGGTCTACCATATGGAACCTTCTTTGTGTGCTAATCAGTATATACATCCAATACCCAAAATTCAACCCATCAAATGAAAACTACGATTCAGGTGGTCAGAACATGGTGCTCATAATATATTAGACCGATTTATTTTTGAAAAGTTCTTATATTTGCTTGCTCTACAAAATGATACATTTTCTATTTTCTAATTAGTAAAACTTATTCAAGTGGCCGAAAAACATAGTGCTCAGATAATATTTTGAACCAATTCCTTATTGAAAAGTTCTTTCATATTCATTTTCTAATATGGTACCTTTTGTGTTTCCTGATCAGTAAATTCGTCCGATACCCAAAATTCAATCCATCAAATGAAAACAATAATTCAAGTGGTCAAAACTTGATGCTCAGATAATATTTTGAACCGATTCCTTTTACAAATGTTCTTTTATTTTCATTCTCTACAATATGGAACCTTCATTTTTTTCTAATTTGTAACTTCATCTGATCCCAAAACTTAAACTCATCAAATGAAAATAACGATTTAGGTGGCCATAACTTGGTGCTTAGATTATATTTTGGACTGATTTCTTTTTGAATTTTTCTTATATTTTCTTGCTCTATAACATGTTACCTTTATTTTTTTCTAATTAGTACCATCGTCTTATTCCCCAAATTCAATCTATTAAATGAAAATAACGCTTTAGGTGGTCAGAACATGGTGCTCGGATAATATTTTGGACCGATTCCTATATGAAAAGCTCTTATATTTTCATAGTCCACAATGTGTACCTTCCGTGTTTGCTAATTAGTAACTACAAGAAATACCCAAAATTTAACCCATCAAAAGAAAATAATGATTCAGTTGGTACGAACTTGGTTCTCATATAACATTTTGGACCGAATTTTTTTGTAAAGTTCTTATGTTTTCATGGTCTACAATATGGAACCTTATGCATTTGGTGATCATTAAATTCATCCAATACCCAAAATTCTACGATCAAATGAAAACAACGATTCAAGTGGTTAAAACTAGGTGCTCATATAATATTTTGAACCGATTCCGTTTTGAAAGTTCTTTTATTTTCATTATGTACAGTATGGTAACTTTTGTTTTTGTTGATCTGTAAATTCATCCAATACCCAAAATTCAATCCATCAAATGAAAACAATGATTCAAGTTGTCAGAACATGGTGCTCAGAAAATATTTTGGACCGATTCCTTTGTGAAAAGTTATTTTATTTTCATTATATACAATATGGTACCTTTTGTGTTTGCTGATTAGTAAATTCACCAATACCTGAAATTAAATCCATCAAATGAAAACAATGATTCAAGTTGCCTGAATTTGGTGCTCAGATAATATTTTGGACAGATTCCTTTTTTAAATGTTCTTTTATTTTCATTATGTACCATATGGTATCTTTCGAGTTTGCTGATTAGTACATTTATCCAATACCCAAAATTCAATCTCTCAACTGAAAACCACGATTCAGGTGGTCAGAAAGTAGTGCTCAGATAATATTTTAGACCGATTTTCTTTTGTAAAGTTCTTATGTTTTCATGGTCCACAATATGGAACGTTATGATTTTTGTGATCAGTAAAGTGATCCATTACCCGAAATGCAATCCATCAAATTAAAACAACGATTCAGGTGGTCAGAACTTGGTGCTCAAATAATACTTTTGAACGATTCCTTATTGAAATGTTTTTTTATTTTCATTCTCTACAACATAGTACCTTCACTGTTTCCTAATTTGTAGCTTTATCTGATCCCAAAAATTCTTCCCGTGAAATAAAAATAACGATTCAGGTGGTCATAACTTGGTGCTCAGATTATATTTTGGACCGATTTTTTTAAAAAAGTTCTTATATTTTCTTGCTCTATAGTATGGTGCCTTTAGTGTTTCCTAATAAGTGCCTTCATCTTATCCCCCAAATTCAACCCATTAAATGAAAATAACACTTCAGGTGTTCAGAACTTGGTGCTCGGATAATATTTTAGACTAATTACAGTATGAAAAGCTCTTATATTTTCATATTCCACAATGTGGTACCTTCCGTGTTTCCTAATTAGTAACTACCTGTAATACCCAAAATTCAACCAATCATATGAAAATAACCATTCAGGGGGGTCAGAACTTGGTGCTCAGATTATATTTTGGAGTGATTTCATTTGGTAAAGTTCTTATGTTTTCATGGCCTACAATATGGAACCTTATTTTTTTGGTGATCAGTAAATTCATCCAACACCCAAAATTCAATCCATCAAATGAAAACAACGAATCACGTTGTAAGAACTTGGTGCTCTGATAATTTTTTGGACTGATTCCTTTTTGAAAAGTTCTTTTATTTTCATTATGTACGATATGGTACCTTTCGTGTTTTCTGATCTGTAAATTCATCCAATACCCAAAATTCAATCCATCAAATGAAAACAATGATTCAGGTGGTCAGAAATTGGTGCTCTAATAATATTTTGGACCGATTACTTTTTGAAAAATATCTTATGTTCATTTTGTACAATGTGGTACCTTATTTTTTTGGTGATCAGTAAATTCATCAATTACCTGAAATTCAATCCATCAAATGAAAACAAAGATTCTGGTTATTAGAACTTGGTGCTCTGATAATATTTTGGACCAATTCCATCTTGAAAAGTTATTTTATTTTCATTATGTACAAAATGGTACCTTTCATGTTTGGTGATCACTAAATTCTTCCAATACCAAAAATTCAACCCATCAAATAAAAAAAACAATTCATGTAGTCAGAACTTGGTTCTCAGATAATATTTTAGACTGATTCCGTTTTAAAAAGTTCTTTTATTTCATTATGTACAATATGGTACCTTCTTTGTTTGGTGATCGGTTAATTCATGAAATAACCAAAATTCAACCATCTAATGAAATAACGATTCAGGTGGTCATAATTTGGTGCTCGGATTATATTTTGAACTGATTTCTTTTTGAAAAGTTCTTGCATTTTCTGGCTATACAATATGGTACCGTTAGTTTTTCCTAATAAGAACCTTCATCTTATCCCCCAAATTAAATCCATTAAATGAAAATAACGCTTTAGGTGGTCAAAACATGGTGCTCGGATAATATTTTGGACCGATTCCTATATGAAAAGATCTTATATTACCATATTCTACAAGTAACTACATGTAATACCCGAAATTCAACCCATCAAATGTAAATAACGATTCAGGTGGTCAGAACTTGGTGCTCAGATAATATTTTAGACCGATTTCATTTTGTAAAGTTCTATTGTTTTCATGGTCTACAATTTGGAACCTTATGACTTTTGTTATTAGTAAATTCAACCCATCAAAGGAAAACAACGATTCAAGTGGTCAAAACTTAGTGCTCCGATAATACTTTGGACCAATTCCTTTTTGAAAAGTTCTTTTATTTTCATTATGTACAATATGGTATCTTTCGTGTTTGCTTATCAGTAAAATCAGCAAATACCCAAAATTCAATCCATCAATTGAAAACAATGATTCTGGTGGTCAGAACATGGTGCTCAGATAATATTTTGGACCGATTCCTTTTTGAAAAGTTCTTTTACTATGTACAATATGGTACCTTTCGTGTTTGCTTACAATAAATTCAGCCAATATCCAAAATTCAATCCATCAATTGAAAACAATGATTCAGGTGGTCAGAACATGGTGTTCAGATAATATTTTGGATTGATTTCTTTTGGTAAAGTTCTTATGTTGTCATGGTCCACAATAAGAAACCTTATGACTTCTGTTATTATTAAATTCATCCAATATCCGAAATTCAACCTATCAAATGAAAACAACAATTCAAGTGGTTAAAACTTGTGCTCAGATAATATTTTGGACCGATTTCTTTTTAAAAAGTTCTTTTATTTTCATTTTTTACAATATGGTACCTTTCATGTTTGTTGATCAGTAAATTCAGCCAATACCCAAAATTCAATCCATCTATTGAAAACACTGATTCAGGTGGTCATTACGTGGTGCTCAGATAATATTTTGGACCGATTCCCTTTTAAAAAGTTCTTTTATTTTCATTATGTACAATATGGTACCCTTAGTGTTTGCTGATCGGTAAATTCATCCAATACCCGATATTCAATCAATCAAATTAAAACAACGATTCAGGTGGTCATAACTTGGTGCTCAAATAATATTTTGGACCGATTCCATATTGAAAAATTCTTTTATATTCATTCTTTACAATATGGTACCTTCCGTTTTTGATAATTTGTAACTTCATCTTATCTCAAAAATTCAACCCATCTAATGAAATAATGATTCAAGTGGTCATAATTAGGTGCTCAGATTATATTTTGGACTGATTTCTTTTTGAAAAGTTCTTGTATTTCTTGCTCTACAATATGGTACCTTTAGAGTTTCCTAATTAGTACCTTTATCTTATCCCCCAAATTAAATCCATTAAATGAAAATAATGCTTTAGGTGGTCAGAACATGGTGCTCGGATAACATTTTGGACCGATTCCTATATGAAAAGCTCTTATATTTTCGTAGTGTACAATGTGGTACCTTCCGGTTTTGTAATAAGTAACTACAAGTAATACCCAAAATTCAACCCATCAACTGAAAGGAACGATTCAAATTGTCAGAACATTTTGCTCAGATTATATTTTGGACCGATTTCTTTTTGTAAAGTTCTTATGTTTTAATGGTCTACAATATGGAACCTTATAACTTTTGTGATTAGCAAATTCACCCAATACCCGAAATTCAACCTATCAAATGTAAACAACGATTCAAGTGGTAAAAAATTGGTGCTCAGATGATATTTCATACTGATTCCTTCTTTAAAAGTTCTTTATTTTCATTATGTAAAATATGGTACCTTTCGTGTGTGCTAATCAGTAAATTCAGCCAATATCAAAAATTGAATCCATCAATTGAAAACAACGATTCAGGTTGCCAGAATATGGTGCTCAGTTAATGTTTTGGACCAATTCCTTTTTGAAAAGTTCTTTTATTTTCATTGTTTACAATATGGTATCTTTCGTGTTTGCTGATCAGTAAATTCATCCAATACCTGAAATAGAATCCATCAAATGAAAACAACCATTCATGTGGTCAGAACATGGTGCTCACATAATATTTTTTGACCGACTCCTTATTGAAGAGTTCTTATATTTTCATTATGTACAATATGGTACCTTCCGTGTTTGCTAGTTTTTAACTTCATCGTATTCCAAAAATTCAACCCATCAAATGAAATAAGGATATAGGTGGTCAGAACTTGGTGCTCGGATTATATTTTGGACCGATTCCTAAATGAAAAGCTTTTATATTTTCATAGTCTACAATGTGGTACCTTCCGTGTTTGTTGATTAGTAACTACAAGTAATACCCGAATTTTAACTCATCAAATGAAGATAAAGATTCAGGTGGTCAAAAATTGGTGCTCAGATAATATTTTGGACATATATCTTTTTGTAAAGTTCTTATGTTTTCAAGGTCTACAATATGGAACATTATGGCTTTGGTTATCAGTAAATTCATCCAATACCCAAAATTCAACCCATCAAATGAAAACAATTATTCAAGTGGTCAGAACTTAATGCTCATATAATATTTTGGACCAATTCCATTTTGAAAAGTTTTTTATTTTCATTATGTACAATTTGGTATCATTCACGTTTGCTGATCAGTAAATTCAACCAATACCTAAAATTCAATCCATCAAATGAGAACAACGATTCATGTGGTCAGAACATGGTGCTCAGATAATATTTTGGACCTATTCCATTTTTGAAAAGTTCTTTTTATTTTCATTCTGTACAATATGGTACCTTTCTTGTTTGCTAATCAATAAATTCATCCAATAACCAAAATTTGATCCGTGAAATGAAAACAACGATTCAGGTGGTCAGAACATACTCAGATAATATTTAGGACCGATTCGTTTTTGAAAAGTACATTATTTTGATTGTTAAAAATATGGTATTTTTCGTGTATGTTGATCAATAAATCCATCCAATACCCAAAATTCAATCCTTTGAATGAAAACAACGATTCTGGTCGTCAGAACTTGGTGCTCTGATAATAATTTGGACCGATTCCTTCTTTAAAAGTTCTTTTATTTTCATTCTCTACAATATAGTACCTTCCTTGTTTTCTAATTTTTAACTTCATCTGATCCCAAAAATTCAACCCGTCAAATGAAATAACGATTCAGGTGGTCATAACTTGGTGCTCAGATTATATATTGGACATATTTATTTTTTAAAAGTTCTTGTATTTTCTTGCTCAACAATATGGAACATTTATTGTTTCCTAATTAGTACCTTCATCTTATCCCCCAAATGAAATCCATTAAATGAAAATAACGCTTCAGGTGGTAAGAACACGGTGCTCGGACAATATTTTGGACTGATTCCCATATGAAAAGCTCGTAAATTTTCATAGTCTATGATGTGGTACCTTGCGTGTTTGCTAATAAGTAACTACCTGTACTAACCAAAATTCAACCCATCAAATGAAAATAACGATTCAGGTGGTCATTACTTTGTGCTCAAATAATATTTTGGACCGATTTCTTTTTGTAAAGATCTTATGTTTTCATGGACTACAATATTGAGCCATATGACTTTTATGATTAGTACATTCATCCAAAACCCGAAATTCAACCAATCAAATGACAACAGCGAACCTAGTGGTCAAAACATGGTGCTCAGATAATATTTTGGACCGATTCCTTTCTGAAAAGTTCTTTTATTTTCATTATGTACAATATGGTACCTTTCATTTTTCTTGATCAGTAAATTCATCCAATACGCGAAATTCAATCCATCAAATGAAAACAACAATTCAGGTGGTCAGAACATGGTGGTCAGATAATAATTGGGACCGATTCCTTATTGAAAAGTTCTTTTATTTTCATTCTCTACAATATGGTTCCTTCCGTGTTTGCTAATTTGTATCTTCATCTGATCCCAATAACTCAACCCATCAAATGAAATAACGACGATTCAGGTGGTCATAACTTGGTGCTCAGATTATATTTTGATCAGATTTCTTTTTGAAAAGTTCTTGTATTTTCTTGTTCTACAATATGGTACCTTTAGTGTTTCCTTTTTTATACATTCATCTTATCCCTCAAATTCAATCCATTAAATGAAAATAACGCTTCAGGTGGTCAGAACTTCGTGCTCGGATAATATTTTTGACTGATTCCTATATGAAAAGCTCTTATATTTTCATAGTCTAAAATGTGGTACCTTTCATGTTTGCTAATAAGTAACTACAAGTAATAATCGAAATTCAACCCATCAAATAAAAATAACAAATCAGGTGGTCAGAACTTGGTGCTCAGATTATATTTTGGACCGATTTCTTTTTGTAAAGTTCTTATGTTTTCATGGTCTACATTATGGAACCTTATGACTTTGTGATATGTAAATTCATCCAATGCCAGAAATTCAACCCGTCAAATGATAACAACAATTGAAGTGGTAAAAACTTAGTGCTCACATAATATTCTGGACCGATTCCTTTTTTAAATGTTCTTTTATTTTCATTATGTACAATATGGTACCTTTCATTTTTGCTGATCAGTAAATCATCCAATACGCGAAATTCAATCCATCAAACGAAAACAACAATTCAGGTGGTCAGAACTTGGTGCTCAGATAATAATTTGAACCTATTCCTTATTGAAAAGTTCTTTTATTTTCATTATCTACAATATGGTTCCTTCCGTGTATGATAATTTGTATCTTCATCTGATCCCAATAACTCAACCCATCAAATGAAATAACGACGATTCAGGTGGTTATAACTTGGTGCTCAGATTGTATTTTGATCCGATTTCTTTTTGAAAAGTTCTTGTATTTTCTTGTTCTACAATATGATACCTTTAGTGATTCCTATTTAGTACATTCATCTTATACCCCAAATTCAATCCATTAAATGAAAACAACACTTCAGGTGGTCAGAACTTCGTGCTCCGATAATAACTTTGACCGATTCCTATATGAAATGCTATTATATTTTCATAGTCTACAATGTGGTACCTTTCATGTTTGTTAATAAGTAACTATAAGTAATTCTCGAAATTGAACCCATTAAATAAAAATAACGATTCAGGTGGTCAGAACTTGGTGCTCAGATAATATTTTGGACCAATTTCTTTTTGTAAAGTTCTTATGTTTTCATGGTCTACATTATGGAACATTATGACTTTTGTGATATGTAAATTCATCCAATGCCCGAAATTCAACCCATCAAATTAGAACATTGATTCAAGTGGTAAAAAATTGGTGCTCAGATAATATTTTGGACCGATTCCTTTTTGAAAAGTTCCTTTATTTTCATTATGTACAATATGGTACCTTTCATGTTTGCTAATCAGTAAATTCAACCAATACCCAAAATTTAATCCATTAATTAAAAACAACGATTCAGGTGGTCAGAATTGGTGCTCTGATAATAATTTGGACCGAGTCCTTATTTAACTTCATTTGATCCCTAAAACTCAACCCATCAAATGAAATAACGATTTAAGTGGCCATTACTTGGTGCCCAGATTATATTTTGGACCAATTTCTTTTTGAAAAGTTCTTGTATTTTCTTGCTCTACAATATGTTACCTTTACTTTTTCCTAATTAGTACCTTCATCTTATCCCCCAAATTAAATCCATTAAATGAAAATAACGCTTCAGGTGGTCAAACATGGTGCTTGGTTAATATTTTTTGACCGATTCCTATATGAAAAGCTCGTATATTTTCATAGTCTACAATGAGGTACCTTCCGTGTTTGCTAATAAGTAACTAAAACTAATAACTAAAATTCAACCCATCAAATGAAAATAACAATACAGGTGGTCAGAACTTGGTGCTCAGATAATATTTTGGACTGATTCCTTATTGAAAAGTTCTTTTATTTTCATTCTCTACAATATGGTTCCTTCCGTGTTTGCTAACTTGTATCTTCATCTGATCTGAATAACTCAACCCATCAAATGAAATAACGACAATTCAGGTGGTCATAACTTGATGCTCAGATTATATTTTGATCCAATTTCTTTTTGAAAAGTTCTTGTAATATCTTGTTCTACAATATGTTCCTTCAGTGTTTCCTATTTAATACATTCATCTTATCCCCCAAATTCAATCCATTAAATGAAAATAACACTTCAGGTGTTCAGAACTTCGTGCTCCGATAATAATTTTGACCGATTCCTATATGAAATGCTCTTATATTTTCATAGTCTACAATGTGGTACCTTTCGTGTTTGCTAATAAGTAACTACAAGTAATAATCGAAATTCAACCCATCAAATAAAAATAATGATTCAGGTAGTCAGAACTTGGTGCTCATATAATATTTTGGACCAATTTTTTTTGTAAAGTTCTTATGTTTTCATGGTCTACATTATAGAACCTTTAGACTTTTGTGATATGTATATTCATCCAATACCCAAAATTCAACCCATCAACTGAAACAACGATTCAAGTGTTAAAATTTTAGTGCTCAGATAATATTTTTGACAAATTCCTTTTTGAAAAGTTCTTTTATTTTCATTATGTACAATATGGTACCTTTCATGTTTGCTAATCAGTAAATTCAACCAATACCCAAAATTTAATCCATCAATTAAAAACAACAATTCAGGTGGTCAGAATTGGTGCTCTGATAATAATTTGGAGTGAGTCCTTATTTAACTTCATCTGATCGTTAAAACTCAACCCATCAAATGAAATAACGATTGAGGTGGTTATTACTTGGTGCTCAGATTATATTTTGGACTGATTTCTTTTTGAAAAGTTCTTGTATTTTCTTGCTCTACAATACGGTACCTTTACTGTTTCGTAATTAGTACCTTCATCTTATCCCCCAAATTAAATCCATTAAATGAAAATAACGCTTCAGGTGGTCAGAACATGGTGCTTGGATAATATTATGGACCGATTCCTATGTGAAAAGCTAGTATATTTTCATAGTCTACAGTGTGGTACCTTCCGTGTTTGCTAATAAGTAACTAGAAGTAATAATCGAAATTCAATCCATCAAATGAAAACAACGATTCAGGTGGTCAGAACATGGTGCTCTGATACTAATTTGGACCGATTCCTTATTGAAAATTTCTTTTGGTTTCATTCTCTACAATATGGAACCTTCCTTGTTTACTAATTTTTTACTTCATCTGATTCCAAAAATTCAACCCATCAGATGATATAACAACGATTCAGGTGGTTATAACTTGGTGCTCAGATTATATTTTGATCCGATTTCTTTTGGAAAACTTCTTGTATTTTCTTTCTCTACAATATGGTACCTTTAGTGTTTCCTATTTAGTACATTCATCTTATCCCCCAAATTCAATTTATTAAATGAATATAACGCTTCAGGTGGTCAGAACTTCTTGCTCGGATAATATTTTTGACCGATTCCTATATGAAAAGCGCTTATATTTTCATAGTCTACAATGTAGTACCTTTCGTGTTTGATAATAAGTAACTACAAGTAATAATCAAAATTCAACCCATCAAATAAAAATAACGATTCAGGTAGTCAGAACTTGGTGCTCAGATAATATTTAGGACCGATTTTTTTTAAAGTTCTTATGTTTTCATGGTCTACATTATGGAACCTTATGACTTTTGTGATATGTAAATTCATCCAATACCCAAAATTCAATCCATCAACTGAAACAACGATTCAAGTGGTATAAACTTAATGCTCAGATAATATTTTGGACAGAATCCTTATTGAAATTTTTTTTTGATTCTCTACAATATGTTACTTTCCGTGTTTGCTAATTTTTAACTTCATCTGATCCCAAAAATTCAACCCATTAAAGGAAATAATAATTTAGGTGGTCATAACTTGATGCTTAAATTATATTTTGGACCGATTTCTTTTTGAAATGTTCTTGTATTTTCTTGTCCTAAAATATGGTACCTTTAGTGTTTCACAATTTGTAATTTGTATATTCATCCAATGCCCATAATTCAAACCATCAAATGAAAACAACGATTCAGGTGGTCACAACTTGGTGCTCTAATAACAATTTAAACCGATTACTTATTGAAAAGATCTTTTTTTTTCATTCTCTACAATATGGTACCTTCCGTATTTGCTAATTTTTAACTTTATCTGATCCCAAAAATTCAATCCATCAAAAGAAATAACAATTCGGGTTGTTATAACTTGGTTCTCAGATTATATTTTGGACTGATCTCTTTTTGAAAGGTCCTAGTATTTTCTTGCTCTACAATATGGAACCTTTAGTGTTTCCTTATTAGTACCTTCATCTTAACCCCCAAAATTATATCCATTAAATGAAAATAATGCTTCAGGTGGTAAGAACATGGTGCTTGGATAATATTTTGGACCGATTCCTATATGAAAAGCTCTTATATTTTCATAGTCTACAATGTGGTACCTTCCGTGTTTGATAATAAGTAACTAAAAGTAATACGCGAAATTCAACTCATCAAATAAAAATAACGATTCAGGTGGTTAGAATTTGGTGCTCAGATAATATTTTTGACCAATTTATTTTTGTAAGTTCTTATGTTTTCATGGTCGACAATATGGAACCTTATGACTTTTTTAATTTGTATATTCATCAAATGCCCAAAATTCAAACCATCAAATGAAAACAACGATTCAGGTGGTTAGAACTTGGTGCTCTAATAATAATTTAGACTGATTACTTATTGAAAAGTTCTTTTTTCATTCTCTAAAATATGGTACCTTCTGTGTTTGCTAATTTTTAACTTCATCTGATCCCAAAAATTCAATCCATCAAAAGAAATAACGATTCAGGTTGTCATAACTTGGTGCTCCGATTATATTTTGGACTGATCTCTTTTTTAAAGGTTCTTGTATTTTCTTGCTCTACAATATAGAACCTTTAGTATTTCCTAATTAGTACCTTCATCTTAACCCCCAAAATTATATCCATTAAATGAAAATAACGCTTCAGGTGGTAAGAACATGGTGCTTGGATAATATTTTTGACCGATTCCTATATGAAAAGCTCTTATATTTTCATAGTCTACAATGTGGTACCTTCCGTGTTTGCTAATAAGTAAATACAAACAATACCCAAAATTCAACCAATCAAATAAAAACAACAATTCAGGTGGTCAGAACTTGGTGCTCAAATAATATTTTTGACCGATTTCTTTTTGTAAAGTTCTTATGTTTTCATGGTCTACAATATGGAACCTTATGACTTTTGTGAATTTGAAATTCATCCAATGCCCCAAATTCAAACCATCAAATGAAAACAACGATTTAAGTGGTCAAAACTTGGTGCTCACATAATATTTTGGAACGATTTCTATTCGAAAAGTTCTTTTATTTTCATTATGTACAATATGGCACCTTCCTTGTTTGCTGAATTTTTACTTCATCTGATTCCAAAAATTCAACCCATCAGATGAAATAATGATTCAGATGGTCATAACTTAGGGCACAGATTTTATTGGACTGATTTCTTCTGGAAAAATTCTTGTATTTTCTTGCTCTTCAATATGGTACATTTAGTGTTTCCTAATTAGTACCTTAACCTTATCCCCCAAATTAAAACCATTAAATGAAAATAAGCTTCAGGTGGTCAGAACATGGTGCTCGGATAATATTTTAGACCGATTGCTATTTGAAAATCTCTTATATTTTCATAGTCTACAATGTGGCACCTTCCTTGTTTGCTAATAAGTAACTACAAGTAATACCCAAAATTCAATCCATCAAATAAAAATAACGATTCAGGTGGTCAGAATGTGGTGCTCAGATAATATTTTTGACCAATTTATTTTTGTAAAGTTCTTATGTTTTCATGGTCTACAATATGGAACCTTATGAGTTTTCTAATTTGTATATTCATCCAATGCCCGAAATTCAACCCATCAAATGAAAACAACGATTCAGGTGGTCAGAAATTGTTGCTCTGATAATAATTTGGACCGAGTCCTTATTGAATTTTTTTTTTCATTCTCTGCAATATGGTACCTTCCGTGTTTGCTAATTTTTATCTTATCCCAAAAATTCAACCCATTAAAGGAAATAACAATTCAGGTGGTCATAACTTGGTGCTTAAATAATATTTTGGACAGATTTCTTTTTGAAATGTTCTTGTATTTTCTTGTTCTACAATATGGTACCTTCAGTGTTTCACAATTAGTACATTCCTCTAATCCCCCAAATTAAATCCATTGAATGAAAATAACGCTTCAGGTGGTCAGAAAATGGTGCTCGGATAATATTTTTGACCAATTCCAATTTGAAAATCTCTAATATTTTCATGGTCTACAATGTAGTACCTTCCGTGTTTGCTAATAAGTAATACAAGTAGCACCTGAAATTCAACTCATCAAATAAAAA
The DNA here is from genome assembly GCA_037428765.1 of Rubia yunnanensis. Classification (NCBI taxonomy): domain Eukaryota; kingdom Viridiplantae; phylum Streptophyta; class Magnoliopsida; order Gentianales; family Rubiaceae; genus Rubia; species Rubia yunnanensis. The sequence continues at coordinate 46,635,249 of CM075065.1, forward strand.
TAACAATTCAGGTGGTTAGAACTTGGTGCTCAGATAATATTTTTGCCAATTTATTTTTGTAAGTTCTTATGTTTTCATGGTCTACAATATGGAACCTTATACCTTTATTAATTTGTATATTCATCCAATGCCCAAAACTCAAACCATCAAATGAAAACAACGATTCAGGTGGTCAGAACTTGGTGCTCTAATAATAATTTAGACCGATTACTTATTGAAAAGTTCTGTTTTTCATTCTCTAAAATATGGTACCTTCCGTGTTTGCTAATTTTTAACTTCATCTGATCCGAAAAATTCAATCCATCAAAAGAAATAACGATTCAGGTTGTCATAACTTGGTTCTCCGATTATATTTTGGACCGATATCTTTTTGAAAGGTTCTTGTATTTTCTTGCTCTATAATATAGAACCTTTAGTGTTTCCTAATTAGTACCTTCATCTTAACCCTCAAATTAAAACCGTTAAATGAAAATAATGCTTCAAGCGGTCGAACATGGTTCTCGGATAATATTTTGGACCGATTGCTATTTGAAAATCTCTTATATTTTTATAGTCTACAATGTGGCACCTTCCGTGTTTCCTAATAAGTAACTACAGGTAATACCCAAAATTCAATCTATCAAATAAAAATAATGATTCAGGTGGTCAAAACGTGGTGCTCAGATAATATTTTTGACCAATTTATTTTTGTAAAGTTCTTATTTTTCATGGTCTACAATATGGAACCTTATGACTTTTGTGATTTGTAAATTCATCCAATGCCTGAAATTCAAACCATCAAATGAAAACAACGATTTAAGTGGTCAAAACTTGGTGCTCAGATAATATTTTGGACCGATTTCTATTTGAGAAGTTTTTTTATTTTCATTATGTACAATATGGTACCTTACTTGTATGCTGATAAGTAAATTCATCCAATACCCAAAATTTAATCCATCAAATGAAAACAACGATTCAAGTGGTCAGAACTTGGAGCTCTGATACTAATTTCGACCGACTCCTTATTGAAAAGTTCTTTTAGTTTCATTCTCTACAATATGGCACCTTCCTTGTTTGCTAATTTTTAACTACATCTGATTCCAAAAATTCATCCCATCAGATGAAATAACGATTCAGGTGGTCATAACTTGGTGCTCAGATTATATTTTGGACTTATTTCTTTTGGAAAAGTTCTTGTATTTTCTTGCTCTACAATATGGTACTTTTAGTGTTTCCAAATTAGTACCTTCATCTTATCCCTCATATTAAATCCATTAAATGAAAACAATGCTTCAGGTGGTCAGAACATGGTGCTCAGATAATATTTTGGACCGATTCCTATTTGAAAATATCTTATATTCTCATAGTCTACAATGTGGCACCTTTCGTGTTTGCCCATAAGTAACTACAAGTAATACCCGAAATTCAACCCATGAAATAAAAATAACGATTCAGGTGGTCAGAACTTACTGCTCAAATAATATTTTTGACCAATTTATTTTTGTATAGTTCTTATGTTTTCATGGTCTACAATATGGAACCCTATGACTTTTGTAATTTTTATATTCATCCAATGCCCGAAATTCAACCCAGCAAGTGAAAACAACGATTCAGGTGGTATAAACATGGTGCTCGGATAATAATTTGGACCGAGTCCTTGTTGAAAAGTTCTTTTTTCACTCTCTACAATATGGTACCTTCCGTGTTTTCTAATTTGTAACTTCATCTGATCCCAAAAATTCAACCCATCAAAAGAAATAACGATTCAGGTGGTCATAACTTGGTGCTCAGATTATATTTTGGATTGTTTTCTTTTTGAAAGGTTCTTGTATTTTCTTGCTCTACAATATGGTACCTTTAGTGCTTCCTAATTAGTTCCTTCATCTTAACACCGAAATTATATCCATTAAATGAAAATAACGCTTCAGGTGGTCAGAACATGGTGCTTGGATAATATTTTGGATCGATTCCTGTATGGATATCTCTTATATTTTCATAGTCTACAATGTGGTACCTTCCATGTTTACTAATAAGTAACTACAAGTAATACCCGAAATTCAACCCATCAAATAAAAACAACAATTTAGGTGGTCAGAACTTGGTGCTCCGATAATAATTTGGACCGAGTCCTTATTGAAAAGTACCTTTAATTTCATTCCCAACAATATGGCACCTTCCTTGTTTGCTCATTTTTAACCTTATTTGATCCCAAAAATTCAAACCATTAAAGGAAATTACAATTCAGACGGTCAGAACTTGGTGCTAAAATTATATTTTGGAACGATTTCTTTTTGAAATGTTCTTGTATTTTCTTGTTCGACAATATGTTACCTTTAGTGTTTCATAAATAGTACCTTTCTCTAATCCCCCAAAATAAATCCATTAAATGAAAATAACTCTTCAGGTGGTAAGAACATGGTGCTCGGATAATATTTTTGACCGATTCTTATTTGAAAATCTCTTATATTTTCATAGTCTTTATTGTGGTACCTTCCGTGTTTGCTAATAAGTAACTACAAGTAATACCCAAAATTCAACTCATCAAATAAAAATAACAATTCAGGTGGTTAGAACTTGGTGCTCAGATAATATTTTTGACCAATTTATTTTTGTAAGTTCTTATGTTTTCATGGTCTACAATATGGAACCTTATGACTTTTTTAATTTTTATATTCATCCAATGCCCAAAATTCAAACCATCAAATGAAAACAACGATTCAGGTGGTTAGAACTTTGTGCTCTAATAATAATTTGGACCAATTACTTATTGAAAAGTTCTTTTTTTTCATTCTCTACAATATGGTACCTTCCATGTTTGCTAATTTTTCACTTCATATTATCCCAAAAATTCAACTCATCAAAAGAAATAACGATTCAGGTGGTCATAACTTGGTGCTCAGATTATATTTTGGACTGATTTCTTTTTGAAAGGTTCTTGTATTTTCTTGCTCTACAATATGGAACCTTTAGTGTTTCCTAATTAGTACCTTCATCTTAACCCCCAAATTATATCCATTAAATTAAATAACACTTCAGGTGGTAAGAACATGGTGCTTGGTTAATATTTTAGACCTATTCCTATATGAAAATCTATTATGTTTTTATAGCCTACAATGTGGTACCTTCCGTGTTTGCTAATAAGTAACTACAAGCAGCACCCGAAATTCAACCAATCAAATAAAAACAAAAATTCAGGTGGTTAGAATTTGGTGCTCAAATAATAATTTTGACCGATTTCTTTTTGTAAAGTTCTTATGTTTTCATGGTCTACAATACGGAACCTTAAGACTTTTGTAATTTGTATATTCATCCAATGCCCAAAATTCAAACCATCAAATGAAAACAACGATTCATGTGGTCAGAACTTTGTGCTCTAATAATAATTTGGACCAATTACTTATTGAAAAGTTTTTTTATTTTCATTCTCTACAATATGGTACCTTCCGTGTTAGCTAATTTTTCACTTCATCTGATCCCAAAAATTCAACCCATCAAAAGAAATAACGATTCAGGTGGTCATAACTTGGTGCTCAGATTATATTTTGGACTGATTTCTATTTGAAAGGTTCTTGTATTTTCTTGCGCTACAATATGGAACCTTTAGTGTTTCCTAATTAGTACCTTCATCTTAACCCCCAAATTATATCCATTAAATTAAATAAAACTTCAGGTGGTAAGAACATGGTGCTTGGTTAATATTTTAGACCGATTCCCATGTGAAAAGCTCTTATATTTTAAAGCTAAAATTATATTTTGGACCGATTTCTTTTTGAAATGTTCTTGTATTTTCTTGTTCGACAATATGGTACCTTTAGTGTTTCACAATTAGTACCTTCCTCTAATCCCCCAAAATAAATCCATTAAATTAAAATAACTCTTCAGGTGGTCAGAACATGGTGCTCGGATAATATTTTTGACCGATTTTTATTTGAAAATCTCTTATATTTTCATAGTCTTTAATGTTGTACCTTCCGTGTTTGCTAATAAGTAACTACAAGTAATAACCAAAGAAAAATGAAGATTTAGTTGGTTAGAACTTGGAGCTCAGATAATGTTTTTGACCAATTTATTTTTGTAAGTTCTTATGTTTTCATGGTCTACAATGTGGAACCTTATGACTTTTGTAATTTTTATATTCATCCAATGCCCAAAATTCAAACCATCAAATGAAAACAACGATTCTGTAGGTCAGAACTTTGTGCTCTAATAATAATTTGGACCGATTACTTATTGAAAAGTTATTTTTTTTCATTCTCTACAATATGGTACCTTCCGTGTTTGCTAATTTTTCACTTCGTTTGATCCAAAAAATTCAACCCATGAAATGAAATAACGATTCAGGTGGTCATAACTTGGTGCTCAGATTATATTTTAGACTGATTTCTTTTTGAAAGGTTCTTGTATTTTCTTGCTCTACAATATGGAACCTTTAGTGTTTCCTAATTAGTACCTTCATCTTAACCCCCAAATTATATCCATTAAATTAAATAACACTTCAGGTGGTAAGAACATGGTGCTTGGTTAATATTTTAGACCGATTCCTATATGAAAAGCTCTTATATTTTTAAAGCCTACAATGTGGTACCTTTCGTGTTTGCTAATAAGTAACTACAAGCAACACCCAAAATTCAACCAATCAAATCAAAACAAAAATTCAGGTGGTCAAAACTTGGTGCTCAAATAATATTTTTGACCGATTTCTTTTTGTTAAGTTCTTATGTTTTCATGGTGTACAATATGGAACCTTATGACTTTTGTGATTTGTAACTTCATCCAATGCCCGAAATTCAACCCATCAAATGAAAACAACGATTTATGTGGTAAAAACATGGTGCTCAGATAATATTTTGGACCGATTTCTATTTGAAAAGTTCTTTTATTTTCATTATGTGCAATATGGTACCTTACGTGTATGCTGATAAGTAAATTCATACCCGAAATTCAATCCATCAAATGAAAACAACGATTCAGGTGGTCAGAACTTGGTGCTCTGATACTAATTTGGACCGATTCCTTATTGAAAAATTCTTTTAGTTTCATGATCTACAATATGGTACCTTCCTTGTTTGCTAAATTTTTGCTTCATCTGATTCCAAAAATTCAACCCTTCAGATGAAATAACGATTGAGGTGGTCATAACTTGGTGCTCTAATAATAATTTGGACCGATTACTTATTGATAAGTACTTTTTTCATTCTCTACAAAATGGTACCTTCCGTGTTTGCTAATTTTGAACTTCATCTGATCCCAAAAATTCAATCCATCAAAAGAAATAACGATTCAGGTGGTTATAACGTGGTGCTCAGATTATATTTTGGACTGTTTTCTTTTTGAAAGGTTCTTGTATTTTCTTGCTCTATAATATGGTACCTTTAGTGTCTCCTAATTAGTACCTTCATCTTAACCCCAAAATTATATCCATTAAATGAAAAGAACGCTTCAGGTGGTCAGAACATGGTGCTTGGATAATACTGTGGACCGAATCCTATATGAAAATCTCTAATATTTTCATAGTCAACAATATGGAACCTTCTGTGTTTGCTAATAAGTAACTACAAGTAATACCCAAAATTCAACCCATCAAATAAAAACTACGATTCAGGTGGTCAAAACTTGGCGCTCTGATAATAATTTGGACTTAGTCCTTATTGAAAAGTTCTTTTTTTTCATTCTCTAGAAAATGGTACCTTCTGTGTTTGCTAATTTTTAACTTCATCTAATCCCAAAAATTCAATCCATCAAAAGAAATAACGATTCAAGTGGTCATAACCTTGTGCTCAAATTATATTTTGGACTGTTTTCTTTTTGAAAGGTTCTTGTAATTTCTTGCTCTACAATATGGTACCTTTAGTGTTTCCTAATTAGTACCTTCATCGTAACCCCCAAATTATATCCATTAAATGAAAATAACGCTTCGGGTGGTCAGAACATGGTGTTTGGATAATATGGTGGACCGATTACTGTATGAAAATCTCTTATATTTTCATAGTCTACAATGTGGAACCTTCTGTGTTTGCTAATAAGTAACTACATGTAATACCCGAAATAAAACCCATCAAATAAAAACAACGATTCAGGTGGTTAAAACTTTGGTGCTCAGATAATATTTTTGACCGATTTCTTTTTGTAAAGTTCTTATGTTTTCATGGTCTACAATATGGAACCTTATGACTTTTGTGATTTGTAAATTCATCCAATGCCCGAAATTCAACCCATCAAATGAAAACAATGATTTAAGTGGTCAAAACATGGTGCTCAGATAATATTTTGGACCGATTTCTATTGGAAAAGTTCTTTTATTTTCATTATGTACAATATGGTACCTTTCGTGTTTGCTGATCAGTAAATTCATCCATTACCTGAAATTCAATCCAATAAATGAAAACAACGATTCAGGGGGTCAGAACATGGTGCTTTGATAATAATTTGGACCGAGTCCTTATTGAAAAGTACTTTTAGTTTCATTCTCAACAATATGGCACCTTCCTTGTTTGCTAATTTTTTTCTTCATCTGATTCCAAAAATTCAACCCATCAAATTAACTAACGATTCAGGTGGTTAGAACTTGGAGCTTTGATAATAATTTTGACCGAGTTCTTATTGAAAAGTTCTTTTTTTTCATTCTCTACAATATGGTACCTTCCGTGTTTGCTAATTTTTAACTTCATCTAATCCCAAAAATTCAATCCATCAAAAGAAATAACGATTCAGGTGGTCATAACTTGGTGCTCAGATTATATTTTGGACTGTTTTCTTTTTGAAAGGTTCTTGTATTTTCTTGCTCTACAATATGGTACCTTTAGTGTTTCCTAATTAGTACCTTCATCTTAACCCCAAAATTATATCCATTAACTGAAAATATCGCTTCAGGTGGTCAGAACATGGTGCTTGGATAATATTGTGGACCGATTCCTATATGAAAATCTCCTATATTTTCATAGTCTACAATGTGGAACCTTCTGTGTTTGCTAATAAGTAACTTCAAGTAATACCCGAAATTCAACCCATCAAATAAAAACAACGATTCAGGTGGTCAGAACTGGGTGCTCAGATAATATATTTGACCGATTTCGTTTTGTAAAGTTCTTAAGTTTTCATGGTCTACAATATGGAACCTTATGACTTTTGTGATTTGGAAATTCATCCAATGCCCGAAATTCAACCCATCAAATGAAAACAATGATTTAAGTGGTCAAAACATGGTGCTCAGATAATATTTTGGACCGATTTCTATTGGAAAAGTTCTTTTATTTTCATTATGTACAATATGGTACCTTTCGTGTTTGCTGATCAGTAAATTCATCCATTACCCGAAATTCAATCCATCATATGAAAACAACGATTCAGGTGGTCAGAACATGGTGCTCTGATAATAATTTGGACCGAGTCCTTATTGAAAAGTACTTTTAGTTTCATTCTCAAAAATATTGCACCTTCCTAGTTTGCTAATTTCTTACTTCATCTGATTCCAAAAATTCAACCCATCAAAGGAACTAACGATTCAGGTGGTCAGAACTTAGCGCTCTGATAATAATTTGGACCGAGTCCTTATTGAAAATTTCTTTTTTTTTCATTCTCTACAATATGGTACCTTCCGTGTTTGCTAATTTTTAACTTCATCTAAACCCAAAAATTCAATCCATCAAAAGAAATAACGATTCAGGTGGCCATAACTTGGTCCTCATATTATATTTTGGACTGTTTTCTTTTTGAAAGGTTCTTGTATTTTCTTGCTCTATAATATGGTACCTTTAGTGTTTCCTAATTGGTACCTTCATCTTAACCCCCAAATTATATCCATTAAATGAAAATAACGCTTCAGGTGGTCAGACATGGTGCTTGGATAATATTGTGGACCAATTCCTATATGAAAATCTCTTATATTTTCATAGTCTACAATGTGGAACCTCCTGTGTTTGCTAATAAGTAACTTAAAGTAATACCCGAAATTCAACCCATTAAATAAAAACAACGATTCAGGTGGTCAGAACTTGGTGCTCAGATAATATTTTTGACTGATTTCTTTTTGTAAAGTTCTTATGTTTTCATGGTCTACAATATGGAACCTTTTGACTTTTGTGATTTGTAAATTCATCCAATGCCCGAAATTCAACCCATCAAATGAAAACAATTATTTAAGTGGTCAAAACATGGTGCTCAGATAATATTTTGGACTGATTTCTATTGGAAAAGTTCTTTTATTTTCATTATGTACAATATGGTACCTTCGGTGTTTGCTGATCAGTAAATTCATCCATTACCCAAAATTCAATCCATTAAATGAAAACAACGATTCAGGTGGTCAGAACATGGTGCTCTGATAATAATTTGGACTGAGTCCTTATTGAAAAGTACTTTTAGTTTCATTCTCAACAATATGGAACCTTATGACTTTTGTGATTTGTAAATTCATCCAATGCCCGAAATTCAACCCATCAAATCAAAACAATGATTTAAGTAGTCAAAACATGGTGCTCAGATAATATTTTGGACCGATTTCTATTGGAAAAGTTCTTTTATTTTCATTATGTACAATATGGTACCTTTCGTGTTTGCTGATCAGTAAATTCATCCATTACCCGAAATTCAATCCATCATATGAAAACAACGATTCAGGTGGTCAGAACATGGTGCTCTGATAATAATTTGGACCGAGTCCTTACTGAAAAGTACTTTTAGTTTCATTCTCAACAATATGGAACCTTCCTAGTTTGCTAATTTCTTACTTCATCTGATTCCAAAAATTCAACCCATCGAAGGAACTAACGATTCAAGTGGTCAGAACTTGGCGCTCTGATAATAATTTGGACCGAGTCCTTATAGAAAAATTCTTTTTTTTCATTCTCTACAATATGGTACCTTCCGTGTTTGATAATTTTTAACTTCATCTAATCCCAAAAATTCAATCCATCAAAAGAAATAACGATCCAGGTGGTCATAACTTAGTGCTCAGATTATATTTTGGACTGTTTTCGTTTTGAAAGGTTCTTGTATTTTCTTGCTCTACAATATGGTACCTTTAGTGTTTCCTAATTAGTAACTTCATCGTAACACCAAAATTACATCCATTAAATGAAAATAACGCTTCAGGTGGTCAGAACATGGTGCTTGGATAATATTGTGGACCGATTCCTATATGAAAATCTCCTATATTTTCATAGTCTACAATGTGGAACCTTCTGTGTTTGCTAATAAGTAACTTCAAGTAATACCCAAAATTCAACCCATTAAATAAAAACAACGATTCAGGTGGTCAGAACTTGGTGCTCAGATAATATTTTTGACTGATTTCTTTTTGTAAAGTTCTTATGTTTTCATGGTCTACAATATGGAACCTTATGACTTTTGTGATTTGTAAATTCATCCAATGCCCGAAATTCAACCCATCAAATGAAAACAATTATTTAAGTGGTCAAAACATGGTGCTCAGATAATATTTTCGACCGATTTCTTTTGGAAAAGTTCGTTTATTTTCATTATGTACAATATGGTACCTTTCGTGTTTGCTGATCAGTAAATTCATCCATTGCCCGAAATTCAATCCATTAAATGAAAACAACGATTCAGGTGGTCAGAACATGGTGCTCTGATAATAATTTGGACCGAGTCCTTATTGAAAAGTACTTTTAGTTTCATTCTCAACAATATGGCACCTTCCTAGTTTGCTAATTTTTTACTTCATCTGATTCCAAAAATTCAACCCATCAAATGAACTAACGATTCAGGTGGTAAGAATTTGGCGCTCTAATAATAATTTGGACCAAGTCCTTATTGAAAAGTTATTTTTTTTATTCTCTACAATATGGTACCTTCCGTGTTTGCTAATTTTTAACTTCGTCGAATTCCAAAAATTCAATCCATCAAAAGAAATAACGATTCAGGAGGTCATAACTTGGTGCTCAGATTATATTTTGGACTATTTTCTTTTTGAAAGGTTCTTGTATTTTCTTGCTCTACAATATGGTACCTTTAGTGTTTCCTAATTAGTACCTTCATCGTAACCCCAAAATTATATCCATTAAATGAAAATAATGCTTCAGGTGGTCAGAACATGGTGCTTGGATAATATTGTGGACCGATTCCTATATGAAAATCTCTTATATTTTCATAGTCTACAATGTGGAACCTTCAGTGTTTGCTAATAAGTAACTACAAGTAATACCCGAAATTCAACCCATCAAATAAAACAACGATTCAGGTGGTCAGAACTTGGCGCTCAGATAATATTTTTGGCCGATTTCTTTTTGTAAAGTTCTTTTTTTTAAGGTCTACAATATGGAAACTTATGACTTTTGTGATTCGTAAATTCATCCAATGCCCGAAATTCAACCCATCAAATGAAAACAATGATTTAAGTAGTCAAAACATGGTGCTCAGATAATATTTTGGACTGATTTCTATTGGAAAAGTTCTTTTATTTTCATTATGTACAATATGGTACCTTTCGTGTTTGCTGATCAGTAAATTCATCCATTACCCAAAATCCAATCCATTAAATGAAAACAACGATTTTGGAGGTCAGAACATGGTGCTCTGATAATAATTTGGACCAAGTCCTTATTGAAAAGTACTTTTAGTTTCATTCTCAACAATATGGCACCTTCCTTGTTTGCTAATTTTTTACTTCATCTGATTCCAAAAATTCAACCCATCAAATGAACTAACGATTCAGGTGGTCAGAACTTGGCGCTCTGATAATAATTTTGACTAAGTCCTTATTGAAAAGTTCTTTGTTTTCATTCTCTACAATATGGTACCTTCCGTGTTTGCTAATTTTAACTTCATCTAATCCCAAAAATTCAATCCATCAAAAGAAATAACGATTCAGGTGGTCATAAATTGGTGCTCATGTTATATTTTGGACAGTTTTCTTTTTAAAAGGTTCTTGAATTTTCTTGCTCTACAATATGGTAACTTTAGTGTTTCCTAATTAGTACCTTCATCTTAACCCCAAAATTATATCCATTAAATGAAAATAACGCTTCAGGTGGTCAGAACATGGTGCTTGGATAATATTGTGGACCGATTCCTACATGAAAATCTCTTATATTTTCATAGTCTACAATGTGGAACCTTCTGTGTTTGCTAATAAGTAACTACAGGAAATACCCGAAATTCAACCCATCAAATAAAAACAATGATTCAGGTGGTCAGAACTTGGTGCTCAGATAATATTTTTGACCGATTTCTTTTTGTAAAGTTCTTATGTTTTCATGGTCTACAATATGAAACCTTATGACTTTTGTGATTTGTAAATTCATCCAATGCCCGAAATTCAACCCATCAAATTAAAACAGTGATTTAAGTTGTCAACACATGGTGCTCAGATAATATTTTGGACCGATTTCTTTTGGAAAAGTTCTTTTATTTTCATTATGTACAATATGGTACCTTTCGTGTTTGCTGATCAGTAAATTCATCCATTACCCGAAATTAAATCCATCAAATGAAAACAACGATTCAGGTGGACAGGACATGGTGCTCTGATAATAATTTGGACCTAGTCCCTAATGAAAAGTACTTTTAGTTTCATTCTCAACAATATGGCACTTTCCTTGTTTGCTAATTTTTTACTTCATCTAATTCCAAAAATTCAACCAATCAAACGAACTAACGATTCAGGTGGTCAGAACTTGGCGCTCTGATAATAATTTGGACCGAGTCCTTATTGAAAATTCTTTTTATTCATTCTCTACAATATGGTACCTTCCGTGTTTGCTAATTTTTAACTTCATCTAATCCCAAAAATTCAATCCATCAAAAGAAATAACGATTCAGGTGGTCATAACTTGGTGCTCAGATTATATTTTGGACTGTTTTCTTTTTGAAAGGTTCTTGTATTTTCTTGCTCTACAATATGGTACCTTTAGTGTTTCCTAATTAGTACCTTCATCTTAACCCCAAAATTATATCCATTAAATGAAATTAACGCTCCAGGTGGTCAGAAAATGGTGCTGGGATAATATTGTGGACCGATTCCTATATGAAAATCTCTTATATTTTCATAGTCTACAATGTGGAACCTTCTGTGTTTGCTAATAAGTAACTACAAGTAATACCCAAAATTCAACCCATCAAATAAAAACAACGATTCAGGTGGTCAGAACTTGGTGCTCAGATAATATTTTTTACCGATTTCTTTTTGTAAAGTTCTTATGTTTTCATCGTATACAATATGGAACCTTATGACTTTTGTGATTTGTAAATTCATCCAATGCCCGAAATTCAAACCATCAAATGAAAACAATGATTTAAGTGGTCAAAATATGGTGCTCAGATAATATTTTGGACCGATTTCTATTGGAAAAGTTCATTTATTTTCATTATGTACAATATGGTACCTTTCGTGTCTGCTGATCAGTAAATTCATCCATTACCCGAAATTCAATCCATTAAATGAAAACAACGATTCAGGTGGTCAGAACATGGTGCTCTGATAATAATTTGGACCGAGTCCTTAATGAAATGTACTTTTAGTTTCATTCTCAACAATATGGCACCTTCCTTGTTTGCTAATTTTTTACTTCAACTGATTCCAAAAATTCAACCCATCAAACGAACTAACGATTCAGGTGGTTAGAACTTGGTGCTGTGATAATAATTTGGACCGAGTCCTTAAGGAAAAGTTCTTTTTTTTCATTCTCTACAATATGGTACCTTCCGTGTTTGCTAATTTTTAACTTCATCTAATCCCAAAAATTCAATCCATCAAAAGAAATAACGATCCAGGTGGTCATAACTTGGTGCTCAGATTTTATTTTGGACTGTTTTCTTTTTGAAAGGTTCTTGTATTTTCTTGCTCTACAATATGGTACCTTTAGTGTTTCCTAATTAGTACCTTCATTGTAACCCCAAAATTATATCCATTAAATGAAAATAACGCTTCAGGTGGTCAGAAAATGGTGCTTGGATAATATTGTGGACCGATTCCTGTATGAAAATCTCTTATATTTTCATAGTCTACAATGTGGAACCTTCTGTGTTTGCTAATAAGTAACTACAAGTAATACCCAAAATTCAACCCATCAAATAAAAACAACGATTCAGGAGGTCAGAACTTGGCGCTCAAATAATATTTATGACCGATTTCTTTTTGTAAAGTTCTTATGTTTTCAACGTCTACAATATGGAACCTTATGACTTTTGTGATTCGTAAATTCATCCAATGCCCGAAATTCAACCCATCAAATGAAAACAATGATTTAAGTGGTCAAAACATGGTGCTCACATAATATTTTCGACCGATTCCTTTTGGAAAAGTTCTTTTATTTTCATTATGTACAATATGGTACTTTTCGTGTTTGCTGATCAGTAAATTCATCCATTACCCGAAATTCAATCCATCATATGAAAACAACAATTCAGGTGGTCAGAACATGGTGCTCTGATAATAATTTGGACCGAGTCGTTAATGAAAAGTACTTTTAGTTTCATTCTCAACAATATGGCACCTTCCTTGTTTGCTAATTTTTTACTTCATCTGATTCCAAAAATTCAACCCATCAAACGAACTAACGATTCAGGTGGTCAGAACTTGGCGCTCTGATAATAATTTGGACCGAGTCCTTATTGAAAAGTTCTTTTTTTTCGTTCTCTACAATATGGTACCTTCCGTGTTTGCTAATTTTTTAACTTCATCTAATCCCAAAAATTCAATCCATCAAAAGAAATAACGATTCAGGTGGTCATAACTTGGTGCTCAGATTATATTTTGGACTGTTTTCTTTTTGAAAGGTTCTTGTATTTTCTTGCTCTACAATATGGTACATTCAGTGTTTCCTAATTAGTACCTTTGTCTTAACCCCAATTATATCCATTAACTGAAAATAACGCTTCAGGTGGTCAGAACATGGTGCTTGGATAATATTGTGGACCGATTCCTATATGAAAATCTCTATATTTTCATAGTCTACAATGTGGAACCTTCTGTGTTTGCTAATAAGTAACTACAAGTAATACCCGAAATTCAACCCATTAAATAAAAATAACGATTCAGGTGGTCAGAACTTGGCGCTCAGATAATATTTTTGACCGATTCCTTTTTGTAAAGTTCTTATGTTTTAAAGGTCTACAATATGGAACCTTATGACTTTTGTGATTCGTAAATTCATCCAATGCTCGAAATTCAACCCATCAAATGAAATCAATGATTTAAGTGGTCAAAACATGGTGCTCAGATAATATTTTCGACCGATTTCTTTTGGAAAAGTTCGTTTATTTTCATTATGTACAATATGGTACCTTTCGTGTTTGCTGATCAGTAAATTCATCCATTGCCCGAAATTCAATCCGTTAAATGAAAACAGCGATTCAGGTGGTCAGAACATGGTGCTCTGATAATAATTTGGACCGAGTCCTTATTGAAAAGTACTTTTAGTTTCATTCTCAACAATATGGAACCTTATGACTTTTGTGATTTGTAAATTCATCCAATGCCCGAAATTCAACCCATCAAATGAAAACAATGATTTAAGTGGTTAAAACATGGTGCTCAGATAATATTTTGGACCGATTTCTATTGGAAAAGTTCTTTTATTTTCATTATGTACAATATGGTACCTTTCGTGTTTGCTGATCAGTAAATTCATCCATTACCCGAAATTCAATCCATCATATGAAAACAACGATTCAGGTGGTCAGAACATGGTGCTCTGATAATAATTTGGACCGAGTCCTTATTGAAGAGTACTTTTAGTTTCATTCTCAACAATATGGAACCTTCCTAGTTTGCTAATTTCTTACTTCATCTGATTCCAAAAATTCAACCTATCGAAGGAACTAACGATTCAGGTGGTCAGAACTTGGCGCTCTGATAATAATTTGGACCGAGTCCTTATTGAAAATTCTTTTTATTCATTCTCTACAATATGGTACCTTCCGTGTTTGCTAATTTTTAACTTCATCTAATCCCAAAAATTCAATCCATCAAAAGAAATAACGATTCAGGTGGTCATAACTTGGTGCTCAGATTATATTTTGGACTGTTTTCTTTTTGAAAGGTTCTTGTATTTTCTTGCTCTACAATATGGTACCTTTTGTGTTTCCTAATTAGTACCTTCATCTTAACCCCAAAATTATATCCATTAAATGAAAATAACGCTCCAGGTGGTCAGAAAATGGTGCTGGGATAATATTGTGGACCGATTCCTATATGAAAATCTCTTATATTTTCATAGTCTACAATGTGGAACCTTCTGTGTTTCCTAATAAGTAACTACAAGTAATACCCGAAATTCAACCCAACAAATAAAAACAACGATTCAGGTGGTCAGAACTTGATGCTCAGATAATATCTTTGACCAATTTCTTTTTGTAAAGTTCTTATGTTTTCATGGTCTACAATATGGAACCTTATGACTTTTGTGATTTGAAAATTCATCCAATGCTCGAAATTCAACCCATCAAATGAAAACAACGATTTAAGTGGTCAAAACTTGGTGCTCAGAAAAGTTTTTGGACCGATTTCTATTTGAAAAGTTCTTTTATTTTCATTATGTACAGTATGGTACCTTTCGTGCTTGCTGATCTATAAATTCATCCATTACGCGAAATTCAATGCATCAAATGAAAACACTATTCAGGTGGCCCAAACTTGGTGCTCTAATAATAATTTCGACCAATTCCATATTGAAAAGTTCTTTTAGTTTCATTCTCAACAATATGGCACCTTCCTTGTCTGATAATTTCTTACTTCATCCGATCCCAAAAACGAAACCCATCAAATGAAATAACGATTTAGGTGGTCATAACTTGGTGCTCAGATTATATTTTGGACTGATTTCTTTTCGAAAAGTTCTTCTATTTTCTTGCTCTACAATATGGTGCCTTTAGTGTTTCCTAATTAGTACCTTCATCTTACCCCCAAATTATATCCATTAAATGAAAATAACGCTTCAGGTGGTAAGAACATGGTGCTTGGATAATATTATGGACCGATTCCTCTATGAAAAGCTCTTATATTTTTATAGTCTACAATGTGGTACCTTATGTGTTTGCTAATAAGTGGTAACTACAAGTAATACTCGAAATTCAACCAATCAAATAAAAACAACGATTCAGGTGGTCAGAACTTGGTGCTCAAATAATATTTTTGACTGATTTCTTTTTGTAAAGTTCTTATGTTTTCATGGTCAACAATGTGGAACCTTATGAATTTTTTGATTTTTATATTCATCCAATGCCCGAAATTCAACCCATCAAATGAAAACAACGAAAAGTATCAAGTGGTAATTACTTCCGTGTTTTTTACCACCTGAAGGTACCACACGAAAGGTACCATATTTTACATAATAAAAATAAAAGAAGTTTTCAAAAAGGAATTGGTCCAAAATATTATCTGAGCACCATGTTCTGACTACTTGAATCGTTGTTTTCAATTGATATATTGAATTTTGGGTATTGGCTGAATGTACTCATTAGCAAACATGAAAGGTACCATATTGTACATAGTGAAAATAAAAGAATTTTTCAAAATGGAATCGGTCCAAAATATTATCTGAGCACCAAGTTTTGACCACTTGAATCGTTGTTTTCATCTGATGGGTTGAATTTCAGGTATTGGATGAATGCACTAATCACAAATATAGTCTACCTTGGTGCTCAGATTATATTTTGGACTGATCTCTTTTTTAAAGGTTCTTGTATTTTCTTGCTCTACAATATGGTACCTCTAGTGTTTCCTAATTAGTACCTTCATCTTAACCCCCAAATTATATCCATTAAATGAAAATAACGCTTCAGGTGGTAAGAACATAGTGCTTGGATAATATTTTGGACGGATTCCTATATGAAAATCTCTTATATTTTCATAGTCTACAATGTGGAACCTTCCTTGTTTTCTAATAAGTAACTACAAGTAATGCCCGAAATTCAACCCAACAAATAAAAACAACGATTCTGGTGGTCAGAACTTGGTGCTCAGATAATATTTTTGACCAATTTCTTTTTGTAAAGTTCTTATGTTTTCATTGTCTACAATTATGACTTTTGTGATTTGTAAATTCATCCATTGCCTGAAATTCAACCCATCAAATGAAAACAACGATTTAAGTGGTCAAAACTTGGCGCTCAGATAATTTTTTGGACCGATTTCTATTTGAAAAGTTCTTTTATTTTCATTATGTACAATATTGTACCTTTCGTGTTTGCTGATCAGCATATTCATCCAATAACCGAAATTCAATCCATCAAATGAAAACAACGATTTAGGTGGTCAGAATTTGGTGCTCCGATAATAATTTGGACTGATTCCTTATTGAAAAGTTCTTTTAGTTTCATTCTCTATAATATGGCACCTTCCTTGTTTGCTAATTTTTTACTTCATCTGATTCCAAAAGTTCAACCCATCAAATGAAATAAAAATTCAGGTGATCATAACTTGGTGCTCAGATTATATTTTAGACTGATTTCTTTTGGAAAAATTCATGTATTGTCTTGCTCTAAAATATGGTACCTTTAGTGTTTCCAAATTAATACCTTCATCTTATCCCCCAAATTAAATCCATTAAATGAAAATAACGCTTCAGGTGGTCAGGACATGGTGCTCGGATAATATTTTGTACTGATTCTGATATGAAAAGCTCGAACATTTTCATAGTCTACAATGTGGTACCTTCCGTGTTTGCTAATAAGTAACTACATGTAATAATCGAAATTCAATCCATCAAATGAAAATAACAATTCAGGTGGTCAGAACTTTGTGCTCGTGTAATATTTTGGACCAATTTCTTTTTGTAAAGTTCTTATGTTTTCACGGACTACATAATGGAACCATATGACTTTTGCGATTAGTAAATTCATCCAATTCAAAAAGGACCGAGTCCTTATTAAAATGTTCTTTTATTTTCATTCTCTACAATATGGTATCTTCCGTGTTTGCTAATTTTTAACTTCATATGATCCCAGAAATTCAACCCATCAAATAAAATCACGATTCACGTGGTCATAATCATGTTCTCAGATTATATTTTGGACTGAATTCTTTTTGAAAAGTTCTTGTATTTTCCTGCTCTACAATATGGTACCTTTAGTGTTTCCCAATTAGTACCTTCATCTTAACCCCCAAATTATATCCATTAAATGAAAATAATGCTTCGGGTGGTAAGAACATGGTGCTTGGATAATATTTTGGACAGATTCCTATATGAAAATCTCTTGTATTTTCATAGTCTACATTGTTGTACCTTCCGGTTTTCTAATGAGTAACTACTACTAATACCCAAAATTCGACCCATCAATTGAAAATAACGATTCAGGTGGTGAGAACTTTGTGCCTAGATAATATTTTGGACCGATTTGTTTTTGTAAAATTCTTATGTTTTCATGGTCTACAATATGGAGCCATAATACTTTTGGGATTAGTAAATTCATCCAATACCTGAAATTCATCCAATCCGATGAAAACATCGATTCAAGTGGTCAAAACTTGGTACGCAGATAATATTTTGGACCGATTCCTTTTTGAAAAGTTCTTTTATTTTCATTATGTTCAATATGGTACCTTTCGTGTTTGCTAATCGGTAAATTCAGCGAATACCCAAATTTCAATACATCAATTGAAAACAACAATTCAGGTGGTCGGAACATGGTGCTCAGAAAATATTTTGAACCGATTCCTTTTTTAAAAGTTCATTTATTTTCATTATGTACAATATGGTACCTTTCATGTTTGTAGATCAGTAAATTCATCCAGTACCCAAATTCAATCTATCATTTGAAAACAACGATTCAGGTGGTCAGAACAATATGCTCAGATAATAATTTGGCCAATTCTTTATTGAAAAGTTCTTTTATTTTAATTCTCTACAACATGGTATGTTCCGTGTTTGCTAATTTTTAACTTGATCTGATCCCAAAAATTCTTGTAATTTCTTATTCTACAATATGGTACATTTAGTGTTTCCTAATTAGTACATTAATCTCATCCTCCAAATTCAATCCATTAAATGAAAATAGTGCTTCAGGTGGTCAACACTTGGAGCTCAGATAATATTTTTGACTGATTCCTTTATGAAAAGCTCTTATATTTTCATTGTCTACAATGGGGTACCTTCAGTGTTTGCTAATAAGTAACTCTGTGTTTTCCAATAAGTAACTAGAAGTAGTACCCGAAATTCAACCTATTAAATTTAAATAATGATTCAGGTGGTCGGAAATTGGTGCTCATATAATATTTTCGGTCGATTAATTTTTGAAAAGTTCTTATGTTTTCATGGTCTACAATATGGAACCATATGACTTTTGTGATTAGTACATTCATCCAATACCTGAAATTCAACCCATCAAATGAAAACAACAATTCAAGTGGTCAAAACTTGGTGCTCATATAATGTTTTGGACCGATTCCTTTTTTAAAAGTTCTTTTATTTTCATTATGTACAATATGGTACCTTTCGTGTTTGCAAATCAGTAAATTCAGCGAATATCCAAAATTCAATCCATCAAGTGAAACCAACGATTCAGGTGGTCAGAACATGGTGCTCAGATAATATTTTGACCAATTCCTTTTTGAAAAGTTCTTTTATTTTCATTATGTACAATATGGTACATTTTGTATTTGCTGATCAGTAAATTGCCCCAATATCCAAAATTCAATCCATCAGTCGAAAACAATGATTCAGATAATAATTTGGACCGATTCCTTATTGAAAAATCTTTTATTTTCATTCCCTACAATATGGTACCTTCCATGTTTGCTAATTTTTAACTTCATCTGATCCCAGAAATTCAACCCATCAAATGAAGTAACGATTCAGGTTATCAGATTATATTTTGGACCAATTTCTTTTTGAAAAGTTATTGTACTTTCTTGCTCTACAATATAATACCTTTACTGTTTTCTAATTAGTACCTTCATCTTATCCCCCAAATTCAATCCATTAAATGTAAATAACGCTTCAGGTGTGCAAAACTTGGTACTCGAATAATATTTTGGACCGATTCCTATATGAAAAGCTCTTATATTTTCATAGTATACAATGGGGTACATTCCGTGTTTGTTAATAAGTAACTACAAGTAATACCCGAAATTCATCCCATCAAATGAAAATAACGATTCAGGTGGTCATAATTTGGTGCTTAGATTATATTTTAGACCGATTTCTTTTTGTAAAGTTCTTGTATTTTCTTGCTCTACAATATGGTACCTTTAGTGTATCCTAATTAGTACCTTCATCTTATCCCCCAAATTAAATCCATTAAATAAAAATAATGCTTCAGGATGTCAAAACATGGTGCTCGGATAATATTTTGGACCGATTCCTATATGAAAAGCTCGAATATTTTCATTGTCTACAATGTGGTACCTTCCGTGTTTGCTAATAAGTAACTACAAGTAATAATTCAAATTCAACCCATCAAATGAAAATAATAATTCAGGTGGTCAGAACTTTGTGCTCATGTAATATTTTGTACCGATTTCTTTTTGTAAAGTTCTTATGTTTTCATGGACTACAATATGGAACCATACGACTTTTGTGCTTAGTAAATTCATCCAATACCCAAAATTCAACCCATCAAATAACAACAGCGATTCAAGTTGTCAAAAATTGGTGCTCAGATAATATTTTTTTTTACCCATTTCTTTTTTTAAAAGTTCTTTTATTTTCATTGTGTACAATATGGTACCTTTCATGTTTGATAATTAGTAAATTCAGCCAATACCCAAAATTCAATCCATCCAATGAAAACAATGATTCAAGAGGTCAAAACTTGGTGCTCAGATAATAATTTGGACCGATTATTTATTGAAAAGTTCTTTTATTTTCATTCTCTACAATATAGTACCTTCCATGTTTTCAAATTTGTAACTTCATCTGATCCCAAAAATTCAACCCATCAAATGAAATAACGATTCAGGTGGTTAGATTATATTTTGGACCGATTTCTTTTTGAAAAGTTTATGTATTTTCTTGTTCTACAATATAATAAATGTACTGTTTCCTAATTAGTACCTTCATCTTATACCCCAAATTCAATCCATTGAATGAAAATAATGCTTCCGGTATTCAAACCTTGGTGCTCGAATAATATTTTGGACTGATTCCTATATGAAAAGCTCTTATATTTTCATAGTATACAATGGGGTACATTCCGTGTTTTCTAATAAGTAACTACAAGTAGTACCAAAAATTCAACCCATCAAATAAAAATAACGATTCAGGTGGTTAGAACTTGGTGCTCAGATAATATTTTGGACCGATTTCTTTTTGAAAAGTTCTTATGTTTTCATAATATGGAACCTTATGAATTTGGTGATTAGTATATTCATCCAATACTGGAAATTAAACCAATCAATTGAAAACAACTATTCATGTGGTCAAAACTTGGGGCTCAGATAATATTTTGGACCGATTCCTTTTTGAAAAGTTCTTTTATTTTCATTTTGTACAATATGGTACATTTCGTGTTTGTTAATAAGTAAATTCATCCAATACCCAAAATTCAATCCATCAAATGAAAACAACGATTCAGGTGCTCAAAACTTGGTGCTCAGATAATAACTTGGACCGATTTCTTATTCAAGTTCTGTTATTTTCCTTCTCTACAATATGGTACCTTCCATGTTTGCTAATTTGTAACGTCAGCTGATCCCAAAAATTCAACCCATCAAATGAAATAACGATTCAGGTGGTCATAACTTTGTGCTCTGATTATATTTTGGACGGATTTCATTTTGAAAAGTCCTTGTATTTTCTTGCCTTACAATATGGTACCTTTTGTGTTTCCTAATTAGTACTATCATCTTATCCCCCAAATTCAATCCATTAAATGAAAATAAACCTTCAGGTGGTCAGAACTTGGTACTCGGATAATATTTTGGACTAATTCCTATATGAAAAGTTCTTATATTTTAATAGTCTACAATGGGGTACCTTCCGTGTTTGCTAATAAGTAACTACAAGTAATACCTGAAATTCAACCCATCAAATGAAAATAATGATTCAGGTGGTCAGAACTTGGTGCTCAGATAATATTTTGGACCGATTTCTTTTTGTAATGTTATTATGTTTTCATTGCTACAATATGGAACCTTATGAATTTGGTGATTAGTAAATTCATCCAATATCGGAAATTCAACCCATTAAATTAAAAACAACTATTCAAGTGGTCAAAACATGGTGCTCAGATAATATTTTGGTGTGGATCCTTTTTGAAAAGTTCTTTTATTTTCATTATGTACAATATGGTACATTTCATGTTTGCTGATAAGTATATTCAACCAATACCCAAAATTCAATCCATGAAATGAAAATAACGATTCAGGTGATCAGAACATGGTGCTCAGATAATATTGTTGACCAATTCCTTTTTGAAAAGTTCTTTTACTTAATTATGTACAATATAATACCTTTCGTGTATGGTGATCAGTATATTCATCCAATACCCAAAATTCAATCAATTAAATGAAAACAACGATTCAGGTGGTCAGAATTTGATGCTCAGATAATAATTTGGACCGATTCCTTATTGAAAAGTTCTTTTATTTTCATTCTCTATAATATGGTACCTTCCATTTTTTCTAATTTGTAACTTCATCTGATCCCAAAAATTCAACCCATCAAATGAAATAATGATTCAGGTGGTCCTAGCTTGGTGCTCAGATTATATTTTGGACCGATTTCTTTTTGAAAAGTTCTTGTATTTTCATGCTCTACCATATGGTACCTTTAGTGTTTCCTAATTAGTACCTTCATCTTATCCCCCAAATTCAATCCATTAAATGAAAATAACACTTCAAGTGGTCAAAAATTGGTGCTCGGAAAATATTTTGGACCAATTCCCATATGAAAAGTTCTTATATTTTAATAGTGTACAATGGGGTACCTTCCATGTTTACTAATAAGTAACTACAAGTAATACCTGAAATTCAACCCATCAAATGAAAATAATGATTCAGGTGGTCAGAACTTAGTGCTCAGATAATATTTTGGACCAATTTCTGTATGTAAAGTTCTTATGTTTTAATTGTCTACAATATGGAACCTTATGAATTTGGTGATTAGTATATTCATCCAATACTGGAAATTAAACCCATAAGTGGAAAACAACTATTCATGTGGTCAAAACATGGGGCTCAGATAATATTCTGGACCGATTCCTTTTTGTAAAGTTATTTTATTTTCATTTTGTGCAATATAGTTCATTTCATGTTTGCTAATAAGTAAATTCATCCAATACCTGAAATTCAATCCATCAAATCAAAACAACGATTCAGGTGGTCAGAACTTGGTGCTCAGATAATAACTTGGACCGATTTCTTATTGAAAAGTTCTATTATTTTCATTCTCTACAATATGGTACCTTCCATGTTTGCTAATTTGTAACGCCATCTGATCCCAAAAATTCAACCCATCAAATGAAATAACGATTTAGGTGGTCATAACTTCATGCTCTGATTATATTTTAGACCGGTTTCATTTTGAAAAGTCCTTGTATTTTATTGCTCTACAATATGGTACCTTTTGTGTTTCCTAATTAGTACCTTCATGTTATCCCCCATATTCAATCCATTAAATGAAAATAACCATTCAGGTGGTTAGAACTTGGTACTCAGATAATATTTTGGACTCATTCCTATATAAAAAGTTCTTATATTTTAATATTATACAATGGGGTACCTTCCGTGTTTGCTAATAAGTAACTACAAGTAATACCTGAAATTCAACCCATCAAATGAAATAATGATTCAGGAGGTCAAAACTTGGTGCTTAGATAATATTTTGGACCGATTTCTTTTGGTAAAGTTCTTATGTTTTCATTGTCTACAATATGGAACCTTATGAATTTGGAAATTAGTATATGCATCCAATACTGGAATTTAAACCCATCAATTGAAAACAACTATTCATGTGGTCAAAACTTGGGGCTCAGATTAATATTTTGGACCGATTCCTTTTTGAAAAGTTCTTTTATTTTCATTTTGTACAATATGGTTCATTTTGTGTTTGCTGATAAGTAAATTCATCCAATACCCGAAATTGCATCCATCAAATGAAAACAACGATTCAGGTGATCAGAACTTGGTGCTCAGATAATAACTTGGACCGATTTCTTATTGAAAAGTTCTTTTATTTTCATTCTCTACAATATGGTGCCTTCCATGTTTGCTAATTTGTAACGTCATCTAATCCCAAAAATTCAATCGATCAAATGAAATAACGATTCAGGTGGTCATAACTTCGTGCTCTGGTTATATTTTGGACCGATTTCATTTTGAAAAGTCCCTGTATTTTCTTGCTTTACAATATGGTACCTTTTGTGTTTCCTAATTAGTACCTTCATCTTAACCCCCAAATTCAATCCATTAAATGAAAATAACCCTTCAGGTGGTCAGAACTTGGTACTCGGATAATATTTTGGACTGATTTCTATATGAAAAGTTCTTATATTTTAATAGTCTACAATGGGGTACCTTCCGTGTTGGCTAAATAAGTAACTACAATTAATACCTGAAATTCAACCCATCAAATGAAATAATGATTCAGGAGGTCAGAACTTGGTGCTCAGATAATATTTTGGACCAATTTCTTTTCGTAATGTTCTTATGTTTTCATTGTCTACAATATGGAACCCTATGAATTTGGTGATTAGTAAATTCATCCAATATCGGAAATTAAACCCATTAAATTAGAACAACTATTCAAGTGGTGAAAACATGGTTCTCAGATAATGTTTTGGACCGGATCCTTTTAGAAAATTTATTTTATTTTCATTATGTACAATATGGTACCTTTCATGTTTGCTTAACAGTATATTCAACCAATACCCAAAATACAATCCATGAAATGAAAATAACGATTCAGGCGATCAGAACATGGTGCTCAGATAATTTTTTTTACCAATTCCTTTTTAAAAAGTTCTTTTATTTTAATTATGTACAATATAATACCTTTCGTGTATGCTGATAAGTATATTCATCCAATACCCAAAATTCAATCCATTAAATGAAAACAACGATTCAGATGGTTAGAATTTGGTGCTCAGATAATAATTTGGACAGATTCCTTATTGAAAAGTTATTTTATTTTCATTTGGTACAATATGGTACCTTCCATGTTTGCTATTTTGTAACTTCATCTGATCCCAAAAATTCAACCCATCAAATGAAATAATGATTCAGGTGGTCATAACTTAGTGCTCAGATTATATTTTGGACTGATTTCTTTTTGAAAAGTTCTTATATTTTCTTGCTCTACAATATGGTACCTTTAGTGTTTCCTAATTAGTACCTTCATATTATTCCCCAAATTCAATCCATTAAATGAAAATAACGCTTCAAGTGGTCAGAAATTGGTGCTCGGAAAATATTTTGGACCGATTCCTATATGAAAAGTTCTTATATTTTAATAGTCTACAATGTGGTACCTTCCGTGTTTGCTAATAAGTAACTACAAGTAATACCTGAAATTCAACCCATCAAATAAAAATAACGATTCAGGTGGTCAAAACTAGGTGCTCAGATAATATTTTGGACCAATTTCTTTTTGTAAAGTTCTTATGTTTTCATTGTCTACAATATGGAATCTTATGAATTTGTTGATTGGTAAATTCATCCAATATCGAAAATTCAACCCATCACATAAAAATAACTATTCGAGTGGTCAAAACATGGTGCTCAAATAATATTTTGGACGGATTCCTTTTTGAAAAGCTCTTTTATTTTCATTATGTACAATACGGTACCTTTCATGTTTGCTGATAAGTAAATTCAACCAATACCCAAAATTCAATCCATCAAATGAAAACAACGATTCAGGTGATCAGAACATGGTGCTCAGATAATATTTTTGACCAATTCCTTTTTGAAAAGTTCTGTTATTTCAATTATGTACAATATAATACCGTTCTTGTATACTGATCAGTAAATTCATTCAATACCCAAAATTCAATCCATTAAATAAAAACAACGATTCAGGTGGCCAGATAACATTTTGGACCGATTCCTTATTGAAAAGTTATTTTATATTCATTCTCTACAATATGGTAACTTCCGTGTTTGCTAATTTGTAACTTCAATTGATCCCAAAAATTCAACCTATCAAATGAAAATAACGATTCAGGTGGTCATAACTTAGTGCTCAGATAACATTTTGGACCGATTTCTTTTTGTGAAATTCTTATTATTTATTGCCCTAATGTTTCCTAGTTAGTACCTTCATCTTATCCCCCAAATTCAATCCATTGAATGAAAATAACGCTTCAGGTGGTCAGAACTTGGTGCTCAGATAATATTTTGGACTGATTCCTAGATGAAAAGCTCTTATATTTTCATAGTCTACGATGTATTACCTTCGATGTTTGCTATATAGTAACTACAAATAAATCCAAAATTCAACCCATCAAATGAAAATAAAGATTCAGGTGGTAAGAACATGGTGCTTAGATAATATTTTCGACCGAAAATCATTTTGTAAAGTTCTTAAGTAACTACAAGTAATACCGGATATTCAAAAACATCAAATGAAAACAACAATTCAAGTGGTCAAAACCTGGTGCTCAGATAATATTTTGGACCGATTCCTTTTTGAAAAGTTCTTTTATTTTCATTATGTACAATATGGTTCTTTCGTGTTTGCTAATCAATAAATTGAGCCAATATCAAAAATTCAATCCATCAATTGAAAACAATGATTCAGGTGGTCAGAACATGGTGCTCAAATTATATTTTAGATCTATTCCTTTTGGAAATCTTCTTTTATTTTCATTATGTACAATATGGTACGTTTCATGTTTGCAAATCAGTAAATTCAGCCAATATCCAAAATTCAATCTATCAATTGAAAACAATGATTCAGGTGGTCGGAACATGGTGCTAAGATAATATTTTTGACCAATTTCTTTTTGAAAAGTTCTCTTATTCTGATTATGTACAATATTGTTCCTTTTGTGGTTGTTGATCAGTAAATTTATCCAATACCCAAAATTCAATCCATCAAATGAAACCTATGATTCAAGTGGTCAAAATTGGTGCTCAGATAATGTTTTGGACCGATTCCATACTGAAACTACAATGTGGTACCTTCCATGTTTGCTAATTTTTAACTTATCCGATCCCAAAAATTCAACCCATCAAATGAAATAACGATTTAGGTGGTTATAAATTAGTGCTCAAATTATATTTTGGAACGATTCTTTTTGAAAAGTTCTTGTATTTTCTTGCTCTACATGATGTTTCCTAATTAGTACCTTCATCCTATCCCCCAAATTCAATCCATTAAATGAAAATAACACTTCAGGTGGCTAGAACATGGTGCTCGGATAATATTTTAGACCGATTCCTATATTAAAAATTCTTATATTTTCATAGTCTAAAATATGGTACCTTCCGTGTTTGGTAATAAGTAACTACAAGCAATACCCGAAATTCGACCCATCAAATAAAAATAACGATTCAGGTGGTCAGAACGTGGTGCTCAGATAATATTTTCTTCCGATTTCATTTTGTAAAGTTCTTATGTTTTCATGGTCTGCAATATGGAACCTTATGACTTTTGTGATTTGTAAATTCATCCAATACCCAAAATTCAACCCATTAAATGAAAACAACAATTCAAGTGGTCAAAACATGGTGCTCAGATAATATTTTGGACCGATTCCTTTTTAAAAAGTTCTTTTATTTTCATTATGTACAATATGGTACCTTTCGTGTTTGCAAAATAGTAAATTCAGCCCATATCCAAAATTCAATCCATCAATAGAAAACAACGATTCAGGTGGTCAGAACATGGTGCTCAAATAATATTTTTGACCAATTCCTTTTTGGAAAGTTCTTTTATTTTCATTGTGTACAATGTGGTACCTTCCATTTTTTCTAATAAGTAACTCCAAGCAACACCCAAAATTCGACCCAATAAATAAAAATAACGATTCAGGTGGTCCGAATATGGTGCTCAGATAATATTTTTGACCAATTTCAGTTTGTAAAGTTCTTATGTTTTCATGGTCTACAATATGGAACCTTATGACTTTTGTGATTTGTAAATTCATCCAATACCCAAAATTCAACCCATCAAATGAAAACAACAATTCAAGTGGTCAAAACTTGGTGCTTAGATAATATTTTGGACCGATTCTTTTTTGAAAAGTTCTTTTATTTTCATTATGTACAATATGGTACCTTTCGTGTTTGCAAATTGCTAAATTCAGCCCATATCCAAAATTCAATCCCTCAATAGAAAACAACGATTCAGGTGGTCAGAACATAGTGCTCAGATAATATTTTTGACCAATTCCTTTTTGGAAAGTTCTTTTATTTTCATTATGTACAATATGGTACATTTCATGTTTGTTGATCAGTAAATTCATCCAATACCCAAAATTGAAACCATCAAAATGAAATCAATGATTGAAGTAATCAACTCTTGGTGCTCAGATAATGTTTTGGACCGATTCCTTATTTAAAAGTTCTTTTATTTTCATTCTCTACAATATGGTACCTTCCATGTTTGCTAATTTTTAACTTCATCTGATCCCAAAAATTCAACCCATCAAATGAAATAACGATTCAGGTGGTCATAAATTGGTACTCAAATTATATTTTGGAACGATTATTTTTGGAAAGTTCTTGTGTTTTCTTGTTCTACAATATGTTTCCTAATTAGTACCTTCATCTTATCCCCTAAATTCAATCCATTAAATGAAAGTAACGCTTCAGGTGGTCAGGACATGGTGCTTAGATAATATTTTGGACCGATTCCTATATGAAAAGCTATTATATTTTCATAGTCTACAATGTGGTACCTTCCGTGTTTGCTATTAAGTTACTGCAAGCAATACCCAAAATTTAACCCATCAAATAAAAATAATGATTCAGGTGGTTAGAACTTGGTGTTAGATAATATTTTTGACCGATTTCATTTTGTAAAGTTCTTATGTTTTCATGGTCTACAATATGGAACCTTATGACATTTGTGATTTGTAAATTCATCCAATGCCTGAAATTCAATCCATCAAAAGTAAACAACAGTTCAAGTAGTCAAAACATGGTGCTCAGATAATATTTTGGACCGATTCCTTTTTGAAAATTTCTTTTATTTTCATTATGTACAATATGGTACCTTTCGTGTTTGCAAATCAGTAAGTTCAGCCAATATACAAAATTCAATTCATCAATTGAAAACAACGATTCAGGTGGTCAGAACGTGGTGCTAAGATAATATTTTTGACCAGTTCCTTTTTGAAAAGTTCTTTTATTTCCATTATGTACAATATGGTACCTTTCGTGTTTGCTAATCAGTAAATTCATCCAATACCCAAAATTGAATCAATCAAATGAAAACAATGATTCAAGTAGTCAAAACTTTGTGGTCAGATAATATTTTGGACCGATTCCTTATTTAAAAGTTCTTTTATTTTCATTCTCTACAATACGGTACCTTCCATGTTCGCCAATTTTTAACTTCATCTGATCCCAAAACTTCAACCCATCAAATGAAATAACGATTCAGGTGGTTATAAATTGGTGCTAAAATTATACTTTGGAACAATTCTCTTTTAAAAGTTCTTGTATTTTCTTGCTCTAAAATATGTTTCCTAATTAGTACCTTCATCTTATCCCCCAAATTCAATCCATTAAATGAAAATACCGTTTCAGGTGGTCACAACATGGTGCTCGGATAATATTTTGGACCGATTCCTATATGAAAAGCTCTTACATTTTCATAGTCTAGAATGTGGTACCTTCCGTGTTTGATTGTAAGTAACTAAAAGCAATACCCGAAATTTAACCCATCAAATAAAAATAACGATTCAGGTTGTAAGAACTTAGTTCTCAGATAATATTTTCGACCGATTTCATTTTGTAAAGTTCTTATGTTTTCATGGTCTACAATATGGAACCTTATGACTTTTCTGATTTGTATATTCATCCAATACCCGAAATTCAACCCATCAAATGAAAACAATAATTCAAGTGATGAAAACTTGGTGCTAAGATAATATTTTGGACCGATTCCTTTTTGAAAATTTCTTTTATTTTCATTATGTACAATATGGTACCTTTTGTGTTTGCAAATCAGTAAATTCAGCCAATATCCAAAATTCAATCCATCAATTGAAAACAACGATTCAGGTGGTCAGAACATGGTGCTCATATAATATTTTTGACCAGTTCCTTTTTGAAAAGTTCTTTTATTTCCATTATGTACAATATGGTACCTTTCGTGTTTGCTAATCCGTAAATTCATCCAATACCCAAAATTGAATCCATCAAATGAAAACAATGGTTCAAGTGGTAAAAACTTGGTGCTCAGATAATATTTTGGACCGATTCCTTATTTAAAAGTTCTTTTATTTTCATTCTCTACAATATGGTACCTTCCATGTTTTCTAATTTTTAACTTCATCTGATCCAAAAAATTCAACCCGTCAAATGAAATAACAATTCAAGTGGTCATAAATTGGTGCTAAATTATATTTTGGAATGATTCTTTTTGAAAGGTTCTAGTATTTCCTTGCTCTACAATATGTTTCCTAATCAGTACCTTCATCTTATCCCCCAAATTCAATCCATTAAATGAAAATAACGCTTCAGCTGGTCAGAACATGTTGCTCGGATAATATTTTGGAACGATTCCTATATGAAAAGCTCTTATATTTTCATAGTCTACAATGTGGTACCTTCCGTGATTGCTAATAAGTAACAAGAAGTAATACCCAAAATTCAACCCATCAAATAAAAATAACGATTCTGGTGGTCAGAACTTGGTTCTCAGATAATATTTTCGAACGATTTCATTTTGTAAAGTTCTTTTGTTTCCATGGTCTACAATATGGAACCCTATGAATTTTGTGATTTGTCAATTCATCCAATACCCAAAATTCTACCCATCGAACGAAACCAACAATTCAAGTGGTCAAAACTTAGTCCTCAGATAATATTTTGGACTAATCCACTTTCGAAAAGTTCTTTTATTTCCATTATGTACAATATGGTACATTTCGTGTTTGCAAATCAGTAAATACAGCCAATATCCAAAATTCAATCCCTCAATTGAAAACAACGATTTAGGTGGTCAGAACATGGTGATCAGATAATATTTTTGACCAATTCCTTTTTGAATAGTTCTTTTATTTTCATTATGTACAATATGGTACCTTTCGTATTTGCTTATCAGTAAATTCATCCAATACCCATAATTGAATCCATCAAATGAAAACAATGATTCAAGTGGTCAAAAACTTCGTTCTCAGATAATATTTTGGACCGATTTCTTATTTAATAGTTCTTTTATTTTCATTCTCTACAATATGGTACTTTCCATGTTTGCTAATTTTTAACTTCATCTGATCCCAAAAATTCAACCCGTCAACTGAAATAACGATTCAGGTGGTCATAAATTGGTGCTCAAATTCTATTTTGGAACGATTCTTTTTGAAAGGTTCTAGTATTTTCTTGCTCTACAATATGTTTCCAAATTAGTACCTTCATCTTATCCCCCAAATTCAATCCATTAAATGAAAATAACGCTTTAGGTTGTCAGAACATGGTGCTCAGATAATATTTTGGACCGATTCTTATATGAAAAGCTCTTATATTTTCATAGTTTACAATGTGGTACCTTCTGTGTTTGCTAATAAGTAACTTCAAAGGAATACCCAAAATTCAACCCATAAAAAAAATAATGATTCAGGTGGTCAGAACTTAGTTCTCAGATAATATTTTTGACCGATTTCATTTTGTAAAGTTCTTATATTTTCATGGTCTACAATATGGAACCTTATGACTTTTGTGATTTGATACTCAAAATTCAACCTATCAAATGAAACTAAAAATTCAAGTGGTCAAAACTTGGTGCTCAGATAATATTTTGGACCAATTCATTTTTGAAAAGTTCTTTTATTTTCATTATGTACAATACGGTACCTTTTGTGATTGCTAATCAGTAAATTCAGCCCATATCCAAAATTCAATCCAACAATAGAAAACAGCGATTTAGGTGGTCAGAACATGGTGCTCGGATAATACTTTTTACCATTTCCTATTTGAAATGTTCTTTCATTTTCATTATGTACAATACGGTACCTTTCATGTTTGTTGATCAATAAATTCATCCAATACCCATAATTGAATCCATCAAATGAAAATAATGATTCAAGTGGTCAAAACTTGGTGCTCGGATAATATTTTGGACCGATTCCTTATTTAAAAGTTCTTTTATTTTCATTCTCTACAATATGGTACCTTCCATGTTTGCTAATTTTTAACTTCATCTGATCCCAAAAATTCAACCCATCAAATAAAATAACAATTCAGGTTGTCATAAATTAGTGCTCAAATTATATTTTGTAACGATTCTTTTTGAAAAGTTCTTGTATTTTCATGGTCTACAATATGGAACCCTAGGACTTTTGTGATTTGTAAATTCATCCAATACCCGAAAATCAAACCATCAAATGAAAACAACAATTCAAGTGGTCAAAACTTGGTGCTCAGATAATATTTTAAACCGATTCATTTTTGAAAAGTTCTTTTATTTTCATTATGTACAATATGGTACCTTTTGTGTTTGCAAATCAGTAAACTCAGCCAATATCAAAAATTCAATCCATCAATTGAAAACAACGATTCAGGTGGTCACAACATGGTGCTCAGATAATATTTTTGACCAATTCCTTTTTGAAAAGTTCTCTTATTTCATTATGTACAATATGGTACCTTTCGTGTTAGCTGATCAGTAAATTCATCCAATACCCATAATTGAATCCATCAAATCAAAATAATGATTCAAGTTGTCAAAACTTGGTGCTCGAATAATATTTTGGACCGATTCCATATTAAAAAGTTCTTTTATTTTCATTCTCTACAATTTGGTACCTTCCATGTTTGCTAATTTTTAACTTCATCTGATCCCAAAAATTCAACCCATCAAATGAAATAACGATTCAAGTGGTCATAAATTGGTGCTCAAATTATATTTTGGAACGATTCTTTTTGAGAAGTTCATGTATTTTCTTGCTCTACAATATGTTTCCAAATTAGTACCTTCATCTTATCCCCCAAATTCAATCCGTTAAATGAAAATAACGCTTCAGGTGGCCAGAACATAATGCTCGGATAATATTTTGGACCGATTCCTATATGAAAAGCTCTTATATTTTCATATTATACAATGTGGTACCTTCCGTGTTTCCTAATAAGTAACTACGAGTAATACCCAAAATTCAACCCATCAAATAAAAATAACGATTCAGGTGTTCGGAACATGGTGCTCAGATAATATTTTCGACCGATTTCATTTTGTAAAGTTCTTATGTTTTCAAGGTCTACAATATGGAACCTTAAGACTTTTGTAATTTGTAAATTCATCCAATACCCGAAATTCAACCCATCAAATGAAAACAACAATTCAAGTGGTCAAAACATGGTGCTCAGATAATATTTTTGACCAATTCCATTTTGAAAAATTCTTTTATTTTCATTATGTACAATATGGTACCTTTCGTGTTTGCTGATCAGTAAATTCATCTAATACCCATAATTGAATCTATCAAATGAAAACAATGATTCAAGTGGTCAAAACTTGGTGCTCGGATAATATTTTTGATCGATTCCTATATGAAAAGATCTTATATTTTCATAGTATACAATGTGGTACCTTCCGTGTTTGCTAATAAGTAACTACAGTAATACTCAAAATTCACCCCATCAAATAAAAATAACGATTCAGGTGGTCAGAAAATGGTGCTCAGATAATATTTTGACCGATTTCATTCTGTAAAGTTCTCATGTTTTCATGGTCTACAATATGAACCCTATGACTTTTGTGATTTGTTAATTCATCCAATACCCGAAATTCAACCCATCAAATGAAAACAACAATTCAAGTGATCAAAACTTGGTGCTCAGATAATATTTTGGACCGATTCCTTTTTGAAAATTTCTTTTATTTTCATTATGTACAATATGGTACCTTTCGTGTTTGCAAATCAGTAAATCCAGCCAATATCCAAAATTCAATCCATCAATTGAAAATAACGATTCAGGTGATCAGAACATGGTGCTCAGATAGTATTTTTGACCAATTCCTTTTTGAAAAGTTCTTTTATTTTCATTATGTACAATATGGTACCTTTCGTGTTAGCTGATCAGTAAATTCATCCAATACCCATAATTGAATCCATCAAATCAAAACAATGATTCAAGTGGTCAAAACTTAGTGCTCAGATAATATTTTGGACCGATTCCTTATTTAAAAGTTCTTTTATTTTCATTCTCTACAATATGGTACCTTCCATGTTTGCTAATTTTTAACTTCATCTGATCCCAAAAATTCAACCCATCAAATGAAATAACAATTCCAGTGGTCATAAATTTGTGCTCAAACTATATTTTGGAGCGATTCTTTTTGAAAAGTTTTTGTATTTTCTTGCTCTACAATATGTTTCCAAATTAGTACCTTCATCTTATCCCCCAAATTCAATCCATTAAATGAAAATAACGCTTCAGGTGGTCAGAACATGATGCTCGGATAATATTTTGGACCGATTCCTATATAAAAAGCTCTTATATTTTCATATTCTACAATGTGGTACCTTCCGTGTTTGCTAATAAGTAACTACAAGTAATACCCAAAATTCAACCCATCAAATAAAAACAACGATTCAGGTGGTCGGAACATGGTGTTCAGATAATATTTTCGACCGATTTCATTTTGTAAAGTTCTTATGTTTTCAAGGTCTACAATATGGAACCTTAACACTTTTGTAATTTGTAAATTCATCCAGAACCCAAAATTCAACCCATCAAATGAATACAACAATTCAAGTGGTCAAAACATGGTGCTCAGATAATATTTTTGACCAATTCCATTTTGAAAAATTCTTTTATTTTCATTATGTACAATATGGTACCTTTCGTGTTTGCTGATCAGTAAATTCATCCAATACCCATAATTGAATCCATCAAATGAAAACAATGATTCAAGTGGTCAAAACTTGGTGCTCAGATAATATTTTGGACCGATTCCATATTAAAAAGTTCTTTTATTTTCATTCTCTACAATATGGTACCATCCATGTTTGCTAATTTTTAACTTCATCCGATCCCAAAAATTCAACCCATCAAATGAAATAACGATTCAAGTGGTCATAAATTGGTGCTCAAATTATATTTTGGAACGATTCTTTTTGAGAAGTTCCTGTATTTTCTTGCTCTACAATATGTTTCCAAATTAGTACCTTCATCTTATCCCCCAAATTCAATCCGTTAAATGAAAATAACGCTTAAGGTGGTCAGAACGTGATGCTCGGATAATATTTTGGACCGATTCCTATATGAAAAGCTCTTATATTTTCATATTCTATAATGTGGTACCTTCCGTGTTTCCTAATAAGTAACTACAAGTAATACCCAAAATTCAACCCATCAAATAAAAATAACGATTCAGGTGTTCGGAACATGGTGCTCAGATAATATTTTCGACCGATTTCATTTTGTAAAGTTCTTATGTTTTCAAGGTCTACAATATGGAACCTTAAGACTTTTGTAATTTGTAAATTCATCCAATACCCGAAATTCAACCCATCAAATGAAAACAACAATTCAAGTGGTCAAAACATGGTGCTCAGATAATATTTTTGACCAATTCCATTTTGAAAAATTCTTTTATTTTCATTATGTACAATATGGTACCTTTCGTGTTTGCTGATCAGTAAATTCATCCAATACCCATAATTGAATCCATCAAATGAAAACAATGATTCAAGTGGTCAAAACTTGGTGCTCGGATAATATTTTTGACCGATTCCTATATGAAAAGCTCTTATATTTTCATAGTCTACAATGTGGTACCTTCCGTGTTTGTTAATAAGTAACTACAAGTAATACTCGAAATTCACCTAATCAAATAAAAATAACGATTCAGGTGGTCAGAAAATGGTGCTCGGATAATATTTTGACCGATTTCATTCTGTAAAGTTCTCATGTTTTCATGGTCTACGGTATGAACCCTATGACTTTTGTGATTTGTTAATTCATCCAATACCCGAAATTCAATCCATCAAATGAAAAGAGCAATTCAAGTGATCAAAACTTGGTGCTCAGATAATATTTTGGACCGCTTCCTTTTTGAAAATTTCTTTTATTTTCATTATGTACAATATGGTACCTTTCGTGTTTGCAAATCAGTAAATCCAGCCAATATCCAAAATTCAATCCATCAATTGAAAATAACGATTCAGGTGGTCAGAACATGGTGCTCAGATAATATTTTTGACCAATTCCTTTTTGAAAAGTTCTTTTATTTTCATTATGTACAATATGGTACATTTCGTGTTAGCTGATCAGTAAATTCATCCAATACCCATAATTGAATCCATCAAATCAAAACAATGATTCAAGTGGTCAAAACTTGGTGCTCAGATAATATTTTGGACCGATTCCTTCTTTAAAAGTTCTTTAATTTTCATTCTCTACAATATGGTACCTTCCACGTTTACTAATTTTTAACTTCATCTGATCCCAAAAATTCAACCCATCAAATGAAATAACGATTCAAGTGGTCATAAATTTGTGCTCCAATTATATTTTGGAGCGATTCTTTTTGAAAATTTCTTGTATTTTCTTGCTCTACAATATGTTTCCAAATTAGTACCTTCATCTTATCCCCCAAATTCAATCCATTAAATGAAAATAACGCTTCAGGTGGTCAGAACATGATGCTCGGATAATATTTTGGACCGATTCCTATATGAAAAGCTCTTATATTTTCATATTCTACAATGTGGTACCTTCCGTGTTTGCTAATAAGTAACTACAAGTAATACCCAAAATTCAACCCATCAAATGAAAATAACGATTCAAGTGGTCGAAACATGGTGCTCAGATAATATTTTAGACCGATTTCATTTTGTAAAGTTCTTATGTTTTCAAGGTCTACAATATGGAACCTTAACACTTTGGTAATTTGTAAATTCATCCAATACCCAAAATTCAACCCATCAAATGAAAACAACAATTCAAGTGGTCAAAACATGGTGCTCAGATAATATTTTTGACCAATTCCATTTTGAAAAATTCTTTTATTTTCATTATGTACAATATGGTACCTTTCGTGTTTGCTGATTAGTAACTTCATCCAATACCCATAATTGAATCCATCAAATGGAAACAATGATTCAAGTGGTCAAAACTTGGTGCTCAGTTAATATTTTGGACCGATTCCATATTAAAAAGTTCTTTTATTTTCATTCTCCACAATATGGTACCATCCATGTTTGCTAATTTTTAACTTCATCTGATCCTAAAAATTCAACCCATCAAACGAAATAACGATTCAAGTGGTCATAAATTGGTGCTCAAATTATATTTTGGAACGATTCTTTTTGATAAGTTCCTGTATTATCTTGCTCTAAAATATGTTTCCAAATTAGTACCTTCATATTATCCCCCAAATTCAATCCATTAAATGAAAATAACGCTTCAAGTGGTCAGAACATGGTGCTCGGATAATATTTTTGACCGATTCCTATATGAAAAGCTCTTATATTTTCATATT
Organism: Rubia yunnanensis; assembly: GCA_037428765.1. Classification (NCBI taxonomy): domain Eukaryota; kingdom Viridiplantae; phylum Streptophyta; class Magnoliopsida; order Gentianales; family Rubiaceae; genus Rubia; species Rubia yunnanensis. The sequence goes on from CM075065.1 coordinate 46,672,724, forward strand.
CTACAATGTGGTACCTTCCGTGTTTGCTAATAGGTAACAACAAGTAATACCCAAAATTCAACCCATCAAATAAAAATAACGATTCAGGTGGTCGGAATATGGTGCTCAGATAATATTTTCGACCGATTTCATTTTGTAAAGTTCTTATATTTTCAAGGTCTACAATATGGAACCTTAACACTTTTGTAATTTGTAAATTCATCCAATACCAAATATTCAACCCATCAAATGAAAACAACAATTCAAGTGGACAAAACATGGTGCTCAGATAATATTTTTGACCAATTCCATTTTGAAAAATTCTTTTATTTTCATTATGTACAATATGGTACCTTTCGTGTTTCCTGATCAGTAAATTCATCCAATACCCATAATTGAATCCATCAAATGAAAACAATGATTCAAGTGGTCAAAACTTGGTGCTCAGATAATATTTTGGACCGATTCCATATTAAAAAGTTCTTTTATTTTCATTCTCTACAATATGGTACCTTCCATGTTTGCTAATTTTTAACTTCATCTGATCCCAAAAATTCAACCCATCAAATGAAATAACGATATAAGTGGTCATAAATTGGTGCTCAAATTATATTTTGGAACGATTCTTTTTGAGAAGTTCCTGTATTTTCTTGCTCTACAATATGTTTCCAAATTAGTACTTTCATCTTATCCCCCAAATTCAATCCGTTAAATGAAAATAACGCTTAAGGTGGTCAGAACATGATGCTCGGATAATATTTTGGACCGATTCCTATATGAAAAGCTCTTATATTTTCATATTATACAATGTGGTACCTTCCGTGTTTCCTAATAAGTAACTACGAGTAATACCCAAAATTAAACCCATCAAATGAAAATAACGATTCAGGTGTTCGGAACATGGTGCTCAGATAATATTTTCGACCGATTTCATTTTGTAAAGTTCTTATGTTTTCAAGGTCTACAATATGGAACCTTAAGATTTTTGTAATTTGTAAATTCATCCAATACCCGAAATTCAACCCATCAAATGAAAACAACAATTCAATTGGTCAAAACATGGTGCTCAGATAATATTTTTGACCAATTCCATTTTGAAAAATTCTTTTATTTTCATTATGTACAATATGGTACCTTTCGTGTTTGCTGATCAGTAAATTCATCCAATACCCATAATTGAATCCATCAAATGAAAACAATGATTCAAGTGGTCAAAACTTGGTGCTCAGTTAATATTTTGGACCGATTCCATATTAAAAAGTTCTTTTATTTTCATTCTCTACAATATGGTACCTTCCATGTTTGCTAATTTTTAACTTCATCTGATCCTAAAAATTCAACCCATCAAATGAAATAACGGTTCAAGTGGTCATAAATTGGTGCTCAAATTATATTTTGGAACGATTCTTTTTGAGAAGTTCCTGTATTTTCTTGCTCTACAATATGTTTCCAAATTAGTACCTTCATATTATCCCCCAAATTCAATCCATTGAATGAAAATAACGCTTCAGGTGGTCAGAACATGATGATCGGATAATATTTTGGACCGATTCCTATATGAAAAGCTCTTATATTTTCATATTCTACAATGTGGTACCTTCCGTGTTTGCTAATAAGTAACTACAAGTAATACCCAAAATTCAACCCATCAAATAAAAATAATGATTCAAGTGGTCCGAACATGGTGCTCAGATAATATTTTCGACCGATTTCGTTTTGTAAAGTTCTTATGTTTTCAAGGTCTACAATATGGAACCTTAACACTTTTGTAATTTGTAAATTCATCCAATACCCAAAATTCAACCCATCAAATGAAAACAACAATTCAAGTGGACAAAACATGGTGCTCAGATAATATTTTTGACCAATTCCATTTTGAAAAATTCTTTTATTTTCATTATGTACAATATGGTACCTTTCGTGTTTGCTGATCAGTAAATTCATCCAATACCCATAATTGAATCCATCAAATGAAAACAATGATTCAAGTGGTCAAAACTTGGTGCTCAGATAATATTTTGGACCGATTCCATATTAAAAAGTTCTTTTATTTTCATTCTCTACAATATGGTACCTTCCATGTTTGCTAATTTTTAACTTCATCCGATCCCAAAAATTCAACCCATCAAATGAAATAACGAATCAAGTGGTCATAAATTGGTGCTCAAATTATATTTTGGAACGATTCTTTTTGAGAAGTTCTTGTATTTTCTTGCTCTACAATATGTTTCCAAATTAGTACCTTCATCTTATCCCCCAAATTCAATCCGTTAAATGAAAATAACGCTTAAGGTGGTCAGAACGTGATGCTCGGATAATATTTTGAACCGATTCCTATATGAAAAGCTCTTATATTTTCATATTCTACAATGTGGTACCTTCCGTGTTTGCTAATAAGTAACTACAAGTAATACCCAAAATTCAACTCATCAAATAAAAATAACGATTCAGGTGGTCGGAACATGGTGCTCAGATAACATTTTCGACCGATTTCATTTTGTAAAGTTCTTATATTTTCAAGGTCTACAATATGGAACCTTAACACTTTTGTAATTTTTAAATTCATCCAATACCCAAAATTCAACCCATCAAATGAAAACAACAATTCTAGTGGACAAAACATGGTGCTCAGATAATATTTTTGACCAATTCCATTTTGAAAAATTCTTTTATTTTCATTATGTACAATATGGTACCTTTCGTGTTTACTGATCAGTAAATTCATCCAATACCCATAATTGAATCCATCAAATGAAAACAATGATTCAGGTTGTCAAAACTTGGTGCTCAGATAATATTTTGGACCGATTCCATATTAAAAAGTTCTTTTATTTTCACTCTCTACAATATGGTACCTTCCATGTTTGCTAATTTTTAACTTCATCTGATCCCAAAAATTCAACCCATCAAATGAAATAACGATTCAAGTGGTCATAAATTGGTGCTCAAATTATATTTTGGAACGATTCTTTTTGAGAAGTTCCTGTATTTTCTTGCTCTACAATATGTTTCCAAATTAGTACCTTCATCTTATCCCCCAAATTCAATTTGTTAAATGAAAATAACGCTTAAGGTGGTCAGAACGTGATGCTCGGATAATATTTTGGACCGATTCCTACATGAAAAGCTCTTATATTTTCATATTCTACAATGTGGTACCTTCCGTGTTTGCTAATAAGTAACTACAAGTAATACCCAAAATTCAACCCATCAAATAAAAATAACGATTCAAGTGGTCGGAACATGGTGCTCAGATAATATTTTCGATCGATTTCATTTTGTAAAGTTCTTATGTTTTCAAGGTCTACAATATGGAACCTTAACACTTTTGTAATTTGTAAATTCATCCAATACCCAAAATTCAACCCATCAAATGAAAACAACAATTCAAGTGGACAAAACATGGTGCTCAGATAATATTTTTGACCAATTCCATTTTGAAAAATTCTTTTATTTTCATTATGTACAATATGGTACCTTTCGTGTTTGCTGATTAGTAAATTCATCCAATACCCATAATTGAATCCATCAAATCAAAACAATGATTCAAGTGGTCAAAACTTGGTGCTCGGATAACATTTTTGACCGATTCCTATATGAAAAGCTCTTATATTTTCATGGTCTACAATGTGGTACCTTTCGTGTTTGCTAATAAGTAACTACAAGTAATACTCGAAATTCACCCCATCAAATAAAAATAAAGATTCAGGTGGTTAGAACATGGTGCTCAGATAATATTTGGACTGATTTCATTCTGTAAAGTTCTTAGGTTTTCATGGTCTACAATATGAAACCTATGACTTTTGTGATTTGTTAATTCATCCAATACCCGAAATTCAACCCATCAAATGAAAACAACAATTCAAGAGATCAAAACTTGGTGCTCAGATAATATTTTGGACCGATTCCTTTTTGAAAATTTCTTTTATTTACATTATGTACAATATGGTACCTTTCGTGTTTGCCAATCAGCAAATCCAGCCAATATCCAAAATTCAATCCATCAATTGAAAATAACGATTCAGGTGGTCAGAACATGGTGCTTAGATAGTATTTTTGACCAATTCCTTTTTGGAAAGTTCTTTTATTTTCATTATGTACAATATGGTACCTTTCGTGTTAGCTGATCAGTAAATTCATCCAATACCCATAATTGAATCCATCAAATCAAAACAATGATTCAAGTGTTCAAAACTTGGTGCTCAGATAATATTTTGGGCCGATTCCTTCTTTAAAAGTTCTTTAATTTTCATTCTCTACAATATGGTACCTTCCACGTTTACTAATTTTTAACTTCATCTGATCCCAAAAATTCAACCCATCAAATGAAATAACGATTCAAGTGGTCATAAATTTGTGCTCAAATTATATTTTGGAGCGATTCTTTTTGAAAAGTTCTTGTATTTTCTTGCTCTACAATATGTTTCCAAATTAGTACCTTCATCTTATCCCCCAAATTCAATCCATTAAATGAAAATAACGCTTCAGGTGGTCAGAACATGATGCTCGGATAATATTTTGGACCGATTCCTCTTTGAAAAGCTCTTATATTTTCATATTCTACAATGTGGTACCTTCCGTATTTGCTAATAAGTAACTACAAGTGATACCCAAAATTCAACCCATCAAATAAAAATAACGATTCAAGTGGTCGAAACATGGTGCTCAGATAATATTTTCGACCGATTTCATTTTGTAAAGTTCTTATGTTTTCAAGGTCTACAATATGAAACCTTAACACTTTTGTAATTTGTAAATTCATCCAATACCCAAAATTCAACCCATCAACTGAAAACAACAATTCAAGTGGACAAAACATGGTGCTCAGATAATATTTTTGACCAATTCCATTTTGAAAAATTCTTTTATTTTCATTATGTACAATATGGTACCTTTCGTGTTTGCTGATCAGTAAGTTCATCCAATACCCATAATTGAATCCATCAAATGAAAACAATGATTCAAGTGATCAAAACTTGGTGCTCAGATAATATTTTGGACTGATTCCATATTAAAAAGTTCTTTTATTTTCATTCTCTACAATATGGTACCTTCCATGTTTGCTAATTTTTAACTTCATCTGATCCCAAAAATTCAACCCATCAAATGAAATAACGATTCAAGTGGTCATAAATTGGTGCTCAAATTATATTTTGGAACGATTCTTTTTGAGAAGTTCCTGTATTTTCTTGCTCTACAATATGTTTCCAAATTAGTACCTTCATCTTATCCCCCAAATTCAATCCGTTAAATGAAAATAATGCTTAAGGTGGTCAGAACATGATGCTCGGATAATATTTTGGACTGATTCCTATATGAAAAGCTCTTATATTTTCATATTATACAATGTGGTACCTTCCGTGTTTCCTAATAAGTAACTACAAGTAATACCCAAAATTCAACCCATCAAATAAAAATAACGATTCAGGTGTTCGGAACATGGTGCTCAGATAATATGTTCGACCGATTTCATTTTTTAAAGTTCTTATGTTTTCATGGTCTACAATATGGAACCTTAAGACTTTTGTAATTTGTAAATTCATCAAATACCCGAAATTCAACCCATCAAATGAAAACAACAATTCAAGTGGTCAAATCATGGTGCTCAGATAATATTTTTGACCAATTCCATTTTGAAAAATTCTTTTATTTTCATTATGTACAATATGGTACCTTTCGTGTTTGCTGATCAGTAAATTCATCCAATACCCATAATTGAATCCATCAAATGAAAACAATGATTTAAGTGGTCAAAACTTGGTGCTCGGATAATATTTTTGACCGATTCCTATATGAAAAGCTCTTATATTTTCATAGTCTACAATGTGGTACCTTCCGTGTTTGCTAATAAGTAACTACAAGTAATACTCGAAATTCACCCAATCAAATAAAAATAACGATTCAGGTGGTCAGAAAATGGTGCTCAGATAATATTTTGACCGATTTCATTCCGTAAAGTTCTCATGTTTTCATGGTCTACAGTATGAACCCTATGACTATTGTGATTTGTTAATTCATCCAATACCCGAAATTCAACCCATCAAATGAAAACAACAATTCAAGTGATCAAAACTTGGTGCTCAGATAATATTTTGGACCGATTCCCTTTTGAAAATTTCTTTTATTTACATTATGTACAATATGGTACCTTTCGTGTTTGCCAATCAGCAAATCCAGCCAATATCCAAAATTCAATCCATCAATTGAAAATAACGATTCCGGTGGTCAGAACATGGTGCTCAGATAATATTTTTGACCAATTCCTTTTTGAAAAGTTCTTTTATTTTCATTATGTACAATATGGTACCTTTCGTGTTAGCTGATCAGTAAATTCATCCAATACCCATAATTGAATCCATCAAATCAAAACAATGATTCAAGTGGTCAAAACTTGGTGCTCAGATAATATTTTGGACCGATTCCTTATGTAAAAGTTCTTTCATTTTTATTCTCTACAATATGGTACCTTCCACGTTTGCTAATTTTTAACTTCATCTGATCCCAAAAATTCAACCCATCAAATGAAATAACGATTCAAGTGGTCTTAAATTGGTGCTCAAATTATATTTTGGAACGATTCTTTTTGAGAAGTTCCTGTATTTTCTTTCTCTACAATATGTTTCCAAATCAGTACCTTCATCTTATCCCCCAAATTCAATCCGTTAAATGAAAATAATGCTTAAGGTGGTCAGAACATGATGCTCGGATAAAATTTTGGTCCGATTCCTATATGAAAAGCTCTTATATTTTCATATTATACAATGTGGTACCTTCCGTGTTTCCTAATAAGTAAGTACGAGTAATACCCAAAATTCAACCCATCAAATAAAAATAACGATTCAGGTGTTCGGAACATGGTGCTCAGATAATATTTTCGACCGATTTCATTTTGTAAAGTTCTTATGTTTTCAAGGTCTACAATATGGAACCTTAAGACTTTTGTAATTTATAAATTCATCCAATACCCGAAATTCAACCCATCAAATGAAAACAAGAATTCAAGTGGTCAAAACATGGTGCTCAGATAATATTTTTGACCAATTCCATATTGAAAAATTCTTTTATTTTCATTATGCACAATATGGTACCTTTCATGTTTGCTGATCAGTAAATTCATCCAATACCCATAATTGAATCCATCAAATCAAAACAATGATTCAAGTGGTCAAAACTTGGTGCTCGGATAATATTTTTGACTGATTCCTATATGAAAAGCTCTTATATTTTCATGGTCTACAATGTGGTACCTTCCGTGTTTGCTAATAAGTAACTACAAGTAATACTCGAAATTCACCCCATCAAATAAAAATAACGATTCAGGTGGTCAAAACATGGTGCTCAGATGATATTTGGACTGATTTCATTCTGTAAAGTTCTTAGGTTTTCATGGTCTACAATATGAACCCTATGACTTTTGTGATTTGTTAATTCATCCAATACCCGAAATTCAACCCATCAAATGAAAACAACAATTCAAGAGATCAAAACTTGGTGCTCAGATAATATTTTGGACCGATTCCTTTTTGAAAATTTCTTTTATTTACATTATGTACAATATGGTACCTTTCGTGTTTGCCAATCAGCAAATCCAGCCAATATCCAAAATTCAATCCATCAATTGAAAATAACGATTCAGGTGGTCAGAACATGGTGCTTAGATAGTATTTTTGACCAATTCCTTTTTGGAAAGTTCTTTTATTTTCATTATGTACAATATGGTACCTTTCGTGTTAGCTGATCAGTAAATTCATCCAATACCCATAATTGAATCCATCAAATCAAAACAATGATTCAAGTGGTCAAAACTTGGTGCTCAGATAATATTTTGGACCGATTCCTTCTTTAAAAGTTCTTTAATTTTCATTCTCTACAATATGGTACCTTCCACGTTTACTAATTTTTAACTTCATCTGATCCCAAAAATTCAACCCATCAAATGAAATAACGATTCAAGTGATCATAAATTTGTGCTCAAATTATATTTTGGAGCGATTCTTTTTGAAAAGTTCTAGTATTTTCTTGCTCTACAATATGTTTCCAAATTAGTACCTTCATCTTATCCCCCAAATTCAATCCATTAAATGAAAATAACGCTTCAGGTTGTCAGAACATGATGCTCGGATAATATTTTGGACCGATTCCTCTTTGAAAAGCTCTTATATTTTCATATTCTACAATGTGGTACCTTCCATATTTGCTAATAAGTAACTACAAGTAATACCCAAAATTCAACCCATCAAATAAAAATAACGATTCAAGTGGTCGGAACATGGTGCTCAGATAATATTTTCGACCGATTTGATTTTGTAAAGTTCTTATGTTTTCAAGATCTACAATATGAAACCTTAACACTTTTGTAATTTGTAAATTCATCCAATACCCAAAATTCAACCCATCAACTGAAAACAACAATTCAAGTGGACAAAACATGGTGCTCAGATAATATTTTTGACCAATTCCATTTTGAAAAATTCTTTTATTTTCATTATGTACAATATGGTACCTTTCGTGTTTGCTGATCAGTAAGTTCATCCAATACCCATAATTGAATCCATCAAATGAAAACAATGATTCAAGTGATCAAAACTTGGTGCTCAGATAATATTTTGGACTGATTCCATATTAAAAAGTTCTTTTATTTTCATTCTCTACAATATGGTACCTTCCATGTTTGCTAATTTTTAACTTCATCTGATCCCAAAAATTCAACCCATCAAATGAAATAACGATTCAAGTGGTCATAAATTGGTGCTCAAATTATATTTTGGAACGATTCTTTTTGAGAAGTTCCTGTATTTTCTTGCTCTACAATATGTTTCCAAATTAGTACCTTCATCTTATCCCCCAAATTCAATCCGTTAAATGAAAATAATGCTTAAGGTGGTCAGAACATGATGCTCGGATAATATTTTGGACTGATTCCTATATGAAAAGCTCTTATATTTTCATATTATACAATGTGGTACCTTCCGTGTTTCATAATAAGTAACTACAAGTAATACCCAAAATTGAACCCATCAAATAAAAATAACAATTCCGGTGTTCGGAACATGGTGCTCAGATAATATGTTCGACCGATTTCATTTTGTAAAGTTCTTATGTTTTCAAGGTCTACAATATGGAACCATAAGACTTTTGTAATTTGTAAATTCATCCAATACCCGAAATTCAACCCATCAAATGAAAACAACAATTCAAGTGGTCAAAACATGGTGCTCAGATAATATTTTTGACCAATTCCATTTTGAAAAATTCTTTTATTTTCATTATGTACAATATGGTACATTTCGTGTTTGCTGATCAGTAAATTCATCCAATACCCATAATTGAATCCATCAAATGAAAACAATGATTCAAGTGGTCAAAACTTGGTGCTCGGATAATATTTTTGACCGATTCCTATATGAAAAGCTCTTATATTTTCATAGTCTACAATGTGGTACCTTCCGTGTTTGCTAATAAGTAACTACAAGTAATACTCGAAATTCACCCAATCAAATAAAAATAACGATTCAGGTGGTCAGAAAATGGTGCTCAGATAATATTTTGACCGATTTCATTCCGTAAAGTTCTCATGTTTTCATGGTCTACAGTATGAACCCTATGACTTTTGTGATTTGTTAATTCATCCAATACCCGAAATTCAACCCATCAAATGAAAACAACAATTCAAGTGATCAAAACTTGTTTCTTAGATAATATTTTGGACCGATTCCTTTTTGAAAATTTCTTTTATTTTCATTATGTACAATATGGTACCTTTCGTGTTTGCAAATCAGTAAATCCAGCCAATATCCAAAATTCAATCCATCAATTGAAAATAACGATTCAGGTGGTCAGAACATGGTGCTCAGATAATATTTTTGACCAATTCCTTTTTGAAAAGTTCTTTTATTTTCATTATGTACAATATGGTACCTTTCGTGTTAGCTGATCAGTAAATTCATCCAATACCCATAATTGAATCCATCAAATCAAAACAAAGATTCAAGTGGTCAAAACTTGGTGCTCAGATAATATTTTGGACCGATTCCTTCTTCAAAAGTTCTTTAATTTTCATTCTCTACAATATGGTACCTTCCACGTTTACTAATTTTTAACTTCATCTGATCCCAAAAATTCAACCCATCAAATGAAATAACGATTCAAGTGGTCATAAATTTGTGCTCAAATTATATTTTGGAGCGATTCTTTTTGAAAATTTCTTGTATTTTCTTGCTCTACAATATGTTTCCAAATTAGTACCTTCATCTTATCCCCCAAATTCAATCCATTAAATGAAAATAACGCTTCAGGTGGTCAGAACATGATGCTCGGATAATATTTTGGACTGATTCCTATATGAAAAGCTCTTATATTTTCATATTCTACAATGTGGTACCTTCCGTGTTTGCTAATAAGTAACTACAAGTAATACCCCAAATTCAACCCATCAAATAAAAATAACGATTCAAGTGGTCGGAACATGGTGCTCAGATAATATTTTCGACCGATTTCATTTTGTAACGTTCTTATGTTTTCAAGGTCTACAATATGGAACCTTAACAATTTTGTAATTTGTAAATTCATCCAATACCCAAAATTCAACCCATCAAATGAAAACAACAATTCAAGTGGTCAAAACATGGTGCTCAGATAATATTTTTGACCAATTCCATTTTGAAAAATTCTTTTATTTTCATTATGTACAATATGGTACCTTTCGTGTTTGCTGATTAGTAACTTCATCCAATACCCATAATTGAATCCATCAAATGGAAACAATGATTCAAGTGGTCAAAACTTGGTGCTCAGATAATATTTTGGACCGATTCCATATTAAAAAGTTCTTTTATTTTCATTCTCTACAATATGGTACCTTCCATGTTTGCTAATTTTTAACTTTATCTGATCCTAAAAATTCAACCCATCAAATGAAATAACGATTTAGGTGGTCATAAATTGGTGCTCAAATTATATTTTGGAACGATTCTTTTTGAGAAGTTCCTGTATTTTCTTGCTCTACAATATGTTTCCAAATTAGTACCTTCATATTATCCCCCAAATTCAATCCATTAAATGAAAATAACGCTTCAAGTGGTCAGAACATGGTGCTTGGATAATATTTTTGACCGATTCCTATATAAAAAGCTTTTATAGTTTCATAGTCTACAATGGGGTACCTTCCGTGTTTGCTAATAAGTTACTACAAGCAATACCCAAAATTCAACCCATCAAATAAAAATAACGATTCAGGTGATTAGAACTTGTTGTTCAGATAATATTTTCGACCGATTTCATTTTGTAAAGTTCTTATGTTTTCATGGTCTACAATATGGAACCTTATGACTTTTGTGATTTGTAAATTCATCTAATGCCCGAAATTCAATCCATCAAAAGTAAACAACAATTCAAGTAGTCAAAACATGGTGTTCAATTATTATTTTGGACCGATTCCTTCTTGAAAATTTCTTTTATTTTCATTATGTACAAAATGGTACCTTTCGTGTTTGCTGATCAGTAAATTTATCCAATACCCAAAATTAAATGCATCAAATGAAAATAATGATTCAAGTTGTCAAAACTTCGTGTTCAGATAATATTTTGCACGGATTTTTTATTGAAAATTTCTTTTATTTTCATTCCCTACAATATGGTACCCTCCATGTTTGCTAATTTTTAACTTCATCTGATCCCAAAAATTCAGTCCATCAAATGAAATAACGATTCAGGTGGTCATAAATTGGTGCTCAAATTATATTTTGGAACGATTCTTTCTGAGAAGTTCCCGTATTTTCTTGTTCTACAATATGTTTCCAAATTAGTACCTTCACCTTATCCCCCAAAGTCAATCCATTAAATGAAAATAACGCTTCAGGTGGTCAGAACATGATGCTCGGATAATATTTTGGACCGATTCATATATGAAAAGCTCTTATATTTTCATATTCTACAATGTGGTACCTTCCGTGTTTGCTAATAAGTAACTCCAAGTAATACCCAAAATTCAACCCATCAGATAAAAATAACGATTCAGGTGGTCGGAACATGGTGCTCAGATAATATTTTCGACCGATTTCATTTTATAAAGGTCTTATGTTTTCAAGGTCTACAATATGGAACCTTAGGACTTTTGTAATTTGTAAATTCATCCAATACCCGAAATTTCAACCCATCAAATGAAAACAACAATTCAAGTGGTCAAAACATGGTGCTCAGATAATATTTTTGATCAATTCCATTTTGAAAAATTCTTTTATTTTCATTATGTACAATATGGTACCTTTCGTGTTTGCTGATCAGTAAATTCATCCAATACCCATAATTGAATCCATCAACTGAAAACAATGATTCAAGTGGTCAAAACTTGGTGCTCAGATAATATTTTGGACCGATTCCATATTAAAAAGTTCTTTTATTTTCATTCTCTACAATATGGTACCTTCCATGTTTGCTAAATTTTAACTTCATCTGATCCCAAAAATTCAACACATTAAATGAAATAACGATTTAGGTGGTCATAAATTGGTGCTCAAATTATATTTTGGAACGATTCTTTTTGAGAAGTTCTTGTATTTTCTTGTTCTACAATATGTTTCCAAATTAGTACCTTCATCTTATCCCCCAAATTCAATAAATGAAAATAACGCTTCAGGTGGCCAGAACATGATGCTCTGATAATATTTTGGACCGATTCCTATATGAAAAGCTCTTATATTTTCATATTCTACAATGTGGTACCTTCCGTGTTTGCTAATAAGTAACTACAAGTAATACCCAAAATTCAACCCATCAGATAAAAATAACGATTCAGGTGGTCGGAACATGGTGCTCAGATAATATTTTCGACCGATTTCATTTTATAAAGGTCTTGTGTTTTCAAGGTCTACAATATGGAACCTTAGGACTTTTGTAATTTGTAAATTCATCCAATACCCGAAATTCAACCCATCAAATGAAAACAACAATTCAAGTGGTCAAAACATGGTGCTCAGATAATATTTTTGATCAATTCCATTTTGAAAAATTCTTTTATTTTCATTATGTACAATATGGTACCTTTCGTGTTTGCTGATCAGTAAATTCATCCAATACCCATAATTGAATCCATCAACTAAAAACAATGATTCATGTGGTCAAAACTTGGTGCTCAGATAATATTTTGGACCGATTCCATATTAAAAAGCTCTTTTATTTTCATTCTCTACAATATGGTACCTTCCATGTTTGCTAATTTTTAACTTCATCTGATCTCAAAAATTCAACCCATTAAATGAAATAACGATTTAGGTGGTCATAAATTGGTGCTCAAATTATATTTTGGAACGATTCTTTTTGAGAAGTTATGGTATTTTCTTGCTCTACAATATGTTTCCAAATTAGTACCTTCATCTTATCCCCCAAATTCAGTCCATTAAATGAAGATAACGCTTCAGGTGATCAGAACATGGTTCTCGGATAATATTTTGGACCGATTCCTATTTGAAAAGATATTATATTTTCATAGTCTAGAATGTGGTACCTTCCGCGTTTGCTAATAAGTTACTACAAGCAATACCCAAAATTCAACCCATCAAATAAAAATAACGATTCAGGTGGTTAGAACTTGGTGTTCAGATAATATTTTCGACCGATTTCATTTTGTAATGTTCTTATGTTTTCATGGTCTACAATATGGAACCTTATGGCTTTTGTGATTTTTAAATTAATCCAATGCCCGAAATTCAATCCATCAAAAGTAAACAACAATTCAAGTAGTCAAAACATGGTGCTCAGATAATATTTTGGACCGATTTCTTTTTTAAAATTTCTTTTATTTTCATTATGTACAATATGGTACCTTTGGTGTTTGCTAATCAGTAAATTCAGCCAATATCCAAAATTCAGTCCATCAATTGAAAATAGCGATTCATGTGGTCAGAGCATAGTGCTAAGATAATATTTTTGACCAATTCCATTTTGAAAAGTTCTTTTATTTTGATTATGTACAATATGGTACCTTTCGTGTTTGCAGATCAGTAAATTTATCCAATACCCAAAATTGAATCCATCAAATGAAAACAATTATTCAAGTTGTCAAAACTTCGTGTTCAGATAATATTTTGGACCGATTCCTTATTAAAAATTTCTTTTATTTTCATTCCCCACAATATGGTACCTTCCATGTTTGCTAATTTTTAACTTCATCTAATCCCAAAAATTCAGTCCATCAAATGAAATAACGATTCAGGTGGTCATAAATTGGTGCTCAAATTATATTTTTGAACGATTCTTTTTGAGAAGTTCCTGTATTTTCTTGTTCTACAATATGTTTCCAAATTAGTCCCTTCATCTTAACCCCCAAATTCAATCCATTAAATGAAAATAACGCTACAGGTGGTCAGAACATGGTGCTCGGATAATATTCCGGACCGATTCCTACATGAAAAGCTCTTATATTTTCATAGTCTACAATGTGGTACCTTTCGTGTTTGCTAATAAGTAACTACAAGTAATACCCAAAATTCAACCCATCAAATAAAAATAACGTTTCGGGTGGTCAGAACATGGTGCTCAGATAATATTTTCGACCGATTTCATTTTGTAAAGTTCTTATGTTTTCAAGGTCTACAATATGGAACTTTAAAACTTTTGTAATTTGTAAATTCATCCAATACCCGAAATTCAACCCATCAAATGAAAACAACAATTCAAGTGGTCAAAACTTGGTGCTCATATAATATTTTGGACCGATTCCTTTTTGAAAAATTCTTTTATTTTCATTATGTACAATATGGTGCCTTTCGTGTTTGCTGATCAGTAAATTCATCCCAAACCCATAATTGAATCCATCAAATGAAACCAACAATTCAAGTGGTCAAAACTTGGTGCTCAGATAATATTTTGGACTAATTCACTTTTGAAAAGTTCTTTTATTTTGATTATGTACAATATGGTACCTTTCGTGTTTGCAAATCAGTAAATTCAGGCAATATCCAAAATTCAATCCATCAAATGAAAACAACGATTCTGGTGGTCAGAACATGGTGCTCAGATAATATTTTTGACCAATTCCTTTTTGAAAAGTTCTTTTATTTTCATTATGTACAATATGGTTCCTTTCGTATTTGCTGATCAGTAAATTCATCCAAAACCCATAATTGAATCCATCAAATGAAAACAATGATTCAAGTGGTCAAAATTTGGTGTTCAGATAATATTTTGGACCGATTACTTATTAAATATTTCTTTTATTTTCATTCTCTACAATATGGTACCTTCCAACTTTGCTAATTTTTAACTTCATCTGATCCCAAAAATTCAACCCATCAAATGAAATAACGATTCAGGTTGTCATAAATTGGTGTTCAAATTATATTTTTGAACGATTCTTTTTGAAATGTTCTTGTAATTTATTGCTCTACAATATGTTTCCTAGTTAGCACCTTCATCTTATCCCCCAAATTAAATCCATAAATGAAAATAACGCTTCAGGTGGTCAGAACATGGTGCTCAGAAAATATTTTGGACTGATTCCTATGCGAAAAGCTCTTATATTTCATAGTCTACAATGTGGTACCTTCCGTGTTTGCTAATAAGTAATTACAAATAATACCTGAAATTCAATCCATCAAATAAAAATAACGATTCAGGTGGTCAGAATTTGGTTATCAGATAATATTTTAGACCAATTTCATTTTGTAAAATTCTTATGTTTTCATGGTTTACAATATGCAACCTTATGATTTTTGGGATTTGTAAATTCATCCAATACCTGAAATTCAACCCATCAAATGAAAACAAAATCAAGTGGTCAAAACCTGGTGCTCAAATAATATTTTGGACCGATTCCTATTTGAAAAATTCTTTTATTTTCATTATGTACAATATGGTACCTTTCATGTTTGTTGATCAGTAAATTCATCCAATACCCAAAATTGAAACCATTAAATGAAAACAATGATTGAAGTAATCAAAACATGGTGCTCATATAATATTTTGGACTGATTCCTTATTTAAAAGTTCTTTTATTTTCATTCTCTACAATATGATACCTTCCCTGTTTGCTAATTTTTAACTTCATCTGATCCCTAAAATTCAACCCATCAAATGAAATAACGATTCAGGTTGTCCCAAATTGGTGTTCAAATTATATTTTGGAACGATTCTTTTCGAAATGTTCTTGTAATTTCTTGCTCTACAATATGTTTCCTAGTTAGTACCTTCATCTTATCCCCCAAATTCAATCCATTAAATGAAAAAAATGCTTCAGGTGGTCAGAACATGGTGCTCGGAAAATATTTTGGACTGATTCCCATACAAAATGCTCTTATATTTCATAGTCTACTATGTGGTACCTTACGTCTTTGCTTATAAGTAAGTACAAATAATACCCAAAATTCAACCCATGAAATAAAAATAACTATTCAGGTTGTCAGAACATGGTGCTCAGATAATATTTTCGACCGATTTCATTTTGTAAAGTTCTTATGTTTTCAGGGTCTATATAATATGGAACCTTATGACTTTTGTGGTTTGTAAATTCATCCAATACCCGAAATTCAACCCATCAAATGAGAACAACAATTCAAGTGGTCAAAACTTGGTGCTCAGATAATATTTTTGACCGATTCCTTTTTGAAAAGTACTTTTATTTTCATTATGCACAATATGGTACCTTTCGTGTTTGCAATTCAGTAAATTCTCAATCTCCAAAATTCAATCCATCAATTGAAAACAACGATTCAGGTGGTCAGAACATGGTGCTAAGATAATATTTTTTACCAATTACTTTTTGAAACTTTCTTTTACTTTCATTATGTACAATATGGTACCTTTTGTGTTTGCTGACCAGTAAATTCATCCAATACCCAAAATTGAATCCTTCAAATATAAACAATGATTCAAGTGGTCAACACTTGGTGCTCAGATAATATTTTGGACCGATTACTTATTAAATAGTTCTTTTATTTTCATTCTCTACAATATGGTACCTTCCAACTTTGCTAATTTTTAACTTCATCTGATCCAAAAAATTAAACCCATCAAATGAAATAACGATTCAGGTGGTCATATATTGGTGCTCAAATTATATTTTGGAACGATCTTTTTGAAAAGTTCTCATATTTTCTTGCTCACAATATGTTTCCTAATTAGTATTTTCATCTTATCCCCCAAATTAAATCCCTTAAATGAAAATAACGATTCAGGTGGTAAGAACATGGTGCTCGGATAATATTTTGGACCAATTCTTATATTTTCATAGTCTACAATATGGTAACTTCCGTGTTTTCTAATACGTTACTACAATAATACCCGAAATTCATCCCATCAAATAAATATAACGATTCAGGTGGTCAGAACATGGTGCTCAGATAATATTTTCGACCGGTTTATTTTGTAAAGTTTTCATGTTTTCATGGTCTACAATATGGAACCTTATGACCTTTGTGGTTTGTAAATTCATCCAATACCCGAAATTCAACCCATCAAATGAAAACAACAATTCAAGTGGTCAAAACTTGGTGCTCAGATAATATTTTAGACCGATTCCTTTTTAAAAAATTCTTATATTTTCGTTATATACAATACGGTACCTTTCGTGTTTGCTAATCAGTAAATTCAGCCAATATCCAAAATTTAATCCATCAATTGAAAACAACGATTCAGGTGGTCAGAACATGGTGGTCAAATAATATTTTTAACCAATTCCTTTTTGAAAAGTTCTTTAATCCAATACCCAAAATATGGTACCTTTTGTATTTGGTGATCAGTAAATTAATCCAATACCCAAAATTGAATCCATTAATTCAAAACAATGATTCAAGATGTCAAAACATAATGTTTAGATAATATTTTGGACCGATTCCTTATTGACAAGTTCTTTCATTTTCATTCCCCACAATATGGTACATTCCATGTTTGCTAATTTTTAACTTCATCTGATCCCAAAAATTCAATCCATCAAATGAAATAACGGTTCAGGTTGTCATAAATTGGTGTTCAAATTATATTTTGGAACGATTCTTTTTGAAATGTTCTCGTATTTTCTTGCTCTTCAATATGTTTCCTAATTAGTAACTTCATCTTATCCCCCAAATTTAATCCATTAAATGAAAATAACGCTACAGGTGGTCAGAACATGGTGCTCAGATAATATTTTGGACCGATTCCTATATGAAAAGCTCTTATATTTTCATAGTCTAGAATGTGGTACCTTCCGTGGTTGCTAATAAGTAACTACAAGTAATACCCAAAATTCAACCCATGAAATAAAAATAATCATTCAGGTTGTCAGAACATGGTGCTCAGATAATATTTTCGACCGATTTCATTTTGTAAAGTTCTTATGTTTTCATTGTCTATATAATATGGAACCTTATGACTTTTGTGGTTTGTAAATTCATCCAATACCCTAAATTCAACCCATCAAATGAAAACAACAATTCAAGTGGTCAAAACTTGGTGCTCAGATAATATTTTGGACCGATTCCTTATTAAAAAGTTCATTTATTTTCATTCTCTACAATATGGTATCTTCCATGTTTGCTAATTTTTAACTTGATCTGATCCCAAAAATTCAACCCATCAAATGAAATAACGATTCAGGTGGTCATAAATTGGGGCTCAAATTATATTTTGGAACGATTCTTTTTGAGAAGTTCTTGTATTTTCTTTCTCTACAATATGTTTCCAAATTAGTACCTTCATCTTATCCCCCAAATTCAATCCATTAAATGAAAATAACGCTTCAGGTGGTCAGAACATGGTGCTCGGATAATATTTTGGACCGATTCCTATATGAAAAGCTATTATATTTTCATAGTCTACAATGTGGTACCTTCCGTGTTTGCTAATAAGTTACTACAAGCAATACCCAAAATTCAACCCATCAAATAAAAATAACGATTCAGGTGGTTAGAACTTGGTGTTCAGATAATATCTTTGACCGATTTCATTTTGTAAAGTTCTTATGTTTTCATGGTCTACAATATGGAACCTTATGAATTTTGTGATTTGTAAATTCATCCAATGCCCGAAATTCAATCCATCAAAAGTAACAACAATTCAAGTAGTCAAAACATGGTGCTCAAATAATATTTTTGACCGATTCCTTTTTGAAAATTTCTTTTATTTTCATTATGTATAATATGGTACCTTTCGTGTTTGCTAATCAGTAAATGCGGCCAATATCCAAAATTCAATCCATCAATCGAAAACAGCGATTCATGTGCTCAGAGCATGGTGCTAAGATAATATTTTTAACCAATTCCAATTTGAAAAGTTCTTTTATTTTGATTAAAGACAATGTGGTACCTTTCGTGTTTGCTGATCAGTAAATTTATCCAATACCCAATCCATCAAATGAAAACAATGATTCAAGTTGTCAAAACTTCGTGTTCAGATAATATTTTGGACTGATTCCTTATTGAAAATTTCATTTATTTTCATTCCCTACAATATGGTACCTTCCATGTTTGCTAATTTTTAACTTCATCTGATCCCAAAAATTCAGTCCATCAAATGAAATAACGATTCAGGTGGTCATAAATTAGTGCTCAAATTATATTTTGGAACGATTCTTTTTGAGAAGTTCCTGTATTTTCTTGTTCTACAATATGTTTCCAAATTAGTACCTTCATCTTATACCCCAAATTCAATAAATGAAAATAACGCTTCAGGTGGTCAGAACATGATGCTCTGATAATATTTTGGACCGATTCCTATATGAAAAGCTCTTATATTTTCATATTCTACAATGTGGTACCTTCCGTGTTTGCTAATTAGTAACTACAAGTAATACCCAAAATTCAACCCATCAGATAAAAATAACGATTCAGGTGGTCGAAACATGGTGCTCAGATAATATTTTCGACCGATTTCATTTTATAAAGTTCTTATGTTTTCAAGGTCTACAATATAGAACCTTAGGACTTTTGTAATTTGTAAATTCATCCAATACCCGAAATTCAACCCATCAAATGAAAACAACAATTCAAGTGGTCAAAACATGGTGCTGAAATAATATTTTTGACCAATTCCATTTTGAAAAATTCTTTTATTTTCATTATGTACAATATGGTACCTTTCGTGTTTCCTGATCAGTAAATTCATCCAATACCCATAATTGAATCCATCAAATGAAAACAATGATTCAAGTGGTCAAAACATGGTGCTCAGATAATATTTTGGACCGATTCCTTATTTAAAAGTTCTTTTATTTTCATTCTCTACAATATGGTACCTTCCATGGTTGCTAATTTTTAACTTCATCTGATCCCAAAAATTCAACCCATTAAATGAAATAACGATTTAGGTGGTCATAAATTGGTGCTCAAATTATATTTTAGAACGATTCTTTTTGAGAAGTTCTTGTATTTTCTTGCTCTACAATATGTTTCCAAATTAGTACCTTCATCTTATCCCCCAAATTCAATCCATTAAATGAAGATAACGCTTCAGGTGGTCAGAACATGGTTCTCGGATAATATTTTGGACCGATTCCTATTTGAAAAGCTATTATATTTTCATAGTCTAGAATGTGGTACGTTCCGCGTTTGCTAATAAGTTACTACAAGCAATACCCAAAATTCAACCCATCAAATAAAAATAACGATTCAGGTGGTTAGAACTTGGTGTTCAGATAATATTTTCGACCGATTTCATTTTGTAAAGTTCTTATGTTTTCATGGTCTACAATATGGAACCTTATGACTTTTGTGATTTGTAAATTAATCCAATGCCCGAAATTCAATCCATCAAAAGTAAACAACAATTCAAGTAGTCAAAACATGGTGCTCAGATAATATTTTGGACCGTTTTCTTTTTTAAAATTTCTTTTATTTTCATTACCTTTTGTGTTTGCTAATCAGTAAATTCAGCCAATATCCAAAATTCAATCCATCAATTGAAAACAGCGATTCATGTGGTCAGAGCATGGTGCTAAGATAATATTTTTGACCAATTCCATTTTGAAAAGTTCTTTTATTTTGATTATGTACAATATGGTACCTTTCGTGTTTGCTGATCAGTAAATTTATCCAATACCCAAAATTGAATCCATCAAATGAAAACAATTATTCAAGTTGTCAAAACTTCGTGTTCAGATAATATTTTGGACCGATTCCTTATTGAAAATTTCTTTTATTTTCATTCCCTACAATATGGTACCTTCCATGTTTTCTAATTTTTAACTTCATCTGATCCCAAAAATTCAGTCCATCAAATGAAATAACGATTCAGGTGGTCATAAATTGGTGCTCAAATTATATTTTTGAACGATTCTTTTTGAGAAGTTCCTGTATTTTCTTGTTCTACAATATGTTTCCAAATTAGTCCCTTCATATTATCCCCCAAATTCAATCCATTAAATGAAAATAACGCTATAGGTGGTCAGAACATGGTGCTCGGATAATATTTTGGACCGATTCCTACATGAAAAGCTCTTATATTTTCATAGTCTACAATGTGGTACCTTTCGTGTTTGCTAATAAGTAACTACAAGTAATACCCAAAATTCAACCTATCAAATAAAAATAACGTTTCGGGTGATCAGAACATGGTGCTCAGATAATATTTTCGACCGATTTCATTTTGTAAAGTTCTTATGTTTTCAAGGTCTACAATATGGAACTTTAAAACTTTTGTAATTTGTAAATTCATCCAATTCCCGAAATTCAACCCATCAAATGAAACAACAATTCAAGTGGTCAAAACTTGGTGCTCATATAATATTTTGGACCGATTCCTTTTTTAAAAATTCTTTTATTTTCATTATGTACAATATGGTGCCTTTCGTGTTTGTTGATCAGTAAATTCATCCCAAACCCATAATTGAATCCATCAAATGAAACCAACAATTCAAGTGGTCAAAACTTGGTGCTCAGATAATATTTTGGACTAATTCACTTTTGAAAAGTTCTTTTATTTTCATTATGTACAATATGGTACCTTTCGTGTTTGCAAATCAGTAAATTCAGGCAATATCCAAAATTCAATCCATCAATTGAAAACAACGATTCTGGTGGTCAGAACATGGTGCTCAGATAATATTTTTGACCAATTCCTTTTTGAAAAGTTCTTTTATTTTCATTATGTACAATATGGTTCCTTTCGTATTTGATGATCAGTAAATTCATCCAATACCCATAATTGAATCCATCAAATGAAAACAATTATTCAAGTGGTCAAAATTTGGTGTTCAGATAATATTTTGGACCGATTACTTATTAAATAGTTCTTTTATTTTCATTCTCTACAATATGGTACCTTCCAACTTTGCTAATTTTTAACTTCATCTGATCCCAAAAATTCAACCCATCAAATGAAATAACGATTCAGGTTGTTATAAATTGGTGTTCAAATTATATTTTTGAACAATTCTTTTTGAAATGTTCTTGTAATTTCTTGCTCTACAATATGTTTCCTAGTTAGCACCTTCATCTTATCCCCCAAATTAAATCCATTAAATGAAAATAACGCTTCAGGTGCTCAGAACATGGTGCTCAGAAAATATTTTGGGCTGATTCCTATACGAAAAGCTCTTATATTTCATAATCTACAATGTGGTTCCTTCCGTGTTTGCTAATAAGTAATTACAAATAATACCTGAAATTCAATCCATCAAATAAAAATAACGATTCAGGTGGTCAGAATTTGGTTATCAGATAATATTTTCGACCAATTTCATTTTGTAAAATTCTTATGTTTTCATGGTTTACAATATGCAACCTTATGATTTTTGGGATTTGTAAATTCATCCAATACCTGAAATTCAACCCATCAAATGAAAACAAAATCAAGTGGTCAAAACCTGGTGCTCAAATAATATTTTGGACCGATTCCTATTTGAAAAATTCTTTTATTTTCATTATGTACAATATGGTACCTTTCATGTTTGTTGATCAGTAAATTCATCCAATACCCAAAATTGAAACCATTAAATGAAAACAATGATTGAAGTAATCAAAACATGGTGCTCATATAATATTTTGGACTGATTCCTTATTTAAAAGTTCTTTTATTTTCATTCTCTACAATATGATACCTTCCCTGTTTGCTAATTTTTAACTTCATCTGATCCCAAAAATTCAACCCATCAAATGAAATAACGATTCAGGTTGTCCCAAATTGGTGTTCAAATTATATTTTGGAACGATTCTTTTCGAAATGTTCTTGTAATTTCTTGCTCTACAATATGTTTCCTAGTTAGTACCTTCATCTTATCCCCCAAATTCAATCCATTAAATGAAAAAAATGCTTCAGGTGGTCAGAACATGGTGCTCGGAAAATATTTTGGACTGATTCCCATACAAAATGCTCTTATATTTCATAGTCTACTATGTGGTACCTTACGTCTTTGCTTATAAGTAACTACAAATAATACCCAAAATTCAACCCATGAAATAAAAATAACTATTCAGGTTGTCAGAACATGGTGCTCAGATAATATTTTTGACCGATTTCATTTTGTAAAGTTCTTATGTTTTCAGGGTCTATATAATATGGAACCTTATGACTTTTGTGGTTTGTAAATTCATCCAATACCCGAAATTCAACCCATCAAATGAGAACAACAATTCAAGTGGTCAAAACTTGGTGCTCAGATAATATTTTTGACCGATTCCTTTTTGAAAAGTACTTTTATTTTCTTTATGCACAGTATGGTACCTTTCGTGTTTGCAAATCAGTAAATTCTCAATCTCCAAAATTCAATCCATCAATTGAAAACAACGATTCAGGTGGTCAGAACATGGTGCTAAGATAATATTTTTTACCAATTACTTTTTGAAACTTTCTTTTACTTTCATTATGTGCAATATGGTACCTTTTGTGTTTGCTGACCAGTAAATTCATCCAATACCCAAAATTGAATCCTTCAAATATAAACAATGATTCAAGTGGTCAACACTTAGTGCTCAGATAATATTTTGGACCGATTACTTATTAAATAGTTCTTTTATTTTCATTCTCTACAATATGGTACCTTCCAACTTTTCTAATTTTTAACTTCATCTGATCCCAAAAATTAAACCCATTAAATGAAATAACGATTCAGGTGGTCATATACTGATGCTCAAATTATATTTTGGAACGATCTTTTTGAAAAGTTCACATATTTTCTTGCTCACAATATGTTTCCTAATTAGTATTTTCATCTTATCCCCCAAATTAAATCCATTAAATGAAAATAACGATTCAAGTCGTAAGAACATGGTGCTAGGATAATATTTTGGACCAATTCCTATATGAAAAGCTCTTATGTTTTCATAGTCTACAATGTGGTACCTTCCGTGTTTTCTAATACGTTACTACAAGTAATACCCGAAATTCATCCCATCAAATAAATATAACGATTCTGGTGGTCAGAACATGGTGCTCAGATAATATTTTTGACCGGTTTATTTTGTAAAGTTTTCATGTTTTCATGGTCTACAATATGGAACCTTATGACTTTTGTGATTTGTAAATTCATCCAATACCCAAAATTCAGCCCATCAAATGAAAACAACAATTCAAGTGGTCAAAACTTGGTGCTCAGATAATATTTTGGACCGATTCCTTTTTGAAAAATTCTTTTATTTTCGTTATATACAATATGGTACCTTTCGTGTTTGCTAATCAGTTAATTCAGCCAATGTCCAAAATTCAATCCATCAATTGAAAACAACGATTCAGATGGTAAGAACATGGTAGTCAAATAATATTTTTGACCAATTCCTTTTTGAAAAGTTCTTTTATTTTCATTATGTACAATATGGTACCTTTCGTATTTGGTGATCAGTAAATTAATCCAATACCCAAAATTGAATCCATTAATTCAAAACAATGATTCAAGATGTCAAAACATAATGTTTAGATAATATTTTGGACCGATTCCTTATTGACAAGTTCTTTCATTTTCATTCCCTACAATATGGTACATTCCATGTTTGCTAATTTTTAACTTCATCTGATCCCAAAAATTCAATCCATCAAATGAAATAACGGTTCAGGTTGTCATAAATTGGTGTTCAAATTATATTTTGGAACGATTCTTTTTTGAAATGTTCTCGTATTTTCTTGCTCTTCAATATGTTTCCTAATTAGTACCTTCATCTTATCCCCCAAATTTAATCCATTAAATGAAAATAACGCTTCAGGTGGTCAGAACATGGTGCTCGGATAATATTTTGGACCGATTCCTATATGAAAAGCTCTTATATTTTCATAGTCTACAATGTGGTACCTTCCGTGTTTGCTAATTAGTTACTACAAGTAATACCCAAAATTCATCCCATCAAATAAAAATAACGATTCAGGTGGTCAGAACATGGTGCTCAGATAATATTTTCGACCAATTTTTTTTGTAAAGTTCTCTTGTTTTCATGGTCTACAATATGGAACCTTATGACTTTTGTGATTTGTAAATTCATCCAATACCCAAAATTCAGCCCATCAAATGAAAACAACAATTCAAGTGGTCAAAACTTGGTGCTCAGATAATATTTTGGACCGATTCCTTTTTGAAAAATTCTTTTATTTTCGTTATATACAATATGGTACCTTTCGTGTTTGCTTATCAGTTAATTCAGCCAATGTCCAAAATTCAATCCATCAATGGAAAACAACGATTCAGATGGTAAGAACATGGTAGTCAAATAATATTTTTGACCAATTCCTTTTTGAAAAGTTCTTTTATTTTCATTATGTACAATATGGTACCTTTCGTATTTGGTGATCAGTAAATTCATCCAATACCCAAATTTGAATCCATCAAATGAAAACAATGATTCAAGTGCTCAAAACATAATGTTTAGATAATATTTTGGACCGATTCCTTATTGACAAGTTCTTTCATTTTCATTCCCTACAATATGGTACATTCCATGTTTGCTAATTTTTAACTTCATCTGATCCCAAAAATTCAATCCATCAAATGAAATAACGGTTCAGGTGGTCATAAATTGGTGTTCAAATTATATTTTGGAACGATTCTTTTTTGAAATGTTCTCGTATTTTCTTGCTCTTCAATATGTTTCCTAATTAGTACCTTCATCCTATCCCCCAAATTTAATCCATTAAATGAAAATAACGCTTCAGGTGGTCAGAACATGGTGCTCGGATAATATTTTGGACCGATTCCTATATGAAAAGCTCTTATATTTTCATAGTCTACAATGTGGTACCTTCCGTGTTTGCTAATTAGTTACTACAAGTAATACCCAAAATTCATCCCATCAAATAAAAATAACGATTCAGGTGGTCAGAACATGGTGCTCAGATAATATTTTCGACCAATTTTTTTTGTAAAGTTCTCTTGTTTTCATGGTCTACAATATGGAACCTTATGACTTTTGTGATTTGTAAATTCATCCAATACCCAAAATTCAGCCCATCAAATGAAAACAACAATTCAAGTGGTCAAAACTTGGTGCTCAGATAATATTTTGGACCGATTCCTTTTTGAAAAATTCTTTTATTTTCGTTATATACAATATGGTACCTTTCGTGTTTGCTAATCAGTTAATTCAGCCAATGTCCAAAATTCAATCCATCAATGGAAAACAACGATTCAGATGGTAAGAACATGGTAGTCAAATAATATTTTTGACCAATTCCTTTTTGAAAAGTTCTTTTATTTTCATTATGTACAATATGGTACCTTTCGTATTTGGTGATCAGTAAATTCATCCAATACCCAAATTTGAATCCATCAAATGAAAACAATGATTCAAGTGGTCAAAACATAATGTTTAGATAATATTTTGGACCGATTCCTTATTGACAAGTTCTTTCATTTTCATTCCCTACAATATGGTACATTCCATGTTTGCTAATTTTTAACTTCATCTGATCCCAAAAATTCAATCCATCAAATGAAATAACGGTTCAGGTTGTCATAAATTGGTGTTCAAATTATATTTTGGAACGATTCTTTTTTAAATGTTCTTGTATTTTCTTGCTCTTCAATATGTTTCCTAATTAGTACCTTCATCTTATCCCCCAAATTCAATCCATTAAATGAAAATAACGCTTCAGGTGGTCAGAACATGGTGCTCAGATAATATTTTGGACTGATTCCTATATGAAAAGCTCTTATATTTTCATAGTCTACAATGTGGTACCTTCTGTGTTTACTAATAAGTAACTACAAGTAATACCCTACATTCAACCCATGAAATAAAAATAGCCATTCAGGTTGTCAGAACATGGTGCTCAGATAATATTTTCGACCGATTTCATTTTGTGAAGTTCTTCTGATTTCGTGGTTTATATAATATGGAACCTTATGACTTTTGTGGTTTGTAAATTCATCCAATACCCGAAATTCAACCCATCAAATGAAAACAACAATTCAAGTGGTCAAAACTTGGTGCTCAGATAATATTTTTGACCGATTCGTTTTTGAAAAGTTCTTTTATTTTCATTATGTACAATATGGGTACCTTTCGTGTTTGCAAATCAGTAAATTCAGCCAATCTCCAAAATTCAGTCCATCAATTGAAAACAACGATTCAGGTGGTCAGAACATGGTGCTTAGACAATATTTTTTACCAATTCGTTTTTGAAACTTTCTTTTACTTTCATTAAGTACAATATGGTACATTTCGTGTTTGCTGATCAGTAAATTCATCCAATACCCAAAATTGAATCCTTCAAATGAAAACAATGAATCAAGTGGTCAACACTTGGTGTTCGGATAATATTTTTGGCTGATTCCTTATTGAATAGTTCTTTTATTTTCATTCTCTACAATATAGTACCTTCCATGTTTGATAATTTTAAATTCATCTGATCCCAAAAATTCAACCCATCAAATGAAATAACGATTCAGGTGGTCATAAATTGTTGCTCAAATTATATTTTGGAAAGATTCTTTTTGAAATGTTCTTGTATTTTCTTGCTCTACAATATGTTTCCCAATTAGTACCTTCATTTTATCCCCCAAGTTAAATCCATTAAATGAAAATAATGCTTCAGGATAATGCTCGGATAATATTTTGGACTGATTCCTATATGAAAAGCTCTTATATTTTCTTAGTCTACAATGTGGTACCTTCCGTGTTTGCTAATAAGTTACTACAAGTAATATCTGAAATTCATCCCATCAAATAAAAATAATGATTCAGGTGGT
This sequence comes from Rubia yunnanensis, assembly GCA_037428765.1. NCBI lineage: Eukaryota > Viridiplantae > Streptophyta > Magnoliopsida > Gentianales > Rubiaceae > Rubia > Rubia yunnanensis. The sequence goes on from CM075065.1 coordinate 46,700,778, forward strand.
CAGAACATGGTGCTCAGATAATATTTTCGACCGATTTATTTTGTAAAGTTCTCATGTTTTCGCAGTCTAAAATATGGAATCTTATGACTTTTGTGATTTGTAAATTCATCCAATACCCAAAATTCAACCCATCAAATGAAACAACAATTCAAGTGATCAAAACTTGGTGCTCAGATAATATTTTGGACCGATTCCTTTTTGAAAAATTCTTTTATTTTCGTTATATACAATATGGTACCTTTCGTGTTTGCTAATCAGTAAATTCAGCCAATATCCAAAATTCAATCCATCAATTGAAAACAACGATTTAGGTGGTCAGAACATGGTGGTCAAATAATATTTTTGACCAATTCCTTTTTGAAAAGTTCTTTTATTTTCATTATATACAATATGGTACCTTTTGTATTTGGTGATCAGTAAATTCATCCAATACCCAAAATTGAATCCATCAAAGTGAAAACAATAATTCAAATGGTCAAAACATAATGTTTAGATAATATTTTGGACCGATTCCTTATTGACAAGTTCTTTCATTTTCATTCCCTACAATATGTTACATTCCATGTTTGCTAATTTTTAACTTCATCTGATCCCAAAAATTCAATCCATCAAGTGAAATAACGGTTCAGGTTGTCATAAATTGGTGTTCAAATTATATTTTGGAACGATTCTTTTTGAAATGTTCTCGTATTTTCTTGCTCTTCAATATGTTTCCTAATTAGTACCTTCATCTTATCCCCCAAATTTAATCCATTAAATGAAAATAACGCTTCAGTTGGTCAGAACATGGTGCTCAGATAATATTTTGGACTGATTCCTATATGAAAAGCACTTATATTTTCATAGTCTAAAATGTGGTACCTTCCGTGTTTGCTAATAAGTAACTACAAGTAATACCGGAAATTCAACCCATCAAAATAAAAATAACGATTCAGGTGGTCAGAACATGGTGCTCAGATAATATTTTCGAACGATGTCATTTTGTAAAGTTCTTATGTTTTCATGGTTTATATAATATGGAACCTTATGACTCTTTTTATTTATAAATTCACCCAATACCCGAAATTCAACCCATCAAATAAAAAAAACAATTCAAGTGGTCAAAACTTGGTGCCCAGATAATATTTTTGGCCGATTCCTTTTTGAAAAGTTCTTTTATTTTCATTATGTACAATATGGTACCTTTCGTGTCTGCAAATCAGTAAATACAGCCAATCTCCAAAATTCAATCCATCAATTGAAAACAACGATTCAGGTTGTCAGAACATGGTGCTCAGATAATATTTTTGACCAATTCCTCTTTGAAAAATTCTTTTATTTTCATTATGTACAATATGGTACCTTTCGTATTTGGTGATCAGTAAATTCATCCAATACCCAAAATTGAATCCATCAAATGAAAACAATGATTCAAGTGGTCAAAACATAATGTTTAGATAATATTTTGGACCGATTCCTTATTGACAAGTTCTTTCATTTTCATTCCCTACAATATGGTACATTCCATGTTTGCTAATTTTTAACTTCATCTGATCCCAAAAATTCAATCCATCAAATGAAATAACGGTTCAGGTTGTCATAAATTGGTGTTCAAATTATATTTTGGAACGATTCTTTTTGAAATGTTCTCGTATTTTCTTGCTCTTCAATATGTTTCCTAATTAGTACCTTCATATTATCCCCCAAATTCAATCCTTTAAATGAAAATAACGCTTCAGGTGGTCAGAACATGGTGCTCAGATAATATTTTGGACTGATTCCTTCATGAAAAGCTCTTATATTTTCATAGTCTAAAATGTGGTACCTTCCGTGTTTGCTAATAAGTAACTACAAGTAATATCGGAAATTCAACCCATCAAAATAAAAATAACGATTCAGGTGGTCAGAACATAGTGCTCAGATAATATTTTCGAACGATGTCATTTTCTAAGTTCTTATGTTTTCATGGTTTATTTAATATGGAACCTTATGACTTTTTTTATTTGCAAATTCACACAATACCCAAAATTCAACCCAGCAAATAAAAACAACAATTCAAGTTGTCAAAACTTGGTGCCCAGATAATATTTTTGACCGATTCCTTTTTGAAAAGTTATTTTATTTTCATTATGTACAATATGGTACCTTTCCTGTTTGCAAATCAGTAAATTCAGCCAATCTCCAAAATTCAATCCATCAATTGAAAACAACGATTCAGGTGGTCAGAACATGGTGCTTAGATAATATTTTTGACCAATTCCATTTTGAAAATTTCTTTTATTTTCATTATGCACAATATGGTACCTTTCGTGTTTGCTGATCAGTAAATTCATCCAATACCCAAAATTGAATCCTTCAAATGAAAACAATGATTCAAAACTTGGTGCTCAGATAAAATTTTGGACTGATTCCTTATTGAATAGTTCTTTTATTTTCATTCTCTACAATATGGTACCTTCCATGTTTGCTAATTTTAAACTTCATCTGATCCCAAAAATTCAACCCATCAAAGGAAATAACGATTCAGGTGGTCATAAATTGGTGCTCAAATTATATCTTGGAATGATTCTTTTTGAAAACTACCTGTATTTTCTTGCTTTACAATATGTTTCCTAATTAGTACCTTCATCTTATCCCCCAAATGAAATCCATTAAATGAAAATAACGCTTTAGGTGGTCATATCATGGTGCTCGGATAATATTTCGGACTGATTCCTATATGAAAAGTTCTTATATTTTCATAGTCTACAATGTGGTACCTTCCGTGTTTGCTAATAAGTAATTAAAAGTAATACCCAAAATTCAACCCTTCAAAATAAAATAACGATTCAGGTGGTCAGAACATAGTGCTCAGATAATATTTTTGATCGATTTCATTTTGTAAGGTTCTTATTTTTTCATGGTCTACAATATTGAACCTTATGACTTTTGTGATTTGTAAAATCATCCAATACCCAAAATTAAACCCATCAAATGAAAACAAAAAATTAAGAGGTCAAAACTTGATGCTCAGATAATATTTTGGACCGATTCCTTTTTGAAAAGTTCTTTTATTTTCATTATGTACAATATGGTACCTTTCGCGTTTGCAAATCAGTAAATTCAGCCAATATCCGAATTTGAACCCATCAATTGGACACAACGATTCAGGTTGTCAGAACACTGTGCTCAGTTAATATTTTTGACCAATTCCTTTTTTAAAAGTTCTTTTACTTTCATTATGTACAACATGGTACCATTCGTGTCGACTAATCAGTAAATTCAGCCAAAATCCAAAATTCAACCCATCAATTGAAAACAACGATTCAGGTGGTCAGAACATGGTCCTCAGATAATATTTTTGACCAATTCCTTTTTTAAAAGTCCTTTTATTTTCATTATGTACAATATTGTACCGTTCGTGTTTGCTGATCAGTAAATTCACCCAATACCCAAAATTCAATACATCAAATGAAAACAATGATTCAAGTGGTCAAAACTGGGTGCTCAGATAACATTTTGGACCGATTGCTTATTAAAAAGCTCTTTTATTTTCATTCTCTACAATATGGTACCTTCCACGTTTCCTAATTTTTAACTTCATCTGATACCAAAAATTCAACCCATCAAATGAAATAACGATTCAGGTGGTCATAAACTGGTGCTCAAATAATATTTTGGAATGATTCTTTCTGAAGAGTTCCTATATTTTCTTGCTCTACAATATGTTTCCTAATTTGTACCTTCACCCCATCCCCCAAATGAAATCCATTAAATGGAAATAACGCTTCAGGTGGTCAGAACATGGTGCTCGGATAATATTTTGGACCGATTCCTGTATGAAAAGCTCTTATATTTTCAGAGTCTATAATGTGGTACCTTCCATGTTTGCTAATAAGTAACTACAAGTAATACTCGAAATTCAACCCATCAAATAAAAATAATGATTAAAGTGGTCAGAACATGGTGCTCAGATAATATTTTCGACCGATTTCATTTCGTAAAGTTCTTATGTTTGCACGGTCTACAATATGGAACCTTATGACTTTTGTGATTTGTAAATTCATCCAATACCCAAAATTCAACCCATCAAATGAAAACAACAATTCAAGTGGTCAAAACTTGGTGCTCATATAATATTTTGGACCGATTCCCTTTTCTAAAGTTCTTTTATTTTCATTATGTACAATATGGTACCTTTCGTGTTTGTAAATCAGTAAATTCAGCCAATATCTAAAATTCAATCCATCAATTGGAAATAACGATTCGGGCGGACAGAACACGGTGCTCAGATAATATTGTTGGCCAATTCCTTCTTGGAAAGTTCTTTTATTTTCATTATGTACAATATGGTACCTTTCGTGTTTGCTAATCAGTAAATTATGCCAATATCCCAAATTCAATCTATCAATTGAAAACAACGATTTAGGTGGTCAGAACGTGGTGCTCAGACAATATTTTTGACCAATTCCACTTTGAATAGTTCTTTTATTTCCATTATGTACAATATTGTACCATTCGTGTTTGCTGATAAGTAAATTCATCCAATACCCAAAATTCAATCCATCAAATGAAAACAATGATTCAGGTGGTCAAAACTTGGTGCTCAAATAATATATTGGACTGATTCCTTATTTAAAATTCTTTTATTATCATTCTCTACAATATGCTACCATCCATGTTTGCTAACTTTTAACTTCATCTGATCCTAAAAATTCAACCCATCAAATGAAATAACGATTCAGGTGGTCATAAATTAGTGCTCAAATTATATTTTGGAACGATTCTTTTTGAAAACTACCTTTATTTTCTTGCCCTACAATATATTTCCTAATTAGTACCTTCATCTTATCCCCTAAATTCAATCCATTTAATGAAAATAACACTTTAGGTGTTCAGAACATGGTGCTTGGAAAATATTTTGGACAGATTCCTATATGAAAAGCTCTTATATTTTCATAGTTTACAATGTGGTACCTTCCGTGTTTGCTAATAAGTAACTACAAGTAATACCCAAAATTCAACCCATCAAATAAAAATAACAATTCAGGTGGTCAAACATGGTGCTCAGATAATATTTTCGACCGATTTCATTTTGTAAAGTTCTTATGTTTTCATGGTCTACAATATGGACCTTATGACTTTTGTGATTTGTAAATTCATCCAATACCCGAAATTCAACCCATCAAATGAAAACAACAATTCAAGTGGTCAAAACTTGGTGCTCAGATAATATTTTGGACCTATTCCTTTTTGAAAAGTTCTTTTAATTTCATTATGTACAATATGGTACCTTTATTGTTTGCAAATCAGTAAATTCAGCCAATATCGAAAATTCAATCCATCATTTGATAACAACGATTCAGGTGGTCAGAACATGGTGCTCTGATAATATTTTTGACCAATTCCACTTTAAGAAGTTCTTTTATTTTCATTATGTACAATAGGTACCTTTCGTGTTTGTTGATTAGTAAATTCATCCAATACTCAAAATTGAATCCATCAAATGAAAACAATGATTCAGGTGGTCAGAACATGGTGCTCAGATAATATTTTTGACCAATTACTTTTTGAAAATTTCCTTTTTTTTCATTATATAAAATATTGTACCTTTCATGTTTGTTGATCAGTACATTCATCCAATACCCAAAATTCAATCCATCAAATGATAACAGTGATTCAAGTGGTCAAAACATGGTGCTCAGATAATATTTTGGTCCGATTTCTTTTTGAAAAATTCTTTAATTTTCATTCTCTACAATATGGTACCTTCCATGTTTGCTAATTTTTAACTTCATCTGATCCCAAAAATTCAACCCATCAAATGAAATAACAATTCAGGTGGTCATAAATTGGTGCTCAAATTATATTTTGGAACGATTCTTTTTGAGAAGTTCCTGTATTTTCTTGTTCTACAATATGTTTCCAAATTAGTACCTTCATCTTATCCCCCATATTCAATCCATTAAATGAAAATAACGCTTCAGGTGGTCAGAACATGGTGCTCGCATAGTATTTTGGACCGATTCCTATATGAAAAGCTCTTATATTTTCATAGTCTACAATGTGGTACCTTCCGTGTTTACTAATAAGTAACTACAAGTAATACCCAAATTTCATCCCATAAAATAAAAATAACGATTCATGTGGTCAGAACATGGTGCTCAGATAATATTTTCGACTGATTTCAATTTGTAAAGTTCTTATGTTTTCATGGACTACAATATGGAAGCTTGTGACTTTTGTGATTTCTAAATTCATCCAATACCCGAAATTCAACCCATCAAATGAAAACAACAATTCAAGTTGTCAAAACTTGGTGCCCAGATAATATTTTTGACAGATTCCTTTTTGAAAATTCTTTTATTTTCATTATGTACAATATAGTACCTTTCGTGTTTGCAAACCAGTAAATTCAGGCAATATCCAAAATTCAATCCATCAATTGAAAACAACGATTCAGGTGGTTAGAACATGGTGCTCAGATAATGTTTTTGACCAATTCCTTTTGAAAAGTTCTTTTATTTTCATTATGTACAAAAATTCAACCCATTAAATGAAATAACGATTCAGGTGGTCATAAATTGGTACCCAAATTATATTTTGGAACGATTCTTTTTGAAAAGTTCTTATATTTTCTTACTCTACAATATGTTTCCTAATTAGTACCTTCATCTTATCCCCCAAGTTCAATCCATTAAATGAAAATAACGCTTCAGGTGGTCAAAACATAGTGCTCGGATAATATTTTCGACCGATTTCAATTTTTAAAGTTCTTATGTTTTCATGGTCTACAATATGGAACCTTATGACTTTTGTGATTTGTAAATTCATCCAATACCCGAAATTCAACACATCAAATGAAAACAACAATTCAAGTGGTCAAAACTTGGTGCTCAGATAATATTTTTGACCGATTCCTTTTTGAAAAGTTCTTTTATTTTCATTATGTACAATATGGTACCTTTCGTGTTTGCAAATTAGTAAATTCAGCCAATATCCAAAATTCAATCCATCAATTGAAAACAACGATTCAGGTGGTCAGAACATGGTGCTCAGATACTATTTTGGACAAAGTCCATTTTGAAAAGTTCTTTTATTTTCATTATGAACAATATGGCACATTTCGTTTTTGCTGATCAGTAAATTACCCCAATACCCAAAATTGATTCCATCAAATGAAAACAATGATTCAAGTGGTCAAAACATGGTGCTCTATTAATATTTTGGACTGATTCCTTATTTTAAAGCTCATTTATTTTCATTCTCTACAATATGGTACCTTCAATTTTTGATAATTTTAAACTTCATCTGATCCCAAAAATTCAACCCATCAAATGAAATAACGAATCCGGTGGTCACAAATTAGTGCTCAAATTATATTTTGGAACGATTCTTTTTGAAAACTTCCTATATTTTCTTGCTCCACAATGTGTTTCCTAATTAGTACCTTCATCTTATCCCCCAAATTCAATCCATTAAATGAAAATAACGCTTCAAGTGGTCAGAACAAGGTGCTCGGATAATATTTTGGACCGATTCCTATAGGAAAATCTCTTGTATTTTCATAGTTTACAATGTGGTACCTTCCGTGTTTGCTAATAAGTAACTACAAGTAATACCCAAACTTCAACCAATCAAATAAAAATAACGATTCAGGTGGTCAGAAAATGGTGCTCAGATAATATTTTTGACTGATTTCATTTTGTAAAGTTCTTATGTTTTCATGGTCTACAATATGGAACCTTTTGACTTTTGTGATTTGTAAATTCATCCAATACCCGAAACTCAACCCATCAAATGAAAACAACAATTCAAGTGGTCAAAATTGGGGCTTAGATAATATTTTGGACCGATTCCTTTTAGAAAAGTTCTTTTATTTTCATCATGTACAATGTGGTACCTTTCGTGTTTGCAAATCAGTAAATTCAGCCAATATCAAAAATTCAATCTATCAAATGAAAACAATGATTCAGGTGGTTAGAACATGGTGCTCGGATAATATTTTTGACCAATATCTCTTTGAAAAGTTCTTTTATTTTATTATTATGTACAATAGGGGCCTTTCGTGTTTGTTGATCAGTAAATTCATCCAATACTCAAAATTGAATCCATCAAATGAAAACAATGATTCAGGTGGTCAGAACATGGTGCTCAGATAATATTTTTGACCAATTCTTTTTTGAAAAGTTCTTTTATTTTCATTATATAAAATATTGTACCTTTCATGTTTGCTGATCAGTAAATTCATCCAATACCCAAAATTCAATCCATCAAATCAAAACAGTGATTCAAGTGGTCAAGACATTGTGCTCAAATAATATTTTGGACCAATTCCTTTTTGAAAAGTTCTTTTATTTTCTTTCTCTACAATATGGTACCTTCAAAGTTTGCTAATTTTTAACTTCATCTGATCCCAAAAATTCAACACATCAAATAAAATAACGATTCAGGTGGTCATAAACTAGTGCTCAAGTTATATTTTGGAACGATTCTTTTTCAAAACTTCATGTATTTTCTTGCTCTACAATATGTTTCCTAATTAGTACCTTCATCTTATCCCCCAAATTCAATCCATTAAATGAAAATAATACTTCAGGTGGTCAGAACATGGTGCTCGGATAATATTTTGGACCGATTCCTATATGAAAAGCTCTTATATTTTCATAGTTTACAGTGTGGTACCTTCAGTGTTTGCTAATAAGTAACTACAAGTAATACCCGAAATTCAACCCATCAAATAAAAATAACGATTCAGGTGGTCAGAACATGGTGCTCAGATAATATTTTCGACCGATTTCATTTTGTAAAGTTCCTATGTTTTCATGGTCTACAATATGGAACCTTATGACTTTGGTGATTTGTAAATTCATCCAATTCCCGAAATTCAACCCATCAAATGAAAACAACAATTCAAGTGGTTAAACCTTGGTGCTTAGAAAATATTTTGGACCGATTCCTTTTTGAAAAATTCTTTTATTTTCGTTATATACAGTATGGTACCTTTCGTGTTTGCTAGTTAGTAAATTCAGCCAATATCCAAAATTCAATCTATCAATTGAAAACAACGATTCAGGTGGTTAGAACATGGTGCTCGGATAATATTTTTGACCAATTCCTCTTTGAAAAGTTCTTTTATTTTATTATGTACAATAGGGGCCTTTCGTGTTTGTTGATCAGTAAATTCATCCAATAATCAAAATTGAATCCATCAAATGAAAACAATGATTCAGGTGGTCAGAACATGGTGCTCAGATAATATTTTTGACCAATTCCTTTTTGAAAAGTTCTTTTATTTTCATTATATAAAATATTGTACCTTTCATGTTTGCTGATCAGTAAATTCATCCAATACCCAAAATTCAATCCATCAAACGAAAACAGTGATTCAAGTGGTCAAGACATGGTGCTCAAATAATATTTTGGACCAATTCCCTTTTGAAAAGTTCTTTTATTTTCTTTCTCTACAATATGGTACCTTCAAAGTTTGCTAATTTTTAACTTCATCTGATCCCAAAAATTCAACACATCAAATAAAATAACGATTCAGGTGGTCATAAAGTAGTGCTCAAATTATATTTTGGAACGATTCTTTTTCAAAACTTCATGTATTTTCTTGCTCTACAATATGTTTCCTAATTAGTACCTTCATCTTATCCCCCAAATTCAATCCATTAAATGAAAATAACGCTTCATGTGGTAAGAACATGGTGCTCGGATAATATTTTGGACCGATTCCTATATGAAAAGCTCTTATATTTTCATAGTTTACAGTGTGGTACCTTCAGTGTTTGCTAATAAGTAACTACAAGTAATACCCGAAATTCAACCCATCAAATAAAAATAACGATTCAGGTGGTCAGAACATGGTGCTCAGAAAATATTTTCGACCGATTTCATTTTGTAAAGTTCCTATGTTTTCATGGTCTACAATATGGAACCTTATGACTTTGGTGATTTGTAAATTCATCCAATTCCCGAAATTCAACCCATGAAATGAAAACAACAATTCAAGTGGTCAAACCTTGGTGCTTAGAAAATATTTTGGACCGATTCCTTTTTGAAAAATTCTTTTATTTTCGTTATATACAGTATGGTACCTTTCGTGTTTGCTAGTTAGTAAATTCAGCCAATATCCAAAATTCAATCTATCAATTGAAAACAACGATTCAGGTGGTTAGAACATGGTGCTCGGATAATATTTTTGACCAATTCCTCTCTGAAAAGTTCTTTTATTTTATTATGTACAATAGGGGCCTTTCGTGTTTGTTGATCAGTAAATTCATCCAATACTCAAAATTGAATCCATCAAATGAAAACAATGATACAGGTGGTCAGAACATGGTGCTCAGATAATATTTTTGACCAATTCCTTTTTGAAAAGTTCTTTTATTTTCATTATATAAAATATTGTACCTTTCATGTTTGCTGATCAGTAAATTCATCCAATACCCAAAATTCAATCCATCAAATGAAAACAGTGATTCAAGTGGTCAAGACATGGTGCTCAAATAATATTTTGGACCAATTCCTTTTTGAAAAGTTCTTTTATTTTCTTTCTCTACAATATGGTACCTTCAAAGTTTGCTAATTTTTAACTTCATCTGATCCCAAAAATTCAACACATCAAATAAAATAACGATTAAGGTGGTCATAAACTAGTGCTCAAGTTATATTTTGGAACGATTCTTTTTCAAAACTTCATGTATTTTCTTGCTCTACAATATGTTTCCTAATTAGTACCTTCATCTTATCCCCCAAATTCAATCCATTAAATGAAAATAACGCTTCAGGTGGTCAGAACAGGTGCTCGGATAATATTTTGGACCGATTCCTATATGAAAAGCTCTTATATTTTCATAGTTTACAATGTGGTACCTTCAGTGTTTGCTAATAAGTAACTACAAGTAATACCCGAAATTCAACCCATCAAATAAAAATAACGATTCAGGTGGTCAGAACATGGTGCTCAGATAATATTTTCGACCGATTTCATTTTGTAAAGTTCCTATGTTTTCATGGTCTACAATATGGAACCTTATGACTTTGGTGATTTGTAAATTCATCCAATTTCCGAAATTAAACCCATCAAATGAAAACAACAATTCAAGTGGTCAAACCTCGGTGCTTAGAAAATATTTTGGACCGATTCCTTTTTGAAAAATTCTTTTATTTTCGTTATATACAGTATGGTACCTTTCGTGTTTGCTAGTTAGTAAATTCAGCCAATATCCAAAATTCAATCTATCAATTCAAAACAACGATTCAGGTGGTTAGAACATGGTGCTCGGATAATATTTTTGACCAATTCCTCTTTGAAAAGTTCTTTTATTTTATTATGTACAATAGGGGCCTTTCGTGTTTGTTGATCAGTAAATTCATCCAATAATCAAAATTGAATCCATCAAATGAAAACAATGATTCAGGTGGTCAGAACATGGTGCTCAGATAATATTTTTGACCAATTCCTTTTTGAAAAGTTCTTTTATTTTCATTATATAAAATATTGTACCTTTCATGTTTGCTGATCAGTAAATTCATCCAATACCCAAAATTCAATCCATCAAACGAAAACAGTGATTCAAGTGGTCAAGACATGGTGCTCAAATAATATTTTGGACCAATTCCCTTTTGAAAAGTTCTTTTATTTTCTTTCTCTACAATATGGTACCTTCAAAGTTTGCTAATTATTAACTTCATCTAATCCCAAAAATTCAACACATCAAATAAAATAACGATTCAGGTGGTCATAAACTAGTGCTCAAATTATATTTTGGAACGATTATTTTTCAAAACTTCAAGTATTTTCTTGCTCTACAATATGTTTCCTAATTAGTACCTTCATCTTATCCCCCAAATTCAATCCATAAAATGAAAATAACGCTTCATGTGGTCAGAACATGGTGCTCGGATAATATTTTGGACCGATTCCTATATGAAAAGCTCTTATATTTTCATAGTTTACAATGTGGTACCTTCAGTGTTTGCTAATAAGTAACTACAAGTAATACCCGAAATTCAACCCATCAAATAAAAATAACGATTTAGGTGGTCAGAATATGGTGCTCAGATAATATTTTCGACCGACTTCATTTTGTAAAGTTCCTATGTTTTCATGGTCTACAATATGGAACCTTATGACTTTGGTGATTTGTAAATTCATCCAATTCCCGAAATTCAACCCATCAAATGAAAACAACAATTCAAGTGGTCAAACCTTGTTGCTTAGAAAATATTTTGGACCGATTCCTTTTTGAAAAATTCTTTTATTTTCATTATATACAGTATGGTACCTTTCGTGTTTGCTAGTTAGTAAATTCAGCCAATATCCAAAATTCAATCCATCAATTGAAATCAACGATTCAGGTGGTTAGAACATGGTGCTCGGATAATATTTTTGACCAATTCCTCTTTCAAAAGTTCTTTTATTTTATTATGTACAATAGGGGCCTTTCGTGTTTGTTGATCAGTAAATTCATCCAATACTCAAAATTGAATCCATCAAATGAAAACAATGATTCAGGTGGTCAGAACATGGTGCTTAGATAATATTTTTGACCAATTCCTTTTTGAAAAGTTCTTTTATTTTCATTATATAAAATATTGTACCTTTCATGTTTGCTGATCAGTAAATTCATCCAATACCTAAAATTCAATCCATCAAATGAAAACAGTGATTTAAGTGGTCAAGACATGGTGCTCAAATAATATTTTGGACCAATTCCTTTTTGAAAAGTTCTTTTATTTTCTTTCTCTACAATATGGTACCTTCAAAGTTTGCTAATATTTAACTTCATCTGATCCCAAAAATTCAACACATCAAATAAAATATCGATTCAGGTGGTCATAAACTAGTGCTCAAATTATATTTTGGAACGATTCTTTTTCAAAACTTCATGTATTTTCTTGCTCTAGAATATGTTTCCTAATTAGTACCTTCGTCTTATCCCCCAAATTCAATCCATTAAATGAAAATAACGCTTCAGGTGGTCAGAACATGGTGCTCGGATAATATTTTGGACCGATTCCTATATGAAAAGCTCTTATATTTTCATAGTTTACAATGTGGTACCTTCAGTGTTTGCTAATAAGTAACTACAAGTAATACCCGAAATTCAACCCATCAAATAAAAATAACGATTCAGGTGGTCAGAACATGGTGCTCAGATAATATTTTCGACCGATTTCATTTTGTAAAGTTCCTATGTTTTCATGGTCTACAATATGGAACCTTATGACTTTGGTGATTTGTAAATTCATCCAATTTCCGAAATTAAACCCATCAAATGAAAACAACAATTCAAGTGGTCAAACCTCGGTGCTTAGAAAATATTTTGGACCGATTCCTTTTTGAAAAATTCTTTTATTTTCGTTATATACAGTATGGTACCTTTCGTGTTTGCTAGTTAGTAAATTCAGCCAATATCCAAAATTCAATCTATCAATTCAAAACAACGATTTAGGTGGTTAGAACATGGTGCTCGGATAATATTTTTGACCAATTCCTCTTTGAAAAGTTCTTTTATTTTATTATGTACAATAGGGGCCTTTCGTGTTTGTTGATCAGTAAATTCATCCAATAATCAAAATTGAATCCATCAAATGAAAACAATGATTCAGGTGGTCAGAACATGGTGCTCAGATAATATTTTTGACCAATTCCTTTTTGAAAAGTTCTTTTATTTTCATTATATAAAATATTGTACCTTTCATGTTTGCTGATCAGTAAATTCATCCAATACCCAAAATTCAATCCATCAAACGAAAACAGTGATTCAAGTGGTCAAGACATGGTGCTCAAATAATATTTTGGACCAATTCCCTTTTGAAAAGTTCTTTTATTTTCTTTCTCTACAATATGGTACCTTCAAAGTTTGCTAATTATTAACTTCATCTAATCCCAAAAATTCAACACATCAAATAAAATAACGATTCAGGTGGTCATAAACTAGTGCTCAAATTATATTTTGGAACGATTATTTTTCAAAACTTCAAGTATTTTCTTGCTCTACAATATGTTTCCTAATTAGTACCTTCATCTTATCCCCCAAATTCAATCCATAAAATGAAAATAACGCTTCATGTGGTCAGAACATGGTGCTCGGATAATATTTTGGACCGATTCCTATATGAAAAGCTCTTATATTTTCATAGTTTACAATGTGGTACCTTCAGTGTTTGCTAATAAGTAACTACAAGTAATACCCGAAATTCAACCCATCAAATAAAAATAACGATTTAGGTGGTCAGAATATGGTGCTCAGATAATATTTTCGACCGACTTCATTTTGTAAAGTTCCTATGTTTTCATGGTCTACAATATGGAACCTTATGACTTTGGTGATTTGTAAATTCATCCAATTCCCGAAATTCAACCCATCAAATGAAAACAACAATTCAAGTGGTCAAACCTTGTTGCTTAGAAAATATTTTGGACCGATTCCTTTTTGAAAAATTCTTTTATTTTCATTATATACAGTATGGTACCTTTCGTGTTTGCTAGTTAGTAAATTCAGCCAATATCCAAAATTCAATCCATCAATTGAAATCAACGATTCAGGTGGTTAGAACATGGTGCTCGGATAATATTTTTGACCAATTCCTCTTTCAAAAGTTCTTTTATTTTATTATGTACAATAGGGGCCTTTCGTGTTTGTTGATCAGTAAATTCATCCAATACTCAAAATTGAATCCATCAAATGAAAACAATGATTCAGGTGGTCAGAACATGGTGCTTAGATAATATTTTTGACCAATTCCTTTTTGAAAAGTTCTTTTATTTTCATTATATAAAATATTGTACCTTTCATGTTTGCTGATCAGTAAATTCATCCAATACCTAAAATTCAATCCATCAAATGAAAACAGTGATTTAAGTGGTCAAGACATGGTGCTCAAATAATATTTTGGACCAATTCCTTTTTGAAAAGTTCTTTTATTTTCTTTCTCTACAATATGGTACCTTCAAAGTTTGCTAATATTTAACTTCATCTGATCCCAAAAATTCAACACATCAAATAAAATATCGATTCAGGTGGTCATAAACTAGTGCTCAAATTATATTTTGGAACGATTCTTTTTCAAAACTTCATGTATTTTCTTGCTCTAGAATATGTTTCCTAATTAGTACCTTCGTCTTATCCCCCAAATTCAATCCATTAAATGAAAATAACGCTTCAGGTGGTCAGAACATGGTGCTCGGATAATATTTTGGACCGATTCCTATATGAAAAGCTCTTATATTTTCATAGTTTACAATGTGGTACCTTCAGTGTTTGCTAATAAGTAACTACAAGTAATACCCGAAATTTAACCCATCAAATAAAAATAACGATTCAGGTGGTCAGAACATGGTGCTCAGATAATATTTTCGACCGACTTCATTTTGTAAAGTTCCTATGTTTTCATGGTCTACAATATGGAACCTTATGACTTTGGTGATTTGTAAATTCATCCAATTCCCGAAATTCAACCCATCAAATGAAAACAACAATTCAAGTGGTCAAACCTTGGTGCTTAGAAAATAATTTGGACCAATTCCTTTTTGAAAAATTCTTTTATTTTCGTTATATACAGTATGGTACCTTTCGTGTTTGCTAGTTAGTAAATTCAGCCAATATCCAAAATTCAATCCATCAATTGAAATCAACGATTCAGGTGGTTAGAACATGGTGTTCGGATAATATTTTTGACCAATTCCTCTTTGAAAAGTTCTTTTATTTTATTATGTACAATAGGGGCCTTTCGTGTTTGTTGATCAGTAAATTCATCCAATACTCAAAATTGAATCCATCAAATGAAAACAATGATTCAGGTGGTCAGAACATGGTGCTCAGATAATATTTTTGACCAATTCCTTTTTGAAAAGTTCTTTTATTTTCATTATATAAAATATTGTACCTTTCATGTTTGCTGATCAGTAAATTCATCCAATACCCAAAATTCAATCCATCAAATGAAAATAGTGATTCAAGTGGTCAAGACATGGTGCTCAAATAATATTTTGGACCAATTCCTTTTTGAAAAGTTCTTTTATTTTCTTTCTCTACAATATGGTACATTCAAAGTTTGCTAATTTTTAACTTCATCTGATCCCAAAAATTCAACACATCAAATAAAATAACGATTCAGGTGGTCATAAATTAGTGCTCAAATTATATTTTGGAACGATTCTTTTTCAAAACTTCATGTATTTTCTTGCTCTACAATATGTTTCCTAATTAGTACCTTCATCTTATCCCCCAAATTCAATCTATAAAATGAATATAACGCTTCAGGTGGTCAGAACATGGTGCTCGAATAATATTTTGGACCGATTCCTATATGAAAAGCTCTTATATTTTCATAGTTTACAATGTGGTACCTTTAGTGTTTGCTAATAAGTAACTACAAGTAATACCCGAAATTCAACCCATCAAATAAAAATAACGATTCAGGCGGTCAGAACATGGTGCTCAGATAATATTTTTGACCGATCTCATTTTGTAAAGTTCCTATGTTTTCATGGTCTACAATATGGAACCTTATGACTTTGGTGATTTGTAAATTCATCCAATTCCCGAAATTCAACCCATCAAATGAAAACAACAATTCAAGTGGTCAAAACTTGGTGCTTAGAAAATATTTTGGACCGATTCTTTTTTGACAAATTCTTTTATTTTCGTTATATACAGTATGGTACCTTTCGTGTTTGCTAGTTAGTAAATTCTGTAAATATCCAAAATTCAATCCATCAATTGAAAACAACGATTCAGGTGGTCAAAACATGGTGCTCAGATAATATTTTTGACCAATTCCTTTTTGAAAAGTTCTTTTATTTTCATTATGTACAATATGGTACCTTTCATATTTGGTGATCAGTAAAGTCATCCAATACCCAAAATTGAATCCATGAAATGAAAACAATGATTCAAGTGGTCAAAACTTGGTGTTTAGATACTATTTTTGAATGATTTCTTATTGACAAGTTCTTTCATTTTCATTTCCTACAATATGGTAAATTCCATGTTTGCTAATTTTTAACTTCATCTGATCCCAAAAATTCAATCCATCAAATGAAATAACGGTTCAGGTTGTCATAAATTGGTGTTCAAATTATATTTTGGAATGATTCTTTTTGAAATGTTCTTGTATTTTCTTGCTCTTCAATATGTTTCCTAATTAGTACCTTCATCTTTTCCTCCAAATTCAATCCATTAAATGAAAATAATGCTTCAGGTGGTCAGAACATGGTGCTCAGATAATATTTTGGACCGATTCCTATAAGAAAAGCTCTTATATTTTCATAGTCTACAATGTGGACCTTCCGTGTTTGCTAATAAGTAACTACAAGTAATACCCAAAATTCAACCCATCAAATAAAAATAACGATTAAGGTGGTTAGAACATAGTGCTCAGATAATATTTTCGAATGATTTCATTTTGTAAAGTTCTTATGTTTTCATGGTCTTCAATATGGAACCTTATGACTTTTGTGATTTGTAAATTATCCAATATCTGAAATTCAACCCATCAAATGAAAACAACAATTCAAGTGGTCAAAACTTGGTGCTCATATAATATTTTGGACCGATTCCTTTTTGAAAAGTTCTTTTATTTTCATTTTGTACAATATGGTACCTTTCGTGTTTGCAAAACAGTAAATTCAGCGAATATCCAAAATTCAATCCATCAATTGAAAACAACGATTCAGGTGGTCAGAACATGGTGCTCAGAAAATATTTTTGACCAATTACTTTTTCAAAAGTTCTTTTATTTTCAGTATGTACAATATGGTACATTTCGTATTTGCTGATCAGTAAATTCATCCAATACCCAAAATTGATTCCATCAAATGAAAACAATGATTCAAGTGGTCAAAACTTGGTGATCAGACAATATTTTGGACCAATTCCTTATTTAAAAGTTCTTTTATTTTCATTCTCTACAATATGGTACCTTCCATTTTTGATAATGGTGCTCTGATAATATTTTTGACCAATTCCTCTTTGAGAAGTTCTTTTATTTTCATTATGTACAATAGGTACCTTTCGTGTTTGCTGATCAGTAAATTCATCCAATACTCAAAAATGAATCAATCCAATGAAAACAATGATTCAGGTGGTTAGAACATGATGCTCAGATAATAATTTTGACAAATTCCTTTTTGAAAAGTTCTTTTATTTTCATTATGTACAATATTGTACCTTTCATGTTTGCTGATCAGTAAATTCATTCAATACCCAAAATTCAATCCATCAAATGAAAACAGTGATTCAAGTGGTCAATACATGGTGCTCAGAAAACATTTTTTACCGATTACTTTTTTGAAAAGTTGTTTTATTTTCATTCTCTACAATATGGTACCTTCCATGTTTGCTAATTTTTAACTTCATCTGATCCCAAAAATTGAACACATCAAATAAAATAACAATTCAGGTGGTCATAAATTGGTGCTCAACTTATATTTTGGAACGATTCTTTTTGAAAAGTTCCTATATTTTCTTGCTCTACAATATGTTTCCTAATTAGTACCTTCATCTTATACCCCAAATTCAATCCATTAAATGAAAATAACGCTTCAGGTGGTCAGAACATGGTGCTCGGATAGTATTTTGGACAGATTCCTATATGAAAAGCTCTTATATTTTCAAAGTGTACAATGTGGTACCTTCCGTGTTTGCTAATAAGTAACTACAAGTAATACCCAAAATTCAACCCATCAAATAAAATTAACGATTCAGGTGGTCAGAACATGGTGATCAGAAAATATTTTTGACCGAATTCATTTTGTAAAGTTCTCATGTTTTCATGGTCTACAATATGGAACCTTATGACTTTTGTGATTTGTAAAATCATCCAATACCCAAAATTCAACCTATCAAATGAAAACAACAATTTAAGTGGTCAAAACTTGTTGCTTAGATAATATTTTGGATCGATTCCTTTTTGAAAATTTCTTTTATTTTCATTATGTACAATATGGTACCTTTCGTGTTTGCTAATCAGTTGATTCAGCCAATATCCAAAATTCTATCCATCAATTGAAAACAACGATTCAGGTGGTAAGAACATGGTGCTCAGATAATATTTTTGACCGATTCCTTTTTGAAAAGTTCTTTTATTTTCATTATGTACAATGTGGTACATTTCGTATTTGCGGATCAGTAAATTCATCCAATACCCAAAATTGAATCCATCAAATGAAAACAATGATTCAAGTGGTCAAAACTTGGTGTTTAGATAATATTTTGGACCGATTCCTTATTGACAAGTTCTTTCATTTTCATTCCCTACAATATGGTACATTCCATGTTTGCTAATTTTTAACTTCATCTGATCCCAAAAATTCAATCCATCAAATGAAATAACGGTTCAGGTTGTCATATATTGGTGTTTAAATTATATTTTGGAACGATTCTTTTTGAAATGTTCTTGTATTTTCTTGCTCTTCAATATGTTTCCTAATTAGTACCTTCATCTTTTCCCCCAAATTCAATCCATTAAATGAAAATTACGCTTCAGGTGGTCAGAACAAGGTGCTCATATAATATTTTGGACCAATTCCTATAAGAAAAGCTCTTATATTTTCATAGTCTACAATGTGGACCTTCCGTGTTTGCTAATAAGTAACTACAAGTAATACCCAAAATTCAACCCATCAAATAAAAATAACGATTAAGGTGGTTAGAACATAGTGCTCAGATAATATTTTCGAATGATTTCATTTTGTAAAGTTCTTATGTTTTCATGGTCTTCAATATGGAACCTTATGACTTTTGTGATTTGTAAATTCATCCAATACCTGAAATTCAACCCATCAAATGAAAACAAAAATTCAAGTGGTCAAAACTTGGTGCTCATATAATATTTTAGACCGATTCTGTTTTGAAAAGTTCTTTTATTTTTATTTTGTACAATATGGTACCTTTCGTGTTTGCAAAACAGTAAATTCAGCCGATTTCCAAAATTCAATCCATCAATTGAAAACAACGATTCAGGTGGTCAGAACATGGTGATCAGATAATATTTTTGACCAATTCCTTTTTGAAAAGTTCTTTTATTTTCATTATGTAGAATATGGTACATTTCATATTTGCTGATCGGTAAATTCATCCAATACCCAAAATTGATTCGATTAAATGAAAACAATGATTCAAGTGGTCAAGACTTGGTGATCAGATAATATTTTGGACCGACTCCTTATTTAAAAGTTCTTTTATTTTCATTCTCTACAATATGGTACCTTCCATTTTTGATAAATTTTAACTTCATCTGATCCCAAAAATTAAACCCATCAAATGAAAACAATGATTCGGGTGGTCATGAATTGGTGCTCAAATCATATTTTGGAACGATTCTTTTTGAAAAGTTCTTGTATTTTCTTGCTCTGATATATGTTTCCTAATTAGTCCATTCATCTTATCCCCCAAATTCAATCCATTAAATGAAAATAACGCTTCAGGTGGTCAGAACATGGTGCTTGGATAATATTTTTGACCGATTCCAATTTGAAAAGCTCTAATATTCTCATAGTCTACAATGTGGTACCTTCTGTGTTTGCTAATAAGTAACTACAGGTAATACCCGAAATTCAACCCATCAAATAAAAATAACGATTCAGGTGGTCAGAACATGGTGATAAGAAAATAAAAATAACAATTTAGGAGGTCTGAACATAGTCCTCAGATAATATTTTTGACCAATTCCTTTTTGGAAAGTTCTTTTATTTTCATTATGTATAATATGGTACCTTTCGTGTTTGCAAATCTGTAAATTCAGCCAATATCCAAAATTCAATCCATTAATTGGAAACAAGGATTCAGGTGGTCAGAACATGGTGCTCAGATTATATTTTTGACTAATTCCTTTTTGAAAGTTCTTTTAATTTCATTATGTACAATATGGTACCTTTCGTGTTTGCAAATCAGTAAATTCAGCCAATATCCAAAATTTAATCCATCAATTGAAACAACGATTCATGTGGTCCGAGCATGGTGCTCAGATAATATTTTTGACCAATTCCTTTTTGAACAGTCCTTTTACTTTCATTATGTACAATATGGTATCTTTCGTGTTTGCTGATCAGTAAATTTATCTGATACCCAAAATTGAATCCATCAAATGAAAACTATGATTCAAGTGGTCAAAACTTGGTGCTTAGATAATATTTTTGGACCGATTCCTTATTTAAAATTTCTTTTATTTTCATTCTCTACAATATGGTACCTTCAATGTTTGATAATTTTTAACTTCATCTGATCCCAAAAATTCAACCCATCAAATGAAATAACGATTCAGGTGGTCATAAATTGATGCTCAAATTATATTTTGGAACGATTCTTTTTTAAAAGTTCTTGTATTTTCATGCTCTGAAATATTTTTCCTAATTAGTCCCTTCATCTTATCCCCCAAATTTAATCCATTAAACGAAAATAACGCTTCAGGTGGTCAGAACATGGTGCTCGGATAATATTTTCGACCGATTCCCATATAATAAGCTCTTATATTTCCATAGTCTACAATGTGGTACCTTCCGTGTTTGCTAATAAGTAACTACAAGTAATACCCAAAATTCAACCGATCAAATAAAACGAACGATTTAGGTGGTCAGAACATGGTGCTCATATAATATTTTTGACTGATTTCATATTTGTAAAGTTCTTATGTTTTCATGGTCTACAATATGGAACCTTATGACATTTGTGATTTGTAAATTCATCAAATACCTGAAATTTAACTCATCAAATGAAAACAACAATTCATGGGGTCAAAACTTAGTGCTTAGATAATATTATGGAGCGATTCTTTTTGAAAAGTTCTTTTATTTTCATTATGTACAATGTGGTACCTTTCGTGTTTGCTAATTAGTAAATTCAGCCAATATCCAAAATTCCATCCATCAATTGAAAACAACGATTCAGGTGGTTAGAACATAGTGCTCAGATAATATTTTTGACATATTCCTTTTGAAATGTTCTTTTATTTTCATTATGTACAATATGGTACCATTCGTGTTTGCTGATTAGTAAATTCATCCAATACCCAAAATTGAATCCATCAAATGAAAACAATGATTCAAGTGGCCAAAACTTGGTGCTCAGATAATATTTTGGACCGATTCCTCATTTAAAAGTTCTTTTATTTTCATTCTCTACAATATGGTACCTTCCCTGTTTGCTAATTTTTAACTTCATGATCCCAAAAATTCAACCCATCAAATGAAATAACGATTCAGGTGGTCATAAATTGGTGCTCAAATTATATTTTGGAACAATTCTTTTTGAAAGTTCTTGTATTTTCATGCTCTGCAATAAGTTTCCTAATTAGTATCTTCATCGTATCCCCCAAATTCAATTCATTGAATGAAAAGAACGCTTCATTGTCCCGGTTTGGATTCAGCTCCCCAGATTGCCATTGAAGTATTGGCAACCAAAACTCATAAGTAAGATAGTAAGTCCACTTGGGAAGCCTTTGAATCTTGATAGAGCAACACAAGAGAAGGAGAGGCTGGATTTTGCAAGGGTGCAAGTTGAGGTGATGATAAGTGATACCCTTCCGGATAAGTTGATTTACCTTAATGAAAACAAGGTGATTGTTATCCAACAAATCTATTTTGAATGGAAGCCAAAAAAATGTGGAAAATGTGGGATGATTGGGCATAATGAGGAGGTGTGTAGGAAGGAAAATGGACCTGAAAAATGTCAAAAAAATAGGAGGATTTATGTGCCAATTGGGAGGATTGTGAAAGAAGATGAGAAGCAAGATGGAGTGAAAGAAGATGAGAAGCAAGATGGAGTGAAAGAAGATGAGAAGCAAGATGGAGTGAAAGATGTTAAGGGGCAACAAAGGGATGCTAAAGAGCAGCAAAGGGAAGTCAAAGGGCTGCTAGGGGAGGAGATTGAGTTCAAAATGGTAGAGAAAGGAATAAGGACAGCAAGGAAGAAAGAAGAAGATCCGAGGAGTTCAAGGAGTGAAGGTAATGGGTATACTCTCTTATCCGACCCTCCTTATGAATAGTAGATTTGCTTGTTGGAATGTTAGGGGTTTGAATAAATGTGAGAAGCATAGGAGGGTGAAAAAATTTTGTATGCTAAATCATATAGGTTGTTTGGGGCTGTTGGAAACTAAAGTAAAAGAAGAAAACCAAAAAAAAAGTGTGGGGGAGAATAGGGCTTGGTTGAGAGTTGATAACAAATGGGAATGTTGTAGGGGGGAGAATTTGGCTAGGTTGGAGGGCTGATTTTTATGATAAGAAGGTGTTAAATGTTGGGGATCAATGGATGGATTTTGATGGGTTGACTAGGAGCAATAACTTGAAATTCTTCTTGACGGTGGTGTATGGCCATAACACCATTGAAAAGAAAAACCAATGTGGGAGTTCCTAAAGGGGCAACGGAGTAGAGATGATAAACCATGACTGATCATAGGAGATTTTAACTCTCCCTTGGATTTTGGGGATAGAGAAGGTGGAAACGATGTTGAAGAAAAGGAAGTCTTGGATTTCCAAGGTGTGATGGAGGCTATTTTGTTGGTTGAAATTAAAACTATTGGCCAAATGTTTACTTGGAGCAATAGAAGGGAAGTGGGGGAGTTGATACAAAGCAAAATTGATAGGGGCATTGTAAACCAAGAGTGGGTAAGGAGGCTTGGCCAAGCCTTTTGTGAGGTAAAACCGGACACACTCTCGGACCACCATCCTATCATTTTGAGTTGGCATAAGGAAGACAAGAAGAAGAGGAGGAGCTTCAAATATTTCAATATGTGGGAGGCCTCACCACATTTCAAGGGGACAATCCAAGCTGTTTGGAGGAAGGTGAGCACAATGAAGGATTTTGGAAAGCTTCTTGAAGACATGGAAGAGCCTTTGAATAGGCTTAATAGAAGGGAGTTCTCTAAGATTGGAGAAAGGGTGGAGAAGGCTAAGAAGGAATGGCTTTTGGCACAAGAGAGGTTGAATGAAGAACCAAGGGATGAAAGGAGGCAAAGGGTGGAATTTGATTCAAGGAAAGTGCTTGAAGAATTGGAGGAGGCTGAATACAAGTTCTTGCAACAAAGAGCTAAAGTGCAATGGCTTCATGAGGGGGATAGGCCTACAAAGTTGTTTTATGCTTCTATGAGAACAAGGCAATAGAAGAACCAAATTTTGAACATAAAGGAGGGGAGTAGATTACTATCCAATGTAGACCAGATTGAAGAACATTTGAAGAGACACTATGAAAGCCATTTGGGAGTCTATTGGGAAACTAAAGATTTGGAGGAAAACTTGGCTATTTTTGGTGGAGTTCTAAGCATACAACAACAAGCATCCTTAATCCAACCAATTGGTGAAAAGGATGTGAAGAAAGCACTTTGGGGGATTCATCCTAACAAAAGCCCGGGGAGAGATGGTTATACAAGCCAATTTTTTAGGAGCAATTGGGAGATAATTGGAGGAAGTATGGTGGAGGCCGTACAAAGTTTTTTCAAGGGGGAAGAAATTCCAAACTCTTTGAATCAAACCGTGTTATCCTTGATCCCAAAGGTGAGTCAACCTCAATATGCATGTGATTATAGGCCTATTGCTTGTTGCTCCGTACTTTATAAAGTGATAACCAAAGTAATTTGTGCAAGACTTTGTGAGGTGCTGCCTTGTTTGATTAGTGAGAATCAAAGTGCTTTTGTGAAAGGTAGGCACATATCACACAACATCCTTTTAACACAAGAATTGTTGCATAAGTACAATGTTGATGGCATGAAAAGTTGTGTTGTTAAAGTGGATATTAGCAAAGCCTTTGATTGTATAAGCTGGAAATTTCTTGTTAAATGGCTTGAGGTTTTAAAGTTCCCCGGGTTGATGATAGATTGGATCAAGAGAAGTACAATGAAGTTATCATTTTGCTTGGTTTTGAATGGGAGGTATTCTGAAGGATTCATGGGTAGAAGAGGAGTTAAACAAGGGGATCCTCTATCCCCCTTGTTGTTTGTTTTGAGCATGGAGTACCTTACAAGAATGATGGCAAAGGAGTACAAGGAGCAGCACATAGAAGTCCACCAAAGATGCAAAAAGGTTGGTGTGCATACTTTGTTGTTTGCTGATGATTTGCTTATCTTTTGTGGAGCAAACCAAAAATCCATGGAGGGTGTAAAAGGTTGCTTGAAGAGGTTTATGGAGGTCTCGGGTCTTGCAATAAGTGAGCAAAAATCTAGAATTTATTTTTCTAGAATGGATGAAGAGGAGAAAGATTTGTTGGCTGGAGTTTTAAATGTAACAAGAGGGGATTTTCCTATGCAATATTTGGGGCTGCCTTTGTCTAATGTGAAGTGGAAGAAGCAAGATTGTGAGCAAATGGTGGATAAAATTAGAAGAAAATTGCATAGTTGGAATTCAAGTGTTCTTTCTTATGCAGGGAAGGTGCAATTGATCAATTCGGTTTTACTAAGTATAGCTGGATTTTGGGCTAGTATACTAAGTATACCTGAGGGTGTTCATGAGGAGATTGTGAAAATTTGTATATGTTTTTTGTGGGGAAGAGAAGAAGGGAAAAGGGGTTATACTCCTATCTCTTGGGACACAATTTGTAGAAGCAAAAATTTTGGAGGATTGGGGATTAGAGATCCTTCCATTTGGAACAAGGCAGCACTATGTAAGCAATTGTGGGATTTAAACTCAAAGAAAGATATTCTTTGGGTAAGGTGGATTCAAGCATATTTTACATAAAGGGTGGATGTCTACAAGGAAGCAAAGGAAGGGTAAGTTCTAGTTGGCATTGGAAGATGTTGTGCAAATTGAAAGATAAACACTTCCAAACCCTTGGGAGTTGTTTGGACAAGGAAGGCAAGTTGAAGATAAGGATGGTGTATGATGAAATGAAGGGAGGAAGCAAAAGGGACTATCCAAAGGTAATTTGGGACAAAAACATTTTACCTAAGCATAGAATTTTCCTATGGATCCTATTGAATGTGGTGCTGCCCACAGAATTTTCCTATGGATCCTATTGGGATTTTGAAGACACAACAAAGTTGTAGTTTATGTGATAAGGTGGATGAGACAGCAACCCATTTGTTTTCGAGTTGTACATACACTAGGGGGTTGATGAAAATTTTGAAGTTGAGGGATATGTGCAACATGAGGCAAGTAAAAAGATGTTTGTTGATGATGGTAAAAAGAAGGAAAGACTTGATGTTGATGAAGATTACTAGTGCCTTGTATAGAATATGGAATGAAAGGAACAAGAGGATCTTTTGCCAAGAAGATTTGAAGATGGAGACCTTGGCTGCCCAAGTTGAAGCTGAATGCAAATGGAGGAGGAACAAGAGATGGAAATAAAATTTTGAATATGAGCCTATATAGAATATAGAGCTGGTTGTTTGTTTGATTTTAAATAGCAAGTTTTGATAGGGGTTTTTGCTTGTAAAAGGCTAGGAGTGATAGCCTAAAAAATCTTTTGGTTTGATTTGATCTATGTACAAAACTTTCATCAAAAACAAAATACCCGAAATTCACCCATCAAATAAAAAAATGATTAAGGTGGTCAGAACTTGTGCTCAGATAATATTTTCGACCGATTTCATTTTGTAAAGTTCTTATGTTTTCACAGTCTACAATATGGAACCTTATGACTTTTGTGATTTGTAAATTAATCCAATACCCAAAATTCAACCCATCAAATGACAACAACAATTCAAATGGTTAAAACTTAGTGCTCATATAATATTTTGGACCGATTCCTTTTTGAAAAGTTCTTTTATTTTCATTATGTACAATATGGTACCTTTCGTGTTTGCAAATCAGTAAATTCAGCCAATATCCAAAATTTAATCCATCAATTGAAAACAACGATTCATGTGGTCAGAGCATGGTGCTCAGATAATGTTTTTGACCAATTCCATTTTCAAAAGTTCTTTTACTTTCACTATGTACAATATGGTACCTTTCGTGTTTGCTGAATAGTAAATTTATCCAATACCCAAAATTGAATCCATTAAATGAAAACAATGATTCAAGGGGTCAAAACTTGGTGCTCAGATAATATTTTTGGACCGATTTCTTCTATAAAAGTTCTTTTAATTTCATTCTCTACAATATGGTACCTTCAATGTTTGATAATTTTTAACTTTATCTGATCCCAAAAATTCAACCCATCAAATGAATAACGATTCAGGTGGTCATAAATTGGTGCTCAAATTATATTTTGGAACGATTCTTTTTGAAAAGTTCTTGTATTTTCATGCTCTGCAATATGTTTCCTAATTAGTATTTTCATCTTATCCCCCAAATTCAATTCATTGAATGAAAATAACGCTTCAGGAGGTCAGAACATGGTGCTCGGATAATATTCTGGACCGATTCCTATATGAAAAGCTCTTATATTTTCATACTTTACAATGTGGTACCTTCCGTGTTTGCTAATAAGTAAATACAAGTAAAACCCAAAATTCAACCCATCAAATAAAAATAATGATTAAGGTGGTCAGAACATGGTGCTCAGATAATATTTTCGAATGATTTCATTTTGTAATGTTCTAATGTTTTCATGGTCTACAATATGGAACCTTATGACTTTTGTGATTTGGAAATTCATCCAATACCTGAAATTCAACCCATGAAATGAAAACAACTATACAAGTGGTCAAAACTTGATGCTCAGATAATATTTTGGACCGATTCCTTTCTGAAAAGTTGTTTTATTTTCATTATGTACAATATGGTACATTTCGTGTTTGCAAATTAGTAAATTCAGCCAATATTCAAAATTCAATCCATCAATTGAAAACAACGATTCAGGTGGTCAGATAATATTTTTTGACCACTTCCTCTTTGAAAAGTTCTTTTATTTTCATTCTCTACAATATGGTACCTTCCATGTTTGCGAATTTTTAAATTCGTGTAATCCCAAAAATTCAACCCATCAAATGAAATAACGATTCAGGTGGTCATAAATTATTGCTCAAAATATATTTTGGAACGATTCTTTTTAAAAAGTTCCAGTATTTTCATGCTCTACAATATGTTTCCTAATTGCTACCTTCATCTTATCCCCCAAATTCAATCCATTAAATGAAAATAACGCTTCACGTGGTCAGAACATGGTATCGGATAGTATTTTGGACCAATTCCTATATGTAAAGCTCTTATCTTTTCATAGTCTACAATGTGGTACCTTCCGTTTTATTTCTTATGCACAGAAGGTGCAATTGATCAATTAAGTATTATCAAGTATAGCTGGCATTTGGGCTAGTGTACTAAGTTTACCCGAGGATGTTCACGAGGAGATTGTGAAATTTTGAGAATGTTTTTAGTTGGGATGAGAAGAAGGGAAGAGGGATTATACTCCTATCTCTTGGGACACAATTTGTAGAAGCAAAACATTTGGAGGATTGGAGATTAGAGATCATTCTATTTGGAACAAGGCAGCACTACGTAAACAATTATGGAATTTAAACTCAAAGAAGGACATTCATTGGGTCAGGTGGATTCAAGCATATTGCATAAAGGGTGGAATTCTACAAGGAAGCAAAAGAAGGGTAAGTTCTAGTTGACATTGGAAGATTTTGTGCAAATTGAAAGATATACACTTCCAATCCCTTGGGAATTTCATAAAGAAGGGAGGAAAGTTGAAGAGAATGATGGTGTATGAAGAAATGAAGGGTGGAATCAAAAGGGACTTTTATGCCAAATTATTTTGGCAGAAAAACAATTTACCGCTTAGAAATTTCCAATGGATGCTATTGAAGGGAGGGCTGCCCATGGTTAATATATTGCAAAGATTTGGGATTTGAAGACACGAAAAAGTTGTAGTTTATGTGATGATGTGGATGAGACAGCAACCCATTTGTTTTTGGGTTGTACATACACTAAAGGGTTCATCATGAAACTCTTGAAGTTTAGGGATATGAGCAACATGATGCAAGTAAAAGGATGTTTATTAATGATGGTAAGAAGAAGGGAAAACTTGAAGTTGATGAATCTTACTAGTGCCTGCCTTGTATAGAATATGGAGTAAAAGGAACAAGAGGATCTTTAGCCAAGAAGATTTGAAGATGAAGACCTTGGCTTCCAAAGTTGAAGCCGAATGCAAATGGGGGAGCTTGAAGACATTGAAAGAAAATTTTGAAGATGTGCTTGATTAGAATATAAAGCTGGTTGTTGGTTTTGTTTGTTTGATTTTAAATAGCATGTTTCGATGGGTTTTTTCTTGTAAAAGGCTAGCAGTGATGGTCTAAAAACTCTTTTGATTTTTTTTAATATATATACAAAACTATTGTCAAAAAAGGATTGTGAGCAATTGGTGGACAAATCTGAAGAAAATAGCATAGATGGAATTCAAGTGTTATTTCTTATGCACAGAAGGTGCAATTGATCAATTTAGTATTATCAAGTATAGCTGGCTTTTGGGCTAGTATACAAAGTTTACCCGAGGATGTTCACAAGGAGATTGTGAAATTTTGAGAATGTTTTTGGTGGGGACAAGGAGATGGGAAAAGGGATTGTACTCCTATCTCTTTGGACACAATTTGTAGAAGCAAAACATTTGGAGGATTGGGGATTAGAGATCATTCCATTTGGAACAAGGCAGCACTACGTAAACAATTATGGGATTTAAAATCAAATAAGGACATTCTTTGGGTCAGGTGGAT
The DNA here is from genome assembly GCA_037428765.1 of Rubia yunnanensis. Lineage (NCBI taxonomy): Eukaryota > Viridiplantae > Streptophyta > Magnoliopsida > Gentianales > Rubiaceae > Rubia > Rubia yunnanensis. The sequence continues at coordinate 46,730,334 of CM075065.1, forward strand.
TCAAGCATATTGCATAAAGGGTGGAAATTCTACAAGGAAGCAAAAGAGGGGTAAGTTCTAGTTGACATTGGAAGATGTTGTGCAAATTGAAAGATATCCACTTCCAATCCCTTGGGAATTGTATAAAGAAGGGAGGAAAGTTGAAGAGAATGATGGTGTATGAAGAAATGAAGGGTGGAATCAAAAGGGACTTTTATGCCAAATTATTTTGGCAGAAAAACAATTTACCGCTTAGAATTTTCCAATGGATGCTATTGAAGGGAGGGCTGCCCATGGTTGATATATTGCAAAGGTTTGGGATTTGAAGACACGACAAAGTTGTAGTTTATGTGATGATGTGGATGAGACAGCAACCCGTTTGTTTTTGGTTTGTACATACACTAAGGGGTTCATGAAACTCTTGAAGTTTAGGGATATAAGCAACATGTTGCAAGGAAAAAGATGTTTATTAATGATGGTAAGAAGAAGGGAAGACTTGAAGTTGATGAATCTTACTAGTGCCTGCCTTGTATAGAATATGGAGTAAAAGGAACAAGAGGATCTTTAGCCAAGAAGATTTGAAGATGGAGACCTTGGCTTCCAAAGTTGAAGCCGAATGCAAATGGGGGAGCTTGAAGACATTGAAAGAAAATTTTGAAGATGTGCTTGATTAGAATATAGAGCTGGTTGTTGGTTTTGTTTGTTTGATTTTAAATTGCATGTTTTGATAGGGTTTTTTCTTATAAAAGGCTAGCAGTGATGGTCTAAAAACTCTTTAGATTTTCATTGATATATATACAAGAATATTATCAAAAAAGGATTGTGAGCAATTGGTGGACAAATCTGAAGAAAATAGCATAGATGGAATTCAAGTGTTATTTCTTATGCACAGAAGGTGCAATTGATCAATTCCGTATTATCAAGTATAGCTGGCTTTTGGGCTAGTATACAAAGTTTACCCGAGGATGTTCACAAGGAGATTGTGAAATTTTGAGAATGTTTTTGGTGTGGACAAGGAGAGGGGAAAAGGGATTGTACTCCTATCTCTTTGGACACAATTTGTAGAAGCAAAACATTTGGAGGATTGGGGATTAGAGATCATTCCATTTGGAACAAGGCAGCACTACGTAAACAATTATGGGATTTAAAATCAAATAAGGACATTCTTTGGGTCAGGTGGATTCAAGCATATTGCATAAAGGGTCGAATTCTACAAGGAAGCAAAAGAGGGGTAAGTTCTAGTTGACATTGGAAGATGTTGTGCAAATTGAAAGATATACACTTCCAATCCCTTGGGAATTGTATAAAGAAGGGAGGAAAGTTGAAGAGAATGATGGTGTATGAAGAAATGAAGGGTGGAATCAAAAGGGACTTTTATGCCAAATTATTTTGGCACAAAAACAATTTACCGCTTAGAATTTTCCAATGGATGCTATTGCAGGGAGGGCTTCCCATGGTTGATATATTGCAAAGATTTGGGATTTGAAGACATGACAAAGTGTTAGTTTATGTGATGTTGTGGAAGAGACAGCAGCCCATTTGTTTTTGGGTTGTACATACACTAAAGGGTTCACGAAACTCTTGAATTTTAGGGATATGAGCAACATGATGCAAGGAAAAAGATGTGTATTAATGATGGTAAGAAAAAGGGAAGACTTGAAGTTGATGAATCTTACTAGTGCCTTGTGTAGAATATGGAGTGAAAGGAACAAGAGGATCTTTAGCCAAGAAGATTTTAAGATGGAGACCTTGGCTTCCAAAGTTGAACCGAATGCAAATGGGGGAGCAAGAAGACATTGAAAGAAAATTTTGAAGATGTGCTAGATTAGAATATGGAGCTGGTTGTTGGTTTTGTTTGTTTGATTTTAAATAGCATGTTTTGAAAGTGTTATTTCTTATGCACAGAAGGTGCAATTGATCAATTCAGTATTATCATGTATAGCTTGATTTTGGGCTATTATACAAAGTTTACCCGAGGTTGTTCACGAGGAGATTGTGAAATTTTGAGAATGTTTTTTGGGGGGACAAGGAGAAGGGAAAAGGGATTATACTCCTATCTCTTGGGACACAATTTGTAGAAGAAAAACATTTGGAGGATTGGGGACTAGAGATCATTCAATTTGGAACAAGGCAGCACTACGTAAACAGTTATGGAATTTAAATTCAAAGAAGGACATTCTTTGGGTCAGGTGGATTCAAGCATATTGCATAAAGGGTGGAATTCTACAAGGAAGCAAAAGAGGGGTAAGTTCTAGTTGACATTGGAAGATGATGTGCAAATTGAAAGATAAACACTTCCAATCCCTTGGGAATTGTATAAACAAGGGAGGAAAGTTGAAAGGAATGATGCTGTATGTAGAAATGAAGGGTGGAATCAAAAGGGACTTTTATGCTAAATTATTTTGGCACAAAAACAATTTACCGCATAGAATTTTCCAATGGATGATATTAAAGGGAGGGCTGCCCATGGTTGATATATTGCAAAGATTTGGGATTTGAAGACACGACAAAGTTGTAGTTTATGTGATGATGTGGATGAGACAGCAACCCATTTGTTTTTGGGTTGTACATACAGTAAGGGGTTTATGAAACTCTTGAAGTTTAGGGATATGAGCAACATGATGCAGGGAAAAAGATGTTTATTAATGATGGTAAGAAGAAGGGAAGACTTGAAGTTGATGAATCTTACTAGTGCCTTGTATAGAATATGGAGTGAAAGGAACAAGAGGATCTTTAGCCAAGAAGATTTTAAGATGGAGACCTTGGCTTCCAAAGTTGAAGCCGAATGCAAATGGGGGAGCTAGAAGACATTGGAAGAAAATTTTGAAGATGTGCTAGATTAGAATATAAAGCTGGTTGTTGGTTTTGTGTGTTTGATTTTAAATAGCATGTTTTGATAGGGTTTTTTCTTATAAAAGGCTAGCAGTGATGGTCCAAAACTCTTTAGATTTTCATTGATATATATACAAGAATATTATCAAAAAAGGATTGTGAGCAATTGGTGGAAAAATCTGAGGAAAATAGCATAGATGGAATTCAAGTGTTATTTCTTATGCACAGAAGGTGCAATTGATCAATTCAGTATTATCAGGTATAGCTGGCTTTTGGGCTAGTATACAAAGTTTACCCAAGGATGTTCACGAGGAGATTGTGAAATTTTGAGAATGTTTTTTGTGGGGACAAGGAGAAGGGAAAAGGGATTATACTCCTATCTCTTGGGACACAATTTGTAGAAGCAAAACATTTGGAGGATTGGGGATAAGAGATCATTCCACTTGGAACAAGGAAGCACTACGTAAACAATTGTGGAATTTAAATTCAAAGAAGGACATTCTTTGGGTCAGGTGGACTCAAGCATATTGCATAAAGGGTGGAATTCTACAAGGAAGCAAAAGAGGGGTAAGTTCTGGTTGAAATTGGAAGATGTTGTGCAAATTGAGAGATAAACACTTCCAATCCCTTGGGAATTGTATAAAGAAGGAAGGAAAGTGGAAGAGAATGATGGTGTGTGAAGAAATGAAGGGTGGAATCAAAAGGGACTTTTATGCAAAATTATCTAGCACAAAAACAAATTACTGCATAGAATTTTCCAATGGATGCTATTGAAGGGAGGGCTGCCCATGGTTGATATATTGCAAAGATTTGGGATTTGAAGACACGACAAAGTTATAGTTTATGTGATGATGTGGATGAGACAGCAACCCATTTGTTTTTGGGTTGTACATACACTAAGGGGTTCATGAAACTCTTGAAGTTTAGGGATATGAGCAACATGATCCAAGGAAAAAGATGTTTATTAATGATAGTAAGAAGAAGGGAAGACTTGAAGTTGATGAATCTTGCTAGTGCCTTGTATAGAATATGGAGTGAAAGGAACAAGAGGATCTTTAGCCAAAAAGATTTGAAGATGGAAACCTTGGCTTCCAAAGTTGAAGCCGAATGCAAATGGGGGAGCTTGGAGACATTGGAAGAAAATTTTGAAGATGTGCTAGACTAGAATATAGAGCTGGTTGTCGGTGTTCTTTGTTTTATTTTAAATAGCATGTTTTGATAGGGTTTTTTCTTATAAAAGGCTAGCTGTGATGGTCTAAAAACTCTTTAGATTTTCATTGATAGCATAGATGGAATTCAAGTGTTATTTCTTATGCACAGAAGGTGCAATTGATCAATTCAGTATTATCAAGTATAGCTGGCTTTTGGGCTAGTATACTAAGTTTACCCGAGGATGTTCACGAGAAGATTGTGAAATTTTGAGAATGGTTTTTGTGGGGACAAGGAGAAGGGAAAAGGGATTATACTCCTATCTCTTAGGACACAATTTGTAGAAGCAAAATATTTGGAGTATTGGGGATTAGAGATCATTCCATTTGGAACAAGGCAGCACTACGTAAACAATTATGGAATTTAAATTCAAAGAAGGACATTCTTTGGGTCAGGTGGATTCAAGCATATTGCATAAAGGGTGGAATTCTACAAGGAAGCAAAAGAGGGGCAAGTTCTAGTTGACATTAGAAGATATTGTGCAAATTGAAAGATATACACTTCCAATCCCTTGGGAATGGTATAAACAAGGGAGGAAAGTTGAAGAGAATGATGGAGTATGAAGAAATGAATGGTGGAATCAAAAGGGACTTTTATGCCAAATTAATCTGGCACAAAAACAATTTACCGCTTAGAATTTTCCAATGGATTCTATTGAAGGGAGGGCTGCCCATGGTTGATATATTGCAAATATTTGGGATTTGAAGGCACGACAAAGTTGTAGTTTATGTGATGATGTGGATGAGACAACAACCCATTTGTTTTTGGGTTGTACATACACTAAGGGGTTCATGAAACTCTTGAAGTTTAGGGATATGAGCAACATGATGCAGGGAAAAAGATGTTTATTAACGATGGTAAAAAGAAGGGAAGACTTGAAGTTGATGAATCTTACTAGTGCCTTGTATAGAATATGGAGTGAAAGGAACAAGAGGATCTTTAGCCAAGAAGATTTGAAAATGGAGACCATGGCTTCCAAAGTTGAAGCCGAATGCAAATGGGGGAGCTAGAAGACATTGGAAGAAAATTTTGAAGATGTGCTAGATTAGAATATAGAGCCGGTTGTTGGTGTTGTTTGTTTAATTTTAAATAGCATGTTTTGATAGGGTTTTTTCTTATAAAAGGCTAGCAGTGATGGTCTAAAAACTCTTTTGATTTTCATTGATATATATACAAGAATATTATCAGAAAAGGATTGTGAGCAATTGGTGGACAAATATGAAGAAAATAGCATAGATGGAATTCAAGTGTTATTTCTTATGCACAGAAGGTGCAATTGATCAATTCATTATTATCAATTATAGCTGGCTTTTGGGCTATTATACTAAGTTTACCCGAGGATGTTCACGAGGAGATTGTGAAATTTTGAGAATGTTTTTTGGGGGGACAAGGAGAAGGGAAAAGGGATTATACTCCTATCTCTTGGACACAATTTGTAGAAGCAAAACATTTGGAGGATTGGGGATTAGAGATCATTCCATTTGGATCAAGGCAGCACTACGTAAACAATAATGGGATTTAAACTCAAATAAGGACATTCTTTGGGTCAGGTGGATTCAAGCATATTGCATAAAGGGTGGAATTCTACAAGGAAGCAAAAGAGGGGTAAGTTCTAGTTGACATTGGAAGATGTTGTGGAAATTGAAAGATATACACTTCCAATCCCTTGGGAATTGTATAAAGAAGGGAGGAAAGTTGAAGAGAATGATGGTGTATGATGAAATGAAGGGTGGAATCAAAAGGGACTTTTATGCCAAATTAATCTGGCACAAAAACAATTTACCGCTTAGAATTTTCCAATGGATGCTATTGAAGGGAGGGCTGCCCATGGTTGATATATTGCAAAGATTTGGGATTTGAAGACACGAAAAAGTTGTAGTTTATGTGATGATATGGATGAGATAGCAACCCATTTGTTTTTGGGATGTACACACACTATGGGGTTCATGAAACTCTTGAAGTTTAGGGATATGAGCAACATGATGCAGGGAAAAAGATGTTTATTAATGATGGTAAGAAGAAGGGAAGACTTGAAGTTGATGAATCTTACTAGTGCCTTGTGTAGAATATGGAGTGAAAGGAACAAGAGGATCTTTAGCCAAGAAGATTTGAAGATGGAGACCTTGGCTTCCAAAGTTGAAGCCAAATGCAAATGGGGGAGCTAGAAGACATTGGAATAAAATTTTGAAGATGTGCAAGATTAAATATAGTGCAGGTTGTTGGTTTTGTTTGTTTGATTTGAAATAGCATGTTTTGATAGGGTTTTTTCTTATAAATGGCTAGCAGTGATGGTCTAAAAACTCCTTAGATTTTCATTGATATATATACAAGAATATTATCAAAAAAGGATTGTGAGCAATTGGTGGACAAATCTGAAGAAAATAGCATAGATGGAATTCAAGTGTTATTTCTTATGCACAGAAGGTGCAATTGATCAATTCAGTATTATCAAGTATAGCTGGCTTTTGGGCTAGTATACAAAGTTTACCCGAGGAGATTGTGAAATTTTGAGAATGTTTTTTGTGGGGACAAGGAGAAGGGAAAAGGGATTATACTCCTATCTCTTGGGACACAATTTGTAGAAGCAAAATATTTGGAGGATTGGGGATTAGAGATCATTCCATTTGGAACAAGGCAGCACTACGTAAACAATTATGGAATTTAAATTCAAAGAAGGACATTCTTTGGGTCAGGTGGATTCAAGCATATTGCATAAAGGGTGTAATTCTACAAGGAAGCAGAAGAGGTGTAAGTTCTAGTTGACATTGGAAGATGTTGTGCAAATTGAAAGATATACACTTCCAATCCCTTGGGAATTGTATAAAGAAGGGAGGAAAGTTGAAGAGAATGATGGTGTATGAAGAAATGAAGGGTGGAATCAAAAGGGACTTTTATGCCAAATTAATCTGGCACCAAAACAATTTACCGCTTAGAATTTTCCAATGGATGCTATTGAAGGGAGGGCTGCCCATGGTTGATATATTGCAAAGATTTGGGATTTGAAGACACGAAAAAGTTGTAGTTTATGTGATGATGTGGATGAGATAGCGACCCATTTGTTTTTGGGATGTACATACACTATGGGGTTCATGAAACTCTTGAAGTTTAGGGATATGAGCAACATGATGCAAGGAAAAAGATGTTTATTAATGATGGTAAGAAGAAGGGAAGACTTGAAGTTGATGAATCTTACTGGTGCCTTGTGTAGAATATGGAGTGAAAGGAACAAGAGGATCTTTAGCCAAGAAGATTTTAAGATGGAGACCTTGGTTTCCAAAGTTGAAGCCGAATGCAAATGGGGGAGCTAGAAGACATTGGAAGAAAATTTTGAAGATGTGCAAGATTAAATATAGTGCAGGTTGTTGGTTTTGTTTGTTTGATTTTAAATAGCATGTTTTGATAGGGTTTTTTATTATAAAAGGCTAGCAGTGACGGTCTAAAAACTCCTTTGATTTTCATTGATATATATACAAGAATATTATCAAAAAAGGATTGTGAGCAATTGGTGGACAAATCTGAAGAAAATAGCATAGATGGAATTCAAGTGTTATTTCTTATGCACAGAAGGTGCAATTGATCAATTCAGTATTATCAAGTATAGCTGGCTTTTGGGCTAGTATACTAAGTTTACCCGAGGATGTTCACGAGGAGATTGTGAAATTTTGAGAATGTTTTTTGTGGGGACAAGGAGAAGGGAAAAGGGATTATACTCCTATCTCTTGGACACAATTTGTAGAAGCAAAACATTTGGAGGATTGGGGATTAGAGATCATTCCATTTGGAACAAGGCAGCACTACGTAAACAATAATGGGATTTAAACTCAAATAAGGACATTCTATGGGTCAGGTGGATTCAAGCATATTGCATAAAGGGTGGAATTCTACAAGGAAGCAAAAGAGGGGTATGTTCTAGTTGACATTGGAAGATGTTGTGCAAATTGAAAGGCAAATTGAAAGATATACACTTCCAATCCCTTGGGAATTGTATAAACAAGGGAGGAAAGTTGAAGAGAATGATGGTGTATGAAGAAATGAAGGGTGGAGTCAAAAGGGACTTTTATGCCAAATGAATCTGGCACAAAAACAATTTGGATGAGACAGCAACCCATTTGTTTTTGGGTTGTACATACACTAAGGGGTTCATGAAACTCTTGAAGTTTAGGGATATGAGCAACATGATGCAAGGAAAAAGATGTTTATTAATGATGGTAAGAAGAAGGGAAGAATTGAAGCTGATGAATCTTACTAGTGCCTTGTGTAGAATATGGAGTGAAAGTAACAAGAGGATCTTTAGCCAAGAAGATTTGAAGATGGAGACCCTGGCTTCCAAAGTTTAAGCCAAATGCAAATGGGGGAGCTAGAAGACATTGGAAGAAAATTTTGAAGATGTTCTAGATTAGAATATTGAGCTGGTTGTTGGTGTTGTTTGTTGGATTTTAAATAGCATGTTTTGATAGGGTTTTTTCTTATAAAAGGCTAGCAGTGATGGTCTAAAAACTCCTTTGATTTTCAATGATATACATACAAGAATATTATCAAAAAAGGATTGTGAGCAATTGGTGGACAAATCTGAAGAAAATAGCATAGATGGAATTCAAGTGTTATTTCTTATGCACAGAAGGTGCAATTGATCAATTCAGTATTATCAAGTATAGCTGGCTTTTGGGCTAGTATACAAAGTTTAACCGAGGACGTTCACGAGGAGATTGTGAAATTTTGAGAATGTTTTTTGCGGGGACAAGGAGAAGGGAAAAGGGATTATACTCCTATCTCTTGGGACATAATTTGTAGAAGCAAAATATTTGGAGGATTGGGGATTAGAGATCATTCCATTTGGTACAAGGCAGCACTACGTAAACAATTATGGAATTTAAATTCAAAGAAGGACATTCTTTGGGTCAGGTGGATTCAAGCATATTGCATAAAGGGTGGAATTCTACAAGGAAGCAGAAGAGGGGTAAGTTCTAGTTGACATTGGAAGATGTTGTGCAAATTGAAAGATATACACTTCCAATCCCTTGGGAATTGTATAAACAAGGGAGGAAAGTTGAAGAGAATGATGGAGTATGAAGAAATGAAGGGTGGAATCAAAAGGGACTTTTCTGCAAAATTAATCTGGCACAAAAACAATTTACTGCTTAGAATTTTCCAATGGATGCTATTGAAGGGAGGGCTGCCCATGGTTGATATATTGCAAAGAAGACACGACAAAGTTGTAGTTTATGTGATGATGTGGATGAAACAGCAACCCATTTGTTTTTGGGTTGTACATACACTAAGGGGTTCATGAAACTCTTGAAGTTTAGGGATATGAGCAACATGATGCAAGGAAAAAGTTGTTTATTAATGATGGTAAGAAGAAGGGAATAGTTGAAGCTGATGAATCTTAATAGTGCCTTGTATAGAATATGGAGTGAAAGGAACAAGAGGTTCTTGAGCCAAGAAGATTTGAAGATGGAGACCTTGGATTCCAAAGTTGAAACCAATTGCAAATGGGGGAGCTAGAAGACAATGGAAGAAAATTTTGAAGATGTGCTAGATTAGAATATAGAGCTGGTTGTTGGTGTTGTTTGTTTGATTTTAAATAGCATGTTTTGATAGGGTTTTTTCTTATAAAAGGCTAGCAGTGATGGTCTAAAAACTCCTTTGATTTTCATTGATATACATACAAGAATATTATAAAAAAAGGATTGTGAGCAATTGGTGGACAAATCTGAAGAAAATAGCATGGATGGAATTAAAGTGTTATTTCTTATGCACAGAAGGTGCAATTGATCAATTCAGTATTATCAAGTATAGCTGGCTTTTGGGCTAGTATACTAAGTTTACCCGAGGATGTTCACGAGGAGATTGTGAAATTTTGAGAATGTTTTTTGCGGGGACAAGGAGAAGGGAAAAGGGATTATACTCTTATCTCTTGGGACACAATTTGTAGAAGCAAAACATTTGGAGGATTGGGGATTAGAGATCATTCCATTTGGAACAAGGCGGCACTATGTAAACAATTATGGAATTTAAATTCAAAGAAGGACATTCTTTGGGTCAGGTGGATTCAAGCACATTGCATAAAAGGTGGAATTCTACAAGGAAGCAAAAGAGGGCTAAGTTCTAGTTGACATTTGAAGATGTTGTGCAAATTGAAAGATATACACTTCCAATCCCTTGGAAATTGTATAAACAAGGGAGGAAAGTTGAAGAGAATGATGGTGTATGAAGAAATGAAGGGTGGAGTCAAAAAGGACTTTTATGCCAAATTAATCTGGCACAAAAACAATTTACCGCGTAGAATTTTCCAATGGATGCTATTGAAGGGAGGGCTGCCCATGGTTGATATATTGCAAAGTTTTGGGATTTGAAGACATGACAAAGTTGTAGTTTATGTGATGATGTGATTGAGACAGCAACCCTTTTGTTTTTGGGTTGTACATGCACTAAGGGGTTAATGAAACTCTTGAAGTTTATGGATATGAGCAACATGATGCAAGGAAAAAGATGTTTATTAATGATGGTAAGAAGAAGGGAATACTTGAAGCTGATGAATCTTACTGGTGCCTTGTATAGAATATGGAGTGAAAGGAACAAGAGGATCTTTAGCCAAGAAGATTTGAAGATGGAGACCCTGGCTTCCAAAGTTGAAACCAAAAGCAAATGGGGGAGCTAGAAGACATTGGAAGAAAATTTTGAAGATGTCATAGATTAGAATATAGAGCTGGTTGTTGGTGTTGTTTGTTTGATTTTAAATAGCATGTTTTGACAGGGTTTTTTCTTATAAAAGGCTAGCAGTGATGGTCTAAAAACTCCTTTGATTTTCATTGATATACATACAAGAATATTATCAAAAAAGGATTGTGAGCAATTGGTGGACAAATCTGAAGAAAATAGCATAGATGGAATTAAAGTGTTATTTCTTATGCTCAGAAGGTGCAATTGATCAATTCAGTATTATCAAGTATAGCTGGCTTTTGGGCTAGTATACAAAGTTTACCCGAGGATGTTCACGAGGAGATTGTGAAATTTTGAGAATGTTTTTTGCGGGGACAAGGAGAAGGGAAAAGGGATTATACTCCTATCTCTTGGGACACAATTTGTAGAAGCAAAACATTTGGAGGATTGGGGATTAGAGATCATTCCATTTGGAACAAGGCAGCACTACGTAAACAATTATGGAATTTAAATTCAAAGAAGGACATTCTTTGGGTCAGGTGGATTCAAGCATATTGCATAAAGGGTGGAATTCTACAAGGAAGCAGAAGAGGGGTAAGTTCTAGTTGACATTGGAAGATGTTGTGCAAATTGAAAGATATACACTTCCAATCCCTTGGGAATTGTATAAACAAGGGAGGAAAGTTGAAGAGAATGATGGTGTATGAAGAAATGAAGGGTGGAGTCAAAAAGGACTTTTATGCCAAATTAATCTGGCACAAAAACAATTTACCGCGTATAATTTTCCAATCGATGCTATTGAAGGGAGGGCTGCCCATGGTTGATATATTGAAAAGATTTGGGATTTGAAGACACGACAAAGTTGTAGTTTATGTGATGATGTGATTGAGACAGTAACCCATTTGTTTTTGGGTTGTACATGCACTAAGGGGTTCATGAAACTCTTGAAGTTTAGGGATATGAGCAACATGATGCAAGGAAAAAGATGTTTATTAATGATGGTAAGAAGAAGGGAAGACTTGAAGTTGATGAATCTTACTAGTGCCTTGTGTAGAATATGGAGTGAAAGGAACAAGAGGATCTTTTGCCAAGAAGATTTGAAAATGGAAACCTTGGCTTCCAAAATTGAAGCAGAATGCAAATGGGGAGCCTGAAGACATTGGAAGAAAATTTTGAAGATGTCATAGATTAGAATATAGAGCTTGTTGTTGGTGTTGTTTGTTTGATTTTAAATAGCATGTTTTGATAGGGTTTTTTCTTATAAAAGGCTAGCAGTGATGGTCTAAAAACTCCTTTGATTTTCATTGATGTACATACAAGAATATTATCAAAAAAGGATTGTGAGCAATTGGTGGACAAATCTGAAGAAAATAGCATAGATGGAATTAAAGTGTTATTTCTTATGCACAGAAGGTGCAATTGATCAATTCAGTATTATCAAGTATAGCTGGCTTTTGGGCTAGTATACAAAGTTTACCCGAGGATGTTCACGAGGAGATTGTGAAATTTTGAGAATGTTTTTTGCGGGGACAAGGAGAAGGGAAAAGGGATTATACTCCTATCTCTTGGGACACAATTTGTAGAAGCAAAATATTTGGAGGATTGGGGATTAGAGATCATTCCATTTGGTACAAGGCAGCACTACGTAAACAATTATGGAATTTAAATTCAAAGAAGGACATTCTTTGGGTCAGGTGGATTCAAGCATATTGCATAAAGGGTGGAATTCTACAAGGAAGTAGAAGAGGGGTAAGTTCTAGTTGACATTGGAAGATGTTGTGCAAATTGAAAGATATACACTTCCAATCCCTTGGGAATTGTATAAACAAGGGAGTAAAGTTGAAGAGAATGATGGAGTATGAAGAAATGAAGGGTGGAATCAAAAGGTACTTTTATGCAAAATTAATCTGGCACAAAAACAATTTACCGCTTAGAATTTTCCAATGGATGTTATTGAAGGGAGGGCTGCCCATGGTTGATATATTGCAAAGAAGACACGACAAAGTTGTAGTTTATGTGATGATGTGGATGAAACAGCAACCCATTTGTTTTTGGGTTGTACATACACTAAGGGGTTCATGAAACTCTTGAAGTTTAGGGATATGAGCAACATGATGCAAGGAAAAAGTTGTTTATTAATGATGGTAAGAAGAAGGGAATAGTTGAAGCTGATGAATCTTAATAGTGCCTTGTATAGAATATGGAGTGAAAGGAACAAGAGGTTCTTTAGCCAAGAAGATTTGAAGATGGAGACCTTGGATTCCAAAGTTGAAACCAAATGCAAATGGGGGAGCTAGAAGACAATGGAAGAAAATTTTGAAGATGTGCTAGATTAGAATATAGAGCTGGTTGTTGGTGTTGTTTGTTTGATTTTAAATAGCATGTTTTGATAGGGTTTTTTCTTATAAAAGGCTAGCAGTGATGGTCTAAAAACTCCTTTGATTTTCATTGATATACATACAAGAATATTATAAAAAAAGGATTGTGAGCAATTGGTGGACAAATCTGAAGAAAATAGAATAGATGGAATTAAAGTGTTATTTCTTATGCACAGAAGGTGCAATTGATCAATTCAGTATTATCAAGTATAGCTGGCTTTTGGGCTAGTATACAAAGTTTACCCGAGGATGTTCACGAGGAGATTGTGAAATTTTGAGAATGTTTTTTGCGGGGACAAGGAGAAGGGAAAAGGGATTATACTCCTATCTCTTGGGACACAATTTGTAGAAGCAAAACATTTGGAGGATTGGGGATTAGAGATCATTCCATTTGGAACAAGGCGGCACTATGTAAACAATTATGGAATTTAAATTCAAAGAAGGACATTCTTTGGGTCAGGTGGATTCAAGCATATTGCATAAAAGGTGGAATTCTACATGGAAGCAAAAGTGGGCTAAGTTCTAGTTGACATTGGAAGATGTTGTGCAAATTGAAAGATATACACTTCCAATCCCTAGGGAATTGTATAAACAAGGGAGGAAAGTTGAAGAGAATGATGGTGTATGAAGAAATGAAGGGTGGAGTCAAAAAGGACTTTTATGCCAAATTAATCTGGCACAAAAACAATTTACCGCGTATAATTTTCCAATGGATGCTATTGAAGGGAGGGCTGCCCATGGTTGATATATTGAAAAGATTTGGGATTTGAAGACACGACAAAGTTGTAGTTTATGTGATGATGTGATTGAGACAGTAACCCATTTGTTTTTGGGTTGTACATGCACTAAGGGGTTCATGAAACTCTTGAAGTTTAGGGATATGAGCAACATGATGCAAGGAAAAAGATGTTTATTAATGATGGTAAGAAGAAGGGAAGACTTGAAGTTGATGAATCTTACTAGTGCCTTGTGTAGAATATGGAGTGAAAGGAACAAGAGGATCTTTAGCCAAGAAGATTTGAAAATGGAAACCTTGGCTTCCAAAATTGAAGCAGAATGCAAATGGGGAGCTAGAAGACATTGGAAGAAAATTTTGAAGATGTCATAGATTAGAATATAGAGCTGGTTGTTGGTGTTGTTTGTTTGATTTTAAATAGCATGTTTTGATAGGGTTTTTTCTTATAAAAGGCTAGCAGTGATGGTCTAAAAACTCCTTTGATTTTCATTGATGTACATACAAGAATATTATCAAAAAAGGATTGTGAGCAATTGGTGGACAAATCTGAAGAAAATAGCATAGATGGAATTAAAGTGTTATTTCTTATGCACAGAAGGTGCAATTGATCAATTCAGTATTATCAAGTATAGCTGGCTTTTGGGCTAGTATACAAAGTTTACCCGAGGATGTTCACGAGGAGATTGTGAAATTTTGAGAATGTTTTTTGCGGGGACAAGGAGAAGGGAAAAGGGATTATACTCCTATCTCTTGGGACACAATTTGTAGAAGCAAAATATTTGGAGGATTGGGGATTAGAGATCATTCCATTTGGTACAAGGCAGCACTACGTAAACAATTATGGAATTTAAATTCAAAGAAGGACATTCTTTGGGTCAGGTGGATTCAAGCATATTGCATAAAGGGTGGAATTCTACAAGGAAGTAGAAGAGGGGTAAGTTCTAGTTGACATTGGAAGATGTTGTGCAAATTGAAAGATATACACTTCCAATCCCTTGGGAATTGTATAAACAAGGGAGTAAAGTTGAAGAGAATGATGGAGTATGAAGAAATGAAGGGTGGAATCAAAAGGTACTTTTATGCAAAATTAATCTGGCACAAAAACAATTTACCGCTTAGAATTTTCCAATGGATGTTATTGAAGGGAGGGCTGCCCATGGTTGATATATTGCAAAGAAGACACGACAAAGTTGTAGTTTATGTGATGATGTGGATGAAACATCAACCCATTTGTTTTTGGGTTGTACATACACTAAGGGGTTCATGAAACTCTTGAAGTTTAGGGATATGAGCAACATGATGCAAGGAAAAAGTTGTTTGTTAATGATGGTAAGAAGAAGGGAAGACTTGAAGTTGATGAATCATAATAGTGCCTTGTATAGAATATGGAGTGAAAGGAACAAGAGGTTCTTTAGCCAAGAAGATTTGAAGATGGAGACCTTGGCTTCCGAAGTTGAAACCAAATGCAAATGGGGGAGCTAGAAGACAATGGAAGAAAATTTTGAAGATGTGCTAGATTAGAATATAGAGCTGGTTATTGGTGTTGTTTGTTTGATTTTAAATAGAATGTTTTGATAGGGTTTTTTCTTATAAAAGGCTAGCAGTGATGGTCTAAAAACTCCTTTGATTTTCATTGATATACATACAAGAATATTATCAAAAAAGGATTGTGAGCAATTGGTGGACAAATCTGAAGAAAATAGCATAGATGGAATTAAAGTGTTATTTCTTATGCACAGAAGGTGCAATTGATCAATTCAGTATTATCAAGTATAGCTGGCTTTTGGGCTAGTATACTAAGTTTACCCGAGGATGTTCACGAGGAGATTGTGAAATTTTGAGAATGTTTTTTGCGGGGACAAGGAGAAGGGAAAAGGGATTATACTCCTATCTCTTGGGACACAATTTGTAGAAGCAAAACATTTGGAGGATTGGGGATTAGAGATCATTCCATTTGGAACAAGGTGGCACTATGTAAACAATTATGGAATTTAAATTCAAAGAAGGACATTCTTTGGGTCAGGTGGATTCAAGCATATTGCATAAAAGGTGGAATTCTACAAGGAAGCAAAAGAGGGGTAAGTTCTAGTTGACATTGGAAGATGTTGTGCAAATTGAAAGATATACACTTCCAATCCCTTGGGAATTGTATAAACAAGGGAGTAAAGTTGAAGAGAATGATGGAGTATGAAGAAATGAAGGGTGGAATCAAAAGGGACTTTTCTGCAAAATGAATCTGGCACAAAAACAATTTACCGCTTAGAATTTTCCAATGGATGCTATTGAAGGGAGGGATGCCCATGGTTGATATATTGCAAAGATTTGGGATTTGAAGACACGACAAAGTTGTAGTTTATGTGATGATGTGATTGAGACAGCAACCCATTTGTTTTTGGGTTGTACATGCACAAAGGGGTTCATGAAACTCTTGAAGTTTATGGATATGAGCAACATGATGCAAGGAAAAAGATGTTTATTAATGATGGTAAGAAGAAGGGAATACTTGAAGCTGATGAATCTTACTAGTGCCTTGTATAGAATATGGAGTGAAAGGAACAAGAGGATCTTTAGCCAAGAAGATTTGAAGATGGAGACCCTGGCTTCCAAAGTTGAAACCAAAAGCAAATGGGGGAGCTAGAAGACATTGGAAGAAAATTTTGAAGATGTCATAGATTAGAATATAGAGCTGGTTGTTGGTGTTGTTTGTTTGATTTTAAATAGCATGTTTTGATAGGGTTTTTTCTTATAAAAGGCTAGCAGTGATGGTCTAAAAACTCCTTTGATTTTCATTGATGTACATACAAGAATATTATCAAAAAAGGATTGTGAGCAATTGGTGGACAAATATGAAGAAAATAGCATAGATGGAATTAAAGTGTTATTTCTTATGCACAGAAGGTGCAATTGATCAATTCAGTAATATCAAGTATAGCTGGCTTTTGGGCTAGTATACAAAGTTTACCCGAGGATGTTCACGAGGAGATTGTGAAATTTTGAGAATGTTTTTTGCGGGGACAAGGAGAAGGGAAAAGGGATTATACTCCTATCTCTTGGGACACAATTTGTAGAAGCAAAATATTTGGAGGATTGGGGATTAGAGATCATTCCATTTGGTACAAGGCAGCACTACGTAAACAATTATGGAATTTAAATTCAAAGAAGGACATTCTTTGGGTCAGGTGGATTCAAGCATATTGCATAAAGGGTGGAATTCTACAAGGAAGTAGAAGAGGGGTAAGTTCTAGTTGACATTGGAAGATGTTGTGCAAATTGAAAGATATACACTTCCAATCCCTTGGGAATTGTATAAACAAGGGAGTAAAGTTGAAGAGAATGATGGAGTATGAAGAAATGAAGGGTGGAATCAAAAGGTACTTTTATGCAAAATTAATCTGGCACAAAAACAATTTACCGCTTAGAATTTTCCAATGGATGTTATTGAAGGGAGGGCTGCCCATGGTTGATATATTGCAAAGAAGACACGACAAAGTTGTAGTTTATGTGATGATGTGGATGAAACAGCAACCCATTTGTTTTTGGGTTGTACATACACTAAGGGGTTCATGAAACTCTTGAAGTTTAGGGATATGAGCAACATGATGCAAGGAAAAAGTTGTTTATTAATGATGGTAAGAAGAAGGGAAGACTTGAAGTTGATGAATCTTAATAGTGCCTTGTATAGAATATGGAGTGAAAGGAACAAGAGGTTCTTTAGCCAAGAAGATTTGAAGATGGAGACCTTGGCTTCCAAAGTTGAAACCAAATGCAAATGGGGGAGCTAGAAGACAAGGGAAGAAAATTTTGAAGATGTGCTAGATTAGAATATAGAGCTGGTTGTTGGTGTTGTTTGTTTGATTTTAAATAGCATGTTTTGATAGGGTTTTTTCTTATAAAAGGCTAGCAGTGATGGTCTAAAAACTCCTTTGATTTTCATTGATATACATACAAGAATATTATCAAAAAAGGATTGTGAGCAATTGGTGGACAAATCTGAAGAAAATAGCATAGATGGAATTAAAGTGTTATTTCTTATGCACAGAAGGTGCAATTGATCAATTCAGTATTATCAAGTATAGCTGGCTTTTGGGCTAGTATACAAAGTTTACCCGAGGATGTTCACGAGGAGATTGTGAAATTTTGAGAATGTTTTTTGCGGGGAAAAGGAAAAGGGAAAAGGGATTATACTCCTATCTCTTGGGACACAATTTGTAGAAGCAAAATATTTGGAGGATTGGGGATTAGAGATCATTCCATTTGGAACAAGGTAGCACTACGTAAACAATTATGGAATTTAAATTCAAAGAAGGACATTCTTTGGGTCAGGTGGATTCAAGCATATTGCATAAAGGGTGGACTTCTACAAGGAAGCAGAAGAGGGGTAAGTTCTAGTTGACATTGGAAGATGTTGTGCAAATTGAAAGATATACACTTCCAATCCCTTGGGAATTGTATAAACAAGGGAGGAAAGTTGAAGAGAATGATGGAGTATGAAGAAATGAAGGGTGGAATCAAAAGGGACTTTTCTGCAAAATTAATCTGGCACAAAAACAATTTACCGCTTAGAATTTTCCAATGGATGCTATTGAAGGGAGGGCTGCCCATGGTTGATATATTGCAAAGAAGACACGACAAAGTTGTAGTTTATGTGATGATGTGGATGAAACAGCAACCCATTTGTTTTTGGGTTGTACATACACTAAGGGGTTCATGAAACTCTTGAAGTTTAGGGATATGAGCAACATGATGCAAGGAAAAAGATGTTTATTAATGATGGTAAGAAGAAGGGAAGACTTGAAGTTGATGAATCTTACTAGTGCCTTGTGTAGAATATGGAGTGAAAGGAACAAGAGGATCTTTAGCCAAGAAGATTTGAAAATGGAAACCTTGGCTTCCAAAATTGAAGCAGAATGCAAATGGGGGAGCTAGAAGACATTGGAAGAAATTTTTTAAGATGTGCTAGATTAGAATATAGAGCTGGTTGTTGGTGTTGTTTGTTTAATTTTAAATAGCATGTTTTGATAGGGTTTTTTCTTATAAAAGGCTAGCAGTGATGGTCTAAAACTCTTTAGATTTTCATTGATGTATATACAAGAATATTATCAAAAAAGGATTGTCAGCAATTGGTGGACAAATCTGAAGAAAATAGCATAGATGGAATTCAAGTGTTATTTCTTATGCACTGAAGGTGCAATTGATCAATTCAGTATTATCAAGTATAGCTGGCTTTTGGGCTAGTATACAAAGTTTACCCGAGGATGTTCACGAGGAGATTGTGAAATTTTGAGAATGTTTTTTGCGGGGACAAGGAGAAGGGAAAAGGGATTATACTCCTATCTCTTGGGACACAATTTGTAGAAGCAAAATATTTGGAGGATTGGGGATTAGAGATCATTCCATTTGGAACAAGGCAGCACTACGTAAACAATTATGGAATTTAAATTCAAAGAAGGACATTCTTTGGGTCAGGTGGATTCAAGCATATTGCATAAAGGGTGGACTTCTACAAGGAAGCAGAAGAGGGGTAAGTTCTAGTTGACATTGGAAGATGTTGTGCAAATTGAAAGATATACACTTCCAATCCCTTGGGAATTGTATAAACAAGGGAGGAAAGTTGAAGAGAATGATGGAGTATGAAGAAATGAAGGGTGGAATCAAAAGGGACTTTTCTGCAAAATTAATCTGGCACAAAAACAATTTACCGCTTAGAATTTTCCAATGGATGCTATTGAAGGGAGGGCTGCCCATGGTTGATATATTGCAAAGAAGACACGACAAAGTTGTAGTTTATGTGATGATGTGGATGAAACAGCAACCCATTTGTTTTTGGGATGTACATACACTAAGGGGTTCATGAAACTCTTGAAGTTTAGGGATATGAGCAACATGATGCAAGGAAAAAGATGTTTATTAATGATGGTAAGAAGAAGGGAAGACTTGAAGTTGATGAATCTTACTAGTGCCTTGTGTAGAATATGGAGTGAAAGGAACAAGAGGATCTTTAGCCAAGAAGATTTGAAAATGGAAACCTTGGCTTCCAAAATTGAAGCAGAATGCAAATGGGTGAGCTAGAAGACATTGGAAGAAATTTTTTAAGATGTGCTAGATTAGAATATAGAGCTGGTTGTTGGTGTTGTTTGTTTAATTTTAAATAGCATGTTTTGATAGGGTTTTTTCTTATAAAAGGCTAGCAGTGATGGTCTAAAACTCTTTAGATTTTCATTGATGTATATACAAGAATATTATCAAAAAAGGATTGTCAGCAATTGGTGGACAAATCTGAAGAAAATAGCATAGATGGAATTCAAGTGTTATTTCTTATGCACTGAAGGTGCAATTGATCAACTCAGTGTTATGAAGTATAGCTGGCTTTTGGGCTAGTATACAAAGTTTACCCGAGGATGTTCACGAGGAGATCGTGAAATTTTGAGAATGTTTTTTGTGGGGACAAGGAGAAGGGAAAAGGGATTATACTTCTATCTCTTGGGACACAATTTGTTGAAGAAAAATATTTGGAGGATTGGGGATTAGAGATCATTCCATTTGGAACAAGGCAGCACTACGTAAACAATTATGGAATTTAAATTCAAAGAAGGACATTCTTTGGGTCAGGTGGATTCAAGCATATTGCATAAAGGGTGGAATTCTACAAGGAAGTAGAAGAGGGGTAAGTTCTAGTTGACATTGGAAGATGTTGTGCAAATTGAATGATATACACTTTCAATCCCTTGGGAATTGTATAAACAAGGGAGTAAAGTTGAAGAGAATGATGGAGTATGAAGAAATGAAGGGTGGAATCAAAAGGTACTTTTATGCAAAGTTGTAGTTTATGTGATGATGTGGATGAAACAGCAACCCATTTGTTTTTGGGTTGTACATGCACTAAGGGGTTCATGAAACTCTTGAAGTTTATGGATATGAGCAACATGATGCAAGGAAAAAGATGTTTATTATTGATGGTAAGAAGAAGGGAATACTTGAAGCTGATGAATCTTACTAGTGCCTTGTATAGAATATGGAGTGAAAGGAACAAGAGGATCTTTAGCCAAGAAGATTTGAAGATGGAGACCTTGGCTTCCAATGTTGAAGCCAAAAGCAAATGGGGGAGCTAGAAGACATTGGAAGAAAATTTTGAAGATGTGCTAGATTATAATATAGAGCTGGTTGTTGGTGTTGTTTGTTTGATTTTAAATAGCATGTTTTGATAGGGTTTTTTCTTATAAAAGGCTAGCAGTGATGGTCTAAAAACTCCTTTGATTTTCATTGATATATATACAAGAATATTTTCAAAAAAGGATTGTGAGCAATTGGTGGACAAATCTGAAGAAAATAGCATAGATGGAATTAAAGTGTTATTTCTTATGCACAGAAGGTGCAATTAATCAATTCAGTATTATCAAGTATAGCTGGCTTTTGGGATAGTATACTAAGTTTACCCGAGGATGTTCACGAGGAGATTGTGAAATTTTGAGAATGTTTTTTGCGGGGACAAGGAAAAGGGAAAAGGGATTATACTCCTATCTCTTGGGACACGATTTGTAGAAGCAAAACATTTGGAGGATTGGAGATTAGAGATCATTCCATTTGGAACAAGGCAGCACTACGTAAACAATTAAGGGATTTAAAATCAAATAAGGACATTCTTTGGGTCAGGTGGATTCAAACATATTGCACAAAGGGTGGAATTCTACAAGGAAGCAAAAGAGGGGTAAGTTCTAGTTGACATTGGAAGATGTTGTGCAAATTGAAAGATATACACTTCCAATCCCTTGGGAATTGTATAAACAAGGGAGGAAAGTTGAAGAGAATGATGGAGTATGAAGAAATGAAGGGTGGAATCAAAAGGGACTTTTCTGCAAAATTAATCTGGCACAAAAACAATTTACTGCTTAGAATTTTCCAATGGATGCTATTGAAGGGAGGGCTGCCCATGGTTGATATATTGCAAAGAAGACACGACAAAGTTGTAGTTTATGTGATGATGTGGATGAAACAGCAACCCATTTGTTTTTGGGTTGTACATACACTAAGGGGTTCATGAAACTCTTGAAGTTTAGGGATATGAGCAACATGATGCAAGGAAAAAGATGTTTATTAATGATGGTAAGAAGAAGGGAAGACTTGAAGTTGAAGAATCTTACTAGTGCCTTGTATAGAATATGGAGTGAAAGGAACAAGAGGATCTTTAGCCAAGAAGATTTGAAAATGGAAACCTTGGCTTTCAAA
Organism: Rubia yunnanensis; assembly: GCA_037428765.1. Classification (NCBI taxonomy): domain Eukaryota; kingdom Viridiplantae; phylum Streptophyta; class Magnoliopsida; order Gentianales; family Rubiaceae; genus Rubia; species Rubia yunnanensis. Next base: position 46,752,354 of record CM075065.1, read on the forward strand.
GTTGAAGCCGAATGCAAATGGGGGAGCTAGAATACATTGGAAGAAAATTTTGAAGATGTGCTAGATTAGAATATAGAGCTGGTTGTTGGTGTTGTTTGTTTAATTTTAAATAGCATGTTTTGATAGGGTTTTTTCTTATAAAAGGCTAGCAGTGATGGTTTAAAACTCTTTAGATTTTCATTGATGTATATACAAGAATATTATCAAAAAAGGATTGTGAGCAATTGGTGGACAAATCTGAAGAAAATAGCATAGATGGAATTAAAGTGTTATTTCTTATGCACAGAAGGTGCAATTGATCAATTCAGTATTATCAAGTATAGCTGGCTTTTGGGCTAGTATACTAAGTTTACCCGAGGATGTTCACGAGGAGATTGTGAAATTTTGAGAATGTTTTTTGCGGGGAAAAAGAGAAGGGAAAATGGATTATACTCCTATCTCTTGGGACACAATTTGTAGAAGAAAAATATTTGGAGGATTGGGGACTAGAGATCATTCCATTTGGAACAAGGCAGCACTACGTAAACAATTATGGAATTTAAATTCAAATAAGGACATTCTTTGGGTCAGGTGGATTCAAGCATATTGCATAAAGGGTGGAATTCTACAAGGAAGCAGAAGGGTAAGTTCTTGTTAACATTGAAAGATGTTGTGCAAATTGAAAGATATACACTTCCAATCCCTTGGGAATTGTATATACAAGGGAGGAAAGTTGAAGAGAATGATGGAGTATGAAGAAATGAAGGGTGGAATCAAAAGGGACTTTTATGCCAAATTAATCTGGCACAAAAACAATTTACCGCTTAGAATTTTCCAATGGATGCTATTGAAGGGAGGGCTGCCCATGGTTGATATATTGCAAATATTTGGGATTTGAAGACACGACAAAGTTGTAGTTTATGTGATGATGTGGATGAAACAGCAACCCATTTGTTTTTGGGTTGTACATACACTAAGGGGTTCATGAAACTCTTGAAGTTTAGGGATATGAGCAACATGATGCAAGGAAAAAGTTGTTTATTAATGATGGTTAGAAGAAGGGAAGACTTGAAGTTGATGAATCTTAATAGTGCCTTGTATAGAATATGGAGTGAAAGGAACAAGAGGTTCTTTAGCCAAGAAGATTTGAAGATGGAGACCTTGGCTTCCAAAGTTGAAACCAAATGCAAATGGGGGAGCTAGAAGACATTGGAAGAAAATTTTGAAGATGTGCTAGATTAGAATATAGAGCTGGTTGTTGGTGTTGTTTGTTTGATTTTAAATAGCATGTTTTGATAGGGTTTTTTGTTATAAAAGGCTAGCAGTGATGGTCTAAAAACTCCTTTGATTTTCATTGATATACATACAAGAATATTATCAAAAAAGGATTGTGAGCAATTGGTGGACAAATCTGAAGAAAATAGCATAGATGGAATTAAAGTGTTATTTCTTATGCTCAGAAGGTGCAATTGATCAATTCAGTATTATCAAGTATAGCTGGCTTTTGGGCTAGTATACAAAGTTTACCCGAGGATGTTCACGAGGAGATTGTGAAATTTTGAGAATGTTTTTTGCGGGGACAAGGAGAAGGGAAAAGGGATTATACTCCTATCTCTTGGGACACAATTTGTAGAAGCAAAACATTTGGAGGATTGGGGATTAGAGATAATTCCATTTGGAACAAGGCTGCACTACGTAAACAATTATGGGATTTAAACTCAAATAAGGACATTCTTTGGGTTAGGTGGATTCAAGCATATTGCATAAAGGGTGGAATTCTACAAGGAAGCAAAAGAGGGCTAAGTTCTACTTGACATTGGAAGATGTTGTGCAAATTGAAAGATATACACTTCCAATCCCTTGGGAATTGTATAAACAAGGGAGGAAAGTGGAAGAGAATGATGGAGTATGAAGAAATGAAGGGTGGAATCAAAAGGGACTTTTATGCCAAATTAATCTGGCACAAAAACAATTTACCGCTTAGAATTTTCCAATGGATGCTATTGAAGGGAGGGCTGCCCATGGTTGATATATTGTAAAGATTTGGAATTTGAAGACACGACAAAGTTGTAGTTTATGTGATGATGTGGATGAGACAGCAACCCGTTTGTTTTTGGGTTGTACATACACTAAGGAGTTCATGAAACTCTTGAAGTTTAGGGATATGAGCAACATGATGCATGGAAAAAGATGTTCATTAATGACGGTAAGAAGAAGGGAAGACTTGAAGTTGATGAATCTTACTAGTGCCTTTTATAGAATATGGAGTGAAAGGAACAAGAGGATCTTTAGCCAAGAAGATTTTAAGATGGAGACCATGGCTTCCAAAGTTGAAGCCGAATGCAAATGGGGGAACTAGAAGACATTGGAAGAAAATTTTGAAGATGTGCTAGATTAGAATATAGAGCTGGTTCTTGGTGTTGTTTGTTTAATTTTAAATAGCATGTTTTGATAGGGTTTTTTCTTATAAAAGGCTAGCAGTGATGGTCTAAAACTCTTTAGATTTTCATTGATATATATACAAAAATATTATCAAAAAAGGATTGTGAGCAATTGGTGGACAAATCTGAAGAAAATAGCATAGATGGAATTCAAGTGTTATTTCTTATGCACTGAAGGTGCAATTGATCAATTCAGTATTATCAAGTATAGCTGGCTTTTGCGCTAGTATACAAAGTTTACCCGAGGATGTTCACGAGGAGATTGTGAAATTTTGAGAATGTTTTTTGTGGGGACAAGGAGAAGGGAAAAGGGATTATACTCCTATCTCTTGGGACACAATTTGTAGAAGCAAAATATTTGGAGGATTGGGGATTAGAGATCATTCCATTTGGAACAAGGCAGCACTACGTAAACAATTATGGAATTTAAATTCAAAGAAGGACATTCTTTGGGTCAGGTGGATTCAAGCATATTGCATAAAGGGTGGAATTCTACAAGGAAGCAGAAGAGGGGTAAGTTCTAGTTGACATTGGAAGATGTTGTGCAAATTGAAAGATATAAACTTCCAATCCCTTGGGAATTGTATAAACGAGGAAAGTTGAAGAGAATGATGGAGTATGAAGAAATGAAGGGTGGAATCAAAAGGGACTTTTATGCCAAATTAATCTGGCACAAAAACAATTTACCGCTTTGAATTTTCCAATGGATGCTATTGAAGGGAGGGCTGCCCATGGTTGATATATTGCAAAGAAGACACGACAAAGTTGTAGTTTATGTGATGATGTGGATGAAACAGCAACCCATTTGTTTTTGGGTAGTACATACACTAAGGGGTTCATGAAACTCTTGAAGTTTAGGGATATGAGCAACATGATGCAAGGAAAAAGATGTTTATTAATGATGGTAAAAAGAAGGGAAGACTTGAAGTTGATGAATCTTACTAGTGCCTTGTATAGAATATGGAGTGAAAGGAACAAGAGGATCTTTAGCCAAGAAGATTTGAAAATGGAAACCTTGGCTTCCAAAATTGAAGCCGAATGCAAATGGGGGAGCTAGAAGACATTGGAAGAAAATTTTTAAGATGTGCTAGATTAGAATATAGAGCTGGTTGTTGGTGTTGTTTGTTTAATTTTAAATAGCATGTTTTGATAGGGTTTTTTCTTATAAAAGGCTAGCAGTGATGGTCTAAAACTCTTTAGATTTTCATTGATATATATACAATAATATTATCAAAAAAGGATTGTGAGCAATTGGTGGACAAATCTGAAGAAAATAGCATAGATGGAATTCAAGTGTTATTTCTTATGCACTGAAGGTGCAATTGATCAATTAAGTATTATCAACTATAGCTGGCTTTTGGGCTAGTATACAAAGTTTACCCGAGGATGTTCACGAGGAGATTGTGAAATTTTGAGAATGTTTTTTGTGGGGACAAGGAGAAGGGAAAAGGGATTATACTCCTATCTCTTGGGACACAATTTGTAGAAGCAAAATATTTGGAGGATTGGGGACTAGAGATCATTCCATTTGGAACAAGGCAGCACTATGTAAACAATTATGGAATTTAAATTCAAAGAAGGACATTCTTTGGGTCAGGTGGATTCAAGCATATTGTATAAAGGGTGGAATTCTACAAGGAAGCAGAAGAGGGGTAAGTTCTAGTTGACATTGGAAGATGTTGTGCAAATTAAAAGATATACACTTCCAATCCCTTGGGAATTGTATAAACAAGGGAGGAAAGTGGAAGAAAATGATGGAGTATGAAGAAATGAAGGGTGGAATCAAAAAGGACTTTTATGCCAAATTAATCTGGCACAAAAACAATTTACCGCTTAGAATTTTCCAATGGATGCTATTGAAGGGAGGGCTGCCCATGGTTGATATATTGTAAAGATTTGGAATTTGAAGACACGACAAAGTTGTAGTTTATGTGATGATGTGGATGAGACAGCAACCCGTTTGTTTTTGAGTTGTACATACACTAAGGAGTTCATGAAACTCTTGAAGTTTAGGGATATGAGCAACATGATGCATGGAAAAAGATGTTTATTAATGACGGTAAGAAGAAGGGAAGACTTGAAGTTGATGAATCTTACTAGTGCCTTGTATAGAATATGGAGTGAAAGGAACAAGAGGATCTTTAGCCAAGAAGATTTTAAGATGGAGACCTTGGCTTCCAAAGTTGAAGTCGAATGCAAATGGGGGAACTAGAAGACATTGGAAGAAAATTTTGAAGATGTGCTAGATTAGAATATAGAGCTGGTTGTTGGTGTTGTTTGTTTAATTTTAAATAGCATGTTTTGATAGGGTTTTTTCTTATAAAAGGCTAGCAGTGATGGTCTAAAACTCTTTAGATTTTCATTGATATATATACAATAATATTATCAAAAAAGGATTGTGAGCAATTGGTGGACAAATCTGAAGAAAATAGCATAGATGGAATTCAAGTGTTATTTCTTATGCACTGAAGGTGCAATTGATCAATTCAGTATTATCAACTATAGCTGGCTTTTGCGCTAGTATACAAAGTTTACCCGAGGATGTTCACGAGGAGATTGTGAAATTTTGAGAATGTTTTTTGTGGGGACAAGGAGAAGGGAAAAGGGATTATACTCCTATCTCTTGGGACACAATTTGTAGAAGCAAAATATTTGGAGGATTGGGGACTAGAGATCATTCCATTTGGAACAAGGCAGCACTACGTAAACAATTATGGAATTTAAATTCAAAGAAGGACATTCTTTGGGTCAGGTGGATTCAAGCATATTGCATAAAGGGTGGAATTCTACAAGGAAGCAGAAGAGGGGTAAGTTCTAGTTGACATTGGAAGATGTTGTGCAAATTGAAAGATATACACTTCCAATCCCTTGGGAATTGTATAAACGAGGAAAGTTGAAGAGAATGATGGAGTATGAAGAAATGAAGGGTGGAATCAAAAGGGACTTTTATGCCAAATTAATCTGGCACAAAAACAATTTACCGCTTTTAATTTTCCAATGGATGCTATTGAAGGGAGGGCTGCCCATGGTTGATATATTGCAAAGAAGACACGACAAAGTTGTAGTTTATGTGATGATGTGGATGAAACAGCAACCCATTTGTTTTTGGGTTGTACATACACTAAGGGGTTCATGAAACTCTTGACGTTTAGGGATATGAGCAACATGATGCAAGGAAAAAGATGTTTATTAATGATGGTAAAAAGAAGGGAAGACTTGAAGTTGATGAATCTTACTAGAGCCTTGTATAGAATATGGAGTGAAAGGAACAAGAGAATCTTTAGCCAAGAAGATTTGAAAATGGAAACCTCTGCTTCCAAAATTGAAGCCGAATGCAAATGGGGGAGCTAGAAGACATTGGAAGAAAATTTTTAAGGTGTGCTAGATTAGAATATAGAGCTGGTTGTTGGTGTTGTTTGTTTAATTTTAAATAGCATGTTTTGATAGGGTTTTTTCTTATAAAAGGCTAGCAGTGATGGTCTAAAACTCTTTAGATTTTCATTGATATATATACAATAATATTATCAAAAAAGGATTGTGTGCAATTGGTGGACAAATCTGAAGAAAATAGCATAGATGGAATTAAAGTGTTATTTCTTATGCACTGAAGGTGCAATTGATCAATTCAGTATTATCAACTATAGCTGGCTTTTGGGCTAGTATACAAAGTTTACCCGAGGATGTTCACGAGGAGATTGTGAAATTTTGAGAATGTTTTTTGTGGGGACAAGGAGAAGGGAAAAGGGATTATACTCCTATCTCTTGGGACACAATTTGTAGAAGCAAAATATTTGGAGGATTGGGGACTAGAGATCATTCCATTTGGAACAAGGCAGCACTATGTAAACAATTATGGAATTTAAATTCAAAGAAGGACATTCTTTGGGTCAGGTGGATTCAAGCATATTGCATAAAGGGTGGAATTCTACAAGGAAGCAAAAGAGGGGTAAGTTCTAGTTGACATTGGAAGATGTTGTGCAAATTAAAAGATATACAGTTCCAATCCCTTGGGAATTGTATAAACAAGGGAGGAAAGTTGAAGAGAATGATGGAGTAGGAAGAAATGAAGGGTGGAATCAAAATGGACTTTTATGCAAAATTAATCTGGCACAAAAACAATTTACCGCTTAGAATTTTCCAATGGATGCTATTGAAGGGAGGGCTGCCCATTGTTGATATATTGCAAAGAAGACACGACAAAGTTGTAGTTTATGTGATGATGTGGATGAAACAGCAACCCATTTGTTTTTGGGTTGTACATACACTAAGGGGTTCATGAAACTATTGAAGTTTAGGGATATGAGCAACATGATGCAGGGAAAAAGATGTTTATTAACGATGGTAAGAAGAAGGGAAGACTTGAAGTTGATGAATCTTACTAGTGCCTTGTATAGAATATGGAGTGAAAGGAACAAGAGGATCTTTAGCCAAGAAGATTTGAAAATGGAAACCTTGGCTTTCAAAGTTGAAGCCGAATGCAAATGGGGGAGCTAGAATACATTGGAAGAAAATTTTGAAGATGTGCTAGATTAGAATATAGAGCTGGTTGTTGGTGTTGTTTGTTTAATTTTAAATAGCATGTTTTGATAGGGTTTTTTCTTATAAAAGGCTAGCAGTGATGGTCTAAAACTCTTTAGATTTTCATTGATATATATACAAGAATATTATCAAAAAAGGATTGTGAGCAATTGGTGGACAAATCTGAAGAAAATAGCATAGATGGAATTCAAGTGTTATTTCTTATGCACAGAAGGTGCAATTGATTAATTCAATATTATCAAGTATAGCTGGCTTTTGGGCTAGTATACAAAGTTTACCCGAGGATGTTCACGAGGAGATTGTGAAATTTTGAGAATGTTTTTTGCGGGGACAAGGAGAAGGGAAAAGGGATTATACTCCTATCTCTTGGGACACAATTTGTAGAAGCAAAATATTTGGAGGATTGGGGACTAGAGATCATTCCATTTGGAACAAGGCAGCACTACGTAAACAATTATGGAATTTAAATTCAAAGAAGGACATTCTTTGGGTCAGGTGGATTCAAGCATATTGCATAAAGGGTGGAATTCTACAAGGAAGCAGAAGAGGGGTAAGTTCTAGTTGACATTGGAAGATGTTGTGCAAATTGAAAGATATACACTTCCAATCCCTTGGGAATTGTATAAACGAGGAAAGTTGAAGAGAATGATGGAGTATGAAGAAATGAAGGGTGGAATCAAAAGGGACTTTTATGCCAAATTAATCTGGCACAAAAACAATTTACCGCTTTTAATTTTCCAATGGATGCTATTGAAGGGAGGGCTGCCCATGGTTGATATATTGCAAAGAAGACACGACAAAGTTGTAGTTTATGTGATGATGTGGATGAAACAGCAACCCATTTGTTTTTGGGTTGTACATACACTAAGGGGTTCATGAAACTCTTGACGTTTAGGGATATGAGCAACATGATGCAAGGAAAAAGATGTTTATTAATGATGGTAAAAAGAAGGGAAGACTTGAAGTTGATGAATCTTACTAGTGCCTTGTATAGAATATGGAGTGAAAGGAACAAGAGAATCTTTAGCCAAGAAGATTTGAAAATGGAAACCTTGGCTTCCAAAATTGAAGCCGAATGCAAATGGGGGAGCTAGAAGACATTGGAAAAATTTTTTTAAGATGTGCTAGATTAGAATATAGAGCTGGTTGTTGGTGTTGTTTGTTTAATTTTAAATAGCATGTTTTGATAGGGTTTTTTCTTATAAAAGGCTAGCAGTGATGGTCTAAAACTCTTTAGATTTTCATTGATATATATACAATAATATTATCAAAAAAGGATTGTGAGCAATTGGTGGACAAATCTGAAGAAAATAGCATAGATGGAATTCAAGTGTTATTTCTTATGCACTGAAGGTGCAATTGATCAATTCAGTATTATCAACTATAGCTGGCTTTTGGGCTAGTATACAAAGTTTACCCGAGGATGTTCACGAGGAGATTGTGAAATTTTGAGAATGTTTTTTGTGGGGACAAGGAGAAGGGAAAAGGGATTATACTCCTATCTCTTGGGACACAATTTGTAGAAGCAAAATATTTGGAGGATTGGGGACTAGAGATCATTCCATTTGGAACAAGGCAGCACTATGTAAACAATTATGGAATTTAAATTCAAAGAAGGACATTCTTTGGGTCAGGTGGATTCAAGCATATTGTATAAAGGGTGGAATTCTACAAGGAAGCAGAAGAGGGGTAAGTTCTAGTTGACATTGGAAGATGTTGTGCAAATTAAAAGATATACACTTCCAATCCCTTGGGAATTGTATAAACAAGGGAGGAAAGTTGAAGAGAATGATGGAGTAGGAAGAAATGAAGGGTGGAATCAAAATGGACTTTTATGCAAAATTAATCTGGCACAAAAACAATTTACCGCTTAGAATTTTCCAATGGATGCTATTGAAGGGAGGGCTTCCCATTGTTGATATATTGCAAAGAAGACACGACAAAGTTGTAGTTTATGTGATGATGTGGATGAAACAGCAACCCATTTGTTTTTGGGTTGTACATACACTAAGGGGTTCATGAAACTATTGAAGTTTAGGGATATGAGCAACATGATGCAGGGAAAAAGATGTTTATTAACGATGGTAAGAAGAAGGGAAGACTTGAAGTTGATGAATCTTACTAGTGCCTTGTATAGAATATGGAGTGAAAGGAACAAGAGGATCTTTAGCCAAGAAGATTTGAAAATGGAAACCTTGGCTTTCAAAGTTGAAGCCGAATGCAAATGGGGGAGCTAGAATACATTGGAAGAAAATTTTGAAGATGTGCTAGATTAGAATATAGAGCTGGTTGTTGGTGTTGTTTGTTTAATTTTAAATAGCATGTTTTGATAGGGTTTTTTCTTATAAAAGGCTAGCAGTGATGGTCTAAAACTCTTTAGATTTTCATTGATATATATACAAGAATATTATCAAAAAAGGATTGTGAGCAATTGGTGGACAAATCTGAAGAAAATAGCATAGATGGAATTCAAGTGTTATTTCTTATGCACAGAAGGTGCAATTGATTAATTCAATATTATCAAGTATAGCTGGCTTTTGGGCTAGTATACAAAGTTTACCCGAGGATGTTCACGAGGAGATTGTGAAATTTTGAGAATGTTTTTTGCGGGGACAAGGAGAAGGGAAAAGGGATTATACTCCTATCTCTTGGGACACAATTTTATAGAAGCAAAATATTTGGAGGATTGGGGACTAGAGATCATTCCATTTGGAACAAGGCAGCACTACGTAAACAATTATGGAATTTAAATTCAAAGAAGGACATTCTTTGGGTCAGGTGGATTCAAGCATATTGCATAAAGGGTGGAATTCTACAAGGAAGCAGAAGAGGGGTAAGTTCTAGTTGACATTGGAAGATGTTGTGCAAATTGAAAGATATACACTTCCAATCCCTTGGGAATTGTATAAACGAGGAAAGTTGAAGAGAATGATGGAGTATGAAGAAATGAAGGGTGGAATCAAAAGGGACTTTTATGCCAAATTAATCTGGCACAAAAACAATTTACCGCTTTTAATTTTCCAATGGATGCTATTGAAGGGAGGGCTGCCCATGGTTGATATATTGCAAAGAAGACACGACAAAGTTGTAGTTTATGTGATGATGTGGATGAAACAGCAACCCATTTGTTTTTGGGTTGTACATACACTAAGGGGTTCATGAAACTCTTGACGTTTAGGGATATGAGCAACATGATGCAAGGAAAAAGATGTTTATTAATGATGGTAAAAAGAAGGGAAGACTTGAAGTTGATGAATCTTACTAGTGCCTTGTATAGAATATGGAGTGAAAGGAACAAGAGAATCTTTAGCCAAGAAGATTTGAAAATGGAAACCTTGGCTTCCAAAATTGAAGCCGAATGCAAATGGGGGAGCTAGAAGACATTGGAAAAAATTTTTTAAGATGTGCTAGATTAGAATATAGAGCTGGTTGTTGGTGTTGTTTGTTTAATTTTAAATAGCATGTTTTGATAGGGTTTTTTCTTATAAAAGGCTAGCAGTGATGGTCTAAAACTCTTTAGATTTTCATTGATATATATACAATAATATTATCAAAAAAGGATTGTGAGCAATTGGTGGACAAATCTGAAGAAAATAGCATAGATGGAATTCAAGTGTTATTTCTTATGCACTGAAGGTGCAATTGATCAATTCAGTATTATCAACTATAGCTGGCTTTTGGGCTAGTATACAAAGTTTACCCGAGGATGTTCACGAGGAGATTGTGAAATTTTGAGAATGTTTTTTGTGGGGACAAGGAGAAGGGAAAAGGGATTATACTCCTATCTCTTGGGACACAATTTGTAGAAGCAAAATATTTGGAGGATTGGGGACTAGAGATCATTCCATTTGGAACAAGGCAGCACTATGTAAACAATTATGGAATTTAAATTCAAAGAAGGACATTCTTTGGGTCAGGTGGATTCAAGCATATTGTATAAAGGGTGGAATTCTACAAGGAAGCAGAAGAGGGGTAAGTTCTAGTTGACATTGGAAGATGTTGTGCAAATTAAAAGATATACACTTCCAATCCCTTGGGAATTGTATAAACAAGGGAGGAAAGTTGAAGAGAATGATGGAGTAGGAAGAAATGAAGGGTGGAATCAAAATGGACTTTTATGCAAAATTAATCTGGCACAAAAACAATTTACCGCTTAGAATTTTCCAATGGATGCTATTGAAGGGAGGGCTGCCCATTGTTGATATATTGCAAAGAAGACACGACAAAGTTGTAGTTTATGTGATGATGTGGATGAAACAGCAACCCATTTGTTTTTGGGTTGTACATACACTAAGGGGTTCATGAAACTATTGAAGTTTAGGGATATGAGCAACATGATGCAGGGAAAAAGATGTTTATTAACGATGGTAAGAAGAAGGGAAGACTTGAAGTTGATGAATCTTACTAGTGCCTTGTATAGAATATGGAGTGAAAGGAACAAGAGGATCTTTAGCCAAGAAGATTTGAAAATGGAAACCTTGGCTTTCAAAGTTGAAGCCGAATGCAAATGGGGGAGCTAGAATACATTGGAAGAAAATTTTGAAGATGTGCTAGATTAGAATATAGAGCTGGTTGTTGGTGTTGTTTGTTTAATTTTAAATAGCATGTTTTGATAGGGTTTTTTCTTATAAAAGGCTAGCAGTGATGGTCTAAAACTCTTTAGATTTTCATTGATATATATACAATAATATTATCAAAAAAGGATTGTGAGCAATTGGTGGACAAATCTGAAGAAAATAGCATAGATGGAATTCAAGTGTTATTTCTTATGCACAGAAGGTGCAATTGATTAATTCAATATTATCAAGTATAGCTGGCTTTTGGGCTAGTATACAAAGTTTACCCGAGGATGTTCATGAGGAGATTGTGAAATTTTGAGAATTTTTTTTGTGGGGACAAGGAGAAGGGAAAAGGGATTATACTCCTATCTCTTGGGACACAATTTGTAGAAGCAAAACATTTGGAGGATTGGGGATTAGATATCATTCCATTTGGAACAAGGCAGCACTACGTAAACAATTATGGGATTTAAACTCAAATAAGGACATTCTTTGGGTCAGGTGGATTCAAGCATATTGCATTAAGGGTGGAATTCTACAAGGAAGCAAGAGAGGGCTAAGTTCTAGTTGACATTGGAAGATGTTGTGCAAATTGAAAGATATAAACTTCCAATCCCTTGGGAATTGTATAAGCAAGGGAGGGAAGTTGAAGAGAATGATGGTGTATGAAGAAATGAAGGGTGGAATCAAAAGGGACTTTTATGCCAAATTAATCTGGCACAAAAACAATTTACCGCTTAGAATTTTCCAATGGATGCTATTGAAGGGAGGGTTGCCCATTGTTGATATATTGCAAAGAAGACACGACAAAGTTGTAGTTTGTGTGATGATGTGGATGAAACAGCAACCCATTTGTTTTTGGGTTGTACATACACTAAGGGGTTCATGAAACTATTGAAGTTTAGGGATATGAGCAACATGATGCAAGGAAAAAGATGTTTATTAATGATGGTAAGAAGAAGGGAAGACTTGAAGTTGATGAATCTTACTAGTGCCATGTATAGAATATGGAGTGAAAGGAACAAGAGGATCTTTAGCCAAGAAGATTTGAAAATGGAAACCTTGGCTTTCAAAGTTGAAGCCGAATGCAAATGGGGGAGCTAGAATACATTGGAAGAAAATTTTGAAGATGTGCTAGATTAGAATATAGAGCTGGTTGTTGGTGTTGTTTGTTTAATTTTAAATAGCATGTTTTGATAGGGTTTTTTCTTATAAAAGGCTAGCAGTGATGGTCTAAAACTCTTTAGATTTTCATTGATATATATACAAGAATATTATCAAAAAAGGATTGTGAGCAATTGGTGGACAAATCTGAAGAAAATAGCATAGATGGAATTCAAGTGTTATTTCTTATGCACAGAAGGTGCAATTGATTAATTCAGTATTATCAAGTATAGCTGGCTTTTGGGCTAGTATACAAAGTTTACCCGAGGATGTTCATGAGGAGATTGTGAAATTTTGAGAATTTTTTTTGTGGGGACAAGGAGAAGGGAAAAGGGATTATACTCCTATCTCTAGGGACACAATTTGTAGAAGCAAAACATTTGGAGGATTGGGGATTAGATATCATTCCATTTGGAACAAGGCAGCACTACGTAAACAATTATGGGATTTAAACTCAAATAAGGACACACTTTGGGTCGGGTGGATTCAAGCATATTGCATTAAGGGTGGAATTCTACAAGGAAGCAAGAGAGGGCTAAGTTCTAGTTGACATTGGAAGATGTTGTGCAAATTGAAAGATATAAACTTCCAATCCCTTGGGAATTGTATAAGCAAGGGAGGGAAGTTGAAGAGAATGATGGTGTATGAATAAATGAAGGGTGGAATCAAAAGGGACTTTTATGCCAAATTAATCTGGCACAAAAACAATTTACCGCTTAGAATTTTCCAATGGATGCTATTGAAGGGAGGGCTGCCCATGGTTGATATATTGCAAAGAAGACACGACAAAGTTGTAGTTTATGTGATGATGTGGATGAAACAGCAACCCATTTGTTTTTGGGTTGTACATACACTAAGGGGTTCATGAAACTATTGAAGTTTAGGGATATGAGCAACATGATGCAAGGAAAAAGATGTTTATTAATGATGGTAAGAAGAAGGGAAGACTTGAAGTTGATGAATCTTACTAGTGCCTTGTATAGAATATGGAGTGAAAGGAACAAGAGGATCTTTAGCCAAGAAGATTTGAAGATGGAGACCTTGGCTTCCAAAGTTGAAGCCAAAAGCAAATGGGGGAGCTAGAATACATTGGAAGAAAATTTTGAAGATGTGCTAGATTAGAATATAGAGCTGGTTGTTGGTGTTGTTTGTTTGATTTTAAATAGCATGTTTTGATAGGGTTTTTTCTTATGAAAGGCTAGCAGTGATGGCCTAAAAACTCCTTTGATTTTCATTGATATATATACAAGAATATTATCAAAAAAGGATTGTGAGCAATTGGTGGACAAATCTGAAGAAAATAGCATAGATGGAATTCAAGTGTTATTTCTTATGCACAGAAGGTGCAATTGATTAATTCAGTATTATCAAGTATAGCTGGCTTTTGGGCTAGTATACAAAGTTTACCCGAGGATGTTCATGAGGAGATTGTGAAATTTTGAGAATTTTTTTTGTGGGGACAAGAAGAAGGGAAAAGGGATTATACTCCTATCTCTTGGGACACAATTTGTAGAAGCAAAACATTTGGAGGATTGGGGATTAGAGATCATTCCATTTGGAACAAGGCAGCACTACGTAAACAATTATGGGATTTAAACTCAAAGAAGGACATTCTTTGGGTCAGGTGGATTCAAGCATATTGCATAAAGGGTGGAATTCTACAAGGAAGCAAAAGAGGGCTAAGTTCTAGTTGACATTGGAAGATGTTGTGCAAATTGAAAGATATACACTTCCAATCCCTTGGGAATTGTATAAACAAGGGAGGGAAGTTGAAGAGAATGATGGAGTATGAAGAAATGAAGGGTGGAATCAAAAGGGACTTTTATGCCAAATTAATCTGGCACAAAAACAATTTACCGCTTAGAATTTTCCAATGGATGCTATTGAAGGGAGGGCTGCCCATGGTTGATATATTGTAAAGATTTGGGATTTGAAGACACGACAAAGTTGTAGTTTATGTGATGATGTGGATGAGACAGCAACCCGTTTGTTTTTGGGTTGTAGATACACTAAGGAGTTCATGAAACTCTTAAAGTTTAGGGATATGAGCAACATGATGCATGGAAAAAGATGTTTATTAATGATTGTAAGAAGAAGGGAAGACTTGAAGCTGATGAATCTTATTAGTGCCTTGTATGGAATATGGAGTGAAAGTAACAAGAGGATCTTTAGCCAAGAAGATTTGAAGATGGAGATCCTGGCTTCCAAAGTTGAAGCCAAATGCAAATGGGGGAGCTAGAAGACATTGGAAGAAAATTTTGAAGATGTGCTAGATTAGAATATAGAGCTGGTTGTTGGTGTTGTTTGTTCGATTTTAAATAGCATGTTTTGATAGGTTTTTTCTTATGAAAGGCTAGCAGTGATGGTCTAAAAACTCCTTAGATTTTCATTGATATATATACAAGAATATTATCAAAAAAGGATTGTGAGCAATTGGTGGACAAATCTGAAGAAAATAGCGTACATGGAATTAAAGTGTTATTTCTTATGCACAGAAGGTGCAATTGATCAATTCAGTATTATCAAGTATGGCTGGCTTTTGGGCTAGTATACAAAGTTTACCCGAGGATGTTCATGAGGAGATTGTGAAATTTTGAGAATGTTTTTTGCGGGGACAAGGAGAAGGGAAAAGGGATTATACTCCTATCTGTTGGGACACAAGTTGTAGAAGCAAAACATTTAGAGGATTGGGGATTAGAGATCATTCCATTTGGAACAAGGCAGCACTACGTAAACAATTATGGGATTTAAACTCAAATAAGGACATTCTTTGGGTCAGGTGGATTCAAGCATATTGCATTAAGGGTGGAATTCTACAAGGAAGCAAAAGAGGGCTAAGTTCTAGTTGACATTGGAAGATGTTGTGCAAATTGAAAGATATACACTTCCAATCCCTTGGGAATTGTATAAACAAGGGAGGGAAGTTGAAGAGAATGATGGAGTATGAAGAAATGAAGGGTGGAATCAAAAGGGACTTTTATGCCAAATTAATCTGGCACAAAAACAATTTACCGCTTAGAATTTTCCAATGGATGCTATTGAAGGGAGGGATGCCCATGGTTGATATATTGTAAAGATTTGGGATTTGAAGACACGACAAAGTTGTAGTTTATGTGATGATGTGGATGAGACAGCAACCCGTTTGTTTTTGGGTTGTACATACACTAAGGGGTTCATGAAACTCTTGAAGTTTAGGGATATGAGCAACATGATGCAAGGAAAAAGATGTTTATTACTGATGGTAAGAAGAAGGGAAGACTTGAAGCTGATGAATCTTACTAGTGCCTTGTATAGAATATGGAGTGAAAGGAACAAGAGGATCTTTAGCCAAGAAGATTTGAAGATTGAGACCTTGGCTTCCAAAGTTGAAGCCAAATGCAAATGGGGGAGCTAGAATACATTGGAAGAAAATTTTGAAGATGTGCTAGATTAGAATATAGAGCTGGTTGTTGGTGTTTTTTGTTTGATTTTAAATAGCATGTTTTGGTAGGATTTTTTCTTATGAAAGGCTAGCAGTGATGGTCTAAAAACTCCTTTGATTTTCATTGATATACATACAAGAATATTATCAAAAAAGGATTGTGAGCAATTGGTGGACAAATCTGAAGAAAATAGCATAGATGGAATTAAAGTGTTATTTCTTATGCACAGAAGGTGCAATTGATCAATTCAGTATTATCAAGTATAGCTGGCTTTTGGGCTAGTATACAAAGTTTACCTGAGGATGTTCACGAGGAGATTGTGAAATTTTCAGAATGTTTTTTGCGGGGACAAGGAGAAGGGAAAAGGGATTATACTCCTATCTGTTGGGACACAATTTGTAGAAGCAAAACATTTGGAGGATTGGGGATTAGAGATCATTCCATTTGGTACAAGGCAGCACTACGTAAACAATTATGGGATTTAAACACGAATAAGGACATTCTTTGGGTCAGGTGGATTCAAGCATATTGCATAAAGGGTGGAATTCTACAAGGAAGCAAAAGAGGGGTAAGTTCTAGTTGACATTGGAAGATGTTCTGCAAATTGAAAGATATACACTTCCAATCCCTTGGGAATTGTATAAACAAGGGAGGAAAGTTGAAGAGAATGATGGAGTATGAAGAAATGAAGGGTGGAATCGAAAGGGACTTTTATGCCAAATTAATCTGGCACAAAAACAATTTACCGCTTAGAATTTTCCAACGGATGCTATTGAAGGGAGGGCTGCCCATGGTAGATATATTGCAAAGAAGAAACAGCAACCCATTTGTTTTTGGGTTGTACATACACTAAGGGGTTCATGAAACTATTGAAGTTTATGGATATGAGCAACATGATGCAAGGAAAAAGATGTTTATTAATGATGGTAAGAAGAACGGAAGACTTGAAGTTGATGAATCTTACTAGTGCCTTGTATAGAATATGGAGTGAAAGGAACAAGAGGATCTTTAGCCAAGAAGATTTGAAAATGGAAACCTTGGCCTTCAAAGTTGAAGCCGAATGCAAATGGGGGAGCTAGAATACATTGGAAGAAAATTTTGAAGATGTGCTAGATTAGAATATAGAGCTGGTTGTTGGTGTTGTTTGTTTGATTTTAAATAGCATGTTTTGATAGGGTTTTTTGTTATAAAAGGCTAGCAGTGATGGTCTAAAAACTCCTTTGATTTTCATTGATATACATACAAGAATATTATCAAAAAAGGATTGTGAGCAATTGGTGGACAAATCTGAAGAAAATAGCATAGATGGAATTAAAGTGTTATTTCTTATGCACAGAAGGTGCAATTGATCAATTCAGTATTATCAAGTATAGCTGGCTTTTGGGCTAGTATACAAAGTTTACCCGAGGATGTTCATGAGGAGATTGTGAAATTTTGAGAATGTTTTTTGCGGGGACAAGGAGAAGGGAAAAGGGATTATACTCCTATCTGTTGGGACACAAGTTGTAGAAGCAAAACATTTAGAGGATTGGGGATTAGAGATCATTCCATTTGGAACAAGGCAGCACTACGTAAACAATTATGGGATTTAAACTCAAATAAGGACATTCTTTGGGTCAGGTGGATTCAAGCATATTGCATTAAGGGTGGAATTCTACAAGGAAGCAAAAGAGGGCTAAGTTCTAGTTGACATTGGAAGATGTTGTGCAAATTGAAAGATATACACTTCCAATCCCTTGGGAATTGTATAAACAAGGGAGGGAAGTTGAAGAGAATGATGGAGTATGAAGAAATGAAGGGTGGAATCAAAAGGGACTTTTATGCCAAATTAATCTGGCACAAAAACAATTTACCGCTTAGAATTTTCCAATGGATGCTATTGAAGGGAGGGCTGCCCATGGTTGATATATTGTAAAGATTTGGGATTTGAAGACACGACAAAGTTGTAGTTTATGTGATGATGTGGATGAGACAGCAACCCGTTTGTTTTTGGGTTGTACATACACTAAGGGGTTCATGAAACTCTTGAAGTTTAGGGATATGAGCAACATGATGCAAGGAAAAAGATGTTTATTACTGATGGTAAGAAGAAGGGAAGACTTGAAGCTGATGAATCTTACTAGTGCCTTGTATAGAATATGGAGTGAAAGGAACAAGAGGATCTTTAGCCAAGAAGATTTGAAGATTGAGACCTTGGCTTCCAAAGTTGAAGCCAAATGCAAATGGGGGAGCTAGAATACATTGGAAGAAAATTTTGAAGATGTGCTAGATTAGAATATAGAGCTGGTTGTTGGTGTTTTTTGTTTGATTTTAAATAGCATGTTTTGGTAGGATTTTTTCTTATGAAAGGCTAGCAGTGATGGTCTAAAAACTCCTTTGATTTTCATTGATATACATACAAGAATATTATCAAAAAAGGATTGTGAGCAATTGGTGGACAAATCTGAAGAAAATAGCATAGATGGAATTAAAGTGTTATTTCTTATGCACAGAAGGTGCAATTGATCAATTCAGTATTATCAAGTATAGCTGGCTTTTGGGCTAGTATACAAAGTTTACCTGAGGATGTTCACGAGGAGATTGTGAAATTTTCAGAATGTTTTTTGCGGGGACAAGGAGAAGGGAAAAGGGATTATACTCCTATCTGTTGGGACACAATTTGTAGAAGCAAAACATTTGGAGGATTGGGGATTAGAGATCATTCCATTTGGTACAAGGCAGCACTACGTAAACAATTATGGGATTTAAACACGAATAAGGACATTCTTTGGGTCAGGTGGATTCAAGCATATTGCATAAAGGGTGGAATTCTACAAGGAAGCAAAAGAGGGGTAAGTTCTAGTTGACATTGGAAGATGTTCTGCAAATTGAAAGATATACACTTCCAATCCCTTGGGAATTGTATAAACAAGGGAGGAAAGTTGAAGAGAATGATGGAGTATGAAGAAATGAAGGGTGGAATCGAAAGGGACTTTTATGCCAAATTAATCTGGCACAAAAACAATTTACCGCTTAGAATTTTCCAACGGATGCTATTGAAGGGAGGGCTGCCCATGGTAGATATATTGCAAAGAAGAAACAGCAACCCATTTGTTTTTGGGTTGTACATACACTAAGGGGTTCATGAAACTATTGAAGTTTAGGGATATGAGCAACATGATGCAAGGAAAAAGATGTTTATTAATGATGGTAAGAAGAACGGAAGACTTGAAGTTGATGAATCTTACTAGTGCCTTGTATAGAATATGGAGTGAAAGGAACAAGAGGATCTTTAGCCAAGAAGATTTGAAAATGGAAACCTTGGCCTTCAAAGTTGAAGCCGAATGCAAATGGGGGAGCTAGAATACATTGGAAGAAAATTTTGAAGATGTGCTAGATTAGAATATAGAGCTGGTTGTTGGTGTTGTTTGTTTGATTTTAAATAGCATGTTTTGATAGGGTTTTTTGTTATAAAAGGCTAGCAGTGATGGTCTAAAAACTCCTTTGATTTTCATTGATATACATACAAGAATATTATCAAAAAAGGATTGTGAGCAATTGGTGGACAAATCTGAAGAAAATAGCATAGATGGAATTAAAGTGTTATTTCTTATGCACAGAAGGTGCAATTGATCAATTCAGTATTATCAAGTATAGCTGGCTTTTGGGCTAGTATACAAAGTTTACCCGAGGATGTTCACGAGGAGATTGTGAAATTTTGAGAATGTTTTTTGCGGGGACAAGGAGAAGGGAAAAGGGATTATACTCCTATCTGTTGGGACACAATTTGTAGAAGCAAAACATTTGGAGGATTGGGGATTAGAGATCATTCCATTTGGTACAAGGCAGCACTACGTAAACAATTATGGGATTTAAACACGAATAAGGACATTCTTTGGGTCAGGTGGATTCAAGCATATTGCATAAAGGGTGGAATTCTACAAGGAAGCAAAAGAGGGGTAAGTTCTAGTTGACATTGGAAGATGTTCTGCAAATTGAAAGATATACACTTCCAATCCCTTGGGAATTGTATAAACAAGGGAGGAAAGTTGAAGAGAATGATGGAGTATGAAGAAATGAAGGGTGGAATCGAAAGGGACTTTTATGCCAAATTAATCTGGCACAAAAACAATTTACCGCTTAGAATTTTCCAACGGATGCTATTGAAGGGAGGGCTGCCCATGGTAGATATATTGCAAAGAAGAAACAGCAACCCATTTGTTTTTGGGTTGTACATACACTTAGGGGTTCATGAAACTATTGAAGTTTAGGGATATGAGCAACATGATGCAAGGAAAAAGATGTTTATTAATGATGGTAAGAAGAAGGGAAGACTTGAAGTTGATGAATCTTACTAGTGCCTTGTATAGAATATGGAGTGAAAGGAACAAGAGGATCTTTAGCCAAGAAGATTTGAAAATAGAAACCTTGGCCTTCAAAGTTGAAGCCGAATGCAAATGGGAGAGCTAGAATACATTGGAAGAAAATTTTGAAGATGTGCTAGATTAGAATATAGAGCTGGTTGTTGGTGTTGTTTGTTTGATTTTAAATAGCATGTTTTGATAGGGTTTTTTGTTATAAAAGGCTAGCAGTGATGGTCTAAAAACTCCTTTGATTTTCATTGATATACATACAAGAATATTATCAAAAAAGGATTGTGAGCAATTGGTGGACAAATCTGAAGAAAATAGCATAGATGGAATTAAAGTGTTATTTCTTATGCACAGAAGGTGCAATTGATCAATTCAGTATTATCAAGTATAGCTGGCTTTTGGGCTAGTATACAAAGTTTACCCGAGGATGTTCACGAGGAGATTGTGAAATTTTGAGAATGTTTTTTGCGGGGACAAGGAGAAGGGAAAAGGGATTATACTCCTATCTGTTGGGACACAATTTGTAGAAGCAAAACATTTGGAGGATTGGGGATTAGAGATCATTCCATTTGGTACAAGGCAGCACTACGTAAACAATTATGGGATTTAAACACGAATAAGGACATTCTTTGGGTCAGGTGGATTCAAGCATATTGCATAAAGGGTGGAATTCTACAAGGAAGCAAAAGAGGGGTAAGTTCTAGTTGACATTGGAAGATGTTCTGCAAATTGAAAGATATACACTTCCAATCCCTTGGGAATTGTATAAACAAGGGAGGAAAGTTGAAGAGAATGATGGAGTATGAAGAAATGAAGGGTGGAATCGAAAGGGACTTTTATGCCAAATTAATCTGGCACAAAAACAATTTACCGCTTAGAATTTTCCAACGGATGCTATTGAAGGGAGGGCTGCCCATGGTAGATATATTGCAAAGAAGAAACAGCAACCCATTTGTTTTTGGGTTGTACAAACACTACGGGGTTCATGAAACTCTTGAAGTTTAGGGATATGAGCAACATGATGCAAGGAAAAAGATGTGTATTAATGATGGTAAGAAGAAGGGAAGACTTGAAGTTGATGAATCTTACTAGTGCCTTGTATAGAATATGGAGTGAAAGGAACAAGAGGATCTTTAGCCAAGAAGATTTGAAAATGGAAACCTTGGCCTTCAAAGTTGAAGCCGAATGCAAATGGGGGAGCTAGAATACATTGGAAGAAAATTTTGAAGATGTGCTAGATTAGAATATAGAGCTGGTTGTTGGTGTTGTTTGTTTGATTTTAAATAGCATGTTTTGATAGGGTTTTTTGTTATAAAAGGCTAGCAGTGATGGTCTAAAAACTCCTTTGATTTTCATTGATATACATACAAGAATATTATCAAAAAAGGATTGTGAGCAATTGGTGGACAAATCTGAAGAAAATAGCCTAGATGGAATTAAAGTGTTATTTCTTATGCACAGAAGGTGCAATTGATCAATTCAGTATTATCAAGTATAGCTGGCTTTTGGGCTAGTATACAAAGTTTACCCGAGGATGTTCACGAGGAGATTGTGAAATTTTGAGAATGTTTTTTGATGGGACAAGGAGAAGGGAAAAGGGATTATACTCCTATCTGTTGGGACACAATTTGTAGAAGCAAAACATTTGGAGGATTGGGGATTAGAGGTCATTCCATTTGGTACAAGGCAGCACTACGTAAACAATTATGGGATTTAAACACGAATAAGGACATTCTTTGGGTCAGGTGGATTCAAGCATATTGCATAAAGGGTGGAATTCTACAAGGAAGCAAAAGAGGGGTAAGTTCTAGTTGACATTGGAAGATGTTCTGCAAATTGAAAGATATACACTTCCAATCCCTTGGGAATTGTATAAACAAGGGAGGAAAGTTGAAGAGAATGATGGAGTATGAAGAAATGAAGGGTGGAATCGAAAGGGACTTTTATGCCAAATTAATCTGGCACAAAAACAATTTACCGCTTAGAATTTTCCAACGGATGCTATTGAAGGGAGGGCTGCCCATGGTAGATATATTGCAAAGAAGAAACAGCAACCCATTTGTTTTTGGGTTGTACATACACTAAGGGGTTCATGAAACTATTGAAGTTTAGGGATATGAGCAACATGATGCAAGGAAAAAGATGTTTATTAATGATGGTAAGAAGAACGGAAGACTTGAAGTTGATGAATCTTACTAGTGCCTTGTATAGAATATGGAGTGAAAGGAACAAGAGGATCTTTAGCCAAGAAGATTTGAAAATGGAAACCTTGGCCTTCAAAGTTGAAGCCGAATGCAAATGGGGGAGCTAGAATACATTGGAAGAAAATTTTGAAGATGTGCTAGATTAGAATATAGAGCTGGTTGTTGGTGTTGTTTGTTTAATTTTAAATAGCATGTTTTGATAGGGTTTTTTCTTATAAAAGGCTAGCAGTGATGGTCTAAAACTCTTTAGATTTTCATTGATATATATACAAGAATATTATCAAAAAAGGATTGTGAGCAATTGGTGGACAAATCTGAAGAAAATAGCATAGATGGAATTAAAGTGTTATTTCTTATGCACAGAAGGTGCAATTGATCAATTCAGTATTATCAAGTATAGCTGGCTTTTGGGCTAGTATACTTAGTTTACCCGAGGATGTTCACGAGGAGATTGTGAAATTTTGAGAATGTTTTTTGCGGGGACAAGGAGAAGGGAAAAGGGTTTATACTCCTATCTGTTGGGACAGAATTTGTAGAAGCAAAACATTTAGAGGATTGGGGATTAGATATCATTCCATTTGGAACAAGGCAGCACTACGTAAACAATTATGGGATTTAAACTCAAATAAGGACATTCTTTGGGTCAGGTGGATTCAAGCATATTGCATTAAGGGTGGAATTCTACAAGGAAGCAAAAGAGGGCTAAGTTCTAGTTGACATTGAAAGATGTTGTGCAAATTGAAAGATATACACTTCCAATCCCTTGGGAATTGTATAAACAAGGGAGGGAAGTTGAAGAGAATGATGGAGTATGAAGAAATGAAGGGTGGAATCAAAAGGGACTTTTATGCCAAATTAATCTGGCACAAAAACAATTTACCGCTTAGAATTTTCCAATGGATGCTATTGAAGGGAGGGCTGCCCATGGTTGATATATTGCAAAGATTTGGGATTTGAAGACACGACAAAGTTGTAGTTTATGTGATGATGTAGATGAGACAGCAACCCATTTGTTTTTGGGTTGTACATACACTAAGGGGTTCATGAAACTCTTGAAGTTTAGGGAAATGAGCAACATGATGCAAGGAAAAAGATGTTTATTACTGATGGTAAGAAGAAGGGAAGACTTGAAGCTGATGAATCTTACTAGTGCCTTGTATAGAATATGGAGTGAAAGGAACAAGAGGATCTTTAGCCAAGAAGATTTGAAGATGGAGACCTTGGCTTCCAAAGTTGAAGCCAAATGCAAATGGGGGAGCTAGAATACATTGGAAGAAAATTTTTGATGATGTGCTAGATTAGAATATAGAGCTGGTTGTTGGTGTTTTTTGTTTGATTTTAAATAGCATGTTTTGATAGGGTTTTTTCTTATGAAAGGCTAGCAGTGATGGTCTAAAAACTCCTTTGATTTTCATTGATATACATACAAGAATATTATCAAAAAAGGATTGTGAGCAATTGGTGGACAAATCTGAAGAAAATAGCATAGATGGAATTAAAGTGTTATTTCTATGCACAGAAGGTGCAATTGATCAATTCAGTATTATCAAGTATAGCTGGCTTTTGGGCTAGTATACAAAGTTTACCCGAGGATGTTCACGAGGAGATTGTGAAATTTTGAGAATGTTTTTTGCGGGGACAAGGAGAAGGGAAAAGGGATTATACTCCTATCTGTTGGGACACAAATTGTAGAAGCAAAACATTTGGAGGATTGGGGATTAGAGATCATTCCATTTGGTACAAGGCAGCACTACGTAAACAATTATGGGATTTAAACTCGAATAAGGACATTCTTTGGGTCAGGTGGATTCAAGCATATTGCATAAAGGGTGGAATTCTACAAGGAAGCAAAAGAGGGGTAAGTTCTAGTTGACATTGGAAGATGTTGTGCAAATTGAAAGATATACACTTCCAATCCCTTGGGAATTGTATAAACAAGGGATGAAAGTTGAAGAGAACGATGGAGTATGAAGAAATGAAGGGTGGAATCGAAAGGGACTTTTATGCCAAATCAATCTGGCACAAAAACAATTTACCGCTTAGAATTTTCCAACGGATGCTATTGAAGGGAGGGCTGCCCATGGTTGATATATTGCAAAGATTTGGGATTTGAAGACACGACAAAGTTGTAGTTTATGTGATGATGTAGATGAGACAGCAACCCATTTGTTTTTGGGTTGTACATACTCTAAGGGATTCATGAAACTCTTGAAGTTTAGGGATATGAGCAACATGATGCAAGGAAAAAGATGTTTATTACTGATGGTAAGAAGAAGGGAAGACTTGAAGCTGATGAATCTTACTAGTGCCTTGTATAGAATATGGAGTGAAAGGAACAAGAGGATCTTTAGCCAAGAAGATTTGAAGATGGAGACCTTGGCTTCCAAAGTTGAAGCCAAAAGCAAATGGGGGAGCTAGAATACATTGGAAGAAAATTTTGAAGATGTGCTAGATTAGAATATAGAGCTGGTTGTTGGTGTTGTTTGTTTGATTCAAGCATATAAAGTGTGGAATTCTACAAGGAAGCAAAAGAGGGCTAAGTTCTAGTTGACATTGGAAGATGTTGTGCAAATTGAAAGATATACACTTCCAATCCCTTGGGAATTATATAAACAAGGGAGGGAAGTTGAAGAGAATGATGGTGTATGAAGAAATGAAGTGTGGAATCAAAAGGGACTTTTATGCCAAATTAATCTGGCACAAAAACAATTTACCGCTTAGAATTTTCCAATGGATGCTATTGAAGGGAGGGCTGCCCATGGTTGATATATTGTAAAGATTTGGAATTTGAAGACACGACAAAGTTGTAGTTTATGTGATGATGTGGATGAGACAGCAACCCGTTTGTTTTTGGGTTGTACATACTCTAAGGAATTCATGAAACTCTTGAAGTTTAGGGATATGAGCAACATGATGCATGGAAAAAGATGTTTATTAATGATGGTAAGAAGAAGGGAAGACTTGAAGCTGATGAATCTTACTAGTGCCTTGTATGGAATATGGAGTGAAAGGAACTAGAGGATCTTTAGCCAAGAAGATTAGAAGATGGAGACCCTGGCTTCCAAAGTTGAAGCCAAATGCAAATGGGGGAGATAGAAGACATTGCAAGAAAATTTTGAAGATGTGCTAGATTAGAATATAGAGCTGGTAGTTGGTGTTGTTTGTTTGATTTTAAATAGCATGTTTTGATAGGGTTTTTTCTTATGAAAGGCTAGCAGTGATTGTCTAAAAACTCCTTTGATTTTCATTGATATATATACAAGAATATTATCAAAAAAGGATTGTGAGCAATTGGTGGACAAATCTGAAGAAAATAGCATAGATGGAATTAAAGTGTTATTTCTTATGCACAGAAGGTGCAATTGATCAATTAAGTATTATCAAGTATAGCTGGCTTTTGGGCTAGTATACTAAGTTTACCCGAGGATGTTCACGAGGAGATTGTGAAATTTTGAGAATGTTTTTTGCGGGGACAAGGAGAAGGGAAAAGGGATTATACTCCTATCTCTTGGGACACAATTTGTAGAAGCAAAACATTTGGAGGATTGGGGATTAGAGATCATTCCATTTGGAACAAGGCAGCACTACGTAAACAATTATGGGATTTAAACTCAAATAAGGACATTCTTTGGGTCAGGTGGATTCAAGCATATTGCATAAAGGGTGGAATTCTACAAGGAAGCAAAAGAGGGGTAAGTTCCAGTTGACATTGGTAGATGTTTTGCAAATTGAAAGATATACACTTCCAATCCCTTGGGAATTGTGTAAACAAGGGAGGAAAGTTGAAGAGAATGATGGAGTATGAAGAAATGAAGGGTGGAATCAAAAGGGACTTTTATGCCAAATTAATCTAGCACAAAAACAATTTACAGCTTAGAATTTTCCAACGGATGCTATTGAAGGGAGGGCTGCCCATGGTTGATATATTGCAAAGATTTGGGATTTGAAGACACGACAAAGTTGTAGTTTATGTGATGATGTAGATGAAACAGCAACCCATTTGTTTTTTGGTTGTACATACACTAAGGGGTTCATGAAACTCTTGAAGTTTAGGGATATGAGCAACATGAT
Source organism: Rubia yunnanensis (assembly GCA_037428765.1). Lineage (NCBI taxonomy): Eukaryota > Viridiplantae > Streptophyta > Magnoliopsida > Gentianales > Rubiaceae > Rubia > Rubia yunnanensis. Next base: position 46,779,085 of record CM075065.1, read on the forward strand.
GCAAGGAAAAAGATGTTTATTACTGATGGTAAGAAGAAGGGAAGACTTGAAGCTGATGAATCTTACTAGTGCCTTGTATAGAATATGGAGTGAAAGGAACAAGAGGATCTTTAGCCAAGAAGATTTGAAGATGGAGACCTTGGCTTCCAAAGTTGAAGCCAAATGCAAATGGGGGAGCTAGAATACATTGGAAGAAAATTTTGAAGATGTGCTAGATTAGAATATAGAGCTGGTTGTTGGTGTTTTTTGTTTGATTTTAAATAGCATGTTTTGATAGGGTTTTTTCTTATGAAAGGCTAGCAGTGATGGTCTAAAAACTCCTTTGATTTTCATTGATATACATACAAGAATATTATCAAAAAAGGATTGTGAGCAATTGGTGGACAAATCTGAAGAAAATAGCATAGATGGAATTAAAGTGTTATTTCTTATGCACAGAAGGTGCAATTGATCAATTCAGTATTATCAAGTATAGCTGGCTTTTGGGCTAGTATACAAAGTTTACCCGAGGATGTTCACGAGGAGATTGTGAAATTTTGAGAATGTTTTTTGCGGGGACAAGGAGAAGGGAAAAGGGATTATACTCCTATCTGTTGGGACACAATTTGTAGAAGCAAAACATTTGGAGGATTGGGGATTAGAGATCATTCCATTTGGTACAAGGCAGCACTACGTAAACAATTATGGGATTTAAACACGAATAAGGACATTCTTTGGGTCAGGTGGATTCAAGCATATTGCATAAAGGGTGGAATTCTACAAGGAAGCAAAAGAGGGGTAAGTTCTAGTTGACATTGGAAGATGTTCTGCAAATTGAAAGATATACACTTCCAATCCCTTGGGAATTGTATAAACAAGGGAGGAAAGTTGAAGAGAATGATGGAGTATGAAGAAATGAAGGGTGGAATCGAAAGGGACTTTTATGCCAAATTAATCTGGCACAAAAACAATTTACCGCTTAGAATTTTCCAACGGATGCTATTGAAGGGAGGGCTGCCCATGGTAGATATATTGCAAAGAAGAAACAGCAACCCATTTGTTTTTGGGTTGTACATACACTTAGGGGTTCATGAAACTATTGAAGTTTAGGGATATGAGCAACATGATGCAAGGAAAAAGATGTTTATTAATGATGGTAAGAAGAAGGGAAGACTTGAAGTTGATGAATCTTACTAGTGCCTTGTATAGAATATGGAGTGAAAGGAACAAGAGGATCTTTAGCCAAGAAGATTTGAAAATAGAAACCTTGGCCTTCAAAGTTGAAGCCGAATGCAAATGGGAGAGCTAGAATACATTGGAAGAAAATTTTGAAGATGTGCTAGATTAGAATATAGAGCTGGTTGTTGGTGTTGTTTGTTTGATTTTAAATAGCATGTTTTGATAGGGTTTTTTGTTATAAAAGGCTAGCAGTGATGGTCTAAAAACTCCTTTGATTTTCATTGATATACATACAAGAATATTATCAAAAAAGGATTGTGAGCAATTGGTGGACAAATCTGAAGAAAATAGCATAGATGGAATTAAAGTGTTATTTCTTATGCACAGAAGGTGCAATTGATCAATTCAGTATTATCAAGTATAGCTGGCTTTTGGGCTAGTATACAAAGTTTACCCGAGGATGTTCACGAGGAGATTGTGAAATTTTGAGAATGTTTTTTGCGGGGACAAGGAGAAGGGAAAAGGGATTATACTCCTATCTGTTGGGACACAATTTGTAGAAGCAAAACATTTGGAGGATTGGGGATTAGAGATCATTCCATTTGGTACAAGGCAGCACTACGTAAACAATTATGGGATTTAAACACGAATAAGGACATTCTTTGGGTCAGGTGGATTCAAGCATATTGCATAAAGGGTGGAATTCTACAAGGAAGCAAAAGAGGGGTAAGTTCTAGTTGACATTGGAAGATGTTCTGCAAATTGAAAGATATACACTTCCAATCCCTTGGGAATTGTATAAACAAGGGAGGAAAGTTGAAGAGAATGATGGAGTATGAAGAAATGAAGGGTGGAATCGAAAGGGACTTTTATGCCAAATTAATCTGGCACAAAAACAATTTACCGCTTAGAATTTTCCAACGGATGCTATTGAAGGGAGGGCTGCCCATGGTAGATATATTGCAAAGAAGAAACAGCAACCCATTTGTTTTTGGGTTGTACAAACACTACGGGGTTCATGAAACTCTTGAAGTTTAGGGATATGAGCAACATGATGCAAGGAAAAAGATGTGTATTAATGATGGTAAGAAGAAGGGAAGACTTGAAGTTGATGAATCTTACTAGTGCCTTGTATAGAATATGGAGTGAAAGGAACAAGAGGATCTTTAGCCAAGAAGATTTGAAAATGGAAACCTTGGCCTTCAAAGTTGAAGCCGAATGCAAATGGGGGAGCTAGAATACATTGGAAGAAAATTTTGAAGATGTGCTAGATTAGAATATAGAGCTGGTTGTTGGTGTTGTTTGTTTGATTTTAAATAGCATGTTTTGATAGGGTTTTTTGTTATAAAAGGCTAGCAGTGATGGTCTAAAAACTCCTTTGATTTTCATTGATATACATACAAGAATATTATCAAAAAAGGATTGTGAGCAATTGGTGGACAAATCTGAAGAAAATAGCCTAGATGGAATTAAAGTGTTATTTCTTATGCACAGAAGGTGCAATTGATCAATTCAGTATTATCAAGTATAGCTGGCTTTTGGGCTAGTATACAAAGTTTACCCGAGGATGTTCACGAGGAGATTGTGAAATTTTGAGAATGTTTTTTGATGGGACAAGGTGAAGGGAAAAGGGATTATACTCCTATCTGTTGGGACACAATTTGTAGAAGCAAAACATTTGGAGGATTGGGGATTAGAGGTCATTCCATTTGGTACAAGGCAGCACTACGTAAACAATTATGGGATTTAAACACGAATAAGGACATTCTTTGGGTCAGGTGGATTCAAGCATATTGCATAAAGGGTGGAATTCTACAAGGAAGCAAAAGAGGGGTAAGTTCTAGTTGACATTGGAAGATGTTCTGCAAATTGAAAGATATACACTTCCAATCCCTTGGGAATTGTATAAACAAGGGAGGAAAGTTGAAGAGAATGATGGAGTATGAAGAAATGAAGGGTGGAATCGAAAGGGACTTTTATGCCAAATTAATCTGGCACAAAAACAATTTACCGCTTAGAATTTTCCAACGGATGCTATTGAAGGGAGGGCTGCCCATGGTAGATATATTGCAAAGAAGAAACAGCAACCCATTTGTTTTTGGGTTGTACATACACTAAGGGGTTCATGAAACTATTGAAGTTTAGGGATATGAGCAACATGATGCAAGGAAAAAGATGTTTATTAATGATGGTAAGAAGAACGGAAGACTTGAAGTTGATGAATCTTACTACTGCCTTGTATAGAATATGGAGTGAACGGAACAAGAGGATCTTTAGCCAAGAAGATTTGAAGATGGAGACCTTGGCTTCCAAAGTTGAAGCCAAATGCAAATGGGGGAGCTAGAATACATTGGAAGAAAATTTTGAAGATGTGCTAGATTAGAATATAGAGCTGGTTGTTGGTGTTTTTTGTTTGATTTTAAATAGCATGTTTTGATAGGGTTTTTTCTTATGAAAGGCTAGCAGTGATGGTCTAAAAACTCCTTTGATTTTCATTGATATACATACAAGAATATTATCAAAAAAGGATTGTGAGCAATTGGTGGACAAATCTGAAGAAAATAGCATAGATGGAATTAAAGTGTTATTTCTTATGCACAGAAGGTGCAATTGATCAATTCAGTATTATCAAGTATAGCTGGCTTTTGGGCTAGTATACAAAGTTTACCCGAGGATGTTCACGAGGAGATTGTGAAATTTTGAGAATGTTTTTTGCGGGGACAAGGAGAAGGGAAAAGGGATTATACTCCTATCTGTTGGGACACAATTTGTAGAAGCAAAACATTTGGAGGATTGGGGATTAGAGATCATTCCATTTGGAACAAGGCAGCACTACGTAAACAATTATGGGATTTAAACTCAAATAAGGACATTCTTTGGGTCAGGTGGATTCAAGCATATTGCATAAAGGGTGGAATTCTACAAGGAAGCAAAAGAGGGGTAAGTTCTAGTTGACATTGGAAGATGTTGTGCAAATTGAAAGATATACACTTCCAATCCCTTGGGAATTGTATAAACAAGGGAGGAAAGTTGAAGAGAATGATGGAGTATGAAGAAATGAAGGGTGGAATCAAAAGGGACTTTTATGCCAAATTAATCTGGCACAAAAACAATTTACTGCTTAGAATTTTCCAACGGATGCTATTGAAGGGAGGGCTGCCCATGGTTGATACATTGCAAAGATTTGGGATTTGAGGACACGACAAAGTTGTAGTTTATGTGATGATGTAGATGAGACAGCAACCTATTTGTTTTTGGGTTGTACATACTCTAAGGGGTTCATGAAACTCTTGAAGTTTAGGGATATGAGCAACATGATGCAAGGAAAAAAGATGTTTATTACTGATGGTAAGAAGAAGGGAAGACTTGAAGCTGATGAATCTTACTAGTGCCTTGTATTGAATATGGAGTGAAAGGAACAAGAGGATCTTTAGCCAAGAAGATTTGAAGATGGAGACCTTGGCTTCCAAAGTTGAAGCCGAATGCAAATGGGGGAGCTAGAAGGCATTGAAAGAAAATTTTGAAGATGTGCTAGATTAGAATATAGAGCTGGTTGTCTGTTTTGTTTGTTTGATTTTAAATAGCATGTTTGATTGGGTTTTTGCTTGTAAAAGCTAAAAGTGATGGTCTAAAAACTCTTTTGATTTTCTTTGATCTATATACAAAACTATTATCAAAAAAGGATTGTGAGCAATTGGTGGATAAATCTGAAGAAAATAGCATAGATGGAATTCAAGTGTTATTTCTTATGCACAGAAGGTGCGATTGATCAATTCAGTATTATCAAGTATAGCTGGCTTTTGGGCTAGTATACTAAGTTTACCCCAGGATGTTCACGAGGTGATTTGGAAATTTTGAGAATGTTTTTTGTGGGGACGAGAAGAAGGTAAAAGGGATTATACTCCTATCTCTTGGGACACAATTAGTAGAAGCAAACCATTTGGAGGATTGGGGATTAGAGATCATTCCATTTGGAATAAAGCAGCACTACGTAAACAATTATGGAATTTAAACTCAATGAAGGACATTCTTTGGATTAGGTGGATTCAAGCATAATGCATAAAGGGTGGAATTCTACAAGGAAGCAAAAGAGGGGAAAGTTTCAGTTGACATTGGAAGATGTTGTGCAAATTGAAAGATAACCACTTCCAATCCCTTGGGAATTGTATAAACATGGGAGGAAAGTTGAAGAGAATAATGGTGTATGAAGAAATGAAAGGTGGAATCAAAAGGGACTTTTATGCCAAATAAATCAGGCACAAAAACAATTTACCGCTTAGAATATTCCAATGGATGCTATTGATGGGAGGGCTGCCCATGGTAGATATATTGCAAAGATTTGGGATTTGAAGACACGACAAAGTTGTAGTTTATGTGATGATGTGGATGAGACAGCAACCCATTTGTTTTTGGGTTGTACAAACACTACGGGGTTCATGAAACTCTTGAAGTTTAGGGATATGAGCAACATGATGCAAGGAAAAAGATGTGTATTAATGATGGTAAGAAGAAGGGAAGACTTGAAGTTGATGAATCTTACTAGTGCCTTGTATAGAATATGGAGTGAAAGGAACAAGAGGATCTTTAGCTAAGAAGATTTGAAGATGGAGACCTTGGCTTCCAAAGTTGAAGCCGAATGCAAATGGGGGAGCTAGAAGGCATTGAAAGAAAATTTTGAAGATGTGCTAGATTAGAATATAGAGCTGGTTGTCTGTTTTGTTTGTTTGATTTTAAATAGCATGTTTTGATTGGGTTTTTGCTTGTAAAAGCTAGAAGTGATGGTCTAAAAACTCTTTTGATTTTCTTTGATCTATATACAAAACTATTATCAAAAAAGGATTGTGAGCAATTGGTGGATAAATCTGAAGAAAATAGCATAGATGGAATTCAAGTGTTATTTCTTATGCACAAAAGGTGCAATTGATCAATTCAGTATTATCAAGTATAGCTGGCTTTTGGGCTAGTATACTAAGTTTACCCCAGGATGTTCACGAGGTGATTTGGAAATTTTGAGAATGTTTTTTGTGGGGACGAGAAGAAGGTAAAAGGGATTAAACTCCTATCTCTTGGGACACGATTTGTAGAAGCAAACCATTTGGAGGATTGGGGATTAGAGATCATTCCATTTGGAATAAAGCAGCTCAACGTAAACAATTATGGAATTTAAACTCAAAGAAGGACATTCTTTGGGTTAGGTGGATTCAAGCATAATGCATAAAGGGTGGAATTCTACAAGGAAGCAAAAGAGGGGAAAGTTTTAGTTGACATTGGAAGATGTTGTGCAAATTGAAAGATAACCACTTCCAATCCCTTGGGAATTGTATAAACAAGGGAGGAAAGTTGAAGAGAATGATGGTGTATGAAGAAATGAAAGGTGGAATCAAAAGGGACTTTTATGCCAAATAAATCAGGCACAAAAACAATTTACCGCTTATAATATTCCAATGGATGCTATTGATGGGAGGGCTGCCCATGGTAGATATATTGCAAAGATTTGGGATTTGAAGACACGACAAAGTTGTAGTTTATGTGATGATGTGGATGAGACAGCAACCCATTTGTTTTTGGGTTGTACAAACACTACGGGGTTCATGAAACTCTTGAAGTTTAGGGATATGAGCAACATGATGCAAGGAAAAAGATGTGTATTAATGATAGTAAGAAGAAGGGAAGACTTGAAGTTGATGAATCTTACTAGTGCCTTGTATAGAATATGGAGTGAATGGAACAAGAGGATCTTTAGCCAAGAAGATTTGAAGATGGAGACCTTGGCTTCCAAAGTTGAAGCCGAATGCAAATGGGGGAGCTAGAAGGCATTGAAAGAAAATTTTGAAGATGTGCTAGATTAGAATATAGAGCTGGTTGTCTGTTTTGTTTGTTTGATTTTTAATAGCATGTTTTGATTGGGTTTTTGCTTGTAAAAGCTAGAAGTGATGGTCTAAAAACTCTTTTGATTTTCTTTGATCTATATACAAAACTATTATCAAAAAAGGATTGTGAGCAATTGGTGGATAAATCTGAAGAAAATAGCATAGATGGAATTCAAGTGTTATTTCTTATGCACAGAAGGTGCGATTGATCAATTCAGTATTATCAAGTATAGCTGGCTTTTGGGCTAGTACACTAAGTTTACCCCAGGATGTTCACGAGGTGATTTGGAAATTTTGAGAATGTTTTTTGTGGGGACGAGAAGAAGGTAAAAGGGATTAAACTCCTATCTCTTGGGACACGATTTGTAGAAGCAAACCATTTGGAGGATTGGGGATTAGAGATCATTCCATTTGGAATAAAGCAGCTCTACTTAAACAATTATGGAATTTAAACTCAAAGAAGGACATTCTTTGGGTTAGGTGGATTCAAGCATAATGCATAAAGGGTGGAATTCTACAAGGAAGCAAAAGAGGGGAAAGTTTTAGTTGACATTGGAAGATGTTGTGCAAATTGAAAGATAACCACTTCCAATCCCTTGGGAATTGTATAAACAAGGGAGGAAAGTTGAAGAGAATGATGGTGTATGAAGAAATGAAAGGTGGAATCAAAAGGGACTTTTATGCCAAATAAATCAGGCACAAAAACAATTTACCGCTTAGAATATTCCAATGGATGCTATTGAAGAGAGGGCTGCCCATGGTAGATATATTGCAAAGATTTGGGATTTGAAGACACGACAAAGTTGTAGTTTATGTAATGATATGGATGAGACAACAACCCATTTGTTTTTGGGTTGTACAAACACTACGGGGTTCATGAAACTCTTGAAGTTTAGGGATATGAGCAACATGATGCAAGGAAAAAGATGTGTATTAATGATGGTAAGAAGAAGGGAAGACTTGAAGTTGATGAATCTTACTAGTGCCTTGTATAGAATGTGGAGTGAAAGGAACAAGAGGATCTTTAGCCAAGAAGATTTGAAGATGGAGACCTTGGCTTCCAAAGTTGAAGTCGAATGCAAATGGGGGGAGCTAGAAGACATTGAAAGAAAATTTTGAAGATGTGCTAGATTAGAATATAGAGCTGGTGGTTGGTTTTGTTTGTTTGATTTTAAATGGCATGTTTTGATTGGGTTTTTGCTTGTAAAGGGCTAGAAGTGACGGTCTAAAAACTCTTTTGATTTTCTTTGATCTATATACAAAACTATTATCAAAAAAGGATTGTGATCAATTGGTGGATGAATCTGAAGAAAATAGCATAGATGGAATTCAAGTGTTATTTCTTATGCACAAAAGGTGCAATTGATCAATTCAGTATTATCAAGTATAGCTGGCTTTTAGGCTAGTACACTAAGTTTACCCCAGGATGTTCACGAGGTGATTTGGAAATTTTGAGAATGTTTTTTGTGGGGACGAGAAGAAGGTAAAAGGGATTATACTCCTATCTATTGGGACACGATTTGTAGAAGCAAAACATTTGGAGGATTGGGGATTAGAGATCATTCCATTTGGAACAAGGCAGCACCACGTAAACAATTATGGTATTTAAACTCAAAGAAGGACATTCTTTGGGTTAGGTGGATTCAAGCATAATGCATGAAGGGTGGAATTCTACAAGGAAGAAAAAGAGGGGTAAGTTCTAGTTGACATTGGAAGATGTTGTGCAAATTGAAAGATAAACACTTCCGATCCCTTGGGAAATGTATAAACAAGGGAGGAAAGTTGAAGAGAATGATGGTGTATGAAGAAATGAAGGGTGGAATCAAAAGGGACTTTTATGCCAAATTAATCTGGCACAAAAACAATTTACCGCTTAGATTTTTCCAATGGATGCTATTGAAGGGGGGGCAGCCCATGGTAGATATATTGCAAAGATTTGGGATTTGAAGACACGACAAAGTTGTAGTTTATGTGATGATGTGGATGAGACAGCAACCCATTTGTTTTTGGGTTGTACAAACACTACGGGGTTCATGAAACTCTTGAAGTTTAGGGATATGAGCAACATGATGCAAGGAAAAAGATGTGTATTAATGATGGTAAGAAGAAGGGAAGACTTGAAGTTGATGAATCTTACTAGTGCCTTGTATAGAATATGGAGTGAAAGGAACAAGAGGATCTTTAGCCAAGAAGATTTGAAGATGGAGACCTTGGCTTCCAAAGTTGAAGCCGAATGCAAATGGGGGAGCTAGAAGGCATTGAAAGAAATTTTTGAAGATGTGCTAGATTAGAATATAGAGCTGGTGGTTGGTTTTGTTTGTTTGATTTTAAATGGCATATTTTGATTGGGTTTTTGCTTGTAAAGGGCTAGAAGTGATGGTCTAAAAACTCTTTTGATTTTCTTTGATCTATATACAAAACTATTATCAAAAAAGGATTGTGATCAATTGGTGGATGAATCTGAAGAAAATAGCATAGATGGAATTCAAGTGTTATTTCTTATGCACAAAAGGTGCAATTGATCAATTCAGTATTATCAAGTATAGCTGGCTTTTGGGCTAGTATACTAAGTTTACCCCAGGATGTTCACTAGGTGATTTGGAAATTTTGAGAATGTTTTTTGTTGGGACGAGAAGAAGGTAAAATGGATTATACTCCTATCTCTTGGGACACGATTTGTAGAAGCAAAACATTTGGAGGATTTGGGATTAGAGATCATTCCATTTGGAACAAGGCAGCACCACGTAAACAATTATGGGATTTAAACTCAAAGAAGGACATTCTTTGGGTTAGGTGGATTCAAGCATAATGCATGAAGGGTGGAATTCTACAAGGAAGCAAAAGAGGGGTAAGTTCTAGTTGACATTGGAAGATGTTGTGCAAATTGAAAGATAAACACTTCCGATCCCTTGGGAAATTTATAAACAAGGGAGGAAAGTTAAAGAGAATGATGGTGTATGAAGAAATGAAGGGTGGAATCAAAAGGGACTTTTATGCCAAATTAATCTGGCACAAAAACAATTTACCGCTTAGATTTTTCCAATGGATGCTATTGAAGGGAGGGCTGCCCATTGTTGATATATTGCAAAGATTTGGGATTTGAAGACACGACAGAGTTGTAGTTTATGTGATGATGTGGATGGGGCTACAACCCATTTGTTTTTGGGTTGTACAAACACTACGGGGTTCATGAAACTCTTGAAGTTTAGGGATATGAGCAACATGATGCAAGGAAAAAGATGTGTATTAATGATGGTAAGAAGAAGGGAAGACTTGAAGTTGATGAATCTTACTAGTGCCTTGTATAGAATATGGAGTGAAAGGAACAAGAGGATCTTTAGCCAAGAAGATTTGAAGATGGAGACCTTGGCTTCCAAAGTTGAAGCCGAATGCAAATGGGGGAGCTAGAAGGCATTGAAAGAAATTTTTGAAGATGTGCTAGATTAGAATATAGAGCTGGTGGTTGGTTTTGTTTGTTTGATTTTAAATGGCATATTTTGATTGGGTTTTTGCTTGTAAAGGGCTAGAAGTGATGGTCTAAAAACTCTTTTGATTTTCTTTGATCTATATACAAAACTATTATCAAAAAAGGATTGTGATCAATTGGTGGATGAATCTGAAGAAAATAGCATAGATGGAATTCAAGTGTTATTTCTTATGCACAAAAGGTGCAATTGATCAATTCAGTATTATCAAGTATAGCTGGCTTTTGGGCTAGTATACTAAGTTTACCCCAGGATGTTCACTAGGTGATTTGGAAATTTTGAGAATGTTTTTTGTTGGGACGAGAAGAAGGTAAAATGGATTATACTCCTATCTCTTGGGACACGATTTGTAGAAGCAAAACATTTGGAGGATTTGGGATTAGAGATCATTCCATTTGGAACAAGGCAGCACCACGTAAACAATTATGGGATTTAAACTCAAAGAAGGACATTCTTTGGGTTAGGTGGATTCAAGCATAATGCATGAAGGGTGGAATTCTACAAGGAAGCAAAAGAGGGGTAAGTTCTAGTTGACATTGGAAGATGTTGTGCAAATTGAAAGATAAACACTTCCGATCCCTTGGGAAATTTATAAACAAGGGAGGAAAGTTAAAGAGAATGATGGTGTATGAAGAAATGAAGGGTGGAATCAAAAGGGACTTTTATGCCAAATTAATCTGGCACAAAAACAATTTACCGCTTAGATTTTTCCAATGGATGCTATTGAAGGGAGGGCTGCCCATTGTTGATATATTGCAAAGATTTGGGATTTGAAGACACGACAGAGTTGTAGTTTATGTGATGATGTGGATGGGGCTACAACCCATTTGTTTTTGGGTTGTACAAACACTACGGGGTTCATGAAACTCTTGAAGTTTAGGGATATGAGCAACATGATGCAAGGAAAAAGATGTGTATTAATGATGGTAAGAAGAAGGGAAGACTTGAAGTTGATGAATCTTACTAGTGCCTTGTATAGAATATGGAGTGAAAGGAACAAGAGGATCTTTAGCCAAGAAGATTTGAAGATGGAGACCTTGGCTTCCAAAGTTGAAGCCGAATGCAAATGGGGGAGCTAGAAGGTATTGAAAGAAATTTTTGAAGATGTGCTAGATTAGAATATAGAGCTGGTGGTTGGTTTTGTTTGTTTGATTTTAAATGGCATATTTTGATTGGGTTTTTGCTTGTAAAGGGCTAGAAGTGATGGTCTAAAAACTCTTTTGATTTTCTTTGATCTATATACAAAACTATTATCAAAAAAGGATTGTGATCAATTGGTGGATGAATCTGAAGAAAATAGCATAGATGGAATTCAAGTGTTATTTCTTATGCACAAAAGGTGCAATTGATCAATTCAGTATTATCAAGTATAGCTGGCTTTTGGGCTAGTATACTAAGTTTACCCCAGGATGTTCACTAGGTGATTTGGAAATTTTGAGAATGTTTTTTGTTGGGACGAGAAGAAGGGAAAAGGGATTATACTCCTATCTCTTGGGACACGATTTGTAGAAGCAAAACATTTGGAGGATTGGGGATTAGAGATCATTCCATTTGGAACAAGGCAGCACCACGTAAACAATTATGGGATTTAAACTCAAAGAAGGACATTCTTTGGGTTAGGTGGATTCAAGCATAATGCATGAAGGGTGGAATTCTACAAGGAAGCAAAAGAGGGGTAAGTTCTAGTTGACATTGGAAGATGTTGTGAAAATTGAAAGATAAACACTTCCGATCCCTTGGGAAATGTATAAACAAGGGAGGAAAGTTAAAGAGAATGATGGTGTATGAAGAAATGAAGGGTGGAATCAAAAGGGACTTTTATGCCAAATTAATCTGGCACAAAAACAATTTACCGCTTAGATTTTTCCAATGGATGCTATTGAAGGGAGGGCTGCCCATTGTTGATATATTGCAAAGATTTGGGATTTGAAGACACGACAGAGTTGTAGTTTATGTGATGATGTGGATGGGGCTACAACCCATTTGTTTTTGGGTTGTACAAACACTACGGGGTTCATGAAACTCTTCAAGTTTAGGGATATGAGCAACATGGTGCAAGGAAAAAGATGTGTATTAATGATGGAAGAAGAAGGGAAGACTTGAAGTTGATGAATCTTACTAGTGCCTTGTATAGAATATGGAGTGAAAGGAACAAGAGGATCTTTAGCCAAGAAGATTTGAAGATGGAAACCTTGGCTTCCAAAGTTGAAGTCGAATGCAAATGGGGGGAGCTAGAAGACATTGAAAGAAAATTTTGAAGATGTGCTAGATTAGAATATAGAGCTGGTGGTTGGTTTTGTTTGTTTGATTTTAAATGGCATGTTTTGATTGGGTTTTTGCTTGTAAAGGGCTAGAAGTGATGGTCTAAAAACTCTTTTGATTTTCTTTGATCTATATACAAAACTATTATCAAAAAAGGATTGTGATCAATTGGTGGATGAATCTGAAGAAAATAGCATAGATGGAATTCAAGTGTTATTTCTTATGCACAAAAGGTGCAATTGATCAATTCAGTATTATTAAGTATAGCTGGCTTTTGGGCTAGTATACTAAGTTTACCCCAGGATGTTCACGAGGTGATTTGGAAATTTTGAGAATGTTTTTTGCGGGGACGAGAAGAAGGTAAAAGGGATTATACTCCTATCTCTTGGGACACGATTTGTAGAAGCAAAACATTTGGAGGATTGGGGATTAGAGATCATTCCATTTGGAACAAGGCAGCACCACGTAAACAATTATGGTATTTAAACTCAAAGAAGGACATTCTTTGGGTTAGGTGGATTCAAGCATAATGCATGAAGGGTGGAATTCTACAAGGAAGAAAAAGAGGGGTAAGTTCTAGTTGACATTGGAAGATGTTGTGCAAATTGAAAGATAAACACTTCCGATCCCTTGGGAAATGTATAAACAAGGGAGGAAAGTTGAAGAGAATGATGGTGTATGAAGAAATGAAGGGTGGAATCAAAAGGGACTTTTATGCCAAATTAATCTGGCACAAAAACAATTTACCGCTTAGATTTTTCCAATGGATGCAATTGAAGGGGGGGCAGCCCATGGTAGATATATTGCAAAGATTTGGGATTTGAAGACACGACAAAGTTGTAGTTTATGTGATGATGTGGATGAGACAGCAACCCATTTGTTTTTGGGTTGTACAAACACTACGGGGTTCATGAAACTCTTGAAGTTTAGGGATATGAGCAACATGATGCAAGGAAAAAGATGTGTATTAATGATGGTTAGAAGAAGGGAAGACTTGAAGTTGATGAATCTTACTAGTGCCTTGTATAGAATATGGAGTGAAAGGAACAAGAGGATCTTTAGCCAAGAAGATTTGAAGATGGAGCCCTTGGCTTCCAAAGTTGAAGCCGAATGCAAATGGGGGAGCTAGAAGGCATTGAAAGAAATTTTGAAGATGTGCTAGATTAGAATATAGAGCTGGTGGTTGGTTTTGTTTTTTGATTTTAAATGGCATATTTTGATTGGGTTTTTGCTTGTAAAGGGCTAGAAGTGATGGTCTAAAAACTCTTTTGATTTTCTTTGATCTATATACAAAACTATTATCAAAAAAGGATTGTGATCAATTGGTGGATGAATCTGAAGAAAATAGCATAGATGGAATTCAAGTGTTATTTCTTATGCACAAAAGGTGCAATTGATCAATTCAGTATTATCAAGTATAGCTGGCTTTTGGGCTAGTATACTAAGTTTACCCCAGGATGTTCACTAGGTGATTTGGAAATTTTGAGAATGTTTTTTGTTGGGACGAGAAGAAGGTAAAATGGATTATACTCCTATCTCTTGGGACACGATTTGTAGAAGCAAAACATTTGGAGGATTTGGGATTAGAGATCATTCCATTTGGAACAAGGCAGCACCACGTAAACAATTATGGGATTTAAACTCAAAGAAGGACATTCTTTGGGTTAGGTGGATTCAAGCATAATGCATGAAGGGTGGAATTCTACAAGGAAGCAAAAGAGGGGTAAGTTCTAGTTGACATTGGAAGATGTTGTGCAAATTGAAAGATAAACACTTCCGATCCCTTGGGAAATTTATAAACAAGGGAGGAAAGTTAAAGAGAATGATGGTGTATGAAGAAATGAAGGGTGGAATCAAAAGGGACTTTTATGCCAAATTAATCTGGCACAAAAACAATTTACCGCTTAGATTTTTCCAATGGATGCTATTGAAGGGAGGGCTGCCCATTGTTGATATATTGCAAAGATTTGGGATTTGAAGACACGACAGAGTTGTAGTTTATGTGATGATGTGGATGGGGCTACAACCCATTTGTTTTTGGGTTGTACAAACACTACGGGGTTCATGAAACTCTTCAAGTTTAGGGATATGAGCAACATGGTGCAAGGAAAAAGATGTGTATTAATGATGGTAAGAAGAAGGGAAGACTTGAAGTTGATGAATCTTACTAGTGCCTTGTATAGAATATGGAGTGAAAGGAACAAGAGGATCTTTAGCCAAGAAGATTTGAAGATGGAGACCTTGGCTTCCAAAGTTGAAGTCGAATGCAAATGGGGGGAGCTAGAAGACATTGAAAGAAAATTTTGAAGATGTGCTAGATTAGAATATAGAGCTGGTGGTTGGTTTTGTTTGTTTGATTTTAAATGGCATGTTTTGATTGGGTTTTTGCTTGTAAAGGGCTAGAAGTGATGGTCTAAAAACTCTTTTGATTTTCTTTGATCTATATACAAAACTATTATAAAAAAAGGATCGTGATCAATTGGTGGATAAATCTGAAGAAAATAGCATAGATGGAATTCAAGTGTTATTTCTTATGCACAGAAGGTGCGATTGATCAATTCAGTATTATCAAGTATAGCTGGCTTTTGGGCTAGTATACTAAGTTTACCCCAGGATGTTCACGAGGAGATTTGGAAATTTTGAGAATGTTTTTTGTGGGGACGAGAAGAAGGTAAAAGGGATTATACTCCTATCTCTTGGGACACGATTTGTAGAATCAAACCATTTGGAGGATTGGGGAGTAGAGATCATTCCATTTGGAATAAAGCAGCACTACGTAAACAATTATGGAATTTAAACTCAAAGAAGGACATTCTTTGGGTTAGGTGGATTCAAACATAATGCATAAAGGGTGGAATTCTACAAGGAAGCAAAAGAGGGGAAAGTTTTAGTTGACATTGGAAGATGTTGTTCAAATTGAAAGATAACCACTTCCAATCCCTTGGGAATTGTATAAACAATGGAGGAAAGTTGAAGAGAATGATGGTGTATGAAGAAATGAAAGGTGGAATCAGAAGGGACTTTTATGCCAAATAAATCAGGCACAAAAACAATTTACCGCTTAGAATATTCCAATGGATGCTATTGATGGGAGGGCTGCCCATGGTAGATATATTGCAAAGATTTGGGATTTGAAGACACGACAAAGTTGTAGTTTATGTGATGATGTGGATGAGACAGCAACCCATTTGTTTTTGGGTTGTACAAACACTACGGGGTTCATGAAACTCTTGAAGTTTAGGGATATGAGCAACATGATGCAAGGAAAAAGATGTGTATTAATGATGGTAAGAAGAAGGGAAGACTTGAAGTTGATGAATCTTACTAGTGCCTTGTATAGAATATGGAGTGAAAGGAACAAGAGGATCTTTAGCCAAGAAGATTTGAAGATGGAGACCTTGGCTTCCAAAGTTGAAGCCGAATGCAAATGGGGGAGCTAGAAGGCATTGAAAGAAATTTTTGAAGATGTGCTAGATTAGAATATAGAGCTGGTGGTTGGTTTTGTTTGTTTGATTTTAAATGGCATATTTTGATTGGGTTTTTGCTTGTAAAGGGCTAGAAGTGATGGTCTAAAAACTCTTTTGATTTTCTTTGATCTATATACAAAACTATTATCAAAAAAGGATTGTGATCAATTGGTGGATGAATCTGAAGAAAATAGCATAGATGGAATTCAAGTGTTATTTCTTATGCACAAAAGGTGCAATTGATCAATTCAGTATTATCAAGTATAGCTGGCTTTTGGGCTAGTATACTAAGTTTACCCCAGGATGTTCACTAGGTGATTTGGAAATTTTGAGAATGTTTTTTGTTGGGACGAGAAGAAGGGAAAAGGGATTATACTCCTATCTCTTGGGACACGATTTGTAGAAGCAAAACATTTGGAGGATTGGGGATTAGAGATCATTCCATTTGGAACAAGGCAGCACCACGTAAACAATTATGGGATTTAAACTCAAAGAAGGACATTCTTTGGGTTAGGTGGATTCAAGCATAATGCATGAAGGGTGGAATTCTACAAGGAAGCAAAAGAGGGGTAAGTTCTAGTTGACATTGGAAGATGTTGTGAAAATTGAAAGATAAACACTTCCGATCCCTTGGGAAATGTATAAACAAGGGAGGAAAGTTAAAGAGAATGATGGTGTATGAAGAAATGAAGGGTGGAATCAAAAGGGACTTTTATGCCAAATTAATCTGGCACAAAAACAATTTACCGCTTAGATTTTTCCAATGGATGCTATTGAAGGGAGGGCTGCCCATTGTTGATATATTGCAAAGATTTGGGATTTGAAGACACGACAGAGTTGTAGTTTATGTGATGATGTGGATGGGGCTACAACCCATTTGTTTTTGGGTTGTACAAACACTACGGGGTTCATGAAACTCTTCAAGTTTAGGGATATGAGCAACATGGTGCAAGGAAAAAGATGTGTATTAATGATGGAAGAAGAAGGGAAGACTTGAAGTTGATGAATCTTACTAGTGCCTTGTATAGAATATGGAGTGAAAGGAACAAGAGGATCTTTAGCCAAGAAGATTTGAAGATGGAAACCTTGGCTTCCAAAGTTGAAGTCGAATGCAAATGGGGGGAGCTAGAAGACATTGAAAGAAAATTTTGAAGATGTGCTAGATTAGAATATAGAGCTGGTGGTTGGTTTTGTTTGTTTGATTTTAAATGGCATGTTTTGATT
The DNA here is from genome assembly GCA_037428765.1 of Rubia yunnanensis. Lineage (NCBI taxonomy): Eukaryota > Viridiplantae > Streptophyta > Magnoliopsida > Gentianales > Rubiaceae > Rubia > Rubia yunnanensis. The sequence goes on from CM075065.1 coordinate 46,796,551, forward strand.
GGGTTTTTGCTTGTAAAGGGCTAGAAGTGATGGTCTAAAAACTCTTTTGATTTTCTTTGATCTATATACAAAACTATTATCAAAAAAGGATTGTGATCAATTGGTGGATGAATCTGAAGAAAATAGCATAGATGGAATTCAAGTGTTATTTCTTATGCACAAAAGGTGCAATTGATCAATTCAGTATTATTAAGTATAGCTGGCTTTTGGGCTAGTATACTAAGTTTACCCCAGGATGTTCACGAGGTGATTTGGAAATTTTGAGAATGTTTTTTGCGGGGACGAGAAGAAGGTAAAAGGGATTATACTCCTATCTCTTGGGACACGATTTGTAGAAGCAAAACATTTGGAGGATTGGGGATTAGAGATCATTCCATTTGGAACAAGGCAGCACCACGTAAACAATTATGGTATTTAAACTCAAAGAAGGACATTCTTTGGGTTAGGTGGATTCAAGCATAATGCATGAAGGGTGGAATTCTACAAGGAAGAAAAAGAGGGGTAAGTTCTAGTTGACATTGGAAGATGTTGTGCAAATTGAAAGATAAACACTTCCGATCCCTTGGGAAATGTATAAACAAGGGAGGAAAGTTGAAGAGAATGATGGTGTATGAAGAAATGAAGGGTGGAATCAAAAGGGACTTTTATGCCAAATTAATCTGGCACAAAAACAATTTACCGCTTAGATTTTTCCAATGGATGCAATTGAAGGGGGGGCAGCCCATGGTAGATATATTGCAAAGATTTGGGATTTGAAGACACGACAAAGTTGTAGTTTATGTGATGATGTGGATGAGACAGCAACCCATTTGTTTTTGGGTTGTACAAACACTACGGGGTTCATGAAACTCTTGAAGTTTAGGGATATGAGCAACATGATGCAAGGAAAAAGATGTGTATTAATGATGGTTAGAAGAAGGGAAGACTTGAAGTTGATGAATCTTACTAGTGCCTTGTATAGAATATGGAGTGAAAGGAACAAGAGGATCTTTAGCCAAGAAGATTTGAAGATGGAGCCCTTGGCTTCCAAAGTTGAAGCCGAATGCAAATGGGGGAGCTAGAAGGCATTGAAAGAAATTTTGAAGATGTGCTAGATTAGAATATAGAGCTGGTGGTTGGTTTTGTTTGTTTGATTTTAAATGGCATATTTTGATTGGGTTTTTGCTTGTAAAGGGCTAGAAGTGATGGTCTAAAAACTCTTTTGATTTTCTTTGATCTATATACAAAACTATTATCAAAAAAGGATTGTGATCAATTGGTGGATGAATCTGAAGAAAATAGCATTGATGGAATTCAAGTGTTATTTCTTATGCACAAAAGGTGCAATTGATCAATTCAGTATTATCAAGTATAGCTGGCTTTTGGGCTAGTACACTAAGTTTACCCCAGGATGTTCACGAGGTGATTTGGAAATTTTGAGAATGTTTTTTGTGGGGACGAGAAGAAGGTAAAAGGGATTATACTCCTATCTATTGGGACACAATTTGTAGAAGCAAAACATTTGGAGGATTGGGGATTAGAGATCATTCCATTTGGAACAAGGCAGCACCACGTAAACAATTATGGTATTTAAACTCAAAGAAGGACATTCTTTGGGTTAGGTGGATTCAAGCATAATGCATGAAGGGTGGAATTCTACAAGGAAGAAAAAGAGGGGTAAGTTCTAGTTGACATTGGAAGATGTTGTGCAAATTGAAAGATAAACACTTCCGATCCCTTGGGAAATGTATAAACAAGGGAGGAAAGTTGAAGAGAATGATGGTGTATGAAGAAATGAAGGGTGGAATCAAAAGGGACTTTTATGCCAAATTAATCTGGCACAAAAACAATTTACCGCTTAGATTTTTCCAATGGATGCTATTGAAGGGGGGGCAGCCCATGGTAGATATATTGCAAAGATTTGGGATTTGAAGACACGACAAAGTTGTAGTTTATGTGATGATGTGGATGAGACAGCAACCCATTTGTTTTTGGGTTGTACAAACACTACGGGGTTCATGAAACTCTTGAAGTTTAGGGATATGAGCAACATGATGCAAGGAAAAAGATGTGTATTAATGATGGTAAGAAGAAGGGAAGACTTGAAGTTGATGAATCTTACTAGTGCCTTGTATAGAATATGGAGTGAAAGGAACAAGAGGATCTTTAGCCAAGAAGATTTGAAGATGGAGACCTTGGCTTCCAAAGTTGAAGCCGAATGCAAATGGGGGAGCTAGAAGGCATTGAAAGAAATTTTTGAAGATGTGCTAGATTAGAATATAGAGCTGGTGGTTGGTTTTGTTTGTTTGATTTTAAATGGCATATTTTGATTGGGTTTTTGCTTGTAAAGGGCTAGAAGTGATGGTCTAAAAACTCTTTTGATTTTCTTTGATCTATATACAAAACTATTATCAAAAAAGGATTGTGATCAATTGGTGGATGAATCTGAAGAAAATAGCATAGATGGAATTCAAGTGTTATTTCTTATGCACAAAAGGTGCAATTGATCAATTCAGTATTATCAAGTATAGCTGGCTTTTGGGCTAGTATACTAAGTTTACCCCAGGATGTTCACTAGGTGATTTGGAAATTTTGAGAATGTTTTTTGTTGGGACGAGAAGAAGGTAAAATGGATTATACTCCTATCTCTTGGGACACGATTTGTAGAAGCAAAACATTTGGAGGATTTGGGATTAGAGATCATTCCATTTGGAACAAGGCAGCACCACGTAAACAATTATGGGATTTAAACTCAAAGAAGGACATTCTTTGGGTTAGGTGGATTCAAGCATAATGCATGAAGGGTGGAATTCTACAAGGAAGCAAAAGAGGGGTAAGTTCTAGTTGACATTGGAAGATGTTGTGCAAATTGAAAGATAAACACTTCCGATCCCTTGGGAAATTTATAAACAAGGGAGGAAAGTTAAAGAGAATGATGGTGTATGAAGAAATGAAGGGTGGAATCAAAAGGGACTTTTATGCCAAATTAATCTGGCACAAAAACAATTTACCGCTTAGATTTTTCCAATGGATGCTATTGAAGGGAGGGCTGCCCATTGTTGATATATTGCAAAGATTTGGGATTTGAAGACACGACAGAGTTGTAGTTTATGTGATGATGTGGATGGGGCTACAACCCATTTGTTTTTGGGTTGTACAAACACTACGGGGTTCATGAAACTCTTCAAGTTTAGGGATATGAGCAACATGGTGCAAGGAAAAAGATGTGTATTAATGATGGTAAGAAGAAGGGAAGACTTGAAGTTGATGAATCTTACTAGTGCCTTGTATAGAATATGGAGTGAAAGGAACAAGAGGATCTTTAGCCAAGAAGATTTGAAGATGGAGACCTTGGCTTCCAAAGTTGAAGTCGAATGCAAATGGGGGGAGCTAGAAGACATTGAAAGAAAATTTTGAAGATGTGCTAGATTAGAATATAGAGCTGGTGGTTGGTTTTGTTTGTTTGATTTTAAATGGCATGTTTTGATTGGGTTTTTGCTTGTAAAGGGCTAGAAGTGATGGTCTAAAAACTCTTTTGATTTTCTTTGATCTATATACAAAACTATTATAAAAAAAGGATCGTGATCAATTGGTGGATAAATCTGAAGAAAATAGCATAGATGGAATTCAAGTGTTATTTCTTATGCACAGAAGGTGCGATTGATCAATTCAGTATTATCAAGTATAGCTGGCTTTTGGGCTAGTATACTAAGTTTACCCCAGGATGTTCACGAGGAGATTTGGAAATTTTGAGAATGTTTTTTGTGGGGACGAGAAGAAGGTAAAAGGGATTATACTCCTATCTCTTGGGACACGATTTGTAGAATCAAACCATTTGGAGGATTGGGGATTAGAGATCATTCCATTTGGAATAAAGCAGCACTACGTAAACAATTATGGAATTTAAACTCAAAGAAGGACATTCTTTGGGTTAGGTGGATTCAAACATAATGCATAAAGGGTGGAATTCTACAAGGAAGCAAAAGAGGGGAAAGTTTTAGTTGACATTGGAAGATGTTGTTCAAATTGAAAGATAACCACTTCCAATCCCTTGGGAATTGTATAAACAATGGAGGAAAGTTGAAGAGAATGATGGTGTATGAAGAAATGAAAGGTGGAATCAAAAGGGACTTTTATGCCAAATAAATCAGGCACAAAAACAATTTACCGCTTAGAATATTCCAATGGATGCTATTGATGGGAGGGCTGCCCATGGTAGATATATTGCAAAGATTTGGGATTTGAAGACACGACAAAGTTGTAGTTTATGTGATGATGTGGATGAGACAGCAACCCATTTGTTTTTGGGTTGTACAAACACTACGGGGTTCATGAAACTCTTGAAGTTTAGGGATATGAGCAACATGATGCAAGGAAAAAGATGTGTATTAATGATGGTAAGAAGAAGGGAAGACTTGAAGTTGATGAATCTTACTAGTGCCTTGTATAGAATATGGAGTGAAAGGAACAAGAGGATCTTTAGCCAAGAAGATTTGAAGATGGAGACCTTGGCTTCCAAAGTTGAAGCCGAATGTAAATGGGGGAGCCAGAATACATTGAAAGAAAATTTTGAAGATGTGCTAGATTAGAATATAGAGCTGGTTGTTGGTTTTGTTTGTTTGATTTTAAATAGCATGTTTTGATTGGGTTTTTGCTTGTAAAAGCTAGAAGTGATGGTCTAAAAACTCTTTTGATTTTCTTTGATCTATATACAAAACTATTATCAAAAAAGGATTGTGAGCAATTGGTGGATAAATCTGAAGAAAATAGCATAGATGGAATTCAAGTGTTATTTCTTATGCACAGAAGGTGCGATTGATCAATTCAGTATTATCAAGTATAGCTGGCTTTTGGGCTAGTATACTAAGTTTACCCCAGGATGTTCACGAGGAGATTTGGAAATTTTGAGAATGTGTTTTGTGGGGACGAGAAGAAGGTAAAAGGGATTATACTCCTATCTATTGGGACACGATTTGTAGAAGCAAAACATTTGGAGGATTGGGGATTAGAGATCATTCCATTTGGAACAAGGCAGCACCACGTAAACAATTATGGGATTTAAACTCAAAGAAGGACATTCTTTGGGTTAGGTGGATTCAAGCATAATGCATGAAGGGTGGAATTCTACAAGGAAGCAAAAGAGGGGTAAGTTCTAGTTGACATTGGAAGATGTTGTGCAAATTGAAAGATAAACACTTCCGATCCCTTGGGAAATGTATAAAAAAGGGAGGAAAGTTAAAGAGAATGATGGTGTATGAAGAAATGAAGGGTGGAATCAAAAGGGACTTTTATGCCAAATTAATCTGGCACAAAAACAATTTACCGCTTAGATTTTTCCAATGGATGCTATTGAAGGGAGGGCTGCCCATTGTTGATATATTGCAAAGATTTGGGATTTGAAGACACGACAGAGTTGTAGTTTATGTGATGATGTGGATGGGGCTACAACCCATTTGTTTTTGGGTTGTACAAACACTACGGGGTTCATGAAACTCTTCAAGTTTAGGGATATGAGCAACATGATGCAAGGAAAAAGATGTGTATTAATGATGGTAAGAAGAAGGGAAGACTTGAAGTTGATGAATCTTACTAGTGCCTTGTATAGAATGTGGAGTGAAAGGAACAAGAGGATCTTTAGCCAAGAAGATTTGAAGATGGAGACCTTGGCTTCCAAAGTTGAAGTCGAATGCAAATGGGGGGAGCTAGAAGACATTGAAAGAAAATTTTGAAGATGTGCTAGATTAGAATATAGAGCTGGTGGTTGGTTTTGTTTGTTTGATTTTAAATGGCATGTTTTGATTGGGTTTTTGCTTGTAAAGGGCTAGAAGTGATGGTCTAAAAACTCTTTTGATTTTCTTTGATCTATATACAAAACTATTATCAAAAAAGGATTGTGATCAATTGGTGGATGAATCTGAAGAAAATAGCATAGATGGAATTCAAGTGTTATTTCTTATGCACAAAAGGTGCAATTGATCAATTCAGTATTATCAAGTATAGCTGGCTTTTAGGCTAGTACACTAAGTTTACCCCAGGATGTTCACGAGGTGATTTGGAAATTTTGAGAATGTTTTTTGTGGGGACGAGAAGAAGGTAAAAGGGATTATACTCCTATCTATTGGGACACGATTTGTAGAAGCAAAACATTTGGAGGATTGGGGATTAGAGATCATTCCATTTGGAACAAGGCAGCACCACGTAAACAATTATGGTATTTAAACTCAAAGAAGGACATTCTTTGGGTTAGGTGGATTCAAGCATAATGCATGAAGGGTGGAATTCTACAAGGAAGAAAAAGAGGGGTAAGTTCTAGTTGACATTGGAAGATGTTGTGCAAATTGAAAGATAAACACTTCCGATCCCTTGGGAAATGTATAAACAAGGGAGGAAAGTTGAAGAGAATGATGGTGTATGAAGAAATGAAGGGTGGAATCAAAAGGGACTTTTATGCCAAATTAATCTGGCACAAAAACAATTTACCGCTTAGATTTTTCCAATGGATGCTATTGAAGGGGGGGCAGCCCATGGTAGATATATTGCAAAGATTTGGGATTTGAAGACACGACAAAGTTGTAGTTTATGTGATGATGTGGATGAGACAGCAACCCATTTGTTTTTGGGTTGTACAAACACTACGGGGTTCATGAAACTCTTGAAGTTTAGGGATATGAGCAACATGATGCAAGGAAAAAGATGTGTATTAATGATGGTAAGAAGAAGGGAAGACTTGAAGTTGATGAATCTTACTAGTGCCTTGTATAGAATATGGAGTGAAAGGAACAAGAGGATCTTTAGCCAAGAAGATTTGAAGATGGAGACCTTGGCTTCCAAAGTTGAAGCCGAATGCAAATGGGGGAGCTAGAAGGCATTGAAAGAAATTTTTGAAGATGTGCTAGATTAGAATATAGAGCTGGTGGTTGGTTTTGTTTGTTTGATTTTAAATGGCATATTTTGATTGGGTTTTTGCTTGTAAAGGGCTAGAAGTGATGGTCTAAAAACTCTTTTGATTTTCTTTGATCTATATACAAAACTATTATCAAAAAAGGATTGTGATCAATTGGTGGATGAATCTGAAGAAAATAGCATAGATGGAATTCAAGTGTTATTTCTTATGCACAAAAGGTGCAATTGATCAATTCAGTATTATCAAGTATAGCTGGCTTTTGGGCTAGTATACTAAGTTTACCCCAGGATGTTCACTAGGTGATTTGGAAATTTTGAGAATGTTTTTTGTTGGGACGAGAAGAAGGTAAAATGGATTATACTCCTATCTCTTGGGACACGATTTGTAGAAGCAAAACATTTGGAGGATTTGGGATTAGAGATCATTCCATTTGGAACAAGGCAGCACCACGTAAACAATTATGGGATTTAAACTCAAAGAAGGACATTCTTTGGGTTAGGTGGATTCAAGCATAATGCATGAAGGGTGGAATTCTACAAGGAAGCAAAAGAGGGGTAAGTTCTAGTTGACATTGGAAGATGTTGTGCAAATTGAAAGATAAACACTTCCGATCCCTTGGGAAATTTATAAACAAGGGAGGAAAGTTAAAGAGAATGATGGTGTATGAAGAAATGAAGGGTGGAATCAAAAGGGACTTTTATGCCAAATTAATCTGGCACAAAAACAATTTACCGCTTAGATTTTTCCAATGGATGCTATTGAAGGGAGGGCTGCCCATTGTTGATATATTGCAAAGATTTGGGATTTGAAGACACGACAGAGTTGTAGTTTATGTGATGATGTGGATGGGGCTACAACCCATTTGTTTTTGGGTTGTACAAACACTACGGGGTTCATGAAACTCTTCAAGTTTAGGGATATGAGCAACATGGTGCAAGGAAAAAGATGTGTATTAATGATGGTAAGAAGAAGGGAAGACTTGAAGTTGATGAATCTTACTAGTGCCTTGTATAGAATATGGAGTGAAAGGAACAAGAGGATCTTTAGCCAAGAAGATTTGAAGATGGAGACCTTGGCTTCCAAAGTTGAAGTCGAATGCAAATGGGGGGAGCTAGAAGACATTGAAAGAAAATTTTGAAGATGTGCTAGATTAGAATATAGAGCTGGTGGTTGGTTTTGTTTGTTTGATTTTAAATGGCATGTTTTGATTGGGTTTTTGCTTGTAAAGGGCTAGAAGTGATGGTCTAAAAACTCTTTTGATTTTCTTTGATCTATATACAAAACTATTATAAAAAAAGGATCGTGATCAATTGGTGGATAAATCTGAAGAAAATAGCATAGATGGAATTCAAGTGTTATTTCTTATGCACAGAAGGTGCGATTGATCAATTCAGTATTATCAAGTATAGCTGGCTTTTGGGCTAGTATACTAAGTTTACCCCAGGATGTTCACGAGGAGATTTGGAAATTTTGAGAATGTTTTTTGTGGGGACGAGAAGAAGGTAAAAGGGATTATACTCCTATCTCTTGGGACACGATTTGTAGAATCAAACCATTTGGAGGATTGGGGATTAGAGATCATTCCATTTGGAACAAGGCAGCACCACGTAAACAATTATGGGATTTAAACTCAAAGAAGGACATTCTTTGGGTTAGGTGGATTCAAGCATAATGCATGAAGGGTGGAATTCTACAAGGAAGCAAAAGAGGGGAAAGTTTTAGTTGACATTGGAAGATGTTGTGCAAATTGAAAGATAACCACTTGCAATCCCTTGGGAATTGTATAAACAAGGGAGGAAAGTTGAAGAGAATGATGGTGTATGAAGAAATGAAAGGTGGAATCAGAAGGGACTTTTATGCCAAATAAATCAGGCACAAAAACAATTTACCGCTTAGAATATTCCAATGGATGCTATTGATGGGGGGGCAGCCCATGGTAGATATATTGCAAAGATTTGGGATTTGAAGACACGACAAAGTTGTAGTTTATGTGATGAAGTGGATGTGACAGCAACCCATTTGTTTTTGGGTTGTACAAACACTACGGGGTTCATGAAACTCTTGAAGTTTAGGGATATGAGCAACATGATGCAAGGAAAAAGATGTGTATTAATGATGGTAAGAAGAAGGGAAGACTTGAAGTTGATGAATCTTACTAGTGCCTTGTATAGAATATGGAGTGAAAGGAACAAGAGGATCTTTAGCCAAGAAGATTTGAAGATGGAGACCTTGGCTTCCAAAGTTGAAGCCGAATGCAAATGGGGGAGCTAGAAGGCATTGAAAGAAATTTTTGAAGATGTGCTAGATTAGAATATAGAGCTGGTGGTTGGTTTTGTTTGTTTGATTTTAAATGGCATATTTTGATTGGGTTTTTGCTTGTAAAGGGCTAGAAGTGATGGTCTAAAAACTCTTTTGATTTTCTTTGATCTATATACAAAACTATTATCAAAAAAGGATTGTGATCAATTGGTGGATGAATCTGAAGAAAATAGCATAGATGGAATTCAAGTGTTATTTCTTATGCACAAAAGGTGCAATTGATCAATTCAGTATTATCAAGTATAGCTGGCTTTTGGGCTAGTATACTAAGTTTACCCCAGGATGTTCACTAGGTGATTTGGAAATTTTGAGAATGTTTTTTGTTGGGACGAGAAGAAGGTAAAAGGGATTATACTCCTATCTCTTGGGACACGATTTGTAGAAGCAAAACATTTGGAGGATTGGGGATTAGAGATCATTCCATTTGGAACAAGGCAGCACCACGTAAACAATTATGGGATTTAAACTCAAAGAAGGACATTCTTTGGGTTAGGTGGATTCAAGCATAATGCATGAAGGGTGGAATTCTACAAGGAAGCAAAAGAGGGGTAAGTTCTAGTTGACATTGGAAGATGTTGTGAAAATTGAAAGATAAACACTTCCGATCCCTTGGGAAATGTATAAACAAGGGAGGAAAGTTAAAGAGAATGATGGTGTATGAAGAAATGAAGGGTGGAATCAAAAGGGACTTTTATGCCAAATTAATCTGGCACAAAAACAATTTACCGCTTAGATTTTTCCAATGGATGCTATTGAAGGGAGGGCTGCCCATTGTTCATATATTGCAAAGATTTGGGATTTGAAGACACGACAGAGTTGTAGTTTATGTGATGATGTGGATGGGGCTACAACCCATTTGTTTTTGGGTTGTACAAACACTACGGGGTTCATGAAACTCTTCAAGTTTAGGGATATGAGCAACATGGTGCAAGGAAAAAGATGTGTATTAATGATGGTAAGAAGAAGGGAAGACTTGAAGTTGATGAATCTTACTAGTGCCTTGTATAGAATATGGAGTGAAAGGAACAAGAGGATCTTTAGCCAAGAAGATTTGAAGATGGAGACCTTGGCTTCCAAAGTTGAAGTCGAATGCAAATGGGGGGAGCTAGAAGACATTGAAAGAAAATTTTGAAGATGTGCTAGATTAGAATATAGAGCTGGTGGTTGGTTTTGTTTGTTTGATTTTAAATGGCATGTTTTGATTGGGTTTTTGCTTGTAAAGGGCTAGAAGTGATGGTCTAAAAACTCTTTTGATTTTCTTTGATCTATATACAAAACTATTATCAAAAAAGGATCGTGATCAATTGGTGGATAAATCTGAAGAAAATAGCATAGATGGAATTCAAGTGTTATTTCTTATGCACAGAAGGTGCGATTGATCAATTCAGTATTATCAAGTATAGCTGGCTTTTGGGCTAGTATACTAAGTTTACCCCAGGATGTTCACGAGGAGATTTGGAAATTTTGAGAATGTTTTTTGTGGGGACGAGAAGAAGGTAAAAGGGATTATACTCCTATCTCTTGGGACACGATTTGTAGAATCAAACCATTTGGAGGATTGGGGATTAGAGATCATTCCATTTGGAACAAGGCAGCACCACGTAAACAATTATGGGATTTAAACTCAAAGAAGGACATTCTTTGGGTTAGGTGGATTCAAGCATAATGCATGAAGGGTGGAATTCTACAAGGAAGCAAAAGAGGGGTAAGTTCTAGTTGACATTGGAAGATGTTGTGAAAATTGAAAGATAAACACTTCCGATCCCTTGGGAAATGTATAAACAAGGGAGGAAAGTTAAAGAGAATGATGGTGTATGAAGAAATGAAGGGTGGAATCAAAAGGGACTTTTATGCCAAATTAATCTGGCACAAAAACAATTTACCGCTTAGATTTTTCCAATGGATGCTATTGAAGGGAGGGCTGCCCATTGTTCATATATTGCAAAGATTTGGGATTTGAAGACACGACAGAGTTGTAGTTTATGTGATGATGTGGATGGGGCTACAACCCATTTGTTTTTGGGTTGTACAAACACTACGGGGTTCATGAAACTCTTCAAGTTTAGGGATATGAGCAACATGGTGCAAGGAAAAAGATGTGTATTAATGATGGTAAGAAGAAGGGAAGACTTGAAGTTGATGAATCTTACTAGTGCCTTGTATAGAATATGGAGTGAAAGGAACAAGAGGATCTTTAGCCAAGAAGATTTGAAGATGGAGACCTTGGCTTCCAAAGTTGAAGCCGAATGCAAATGGGGGAGCTAGAAGGCATTGAAAGAAATTTTTGAAGATGTGCTAGATTAGAATATAGAGCTGGTGGTTGGTTTTGTTTGTTTGATTTTAAATGGCATATTTTGATTGGGTTTTTGCTTGTAAAGGGCTAGAAGTGATGGTCTAAAAACTCTTTTGATTTTCTTTGATCTATATACAAAACTATTATCAAAAAAGGATTGTGATCAATTGGTGGATGAATCTGAAGAAAATAGCATAGATGGAATTCAAGTGTTATTTCTTATGCACAAAAGGTGCAATTGATCAATTCAGTATTATCAAGTATAGCTGGCTTTTGGGCTAGTATACTAAGTTTACCCCAGGATGTTCACTAGGTGATTTGGAAATTTTGAGAATGTTTTTTGTTGGGACGAGAAGAAGGTAAAAGGGATTATACTCCTATCTCTTGGGACACGATTTGTAGAAGCAAAACATTTGGAGGATTGGGGATTAGAGATCATTCCATTTGGAACAAGGCAGCACCACGTAAACAATTATGGGATTTAAACTCAAAGAAGGACATTCTTTGGGTTAGGTGGATTCAAGCATAATGCATGAAGGGTGGAATTCTACAAGGAAGCAAAAGAGGGGTAAGTTCTAGTTGACATTGGAAGATGTTGTGAAAATTGAAAGATAAACACTTCCGATCCCTTGGGAAATGTATAAACAAGGGAGGAAAGTTAAAGAGAATGATGGTGTATGAAGAAATGAAGGGTGGAATCAAAAGGGACTTTTATGCCAAATTAATCTGGCACAAAAACAATTTACCGCTTAGATTTTTCCAATGGATGCTATTGAAGGGAGGGCTGCCCATTGTTCATATATTGCAAAGATTTGGGATTTGAAGACACGAGAGAGTTGTAGTTTATGTGATGATGTGGATGAGGCTACAACCCATTTGTTTTTGGGTTGTACAAACACTACGGGGTTCATGAAACTCTTCAAGTTTAGGGATATGAGCAACATGGTGCAAGGAAAAAGATGTGTATTAATGATGGTAAGAAGAAGGGAAGACTTGAAGTTGATGAATCTTACTAGTGCCTTGTATAGAATATGGAGTGAAAGGAACAAGAGGATCTTTAGCCAAGAAGATTTGAAGATGGAGACCTTGGCTTCCAAAGTTGAAGTCGAATGCAAATGGGGGGAGCTAGAAGACATTGAAAGAAAATTTTGAAGATGTGCTAGATTAGAATATAGAGCTGGTGGTTGGTTTTGTTTGTTTGATTTTAAATGGCATGTTTTGATTGGGTTTTTGCTTGTAAAGGGCTAGAAGTGATGGTCTAAAAACTCTTTTGATTTTCTTTGATCTATATACAAAACTATTATAAAAAAAGGATCGTGATCAATTGGTGGATAAATCTGAAGAAAATAGCATAGATGGAATTCAAGTGTTATTTCTTATGCACAGAAGGTGCGATTGATCAATTCAGTATTATCAAGTATAGCTGGCTTTTGGGCTAGTATACTAAGTATACCCCAGGATGTTCACGAGGAGATTTGGAAATTTTGAGAATGTTTTTTGTGGGGACGAGAAGAAGGTAAAAGGGATTATACTCCTATCTCTTGGGACACGATTTGTAGAATCAAACCATTTGGAGGATTGGGGATTAGAGATCATTCCATTTGGAACAAGGCAGCACCACGTAAACAATTATGGGATTTAAACTCAAAGAAGGACATTCTTTGGGTTAGGTGGATTCAAGCATAATGCATGAAGGGTGGAATTCTACAAGGAAGCAAAAGAGGGGAAAGTTTTAGTTGACATTGGAAGATGTTGTGCAAATTGAAAGATAACCACTTGCAATCCCTTGGGAATTGTATAAACAAGGGAGGAAAGTTGAAGAGAATGATGGTGTATGAAGAAATGAAAGGTGGAATCAGAAGGGACTTTTATGCCAAATAAATCAGGCACAAAAACAATTTACCGCTTAGAATATTCCAATGGATGCTATTGATGGGAGGGCTGCCCATGGTAGATATATTGCAAAGATTTGGGATTTGAAGACACGACAAAGTTGTAGTTTATGTGATGATGTGGATGTGACAGCAACCCATTTGTTTTTGGGTTGTACAAACACTACGGGGTTCATGAAACTCTTGAAGTTTAGGGATATGAGCAACATGATGCAAGGAAAAAGATGTGTATTAATGATGGTAAGAAGAAGGGAAGACTTGAAGTTGATGAATCTTACTAGTGCCTTGTATAGAATATGGAGTGAAAGGAACAAGAGGATCTTTAGCCAAGAAGATTTGAAGATGGAGACCTTGGCTTCCAAAGTTGAAGCCGAATGCAAATGGGGGAGCTAGAAGGCATTGAAAGAAATTTTTGAAGATGTGCTAGATTAGAATATAGAGCTGGTGGTTGGTTTTGTTTGTTTGATTTTAAATGGCATATTTTGATTGGGTTTTTGCTTGTAAAGGGCTAGAAGTGATGGTCTAAAAACTCTTTTGATTTTCTTTGATCTATATACAAAACTATTATCAAAAAAGGATTGTGATCAATTGGTGGATGAATCTGAAGAAAATAGCATAGATGGAATTCAAGTGTTATTTCTTATGCACAAAAGGTGCAATTGATCAATTCAGTATTATCAAGTATAGCTGGCTTTTGGGCTAGTATACTAAGTTTACCCCAGGATGTTCACTAGGTGATTTGGAAATTTTGAGAATGTTTTTTGTTGGGACGAGAAGAAGGTAAAAGGGATTATACTCCTATCTCTTGGGACACGATTTGTAGAAGCAAAACATTTGGAGGATTGGGGATTAGAGATCATTCCATTTGGAACAAGGCAGCACCACGTAAACAATTATGGGATTTAAACTCAAAGAAGGACATTCTTTGAGTTAGGTGGATTCAAGCATAATGCATGAAGGGTGGAATTCTACAAGGAAGCAAAAGAGGGGAAAGTTTTAGTTGACATTGGAAGATGTTGTGCAAATTGAAAGATAACCACTTGCAATCCCTTGGGAATTGTATAAACAAGGGAGGAAAGTTGAAGAGAATGATGGTGTATGAAGAAATGAAAGGTGGAATCAGAAGGGACTTTTATGCCAAATAAATCAGGCACAAAAACAATTTACCGCTTAGAATATTCCAATGGATGCTATTGATGGGAGGGCTGCCCATGGTAGATATATTGCAAAGATTTGGGATTTGAAGACACGACAAAGTTGTAGTTTATGTGATGATGTGGATTTGACAGCAACCCATTTGTTTTTGGGTTGTACAAACACTACGGGGTTCATGAAACTCTTGAAGTTTAGGGATATGAGCAACATGATGCAAGGAAAAAGATGTGTATTAATGATGGTAAGAAGAAGGGAAGACTTGAAGTTGATGAATCTTACTAGTGCCTTGTATAGAATATGGAGTGAAAGGAACAAGAGGATCTTTAGCCAAGAAGATTTGAAGATGGAGACCTTGGCTTCCAAAGTTGAAGCCGAATGCAAATGGGGGAGCTAGAAGGCATTGAAAGAAATTTTTGAAGATGTGCTAGATTAGAATATAGAGCTGGTGGTTGGTTTTGTTTGTTTGATTTTAAATGGCATATTTTGATTGGGTTTTTGCTTGTAAAGGGCTAGAAGTGATGGTCTAAAAAACTCTTTTGATTTTCTTTGATCTATATACAAAACTATTATCAAAAAAGGATTGTGATCAATTGGTGGATGAATCTGAAGAAAATAGCATAGATGGAATTCAAGTGTTATTTCTTATGCACAAAAGGTGCAATTGATCAATTCAGTATTATCAAGTATAGCTGGCTTTTGGGCTAGTATACTAAGTTTACCCCAGGATGTTCACTAGGTGATTTGGAAATTTTGAGAATGTTTTTTGTTGGGACGAGAAGAAGGTAAAAGGGATTATACTCCTATCTCTTGGGACACGATTTGTAGAAGCAAAACATTTGGAGGATTGGGGATTAGAGATCATTCCATTTGGAACAAGGCAGCACCACGTAAACAATTATGGGATTTAAACTCAAAGAAGGACATTCTTTGGGTTAGGTGGATTCAAGCATAATGCATGAAGGGTGGAATTCTACAAGGAAGCAAAAGAGGGGTAAGTTCTAGTTGACATTGGAAGATGTTGTGAAAATTGAAAGATAAACACTTCCGATCCCTTGGGAAATGTATAAACAAGGGGGGAAAGTTAAAGAGAATGATGGTGTATGAAGAAATGAAGGGTGGAATCAAAAGGGACTTTTATGCCAAATTAATCTGGCACAAAAACAATTTACCGCTTAGATTTTTCCAATGGATGCTATTGAAGGGAGGGCTGCCCATTGTTGATATATTGCAAAGATTTGGGATTTGAAGACACGACAGAGTTGTAGTTTATGTGATGATGTGGATGGGGCTACAACCCATTTGTTTTTGGGTTGTACAAACACTACGGGGTTCATGAAACTCTTCAAGTTTAGGGATATGAGCAACATGGTGCAAGGAAAAAGATGTGTATTAATGATGGAAGAAGAAGGGAAGACTTGAAGTTGATGAATCTTACTAGTGCCTTGTATAGAATATGGAGTGAAAGGAACAAGAGGATCTTTAGCCAAGAAGATTTGAAGATGGAAACCTTGGCTTCCAAAGTTGAAGTCGAATGCAAATGGGGGGAGCTAGAAGACATTGAAAGAAAATTTTGAAGATGTGCAAGATTAGAATATAGAGCTGGTGGTTGGTTTTGTTTGTTTGATTTTAAATGGCATGTTTTGATTGGGTTTTTGCTTGTAAAGGGCTAGAAGTGATGGTCTAAAAACTCTTTTGATTTTCTTTGATCTATATACAAAACTATTATCAAAAAAGGATTGTGATCAATTGGTGGATGAATCTGAAGAAAATAGCATAGATGGAATTCAAGTGTTATTTCTTATGCACAAAAGGTGCAATTGATCAATTCAGTATTATTAAGTATAGCTGGCTTTTGGGCTAGTATACTAAGTTTACCCCAGGATGTTCACGAGGTGATTTGGAAATTTTGAGAATGTTTTTTGTGGGGACGAGAAGAAGGTAAAAGGGATTATACTCCTATCTCTTGGGACACGATTTGTAGAAGCAAAACATTTGGAGGATTGGGGATTAGAGATCATTCCATTTGGAACAAGGCAGCACCACGTAAACAATTATGGTATTTAAACTCAAAGAAGGACATTCTTTGGGTTAGGTGGATTCAAGCATAATGCATGAAGGGTGGAATTCTACAAGGAAGAAAAAGAGGGGTAAGTTCTAGTTGACATTGGAAGATGTTGTGCAAATTGAAAGATAAACACTTCCGATCCCTTGGGAAATGTATAAACAAGGGAGGAAAGTTGAAGAGAATGATGGTGTATGAAGAAATGAAGGGTGGAATCAAAAGGGACTTTTATGCCAAATTAATCTGGCACAAAAACAATTTACCGCTTAGATTTTTCCAATGGATGCAATTGAAGGGGGGGCAGCCCATGGTAGATATATTGCAAAGATTTGGGATTTGAAGACACGACAAAGTTGTAGTTTATGTGATCATGTGGATGAGACAGCAACCCATTTGTTTTTGGGTTGTACAAACACTACGGGGTTCATGAAACTCTTGAAGTTTAGGGATATGAGCAACATGATGCAAGGAAAAAGATGTGTATTAATGATGGTTAGAAGAAGGGAAGACTTGAAGTTGATGAATCTTACTAGTGCCTTGTATAGAATATGGAGTGAAAGGAACAAGAGGATCTTTAGCCAAGAAGATTTGAAGATGGAGCCCTTGGCTTCCAAAGTTGAAACCGAATGCAAATGGGGGAGCTAGAAGGCATTGAAAGAAATTTTGAAGATGTGCTAGATTAGAATATAGAGCTGGTGGTTGGTTTTGTTTGTTTGATTTTAAATGGCATATTTTGATTGGGTTTTTGCTTGTAAAGGGCTAGAAGTGATGGTCTAAAAACTCTTTTGATTTTCTTTGATCTATATACAAAACTATTATCAAAAAAGGATTGTGATCAATTGGTGGATGAATCTGAAGAAAATAGCATAGATGGAATTCAAGTGTTATTTCTTATGCACAAAAGGTGCAATTGATCAATTCAGTATTATCAAGTATAGCTGGCTTTTGGGCTAGTATACTAAGTTTACCCCAGGATGTTCACTAGGTGATTTGGAAATTTTGTGGAAATTTTGAGAATGTTTTTTGTTGGGACGAGAAGAAGGTAAAATGGATTATACTCCTATCTCTTGGGACACGATTTGTAGAAGCAAAACATTTGGAGGATTTGGGATTAGAGATCATTCCATTTGGAACAAGGCAGCACCACGTAAACAATTATGGGATTTAAACTCAAAGAAGGACATTCTTTGGGTTAGGTGGATTCAAGCATAATGCATGAAGGGTGGAATTCTACAAGGAAGCAAAAGAGGGGTAAGTTCTAGTTGACATTGGAAGATGTTGTGCAAATTGAAAGATAAACACTTCCGATCCCTTGGGAAATTTATAAACAAGGGAGGAAAGTTAAAGAGAATGATGGTGTATGAAGAAATGAAGGGTGGAATCAAAAGGGACTTTTATGCCAAATTAATCTGGCACAAAAACAATTTACCGCTTAGATTTTTCCAATGGATGCTATTGAAGGGAGGGCTGCCCATTGTTGATATATTGCAAAGATTTGGGATTTGAAGACACGAGAGAGTTGTAGTTTATGTGATGATGTGGATGGGGCTACAACCCATTTGTTTTTGGGTTGTACAAACACTACGGGGTTCATGAAACTCTTCAAGTTTAGGGATATGAGCAACATGGTGCAAGGAAAAAGATGTGTATTAATGATGGTAAGAAGAAGGGAAGACTTGAAGTTGATGAATCTTACTAGTGCCTTGTATAGAATATGGAGTGAAAGGAACAAGAGGATCTTTAGCCAAGAAGATTTGAAGATGGAGACCTTGGCTTCCAAAGTTGAAGTCGAATGCAAATGGGGGGAGCTAGAAGACATTGAAAGAAAATTTTGAAGATGTGCTAGATTAGAATATAGAGCTGGTGGTTGGTTTTGTTTGTTTGATTTTAAATGGCATGTTTTGATTGGGTTTTTGCTTGTAAAGGGCTAGAAGTGATGGTCTAAAAACTCTTTTGATTTTCTTTGATCTATATACAAAACTATTATCAAAAAAGGATCGTGATCAATTGGTGGATAAATCTGAAGAAAATAGCATAGATGGAATTCAAGTGTTATTTCTTATGCACAGAAGGTGCGATTGATCAATTCAGTATTATCAAGTATAGCTGGCTTTTGGGCTAGTATACTAAGTTTACCCCAGGATGTTCACGAGGAGATTTGGAAATTTTGAGAATGTTTTTTGTGGGGACGAGAAGAAGGTAAAAGGGATTATACTCCTATCTCTTGGGACACGATTTGTAGAATCAAACCATTTGGAGGATTGGGGATTAGAGATCATTCCATTTGGAATAAAGCAGCACTACGTAAACAATTATGGAATTTAAACTCAAAGAAGGACATTCTTTGGGTTAGGTGGATTCAAGCATAATGCATAAAGGGTGGAATTCTACAAGGAAGCAAAAGAGGGGAAAGTTTTAGTTGACATTGGAAGATGTTGTTCAAATTGAAAGATAACCACTTCCAATCCCTTGGGAATTGTATAAACAATGGAGGAAAGTTGAAGAGAATGATGGTGTATGAAGAAATGAAAGGTGGAATCAAAAGGGACTTTTATGCCAAATAAATCAGGCACAAAAACAATTTACCGCTTAGAATATTCCAATGGATGCTATTGATGGGAGGGCTGCCCATGGTAGATATATTGCAAAGATTTGGGATTTGAAGACACGACAAAGTTGTAGTTTATGTGATGATGTGGATGAGACAGCAACCCATTTGTTTTTGGGTTGTACAAACACTACGGGGTTCATGAAACTCTTGAAGTTTAGGGATATGAGCAACATGATGCAAGGAAAAAGATGTGTATTAATTATGGTAAGAAGAAGGGAAGACTTGAAGTTGATGAATCTTACTAGTGCCTTGTATAGAATATGGAGTGAAAGGAACAAGAGGATCTTTAGCCAAGAAGATTTGAAGATGGAGACCTTGGCTTCCAAAGTTGAAGCCGAATGTAAATGGGGGAGCCAGAATACATTGAAAGAAAATTTTGAAGATGTGCTAGATTAGAATATAGAGCTGGTTGTTGGTTTTGTTTGTTTGATTTTAAATAGCATGTTTTGATTGGGTTTTTGCTTGTAAAAGCTAGAAGTGATGGTCTAAAAACTCTTTTGATTTTCTTTGATCTATATACAAAACTATTATCAAAAAAGGATTGTGAGCAATTGGTGGATAAATCTGAAGAAAATAGCATATATGGAATTCAAGTGTTATTTCTTATGCACAGAAGGTGCGATTGATCAATTCAGTATTATCAAGTATAGCTGGCTTTTGGGCTAGTATACTAAGTTTACCCCAGGATGTTCACGAGGAGATTTGGAAATTTTGAGAATGTGTTTTGTGGGGACGAGAAGAAGGTAAAAGGGATTATACTCCTATCTATTGGGACACGATTTGTAGAAGCAAAACATTTGGAGGATTGGGGATTAGAGATCATTCCATTTGGAACAAGGCAGCACCACGTAAACAATTATGGGATTTAAACTCAAAGAAGGACATTCTTTGGGTTAGGTGGATTCAAGCATAATGCATGAAGGGTGGAATTCTACAAGGAAGCAAAAGAGGGGTAAGTTCTAGTTGACATTGGAAGATGTTGTGCAAATTGAAATATAAACACTTCCGATCCCTTGGGAAATGTATAAAAAAGGGAGGAAAGTTAAAGAGAATGATGGTGTATGAAGAAATGAAGGGTGGAATCAAAAGGGACTTTTATGCCAAATTAATCTGGCACAAAAACAATTTACCGCATAGATTTTTCCAATGGATGCTATTGAAGGGAGGGCTGCCCATTGTTGATATATTGCAAAGATTTGGGATTTGAAGACACGACAGAGTTGTAGTTTATGTGATGATGTGGATGGGGCTACAACCCATTTATTTTTGGGTTGTACAAACACTACGGGGTTCATGAAACTCTTCAAGTTTAGGGATATGAGCAACATGGTGCAAGGAAAAAGATGTGTATTAATGATGGTAAGAAGAAGGGAAGACTTGAAGTTGATGAATCTTACTAGTGCCTTGTATAGAATATGGAGTGAAAGGAACAAGAGGATCTTTAGCCAAGAAGATTTGAAGATGGAGACCTTGGCTTCCAAAGTTGAAGTCGAATGCAAATGGGGGGATCTAGAAGACATTGAAAGAAAATTTTGAAGATGTGCTAGATTAGAATATAGAGCTGGTGGTTGGTTTTGTTTGTTTGATTTTAAATGGCATGTTTTGATTGGGTTTTTGCTTGTAAAGGGCTAGAAGTGATGGTCTAAAAACTCTTTTGATTTTCTTTGATCTATATACAAAACTATTATCAAAAAAGGATTGTGATCAATTGGTGGATGAATCTGAAGAAAATAGCATAGATGGAATTCAAGTGTTATTTCTTATGCACAAAAGGTGCAATTGATCAATTCAGTATTATCAAGTATAGCTGGCTTTTAGGCTAGTACACTAAGTTTACCCCAGGATGTTCACGAGGTGATTTGGAAATTTTGAGAATGTTTTTTGTGGGGACGAGAAGAAGGTAAAAGGGATTATACTCCTATCTATTGGGACACGATTTGTAGAAGCAAAACATTTGGAGGATTGGGGATTAGAGATCATTCCATTTGGAACAAGGCAGCACCACGTAAACAATTATGGTATTTAAACTCAAAGAAGGACATTCTTTGGGTTAGGTGGATTCAAGCATAATGCATGAAGGGTGGAATTCTACAAGGAAGAAAAAGAGGGGTAAGTTCTAGTTGACATTGGAAGATGTTGTGCAAATTGAAAGATAAACACTTCCGATCCCTTGGGAAATGTATAAACAAGGGAGGAAAGTTGAAGAGAATGATGGTGTATGAAGAAATGAAGGGTGGAATCAAAAGGGACTTTTATGCCAAATTAATCTGGCACAAAAACAATTTACCGCTTAGATTTTTCCAATGGATGCTATTGAAGGGGGGGCAGCCCATGGTAGATATATTGCAAAGATTTGGGATTTGAAGACACGACAAAGTTGTAGTTTATGTGATGATGTGGATGAGACAGCAACCCATTTGTTTTTGGGTTGTACAAACACTACGGGGTTCATGAAACTCTTGAAGTTTAGGGATATGAGCAACATGATGCAAGGAAAAAGATGTGTATTAATGATGGTAAGAAGAAGGGAAGACTTGAAGTTGATGAATCTTACTAGTGCCTTGTATAGAATATGGAGTGAAAGGAACAAGAGGATCTTTAGCCAAGAAGATTTGAAGATGGAGACCTTGGCTTCCAAAGTTGAAGCCGAATGCAAATGGGGGAGCTAGAAGGCATTGAAAGAAATTTTTGAAGATGTGCTAGATTAGAATATAGAGCTGGTGGTTGGTTTTGTTTGTTTGATTTTAAATGGCATATTTTGATTGGGTTTTTGCTTGTAAAGGGCTAGAAGTGATGGTCTAAAAACTCTTTTGATTTTCTTTGATCTATATACAAAACTATTATCAAAAAAGGATTGTGATCAATTGGTGGATGAATCTGAAGAAAATAGCATAGATGGAATTCAAGTGTTATTTCTTATGCACAAAAGGTGCAATTGATCAATTCAGTATTATCAAGTATAGCTGGCTTTTGGGCTAGTATACTAAGTTTACCCCAGGATGTTCACTAGGTGATTTGGAAATTTTGAGAATGTTTTTTGTTGGGACGAGAAGAAGGTAAAAGGGATTATACTCCTATCTCTTGGGACACGATTTGTAGAAGCAAAACATTTGGAGGATTTGGGATTAGAGATCATTCCATTTGGAACAAGGCAGCACCACGTAAACAATTATGGGATTTAAACTCAAAGAAGGACATTCTTTGGGTTAGGTGGATTCAAGCATAATGCATGAAGGGTGGAATTCTACAAGGAAGCAAAAGAGGGGTAAGTTCTAGTTGACATTGGAAGATGTTGTGCAAATTGAAAGATAAACACTTCCGATCCCTTGGGAAATGTATAAACAAGGGAGGAAATTTAAAGAGAATGATGGTGTATGAAGAAATGAAGGGTGGAATCAAAAGGGACTTTTATGCCAAATTAATCTGGCACAAAAACAATTTACCGCTTAGATTTTTCCAATGGATGCTATTGAAGGGAGGGCTGCCCATTGTTGATATATTGCAAAGATTTGGGATTTGAAGACACGAGAGAGTTGTAGTTTATGTGATGATGTGGATGGGGCTACAACCCATTTGTTTTTGGGTTGTACAAACACTACGGGGTTCATGAAACTCTTCAAGTTTGGGGATATGAGCAACATGGTGCAAGGAAAAAGATGTGTATTAATGATGGTAAGAAGAAGGGAAGACTTGAAGTTGATGAATCTTACTAGTGCCTTGTATAGAATATGGAGTGAAAGGAACAAGAGGATCTTTAGCCAAGAAGATTTGAAGATGGAGACCTTGGCTTCCAAAGTTGAAGTCGAATGCAAATGGGGGGAGCTAGAAGACATTGAAAGAAAATTTTGAAGATGTGCTAGATTAGAATATAGAGCTGGTGGTTGGTTTTGTTTGTTTGATTTTAAATGGCATGTTTTGATTGGGTTTTTGCTTGTAAAGGGCTAGAAGTGATGGTCTAAAAACTCTTTTGATTTTCTTTGATCTATATACAAAACTATTATCAAAAAAGGATCGTGATCAATTGGTGGATAAATCTGAAGAAAATAGCATAGATGGAATTCAAGTGTTATTTCTTATGCACAGAAGGTTCGATTGATCAATTCAGTATTATCAAGTATAGCTGGCTTTTGGGCTAGTATACTAAGTTTACCCCAGGATGTTCACGAGGAGATTTGGAAATTTTGAGAATGTTTTTTGTGGGGACGAGAAGAAGGTAAAAGGGATTATACTCCTATCTCTTGGGACACAATTTGTAGAATCAAACCATTTGGAGGATTGGGGATTAGAGATCATTCCATTTGGAATAAAGCAGCACTACGTAAACAATTATGGAATTTAAACTCAAAGAAGGACATTCTTTGGGTTAGGTGGATTCAAGCATAATGCATAAAGGGTGGAATTCTACAAGGAAGCAAAAGAGGGGAAAGTTTTAGTTGACATTGGAAGATGTTGTTCAAATTGAAAGATAACCACTTCCAATCCCTTGGGAATTGTATAAACAATGGAGGAAAGTTGAAGAGAATGATGGTGTATGAAGAAATGAAAGGTGGAATCAAAAGGGACTTTTATGCCAAATAAATCAGGCACAAAAACAATTTACCGCTTAGAATATTCCAATGGATGCTATTGATGGGAGGGCTGCCCATGGTAGATATATTACAAAGATTTGGGATTTGAAGACACGACAAAGTTGTGGTTTATGTGATGATGTGGATGAGACAGCAACCCATTTGTTTTTGGGTTGTACAAACACTACGGGGTTCATGAAACTCTTGAAGTTTAGGGATATGAGCAACATGATGCAAGGAAAAAGATGTGTATTAAAGATGGTAAGAAGAAGGGAAGACTTGAAGTTGATGAATCTTGCTAGTGCCTTGTATAGAATATGGAGTGAAAGGAACAAGAGGATCTTTAGCCAAGAAGATTTGAAGATGGAGACCTTGGCTTCCAAAGTTGAAGCCGAATGTAAATGGGGGAGGTAGAAGACATTGAAAGAAAATTTTGAAGATGTGCTAGATTAGAATATAGAGCTGGTGGTTGGTTTTGTTTGTTTGATTTTAAATAGCATGTTTTGATAGGGTTTTTGCTTGTAAAGGGCTAGAAGTGATGGTCTAAAAATTCTTTTGATTTTCTTTGATCTATATACAAAACTATTATCAAAAAAGGATTGTGATCAATTGGTGACAAATCTGAAGAAAATAGCATACATGGAATTCAAGTGTTATTTCTTATGCACAAAAGGTGCAATTGATCAATTCAATATTATCAAGTATAGCTGGCTTTTGGGCTAGTATACTAAGTTTACCGCAGGATGTTCACGAGGTGATTTGGAAATTTTCAGAATGTTTTTTGTGGGGACGAGAAGAAGGTAAAAGGGATTATACTTCTATCTCTTGGGACACGATTTGTAGAGGCAAACCATTTTGAGGATTGGGGATTAGAGATCATTCCATTTGGAGGATTGGGGATTAGAGATCATTCCATTTGGAATAAAGCAGCACTACGTAAACAATTATGGAATTTAAACTCAAAGAAGTATATTCTTTGGGTTAGGTGGATTCAAGCATAATGCATAAAGGGTGGAATTCTACAAGGAAGCAAAAGAGGGGAAATTTAGTTGACATTGGAAGATGTTGTGCAAATTGAAAGATAACCACTTCCAATCCCTTGGGAATTGTATAAACAAGGGAGGAAAGTTGAAGAGAATGATGGTGTATGAAGAAATGAAAGGTGGCATCAAAAGGGACTTTTATGCCAAATAAATCAGGCACAAAAACAATTTACCGCTTAGAATATTCCAATGGATGCTATTGAAGGGAGGGCTGCCCATGGTAGATATATTACAAAGATTTGGGATTTGAAGACACGACAAAGTTGTAGTTTATGTGATGATGTGGATGAGACAGCAACCCATTTGTTTTTGGGTTGTACAAACACTACGGGGTTCATGAAACTCTTGAAGTTTAGGGATATGAGCAACATGATGCAAGGAAAAAGATGTGTATTAATGATGGTAAGAAGAAGGGAAGACTTGAAGTTGATGAATCTTACTAGTGCCTTGTATAGAATATGGAGTGAAAGGAACAAGAGGATCTTTAGCCAAGAAGATTTGGAGATGGAGACCTTGGCTTCCAAAGTTGAAGCCGAATGTAAATGGGGGAGCTAGAAGACATTGAAAGAAAATTTTGAAGATGTGCTAGATTAGAATATAGAGCTGGTTGTTGGTTTTGTTTGTTTGATTTTAAATAGCATGTTTTGATTGGGTTTTTGCTTGTAAAAGCTAGAAGTGATGGTCTAAAAACTCTTTTGATTTTCTTTGATCTATGTACAAAACTATTATCAAAAAAGGATTGTGAGCAATTGGTGGATAAATCTGAAGAAAATAGCATAGATGGAATTCAAGTGTTAGTTCTTATGCACAGAAGGTGCGATTGATCAATTCAGTATTATCAAGTATAGCTGGCTTTTGGGCCAGTATACTATGTTTACCCCAGTATGTTCACGAGGAGATTTGGAAATTTTGAGAATGTTTTTTGTGGGGACGAGAAGAAGGTAAAAGGGATTATACTCCTATCTCTTGGGACATGATTTGTAGAAGAAAAACATTTGGAGGATTGGGGATTAGAGATCATTCCATTTGGAACAAGGCAGCACCACGTAAACAATTACGCGATTTAAACTCAAAGAAGGACATTCTTTGGGTTAGGTGGATTCAAACATAATGCATGAAGGGTGGAATTCTACAGGGAAGCAAAAGAGGGGTAAGTTCTAGTTGACATTGGAAGATGTTGTGCAAATTGAAAGATAAACACTTCCGATCCCTTGGGAATTGTATAAACAAGGGAGGAAAGTTGAAGAGAATGATGGTGTATGAAGAAATGAAGGGTGGAATCAAAAGGGACTTTTATGGCAAATTAATCTGGCACAAAAACAATTTACCGCTTAGATTTTTCCAATGGATGCTATTGAAGGGAGGGCTGCCCATTGTTGATATATTGCAAAGATTTGGGATTTGAAGACACGACAAAGTTGTAGTTTATGTGATGATGTGGATGGGGCAACAACCCATTTGTTTTTGGGTTGTACAAACACTACGGGGTTCATGAAACTCTTCAAGTTTAGGGATATGAGCAACATGATGCAAGGAAAAAGATGTGTATTAATGATGGTAAGAAGAAGGGAAGACATGAAGTTGATGAATCTTACTAGTGCCTTGTATAGTATATGGAGTGAAAGGAACAAGAGGATCTTTAGCCAAGAAGATTTGAAGATGGAGACCTTGGCTTCCAAAGTTGAAATCGAATGCAAATGGGGGGAGCTAGAAGACATTGAAAGAAAATTTTGAAGATGTGCTAGATTAGAATATAGAGCTGGTGGTTGGTTTTGTTTGTTTGATTTTAAATAGCATGTTTTGATAGGGTTTTTGCTTGTAAAGGGCTAGAAGTGATGGTCTAAAAACTCTTTTGATTTTCTTTGATCTATATACAAAACTATTATCAAAAAAGGATTGTGATCAATTGGTGATAAATCTGAAGAAAATAGCATAGATGGAATTCAAGTGTTATTTCTTATGCACAAAAGGTGCAATTGATCAATTCAGTATTATCAAGTATAGCTGGCTTTTGGGCTGGTATACTAAGTTTACCCCAGGATGTTCACGAGGTGATTTGGAAATTTTGAGAATGTTTTTTGTGGGGACGAGAAGAAGGTAAAAGGGATTATACTCCTATCTCTTGGGGCACGATTTGTAGAAGCAAAACATTTGGAGGATTGGGGATTAGAGATCATTCCATTTGGAACAAGGCAGCACCACGTAAACAATTATGCGATTTAAACTCAAAGAAGGACATTCTTTGGGTTAGGTGGATTCATGCATAATGCATGAAGGGTGGAATTCTACAGGGAAGCAAAAGAGGGGTAAGTTCTAGTTGACATTGGAAGATGTTGTGCAAATTGAAAGATAAACACTTCCGATCCCTTGGGGATTGTATAAACAAGGGAGGAAAGTTGAAGAGAATGATGGTGTATGAAGAAATGAAGGGTGGAATCAAAAGGGACTTTTATGCCAAATTAATCTGGCACAAAAACAATTTACCGCTTAGATTTTTCCAATGGATGCTATTGAAGGGAGGGCTGCCCATTGTTGATATATTGCAAAGATTTGGGATTTGAAGACACGACAGAGTTGTAGTTTATGTGATGATGTGGATGGGGCAACAACCCATTTGTTTTTGGGTTGTACAAACACTACGGGGTTCATGAAACTCTTCAAGTTTAGGGATATGAGCAACATGATGCAAGGAAAAAGATGTGTATTAATGATGGTAAGAAGAAGGGAAGACTTGAAGTTGATGAATCTTACTAGTGCCTTGTATAGAATATGGAGTGAAAGGAACAAGAGGATCTTTAGCCAAGAAGATTTGAAGATGGAGACCTTGGCTTCCAAAGTTGAAGTCGAATGCAAATGGGGGGAGCTAGAAGACATTGAAAGAAAATTTTGAAGATGTGCTAGATTAGAATATAGAGCTGGTGGTTGGTTTTGTTTGTTTGATTTTAAATAGCATGTTTTGATAGGGTTTTTGCTTGTAAAGGGCTAGAAGTGATGGTCTAAAAACTCTTTTGATTTTCTTTGATCTATATACAAAACTATTATCAAAAAAGGATTGTGATCAATTGGTGGATAAATATTTAGAAAATAGCATAGATGGAATTCAAGTGTTATTTCTTATGCACAAAAGGTGCAATTGATCAATTCAGTATTATCAAGTATAGCTGGCTTTTGGGCTAGTATACTAAGTTTACCGCAGGATGTTCACGAGGTGATTTGGAAATTTTCAGAATGTTTTTTGTGGGGACGAGAAGAAGGTAAAAGGGATTATACTTCTATCTCTTGGGACACGATTTGTAGAGGCAAACCATTTTGAGGATTGGGGATTAGAGATCATTCCATTTGGAGGATTGGGGATTAGAGATCATTCCATTTGGAATAAAGCAGCACTACGTAAACAATTATGGAATTTAAACTCAAAGAAGTATATTCTTTGGGTTAGGTGGATTCAAGCATAATGCATAAAGGGTGGAATTCTACAAGGAAGCAAAAGAGGGGAAATTTAGTTGACATTGGAAGATGTTGTGCAAATTGAAAGATAACCACTTCCAATCCCTTGGGAATTGTATAAACAAGGGAGGAAAGTTGAAGAGAATGATGGTGTATGAAGAAATGAAAGGTGGAATCAAAAGGGACTTTTATGCCAAATAAATCAGGCACAAAAACAATTTACCACTTAGAATATTCCAATGGATGCTATTGAAGGGAGGGCTGCCCATGGTAGATATATTACAAAGATTTGGGATTTGAAGACACGACAAAGTTGTAGTTTATGTGATGATGTGGATGAGACAGCAACCCATTTGTTTTTGGGTTGTACAAACACTACGGGGTTCATGAAACTCTTGAAGTTTAGGGATATGAGCAACATGATGCAAGGAAAAAGATGTGTATTAATGATGGTAAGAAGAAGGGAAGACTTGAAGTTGATGAATCTTACTAGTGCCTTGTATAGAATATGGAGTGAAAGGAACAAGAGGATCTTTAGCCAAGAAGATTTGGAGATGGAGACCTTGGCTTCCAAAGTTGAAGCCGAATGTAAATGGGGGAGCTAGAAGACATTGAAAGAAAATTTTGAAGATGTGCTAGATTAGAATATAGAGCTGGTTGTTGGTTTTGTTTGTTTGATTTTAAATAGCATGTTTTGATTGGGTTTTTGCTTGTAAAAGCTAGAAGTGATGGTCTAAAAACTCTTTTGATTTTCTTTGATCTATGTACAAAACTATTATCAAAAAAGGATTGTGAGCAATTGGTGGATAAATCTGAAGAAAATAGCATAGATGGAATTCAAGTGTTATTTCTTATGCACAGAAGGTGCGATTGATCAATTCAGTATTATCAAGTATAGCTGGCTTTTGGGCCAGTATACTATGTTTACCCCAGTATGTTCACGAGGAGATTTGGAAATTTTGAGAATGTTTTTTGTGGGGACGAGAAGAAGGTAAAAGGGATTATACTCCTATCTCTTGGGACATGATTTGTAGAAGAAAAACATTTGGAGGATTGGGGATTAGAGATCATTCCATTTGGAACAAGGCAGCACCACGTAAACAATTACGCGATTTAAACTCAAAGAAGGACATTCT
Organism: Rubia yunnanensis; assembly: GCA_037428765.1. Classification (NCBI taxonomy): domain Eukaryota; kingdom Viridiplantae; phylum Streptophyta; class Magnoliopsida; order Gentianales; family Rubiaceae; genus Rubia; species Rubia yunnanensis. The sequence goes on from CM075065.1 coordinate 46,825,960, forward strand.
TTGGGTTAGGTGGATTCAAACATAATGCATGAAGGGTGGAATTCTACAGGGAAGCAAAAGAGGGGTAAGTTCTAGTTGACATTGGAAGATGTTGTGCAAATTGAAAGATAAACACTTCCGATCCCTTGGGAATTGTATAAACAAGGGAGGAAAGTTGAAGAGAATGATGGTGTATGAAGAAATGAAGGGTGGAATCAAAAGGGACTTTTATGGCAAATTAATCTGGCACAAAAACAATTTACCGCTTAGATTTTTCCAATGGATGCTATTGAAGGGAGGGCTGCCCATTGTTGATATATTGCAAAGATTTGGGATTTGAAGACACGACAAAGTTGTAGTTTATGTGATGATGTGGATGGGGCAACAACCCATTTGTTTTTGGGTTGTACAAACACTACGGGGTTCATGAAACTCTTCAAGTTTAGGGATATGAGCAACATGATGCAAGGAAAAAGATGTGTATTAATGATGGTAAGAAGAAGGGAAGACATGAAGTTGATGAATCTTACTAGTGCCTTGTATAGTATATGGAGTGAAAGGAACAAGAGGATCTTTAGCCAAGAAGATTTGAAGATGGAGACCTTGGCTTCCAAAGTTGAAATCGAATGCAAATGGGGGGAGCTAGAAGACATTGAAAGAAAATTTTGAAGATGTGCTAGATTAGAATATAGAGCTGGTGGTTGGTTTTGTTTGTTTGATTTTAAATAGCATGTTTTGATAGGGTTTTTGCTTGTAAAGGGCTAGAAGTGATGGTCTAAAAACTCTTTTGATTTTCTTTGATCTATATACAAAACTATTATCAAAAAAGGATTGTGATCAATTGGTGATAAATCTGAAGAAAATAGCATAGATGGAATTCAAGTGTTATTTCTTATGCACAAAAGGTGCAATTGATCAATTCAGTATTATCAAGTATAGCTGGCTTTTGGGCTGGTATACTAAGTTTACCCCAGGATGTTCCCGAGGTGATTTGGAAATTTTGAGAATGTTTTTTGTGGGGACGAGAAGAAGGTAAAAGGGATTATACTCCTGTCTCTTGGGACACGATTTGTAGTAGCAAAACATTTGGAGGATTGGGGATTAGAGATCATTCCATTTGGAACAAAGCAGCACCACGTAAACAATTATGCGATTTAAACTCAAAGAAGGACATTCTTTGGGTTAGGTGGATTCAAGCATAATGCATGAAGGGTGGAATTCTACAAGGAAGCAAAAGAGGGGTAAGTTCTAGTTGACATTGGAAGATGTTGTGCAAATTGAAAGATAAACACTTCCGATCCCTTGGGAATTGTATAAACAAGGGAGGAAAGTTGAAGAGAATGATGGTGTATGAAGAAATGAAGGGTGGAATCAAAAGGGACTTTTATGCCAAATTAATCTGGCACAAAAACAATTTACCGCTTAGATTTTTCCAATGGATGCTATTGAAGGGAGGGCTGCCCATTGTTGATATATTGCAAAGATTTGGGATTTGAAGACACGACAAAGTTGTAGTTTATGTGATGATGTGGATGGGGCAACAACCCATTTGTTTTTGGGTTGTACAAACACTACGGGGTTCATGAAACTCTTCAAGTTTAGGGATATGAGCAACATGATGCAAGGAAAAAGATGTGTATTAATGATGGTAAGAAGAAGGGAAGACTTGAAGTTGATGAATCTTACTAGTGCCTTGTATAGAATATGGAGTGAAAGGAACAAGAGGATCTTTAGCCAAGAAGATTTGAAGATGGAGACCTTGGCTTCCAAAGTTGAAGTCGAATGCAAATGGGGGGAGCTAGAAGACATTGAAAGAAAATTTTGAAGATGTGCTAGATTAGAATATAGAGCTGGTGGTTGGTTTTGTTTGTTTGATTTTAAATAGCATGTTTTGATAGGGTTTTTGCTTGTAAAGGGCTAGAAGTGATGGTCTAAAAACTCTTTTGATTTTCTTTGATCTATATACAAAACTATTATCAAAAAAGGATTGTGATCAATTGGTGGATAAATATGTAGAAAATAGCATAGATGGAATTCAAGTGTTATTTCTTATGCACAAAAGGTGCAATTGATCAATTCAGTATTATCTAGTATAGCTGGCTTTTGGGCTAGTATACTAAGTTTACCGCAGGATGTTCACGAGGTGATTTGGAAATTTTCAGAATGTTTTTTGTGGGGACGAGAAGAAGGTAAAAGGGATTATACTTCTATCTCTTGGGACACGATTTGTAGAGGCAAACCATTTTGAGGATTGGGGATTAGAGATCATTCCATTTGGAGGATTGGGGATTAGAGATCATTCCATTTGGAATAAAGCAGCACTACGTAAACAATTATGGAATTTAAACTCAAAGAAGTATATTCTTTGGGTTAGGTGGATTCAAGCATAATGCATAAAGGGTGGAATTCTACAAGGAAGCAAAAGAGGGGAAATTTAGTTGACATTGGAAGATGTTGTGCAAATTGAAAGATAACCACTTCCAATCCCTTGGGAATTGTATAAACAAGGGAGGAAAGTTGAAGAGAATGATGGTGTATGAAGAAATGAAAGGTGGAATCAAAAGGGACTTTTATGCCAAATAAATCAGGCACAAAAACAATTTACCACTTAGAATATTCCAATGGATGCTATTGAAGGGAGGGCTGCCCATGGTAGATATATTACAAAGATTTGGGATTTGAAGACACGACAAAGTTGTAGTTTATGTGATGATGTGGATGAGACAGCAACCCATTTGTTTTTGGGTTGTACAAACACTACGGGGTTCATGAAACTCTTGAAGTTTAGGGATATGAGCAACATGATGCAAGGAAAAAGATGTGTATTAATGATGGTAAGAAGAAGGGAAGACTTGAAGTTGATGAATCTTACTAGTGCCTTGTATAGAATATGGAGTGAAAGGAACAAGAGGATCTTTAGCCAAGAAGATTTGGAGATGGAGACCTTGGCTTCCAAAGTTGAAGCCGAATGTAAATGGGGGAGCTAGAAGACATTGAAAGAAAATTTTGAAGATGTGCTAGATTAGAATATAGAGCTGGTTGTTGGTTTTGTTTGTTTGATTTTAAATAGCATGTTTTGATTGGGTTTTTGCTTGTAAAAGCTAGAAGTGATGGTCTAAAAACTCTTTTGATTTTCTTTGATCTATGTACAAAACTATTATCCAAAAAGGATTGTGAGCAATTGGTGGATAAATCTGAAGAAAATAGCATAGATGGAATTCAAGTGTTATTTCTTATGCACAGAAGGTGCGATTGATCAATTCAGTATTATCAAGTATAGCTGGCTTTTGGGCCAGTATACTATGTTTACCCCAGTATGTTCACGAGGAGATTTGGAAATTTTGAGAATGTTTTTTGTGGGGACGAGAAGAAGGTAAAAGGGATTATACTCCTATCTCTTGGGACATGATTTGTAGAAGAAAAACATTTGGAGGATTGGGGATTAGAGATCATTCCATTTGGAACAAGGCAGCACCACGTAAACAATTACGCGATTTAAACTCAAAGAAGGACATTCTTTGGGTTAGGTGGATTCAAACATAATGCATGAAGGGTGAAATTCTACAGGGAAGCAAAAGAGGGGTAAGTTCTAGTTGACATTGGAAGATGTTGTGCAAATTGAAAGATAAACACTTCCGATCCCTTGGGAATTGTATAAACAAGGGAGGAAAGTTGAAGAGAATGATGGTGTATGAAGAAATGAAGGGTGGAATCAAAAGGGACTTTTATGGCAAATTAATCTGGCACAAAAACAATTTACCGCTTAGATTTTTCCAATGGATGCTATTGAAGGGAGGGCTGCCCATTGTTGATATATTGCAAAGATTTGGGATTTGAAGACACGACAAAGTTGTAGTTTATGTGATGATGTGGATGGGGCAACAACCCATTTGTTTTTGGGTTGTACAAACACTACGGGGTTCATGAAACTCTTCAAGTTTAGGGATATGAGCAACATGATGCAAGGAAAAAGATGTGTATTAATGATGGTAAGAAGAAGGGAAGACATGAAGTTGATGAATCTTACTAGTGCCTTGTATAGTATATGGAGTGAAAGGAACAAGAGGATCTTTAGCCAAGAAGATTTGAAGATGGAGACCTTGGCTTCCAAAGTTGAAATCGAATGCAAATGGGGGGAGCTAGAAGACATTGAAAGAAAATTTTGAAGATGTGCTAGATTAGAATATAGAGCTGGTGGTTGGTTTTGTTTGTTTGATTTTAAATAGCATGTTTTGATAGGGTTTTTGCTTGTAAAGGGCTAGAAGTGATGGTCTAAAAACTCTTTTGATTTTCTTTGATCTATATACAAAACTATTATCAAAAAAGGATTGTGATCAATTGGTGATAAATCTGAAGAAAATAGCATAGATGGAATTCAAGTGTTATTTCTTATGCACAAAAGGTGCAATTGATCAATTCAGTATTATCAAGTATAGCTGGCTTTTGGGCTGGTATACTAAGTTTACCCCAGGATGTTCACGAGGTGATTTGGAAATTTTGAGAATGTTTTTTGTGGGGACGAGAAGAAGGTAAAAGGGATTATACTCCTATCTCTTGGGACACGATTTGTAGAAGCAAAACATTTGGAGGATTGGGGATTAGAGATCATTCCATTTGGAACAAGGCAGCACCACGTAAACAATTATGCGATTTAAACTCAAAGAAGGACATTCTTTGGGTTAGGTGGATTCATGCATAATGCATGAAGGGTGGAATTCTACAGGGAAGCAAAAGAGGGGTAAGTTCTAGTTGACATTGGAAGATGTTGTGCAAATTGAAAGATAAACACTTCCGATCCCTTGGGGATTGTATAAACAAGGGAGGAAAGTTGAAGAGAATGATGGTGTATGAAGAAATGAAGGGTGGAATCAAAAGGGACTTTTATGCCAAATTAATCTGGCACAAAAACAATTTACCGCTTAGATTTTTCCAATGGATGCTATTGAAGGGAGGGCTGCCCATTGTTGATATATTGCAAAGATTTGGGATTTGAAGACACGACAAAGTTGTAGTTTATGTGATGATGTGGATGGGGCAACAACCCATTTGTTTTTGGGTTGTACAAACACTACGGGGTTCATGAAACTCTTCAAGTTTAGGGATATGAGCAACATGATGCAAGGAAAAAGATGTGTATTAATGATGGTAAGAAGAAGGGAAGACTTGAAGTTGATGAATCTTACTATATAGAATATGGAGTGAAAGGAACAAGAGGATCTTTAGCCAAGAAGATTTGAAGATGGAGACCTTGGCTTCCAAAGTTGAAGTCGAATGCAAATGGGGGGAGCTAGAAGACATTGAAAGAAAATTTTGAAGATGTGCTAGATTAGAATATAGAGCTGGTGGTTGGTTTTGTTTGTTTGATTTTAAATAGCATGTTTTGATAGGGTTTTTGCTTGTAAAGGGCTAGAAGTGATGGTCTAAAAACTCTTTTGATTTTCTTTGATCTATATACAAAACTATTATCAAAAAAGGATTGTGATCAATTGGTGATAAATCTGAAGAAAATAGCATAGATGGAATTCAAGTGTTATTTCTTATGCACAAAAGGTGCAATTGATCAATTCAGTATTATCAAGTATAGCTGGCTTTTGGGCTGGTATACTAAGTTTACCCCAGGATGTTCACGAGGTGATTTGGAAATTTTGAGAATGTTTTTTGTGGGGACGAGAAGAAGGTAAAAGGGATTATACTCCTATCTCTTGGGACACGATTTGTAGAAGCAAAACATTTGGAGGATTGGGGATTAGAGATCATTCCATTTGGAACAAGGCAGCACCACGTAAACAATTATGCGATTTAAACTCAAAGAAGGACATTCTTTGGGTTAGGTGGATTCATGCATAATGCATGAAGGGTGGAATTCTACAGGGAAGCAAAAGAGGGGTAAGTTCTAGTTGACATTGGAAGATGTTGTGCAAATTGAAAGATAAACACTTCCGATCCCTTGGGGATTGTATAAACAAGGGAGGAAAGTTGAAGAGAATGATGGTGTATGAAGAAATGAAGGGTGGAATCAAAAGGGACTTTTATGCCAAATTAATCTGGCACAAAAACAATTTACCGCTTAGATTTTTCCAATGGATGCTATTGAAGGGAGGGCTGCCCATTGTTGATATATTGCAAAGATTTGGGATTTGAAGACACGACAAAGTTGTAGTTTATGTGATGATGTGGATGGGGCAACAACCCATTTGTTTTTGGGTTGTACAAACACTACGGGGTTCATGAAACTCTTCAAGTTTAGGGATATGAGCAACATGATGCAAGGAAAAAGATGTGTATTAATGATGGTAAGAAGAAGGGAAGACTTGAAGTTGATGAATCTTACTATATAGAATATGGAGTGAAAGGAACAAGAGGATCTTTAGCCAAGAAGATTTGAAGATGGAGACCTTGGCTTCCAAAGTTGAAGTCGAATGCAAATGGGGGGAGCTAGAAGACATTGAAAGAAAATTTTGAAGATGTGCTAGATTAGAATATAGAGCTGGTGGTTGGTTTTGTTTGTTTGATTTTAAATAGCATGTTTTGATAGGGTTTTTGCTTGTAAAGGGCTAGAAGTGATGGTCTAAAAATTCTTTTGATTTTCTTTGATCTATATACAAAACTATTATCAAAAAAGGATTGTGATCAATTGGTGATAAATCTGAAGAAAATAGCATAGATGGAATTCAAGTGTTATTTCTTATGCACAAAAGGTGCAATTGATCAATTCAGTATTATCAAGTATAGCTGGCTTTTGGGCTGGTATACTAAGTTTACCCCAGGATGTTCCCGAGGTGATTTGGAAATTTTGAGAATGTTTTTTGTGGGGACGAGAAGAAGGTAAAAGGGATTATACTCCTGTCTCTTGGGACACGATTTGTAGTAGCAAAACATTTGGAGGATTGGGGATTAGAGATCATTCCATTTGGAACAAAGCAGCACCACGTAAACAATTATGCGATTTAAACTCAAAGAAGGACATTCTTTGGGTTAGGTGGATTCAAGCATAATGCATGAAGGGTGGAATTCTACAAGGAAGCAAAAGAGGGGTAAGTTCTAGTTGACATTGGAAGATGTTGTGCAAATTGAAAGATAAACACTTCCGATCCCTTGGGAATTGTATAAACAAGGGAGGAAAGTTGAAGAGAATGATGGTGTATGAAGAAATGAAGGGTGGAATCAAAAGGGACTTTTATGCCAAATTAATCTGGCACAAAAACAATTTACCGCTTAGATTTTTCCAATGGATGCTATTGAAGGGAGGGCTGCCCATTGTTGATATATTGCAAAGATTTGGGATTTGAAGACACGACAAAGTTGTAGTTTATGTGATGATGTGGATGGGGCAACAACCCATTTGTTTTTGGGTTGTACAAACACTACGGGGTTCATGAAACTCTTCAAGTTTAGGGATATGAGCAACATGATGCAAGGAAAAAGATGTGTATTAATGATGGTAAGAAGAAGGGAAGACTTGAAGTTGATGAATCTTACTAGTGCCTTGTATAGAATATGGAGTGAAAGGAACAAGAGGATCTTTAGCCAAGAAGATTTGAAGATGGAGACCTTGGCTTCCAAAGTTGAAGTCGAATGCAAATGGGGGGAGCTAGAAGACATTGAAAGAAAATTTTGAAGATGTGCTAGATTAGAATATAGAGCTGGTGGTTGGTTTTGTTTGTTTGATTTTAAATAGCATGTTTTGATAGGGTTTTTGCTTGTAAAGGGCTAGAAGTGATGGTCTAAAAACTCTTTTGATTTTCTTTGATCTATATACAAAACTATTATCAAAAAAGGATTGTGATCAATTGGTGGATAAATATGTAGAAAATAGCATAGATGGAATTCAAGTGTTATTTCTTATGCACAAAAGGTGCAATTGATCAATTCAGTATTATCAAGTATAGCTGGCTTTTGGGCTAGTATACTAAGTTTACCGCAGGATGTTCACGAGGTGATTTGGAAATTTTCAGAATGTTTTTTGTGGGGACGAGAAGAAGGTAAAAGGGATTATACTTCTATCTCTTGGGACACGATTTGTAGAGGCAAACCATTTTGAGGATTGGGGATTAGAGATCATTCCATTTGGAGGATTGGGGATTAGAGATCATTCCATTTGGAATAAAGCAGCACTACGTAAACAATTATGGAATTTAAACTCAAAGAAGTATATTCTTTGGGTTAGGTGGATTCAAGCATAATGCATAAAGGGTGGAATTCTACAAGGAAGCAAAAGAGGGGAAATTTAGTTGACATTGGAAGATGTTGTGCAAATTGAAAGATAACCACTTCCAATCCCTTGGGAATTGTATAAACAAGGGAGGAAAGTTGAAGAGAATGATGGTGTATGAAGAAATGAAAGGTGGAATCAAAAGGGACTTTTATGCCAAATAAATCAGGCACAAAAACAATTTACCACTTAGAATATTCCAATGGATGCTATTGAAGGGAGGGCTGCCCATGGTAGATATATTACAAAGATTTGGGATTTGAAGACACGACAAAGTTGTAGTTTATGTGATGATGTGGATGAGACAGCAACCCATTTGTTTTTGGGTTGTACAAACACTACGGGGTTCATGAAACTCTTCAAGTTTAGGGATATGAGCAACATGATGCAAGGAAAAAGATGTGTATTAATGATGGTAAGAAGAAGGGAAGACTTGAAGTTGATGAATCTTACTAGTGCCTTGTATAGAATATGGAGTGAAAGGAACAAGAGGATCTTTAGCCAAGAAGATTTGGAGATGGAGACCTTGGCTTCCAAAGTTGAAGCCGAATGTAAATGGGGGAGCTAGAAGACATTGAAAGAAAATTTTGAAGATGTGCTAGATTAGAATATAGAGCTGGTTGTTGGTTTTGTTTGTTTGATTTTAAATAGCATGTTTTGATTGGGTTTTTGCTTGTAAAAGCTAGAAGTGATGGTCTAAAAACTCTTTTGATTTTCTTTGATCTATGTACAAAACTATTATCCAAAAAGGATTGTGAGCAATTGGTGGATAAATCTGAAGAAAATAGCATAGATGGAATTCAAGTGTTATTTCTTATGCACAGAAGGTGCGATTGATCAATTCAGTATTATCAAGTATAGCTGGCTTTTGGGCCAGTATACTATGTTTACCCCAGTATGTTCACGAGGAGATTTGGAAATTTTGAGAATGTTTTTTGTGGGGACGAGAAGAAGGTAAAAGGGATTATACTCCTATCTCTTGGGACATGATTTGTAGAAGAAAAACATTTGGAGGATTGGGGATTAGAGATCATTCCATTTGGAACAAGGCAGCACCACGTAAACAATTACGCGATTTAAACTCAAAGAAGGACATTCTTTGGGTTAGGTGGATTCAAACATAATGCATGAAGGGTGGAATTCTACAGGGAAGCAAAAGAGGGGTAAGTTCTAGTTGACATTGGAAGATGTTGTGCAAATTGAAAGATAAACACTTCCGATCCCTTGGGAATTGTATAAACAAGGGAGGAAAGTTGAAGAGAATGATGGTGTATGAAGAAATGAAGGGTGGAATCAAAAGGGACTTTTATGGCAAATTAATCTGGCACAAAAACAATTTACCGCTTAGATTTTTCCAATGGATGCTATTGAAGGGAGGGCTGCCCATTGTTGATATATTGCAAAGATTTGGGATTTGAAGACACGACAAAGTTGTAGTTTATGTGATGATGTGGATGGGGCAACAACCCATTTGTTTTTGGGTTGTACAAACACTACGGGGTTCATGAAACTCTTCAAGTTTAGGGATATGAGCAACATGATGCAAGGAAAAAGATGTGTATTAATGATGGTAAGAAGAAGGGAAGACATGAAGTTGATGAATCTTACTAGTGCCTTATATAGTATATGGAGTGAAAGGAACAAGAGGATCTTTAGCCAAGAAGATTTGAAGATGGAGACCTTGGCTTCCAAAGTTGAAATCGAATGCAAATGGGGGGAGCTAGAAGACATTGAAAGAAAATTTTGAAGATGTGCTAGATTAGAATATAGAGCTGGTGGTTGGTTTTGTTTGTTTGATTTTAAATAGCATGTTTTGATAGGGTTTTTGCTTGTAAAGGGCTAGAAGTGATGGTCTAAAAACTCTTTTGATTTTCTTTGATCTATATACAAAACTATTATCAAAAAAGGATTGTGATCAATTGGTGATAAATCTGAAGAAAATAGCATAGATGGAATTCAAGTGTTATTTCTTATGCACAAAAGGTGCAATTGATCAATTCAGTATTATCAAGTATAGCTGGCTTTTGGGCTGGTATACTAAGTTTACCCCAGGATGTTCACGAGGTGATTTGGAAATTTTGAGAATGTTTTTTGTGGGGACGAGAAGAAGGTAAAAGGGATTATACTCCTATCTCTTGGGACACGATTTGTAGAAGCAAAACATTTGGAGGATTGGGGATTAGAGATCATTCCATTTGGAACAAGGCAGCACCACGTAAACAATTATGCGATTTAAACTCAAAGAAGGACATTCTTTGGGTTAGGTGGATTCATGCATAATGCATGAAGGGTGGAATTCTACAGGGAAGCAAAAGAGGGGTAAGTTCTAGTTGACATTGGAAGATGTTGTGCAAATTGAAAGATAAACACTTCTGATCCCTTGGGGATTGTATAAACAAGGGAGGAAAGTTGAAGAGAATGATGGTGTATGAAGAAATGAAGGGTGGAATCAAAAGGGACTTTTATGCCAAATTAATCTGGCACAAAAACAATTTACCGCTTAGATTTTTCCAATGGATGCTATTGAAGGGAGGGCTGCCCATTGTTGATATATTGCAAAGATTTGGGATTTGAAGACACGACAAAGTTGTAGTTTATGTGATGATGTGGATGGGGCAACAACCCATTTGTTTTTGGGTTGTACAAACACTACGGGGTTCATGAAACTCTTCAAGTTTAGGGATATGAGCAACATGATGCAAGGAAAAAGATGTGTATTAATGATGCTAAGAAGAAGGGAAGACTTGAAGTTGATGAATCTTACTATATAGAATATGGAGTGAAAGGAACAAGAGGATCTTTAGCCAAGAAGATTTGAAGATGGAGACCTTGGCTTCCAAAGTTGAAGTCGAATGCAAATGGGGGGAGCTAGAAGACATTGAAAGAAAATTTTGAAGATGTGCTAGATTAGAATATAGAGCTGGTGGTTGGTTTTGTTTGTTTGATTTTAAATAGCATGTTTTGATAGGGTTTTTGCTTGTAAAGGGCTAGAAGTGATGGTCTAAAAATTCTTTTGATTTTCTTTGATCTATATACAAAACTATTATCAAAAAAGGATTGTGATCAATTGGTGATAAATCTGAAGAAAATAGCATAGATGGAATTCAAGTGTTATTTCTTATGCACAAAAGGTGCAATTGATCAATTCAGTATTATCAAGTATAGCTGGCTTTTGGGCTGGTATACTAAGTTTACCCCAGGATGTTCCCGAGGTGATTTGGAAATTTTGAGAATGTTTTTTGTGGGGACGAGAAGAAGGTAAAAGGGATTATACTCCTGTCTCTTGGGACACGATTTGTAGTAGCAAAACATTTGGAGGATTGGGGATTAGAGATCATTCCATTTGGAACAAAGCAGCACCACGTAAACAATTATGCGATTTAAACTCAAAGAAGGACATTCTTTGGGTTAGGTGGATTCAAGCATAATGCATGAAGGGTGGAATTCTACAAGGAAGCAAAAGAGGGGTAAGTTCTAGTTGACATTGGAAGATGTTGTGCAAATTGAAAGATAAACACTTCCGATCCCTTGGGAATTGTATAAACAAGGGAGGAAAGTTGAAGAGAATGATGGTGTATGAAGAAATGAAGGGTGGAATCAAAAGGGACTTTTATGCCAAATTAATCTGGCACAAAAACAATTTACCGCTTAGATTTTTCCAATGGATGCTATTGAAGGGAGGGCTGCCCATTGTTGATATATTGCAAAGATTTGGGATTTGAAGACACGACAAAGTTGTAGTTTATGTGATGATGTGGATGGGGCAACAACCCATTTGTTTTTGGGTTGTACAAACACTACGGGGTTCATGAAACTCTTCAAGTTTAGGGATATGAGCAACATGATGCAAGGAAAAAGATGTGTATTAATGATGGTAAGAAGAAGGGAAGACTTGAAGTTGATGAATCTTACTATATAGAATATGGAGTGAAAGGAACAAGAGGATCTTTAGCCAAGAAGATTTGAAGATGGAGACCTTGGCTTCCAAAGTTGAAGTCGAATGCAAATGGGGGGAGCTAGAAGACATTGAAAGAAAATTTTGAAGATGTGCTAGATTAGAATATAGAGCTGGTGGTTGGTTTTGTTTGTTTGATTTTAAATAGCATGTTTTGATAGGGTTTTTGCTTGTAAAGGGCTAGAAGTGATGGTCTAAAAACTCTTTTGATTTTCTTTGATCTATATACAAAACTATTATCAAAAAAGGATTGTGATCAATTGGGGGATAAATATGTAGAAAATAGAATAGATGGAATTCAAGTTATTATTTCTTATGCACAAAAGGTGCAATTGATCAATTCAGTATTATCAAGTATAGCTGGCTTTTGGGCTAGTATACTAAGTTTACAGCAGGATGTTCACGAGGTGATTTGGAAATTTTGAGAATATTTTTTGTGGGGACGAGAAGAAGGTAAAAGGGATTATACTTCTATCTCTTGGGACACGATTTGTAGAGGAAAACCATTTGGAGGATTGGGGATTAGAGATCATTCCATTTGGAGGATTGGGGATTAGAGATCATTCCATTTGGAGGATTGGGGATTAGAGATCATTCCATTTGGAATAAAGCAGCACTACGTAAACAATTATGGAATTTAAACTCAAAGAAGTATATCCTTTGGGTTAGGTGGATTCAAGCATAATGCATAAAGGGTGGAATTCTACAAGGAAGCAAAAGAGGGGAAATTTAGTTGACATTGGAAGATGTTGTGCAAATTGAAAGATAACCACTTCCAATCCCTTGGGAATTGTATAAACAAGGGAGGAAAGTTGAAAAGAATGATGGTGTATGAAGAAATGAAAGGTGGAATCAAAAGGGACTTTTATGCCAAATAAATCAGGCACAAAAACAATTTACCGCTTAGAATATTCCAATGGATGCTATTGAAGGGAGGGCTGCCCATGGTAGATATATTACAAAGATTTGGGATTTGAAGACACGACAAAGTTGTAGTTTATGTGATGATGTGGATGAGACAGCAACCCATTTGTTTTTGGGTTGTACAAACACTACGGGGTTCATGAAACTCTTGAAGTTTAGGGATATGAGCAACATGATGCAAGGAAAAAGATGTGTATTAATGATGGTAAGAAGAAGGGAAGACTTGAAGTTGATGAATCTTACTAGTGCCTTGTATAGAATATGGAGTGAAAGGAACAAGAGGATCTTTAGCCAAGAAGATTTGAAGATGGAGACCTTGGCTTCCAAAGTTGAAGCCGAATGTAAATGGGGGAGCTAGAAGACATTGAAAGAAAATTTTGAAGATGTGCTAGATTAGAATATAGAGCTGGTTGTTGGTTTTGTTTGTTTGATTTTAAATAGCATGTTTTGATTGGGTTTTTGCTTGTAAAAGCTAGAAGTGATGGTCTAAAAACTCTTTTGATTTTCTTTGATCTATGTACAAAACTATTATCAAAAAAGGATTGTGAGCAATTGGTGGATAAATCTGAAGAAAATAGCATAGATGGAATTCAAGTGTTATTTCTTATGCACAGAAGGTGCGATTGATCAATTCAGTATTATCAAGTATAGCTGGCTTTTGGGCCAGTATACTATGTTTACCCCAGTATGTTCACGAGGAGATTTGGAAATTTTGAGAATGTTTTTTGTGGGGACGAGAAGAAGGTAAAAGGGATTATACTCCTATCTCTTGGGACATGATTTGTAGAAGCAAAACATTTGGAGGATTGAGGATTAGAGATCATTCCATTTGGAACAAGGCAGCACCACGTAAACAGTTATGCGATTTAAACTCAAAGAAGGACATTCTTTGGGTTAGGTGGATTCAAACATAATGCATGAAGGGTGGAATTCTACAGGGAAGCAAAAGAGGGGTAAGTTCTAGTTGACATTGGAAGATGTTGTGCAAATTAAAAGATAAACACTTCCGATCCCTTGGGAATTGTATAAACAAGGGAGGAAAGTTGAAGAGAATGATGGTGTATGAAGAAATGAAGGGTGGAATCAAAAGGGACTTTTATGGCAAATTAATCTGGTACAAAAACAATTTACCGCTTAGATTTTTCCAATGGATGCTATTGAAGGGAGGGCTGCCCATTGCTGATATATTGCAAAGATTTGGGATTTGAAGACACGACAAAGTTGTAGTTTATGTGATGATGTGGATGGGGCAACAACCCATTTGTTTTTGGGTTGTATAAACACTACGGGGTTCATGAAACTCTTGAAGTTTAGGGATATGAGCAACATGATGCAAGGAAAAAGATGTGTATTAATGATGGTAAGAAGAAGGGAAGACTTGAAGTTGATGAATCTTACTAGTGCCTTGTATAGAATATGGAGTGAAAGGAACAAGAGGATCTTTAGCCAAGAAGATTTGAAGATGGAGACCTTGGCTTCCAATGTTGAAGCCGAATGTAAATGGGGGAGCTAGAAGACATTGAAAGAAAATTTTGAAGATGTGCTAGATTAGAATATAGAGCTGGTTGTTGGTTTTGTTTGTTTGATTTTAAATAGCATGTTTTGATTGGGTTTTTGCTTGTAAAAGCTAGAAGTGATGGTCTAAAAACTCTTTTGATTTTCTTTGATCTATGTACAAAACTATTATCAAAAAAGGATTGTTAGCAATTGGTGGATAAATCTGAAGAAAATAGCATAGATGGAATTCAAGTGTTATTTCTTATGCACAGAAGGTACGATTGATCAATTCAGTATTATCAAGTATAGCTGGCTTTTGGGCTAGTATACTATGTTTACCCCAGTATGTTCACGAGGAGATTTGGAAATTTTGAGAATGTTTTTGGTGGGGACGAGAAGAAGGTAAAAGGGATTATACTCCTATCTCTTGGGACACGATTTGTAGAAGCAAAACATTTGGAGGATTGGGGATTAGAGATCATTCCATTTGGAACAAGGCAGCACCACGTAAACAATTATGGGATTTAAACTCAAAGAAGGACATTCTTTGGGTTAGGTGGATTCAAACATAATGCATGAAGGGTGGAATTATACAGGGAAGCAAAAGAGGGGTAAGTTCTAGTTGACATTGGAAGATGTTGTGCAAATTGAAAGATAAACACTTCCGATCCCTTGGGAATTGTATAAACAAGGGAGGAAAGTTGAAGAGAATGATGGTGTATGAAGAAATGAAAGGTGGAATCAAAAGGGACTTTTATGCCAAATAAATCAGGCACAAAAACAATTTACCGCTTAGAATATTCCAATGGATGCTATTGAAGGGAGGGCTGCCCATGGTAGATATATTACAAAGATTTGGGATTTGAAGACACGACAAAGTTGTAGTTTATGTGATGATGTGGATGAGACAGCAACCCATTTGTTTTTGGGTTGTACAAACACTACGGGGTTCATGAAACTCTTGAAGTTTAGGGATATGAGCAACATGATGCAAGGAAAAAGATGTGTATTAATGATGGTAAGAAGAAGGGAAGACTTGAAGTTGATGAATCTTACTAGTGCCTTGTATAGAATATGGAGTGAAAGGAACAAGAGGATCTTTAGCCAAGAAGATTTGAAGATGGAGACCTTGGCTTCCAAAGTTGAAGCCGAATGTAAATGGGGGAGCTAGAAGACATTGAAAGAAAATTTTGAAGATGTGCTAGATTAGAATATAGAGCTGGTTGTTGGTTTTGTTTGTTTGATTTTAAATAGCATGTTTTGATTGGGTTTTTGCTTGTAAAAGCTAGAAGTGATGGTCTAAAAACTCTTTTGATTTTCTTTGATCTATGTACAAAACTATTATCAAAAAAGGATTGTGAGCAATTGGTGGATAAATCTGAAGAAAATAGCATAGATGGAATTCAAGTGTTATTTCTTATGCACAGAAGGTGCGATTGATCAATTCAGTATTATCAAGTATAGCTGGCTTTTGGGCCAGTATACTATGTTTACCCCAGTATGTTCACGAGGAGATTTGGAAATTTTGAGAATGTTTTTTGTGGGGACGAGAAGAAGGTAAAAGGGATTATACTCCTATCTCTTGGGACATGATTTGTAGAAGCAAAACATTTGGAGGATTGAGGATTAGAGATCATTCCATTTGGAACAAGGCAGCACCACGTAAAGAGTTATGCGATTTAAACTCAAAGAAGGACATTCTTTGGGTTAGGTGGATTCAAACATAATGCATGAAGGGTGGAATTCTACAGGGAAGCAAAAGAGGGGTAAGTTCTAGTTGACATTGGAAGATGTTGTGCAAATTAAAAGATAAACACTTCCGATCCCTTGGGAATTGTATAAACAAGGGAGGAAAGTTGAAGAGAATGATGGTGTATGAAGAAATGAAGGGTGGAATCAAAAGGGACTTTTATGGCAAATTAATCTGGTACAAAAACAATTTACCGCTTAGATTTTTCCAATGGATGCTATTGAAGGGAGGGCTGCCCATTGCTGATATATTGCAAAGATTTGGGATTTGAAGACACGACAAAGTTGTAGTTTATGTGATGATGTGGATGGGGCAACAACCCATTTGTTTTTGGGTTGTATAAACACTACGGGGTTCATGAAACTCTTGAAGTTTAGGGATATGAGCAACATGATGCAAGGAAAAAGATGTGTATTAATGATGGTAAGAAGAAGGGAAGACTTGAAGTTGATGAATCTTACTAGTGCCTTGTATAGAATATGGAGTGAAAGGAACAAGAGGATCTTTAGCCAAGAAGATTTGAAGATGGAGACCTTGGCTTCCAATGTTGAAGCCGAATGTAAATGGGGGAGCTAGAAGACATTGAAAGAAAATTTTGAAGATGTGCTAGATTAGAATATAGAGCTGGTTGTTGGTTTTGTTTGTTTGATTTTAAATAGCATGTTTTGATTGGGTTTTTGCTTGTAAAAGCTAGAAGTGATGGTCTAAAAACTCTTTTGATTTTCTTTGATCTATGTACAAAACTATTATCAAAAAAGGATTGTTAGCAATTGGTGGATAAATCTGAAGAAAATAGCATAGATGGGATTCAAGTGTTATTTCTTATGCACAGAAGGTACGATTGATCAATTCAGTATTATCAAGTATAGCTGGCTTTTGGGCTAGTATACTATGTTTACCCCAGTATGTTCACGAGGAGATTTGGAAATTTTGAGAATGTTTTTGGTGGGGACGAGAAGAAGGTAAAAGGGATTATACTCCTATCTCTTGGGACACGATTTGTAGAAGCAAAACATTTGGAGGATTGGGGATTAGAGATCATTCCATTTGGAACAAGGCAGCACCACGTAAACAATTATGGGATTTAAACTCAAAGAAGGACATTCTTTGGGTTAGGTGGATTCAAACATAATGCATGAAGGGTGGAATTCTACAGGGAAGCAAAAGAGGGGTAAGTTCTAGTTGACATTGGAAGATGTTGTGCAAATTGAAAGATAAACACTTCCGATCCCTTGGGAATTGTATAAACAAGGGAGGAAAGTTGAAGAGAATGATGGTGTATGAAGAAATGAAGGGTGGAATCAAAAGGGACTTTTATGCCAAATTAATCTGGCACAAAAACAATTTACCGCTTAGATTTTTCCAATGGATGCTATTGAAGGGAGGGCTGCCCATTGTTGATATATTGCAAAGATTTGGGATTTGAAGACACGACAAAGTTGTAGTTTATGTGATGATGTGGATGGGGCAACAACCCATTTGTTTTTGGGTTGTACAAACACTACGGGGTTCATGAAACTCTTGAAGTTTAGGGATATGAGCAACATGATGCAAGGAAAAAGATGTGTATTAATGATGGTAAGAAGAAGGGAAGACTTGAAGTTGATGAATCTTACTAGTGCCTTGTATAGAATATGGAGTGAAAGGAACAAGAGGATCTTTAGCCAAGAAGATTTGAAGATGGAGACCTTGGCTTCCAAAGTTGAAGTCGAATGCAAATGGGGGGAGCTAGAAGACATTGAAAGAAAATTTTGAAGATGTGCTAGATTAGAATATAGAGCTGGTGGTTGGTTTTGTTTGTTTGATTTTAAATAGCATGTTCTGATAGGGTTTTTGCTTGTAAAGGGCTAGAAGTGATGGTCTAAAAACTCTTTTGATTTTCTTTGATCTATGTACAAAACTATTATCAAAAAAGGATTGTGAGCAATTAGTGGATAAATCTGAAGAAAATAGCATAGATGGAATTCAAGTGTTATTTCTTATGCACAGAAGGTGCGATTGATCAATTCAGTATTATCAAGTATAGCTGGCTTTTGGGCTAGTATACTAAGTTTACCCCAGTATGTTCACGAGGAGATATGGAAATTTTGAGAATGTTTTTTGTGGGGACGAGAAGAAGGTAAAAGGGATTATACTCCTATCTCTTGGGACATGATTTGAAGAAGCAAAACATTTGGAGGATTGGGGATTAGAGATCATTCCATTTGGAACAAGGCAGCACCACGTAAACAATTATGGGATTTAAACTCAAAGAAGGACATTCTTTGGGTTAGGTGGATTCAAACATAATGCATGAAGGGTGGAATTATACAGGGAAGCAAAAGAGGGGTAAGTTCTAGTTGACATTGGAAGATGTTGTGCAAATTGAAAGATAAACACTTCCGATCCCTTGGGAATTGTATAAACAAGGGAGGAAAGTTGAAGAGAATGATGGTGTATGAAGAAATGAAAGGTGGAATCAAAAGGGACTTTTATGCCAAATAAATCAGGCACAAAAACAATTTACCGCTTAGAATATTCCAATGGATGCTATTGAAGGGAGGGCTGCCCATGGTAGATATATTACAAAGATTTGGGATTTGAAGACACGACAAAGTTGTAGTTTATGTGATGATGTGGATGAGACAGCAACCCATTTGTTTTTGGGTTGTACAAACACTACGGGGTTCATGAAACTCTTGAAGTTTAGGGATATGAGCAACATGATGCAAGGAAAAAGATGTGTATTAATGATGGTAAGAAGAAGGGAAGACTTGAAGTTGATGAATCTTACTAGTGCCTTGTATAGAATATGGAGTGAAAGGAACAAGAGGATCTTTAGCCAAGAAGATTTGAAGATGGAGACCTTGGCTTCCAAAGTTGAAGCCGAATGTAAATGGGGGAGCTAGAAGACATTGAAAGAAAATTTTGAAGATGTGCTAGATTAGAATATAGAGCTGGTTGTTGGTTTTGTTTGTTTGATTTTAAATAGCATGTTTTGATTGGGTTTTTGCTTGTAAAAGCTAGAAGTGATGGTCTAAAAACTCTTTTGATTTTCTTTGATCTATGTACAAAACTATTATCAAAAAAGGATTGTGAGCAATTGGTGGATAAATCTGAAGAAAATAGCATAGATGGAATTCAAGTGTTATTTCTTATGCACAGAAGGTGCGATTGATCAATTCAGTATTATCAAGTATAGCTGGCTTTTGGGCCAGTATACTATGTTTACCCCAGTATGTTCACGAGGAGATTTGGAAATTTTGAGAATGTTTTTTGTGGGGACGAGAAGAAGGTAAAAGGGATTATACTCCTATCTCTTGGGACATGATTTGTAGAAGCAAAACATTTGGAGGATTGAGGATTAGAGATCATTCCATTTGGAACAAGGCAGCACCACGTAAACAGTTATGCGATTTAAACTCAAAGAAGGACATTCTTTGGGTTAGGTGGATTCAAACATAATGCATGAAGGGTGGAATTCTACAGGGAAGCAAAAGAGGGGTAAGTTCTAGTTGACATTGGAAGATGTTGTGCAAATTAAAAGATAAACACTTCCGATCCCTTGGGAATTGTATAAACAAGGGAGGAAAGTTGAAGAGAATGATGGTGTATGAAGAAATGAAGGGTGGAATCAAAAGGGACTTTTATGGCAAATTAATCTGGTACAAAAACAATTTACCGCTTAGATTTTTCCAATGGATGCTATTGAAGGGAGGGCTGCCCATTGCTGATATATTGCAAAGATTTGGGATTTGAAGACACGACAAAGTTGTAGTTTATGTGATGATGTGGATGGGGCAACAACCCATTTGTTTTTGGGTTGTATAAACACTACGGGGTTCATGAAACTCTTGAAGTTTAGGGATATGAGCAACATGATGCAAGGAAAAAGATGTGTATTAATGATGGTAAGAAGAAGGGAAGACTTGAAGTTGATGAATCTTACTAGTGCCTTGTATAGAATATGGAGTGAAAGGAACAAGAGGATCTTTAGCCAAGAAGATTTGAAGATGGAGACCTTGGCTTCCAATGTTGAAGCCGAATGTAAATGGGGGAGCTAGAAGACATTGAAAGAAAATTTTGAAGATGTGCTAGATTAGAATATAGAGCTGGTTGTTGGTTTTGTTTGTTTGATTTTAAATAGCATGTTTTGATTGGGTTTTTGCTTGTAAAAGCTAGAAGTGATGGTCTAAAAACTCTTTTGATTTTCTTTGATCTATGTACAAAACTATTATCAAAAAAGGATTGTTAGCAATTGGTGGATAAATCTGAAGAAAATAGCATAGATGGGATTCAAGTGTTATTTCTTATGCACAGAAGGTACGATTGATCAATTCAGTATTATCAAGTATAGCTGGCTTTTGGGCTAGTATACTATGTTTACCCCAGTATGTTCACGAGGAGATTTGGAAATTTTGAGAATGTTTTTGGTGGGGACGAGAAGAAGGTAAAAGGGATTATACTCCTATCTCTTGGGACACGATTTGTAGAAGCAAAACATTTGGAGGATTGGGGATTAGAGATCATTCCATTTGGAACAAGGCAGCACCACGTAAACAATTATGGGATTTAAACTCAAAGAAGGACATTCTTTGGGTTAGGTGGATTCAAACATAATGCATGAAGGGTGGAATTCTACAGGGAAGCAAAAGAGGGGTAAGTTCTAGTTGACATTGGAAGATGTTGTGCAAATTGAAAGATAAACACTTCCGATCCCTTGGGAATTGTATAAACAAGGGAGGAAAGTTGAAGAGAATGATGGTGTATGAAGAAATGAAGGGTGGAATCAAAAGGGACTTTTATGCCAAATTAATCTGGCACAAAAACAATTTACCGCTTAGATTTTTCCAATGGATGCTATTGAAGGGAGGGCTGCCCATTGTTGATATATTGCAAAGATTTGGGATTTGAAGACACGACAAAGTTGTAGTTTATGTGATGATGTGGATGGGGCAACAACCCATTTGTTTTTGGGTTGTACAAACACTACGGGGTTCATGAAACTCTTGAAGTTTAGGGATATGAGCAACATGATGCAAGGAAAAAGATGTGTATTAATGATGGTAAGAAGAAGGGAAGACTTGAAGTTGATGAATCTTACTAGTGCCTTGTATAGAATATGGAGTGAAAGGAACAAGAGGATCTTTAGCCAAGAAGATTTGAAGATGGAGACCTTGGCTTCCAAAGTTGAAGTCGAATGCAAATGGGGGGAGCTAGAAGACATTGAAAGAAAATTTTGAAGATGTGCTAGATTAGAATATAGAGCTGGTGGTTGGTTTTGTTTGTTTGATTTTAAATAGCATGTTCTGATAGGGTTTTTGCTTGTAAAGGGCTAGAAGTGATGGTCTAAAAACTCTTTTGATTTTCTTTGATCTATGTACAAAACTATTATCAAAAAAGGATTGTGAGCAATTAGTGGATAAATCTGAAGAAAATAGCATAGATGGAATTCAAGTGTTATTTCTTATGCACAGAAGGTGCGATTGATCAATTCAGTATTATCAAGTATAGCTGGCTTTTGGGCTAGTATACTAAGTTTACCCCAGTATGTTCACGAGGAGATATGGAAATTTTGAGAATGTTTTTTGTTGGGACGAGAAGAAGGTAAAAGGGATTATACTCCTATCTCTTGGGACATGATTTGAAGAAGCAAAACATTTGGAGGATTGGGGATTAGAGATCATTCCATTTGGAACAAGGCAGCACCACGTAAACAATTATGGGATTTAAACTCAAAGAAGGACATTCTTTGGGTTAGGTGGATTCAAACATAATGCATGAAGGGTGGAATTATACAGGGAAGCAAAAGAGGGGTAAGTTCTAGTTGACATTGGAAGATGTTGTGCAAATTGAAAGATAAACACTTCCGATCCCTTGGGAATTGTATAAACAAGGGAGGAAAGTTGAAGAGAATGATGGTGTATGAAGAAATGAAAGGTGGAATCAAAAGGGACTTTTATGCCAAATAAATCAGGCACAAAAACAATTTACCGCTTAGAATATTCCAATGGATGCTATTGAAGGGAGGGCTGCCCATGGTAGATATATTACAAAGATTTGGGATTTGAAGACACGACAAAGTTGTAGTTTATGTGATGATGTGGATGAGACAGCAACCCATTTGTTTTTGGGTTGTACAAACACTACGGGGTTCATGAAACTCTTGAAGTTTAGGGATATGAGCAACATGATGCAAGGAAAAAGATGTGTATTAATGATGGTAAGAAGAAGGGAAGACTTGAAGTTGATGAATCTTACTAGTGCCTTGTATAGAATATGGAGTGAAAGGAACAAGAGGATCTTTAGCCAAGAAGATTTGAAGATGGAGACCTTGGCTTCCAAAGTTGAAGCCGAATGTAAATGGGGGAGCTAGAAGACATTGAAAGAAAATTTTGAAGATGTGCTAGATTAGAATATAGAGCTGGTTGTTGGTTTTGTTTGTTTGATTTTAAATAGCATGTTTTGATTGGGTTTTTGCTTGTAAAAGCTAGAAGTGATGGTCTAAAAACTCTTTTGATTTTCTTTGATCTATGTACAAAACTATTATCAAAAAAGGATTGTGAGCAATTGGTGGATAAATCTGAAGAAAATAGCATAGATGGAATTCAAGTGTTATTTCTTATGCACAGAAGGTGCGATTGATCAATTCAGTATTATCAAGTATAGCTGGCTTTTGGGCCAGTATACTATGTTTACCCCAGTATGTTCACGAGGAGATTTGGAAATTTTGAGAATGTTTTTTGTGGGGACGAGAAGAAGGTAAAAGGGATTATACTCCTATCTCTTGGGACATGATTTGTAGAAGCAAAACATTTGGAGGATTGAGGATTAGAGATCATTCCATTTGGAACAAGGCAGCACCACGTAAACAGTTATGCGATTTAAACTCAAAGAAGGACATTCTTTGGGTTAGGTGGATTCAAACATAATGCATGAAGGGTGGAATTCTACAGGGAAGCAAAAGAGGGGTAAGTTCTAGTTGACATTGGAAGATGTTGTGCAAATTAAAAGATAAACACTTCCGATCCCTTGGGAATTGTATAAACAAGGGAGGAAAGTTGAAGAGAATGATGGTGTATGAAGAAATGAAGGGTGGAATCAAAAGGGACTTTTATGGCAAATTAATCTGGTACAAAAACAATTTACCGCTTAGATTTTTCCAATGGATGCTATTGAAGGGAGGGCTGCCCATTGCTGATATATTGCAAAGATTTGGGATTTGAAGACACGACAAAGTTGTAGTTTATGTGATGATGTGGATGGGGCAACAACCCATTTGTTTTTGGGTTGTATAAACACTACGGGGTTCATGAAACTCTTGAAGTTTAGGGATATGAGCAACATGATGCAAGGAAAAAGATGTGTATTAATGATGGTAAGAAGAAGGGAAGACTTGAAGTTGATGAATCTTACTAGTGCCTTGTATAGAATATGGAGTGAAAGGAACAAGAGGATCTTTAGCCAAGAAGATTTGAAGATGGAGACCTTGGCTTCCAATGTTGAAGCCGAATGTAAATGGGGGAGCTAGAAGACATTGAAAGAAAATTTTGAAGATGTGCTAGATTAGAATATAGAGCTGGTTGTTGGTTTTGTTTGTTTGATTTTAAATAGCATGTTTTGATTGGGTTTTTGCTTGTAAAAGCTAGAAGTGATGGTCTAAAAACTCTTTTGATTTTCTTTGATCTATGTACAAAACTATTATCAAAAAAGGATTGTTAGCAATTGGTGGATAAATCTGAAG
The DNA here is from genome assembly GCA_037428765.1 of Rubia yunnanensis. Classification (NCBI taxonomy): domain Eukaryota; kingdom Viridiplantae; phylum Streptophyta; class Magnoliopsida; order Gentianales; family Rubiaceae; genus Rubia; species Rubia yunnanensis. The sequence goes on from CM075065.1 coordinate 46,850,000, forward strand.
AAAATAGCATAGATGGAATTCAAGTGTTATTTCTTATGCACAGAAGGTACGATTGATCAATTCAGTATTATCAAGTATAGCTGGCTTTTGGGCTAGTATACTATGTTTACCCCAGTATGTTCACGAGGAGATTTGGAAATTTTGAGAATGTTTTTGGTGGGGACGAGAAGAAGGTAAAAGGGATTATACTCCTATCTCTTGGGACACGATTTGTAGAAGCAAAACATTTGGAGGATTGGGGATTAGAGATCATTCCATTTGGAACAAGGCAGCACCACGTAAACAATTATGGGATTTAAACTCAAAGAAGGACATTCTTTGGGTTAGGTGGATTCAAACATAATGCATGAAGGGTGGAATTCTACAGGGAAGCAAAAGAGGGGTAAGTTCTAGTTGACATTGGAAGATGTTGTGCAAATTGAAAGATAAACACTTCCGATCCCTTGGGAATTGTATAAACAAGGGAGGAAAGTTGAAGAGAATGATGGTGTATGAAGAAATGAAGGGTGGAATCAAAAGGGACTTTTATGCCAAATTAATCTGGCACAAAAACAATTTACCGCTTAGATTTTTCCAATGGATGCTATTGAAGGGAGGGCTACCCATTGTTGATATATTGCAAAGATTTGGGATTTGAAGACACGACAAAGTTGTAGTTTATGTGATGATGTGGATGGGGCAACAACCCATTTGTTTTTGGGTTGTACAAACACTACGGGGTTCATGAAACTCTTCAAGTTTAGGGATATGAGCAACATGATGCAAGGAAAAAGATGTGTATTAATGATGGTAAGAAGAAGGGAAGACTTGAAGTTGATGAATCTTACTAGTGCCTTGTATAGAATATGGAGTGAAAGGAACAAGAGGATCTTTAGCCAAGAAGATTTGAAGATGGAGACCTTGGCTTCCAAAGTTGAAGTCGAATGCAAATGGGGGGAGCAAGAAGACATTGAAAGAAAATTTTGAAGATGTGCTAGATTAGAATATAGAGCTGGTGGTTGGTTTTGTTTGTTTGATTTTAAATAGTATGTTTTGATAGGGTTTTTGCTTGTAAAGGGCTAGAAGTGATGGTCTAAAAACTCTTTTGATTTTCTTTGATCTATATACAAAACTATTATCAAAAAAGGATTGTGATCAATTGGTGATAAATCTGAAGAAAATAGCATAGATGGAATTCAAGTGTTATTTCTTATGCACAAAATGTGCAATTGATCAATTCAGTATTATCAAGTATAGCTGGCTTTTGGGCTAGTATACTAAGTTTACCCCAGGATGTTCACGAGGTTATTTGGAAATTTTGAGAATGTTTTTTGTGAGGACGAGAAGAAGGTAAAAGGGATTATACTCCTATCTCTTGGGACACGATTTGTAGAAGCAAAACATTTGGAGGATTAGGGATTAGAGATCATTCCATTTGGAACAAGGCAGCACCACGTAAACAATTATGCGATTTAAACTCAAAGAAGGACATTCTTTGGGTTAGGTGGATTCAAGCATAATGCATAAAGGGTGGAATTCTACAGGGAAGCAAAAGAGGGGTAAGTTCTAGTTGACATTGGAAGATGTTGTGCAAATTGAAAGATAAACACTTCCGATCCCTTGTGGATTGTATAAACAAGGGAGGAAAGTTGAAGAGAATGATGGTGTATGAAGAAATGAAGGGTAGAATCAAAAGGGACTTTTATGCCAAATTAATCTGGCACAAAAACAATTTACCGCTTAGATTTTTCCAATGGATGCTATTGAAGGGAGGGCTGCCCATTGTTGATATATTGCAAAGATTTGGGATTTGAAGACACGACAAAGTTGTAGTTTATGTGATTATGTGGATGGGGCAACAACCCATTTGTTTTTGGGTTGTACAAACACTACGGGGTTCATGAAACTCTTCAATTTTAGGGATATGAGGAACATGATGCAAGGAAAAAGATGTGTATTAATGATGGTAAGAAGAAGGGAGGACTTGAAGTTGATGAATCTTACTAGTGCCTTGTATAGAATATGGAGTGAAAGGAACAAGAGGATCTTTAGCCAAGAAGATTTGAAGATGGAGACCTTGGCTTCCAAAGTTGAAGTCGAATGCAAATGGGGGGAGCAAGAAGACATTGAAAGAAAATTTTGAAGATGTGCTAGATTAGAATATAGAGCTGGTGGTTGGTTTTGTTTGTTTGATTTTAAATAGCATGTTTTGATAGGGTTTTTGCTTGTAAAGGGCTAGAAGTGATGGTCTAAAAACTCTTTTGATTTTCTTTGATCTACATACAAAACTATTATCAAAAAAGGATTGTGATCAATTGGTGATAAATCTGAAGAAAATAGCATAGATGGAATTCAAGTGTTATTTCTTATGCACAAAAGGTGCAATTGATCAATTCAGTATTATCAAGTATAGCTGGCTTTTGGGCTGGTATACTAAGTTTACCCCAGGATGTTCACGAGGTGATTTGGAAATTTTGAGAATGTTTTTTGTGGGGACGAGAAGAAGGTAAAAGGGATTATACTCCTATCTCTTGGGACACGATTTGTAGAAGCAAAACATTTGGAGGATTGGGGATTAGAGATCATTCCATTTGGAACAAGGCAGCACCACGTAAACAATTATGCGATTTAAACTCAAAGAAGGACATTCTTTGGGTTATGTGTGTTCAAGCATAATGCATGAAGGGTGGAATTCTACAGGGAAGCAAAAGAGGGGTAAGTTCTAGTTGACATTGGAAGATGTTGTGCAAATTGAAAGATAAACACTTCCGATCCCTTGGGGATTGTATAAACAAGGGAGGAAAGTTGAAGAGAATGATGGTGTATGAAGAAATGAAGGGTGGAATCAAAAGGGACTTTTATGCCAAATTAATCTGGCACAAAAACAATTTACCGCTTAGATTTTTCCAATGGATGCTATTGAAGGGAGGGCTGCCCATTGTTGATATATTGCAAAGATTTGGGATTTGAAGACACGACAAAGTTGTAGTTTATGTGATGATGTGGATGGGGCAACAACCCATTTGTTTTTGGGTTGTACAAACACTACGGGGTTCATGAAACTCTTCAAGTTTAGGGATATGAGCAACATGATGCAAGGAAAAAGATGTGTATTAATGATGGTAAGAAGAAGGGAAGACTTGAAGTTGATGAATCTTACTAGTGCCTTGTATAGAATATGGAGTGAAAGGAACAAGAGGATCTTTAGCCAAGAAGATTTGAAGATGGAGACCTTGGCTTCCAAAGTTGAAGTCGAATGCAAATGGGGGGAGCTAGAAGACATTGAAAGAAAATTTTGAAGATGTGCTAGATTAGAATATAGAGCTGGTGGTTGGTTTTGTTTGTTTGATTTTAAATAGCATGTTCTGATAGGGTTTTTGCTTGTAAAGGGCTAGAAGTGATGGTCTAAAAACTCTTTTGATTTTCTTTGATCTATGTACAAAACTATTATCAAAAAAGGATTGTGAGCAATTAGTGGATAAATCTGAAGAAAATAGCATAGATGGAATTCATGTGTTATTTCTTATGCACAGAAGGTGCGATTGATCAATTCAGTATTATCAAGTATAGCTGGCTTTTGGGCTAGTATACTAAGTTTACCCCAGTATGTTCACGAGGAGATATGGAAATTTTGAGAATGTTTTTTGTGGGGACGAGAAGAAGGTAAAAGGGATTATACTCCTATCTCTTGGGACATGATTTGAAGAAGCAAAACATTTGGAGGATTGGGGATTAGAGATCATTCCATTTGGAACAAGGCAGCACCACGTAAACAATTATGGGATTTAAACTCAAAGAAGGACATTCTTTGGGTTAGGTGGATTCAAACATAATGCATGAAGGGTGGAATTCTACAGGGAAGCAAAAGAGGGGTAAGTTCTAGTTGACATTGGAAGATGTTGTGCAAATTGAAAGATAAACACTTCCGATCCCTTGGGGATTGTATAAACAAGGGAGGAAAGTTGAAGAGAATGATGGTGTATGAAGAAATGAAGGGTGGAATCAAAAGGGACTTTTTATGCCAAATTAATCTGGCACAAAAACAATTTACCGCTTAGATTTTTCCAATGGATGATATTGAAGGGAGGGCTGCCCATTGTTGATATATTGCAAAGATTTGGGATTTGAAGACACGACAAAGTTGTAGTTTATGTGATTATGTGGATGGGGCAACAACCCATTTGTTTTTGGGTTGTACAAACACTACGGGGTTCATGAAACTCTTCAAGTTTAGGGATATGAGCAACATGATGCAAGGAAAAAGATGTGTATTAATGATGGTAAGAAGAAGGGAAGACTTGAAGTTGATGAATCTTACTAGTGCCTTGTATAGTATATGGAGTGAAAGGAACAAGAGGATCTTTAGCCAAGAAGATTTGAAGATGGAGACCTTGGCTTCCAAAGTTGAAATCGAATGCAAATGGGGGGAGCTAGAAGACATTGAAAGAAAATTTTGAAGATGTGCTAGATTAGAATATAGAGCTGGTGGTTGGTTTTGTTTGTTTGATTTTAAATAGCATGTTTTGATAGGGTTTTTGCTTGTAAAGGGCTAGAAGTGATGGTCTAAAAACTCTTTTGATTTTCTTTGATCTACATACAAAACTATTATAAAAAAAGGACTGTGATCAATTGGTGATAAATCTGAAGAAAATAGCATAGATGGAATTCAAGTGTTATTTCTTATGCACAAAAGGTGCAATTGATCAATTCAATATTATCAAGTATAGATGGCTTTTGGGCTGGTATACTAAGTTTACCCCAGGATGTTCATGAGGTGATTTGGAAATTTTGAGAATGTTTTTTGTGGGGACGAGAAGAAGGTAAAAGGGATTATACTCCTATCTCTTGGGACACGATTTGTAGAAGCAAAACATTTGGAGGATTGGGGATTAGAGATCATTCCATTTGGAACAAGGCAGCACCACGTAAACAATTATGCGATTTAAACTCAAAGAAGGACATTCTTTGGGTTAGGTGGATTCATGCATAATGCATGAAGGGTGGAATTCTACAGGGAAGCAAAAGAGGGGTAAGTTCTAGTTGACATTGGAAGATGTTGTGCAAATTGAAAGATAAACACTTCCGATCCCTTGGGGATTGTATAAACAAGGGAGGAAAGTTGAAGAGAATGATGGTGTATGAAGAAATGAAGGATGGAATCAAAAGGGACTTTTATGCCAAATTAATCTGGCACAAAAACAATTTACCGCTTAGATTTTTCCAATGGATGCTATTGAAGGGAGGGCTGCCCATTGTTGATATATTGCAAAGATTTGGGATTTGAAGACACGACAAAGTTGTAGTTTATGTGATGATGTGGATGGGGCAACAACCCATTTGTTTTTGGGTTGTACAAACACTACGGGGTTCATGAAACTCTTCAAGTTTAGGGATATGAGCAACATGATGCAAGGAAAAAGATGTGTATTAATGATGGTAAGAAGAAGGGAAGACTTGAAGTTGATGAATCTTACTAGTGCCTTGTATAGAATATGGAGTGAAAGGAACAAGAGGATCTTTAGCCAAGAAGATTTGAAGATGGAGACCTTGGCTTCCAAAGTTGAAGTCGAATGCAAATGGGGGGAGCTAGAAGACATTGAAAGAAAATTTTGAAGATGTGCTAGATTAGAATATAGAGCTGGTGGTTGGTTTTGTTTGTTTGATTTTAAATAGCATGTTCTGATAGGGTTTTTGCTTGTAAAGGGCTAGAAGTGATGGTCTAAAAACTCTTTTGATTTTCTTTGATCTATGTACAAAACTATTATCAAAAAAGGATTGTGAGCAATTAGTGGATAAATCTGAAGAAAATAGCATAGATGGAATTCAAGTGTTATTTCTTATGCACAGAAGGTGCGATTGATCAATTCAGTATTATCAAGTATAGCTGGCATTTGGGCTAGTATACTAAGTTTACCCCAGTATATTCACGAGGAGATATGGAAATTTTGAGAATGTTTTTTGTGGGGACGAGAAGAAGGTAAAAGGGATTATACTCCTATCTCTTGGGACATGATTTGAAGAAGCAAAACATTTGGAGGATTGGGGATTAGAGATCATTCCATTTGGAACAAGGCAGCACCACGTAAACAATTATGGGATTTAAACTCAAAGAAGGACATTCTTTGGGTTAGGTGGATTCAAACATAATGCATGAAGGGTGGAATTATACAGGGAAGCAAAAGAGGGGTAAGTTCTAGTTGACATTGGAAGATGTTGTGCAAATTGAAAGATAAACACTTCCGATCCCTAGGGAATTGTATAAACAAGGGAGGAAAGTTGAAGAGAATGATGGTGTATGAAGAAATGAAGGGTGGAATCAAAAGGGACTTTTATGCCAAATTAATCTGGCACAAAAACAATTTACCGCTTAGATTTTTCCAATGGATGCTATTGAAGGGAGGGCTTCCCATTGTTGATATATTGCAAAGATTTGGGATTTGAAGACACGACAAAGTTGTAGTTTTTGTGATGATGTTGGATGGGGCAACAACCCATTTGTTTTTGGGTTGTACAAACACTACGGGGTTCATGAAACTCTTCAAGTTTAGGGATATGAGCAACATGATGCAAGGAAAAAGATGTGTATTAATGATGGTAAGAAGAAGGGAAGACTTGAAGTTGATGAATCTTACTAGTGCAATGTATAGAATATGGAGTGAAAGGAACAAGAGGATCTTTAGCCAAGAATATTTCAAGATGGAGACCTTGGCTTCCAAAGTTGAAGTCGAATGCAAATGGGGGGAGCTAGAAGACATTGAAAGAAAATTTTGAAGATGTGCTAGATTAGAATATAGAGCTGGTGGTTGGTTTTGTTTGTTTGATTTTAAATAGCATGTTTTGATAGGGTTTTTGCTTGTAAAGGGCTAGAAGTGATGGTCTAAAAACTCTTTTGATTTTCTTTGATCTATATACAAAACTATTATCAAAAAAGGATTGTGATCAATTGGTGATAAATCAGAAGAAAATAGCATAGATGGAACTCAAGTGTTATTTCTTATGCACAGAAGGTGCGATTGATCAATTCAGTATTATCAAGTATAGCTGGCTTTTGGGCAAGTATACTAAGTTTACCCAAGTATGTTCACGAGGAGATTTGGAAATTTTGAGAATGTTTTTTGTGGGGACGAGAAGAAGGTAAAAGGGATTATACTCCTATCTCTTGGGACACGATTTGTAGAAGCAAAACATTTGGAGGATTGGGGATTAGAGATCATTCCATTTGGAACAAGGCAGCACCACGTAAACAATTATGGTATTTAAACTCAAAGAAGGACATTCTTTGGGTTAGGTGGATTCAAGCATAATGCATGAAGGGTGGAATTCTACAAGGAAGCAAAAGAGGGGTAAGTTCTAGTTGACATTGGAAGATGTTGTGCAAATTGAAAGATAAACACTTCCGATCCCTTGGGAATTGTATAAACAAGGGAGGAAAGTTGAAGAGAATGATGGTGTATGAAGAAATGAAGGTTGGAATCAAAAGGGACTTTTATGCCAAATTAATCTGGCACAAAAACAATTTACCGCTTAGATTTTTCAAATGGATGCTATTGAAGGGAGGGCTGCCCATTATTGATATATTGCAAAGATTTGGGATTTGAAGACACGACAAAGTTGTAGTTTATGTGATGATGTGGATGAGATAGCAACCCGTTTGTTTTTGGGTTGTACAAACACAACGGGGTTCATGAAACTCTTGAAGTTTAGGGATATGAGCAACATGATGCAAGGAAAAAGATGTGTATTAATGATGGTAAGAAGAAGGGAAGACTTGAAGTTGATGAATCTTACTAGTGCCTTGTATAGAATATGGAGTGAAAGGAACAAGAGGATCTTTAGCCAAGAAGTTTTGAAGATGGAGACCTTAGCTTCCAAAGTTGAAGCCGAATGCAAATGGGGGAGCTAGAAGGCATTGAAAGAAAATTTTGAAGATGTGCTAGATTAGAATATAAAGCTGGTTGTCTGTTTTGTTTGTTTGATTTTAAATAGCATGTTTTGATAGGGTTTTTGCTTGTAAAGGGCTAGAAGTGATGGTCTAAAAACTCTTTTGATTTTCTTTGATCTATATACAAAACTATCATCAAAAAAGGATTGTGAGCAATTGGTGGATAAATCAGAAGAAAATAGCATAGATGGAATTCAAGTGTTATTTCTTATGCACAGATGGTGCGATTGATCAATTCAGTATTATCAAGTATAGGCTTTTGGGCAAGTATACTAAGTTTACCCAAGTATGTTCACGAGGAGATTTGGAAATTTTGAGAATGTTTTTTGTGGGGACGAGAAGAAGGTAAAAGGGATTATACTCCTATCTCTTGGGACACGATTTGTAGAAGCAAAACATTTGGAGGATTGGGGATTAGAGATCATTCCATTTGGAACAAGGCAGCACCACGTAAACAATTATGCGATTTAAACTCAAAGAAGGACATTCTTTGGGTTAGGTGGATTCAAGCATAATGCATGAAGGGTGGAATTCTACAGGGAAGCAAAAGAGGGGTAAGTTCTAGTTGACATTGGAAGATGTTGTGCAAATTGAAAGATAAACACTTCCGATCCCTTGGGAATTGTATAAACAAGGGAGGAAAGTTGAAGAGAATGATGGTGTATGAAGAAATGAAGGGTGGAATCAAAATGGACTTTTATGCCAAATTAATCTGGCACAAAAACAATTTACCGCTTAGATTTTTCCAATGGATGCTATTGAAGGGAGGGCTTCCCATTGTTGATATATTGCAAACATTTGGGATTTGAAGACACGACAAAGTTGTAGTTTATGTGATGATGTGGATGGGGCAACAACCCATTTGTTTTTGGGTTGTACAAACACTACGGGGTTCATGAAACTCTTCAAGTTTAGGGATATGAGCAACATGATGCAAGGAAAAAGATGTGTATTAATGATGGTAAGAAGAAGGGAAGACTTGAAGTTGATGAATCTTACTAGCGCCTTGTATAGAATATGGAGTGAAAGGAACAAGAGGATCTTTAGCCAAGAAGATTTGAAGATGGAGACCTTGGCTTCCAAAGTTGAAGTCGAATGCAAAAGGGGGGAGCTAGAAGACATTGAAAGAAAATTTTGAAGATGTGATAGATTAGAATATAGAGCTGGTGGTTGGTTTTGTTTGTTTGATTTTAAATAGCATGTTTTGATAGGGTTTTTGCTTGTAAAGGGCTAGAAGTGATGGTCTAAAAACTCTTTTGAGTTTCTTTGATCTATATACAAAACTATTATCAAAAAAGGATTGTGATCAATTGGTGGATAAATCAGAAGAAAATAGCATAGATGGAATTCAAGTGTTATTTCTTATGCACAGAAGGTGCGATTGATCAATTCAGTATTATCAAGTATAGCTGGCTTTTGGGCAAGTATACTAAGTTTACCCAAGTATGTTCACGAGGAGATTTGGAAATTTTGAGAATGTTTTTTGTGGGGACGAGAAGAAGGTAAAAGGGATTATACTCCTATCTCTTGGGACACGATTTGTAGAAGCAAAACATTTGGAGGATTGGGGATTAGAGATCATTCCATTTGGAACAAGGCAGCACCACGTAAACAATTATGCGATTTAAACTCAAAGAAGGACATTCTTTGGGTTAGGTGGATTCAAGCATAATGCATGAAGGGTGGAATTCTACAAGGAAGCAAAAGAGGGGTAAGTTCTAGTTGACATTGGAAGATGTTGTTCAAATTGAAAGATAAACACTTCCGATCCCTTGGGAATTGTATAAACAAGGGAGGAAAGTTGAAGAGAATGATGGTGTATGAAGAAATGAAGGGTGGAATCAAAAGGGACTTTTATGCCAAATTAATCTGGCACAAAAACAATTTACCGCTTAGATTTTTCCAATGGATGCTATTGAAGGGAGGGCTTCCCATTGTTGATATATTGCAAACATTTGGGATTTGAAGACACGACAAAGTTGTAGTTTATGTGATGATGTGGATGGGGCAACAACCCATTTGTTTTTGGGTTGTACAAACACTACGGGGTTCATGAAACTCTTCAAGTTTAGGGATATGAGCAACATGATGCAAGGAAAAAGATGTGTATTAATGATGGTAAGAAGAAGGGAAGACTTGAAGTTGATGAATCTTACTAGCGCCTTGTATAGAATATGGAGTGAAAGGAACAAGAGGATCTTTAGCCAAGAAGATTTGAAGATGGAGACCTTGGCTTCCAAAGTTGAAGTCGAATGCAAATGGGGGGAGCTAGAAGACATTGAAAGAAAATTTTGAAGATGTGCTAGATTAGAATATAGAGCTGGTGGTTGGTTTTGTTTGTTTGATTTTAAATAGCATGTTTTGATAGGGTTTTTGCTTGTAAAGGGCTAGAAGTGATGGTCTAAAAACTCTTTTGATTTTCTTTGATCTATATACAAAACTATTATAAAAAAAGGACTGTGATCAATTGGTGATAAATCTGAAGAAAATAGCATAGATGGAATTCAAGTGTTATTTCTTATGCACAAAAGGTGCAATTGATCAATTCAATATTATCAAGTATAGATGGCTTTTGGGCTGGTATACTAAGTTTACCCCAGGATGTTCATGAGGTGATTTGGAAATTTTGAGAATGTTTTTTGTGGGGACGAGAAGAAGGTAAAAGGGATTATACTCCTATCTCTTGGGACACGATTTGTAGAAGCAAAACATTTGGAGGATTGGGGATTAGAGATCATTCCATTTGGAACAAGGCAGCACCACGTAAACAATTATGGGATTTAAACTCAAAGAAGGACATTCTTTGGGTTAGGTGGATTCAAACATAATGCATGAAGGGTGGAATTCTACAGGGAAGCAAAAGAGGGGTAAGTTCTAGTTGACATTGGAAGATGTTGTGCAAATTGAAAGATAAACACTTCCGATCCCTTGGGAATTGTATAAACAAGGGAGGAAAGTTGAAGAGAATGATGGTGTATGAAGAAATGAAGGGTGGAATCAAAAGGGACTTTTATGCCAAATTAATCTGGCACAAAAACAATTTACCGCTTAGATTTTTCCAATGGATGCTATTGAAGGGAGGGCTACCCATTGTTGATATATTGCAAAGATTTGGGATTTGAAGAAACGACAAAGTTGTAGTTTATGTGATGATGTGGATGGGGCAACAACCCATTTGTTTTTGGGTTGTACAAACACTACGGGGTTCATGAAACTCTTCAAGTTTAGGGATATGAGCAACATGATGCAAGGAAAAAGATGTGTATTAATGATGGTAAGAAGAAGGGAAGACTTGAAGTTGATGAATCTTACTAGTGCCTTGTATAGAATATGGAGTGAAAGGAACAAGAGGATCTTTAGCCAAGAAGATTTGAAGATGGAGACCTTGGCTTCCAAAGTTGAAGTCGAATGCAAATGGGGGGAGCAAGAAGACATTGAAAGAAAATTTTGAAGATGTGCTAGATTAGAATATAGAGCTGGTGGTTGGTTTTGTTTGTTTGATTTTAAATAGTATGTTTTGATAGGGTTTTTGCTTGTAAAGGGCTAGAAGTGATGGTCTAAAAACTCTTTTGATTTTCTTTGATCTATATACAAAACTATTATCAAAAAAGGATTGTGATCAATTGGTGATAAATCTGAAGAAAATAGCATAGATGGAATTCAAGTGTTATTTCTTATGCACAAAATGTGCAATTGATCAATTCAGTATTATCAAGTATAGCTGGCTTTTGGGCTAGTATACTAAGTTTACCCCAGGATGTTCACGAGGTTATTTGGAAATTTTGAGAATGTTTTTTGTGAGGACGAGAAGAAGGTAAAAGGGATTATACTCCTATCTCTTGGGACACGATTTGTAGAAGCAAAACATTTGGAGGATTAGGGATTAGAGATCATTCCATTTGGAACAAGGCAGCACCACGTAAACAATTATGCGATTTAAACTCAAAGAAGGACATTCTTTGGGTTAGGTGGATTCAAGCATAATGCATAAAGGGTGGAATTCTACAGGGAAGCAAAAGAGGGGTAAGTTCTAGTTGACATTGGAAGATGTTGTGCAAATTGAAAGATAAACACTTCCGATCCCTTGTGGATTGTATAAACAAGGGAGGAAAGTTGAAGAGAATGATGGTGTATGAAGAAATGAAGGGTAGAATCAAAAGGGACTTTTATGCCAAATTAATCTGGCACAAAAACAATTTACCGCTTAGATTTTTCCAATGGATGCTATTGAAGGGAGGGCTGCCCATTGTTGATATATTGCAAAGATTTGGGATTTGAAGACACGACAAAGTTGTAGTTTATGTGATTATGTGGATGGGGCAACAACCCATTTGTTTTTGGGTTGTACAAACACTACGGGGTTCATGAAACTCTTCAATTTTAGGGATATGAGCAACATGATGCAAGGAAAAAGATGTGTATTAATGATGGTAAGAAGAAGGGAGGACTTGAAGTTGATGAATCTTACTAGTGCCTTGTATAGAATATGGAGTGAAAGGAACAAGAGGATCTTTAGCCAAGAAGATTTGAAGATGGAGACCTTGGCTTCCAAAGTTGAAGTCGAATGCAAATGGGGGGAGCAAGAAGACATTGAAAGAAAATTTTGAAGATGTGCTAGATTAGAATATAGAGCTGGTGGTTGGTTTTGTTTGTTTGATTTTAAATAGCATGTTTTGATAGGGTTTTTGCTTGTAAAGGGCTAGAAGTGATGGTCTAAAAACTCTTTTGATTTTCTTTGATCTACATACAAAACTATTATCAAAAAAGGATTGTGATCAATTGGTGATAAATCTGAAGAAAATAGCATAGATGGAATTCAAGTGTTATTTCTTATGCACAAAAGGTGCAATTGATCAATTCAGTATTATCAAGTATAGCTGGCTTTTGGGCTGGTATACTAAGTTTACCCCAGGATGTTCACGAGGTGATTTGGAAATTTTGAGAATGTTTTTTGTGGGGACGAGAAGAAGGTAAAAGGGATTATACTCCTATCTCTTGGGACACGATTTGTAGAAGCAAAACATTTGGAGGATTGGGGATTAGAGATCATTCCATTTGGAACAAGGCAGCACCACGTAAACAATTATGCGATTTAAACTCAAAGAAGGACATTCTTTGGGTTATGTGTGTTCAAGCATAATGCATGAAGGGTGGAATTCTACAGGGAAGCAAAAGAGGGGTAAGTTCTAGTTGACATTGGAAGATGTTGTGCAAATTGAAAGATAAACACTTCCGATCCCTTGGGGATTGTATAAACAAGGGAGGAAAGTTGAAGAGAATGATGGTGTATGAAGAAATGAAGGGTGGAATCAAAAGGGACTTTTATGCCAAATTAATCTGGCACAAAAACAATTTACCGCTTAGATTTTTCCAATGGATGCTATTGAAGGGAGGGCTGCCCATTGTTGATATATTGCAAAGATTTGGGATTTGAAGACACGACAAAGTTGTAGTTTATGTGATGATGTGGATGGGGCAACAACCCATTTGTTTTTGGGTTGTACAAACACTACGGGGTTCATGAAACTCTTCAAGTTTAGGGATATGAGCAACATGATGCAAGGAAAAAGATGTGTATTAATGATGGTAAGAAGAAGGGAAGACTTGAAGTTGATGAATCTTACTAGTGCCTTGTATAGAATATGGAGTGAAAGGAACAAGAGGATCTTTAGCCAAGAAGATTTGAAGATGGAGACCTTGGCTTCCAAAGTTGAAGTCGAATGCAAATGGGGGGAGCTAGAAGACATTGAAAGAAAATTTTGAAGATGTGCTAGATTAGAATATAGAGCTGGTGGTTGGTTTTGTTTGTTTGATTTTAAATAGCATGTTCTGATAGGGTTTTTGCTTGTAAAGGGCTAGAAGTGATGGTCTAAAAACTCTTTTGATTTTCTTTGATCTATGTACAAAACTATTATCAAAAAAGGATTGTGAGCAATTAGTGGATAAATCTGAAGAAAATAGCATAGATGGAATTCAAGTGTTATTTCTTATGCACAGAAGGTGCGATTGATCAATTCAGTATTATCAAGTATAGCTGGCTTTTGGGCTAGTATACTAAGTTTACCCCAGTATGTTCACGAGGAGATATGGAAATTTTGAGAATGTTTTTTGTGGGGACGAGAAGAAGGTAAAAGGGATTATACTCCTATCTCTTGGGACATGATTTGAAGAAGCAAAACATTTGGAGGATTGGGGATTAGAGATCATTCCATTTGGAACAAGGCAGCACCACGTAAACAATTATGGGATTTAAACTCAAAGAAGGACATTCTTTGGGTTAGGTGGATTCAAACATAATGCATGAAGGGTGGAATTCTACAGGGAAGCAAAAGAGGGGTAAGTTCTAGTTGACATTGGAAGATGTTGTGCAAATTGAAAGATAAACACTTCCGATCCCTTGGGGATTGTATAAACAAGGGAGGAAAGTTGAAGAGAATGATGGTGTATGAAGAAATGAAGGGTGGAATCAAAAGGGACTTTTTATGCCAAATTAATCTGGCACAAAAACAATTTACCGCTTAGATTTTTCCAATGGATGATATTGAAGGGAGGGCTGCCCATTGTTGATATATTGCAAAGATTTGGGATTTGAAGACACGACAAAGTTGTAGTTTATGTGATTATGTGGATGGGGCAACAACCCATTTGTTTTTGGGTTGTACAAACACTACGGGGTTCATGAAACTCTTCAAGTTTAGGGATATGAGCAACATGATGCAAGGAAAAAGATGTGTATTAATGATGGTAAGAAGAAGGGAAGACTTGAAGTTGATGAATCTTACTAGTGCCTTGTATAGTATATGGAGTGAAAGGAACAAGAGGATCTTTAGCCAAGAAGATTTGAAGATGGAGACCTTGGCTTCCAAAGTTGAAATCGAATGCAAATGGGGGGAGCTAGAAGACATTGAAAGAAAATTTTGAAGATGTGCTAGATTAGAATATAGAGCTGGTGGTTGGTTTTGTTTGTTTGATTTTAAATAGCATGTTTTGATAGGGTTTTTGCTTGTAAAGGGCTAGAAGTGATGGTCTAAAAACTCTTTTGATTTTCTTTGATCTATATACAAAACTATTATAAAAAAAGGACTGTGATCAATTGGTGATAAATCTGAAGAAAATAGCATAGATGGAATTCAAGTGTTATTTCTTATGCACAAAAGGTGCAATTGATCAATTCAATATTATCAAGTATAGATGGCTTTTGGGCTGGTATACTAAGTTTACCCCAGGATGTTCATGAGGTGATTTGGAAATTTTGAGAATGTTTTTTGTGGGGACGAGAAGAAGGTAAAAGGGATTATACTCCTATCTCTTGGGACACGATTTGTAGAAGCAAAACATTTGGAGGATTGGGGATTAGAGATCATTCTATTTGGAACAAGGCAGCACCACGTAAACAATTATGCGATTTAAACTCAAAGAAGGACATTCTTTGGGTTAGGTGGATTCATGCATAATGCATGAAGGGTGGAATTCTACAGGGAAGCAAAAGAGGGGTAAGTTCTAGTTGACATTGGAAGATGTTGTGCAAATTGAAAGATAAACACTTCCGATCCCTTGGGGATTGTATAAACAAGGGAGGAAAGTTGAAGAGAATGATGGTGTATGAAGAAATGAAGGATGGAATCAAAAGGGACTTTTATGCCAAATTAATCTGGCACAAAAACAATTTACCGCTTAGATTTTTCCAATGGATGCTATTGAAGGGAGGGCTGCCCATTGTTGATATATTGCAAAGATTTGGGATTTGAAGACACGACAAAGTTGTAGTTTATGTGATGATGTGGATGGGGCAACAACCCATTTGTTTTTGGGTTGTACAAACACTACGGGGTTCATGAAACTCTTCAAGTTTAGGGATATGAGCAACATGATGCAAGGAAAAAGATGTGTATTAATGATGGTAAGAAGAAGGGAAGACTTGAAGTTGATGAATCTTACTAGTGCCTTGTATAGAATATGGAGTGAAAGGAACAAGAGGATCTTTAGCCAAGAAGATTTGAAGATGGAGACCTTGGCTTCCAAAGTTGAAGTCGAATGCAAATGGGGGGAGCTAGAAGACATTGAAAGAAAATTTTGAAGATGTGCTAGATTAGAATATAGAGCTGGTGGTTGGTTTTGTTTGTTTGATTTTAAATAGCATGTTCTGATAGGGTTTTTGCTTGTAAAGGGCTAGAAGTGATGGTCTAAAAACTCTTTTGATTTTCTTTGATCTATGTACAAAACTATTATCAAAAAAGGATTGTGAGCAATTAGTGGATAAATCTGAAGAAAATAGCATAGATGGAATTCAAGTGTTATTTCTTATGCACAGAAGGTGCGATTGATCAATTCAGTATTATCAAGTATAGCTGGCATTTGGGCTAGTATACTAAGTTTACCCCAGTATGTTCACGAGGAGATATGGAAATTTTGAGAATGTTTTTTGTGGGGACGAGAAGAAGGTAAAAGGGATTATACTCCTATCTCTTGGGACATGATTTGAAGAAGCAAAACATTTGGAGGATTGGGGATTAGAGATCATTCCATTTGGAACAAGGCAGCACCACGTAAACAATTATGGGATTTAAACTCAAAGAAGGACATTCTTTGGGTTAGGTGGATTCAAACATAATGCATGAAGGGTGGAATTATACAGGGAAGCAAAAGAGGGGTAAGTTCTAGTTGACATTGGAAGATGTTGTGCAAATTGAAAGATAAACACTTCCGATCCCTTGGGAATTGTATAAACAAGGGAGGAAAGTTGAAGAGAATGATGGTGTATGAAGAAATGAAGGGTGGAATCAAAAGGGACTTTTATGCCAAATTAATCTGGCACAAAAACAATTTACCGCTTAGATTTTTCCAATGGATGCTATTGAAGGGAGGGCTTCCCATTGTTGATATATTGCAAAGATTTGGGATTTGAAGACACGACAAAGTTGTAGTTTTTGTGATGATGTTGGATGGGGCAACAACCCATTTGTTTTTGGGTTGTACAAACACTACGGGGTTCATGAAACTCTTCAAGTTTAGGGATATGAGCAACATGATGCAAGGAAAAAGATGTGTATTAATGATGGTAAGAAGAAGGGAAGACTTGAAGTTGATGAATCTTACTAGTGCAATGTATAGAATATGGAGTGAAAGGAACAAGAGGATCTTTAGCCAAGAATATTTCAAGATGGAGACCTTGGCTTCCAAAGTTGAAGTCGAATGCAAATGGGGGGAGCTAGAAGACATTGAAAGAAAATTTTGAAGATGTGCTAGATTAGAATATAGAGCTGGTGGTTGGTTTTGTTTGTTTGATTTTAAATAGCATGTTTTGATAGGGTTTTTGCTTGTAAAGGGCTAGAAGTGATGGTCTAAAAACTCTTTTGATTTTCTTTGATCTATATACAAAACTATTAACAAAAAAGGATTGTGATCAATTGGTGATAAATCAGAAGAAAATAGCATAGATGGAATTCAAGTGTTATTTCTTATGCACAGAAGGTGCGATTGATCAATTCAGTATTATCAAGTATAGCTGGCTTTTGGGCAAGTATACTAAGTTTACCCAAGTATGTTCACGAGGAGATTTGGAAATTTTGAGAATGTTTTTTGTGGGGACGAGAAGAAGGTAAAAGGGATTATACTCCTATCTCTTGGGACACGATTTGTAGAAGCAAAACATTTGGAGGATTGGGGATTAGAGATCATTCCATTTGGAACAAGGCAGCACCACGTAAACAATTATGGTATTTAAACTCAAAGAAGGACATTCTTTGGGTTAGGTGGATTCAAGCATAATGCATGAAGGGTGGAATTCTACAAGGAAGCAAAAGAGGGGTAAGTTCTAGTTGACATTGGAAGATGTTGTGCAAATTGAAAGATAAACACTTCCGATCCCTTGGGAATTGTATAAACAAGGGAGGAAAGTTGAAGAGAATGATGGTGTATGAAGAAATGAAGGTTGGAATCAAAAGGGACTTTTATGCCAAATTAATCTGGCACAAAAACAATTTACCGCTTAGATTTTTCAAATGGATGCTATTGAAGGGAGGGCTGCCCATTATTGATATATTGCAAAGATTTGGGATTTGAAGACACGACAAAGTTGTAGTTTATGTGATGATGTGGATGAGATAGCAACCCGTTTGTTTTTGGGTTGTACAAACACAACGGGGTTCATGAAACTCTTGAAGTTTAGGGATATGAGCAACATGATGCAAGGAAAAAGATGTGTATTAATGATGGTAAGAAGAAGGGAAGACTTGAAGTTGATGAATCTTACTAGTGCCTTGTATAGAATATGGAGTGAAAGGAACAAGAGGATCTTTAGCCAAGAAGTTTTGAAGATGGAGACCTTAGCTTCCAAAGTTGAAGCCGAATGCAAATGGGGGAGCTAGAAGGCATTGAAAGAAAATTTTGAAGATGTGCTAGATTAGAATATAAAGCTGGTTGTCTGTTTTGTTTGTTTGATTTTAAATAGCATGTTTTGATAGGGTTTTTGCTTGTAAAGGGCTAGAAGTGATGGTCTAAAAACTCTTTTGATTTTCTTTGATCTATATACAAAACTATCATCAAAAAAGGATTGTGAGCAATTGGTGGATAAATCAGAAGAAAATAGCATAGATGGAATTCAAGTGTTATTTCTTATGCACAGATGGTGCGATTGATCAATTCAGTATTATCAAGTATAGGCTTTTGGGCAAGTATACTAAGTTTACCCAAGTATGTTCACGAGGAGATTTGGAAATTTTGAGAATTTTTTTGTGGGGACGAGAAGAAGGTAAAAGGGATTATACTCCTATCTCTTGGGACACGATTTGTAGAAGCAAAACATTTGGAGGATTGGGGATTAGAGATCATTCCATTTGGAACAAGGCAGCACCACGTAAACAATTATGCGATTTAAACTCAAAGAAGGACATTCTTTGGGTTAGGTGGATTCAAGCATAATGCATGAAGGGTGGAATTCTACAGGGAAGCAAAAGAGGGGTAAGTTCTAGTTGACATTGGAAGATGTTGTGCAAATTGAAAGATAAACACTTCCGATCCCTTGGGAATTGTATAAACAGGGGAGGAAAGTTGAAGAGAATGATGGTGTATGAAGAAATGAAGGGTGGAATCAAAATGGACTTTTATGCCAAATTAATCTGGCACAAAAACAATTTACCGCTTAGATTTTTCCAATGGATGCTATTGAAGGGAGGGCTTCCCATTGTTGATATATTGCAAACATTTGGGATTTGAAGACACGACAAAGTTGTAGTTTATGTGATGATGTGGATGGGGCAACAACCCATTTGTTTTTGGGTTGTACAAACACTACGGGGTTCATGAAACTCTTCAAGTTTAGGGATATGAGCAACATGATGCAAGGAAAAAGATGTGTATTAATGATGGTAAGAAGAAGGGAAGACTTGAAGTTGATGAATCTTACTAGCGCCTTGTATAGAATATGGAGTGAAAGGAACAAGAGGATCTTTAGCCAAGAAGATTTGAAGATGGAGACCTTGGCTTCCAAAGTTGAAGTCGAATGCAAAAGGGGGGAGCTAGAAGACATTGAAAGAAAATTTTGAAGATGTGATAGATTAGAATATAGAGCTGGTGGTTGGTTTTGTTTGTTTGATTTTAAATAGCATGTTTTGATAGGGTTTTTGCTTGTAAAGGGCTAGAAGTGATGGTCTAAAAACTCTTTTGAGTTTCTTTGATCTATATACAAAACTATTATCAAAAAAGGATTGTGATCAATTGGTGGATAAATCAGAAGAAAATAGCATAGATGGAATTCAAGTGTTATTTCTTATGCACAGAAGGTGCGATTGATCAATTCAGTATTATCAAGTATAGCTGGCTTTTGGGCAAGTATACTAAGTTTACCCAAGTATGTTCACGAGGAGATTTGGAAATTTTGAGAATGTTTTTTGTGGGGACGAGAAGAAGGTAAAAGGGATTATACTCCTATCTCTTGGGACACGATTTGTAGAAGCAAAACATTTGGAGGATTTGGGATTAGAGATCATTCCATTTGGAACAAGGCAGCACCACGTAAACAATTATGCGATTTAAACTCAAAGAAGGACATTCTTTGGGTTAGGTGGATTCAAGCATAATGCATGAAGGGTGGAATTCTACAAGGAAGCAAAAGAGGGGTAAGTTCTAGTTGACATTGGAAGATGTTGTTCAAATTGAAAGATAAACACTTCCGATCCCTTGGGAATTGTATAAACAAGGGAGGAAAGTTGAAGAGAATGATGGTGTATGAAGAAATGAAGGGTGGAATCAAAAGGGACTTTTATGCCAAATTAATCTGGCACAAAAACAATTTACCGCTTAGATTTTTCCAATGGATGCTATTGAAGGGAGGGCTTCCCATTGTTGATATATTGCAAACATTTGGGATTTGAAGACACGACAAAGTTGTAGTTTATGTGATGATGTGGATGGGGCAACAACCCATTTGTTTTTGGGTTGTACAAACACTACGGGGTTCATGAAACTCTTCAAGTTTAGGGATATGAGCAACATGATGCAAGGAAAAAGATGTGTATTAATGATGGTAAGAAGAAGGGAAGACTTGAAGTTGATGAATCTTACTAGCGCCTTGTATAGAATATGGAGTGAAAGGAACAAGAGGATCTTTAGCCAAGAAGATTTGAAGATGGAGACCTTGGCTTCCAAAGTTGAAGTCGAATGCAAATGGGGGGAGCTAGAAGACATTGAAAGAAAATTTTGAAGATGTGATAGATTAGAATATAGAGCTGGTGGTTGGTTTTGTTTGTTTGATTTTAAATAGCATGTTTTGATAGGGTTTTTGCTTGTAAAGGGCTAGAAGTGATGGTCTAAAAACTCTTTTGAGTTTCTTTGATCTATATACAAAACTATTATCAAAAAAGGATTGTGATCAATTGGTGGATAAATCAGAAGAAAATAGCATAGATGGAATTCAAGTGTTATTTCTTATGCACAGAAGGTGCGATTGATCAATTCAGTATTATCAAGTATAGCTGGCTTTTGGGCAAGTATACTAAGTTTACCCAAGTATGTTCACGAGGAGATTTGGAAATTTTGAGAATGTTTTTTGTGGGGACGAAAAGAAGGTAAAAGGGATTATACTCCTATCTCTTGGGACACGATTTGTAGAAGCAAAACATTTGGAGGATTGGGGATTAGAGATCATTCCATTTGGAACAAGGCAGCACCACGTAAACAATTATGCGATTTAAACTCAAAGAAGGACATTCTTTGGGTTAGGTGGATTCAAGCATAATGCATGAAGGGTGGAATTCTACAAGGAAGCAAAAGAGGGGTAAGTTCTAGTTGACATTGGAAGATGTTGTGCAAATTGAAAGATAAACACTTCCGATCCCTTGGGAATTGTATAAACAAGGGAGGAAAGTTGAAGAGAATGATGGTGTATGAAGAAATGAAGGGTGGAATCAAAAGGGACTTTTATGCCAAATTAATCTGGCACAAAAACAATTTACCGCTTAGATTTTTCCAATGGATGCTATTGAAGGGAGGGCTTCCCATTGTTGATATATTGCAAACATTTGGGATTTGAAGACACGACAAAGTTGTAGTTTATGTGATGATGTGGATGGGGCAACAACCCATTTGTTTTTGGGTTGTACAAACACTACGGGGTTCATGAAACTCTTCAAGTTTAGGGATATGAGCAACATGATGCAAGGAAAAAGATGTGTATTAATGATGGTAAGAAGAAGGGAAGACTTGAAGTTGATGAATCTTACTAGCGCCTTGTATAGAATTTGGAGTGAAAGGAACAAGAGGATCTTTAGCCAAGAAGATTTGAAGATGGAGACCTTGGCTTCCAAAGTTGAAGTCGAATGCAAATGGGGGGAGCTAGAAGACATTGAAAGAAAATTTTGAAGATGTGATAGATTAGAATATAGAGCTGGTGGTTGGTTTTGTTTGTTTGATTTTAAATAGCATGTTTTGATAGGGTTTTTGCTTGTAAAGGGCTAGAAGTGATGGTCTAAAAACTCTTTTGAGTTTCTTTGATCTATATACAAAACTATTATCAAAAAAGGATTGTGATCAATTGGTGGATAAATCAGAAGAAAATAGCATAGATGGAATTCAAGTGTTATTTCTTATGCACAGAAGGTGCGATTGATCAATTCAGTATTATCAAGTATAGCTGGCTTTTGGGCAAGTATACTAAGTTTACCCAAGTATGTTCACGAGGAGATTTGGAAATTTTGAGAATGTTTTTTGTGGGGACGAGAAGAAGGTAAAAGGGATTATACTCCTATCTCTTGGGACACGATTTGTAGAAGCAAAACATTTGGAGGATTGGGGATTAGAGATCATTCCATTTTGAACAAGGCAGCACCACGTAAACAATTATGCGATTTAAACTCAAAGAAGGACATTCTTTGGGTTAGGTGGATTCAAGCATAATGCATGAAGGGTGGAATTCTACAAGGAAGCAAAAGAGGGGTAAGTTCTAGTTGACATTGGAAGATGTTGTGCAAATTGAAAGATAAACACTTCCGATCCCTTGGGAATTGTATAAACAAGGGAGGAAAGTTGAAGAGAATGATGGTGTATGAAGAAATGAAGGGTGGAATCAAAAGGGACTTTTATGCCAAATTAATCTGGCACAAAAACAATTTACCGCTTAGATTTTTCCAATGGATGCTATTGAAGGGAGGGCTGCCCATTGTTGATATATTGCAAAGATTTGGGATTTGAAGACACGACAAAGTTGTAGTTTATGTGATGATGTGGATGGGGCAACAACCCATTTGTTTTTGGGTTGTACAAACACTACGGGGTTCATGAAACTCTTCAAGTTTAGGGATATGAGCAACATGATTCAAGGAAAAAGATGTGTATTAATGATGGTAAGAAGAAGGGAAGACTTGAAGTTGATGAATCTTACTAGCGCCTTGTATAGAATATGGAGTGAAAGGAACAAGAGGATCTTTAGCCAAGAAGATTTGAAGATGGAGACCTTGGCTTCCAAAGTTGAAGTCGAATGCAAATGGGGGGAGCTAGAAGACATTGAAAGAAAATTTTGAAGATGTGATAGATTAGAATATAGAGCTGGTGGTTGGTTTTGTTTGTTTGATTTTAAATAGCATGTTTTGATAGGGTTTTTGCTTGTAAAGGGCTAGAAGTGATGGTCTAAAAACTCTTTTGAGTTTCTTTGATCTATATACAAAACTATTATCAAAAAAGGATTGTGATCAATTGGTGGATAAATCAGAAGAAAATAGCATAGATGGAATTCAAGTGTTATTTCTTATGCACAAAAGGTGCAATTGATCAATTCAGTATTATCAAGTATAGCTGGCTTTTGGGCTTGTATACTAAGTTTACCCCAGGATGTTCACGAGGTGATTTGGAAATTTTGAGAATGTGTTTTGTGGGGACGAGAAGAAGGTAAAAGGGATTATACTCCTATCTCTTGGGACACGATTTGTAGAAGCAAACCATTTGGAGGATTGGGGATTAGAGATCATTCCATTTGGAATAAAGCAGCACTCCGTAAACAAAAATGGAATTTAAACTCAAAGAAGGACATTTTTGGGTTAGGTGGATTCAAGCATAATGCATAAAGGGTGGAATTCTACAAGGAAGCAAAAGAGGGGTAAGTTCTAGTTGACATTGGAAGATGTTGTGCAAATTGAAAGATAAACACATCCGATCCCTTGGGAATTGCATAAACAAGGGAGGAAAGTTGAAGAGAATGATGGTGTATGAAGAAATGAAGGGTGGAATCAAAAGGGACTTTTATGCCAAATTAATCTGGCACAAAAACAATTTACCGCTTAGATTTTTCCAATGGATGCTATTGAAGGGAGGGCTGCCCATGGTTGATATATTGCAAAGATTTGGGAATTGAAGACACAACAGAGTTGTAGTCTATGTGATGATGTGGATGAGACAGCAACCCATTTGTTTTTGGGTTGTACATACACTAAGAAGTTCATGAAACTCTTGAAGTTTAGGGATATGAGCAACATGATACAAGGAAAAGGATGTTTGTTAATTATGGTAAGAAGAAGGGAAGACTTGAAGTTGACGAATCTTACTAGTGCCTTGTATAGAATATGGAGTGAAAGGAACAAGAGGATCTTTAGCCAAGAAGATTTGAAGATGGAGACCTTGGCTTCCAAAGTTGAAGTCGAATGCAAATGGGGGGAGCTAGAAGACATTGAAAGAAAATTTTGAAGATGTGCTAGATTAGAATATAGAGCTGGTGGTTGGTTTTGTTTGTTTGATTTTAAATAGCATGTTTTGATAGGGTTTTTGCTTGTAAAGGGCTAGAAGTGATGGTCTAAAAACTCCTTTGATTTTCTTTGATCTACGTACAAAACTATTATCAAAAAAGGATTGTGATCAATTGGTGGATAAATCTGAAGAAAATAGCATAGATGGAATTCAAGTGTTATTTCTTATGCACAAAAGGTGCAATTGATCAATTCAGTATTATCAAGTATAGCTGGCTTTTTGGCTAGTATACTAAGTTTACCCCAGGATGTTCACGAGGTGATTTAGAAATTTTGAGAATGTTTTTTGTGGGGACGAGAAGAAGGTAAGAGGGATTATACTCCTATCTCTTGGGACACGATTTGTAGAAGCAAACCATTTGGAGGATTGGGGATTAGAGATCATTCCATTTGGAATAAAGCAGCACTACGTAAACAATTATGGAATTTAAACTCAAAGAAGGACATTCTTTGGGTTAGGTGGATTCAAGCATAATGCATGAAGGGTGGAATTCTACAAGGAAGCAAAAGAGGGGTAAGTTCTAGTTGACATTGGAAGATGTTGTGCAAATTGAAAGATAAACACTTCCGATCCCTTGGGAATTGTATAAACAAGGGAGGAAAGTTGAAGAGAATGATGGTGTATGAAGAAATGAAGGGTGGAATCAAAAGGGACTTTTATGCCAAATAAATCAGGCATAAAAACAATTTACCGCTTAGAATATTCCAATGGATGCTATTGAAGGGAGGGCTGCCCATGGTTGATATATTGCAAATATTTGGGATTGGAAGACACGACAAAGTTGTAGTTTATGTGATTATGTGGATGAGATAGCAACCCATTTGTTTTTGGGTTGTACAAACACTACAGGGTTCATGAAACTCTTGAAGTTTAGGGATATGAGTAACATGATGCAAGGAAAAAAATGTGTATTAATGATGGTAAGAAGAAGGGAAGACTTGAAGTTGATGAATCTTACTAGTGCCTTGTATAGAATATGGAGTGAAAGGAACAAGAGGATCTTTAGCCAAGAAGATTTGAAGATGGAGACCTTGGCTTCCAAAGTTGAAGCCGAATGTAAATGGGGGAGCTAGAAGACATTGAAAGAAAATTTTGAAGATGTGCTAGATTAGAATATAGAGCTGGTTGTTGGTTTTGTTTGTTTGATTTTAAATAGCATGTTTTGATTGGGTTTTTGCTTGTAAAAGCTAGAAGTGATGGTTTAAAAACTCTTTTGATTTACTTTGATCTATATACAAAACTATTATCAAAAAAGGATTGTGATCAATTGGTGGATAAATCAGAAGAAAATAGCATAGATGGAATTCAAGTGTTATTTCTTATGCACAGAAGGTGCGATTGATCAATTCAGTATTATCAAGTATAGCTGGCTTTTGGGCAAGTATACTAAGTTTACCCAAGTATGTTCACGAGGAGATTTGGAAATTTTGAGAATGTTTTTTGTGGGGACGAGAAGAAGGTAAAAGGGATTATACTCCTATCTCTTGGGACACGATTTGTAGAAGCAAAACATTTGGAGGATTGGGGATTAGAGATCATTCCATTTGGAACAAGGCAGCACCACGTAAACAATTATGCGATTTAAACTCAAAGAAGGACATTCTTTGGGTTAGGTGGATTCAAGCATAATGCATGAAGGGTGGAATTCTACAAGGAAGCAAAAGAGGGGTAAGTTCTAGTTGACATTGGAAGATGTTGTGCAAATTGAAAGATAAACACTTCCGATCCCTTGGGAATTGTATAAACAAGGGAGGAAAGTTGAAGAGAATGATGGTGTATGAAGAAATGAAGGGTGGAATCAAAAGGGACTTTTATGCCAAATTAATCTGGCACAAAAACAATTTACCGCTTAGATTTTTCCAATGGATGCTATTGAAGGGAGGGCTTCCCATTGTTGATATATTGCAAACATTTGGGATTTGAAGACACGACAAAGTTGTAGTTTATGTGATGATGTGGATGGGGCAACAACCCATTTGTTTTTGGGTTGTACAAACACTACGGGGTTCATGAAACTCTTCAAGTTTAGGGATATGAGCAACATGATTCAAGGAAAAAGATGTGTATTAATGATGGCAAGAAGAAGGGAAGACTTGAAGTTGATGAATCTTACTAGCGCCTTGTATAGAATATGGAGTGAAAGGAACAAGAGGATCTTTAGCCAAGAAGATTTGAAGATGGAGACCTTGGCTTCCAAAGTTGAAGTCGAATGCAAATGGGGGGAGCTAGAAGACATTGAAAGAAAATTTTGAAGATGTGATAGATTAGAATATAGAGCTGGTGGTTGGTTTTGTTTGTTTGATTTTAAATAGCATGTTTTGATAGGGTTTTTGCTTGTAAAGGGCTAGAAGTGATGGTCTAAAAACTCTTTTGAGTTTCTTTGATCTATATACAAAACTATTATCAAAAAAGGATTGTGATCAATTGGTGGATAAATCAGAAGAAAATAGCATAGATGGAATTCAAGTGTTATTTCTTATGCACAAAAGGTGCAATTGATCAATTCAGTATTATCAAGTATAGCTGGCTTTTGGGCTTGTATACTAAGTTTACCCCAGGATGTTCACGAGGTGATTTGGAAATTTTGAGAATGTTTTTTGTGGGGACGAGAAGAAGGTAAAAGGGATTATACTCCTATCTCTTGGGACACGATTTGTAGAAGCAAACCATTTGGAGGATTGGGGATTAGAGATCATTCCATTTGGAATAAAGCAGCACTACGTAAACAATTTTGGAATTTAAACTCAAAGAAGGACATTTTTGGGTTAGGTGGATTCAAGCATAATGCATAAAGGGTGGAATTCTACGAGGAAGCAAAAGAGGGGTAAGTTCTAGTTGACATTGGAAGATGTTGTGCAAATTGAAAGATAAACACATCCGATCCCTTGGGAATTGCATAAACAAGGGAGGAAAGTTGAAGAGAATGATGGTGTATGAAGAAATGAAGGGTGGAATCAAAAGGGACTTTTATGCCAAATTAATCTGGCACAAAAACAATTTACCGCTTAGATTTTTCCAATGGATGCTATTGAAGGGAGGGCTGCCCATGGTTGATATATTGCAAAGATTTGGGAATTGAAGACACAACAGAGTTGTAGTGTATGTGATGATGTGGATGAGACAGCAACCCATTTGTTTTTGGGTTGTACATACACTAAGGGGTTCATGAAACTCTTGAAGTTTAGGGATATGAGCAACATGATACAAGGAAAAGGATGTTTGTTAATGATGGTAAGAAGAAGGGAAGACTTGAAGTTGACGAATCTTACTAGTGCCTTGTATAGAATATGGAGTGAAAGGAACAAGAGGATCTTTAGCCAAGAAGATTTGAAGATGGAGACCTTGGCTTCCAAAGTTGAAGTCGAATGCAAATGGGGGGAGCTAGAAGACATTGAAAGAAAATTTTGAAGATGTGCTAGATTAGAATATAGTGCTGGTGGTTGGTTTTGTTTCTTTGATTTTAAATAGCATGTTTTGATAGGGTTTTTGCTTGTAAAGGGCTAGATGTGATGGTCTAAAAACTCTTTTGATTTTCTTTGATCTATATACAAAACTATTATCAAAAAAGGATTGTGATCAATTGGTGGATAAATCTGAAGAAAATAGCATAGATGGAATTCAAGTGTTATTTCTTATGCACAAAAGGTGCAATTGATCAATTCAGTATTATCAAGTATAGCTGGCTTTTGGGCTTGTATACTAAGTTTACCCCAGGATGTTCACGAGGTGATTTAG
The DNA here is from genome assembly GCA_037428765.1 of Rubia yunnanensis. NCBI lineage: Eukaryota > Viridiplantae > Streptophyta > Magnoliopsida > Gentianales > Rubiaceae > Rubia > Rubia yunnanensis. Next base: position 46,877,886 of record CM075065.1, read on the forward strand.
AAATTTTGAGAATGTTTTTTGTGGGGACGAGAAGAAGGGAAAAGGGATTATAGCTCTAGGGACACGATTTGTAGAAGGAAAACATTTGGAGGATTGGGGATTAGAGATCATTCCATTTGGATCAAGGCAGCACTACGTAAACAATTATGGGATTTAAACTCAAAGAAGGACACTCTTTGGGTTAGGTGGATTCAAGCATATTGCATAAAGTGTGGAATTCTACAAGGAAACAAAAGAGGGGTAAGTTCTAGTTGACATTGGAAGATGTTGTGCAAATTGAAAGATATACACTTCCAATCCCTTGGGAATTATATAAACAAGGGATGAAAGGTGAAGAGAATGATGGTGTATGCAGAAATGAAGGGTGGAATCAAAAGGGACTTTTATGCCAAATTAATTTGGCACAAAAACAATTTACTGCTACGAAATTTTCAATGGATGCTATTGAGGGGGGGGCTGCCCATGGTCGCTATATTGCAAAGATTTGGGAATTGAAGATACGAGAAAGTTGTAGTTTATGTGGTGATGTGGATGAGACAGCAACCCATTTGTTTTGGGTTGTACATACACTAAGCGGTTCATGAAACTCTTGAAGTTTAGGGATATGAGCTACATGATGCAAGGAAGAGGATGTTTATTAATGATGGTAAGAAGAAGGGAAGACTTGAAGTTGATGAATCTTACTAGTGCCTTGTATAAAATATGGAGTGAAAGGAACAAGAGGATCTTTAGCCAAGAAGATTTGAAGATTGAGTCCTTGGCTTCCAAAGTTGAAGCCGAATGCAAATGGGGGAGCTAGATGACATTGAAACAAAATTTTGAAGATGTGCTAGATTAGAATATAGAGCTGGCTGTTGGTTCTGTTTGTTTGATTTTAAATGACATGTTTTGATAGGGTTTTTGCTTGAAAAAGGCTAGAAGTGACGGTCTGAAAACTCTTTTGATTTTCTTCGATCTATATACAAAACTATTATCAAAAAAAGATTGTGAGCAATTGGTGGATAAATCTGAAGAAAATAGCATAGATGGAATTCAAGTGTTATTTCTTATGCACAGAAGGGGCAATTGATCAATTCAGTATTATCCACTATAGCTGGCTTTTGGGCTAGTACTAAGTTTACCCGAGGATGTTCACGAGGAGATTGTGAAATTTTGAGAATGTTTTTTGCGGGGACGAGAAGAAGGGAAAGGGGATTATACTCCTATCTCTTGGGACACGATTTGTAGAAGCAAAACATTTGGAGGATTGGGGATTAGAGATCATTCCATTTGGATCAAGGCAGCACTACGTAAACAATTATGGGATTTAAACTCAAAGAAGGACACTCTTTGGGTTAGGTGGATTCAAGTATATTGCATAAAGGGTGGAATTCTACAAAGAAGCAAAAGAGGGGTAAGTTCTAGTTGACATTGGAAGATATTGTGAAAATTGAAAGATATACACTTCCAATCCCTTGGGAATTATATAAACAAGGGATGAAAGGTGAAGAGAATGATGGTGTATGCAGAAATGAAGGGTGGAATCAAAAGGGACTTTTATGCCAAATTAATTTGGCACAAAAACAATTTACCGCTTAGAAATTTTCAATGGATGCTATTGAAGGGAGGGCTGCCCATGGTTGATATATTGCAAAGATTTGGGAAATGAAGACACGACAAAGTTGTAGTTTATGTGATGATGTGGATAAGACAGCAACCCATTTGTTTTTGGGTTGTACGTACACTAAGGGGTTTATGAAACTCTTGAAGTTTAGGGATATGAGCAACATGATACAAGGAAAAGGATGTTTATTAATGATGGTAAGAAGAAGGGAAGACTTGAAGTTGATGAATCTTACTAGTGCCTTGTATAGAATATGGAGTGAAAGGAACAAGAGGATCTTTAGCCAAGAAGATTTGAAGATGGAGACCTTGGCTTCCAAAGTTGAAGCCGAATGCAAATGGGGGAGCTAGATGACATTGAAAGAAAATTTTGAAGATGTGCTAGATAGAATATAGAGCTGGTTGTTGGTTCTGTTTGTTTGATTTTAAATGACATGTTTTGATAGGGTTTTTGCTTGTAAAAGGCTAGAAGTGACGGTCTGAAAACTCTTTTGATTTTCTTCGATCTATATACAAAACTATTATCAAAAAAAGATTGTGAGCAATTGGTGGATAAATCTGAAGAAAATAGCATAGATGGAATTCAAGTGTTATTTCTTATGCACAGAAGGGGCAATTGATCAATTCAGTATTATCTACTATAGCTGGCTTTTGGGCTAGTACTAAGTTTACCCGAGGATGTTCACGAGGAGATTGTGAAATTTTGAGAATGTTTTTTGCGGGGACGAGAAGAAGGGAAAGGGGATTATACTCCTATCTCTTGGGACACGATTTGTAGAAGGAAAACATTTGGAGGATTGGGGATTAGAGATCATTCCATTTGGACCAAGGCAGCACTACGTAAACAATTATGGGATTTAAACTCAAAGAAGGACATTCTTTGGGTTAGGTGGATTCAAGCATATTGTATAAAGGGTGGAATTCTACAAGGAAGCAAAAGAGGGGTAAGTTCTAGTTGACATTGGAAGATGTTGTGCAAATTGAAAGATATACACTTCCAATCCCTTGGGAATTATATAAACAAGGAAGGAAAGGTGAAAAGAATGATGGTGTATGCAGAAATGAAGGGTGGAATCAAAATGGACTTTTATGCCAAATAAATATGGCATAAAAACAATTTACCGCTTAGAATTTTTCAATGGATGCTATTGAAGGGAGGGCTGCCCATGGTTGATATATTGCAAAGATTTGGGAATTGAAGACACGACAGAGTTGTATTTTATGTGATGATGTGGATGAAACAGGAACCCATTTGTTTTTGGGTTGTACATACACTAAGGGGTTCATGAAACTCTTGAAGTTTAGGGATATGAGCAACATGATGCAAGGAAAAGGATGTTTATTAATGATTGTAAGAAGAAGGGAAGACTTGATATTGTTGAATCTTACTAGTGCCTTGTACAGAATATGGAGTGAAGGAACAAGAGGATCTTTAGCCAAGAAGATTTGAAGATGGCGACCTTGGCTTCCAAAGTTGAAGCCGAATGCAAATGGGGGAGCTAGATGACATTGAAAGAATATTTTGAAGATGTGCTAGATTAGAATATAGAGCTGGTTGTTGGTTTTGTTTGTTTGATTTTAAATGGATTGTTTTGATACGGTTTTTGCTTGTAAAAGGCTAGAAGTGACGGTCTAAAAACTCTATTGATTTTCTTCGATCTATATACAAAACTATTATCAAAAAAAGATTGTGAGCAATTAGTGGATAAATCTGAAGAAAATAGCATAGATGGAATTCAAGTGTAATATCTTATGCATAGAAGGTGCAATTGATCAATTCAGTATTATCAAGTATAGCTGGCTTATGGGCTAGTACTAAGTTTACCCGAGGAAGTTCACGAGGAGATTGTGAAATTTTGAGAATGTTTTTTGTGGGGACGAGAAGAAGGGAAAAGGGATTATAGCTCTTGGGAGACGATTTGTAGAAGCAAAACATTTGGAGGATTGGGGATTAGAGATCATTCCATTTGGATCAAGGCAGCACTACGTAAACAATTATGGGATTTAAACTCAAAGAAGGACACTCTTTGGGTTAGGTGGATTCAAGCATATTGCATAAAGGGTGGAATTCTACAAGGAAGCAAAAGAGGGGTAAGTTCTAGTTGACATTGGAATATGTTGTGCAAATTGAAAGATATACACTTCCAATCCCTTGGGAATTATATAAACAAGAGAGGAAAGGTGAAGAGAATGATGGTGTATGCAGAAATGAAGGGTGGAATCAAAAGGGACTTTTATGCCAAATTAATTTGGCACAAAAACAATTTACCGCTTAGAAATTTTCAATGGATGCTATTGAAGGGGGGGGGGGCTGCCCATGGTCGCTATATTGCAAAGATTTGGGAATTGAAGATACGCGAAAGTTGTAGTTTATGTGGTGATGTGGATGAGACAGCAACCCATTTGTTTTGGGTTGTACATACACTAAGGGGTTCATGAAACTCTTGAAGTTTAGGGATATGAGCTACATGATGCAAGGAAGAGGATGTTTATTAATGATGGTAAGTAGAAGGCAGGACTTGAAGTTGATGAATCTTACTAGTGCCTTGTATAAAATATGGAGTGAAAGGAACAAGAGGATCTTTAGCCAAGAAGATTTGAAGATGGAGACCTTGGCTTCCAAAGTTGAAGCCGAATGCAAATGGGGGAGCTAGAAGGCATTGAAAGAAAATTTTGAAGATGTGCTAGATTAGAATATAGAGCTGGCTGTTGGTTTTGTTTGTTTGATTTTAAATGGCATGTTTTGATTGGGTTTTTGCTTGTAAAAGGTTAGAAGTGATGGTCTAAAAACTCTTTTGATTTTCTTCGATCTATATACAAAACTATTATCAAAAAAAGATTGTGAGCAATTAGTGGATAAATCTGAAGAAAATAGCATAGATGGAATTCAAGTGTTATTTCTTATGCACAGAAGGAGCAATTGATCAATTCAGTATTATCAAGTATAGCTGGCTTTTGGGCTAGTACTAAGTTTACCCGATGATGTTCACGAGGAGATTGTGAAATTTTGGGAATGTTTTTTTCGGGGACGAGAAGAAGGGCAAAGGGATTATACTCCTATCTCTTGGGACACGAATTGTAGAAGCAAAACATTTGGAGGATTGGGAATTAGAGATCATTCCATTTGGAACAAGGCAGCATTACATAAAAAATTACGGGATTTAAACTCAAAGAAGGACACTCTTTGTGTTAGGTGTATTCAAGCATATTGCATAAAGGGTGGAATTCTACAAGGAAGCAAAAGAGGGGTAGGTTCTAGTTGACATTGGAAGATGTTGTGCAAATTGAAAGATATACACTTCCAATCTCTTGGGAATTATATAAACAAGGGAGGAAAGGCGAAGAGAATGATGGTGTATGCAGAAATGAAGGGTGGAATCAAAAAGGACTTTTATGCCAAATTAATCTGGCACAAAAACAATTTACCGCTTAGATTTTTCCAATGGATGCTATTGAAGGGAGGGCTGCCCATTGTTGATATATTGCAAAGATTTGGGAATTGAAGACACAACAGAGTTGTAGTCTATGTGATGATGTGGATGAGACAGCAACCCATTTGTTTTTGGGTTGTACATACACTAAGGGGTTCATGAAACTCTTGAAGTTTAGGGATATGAGTAACATGATACCAGGAAAAGGATGTTTATTAATGATGGTAAGAAGAAGGGAAAACTTGAAGTTGATGAATCTTACTAGTGCCTTGTATAGAATATGGAGTGAAAGGAACAAGAGGATCTTTAGCCAAGAAGATTTGAAGATGGAGACCTTGGCTTCCAAAGTTGAAGCCGAATGCAAATGGGGGAGCTAGATGACATTGAAAGAAAATTTTGAAGATGTGCTAGATTAGAATATAGAGCTGGTTGTTGGTTCTGTTTGTTTGATTTTAAATGACATGTTTTGATAGGGTTTTTGCTTGTAAAAGGCTAGAAGTGACGGTCTGAAAACCCTTTTGATTTTCTTCGATCTATATACAAAACTATTATCAAAAAAAGATTGTGAGCAATTGATGGATAAATCTGAAGAAAATAGCATAGATGGAATTCAAGTGTTATTTCTTATGCACAGAAGGGGCAATTGATCAATTCAGCATTATCTACTATAGCTGGCTTTTGGGCTAGTACTAAGTTTACCCGAGGATGTTCATGAGGAGATTGTGAAATTTTGAGAATGTTTTTTGTGGGGACGAGAAGAAGGGAAAGGGGATTATACTCCTATCTCTTGGGACACGATTTGTAGAAACAAAACATTTGGAGGATTGGGGAATAGAGATCATTCCATTTGGATCAAGGCAGCACTACGTAAACAATTATGGGATTTAAACTCAAAGAAGGACATTCTTTGGGTTAGGTGGATTCAAGCATATTGTATAAAGGGTGGAATTCTACAAGGAAGCAAAAGAGGGGTAAGTTCTAGTTGACATTGGAAGATGTTGTGCAAATTGAAAGATATACACTTCCAATCCCTTGGGAATTATATAAACAAGGAAGGAAGGGTGAAGAGAATGATGGTGTATGCAGAAATGAAGGGTGGAATCAAAAGGGACTTTTATGCCAAATTAATCTGGAACAAAAACAATTTACCGCTTAGAATTTTTCAATGGATGCTATTGAAGGGAGGGCTGCCCATGGTTGATATATTGCAAAGATTTGGGAATTGAGGACACGACAGAGTTGTAGTTTATGTGATGATGTGGATGAGACAGCAACCCATTTGTTTTTGGGTTGTACATACATAAGGGGTTCATGAAACTCTTGAAGTTTAGGGATATGAGCAACATGATACAAGGAGGAAAAGGATGTTTATTAATGATGGTAAGAAGAAGGGAACACTTGAAGTTGATGAATCTTACTAGTGCCTCGTATAGAATATGGAGTGAAAGGAACAAGAGGATCTTTAGCCAAGAAGATTTGAAGATGGAGACCTTGGCTTCCAAAGTTGAAGCCGAATGCAAATGGGGGAGCTAGATGACATTGAAAGAAAATTTTGAAGATGTGCTAGATTAGAATATAGAGCTGGTTGTTGGTTCTGTTTGTTTGATTTTAAATGGCATGTTTTGATAGGGTTTTTGCTTGTAAAAGGCTAGAAGTGACGGTCTGAAAACTCTTTTGATTTTCTTCGATCTATATACAAAACTATTATCAAAAAAAGATTGTGAGCAATTGGTGGATAAATCTTAAGAAAATAGCATAGATGGAATTCAAGTGTTATTTCTTATGCACAGAAGGGGCAATTGATCAATTCAGTATTATCCACTATAGCTGGCTTTTGGGCTAGTACTAAGTATACCCGAGGATGTTCACGAGGAGATTGTGAAATTTTGAGAATGTTTTTTGTGGGGATGAGAAGAAGAGAAAGGGGATTATACTCCTATCTCTTGGGACACGATTTGTAGAAGGAAAACATTTGGAGGATTGGGGATTAGAGATCCTTCCATTTGGATCAAGGCAGCACTACGTAAACAATTATGGGATTTAAACTCAAAGAAGGACATTCTTTGGGTTAGGTGGATTCAAGCATATTGTATAAAGGGTGGAATTCTACAAGGAAGCAAAAGAGGGGTAAGTTCTAGTTGACATTGGAAGATGTTGTTCAAATTGAAAGATATACACTTCAAACCCCTTGGAAATTATATAAACAAGGAAGGAAAGGTGAAGAGAATGATGGTGTATGCAGAAATGAAGGGTGGAATCAAAAGGGACTTTTATGCCAAATTAATCTGGAACAAAAACAATTTACCGCTTAGAATTTTTCAATGGATGCTATTGAAGGGAGGGCTGCCCATGGTTGATATATTGCAAAGATTTGGGAATTGAAGACACAACAGAGTTGTAGTCTATGTGATGATGTGGATGAGACAGCAACCCATTTGTTTTGGGTTGTACATACACTAAGGGGTTCATGAAACTCTTGAAGTTTAGGGATATGAGCAACATGATACAAGGAAAAGGATGTTTATTAATGATGGTAAGAAGAAGGGAAGACTTGAAGTTGACGAATCTTACTAGTGCCTTGTATAGAATATGGAGTGAAAGGAACAAGAGGATCTTTAGCCAAGAAGATTTGAAGATGGAGACCTTGGCTTCCAAAGTTGAAGCCGAATGCAAATGGGGGAGCTAGAAGACATTGAAAGAAAATTTTGAAGATGTGCTAGATTATAATATAGAGTTGGTTGTTGGTTCTGTTTGTTTGATTTTAAATGGCATGTTTTGATAGGGATTTTGCTTGTAAAAGGCTAGAAGTGACGGTCTGAAAACTCTTTTGATTTTCTTCGATCTATATACAAAACTATTATCAAAAAAAGATTGTGACCAATTGGTGGATAAATCTGAAGAAAATAGAATAGATGGAATTCAAGTGTTATTTCTTATGCACAGAAGGGGTAATTGATCAATTCAGTATTATCTACTATAGCTGGCTTTTGGGCTATACTAAGTTTACCCGAGGATGTTCACGAGGAGATTGTGAAATTTTGAGAATGTTTTTTGTGGGGACGAGAAGAAGGGAAAGGGGATTATACTCCTATCTCTTGGGACACGATTTGTAGAAGCAAAACATTTGGAGGATTGGGGATTAGAGATCATTCCATTTGGATCAAGGCAGCACTACGTAAACAATTATGGGATTTAAACTCAAAGAAGGACACTCTTTGGGTTAGGTGGATTCAAGCATATTGCATAAAGGGTGGAATTCTACAAGGAAGCAAAAGAGGGGTAAGTTCTAGTTGACATTGGAAGATGTTGTGCAAATTGAAAGATATACACTTCCAATCCCTTGGGAATTATATAAACAAGGAAGGAAAGGTGAAGAGAATGATGGTGTATGCAGAAATGAAGGGTGGAATCAAAATGGACTTTTATGCCAAATTAATCTGGAACAAAAACAATTTACCGCTTAGAATTTTTCAATGGATGCTATTGAAGGGAGGGCTGCCCATGGTTGATATATTGCAAAGATTTGGGAATTAAAGACACGACAGAGTTGTAGTTTATGTGATGATGTGGATGAGACAGCAACCCATTTGTTTTTGGGTTGTACATACACTAAGGGGTTCATGAAACTCTTGAAGTTTAGGGATATGAGCAACATGATACAAGGAAAAGGATGTTTATTAATGATGGTAAGAAGAAGGGAAAACTTGAAGTTGATAAATCTTACTAGTGCCTTGTATAGAATATGGAGTGAAAGGAACAAGAGGATCTTTAGCCAAGAAGATTTGAAGATGGTGGCTTCCAAAGTTGAAGCCGAATGCAAATGGGGGAGCTAGATGACATTGAAAGAAAATTTTGAAGATATGCTAGATTAGAATATAGAGCTGGTTGTTGGTTCTGTTTGTTTGATTTTAAATGGCATGTTTTGATAGGGTTTTTGCTTGTAAAAGGCTAGAAGTGACGGTCTGAAAACTCTTTTGATTTTCTTCGATCTATATACAAAACTATTATCAAAAAAAGATTGTGAGCAATTGGTGGATAAATCTGAAGAAAATAGCATAGATGGAATTCAAGTGTTATTTCTTATGCACAGAAGGGGCAATTGACCAATTCAGTATTATCCACTATAGCTGGCTTTTGGGCTAGTACTAAGTTTACCCGAGGATGTTCACGAGGAGATTGTGAAATTTTGAGAATGTTTTTTGTGGGGACGAGAAGAAGGGAAAGGAGATTATACTCCTATCTCTTGGGACACGATTTGTAGAAGGAAAACATTTGGAGGATTGGGGATTAGAGATCATTCCATTTGGATCAAGGCAGCACTACGTAAACAATTATGGGATTTAAACTCAAAGAAGGACATTCTTTGGGTTAGGTGGATTCAAGCATATTGTAAAAAGGGTTACAAGGAAGCAAAAGAGGGGTAAGTTCTAGTTGACATTGGAAGATGTTGTGCAAATTGAAAGATATACACTTCGAATCCCTTGGGAATTATATAAAAAAGGAAGGAAGGGTGAAGAGAATGATGGTGTATGCAGGAATGGAGGGTGGAATGAAAAGGGACTTTTATGCCAAATTAATCTGGAACAAAAACAATTTACCGCTTAGAATTTTTCAATGGATGCTATTGAAGGGAGGGCTGCCCATGGTTGATATATTGCAAAGATTTGGGAAATGAGGACACGACAGAGCTGTAGTTTATGTGATGATGTGGATGAGATAGCAACCCATTTGTTTTTGGGTTGTACATACATAAGGGGTTCATGAAAGTCTTGAAGTTTAGGGATATGAGCAACATGATACAAGGAGGAAAAGGATGTTTATTAATGATGGTAAGAAGAAGGGAACACTTGAAGTTGATGAATCTTACTAGTGCCTCGTATAGAATATGGAGTGAAAGGAACAAGAGGATCTTTAGCCAAGAAGATTTGAAGATGGAGACCTTGGCTTCCAAAGTTGAAGCCGAATGCAAATGGGGGAGCTAGATGACATTGAAAGAAAATTTTGAAGATGTGCTAGATTAGAATATAGAGCTGGTTGTTGGTTCTGTTTGTTTGATTTTAAATGGCATGTTTTGATAGGGTTTTTGCTTGTAAAAGGCTAGAAGTGACGGTCTGAAAACTCTTTTGATTTTCTTCGATCTATATACAAAACTATTATCAAAAAAAGATTGTGAGCAATTGGTGGATAAATCTTAAGAAAATAGCATAGATGGAATTCAAGTGTTATTTCTTATGCACAGAAGGGGCAATTGATCAATTCAGTATTATCCACTATAGCTGGCTTTTGGGCTAGTACTAAGTATACCCGAGGATGTTCACGAGGAGATTGTGAAATTTTGAGAATGTTTTTTGTGGGGATGAGAAGAAGAGAAAGGGGATTATACTCCTATCTCTTGGGACACGATTTGTAGAAGGAAAACATTTGGAGGATTGGGGATTAGAGATCATTCCATTTGGATCAAGGCAGCACTACGTAAACAATTATGGGATTTAAACTCAAAGAAGGACATTCTTTGGGTTAGGTGGATTCAAGCATATTGTATAAAGGGTGGAATTCTACAAGGAAGCAAAAGAGGGGTAAGTTCTAGTTGACATTGGAAGATGTTGTTCAAATTGAAAGATATACACTTCCAATCCCTTGGGAATTATATAAACAAGGAAGGAAAGGTGAAGAGAATGATGGTGTATGCAGAAATGAAGGGTGGAATCAAAAGGGACTTTTATGCCAAATTAATCTGGAACAAAAACAATTTACCGCTTAGAATTTTTCAATGGATGCTATTGAAGGGAGGGCTGCCCATGGTTGATATATTGCAAAGATTTGGGAATTGAAGACACAACAGAGTTGTAGTCTATGTGATGATGTGGATGAGACAGCAACCCATTTGTTTTTGGGTTGTACATACACTAAGGGGTTCATGAAACTCTTGAAGTTTAGGGATATGAGCAACATGATACAAGGAAAAGGATGTTTATTAATGATGGTAAGAAGAAGGGAAGACTTGAAGTTGACGAATCTTACTAGTGCCTTGTATAGAATATGGAGTGAAAGGAACAAGAGGATCTTTAGCCAAGAAGATTTGAAGATGGAGACCTTGGCTTCCAAAGTTGAAGCCGAATGCAAATGGGGGAGCTAGAAGACATTGAAAGAAAATTTTGAAGATGTGCTAGATTATAATATAGAGCTGGTTGTTGGTTCTGTTTGTTTGATTTTAAATGGCATGTTTTGATAGGGATTTTGCTTGTAAAAGGCTAGAAGTGACGGTCTGAAAACTCTTTTGATTTTCTTCGATCTATATACAAAACTATTATCAAAAAAAGATTGTGACCAATTGGTGGATAAATCTGAAGAAAATAGAATAGATGGAATTCAAATGTTATTTCTTATGCACAGAAGGGGTAATTGATCAATTCAGTATTATCTACTATAGCTGGCTTTTGGGCTAGTATACTAAGTTTACCCGAGGATGTTCACGAGGAGATTGTGAAATTTTGAGAATGTTTTTGTGGGGACGAGAAGAAGGGAAAGGGGATTATACTCCTATCTCTTGGGACATGATTTGTAGAAGCAAAACATTTGGAGGATTGGGGATTAGAGATCATTCCATTTGGATCAAGGCAGCACTACGTAAACAATTATGGGATTTAAACTCACAGAAGGACACTCTTTGGGTTAGGTGGATTCAAGCATATTGCATAAAGGGTGGAATTCTACAAGGAAGCAAAAGAGGGGTAAGTTCTAGTTGACATTGGAAGATGTTGTGCAAATTGAAAGATATACACTTCCAATCCCTTGGGAATTATATAAACAAGGAAGGAAAGGTGAAGAGAATGATGGTGTATGCAGAAATGAAGGGTGGAATCAAAAGGGACTTTTATGCCAAATTAATCTGGAACAAAAACAATTTACCGCTTAGAATTTTTCAATGGATGCTATTGAAGGGAGGGCTGCCCATGGTTGATATATTGCAAAGATTTGGGAATTGAAGACACGACAGAGTTTTAGTTTATGTGATGATGTGGATGAGACAGCAACCCATTTGTTTTTGGGTTGTACATACACTAAGGGGTTCATGAAACTCTTGAAGTTTAGGGATATGAGCAACATGATACAAGGAAAAGGATGTTTATTAATGATGGTAAGAAGAAGGGAAAACTTGAAGTTGATGAATCTTACTAGTGCCTTGTATAGAATATGGAGTGAAAGGAACAACAGGATCTTTAGCCAAGAAGATTTGAAGATGGAGACCTTGGCTTCCAAAGTTGAAGCCGAATGCAAATGGGGGAGCTAGATGACATTGAAAGAAAATTTTGAAGATATGCTAGATTAGAATATAGAGCTGGTTGTTGGTTCTGTTTGTTTGATTTTAAATGGCATGTTTTGATAGGGTTTTTGCTTGTAAAAGGCTAGAAGTGACGGTCTGAAAACTCTTTTGATTTTCTTCGATCTATATACAAAACTATTATCAAAAAAAGATTGTGAGCAATTGGTGGATAAATCTGAAGAAAATAGCATAGATGGAATTCAAGTGTTATTTCTTATGCACAGAAGGGGCAATTGATCAATTCAGTATTATCCACTATAGCTGGCTTTTGGGCTAGTACTAAGTTTACCAGAGGATGTTCACGAGGAGATTGTGAAATTTTGAGAATGTTTTTTGTGGGGACGAGAAGAAGGGAAAGGGGATTATACTCCTATCTCTTGAGACACGATTTGTAGAAGGAAAACATTTGGAGGATTGGGGATTAGAGATCATTCCATTTGGATCAAGGCAGCACTACGTAAACAATTATGGGATTTAAACTCAAAGAAGGACACTCTTTGGGTTAGGTGGATTCAAGCATATTGCATAAAGGGTGGAATTCTACAAGGAAGCAAAAGAGGGGTAAGTTCTAGTTGACATTGGAAGATGTTGTGCAAATTGAAAGATATACACTTCCAATCCCTTGGGAATTATATAAACAAGGAAGGAAGGGTGAAGAGAATGATGGTGTATGCAGAAATGAAGGGTGGAATCAAAAGAGACTTTTATGCCAAATTAATCTGGAACAAAAACATTTTACCGCTTAGAATTTTTCAATGGATGCTATTGAAGGGAGGGCTGCCCATTGTTGATATATTGCAAAGATTTGGGAATTGAGGACACGACAGAGTTGTAGTTTATGTGATGATGTGGATGAGATAGCAACCCATTTGTTTTTGGGTTGTACATACACTAAGGGGTTCATGAAACTCTTGAAGTTTAGGGATATGAGCAACATGATACAAGGAAAAGGATGTTTATTAATGATGGTAAGAAGAAGTGAAGACTTGAAGTTGATGAATCTTACTAGTGCCTCGTATAGAATATGGAGTGAAAGGAACAAGAGGATCTTTAGCCAAGAAGATTTGAAGATGGAGACCTTGGCTTCCAAAGTTGAAGCCGAATGCAAATAGGGGAGCTAGATGACATTGAAAGAAAATTTTGAAGATGTGCTAGATTAGAATATAGAGCTGGTTGTTAGTTCTGTTTGTTTGATTTTAAATGGCATGTTTTGATAGGGTTTTTGCTTGTAAAAGGCTAGAGTGACGGTCTGAAAACTCTTTTGATTTTCTTCGATCTATATACAAAACTATTATCAAAAAAAGATTGTGAGCAATTGGTGGATAAATCTTAAGAAAATAGCATAGATGGAATTCAGTATTATCCACTATAGCTGGCTTTTGGACTAGTACTAAGTTTACCCGAGGATGTTCACGAGGAGATTGTGAAATTTTGAGAACGTTTTTTGTGGGGATGAGAAGAAGCGAAAGGGGATTATACTCCTATCTCTTGGGACACGATTTGTAGAAGGAAAACATTTGGAGGATTGGGGATTAGAGATCATTCCATTTGGATCAAGGCAGCACTACGTAAACAATTATGGGATTTAAACTCAAAGAAGGACATTCTTTGGGTTAGGTGGATTCAAGCATATTGTATAAAGGGTGGAATTCTACAAGGAAGCAAAAGAGGGGTAAGTTCTAGTTGACATTGGAAGATGTTGTGCAAATTGAAAGATATACACTTCCAATCCCTTGGGAATTATATAAACAAGGAAGGAAAGGTGAAGAGAATGATGGTGTATGCAGAAATGAAGGGTGGAATCAAAAGGGACTTTTATGCCAAATTAATCTGGAACAAAAACAATTTACCGCTTAGAATTTTTCAATGGATGCTATTGAAGGGAGGGCTGCCCATGGTTGATATATTGCAAAGATTTGGGAATTGAAGACACAACAGAGTTGTAGTCTATGTGATGATGTGGATGAGACAGCAACCCATTTGTTTTTGGGTTGTACATACACTAAGGGGTTCATGAAACTCTTGAAGTTTAGGGATATGAGCAACCTGATACAAGGAAAAGGATGTTTATTAATGATGGTAAGAAGAAGGGAAGACTTGAAGTTGGCGAATCTTACTAGTGCCTTGTATAGAATATGGAGTGAAAGGAACAAGAGGATCTTTAGCCAAGAAGATTTGAAGATGGAGACCTTGGCTTCCAAAGTTGAAGCCGAATGCAAATGGGGGAGCTAGAAGACATTGAAAGAAAATTTTGAAGATGTGCTAGATTAGAATATAGAGCTGGTTGTTGGTTCTGTTTGTTTGATTTTAATTGGCATGTTTTGATAGTGTTTTTGCTTGTAAAAGGCTAGAAGTGACGGTCTGAAAACTCTTTTGATTTTCTTCGATCTATATACAAAACTATTATCAAAAAAAGATTGTGAGCAATTGGTGGATAAATCTGAAGAAAATAGCATAGATGGAATTCAAGTGTTATTTCTTATGCACAGAAGGGGCAATTGATCAATTCAGTATTATCCACTATAGCTGGCTTTTGGGCTAGTACTAAGTTTACCCGAGGATGTTCACGAGGAGATTGTGAAATTTTGAGAATGTTTTTTGTGGGGATGAGAAGAAGAGAAAGGGGATTATACTCCTATCTCTTGGGACACGATTTGTAGAAGGAAAACATTTGGAGGATTGGGGATTAGAGATCATTCCATTTGGATCAAGGCAGCACTACGTAAACAATTATGGGATTTAAACTCAAAGAAGGACATTCTTTGGGTTAGGTGGATTCAAGCATATTGTATAAAGGGTGGAATTCTACAAGGAAGCAAAAGAGGGGTAAGTTCTAGTTGACATTGGAAGATGTTGTGCAAATTGAAAGATATACACTTCCAATCCCTTGGAATTATATAAACAAGGAAGGAAAGGTGAAGAGAATGATGGTGTATGCAGAAATGAAGGGTGGAATCAAAAGGGACTTTTATGCCAAATTAATCTGGAACAAAAACAATTTACCGCTTAGAATTTTTCAATGGATGCTATTGAAGGTAGGGCTGCCCATGGTTGATATATTGCAAAGATTTGGGAATTGAAGACACAACAGAGTTGTAGTCTATGTGATGATGTGGATGAGACAGCAACCCATTTGTTTTTGGGTTGTACATACACTAAGGGGTTCATGAAACTCTTGAAGTTTAGGGATATGAGCAACATGATGCAAGGAAGAGGATGTTTATTAATGATGGTAAGAAGAAGGCAAGACTTGAAGTTGATGAATCTTACTAGTGCCTTGTATAGAATATGGAGTGAAAGGAACAAGAGGATCTTTAGCAAAGAAGATTTGAAGATGGAGACCTTGGCTTCCAAAGTTGAAGCCGAATGCAAATGGGGGAGCTAGATGACATTGAAAGAAAATTTTGAAGATGTGCTAGATTATAATATAGAGCTGGTTGTTGGTTCTGTTTGTTTAATTTTAAATGGCATGTTTTGATCGGGTTTTTGCTTGTAAAAGGCTAGAGTGACGGTCTGAAAACTCTTTTGATTTTCTTCGATCTATATACAAAACTATTATCAAAAAAAGATTGTGAGCAATTGGTGGATAAATCTTAAGAAAATAGCATAGATGGAATTCAAGTGTTATTTCTTATGCACAGAAGGGGCAATTGATCAATTCAGTATTATCCACTATAGCTGGCTTTTGGGCTAGTACTAAGTTTACCCGAGGATATTCACGAGGAGATTGTGAAATTTTGAGAATGTGTTTTGTGGGGATGAGAAGAAGAGAAAGGGGATTATACTCCTATCTCTTGGGACACGATTTGTAGAAGGAAAACATTTGGAGGATTGGGGATTAGAGATCATTCCATTTGGATCAAGGCAGCACTACGTAAACAATTATGGGATTTAAACTCAAAGAAGGACAATTTTTGGGTTAGGTGGATTCAAGCATATTGTATAAATGGTGGAATTCTACAAGGAAGCAAAATAGGAGTAAGTTCTAGTTGACGTTGGAAGATGTTGTGCAAATTGAAAGATATACACTTCCAATCCCTTGGGAATTATATAAACAAGGAAGGAAAGGTGAAGAGAATGATGGTGTATGCAGAAATGAAGGGTGGAATCAAAAGGGACTTTTATGCCAAATTAATCTGGAACAAAAACAATTTACCGCTTAGAATTTTTCAATGGATGCTATTGAAGGGAGGGCTGCCCATGGTTGATATATTGCAAAGATTTGGGAATTGAAGACACGACAGAGTTGTAGTTTATGTGATGATGTGGATGAGATAGCAACCCATTTGTTTTTGGGTTGTACATACACTAAGGGGTTCATGAAACTCTTGAAGTTTAGGGATATGAGCAACATGATACAAGGAAAAGGATGTTTATTAATGATGGTAAGAAGAAGGGAAAACTTGAAGTTGATGAATCTTACTAGTGCCTTGTATAGAATATGGAGTGAAAGGAACAACAGGATCTTTAGCCAAGAAGATTTGAAGATGGAGACCTTGGCTTCCAAAGTTGAAGCCGAATGCAAATGGGGGAGCTAGATGACATTGAAAGAAAATTTTGAAGATATGCTAGATTAGAATATAGAGCTGGTTGTTGGTTCTGTTTGTTTGATTTTAAATGGCATGTTTTGATAGGGTTTTTGCTTGTAAAAGGCTAGAAGTGACGGTCTGAAAACTCTTTTGATTTTCTTCGATCTATATACAAAACTATTATCAAAAAACGATTGTGAGCAATTGGTGGATAAATCTGAAGAAAATAGCATAGATGGAATTCAAGTGTTATTTCTTATGCACAGAAGGGGCAATTGATCAATTCAGTATTATCCACTATAGCTGGCTTTTGGGCTAGTACTAAGTTTACCCGAGGATGTTCACGAGGAGATTGTGAAATTTTGAGAATGTTTTTTGTGGGGACGAGAAGAAGGGAAAGGGGATTATACTCCTATCTCTTGAGACACGATTTGTAGAAGGAAAACATTTGGAGGATTGGGGATTAGAGATCATTCCATTTGGATCAAGGCAGCACTACGTAAACAATTATGGGATTTAAACTCAAAAAAGGACATTCTTTGGGTTAGGTGGATTCAAGCATATTGTAAAAAGGGTGGAATTCTACAAGGAAGCAAAAGAGGGGTAAGTTCTAGTTGACATTGGAAGATGTTGTGCAAATTGAAAGATATACACTTCCAATCCCTTGGGAATTATATAAACAAGGAAGGAAGGGTGAAGAGAATGATGGTGTATGCAGAAATGAAGGGTGGAATCAAAAGAGACTTTTATGCCAAATTAATCTGGAACAAAAACAATTTACCGCTTAGAATTTTTCAATGGATGCTATTGAAGGGAGGGCTGCCCATGGTTGATATATTGCAAAGATTTGGGAATTGAGGACACGACAGAGTTGTAGTTTATGTGATGATGTGGATGAGATAGCAACCCATTTTTTTTGGGTTGTACATACACTAAGGGGTTCATGAAACTCTTGAAGTTTAGGGATATGAGCAACATGATACAAGGAAAATGATGTTTATTAATGATGGTAAGAAGAAGGGAAGACTTGAAGTTGATGAATCTTACTAGTGCCTCGTATAGAATATGGAGTGAAAGGAACAACAGGATCTTTAGCCAAGTAGATTTGAAGATGGAGACCTTGGCTTCCAAAGTTGAAGCCGAATGCAAATGGGGGAGCTAGATGACATTGAAAGAAAATTTTGAAGATGTGCTAGATTAGAATATAGAGCTGGTTGTTAGTTCTGTTTGTTTGATTTTAAATGGCATGTTTTGATAGGGTTTTTGCTTGTAAAAGGCTAGAGTGACGGTCTGAAAACTCTTTTGATTTTCTTCGATCTATATACAAAACTATTATCAAAAAAAGATTGTGAGCAATTGGTGGATAAATCTTAAGAAAATAGCATAGATGGAATTCAAGTGTTATTTCTTTTGCACAGAAGGGGCAATTGATCAATTCAGTATTATCCACTATAGCTGGCTTTTGGACTAGTACTAAGTTTACCCGAGGATGTTCACGAGGAGATTGTGAAATTTTGAGAATGTTTTTTGTGGGGATGAGAAGAAGAGAAAGGGGATTATACTCCTATCTCTTGGGACACGATTTGTAGAAGGAAAACATTTGGAGGATTGGGGATTAGAGATCATTCCATTTGGAGCAAGGCAGCACTACGTAAACAATTATGGGATTTAAACTCAAAGAAGGACATTCTTTGGGTTAGGTGGATTCAAGCATATTGTATAAAGGGTGGAATTCTACAAGGAAGCAAAAGAGGGGTAAGTTCTAGTTGACATTGGAAGATGTTGTGCAAATTGAAAGATATACACTTCCAATCCCTTGGAATTATATAAACAAGGAATGAAAGGTGAAGAGAATGATGGTGTATGCAGAAATGAAGGGTGGAATCAAAAGGGACTTTTATGCCAAATTAATCTGGAACAAAAACAATTTACCGCTTAGAATTTTTCAATGGATGCTATTGAAGGGAGGGCTGCCCATGGTTGATATATTGCAAAGATTTGGGAATTGAGGACACGACAGAGTTGTAGTTTATGTGATGATGTGGATGAGATAGCAACCCATTTGTTTTTGGGTTGTACATACACTAAGGGGTTCATGAAACTCTTGAAGTTTAGGGATATCAGCAACATGATGCAAGGAAGAGGATGTTTATTTAATGATGGTAAGAAGAAGGCAAGACTTGAAGTTGATGAATCTTACTAGTGTCTAGTATAGAATATGGAGTGAAAGGAGCAAGAGGATCTTTAGCCAAGAAGATTTGAAGATGGAGATCTTGGCTTCGTTGAAGCCAAATGCAAATGGGGGAGCTAGAAGACATTGAAAGAAAATTTTGAAGATGTGCCAGATTAAAATATAGAGTTGGTTGTTGGTTTTGTTTGTTTGATTTTAAATGGCATGTTTTGATAGGGTTTTTGCTTGTAAAAGGCTAGAAGTGACGGTCTAAAAACTCTTTTTATTTTCTTCGATCTATATACAAAACTATTATCAAAAAAAGATTGTGAGGAATTAGTGGATAAATCTGAAGAAAATAGCATAGATGGAATTCAAGTGTTATTTCCTATGCACAGAAGGGGCAATTGATCAATTCAGTATTATCAAGTATAGCTGGCTTTTGGGCTAGTACTAAGTTTACCCGAGGATGTTCACGAGGAGATTGTGAAATTTTGAGAATGTTTTTTGTGGGGACGAGAAGAAGGGAAAAGGGATTATATTCCTATTTCTTGGGACACAATTTGTAGAAGCAAAACATTTGGATGATTGGGGATTAGAGATCATTCCATTTGGAACAGGGCAGCACTACGTAAACAATTATGGGATTTAAACTCAAAGAAGGACATTCTTTGGGTTAGGTGGATTCAAGCATATTGCATAAAGGGTGGAATTCTACAAGGAAGCAAAAGATGGGTAAGTTCTAGCTGACATTGGAAGATGTTGTGCAAATTGAAAGATATACACTTCCAATCCCTTGGGAATTATATAAACAAGGGAGGAATGGTGAAGAGAATGATGGTGTATGCAGAAATGAAGGGTGGAATCAAAAGGGACTTTTATGCCAAATTAATCTGGCACAAAAACAATTTACCGCTTAGAATTTTCCAATGGATGCTATTGAAGGGAGGGCTTCCCATGGTTGATATATTGCAAAGATTTGAGAATTGAAGACACGACAAAGTTGTAGTTCATGTGGTGATGTTGATGAGACAGCAACCCATTTGTTTTGGGTTGTACATACACTAAGGGGTTCATGAAACTCTTGAAGTTTAGGGATATGAGCAACATGATGCAAGGAAGAGGATGTTTATATTATGGCAAGAAGAAGGCAAGACTTGAAGTTGATGAATCTTACTAGTGCCTTGTATAGAATATGGAGTGAAAGGAACAAGAGGATCTTTAGCCAAGAAGATTTGAAGATGGAGACCTTGGCTTCCAAAGTTGAAGCCGAATGCAAATGGGGGAGCTAGAAGACATTGAAAGAAAATTTTGAAGATGTGCTAGATTAGAATATAGAGCTGGTTGTTGGTTTTGTTTGTTTGATTTTAAATGGCATGTTTTGATAGGGTTTTTTCTTGTAGAAGGCTAGAAGTGACGGTCTAAAAATCATTTTATTTTCTTTGATCTATATACAAAACTATTATCAAAAAAGGATTGTGAGCAATAGGTGGATAAATCTAAAGACAATAGCATAGATGGAATTCAAGTGTTATTTGTTATGCACAGAAGGAGCAATTGATCAATTCAGTATTATCAAGTATAGCTGGCTTTTGGGCTAGTATACTAAGTTTACCCGAGGATGTTCACGAGGAGATTGTGAAATTTTGAGAATGTTTTTTGTGGGGACGAGAAGAAGGGAAAAGGGATTATACTCCAATCTCTTGTGACACGATTTGTAGAAGCCAAACATTTAGAGGATTGGGGATTAGAGATCATTCCATTTGGAACAAGGCAGTACTACGTAAACAATTATGGGATTTAAACTCAAAGAAGGACATTCTTTGGGCTAGGTGGATTCAAGCATATTGCATAAAGGGTGGAATTCTACAAGGAAGCAAAAGAGGGGTAAGTTCTAGTTGACATTGGAAGATGTTGTACAAATTGAAAGATAAACACTTCCAATCCCTTGGGAATTGTATAAACAAGGGAGGAAAGTTGAAGAGAATGATGGTGTATGCAGAAATAAAGGGTGGAATCAAAAGGGACTTTTATGCCAAATTAATCTGGCACAAAAACAATTAACCACTTAGAATTTTCCAATGGATGCTATTGAAGGGAGGGCTGCCATGGTTGATATATTGCAAAGATTTGGGAATTGAAGATACGACAAAGTTGTAGTTTATGTGGTGATGTGGATGAGACATCAACCCATTTGTTTTGGGTTGTACATACACTAAGGGGTTCATGAAACTCTTGAAGTTTAGGGATATCAGCAACATGATGCAAAGAGGATGTTTATTAATGATGGTAAGAAGAAGGCAAGACTTGAAGTTGATTAATCTTACTAGTGCCTTGTATAGAATATGGAGTGAAAGGAGCAAGAGGATCTTTAGCCAAGAAGATTTGAAGATGGAGATCTTGGCTTCCAAAGTTGAAGCCATTAATGGGGGAGCTAGAAGACATTGAAAGAAAATTTTGAAGATGTGCTAGATTAGAATATAGAGCTGGTTGTTGGTTTTGTTTGTTTGATTTTAAATGACATGTTTTGATAGGGTTTTTGCTTGTAAAAGGCTAGAAGTGACAGTCTAAAAACTCATTTTATTTTCTTTGATCTATATACAAAACAATTATCAAAAAAGGATTGTGAGTAATTGGTGGATAAATCTAAAGACAGTAGCATAGATGGAATTCAAGTGTTATTTCTTGTGCACAGAAGGAGCAATTGATCAATTCAATATTATCAAGTATAGCTGGCTTTTGTGCTAGTATACTAAGTTTACCCGAGGATGTTCACGAGGAGATTGTGAAATTTTGAAAATGTTTTTTGTGGGGACGAGAAGAAGGGCAAAGGGATTATACTCCTATCTCTTGTGACACGATTTGTAGAAGCAAAACATTTAGAGGATTGGGGATTAGAGATCATTCCATTTGGAACAAGGCAGCACTACGTAAACAATTATGGGATTTAAACTCAAAGAAGGACATTCTTTGGGCTAGGTGGATTCAAGCATATTGCATAAAGGGTGGAATTCTACAAGGAAGCAAAAGAGGGGTAAGTTCTAGTTGACATTGGAAGATCTTGTGGAAATTGAAAGATAAACACTTCTAATCCCTTGGGAATTGTATAAACAAGGGAGGAAAGTTGAAGAGAATGATGGTGTATACAAAAATGAAGGGTGGAATCGAAAGGGACTTTAATGCCAAATTAATCTAGCACAAAAATAATTTACCATTAAGAATTTTCCAATGGATGCTATTGAAGGGATGGCTGCCCATGGTTGATATATTGCAAAGATTTGGGAATTGAAGAAACGACAAAGTTGTAGTTTATGTGATGATGTGGATGAGACAGCAACCCATTTGTTTTTGGGTTGTACATACAATAAGGGGTTCATGAAACTCTTGAAGTTTAGGGATATGAGCAACATGATGCAAGTAAAAGGATGTTCATTAATGATGGTAAGAAGAAGGCAAGACTTGAAGTTGATGAATCTTACTAGTGCCTTGTATAGAATATGGAGTGAAAGGAACAAGAGGATCTTTAGCCAAGAAGATTTGAAGATGGAGACCCTGGCTTCCAAGGTTGAAGCCGAATGCAAATGGGGGAGCTAGAAGACATTGAAAGAAAATTTTGAAGATGTGCTAGATTAGAATATAGAGCTGGTTGTTGGTTTTGTTTGTTTGATTTTAAATAGCATGTTTTGATAGGGTTTTTGCTTCTAAAAGGCTAGAAGTGATGGTCTAAAAACTCTTTTGATTTTCTTCGATCTATATACAAAACTATTATCAAAAAAGGATTGAAAGCAATTTGTGGATAAATCTGAAGAAAATAGCATATATGGAATTCAAGTGTTATTTCTTATGCACAGAAGGTGCAATTGATCAATTCATTATTATCAAGTATAGTTGGCTTTTGGACTAGTATACTAAGTTTACCCGAGGATGTTCACGAGGAGATTGTGAAATTTTGAGAATGTTTTTTGTGGGGACGAGAAGAAGGGAAAAGGGATTATACTCCTATCTCTTGGGACACGATTTGAAGAAGCAAAGCATTTGGAGGATTGGGGATTAGAGATCCTACCATTTGGAACAAGGCAGCACTACGTAAACAATTATGGGATTTAAACTCAAAGAAGGACATTCTTTGGGCTAGGTGGATTAAAGCATATTGCATAAAGGGTGGAATTCTACAAGGAAGCAAAAGATGGGTAAGTTCTAGCTGACATTGGAAGATGTTGTGCAAATTGAAAGATATACACTTCCAATCCCTTGGGAATTATATAAACAAGGGAGGAATGGTGAAGAGAATGATGGTGTATGCAGAAATGAAGGGTGGAATCAAAAGGGACTTTTATGCCAAATTAATCTGGCACAAAAACAATTTACCGCTTAGAATTTTCCAATGGATGCTATTGAAGGGAGGGCTGCCATGGTTGACATAATGCAAAGATTTGGGATTTGAAGACCCGACAAGGTTGTAGTTTGTGTGATGATGTGGATGAGACAGCAACCCATTTGATTTTGGGTTGTACATACACTAAGGGGTTCATAAAACTCTTGAAGTTTAGGGATATGAGCAACATGATGCAAGGAAAAGGATGTTTATTAATGATGGTAAGAAGAAGGGAAGACTTGAAGTAGATGAATCTTACTAGTGCCTTGTATAGAATATAGAGTGAAAGGAACAAGAGGATCTTTCGCCAAGAAGATTTGAAGATGGAGACCTTGGCCTCCCAAGTTGAAGCTGAATGCAAATGGGGGAGCTAGAAGACATTGAAAGAAAATTTTGAAGATGTGCTAGATTAGAATATAGAGCTGGTTGTTGGTTTTGTTTGTTTGATTTTAAATAGCATGTTTTGATAGGGTCTATGCTCGTAAAAGGCTAGAAGTGATGGTCTAAAAACTCTTTTGATTTTCTTTGATCTATATACAAAACTATTATCAAAAAAGGATTGTGAGCAATTGGTGGATAAATCTGAAGAAAATAGCATAGATGGAAATCAAGTGTTATTTCTTATGCACAGAAGGTGCAATTGATCAATTCAGTATTATCAAGTATAGCTGGCTTTTGGGCTAGTATACTAAGTTTACCCAAGGATGTTCACGAGGAGATTGTGAAATTTTGAGAATGTTTTTTGTGGGGACGAGAAGAAGGGAAAAGGGATTATACTCCTATCTCCTGGGACACGATTTGAAGAAGCAAAACATTTGGAGGATTGGGGATTAGATATTCTACCATTTGGAACAAGGCAGCACTACGTAAACAATTATGGGATTTAAACTCAAAGAAGGACATTCTTTGGGCTAGGTGGATTCAAGCATATTGCATAAAGGGTGGAATTCTACAAGGAAGCAAAAGAGGGGTAAGTTCTAGTTGACATTGGAAGATGTTGTGCAAATTGAAAGATAAACACTTCCAATCCCTTCGGAATTGTATAAACAAGGGAGGAAAGTTGAAGAGAATGATGGTGTATGCAGAAATGAAGTGTGGAATCAAAAGGGACTTTTATGCCAAATTAATCTGGCACAAAAACAATTTACGGCTTAGAATTTTCCAATGGATGCTATTGAAGGGAGGGCTGCCCATGGTTGATATATTGCAAAGATTTGGGAATTGAAGACACGACAAAGTTGTAGTTTATGTGATGATGTGGATGAGACAGCAACCCATTTCTTTTTGGGTTGTACATACACTAAAGGGTTCATGAAACTCTTGAAGTTTAGGGATATGAGCAACATGATGCAAGTAAAAGGATGTTTATTAATGATGGTAAGAAGAAGGCAAGACTTGAAGTTGATGAATCTTACTAGTGCCTTGTATAGAATATGGAGTGAAAGGAACAAGAAGTTCTTTAGCCAAGAAGATTTGAAGATGGAGACCTTGGCTTCCAAAGTGGAAGCCGAATGCAAATGGGGGAGCTAGAAGACATTGAAAGAAAATTTTGAAGATGTGCTAGATTAGAATATAGAGCTGGTTGTTGGTTTTGTTTGTTTGATTTTAAATGGCCTGTTTTGATAGGGTTTTTGCTTGTAAAAGGCTAGAAGTGACGGTCTAAAAACTAATTTATTTTCTTTGATCTATATACAAAACTATTATCAAAAAAGGATTGTGAGCAATTGGTGGATAAATCTAAAGACAGTAGCATAGATGGAATTCAAGTGTTATTTCTTATGAACAGAAGGAGCAATTGATCAATTCAATATTATCAAGTATAGCTGGCTTTTGTGCTAGTATACTAAGTTTACCCGAGGATGTTCACGAGGAGATTGTGAAATTTTGAGAATGTTTTTTGTGGGGACGAGAAGAAGGGCAAAGGGATTGTACTCCTATCTCTTGGGACACGATTTGTAGAAGCAAAACATTTGGAGGATTGGGGATTAGAGATCATTCCATTTGGATCAAGGCAGCACTACGTGAACAATTATGGGATTTAAACTCAAAGAAGGACATTCTTTGGGTTAGGTGGATTCAGGCATATTGCATAAAGGGTGGAATTCTACAAGGAAGCAAAAGAGGGGTAAGTTCTAGTTGACATTGGAAGATGTTATGCAAATTGAAAGATAAACACTTCCAATCCCTTGGGAATTGTATAAACAAGGGAGGAAAGTTGAAGAGAATGATGTTGTATGGATGGATAAATGAAGGGTGGAATCAAAAGGGACTTTTATGCCAAATTAATATGGCACAAAAACAATTACCGCTTAGAATTTTCCAATGGATGCTATTGAAGGGAGGGCTGCCTGTGGTTGACATAATGCAAAGATTTGGGATTTGAAGACCCGACAAGGTTGTAGTTTGTGTGATGATGTGGATGAGACAGCAACCCATTTGATTTTGGGTTGTACATACACTAAGGGGTTCATAAAACTCTTGAAGTTTAGGGATATGAGCAACATGATGCAAGGAAAAGGATGTTTATTAATGATGGTAAGAAGAAGGGAAGACTTGAAGTTGATGAATCTTACTAGTGCCTTGTATAGAATATAGAGTGAAAGGAACAAGAGGATCTTTCGCCAAGAAGATTTGAAGATGGAGACCTTGGCCTCCCAAGTTGAAGCTGAATGCAAATGGGGGAGCTAGAAGACATTGAAAGAAAATTTTGAAGATGTGCTAGATTAGAATATAGAGCTGGTTGTTGGTTTTGTTTGTTTGATTTTAAATAGCATGTTTTGATAGGGTCTATGCTCGTAAAAGGCTAGAAGTGATGGTCTAAAAACTCTTTTGATTTTCTTTGATCTATATACAAAACTATTATCAAAAAAGGATTGTGAGCAATTGGTGGATAAATCTGAAGAAAATAGCATAGATGGAAATCAAGTGTTATTTCTTATGCACAGAAGGTGCAATTGATCAATTCAGTATTATCAAGTATAGCTGGCTTTTGGGCTAGTATACTAAGTTTACCCAAGGATGTTCACGAGGAGATTGTGAAATTTTGAGAATGTTTTTTGTGGGGACGAGAAGAAGGGAAAAGGGATTATACTCCTATCTCTTGGGACACGATTTGAAGAAGCAAAACATTTGGAGGATTGGGGATTAGATATTCTACCATTTGGAACAAGGCAGCACTACGTAAACAATTATGGGATTTAAACTCAAAGAAGGACATTCTTTGGGCTAGGTGGATTCAAGCATATTGCATAAAGGGTGGAATTCTACAAGGAAGCAAAAGAGGGGTAAGTTCTAGTTGACATTGGAAGATGTTGTGCAAATTGAAAGATAAACATTTCCAATCCCTTCGGAATTGTATAAACAAGGGAGGAAAGTTGAAGAGAATGATGGTGTATGCAGAAATGAAGGGTGGAATCAAAAGGGACTTTTATGCCAAATTAATCTGGCACAAAAACAATTTACGGCTTAGAATTTTCCAATGGATGCTATTGAAGGGAGGGCTGCCCATGGTTGATATATTGCAAAGATTTGGGAATTGAAGACACGACAAAGTTGTAGTTTATGTGATGATGTGGATGAGACAGCAACCCATTTCTTTTTGGGTTGTACATACACTAAAGGGTTCATGAAACTCTTGAAGTTTAGGGATATGAGCAACATGATGCAAGTAAAAGGATGTTTATTAATGATGGTAAGAAGAAGGTAAGACTTGAAGTTGATGAATCTTACTAGTGCCTTGTATAGAATATGGAGTGAAAGGAACAAGAAGTTCTTTAGCCAAGAAGATTTGAAGATGGAGACCTTGGCTTCCAAAGTGGAAGCCGAATGCAAATGGGGGAGCTAGAAGACATTGAAAGAAAATTTTGAAGATGTGCTAGATTGGAATATAGAGCTGGTTGTTGGTTTTGTTTTTTTGATTTTAAATAGCATGTTTTGATAGGGTTTTTGCATGTAAAAGGCTAGAGTGATGGTCTAAAAACTCTTTCGATTTTCTTCGATCTATATACAAAACTATTATCGAAAAAGGATTGTGAGCAATTGGTGGATAAATCTGAAGAAAATAGCATAGATGGAATTCAAGTGTTATTTCTTATGCACAGATGCAATTGATCTATTCAGTATTATCAAGTATAGCTGGCTTTTGGGCTAGTATACTAAGTTTAACCGAGGATGTTCACGAGGAGATTGTGAAATTTTGAGAATGTTTTTGTGAGGATGAGAAGAAGGGA
Source organism: Rubia yunnanensis (assembly GCA_037428765.1). Classification (NCBI taxonomy): domain Eukaryota; kingdom Viridiplantae; phylum Streptophyta; class Magnoliopsida; order Gentianales; family Rubiaceae; genus Rubia; species Rubia yunnanensis. Next base: position 46,905,546 of record CM075065.1, read on the forward strand.
AAAGGGATTATACTCCTATCTCTTGGGACACGATATGTAGAAGAAAAACATTTGGAGGATTGGGGATTAGAGATCATTCCATTTAGAACAAGACAGCACTACGTAAACAATTATGGAATTTAAACTCAGAGAAGGACATTCTATGGGTTAGGTGGATTCAAGAATATTGCATAAAGGGTGGAATTCTACAATGAAGCAAAAGAGGGGCAAGTTCTAGTTGACATTGGAAGATGTTGTGCAAATTGAAACATATACACTTCCAATCCCCTGCGAATTATATAAACAAAGGAGGAAAGGTGAAGAGAATGATGGTATATGCAGAAATGAAGGGTGGAATCAAAAGGGACTTTTATGCCAAATTAATATGGCACAAAAACAATTTACCGCTTAGAATTTTCCAATGGATGCTATTGAAGGGAGGGCTGCCATGGTTGACATAATGCAAAGATTTGGGATTTGAAGACCCGACAAGGTTGTAGTTTGTGTGATGATGTGGATGAGACAGCAACCCATTTGATTTTGGGTTGTACATACACTAAGGGGTTCATAAAACTCTTGAAGTTTAGGGATATGAGCAACATGATGCAAGGAAAAGGATGTTTATTAATGATGGTAAGAAGAAGGGAAGACTTGAAGTAGATGAATCTTACTAGTGCCTTGTATAGAATATAGAGTGAAAGGAACAAGAGGATCTTTCGCCAAGAAGATTTGAAGATGGAGACCTTGGCCTCCCAAGTTGAAGCTGAATGCAAATGGGGGAGCTAGAAGACATTGAAAGAAAATTTTGAAGATGTGCTAGATTAGAATATAGAGCTGGTTGTTGGTTTTGTTTGTTTGATTTTAAATAGCATGTTTTGATAGGGTCTATGCTCGTAAAAGGCTAGAAGTGATGGTCTAAAAACTCTTTTGATTTTCTTTGATCTATATACAAAACTATTATCAAAAAAGGATTGTGAGCAATTGGTGGATAAATCTGAAGAAAATAGCATAGATGGAAATCAAGTGTTATTTCTTATGCACAGAAGGTGCAATTGATCAATTCAGTATTATCAAGTATAGCTGGCTTTTGGGCTAGTATACTAAGTTTACCCAAGGATGTTCACGAGGAGATTGTGAAATTTTGAGAATGTTTTTTGTGGGGACGAGAAGAAGGGAAAAGGGATTATACTCCTATCTCCTGGGACACGATTTGAAGAAGCAAAACATTTGGAGGATTGGGGATTAGATATTCTACCATTTGGAACAAGGCAGCACTACGTAAACAATTATGGGATTTAAACTCAAAGAAGGACATTCTTTGGGCTAGGTGGATTCAAGCATATTGCATAAAGGGTGGAATTCTACAAGGAAGCAAAAGAGGGGTAAGTTCTAGTTGACATTGGAAGATGTTGTGCAAATTGAAAGATAAACATTTCCAATCCCTTCGGAATTGTATAAACAAGGGAGGAAAGTTGAAGAGAATGATGGTGTATGCAGAAATGAAGGGTGGAATCAAAAGGGACTTTTATGCCAAATTAATCTGGCACAAAAACAATTTACGGCTTAGAATTTTCCAATGGATGCTATTGAAGGGAGGGCTGCCCATGGTTGATATATTGCAAAGATTTGGGAATTGAAGACACGACAAAGTTGTAGTTTATGTGATGATGTGGATGAGACAGCAACCCATTTCTTTTTGGGTTGTACATACACTAAAGGGTTCATGAAACTCTTGAAGTTTAGGGATATGAGCAACATGATGCAAGTAAAAGGATGTTTATTAATGATGGTAAGAAGAAGGCAAGACTTGAAGTTGATGAATCTTACTAGTGCCTTGTATAGAATATGGAGTGAAAGGAACAAGAAGTTCTTTAGCCAAGAAGATTTGAAGATGGAGACCTTGGCTTCCAAAGTGGAAGCCGAATGCAAATGGGGGAGCTAGAAGACATTGAAAGAAAATTTTGAAGATGTGCTAGATTGGAATATAGAGCTGGTTGTTGGTTTTGTTTTTTTGATTTTAAATAGCATGTTTTGATAGGGTTTTTGCATGTAAAAGGCTAGAGTGATGGTCTAAAAACTCTTTCGATTTTCTTCGATCTATATACAAAACTATTATCGAAAAAGGATTGTGAGCAATTGGTGGATAAATCTGAAGAAAATAGCATAGATGGAATTCAAGTGTTATTTCTTATGCACAGATGCAATTGATCTATTCGGTATTATCAAGTATAGCTGGCTTTTGGGCTAGTATACTAAGTTTAACCGAGGATGTTCACGAGGAGATTGTGAAATTTTGAGAATGTTTTTGTGAGGATGAGAAGAAGGGAAAAGGGATTATACTCCTATCTCTTGGGACACGATATGTAGAAGAAAAACATTTGGAGGATTGGGGATTAGAGATCATTCCATTTAGAACAAGACAGCACTACGTAAACAATTATGGAATTTAAACTCAGAGAAGGACATTCTATGGGTTAGGTGGATTCAAGAATATTGCATAAAGGGTGGAATTCTACAATGAAGCAAAAGAGGGGCAAGTTCTAGTTGACATTGGAAGATGTTGTGCAAATTGAAAAATAAACACTTCCAATACCTTGGGAATTGTATAAACAAGGGAGGAAAGTTGAAGAGAATGATGGTGTAAGAAGAAATGAAGGGTGGAATCAAAAGGGACTTTTATGCCAAATTAATCTGGCACAAAAACAATTTACCGCTTAGAATTTTCCAATGGATGCTATTGAAGGGAGGGCTGCCCATGGTTGATATATTGCAAAGATTTGGGATTTGAAGACACGACAAAGTTGTAGTTCATGTGATGTTGTGGATGAGACAGCAACCCAATTCTTTTTGGGTTGCACATACACTAAATGGTTCATGAAACTCCTGAAGTTTAGGGATATGAGCAACATGATGCAAGTAAAAGGATTGTTATTAATGATGGTAAGAAGAAGGCAAGACTTGAAGTTGATGAATCTTACTAGTGCCTTGTATAGAATATGGAGTGAAAGGAACAAGAGGTTCTTTAGCCAAGAAGATTTGAAGATGGAGACCTTGGCTTCCAAAGTGGAAGCCGAATGCAAATGGGGGAGCTAGAAGACATTGAAAGAAAATTTTGAAGATTTGCTAGATTGGAATATAGAGCTGGTTGTTGGTTTTGTTTGTTTGATTTTAAATAGCATGTTTTGATAGGGTTTTTTGCATGTAAAAGGCTAGAAGTGATGGTCGAAAAACTCTTTCGATTTTCTTCGATCTATATACAAAACTATTATCGAAAAAGGATTGTGAGCAATTGGTGGATAAATCTGAAGAAAATAGCATAGATGGAATTCAAGTGATATTTCTTATGCACAGATGCAATTGATCTATTCAGTATTATCAAGTATAGCTGGCTTTTGGGCTAGTATACTAAGTTTAACCGAGGATGTTCACGAGGAGATTGTGAAATTTTGAGAATGTTTTTTGTGGGGACGAGAAGATGGGAAAAGGGATTATACTCCTATATCTTGGGACACGATTTGTAGAAGAAAAACATTTGGAGGATTGGGGATTAGAGATCATTCCATTTAGAACAAGGCAGCACTGCGTAAACAATTATGGAATTTAAACTCAAAGAAGGACATTGTATGGGTTAGGTGGATTCAAGAATATTGCATAAAGGGTGGAATTCTACAAGGAAGCAAAAGAGGGGCAAGTTCTAGTTGACATTGGAAGATGTTGTGCAAATTGAAAGATAAACGCTTCCAATCCCTTGGGAATTGTATAAACAAGGGAGGAAAGTTGAAGAGAATGATGGTGTAAGAAGAAATGAAGGGTGGAATCAAAAGGGACTTTTATGCCAAATTAATCTGGCACAAAAACAATTTACCGCTTAGAATTTTCCAATGGATGCTATTGAAGGGAGGGCTGCCCATGGTTGATATATTGCAAAGATTTGGGATTTGAAGACACGACAAAGTTGTAGTTCATGTGATGTTGTGGATGAGACAGCAACCCAATTCTTTTTGGGTTGCACATACACTAAATGGTTCATGAAACTCCTGAAGTTTAGGGATATGAGCAACATGATGCAAGTAAAAGGATTGTTATTAATGATGGTAAGAAGAAGGCAAGACTTGAAGTTGATGAATCTTACTAGTGCCTTGTATAGAATATGGAGTGAAAGGAACAAGAGGTTCTTTAGCCAAGAAGATTTGAAGATGGAGACCTTGGCTTCCAAAGTGGAAGCCGAATGCAAATGGGGGAGCTAGAAGACATTGAAAGAAAATTTTGAAGATTTGCTAGATTGGAATATAGAGCTGGTTGTTGGTTTTGTTTGTTTGATTTTAAATAGCATGTTTTGATAGGGTTTTTTGCATGTAAAAGGCTAGAAGTGATGGTCGAAAAACTCTTTCGATTTTCTTCGATCTATATACAAAACTATTATCGAAAAAGGATTGTGAGCAATTGGTGGATAAATCTGAAGAAAATAGCATAGATGGAATTCAAGTGATATTTCTTATGCACAGATGCAATTGATCTATTCAGTATTATCAAGTATAGCTGGCTTTTGGGCTAGTATACTAAGTTTAACCGAGGATGTTCACGAGGAGATTGTGAAATTTTGAGAATGTTTTTTGTGGGGACGAGAAGATGGGAAAAGGGATTATACTCCTATATCTTGGGACACGATTTGTAGAAGAAAAACATTTGGAGGATTGGGGATTAGAGATCATTCCATTTAGAACAAGGCAGCACTGCGTAAACAATTATGGAATTTAAACTCAAAGAAGGACATTGTATGGGTTAGGTGGATTCAAGAATATTGCATAAAGGGTGGAATTCTACAAGGAAGCAAAAGAGGGGCAAGTTCTAGTTGACATTGGAAGATGTTGTGCAAATTGAAAGATAAACGCTTCCAATCCCTTGGGAATTGTATAAACAAGGGAGGAAAGTTGAAGAGAATGATGGTGTAAGAAGAAATGAAGGGTGGAATCAAAAGGGACTTTTATGCCAAATTAATCTGGCACAAAAACAATTTACCGCTTAGAATTTTCCAATGGATGCTATTGAAGGGAGGGCTGCCCATGGTTGATATATTGCGAAGATTTTGGATTTGAAGACACGACAAAGTTGTAGTTCATGTGATGATGTGGATGAGACAGCAACCCATTTCTTTTTGGGTTGTACATACACTAAAGGGTTCATGAAACTCTTGAAGTTTAGGGATATGAGCAACATGATGCAAGTAAAAGGATTTTTATTAATGATGGTAAGAAGAAGGCAAGACTTGAAGTTGATGAATCTTACTAGTGCCTTGTATAGAATATGGAGTGAAAGGAACAAGAGGATCTTTATCCAAGAAGATTTGAAGATGGAGACCTTGGCTTCCAGAGTGGAAGCCGAATGCAAATGGGGGAGCTAGAAGCCATTGAAAGAAAATTTTGAAGATGTGCTAGATTAGAATATAGAGCTGGTTGTTGGTTTTGTTTGTTTGATTTTAAATAACATGTTTTGATAGGGTTTTTGCTAGTAAAAGGCTGGAGGTGATGGTCTAAAAACGCTTTTGATTTTCTTTGATCTATATACAAAACTATTATCAAAAAAGGATTTTGAGCAATTGGTGGATAAATCTGAAGAAAATAGCATAGATGGAATTCAAGTGTTATTTCTGATGCACAGAAGGTGCAATTGATCAATTCAGTTTTATCAAGTATAGCTGGCTATTGGGCTAGTATACTATGTTCACCCGAGGATGTTCACGAGGAGATTGTGAAAATTTGAGAATGTTTTTCGTGGGGACGAGAAGAAGGGAAAAGGGGTTATACTCCTATCTCTTGGGACACGATTTGTAGAAGCAAAACATTTGGAGGATTGGGGATTAGAGATCCTTCCATTTGGAACAAGGCAGCACTATGTAAACAATTGTGGAGTTTAAACTCAAAAAAAGACATTCTTTGGATTAGGTGGATTCAAGCATATAAAGTGTGGAATTCTACAAGGAAGCAAAAGAGGGGCAAGTTCTAGTTGACATTGGAAGATGTTGTGAAAATTGAAGGATAAACACTTCCAATCCCTTGGGAATTGTATAAACAAGGGAGGAAAGTTGAAGAGAATGATGGTGTATGAAGAAATGAAGGGTGGAATCAGAAGGGATTTTTATGCCAAATTAATTTGGCACAAAAACAATTTACCGCTTAGAATTTTCCAATGGATGCTATTGAAGGGAGGGCTGCCCATGGTTGATATATTGCAAAGATTTGGGATTTGAAGACATGACAAAGTTGTAGTTCATGTGATGATGTGGATGAGACAGCAACCCATTTGTTTTTGGGTTGTACATACACTAAAGGGTTCATCATGAAACTCTTGAAGTTTAGGGATATGAGCAACATGATGCAAGGAAGAGGATGTTTATTAATGATGGTAAGAAGAAGGCAAGACTTGAAGTTGATGAATCTTACTAGTGCCTTGTATAGAATATGGAGTGAAAGGAACAAGAGGATCTTTAGCCAAGAAGATTTGAAGATGGAGACCTTGGCTTCCAAAGTTGAAGGCGAATGCCAATGGGGGAGCTAGAAGACATTGAAAGAAAATTTTGAAGATGTGCTAGATTAGAATATAGAGCTGGTTGTTGGTTTTGTTTGTTTGATTTTAAATAGCATGTTTTGATAGGGTTTTTGCTTGTAAAAGGCTAGAAGTGACGGTCTGAAAACTCTTTTGATTTTCTTCGATCTATATACAAAACTATTATCAAAAAAGGATTGTGAGCAATTGGTGGATAAATCTGAAGAAAATAGCATAGATGGAATTCAAGTGTTATTTCTTATGCACAGAAGGTGCAATTGATCAATTCAGTATTATCAAGTATAGCTGGCTTTTGGGCTAGCATACTAAGTTTACCCGAGGATGTTCACGAGGAGATTGTGAAATTTTGAGAATGTTTGTTGTGGGGACGAGAAGAAGGGAAAGGGGATTATACTCCTATCTCTTGGGACACGATTTGCAGAAGCAAAACATTTGGAGGATTTGGGATTAGAGATCATTCCATTTGGAACAAGGTAGCACTACGTAAACAATTACGGGATTTAAACTCAAAGAGTGACATTCCTTGGGTTTCAGGGATTCAAGCATAATGCATGAAGGAGGGAATTCTACAAGGAAGCAAAAGTTGGGTAAGTTCTTGTTGACATTGGAAGATGTTGTGCAAATTAAAAGTTAAACACTTCCAATCCCGTGGGAATAGTATAAACAAGGGAGGAAAGTTGAAGAGAATGATGGTGTGTGGAGAAATGAAGGGTGGAATCAAAAGGGACTTTGATGCCAAATTAATCTGGCACAAAAACAATTTTCCGCTTAGAATTTTCGAATGGATGCTATTGAAGGGAGGGCTGCCAACATATATTGCAAAGATTTGGGAATTGAAGACACGACAAAGTTGTAGTTTATGTGATGGTGTGGATGAGACAGCAACCCATTTGTTTTTGGGTTGTACATACACTAAGGGGTTCATGAAACTCTTGAAGTTTAGGGATATGAGGAACATGATGCAAGGAAGAGGATGTTTATTAATGATGGTAAGAAGAAAGGAAGACTTGAAGTTGATGAATCTTACTAGTGCCTTGTATAGAATATGGAGTGAAAGGAACAAGAGGATCTTTAGTCAAGAAGATTTGAAGATGGAGACCTTGGCTTCCAAAGTTGAAGGCGAATGCCAAAGGGGGAGCTAGAAGACATTGAAAGAAAATTTTGAAGATGTGCTAGATTAGAATATAGAGCTGGTTGTTGGTTTTGTTTGATTTTAAACAACATGTTTTGATACGGTTTTTGCTTGTAAAAGGCTAGAAGTGACGGTCTGAAAACTCTTTTGATTTTCTTCGATCTATATACAAGACAATTATCAAAAAAGGATTGTGAGCAATTGGTGGATAAATCTGAAGAAAATAGCATAGATGGAATTCAAGTGTTATTTCTTATGCACAGAAGGTGCATTTGATCAATTCAGTATTATCAAGTATAGCTGGCTTTTGGGCTAGCATACTAAGTTTACCCGAGGATGTTCACGAGGAGATTGTGAAATTTTGAGAATGTTTGTTGTGGGGACGAGAAGAAGGGAAAGGGGATTATACTCCTATCTCTTGGGACACGATTTGCAGAAGCAAAACATTTGGAGGATTTGGGATTAGAGATCATTCCATTTGGAACAAGGCAGCACTACGTAAACAATTACGGGATTTAAACTCAAAGAGTGATATTCCTTGGGTTTCAGGGATTCAAGCATAATGCATGAAGGAGGGAATTCTACAAGGAAGCAAAAGTTGGGTAAGTTCTAGTTGACATTGGAAGATGTTGTGCAAATTAAAAGTTAAACACTTCCAATCCCGTGGGAATTGTATAAACAAGGGAGGAAAGTTGAAGAGAATGATGGTGTATGGAGAAATGAAGGGTGGAATCAAAAGGGACATTTATGCCAAATTAATCTGGCACAAAAACAATTTTTCGCTTAGAATTTTCGAATGGATGCTATTGAAGGGAGGGCTGCCAACATATATTGCAAAGATTTGGGAATTGAAGACACGACAAAGTTGTAGTTTATGTGATGGTGTGGATGAGACAGCAACCCATTTGTTTTTGGGTTGTACATACACTAAGGGGTTCATGAAACTCTTGAAGTTTAGGGATATGAGGAACATGATGCAAGGAAGAGGATGTTTATTAATGATGGTAAGAAGAAGGGAAGACTTGAAGTTGATGAATCTTACTAGTGCCTTGTATATAATATGGAGTGAAAGGAACAAGAGGATCTTTAGCCAAGAAGATTTGAAGATGGAGACCTTGGCTTCCAAAGTTGAAGGCGAATGCCAATGGGGGAGCTAGAAGACATTGAAAGAAAATTTTGAAGATGTGCTAGATTAGAATATAGAGCTGGTTGTTGGTTTTGTTTGTTTGATTTTAAACAACATGTTTTGATACGGTTTTTGCTTGTAAAAGGCTAGAAGTGATGGTCGAAAAACTCTTTCGATTTTCTTCGATCTATATACAAAACTATTATCAAAAAAGGATTGTGAGCAATTGTAGGATAAATCTGAAGAAAATAGCATTGATGGAATTCAAGTGTTATTTCTTATGCACAGAAGGTGCAATTGATCAATTCAGTATTATCAAGTATAGCTGGCTTTTGGGCTAGCATACTAAGTTTACCCGAGGATGTTCACGAGGAGATTGTGAAATTTTGAGAATGTTTGTTGTGGGGACGAGAAGAAGGGAAAGGGGATTATACTCCTATCTCTTGGGACACGATTTGCAGAAGCAAAACATTTGGAGGATTGGGGATTAGAGATCATTCCATTTGGAACAAGGCAGCACTACGTAAACAATTATGGGATTTAAACTCAAAGAAGGACATTCTTTGGGTTAGGTGGATTCAAGCATATTGCCTAAAGGGTGGAATTCTACAAGGAAGCAAAAGAGGGGTAAGTTCCAGTTGACATTGGAAGATGTTGTGCAAATTGAAAGTTAAACACTTCCAATCCCTGGGGAATTGTATAAACAAGGGAGGAAAGTTGAAGAGAATGATGGTGTATGGAGAAATGAAGGGTGGAATCAAAAGGGACTTTTATGCCAAATTAATCTGGCACAAAAACAATTTTCCGCTTAGAATTTTCGAATGGATGCTATTGAAGGGAGGGCTGCCAATGGTTGATATATTGCAAAGATTTGGGAATTGAAGACACGACAAAGTTGTAGTTTATGTGATGGTGTGGATGAGACAGCAACCCATTTGTTTTTGGGTTGTACATACACTAAGGGGTTCATGAAACTCTTGAAGTTTAGGGATATGAGGAACATGATGCAAGGAAGAGGATGTTTATTAATGATGGAGACCTTGGCTTCCAAAGTTGAAGGCGAATGCCAATGGGGGAGCTAGAAGACATTGAAAGAAAATTTTGAAGATGTGCTAGATTAGAATATAGAGCTGGTTGTTGGTTTTGTTTGTTTGATTTTAAACAGCATGTTTTGGGTTTTTGCTTGTAAAAGGCTAGAAGTGATGGTCTAAAAACTCTTTCGATTTTCTTCGATCTACATACAAAACTATTATCAAAGAAGGATTGTGAGCAATTGGTGGATAAATCTGAAGAAAATAGCATAGATGGAATTCAAGTGTTATTTCTTATTCACAGAAGGTGCAATTGATCAATTCAGTATTATCAAGTATAGCTGGCTTTTGGGCTAGTATACTAAGTTTACCCGAGGATGTTCACGAGGAGATTGTGAAATTTTGAGAATGTTTTTTGTGGGGACGAGAAGAAGGGAAAGGGGATTATACACCTATCTCATGGGACACGATTTGCAGAAGCAAAACATTTGGAGGATTGGGGATTAGAGATCATTCCATTTGGAGGATTGGGGATTAGAGATCATTGCATTTGGAACAAGGCAGCACTACGTAAACAATTATGGGATTTAAACTCAAAGAAGGACATTCTTTGGGTTAGGTGGATTCAAGCATATAGCATAAAGGTTGGAATTCAACAAGGAAGCAAAAGAGGGGTAAGTTCTAGCTGAAATTGGAAGATGTTGTGCAAATTGAAAGTTAAACACTTCTAATCCCTTGGGAATTGTATAAACAAGGGAGGAAAGTTGAAGAGAATGATGGTGTATGGAGAAATGAAGGGTGGAATCAAAAGGGACTTTTATGCCAAATTAATCTGGCACAAAAACAATTTTCCGCTTTGAATTCCAATGGATGCTATTGAAGGGAGGGCTGCCCATGGTTGATATATTGCAAAGATTTGGGAATTGAAGACACGACAAAGTTGTAGTTTATGTGATGGTGTGGATGAGACAGCAACCCATTTGTTTTTGGGTTATACATACACTAAGGGGTTCATGAAACTCTTGAAGTTTAGGGATATGAGCAACATGATGCAAGGAAGAGGATGTTTATTAATGATGGTAAGAAGAAGGGAAGACTTGAAGTTGATGAATCTTACTAGTGCCTTGTATAGAATATGGAGTGAAAGGAAAAAGAGGATCTTTAGCCAGGAAGATTTGAAGATGGAGACCTTGGCTTCCAAAGTTGAAGCCGAATGCAAATGGGGGAGCAAGAAGACATTGAAAGAAAAAATTTGAAGATGTGCTAGATTAGAATATAGAGCTGGTTGTTGGTTTTCTTTGTTTGATTTTAAATAGCATGTTTTGATAGGGTTTTTGCTTGTAAAAGGCTAGAAGTGATGGTCTGAAAACTTTTTTGATTTTCTTCGATCTATATACAAGACTATTATCAAAAAAGGATTGTGAGCAATTGGTGGATAAATCTGAAGAAAATAGCATAGATGGAATTCAAGTGTTATTTTTTATGCAGAGAAGGTGCAATTGATCAATTCAGTATTATCAAGCATAGCTAGCTTTTGCGCTAGCATACTAAGTTTACCCGAGGATGTTCACGAGGAGATTGTGAAATTTTGAGAATGTCTGTTGTGGGGACGAGAAGAAGGGAAAGGGGATTATACTCCTATCTCTTGGGACACGATTTGCAGAAGCAAAACATTTGGAGGATTTGGGATTAGAGATCATTCCATTTGGAACAAGGCAGCACTACGTAAACAATTATGGGACTCAAAGAAGGACATTCTTTGGGTTAGGTGGATTCAAGCATATTGCCTAAAGGGTGGAATTCTACAAGGAAGCAAAAGAGGGGTAAGTTCTAGTTGACATCGGAAGATGTTGTGCAAATTGAAAGATAAACACTTCCAATCCCTGGGGAATTGTATAAACAAGGGAGGAAAGTTGAAGAGAATGATGGTGTATGGAGAAATGAAGGGTGGAATCAAAAGGGACTTTTATGCCAAATTAATCTGGCACAAAAACAATTTTCCGCTAAGAATTTTCGAATGGATGCTATTGAAGGGAGGGCTGCCCATGGTTGATATATTGCAAAGATTTGGGAATTGAAGACACGACAAAGTTGTAGTTTATGTGATGGTGTGGATGAGACAGCAACCCATTTGTTTTTGGGTTGTACATACACTAAGGGGTTCATGAAACTCTTGAAGTTTAGGGATATGAGGAACATGATGCAAGGAAGAGGATGTTTATTAATGATGGTAAGAAGAAGGGAAGACTTGAAGTTGATGAATCTTACTAGTGCCTTGTATAGAATATGGAGTGAAAGGAACAAGAGGATCTTTAGCCAAGAAGATTTGAAGATGGAGACCTTGGCTTCCAAAGTTGAAGGCGAATTCCAATGGGGGAGCTAGAAGACATTGAAAGAAAATTTTGAAGATGTGCTAGATTAGAATATAGAGCTGGTTGTTGGTTTTGTTTGTTTGATTTTAAACAGCATGTTTTGGGTTTTTGCTTGTAAAAGGCTAGAAGTGATGGTCTAAAAACTCTTTCGATTTTCTTCGATCTATATACAAAACTATTATCAAAAAAGGATTGTGAGCAATTGGTGGATAAATCTGAAGAAAATAGCATAGATGGAATTCAAGTGTTATTTCTTATGCACAGAAGGTACAATTGATCAATTCAGTATTATCTAGTATAGCTGGCTTTTGGGCGAGTATACAAAGTTTACCCGAGGATGTTCACGAGGAGATTGTAAAATTTTGAGAATGTTTTTTGTGGGGACGAGAAGAAGGGAAAGGGGATTATACTCCTATCTCTTGGGACACGATTTGCAGAAGCAAAACATTTGGAGGATTGGGGATTAGAGATCATTCCATTTGGAACAAGGTAGCACTACATAAACAATTATGGGATTTAAACTCAAAGAAGGACATTCTTTGGGTTAGGTGGATTCAAGCATATTGCATAAAGGTTGGAATTCAACAAGGAAGCAAAAGAGGGGTAAGGTCTAGATGACATCGGAAGATGTTGTGCAAATTGAAAGATAAACACTTCCAATCCCTGGGGAATTGTATAAACAAGGGAGGAACGTTGAAGACAATGATGGTGTATGGAGAAATGAAGGGTGGAATCAAAAGGGACTTTTATGCCAAATTAATTTGGCACAAAAAAAATTTTCCGCTTAGAATTTTTGAATGGATGCTATTGAAGGGAGGGCTGCCAATGGTTGATATATTGCAAAGATTTGGGAATTGAAGACACGACAAAGTTGTAGTTTATGTGATGGTGTGGATGAGACAGCAACCCATTTGTTTTTGGGTTGTACATACACTAAGGGGTTCATGAAACTCTTGAAGTTTAGGGATATGAGGAACATGATGCAAGGAAGAGGATGTTTATTAATGATGGTAAGAAGAAGGGAAGACTTGAAGTTGATGAATCTTACTAGTGCCTTGTATAGAATATGGAGTGAAAGGAACAAGAGGATCTTTAGCCAAGAAGATTTGAAGATGGAGACCTTGGCTTCCAAAGTTGAAGGCGAATGCCAATGGGGGAGCTAGAAGACATTGAAAGAAAATTTTGAAGATGTGCTAGATTAGAATATAGAGCTGGTTGTTGGTTTTGTTTGTTTGATTTTAAACAGCATGTTTTGGGTTTTTGCTTGTAAAAGGCTAGAAGTGATGGTCTAAAAACTCTTTCGATTTTCTTCGATCTATATACAAAACTATTATTAAAAAAGGATTGTGAGCAATTGGTGGATAAATCTGAAGAAAATAGCATAGATGGAATTCAAGTGTTATTTCTTATGCACAGAAGGTACAATTGATCAATTCAGTATTATCAAGTATAGCTGGCTTTTGGGCTAGTATACAAAGTTTACCCAAGGATGTTCACGAGGAGATTGTGAAATTTAGAGAATGTTTTTTGTGGGGACGAGAAGAAAGGAAAGGGGATTATACTCCTATCTCTTGGGACACGATTTGCAGAAGCATAACATTTGGAACAAGGCAGCACTACGTAAACAATTATGGGATTTAAACTCAAAGAAGGACATTCTTTGGGTTAGGTGGATTCAAGCATATTGCATAAAGGGTGGAATTCTACAAGGAAGCAAAAGAGGGGTAAGTTCCAGTTGACATTGGAAGATGTTGTGCAAATTGAAAGATAAACACTTCCAATCCCTGGGGAATTGTATAAACAAGGGAGGAAAGTTGAAGAGAATGATGGTGTATGGAGAAATGAAGGGTGGAATCGAAAGGGACTTTCATGCCAAATTAATCTGGCACAAAAACAATTTACCGCTTAGAATTTTCGAATGGATGCTATTGAAGGGAGGGCTGCCCATGGTTGATATATTGCAAAGATTTGGGAATTGAAGACACGACAAAGTTGTAGTTTATGAGATGATGTGGATGAGACAGCAACCCATTTGTTTTTGGGTTGTACATACACTAAGGGGTTCATGAAACTCTTGAAGTTTAGGGATATGAGCAACATGATGCAAGGAAGAGGATGTTTATTAATGATGGTAAGAAGAAGGGAAGACTTGAAGTTGATGAATCTTACTAGTGCCTTGTATAGAATTTGGAGTGAAAGGAACAAGAGGATCTTTAGCCAAGAAGATTTGAAGATGGAGACCTTGGCTTCCAAAGTTGAAGGCGAATGCCAATGGGGGAGCTAGAAGACATTGAAAGAAAATTTTGAAGATGTGCTAGATTAGAATATAGAGCTGGTTGTTGGTTTTGTTTGTTTGATTTTAAACAGCATGTTTTGGGTTTTTGCTTGTAAAAGGCTAGAAGTGATGGTCCAAAAACTCTTTCGATTTTCTTCGATCTATATACAAAACTATTATCAAAAAAGGATTGTGAGCAATTGGTGGATAAATCTGAAGAAAATAGCATAGATGGAATTCAAGTGTTATTTCTTATGCACTGATGGTGCAATTGATCAATTCAGTATTATCTAGTATAGCTGGCTTTTGGGCGAGTATACAAAGTTTACCCGAGGATGTTCACGAGGAGATTGTAAAATTTTGAGAATGTTTTTTGTGGGGAGGAGAAGAAGGGAAAGGGGATTATACTCCTATCTCTTGGGACACGATTTGCAGAAGCAAAACATTTGGAGGATTGGGGATTAGAGATCATTCCATTTGGAACAAGGCAGCACTACGTAAACAATTATGGGATTTATACTCAAAGAAGGACATTCTTTGGGTTAGGTGGATTCAAGCATATTGCATAAAGGGTGGAATTCTACAAGGAAGCAAAAGAGGGGTAAGTTCTAGTTGACATCGGAAGATGTTGTGCAAATTGAAAGATAAACACTTCCAATCCCTGGGGAATTGTATAAACAAGGGAGGAAAGTTGAAGAGAATGATGGTGTATGGAGAAATGAAGGGTGGAATCAAAAGGGACTTTGATGCCAAATTAATCTGGCACAAAAACAATTTTCCGCTAAGAATTTTTGAATGGATGCTATTGAAGGGAGGGCTGCCCATGGTTTATATATTGCAAAGATTTGGGAATTGAAGACACGACAAAGTTGTAGTTTATGTGATGGTGTGGATGAGACAGCAACCCATTTGTTTTTGGGTTGTACATACACTAAGGGGTTCATGAAACTCTTGAAGTTTAGGGATATGAGGAACATGATGCAAGGAAGAGGATGTTTATTAATGATGGTAAGAAGAAGGGAAGACTTGAAGTTGATGAATCTTACTAGTGCCTTTTATAGAATATGGAGTGAAAGGAACAAGAGGATCTTTAGCCAAGAAGATTTGAAGATGGAGACCTTGGCTTCCAAAGTTGAAGGCGAATTCCAATGGGGGAGCTAGAAGACATTGAAAGAAAATTTTGAAGATGTGCTAGATTAGAATATAGAGCTGGTTGTTGGTTTTGTTTGTTTGATTTTAAACAGCATGTTTTGGGTTTTTGCTTGTAAAAGGCTAGAAGTGATGGTCTAAAAACTCTTTCGATTTTCTTCGATCTATATACAAAACTATTATCAAAAAAGGATTGTGAGCAATTGGTGGATAAATCTGAAGAAAATAGCATAGATGGAATTCAAGTGTTATTTCTTATGCACAGAAGGTACAATTGATCAATTCAGTATTATCTAGTATAGCTGGCTTTTGGGCGAGTATACAAAGTTTACCCGAGGATGTTCACGAGGAGATTGTAAAATTTTGAGAATGTTTTTTGTGGGGAGGAGAAGAAGGGAAAGGGGATTATGCTCCTATCTCTTGGGACACGATTTGCAGAAGCAAAACATTTGGAGGATTGGGGATTAGAGATCATTCCATTTGGAACAAGGCAGCACTACGTAAACAATTATGGGATTTAAACTCAAAGAAGGACATTCTTTGGGTTAGGTGGATTCAAGCATATTGCATAAAGGTTGGAATTCAACAAGGAAGAAGAAGAGGGGTAAGTGCTAGTTGATATCGGAAGATGTTGTGCAAATTGAAAGATAAACACTTCCAATCCCTGGGGAATTGTATAAACAAGGGAGGAAAGTTGAAGAGAATGATGGTGTATAGAGAAATGAAGGGTGGAATCAAAAGGGACTTTTATGCCAAATTAATCTGGCACAAAAACAATTTTCCGCTAAGAATTTTCGAATGGATGCTATTGAAGGGAGGGCTGCCCATGGTTGATATATTGCAAAGATTTGGGAATTGAAGACACGACAAAGTTGTAGTTTATGTGATGGTGTGGATGAGACAGCAACCCATTTATTTTTGGGTTGTACATACACTAAGGGGTTCATGAAACTCTTGAAGTTTAGGGATATGAGGAACATGATGCAAGGAAGAGGATGTTTATTAATGATGGTAAGAAGAAGGGAAGACTTGAAGTTGATGAATCTTACTAGTGCCTTGTATAGAATATGGAGTGAAAGGAACAAGAGGATCTTTAGCCAAGAAGATTTGAAGATGGAGACCTTGGCTTCCAAAGTTGAAGGCGAATGCCAATGGGGGAGCTAGAAGACATTGAAAGAAAATTTTGAAGATGTGCTAGATTAGAATATAGAGCTGGTTGTTGGTTTTGTTTGTTTGATTTTAAACAGCATGTTTTGGGTTTTTGCTTGTAAAAGGCTAGAAGTGATGGTCTAAAAACTCTTTCGATTTTCTTCGATCTATATACAAAACTATTATTAAAAAAGGATTGTGAGCAATTGGTGGATAAATCTGAAGAAAATAGCATAGATGGAATTCAAGTGTTATTTCTTATGCACAGAAGGTACAATTGATCAATTCAGTATTATCAAGTATAGCTGGCTTTTGGGCTAGTATACAAAGTTTACCCAAGGATGTTCACGAGGAGATTGTGAAATTTTGAGAATGTTTTTTATGGGGACGAGAAGAATGGAAAGGGGATTATACTCCTATCTCTTGGGACACGATTTGCAGAAGCATAACATTTGGAACAAGGCAGCACTACGTAAACAATTATGGGATTTAAACTCAAAGAAGGACATTCTTTGGGTTAGGTGGATTCAAGCATATTGCATAAAGGGTGGAATTCTACAAGGAAGCAAAAGAGGGGTAAGTTCTAGTTGACATCGGAAGATGTTGTGCAAATTGAAAGATAAACACTTCCAATCCCTGGGGAATTGTATAAACAAGGGAGGAAAGTTGAAGAGAATGATGGTGTATGGAGAAATGAAGGGTGGAATCGAAAGGGACTTTCATGCCAAATTAATCTGGCACAAAAACAATTTACCGCTTAGAATTTTCGAATGGATGCTATTGAAGGGAGGGCTGCCCATGGTTGATATATTGCAAAGATTTGGGAATTGAAGACACGACAAAGTTGTAGTTTATGAGATGATGTGGATGAGACAGCAACCCATTTGTTTTTGGGTTGTACATACACTAAGGGGTTCATGAAACTCTTGAAGTTTAGGGATATGAGCAACATGATGCAAGGAAGAGGATGTTTATTAATGATGGTAAGAAGAAGGGAAGACTTGAAGTTGATGAATCTTACTAGTGCCTTGTATAGAATTTGGAGTGAAAGGAACAAGAGGATCTTTAGCCAAGAAGATTTGAAGATGGAGACCTTGGCTTCCAAAGTTGAAGGCGAATGCCAATGGGGGAGCTAGAAGACATTGAAAGAAAATTTTGAAGATGTGCTAGATTAGAATATAGAGCTGGTTGTTGGTTTTGTTTGTTTGATTTTAAACAGCATGTTTTGGGTTTTTGCTTGTAAAAGGCTAGAAGTGATGGTCTAAAAACTCTTTCGATTTTCTTCGATCTATATACAAAACTATTATCAAAAAAGGATTGTGAGCAATTGGTGGATAAATCTGAAGAAAATAGCATAGATGGAATTCAAGTGTTATTTCTTATGCACTGATGGTGCAATTGATCAATTCAGTATTATCTAGTATAGCTGGCTTTTGGGCGAGTATACAAAGTTTACCCGAGGATGTTCACGAGGAGATTGTAAAATTTTGAGAATGTTTTTTGTGGGGAGGAGAAGAAGGGAAAGGGGATTATACTCCTATCTCTTGGGACACGATTTGCAGAAGCAAAACATTTGGAGGATTGGGGATTAGAGATCATTCCATTTGGAACAAGGCAGCACTACGTAAACAATTATGGGATTTATACTCAAAGAAGGACATTCTTTGGGTTAGGTGGATTCAAGCATATTGCATAAAGGGTGGAATTCTACAAGGAAGCAAAAGAGGGGTAAGTTCTAGTTGACATCGGAAGATGTTGTGCAAATTGAAAGATAAACACTTCCAATCCCTGGGGAATTGTATAAACAAGGGAGGAAAGTTGAAGAGAATGATGGTGTATGGAGAAATGAAGGGTGGAATCAAAAGGGACTTTGATGCCAAATTAATCTGGCACAAAAACAATTTTCCGCTAAGAATTTTTGAATGGATGCTATTGAAGGGAGGGCTGCCCATGGTTGATATATTGCAAAGATTTGGGAATTGAAGACACGACAAAGTTGTAGTTTATGTGATGGTGTGGATGAGACAGCAACCCATTTGTTTTTGGGTTGTACATACACTAAGGGGTTCATGAAACTCTTGAAGTTTAGGGATATGAGGAACATGATGCAAGGAAGAGGATGTTTATTAATGATGGTAAGAAGAAGGGAAGACTTGAAGTTGATGAATCTTACTAGTGCCTTGTATATAATATGGAGTGAAAGGAACAAGAGGATCTTTAGCCAAGAAGATTTGAAGATGGAGACCTTGGCTTCCAAAGTTGAAGGCGAATGCCAATGGGGGAGCTAGAAGACATTGAAAGAAAATTTTGAAGATGTGCTAGATTAGAATATGGAGCTGGTTGTTGGTTTTGTTTGTTTGATTTTAAACAGCATGTTTTGGGTTTTTGCTTGTAAAAGGCTAGAAGTGATGGTCTAAAAACTCTTTCAATTTTCTTCGATCTATATACAAAACTATTATCAAAAAAGGATTGTGAGCAATTGGTGGATAAATCTGAAGAAAATAGCATAAATGGAATTCAAGTGTTATTTCTTATGCACAGAAGGTACAATTGATCAATTCAGTATTATCTAGTATAGCTGGCTTTTGGGCGAGTATACAAAGTTTACCCGAGGATGTTCACGAGGAGATTGTAAAATTTTGAGAATGTTTTTTGTGGGGAGGAGAAGAAGGGAAAGGGGATTATACTCCTATCTCTTGGGACACGATTTGCAGAAGCAAAACATTTGGAGGATTGGGGATTAGAGATCATTCCATTTGGAACAAGGCAGCACTACGTAAACAATTATGGGATTTGTACTCAAAGAAGGACATTCTTTGGGTTAGGTGGATTCAAGCATATTGCATAAAGGTTGGAATTCAACAAGGAAGAAAAAGAGGGGTAAGTTCTAGTTGACATCGGAAGATGTTGTGCAAATTGAAAGATAAACACTTCCAATCCCTGGGGAATTGTATAAACAAGGGAGGAAAGTTGAAGAGAATGATGGTGTATAGAGAAATGAAGGGTGGAATCAAAAGGGACTTTTATGCCAAATTAATCTGGCACAAAAACAATTTTCCGCTAAGAATTTTCGAATGGATGCTATTGAAGGGAGGGCTGCCCATGGTTGATATATTGCAAAGATTTGGGAATTGAAGACACGACAAAGTTGTAGTTTATGTGATGGTGTGGATGAGACAGCAACCCATTTATTTTTGGGTTGTACATACACTAAGGGGTTCATGAAACTCTTGAAGTTTAGGGATATGAGGAACATGATGCAAGGAAGAGGATGTTTATTAATGATGGTAAGAAGAAGGGAAGACTTGAAGTTGATGAATCTTACTAGTGCCTTGTATAGAATATGGAGTGAAAGGAACAAGAGGATCTTTAGCCAAGAAGATTTGAAGATGGAGACCTTGGCTTCCAAAGTTGAAGGCGAATGCCAATGGGGGAGCTAGAAGACATTGAAAGAAAATTTTGAAGATGTGCTAGATTAGAATATAGAGCTGGTTGTTGGTTTTGTTTGTTTGATTTTAAACAGCATGTTTTGGGTTTTTGCTTGTAAAAGGCTAGAAGTGATGGTCTAAAAACTCTTTCGATTTTCTTCGATCTATATACAAAACTATTATCAAAAAAGGATTGTGAGCAATTGGTGGATAAATCTGAAGAAAATAGCATAGATGGAATTCAAGTGTTATTTCTTATGCACTGATGGTGCAATTGATCAATTCAGTATTATCTAGTATAGCTGGCTTTTGGGCGAGTATACAAAGTTTACCCGAGGATGTTCACGAGGAGATTGTAAAATTTTGAGAATGTTTTTTGTGGGGAGGAGAAGAAGGGAAAGGGGATTATACTCCTATCTCTTGGGACACGATTTGCAGAAGCAAAACATTTGGAGGATTGGGGATTAGAGATCATTCCATTTGGAACAAGGCAGCACTACGTAAACAATTATGGGATTTATACTCAAAGAAGGACATTCTTTGGGTTAGGTGGATTCAAGCATATTGCATAAAGGGTGGAATTCTACAAGGAAGCAAAAGAGGGGTAAGTTCTAGTTGACATCGGAAGATGTTGTGCAAATTGAAAGATAAACACTTCCAATCCCTGGGGAATTGTATAAACAAGGGAGGAAAGTTGAAGAGAATGATGGTGTATGGAGAAATGAAGGGTGGAATCGAAAGGGACTTTGATGCCAAATTAATCTGGCACAAAAACAATTTACCGCTTAGAATTTTCGAATGGATGCTATTGAAGGGAGGGCTGCCCATGGTTGATATATTGCAAAGATTTGGGAATTGAAGACACGACAAAGTTGTAGTTTATGAGATGATGTGGATGAGACAGCAACCCATTTGTTTTTGGGTTGTACATACACTAAGGGGTTCATGAAACTCTTGAAGTTTAGGGATATGAGCAACATGATGCAAGGAAGAGGATGTTTATTAATGATGGTAAGAAGAAGGGAAGACTTGAAGTTGATGAATCTTACTAGTGCCTTGTATAGAATTTGGAGTGAAAGGAACAAGAGGATCTTTAGCCAAGAAGATTTGAAGATGGAGACCTTGGCTTCCAAAGTTGAAGGCGAATGCCAATGGGGGAGCTAGAAGACATTGAAAGAAAATTTTGAAGATGTGCTAGATTAGAATATAGAGCTGGTTGTTGGTTTTGTTTGTTTGATTTTAAACAGCATGTTTTGGGTTTTTGCTTGTAAAAGGCTAGAAGTGATGGTCTAAAAACTCTTTCGATTTTCTTCGATCTATATACAAAACTATTATCAAAAAAGGATTGTGAGCAATTGGTGGATAAATCTGAAGAAAATAGCATAGATGGAATTCAAGTGTTATTTCTTATGCACTGATGGTGCAATTGATCAATTCAGTATTATCTAGTATAGCTGGCTTTTGGGCGAGTATACAAAGTTTACCCGAGGATGTTCACGAGGAGATTGTAAAATTTTGAGAATGTTTTTTGTGGGGAGGAGAAGAAGGGAAAGGGGATTATACTCCTATCTCTTGGGACACGATTTGCAGAAGCAAAACATTTGGAAGATTGGGGATTAGAGATCATTCCATTTGGAACAAGGCAGCACTACGTAAACAATTATGGGATTTATACTCAAAGAAGGACATTCTTTGGGTTAGGTGGATTCAAGCATATTGCATAAAGGGTGGAATTCTACAAGGAAGCAAAAGAGGGGTAAGTTCTAGTTGACATCGGAAGATGTTGTGCAAATTGAAAGATAAACACTTCCAATCCCTGGGGAATTGTATAAACAAGGGAGGAAAGTTGAAGAGAATGATGGTGTATGGAGAAATGAATGGTGGAATCAAAAGGGACTTTGATGCCAAATTAATCTGGCACAAAAACAATTTTCCGCTAAGAATTTTTGAATGGATGCTATTGAAGGGAGGGCTGCCCATGGTTGATATATTGCAAAGATTTGGGAATTGAAGACACGACAAAGTTGTAGTTTATGTGATGGTGTGGATGAGACAGCAACCCATTTGTTTTTGGGTTGTACATACACTAAGGGGTTCATGAAACTCTTGAAGTTTAGGGATATGAGGAACATGATGCAAGGAAGAGGATGTTTATTAATGATGGTAAGAAGAAGGGAAGACTTGAAGTTGATGAATCTTACTAGTGCCTTGTATATAATATGGAGTGAAAGGAACAAGAGGATCTTTAGCCAAGAAGATTTGAAGATGGAGACCTTGGCTTCCAAAGTTGAAGGCGAATGCCAATGGGGGAGCTAGAAGACATTGAAAGAAAATTTTGAAGATGTGCTAGATTAGAATATGGAGCTGGTTGTTGGTTTTGTTTGTTTGATTTTAAACAGCATGTTTTGGGTTTTTGCTTGTAAAAGGCTAGAAGTGATGGTCTAAAAACTCTTTCAATTTTCTTCGATCTATATACAAAACTATTATCAAAAAAGGATTGTGAGCAATTGGTGGATAAATCTGAAGAAAATAGCATAAATGGAATTCAAGTGTTATTTCTTATGCACAGAAGGTACAATTGATCAATTCAGTATTATCTAGTATAGCTGGCTTTTGGGCGAGTATACAAAGTTTACCCGAGGATGTTCACGAGGAGATTGTAAAATTTTGAGAATGTTTTTTGTGGGGAGGAGAAGAAGGGAAAGGGGATTATACTCCTATCTCTTGGGACACGATTTGCAGAAGCAAAACATTTGGAGGATTGGGGATTAGAGATCATTCCATTTGGAACAAGGCAGCACTACGTAAACAATTATGGGATTTGAACTCAAAGAAGGACATTCTTTGGGTTAGGTGGATTCAAGCATATTGCATAAAGGTTGGAATTCAACAAGGAAGAAAAAGAGGGGTAAGTTCTAGTTGACATCGGAAGATGTTGTGCAAATTGAAAGATAAACACTTCCAATCCCTGGGGAATTGTATAAACAAGGGAGGAAAGTTGAAGAGAATGATGGTGTATAGAGAAATGAAGGGTGGAATCAAAAGGGACTTTTATGCCAAATTAATCTGGCACAAAAACAATTTTCCGCTAAGAATTTTCGAATGGATGCTATTGAAGGGAGGGCTGCCCAAGGTTGATATATTGCAAAGATTTGGGAATTGAAGACACGACAAAGTTGTAGTTTATGTGATGGTGTGGATGAGACAGCAACCCATTTATTTTTGGGTTGTACATACACTAAGGGGTTCATGAAAATCTTGAAGTTTAGGGATATGAGGAACATGATGCAAGGAAGAGGATGTTTATTAATGATGGTAAGAAGAAGGGAAGACTTGAAGTTGATGAATCTTACTAGTGCCTTGTATAGAATATGGAGTGAAAGGAACAAGAGGATCTTTAGCCAAGAAGATTTGAAGATGGAGACCTTGGCTTCCAAAGTTGAAGGCGAATGCCAATGGGGGAGCTAGAAGACATTGAAAGAAAATTTTGAAGATGTGCTAGATTAGAATATAGAGCTGGTTGTTGGTTTTGTTTGTTTGATTTTAAACAGCATGTTTTGGGTTTTTGCTTGTAAAAGGCTAGAAGTGATGGTCTAAAAACTCTTTCGATTTTCTTCGATCTATATACAAAACTATTATTAAAAAAGGATTGTGAGCAATTGGTGGATAAATCTGAAGAAAATAGCATAGATGGAATTCAAGTGTTATTTCTTATGCACAGAAGGTACAATTGATCAATTCAGTATTATCAAGTATAGCTGGCTTTTGGGCTAGTATACAAAGTTTAGCCAAGGATGTTCACGAGGAGATTGTGAAATTTTGAGAATGTTTTTTGTGGGGACGAGAAGAAAGGAAAGGGGATTATACTCCTATCTCTTGGGACACGATTTGCAGAAGCATAACATTTGGAACAAGGCAGCACTACGTAAACAATTATGGGATTTAAACTCAAAGAAGGACATTCTTTGGGTTAGGTGGATTCAAGCATATTGCATAAAGGGTGGAATTCTACAAGGAAGCAAAAGAGGGGTAAGTTCTAGTTGACATCGGAAGATGTTGTGCAAATTGAAAGATAAACAATTCCAATCCCTGGGGAATTGTATAAACAAGGGAGGAAAGTTGAAGAGAATGAAGGTGTATGGAGAAATGAAGGGTGGAATCGAAAGGGACTTTCATGCCAAATTAATCTGGCACAAAAACAATTTACCGCTTAGAATTTTCGAATGGATGCTATTGAAGGGAGGGCTGCCCATGGTTGATATATTGCAAAGATTTGGGAATTGAAGACACGACAAAGTTGTAGTTTATGAGATGATGTGGATGAGACAGCAACCCATTTGTTTTTGGGTTGTACATACACTAAGGGGTTCATGAAACTCTTGAAGTTTAGGGATATGAGCAACATGATGCAAGGAAGAGGATGTTTATTAATGATGGTAAGAAGAAGGGAAGACTTGAAGTTGATGAATCTTACTAGTGCCTTGTATAGAATTTGGAGTGAAAGGAACAAGAGGATCTTTAGCCAAGAAGATTTGAAGATGGAGACCTTGGCTTCCAAAGTTGAAGGCGAATGCCAATGTGGGAGCTAGAAGACATTGAAAGAAAATTTTGAAGATGTGCTAGATTAGAATATAGAGCTGGTTGTTGGTTTTGTTTGTTTGATTTTAAACAGCATGTTTTGGGTTTTTGCTTGTAAAAGGCTAGAAGTGATGGTCTAAAAACTCTTTCGATTTTCTTCGATCTATATACAAAACTATTATCAAAAAAGGATTGTGAGCAATTGGTGGATAAATCTGAAGAAAATAGCATAGATGGAATTCAAGTGTTATTTCTTATGCACTGATGGTGCAATTGATCAATTCAGTATTATCTAGTATAGCTGGCTTTTGGGCGAGTATACAAAGTTTACCCGAGGATGTTCACGAGGAGATTGTAAAATTTTGAGAATGTTTTTTGTGGGGAGGAGAAGAAGGGAAAGGGGATTATACTCCTATCTCTTGGGACACGATTTGCAGAAGCAAAACATTTGGAGGATTGGGGATTAGAGATCATTCCATTTGGAACAAGGCAGCACTACGTAAACAATTATGGGATTTATACTCAAAGAAGGACATTCTTTGGGTTAGGTGGATTCAAGCATATTGCATAAAGGGTGGAATTCTACAAGGAAGCAAAAGAGGGGTAAGTTCTAGTTGACATCGGAAGATGTTGTGCAAATTGAAAGATAAACACTTCCAATCCCTGGGGAATTGTATAAACAAGGGAGGAAAGTTGAAGAGAATGATGGTGTATGGAGAAATGAAGGGTGGAATCAAAAGGGACTTTGATGCCAAATTAATCTGGCACAAAAACAATTTTCCGCTAAGAATTTTTGAATGGATGCTATTGAAGGGAGGGCTGCCCATGGTTGATATATTGCAAAGATTTGGGAATTGAAGACACGACAAAGTTGTAGTTTATGTGATGGTGTGGATGAGACAGCAACCCATTTGTTTTTGGGTTGTACATACACTAAGGGGTTCATGAAACTCTTGAAGTTTAGGGATATGAGGAACATGATGCAAGGAAGAGGATGTTTATTAATGATGGTAAGAAGAAGGGAAGACTTGAAGTTGATGAATCTTACTAGTGCCTTGTATAGAATATGGAGTGAAAGGAACAAGAGGATCTTTAGCCAAGAAGATTTGAAGATGGAGACCTTGGCTTCCAAAGTTGAAGGCGAATGCCAATGGGGGAGCTAGAAGACATTGAAAGAAAATTTTGAAGATGTGCTAGATTAGAATATAGAGCTGGTTGTTGGTTTTGTTTGTTTGATTTTAAACAGCATGTTTTGGGTTTTTGCTTGTAAAAGGCTAGAAGTGATGGTCTAAAAACTCTTTCAATTTTCTTCGATCTATATACAAAACTATTATCAAAAAAGGATTGTGAGCAATTGGTGGATAAATCTGAAGAAAATAGCATAGATGGAATTCAAGTGTTATTTCTTATGCACAGAAGGTACAATTGATCAATTCAGTATTATCAAGTATAGCTGGCTTTTGGGCTAGTATACAAAGTTTACCCAAGGATGTTCACGAGGAGATTGTGAAATTTTGAGAATGTTTTTTGTGGGGACGAGAAGAAAGGAAAGGGGATTATACTCCTATCTCTTGGGACACGATTTGCAGAAGCATAACATTTGGAACAAGGCAGCACTACGTAAACAATTATGGGATTTAAACTCAAAGAAGGACATTCTTTGGGTTAGGTGGATTCAAGCATATTGCATAAAGGGTGGAATTCTACAAGGAAGCAAAAGAGGGGTAAGTTCTAGTTGACATCGGAAGATGTTGTGCAAATTGAAAGATAAACACTTCCAATCCCTGGGGAATTGTATAAACAAGGGAGGAAAGTTGAAGAGAATGATGGTGTATGGAGAAATGAAGGGTGGAATCGAAAGGGACTTTCATGCCAAATTAATCTGGCACAAAAACAATTTACCGCTTAGAATTTTCGAATGGATGCTATTGAAGGGAGGGCTGCCCATGGTTGATATATTGCAAAGATTTGGGAATTGAAGACACGACAAAGTTGTAGTTTATGAGATGATGTGGATGAGACAGCAACCCATTTGTTTTTGGGTTGTACATACACTAAGGGGTTCATGAAACTCTTGAAGTTTAGGGATATGAGCAACATGATGCAAGGAAGAGGATGTTTATTAATGATGGTAAGAAGAAGGGAAGACTTGAAGTTGAGGAATCTTACTAGTGCCTTGTATAGAATATGGAGTGAAAGGAACAAGAGGATCTTTAGCCAAGAAGATTTGAAGATGGAGACCTTGGCTTCCAAAGTTGAAGGCGAATGCCAATGGGGGAGCTAGAAGACATTGAAAGAAAATTTTGAAGATGTGCTAGATTAGAATATAGAGCTGGTTGTTGGTTTTGTTTGTTTGATTTTAAACAGCATGTTTTGATAGGGTTTTTGCTTGTAAAAGGCTAGAAGTGATGGTCTAAAAACTCTTTCGATTTTCTTCGATCTATATACAAAACTATTATCAAAAGGATTGTGAGCAATTGGTGGATAAATCTGAGAAAATAGCGTAGATGGAATTCAAGTGTTATTTCTTATGCACAGAAGGTGCAATTGATCAATTCAGTATTATGAAGTATAGCTGGCTTTTGGGCTAGTAGACTAAGTTTACCCGAGGATGTTCACGGGGAGATTGTGAAATTTTGAGAATGTATTTTGTGGGGACGAGAAGAAGGCAAAAGGGATTATACTCCTATCTCTTGGGACACGATTTGCAGAAGCAAAACATTTGGAGGATTGGGGATTAGAGATCATTCCATTTGGAACAAGGCAGCACTACGTAGACAATTATGGGATTTAAACTCAAAGAAGGACATTCTTTGGGTTAGGTGGATTCAAACATATTGCATAAAGGGTGAAATTCTACAAGGAAGCAAAAGAGGGGTAAGTTCTAGTTGACATTGGAAGATGTTGTGCAAATTGAAAGTTAAACACTTCCAATCCCTGGGGAATTGTATAAACAAGGGAGGAAAGTTGAAGAGAATGATGGTGTATGGAGAAATGAAGGGTGGAATCAAAAGGGACTTTTATGCCAAATTAATCTGGCACAAAAACAATTTTCCGCTTAGAATTTTCGAATGGATGCTATTGAAGGGAGGGCTGCCCATGGTTGATATATTGCAAAGATTTGGGAATTGAAGACACGACAAAGTTGTAGTTTATGTGATGATGTGGATGAGACAGCAACCCATTTGTTTCTGGGTTGTACATACACTAAGGGGTTCATGAAACTCTTGAAGTTTAGGGATATGAGCAACATGATGCAAGGAAGAGGATGTTTATTAATGATGGTAAGAAGAAGGGAAGACTTGAAGTTGAGGAATCTTACTAGTGCCTTGTATAGAATATGGAGTGAAAGGAACAAGAGGATCTTTAGCCAAGAAGATTTGAAGATGGAGACCTTGGCTTCCAAAGTTGAAGGCGAATGCCAATGGGGGAGCTAGAAGACATTGAAAGAAAATATTGAAGATGTGCTAGATTAGAATATAGAGCTGGTTGTTGGTTTTGTTTGTTTGATTTTAAACAGCATGTTTTGATAGGGTTTTTGCTTGTAAAAGGCTAGAAGTGATGGTCTAAAAACTCTTTCGATTTTCTTCGATCTATATACAAAACTATTATCAAAAAAGGATTGTGAGCAATTGGTGGATAAATCTAAAGAAAATAGCATAGATGGAATTCAAGTGTTATTTCTTATGCACAGAAGGTGCAATTGATCAATTCAGTATTATCTAGTATAGCTGGCTTTTGGGCTAGCATACTAAGTTTACCCGAGGATGTTCACGAGGAGATTGTGAAATTTTGAGAATGTTTTTTTTTGTGGGGACGAGAAGAAGGGAAAAGGGATTATACTCCTATCTCTTGGGACACGATTTGCAGAAGCAAAACATTTGGAGTATTTGAATTAGAGATCATTCCATTTGGAACAAGGCAGCACTACGTAAACAATTATGGGATTTAAACTCAAAGAAGGACATTCTTTGGGTTAGGTGGATTCAAGCATATTGCCTAAAGGGTGGAATTCTACAAGGAAGCAAAAGAGGGGTAAGTTCTAGTTGACATTGGAAGATGTTGTGCAAATTGAAAGATAAACACTTCCAATCCCTGGGGAATTGTATAAACAAGGGAGGAAAGTTGAAGAGAATGATGGTGTATGGAGAAATGAAGGGTGGAATCAAAAGGGACTTTTATGCCAAATTAATCTGGCACAAAAACAATTTTCCGCTTAGAATTTTTGAATGGATGCTATTGAAGGGAGGGCTGCCCATGGTTGATATATTGCAAAGATTTGGGAATTGAAGACACGACAAAGTTGTAGTTTATGTGATGATGTGGATGAGACAGCAACCCATTTGTTTCTGGGTTGTACATACACTAAGGGGTTCATGAAACTCTTGAAGTTTGGGGATATGAGGAACATGATGCAAGGAAGAGGATGTTTATTAATGATGGTAAGAAGAAGGGAAGACTTGAAGTTGATGAATCTTACTAGTGCCTTGTATAGAATATGGAGTGAAAGGAACAAGAGGATCTTTAGCCAAGAAGATTTGAAGATGGAGACCTTGGCTTCCAAAGTGGAAGCCGAATACAAATGGGGGAGCTAGAAGACATTGAAAGAAAATTTTGAAGATGTGCTAGATTAGGAAATAGAGCTGGTTGTTGAATTTGTTTGTTTGATTTTAAATAGCATGTTTTGATTGAGTATTTGCTTGTAAATGGCTAGAAGTGATGGTCTAAAAACTCTTTTGATTTTCTTCGATCTATATACAAAACTATTATCAAAAGGATTGTGAGCAATTGGTGGATAAATCTGAGAAAATAGCGTAGATGGAATTCAAGTGTTATTTCTTATGCACAGAAGGTGCAATTGATCAATTCAGTATTATGAAGTATAGCTGGCTTTTGGGCTAGTAGACTAAGTTTACCCGAGGATGTTCACGGGGAGATTGTGAAATTTTGAGAATGTATTTTGTGGGGACGAGAAGAAGGTAAAAGGGATTATACTCCTATCTCTTGGGACACGATTTGCAGAAGCAAAACATTTGGAGGATTGGGGATTAGAGATCATTCCATTTGGAACAAGGCAGCACTACGTAGACAATTATGGGATTTAAACTCAAAGAAGGACATTCTTTGGGTTAGGTGGATTCAAACATATTGCATAAAGGGTGAAATTCTACAAGGAAGCAAAAGAGGGGTAAGTTCTAGTTGACATTGGAAGATGTTGTGCAAATTGAAAGTTAAACACTTCCAATCCCTGGGGAATTGTATAAACAAGGGAGGAAAGTTGAAGAGAATGATGGTGTATGGAGAAATGAAGGGTGGAATCAAAAGGGACTTTTATGCCAAATTAATCTGGCACAAAAACAATTTTCCGCTTAGAATTTTCGAATGGATGCTATTGAAGGGAGGGCTGCCCATGGTTGATATATTGCAAAGATTTGGGAATTGAAGACACGACAATGTTGTAGTTTATGTGATGATGTGGATGAGACAGCAACCTATTTGTTTCTGGGTTGTACATACACTAAGGGGTTCATGAAACTCTTGAAGTTTAGGGATATGAGCAACATGATGCAAGGAAGAGGATGTTTATTAATGATGGTAAGAAGAAGGGAAGACTTGAAGTTGATGAATCTTACTAGTGCCTTGTATAGAATATGGAGTGAAAGGAACAAGAGGATCTTTAGCCAAGAAGATTTGAAGATGGAGACCTTGGCTTCCAAAGTGGAAGCCGAATACAAATGGGGGAGCTAGAAGACATTGAAAGAAAATTTTGAAGATGTGCTAGATTAGGAAATAGAGCTGGTTGTTGAATTTGTTTGTTTGATTTTAAATAGCATGTTTTCATTGAGTATTTGCTTGTAAATGGCTAGAAGTGATGGTCTAAAAACTCTTTCGATTTTCTTCGATCTATATACAAAACTATTATCAAAAAAGGATTGTGAGCAATTGGTGGATAAATCTGAAGAAAATAGCAAAGATGGAATTTAAGTGTTATTTCTTATGCACAGAAGGTGCAATTGATCAATTCAGTATTATCTAGTATAGCTGGCTTTTGGGCCAGTATACAAAGTTTACCCGAGGATGTTCACGAGGAGATTGTGAAATTTTGAGAATGTTTTTTGTGGGGACGAGAAGAAGGGAAAAGGGATTATACTCCTATCTCTTGGGACACGATTTGCAGAAGCAAAACATTTGGAGGATAGGGGATTAGAGATCATTCCATTTGGAACAAGGCAGCACTACGTAAACAATTATGGGATTTAAACTCAAAGAAGGACATTCTTTGGGTTAGGTGGATTCAAGCATATTGCCTAAAGGGTGGAATTCTACAAGGAAGCAAAAGAGGGGTAAGTTCCAGTTGACATTGGAAGATGTTGTGCAAATTGAAAGATAAACACTTCCAATCCCTGGGGAATTGTATAAACAAGGGAGGAAAGTTGAAGAGAATGATGGTGTATGGAGAAATGAAGGGTGGAATCAAAAGGGACTTTTATGCCAAATTAATCTGGCACAAAAACAATTTTCCGCTTAGAATTTTCGAATGGATGCTATTAAAGGGAGGGGTGCCCATG
Organism: Rubia yunnanensis; assembly: GCA_037428765.1. Taxonomy (NCBI): domain Eukaryota; kingdom Viridiplantae; phylum Streptophyta; class Magnoliopsida; order Gentianales; family Rubiaceae; genus Rubia; species Rubia yunnanensis. Next base: position 46,936,898 of record CM075065.1, read on the forward strand.
GTTGATATATTGCAAAGATTTGGGAATTGAAGACACGACAAATTTGTAGTTTATTTGATGATGTGGATGAGACAGCAACCCATTTGTTTTTGGGTTGTACATACACTAAGGGGTTCATGAAACTCTTGAAGTTTAGGGATATGAGCAGCATGATGCAAGTAAAAGGATGTTTATTAATGATGGTAAGAAGAAGGCAAGACTTGAAGTTGATGAATCTTACTAGTGCCTTGTATAGAATATGGAGTGAAAGGAACAAGAGGATCTTTAGCCAAGAAGATTTGAAGATGGAGACCTTGGCTTCCAAAGTGGAAGCCGAATACAAATGGGGGAGCTAGAAGACATTGAAAGAAAATTTTGAAGATGTGCTAGATTAGGAAATAGAGCTGGTTGTTGAATTTGTTTGTTTGATTTTAAATAGCATGTTTTGATTGAGAATTTGCTTGTAAATGGCTAGAAGTGATGGTCTAAAAACTCTTTTGATTTTCTTCGATCTATATACAAAACTATTATCAAAAGGATTGTGAGCAATTGGTGGATAAATCTGAGAAAATAGCGTAGATGGAATTCAAGTGTTATTTCTTATGCACAGAAGGTGCAATTGATCAATTCAGTATTATGAAGTATAGCTGGCTTTTGGGCTAGTAGACTAAGTTTACCCGAGGATGTTCACGGGGAGATTGTGAAATTTTGAGAATGTATTTTGTGGGGACGAGAAGAAGGTAAAAGGGATTATACTCCTATCTCTTGGGACACGATTTGCAGAAGCAAAACATTTGGAGGATTGGGGATTAGAGATCATTCCATTTGGAACAAGGCAGCACTACGTAGACAATTATGGGATTTAAACTCAAAGAAGGACATTCTTTGGGTTAGGTGGATTCAAACATATTGCATAAAGGGTGAAATTCTACAAGGAAGCAAAAGAGGGGTAAGTTCTAGTTGACATTGGAAGATGTTGTGCAAATTGAAAGTTAAACACTTCCAATCCCTGGGGAATTGTATAAACAAGGGAGGAAAGTTGAAGAGAATGATGGTGTATGGAGAAATGAAGGGTGGAATCGAAAGGGACTTTTATGCCAAATTAATCTGGCACAAAAACAATTTTCCGCTTAGAATTTTCGAATGGATGCTATTGAAGGGAGGGCTGCCCATGGTTGATATATTGCAAAGATTTGGGAATTGAAGACACGACAAAGTTGTAGTTTATGTGATGATGTGGATGAGACAGCAACCCATTTGTTTCTGGGTTGTACATACACTAAGGGGTTCATGAAACTCTTGAAGTTTAGGGATATGAGCAACATGATGCAAGGAAGAGGATGTTTATTAATGATGGTAAGAAGAAGGGAAGACTTGAAGTTGATGAATCTTACTAGTGCCTTGTATAGAATATGGAGTGAAAGGAACAAGAGGATCTTTAGCCAAGAAGATTTGAAGATGGAGACCTTGGCTTCCAAAGTTGAAGGCGAATGCCAATGGGGGAGCTAGAAGACATTGAAAGAAAATTTTGAAGATGTGCTAGATTAGAATATAGAGCTGGTTGTTGGTTTTGTTTGTTTGATTTTAAACAGCATGTTTTGATAGGGTTTTTGCTTGTAAAAGGCTAGAAGTGATGGTCTAAAAACTCTTTCGATTTTCTTCGATCTATATACAAAACTATTATCAAAAAAGGATTGTGAGCAATTGGTGGATAAATCTGAAGAAAATAGCATAGATGGAATTCAAGTGTTATTTCTTATGCACAGAAGGTGCAATTGATCAATTCAGTATTATCTAGTATAGCTGGCTTTTGGGCCAGTATACAAAGTTTACCCGAGGATGTTCACGAGGAGATTGTGAAATTTTGAGAATGTTTTTTGTGGGGATGAGAAGAAGGGAAAAGGGATTATACTCCTATCTCTTGGGACACGATTTGCAGAAGCAAAACATTTGGAGTATTTGAATTAGAGATCATTCCATTTGGAACAAGGCAGCACTACGTAAACAATTATGGGATTTAAACTCAAAGAAGGACATTCTTTGGGTTAGGTGGATTCAAGCATATTGCCTAAAGGGTGGAATTCTACAAGGAAGCAAAAGAGGGGTAAGTTCCAGTTGACATTGGAAGATGTTGTGCAAATTGAAAGATAAACACTTCCAATCCCTGGGGAATTGTATAAACAAGGGAGGAAAGTTGAAGAGAATGATGGTGTATGGAGAAATGAAGGGTGGAATCAAAAGGGACTTTTATGCCAAATTAATCTGGCACAAAAACAATTTTCCGCTTAGAATTTTCGAATGGATGCTATTAAAAGGAGGGCTGCCCATGGTTGATATATTGCAAAGATTTGGGAATTGAAGACACGACAAATTTGTAGTTTATTTGATGATGTGGATGAGACAGCAACCCATTTGTTTTTGGGTTGTACATACAATAAGGGGTTCATGAAACTCTTGAAGTTTAGGGATATGAGCAACATGATGCAAGGAAGAGGATGTTTATTAATGATGGTAAGCAGAAGGGAAGACTTGAAGTTGATGAATCTTACTAGTGCCTTGTATAGAATATGGAGTGAAAGGAACAAGAGGATCTTTAGCCAAGAAGATTTGAAGATGGAGACCTTGGCTTCCAAAGTTGAAGGCGAATGCCAATGGGGGAGTTAGAAGACATTGAAAGAAAATTTTGAAGATGTGCTAGATTAGAATATAGAGCTGGTTGTTGGTTTTGTTTGTTTGATTTTAAACAGCATGTTTTGATAGGGTTTTTGCTTGTAAAAGGCTAGAAGTGATGGTCTAAAAACTCTTTCGATTTTCTTCGATCTATATACAAAACTATTATCAAAAAAGGATTGTGAGCAATTGGTGGATAAATCTGAAGAAAATAGCATAGATGGAATTCAAGTGTTATTTCTTATGCACAGAAGGTGCAATTGATCAATTCAGTATTATCTAGTATAGCTGGCTTTTGGGCCAGTATACAAAGTTTACCCGAGGATGTTAACGAGGAGATTGTGAAATTTTGAGAATGTTTTTTGTGGGGACGAGAAGAAGGGAAAAGGGATTATACTCCTATCTCTTGGGACACGATTTGCAGAAGCAAAACATTTGGAGTATTTGAATTAGAGATCATACCATTTGGAACAAGGCAGCACTACGTAAACAATTATGGGATTTAAACTCAAAGAAGGACATTCTTTGGGTTAGGTGGATTCAAGCATATTGCCTAAAGGGTGGAATTCTACAAGGAAGCAAAAGAGGGGTAAGTTCCAGTTGACATTGGAAGATGTTGTGCAAATTGAAAGATAAACACTTCCAATCCCTGGGGAATTGTATAAACAAGGGAGGAAAGTTGAAGAGAATGATGGTGTATGGAGAAATGAAGGGTGGAATCAAAAGGGACTTTTATGCCAAATTAATCTGGCACAAAAACAATTTTCCGCTTAGAATTTTCGAATGGATGCTATTAAAGGGAGGGCTGCCCATGGTTGATATATTGCAAAGATTTGGGAATTGAAGACACGACAAATTTGTAGTTTATTTGATGATGTGGATGAGACAGCAACCCATTTGTTTTTGGGTTGTACATACAATAAGGGGTTCATGAAACTCTTGAAGTTTAGGGATATGAGCAGCATGATGCAAGTAAAAGGATGTTTATTAATGATGGTAAGAAGAAGGCAAGACTTGAAGTTGATGAATCTTACTAGTGCCTTGTATAGAATATGGAGTGAAAGGAACAAGAGGATCTTTAGCCAAGAAGATTTGAAGATGGAGACCTTGGCTTCCAAAGTGGAAGCCGAATACAAATGGGGGAGCTAGAAGACATTGAAAGAAAATTTTGAAGATGTGCTAGATTAGGAAATAGAGCTGGTTGTTGAATTTGTTTGTTTGATTTTAAATAGCATGTTTTGATTGAGTATTTGCTTGTAAATGGCTAGAAGTGATGGTCTAAAAACTCTTTTGATTTTCTTCGATCTATATACAAAACTATTATCAAAAGGATTGTGAGCAATTGGTGGATAAATCTGAGAAAATAGCGTAGATGGAATTCAAGTGTTATTTCTTATGCACAGAAGGTGCAATTGATCAATTCAGTATTATGAAGTATAGCTGGCTTTTGGGCTAGTAGACTAAGTTTACCCGAGGATGTTCACGGGGAGATTGTGAAATTTTGAGAATGTATTTTGTGGGGACGAGAAGAAGGTAAAAGGGATTATACTCCTATCTCTTGGGACACGATTTGCAGAAGCAAAACATTTGGAGGATTGGGGATTAGAGATCATTCCATTTGGAACAAGGCAGCACTACGTAGACAATTATGGGATTTAAACTCAAAGAAGGACATTCTTTGGGTTAGGTGGATTCAAACATATTGCATAAAGGGTGAAATTCTACAAGGAAGCAAAAGAGGGGTAAGTTCTAGTTGACATTGGAAGATGTTGTGCAAATTGAAAGTTAAACACTTCCAATCCCTGGGGAATTGTATAAACAAGGGAGGAAAGTTGAAGAGAATGATGGTGTATGGAGAAATGAAGGGTGGAATCAAAAGGGACTTTTATGCCAAATTAATCTGGCACAAAAACAATTTTCCGCTTAGAATTTTCGAATGGATGCTATTGAAGGGAGGGCTGCCCATGGTTGATATATTGCAAAGATTTGGGAATTGAAGACACGACAAAGTTGTAGTTTATGTGATGATGTGGATGAGACAGCAACCCATTTGTTTCTGGGTTGTACATACACTAAGGGGTTCATGAAACTCTTGAAGTTTAGGGATATGAGCAACATGATGCAAGGAAGAGGATGTTTATTAATGATGGTAAGCAGAAGGGAAGACTTGAAGTTGATGAATCTTACTAGTGCCTTGTATAGAATATGGAGTGAAAGGAACAAGAGGATCTTTAGCCAAGAAGATTTGAAGATGGAGACCTTGGCTTCCAAAGTTGAAGGCGAATGCCAATGGGGGAGTTAGAAGACATTGAAAGAAAATTTTGAAGATGTGCTAGATTAGAATATAGAGCTGGTTGTTGGTTTTGTTTGTTTGATTTTAAACAGCATGTTTTGATAGGGTTTTTGCTTGTAAAAGGCTAGAAGTGATGGTCTAAAAACTCTTTCGATTTTCTTCGATCTATATACAAAACTATTATCAAAAAAGGATTGTGAGCAATTGGTGGATAAATCTGAAGAAAATAGCATAGATGGAATTCAAGTGTTATTTCTTATGCACAGAAGGTGCAATTTGATCAATTCAGTATTATCTAGTATAGCTGGCTTTTGGGCCAGTATACAAAGTTTACCCGAGGATGTTAACGAGGAGATTGTGAAATTTTGAGAATGTTTTTTGTGGGGACGAGAAGAAGGGAAAAGGGATTATACTCCTATCTCTTGGGACATGATTTGCAGAAGCAAAACATTTGGAGTATTTGAATTAGAGATCATACCATTTGGAACAAGGCAGCACTACGTAAACAATTATGGGATTTAAACTCAAAGAAGGACATTCTTTGGGTTAGGTGGATTCAAGCATATTGCCTAAAGGGTGGAATTCTACAAGGAAGCAAAAGAGGGGTAAGTTCCAGTTGACATTGGAAGATGTTGTGCAAATTGAAAGATAAACACTTCCAATCCCTGGGGAATTGTATAAACAAGGGAGGAAAGTTGAAGAGAATGATGGTGTATGGAGAAATGAAGGGTGGAATCAAAAGGGACTTTTATGCCAAATTAATCTGGCACAAAAACAATTTTCCGCTTAGAATTTTCGAATGGATGCTATTAAAGGGAGGGGTGCCCATGGTTGATATATTGCAAAGATTTGGGAATTGAAGACACGACAAATTTGTAGTTTATTTGATGATGTGGATGAGACAGCAACCCATTTGTTTTTGGGTTGTACATACACTAAGGGGTTCATGAAACTCTTGAAGTTTAGGGATATGAGCAGCATGATGCAAGTAAAAGGATGTTTATTAATGATGGTAAGAAGAAGGCAAGACTTGAAGTTGATGAATCTTACTAGTGCCTTGTATAGAATATGGAGTGAAAGGAACAAGAGGATCTTTAGCCAAGAAGATTTGAAGATGGAGACCTTGGCTTCCAAAGTTGAAGGCGAATGCCAATGGGGGAGTTAGAAGACATTGAAAGAAAATTTTGAAGATGTGCTAGATTAGAATATAGAGCTGGTTGTTGGTTTTGTTTGTTTGATTTTAAACAGCATGTTTTGATAGGGTTTTTGCTTGTAAAAGGCTAGAAGTGATGGTCTAAAAACTCTTTCGATTTTCTTCGATCTATATACAAAACTATTATCAAAAAAGGATTGTGAGCAATTGGTGGATAAATCTGAAGAAAATAGCATAGATGGAATTCAAGTGTTATTTCTTATGCACAGAAGGTGCAATTGATCAATTCAGTATTATCTAGTATAGCTGGCTTTTGGGCCAGTATACAAAGTTTACCCGAGGATGTTCACGAGGAGATTGTGAAATTTTGAGAATGTTTTTTGTGGGGATGAGAAGAAGGGAAAAGGGATTATACTCCTATCTCTTGGGACACGATTTGCAGAAGCAAAACATTTGGAGTATTTGAATTAGAGATCATTCCATTTGGAACAAGGCAGCACTACGTAAACAATTATGGGATTTAAACTCAAAGAAGGACATTCTTTGGGTTAGGTGGATTCAAGCATATTGCCTAAAGGGTGGAATTCTACAAGGAAGCAAAAGAGGGGTAAGTTCCAGTTGACATTGGAAGATGTTGTGCAAATTGAAAGATAAACACTTCCAATCCCTGGGGAATTGTATAAACAAGGGAGGAAAGTTGAAGAGAATGATGGTGTATGGAGAAATGAAGGGTGGAATCAAAAGGGACTTTTATGCCAAATTAATCTGGCACAAAAACAATTTTCCGCTTAGAATTTTCGAATGGATGCTATTAAAAGGAGGGCTGCCCATGGTTGATATATTGCAAAGATTTGGGAATTGAAGACACGACAAATTTGTAGTTTATTTGATGATGTGGATGAGACAGCAACCCATTTGTTTTTGGGTTGTACATACAATAAGGGGTTCATGAAACTCTTGAAGTTTAGGGATATGAGCAACATGATGCAAGGAAGAGGATGTTTATTAATGATGGTAAGCAGAAGGGAAGACTTGAAGTTGATGAATCTTACTAGTGCCTTGTATAGAATATGGAGTGAAAGGAACAAGAGGATCTTTAGCCAAGAAGATTTGAAGATGGAGACCTTGGCTTCCAAAGTTGAAGGCGAATGCCAATGGGGGAGTTAGAAGACATTGAAAGAAAATTTTGAAGATGTGCTAGATTAGAATATAGAGCTGGTTGTTGGTTTTGTTTGTTTGATTTTAAACAGCATGTTTTGATAGGGTTTTTGCTTGTAAAAGGCTAGAAGTGATGGTCTAAAAACTCTTTCGATTTTCTTCGATCTATATACAAAACTATTATCAAAAAAGGATTGTGAGCAATTGGTGGATAAATCTGAAGAAAATAGCATAGATGGAATTCAAGTGTTATTTCTTATGCACAGAAGGTGCAATTGATCAATTCAGTATTATCTAGTATAGCTGGCTTTTGGGCCAGTATACAAAGTTTACCCGAGGATGTTAACGAGGAGATTGTGAAATTTTGAGAATGTTTTTTGTGGGGACGAGAAGAAGGGAAAAGGGATTATACTCCTATCTCTTGGGACACGATTTGCAGAAGCAAAACATTTGGAGTATTTGAATTAGAGATCATACCATTTGGAACAAGGCAGCACTACGTAAACAATTATGGGATTTAAACTCAAAGAAGGACATTCTTTGGGTTAGGTGGATTCAAGCATATTGCCTAAAGGGTGGAATTCTACAAGGAAGCAAAAGAGGGGTAAGTTCCAGTTGACATTGGAAGATGTTGTGCAAATTGAAAGATAAACACTTCCAATCCCTGGGGAATTGTATAAACAAGGGAGGAAAGTTGAAGAGAATGATGGTGTATGGAGAAATGAAGGGTGGAATCAAAAGGGACTTTTATGCCAAATTAATCTGGCACAAAAACAATTTTCCGCTTAGAATTTTCGAATGGATGCTATTAAAGGGAGGGCTGCCCATGGTTGATATATTGCAAAGATTTGGGAATTGAAGACACGACAAATTTGTAGTTTATTTGATGATGTGGATGAGACAGCAACCCATTTGTTTTTGGGTTGTACATACAATAAGGGGTTCATGAAACTCTTGAAGTTTAGGGATATGAGCAGCATGATGCAAGTAAAAGGATGTTTATTAATGATGGTAAGAAGAAGGCAAGACTTGAAGTTGATGAATCTTACTAGTGCCTTGTATAGAATATGGAGTGAAAGGAACAAGAGGATCTTTAGCCAAGAAGATTTGAAGATGGAGACCTTGGCTTCCAAAGTGGAAGCCGAATACAAATGGGGGAGCTAGAAGACATTGAAAGAAAATTTTGAAGATGTGCTAGATTAGGAAATAGAGCTGGTTGTTGAATTTGTTTGTTTGATTTTAAATAGCATGTTTTGATTGAGTATTTGCTTGTAAATGGCTAGAAGTGATGGTCTAAAAACTCTTTTGATTTTCTTCGATCTATATACAAAACTATTATCAAAAGGATTGTGAGCAATTGGTGGATAAATCTGAGAAAATAGCGTAGATGGAATTCAAGTGTTATTTCTTATGCACAGAAGGTGCAATTGATCAATTCAGTATTATGAAGTATAGCTGGCTTTTGGGCTAGTAGACTAAGTTTACCCGAGGATGTTCACGGGGAGATTGTGAAATTTTGAGAATGTATTTTGTGGGGACGAGAAGAAGGTAAAAGGGATTATACTCCTATCTCTTGGGACACGATTTGCAGAAGCAAAACATTTGGAGGATTGGGGATTAGAGATCATTCCATTTGGAACAAGGCAGCACTACGTAGACAATTATGGGATTTAAACTCAAAGAAGGACATTCTTTGGGTTAGGTGGATTCAAACATATTGCATAAAGGGTGAAATTCTACAAGGAAGCAAAAGAGGGGTAAGTTCTAGTTGACATTGGAAGATGTTGTGCAAATTGAAAGTTAAACACTTCCAATCCCTGGGGAATTGTATAAACAAGGGAGGAAAGTTGAAGAGAATGATGGTGTATGGAGAAATGAAGGGTGGAATCAAAAGGGACTTTTATGCCAAATTAATCTGGCACAAAAACAATTTTCCGCTTAGAATTTTCGAATGGATGCTATTGAAGGGAGGGCTGCCCATGGTTGATATATTGCAAAGATTTGGGAATTGAAGACACGACAAAGTTGTAGTTTATGTGATGATGTGGATGAGACAGCAACCCATTTGTTTCTGGGTTGTACATACACTAAGGGGTTCATGAAACTCTTGAAGTTTAGGGATATGAGCAACATGATGCAAGGAAGAGGATGTTTATTAATGATGGTAAGCAGAAGGGAAGACTTGAAGTTGATGAATCTTACTAGTGCCTTGTATAGAATATGGAGTGAAAGGAACAAGAGGATCTTTAGCCAAGAAGATTTGAAGATGGAGACCTTGGCTTCCAAAGTTGAAGGCGAATGCCAATGGGGGAGTTAGAAGACATTGAAAGAAAATTTTGAAGATGTGCTAGATTAGAATATAGAGCTGGTTGTTGGTTTTGTTTGTTTGATTTTAAACAGCATGTTTTGATAGGGTTTTTGCTTGTAAAAGGCTAGAAGTGATGGTCTAAAAACTCTTTCGATTTTCTTCGATCTATATACAAAACTATTATCAAAAAAGGATTGTGAGCAATTGGTGGATAAATCTGAAGAAAATAGCATAGATGGAATTCAAGTGTTATTTCTTATGCACAGAAGGTGCAATTTGATCAATTCAGTATTATCTAGTATAGCTGGCTTTTGGGCCAGTATACAAAGTTTACCCGAGGATGTTAACGAGGAGATTGTGAAATTTTGAGAATGTTTTTTGTGGGGACGAGAAGAAGGGAAAAGGGATTATACTCCTATCTCTTGGGACATGATTTGCAGAAGCAAAACATTTGGAGTATTTGAATTAGAGATCATACCATTTGGAACAAGGCAGCACTACGTAAACAATTATGGGATTTAAACTCAAAGAAGGACATTCTTTGGGTTAGGTGGATTCAAGCATATTGCCTAAAGGGTGGAATTCTACAAGGAAGCAAAAGAGGGGTAAGTTCCAGTTGACATTGGAAGATGTTGTGCAAATTGAAAGATAAACACTTCCAATCCCTGGGGAATTGTATAAACAAGGGAGGAAAGTTGAAGAGAATGATGGTGTATGGAGAAATGAAGGGTGGAATCAAAAGGGACTTTTATGCCAAATTAATCTGGCACAAAAACAATTTTCCGCTTAGAATTTTCGAATGGATGCTATTAAAGGGAGGGGTGCCCATGGTTGATATATTGCAAAGATTTGGGAATTGAAGACACGACAAATTTGTAGTTTATTTGATGATGTGGATGAGACAGCAACCCATTTGTTTTTGGGTTGTACATACACTAAGGGGTTCATGAAACTCTTGAAGTTTAGGGATATGAGCAGCATGATGCAAGTAAAAGGATGTTTATTAATGATGGTAAGAAGAAGGCAAGACTTGAAGTTGATGAATCTTACTAGTGCCTTGTATAGAATATGGAGTGAAAGGAACAAGAGGATCTTTAGCCAAGAAGATTTGAAGATGTAGACCTTGGCTTCCAAAGTGGAAGCCGAATACAAATGGGGGAGCTAGAAGACATTGAAAGAAAATTTTGAAGATGTGCTAGATTAGGAAATAGAGCTGGTTGTTGAATTTGTTTGTTTGATTTTAAATAGCATGTTTTGATTGAGTATTTGCTTGTAAATGGCTAGAAGTGATGGTCTAAAAACTCTTTTGATTTTCTTCGATCTATATACAAAACTATTATCAAAAGGATTGTGAGCAATTGGTGGATAAATCTGAGAAAATAGCGTAGATGGAATTCAAGTGTTATTTCTTATGCACAGAAGGTGCAATTGATCAATTCAGTATTATGAAGTATAGCTGGCTTTTGGGCTAGTAGACTAAGTTTACCCGAGGATGTTCACGGGGAGATTGTGAAATTTTGAGAATGTATTTTGTGGGGACGAGAAGAAGGTAAAAGGGATTATACTCCTATCTCTTGGGACACGATTTGCAGAAGCATAACATTTGGAGGATTGGGGATTAGAGATCATTCCATTTGGAACAAGGCAGCACTACGTAGACAATTATGGGATTTAAACTCAAAGAAGGACATTCTTTGGGTTAGGTGGATTCAAACATATTGCATAAAGGGTGAAATTCTACAAGGAAGCAAAAGAGGGGTAAGTTCTAGTTGACATTGGAAGATGTTGTGCAAATTGAAAGTTAAACACTTCCAATCCCTGGGGAATTGTATAAACAAGGGAGGAAAGTTGAAGAGAATGATGGTGTATGGAGAAATGAAGGGTGGAATCGAAAGGGACTTTTATGCCAAATTAATCTGGCACAAAAACAATTTTCCGCTTAGAATTTTTGAATGGATGCTATTGAAGGGAGGGCTGCCCATGGTTGATATATTGCAAAGATTTGGGAATTGAAGACACGACAAAGTTGTAGTTTATGTGATGATGTGGATGAGACAGCAACCCATTTGTTTCTGGGTTGTACATACACTAAGGGGTTCATGAAACTCTTGAAGTTTAGGGATATGAGCAACATGATGCAAGGAAGAGAATGTTTATTAATGATGGTAAGAAGAAGGGAAGACTTGAAGTTGATGAATCTTACTAGTGCCTTGTATAGAATATGGAGTGAAAGGAACAAGAGGATCTTTAGCCAAGAAGATTTGAAGATGGAGACCTTGGCTTCCAAAGTTGAAGGCGAATGCCAATGGGGGAGCTAGAAGACATTGAAAGAATATTTTGAAGATGTGCTAGATTAGAATATAGAGCTGGTTGTTGGTTTTGTTTGTTTGATTTTAAACAGCATGTTTTGATAGGGTTTTTGCTTGTAAAAGGCTAGAAGTGATGGTCTAAAAACTCTTTCGATTTTCTTCGATCTATATACAAAACTATTATCAAAAAAGGATTGTGAGCAATTGGTGGATAAATCTGAAGAAAATAGCATAGATGGAATTCAAGTGTTATTTCTTATGCACAGAAGGTGCAATTGATCAATTCAGTATTATCTAGTATAGCTGGCTTTTGGGCCAGTATACAAAGTTTACCCGAGGATGTTCACGAGGAGATTGTGAAATTTTGAGAATGTTTTTTGTGGGGATGAGAAGAAGGGAAAAGGGATTATACTCCTATCTCTTGGGACACGATTTGCAGAAGCAAAACATTTGGAGTATTTGAATTAGAGATCATTCCATTTGGAACAAGGCAGCACTACGTAAACAATTATGGGATTTAAACTCAAAGAAGGACATTCTTTGGGTTAGGTGGATTCAAGCATATTGCCTAAAGGGTGGAATTCTACAAGGAAGCAAAAGAGGGGTAAGTTCCAGTTGACATTGGAAGATGTTGTGCAAATTGAAAGATAAACATTTCCAATCCCTGGGGAATTGTATAAACAAGGGAGGAAAGTTGAAGAGAATGATGGTGTATGGAGAAATGAAGGGTGGAATCAAAAGGGACTTTTATGCCAAATTAATCTGGCACAAAAACAATTTTCCGCTTAGAATTTTCGAATGAATGCTATTAAAGGGAGGGGTGCCCATGGTTGATATATTGCAAAGATTTGGGAATTGAAGACACGACAAATTTGTAGTTTATTTGATGATGTGGATGAGACAGCAACCCATTTGTTTTTGGGTTGTACATACACTAAGGGGTTCATGAAACTCTTGAAGTTTAGGGATATGAGCAGCATGATGCAAGTAAAAGGATGTTTATTAATGATGGTAAGAAGAAGGCAAGACTTGAAGTTGATGAATCTTACTAGTGCCTTGTATAGAATATGGAGTGAAAGGAACAAGAGGATCTTTAGCCAAGAAGATTTGAAGATGGAGACCTTGGCTTCCAAAGTGGAAGCCGAATACAAATGGGGGAGCTAGAAGACATTGAAAGAAAATTTTGAAGATGTGCTAGATTAGGAAATAGAGCTGGTTGTTGAATTTGTTTGTTTGATTTTAAATAGCATGTTTTGATTGAGTATTTGCTTGTAAATGGCTAGAAGTGATGGTCTAAAAACTCTTTTGATTTTCTTCGATCTATATACAAAACTATTATCAAAAGGATTGTGAGCAATTGGTGGATAAATCTGAGAAAATAGCGTAGATGGAATTCAAGTGTTATTTCTTATGCACAGAAGGTGCAATTGATCAATTCAGTATTATGAAGTATAGCTGGCTTTTGGGCTAGTAGACTAAGTTTACCCGAGGATGTTCACGGGGAGATTGTGAAATTTTGAGAATGTATTTTGTGGGGACGAGAAGAAGGTAAAAGGGATTATACTCCTATCTCTTGGGACACGATTTGCAGAAGCAAAACATTTGGAGGATTGGGGATTAGAGATCATTCCATTTGGAACAAGGCAGCACTACGTAGACAATTATGGGATTTAAACTCAAAGAAGGACATTCTTTGGGTTAGGTGGATTCAAACATATTGCATAAAGGGTGAAATTCTACAAGGAAGCAAAAGAGGGGTAAGTTCTAGTTGACATTGGAAGATGTTGTGCAAATTGAAAGTTAAACACTTCCAATCCCTGGGGAATTGTATAAACAAGGGAGGAGAGTTGAAGAGAATGATGGTGTATGGAGAAATGAAGGGTGGAATCAAAAGGGACTTTTATGCCAAATTAATCTGGCACAAAAACAATTTTCCGCTTAGAATTTTCGAATGGATGCTATTGAAGGGAGGGCTGCCCATGGTTGATATATTGCAAAGATTTGGGAATTGAAGACACGACAAAGTTGTAGTTTATGTGATGATGTGGATGAGACAGCAACCCATTTGTTTCTGGGTTGTACATACACTAAGGGGTTCATGAAACTCTTGAAGTTTAGGGATATGAGCAACATGATGCAAGGAAGAGGATGTTTATTAATGATGGTAAGAAGAAGGGAAGACTTGAAGTTGAGGAATCTTACTAGTGCCTTGTATAGAATATGGAGTGAAAGGAACAAGAGGATCTTTAGCCAAGAAGATTTGAAGATGGAGACCTTGGCTTCCAAAGTTGAAGGCGAATGCCAATGGGGGAGCTAGAAGACATTGAAAGAAAATTTTGAAGATGTGCTAGATTAGAATATAGAGCTGGTTGTTGGTTTTGTTTGTTTGATTTTAAACAGCATGTTTTGATAGGGTTTTTGCTTGTAAAAGGCTAGAAGTGATGGTCTAAAAACTCTTTCGATTTTCTTCGATCTATATACAAAACTATTATCAAAAAAGGATTGTGAGCAATTGGTGGATAAATCTAAAGAAAATAGCATAGATGGAATTCAAGTGTTATTTCTTATGCACAGAAGGTGCAATTGATCAATTCAGTATTATCTAGTATAGCTGGCTTTTGGGCTAGCATACTAAGTTTACCCGAGGATGTTCACGAGGAGATTGTGAAATTTTGGGAATGTTTTTTTTTGTGGGGACGAGAAGAAGGTTAAAGGGATTATACTCCTATCTCTTGGGACACGATTTGCAGAAGCAAAACATTTGGAGTATTTGAATTAGAGATCATTCCATTTGGAACAAGGCAGCACTACGTAAACAATTATGGGATTTAAACTCAAAGAAGGACATTCTTTGGGTTAGGTGGATTCAAGCATATTGCCTAAAGGGTGGAATTCTACAAGGAAGCAAAAGAGGGGTAAGTTCCAGTTGACATTGGAAGATGTTGTGCAAATTGAAAGATAAACACTTCCAATCCCTGGGGAATTGTATAAACAAGGGAGGAAAGATGAAGAGAATGATGGTGTATGGAGAAATGAAGGGTGGAATCAAAAGGGACTTTTATGCCAAATTATTCTGGCACAAAAACAATTTTCCGCTTAGAATTTTCGAATGGATGCTATTAAAGGGAGGGGTTCCCATGGTTGATATATTGCAAAGATTTGGGAATTGAAGACACGACAAATTTGTAGTTTATTTGATGATTGGATGAGACAGCAACCCATTTGTTTTTGGGTTGTACATACACTAAGGGGTTCATGAAACTCTTGAAGTTTAGGGATATGAGCAGCATGATGCAAGTAAAAGGATGTTTATTAATGATGGTAAGAAGAAGGCAAGACTTGAAGTTGATGAATCTTACTAGTGCCTTGTATAGAATATGGAGTGAAAGGAACAAGAGGATCTTTAGCCAAGAAGATTTGAAGATGGAGACCTTGGCTTCCAAAGTGGAAGCCGAATACAAATGGGGGAGCTAGAAGACATTGAAAGAAAATTTTGAAGATGTGCTAGATTAGGAAATAGAGCTGGTTGTTGAATTTGTTTGTTTGATTTTAAATAGCATGTTTTGATTGAGTATTTGCTTGTAAATGGCTAGAAGTGATGGTCTAAAAACTCTTTTGATTTTCTTCGATCTATATACAAAACTATTATCAAAAAAGGATTGTGAGCAATTGGTGGATAAATCTGAAGAAAATAGCATAGATGGAATTCAAGTGTTATTTCTTATGCACAGAAGGTGCAATTGATCAATTCAGTATTATCTAGTATAGCTGGCTTTTGGGCCAGTATACAAAGTTTACCCGAGGATGTTCACGAGGAGATTGTGAAATTTTGAGAATGTTTTTTGTGGGGACGAGAAGAAGGGAAAAGGGATTATACTCCTATCTCTTGGGACACGATTTGCAGAAGCAAAACATTTGGAGGATTGGGGATTAGAGATCATTCCATTTGGAACAAGGCAGCACTACGTAAACAATTATGGGATTTAAACTCAAAGAAGGACATTCTTTGGGTTAGGTGGATTCAAGCATATTGCCTAAAGGGTGGAATTCTACAAGGAAGCAAAAGAGGGGTAAGTTCCAGTTGACATTGGAAGATGTTGTGCAAATTGAAAGATAAACACTTCCAATCCCTGGGGAATTGTATAAACAAGGGAGGAAAGTTGAAGAGAATGATGGTGTATGGAGAAATGAAGGGTGGAATCAAAAGGGACTTTTATGCCAAATTATTCTGGCACAAAAACAATTTTCCGCTTAGAATTTTCGAATGGATGCTATTAAAGGGAGGGCTGCCCATGGTTGATATATTGCAAAGATTTGGGAATTGAAGACACGACAAATTTGTAGTTTATTTGATGATGTGGATGAGACAGCAACCCATTTGTTTTTGGGTTGTACATACACTAAGGGGTTCATGAAACTCTTGAAGTTTAGGGATATGAGCAGCATGATGCAAGTAAAAGGATGTTTATTAATGATGGTAAGAAGAAGGCAAGACTTGAAGTTGATGAATCTTACTAGTGCCTTGTATAGAATATGGAGTGAAAGGAACAAGAGGATCTTTAGCCAAGAAGATTTGAAGATGGAGACCTTGGCTTCCAAAGTGGAAGCCGAATACAAATGGGGGAGCTAGAAGACATTGAAAGAAAATTTTGAAGATGTGCTAGATTAGGAAATAGAGCTGGTTGTTGAATTTGTTTGTTTGATTTTAAATAGCATGTTTTGATTGAGTATTTGCTTGTAAATGGCTAGAAGTGATGGTCTAAAAACTCTTTTGATTTTCTTCGATCTATATACAAAACTATTATCAAAAGGATTGTGAGCAATTGGTGGATAAATCTGAGAAAATAGCGTAGATGGAATTCAAGTGTTATTTCTTATGCACAGAAGGTGCAATTGATCAATTCAGTATTATGAAGTATAGCTGGCTTTTGGGCTAGTAGACTAAGTTCACCCGAGGATGTTCACGGGGAGATTGTGAAATTTTGAGAATGTATTTTGTGGGGACGAGAAGAAGGTAAAAGGGATTATACTCCTATCTCTTGGGACACGATTTGCAGAAGCAAAACATTTGGAGGATTGGGGATTAGAGATCATTCCATTTGGAACAAGGCAGCACTACGTAGACAATTATGGGATTTAAACTCAAAGAAGGACATTCTTTGGGTTAGGTGGATTCAAACATATTGCATAAAGGGTAAAATTCTACAAGGAAGCAAAAGAGGGGTAAGTTCTAGTTGACATTGGAAGATGTTGTGCAAATTGAAAGTTAAACACTTCCAATCCCTGGGGAATTGTATAAACAAGGGAGGAGAGTTGAAGAGAATGATGGTGTATGGAGAAATGAAGGGTGGAATCAAAAGGGACTTTTGTGCCAAATTAATCTGGCACAAAAACAATTTTCCGCTTAGAATTTTCGAATGGATGCTATTGAAGGGAGGGCTGCCCATGGTTGATATATTGCAAAGATTTGGGAATTGAAGACACGACAAAGTTGTAGTTTATGTGATGATGTGGATGAGACAGCAACCTATTTGTTTCTGGGTTGTACATACACTAAGGGGTTCATGAAACTCTTGAAGTTTAGGGATATGAGCAACATGATGCAAGGAAGAGGATGTTTATTAATGATGGTAAGAAGAAGGGAAGACTTGAAGTTGAGGAATCTTACTAGTGCCTTGTATAGAATATGGAGTGAAAGGAACAAGAGGATCTTTAGCCAAGAAGATTTGAAGATGGAGACCTTGGCTTCCAAAGTTGAAGGCGAATGCCAATGGGGGAGCTAGAAGACATTGAAAGAAAATTTTGAAGATGTGCTAGATTAGAATATAGAGCTGGTTGTTGGTTTTGTTTGTTTGATTTTAAACAGCATGTTTTGATAGGGTTTTTGCTTGTAAAAGGCTAGAAGTGATGGTCTAAAAACTCTTTCGATTTTCTTCGATCTATATACAAAACTATTATCAAAAAAGGATTGTGAGCAATTGGTGGATAAATCTAAAGAAAATAGCATAGATGGAATTCAAGTGTTATTTCTTATGCACAGAAGGTGCAATTGATCAATTCAGTATTATCTAGTATAGCTGGCTTTTGGGCTAGCATACTAAGTTTACCCGAGGATGTTCACGAGGAGATTGTGAAATGTTGAGAATGTTTTTTTTTGTGGGGATGAGAAGAAGGGAAAAGGGATTATACTCCTATCTCTTGGGACACGATTTGCAGAAGCAAAACATTTGGAGTATTTGAATTAGAGATCATTCCATTTGGAACAAGGCAGCACTACGTAAACAATTATGGGATTTAAACTCAAAGAAGGACATTCTTTGGGTTAGGTGGATTCAAGCATATTGGCTAAAGGGTGGAATTCTACAAGGAAGCAAAAGAGGGGTAAGTTCCAGTTGACATTGGAAGATGTTGTGCAAATTGAAAGATAAACACTTCCAATCCCTGGGGAATTGTATAAACAAGGGAGGAAAGTTGAAGAGAATGATGGTGTATGGAGAAATGAAGGGTGGAATCAAAAGGGACTTTTATGCCAAATTAATCTGGCACAAACAATTTTCCGCTTAGAATTTTCGAATGGATGCTATTGAAGGGAGGGCTGCCCATGGTTGATATATTGAAAAGATTTGGGAATTGAAGACACGACAAAGTTGTAGTTTATGTAATGATGTGGATGAGACAGCAACCCATTTGTTTCTGGGTTGTACATACACTAAGGGGTTCATGAAACTCTTGAAGTTTGGGGATATGAGGAACGTGATGGAAGGAAGAGGATGTTTATTAATGATGGTAAGAAGAAGGCAAGACTTGAAGTTGATGAATCTTACTAGTGCCTTGTATAGAATATGGAGTGAAAGGAACAAGAGGATCTTTAGCCAAGAAGATTTGAAGATGGAGACCTTGGCTTCCAAAGTGGAAGCCGAATACAAATGCGGGAGCTAGAAGACATTGAAAGAAAATTTTGAAGATGTGCTAGATTAGGAAATAGAGCTGGTTGTTGAATTTGTTTGTTTGATTTTAAATAGCATGTTTTGATTGAGTATTTGCTTGTAAATGGCTAGAAGTGATGGTCTAAAAACTCTTTTGATTTTCTTCGATCTATATACAAAACTATTATCAAAAGGATTGTGAGCAATTGGTGGATAAATCTGAGAAAATAGCGTAGATGGAATTCAAGTGTTATTTCTTATGCACAGAAGGTGCAATTGATCAATTCAGTATTATGAAGTATAGCTGGCTTTTGGGCTAGTAGACTAAGTTTACCCGAGGATGTTCACGGGGAGATTGTGAAATTTTGAGAATGTATTTTGTGGGGACGAGAAGAAGGTAAAAGGGATTATACTCCTATCTCTTGGGACACGATTTGCAGAAGCAAAACATTTGGAGGATTGGGGATTAGAGATCATTCCATTTGGAACAAGGCAGCACTACGTAGACAATTATGGGATTTAAACTCAAAGAAGGACATTCTTTGGGTTAGGTGGATTCAAACATATTGCATAAAGGGTGAAATTCTACAAGGAAGCAAAAGAGGGGTAAGTTCTAGTTGACATTGGAAGATGTTGTGCAAATTGAAAGTTAAACACTTCAAATCCCTGGGGAATTGTATAAACAAGGGAGGAGAGTTGAAGAGAATGATGGTGTATGGAGAAATGAAGGGTGGAATCAAAAGGGACTTTTATGCCAAATTAATCTGGCACAAAAACAATTTTCCGCTTAGAATTTTCGAATGGATGCTATTGAAGGGAGGGCTGCCCATGGTTGATATATTGCAAAGATTTGGGAATTGAAGACACGACAAAGTTGTAGTTTATGTGATGATGTGGATGAGACAGCAACCCATTTGTTTCTGGGTTGTACATACACTAAGGGGTTCATGAAACTCTTGAAGTTTAGGGATATGAGCAACATGATGCAAGGAAGAGGATGTTTATTAATGATGGTAAGAAGAAGGGAAGACTTGAAGTTGATGAATCTTACTAGTGCCTTGTATAGAATATGGAGTGAAAGGAACAAGAGGATCTTTAGCCAAGAAGATTTGAAGATGGAGACCTTGGCTTCCAAAGTTGAAGGCGAATGCCAATGGGGGAGCTAGAAGACATTGAAAGAAAATTTTGAAGATGTGCTAGATTAGAATATAGAGCTGGTTGTTGGTTTTGTTTGTTTGATTTTAAACAGCATGTTTTGATAGGGTTTTTGCTTGTAAAAGGCTAGAAGTGATGGTCTAAAAACTCTTTCGATTTTCTTCGATCTATATACAAAACTATTATCAAAAAAGGATTGTGAGCAATTGGTGGATAAATCTGAAGAAAATAGCATAGATGGAATTCAAGTGTTATTTCTTATGCACAGAAGGTGCAATTGATCAATTCAGTATTATCTAGTATAGCTGGCTTTTGGGCCAGTATACAAAGTTTACCCGAGGATGTTCACGAGGAGATTGTGAAATTTTGAGAATGTTTTTTGTGGGGATGAGAAGAAGGGAAAAGGGATTATACTCCTATCTCTTGGGACACGATTTGCAGAAGCAAAACATTTGGAGTATTTGAATTAGAGATCATTCCATTTGGAACAAGGCAGCACTACGTAAACAATTATGGGATTTAAACTCAAAGAAGGACATTCTTTGGGTTAGGTGGATTCAAGCATATTGCCTAAAGGGTGGAATTCTACAAGGAAGCAAAAGAGGGGTAAGTTCCAGTTGACATTGGAAGATGTTGTGCAAATTGAAAGATAAACACTTCCAATCCTTGGGGAATTGTATAAACAAGGGAGGAAAGTTGAAGAGAATGATGGTGTATGGAGAAATGAAGGGTGGAATCAAAAGGGACTTTTATGCCAAATTAATCTGGCACAAAAACAATTTTCCGCTTAGAATTTTTGAATGGATGCTATTAAAGGGAGGGGTGCCCATGGTTGATATATTGCAAAGATTTGGGAATTGAAGACACGACAAATTTGTAGTTTATTTGATGATGTGGATGAGACAGCAACCCATTTGTTTTTGGGTTGTACATACACTAAGGGGTTCATGAAACTCTTGAAGTTTAGGGATATGAGCAGCATGATGCAAGTAAAAGGATGTTTATTAATGATGGTAAGAAGAAGGCAAGACTTGAAGTTGATGAATCTTACTAGTGCCTTGTATAGAATATGGAGTGAAAGGAACAAGAGGATCTTTAGCCAAGAAGATTTGAAGATGGAGACCTTGGCTTCCAAAGTGGAAGCCGAATACAAATGCGGGAGCTAGAAGACATTGAAAGAAAATTTTGAAGATGTGCTAGATTAGGAAATAGAGCTGGTTGTTGAATTTGTTTGTTTGATTTTAAATAGCATGTTTTGATTGAGTATTTGCTTGTAAATGGCTAGAAGTGATGGTCTAAAAACTCTTTTGATTTTCTTCGATCTATATACAAAACAATTATCAAAAGGATTGTGAGCAATTGGTGGATAAATCTGAGAAAATAGCGTAGATGGAATTCAAGTGTTATTTCTTATGCACAGAAGGTGCAATTGATCAATTCAGTATTATGAAGTATAGCTGGCTTTTGGGCTAGTAGACTAAGTTTACCCGAGGATGTTCACGGGGAGATTGTGAAATTTTGAGAATGTATTTTGTGGGGACGAGAAGAAGGTAAAAGGGATTATACTCCTATCTCTTGGGACACGATTTGCAGAAGCAAAACATTTGGAGGATTGGGGATTAGAGATCATTCCATTTGGAACAAGGCAGCACTACGTAGACAATTATGGGATTTAAACTCAAAGAAGGACATTCTTTGGGTTAGGTGGATTCAAACATATTGCATAAAGGGTGAAATTCTACAAGGAAGCAAAAGAGGGGTAAGTTCTAGTTGACATTGGAAGATGTTGTGCAAATTGAAAGTTAAACACTTCCAATCCCTGGGGAATTGTATAAACAAGGGAGGAAAGTTGAAGAGAATGATGGTGTATGGAGAAATGAAGGGTGGAATCGAAAGGGACTTTTATGCCAAATTAATCTGGCACAAAAACAATTTTCCGCTTAGAATTTTCGAATGGATGCTATTGAAGGGAGGGCTGCCCATGGTTGATATATTGCAAAGATTTGGGAATTGAAGACACGACAAAGTTGTAGTTTATGTGATGATGTGGATGAGACAGCAACCCATTTGTTTCTGGGTTGTACATACACTAAGGGGTTCATGAAACTCTTGAAGTTTAGGGATATGAGCAACATGATGCAAGGAAGAGGATGTTTATTAATGATGGTAAGAAGAAGGGAAGACTTGAAGTTGATGAATCTTACTAGTGCCTTGTATAGAATATGGAGTGAAAGGAACAAGAGGATCTTTAGCCAAGAAGATTTGAAGATGGAGACCTTGGCTTCCAAAGTTGAAGGCGAATGCCAATGGGGGAGCTAGAAGACATTGAAAGAAAATTTTGAAGATGTGCTAGATTAGAATATAGAGCTGGTTGTTGGTTTTGTTTGTTTGATTTTAAACAGCATGTTTTGATAGGGTTTTTGCTTGTAAAAGGCTAGAAGTGATGGTCTAAAAACTCTTTCGATTTTCTTCGATCTATATACAAAACTATTATCAAAAAAGGATTGTGAGCAATTGGTGGATAAATCTGAAGAAAATAGCATAGATGGAATTCAAGTGTTATTTCTTATGCACAGAAGGTGCAATTGATCAATTCAGTATTATCTAGTATAGCTGGCTTTTGGGCCAGTATACAAAGTTTACCCGAGGATGTTCACGAGGAGATTGTGAAATTTTGAGAATGTTTTTTGTGGGGATGAGAAGAAGGGAAAAGGGATTATACTCCTATCTCTTGGGACACGATTTGCGGAAGCAAAACATTTGGAGGATTCGGGATTAGAGATCATTCCATTTGGAACAAGGCAGCACTACGTAGACAATTATGGGATTTAAACTCAAAGAAGGACATTCTTTGGGTTAGGTGGATTCAAACATATTGCATAAAGGGTGAAATTCTACAAGGAAGCAAAAGAGGGGTAAGTTCTAGTTGACATTGGAAGATGTTGTGCAAATTGAAAGTTAAACACTTCCAATCCCTGGGGAATTGTATAAACAAGGGAGGAGAGTTGAAGAGAATGATGGTGTATGGAGAAATGAAGGGTGGAATCAAAAGGGACTTTTATGCCAAATTAATCTAGCACAAAAACAATTTTCCGCTTAGAATTTTCGAATGGATGCTATTGAAGGGAGGGCTGCCCATGGTTGATATATTGCAAAGATTTGGGAATTGAAGACACGACAAATTTGTAGTTTATTTGATGATGTGGATGAGACAGCAACCCATTTGTTTCTGGGTTGTACATACACTAAGGGGTTCATGAAACTCTTGAAGTTTAGGGATATGAGCAGCATGATGCAAGTAAAAGGATGTTTATTAATGATGGTAAGAAGAAGGCAAGACTTGAAGTTGATGAATCTTACTAGTGCCTTGTATAGAATATGGAGTGAAAGGAACAGGAGGATCTTTAGCCAAGAAGATTTGAAGATGGAGACCTTGGCTTCCAAAGTGGAAGCCGAATACAAATGGGGGAGCTAGAAGACATTGAAAGAAAATTTTGAAGATGTGCTAGATTAGGAAATAGAGCTGGTTGTTGAATTTGTTTGTTTGATTTTAAATAGCATGTTTTGATTGAGTATTTGCTTGTAAATGGCTAGAAGTGATGGTCTAAAAACTCTTTTGATTTTCTTCGATCTATATACAAAACTATTATCAAAAGGATTGTGAGCAATTGGTGGATAAATCTGAGAAAATAGCGTAGATGGAATTCAAGTGTTATTTCTTATGCACAGAAGGTGCAATTGATCAATTCAGTATTATGAAGTATAGCTGGCTTTTGGGCTAGTAGACTAAGTTTACCCGAGGATGTTCACGGGGAGATTGTGAAATTTTGAGAATGTATTTTGTGGGGACGAGAAGAAGGTAAAAGGGATTATACTCCTATCTCTTGGGACACGATTTGCAGAAGCAAAACATTTGGAGGATTGGGGATTAGAGATCATTCCATTTGGAACAAGGCAGCACTACGTAGACAATTATGGGATTTAAACTCAAAGAAGGACATTCTTTGGGTTAGGTGGATTCAAACATATTGCATAAAGGGTGAAATTCTACAAGGAAGCAAAAGAGGGGTAAGTACTAGTTGACATTGGAAGATGTTGTGCAAATTGAAAGTTAAACACTTCCAATCCCTGGGGAATTGTATAAACAAGGGAGGAAAGTTGAAGAGAATGATGGTGTATGGAGAAATGAAGGGTGGAATCAAAAGGGACTTTTATGCCAAATTAATCTGGCACAAAAACAATTTTCCGCTTAGAATTTTCGAATGGATGCTATTGAAGGGAGGGCTGCCCATGGTTGATATATTGCAAAGATTTGGGAATTGAAGACACGACAAAGTTGTAGTTTATGTGATGATGTGGATGAGACAGCAACCCATTTGTTTCTGGGTTGTACATACACTAAGGGGTTCATGAAACTCTTGAAGTTTAGGGATATGAGCAACATGATGCAAGGAAGAGGATGTTTATTAATGATGGTAAGAAGAATGGAAGACTTGAAGTTGAGGAATCTTACTAGTGCCTTGTATAGAATATGGAGTGAAAGGAACAAGAGGATCTTTAGCCAAGAAGATTTGAAGATGGAGACCTTGGCTTCCAAAGTTGAAGGCGAATGCCAATGGGGGAGCTAGAAGACATTGAAAGAAAATTTTGAAGATGTGCTAGATTAGAATATAGAGCTGGTTGTTGGTTTTGTTTGTTTGATTTTAAACAGCATGTTTTGATAGGGTTTTTGCTTGTAAAAGGCTAGAAGTGATGGTCTAAAAACTCTTTCGATTTTCTTCGATCTATATACAAAACTATTATCAAAAAAGGATTGTGAGCAATTGGTGGATAAATCTGAAGAAAATAGCATAGATGGAATTCAAGTGTTATTTCTTATGCACAGAAGGTGCAATTGATCAATTCAGTATTATCTAGTATGGCTGGCTTTTGGGCCAGTATACAAAGTTTACCTGAGGATGTTCACGAGGAGATTGTGAAATTTTGAGAATGTTTTTTGTGGGGACGAGAAGAAGGGAAAAGGGATTATACTCCTATCTCTTGGGACACGATTTGAAGAAGCAAAACATTTGGAGTATTTGAATTAGAGATCATTCCATTTGGAACAAGGCAGCACTACGTAAACAATTATGGGATTTAAACTCAAAGAAGGACATTCTTTGGGTTAGGTGGATTCAAGCATATTGCCTAAAGGGTGGAATTCTACAAGGAAGCAAAAGAGGGGTAAGTTCCAGTTGACATTGGAAGATGTTGTGCAAATTGAAAGATAAACACTTCCAATCCCTGGGGAATTGTATAAACAAGGGAGGAAAGTTGAAGAGAATGATGGTGTATGGAGAAATGAAGGGTGGAATCAAAAGGGACTTTTATACCAAATTAATCTGGCACAAAAACAATTTTCCGCTTAGAATTTTCGAATGGATGCTATTGAAGGGAGGGGTGCCCATGGTTGATATATTGCAAAGATTTAGGAATTGAAGACACGACAAAGTTGTAGTTTATGTGATGATGTGGATGAGACAGCAACCCATTTGTTTCTGGGTTGTACATACACTAAGGGGTTCATGAAACTCTTGAAGTTTAGGGATATGAGCAGCATGATGCAAGTAAAAGGATGTTTATTAATCATGGTAAGAAGAAGGCAAGACTTGAAGTTGGTGAATCTTACTAGTGCCTTGTATAGAATATGGAGTGAAAGGAACAAGAGGATCTTTAGCCAAGACGATTTGAAGATGGAGACCTTGGCTTCCAAAGTGGAAGCCGAATACAAATGGGGGAGCTAGAAGACATTGAAAGAAAATTTTGAAGATGTGCTAGATTAGGAAATAGAGCTGGTTGTTGAATTTGTTTGTTTGATTTTAAATAGCATGTTTTGATTCAGTATTTGCTTGTAAATGGCTAGAAGTGATGGTCTAAAAACTCTTTTGATTTTCTTCGATCTATATACAAAACTATTATCAAAAAAGGATTGTGAGCAATTGGTGGATAAATCTGAAGAAAATAGCATAGATGGAATTCAAGTGTTATTTCTTATGCACAGAAGGTGCAATTGATCAATTCGGTTTTATCAAGTATAGCTGGCTACTGGGCTAGCATACTATGTTTACCCGAGGATGTTCACGAGGAGATTGTGAAAATTTGAGAATGTTTTTCGTGGGGTCGAGAAGAAGGGAAAAGGGGTTATATCCTATCTCTTGGGACACAATTTGTAGAAGCAAAACATTTGGAACAAGGCAGCACTATGTAAGCAATTGTGGAGTTTAAACTCAAAGAAAGACATTCTTTGGGTTAGGTGGATTCAAGCATATAAAGTGTGGAATTCTACAAGGAAGCAAAAGAGGGGTAAGTTCTAGTTGACATTGGAAGGTGTTGTGCAAATTGAAGGATAAACACTTCCAATCCCTTGGGAATTGTATAAACAAGGGAGGAAAGTTGAAGAGAATGATGGTGTATGAAGAAATGAAGGGTGGAATCAAAAGGGATTTTTATGCCAAATTAATTTGGCACAAAAACAATTTACCGCTTAGAATTTTCCAATGGATTCTATTGAAGGGAGGGCTGCCCATGGTTATATATTGCAATGATTTGGGATTTGAAGACACGACAAAGCCGTAGTTTATGTGATGATGTGGATGAGACAGAAACCCATTTGTTTTTGGGTTGTACATACACTAAAGGGTTCATGAAACTCTTGAAGTTTAGGGATATGAGCAACATGATGCAAGTAAAAGGATGTTCATTAATGATGGTAAGAAGAAGGCAAGACTTGAAGTTGATGAATCTTACTAGTGCCTTGTATAGAATATGGAGTGAAAGGAACAAGAGGATCTTTAGCCAAGAAGATTTGAAGATGGAGACCTTGGCTTCCAAAGTGGAAGCTGAATGCAAATGGGGGAGCTAGAAGACAATGAAAGAAAATTTTGAAGATGTGCTAGATTAGGAAATAGAGCTGGTTGTTGGATTTGTTTGTTTGATTTTAAATAGCATGTTTTGATTGAGTATTTGCTTGTAAATGGCTAGAAGTGATGGTCTAAAAACTCTTTTGATTTTCTTCGATCTATATACAAAACTATTATCAAAAAAGGATTGTGAGCAATTGGTGGATAATGCTAAAGAAAATAGCATAGATGGAATTCAAGTGTTATTTCTGATGCACAGAAGGTGCAATTGATCAATTCGGTTTTATCAAGTATAGCTGGCTACTGGGCTAGCATACTATGTTTACCCGAGGATGTTCACGAGGAGATTGTGAAAATTTGAGAATGTTTTTCGTGGGGTCGAGAAGAAGGGAAAAGGGGTTATACTCCTATCTCTTGGGACACAATTTGTAGAAGCAAAACATTTGGGTGATTGGGGATTAGAGATCATTCCATTTGGAACAAGGCAGCACTATGTAAGCAATTGTGGAGTTTAAACTCAAAGAAAGACATTCTTTGGTTTAGGTGGATTCAAGCATATAAAGTGTGGAATTCTACAAGGAAGCAAAAGAGGGGTAAGTTCTAGTTGACATTGGAAGATGTTGTGCAAATTGAAGGATAAACACTTCCAATCCCTTGGGAATTGTATAAACAAGGGAGGAAAGTTGAAGAGAATGATGGTGTATGAAGAAATGAAAGGAGGAATCAAAAGGGATTTTTATGCCAAATTAATTTGGCACAAAAACAATTTACCGCTTAGAATTTTCCAATGGATTCTATTGAAGGGAGGGCTGCCCATGGTTATATATTGCAATGATTTGGGATTTGAAGACACGACAAAGTTGTAGTTTATGTGATGATGTGGATGAGACAGAAACCCATTTGTTTTTGGGTTGTACATACACTAAAGGGTTCATGAAACTCTTGAAGTTTAGGGATATGAGCAACATGATGCAAGTAAAAGGATGTTCATTAATGATGGTAAGAAGAAGGCAAGACTTTAAGTTGATGAATCTTACTAGTGCCTTGTATAGAATATGGAGTGAAAGGAACAAGAGGATCTTTATCCAAGAAGATTTGAAGATGGAGACCTTGGCTTCCAAAGTGGAAGCCGAATGCAAATGGGGGAGCTAGAAGACATTGAAAGAAAATTTTGAAGACGTGCTAGATTAGGAAATAGAGCTGGTTGTTGGATTTGTTTGTTTGATATTAAATAGCATCTTTTGATAGGGTTTTTGCTTGTAAAAGGCTAGAAGTGATGGTCTAAAAACTCTTTTGATTTTCTTCGATCTATATACAAAACTATTATCAAAAAAGGATTGTGAGCAATTGGTGGATAAATCTGAAGAAAATAGCATAGATGGAATTCAAGTGTTATTTCTGATGCACAGAAGGTGCAATTGATCAATTCGGTTTTATCAAGTATAGCTGGCTACTGGGCTAGCATACTATGTTTACCCGAGGATGTTCACGAGGAGATTGTGAAAATTTGAGAATGTTTTTCGTGGGGTCGAGAAGAAGGGAAAAGGGGTTATACTCCTATCTCTTGGGACACAATTTGTAGAAGCAAAACATTTGGGTGATTGGGGATTAGAGATCATTCCATTTGGAACAAGGCAGCACTATGTAAGCAATTGTGGAGTTTAAACTCAAAGAAAGACATTCTTTGGGTTAGGTGGATTCAAGCATATAAAGTGTGGAATTCTACAAGGAAGCAAAAGAGGGGTAAGTTCTAGTTGACATTGGAAGATGTTGTGCAAATTGAAGGATAAACACTTCCAATCCCTTGGGAATTGTATAAACAAGGGAGGAAAGTTGAAGAGAATGATGGTGTATGAAGAAATGAAGGGAGGAATCAAAAGGGATTTTTATGCCAAATTAATTTGGCACAAAAACAATTTACCGCTTAGAATTTTCCAATGGATTCTATTGAAGGGAGGGCTGCCCATGGTTATATATTGCAATGATTTGGGATTTGAAGACACGACAAAGTTGTAGTTTATGTGATGATGTGGATGAGACAGAAACCCATTTGTTTTTGGGTTGTACATACACTAAAGGGTTCATGAAACTCTTGAAGTTTAGGGATATGAGCAACATGATGCAAGTAAAAGGATGTTCATTAATGATGGTAAGAAGAAGGCAAGACTTTAAGTTGATGAATCTTACTAGTGCCTTGTATAGAATATGGAGTGAAAGGAACAAGAGGATCTTTATCCAAGAAGATTTGAAGATGGAGACCTTGGCTTCCAAAGTGGAAGCCGAATGCAAATGGGGGAGCTAGAAGACATTGAAAGAAAATTTTGAAGACGTGCTAGATTAGGAAATAGAGCTGGTTGTTGGATTTGTTTGTTTGATATTAAATAGCATCTTTTGATAGGGTTTTTGCTTGTAAAAGGCTAGAAGTGATGGTCTAAAAACTCTTTTGATTTTCTTCGATCTATATATCAAAACTATTATCAAAAAAGGATTGTGAGCAATTGGTGGATAAATCTGAAGAAAATAGCATAGATGGAATTCAAGTGTTATTTCTGATGCACAGAAGGTGCAATTGATCAATTCGGTTTTATCAAGTATAGCTGGCTACTGGGCTAGCATACTATGTTTACCCGAGGATGTTCACGAGGAGATTGTGAAAATTTGAGAATGTTTTTCGTGGGGTCGAGAAGAAGGGAAAAGGGGTTATACTCCTATCTCTTGGGACACAATTTGTGGAAGCAAAACATTTGGATGATTGGGGATTAGAGATCATTCCATTTGGAACAAGGCAGCACTATGTAAGCAATTGTGGAGTTTAAACTCAAAGAAAGACATTCTTTGGGTTAGGTGGATTCAAGCATAAAAAGTGTGGAATTCTACAAGGAAGCAAAAGAGGGGTAAGTTCTAGTTGACATTGGAAGATGTTGTGCAAATTGAAGGATAAACACTTCCAATCCCTTGGGAATTGTATAAACAAGGGAGGAAAGTTGAAGAGAATGATGGTGTATGAAGAAATGAAGGGAGGAATCAAAAGGGATTTTTATGCCAAATTAATTTGGCACAAAAACAATTTACCGCTTAGAATTTTCCATTTGATTATATTGAAGGGAGGGCTGCCCATGGTTGATATATTGCAAATATTTGGGATTTGAAGACACGACAAAGTTGTAGTTTATGTGAAGATGTGGATGAGACAGAAACCCATTTGTTTTTGGGTTGTACATACACTAAAGGGTTCATGAAACTCTTGAAGTTTAGGGATATGAGCAACATGATGCAAGTAAAAGGATGTTCATTAATGATGGTAAGAAGAAGGCAAGACTTGAAGTTGATGAATCTTACTAGTGCCTTGTATAGAATATGGAGTGAAAGGAACAAGAGGATCTTTAGCCAAGAAGATTTGAAGATGGAGACCTTGGCTTCCAAAGTGGAAGCCGAATGCAAATGGGGGAGCTAGAAGACATTGAAAGAAAATTTTGAAGATGTGCTAGATTAGGAAATAGAGCTGGTTGTTGGATTTGTTTGTTTGATTTTAAATAGCATGTTTTGATAGGGTTTTTGCTTGTAAAAGGCTAGAAGTGATGGTCTAAAAACTCTTTTGATTTTCTTCGATCTATATACAAAACTATTATCAAAAAAGGATTGTGAGCAATTGGTGGATAAATCTGAAGAAAATAGCATAGATGGAATTCAAGTGTTATTTCTGATGCACAGAAGGTGCAATTGATCAATTCGGTTTTATCAAGTATAGCTGGCTACTGGGCTAGCATACTATGTTTACCCGAGGATGTTCACGAGGAGATTGTGAAAATTTGAGAATGTTTTTCGTGGGGTCGAGAAGAAGGGAAAAGGGGTTATACTCCTATCTCTTGGGACACAATTTGTAGAAGCAAAACATTTGGAACAAGGCAGCACTATGTAAGCAATTGTGGAGTTTAAACTCAAAGAAAGACATTCTTTGGGTTAGGTGGATTCAAGCATATAAAGTGTGGAATTCTACAAGGAAGCAAAAGAGGGGTAAGTTCTAGTTGACATTGGAAGGTGTTGTGCAAATTGAAGGATAAACACTTCCAATCCCTTGGGAATTGTATAAACAAGGGAGGAAAGTTGAAGAGAATGATGGTGTATGAAGAAATGAAGGGTGGAATCAAAAGGGATTTTTATGCCAAATTAATTTGGCACAAAAACAATTTACCGCTTAGAATTTTCCAATGGATTCTATTGAAGGGAGGGCTGCCCATGGTTATATATTGCAATGATTTGGGATTTGAAGACACGACAAAGCCGTAGTTTATGTGATGATGTGGATCAGACAGAAACCCATTTGTTTTTGGGTTGTACATACACTAAAGGGTTCATGAAACTCTTGAAGTTTAGGGATATGAGCAACATGATGCAAGTAAAAGGATGTTCATTAATGATGGTAAGAAGAAGGCAAGACTTGAAGTTGATGAATCTTACTAGTGCCTTGTATAGAATATGGAGTGAAAGGAACAAGAGGATCTTTAGCCAAGAAGATTTGAAGATGGAGACCTTGGCTTCCAAAGTGGAAGCTGAATGCAAATGGGGGAGCTAGAAGACAATGAAAGAAAATTTTGAAGATGTGCTAGATTAGGAAATAGAGCTGGTTGTTGGATTTGTTTGTTTGATTTTAAATAGCATGTTTTGATTGAGTATTTGCTTGTAAATGGCTAGAAGTGATGGTCTAAAAACTCTTTTGATTTTCTTCGATCTATATACAAAACTATTATCAAAAAAGGATTGTGAGCAATTGGTGGATAATGCTAAAGAAAATAGCATAGATGGAATTCAAGTGTTATTTCTGATGCACAGAAGGTGCAATTGATCAATTCGGTTTTATCAAGTATAGCTGGCTACTGGGCTAGCATACTATGTTTACCCGAGGATGTTCACGAGGAGATTGTGAAAATTTGAGAATGTTTTTCGTGGGGTCGAGAAGAAGGGAAAAGGGGTTATACTCCTATCTCTTGGGACACAATTTGTAGAAGCAAAACATTTGGGTGATTGGGGATTAGAGATCATTCCATTTGGAACAAGGCAGCACTATGTAAGCAATTGTGGAGTTTAAACTCAAAGAAAGACATTCTTTGGGTTAGGTGGATTCAAGCATATAAAGTGTGGAATTCTACAAGGAAGCAAAAGAGGGGTAAGTTCTAGTTGACATTGGAAGATGTTGTGCAAATTGAAGGATAAACACTTCCAATCCCTTGGGAATTGTATAAACAAGGGAGGAAAGTTGAAGAGAATGATGGTGTATGAAGAAATGAAAGGAGGAATCAAAAGGGATTTTTATGCCAAATTAATTTGGCACAAAAACAATTTACCGCTTAGAATTTTCCAATGGATTCTATTGAAGGGAGGGCTGCCCATGGTTATATATTGCAATGATTTGGGATTTGAAGACACGACAAAGTTGTAGTTTATGTGATGATGTGGATGAGACAGAAACCCATTTGTTTTTGGGTTGTACATACACTAAAGGGTTCATGAAACCCTTGAAGTTTAGGGATATGAGCAACATGATGCAAGTAAAAGGATGTTCATTAATGATGGTAAGAAGAAGGCAAGACTTTAAGTTGATGAATCTTACTAGTGCCTTGTATAGAATATGGAGTGAAAGGAACAAGAGGATCTTTATCCAAGAAGATTTGAAGATGGAGACCTTGGCTTCCAAAGTGGAAGCCGAATGCAAATGGGGGAGCTAGAAGACATTGAAAGAAAATTTTGAAGACGTGCTAGATTAGGAAATAGAGCTGGTTGTTGGATTTGTTTGTTTGATATTAAATAGCATCTTTTGATAGGGTTTTTGCTTGTAAAAGGCTAGAAGTGATGGTCTAAAAACTCTTTTGATTTTCTTCGATCTATATACAAAACTATTATCAAAAAAGGATTGTGAGCAATTGGTGGATAAATCTGAAGAAAATAGCATAGATGGAATTCAAGTGTTATTTCTGATGCACAGAAGGTGCAATTGATCAATTCGGTTTTATCAAGTATAGCTGGCTACTGGGCTAGCATACTATGTTTACCCGAGGATGTTCACGAGGAGATTGTGAAAATTTGAGAATGTTTTTCGTGGGGTCGAGAAGAAGGGAAAAGGGGTTATACTCCTATCTCTTGGGACACAATTTGTAGAAGCAAAACATTTGGGTGATTGGGGATTAGAGATCATTCCATTTGGAACAAGGCAGCACTATGTAAGCAATTGTGGAGTTTAAACTCAAAGAAAGACATTCTTTGGGTTAGGTGGATTCAAGCATATAAAGTGTGGAATTCTACAAGGAAGCAAAAGAGGGGTAAGTTCTAGTTGACATTGGAAGATGTTGTGCAAATTGAAGGATAAACACTTCCAATCCCTTGGGAATTGTATAAACAAGGGAGGAAAGTTGAAGAGAATGATGGTGTATGAAGAAATGAAGGGAGGAATCAAAAGGGATTTTTATGCCAAATTAATTTGGCACAAAAACAATTTACCGCTTAGAATTTTCCAATGGATTCTATTGAAGGGAGGGCTGCCCATGGTTATATATTGCAATGATTTGGGATTTGAAGACACGACAAAGTTGTAGTTTATGTGATGATGTGGATGAGACAGAAACCCATTTGTTTTTGGGTTGTACATACACTAAAGGGTTCATGAAACTCTTGAAGTTTAGGGATATGAGCAACATGATGCAAGTAAAAGGATGTTCATTAATGATGGTAAGAAGAAGGCAAGACTTGAAGTTGATGAATCTTACTAGTGCCTTGTATAGAATATGGAGTGAAAGGAACAAGAGGATCTTTATCCAAGAAGATTTGAAGATGGAGACCTTGGCTTCCAAAGTGGAAGCCGAATGCAAATGGGGGAGCTAGAAGACCTTGAAAGAAAATTTTGAAGACGTGCTAGATTAGGAAATAGAGCTGGTTGTTGGATTTGTTTGTTTGATATTAAATAGCATCTTTTGATAGGGTTTTTGCTTGTAAAAGGCTAGAAGTGATGGTCTAAAAACTCTTTTGATTTTCTTCGATCTATATACAAAACTATTATCAAAAAAGGATTGTGAGCAATTGGTGGATAAATCTGAAGAAAATAGCATAGATGGAATTCAAGTGTTATTTCTGATGCACAGAAGGTGCAATTGATCAATTCGGTTTTATCAAGTATAGCTGGCTACTGGGCTAGCATACTATGTTTACCCGAGGATGTTCACGAGGAGATTGTGAAAATTTGAGAATGTTTTTCGTGGGGTCGAGAAGAAGGGAAAAGGGGTTATACTCCTATCTCTTGGGACACAATTTGTAGAAGCAAAACATTTGGGTGATTGGGGATTAGAGATCATTCCATTTGGAACAAGGCAGCACTATGTAAGCAATTGTGGAGTTTAAACTCAAAGAAAGACATTCTTTGGGTTAGGTGGATTCAAGCATATAAAGTGTGGAATTCTACAAGGAAGCAAAAGAGGGGTAAGTTCTAGTTGACATTGGAAGATGTTGTGCAAATTGAAGGATAAACACTTCCAATCCCTTGGGAATTGTATAAACAAGGGAGGAAAGTTGAAGAGAATGATGGTGTATGAAGAAATGAAGGGAGGAATCAAAAGGGATTTTTATGCCAAATTAATTTGGCACAAAAACAATTTACCGCTTAGAATTTTCCAATGGATTCTATTGAAGGGAGGGCTGCCCATGGTTATATATTGCAATGATTTGGGATTTGAAGACACGACAAAGTTGTAGTTTATGTGATGATGTGGATGAGACAGAAACCCATTTGTTTTTGGGTTGTACATACACTAAAGGGTTCATGAAACTCTTGAAGTTTAGGGATATGAGCAACATGATGCAAGTAAAAGGATGTTCATTAATGATGGTAAGAAGAAGGCAAGACTTGAAGTTGATGAATCTTACTAGTGCCTTGTATAGAATATGGAGTGAAAGGAACAAGAGGATCTTTATCCAAGAAGATTTGAAGATGGAGACCTTGGCTTCCAAAGTGGAAGCCGAATGCAAATGGGGGAGCTAGAAGACATTGAAAGAAAATTTTGAAGACGTGCTAGATTAGGAAATAGAGCTGGTTGTTGGATTTGTTTGTTTGATATTAAATAGCATCTTTTGATAGGGTTTTTGCTTGTAAAAGGCTAGAAGTGATGGTCTAAAAACTCTTTTGATTTTCTTCGATCTATATATCAAAACTATTATCAAAAAAGGATTGTGAGCAATTGGTGGATAAATCTGAAGAAAATAGCATAGATGGAATTCAAGTGTTATTTCTGATGCACAGAAGGTGCAATTGATCAATTCGGTTTTATCAAGTATAGCTGGCTACTGGGCTAGCATACTATGTTTACCCGAGGATGTTCACGAGGAGATTGTGAAAATTTGAGAATGTTTTTCGTGGGGTCGAGAAGAAGGGAAAAGGGGTTATACTCCTATCTCTTGGGACACAATTTGTGGAAGCAAAACATTTGGATGATTGGGGATTAGAGATCATTGCATTTGGAACAAGGCAGCACTATGTAAGCAATTGTGGAGTTTAAACTCAAAGAAAGACATTCTTTGGGTTAGGTGGATTCAAGCATAAAAAGTGTGGAATTCTACAAGGAAGCAAAAGAGGGGTAAGTTCTAGTTGACATTGGAAGATGTTGTGCAAATTGAAGGATAAACACTTCCAATCCCTTGGGAATTGTATAAACAAGGGAGGAAAGTTGAAGAGAATGATGGTGTATGAAGAAATGAAGGGAGGAATCAAAAGGGATTTTTATGCCAAATTAATTTGGCACAAAAACAATTTACCGCTTAGAATTTTCCATTTGATTATATTGAAGGGAGGGCTGCCCATGGTTGATATATTGCAAATATTTGGGATTTGAAGACACGACAAAGTTGTAGTTTATGTGAAGATGTGGATGAGACAGAAACCCATTTGTTTTTGGGTTGTACATACACTAAAGGGTTCATGAAACTCTTGAAGTTTAGGGATATGAGCAACATGATGCAAGTAAAAGGATGTTCATTAATGATGGTAAGAAGAAGGCAAGACTTGAAGTTGATGAATCTTACTAGTGCCTTGTATAGAATATGGAGTGAAAGGAACAAGAGGATCTTTAGCCAAGAAGATTTGAAGATGGAGACCTTGGCTTCCAAAGTGGAAGCCGAATGCAAATGGGGGAGCTAGAAGACATTGAAAGAAAATTTTGAAGATGTGCTAGATTAGGAAATAGAGCTGGTTGTTGGATTTGTTTGTTTGATTTTAAATAGCATGTTTTGATAGGGTTTTTGCTTGTAAAAGGCTAGAAGTGATGGTCTAAAAACTCTTTTGATTTTCTTCGATCTATATACAAAACTATTATCAAAAAAGGATTGTGAGCAATTGGTGGATAAATCTGAAGAAAATAGCATAGATGGAATTCAAGTGTTATTTCTTATGCACAGAAGGTGCAATTGATCAATTCGGTTTTAACAAGTATAGCTGGCTACTGGGCTAGCATACTATGTTTACCCGAGGATGTTCACGAGGAGATTGTGAAAATTTGAGAATGTTTTTCGTGGGGTCGAGAAGAAGGGAAAAGGGGTTATACTCCTATCTCTTGGGACACAATTTGTAGAAGCAAAACATTTGGATGATTGGGGATTAGAGATCATTCCATTTGGAACAAGGTAGCACTTCGTAAACAATTATGGGATTTAAACTCAAAGAAAGACATTCTTTGGGTTAGGAACTAGAAATTACCCTTTTTTGCTTCCTTGTAGAATTTCACCCTTTATGCAATATGTTGGGCAAATTGAAGGATAAACACTTCCAATCCCTTGGGAATTGTATAAACAAGGGAGGAAAGTTGAAGAGAATGATGGTGTATGAAGAAATGAAGGGTGGAATCAAAAGGGATTTTTATGCCAAATTAATTTGGCACAAAAACAATTTACCGCTTAGAATTTTCCAATGGATTCTATTGAAGGGAGGGCTGCCCATGGTTATATATTGCAATGATTTGGGATTTGAAGACACGACAAAGTTGTAGTTTATGTGATGATGTGGATGAGACAGAAACCCATTTGTTTTTGGGTTGTACATACACTAAAGGGTTCATGAAACTCTTGAAGTTTAGGGATATGAGCAACATGATGCAAGTAAAAGGATGTTCATTAATGATGGTAAGAAGAAGGCAAGACTTGAAGTTGATGAATCTTACTAGTGCCTTGTATAGAATATGGAGTGAAAGGAACAAGAGGATCTTTATCCAAGAAGATTTGAAGATTGAGACCTTGGCTTCCAAAGTGGAAGCCGAATGCAAATGGGGGAGCTAGAAGACATTGAAAGAAAATTTTGAAGACGTGCTAGATTAGGAAATAGAGCTGGTTGTTGGATTTGTTTGTTTGATATTAAATAGCATGTTTTGATAGGGTTTTTGCTTGTAAAAGGCTAGAAGTGATGGTCTAAAAACTCTTTTGATTTTCTTCGATCTATATACAAAACTATTATCAAAAAAGGATTGTGAGCAATTGGTGGATAAATCTGAAGAAAATAGCATAGATGGAATTCAAGTGTTATTTCTTATGCACAGAAGGTGCAATTGATCAATTCGGTTTTATCAAGTATAGCTGGCTACTGGGCTAGCATACTATGTTTACCCGAGGATGTTCATGAGGAGATTGTGAAAATTTGAGAATGTTTTTCGTGGGGTCGAGAAGAAGGGAAAAGGGGTTATACTCCTATCTCTTGGGACACAATTTTTAGAAGCAAAACATTTGGGTGATTGGGGATTAGAGATCATTCCATTAGGAACAAGGCAGCACTATGTAAGCAATTGTGGAGTTTAAACTCAAAGAAAGACATTCTTTGGGTTAGGTGGATTCAAGCATATAAAGTGTGGAATTCTACAAGGAAGCAAAAGAGGGGTAAGTTCTAGTTGACATTGGAAGATGTTGTGCAAATTGAAGGATAAACACTTCCAATCCCTTGGGAATTGTATAAACAAGGGAGGAAAGTTGAAGAGAATGATGGTGTATGAAGAAATGAAGGGAGGAATCAAAAGGGATTTTTATGCCAAATTAATTTGGCACAAAAACAATTTACCGCTTAGAATTTTCCAATGGATTCTATTGAAGGGAGGGCTGCCCATGGTTATATATTGCAATGATTTGGGATTTGAAGACACGACAAAGTTGTAGTTTATGTGATGATGTGGATGAGACAGAAACCCATTTGTTTTTGGGTTGTACATACACTAAAGGGTTCATGAAACTCTTGAAGTTTAGGGATATGAGCAACATGATGCAAGTAAAAGGATGTTCATTAATGATGGTAAGAAGAAGGCAAGACTTGAAGTTGATGAATCTTACTAGTGCCTTGTATAGAATATGGAGTGAAAGGAACAAGAGGATCTTTATCCAAGAAGATTTGAAGATGGAGACCTTGGCTTCCAAAGTGGAAGCCGAATGCAAATGGGGGAGCTAGAAGACATTGAAAGAAAATTTTGAAGATGTGCTAGATTAGGAAATAGAGCTGGTTGTTGGATTTGTTTGTTTGATTTTAAATAGCATGTTTTGATAGGGTTTTTGCTTGTAAAAGGCTAGAAGTGATGGTCTAAAAACTCTTTTGATTTTCTTCGATCTATATACAAAACTATTATCAAAAAAGGATTGTGAGCAATTGGTGGATAAATCTGAAGAAAATAGCATAGATGGAATTCAAGTGTTATTTCTGATGCACAGAAGGTGCAATTGATCAATTCGGTTTTATCAAGTATAGCTGGCTACTGGGCTAGCATACTATGTTTACCCGAGGATGTTCACGAGGAGATTGTGAAAATTTGAGAATGTTTTTCGTGGGGTCGAGAAGAAGGGAAAAGGGGTTATACTCCTATCTCTTGGGACACAATTTGTAGAAGCAAAACATTTGGATGATTGGGGATTAGAGATCATTGCATTTGGAACAAGGCAGCACTATGTAAGCAATTGTGGAGTTTAAACTCAAAGAAAGACATTCTTTGGGTTAGGTGGATTCAAGCATAAAAAGTGTGGAATTCTACAAGGAAGCAAAAGAGGGGTAAGTTCTAGTTGACATTGGAAGATGTTGTGCAAATTGAAGGATAAACACTTCCAATCCCTTGGGAATTGTATAAACAAGGGAGGAAAGTTGAAGAGAATGATGGTGTATGAAGAAATGAAGGGAGGAATCAAAAGGGATTTTTATGCCAAATTAATTTGGCACAAAAACAATTTACCGCTTAGAATTTTCCATTTGATTATATTGAAGGGAGGGCTGCCCATGGTTGATATATTGCAAATATTTGGGATTTGAAGACACGACAAAGTTGTAGTTTATGTGAAGATGTGGATGAGACAGAAACCCATTTGTTTTTGGGTTGTACATACACTAAAGGGTTCATGAAACTCTTGAAGTTTAGGGATATGAGCAACATGATGCAAGTAAAAGGATGTTCATTAATGATGGTAAGAAGAAGGCAAGACTTGAAGTTGATGAATCTTACTAGTGCCTTGTATAGAATATGGAGTGAAAGGAACAAGAGGATCTTTAGCCAAGAAGATTTGAAGATGGAGACCTTGGCTTCCAAAGTGGAAGCCGAATGCAAATGGGGGAGCTAGAAGACATTGAAAGAAAATTTTGAAGATGTGCTAGATTAGGAAATAGAGCTGGTTGTTGGATTTGTTTGTTTGATTTTAAATAGCATGTTTTGATAGGGTTTTTGCTTGTAAAAGGCTAGAAGTGATGGTCTAAAAACTCTTTTGATTTTCTTCGATCTATATACAAAACTATTATCAAAAAAGGATTGTGAGCAATTGGTGGATAAATCTGAAGAAAATAGCATAGATGGAATTCAAGTGTTATTTCTTATGCACAGAAGGTGCAATTGATCAATTCGGTTTTAACAAGTATAGCTGGCTACTGGGCTAGCATACTATGTTTACCCGAGGATGTTCACGAGGAGATTGTGAAAATTTGAGAATGTTTTTCGTGGGGTCGAGAAGAAGGGAAAAGGGGTTATACTCCTATCTCTTGGGACACAATTTGTAGAAGCAAAACATTTGGATGATTGGGGATTAGAGATCATTCCATTTGGAACAAGGTAGCACTTCGTAAACAATTATGGGATTTAAACTCAAAGAAAGACATTCTTTGGGTTAGGAACTAGAAATTACCCTTTTTTGCTTCCTTGTAGAATTTCACCCTTTATGCAATATGTTGGGCAAATTGAAGGATAAACACTTCCAATCCCTTGGGAATTGTATAAACAAGGGAGGAAAGTTGAAGAGAATGATGGTGTATGAAGAAATGAAGGGTGGAATCAAAAGGGATTTTTATGCCAAATTAATTTGGCACAAAAACAATTTACCGCTTAGAATTTTCCAATGGATTCTATTGAAGGGAGGGCTGCCCATGGTTATATATTGCAATGATTTGGGATTTGAAGACACGACAAAGTTGTAGTTTATGTGATGATGTGGATGAGACAGAAACCCATTTGTTTTTGGGTTGTACATACACTAAAGGGTTCATGAAACTCTTGAAGTTTAGGGATATGAGCAACATGATGCAAGTAAAAGGATGTTCATTAATGATGGTAAGAAGAAGGCAAGACTTGAAGTTGATGAATCTTACTAGTGCCTTGTATAGAATATGGAGTGAAAGGAACAAGAGGATCTTTATCCAAGAAGATTTGAAGATTGAGACCTTGGCTTCCAAAGTGGAAGCCGAATGCAAATGGGGGAGCTAGAAGACATTGAAAGAAAATTTTGAAGACGTGCTAGATTAGGAAATAGAGCTGGTTGTTGGATTTGTTTGTTTGATATTAAATAGCATGTTTTGATAGGGTTTTTGCTTGTAAAAGGCTAGAAGTGATGGTCTAAAAACTCTTTTGATTTTCTTCGATCTATATACAAAACTATTATCAAAAAAGGATTGTGAGCAATTGGTGGATAAATCTGAAGAAAATAGCATAGATGGAATTCAAGTGTTATTTCTTATGCACAGAAGGTGCAATTGATCAATTCGGTTTTATCAAGTATAGCTGGCTACTGGGCTAGCATACTATGTTTACCCGAGGATGTTCATGAGGAGATTGTGAAAATTTGAGAATGTTTTTCGTGGGGTCGAGAAGAAGGGAAAAGGGGTTATACTCCTATCTCTTGGGACACAATTTTTAGAAGCAAAACATTTGGGTGATTGGGGATTAGAGATCATTCCATTAGGAACAAGGCAGCACTATGTAAGCAATTGTGGAGTTTAAACTCAAAGAAAGACATTCTTTGGGTTAGGTGGATTCAAGCATATAAAGTGTGGAATTCTACAAGGAAGCAAAAGAGGGGTAAGTTCTAGTTGACATTGGAAGATGTTGTGCAAATTGAAGGATAAACACTTCCAATCCCTTGGGAATTGTATAAACAAGGGAGGAAAGTTGAAGAGAATGATGGTGTATGAAGAAATGAAGGGAGGAATCAAAAGGGATTTTTATGCCAAATTAATTTGGCACAAAAACAATTTACCGCTTAGAATTTTCCAATGGATTCTATTTAAGGGAGGGCTGCCCATGGTTATATATTGCAATGATTTGGGATTTGAAGACACGACAAAGTTGTAGTTTATGTGATGATGTGGATGAGACAGAAACCCATTTGTTTTTGGGTTGTACATACACTAAAGGGTTCATGAAACTCTTGAAGTTTAGGGATATGAGCAACATGATGCAAGTAAAAGGATGTTCATTAATGATGGTAAGAAGAAGGCAAGACTTGAAGTTGATGAATCTTACTAGTGCCTTGTATAGAATATGGAGTGAAAGGAACAAGAGGATCTTTATCCAAGAAGATTTGAAGATGGAGACCTTGGCTTCCAAAGTGGAAGCCGAATGCAAATGGGGGAGCTAGAAGACATTGAAAGAAAATTTTGAAGATGTGCTAGATTAGGAAATAGAGCTGGTTGTTGGATTTGTTTGTTTGATTTTAAATAGCATGTTTTGATAGGGTTTTTGCTTGTAAAAGGCTAGAAGTGATGGTCTAAAAACTCTTTTGATTTTCTTCGATCTATATACAAAACTATTATCAAAAAAGGATTGTGAGCAATTGGTGGATAAATCTGAAGAAAATAGCATAGATGGAATTCAAGTGTTATTTCTGATGCACAGAAGGTGCAATTGATCAATTCGGTTTTATCAAGTATAGCTGGCTACTGGGCTAGCATACTATGTTTACCCGAGGATGTTCACGAGGAGATTGTGAAAATTTGAGAATGTTTTTCGTGGGGTCGAGAAGAAGGGAAAAGGGGTTATACTCCTATCTCTTGGGACACAATTTGTAGAAGCAAAACATTTGGATGATTGGGGATTAGAGATCATTGCATTTGGAACAAGGCAGCACTATGTAAGCAATTGTGGAGTTTAAACTCAAAGAAAGACATTCTTTGGGTTAGGTGGATTCAAGCATAAAAAGTGTGGAATTCTACAAGGAAGCAAAAGAGGGGTAAGTTCTAGTTGACATTGGAAGATGTTGTGCAAATTGAAGGATAAACACTTCCAATCCCTTGGGAATTGTATAAACAAGGGAGGAAAGTTGAAGAGAATGATGGTGTATGAAGAAATGAAGGGAGGAATCAAAAGGGATTTTTATGCCAAATTAATTTGGCACAAAAACAATTTACCGCTTAGAATTTTCCATTTGATTATATTGAAGGGAGGGCTGCCCATGGTTGATATATTGCAAATATTTGGGATTTGAAGACACGACAAAGTTGTAGTTTATGTGAAGATGTGGATGAGACAGAAACCCATTTGTTTTTGGGTTGTACATACACTAAAGGGTTCATGAAACTCTTGAAGTTTAGGGATATGAGCAACATGATGCAAGTAAAAGGATGTTCATTAATGATGGTAAGAAGAAGGCAAGACTTGAAGTTGATGAATCTTACTAGTGCCTTGTATAGAATATGGAGTGAAAGGAACAAGAGGATCTTTAGCCAAGAAGATTTGAAGATGGAGACCTTGGCTTCCAAAGTTGAAGCCGAATGCAAATGGGGGAGCTAGAAGACATTGAAAGAAAATTTTGAAGATGTGCTAGATTAGGAAATAGAGCTGGTTGTTGGATTTGTTTGTTTGATTTTAAATAGCATGTTTTGATAGGGTTTTTGCTTGTAAAAGGCTAGAAGTGATGGTCTAAAAACTCTTTTGATTTTCTTCGATCTATATACAAAACTATTATCAAAAAAGGATTGTGAGCAATTGGTGGATAAATCTGAAGAAAATAGCATAGATGGAATTCAAGTGTTATTTCTTATGCACAGAAGGTGCAATTGATCAATTCGGTTTTAACAAGTATAGCTGGCTACTGGGCTAGCATACTATGTTTACCCGAGGATGTTCACGAGGAGATTGTGAAAATTTGAGAATGTTTTTCGTGGGGTCGAGAAGAAGGGAAAAGGGGTTATACTCCTATCTCTTGGGACACAATTTGTAGAAGCAAAACATTTGGATGATTGGGGATTAGAGATCATTCCATTTGGAACAAGGTAGCACTTCGTAAACAATTATGGGATTTAAACTCAAAGAAAAACATTCTTTGGGTTAGGAACTAGAAATTACCCTTTTTTGCTTCCTTGTAGAATTTCACCCTTTATGCAATATGTTGTGCAAATTGAAGGATAAACACTTCCAATCCCTTGGGAATTGTATAAACAAGGGAGGAAAGTTGAAGAGAATGATGGTGTATGAAGAAATGAAGGGAGGAATCAAAAGGGATTTTTATGCCAAATTAATTTGGCACAAAAACAATTTACCGCTTAGAATTTTCCAATGGATTCTATTGAAGGGAGGGCTGCCCATGGTTATATATTGCAATGATTTGGGATTTGAAGACACGACAAAGTTGTAGTTTATGTGATGATGTGGATGAGACAGAAACCCATTTGTTTTTGGGTTGTACATACACTAAAGGGTTCATGAAACTCTTGAAGTTTAGGGATATGAGCAACATGATGCAAGTAAAAGGATGTTCATTAATGATGGTAAGAAGAAGGCAAGACTTGAAGTTGATGAATCTTACTAGTGCCTTGTATAGAATATGGAGTGAAAGGAACAAGAGGATCTTTATCCAAGAAGATTTGAAGATGGAGACCTTGGCTTCCAAAGTGGAAGCCGAATGCAAATGGGGGAGCTAGAAGACATTGAAATAAAATTTTGAAGACGTGCTAGATTAGGAAATAGAGCTGGTTGTTGGATTTGTTTGTTTGATATTAAATAGCATGTTTTGATAGGGTTTTTGCTTGTAAAAGGCTAGAAGTGATGGTCTAAAAACTCTTTTGATTTTCTTCGATCTATATACAAAACTATTATCAAAAAAGGATTGTGAGCAATTGGTGGATAAATCTGAAGAAAATAGCATAGATGGAATTCAAGTGTTATTTCTGATGCACAGAAGGTGCAATTGATCAATTCGGTTTTATCAAGTATAGCTGGCTACTGGGCTAGCATACTATGTTTACCCGAGGATGTTCACGAGGAGATTGTGAAAATTTGAGAATGTTTTTCGTGGGGTCGAGAAGAAGGGAAAAGGGGTTATACTCCTATCTCTTGGGACACAATTTGTAGAAGCAAAACATTTGGGTGATTGGGGATTAGAGATCATTCCATTTGGAACAAGGCAGCA
Organism: Rubia yunnanensis; assembly: GCA_037428765.1. NCBI lineage: Eukaryota > Viridiplantae > Streptophyta > Magnoliopsida > Gentianales > Rubiaceae > Rubia > Rubia yunnanensis. The sequence continues at coordinate 46,981,403 of CM075065.1, forward strand.
CTATGTAAGCAATTGTGGAGTTTATACTCAAAGAAAGACATTCTTTGGGTTAGGTGGATTCAAGCATAAAAAGTGTGGAATTCTACAAGGAAGCAAAAGAGGGGTAAGTTCTAGTTGACATTGGAAGATGTTGTGCAAATTGAAGGATAAACACTTCCAATCCCTTGGGAATTGTATAAACAAGGGAGGAAAGTTGAAGAGAATGATGGTGTATGAAGAAATGAAGGGAGGAATCAAAAGGGATTTTTATGCCAAATTAATTTGGCACAAAAACAATTTACCGCTTAGAATTTTCCATTTGATTATATTGAAGGGAGGGCTGCCCATGGTTGATATATTGCAAATATTTGGGATTTGAAGACACGACAAAGTTGTAGTTTATGTGAAGATGTGGATGAGACAGAAACCCATTTGTTTTTGGGTTGTACATACACTAAAGGGTTCATGAAACTCTTGAAGTTTAGGGATATGAGCAACATGATGCAAGTAAAAGGATGTTCATTAATGATGGTAAGAAGAAGGCAAGACTTGAAGTTGATGAATCTTACTAGTGCCTTGTATAGAATATGGAGTGAAAGGAACAAGAGGATCTTTATCCAAGAAGATTTGAAGATGGAGACCTTGGCTTCCAAAGTGGAAGCCGAATGCAAATGGGGGAGCTAGAAGACATTGAAAGAAAATTTTGAAGACGTGCTAGATTAGGAAATAGAGCTGGTTGTTGGATTTGTTTGTTTGATATTAAATAGCATGTTTTGATAGGGTTTTTGCTTGTAAAAGGCTAGAAGTGATGGTCTAAAAACTCTTTTGATTTTCTTCGATCTATATACAAAACTATTATCAAAAAAGGATTGTGAGCAATTGGTGGATAAATCTGAAGAAAATAGCATAGATGGAATTCAAGTGTTATTTCTGATGCACAGAAGGTGCAATTGATCAATTCGGTTTTATCAAGTATAGCTGGCTACTGGGCTAGCATACTATGTTTACCCGAGGATGTTCACGAGGAGATTGTGAAAATTTGAGAATGTTTTTCGTGGGGTCGAGAAGAAGGGAAAAGGGGTTATACTCCTATCTCTTGGGACACAATTTGTAGAAGCAAAACATTTGGGTGATTGGGGATTAGAGATCATTCCATTTGGAACAAGGCAGCACTATGTAAGCAATTGTGGAGTTTATACTCAAAGAAAGACATTCTTTGGGTTAGGTGGATTCAAGCATAAAAAGTGTGGAATTCTACAAGGAAGCAAAAGAGGGGTAAGTTCTAGTTGACATTGGAAGATGTTGTGCAAATTGAAGGATAAACACTTCCAATCCCTTGGGAATTGTATAAACAAGGGAGGAAAGTTGAAGAGAATGATGGTGTATGAAGAAATGAAGGGAGGAATCAAAAGGGATTTTTATGCCAAATTAATTTGGCACAAAAACAATTTACCGCTTAGAATTTTCCATTTGATTATATTGAAGGGAGGGCTGCCCATGGTTGATATATTGCAAATATTTGGGATTTGAAGACACGACAAAGTTGTAGTTTATGTGAAGATGTGGATGAGACAGAAACCCATTTGTTTTTGGGTTGTACATACACTAAAGGGTTCATGAAACTCTTGAAGTTTAGGGATATGAGCAACATGATGCAAGTAAAAGGATGTTCATTAATGATGGTAAGAAGAAGGCAAGACTTGAAGTTGATGAATCATACTAGTGCCTTGTATAGAATATGGAGTGAAAGGAACAAGAGGATCTTTAGCCAAGAAGATTTGAAGATGGAGACCTTGGCTTCCAAAGTGGAAGCCGAATGCAAATGGGGGAGCTAGAAGACATTGAAAGAAAATTTTGAAGATGTGCTAGATTAGGAAATAGAGCTGGTTGTTGGATTTGTTTGTTTGATTTTAAATAGCATGTTTTGATAGGGTTTTTGCTTGTAAAAGGCTAGAAGTGATGGTCTAAAAACTCTTTTGATTTTCTTCGATCTATATACAAAACTATTATCAAAAAAGGATTGTGGGCAATTGGTGGATAAATCTGAAGAAAATAGCATAGATGGAATTCAAGTGTTATTTCTTATGCACAGAAGGTGCAATTGATCAATTCGGTTTTATCAAGTATAGCTGGCTACTGGGCTAGCATACTATGTTTACCCGAGGATGTTCACGAGGAGATTGTGAAAATTTGAGAATGTTTTTCGTGGGGTCGAGAAGAAGGGAAAAGGGGTTATACTCCTATCTCTTGGGACACAATTTGTAGAAGCAAAACATTTGGATGATTGGGGATTAGAGATCATTCCATTTGGAACAAGGTAGCACTTCGTAAACAATTATGGGATTTAAACTCAAAGAAAGACATTCTTTGGGTTAGGTGGATTCAAAACATATTGCATAAAGGGTGAAATTCTACAAGGAAGCAAAAAAGGGTAATTTCTAGTTGACATTGGAATATGTTGTGCAAATTGAAGGATAAACACTTCCAATCCCTTGGGAATTGTATAAACAAGGGAGGAAAGTTGAAGAGAATGATGGTGTATGAAGAAATGAAGGGTGGAATCAAAAGGGATTTTTATGCCAAATTAATTTGGCACAAAAACAATTTACCGCTTAGAATTTTCCAATGGATTCTATTGAAGGGAGGGCTGCCCATGGTTATATATTGCAATGATTTGGGATTTGAAGACACGACAAAGTTGTAGTTTATGTGATGATGTGGATGAGACAGCAACCCATTTGTTTTTGGGTTGTACATACACTAAAGGGTTCATGAAACTCTTGAAGTTTAGGGATATGAGCAACATGATGCAAGTAAAAGGATGTTCATTAATGATGGTAAGAAGAAGGCAAGACTTGAAGTTGATGAATCTTACTAGTGCCTTGTATAGAATATGGAGTGAAAGGAACAAGAGGATCTTTATCCAAGAAGATTTGAAGATGGAGACCTTGGCTTCCAAAGTGGAAGCCGAATGCAAATGGGGGAGCTAGAAGACATTGAAAGAAAATTTTGAAGACGTGCTAGATTAGGAAATAGAGCTGGTTGTTGGATTTGTTTGTTTGATTTTAAATAGCATGTTTTGATAGGGTTTTTGCTTGTAAAAGGCTAGAAGTGATGGTCTAAAAACTCTTTTGATTTTCTTCGATCTATATACAAAACTATTATCAAAAAAGGATTGTGAGCAATTGGTGGATAAATCTGAAGAAAATAGCATAGATGGAATTCAAGTGTTATTTCTGATGCACAGAAGGTGCAATTGATCAATTCGGTTTTATCAAGTATAGCTGGCTACTGGGCTAGCATACTATGTTTACCCGAGGATGTTCACGAGGAGATTGTGAAAATTTGAGAATGTTTTTCGTGGGGTCGAGAAGAAGGGAAAAGGGGTTATACTCCTATCTCTTGGGACACAATTTGTAGAAGCAAAACATTTGGATGATTGGGGATTAGAGATCATTCCATTTGGAACAAGGCAGCACTATGTAAGCAATTGTGGAGTTTAAACTCAAAGAAAGACATTCTTTGGGTTAGGTGGATTCAAGCATATAAAGTGTGGAATTCTACAAGGAAGCAAAAGAGGGGTAAGTTCTATTTGACATTGGAAGATGTTGTGCAAATTGAAGGATAAACACTTCCAATCCCTTGGGAATTGTATAAACAAGGGAGGAAAGTTGAAGAGAATGATGGTGTATGAAGAAATGAAGGGAGGAATCAAAAGGGATTTTTATGCCAAATTAATTTGGCACAAAAACAATTTACCGCTTAGAATTTTCCATTTGATTATATTGAAGGGAGGGCTGCCCATGGTTGATATATTGCAAATATTTGGGATTTGAAGACACGACAAAGTTGTTGTTTATGTGATGATGTGGATGAGACAGCAACCCATTTGTTTTTGGGTTGTACATACACTAAAGGGTTCATGAAACTCTTGAAGTTTAGGGATATGAGCAACATGATGCAAGTAAAAGGATGTTCATTAATGATGGTAAGAAGAAGGCAAGACTTGAAGTTGATGAATCTTACTAGTGCCTTGTATAGAATATGGAGTGAAAGGAACAAGAGGATCTTTATCCAAGAAGATTTGAAGATGGAGACCTTGGCTTCCAAAGTGGAAGCCGAATGCAAATGGGGGAGCTAGAAGACATTGAAAGAAAATTTTGAAGACGTGCTAGATTAGGAAATAGAGCTGGTTGTTGGATTTGTTTGTTTGATTTTAAATAGCATGTTTTGATAGGGTTTTTGCTTGTAAAAGGCTAGAAGTGATGGTCTAAAAACTCTTTTGATTTTCTTCGATCTATATACAAAACTATTATCAAAAAAGGATTGTGAGCAATTGGTGGATAAATCTGAAGAAAATAGCATAGATGGAATTTAAGTGTTATTTCTGATGCACAGAAGGTGCAATTGATCAATTCGGTTTTATCAAGTATAGCTGGCTACTGGGCTAGCATACTATGTTTACCCGAGGATGTTCATGAGGAGATTGTGAAAATTTGAGAATGTTTTTCGTGGGGTCGAGAAGAAGGGAAAAGGGGTTATACTCCTATCTCTTGGGACACAATTTGTAGAAGCAAAACATTTGGATGATTGGGGATTAGAGATCATTCCATTTGGAACAAGGCAGCACTATGTAAGCAATTGTGGAGTTTAAACTCAAAGAAAGACATTCTTTGGGTTAGGTGGATTCAAGCATATAAAGTGTGGAATTCTACAAGGAAGCAAAAGAGGGGTAAGTTCTAGTTGACATTGGAAGATGTTGTGCAAATTGAAGGATAAACACTTCCAATCCCTTGGGAATTGTATAAACAAGGGAGGAAAGTTGAAGAGAATGATGGTGTATGAAGAAATGAAGGATGGAATCAAAAGGGATTTTTATGCCAAATTAATTTGGCACAAAAACAATTTACCGCTTAGAATTTTCCAATGGATTCTATTGAAGGGAGGGCTGCCCATGGTTATATATTGCAATGATTTGGGATTTGAAGACACGACAAAGTTGTAGTTTATGTGATGATGTGGATGAGACAGAAACCCATTTGTTTTTGGGTTGTACATACACTAAAGGGTTCATGAAACTCTTGAAGTTTAGGGATATGAGCAACATGATGCAAGTAAAAGAAGAAGGCAAGACTTGAAGTTGATGAATCTTACTAGTGCCTTGTATAGAATATGGAGTGAAAGGAACAAGAGGATCTTTATCCAAGAAGATTTGAAGATGGAGACCTTGGCTTCCAAAGTGGAAGCCGAATGCAAATGGGGGAGCTAGAAGACATTGAAAGAAAATTTTGAAGATGTGCTAGATTAGGAAATAGAGCTGGTTGTTGGATTTGTTTGTTTGATTTTAAATAGCATGTTTTGATAGGGTTTTTGCTTGTAAAAGGCTAGAAGTGATGGTCTAAAAACTCTTTTGATTTTCTTCGATCTATATACAAAACTATTATCAAAAAAGGATTGTGAGCAATTGGTGGATAAATCTGAAGAAAATAGCATAGATGGAATTCAAGTGTTATTTCTGATGCACAGAAGGTGCAATTGATCAATTCGGTTTTATCAAGTATAGCTGGCTACTGGGCTAGCATACTATGTTTACCCGAGGATGTTCACGAGGAGATTGTGAAAATTTGAGAATGTTTTTCGTGGGGTCGAGAAGAAGGGAAAAGGGGTTATACTCCTATCTCTTGGGACACAATTTGTAGAAGCAAAACATTTGGATGATTGGGGATTAGAGATTCTTCCATTTGTAACAAGGCAGCACTATGTAAGCAATTGTGGAGTTTAAACTCAAAGAAAGACATTCTTTGGGTTAGGTGGATTCAAGCATATAAAGTGTGGAATTCTACAAGGAAGCAAAAGAGGGGTAAGTTCTATTTGACATTGGAAGATGTTGTGCAAATTGAAGGATAAACACTTCCAATCCCTTGGGAATTGTATAAACAAGGGAGGAAAGTTGAAGAGAATGATGGTGTATGAAGAAATGAAGGGAGGAATCAAAAGGGATTTTTATGCCAAATTAATTTGGCACAAAAACAATTTACCGCTTAGAATTTTCCATTTGATTATATTGAAGGGAGGGCTGCCCATGGTTGATATATTGCAAATATTTGGGATTTGAAGACACGACAAAGTTGTAGTTTATGTGATGATGTGGATGAGACAGCAACCCATTTGTTTTTGGGTTGTACATACACTAAAGGGTTCATGAAACTCTTGAAGTTTAGGGATATGAGCAACATGATGCAAGTAAAAGGATGTTCATTAATGATGGTAAGAAGAAGGCAAGACTTGAAGTTGATGAATCTTACTAGTGCCTTGTATAGAATATGGAGTGAAAGGAACAAGAGGATCTTTAGCCAAGAAGATTTGAAGATGGAGACCTTGGCTTCCAAAGTGGAAGCCGAATGCAAATGGGGGAGCTAGAAGACATTGAAAGAAAATTTTGAAGACGTGGTAGATTAGGAAATAGAGTGGTTGTTGGATTTGTTTGTTTGATTTTAAATAGCATGTTTTGATAGGGTTTTTGCTTGTAAAAGGCTAGAAGTGATGGTCTAAAAACTCTTTTGATTTTCTTCGATCTATATACAAAACTATTATCAAAAAAGGATTGTGAGCAATTGGTGGATAAATCTGAAGAAAATAGCATAGATGGAATTTAAGTGTTATTTCTGATGCACAGAAGGTGCAATTGATCAATTCGGTTTTATCAAGTATAGCTGGCTACTGGGCTAGCATACTATGTTTACCCGAGGATGTTCACGAGGAGATTGTGAAAATTTGAGAATGTTTTTCGTGGGGTCGAGAAGAAGGGAAAAGGGGTTATACTCCTATCTCTTGGGACACAATTTGTAGAAGCAAAACATTTGGATGATTGGGGATTAGAGATCATTCCATTTGGAACAAGGCAGCACTATGTAAGCAATTGTGGAGTTTAAACTCAAAGAAAGACATTCTTTGGGTTAGGTGGATTCAAGCATATAAAGTGTGGAATTCTACAAGGAAGCAAAAGAGGGGTAAGTTCTAGTTGACATTGGAAGATGTTGTGCAAATTGAAGGATAAACACTTCCAATCCCTTGGGAATTGTATAAACAAGGGAGGAAAGTTGAAGAGAATGATGGTGTATGAAGAAATGAAGGGTGGAATCAAAAGGGATTTTTATGCCAAATTAATTTGGCACAAAAACAATTTACCGCTTAGAATTTTCCAATGGATTCTATTGAAGGGAGGGCTGCCCATGGTTATATATTGCAATGATTTGGGATTTGAAGACACGACAAAGTTGTAGTTTATGTGATGATGTGGATGAGACAGAAACCCATTTGTTTTTGGGTTGTACATACACTAAAGGGTTCATGAAACTCTTGAAGTTTAGGGATATGAGCAACATGATGCAAGTAAAAGAAGAAGGCAAGACTTGAAGTTGATGAATCTTACTAGTGCCTTGTATAGAATATGGAGTGAAAGGAACAAGAGGATCTTTATCCAAGAAGATTTGAAGATGGAGACCTTGGCTTCCAAAGTGGAAGCCGAATGCAAATGGGGGAGCTAGAAGACATTGAAAGAAAATTTTGAAGATGTGCTAGATTAGGAAATAGAGCTGGTTGTTGGATTTGTTTGTTTGATTTTAAATAGCATGTTTTGATAGGGTTTTTGCTTGTAAAAGGCTAGAAGTGATGGTCTAAAAACTCTTTTGATTTTCTTCGATCTATATACAAAACTATTATCAAAAAAGGATTGTGAGCAATTGGTGGATAAATCTGAAGAAAATAGCATAGATGGAATTCAAGTGTTATTTCTGATGCACAGAAGGTGCAATTGATCAATTCGGTTTTATCAAGTATAGCTGGCTACTGGGCTAGCATACTATGTTTACCCGAGGATGTTCACGAGGAGATTGTGAAAATTTGAGAATGTTTTTCGTGGGGTCGAGAAGAAGGGAAAAGGGGTTATACTCCTATCTCTTGGGACACAATTTGTAGAAGCAAAACATTTGGATGATTGGGGATTAGAGATCATTCCATTTGGAACAAGGCAGCACTATGTAAGCAATTGTGGAGTTTAAACTCAAAGAAAGACATTCTTTGGGTTAGGTGGATTCAAGCATATAAAGTGTGGAATTCTACAAGGAAGCAAAAGTGGGGTAAGTTCTAGTTGACATTGGAAGATGTTGTGCAAATTGAAGGATAAACACTTCCAATCCCTTGGGAATTGTATAAACAAGGGAGGAAAGTTGAAGAGAATGATGGTGTATGAAGAAATGAAGGGTGGAATCAAAAGGGATTTTTATGCCAAATTAATTTGGCACAAAAACAATTTACCGCTTAGAATTTTCCAATGGATTCTATTGAAGGGAGGGCTGCCCATGGTTATATATTGCAATGATTTGGGATTTGAAGACACGACAAAGTTGTAGTTTATGTGATGATGTGGATGAGACAGAAACCCATTTGTTTTTGGGTTGTACATACACTAAAGGGTTCATGAAACTCTTGAAGTTTAGGGATATGAGCAACATGATGCAAGTAAAAGAAGAAGGCAAGACTTGAAGTTGATGAATCTTACTAGTGCCTTGTATAGAATATGGAGTGAAAGGAACAAGAGGATCTTTATCCAAGAAGATTTGAAGATGGAGACCTTGGCTTCCAAAGTGGAAGCCGAATGCAAATGGGGGAGCTAGAAGACATTGAAAGAAAATTTTGAAGATGTGCTAGATTAGGAAATAGAGCTGGTTGTTGGATTTGTTTGTTTGATTTTAAATAGCATGTTTTGATAGGGTTTTTGCTTGTAAAAGGCTAGAAGTGATGGTCTAAAAACTCTTTTGATTTTCTTCGATCTATATACAAAACTATTATCAAAAAAGGATTGTGAGCAATTGGTGGATAAATCTGAAGAAAATAGCATAGATGGAATTCAAGTGTTATTTCTGATGCACAGAAGGTGCAATTGATCAATTCGGTTTTATCAAGTATAGCTGGCTACTGGGCTAGCATACTATGTTTACCCGAGGATGTTCACGAGGAGATTGTGAAAATTTGAGAATGTTTTTCGTGGGGTCGAGAAGAAGGGAAAAGGGGTTATACTCCTATCTCTTGGGACACAATTTGTAGAAGCAAAACATTTGGATGATTGGGGATTAGAGATCATTCCATTTGGAACAAGGCAGCACTATGTAAGCAATTGTGGAGTTTAAACTCAAAGAAAGACATTCTTTGGGTTAGGTGGATTCAAGCATATAAAGTGTGGAATTCTACAAGGAAGCAAAAGAGGGGTAAGTTCTAGTTGACATTGGAAGATGTTGTGCAAATTGAAGGATAAACACTTCCAATCCCTTGGGAATTGTATAAACAAGGGAGGAAAGTTGAAGAGAATGATGGTGTATGAAGAAATGAAGGGTGGAATCAAAAGGGATTTTTATGCCAAATTAATTTGGCACAAAAACAATTTACCGCTTAGAATTTTCCAATGGATTCTATTGAAGGGAGGGCTGCCCATGGTTATATATTGCAATGATTTGGGATTTGAAGACACGACAAAGTTGTAGTTTATGTGATGATGTGGATGAGACAGAAACCCATTTGTTTTTGGGTTGTACATACACTAAAGGGTTCATGAAACTCTTGAAGTTTAGGGATATGAGCAACATGATGCAAGTAAAAGAAGAAGGCAAGACTTGAAGTTGATGAATCTTACTAGTGCCTTGTATAGAATATGGAGTGAAAGGAACAAGAGGATCTTTATCCAAGAAGATTTGAAGATGGAGACCTTGGCTTCCAAAGTGGAAGCCGAATGCAAATGGGGGAGCTAGAAGACATTGAAAGAAAATTTTGAAGACGTGCTAGATTAGGAAATAGAGCTGGTTGTTGGATTTGTTTGTTTGATTTTAAATAGCATGTTTTGATAGGGTTTTTGCTTGTAAAAGGCTAGAAGTGATGGTCTAAAAACTCTTTTGATTTTCTTCGATCTATATACAAAACTATTATCAAAAAAGGATTGTGAGCAATTGGTGGATAAATCTGAAGAAAATAGCATAGATGGAATTCAAGTGTTATTTCTGATGCACAGAAGGTGCAATTGATCAATTCGGTTTTATCAAGTATAGCTGGCTACTGGGCTAGCATACTATGTTTACCCGAGGATGTTCACGAGGAGATTGTGAAAATTTGAGAATGTTTTTCGTGGGGTCGAGAAGAAGGGAAAAGGGGTTATACTCCTATCTCTTGGGACACAATTTGTAGAAGCAAAACATTTGGATGATTGGGGATTAGAGATCATTCCATTTGGAACAAGGCAGCACTATGTAAGCAATTGTGGAGTTTAAACTCAAAGAAAGACATTCTTTGGGTTAGGTGGATTCAAGCATATAAAGTGTGGAATTCTACAAGGAAGCAAAAGTGGGGTAAGTTCTAGTTGACATTGGAAGATGTTGTGCAAATTGAAGGATAAACACTTCCAATCCCTTGGGAATTGTATAAACAAGGGAGGAAAGTTGAAGAGAATGATGGTGTATGAAGAAATGAAGGGTGGAATCAAAAGGGATTTTTATGCCAAATTAATTTGGCACAAAAACAATTTACCGCTTAGAATTTTCCAATGGATTCTATTGAAGGGAGGGCTGCCCATGGTTATATATTGCAATGATTTGGGATTTGAAGACACGACAAAGTTGTAGTTTATGTGATGATGTGGATGAGACAGAAACCCATTTGTTTTTGGGTTGTACATACACTAAAGGGTTCATGAAACTCTTGAAGTTTAGGGATATGAGCAACATGATGCAAGTAAAAGAAGAAGGCAAGACTTGAAGTTGATGAATCTTACTAGTGCCTTGTATAGAATATGGAGTGAAAGGAACAAGAGGATCTTTATCCAAGAAGATTTGAAGATGGAGACCTTGGCTTCCAAAGTGGAAGCCGAATGCAAATGGGGGAGCTAGAAGACATTGAAAGAAAATTTTGAAGATGTGCTAGATTAGGAAATAGAGCTGGTTGTTGGATTTGTTTGTTTGATTTTAAATAGCATGTTTTGATAGGGTTTTTGCTTGTAAAAGGCTAGAAGTGATGGTCTAAAAACTCTTTTGATTTTCTTCGATCTATATACAAAACTATTATCAAAAAAGGATTGTGAGCAATTGGTGGATAAATCTGAAGAAAATAGCATAGATGGAATTCAAGTGTTATTTCTGATGCACAGAAGGTGCAATTGATCAATTCGGTTTTATCAAGTATAGCTGGCTACTGGGCTAGCATACTATGTTTACCCGAGGATGTTCACGAGGAGATTGTGAAAATTTGAGAATGTTTTTCGTGGGGTCGAGAAGAAGGGAAAAGGGGTTATACTCCTATCTCTTGGGACACAATTTGTAGAAGCAAAACATTTGGATGATTGGGGATTAGAGATCATTCCATTTGGAACAAGGCAGCACTATGTAAGCAATTGTGGAGTTTAAACTCAAAGAAAGACATTCTTTGGGTTAGGTGGATTCAAGCATATAAAGTGTGGAATTCTACAAGGAAGCAAAAGAGGGGTAAGTTCTAGTTGACATTGGAAGATGTTGTGCAAATTGAAGGATAAACACTTCCAATCCCTTGGGAATTGTATAAACAAGGGAGGAAAGTTGAAGAGAATGATGGTGTATGAAGAAATGAAGGGTGGAATCAAAAGGGATTTTTATGCCAAATTAATTTGGCACAAAAACAATTTACCGCTTAGAATTTTCCAATGGATTCTATTGAAGGGAGGGCTGCCCATGGTTATATATTGCAATGATTTGGGATTTGAAGACACGACAAAGTTGTAGTTTATGTGATGATGTGGATGAGACAGAAACCCATTTGTTTTTGGGTTGTACATACACTAAAGGGTTCATGAAACTCTTGAAGTTTAGGGATATGAGCAACATGATGCAAGTAAAAGAAGAAGGCAAGACTTGAAGTTGATGAATCTTACTAGTGCCTTGTATAGAATATGGAGTGAAAGGAACAAGAGGATCTTTATCCAAGAAGATTTGAAGATGGAGACCTTGGCTTCCAAAGTGGAAGCCGAATGCAAATGGGGGAGCTAGAAGACATTGAAAGAAAATTTTGAAGACGTGCTAGATTAGGAAATAGAGCTGGTTGTTGGATTTGTTTGTTTGATTTTAAATAGCATGTTTTGATAGGGTTTTTGCTTGTAAAAGGCTAGAAGTGATGGTCTAAAAACTCTTTTGATTTTCTTCGATCTATATACAAAACTATTATCAAAAAAGGATTGTGAGCAATTGGTGGATAAATCTGAAGAAAATAGCATAGATGGAATTCAAGTGTTATTTCTGATGCACAGAAGGTGCAATTGATCAATTCGGTTTTATCAAGTATAGCTGGCTACTGGGCTAGCATACTATGTTTACCCGAGGATGTTCACGAGGAGATTGTGAAAATTTGAGAATGTTTTTCGTGGGGTCGAGAAGAAGGGAAAAGGGGTTATACTCCTATCTCTTGGGACACAATTTGTAGAAGCAAAACATTTGGATGATTGGGGATTAGAGATTCTTCCATTTGTAACAAGGCAGCACTATGTAAGCAATTGTGGAGTTTAAACTCAAAGAAAGACATTCTTTGGGTTAGGTGGATTCAAGCATATAAAGTGTGGAATTCTACAAGGAAGCAAAAGAGGGGTAAGTTCTATTTGACATTGGAAGATGTTGTGCAAATTGAAGGATAAACACTTCCAATCCCTTGGGAATTGTATAAACAAGGGAGGAAAGTTGAAGAGAATGATGGTGTATGAAGAAATGAAGGGAGGAATCAAAAGGGATTTTTATGCCAAATTAATTTGGCACAAAAACAATTTACCGCTTAGAATTTTCCATTTGATTATATTGAAGGGAGGGCTGCCCATGGTTGATATATTGCAAATATTTGGGATTTGAAGACACGACAAAGTTGTAGTTTATGTGATGATGTGGATGAGACAGCAACCCATTTGTTTTTGGGTTGTACATACACTAAAGGGTTCATGAAACTCTTGAAGTTTAGGGATATGAGCAACATGATGCAAGTAAAAGGATGTTCATTAATGATGGTAAGAAGAAGGCAAGACTTGAAGTTGATGAATCTTACTAGTGCCTTGTATAGAATATGGAGTGAAAGGAACAAGAGGATCTTTATCCAAGAAGATTTGAAGATGGAGACCTTGGCTTCCAAAGTGGAAGCCGAATGCAAATGGGGGAGCTAGAAGACATTGAAAGAAAATTTTGAAGACGTGCTAGATTAGGAAATAGAGCTGGTTGTTGGATTTGTTTGTTTGATTTTAAATAGCATGTTTTGATAGGGTTTTTGCTTGTAAAAGGCTAGAAGTGATGGTCTAAAAACTCTTTTGATTTTCTTCGATCTATATACAAAACTATTATCAAAAAAGGATTGTGAGCAATTGGTGGATAAATCTGAAGAAAATAGCATAGATGGAATTCAAGTGTTATTTCTGATGCACAGAAGGTGCAATTGATCAATTCGGTTTTATCAAGTATAGCTGGCTACTGGGCTAGCATACTATGTTTACCCGAGGATGTTCACGAGGAGATTGTGAAAATTTGAGAATGTTTTTCGTGGGGTCGAGAAGAAGGGAAAAGGGGTTATACTCCTATCTCTTGGGACACAATTTGTAGAAGCAAAACGTTTGGATGATTGGGGATTAGAGATTCTTCCATTTGTAACAAGGCAGCACTATGTAAGCAATTGTGGAGTTTAAACTCAAAGAAAGACATTCTTTGGGTTAGGTGGATTCAAGCATATAAAGTGTGGAATTCTACAAGGAAGCAAAAGAGGGGTAAGTTCTATTTGACATTGGAAGATGTTGTGCAAATTGAAGGATAAACACTTCCAATCCCTTGGGAATTGTATAAACAAGGGAGGAAAGTTGAAGAGAATGATGGTGTATGAAGAAATGAAGGGAGGAATCAAAAGGGATTTTTATGCCAAATTAATTTGGCACAAAAACAATTTACCGCTTAGAATTTTCCATTTGATTATATTGAAGGGAGGGCTGCCCATGGTTGATATATTGCAAATATTTGGGATTTGAAGACACGACAAAGTTGTAGTTTATGTGATGATGTGGATGAGACAGCAACCCATTTGTTTTTGGGTTGTACATACACTAAAGGGTTCATGAAACTCTTGAAGTTTAGGGATATGAGCAACATGATGCAAGTAAAAGGATGTTCATTAATGATGGTAAGAAGAAGGCAAGACTTGAAGTTGATGAATCTTACTAGTGCCTTGTATAGAATATGGAGTGAAAGGAACAAGAGGATCTTTATCCAAGAAGATTTGAAGATGGAGACCTTGGCTTCCAAAGTGGAAGCCGAATGCAAATGGGGGAGCTAGAAGACATTGAAAGAAAATTTTGAAGACGTGCTAGATTAGGAAATAGAGCTGGTTGTTGGATTTGTTTGTTTGATTTTAAATAGCATGTTTTGATAGGGTTTTTGCTTGTAAAAGGCTAGAAGTGATGGTCTAAAAACTCTTTTGATTTTCTTCGATCTATATACAAAACTATTATCAAAAAAGGATTGTGAGCAATTGGTGGATAAATCTGAAGAAAATAGCATAGATGGATATCAAGTGTTATTTCTGATGCACAGAAGGTGCAATTGATCAATTCGGTTTTATCAAGTATAGCTGGCTACTGGGCTAGCATACTATGTTTACCCGAGGATGTTCACGAGGAGATTGTGAAAATTTGAGAATGTTTTTCGTGGGGTCGAGAAGAAGGGAAAAGGGGTTATACTCCTATCTCTTGGGACACAATTTGTAGAAGCAAAACGTTTGGATGATTGGGGATTAGAGATTCTTCCATTTGTAACAAGGCAGCACTATGTAAGCAATTGTGGAGTTTAAACTCAAAGAAAGACATTCTTTGGGTTAGGTGGATTCAAGCATATAAAGTGTGGAATTCTACAAGGAAGCAAAAGAGGGGTAAGTTCTATTTGACATTGGAAGATGTTGTGCAAATTGAAGGATAAACACTTCCAATCCCTTGGGAATTGTATAAACAAGGGAGGAAAGTTGAAGAGAATGATGGTGTATGAAGAAATGAAGGGAGGAATCAAAAGGGATTTTTATGCCAAATTAATTTGGCACAAAAACAATTTACCGCTTAGAATTTTCCATTTGATTATATTGAAGGGAGGGCTGCCCATGGTTGATATATTGCAAATATTTGGGATTTGAAGACACGACAAAGTTGTAGTTTATGTGATGATGTGGATGAGACAGCAACCCATTTGTTTTTGGGTTGTACATACACTAAAGGGTTCATGAAACTCTTGAAGTTTAGGGATATGAGCAACATGATGCAAGTAAAAGGATGTTCATTAATGATGGTAAGAAGAAGGCAAGACTTGAAGTTGATGAATCTTACTAGTGCCTTGTATAGAATATGGAGTGAAAGGAACAAGAGGATCTTTATCCAAGAAGATTTGAAGATGGAGACCTTGGCTTCCAAAGTGGAAGCCGAATGCAAATGGGGGAGCTAGAAGACATTGAAAGAAAATTTTGAAGACGTGCTAGATTAGGAAATAGAGCTGGTTGTTGGATTTGTTTGTTTGATTTTAAATAGCATGTTTTGATAGGGTTTTTGCTTGTAAAAGGCTAGAAGTGATGGTCTAAAAACTCTTTTGATTTTCTTCGATCTATATACAAAACTATTATCAAAAAAGGATTGTGAGCAATTGGTGGATAAATCTGAAGAAAATAGCATAGATGGAATTCAAGTGTTATTTCTGATGCACAGAAGGTGCAATTGATCAATTCGGTTTTATCAAGTATAGCTGGCTACTGGGCTAGCATACTATGTTTACCCGAGGATGTTCACGAGGAGATTGTGAAAATTTGAGAATGTTTTTCGTGGGGTCGAGAAGAAGGGAAAAGGGGTTATACTCCTATCTCTTGGGACACAATTTGTAGAAGCAAAACGTTTGGATGATTGGGGATTAGAGATTCTTCCATTTGTAACAAGGCAGCACTATGTAAGCAATTGTGGAGTTTAAACTCAAAGAAAGACATTCTTTGGGTTAGGTGGATTCAAGCATATAAAGTGTGGAATTCTACAAGGAAGCAAAAGAGGGGTAAGTTCTATTTGACATTGGAAGATGTTGTGCAAATTGAAGGATAAACACTTCCAATCCCTTGGGAATTGTATAAACAAGGGAGGAAAGTTGAAGAGAATGATGGTGTATGAAGAAATGAAGGGAGGAATCAAAAGGGATTTTTATGCCAAATTAATTTGGCACAAAAACAATTTACCGCTTAGAATTTTCCATTTGATTATATTGAAGGGAGGGCTGCCCATGGTTGATATATTGCAAATATTTGGGATTTGAAGACACGACAAAGTTGTAGTTTATGTGATGATGTGGATGAGACAGCAACCCATTTGTTTTTGGGTTGTACATACACTAAAGGGTTCATGAAACTCTTGAAGTTTAGGGATATGAGCAACATGATGCAAGTAAAAGGATGTTCATTAATGATGGTAAGAAGAAGGCAAGACTTGAAGTTGATGAATCTTACTAGTGCCTTGTATAGAATATGGAGTGAAAGGAACAAGAGGATCTTTATCCAAGAA
This sequence comes from Rubia yunnanensis, assembly GCA_037428765.1. Taxonomy (NCBI): domain Eukaryota; kingdom Viridiplantae; phylum Streptophyta; class Magnoliopsida; order Gentianales; family Rubiaceae; genus Rubia; species Rubia yunnanensis. Next base: position 46,997,985 of record CM075065.1, read on the forward strand.
GATTTGAAGATGGAGACCTTGGCTTCCAAAGTGGAAGCCGAATGCAAATGGGGGAGCTAGAAGACATTGAAAGAAAATTTTGAAGACGTGCTAGATTAGGAAATAGAGCTGGTTGTTGGATTTGTTTGTTTGATTTTAAATAGCATGTTTTGATAGGGTTTTTGCTTGTAAAAGGCTAGAAGTGATGGTCTAAAAACTCTTTTGATTTTCTTCGATCTATATACAAAACTATTATCAAAAAAGGATTGTGAGCAATTGGTGGATAAATCTGAAGAAAATAGCATAGATGGAATTCAAGTGTTATTTCTGATGCACAGAAGGTGCAATTGATCAATTCGGTTTTATCAAGTATAGCTGGCTACTGGGCTAGCATACTATGTTTACCCGAGGATGTTCACGAGGAGATTGTGAAAATTTGAGAATGTTTTTCGTGGGGTCGAGAAGAAGGGAAAAGGGGTTATACTCCTATCTCTTGGGACACAATTTGTAGAAGCAAAACGTTTGGATGATTGGGGATTAGAGATTCTTCCATTTGTAACAAGGCAGCACTATGTAAGCAATTGTGGAGTTTAAACTCAAAGAAAGACATTCTTTGGGTTAGGTGGATTCAAGCATATAAAGTGTGGAATTCTACAAGGAAGCAAAAGAGGGGTAAGTTCTATTTGACATTGGAAGATGTTGTGCAAATTGAAGGATAAACACTTCCAATCCCTTGGGAATTGTATAAACAAGGGAGGAAAGTTGAAGAGAATGATGGTGTATGAAGAAATGAAGGGAGGAATCAAAAGGGATTTTTATGCCAAATTAATTTGGCACAAAAACAATTTACCGCTTAGAATTTTCCATTTGATTATATTGAAGGGAGGGCTGCCCATGGTTGATATATTGCAAATATTTGGGATTTGAAGACACGACAAAGTTGTAGTTTATGTGATGATGTGGATGAGACAGCAACCCATTTGTTTTTGGGTTGTACATACACTAAAGGGTTCATGAAACTCTTGAAGTTTAGGGATATGAGCAACATGATGCAAGTAAAAGGATGTTCATTAATGATGGTAAGAAGAAGGCAAGACTTGAAGTTGATGAATCTTACTAGTGCCTTGTATAGAATATGGAGTGAAAGGAACAAGAGGATCTTTATCCAAGAAGATTTGAAGATGGAGACCTTGGCTTCCAAAGTGGAAGCCGAATGCAAATGGGGGAGCTAGAAGACATTGAAAGAAAATTTTGAAGACGTGCTAGATTAGGAAATAGAGCTGGTTGTTGGATTTGTTTGTTTGATTTTAAATAGCATGTTTTGATAGGGTTTTTGCTTGTAAAAGGCTAGAAGTGATGGTCTAAAAACTCTTTTGATTTTCTTCGATCTATATACAAAACTATTATCAAAAAAGGATTGTGAGCAATTGGTGGATAAATCTGAAGAAAATAGCATAGATGGAATTCAAGTGTTATTTCTGATGCACAGAAGGTGCAATTGATCAATTCGGTTTTATCAAGTATAGCTGGCTACTGGGCTAGCATACTATGTTTACCCGAGGATGTTCACGAGGAGATTGTGAAAATTTGAGAATGTTTTTCGTGGGGTCGAGAAGAAGGGAAAAGGGGTTATACTCCTATCTCTTGGGACACAATTTGTAGAAGCAAAACGTTTGGATGATTGGGGATTAGAGATTCTTCCATTTGTAACAAGGCAGCACTATGTAAGCAATTGTGGAGTTTAAACTCAAAGAAAGACATTCTTTGGGTTAGGTGGATTCAAGCATATAAAGTGTGGAATTCTACAAGGAAGCAAAAGAGGGGTAAGTTCTATTTGACATTGGAAGATGTTGTGCAAATTGAAGGATAAACACTTCCAATCCCTTGGGAATTGTATAAACAAGGGAGGAAAGTTGAAGAGAATGATGGTGTATGAAGAAATGAAGGGAGGAATCAAAAGGGATTTTTATGCCAAATTAATTTGGCACAAAAACAATTTACCGCTTAGAATTTTCCATTTGATTATATTGAAGGGAGGGCTGCCCATGGTTGATATATTGCAAATATTTGGGATTTGAAGACACGACAAAGTTGTAGTTTATGTGATGATGTGGATGAGACAGCAACCCATTTGTTTTTGGGTTGTACATACACTAAAGGGTTCATGAAACTCTTGAAGTTTAGGGATATGAGCAACATGATGCAAGTAAAAGGATGTTCATTAATGATGGTAAGAAGAAGGCAAGACTTGAAGTTGATGAATCTTACTAGTGCCTTGTATAGAATATGGAGTGAAAGGAACAAGAGGATCTTTATCCAAGAAGATTTGAAGATGGAGACCTTGGCTTCCAAAGTGGAAGCCGAATGCAAATGGGGGAGCTAGAAGACATTGAAAGAAAATTTTGAAGACGTGCTAGATTAGGAAATAGAGCTGGTTGTTGGATTTGTTTGTTTGATTTTAAATAGCATGTTTTGATAGGGTTTTTGCTTGTAAAAGGCTAGAAGTGATGGTCTAAAAACTCTTTTGATTTTCTTCGATCTATATACAAAACTATTATCAAAAAAGGATTGTGAGCAATTGGTGGATAAATCTGAAGAAAATAGCATAGATGGAATTCAAGTGTTATTTCTGATGCACAGAAGGTGCAATTGATCAATTCGGTTTTATCAAGTATAGCTGGCTACTGGGCTAGCATACTATGTTTACCCGAGGATGTTCACGAGGAGATTGTGAAAATTTGAGAATGTTTTTCGTGGGGTCGAGAAGAAGGGAAAAGGGGTTATACTCCTATCTCTTGAGACACAATTTGTAGAAGCAAAACATTTGGATGATTGGGGATTAGAGATCATTCCATTTGGAACAAGGCAGCACTATGTAAGCAATTGTGGAGTTTAAACTCAAAGAAAGACATTCTTTGGGTTAGGTGGATTCAAGCATATAAAGTGTGGAATTCTACAAGGAAGCAAAAGAGGGGTAAGTTCTAGTTGACATTGGAAGATGTTGTGCAAATTGAAGGATAAACACTTCCAATCCCTTGGGAATTGTATAAACAAGGGAGGAAAGTTGAAGAGAATGATGGTGTATGAAGAAATGAAGGGTGGAATCAAAAGGGATTTTTATGCCAAATTAATTTGGCACAAAAACAATTTACCGCTTAGAATTTTCCAATGGATTCTATTGAAGGGAGGGCTGCCCATGGTTATATATTGCAATGATTTGGGATTTGAAGACACGACAAAGTTGTAGTTTATGTGATGATGTGGATGAGACAGAAACCCATTTGTTTTTGGGTTGTACATACACTAAAGGGTTCATGAAACTCTTGAAGTTTAGGGATATGAGCAACATGATGCAAGTAAAAGGATGTTCATTAATGATGGTAAGAAGAAGGCAAGACTTGAAGTTGATGAATCTTACTAGTGCCTTGTATAGAATATGGAGTGAAAGGAACAAGAGGATCTTTATCCAAGAAGATTTGAAGATGGAGACCTTGGCTTCCAAAGTGGAAGCCGAATGCAAATGGGGGAGCTAGAAGACATTGAAAGAAAATTTTGAAGATGTGCTAGATTAGGAAATAGAGCTGGTTGTTGGATTTGTTTGTTTGATTTTAAATAGCATGTTTTGATAGGGTTTTTGCTTGTAAAAGGCTAGAAGTGATGGTCTAAAAACTCTTTTGATTTTCTTCGATCTATATACAAAACTATTATCAAAAAAGGATTGTGAGCAATTGGTGGATAAATCTGAAGAAAATAGCATAGATGGAATTCAAGTGTTATTTCTTATGCACAGAAGGTGCAATTGATCAATTCGGTTTTATCAAGTATAGCTGGCTACTGGGCTAGCATACTATGTTTACCCGAGGATGTTCACGAGGAGATTGTGAAAATTTGAGAATGTTTTTCGTGGGGTCGAGAAGAAGGGAAAAGGGGTTATACTCCTATCTCTTGGGACACAATTTGTAGAAGCAAAACATTTGGATGATTGGGGATTAGAGATTCTTCCATTTGTAACAAGGCAGCACTATGTAAGCAATTGTAGAGTTTAAACTCAAAGAAAGACATTCTTTGGGTTAGGTGGATTCAAGCATATAAAGTGTGGAATTCTACAAGGAAGCAAAAGAGGGGTAAGTTCTATTTGACATTGGAAGATGTTGTGCAAATTGAAGGATAAACACTTCCAATCCCTTGGGAATTGTATAAACAAGGGAGGAAAGTTGAAGAGAATGATGGTGTATGAAGAAATGAAGGGAGGAATCAAAAGGGATTTTTATGCCAAATTAATTTGGCATAAAAACAATTTACTGCTTAGAATTTTCCATTTGATTATATTGAAGGGAGGGCTGCCCATGGTTGATATATTGCAAATATTTGGGATTTGAAGACACGACAAAGTTGTAGTTTATGTGATGATGTGGATGAGACAGCAACCCATTTGTTTTTGGGTTGTACATACACTAAAGGGTTCATGAAACTATTGAAGTTTAGGGATATGAGCAACATGATGCAAGTAAAAGGATGTTCATTAATGATGGTAAGAAGAAGGCAAGACTTGAAGTTGATGAATCTTACTAGTGCCTTGTATAGAATATGGAGTGAAAGGAACAAGAGGATCTTTATCCAAGAAGATTTGAAGATGGAGACCTTGGCTTCCAAAGTGGAAGCCGAATGCAAATGGGGGAGCTAGAAGACATTGAAAGAAAATTTTGAAGACGTGCTAGATTAGGAAATAGAGCTGGTTGTTGGATTTGTTTGTTTGATTTTAAATAGCATGTTTTGATAGGGTTTTTGCTTGTAAAAGGCTAGAAGTGATGGTCTAAAAACTCTTTTGATTTTCTTCGATCTATATACAAAACTATTATCAAAAAAGGATTGTGAGCAATTGGTGGATAAATCTGAAGAAAATAGCATAGATGGAATTCAAGTGTTATTTCTGATGCACAGAAGGTGCAATTGATCAATTCGGTTTTATCTAGCATACTATGTTTACCCGAGGATGTTCACGAGGAGATTGTGAAAATTTGAGAATGTTTTTCGTGGGGTCGAGAAGAAGGGAAAAGGGGTTATACTCCTATCTCTTGGGACACAATTTGTAGAAGCAAAACATTTGGATGATTGGGGATTAGAGATCATTCCATTTGGAACAAGGCAGCACTATGTAAGCAATTGTGGAGTTTAAACTCAAAGAAAGACATTCTTTGGGTTAGGTGGATTCAAGCATATAAAGTGTGGAATTCTACAAGGAAGCAAAAGAGGGGTAAGTTCTAGTTGACATTGGAAGATGTTGTGCAAATTGAAGGATAAACACTTCCAATCCCTTGGGAATTGTATAAACAAGGGAGGAAAGTTGAAGAGAATGATGGTGTATGAAGAAATGAAGGGTGGAATCAAAAGGGATTTTTATGCCAAATTAATTTGGCACAAAAACAATTTACCGCTTAGAATTTTCCAATGGATTCTATTGAAGGGAGGGCTGCCCATGGTTATATATTGCAATGATTTGGGATTTGAAGACACGACAAAGTTGTAGTTTATGTGATGATGTGGATGAGACAGAAACCCATTTGTTTTTGGGTTGTACATACACTAAAGGGTTCATGAAACTCTTGAAGTTTAGGGATATGAGCAACATGATGCAAGTAAAAGAAGAAGGCAAGACTTGAAGTTGATGAATCTTACTAGTGCCTTGTATAGAATATGGAGTGAAAGGAACAAGAGGATCTTTATCCAAGAAGATTTGAAGATGGAGACCTTGGCTTCCAAAGTGGAAGCCGAATGCAAATGGGGGAGCTAGAAGACATTGAAAGAAAATTTTGAAGATGTGCTAGATTAGGAAATAGAGCTGGTTGTTGGATTTGTTTGTTTGATTTTAAATAGCATGTTTTGATAGGGTTTTTGCTTGTAAAAGGCTAGAAGTGATGGTCTAAAAACTCTTTTGATTTTCTTCGATCTATATACAAAACTATTATCAAAAAAGGATTGTGAGCAATTGGTGGATAAATCTGAAGAAAATAGCATAGATGGAATTCAAGTGTTATTTCTGATGCACAGAAGGTGCAATTGATCAATTCGGTTTTATCAAGTATAGCTGGCTACTGGGCTAGCATACTATGTTTACCCGAGGATGTTCACGAGGAGATTGTGAAAATTTGAGAATGTTTTTCGTGGGGTCGAGAAGAAGGGAAAAGGGGTTATACTCCTATCTCTTGGGACACAATTTGTAGAAGCAAAACATTTGGATGATTGGGGATTAGAGATTCTTCCATTTGTAACAAGGCAGCACTATGTAAGCAATTGTGGAGTTTAAACTCAAAGAAAGACATTCTTTGGGTTAGGTGGATTCAAGCATATAAAGTGTGGAATTCTACAAGGAAGCAAAAGAGGGGTAAGTTCTATTTGACATTGGAAGATGTTGTGCAAATTGAAGGATAAACACTTCCAATCCCTTGGGAATTGTATAAACAAGGGAGGAAAGTTGAAGAGAATGATGGTGTATGAAGAAATGAAGGGAGGAATCAAAAGGGATTTTTATGCCAAATTAATTTGGCACAAAAACAATTTACCGCTTAGAATTTTCCATTTGATTATATTGAAGGGAGGGCTGCCCATGGTTGATATATTGCAAATATTTGGGATTTGAAGACACGACAAAGTTGTAGTTTATGTGATGATGTGGATGAGACAGCAACCCATTTGTTTTTGGGTTGTACATACACTAAAGGGTTCATGAAACTCTTGAAGTTTAGGGATATGAGCAACATGATGCAAGTAAAAGGATGTTCATTAATGATGGTAAGAAGAAGGCAAGACTTGAAGTTGATGAATCTTACTAGTGCCTTGTATAGAATATGGAGTGAAAGGAACAAGAGGATCTTTATCCAAGAAGATTTGAAGATGGAGACCTTGGCTTCCAAAGTGGAAGCCGAATGCAAATGGGGGAGCTAGAAGACATTGAAAGAAAATTTTGAAGATGTGCTAGATTAGGAAATAGAGCTGGTTGTTGGATTTGTTTGTTTGATTTTAAATAGCATGTTTTGATAGGGTTTTTGCTTGTAAAAGGCTAGAAGTGATGGTCTAAAAACTCTTTTGATTTTCTTCGATCTATATACAAAACTATTATCAAAAAAGGATTGTGAGCAATTGGTGGATAAATCTGAAGAAAATAGCATAGATGGAATTCAAGTGTTATTTCTGATGCACAGAAGGTGCAATTGATCAATTCGGTTTTATCAAGTATAGCTGGCTACTGGGCTAGCATACTATGTTTACCCGAGGATGTTCACGAGGAGATTGTGAAAATTTGAGAATGTTTTTCGTGGGGTCGAGAAGAAGGGAAAAGGGGTTATACTCCTATCTCTTGGGACACAATTTGTAGAAGCAAAACATTTGGATGATTGGGGATTAGAGATTCTTCCATTTGTAACAAGGCAGCACTATGTAAGCAATTGTGGAGTTTAAACTCAAAGAAAGACATTCTTTGGGTTAGGTGGATTCAAGCATATAAAGTGTGGAATTCTACAAGGAAGCAAAAGAGGGGTAAGTTCTATTTGACATTGGAAGATGTTGTGCAAATTGAAGGATAAACACTTCCAATCCCTTGGGAATTGTATAAACAAGGGAGGAAAGTTGAAGAGAATGATGGTGTATGAAGAAATGAAGGGAGGAATCAAAAGGGATTTTTATGCCAAATTAATTTGGCACAAAAACAATTTACCGCTTAGAATTTTCCATTTGATTATATTGAAGGGAGGGCTGCCCATGGTTGATATATTGCAAATATTTGGGATTTGAAGACACGACAAAGTTGTAGTTTATGTGATGATGTGGATGAGACAGCAACCCATTTGTTTTTGGGTTGTACATACACTAAAGGGTTCATGAAACTCTTGAAGTTTAGGGATATGAGCAACATGATGCAAGTAAAAGGATGTTCATTAATGATGGTAAGAAGAAGGCAAGACTTGAAGTTGATGAATCTTACTAGTGCCTTGTATAGAATATGGAGTGAAAGGAACAAGAGGATCTTTATCCAAGAAGATTTGAAGATGGAGACCTTGGCTTCCAAAGTGGAAGCCGAATGCAAATGGGGGAGCTAGAAGACATTGAAAGAAAATTTTGAAGACGTGCTAGATTAGGAAATAGAGCTGGTTGTTGGATTTGTTTGTTTGATTTTAAATAGCATGTTTTGATAGGGTTTTTGCTTGTAAAAGGCTAGAAGTGATGGTCTAAAAACTCTTTTGATTTTCTTCGATCTATATACAAAACTATTATCTAAAAAGGATTGTGAGCAATTGGTGGATAAATCTGAAGAAAATAGCATAGATGGAATTCAAGTGTTATTTCTGATGCACAGAAGGTGCAATTGATCAATTCGGTTTTATCAAGTATAGCTGGCTACTGGGCTAGCATACTATGTTTACCCGAGGATGTTCACGAGGAGATTGTGAAAATTTGAGAATGTTTTTCGTGGGGTCGAGAAGAAGGGAAAAGGGGTTATACTCCTATCTCTTGGGACACAATTTGTAGAAGCAAAACGTTTGGATGATTGGGGATTAGAGATTCTTCCATTTGTAACAAGGCAGCACTATGTAAGCAATTGTGGAGTTTAAACTCAAAGAAAGACATTCTTTGGGTTAGGTGGATTCAAGCATATAAAGTGTGGAATTCTACAAGGAAGCAAAAGAGGGGTAAGTTCTATTTGACATTGGAAGATGTTGTGCAAATTGAAGGATAAACACTTCCAATCCCTTGGGAATTGTATAAACAAGGGAGGAAAGTTGAAGAGAATGATGGTGTATGAAGAAATGAAGGGAGGAATCAAAAGGGATTTTTATGCCAAATTAATTTGGCACAAAAACAATTTACCGCTTAGAATTTTCCATTTGATTATATTGAAGGGAGGGCTGCCCATGGTTGATATATTGCAAATATTTGGGATTTGAAGACACGACAAAGTTGTAGTTTATGTGATGATGTGGATGAGACAGCAACCCATTTGTTTTTGGGTTGTACATACACTAAAGGGTTCATGAAACTCTTGAAGTTTAGGGATATGAGCAACATGATGCAAGTAAAAGGATGTTCATTAATGATGGTAAGAAGAAGGCAAGACTTGAAGTTGATGAATCTTACTAGTGCCTTGTATAGAATATGGAGTGAAAGGAACAAGAGGATCTTTATCCAAGAAGATTTGAAGATGGAGACCTTGGCTTCCAAAGTGGAAGCCGAATGCAAATGGGGGAGCTAGAAGACATTGAAAGAAAATTTTGAAGACGTGCTAGATTAGGAAATAGAGCTGGTTGTTGGATTTGTTTGTTTGATTTTAAATAGCATGTTTTGATAGGGTTTTTGCTTGTAAAAGGCTAGAAGTGATGGTCTAAAAACTCTTTTGATTTTCTTCGATCTATATACAAAACTATTATCAAAAAAGGATTGTGAGCAATTGGTGGATAAATCTGAAGAAAATAGCATAGATGGAATTCAAGTGTTATTTCTGATGCACAGAAGGTGCAATTGATCAATTCGGTTTTATCAAGTATAGCTGGCTACTGGGCTAGCATACTATGTTTACCCGAGGATGTTCACGAGGAGATTGTGAAAATTTGAGAATGTTTTTCGTGGGGTCGAGAAGAAGGGAAAAGGGGTTATACTCCTATCTCTTGGGACACAATTTGTAGAAGCAAAACGTTTGGATGATTGGGGATTAGAGATTCTTCCATTTGTAACAAGGCAGCACTATGTAAGCAATTGTGGAGTTTAAACTCAAAGAAAGACATTCTTTGGGTTAGGTGGATTCAAGCATATAAAGTGTGGAATTCTACAAGGAAGCAAAAGAGGGGTAAGTTCTATTTGACATTGGAAGATGTTGTGCAAATTGAAGGATAAACACTTCCAATCCCTTGGGAATTGTATAAACAAGGGAGGAAAGTTGAAGAGAATGATGGTGTATGAAGAAATGAAGGGAGGAATCAAAAGGGATTTTTATGCCAAATTAATTTGGCACAAAAACAATTTACCGCTTAGAATTTTCCATTTGATTATATTGAAGGGAGGGCTGCCCATGGTTGATATATTGCAAATATTTGGGATTTGAAGACACGACAAAGTTGTAGTTTATGTGATGATGTGGATGAGACAGCAACCCATTTGTTTTTGGGTTGTACATACACTAAAGGGTTCATGAAACTCTTGAAGTTTAGGGATATGAGCAACATGATGCAAGTAAAAGGATGTTCATTAATGATGGTAAGAAGAAGGCAAGACTTGAAGTTGATGAATCTTACTAGTGCCTTGTATAGAATATGGAGTGAAAGGAACAAGAGGATCTTTATCCAAGAAGATTTGAAGATGGAGACCTTGGCTTCCAAAGTGGAAGCCGAATGCAAATGGGGGAGCTAGAAGACATTGAAAGAAAATTTTGAAGACGTGCTAGATTAGGAAATAGAGCTGGTTGTTGGATTTGTTTGTTTGATTTTAAATAGCATGTTTTGATAGGGTTTTTGCTTGTAAAAGGCTAGAAGTGATGGTCTAAAAACTCTTTTGATTTTCTTCGATCTATATACAAAACTATTATCAAAAAAGGATTGTGAGCAATTGGTGGATAAATCTGAAGAAAATAGCATAGATGGAATTCAAGTGTTATTTCTGATGCACAGAAGGTGCAATTGATCAATTCGGTTTTATCAAGTATAGCTGGCTACTGGGCTAGCATACTATGTTTACCCGAGGATGTTCACGAGGAGATTGTGAAAATTTGAGAATGTTTTTCGTGGGGTCGAGAAGAAGGGAAAAGGGGTTATACTCCTATCTCTTGGGACACAATTTGTAGAAGCAAAACATTTGGATGATTGGGGATTAGAGATCATTCCATTTGGAACAAGGCAGCACTATGTAAGCAATTGTGGAGTTTAAACTCAAAGAAAGACATTCTTTGGGTTAGGTGGATTCAAGCATATAAAGTGTGGAATTCTACAAGGAAGCAAAAGAGGGGTAAGTTCTAGTTGACATTGGAAGATGTTGTGCAAATTGAAGGATAAACACTTCCAATCCCTTGGGAATTGTATAAACAAGGGAGGAAAGTTGAAGAGAATGATGGTGTATGAAGAAATGAAGGGTGGAATCAAAAGGGATTTTTATGCCAAATTAATTTGGCACAAAAACAATTTACCGCTTAGAATTTTCCAATGGATTCTATTGAAGGGAGGGCTGCCCATGGTTATATATTGCAATGATTTGGGATTTGAAGACACGACAAAGTTGTAGTTTATGTGATGATGTGGATGAGACAGAAACCCATTTGTTTTTGGGTTGTACATACACTAAAGGGTTCATGAAACTCTTGAAGTTTAGGGATATGAGCAACATGATGCAAGTAAAAGGATGTTCATTAATGATGGTAAGAAGAAGGCAAGACTTGAAGTTGATGAATCTTACTAGTGCCTTGTATAGAATATGGAGTGAAAGGAACAAGAGGATCTTTATCCAAGAAGATTTGAAGATGGAGACCTTGGCTTCCAAAGTGGAAGCCGAATGCAAATGGGGGAGCTAGAAGACATTGAAAGAAAATTTTGAAGATGTGCTAGATTAGGAAATAGAGCTGGTTGTTGGATTTGTTTGTTTGATTTTAAATAGCATGTTTTGATAGGGTTTTTGCTTGTAAAAGGCTAGAAGTGATGGTCTAAAAACTCTTTTGATTTTCTTCGATCTATATACAAAACTATTATCAAAAAAGGATTGTGAGCAATTGGTGGATAAATCTGAAGAAAATAGCATAGATGGAATTCAAGTGTTATTTCTGATGCACAGAAGGTGCAATTGATCAATTCGGTTTTATCAAGTATAGCTGGCTACTGGGCTAGCATACTATGTTTACCCGAGGATGTTCACGAGGAGATTGTGAAAATTTGAGAATGTTTTTCGTGGGGTCGAGAAGAAGGGAAAAGGGGTTATACTCCTATCTCTTGGGACACAATTTGTAGAAGCAAAACATTTGGATGATTGGGGATTAGAGATTCTTCCATTTGTAACAAGGCAGCACTATGTAAGCAATTGTAGAGTTTAAACTCAAAGAAAGACATTCTTTGGGTTAGGTGGATTCAAGCATATAAAGTGTGGAATTCTACAAGGAAGCAAAAGAGGGGTAAGTTCTATTTGACATTGGAAGATGTTGTGCAAATTGAAGGATAAACACTTCCAATCCCTTGGGAATTGTATAAACAAGGGAGGAAAGTTGAAGAGAATGATGGTGTATGAAGAAATGAAGGGAGGAATCAAAAGGGATTTTTATGCCAAATTAATTTGGCATAAAAACAATTTACTGCTTAGAATTTTCCATTTGATTATATTGAAGGGAGGGCTGCCCATGGTTGATATATTGCAAATATTTGGGATTTGAAGACACGACAAAGTTGTAGTTTATGTGATGATGTGGATGAGACAGCAACCCATTTGTTTTTGGGTTGTACATACACTAAAGGGTTCATGAAACTATTGAAGTTTAGGGATATGAGCAACATGATGCAGTAAAAGGATGTTCATTAATGATGGTAAGAAGAAGGCAAGACTTGAAGTTGATGAATCTTACTAGTGCCTTGTATAGAATATGGAGTGAAAGGAACAAGAGGATCTTTATCCAAGAAGATTTGAAGATGGAGACCTTGGCTTCCAAAGTGGAAGCCGAATGCAAATGGGGGAGCTAGAAGACATTGAAAGAAAATTTTGAAGACGTGCTAGATTAGGAAATAGAGCTGGTTGTTGGATTTGTTTGTTTGATTTTAAATAGCATGTTTTGATAGGGTTTTTGCTTGTAAAAGGCTAGAAGTGATGGTCTAAAAACTCTTTTGATTTTCTTCGATCTATATACAAAACTATTATCAAAAAAGGATTGTGAGCAATTGGTGGATAAATCTGAAGAAAATAGCATAGATGGAATTCAAGTGTTATTTCTGATGCACAGAAGGTGCAATTGATCAATTCGGTTTTATCAAGTATAGCTGGCTACTGGGCTAGCATACTATGTTTACCCGAGGATGTTCACGAGGAGATTGTGAAAATTTGAGAATGTTTTTCGTGGGGTCGAGAAGAAGGGAAAAGGGGTTATACTCCTATCTCTTGGGACACAATTTGTAGAAGCAAAACATTTGGATGATTGGGGATTAGAGATCATTCCATTTGGAACAAGGCAGCACTATGTAAGCAATTGTGGAGTTTAAACTCAAAGAAAGACATTCTTTGGGTTAGGTGGATTCAAGCATATAAAGTGTGGAATTCTACAAGGAAGCAAAAGAGGGGTAAGTTCTATTTGACATTGGAAGATGTTGTGCAAATTGAAGGATAAACACTTCCAATCCCTTGGGTATTGTATAAACAAGGGAGGAAATTTGAAGAGAATGATGGTGTATGAAGAAATGAAGGGAGGAATCAAAAGGGATTTTTATGCCAAATTAATTTGGCACAAAAACAATTTACCGCTTAGAATTTTCCAATGGATTCTATTGAAGGGAGGGCTGCCCATGGTTATATATTGCAATGATTTGGGATTTGAAGACACGACAAAGTTGTAGTTTATGTGATGATGTGGATGAGACAGAAACCCATTTGTTTTTGGGTTGTACATACACTAAAGGGTTCATGAAACTCTTGAAGTTTAGGGATATGAGAAACATGATGCAAGTAAAAGGATGTTCATTAATGATGGTAAGAAGAAGGCAAGACTTGAAGTTGATGAATCTTACTAGTGCCTTGTATAGAATATGGAGTGAAAGGAACAAAAAGATCTTTATCCAAGAAGATTTGAAGATGGAGACCTTGGCTTCCAAAGTGGAAGCCGAATGCAAATGGGGGAGCTAGAAGACATTGAAAGAAAATTTTTAAGATGTGCTAGATTAGGAAATAGAGCTGGTTGTTGGATTTGTTTGTTTGATTTTAAATAGCATGTTTTGATAGGGTTTTTGCTTGTAAAAGGCTAGAAGTGATGGTCTAAAAACTCTTTTGATTTTCTTCGATCTATATACAAAACTATTATCAAAAAAGGATTGTGAGCAATTGGTGGATAAATCTGAAGAAAATAGCATAGATGGAATTCAAGTGTTATTTCTGATGCACAGAAGGTGCAATTGATCAATTCGGTTTTATCAAGTATAGCTGGCTACTGGGCTAGCATACTATGTTTACCCGAGGATGTTCACGAGGAGATTGTGAAAATTTGAGAATGTTTTTCGTGGGGTCGAGAAGAAGGGAAAAGGGGTTATACTCCTATCTCTTGGGACACAATTTGTAGAAGCAAAACATTTGGATGATTGGGGATTAGAGATTCTTCCATTTGTAACAAGGCAGCACTATGTAAGCAATTGTGGAGTTTAAACTCAAAGAAAGACATTCTTTGGGTTAGGTGGATTCAAGCATAAAAAGTGTGGAATTCTACAAGGAAGCAAAAGAGGGGTAAGTTCTAGTTGACATTGGAAGATGTTGTGCAAATTGAAGGATAAACACTTCCAATCCCTTGGGAATTGTATAAACAAGGGAGGAAAGTTGAAGAGAATGATGGTGTATGAAGAAATGAAGGGAGGAATCAAAAGGGATTTTTATGCCAAATTAATTTGGCACAAAAACAATTTACCGCTTAGAATTTTCCATTTGATTATATTGAAGGGAGGGCTGCCCATGGTTGATATATTGCAAATATTTGGGATTTGAAGACACGACAAAGTTGTAGTTTATGTGAAGATGTGGATGAGACAGAAACCCATTTGTTTTTGGGTTGTACATACACTAAAGGGTTCATGAAACTCTTGAAGTTTAGGGATATGAGCAACATGATGCAAGTAAAAGGATGTTCATTAATGATGGTAAGAAGAAGGCAAGACTTGAAGTTGATGAATCTTACTAGTGCCTTGTATAGAATATGGAGTGAAAGGAACAAGAGGATCTTTAGCCAAGAAGATTTGAAGATGGAGACCTTGGCTTCCAAAGTGGAAGCCGAATGCAAATGGGGGAGCTAGAAGACATTGAAAGAAAATTTTGAAGATGTGCTAGATTAGGAAATAGAGCTGGTTGTTGGATTTGTTTGTTTGATTTTAAATAGCATGTTTTGATAGGGTTTTTGCTTGTAAAAGGCTAGAAGTGATGGACTAAAAACTCATTTGATTTTCTTCGATCTATATACGAAACTATTATCAAAAAAGGATTGTGAGCAATTGGTGGATAAATCTGAAGAAAATAGCATAGATGGAATTCAAGTGTTATTTCTGATGCACAGAAGGTGCAATTGATCAATTCGGTTTTATCAAGTATAGCTGGCTACTGGGCTAGCATACTATGTTTACCCGAGGATGTTCACGAGGAGATTGTGAAAATTTGAGAATGTTTTTCGTGGGGTCGAGAAGAAGGGAAAAGGGGTTATACTCCTATCTCTTGGGACACAATTTGTAGAAGCAAAACATTTGGATGATTGGGGATTAGAGATCGTTCCATTTGGAACAAGGCAGCACTATGTAAGCAATTGTGGAGTTTAAACTCAAAGAAAGACATTCTTTGGGTTAGGTGGATTCAAGCATATAAAGTGTGGAATTCTACAAGGAAGCAAAAGAGGGGTAAGTTCTAGTTGACATTGGAAGATGTTGTGCAAATTGAAGGATAAACACTTCCAATCCCTTGGGAATTGTATAAACAAGGGAGGAAAGTTGAAGAGAATGATGGTGTATGAAGAAATGAAGGGAGGAATCAAAAGGGATTTTTATGCCAAATTAATTTGGCACAAAAACAATTTACCGCTTAGAATTTTCCATTTGATTATATTGAAGGGAGGGCTGCCCATGGTTGATATATTGCAAATATTTGGGATTTGAAGACACGACAAAGTTGTAGTTTATGTGATGATGTGGATTAGACAGCAACCCATTTGTTTTTGGGTTGTACATACACTAAAGGGTTCATGAAACTCTTGAAGTTTAGGGATATGAGCAACATGATGCAAGTAAAAGGATGTTCATTAATGATGGTAAGAAGAAGGCAAGACTTGAAGTTGATGAATCTTACTAGTGCCTTGTATAGAATATGGAGTGAAAGGAACAAAAAGATCTTTATCCAAGAAGATTTGAAGATGGAGACCTTGGCTTCCAAAGTGGAAGCCGAATGCAAATGGGGGAGCTAGAAGACATTGAAAGAAAATTTTTAAGATGTGCTAGATTAGGAAATAGAGCTGGTTGTTGGATTTGTTTGTTTGATTTTAAATAGCATGTTTTGATAGGGTTTTTGCTTGTAAAAGGCTAGAAGTGATGGTCTAAAAACTCTTTTGATTTTCTTCGATCTATATACAAAACTATTATCAAAAAAGGATTGTGAGCAATTGGTGGATAAATCTGAAGAAAATAGCATAGATGGAATTCAAGTGTTATTTCTGATGCACAGAAGGTGCAATTGAT
Source organism: Rubia yunnanensis (assembly GCA_037428765.1). Classification (NCBI taxonomy): domain Eukaryota; kingdom Viridiplantae; phylum Streptophyta; class Magnoliopsida; order Gentianales; family Rubiaceae; genus Rubia; species Rubia yunnanensis. Next base: position 47,014,382 of record CM075065.1, read on the forward strand.
CAATTCGGTTTTATCAAGTATAGCTGGCTACTGGGCTAGCATACTATGTTTACCCGAGGATGTTCACGAGGAGATTGTGAAAATTTGAGAATGTTTTTCGTGGGGTCGAGAAGAAGGGAAAAGGGGTTATACTCCTATCTCTTGGGACACAATTTGTAGAAGCAAAACATTTGGATGATTGGGGATTAGAGATTCTTCCATTTGTAACAAGGCAGCACTATGTAAGCAATTGTGGAGTTTAAACTCAAAGAAAGACATTCTTTGGGTTAGGTGGATTCAAGCATAAAAAGTGTGGAATTCTACAAGGAAGCAAAAGAGGGGTAAGTTCTAGTTGACATTGGAAGATGTTGTGCAAATTGAAGGATAAACACTTCCAATCCCTTGGGAATTGTATAAACAAGGGAGGAAAGTTGAAGAGAATGATGGTGTATGAAGAAATGAAGGGAGGAATCAAAAGGGATTTTTATGCCAAATTAATTTGGCACAAAAACAATTTACCGCTTAGAATTTTCCATTTGATTATATTGAAGGGAGGGCTGCCCATGGTTGATATATTGCAAATATTTGGGATTTGAAGACACGACAAAGTTGTAGTTTATGTGAAGATGTGGATGAGACAGAAACCCATTTGTTTTTGGGTTGTACATACACTAAAGGGTTCATGAAACTCTTGAAGTTTAGGGATATGAGCAACATGATGCAAGTAAAAGGATGTTCATTAATGATGGTAAGAAGAAGGCAAGACTTGAAGTTGATGAATCTTACTAGTGCCTTGTATAGAATATGGAGTGAAAGGAACAAGAGGATCTTTAGCCAAGAAGATTTGAAGATGGAGACCTTGGATTCCAAAGTGGAAGCCGAATGCAAATGGGGGAGCTAGAAGACATTGAAAGAAAATTTTGAAGATGTGCTAGATTAGGAAATAGAGCTGGTTGTTGGATTTGTTTGTTTGATTTTAAATAGCATGTTTTGATAGGGTTTTTGCTTGTAAAAGGCTAGAAGTGATGGACTAAAAACTCATTTGATTTTCTTCGATCTATATACGAAACTATTATCAAAAAAGGATTGTGAGCAATTGGTGGATAAATCTGAAGAAAATAGCATAGATGGAATTCAAGTGTTATTTCTGATGCACAGAAGGTGCAATTGATCAATTCGGTTTTATCAAGTATAGCTGGCTACTGGGCTAGCATACTATGTTTACCCGAGGATGTTCACGAGGAGATTGTGAAAATTTGAGAATGTTTTTCGTGGGGTCGAGAAGAAGGGAAAAGGGGTTATACTCCTATCTCTTGGGACACAATTTGTAGAAGCAAAACATTTGGATGATTGGGGATTAGAGATCGTTCCATTTGGAACAAGGCAGCACTATGTAAGCAATTGTGGAGTTTAAACTCAAAGAAAGACATTCTTTGGGTTAGGTGGATTCAAGCATATAAAGTGTGGAATTCTACAAGGAAGCAAAAGAGGGGTAAGTTCTAGTTGACATTGGAAGATGTTGTGCAAATTGAAGGATAAACACTTCCAATCCCTTGGGAATTGTATAAACAAGGGAGGAAAGTTGAAGAGAATGATGGTGTATGAAGAAATGAAGGGAGGAATCAAAAGGGATTTTTATGCCAAATTAATTTGGCACAAAAACAATTTACCGCTTAGAATTTTCCATTTGATTATATTGAAGGGAGGGCTGCCCATGGTTGATATATTGCAAATATTTGGGATTTGAAGACACGACAAAGTTGTAGTTTATGTGATGATGTGGATTAGACAGCAACCCATTTGTTTTTGGGTTGTACATACACTAAAGGGTTCATGAAACTCTTGAAGTTTAGGGATATGAGCAACATGATGCAAGTAAAAGGATGTTCATTAATGATGGTAAGAAGAAGGCAAGACTTGAAGTTGATGAATCTTACTAGTGCCTTGTATAGAATATGGAGTGAAAGGAACAAGAGGATCTTTAGCCAAGAAGATTTGAAGATGGAGACCTTGGCTTCGAAAGTGGAAGCCGAATGCAAATGGGGGAGCTAAAAGACATTGAAAATTTTTTTTGAAGATGTGCTAGATTAGGAAATAGAGCTGGTTGTTGGATTTGTTTGTTTGATTTTAAATAGCATGTTTTGATAGGGTTTTTGCTTGTAAAAGGCTAGAAGTGATGGTCTAAAAACTCATTTGATTTTCTTCGATCTATATACAAAACTATTATCAAAAAAGGATTGTGAGCAATTGGTGGATAAATCTGAAGAAAATAGCATAGATGGAATTCAAGTGTTATTTCTTATGCACAGAAGGTGCAATTGATCAATTCAGTATTATCAAGTATAGCTGGCTTTTGGGCTAGCATACTAAGGTTACCCGAGGATGTTCACGAGGAGATTGTGAAATTTTGAGAATGTTTTTTGTGGGGACGAGAAGAAAGGAAAATGGATTATACTCCTATCTCTTGGGACACGATATGTAGAAGAAAAACATTTGGAGGATTGGGGATTAGAGATCATTCCATTTGGAACAAGGCAGCACTTCGTAAACAATTATGGGATTTAAACTCAAAGAAGGACATTCTTTGGGTTAGGTGGATTCAAACATATTACATAAAGGGTGAAATTCTACAAGGAAGCAAAAGAGGGGTAACTTCTAGTTGACATTGGAAGATGTTGTGCAAATTGAATGATAAACACTTCCAATCCCTTGGGAATTGTATAAACAAGGGAGGAAAGTTGAAGAGAATGATGGTGTATGAAGAAATGAAGGGTGGAATCAAAAGGGATTTTTATGCCAAATTAATTTGGCAGAAAAACAATTTACCGCTTAGAATTTTCCAATGGATTCTATTGAAGGGAGGGCTGCCCATGGTTATTATATATTGCAAAGATTTGGGATTTGAAGACACGACAAAGTTGTAGTTTATGTGATGATGTGGATGAGACAGAAACCCATTTGTTTTTGGGTTGTACATACACTAAAGGGTTCATGAAACTCTTGAAGTTTAGGGATATGAGCAACATGATGCAAGTAAAAGGATGTTCATTAATGATGGTAAGAAGAAGGCAAGACTTGAAGTTGATGAATCTTACTAGTGCCTTGTATAGAATATGGAGTGAAAGGAACAAGAGGATCTTTATCCAAGAAGATTTGAAGATGGAGACCTTGGCTTCCAAAGTGGATGCCGAATGCAAATGGGGGAGCTAGAAGACATTGAAAGAAAATTTTGAAGATGTGCTAGATTAGGAAATAGAGCTGGTTGTTGGATTTGTTTTTTTGATTTTAAATAGCATGTTTTCATAGGGTTTTTGCTTGTAAAAGGCTAGAAGTGATGGTCTAAAAACTCTTTTGATTTTCTTCGATCTATATACAAAACTATTATCAAAAAAGGATTGTGAGCAATTGGTGGATAAATCTGAAGAAAATAGCATAGATGGAATTCAAGTGTTATTTCTGATGCACAGAAGGTGCAATTGATCAATTTGGTTTTATCAAGTATAGCTGGCTACTGGGCTAGCATACTATGTTTACCCGAGGATGTTCACGAGGAGATTGTGAAAATTTGAGAATGTTTTTCGTGGGGTCGAGAAAAAGGGAAAAGGGGTTATACTCCTATCTCTTGGGACACAATTTGTAGAAGCAAAACATTTGGATGATTGGGGATTAGAGATTCTTCCATTTGTAACAAGGCAGCACTATGTAAGCAATTGTGGAGTTTAAACTCAAAGAAAGACATTCTTTGGGTTAGGTGGATTCAAGCATATAAAGTGTGGAATTCTACAAGGAAGCAAAAGAGGGGAAAGTTCTAGTTGACATTGGAAGATGTTGTGCAAATTGAAGGATAAACACTTCCAATCCCTTGGGAATTGTATAAACAAGGGAGGAAAGTTGAAGAGAATGATGGTGTATGAAGAAATGAAGGGAGGAATCAAAAGGGATTTTTATGCCAAATTAATTTGGCACAAAAACAATTTACCGCTTAGAATTTTCCATTTGATTATATTGAAGGGAGGGCTGCCCATGGTTGATATATTGCAAATATTTGGGATTTGAAGACACGACAAAGTTGTAGTTTATGTGATGATGTGGATGAGATAGAAACCCATTTGTTTTTGGGTTGTACATACACTAAAGGGTTCATGAAACTCTTGAAGTTTAGGGATAGGAGCAACATGATGCAAGTAAAAGGATGTTCATTAATGATGGTAAGAAGAAGGCAAGACTTGAAGTTGATGAATCTTACTAGTGCCATGTATAGAATATGGAGTGAAAGGAACAAGAGGATCTTTATCCAAGAAGATTTGAAGATGGAGACCTTGGCTTCCAAAGTGGAAGCCGAATGCAAATGGGGGAGCTAGAAGACATTGAAAGAACATTTTGAAGATGTGCTAGATTAGGAAATAGAGCTGGTTGTTGGATTTGTTTGTTTGATTTTAAATAGAATGTTTTGATAGAGTTTTTGCTTGTAAAAGGCTAGAAGTGATGGTCTAAAAACTCTTTTGATTTTCTTCGATCTATATACGAAACTATTATCAAAAAAGGATTGTGAGCAATTGGTGGATAAATCTGAAGAAAATAGCATAGATGGAATTCAAGTGTTATTTCTGATGCACAGAAGGTGCAATTGATCAATTCGGTTTTATCAAGTATAGCTGGCTACTGGGCTAGCATACTATGTTTACCCGAGGATGTTCACGAGGAGATTGTGAAAATTTGAGAATGTTTTTCGTGGGGTCGAGAAGAAGGGAAAAGGGGTTATACTCCTATCTCTTGGGACACAATTTGTAGAAGCAAAACATTTGGATGATTGGGGATTAGAGATCATTCCATTTGGAACAAGGCAGCACTTCGTAAACAATTATGGGATTTAAACTCAAAGAAGGACATTCTTTGGGTTAGGTGGATTCAAGCATATAAAGTGTGGAATTCTACAAGGAAGCAAAAGAGGGGTAAGTTCTAGTTGACATTGGAAGATAATGTGCAAATTGAAGGATAAACACTTCCAATCCCTTGGGAATTGTATAAACAAGTGAGGAAAGTTGAAGAGAATGATGGTGTATGAAGAAATGAAGGGTGGAATCAAAAGGGATTTTTATGCCAAATTAATTTGGCACAAAAACAATTTACCGCTTAGAATTTTCCAATGGATTCTATTGAAGGGAGGGCTGCCCATGGTTATATATTGCAATGATTTGGGATTTGAAGACACGACAAAGCTGTAGTTTATGTGATGATGTGGATGAGACAGAAACCCATTTGTTTTTGGGTTGTACATACACTAAAGGGTTCATGAAACTCTTGAAGTTTAGGGATATGAGCAACATGATGCAAGTAAAAGGATGTTCATTAATGATGGTAAGAAGAAGGCAAGACTTGAAGTTGATGAATCTTACTAGTGCCTTGTATAGAATATGGAGTGAAAGGAACAAGAGGATCTTTATCCAAGAAGATTTGAAGATGGAGACCTTGGCTTCCAAAGTGGAAGCCGAATGCAAATGGGGGAGCTAGAAGACATTGAAAGAAAATTTTGAAGATGTGCTAGATTAGGAAATAGAGCTGGTTGTTGGATTTGTTTGTTTGATTTTAAATAGCATGTTTTGATAGGGTTTTTGCTTGTAAAAGGCTAGAAGTGATGGTCTAAAAACTCTTTTGATTTTCTTCGATCTATATACGAAACTATTATCAAAAAAGGATTGTGAGCAATTGGTGGATAAATCTGAAGAAAATAGCATAGATGGAATTCAAGTGTTATTTCTGATGCACAGAAGGTGCAATTGATCAATTCGGTTTTATCAAGTATAGTTGGCTACTGGGCTAGCATACTATGTTTACCCGAGGATGTTCACGAGGAGATTGTGAAAATTTGAGAATGTTTTTCGTGGGGTCGAGAAGAAGGGAAAAGGGGTTATACTCCTATCTCTTGGGACACAATTTGTAGAAGCAAAACATTTGGATGATTGGGGATTAGAGATTCTTCCATTTGTAACAAGGCAGCACTATGTAAGCAATTGTGGAGTTTAAACTCAAAGAAAGACATTCTTTGGGTTAGGTGGATTCAAGCATATAAAGTGTGGAATTCTACAAGGAAGCAAAAGAGGGGTAAGTTCTAGTTGACATTGGAAGATGTTGTGCAAATTGAAGGATAAACACTTCCAATCCCTTGGGAATTGTATAAACAAGGGAGGAAAGTTGAAGAGAATGATGGTGTATGAAGAAATGAAGGGAGGAATCAAAAGGGATTTTTATGCCAAATTAATTTGGCACAAAAACAATTTACCGCTTAGAATTTTCCATTTGATTATATTGAAGGGAGGGCTGCCCATGGTTGATATATTGCAAATATTTGGGATTTGAAGACACGACAAAGTTGTAGTTTATGTGATGATGTGGATGAGATAGAAACCCATTTGTTTTTGGGTTGTACATACACTAAAGGGTTCATGAAACTCTTGAAGTTTAGGGATATGAGCAACATGATGCAAGTAAAAGGATGTTCATTAATGTTGGTAAGAAGAAGGCAAGACTTGAAGTTGATGAATCTTACTAGTGCCTTGTATAGAATATGGAGTGAAAGGAACAAGAGGATCTTTAGCCAAGAAGATTTGAAGATGGAGACCTTGGCTTCGAAAGTGGAAGCTGAATGCAAATGGGGGAGCTAGAAGACATTGAAAAATTTTTTTGAAGATGTGCTAGATTAGGAAATAGAGCTGGTTGTTGGATTTGTTTGTTTGATTTTAAATAGCATGTTTTGATAGGGTTTTTGCTTGTAAAAGGCTAGAAGTGATGGTCTAAAAACTCATTTGATTTTCTTCGATCTATATACAAAACTATTATCAAAAAAGGATTGTGAGCAATTGGTGGATAAATCTGAAGAAAATAGCATAGATGGAATTCAAGTGTTATTTCTTATGCACAGAAGGTGCAATTGATCAATTCAGTATTATCAAGTATAGCTGGCTTTTGGGCTAGCATACTAAGTTTACCCGAGGATGTTCACGAGGAGATTGTGAAATTTTGAGAATGTTTTTTGTGGGGACGAGAAGAAAGGAAAATGGATTATACTCATATCTCTTGGGACACGATACGTAGAAGAAAAACATTTGGAGGATTGGGGATTAGAGATCATTCCATTTGGAACAAGGCAGCACTTCGTAAACAATTATGGGATTTAAACTCAAAGAAGGACATTCTTTGGGTTAGGTGGATTCAAACATATTGCATAAAGGGTGAAATTCTACAAGGAAGCAAAAGAGGGGTAACTTCTAGTTGACATTGGAAGATGTTGTGCAAATTGAATGATAAACACTTCCAATCCCTTGGGAATTGTATAAACAAGGGAGGAAAGTTGAAGAGAATGATGGTGTATGAAGAAATGAAGGGTGGAATCAAAAGGGATTTTTATGCCAAATTAATTTAGCAGAAAAACAATTTACCGCTTAGAATTTTCCAATGGATTCTATTGAAGGGAGGGCTGCCCATGGTTATTATATATTGCAAAGATTTGGGATTTGAAGACACGACAAAGTTGTAGTTTATGTGATGATGTGGATGAGACAGAAACCCATTTGTTTTTGGGTTGTACATACACTAAAGGGTTCATGAAACTCTTGAAGTTTAGGGATATGAGCAACATGATGCAAGTAAAAGGATGTTCATTAATGATGGTAAGAAGAAGGCAAGACTTGAAGTTGATGAATCTTACTAGTGCCTTGTATAGAATATGGAGTGAAAGGAACAAGAGGATCTTTATCCAAGAAGATTTGAAGATGGAGACCTTGGCTTCCAAAGTGGATGCCGAATGCAAATGGGGGAGCTAGAAGACATTGAAAGAAAATTTTGAAGATGTGCTAGATTAGGAAATAGAGCTGGTTGTTGGATTTGTTTTTTTGATTTTAAATAGCATGTTTTGATAGGGTTTTTGCTTGTAAAAGGCTAGAAGTGATGGTCTAAAAACTCTTTTGATTTTCTTCGATCTATATACGAAACTATTATCAAAAAAGGATTGTGAGCAATTGGTGGATAAATCTGAAGAAAATAGCATAGATGGAATTCAAGTGTTATTTCTGATGCACAGAAGGTGCAATTGATCAATTCGGTTTTATCAAGTATAGCTGGCTACTGGGCTAGCATACTATGTTTACCCGAGGATGTTCACGAGGAGATTGTGAAAATTTGAGAATGTTTTTCGTGCGGTCGAGAAGAAGGGAAAAGGGGTTATACTCCTATCTCTTGGGACACAATTTGTAGAAGCAAAACATTTGGATGATTGGGGATTAGAGATTCTTCCATTTGTAACAAGGCAGCACTATGTAAGCAATTGTGGAGTTTAAACTCAAAGAAAGACATTCTTTGGGTTAGGTGGATTCAAGCATATAAAGTGTGGAATTCTACAAGGAAGCAAAAGAGGGGAAAGTTCTAGTTGACATTGGAAGATGTTGTGCAAATTGAAGGATAAACACTTCCAATCCCTTGGGAATTGTATAAACAAGGGAGGAAAGTTGAAGAGAATGATGGTGTATGAAGAAATGAAGGGAGGAATCAAAAGGGATTTTTATGCCAAATTAATTTGGCACAAAAACAATTTACCGCTTAGAATTTTCCATTTGATTATATTGAAGGGAGGGCTGCCCATGGTTGATATATTGCAAATATTTGGGATTTGAAGACACGACAAAGTTGTAGTTTATGTGATGATGTGGATGAGATAGAAACCCATTTGTTTTTGGGTTGTACATACACTAAAGGGTTCATGAAACTCTTGAAGTTTAGGGATAGGAGCAACATGATGCAAGTAAAAGGATGTTCATTAATGATGGTAAGAAGAAGGCAAGACTTGAAGTTGATGAATCTTACTAGTGCCTTGTATAGAATATGGAGTGAAAGGAACAAGAGGATCTTTAGCCAAGAAGATTTGAAGATGGAGACCTTGGCTTCCAAAGTGGAAGCCGAATGCAAATGGGGGAGCTAGAAGACATTGAAAGAAAATTTTGAAGATGTGCTAGATTAGGAAATAGAGCTGGTTGTTGGATTTGTTTGTTTGATTTTAAATAGCATGTTTTGATAGGGTTTTTGCTTATAAAAGGCTAGAAGTGATGGACTAAAAACTCATTTGATTTTCTTCGATCTATATACAAAACTATTATCAAAAAAGGATTGTGAGCAATTGGTGGATAAATCTGAAGAAAATAGCATAGATGGAATTCAAGTGTTATTTCTTATGCACAGAAGGTGCAATTGATCAATTCAGTATTATCAAGTATAGCTGGCTTTTGGGCTAGCATACTAAGTTTACCCGAGGATGTTCACGAGGAGATTGTGATATTTTGAGAATGTTTTTTGTGGGGACGAGAAGAACGGAAAATGGATTATACTCCTATCTCTTGGGACACGATATGTAGAAGAAAAACATTTGGAGGATTGGGGATTAGAGATCATTCCATTTGGAACAAGGCAGCACTTCGTAAACAATTATGGGATTTAAACTCAAAGAAGGACATTCTTTGGGTTAGGTGGATTCAAACATATTGCATAAAGGGTGAAATTCTACAAGGAAGCAAAAGAGGGGTAAGTTCTAGTTGACATTGGAAGATGCTGTGCAAATTGAAGGATAAACCCTTCCAATCCCTTGGGAATTGTATAAACAAGTGAGGAAAGTTGAAGAGAATGATGGTGTATGAAGAAATGAAGGGTGGAATCAAAAGGGATTTTTATGCCAAATTAATTTGGCACAAAAACAATTTACCGCTTAGAATTTTCCATTTGATTATATTGAAGGGAGGGCTGCCCATGGTTGATATATTGCAAATATTTGGGATTTGAAGACACGACAAAGTTGTAGTTTATGTGATGATGTGGATGAGACAGAAACCCGTTTGTTTTTGGGTTGTACATACACTAAAGGGTTCATGAAACTCTTGAAGTTTAGGGATATGAGCAACGTGATGCAAGTAAAAGGATGTTCATTAATGATGGTAAGAAGAAGGCAAGACTTGAAGTTGATGAATCTTACTAGTGCCTTGTATAGAATATGGAGTGAAAGGAACAAGAGGATCTTTATCCAAGAAGATTTGAAGATGGAGACCTTGGCTTCCAAAGTGGAAGCCGAATGCAAATGGGGGAGCTAGAAGACATTGAAAGAAAATTTTGAAGATGTGCTAGATTAGGAAATAGAGCTGGTTGTTGGATTTGTTTGTTTGATTTTAAATAGCATGTTTTGATAGGGTTCTTGCTTGTAAAAGGCTAGAAGTGATGGTCTAAAAACTCTTTTGATTTTCTTCGATCTATATACAAAACTATTATCAATAAAGGATTGTGAGCAATTGGTGGATAAATCTGAAGAAAATAGCATAGATGGAATTCAAGTGTTATTTCTAATGCACAGGAGGTGCAATTGATCAATTCGGTTTTATCAAGTATTGCTGGCTACTGGGCTAGCATACTATGTTTACCCGAGGATGTTCATGAGGAGATTGTGAAAATTTGAGAATGTTTTTCGTGGGGTCGAGAAGAAGGGAAAAGGGGTTATACTCCTATCTCTTGGGACACAATTTGTAGAAGCAAAACATTTGGATGATTGGGGATTAGAGATTCTTCCATTTGTAACAAGGCAGCACTATGTAAGCAATTGTGGAGTTTAAACTCAAAGAAAGACATTCTTTGGGTTAGGTGGATTCAAGCATATAAAGTGTGGAATTCTACAAGGAAGCAAAAGAGGGGTAAGTTCTAGTTGACATTGGAAGATGTTGTGCAAATTGAAGGATAAACACTTCCAATCCCTTGGGAATTGTATAAACAAGGGAGGAAAGTTGAAGAGAATGATGGTGTATGAAGAAATGAAGGGAGGAATCAAAAGGGATTTTTAGGCCAAATTAATTTGGCACAAAAACAATTTACCGCTTAGAATTTTCCATTTGATTATATTGAAGGGAGGGCTGCCCATGGTTGATATATTGCAAATATTTGGGATTTGAAGACACGACAAAGTTGTAGTTTATGTGATGATGTGGATGAGACAGAAACCCGTTTGTTTTTGGGTTGTACATACACTAAAGGGTTCATGAAACTCTTGAAGTTTAGGGATATGAGCAACATGATGCAAGGAAAAGGATGTTTATTATTGATGGTAAGAAGAAGGCTAGACTTGAAGTTGATGAATCTTACTAGTGCCTTGTATCGAATATGGAGTGAAAGGAACAAGAGGATCTTTAGCCAAGAAGATTTGAATATGGAGACCTTGGCTTCCAAAGTGGAAGCCGAATGCAAAGGGGGGAGCTAGATGACATTAAAAGAAAATTTTGAAGATGTGCTACATTAGAATATAGAGCTGGTTGTTGGTTTTGTTTGTTTGATTTTAAATAGCATGTTTTGACAGGGTTTTTGCTTGTAAAAGGCTGGAGGTGATGGTCTAAAAACACTTTTGATTTTCTTTGACCTATATGAAAAACTATCATCAAAAAAGGATTGTGAGCAATTGGTGAATAAATCTGAAGAAAATAGCATAGACGGAATTCAAGTGTTATATCTGATGCATAGAAGGTGCAGTTGATCAATTCGGTTTTATCAAGTATAGCTGGCTATTGGGCTAGTATACTATGTTTACCCGAGGATGTTCACGAGGAGATTGTGAAAATTTGAGAATGTTTTTCGTGGGGACGAGAAGAAGGGAAAAGGGGTTATACTCCTATCTCTTGGGACACAATTTGTAGAAGCAAAACATTTGGAGGATTGGGGATTAGAGATCCTTCCATTTGGAACAAGGCAGCACTATGTAAGCAATTGTGGAGTTTAAACTCAAAGAAAGACCTTCTTTGGGTTAGGTGGATTCAAGCATATAAAGTGTGGAATTCTATAAGGAAGCAAAAGAGGGGTAAGTTCTAGTTGACATTGGAAGATGTTGTGCAAATTGAAGGATAAAAACTTCCAATCCCTTGGGAATTGTATAAACAAGGGAGGAAAGTTGAAGAGAATGATGGTGTATGAAGAAATGAAGGGTGGAATCAAAAGGGATTTTTATGCCAAATTAATTTGGCACAAAAACAATTTACCGCTTAGAATTTTCCATTTGTTTATATTGAAGGGAGGGCAGCCCATGGTTGATATATTGCAAAGATTTGGGATTTGAAGACACGACAAAGTTGTAGTTTATGTGATGATGTGGATGAGACAGCAACCCATTTGTTTTTGGGTTGTACATACACTAAAGGGTTAATGAAACTCTTGAAGTTTAGGTATATGAGCAACATGATGCAAGTAAAAGGATGTTTATTAATGATGGTAAGAAAAAGGCAAGACTTGAAGTTGATGAATCTTACTAGTGCCTTGTATAGAATATGGAGTGAAAGGAACAAGAGGATCTTTAGCCAGGAAGATTTGAAGATGGAGACCTTGGCTTCCAAAGTGGAAGCCGAATGCAAATGGGGGAGATAGAAGACATTGAAAGAAAATTTTGAAGATGTGCTAGATTAGGAAATAGAGCTGGTTGTTGGATTTGTTTGTTTGATTTTAAATAGCATGTTTTGATAGGGTTTTTGCTTTGTAAAAGGCTAGAAGTGATGGTCTAAAAACTCTTTTGATTTTCTTCGATCTATATACAAAACTATTATCAAAAAAGGATTGTGAGCAATTGGTGGATAATGCTGAAGAAAATAGCATAGATGGAATTCAAGTGTTATTTCTGATGCACAGAAGGTGCAATTGATCAATTCGGTTTTATCAAGTATAGCTGGCTACTGGGCTAGCATACTATGTTTACCCGAGGATGTTCACGAGGAGATTGTGAAAATTTGAGAATGTTTTTCGTGGGGACGAGAAGAAGGGAAAAGGGGTTATACTCCTATCTCTTGGGACACAATTTGTAGAAGCAAAACATTTGGATGATTAGGGATTAGAGATCCTTCCATTTGTAACAAGGCAGCACTATGTAAGCAATTGTGGAGTTTAAACTCAAAGAAAGACATTCTTTGGGTTAGGTGGATTCAAGCATATAAAGTGTGGAATTCTACAAGGAAGCAAAAGAGGGGTAAGTTCTAGTTGACATTGGAAGATGTTGTGCAAATTGAAGGATAAAAACTTCCAATCCCTTGGGAATTGTATAAACAAGGGAGGAAAGTTGAAGAGAATGATGGTGTATGAAGAAATGAAGGGTGGAATCAAAAGGGATTTTTATGCCAAATTAATTTGGCACAAAAACAATTTACCGCTTAGAATTTTCCATTGGATTATATTGAAGGGAGGGCTGCCCATGGTTGATATATTACAAATATTTGGGATTTGAAGTCATGACAAAGTTGTAGTTTATGTGATGATGTGGATGAGACAACAACCCATTTGTTCTTGGGTTGTACATACACTAAAGGGTTCATGAAACTCTTGAAGTTTAGGGATATGAGCAACATGATGCAAGGAAAAGGATGTTTATTATTGATGGTAAGAAGAAGGCTAGACTTGAAGTTGATGAATCTTACTAGTGCCTTGTATCGAATATGGAGTGAAAGGAACAAGAGGATCTTTAGCCTAGAAGATTTGAATATGGAGACCTTGGCTTCCAAAGTGGAAGCCGAATGCAAAGGGGGGAGCCAGAAGACATTGAAAGAAAATTTTGAAGATGTGCTAGATTAGAATATAGAGCTGGTTGTTGGTTTTGTTTGTTTGATTTTAAATAGCATGTTTTGACAGGGTTTTTAATTGTAAAAGGCTGGAGGTGATGGTCTAAAAACACTTTTGATTTTCTTTGACCTATATAAAAAACTATCATCAAAAAAGGATTGTGAGCAATTGGTGGATAAATCTGAAGAAAATAGCATAGACGGAATTCAAGTGTTATATCTGATGCACAGAAGGTGCAGTTGATCAATTCGGTTTTATCAAGTATAGCTGGCAATTGGGCTAGTATACTATGTTTACCCGAGGATGTTCACGAGGAGATTGTGAAAATTTGAGAAAGTTTTTCGTGGGGACGAGAAGAAGGGAAAAGGGGTTATACTCCTATCTCTTGGGACACAATTTGTAGAAGCAAAACATTTGGAGGATTGGGGATTAGAGATCCTTCCATTTGGAACAAGGCAGCACTATGTAAGCAATTGTGGAGTTTAAACTCAAAGAAAGACACTCTTTGGGTTAGGTGGATTCAAGCATATAAAGTGTGGAATTCTACAAGGAAGCAAAAGAGGGGTAAGTTCTAGTTGACATTGGAAGATGTTGTGCAAATTGAAGGATAAACACTTCCAATCCCTTGGGAATTGTATAAACAAGGGAGGAAAGTTGAAGAGAATGATGGTGTATGAAGAAATGAAGGGTGGAATCAAAAGGGATTTTTATGCCAAATTAATTTGGCACAAAAACAATTTACCGCTTAGAATTTTCCAATGGATGCTATTGAAGGGAGGGCTGCCCATGGTTGATATATTGCAAAGATTTGGGATTTGAAGACACGACAAAGTTGTAGTTCATGTGATGATGTGGATGAGACAGCAACCCATTTGTTTTTGGGTTGTACATACACTAAGGGGTTCATGAAACTCTTGAAGTTTGGGATATGAGCAACATGATGCAAGTAAAAGGATGTTTATTAATGATGGTAAGAAGAAGGCAAGACTTGAAGTTGATGAATCTTACTAGTACCTTGTATAGAATATGGAGTGAAAGGAACAAGAGGATCTTTAGCCAAGAAGATTTGAAGATGGAGACCTTGGCTTCCAAAGTGGAAGCCGAATGCAAATGGGGGAGCTAGAAGACATTGAAAGAAAATTTTGAAGATGTGCTAGATTAGAATATAGAGCTGGTTGTTGGTTTTGTTTGTTTGATTTTAAATAGCATGTTTTGACAGGGTTTTTGCTTGTAAAAGGCTGGAGGTGATGGTCTAAAAACTCATTTGATTTTCTTCGATCTATATACAAAACTATTATCAAAAAAGGATTGTGAGCAATTGGTGGATAAATCTGAAGAAAATAGCATAGTTGGAATTCAAGTGTTATTTCTTATGCACAGAAGGTGCAATTGATCAATTCGGTATTATCTAGTATAGCTGGCTTTTAGGCTAGCATACTAAGTTTACCCGAGGATGTTCACGAGGACATTGTGAAATTTTGAGAATGTTTTTTGTGGGGACGAGAAGAAGGGAAAGGGGATTATACTCCTATCTCTTGGGACACCATTTGCAGAAGCAAAACATTTGGAGTATTTGGGATTAGAGATCATTCCATTTGGAACAAGGCAGCACTACGTAAACAATTATGGGATTTAAACTCAAAGAAGGACATTCTTTGGGTTAGGTGGATTCAAGCATATTGCCTAAAGGGTGGAATTCTACAAGGAAGCAAAAGAGGGGTAAGTTCCAGTTGACATTGGAAGATGTTGTGCAAATTGAAAGATAAACACTTCCAATCCCTGGGGAATTGTATAAACAAGGGAGGAAAGTTGAAGAGAATGATGCTGTATGGAGAAATGAAGGGTGGAATCAAAAGGGATTTTTATGCCAAATTAATTTGGCACAAAAACAATTTACCGCTTAGAATTTTCCAATGGATTCTATTGAAGGGAGGGCTGCCCATGGTTATATATTGCAAAGATTTGGGATTTGAAGACACGACAAAGTTTTAGTTTATGTGATGATGTGGATGAGACAGAAACCCATTTGTTTTTGGGTTGAACATACACTAAAGTGCTCATGAAACTCTTGAAGTTTAGGGATATGAGCAACATGATGCAAGTAAAAGGATGTTCATTAATGATGGTAAGAAGAAGGCAAGACTTGAAGTTGATGAATCTTACTAGTGCCTTGTATAGAATATGAAGTGAAAGGAACAAGAGGATCTTTATCCAAGAAGATTTGAAGATGGAGACCTTGGCTTCCAAAGTGGAAGCCGAATGCAAATGGGGGAGCTAGAAGACATTGAAAGAAAATTTTGAAGATGTGCTAGATTAGGAAATAGAGCTGGTTGTTGGATTTGTTTGTTTGATTTTAAATAGCATGTTTTGATAGGGTTTTTGCTTTGTAAAAGGCTAGAAGTGATGGTCTAAAAACTCTTTTGATTTTCTTCGATCTATATACAAAACTATTATCAAAAAAGGATTGTGAGCAATTGGTGGATAAATCTGAAGAAAATAGCATAGATGGAATTCAAGTGTTATTTCTGATGCACAGAAGGTGCAATTGATCAATTCGGTTTTATCAAGTATAGCTGGCTACTGGGCTAGCATACTATGTTTACCTGAGGATGTTCACGAGGAGATTGTGAAAATTTGAGAATGTTTTTCGTGGGGACGAGAAGAAGGGAAAAGGGGTTATACTCCTATCTCTTGGGACACAATTTGTAGAAGCAAAACATTTGGATGATTGGGGATTAGAGATCCTTCCATTTGGAACAAGGCAGCACTATGTAAGCAATTGTGGAGTTTAAACTCACAGAAAGACACTCTTTGGGTTAGGTGGATTCAAGCATATAAAGTGTGGAATTCTACAAGGAAGCAAAAAAGGGGTAAGTTCTAGTTGACATTGGAAGATGTTGTGCAAATTGAAGGATAAACACTTCCAATCCCTTGGGAATTGTATAAACAAGGGAGGAAAGTTGAAGAGAATGATGGTGTATGAAGAAATGAAGGGTGGAATCAAAAGGGATTTTTATGCCAAATTAATTTGGCACAAAAACAATTTACCGCTTAGAATTTTCCAATGGATGCTATTGAAGGGAGGGCTGCCCATGGTTGATATATTGCAAAGATTTGGGATTTGAAGACACGACAAAGTTGTAGTTCATGTGATGATGTGGATGAGACAGCAACCCATTTGTTTTTGGGTTGTACATACACTAAGGGGTTCATGAAACTCTTGAAGTTTAGGGATATGAGCAACATGATGCAAGTAAAAGGATGTTTATTAATGATGGTAAGAAGAAGGCAAGACTTGAAGTTGATGAATCTTACTAGTGCCTTGTATAGAATATGGAGTGAAAGGAACAAGAGGATCTTTAGCCAAGAAGATTTGAAGATGGAGACCTTGGCTTCCAAAGTGGAAGCCGAATGCAAATGGGGGAGCTAGAAGACATTGAAAGAAAATTTTGAAGATGTGCTAGATTAGAATATAGAGCTGGTTGTTGGTTTTGTTTGTTTGATTTTAAATAGCATGTTTTGACAGGGTTTTTGCTTGTAAAAGGCTGGAGGTGATGGTCTAAAAACTCATTTGATTTTCTTCGATCTATATACAAAACTATTATCAAAAAAGGATTGTGAGCAATTGGTGGATAAATCTGAAGAAAATAGCATAGTTGGAAATCAAGTGTTATTTCTTATGCACAGAAGGTGCAATTGATCAATTCGGTATTATCTAGTATAGCTGGCTTTTAGGCTAGCATACTAAGTTTACCCGAGGATGTTCACGAGGAGATTGTGAAATTTTGAGAATGTTTTTTGTGTGGACGAGAGGAAGGGAAAGGGGATTATACTCCTATCTCTTGGGACACCATTTGCAGAAGCAAAACATTTGGAGTATTTGGGATTAGAGATCATTCCATTTGGAACAAGGCAGCACTACGTAAACAATTATGGGATTTAAACTCAAAGAAGGACATTCTTTGGGTTAGGTGGATTCAAGCATATTGCCTAAAGGGTGGAATTCTACAAGGAAGCAAAAGAGGGGTAAGTTCCAGTTGACATTGGAAGATGTTGTGCAAATTGAAAGATAAACACTTCCAATCCCTGGGGAATTGTATAAACAAGGGAGGAAAGTTGAAGAGAATGATGCTGTATGGAGAAATGAAGGGTGGAATCAAAAGGGATTTTTATGCCAAATTAATTTGGCACAAAAACAATTTACCGCTTAGAATTTTCCAATGGATTCTATTGAAGGGAGGGCTGCCCATGGTTATATATTGCAAAGATTTGGGATTTGAAGACACGACAAAGTTTTAGTTTATGTGATGATGTGGATGAGACAGAAACCCATTTGTTTTTGGGTTGAACATACACTAAAGTGCTCATGAAACTCTTGAAGTTTAGGGATATGAGCAACATGATGCAAGTAAAAGGATGTTCATTAATGATGGTAAGAAGAAGGCAAGACTTGAAGTTGATGAATCTTACTAGTGCCTTGTATAGAATATGAAGTGAAAGGAACAAGAGGATCTTTATCCAAGAAGATTTGAAGATGGAGACCTTGGCTTCCAAAGTGGAAGCCGAATGCAAATGGGGGAGCTAGAAGACATTGAAAGAAAATTTTGAAGATGTGCTAGATTAGGAAATAGAGCTGGTTGTTGGATTTGTTTGTTTGATTTTAAATAGCATGTTTTGATAGGGTTTTTGCTTTGTAAAAGGCTAGAAGTGATGGTCTAAAAACTCTTTTGATTTTCTTCGATCTATATACAAAACTATTATCAAAAAAGGATTGTGAGCAATTGGTGGATAAATCTGAAGAAAATAGCATAGATGGAATTCAAGTGTTATTTCTGATGCACAGAAGGTGCAATTGATCAATTCGGTTTTATCAAGTATAGCTGGCTACTGGGCTAGCATACTATGTTTACCTGAGGATGTTCACGAGGAGATTGTGAAAATTTGAGAATGTTTTTCGTGGGGACGAGAAGAAGGGAAAAGGGGTTATACTCCTATCTCTTGGGACACAATTTGTAGAAGCAAAACATTTGGATGATTGGGGATTAGAGATCCTTCCATTTGGAACAAGGCAGCACTATGTAAGCAATTGTGGAGTTTAAACTCACAGAAAGACACTCTTTGGGTTATGTGGATTCAAGCATATAAAGTGTGGAATTCTACAAGGAAGCAAAAAAGGGGTAAGTTCTAGTTGACATTGGAAGATGTTGTGCAAATTGAAGGATAAACACTTCCAATCCCTTGGGAATTGTATAAACAAGGGAGGAAAGTTGAAGAGAATGATGGTGTATGAAGAAATGAAGGGTGGAATCAAAAGGGATTTTTATGCCAAATTAATTTGGCACAAAAACAATTTACCGCTTAGAATTTTCCAATGGATGCTATTGAAGGGAGGGCTGCCCATGGTTGATATATTGCAAAGATTTGGGATTTGAAGACACGAAAAAGTTGTAGTTTATGTGATGATGTGGATGAGACAGCAACCCATTTGTTTTTGGGTTGTACATACACTAAAGGGTTCATCATGAAACTCTTGAAGTTTAGGGATATGAGCAACATGATGCAAGTAAAAGGATGTTTATTAATGATGGTAAGAAGAAGGCAAAACTTGAAGTTGATGAATCTTACTAGTGCCTTGTATAGAATATGGAGTGAAAGGAACAAGGGGATCTTTAGCCAAGAAGATTTGAAGATGGAGACCTTGGCTTCCAAAGTGAAGCCGAATGCAAATGGGGGAGCTAGAAGACATTGAAAGAAAATTTTGAAGATGTGCTAGATTAGAATATAGAGCTAGTGTTGGATTTGTTTGTTTGATTTTAAATAGCATGTTTTGATAGGGTTTTTGCTTGTAAAAGGCTAGAAGTGATGGTCTAAAAACTCTTTTGATTTTCTTCGATCTATATACAAAACTATTATCAAAAAAGGATTGTGAGCAATTGGTGGATAAATCTGAAGAAAATAGCATAGATGGAATTCAAGTGTTATTTCTGATGCACAGAAGGTGCAATTGATCAATTCGGTTTTATCAAGTATAGCTGGCTACTGGGCTAGTATACTATGTTTACCCGAGGATGTTCACGAGGAGATTGTGAAAATTTGAGAATGTTTTTCGTGGGGACAAGAAGAAGGGAAATGGGGTTATACTCCTATCTCTTGGGACACAATTTGTAGAAGCAAAACATTTGGATGATTGGGGATTAGAGATCCTTCCATTTGTAACAAGGCAGAACTATGTAAGCAATTGTGGAGTTTAAACTCAAAGAAAGACATTCTTTGAGTTAGGTGGATTCAAGCATATAAAGTGTGGAATTCTACAAGGAAGCAAAAGAGGGGTAAGTTCTAGTTGACATTGGAAGATGCTGTGCAAATTGAAGGATAAACACTTCCAATCCCTTGGGAATTGTATAAACAAGGGAGGAAAGTTGAAGAGAATGATGGTGTATGAAGAAATGAAGGATGGAATCAAAAGGGATTTTTATGCCAAATTAATTTACCGCTTAGAATTTTCCAATGGATGCTATTAATGGGAGGGCAGCCCATGGTTGATATATTGCAAAGATTTGGGATTTGAAGACACGACAAAGTTGTAGTTTATGTGATGATGTGGATGAGACAGCAACCCATTTGTTTTTGGGTTGTACATACACTAAAGGGTTCATGAAACTCTTGAAGTTTAGGTATATGAGCAACAGGATGCAAGTAAAAGGATGTTTATTAATGATGGTAAGAAGAAGGCAAGACTTGAAGTTGATGAATCTTACTAGTGCCTTGTATAGAATATGGAGTGAATGGAACAAGAGGATCTTTAGGTAAGAAGATTTGAAGATGGAGACCTTGGCTTCCAAAGTTGAAGCCAAATGCAAATGGGGGTGCTAGAAGACAATGAAAGAAAATTTTGAAGATGTGTTGGATTAGAATATAGAGCTGGTTGATGGTTTTGTTTGTTTGATTTTAAATAGCATGTTTTGATAGGATTTTTGCTTGTAAAAAAGGCTAGAAGTGATGGTCTAAAAACTCCATTTATTTTCTTCGATCTATATACAAAACTATTATCAAAAAAGGATTGTGAGCAATTGGTGGATAAATCTGAAGAAAATTGCATAGATGGAATTCAAGTGTTATTTCTGATGCACAGAAGGTGCAATTGATCTATTCAGAATTATCAAGTATAGCTGGCTATTGGGCTAGTATACTAAGTTTAACCGAGGATGTTCACGAGGAGATTGTGAAATTTTGAGAATGTTTTTTGTGGGGACGAGAAGAAGGGAAAAGGGATTATACTCCTATCTCTTGGGACACGATATGTAGAAGAAAAACATTTGGAGGATTGGGGATTAGAGATCATTCCATTTGGAACAAGGCAGCACTACGTAAACAATTATGGGATTTAAACTCAAAGAAGGACATTCTATGGGTTAGGTGGATTCAAGCGTATTGCATAAAGGGTGGAATTCTACAAGGAAGCAAAAGAGGGGCAAGTTCTAGTTGACATTGGAAGATGTTGTGCAAATTGAAGGATAAACACTTCCAATCCCTTTGGAATTGTATAAACAAGGGAGGAAAGTTGAAGAGAATGATGGTGTAAGAAGAAATGAAGGGTGGAATCAAAAGGGACTTTTATGCCAAATTAATCTGGCACAAAAATAATTTACCGCTTAGAATTTTCCAATGGATGCTATTAAAGGGAGGGCTGCCCTTGGTTGATATATTGCAAAGATTTGGGATTTGAAGACACGACAAAGTTGTAGTTTATGTGATGATGTGGATGAGACAGAAACCCATTTGTTTTTGGGTTGTACATACACTAAGGGGTTCATGAAAATCTTGAAGTTTAGGGATATGAGCAACATGATGCTAGTGAAAAGATGTTTATTAATGATGGTAAGAATAAGGGAAGACTTGGCTTCCAAAGTTGAAGCCGAATGCAAATGGCGGAGCTAGAAGACATTGAAAGAAAATTTTGAAGATGTGCTAGATTAGAATATAGAGCTGGTTGTTGGTTTTGTTTGTTTGATTTTAAATAGCATGTGTTTACAGGGTTTTTGCTTATAAAAGGCTGGAGGTGATGGTCTAAAAATTCTTTTGATTTTCTTTGATCTATATACAAAACTATTATCAAAAAAGGATTGTGAGCAATTGGTGGATAAATCTGAAGAAAATAGCATAGATGGAATTCAAGTGTTATTTCTGATGCACAGAAGGTGCAATTGATCAATTCGGTTTTATCAAGTATAGCTGGCTATTGGGCTAGTATACTATGTTTACCCGAGGATGTTCACGAGGAGATTATGACAATTTAAGAATGTTTTTCGTGGGGACGAGAAGAAGGGAAAAGGGTTTATACTCCTATCTCTTGGGACACAATTTGTAGAAGCAAAACATTTGGAGGATTGGGGATTAGAGATCCTTCCATTTGGAACAAGGCAGCACTATGTAAGCAACTGTGGAGTTTAAACTCAAAGAAAGACATTCTTTGGGTTAGGTGGATTCAAGCATATAAAGTGTGGAATTCTACAAGGAAGCAAAAGAGGGGTAAGTTCTAGTTGACAATGGAAGATGTTGTGCAAATTGATGGATAAACACTTCCAATCCCTTGGGAATTGTATAAACAAGGGAGGAAAGTTGAAGAGAATGATGGTGTATGAAGAAATGAAGGGTGGAATCAAAAGGGATTCTTATGCCAAATTAATTTGGCACAAAAACAATTTACAACTTAGAATTTTCCAATGGATGCTATTGAAGGGAGGGCTGCCCATGGTTGATATATTGCAAAGATTTGGGAATTGAAGACACGACAAAGTTGTAGTTTATGTGATGATGTGGATGAGACAGCAACCCATTTGTTTTTGGGTTGTACTTACACTAAGGGGTTCATGAAACTCTTGAAGTTTAGGGATATGAGCAACATGATGCAAGGAAAAGGATGTTTATTAATGATGGTAAGAAGAAGGCAAGACTTGAAGTTGATGAATCTTACTAGTGCCTTGTATAGAATATGGAGTGAATGGAACAAGAGGTTCTTTAGCCAAGAAGATTTGAAGATGGAGACCTTGGCTTCCAAAGTGGAAGCCGAATGCAAATGGGGGAGCTAGAAGACATTGAAAGAAAATTTTGAAGATGTGCTAGATTAGAATATAGAGCTGGTGTTGGATTTGTTTGTTTGATTTTAAATAGCATGTTTTGATAGGGTTTTTGCTTGTAAAAGGCTAGAAGTGATGGTCTAAAAACTCTTTTGATTTTCTTCGATCTATATACAAAACTATTATCAAAAAAGGATTGTGAGCAATTTGTGGATAAATCTGAAGAAAATAGCATAGATGGAATTCAAGTGTTATTTCTGATGCACAGAAGGTGCAATTGATCAATTCGGTTTTATCAAGTATAGCTGGCTACTGGGCTAGTATACTATGTTTACCCGAGGATGTTCACGAGGAGATTGTGAAAATTTGACAATGTTTTTCGTGGGGACGAGAAGAAGGGAAAAGGGGTTATACTCCTATCTCTTGGGACACAATTTGTAGAAGCAAAACATTTGGAGGATTGGGGATTAGAGATACTTCCATTTGGAACAAGGCAGCACTATGTAAGCAACTGTGGAGTTTAAACTCAAAGAAAGACATTCTTTGGGTCAGGTGGATTCAAGCATATAAAGTGTGGAATTCTACAAGGAAGAAAAAGAGGGGTAAGTTCTAGTTAACATTGGAAGATGTTGTGTAAATTGAAGGATAAACACTTCCAATCCCTTGGGAATTGTATAAACAAGGGAGGAAAGTTGAAGAGAATGATGGTGTATGAAGAAATGAAGGGTGGAATCAAAAGGGATTTTTATGCCAAATTAATTTGGCACAAAAACAATTTACAGCTTAGAATTTTCCAATGGATGCTATTGAAGGAAGAGGGCTGCCCATGGTTGATATATTGCAAAGATTTGGGATTTGAAGACACGACAAAGTTGTAGTTTATGTGATGATGTGGATGAGACAGCAACCCATTTGTTTTTGGGTTGTACATACACTAAAGGGTTCATAAAACTCTTGAAGTTTAGGGATATGAGCAACATGATGCTAAAAGGATGTTCATTAATGATGGTAAGAAGAAGGCAAGACTTGAAGTTGATGAATCTAACTAGTGCCTTGTATAGAATATGGAGTGAAAGGAACAAGAGGATCTTTAGCCAAGAAGATTTGAAGATGGAGACCTTGGCTTCCAAAGTGGAAGCCGAATGCAAATGGGGGAGCTAGAAGACATTGAAAGAAAATTTTGAAGATGTGCTAGATTAGGAAATAGAGCTGGTTGTTGGATTTGTTTGTTTGATTTTAAATAGCATGTTTTGATAGGGTTTTTGCTTGTAAAAGGCTAGAAGTGATGGTCTAAAAAATCTTTTTATTTTCTTCGATCTATATACAAAACTATTATCAAAAAAGGATTGTGAGCAATTGGCGGATAAATCTGAAGAAAATAGCATAGATGGAATTCAAGTGTTATTTCTGATGCACAGAAGGTGCAATTGATCAATTCGGTTTTATCAAGTATAGCTGGCTACTGGGCTTGTATACTATGTTTACCCGAGGATGTTCACGAGGAGATTGTGAAAATTTGAGAATGTTTTTCGTGGGGACGAGAAGAAGGGAAAAGGGGGTATACTCCTATCTCTTGGGACACAATTTGTAGAAGCAAAACATTTGGAGGATTGGGGATTAGAGATACTTCCATTTGGAACAAGGCAGCACTATGTAAGCAACTGTGGAGTTTAAACTCAAAGAAAGACATTCTTTGGGTTAGGTGGATTCAAGCATATAAAGTGTGGAATTCTACAAGGAAGCAAAAGAGGGGTAAGTTCTAGTTGACATTGGAAGATGTTGTGCAAATTGAAGGATAAACACTTCCAATCCCTTGGGAATTGTATAAACAAGGGAGGAAAGTTGAAGAGAATGATGGTGTATGAAGAAATGAAGGGTGGAATCAAAAGGGATTTTTATGCCAAATTAATTTGGCACAAAAACAATTTACCGCTTAGAATTTTCCATTGGATTATATTGAAGGGAGGGCTGCCCATGGTTGATATATTGCAAATATTTGGGATTTGAAGACACGACAAAGTTGTAGTTTATGTGATGATGTGGATGAGACAGCAACCCATTTGTTTTTGGGTTGTACATACACTAAAGGGTTCATGAAACTCTTGAAGTTTAGGGATATGAGCAACATGATACAAGTAAAAGGATGTTTATTAATGATGGTAAGAAGAATTCAAGACTTGAAGTTGATGAATCTTACTAGTGCCTTGTATAGAATATGGAGTGAAAGGAACAAGAGGATCTTTAGCCAAGAAGATTTGAAGATGGAGACCTTGGCTTCCAAAGTGGAAGCCGAATGCAAATGGGGGAGCTAGAAGACATTGAAAGAAAATTTTGAAGATGTGCTAGATTAGAATATAGAGCTGGTGTTGGATTTGTTTGTTTGATTTTAAATAGCATGTTTTGATAGGGTTTTTTGCTTGTAAAAGGCTAGAAGTGATGGTCTAAAAAATCTTTTTATTTTCTTCGATCTATATACAAAACTATTATCGAAAAAGGATTGTGAGCAATTGGTGGATAAATCTGAAGAAAATAGCATAGATAGAATTCAAGTGTTATTTCTTATGCACAGAAGGTGCGATTGATCAATTCGGTTTTATCACGTATAGCTGGCTATTGGGCTAGTATACTATGTTTACCCGAGGATGTTCACGAGGAGATTATGAAAATTTAAGAATGTTTTTCGTGGGGACGAGAAGAAGGGAAAAGGGGTTATACTCCTATCTCTTGGGACACAATTTGTAGAAGCAAAACATTTGGAGGATTGGGGATTAGAGATCCTTCCATTTGGAACAAGGCAGCACTATGTAAGCAACTGTGGAGTTTAAACTTAAAGAAAGAAATTCTTTGGGTTAGGTGGATTCAAGCATATAAAGTGTGGAATTCTACAAGGAAGCAAAAGAGGGGTAAGTTCTAGTTGACATTGGAAGATGTTGTGCAAATTGAAGGATAAACACTTCCAATCCCTTGGGAATTGTATAAACAAGGGAGGAAAGTTGAAGAGAATGATGGTGTATGAAGAAATGAAGGGTGGAATCAAAAGGGATTTTTATGCCAAATTAATTTACCGCTTAGAATTTTCCAATGGATGCTATTGAAGGGAGGGCTGCCCATGGTTGATATATTGCAAAGATTTGGGATTTGAAGACACGACAAAGTTGTAGTTCATGTGATGATGTGGATGAGACAGCAACTCATTTGTTTTTGGGTTGTACATATACTAAGGGGTTCATGAAACTCTTGAAGTTTAGGGATATGAGCAACATGATGCAAGTAAAAGGATGTTTATTAATGATGGTAAGAAGAAGGCAAGACTTGAAGTTGATGAATCTTACTAGTGCCTTGTATAGAATATGGAGTGAAAGGAACAAGAGGATCTTTAGCCAAGAAGATTTGAAGATGGAGACCTTGGCTTCCAAAGTGGAAGCTGAATGCAAATGGGGGAGCTAGAAGACATTGAAAGAAAATTTTGAAGATGTGATAGATTATAATATAGAGCTGGTTGTTGGTTTTGTTTGTTTGATTTTAAATAGCATGTTTTGATAGGGTTTTTGCTTGTAAAAGGCTAGAAGTGATGGTCTAAAAACTCATTTGATTTTCTTCGATCTATATGCAAAACTATTATCAAAAAAGGATTGTGAGCAATTGGTGGATAAATCTGAAGAAAATAGCATAGATGGAATTCAAGTGTTATTTCTGATGCACAGAAGGTGCAATTGATCAATTCGGTTTTATCAAGTATGGCTGGCTACAGGGCTAGCATACTATGTTTACCCGAGGATGTTCACGAGGAGATTGTGAAAATTTGAGAATGTTTTTCGTGGGAACGAGAAGAAGGGAAAAGGGGTTATACTCCTATCTCTTGGGACACAATTTGTAGAAGCAAAACATTTGGAGGATTGGGGATTAGAGATCCTTCCATTTGGAACAAGGCAGCACTATGTAAGCAATTGTGGAGTTTAAACTCAAAGAAAGACATTCTTTGGGTTAGGTGGATTCAAGCATATAAAGTGTGGAATTCTACAAGGAAGCAAAAGAGGGGTAAGTTCTAGTTGACATTGGAAGATGTTGTGCAAATTGAAGGATAAACACTTCCAATCCCTTGGGAATTGTATAAACAAGGGAGGAAAGTTGAAGAGAATGATGGTGTATGAAGAAATGAAGGGTGGAATCAAAAGGGATTTTTATGCCAAATTAATTTGGCACAAAAACAATTTACCGCTTAGAATTTTCCAATGGATGCTATTGAAGGGAGGGCTGCCCATGGTTGATATATTGCAAAGATTTGGGATTTGAAGACACGAAAAAGTTGTAGTTTATGTGATGATGTGGATGAGACAGCAACCCATTTGTTTTTGGGTTGTACATACACTAAAGGGTTCATCATGAAACTCTTGAAGTTTAGGGATATGAGCAACATGATGCAAGTAAAAGGATGTTTATTAATGATGGTAAGAAGAAGGCAAAACTTGAAGTTGATGAATCTTACTAGTGCCTTGTATAGAATATGGAGTGAAAGGAACAAGGGGATCTTTAGCCAAGAAGATTTGAAGATGGAGACCTTGGCTTCCAAAGTGAAGCCGAATGCAAATGGGGGAGCTAGAAGACATTGAAAGAAAATTTTGAAGATGTGCTAGATTAGAATATAGAGCTTGTGTTGGATTTGTTTGTTTGATTTTAAATAGCATGTTTTGATAGGGTTTTTACTTGTAAAAGGCTAGAAGTGATGGTCTAAAAACTCTTTTGATTTTCTTCGATCTATATACAAAACTATTATCAAAAAAGGATTGTGAGCAATTGGTGGATAAATCTGAAGAAAATAGCATAGATGGAATTCAAGTGTTATTTCTGATGCACAGAAGGTGCAATTGATCAATTCGGTTTTATCAAGTATAGCTGGCTACTGGGCTAGTATACTATGTTTACCCGAGGATGTTCACGAGGAGATTGTGAAAATTTGAGAATGTTTTTCGTGGGGACAAGAAGAAGGGAAATGGGGTTATACTCCTATCTCTTGGGACACAATTTGTAGAAGCAAAACATTTGGATGATTGGGGATTAGAGATCCTTCCATTTGTAACAAGGCAGAACTATGTAAGCAATTGTGGAGTTTAAACTCAAAGAAAGACATTCTTTGAGTTAGGTGGATTCAAGCATATAAAGTGTGGAATTCTACAAGGAAGCAAAAGAGGGGTAAGTTCTAGTTGACATTGGAAGATGCTGTGCAAATTGAAGGATAAACACTTCCAATCCCTTGGGAATTGTATAAACAAGGGAGGAAAGTTGAAGAGAATGATGGTGTATGAAGAAATGAAGGATGGAATCAAAAGGGATTTTTATGCCAAATTAATTTACCGCTTAGAATTTTCCAATGGATGCTATTAATGGGAGGGCAGCCCATGGTTGATATATTGCAAAGATTTGGGATTTGAAGACACGACAAAGTTGTAGTTTATGTGATGATGTGGATGAGACAGCAACCCATTTGTTTTTGGGTTGTACATACACTAAAGGGTTCATGAAACTCTTGAAGTTTAGGTATATGAGCAACAGGATGCAAGTAAAAGGATGTTTATTAATGATGGTAAGAAGAAGGCAAGACTTGAAGTTGATGAATCTTACTAGTGCCTTGTATAGAATATGGAGTGAATGGAACAAGAGGATCTTTAGGTAAGAAGATTTGAAGATGGAGACCTTGGCTTCCAAAGTTGAAGCCAAATGCAAATGGGGGTGCTAGAAGACAATGAAAGAAAATTTTGAAGATGTGTTGGATTAGAATATAGAGCTGGTTGATGGTTTTGTTTGTTTGATTTTAAATAGCATGTTTTGATAGGATTTTTGCTTGTAAAAGGCTAGAAGTGATGGTCTAAAAACTCCATTTATTTTCTTCGATCTATATACAAAACTATTATCAAAAAAGGATTGTGAGCAATTGGTGGATAAATCTGAAGAAAATTGCATAGATGGAATTCAAGTGTTATTTCTGATGCACAGAAGGTGCAATTGATCTATTCAGAATTATCAAGTATAGCTGGCTATTGGGCTAGTATACTAAGTTTAACCGAGGATGTTCACGAGGAGATTGTGAAATTTTGAGAATGTTTTTTGTGGGGACGAGAAGAAGGGAAAAGGGATTATACTCCTATCTCTTGGGACACGATATGTAGAAGAAAAACATTTGGAGGATTGGGGATTAGAGATCATTCCATTTGGAACAAGGCAGCACTACGTAAACAATTATGGGATTTAAACTCAAACAAGGACATTCTATGGGTTAGGTGGATTCAAGCGTATTGCATAAAGGGTGGAATTCTACAAGGAAGCAAAAGAGGGGCAAGTTCTAGTTGACATTGGAAGATGTTGTGCAAATTGAAGGATAAACACTTCCAATCCCTTTGGAATTGTATAAACAAGGGAGGAAAGTTGAAGAGAATGATGGTGTAAGAAGAAATGAAGGGTGGAATCAAAAGGGACTTTTATGCCAAATTAATCTGGCACAAAAATAATTTACCGCTTAGAATTTTCCAATGGATGCTATTAAAGGGAGGGCTGCCCTTGGTTGATATATTGCAAAGATTTGGGATTTGAAGACACGACAAAGTTGTAGTTTATGTGATGATGTGGATGAGACAGAAACCCATTTGTTTTTGGGTTGTACATACACTAAGGGGTTCATGAAAATCTTGAAGTTTAGGGATATGAGCAACATGATGCTAGTGAAAAGATGTTTATTAATGATGGTAAGAATAAGGGAAGACTTGGCTTCCAAAGTTGAAGCCGAATGCAAATGGCGGAGCTAGAAGACATTGAAAGAAAATTTTGAAGATGTGCTAGATTAGAATATAGAGCTGGTTGTTGGTTTTGTTTGTTTGATTTTAAATAGCATGTGTTTACAGGGTTTTTGCTTATAAAAGGCTGGAGGTGATGGTCTAAAAATTCTTTTGATTTTCTTTGATCTATATACAAAACTATTATCAAAAAAGGATTGTGAGCAATTGGTGGATAAATCTGAAGAAAATAGCATAGATGGAATTCAAGTGTTATTTCTGATGCACAGAAGGTGCAATTGATCAATTCGGTTTTATCAAGTATAGCTGGCTATTGGGCTAGTATACTATGTTTACCCGAGGATGTTCACGAGGAGATTATGACAATTTAAGAATGTTTTTCGTGGGGACGAGAAGAAGGGAAAAGGGTTTATACTCCTATCTCTTGGGACACAATTTGTAGAAGCAAAACATTTGGAGGATTGGGGATTAGAGATCCTTCCATTTGGAACAAGGCAGCACTATGTAAGCAACTGTGGAGTTTAAACTCAAAGAAAGACATTCTTTGGGTTAGGTGGATTCAAGCATATAAAGTGTGGAATTCTACAAGGAAGCAAAAGAGGGGTAAGTTCTAGTTGACAATGGAAGATGTTGTGCAAATTGATGGATAAACACTTCCAATCCCTTGGGAATTGTATAAACAAGGGAGGAAAGTTGAAGAGAATGATGGTGTATGAAGAAATGAAGGGTGGAATCAAAAGGGATTCTTATGCCAAATTAATTTGGCACAAAAACAATTTACAACTTAGAATTTTCCAATGGATGCTATTGAAGGGAGGGCTGCCCATGGTTGATATATTGCAAAGATTTGGGAATTGAAGACACGACAAAGTTGTAGTTTATGTGATGATGTGGATGAGACAGCAACCCATTTGTTTTTGGGTTGTACTTACACTAAGGGGTTCATGAAACTCTTGAAGTTTAGGGATATGAGCAACATGATGCAAGGAAAAGGATGTTTATTAATGATGGTAAGAAGAAGGCAAGACTTGAAGTTGATGAATCTTACTAGTGCCTTGTATAGAATATGGAGTGAATGGAACAAGAGGTTCTTTAGCCAAGAAGATTTGAAGATGGAGACCTTGGCTTCCAAAGTGGAAGCCGAATGCAAATGGGGGAGCTAGAAGACATTGAAAGAAAATTTTGAAGATGTGCTAGATTAGAATATAGAGCTGGTGTTGGATTTGTTTGTTTGATTTTAAATAGCATGTTTTGATAGGGTTTTTGCTTGTAAAAGGCTAGAAGTGATGGTCTAAAAACTCTTTTGATTTTCTTCGATCTATATACAAAACTATTATCAAAAAAGGATTGTGAGCAATTTGTGGATAAATCTGAAGAAAATAGCATAGATGGAATTCAAGTGTTAATTCTGATGCACAGAAGGTGCAATTGATCAATTCGGTTTTATCAAGTATAGCTGGCTACTGGGCTAGTATACTATGTTTACCCGAGGATGTTCACGAGGAGATTGTGAAAATTTGACAATGTTTTTCGTGGGGACGAGAAGAAGGGAAAAGGGGTTATACTCCTATCTCTTGGGACACAATTTGTAGAAGCAAAACATTTGGAGGATTGGGGATTAGAGATACTTCCATTTGGAACAAGGCAGCACTATGTAAGCAACTGTGGAGTTTAAACTCAAAGAAAGACATTCTTTGGGTCAGGTGGATTCAAGCATATAAAGTGTGGAATTCTACAAGGAAGAAAAAGAGGGGTAAGTTCTAGTTGACATTGGAAGATGTTGTGTAAATTGAAGGATAAACACTTCCAATCCCTTGGGAATTGTATAAACAAGGGAGGAAAGTTGAAGAGAATGATGGTGTATGAAGAAATGAAGGGTGGAATCAAAAGGGATTTTTATGCCAAATTAATTTGGCACAAAAACAATTTACAGCTTAGAATTTTCCAATGGATGCTATTGAAGGAAGAGGGCTGCCCATGGTTGATATATTGCAAAGATTTGGGATTTGAAGACACGACAAAGTTGTAGTTTATGTGATGATGTGGATGAGACAGCAACCCATTTGTTTTTGGGTTGTACATACACTAAAGGGTTCATAAAACTCTTGAAGTTTAGGGATATGAGCAACATGATGCTAAAAGGATGTTCATTAATGATGGTAAGAAGAAGGCAAGACTTGAAGTTGATGAATCTAACTAGTGCCTTGTATAGAATATGGAGTGAAAGGAACAAGAGGATCTTTAGCCAAGAAGATTTGAAGATGGAGACCTTGGCTTCCAAAGTGGAAGCCGAATGCAAATGGGGGAGCTAGAAGACATTGAAAGAAAATTTTGAAGATGTGCTAGATTAGGAAATAGAGCTGGTTGTTGGATTTGTTTGTTTGATTTTAAATAGCATGTTTTGATAGGGTTTTTGCTTGTAAAAGGCTAGAAGTGATGGTCTAAAAAATCTTTTTATTTTCTTCGATCTATATACAAAACTATTATCAAAAAAGGATTGTGAGCAATTGGCGGATAAATCTGAAGAAAATAGCATAGATGGAATTCAAGTGTTATTTCTGATGCACAGAAGGTGCAATTGATCAATTCGGTTTTATCAAGTATAGCTGGCTACTGGGCTTGTATACTATGTTTACCCGAGGATGTTCACGAGGAGATTGTGAAAATTTGAGAATGTTTTTCGTGGGGACGAGAAGAAGGGAAAAGGGGTTATACTCCTATCTCTTGGGACACAATTTGTAGAAGCAAAACATTTGGAGGATTGGGGATTAGAGATACTTCCATTTGGAACAAGGCAGCACTATGTAAGCAACTGTGGAGTTTAAACTCAAAGAAAGACATTCTTTGGGTTAGGTGGATTCAAGCATATAAAGTGTGGAATTCTACAAGGAAGCAACAGAGGGGTAAGTTCTAGTTGACATTGGAAGATGTTGTGCAAATTGAAGGATAAACACTTCCAATCCCTTGGGAATTGTATAAACAAGGGAGGAAAGTTGAAGAGAATGATGGTGTATGAAGAAATGAAGGGTGGAATCAAAAGGGATTTT
The DNA here is from genome assembly GCA_037428765.1 of Rubia yunnanensis. Classification (NCBI taxonomy): domain Eukaryota; kingdom Viridiplantae; phylum Streptophyta; class Magnoliopsida; order Gentianales; family Rubiaceae; genus Rubia; species Rubia yunnanensis. The sequence goes on from CM075065.1 coordinate 47,046,878, forward strand.
TATGCCAAATTAATTTGGCACAAAAACAATTTACCGCTTAGAATTTTCCATTGGATTATATTGAAGGGAGGGCTGCCCATGGTTGATATATTGCAAATATTTGGGATTTGAAGACACGACAAAGTTGTAGTTTATGTGATGATGTGGATGAGACAGCAACCCATTTGTTTTTGGGTTGTACATACACTAAAGGGTTCATGAAACTCTTGAAGTTTAGGGATATGAGCAACATGAAGCAAGGAAAAGGATGTTTATTAATGATGGTAAGAAGAAGGCAAGAATTGAAGTTGATGAATCTTACTAGTGCCTTGTATAGAATATGGAGTGAAAGGAACAAGAGGATCTTTAGCCAAGAAGATTTGAAAATGGAGACCTTGGCTTCCAAAGTTGAAGCCGAATGCAAATGGGGTAGCTAGAAGACATTGGAAGAAAATTTTGAAGATGTGCTAGATTAGAATATAGAGCTGGTTGTTGGTTTTGTTTGTTTGATTTTAAATACCATGTTTTGAGAAGGTTTTTGCTTGTAAAAGGCTGGAGGTGATGGTCTAAAAACTCTTTTGATTTTCTTTGATCTATATACAAAACTATTATCAAAAAAGGATTGTGAGCAATTGGTGGTTAAATCTGAAGAAAATAGCATAGATGGAATTCAAGTGTTATTTCTGATGCATAGAAGGTGCAATTGATCAATTCGGTTTTATCAAGTATAGCTGGCTATTGGGCTACTATACTATGTTTACCCGAGGATGTTCCCGAGGAGATTGTGAAAATTTGAGAATGTTTTTCGTGGGGACGAGAAGAAGGGAAAAGGGGTTATACTCCTATATCTTGGGACACAATTTGTAGAAGCAAAACATTTGGAGGATTGGGGATTAGAGATCCTTCCATTTGGAACAAGGCAGCACTATGTAAGCAATTGTGGAGTTTAAACTCAAAGAAAGACATTCTTTGGGTTAGGTGGATTCAAGCATATAAAGTGTGGAATTCTACAAGGAAGCTCTCTTAGGACACGATTTGTAGAAGCAAAACATTTGGAGGATTGGGGATTAGAGATCATTCCATTTGGAACAAGGCAGCACTGCGTAAACAATTATGGGATTTAAACTCAAAGAAGGACATTCTTTGGGTTAGGTGGATTCAAGCATATTGCATAAAGGGTGGAATTCTACAAGGAAGCAAAAGAGGGGTAAGTTCTAGTTGACATTGGAAGATGTTGTGCAAATTGAAAGATAAAAACTTCCAATCCCTGGGGAATTTGATAAACAAGGGAGGAAAGTTGAAGAGAATGATGGTGTATGGAGAAATGAAGGGTGGAATCAAAAGGGACTTTTATGCCAAATTAATCTGGCACAAAAACAATTTACCGCTTGGAATTTTCAATTGGATGCTATTGATGGGAGGGCTGCCCATGGTTAATATATTGCAAAGATTTGGGAATTGAAGACACGACAAAGTTGTAGTTTATGTTATGATGTGGATGGGACAGCAACTCTTTTTTTTGGGTTGTACATACACTAAGGGGTTCATGAAACTCTTGTAGTTTAGGGATATGAGCAACATGATGCAAGGAAAACAATGTTTATTAATGTTGGTAAGAAGAAGGCAAGACTTGAAGTTCATGAATCTTACTAGTGCCTTGTATAGAATATGCAGTGAAAGGAACAAGAGGATCTTTAGCCATGAAGATTAGAAGATGGAGACCTTGGCTTCCAAAGTTGAAGGCGAATGCCAATGGGGGAGCTAGAAGACATTGAAAGAAAATTTTGAAGATGTGCTAGATTAGAATATAGAGCCTGGTTGTTGGTTTTTTTTGTTTGATTTTAAATAGCATGTTTTGATAGGGTCTTTGCTTGTAAAAGGCTAGAAGTGATGGTCTAAAAACTCTCTTGATTTTCTTCGATCTATATGCAAAACTGTTATCAGAAAAGGATTGTGAGCAATTGGTGGATGAATCTGAAGAAAATAGCATAGATGGAATTCAAGTGATATTTCTTATGCACAGAAGGCGCAATTGATCGATTCAGTATTATCAAGTATAGCTGGCTTTTGGGCTAGTATACCAAGTTTACCCGAGGACGTTCGCGAGGAGATTGTGAAATTTTGAGAATGTTTTTTGTGGGGACGAGAAGAAGGGAAAAGGGATTATACTCCTATCTCTTGGGACACAATTTGTAGAAGAAAAACATTTGGGGATTAGAGATCATTCCATTTCGAACAAGGAAGCACTACGTAAACAATTGTGGGATTTAAACTCAAAGAAGGACATCTTTGGGTTAGGTGGACTCAAGCATATTGCATTAAGGGTGGAATTCTACAAGGAAGCAAAAGAGGGGTAAGTTCTAGTTGACATTGGAAGATGTTGTGCAAATTGATAGATAAACACTTCCAATCCCTTGGGAATTGTATAAATAAGGGAGGAAAGTTGAAGAGAATGATGGTGTATGAAGAAATGAAGGGTGGAATCAAAAGGTACTTTTATGCCAAATTAATTTGGCACAAAAACAATTTACCGCTTAGAATTTTCCAATCGAAGCTATTGAAGGGAGGGCTGCCCATGGTTGATATATTGCAAAGATTTGGGATTTGAAGACACAACAAAGTTGTAATTTATGTGATGATGTGGATGAGACAGCAACTCTTTTTTTTTTGGGTTGTACATACACTAAGGGGTTCATGAAACTCTTGAAGTTTATGGATATGAGCAACATGATGCAAGGAAAACAATGTTTATTAATGTTGGTAAGAAGAAGGTAAGACTTGAAGTTGTTGAATCTTACTAGTGCCTTGTATAGAATATGGAGTGAAAGGAACAAGAGGATCTTTAGCCATGAAGATTAGAAGATGGAGACCTTGGCTTCCAAAGTTGAAGGCGAATGCCAATGGGGGAGCTAGAAGACATTGAAAGAAAATTTTGAAGATGTGCTAGATTAGAATATAGAGCCTGGTTGTTGGTTTTGTTTGTTTGATTTTAAATAGCATGTTTTGATAGGGTCTTTGCTCGTAAAAGGCTAGAAGTGATGGTCTAAAAACTCTTTTGATTTTCTTCGATCTATATACAAAACTATTATCAAAAAAGGATTGTGAGCAATTGGTGGATAAATCTGAAGAAAATAGCATAGATGGAATTCAAGTGTTATTTCTTATGCACAGAAGGTGCAATTGATCGATTCAGTATTATCAAGTATAGCTGGCTTTTGGGCTAGCATACTAAGTTTACCCGAGGATGATCACGAGGAGATTGTGAAATTTTGAGAATGTTTTTTGTGGGGACGAGAAGAAGGGAAAGGGATTATACTCCTATCTCTTGGGACACGATTTGCAGAAGCAAAACATTTGGAGGATTGGGGATTAGTGATCATTCCATTTGGAACAAGGCAGCACTACGTAAACAATTATGGGATTTAAACTCAAAGAAGGACATTCTTTGGGTTAGGTGGATTCAAGAATAATGCATAAAGGGTGGAATTCTACAAGGAAACAAAAGAGGGGTAAGTTCTAGTTGACATTGGAAGATGTTGTGCAAATTGAAAGATAAACACTTCCAATCCCTTGGGAATTGTATAAAAAGGGAGGAAAGTTGAAGAGAATGATGGTGTATGGAGAAATGAAGGGTGGAATCAAAAGGGACTTTTATGCCAAATTAATCTGGCACAAAAACAATTTTCCGCTTAGAAATTTCGAATGGATGCTATTGAAGGGAGTGCTACCCATGGTTGATATATTGCAAAGATTTGGGAATTGAAGACACGACAAAGTTGTAGTTTATGTGATGATGTGAATGAGACAGCAACCCATTTGTTTTTGGGTTGTACATACACTAAGGGGGTTCATGAAACTCTTGAAGTTTAGGGATATGAGCAACATGATGCAAGGAAGAGGATGTTTATTAATGATGGTAAGAAGAAGGGAAGACTTGAAGTTGCTGAATCTTACTAGTGCCTTGTATAGAATATGGAGTGAAAGGAACAAGAGGATCTTTAGCCAAGAAGATTTGAAGATGGAGACCTTGGCTTCCAAAGTTGAAGCCGAATGCAAATGGGGAAGCTAGAAGACATTGAAAGAAAATTTTGAAGATGTGCTAGATTAGAATATAGAGCCTGGTTGTTGGTTTTTTTTGTTTGATTTTAAATAGCATGTTTTGATAGGGTCTTTGCTTGTAAAAGGCTAGAAGTGATGGTCTAAAAACTCTCTTGATTTTCTTCGATCTATATACAAAACTATTATCAGAAAAGGATTGTGAGCAATTGGTGGATAAATCTGAAGAAAATAGCATAGATGGAATTCAAGTGTTATTTCTTATGCACAGAAGGTGCAATTGATCGATGCAGTATTATCAAGTATAGCTGGCTTTTGGGCTAGTATACTAAGTTTACCCGAGGACGTTCGCGAGGAGATTGTGAAATTTTGAGAATGTTTTTTGTGGGGACGAGAAGAAGGGAAAAGGGATTATACTCATATCTCTTGGGACACAATTTGTAGAAGAAAAACATTTGGAGGATTGGGGATTAGAGATCATTCCATTTGGAACAAGGAAGCACTACGTAAACAATTGTGGGATTTAAACTCAAAGAAGGACATCTTTGGGTTAGGTGGACTCAAGCATATTGCATTAAGGGTGGAATTCTACAAGGAAGCAAAAGAGGGGTAAGTTCTAGTTAACATTGGAAGATGTTGTGCAAATTGATTGATAAACACTTCCAATCCCTTGGGAATTGTATAAACAAGGGAGGAAAGTTGAAGAGAATGATGGTGTATGAAGAAATGAAGGGTGGAATCAAAAGGTACTTTTATGCCAAATTAATTTGGCACAAAAACAATTTACCGCTTAGAATTTTCCAATGGAAGCTATTGAAGGTAGGGCTGCCCATGGTTGATATATTGCAAAGATTTGGGATTTGAAGACACAACAAAGTTGTAATTTATGTGATGATGTGGATGAGACAGCAACTCTTTTTTTTTGGGTTGTACATACACTAAGGGGTTCATGAAACTCTTGAAGTTTAGGGATACGAGCAACATGATGCAAGGAAAACAATGTTTATTAATGTTGGTAAGAAGAAGGCAAGACTTGAAGTTGTTGAATCTTACTAGTGCCTTGTATAGAATATGGAGTGAAAGGAACAAGAGGATCTTTATCCATGAAGATTAGAAGATGGAGACCTTGGCTTCCAAAGTTGAAGGCGAATGCCAATGGGGGAGCTAGAAGACATTGAAAGAAAATTTTGAAGATGTGCTAGATTAGAATATAGAGCCTGGTTGTTGGTTTTGTTTGTTTGATTTTAAATAGCATGTTTTGATAGGGTCTTTGCTCGTAAAAGGCTAGAAGTGATGGTCTAAAAACTCTTTTGATTTTCTTCGATCTATATACAAAACTATTATCAAAAAAGGATTGTGAGCAATTGGTGGATAAATCTGAAGAAAATAGCATAGATGGAATTCAAGTGTTATTTCTTATGCACAGAAGGTGCAATTGATCGATTCAGTATTATCAAGTATAGCTGGCTTTTGGGCTAGCATACTAAGTTTACCCGAGGATGATCACGAGGAGATTGTGAAATTTTGAGAATGTTTTTTGTGGGGACGAGAAGAAGGGAAAGGGATTATACTCCTATCTCTTGGGACACGATTTGCAGAAGCAAAACATTTGGAGGATTGGGGATTAGTGATCATTCCATTTGGAACAAGGCAGCACTACGTAAACAATTATGGGATTTAAACTCAAAGAAGGACATTTTTTGGGTTAGGTGGATTCAAGAATAATGCATAAAGGGTGGAATTCTACAAGGAAACAAAAGAGGGGTAAGTTCTAGTTGACATTGGAAGATGTTGTGCAAATTGAAAGATAAACACTTCCAATCCCTTGGGAATTGTATAAAAAGGGAGGAAAGTTGAAGAGAATGATGGTGTATGGAGAAATGAAGGGTGGAATCAAAAGGGACTTTTATGCCAAATTAATCTGGCACAAAAACAATTTTCCGCTTAGAAATTTCGAATGGATGCTATTGAAGGGAGTGCTACCCATGGTTGATATATTGCAAAGATTTGGGAATTGAAGACACGACAAAGTTGTAGTTTATGTGATGATGTGAATGAGACAGCAACCCATTTGTTTTTGGGTTGTACATACACTAAGGGGGTTCATGAAACTCTTGAAGTTTAGGGATATGAGCAACATGATGCAAGGAAGAGGATGTTTATTAATGATGGTAAGAAGAAGGGAAGACTTGAAGTTGATGAATCTTACTAGTGCCTTGTATAGAATATGGAGTGAAAGGAACAAGAGGATCTTTAGCCAAGAAGATTTGAAGATGGAGACCTTGGCTTCCAAAGTTGAAGCCGAATGCAAATGGGGAAGCTAGAAGACATTGAAAGAAAATTTTGAAGATGTGCTAGATTAGAATATAGAGCCTGGTTGTTGGTTTTTTTTGTTTGATTTTAAATAGCATGTTTTGATAGGGTCTTTGCTTGTAAAAGGCTAGAAGTGATGGTCTAAAAACTCTCTTGATTTTCTTCGATCTATATACAAAACTATTATCAGAAAAGGATTGTGAGCAATTGGTGGATAAATCTGAAGAAAATAGCATAGATGGAATTCAAGTGTTATTTCTTATGCACAGAAGGTGCAATTGATCGATGCAGTATTATCAAGTATAGCTGGCTTTTGGGCTAGTATACTAAGTTTACCCGAGGACGTTCGCGAGGAGATTGTGAAATTTTGAGAATGTTTTTTGTGGGGACGAGAAGAAGGGAAAAGGGATTATACTCATATCTCTTGGGACACAATTTGTAGAAGAAAAACATTTGGAGGATTGGGGATTAGAGATCATTCCATTTGGAACAAGGAAGCACTACGTAAACAATTGTGGGATTTAAACTCAAAGAAGGACATCTTTGGGTTAGGTGGACTCAAGCATATTGCATTAAGGGTGGAATTCTACAAGGAAGCAAAAGAGGGGTAAGTTCTAGTTAACATTGGAAGATGTTGTGCAAATTGATAGATAAACACTTCCAATCCCTTGGGAATTGTATAAACAAGGGAGGAAAGTTGAAGAGAATGATGGTGTATGAAGAAATGAAGGGTGGAATCAAAAGGGACTTTTATGCCAAATTAATTTGGCACAAAAACAATTTACCGCTTAGAATTTTCCAATGGAAGCTATTGAAGGGAGGGCTGCCCATGGTTGATATATTGCAAAGATTTGGGATTTGAAGACACAACAAAGTTGTAATTTATGTGATGATGTGGATGAGACAGCAACTCTTTTTTTTTGGGTTGTACATACACTAAGGGGTTCATGAAACTCTTGAAGTTTAGGGATATGAGCAACATGATGCAAGGAAAACAATGTTTATTAATGCTGGTAAGAAGAAGGCAAGACTTGAAGTTGTTGAATCTTACTAGTGCTTGTATAGAATATGGAGTGAAAGGAAGAGGATCTTTATGCATGAAGATTAGAAGATGGAGACCTTGGCTTCCAAAGTTGAAGGCGAATGCCAATGGGGGAGCTAGAAGACATTGAAAGAAAATTTTGAAGATGTGCTAGATTAGAATATAGAGCCTGGTTTTTGGTTTTGTTTGTTTGATTTTAAATAGCATGTTTTGATAGGGTCTTTGCTCGTAAAAGGCTAGAAGTGATGGTCTAAAAACTCTTTTGATTTTCTTCGATCTATATACAAAACTATTATCGAAAAAGGATTGTGAGCAATTGGTGGATAAATCTGAAGAAAATAGCATAGATGGAATTCAAGTGTTATTTCTTATGCACAGAAGGTGCAATTGATCGATTCAGTATTATCAGGTATAGCTGGCTTTTGGGCTAGCATACTAAGTTTTCCCGAGGATGATCACGAGGAGATTGTGAAATTTTGAGAATGTTTTTTATGGGGACGAGAAGAAGGGAAAAGGGATTATACTCATATCTCTTGGGACACGATTTGTAGAAGAAAAACATTTGGAGGATTGGGGATTTGAGATCATTCCATTTGGAACAAGGCAGCACTACGTAAACAATTGTGGGATTTAAACTCAAAGAAGGACATCTTTGGGTTAGGTGGATTCAAGCATATTGCATTAAGGGTGGAATTCTACAAGGAAGCAAAAGAGGTAAGTTCTAGTTGACATTGGAAGATGTTGTGCAAATTGAAAGATAAACACTTCCAATCCCTTGGGAATTGTATAAACAAGGGAGGAAAGTTGAAGAGAATGATAGTGTATGAAGAAATGAAGGGTGGAATCAAAAGGGACTTTTATGCCAAATTAATTTGGCACAAAAACAATTTACCGCTTAGAATTTTCCAATGGAAGCTATTGAAGGGAGGGCTGCCCATGGTTGATATATTGCAAAGATTTGGGATTTGAAGACACAACAAAGTTGTAATTTATGTGATGATGTGGATGAGACAGCAACTCTTTTTTTTTGGGTTGTACACACTAAGGGGTTCATGAAACTCCTGAAGTTTAGGGATATGAGCAACATGATGCAAGGAAAACAATGTTTATTAATGCTGGTAAGAAGAAGGCAAGACTTGAAGTTGTTGAATCTTACTAGTGCCTTGTATAGAATATGGAGTGAAAGGAATAGGATCTTTATCCATGAAGATTAGAAGATGGAGACCTTGGCTTCCAAAGTTGAAGGCGAATGCCAATGGGGGAGCTAGAAGACATTGAAAGAAAATTTTGAAGATGTGCTGGATTAGAATATAGAGCCTGGTTGTTGGTTTTGTTTGTTTGATTTTAAATAGCATGTTTTGATAGGGTCTTTGCTCGTAAAAGGCTAGAAGTGATGGTCTAAAAACTCTTTTGATTTTCTTCGATCTATATACAAAACTATTATCAAAAAAGGATTGTGAGCAATTGGTGGATAAATCTGAAGAAAATAGCATAGATGGAATTCAAGTGTTATTTCTTATGCACAGAAGGTGCAATTGATCGATTCAGTATTATCAAGTATAGCTGGCTTTTGGGCTAGCATACTAAGTTTACCCGAGGATGATCACGAGGAGATTGTGAAATTTTGAGAATGTTTTTTGTGGGGACGAGATGAAGGGAAAAGGGATTATACTCCTATCTCTTGGGACACGATTTGTAGAAGAAAAACATTTGGAGGATTGGGGATTTGAGATCATTCCATTTGGAACAAGGCAGCACTACGTAAACAATTGTGGGATTTAAACTCAAAGAAGGACATCTTTGGGTTAGGTGGATTCAAGCATATTACATTAAGGGTGGAATTCTACAAGGAAGCAAAAGAGGGGTATGTTCTAGTTGACATTGGAAGATGTTGTGCAAATTGAAAGATAAACACTTCCAATCCCTTGGGAATTGTATAAACAAGGGAGGAAAGTTGAAGAGAATGATGGTGTATGAAGAAATGAAGGGTGGAATCAAAAGGGACTTTTATGCCAAATTAATTTGGCACAAAAACAATTTACCGCTTAGAATTTTCCAATGGAAGCTATTGAAGGGAGGGCTGCCCATGGTTGATATATTGCAAAGATTTGGGATTTGAAGACACAACAAAGTTGTAATTTATGTGATGATGTGGATGAGACAGCAACTCTTTTTTTTTGGGTTGTACATACACTAAGGGGTTCATGAAACTCTTGAAGTTTAGGGATATGAGCAACATGATGCAAGGAAAACAATGTTTATTAATGCTGGTAAGAAGAAGGCAAGACTTGAAGTTGTTGAATCTTACTAGTGCCTTGTATAGAATATGGAGTGAAAGGAAGAGGATCTTTATCCATGAAGATTAGAAGATGGAGACCTTGGCTTCCAAAGTTGAAGGCGAATGCCAATGGGGGAGCTAGAAGACATTGAAAGAAAATTTTGAAGATGTGCTGGATTAGAATATAGAGCCTGGTTGTTGGTTTTGTTTGTTTATTTTAAATAGCATGTTTTGATAGGGTCTTTGCTCATAAAAGGCTAGAAGTGATGGTCTAAAAACTCTTTTGATTTTCTTCGATCTATATACAAAACTATTATCAAAAAAGGATTGTGAGCAATTGGTGGATAAATCTGAAGAAAATTGCATAGATGGAATTCAAGTGTTATTTCTTATGCACAGAAGGTGCAATTGATCGATTCAGCATTATCAAGTATAGCTGCTGGCTTTTGGGCTAGTATACTAAGTTTACCCGAGGATGTTCACGAGGAGATTTTGAAATTTTGAGAATGTTTTTTGTGGGGACGAGAAGAAGGCAAAAGGGATTATACTCCTATCTCTTGGGACACGATTTGTAGAAGAAAAACATTTGGAGGATTGGGGATTTGAGATCATTCCATTTGGAACAAGGCAGCACTACGTAAACAATTGTGGGATTTAAACTCAAAGGACATCTTTGGGTTAGGTGGATTCAAGCATATTGCATTAAGGGTGGAATTCTACAAGGAAGCAAAAGAGGGGTAAGTTCTAGTTGACATTGGAAGATGTTGTGCAAATTGAAAGATAAACACTTCCAATCCCTTGGGAATTGTATAAAAGGGAGGAAAGTTGAAGAGAATGATGGTGTATGGAGAAATGAAGGGTGGAATCAAAAGGGACTTTTATGCCAAATTAATCTGGCACAAAAACAATTTTCCGCTTAGAATTTTCGAATGGATGCTAATGGTTAATATATTGCAAAGATTTGGGAATTGAAGACACGACAAAGTTGTAGTTTATGTGATGATGTGAATGAGACAGCAACCCATTTGTTTTTGGGTTGTACATACACTAAGGGGTTCATGAAACTCTTGAAGTTTAGGGATATGAGCAACATGATGCAAGGAAGAGGATGTTTATTAATGATGGTAAGAAGAAGGGAAGACTTGAAGTTGATGAATCTTACTAGTGCCTTGTATAGAATATGGAGTGAAAGGAACAAGAGGATATTTAGCCAAGAAGATTTGAAAGAGACTGACTATCAATCTCTTTCTCTTACGTAATTTCTGAGCGTGGAGTCCAAAGTTGAAGGCGAATGCCAATGGCGGAGCTAGAAGACATTGAAAGAAAATTTTGAAGATGTGCTAGATTAGAATATAGAGCTGGTTGTTGGTTTTGTTTGTTTGATTTTAAATAGTATGTTTTGATAGGGTCTATGCTCGTAAAAGGCTAGATGTGATGGTCTAAAAACTCTTTTGATTTTCTTCGATCTATATACAAAACTATTATCAAAAAAGGATTATGAGCAATTGGTGGATAAATCTGAAGAAAATAGCATAGATGGAATTCAAGTGTTATTTCTTATGCACAGAAGGTGCAATTGATCAATTCAGTATTATCAAGTATAGCTTGCTTTTGGGCTAGGATACTAAGTTTACCCGAGGATGATCACGAGGAGATTGTGAAATTTTGAGAATATTTTTTGTGGGGACGAGAAGAAGGGAAAGGGATTATGCTCCTATCTCTTGGGACACGATTTGCAGAAGCAAAACATTTGGAGGATTGGGGATTAGAGATCATTCCATTTGGAACAAGGCAGCACTACGTAAACAATTATGGGATTTAAACTCAAAGAAGGACATTCTTTGGGTTAGGTGGATTCAAGAATAATGCATAAAGGGTGGAATTCTACAAGGAAACAAAAGAGGGGTAAGTTCTAGTTGACATTGGAAGATGTTGTGAAAATTGAAAGATAAACACTTCCAATCTCTTGGGAATTGTATAAAAAGGGAGGAAAGTTGAAGAGAATGATGGTGTATGGAGAAATGAAGGGTGGAATCAAAAGGGACTTTTATGCCAAATTAATCTGGCACAAAAACAATTTTCCTCTTAGAATTTTCGAATGGATGCTATTGCAGGGAGGGCTGCCCATGGTTGATATATTGCAAAGATTTGGGAATTGTAGACACGACAAAGTTGTAGTTTATGTGATGATGTGGATGAGACAGCAACCCATTTGTTTTTGGGTTGTACATACACTAAGGGTTCATGAAACTCTTGAAGTTTAGGGATATGAGCAACATGATGCAAGGAGGAGGATGTTTATTAATGATGGTAAGAAGAAGGGAAGACTTGAAGTTGATGAATCTTACTAGTGCCTTGTATAGAATATGGAGTGAAAGGAACAAGAGGATCTTTAGCCAAGAAGATTTGAAGATGGAGACCTTGGCTTCCAAAGTTGAAGCCGAATGCAAATGGGGGAGCTAGAAGACATTGAAAGAAAATTTTGAAGATGTGCTGGATTAGAATATAGAGCCTGGTTGTTGGTTTTGTTTGTTTGATTTTAAATAGCATGTTTTGATAGGGTCTTTTCTCGTAAAAGGCTAGAAGTGATGGTCTAAAAACTCTTTTGATTTTCTTCGATCTATATACAAAACTATTATCAAAAAAGGATTGTGAGCAATTGGTGGATAAATCTGAAGAAAATAGCATAGATGGAATTCAAGTGTTATTTCTTATGCACAGAAGGTGCAATTGATCGATTCAGTATTATCAAGTATAGCTGGCTTTTGGGGTAGCATACTAAGTTTACCCGAGGATGATCACGAGGAGATTGTGAAATTTTGAGAATGTTTTTTGTGGGGACGAGAAGAAGGGAAAGGGATTATACTCCTATCTCTTGGGACACGATTTGCAGAAGCAAAACATTTGGAGGATTGGGGATTAGAGATCATTCCATTTGGAACAAGGCAGCACTACGTAAACAATTATGGGATTTAAACTCAAAGAAGGACATTCTTTGGGTTAGGTGGATTCAAGAATAATGCATAAAGGGTGGAATTCTACAAGGAAACAAAAGAGGGGTAAGTTCTAGTTGACATTGGAAGATGTTGTGCAAATTGAAAGATAAACACTTCCAATCCCTTGGGAATTGTATAAAAATGGAGGAAAGTTGAAGAGAATGATGGTGTATGGAGAAATGAAGGGTGGAATCAAAAGGGACTTTTATGCCAAATTAATCTGGCACAAAAACAATTTTCCGCTTAGAATTTTCGAATGGATGCTAATGAAGGGAGGGCTGCCCATGGTTAATATATTGCAAAGATTTGGGAATTGAAGACACGACAAAGTTGTAGTTTATGTGATGATGTGAATGAGACAGCAACCCATTTGTTTTTGGGTTGTACATACACTAAGGGGTTCATGAAACTCTTGAAGTTTAGGGATATGAGCAACATGATGCAAGGAAGAGGATGTTTATTAATGATGGTAAGAAGAAGGGAAGACTTGAAGTTGATGAATCTTACTAGTGCCTTGTATAGAATATGGAGTGAAAGGAACAAGAGGATATTTAGCCAAGAAGATTTGAAAGAGACTGACTATCAATCTCTTTCTCTTACGTAATTTCTGAGCGTGGAGTCCAAAGTTGAAGGCGAATGCCAATGGCGGATCTAGAAGACATTGAAAGAAAATTTTGAAGATGTGCTAGATTAGAATATAGAGCTGGTTGTTGGTTTTGTTTGTTTGATTTTAAATAGTATGTTTTGATAGGGTCTATGCTCGTAAAAGGCTTGATGTGATGGTCTAAAAACTCTTTTGATTTTCTTCGATCTATATACAAAACTATTATCAAAAAAGGATTGTGAGCAATTGGTGGATAAATCTGAAGAAAATAGCATAGATGGAATTCAAGTGTTATTTCTTATGCACAGAAGGTGCAATTGATCAATTCAGTATTATCAAAGTATAGCTTGCTTTTGGGCTAGGATACTAAGTTTACCCGAGGATGATCACGAGGAGATTGTGAAATTTTGAGAATATTTTTTGTGGGGACGAGATGAAGGGAAAGGGATTATGCTCCTATCTCTTGGGACACGATTTGCAGAAGCAAAACATTTGGAGGATTGGGGATTAGAGATCATTCCATTTGGAACAAGGCAGCACTACGTAAACAATTATGGGATTTAAACTCAAAGAAGGACATTCTTTGGGTTAGGTGGATTCAAGAATAATGCATAAAGGGTGGAATTCTACAAGGAAACAAAAGAGGGGTAAGTTCTAGTTGACATTGGAAGATGTTGTGAAAATTGAAAGATAAACACTTCCAATCTCTTGGGAATTGTATAAAAAGGGAGGAAAGTTGAAGAGAATGATGGTGTATGGAGAAATGAAGGGTGGAATCAAAAGGGACTTTTATGCCAAATTAATCTGGCACAAAAACAATTTTCCTCTTAGAATTTTCGAATGGATGCTATTGCAGGGAGGGCTGCCCATGGTTGATATATTGCAAAGATTTGGGAATTGTAGACACGACAAAGTTGTAGTTTATGTGATGATGTGGATGAGACAGCAACCCATTTGTTTTTGGGTTGTACATACACTAAGGGTTCATGAAACTCTTGAAGTTTAGGGATATGAGCAACATGATGCAAGGAGGAGGATGTTTATTAATGATGGTAAGAAGAAGGGAAGACTTGAAGTTGATGAATCTTACTAGTGCCTTGTATAGAATATGGAGTGAAAGGAACAAGAGGATCTTTAGCCAAGAAGATTTGAAGATGGAGACCTTGTCTTCCAAAGTTGAAGGCGAATGCCAATGGGGGAGCTAAAAGACATTGAAAGAAAATTTTGAAGATGTGCTAGATTAGAATATAGAGCTGGTTGTTGGTTTTGTTTGTTTGATTTTAAACAGCAAGTTTTGATAGGGTTTTTGCTTGTAAAAGGCTAGAAGTGATGGTCTAAAAACTCTATTGATTTTCTTCGATCTGTATACAAAACTATTATCAAAAAAGGATTGTGAGCAATTGGTGGATAAATCTGAAGAAAATAGCATAGATGGAATTCAAGTGTTATTTCTTATGCACAGAAGGTGCAATTGATCAATTCAGTATTATCAAGTATAGCTGGCTTTTGGGCTAGCATACTAAGTTTACCCGAGGATGATCACGAGGAGATTGTGAAATTTTGAGAATGTTTTTTGTGGGGACAAGAAGAAGGGAAAGGGATTATACTCCTATCTCTTGGGAAACGATTTGCAGAAGCAAAACATTTGGAGGATTGGGGATTAGAGATCATTCAATTTGGAACAAGGCAGCACTACGTAAACAATTATGGGATTTAAACTCAACGAAGGACATTCTTTGGGTTAGGTGGATTCAAGCATATTGCATAAAGGGTGGAATTCTACAAGGAAGCAAAAGAGTGATAAGTTCTAGTTGACATTGGAAGATGTTGTGCAAATTGAAAGATAAACACTTCCAATCCCTTTGGAATTGTATAAACAAGGGAGGAAAGTTGAAGAGAATGATGGTGTATGGAGAAATGAAGGGTGGAATCAAAAGGGACTTTTATGCCAAATTAATCTGGCACAAAAACAATTTTCCGCTTAGAAATTTCGAATGGATGCTATTGAAGGGAGTGCTACCCATGGTTGATATATTGCAAAGATTTGGGAATTGAAGACACGACAAAGTTGTAGTTTATGTGATGATGTGGATGAGACAGCAACCCATTTGTTTTTGGGTTGTACATACACTAAGGGTTCATGAAACTCTTGAAGTTTAGGGATATGAGCAACATGATGCAAGGAGGAGGATGTTTATTAATGATGGTAAGAAGAAGGGAAGACTTGAAGTTGATGAATCTTACTAGTGCCTTGTATAGAATATGGAGTGAAAGGAACAAGAGGATCTTTAGCCAAGAAGATTTGAAGATGGAGACCTTGGCTTCCAAAGTTGAAGCCGAATGCAAATGGGGGAGCTAGAAGACATTGAAAGAAAATTTTGAAGATGTGCTGGATTAGAATATAGAGCCTGGTTGTTGGTTTTGTTTGTTTGATTTTAAATAGCATGTTTTGATAGGGTCTTTTCTCGTAAAAGGCTAGAAGTGATGGTCTAAAAACTCTTTTGATTTTCTTCGATCTATATACAAAACTATTATCAAAAAAGGATTGTGAGCAATTGGTGGATAAATCTGAAGAAAATAGCATAGATGGAATTCAAGTGTTATTTCTTATGCACAGAAGGTGCAATTGATCGATTCAGTATTATCAAGTATAGCTGGCTTTTGGGGTAGCATACTAAGTTTACCCGAGGATGATCACGAGGAGATTGTGAAATTTTGAGAATGTTTTTTGTGGGGACGAGAAGAAGGGAAAGGGATTATACTCCTATCTCTTGGGACACGATTTGCAGAAGCAAAACATTTGGAGGATTGGGGATTAGAGATCATTCCATTTGGAACAAGGCAGCACTACGTAAACAATTATGGGATTTAAACTCAAAGAAGGACATTCTTTGGGTTAGGTGGATTCAAGAATAATGCATAAAGGGTGGAATTCTACAAGGAAACAAAAGAGGGGTAAGTTCTAGTTGACATTGGAAGATGTTGTGCAAATTGAAAGATAAACACTTCCAATCCCTTGGGAATTGTATAAAAATGGAGGAAAGTTGAAGAGAATGATGGTGTATGGAGAAATGAAGGGTGGAATCAAAAGGGACTTTTATGCCAAATTAATCTGGCACAAAAACAATTTTCCGCTTAGAATTTTCGAATGGATGCTAATGAAGGGAGGGCTGCCCATGGTTAATATATTGCAAAGATTTGGGAATTGAAGACACGACAAAGTTGTAGTTTATGTGATGATGTGAATGAGACAGCAACCCATTTGTTTTTGGGTTGTACATACACTAAGGGGTTCATGAAACTCTTGAAGTTTAGGGATATGAGCAACATGATGCAAGGAAGAGGATGTTTATTAATGATGGTAAGAAGAAGGGAAGACTTGAAGTTGATGAATCTTACTAGTGCCTTGTATAGAATATGGAGTGAAAGGAACAAGAGGATATTTAGCCAAGAAGATTTGAAAGAGACTGACTATCAATCTCTTTCTCTTACGTAATTTCTGAGCGTGGAGTCCAAAGTTGAAGGCGAATGCCAATGGCGGATCTAGAAGACATTGAAAGAAAATTTTGAAGATGTGCTAGATTAGAATATAGAGCTGGTTGTTGGTTTTGTTTGTTTGATTTTAAATAGTATGTTTTGATAGGGTCTATGCTCGTAAAAGGCTTGATGTGATGGTCTAAAAACTCTTTTGATTTTCTTCGATCTATATACAAAACTATTATCAAAAAAGGATTGTGAGCAATTGGTGGATAAATCTGAAGAAAATAGCATAGATGGAATTCAAGTGTTATTTCTTATGCACAGAAGGTGCAATTGATCAATTCAGTATTATCAAAGTATAGCTTGCTTTTGGGCTAGGATACTAAGTTTACCCGAGGATGATCACGAGGAGATTGTGAAATTTTGAGAATATTTTTTGTGGGGACGAGATGAAGGGAAAGGGATTATGCTCCTATCTCTTGGGACACGATTTGCAGAAGCAAAACATTTGGAGGATTGGGGATTAGAGATCATTCCATTTGGAACAAGGCAGCACTACGTAAACAATTATGGGATTTAAACTCAAAGAAGGACATTCTTTGGGTTAGGTGGATTCAAGAATAATGCATAAAGGGTGGAATTCTACAAGGAAACAAAAGAGGGGTAAGTTCTAGTTGACATTGGAAGATGTTGTGAAA
Organism: Rubia yunnanensis; assembly: GCA_037428765.1. NCBI lineage: Eukaryota > Viridiplantae > Streptophyta > Magnoliopsida > Gentianales > Rubiaceae > Rubia > Rubia yunnanensis. Next base: position 47,064,324 of record CM075065.1, read on the forward strand.
ATTGAAAGATAAACACTTCCAATCTCTTGGGAATTGTATAAAAAGGGAGGAAAGTTGAAGAGAATGATGGTGTATGGAGAAATGAAGGGTGGAATCAAAAGGGACTTTTATGCCAAATTAATCTGGCACAAAAACAATTTTCCTCTTAGAATTTTCGAATGGATGCTATTGCAGGGAGGGCTGCCCATGGTTGATATATTGCAAAGATTTGGGAATTGTAGACACGACAAAGTTGTAGTTTATGTGATGATGTGGATGAGACAGCAACCCATTTGTTTTTGGGTTGTACATACACTAAGGGTTCATGAAACTCTTGAAGTTTAGGGATATGAGCAACATGATGCAAGGAGGAGGATGTTTATTAATGATGGTAAGAAGAAGGGAAGACTTGAAGTTGATGAATCTTACTAGTGCCTTGTATAGAATATGGAGTGAAAGGAACAAGAGGATCTTTAGCCAAGAAGATTTGAAGATGGAGACCTTGTCTTCCAAAGTTGAAGGCGAATGCCAATGGGGGAGCTAAAAGACATTGAAAGAAAATTTTGAAGATGTGCTAGATTAGAATATAGAGCTGGTTGTTGGTTTTGTTTGTTTGATTTTAAACAGCAAGTTTTGATAGGGTTTTTGCTTGTAAAAGGCTAGAAGTGATGGTCTAAAAACTCTATTGATTTTCTTCGATCTGTATACAAAACTATTATCAAAAAAGGATTGTGAGCAATTGGTGGATAAATCTGAAGAAAATAGCATAGATGGAATTCAAGTGTTATTTCTTATGCACAGAAGGTGCAATTGATCAATTCAGTATTATCAAGTATAGCTGGCTTTTGGGCTAGCATACTAAGTTTACCCGAGGATGATCACGAGGAGATTGTGAAATTTTGAGAATGTTTTTTGTGGGGACAAGAAGAAGGGAAAGGGATTATACTCCTATCTCTTGGGAAACGATTTGCAGAAGCAAAACATTTGGAGGATTGGGGATTAGAGATCATTCAATTTGGAACAAGGCAGCACTACGTAAACAATTATGGGATTTAAACTCAACGAAGGACATTCTTTGGGTTAGGTGGATTCAAGCATATTGCATAAAGGGTGGAATTCTACAAGGAAGCAAAAGAGTGATAAGTTCTAGTTGACATTGGAAGATGTTGTGCAAATTGAAAGATAAACACTTCCAATCCCTTTGGAATTGTATAAACAAGGGAGGAAAGTTGAAGAGAATGATGGTGTATGGAGAAATGAAGGGTGGAATCAAAAGGGACTTTTATGCCAAATTAATCTGGCACAAAAATAATTTTCCGCTTACAATTTTCGAATGGATGCTATTGAAGGGAGGGCTGCCCATGGTTGATATATTGCAAAGATTTGGGAATTGAAGACACGACAAAGTTGTAGTTTATGTGATGATGTGGATGAGACAGCAACCCATTTGTTTTTGGGTTGTACATACACTAAGGGTTCATGAAACTCTTGAAGTTTAGGGATATGAGCAACATGATGCACGGAAGAGGATGTCTATTAATGATGGTAAGAAGAAGGGAAGACTTGAAGTTGATGAATCTTACTAGTGCCTTGTATAGAATATGGAGTGAAAGGAACAAGAGGATCTTTAGCCAAGAAGATTTGAAGATGGAGACCTTGGCTTCCAAAGTTGAAGGCGAATGCCAATGGGGGAGCTAGAAGACATTGAAAGAAAATTTTGAAGATGTGCTAGATGGTTGTCGGTTTTGTTTGTTTGATTTTAAACAGCATGTTTTGATAGGGTTTTTGTTTGTAAAAGGCTAGAAGTGATGGTCTAAAAACTCTATTGATTTTCTTCGATCTATATACAAAACTATTATCAAGTGTTATTTCTTATGCACAGAAGGTGCAATTGATCAATTCAGTATTATCTAGTATAGCTTGCTTTTGGGCTAGCATAGCTAGTTTACCCGAGGATGTTCACGAGGAGATTGTGAAATTTTAAGAATGTTTTTTGTGGGGACGAGAAGAAGGGAAAGGGATTATGCTCCTATCTCTTGGGACACGATTTGCAGAAGCAAAACATTTGGAGGATTGGGGATTAGAGATCATTCCATTTGGAACAAGGCAGCACTACGTAAACAATTATGGGATTTAAACTCAAAGAAGGACATTCTTTGGGTTAGGTGGATTCAAGAATATTGCATAAAGGGTGGAATTCTACAAGGAAACAAAAGAGGGGTAAGTTCTAGTTGACATTGGAAGATGTTGTGAAAATTGAAAGATAAACACTTCCAATCTCTTGGGAATTGTATAAAAAGGGAGGAAAGTTGAAGAGAATGATGGTGTATGGAGAAATGAAGGGTTGAATCAAAAGGGACTTTTATGCCAAATTAATCTGGCACAAAAACAATTTTCCTCTTAGAATTTTCGAATGGATGCTATTGCAGGGAGGGCTGCCCATGGTTGATATATTGCAAAGATTTGAGAATTGAAGACCCGACAAAGTTGTAGTTTATGTGATGATGTGGATGAGACAGCAACCCATTTGTTTTTGGGTTGTACATACACTAAGGGTTCATGAAACTCTTGAAGTTTAGGGATATGAGCAACATGATGCAAGGAGGAGGATGTTTATTAATGATGGTAAGAAGAAGGGAAGACTTGAAGTTGATGAATCTTACTAGTGCCTTGTATAGAATATGGAGTGAAAGGAACAAGAGGATCTATAGCCAAGAAGATTTGAAGATGGAGACCTTGTCTTCCAAAGTTGAAGGCGAATGCCAATGGGGGAGCTAAAAGACATTGAAAGAAAATTTTGAAGATGTGCTAGATTAGAATATAGAGCTGGTTGTTGGTTTTGCTTATTTGATTTTTAATAGCATGTTTTGACAGGGTTCTTGTTTGTAAAATGCTGGAGGTGATGGTCTAAAAACTCTTTTGATTTTCTTTGATCTATATACAAAACTATTGTCAGAAAAGGATTGTGAGCAATTGGTGGATAAATCTAAAGAAAATAGCACAGATGGAATTCAAGTGTTATTTCTGATGCACGGAAGGTGCAATTGATCAATTCGGTTTTATCAAGTATAGCTGGCTTTTGGGCTAGTATAATATGTCTACCCGAGGATGTTCACGAGGAGATTGTGAAAATTTGAGAATTTTTTCATGGGGACGAGAAGAAGGGAAAAGGGGTTATACTCCTATCTCTTGGGACACAATTTGTAGAAGCAAAACATTTGGAGTATTGGGGATTAGAGATCCTTCCATTTGGAACAAGGCAACGCTATGTAAGCATTTGTGGAATTTAAACTCAAAGAAAGACATTCTTTGGGTTAGGTGGATTCTATAAGGAAGCAAAAGAGGGGTAAGTTCTAGTTGACATTGGAAGTTGTTGTGCAAATTGAAAGATAAACACTTCCAATCCCTTGGGAATTGTATAAACAAGGGAGGAAGTTGAAGAGAATGATGGTGTATGAAGAAATGAAGGGTGGATTCAAAAGGGACTTTTATGCCAAATTAATTTGTCACAAAAACAATTTACCACTTAGAATTTTCAAATGGATGCTATTGAAGGGAGGGCTGCCCATGGTTGATATATTGCAGAGATTTGGGATTTGAAGACACGACAAAGTTGTAGTTTATGTGATGATGTGGATGAGACAGCAACCCATTTGTTTTTGGGTTGTACATACACTAAGGGGTTCATGAAACTCTTGAAGTTTAGGGATATAAGCAACATGATGCAAGTAAAAAGATGTTTATTAATGATGGTAAGAAGAAGGGAAGACTTGAATTTGATGAATCTTACTAGTGCCTTGCATATAATATGGAGTGAAAGGAACAAGAGGATCTTTAGCCAAGAAGATTTGATGATGGAGACCTTGGCTTCCAAAGTTGAAGCCGAATGCAAATGGGGGAGCTAGAAGACATTGAAAGAAAATTTTGAAGATGTGCTAGATTAGAATATAGAGCTGGTGGTTGGTTTTGTTTGTTTGATTTGAAATAGCATGTTTTGACAGGGTTTTTGCTTGTAAAAGGCTGGAGGTGATGGTCTAAAAACTCTTTTGATTTTCTTTGATCTATATACAAAACTATTGTCAAAAAAGGATTGTGAGCAATTGGTGGATAAATCTTAAGAAAATAGCACAGATGGAATTCAAGTGTTATTTCTGATGCACAGAAGGTGCAATTGATCAATTCGGTTTTATCAAGTATAGCTGGCTTTTGGGCTAGTATACTATGTTTACCCGAGGATGTTCACGAGGAGATTGTGAAAATTCGAGAATTTTTTTGTGGGGACGATAAGAAGGGAAAAGGGGTTATACTCCTATCTCTTGGGACACAATTTGTAGAAGCAAAACATTTGGAGGATTGGGGATTAGAGATCCTTCCATTTGGAACAAGGAAGCACTATGTAAGCAATTGTGGAGTTTAAACTCAATGAAAGACAATCATTGGGTTAGGTGGATTCAAGCATATAAAGTGGTGAATTCTACAAGGAAGCAAAAGAGGGGTAAGTTCTGGTTGACATTGGAAGATGCTGTGAAAATTGAAAGATAAACACTTCCAATCCCTTGGAATTGTATAAACAAGGGAGGAAAGTTGAAGAGAACGATGGTGTATGAAGAAATGAAGGGTGGATTCAAAAGGGACTTTTATGCCAAATTAATTTGGCACAAAAACAATTTACCGCTTAGAATTTTCCAATGGATGCTATTGAAGGAGGGCTGCCCATGGTTGATATATTGCAAAGATTTGGGATTTGAAGACGCGACAAAGTTGTAGTTTATGTGATGATGTGGATGAGACAGCAACCCATTTGTTTTTGAGTTGTACATACACTAAGGGGATTATGAAACTCTTGAAGTTTAGGGATATGAGCAACATGATGCAAGTAAAAAGATGTTTATTAATGATGGTAAGAAGAAGGGAAGACTGGAATTTGATGAATCTTACTAGTGCCTGGTATAGAATATGGAGTGAAAGGAACAAGAGGATCTTTAGCCAAGAAGATTTGAAGATGGAGACCTTGGCTTCCAAAGTTGAAGCCGAATGCAAATGGGGGAGCTAGAAGACATTGAAAGAAAATTTTGAAGATGTGCTAGATTAGAATATAGAGCTGGTTGTTGGTTTTGTTTGTTTGATTTTAAACAGCATGTTTTAATAGGGTTTTTGCTTGTAAAAGGCTGGAGGTGATGGTCTAAAAACTCTTTTGATTTTCTTTGATCTATACACAAAATTATTATCAAAAAAGGATGGTGAGCAATTGGTGGATAAATCTAAAGAAAATAGCATAGATGGAATATAAGTGTTATTTCTGATGCACAGAAGGTGCAATTGATCAATTCGGTTTTATCGAGTATAGCTGGCTTTTGGGCTAGTATACTATGTTTACCCGAGGATGCTCACGAGGAGATTGTGAAATTTGAGAATGTTTTTCGTGGGGACGAGAAGAAGGGAAAAGGGGTTATACTCCTATCTCTTGGGACACAATTTGTAGAAGCAAAACATTTGGAGGATTGGGGATTAGAGATCCTTCCATTTGGAACAAGGAAGCCCTATGTAAGCAATTGTGGAGTTTAAACTCAAAGAAAGACATTCTTTGGGTTAGGATGGATTCAAGCATATAAAGTGTGGAATTCTACCAGGAAGCAAAAGAGTTGTAAGTTCAAGTTGACATTGGAAGATGTTGTGCGAATTGAAAGATAAACATTTCCAATCCCTTGGGAATTGTATAAACAAGGGAGGAAAGTTGAAGAGAATGATGGTGTATGAAGAAATGAAGGGTGGATTCAAAAGGGACTTTTATGCCAAATTAATTTGGCACAAAAACAATTTACCGCTTAGAATTTTCCAATGGATGCTATTGAAGGGAGGGCTGCCCATGGTTGATATATTGCAAAGATTTGGGATTTGAAGACGTGACAAAGTTGTAGTTTATGTGATGATGTGGATGAGACAGCAACCCATTTGTTTTTGGGTTGTACTTACACTAAGGGGTTCATGAAAATCTTGAAGTTTAGGGATATGAGCAACATGATGCAAGTAAAAAGATGTTTATTAATGATGATAAGATTCTGGGAAGACTTGAATTTGATGAATCTTACTAGTGCCTTGCATAGAATATGGAGTGAAAGGAACAAGAGGATCTTTAGCCAAGAAGATTTGAAGATGGAGACCTTGTCTTCCAAAGTTGAAGCCGAATGCAAATGGGGGAGCTAGAAGACATTGAAAGAAAATTTTGAAGATGTGCTAGATTAGAATATAGAGCTGGTTGTTGGTTTTGTTTGTTTGATTTTAAATAGCATGTTCTGACAGGGTTTTTGCTTGTAAAAGGCTGGAGGTGATGGTCTAAAAACTCTTTTGATTTTCTTTGATCTATACACAAAATTATGATCAAAAAAGGATGGTGAGCAATTGGTGGATAAATCTAAAGAAAATAGCATAGATGGAATATAAGTGTTATTTCTGATGCACAGAAGGTGCAATTGATCAATTCGGTTTTATCGAGTATAGCTGGCTTTTGGGCTAGTATACTATGTTTACCCGAGGATGCTCACGAGGAGATTGTGAAATTTGAGAATGTTTTTCGTGGGGACGAGAAGAAGGGAAAAGGGGTTATACTCCTATCTCTTGGGACACAATTTGTAGAAGCAAAACATTTGGAGGATTGGGGATTAGAGATCCTTCCATTTGGAACAAGGAAGCCCTATGTAAGCAATTGTGGAGTTTAAACTCAAAGAAAGACATTCTTTGGGTTAGGATGGATTCAAGCATATAAAGTGTGGAATTCTACCAGGAAGCAAAAGAGGGGTAAGTTCAAGTTGACATTGGAAGATGTTGTGCGAATTGAAAGATAAACATTTCCAATCCCTTGGGAATTGTATAAACAAGGGAGGAAAGTTGAAGAGAATGATGGTGTATGAAGAAATGAAGGGTGGATTCAAAAGGGACTTTTATGCCAAATTAATTTGGCACAAAAACAATTTACCGCTTAGAATTTTCCAATGGATGCTATTGAAGGGAGGGCTGCCCATGGTTGATATATTGCAAAGATTTGGGATTTGAAGACGTGACAAAGTTGTAGTTTATGTGATGATGTGGATGAGACAGCAACCCATTTGTTTTTGGGTTGTACTTACACTAAGGGGTTCATGAAAATCTTGAAGTTTAGGGATATGAGCAACATGATGCAAGTAAAAAGATGTTTATTAATGATGATAAGATTCTGGGAAGACTTGAATTTGATGAATCTTACTAGTGCCTTGCATAGAATATGGAGTGAAAGGAACAAGAGGATCTTTAGCCAAGAAGATTTGAAGATGGAGACCTTGTCTTCCAAAGTTGAAGCCGAATGCAAATGGGGGAGCTAGAAGACATTGAAAGAAAATTTTGAAGATGTGCTAGATTAGAATATAGAGCTGGTTGTTGGTTTTGTTTGTTTGATTTTAAATAGCATGTTCTGACAGGGTTTTTGCTTGTAAAAGGCTGGAGGTGATGGTCTAAAAACTCTTTTGATTTTCTTTGATCTATACACAAAATTATGATCAAAAAAGGATGGTGAGCAATTGGTGGATAAATCTAAAGAAAATAGCATAGATGGAATATAAGTGTTATTTCTGATGCACAGAAGGTGCAATTGATCAATTCGGTTTTATCGAGTATAGCTGGCTTTTGGGCTAGTATACTATGTTTACCCGAGGATGCTCACGAGGAGATTGTGAAATTTGAGAATGTTTTTCGTGGGGACGAGAAGAAGGGAAAAGGGGTTATACTCCTATCTCTTGGGACACAATTTGTAGAAGCAAAACATTTGGAGGATTGGGGATTAGAGATCCTTCCATTTGGAACAAGGAAGCCCTATGTAAGCAATTGTGGAGTTTAAACTCAAAGAAAGACATTCTTTGGGTTAGGATGGATTCAAGCATATAAAGTGTGGAATTCTACCAGGAAGCAAAAGAGGGGTAAGTTCAAGTTGACATTGGAAGATGTTGTGCGAATTGAAAGATAAACATTTCCAATCCCTTGGGAATTGTATAAACAAGGGAGGAAAGTTGAAGAGAATGATGGTGTATGAAGAAATGAAGGGTGGATTCAAAAGGGACTTTTATGCCAAATTAATTTGGCACAAAAACAATTTACCGCTTAGAATTTTCCAATGGATGCTATTGAAGGGAGGGCTGCCCATGGTTGATATATTGCAAAGATTTGGGATTTGAAGACGTGACAAAGTTGTAGTTTATGTGATGATGTGGATGAGACAGCAACCCATTTGTTTTTGGGTTGTACTTACACTAAGGGGTTCATGAAAATCTTGAAGTTTAGGGATATGAGCAACATGATGCAAGTAAAAAGATGTTTATTAATGATGATAAGATTCTGGGAAGACTTGAATTTGATGAATCTTACTAGTGCCTTGCATAGAATATGGAGTGAAAGGAACAAGAGGATCTTTAGCCAAGAAGATTTGAAGATGGAGACCTTGTCTTCCAAAGTTGAAGCCGAATGCAAATGGGGGAGCTAGAAGACATTGAAAGAAAATTTTGAAGATGTGCTAGATTAGAATATAGAGCTGGTTGTTGGTTTTGTTTGTTTGATTTTAAATAGCATGTTCTGACAGGGTTTTTGCTTGTAAAAGGCTGGAGGTGATGGTCTAAAAACTCTTTTGATTTTCTTTGATCTATATACAAAACTATTGTCAAAAAAGGATTGTGAGCAATTGGTGGATAAATCTTAAGAAAATAGCACAGATGGAATTCAAGTGTTATTTCTGATGCACAGAAGGTGCAATTGATCAATTCGGTTTTATCAAGTATAGCTGGCTTTTGGGCTAGTATACTATGTTTACCCGACGATGCTCACGAGGAGATTGTGAAAATTTGAGAATTTTTTCGTGGGGACGAGAAGAAGGGAAAAGGGGTTATACTCCTATCTCTTGGGACACAATTTGTAGAAGCAAAACATTTGGAGGATTGGGGATTAGAGATCCTTCCATTTGGAACAAGGCAATGATGCTGTGTAAGCAATTGTGGAGTTTCAACTTAAAGAAAGACATTCTTTGGGTTAGGTGGATTCAAGCATATAAAGTGTGGAATTCTATAAGGAAGCATAAGAGGGGTAAGTTCTAGTTGACATTGGAAGATGTTGTGAAAATTGAAAGATAAACACTTCCAATCCCTTGGGAATTGTATAAACAAGGGAGGAAAGTTGAAGAGAATGATGGTGTATGAAGAAATGAAGGGTGGATTCAAAAGGGACTTTTATGCCTAATTAATTTGTCACAAAAACAATTTACCACTTAGAATTTTCAAATGGATCCTATTGAAGGAAGGGCTGCCCATGGTTGATATATTGCAAAGATTTGGGATTTGAAGACACGACAAAGTTGTAGTTTATGTGATGATGTGGATGAGACAGCAACCCATTTGTTTTTGGGTTGTACATACACTAAGGGTTCATGAAACTCTTGAAGTTTAGGGATATAAGCAACATGATGCAAGTAAAAAGATGTTTATTAATGATGGTAAGAAGAAGGGAAGACTTGAATTTGATGAATCTTACTAGTGCCTTGCATATAATATGGAGTGAAAGGAACAAGAGGATCTTTAGCCAAGAAGATTTGATGATGGAGACCTTGGCTTCCAAAGTTGAAGCCGAATGCAAATGGGGGAGCTAGAAGACATTGAAAGAAAATTTTGAAGATGTGCTAGATTAGAATATAGAGCTGGTGGTTGGTTTTGTTTGTTTGATTTGAAATAGCATGTTTTGACAGGGTTTTTGCTTGTAAAAGGCTGGAGGTGATGGTCTAAAAACTCTTTTGATTTTCTTTGATCTATATACAAAACTATTGTCAAAAAAGGATTGTGAGCAATTGGTGGATAAATCTTAAGAAAATAGCACAGATGGAATTCAAGTGTTATTTCTGATGCACAGAAGGTGCAATTGATCAATTCGGTTTTATCAAGTATAGCTGGCTTTTGGGCTAGTATACTATGTTTACCCGAGGATGTTCACGAGGAGATTGTGAAAATTCGAGAATTTTTTTGTGGGGACGATAAGAAGGGAAAAGGGGTTATACTCCTATCTCTTGGGACACAATTTGTAGAAGCAAAACATTTGGAGGATTGGGGATTAGAGATCCTTCCATTTGGAACAAGGAAGCACTATGTAAGCAATTGTGGAGTTTAAACTCAATGAAAGACAATCATTGGGTTAGGTGGATTCAAGCATATAAAGTGGTGAATTCTACAAGGAAGCAAAAGTGGGGTAAGTTCTGGTTGACATTGGAAGATGCTGTGAAAATTGAAAGATAAACACTTCCAATCCCTTGGAATTGTATAAACAAGGGAGGAAAGTTGAAGAGAACGATGGTGTATGAAGAAATGAAGGGTGGATTCAAAAGGGACTTTTATGCCAAATTAATTTGGCACAAAAACAATTTACCGCTTAGAATTTTCCAATGGATGCTATTGAAGGAGGGCTGCCCATGGTTGATATATTGCAAAGATTTGGGATTTGAAGACGCGACAAAGTTGTAGTTTATGTGATGATGTGGATGAGACAGCAACCCATTTGTTTTTGAGTTGTACATACACTAAGGGGATTATGAAACTCTTGAAGTTTAGGGATATGAGCAACATGATGCAAGTAAAAAGATGTTTATTAATGATGGTAAGAAGAAGGGAAGACTGGAATTTGATGAATCTTACTAGTGCCTTGTATAGAATATGGAGTGAAAGGAACAAGAGGATCTTTAGCCAAGAAGATTTGAAGATGGAGACCTTGGCTTCCAAAGTTGAAGCCGAATGCAAATGGGGGAGCTAGAAGACATTGAAAGAAAATTTTGAAGATGTGCTAGATTAGAATATAGAGCTGGTTGTTGGTTTTGTTTGTTTGATTTTAAACAGCATGTTTTAATAGGGTTTTTGCTTGTAAAAGGCTGGAGGTGATGGTCTAAAAACTCTTTTGATTTTCTTTGATCTATACACAAAATTATGATCAAAAAAGGATGGTGAGCAATTGGTGGATAAATCTAAAGAAAATAGCATAGATGGAATATAAGTGTTATTTCTGATGCACAGAAGGTGCAATTGATCAATTCGGTTTTATCGAGTATAGCTGGCTTTTGGGCTAGTATACTATGTTTACCCGAGGATGCTCACGAGGAGATTGTGAAATTTGAGAATGTTTTTCGTGGGGACGAGAAGAAGGGAAAAGGGGTTATACTCCTATCTCTTGGGACACAATTTGTAGAAGCAAAACATTTGGAGGATTGGGGATTAGAGATCCTTCCATTTGGAACAAGGAAGCCCTATGTAAGCAATTGTGGAGTTTAAACTCAAAGAAAGACATTCTTTGGGTTAGGATGGATTCAAGCATATAAAGTGTGGAATTCTACCAGGAAGCAAAAGAGGGGTAAGTTCAAGTTGACATTGGAAGATGTTGTGCGAATTGAAAGATAAACATTTCCAATCCCTTGGGAATTGTATAAACAAGGGAGGAAAGTTGAAGAGAATGATGGTGTATGAAGAAATGAAGGGTGGATTCAAAAGGGACTTTTATGCCAAATTAATTTGGCACAAAAACAATTTACCGCTTAGAATTTTCCAATGGATGCTATTGAAGGGAGGGCTGCCCATGGTTGATATATTGCAAAGATTTGGGATTTGAAGACGTGACAAAGTTGTAGTTTATGTGATGATGTGGATGAGACAGCAACCCATTTGTTTTTGGGTTGTACTTACACTAAGGGGTTCATGAAAATCTTGAAGTTTAGGGATATGAGCAACATGATGCAAGTAAAAAGATGTTTATTAATGATGATAAGATTCTGGGAAGACTTGAATTTGATGAATCTTACTAGTGCCTTGCATAGAATATGGAGTGAAAGGAACAAGAGGATCTTTAGCCAAGAAGATTTGAAGATGGAGACCTTGTCTTCCAAAGTTGAAGCCGAATGCAAATGGGGGAGCTAGAAGACATTGAAAGAAAATTTTGAAGATGTGCTAGATTAGAATATAGAGCTGGTTGTTGGTTTTGTTTGTTTGATTTTAAATAGCATGTTCTGACAGGGTTTTTGCTTGTAAAAGGCTGGAGGTGATGGTCTAAAAACTCTTTTGATTTTCTTTGATCTATACACAAAATTATGATCAAAAAAGGATGGTGAGCAATTGGTGGATAAATCTAAAGAAAATAGCATAGATGGAATATAAGTGTTATTTCTGATGCACAGAAGGTGCAATTGATCAATTCGGTTTTATCGAGTATAGCTGGCTTTTGGGCTAGTATACTATGTTTACCCGAGGATGCTCACGAGGAGATTGTGAAATTTGAGAATGTTTTTCGTGGGGACGAGAAGAAGGGAAAAGGGGTTATACTCCTATCTCTTGGGACACAATTTGTAGAAGCAAAACATTTGGAGGATTGGGGATTAGAGATCCTTCCATTTGGAACAAGGAAGCCCTATGTAAGCAATTGTGGAGTTTAAACTCAAAGAAAGACATTCTTTGGGTTAGGATGGATTCAAGCATATAAAGTGTGGAATTCTACCAGGAAGCAAAAGAGGGGTAAGTTCAAGTTGACATTGGAAGATGTTGTGCGAATTGAAAGATAAACATTTCCAATCCCTTGGGAATTGTATAAACAAGGGAGGAAAGTTGAAGAGAATGATGGTGTATGAAGAAATGAAGGGTGGATTCAAAAGGGACTTTTATGCCAAATTAATTTGGCACAAAAACAATTTACCGCTTAGAATTTTCCAATGGATGCTATTGAAGGGAGGGCTGCCCATGGTTGATATATTGCAAAGATTTGGGATTTGAAGACGTGACAAAGTTGTAGTTTATGTGATGATGTGGATGAGACAGCAACCCATTTGTTTTTGGGTTGTACTTACACTAAGGGGTTCATGAAAATCTTGAAGTTTAGGGATATGAGCAACATGATGCAAGTAAAAAGATGTTTATTAATGATGATAAGATTCTGGGAAGACTTGAATTTGATGAATCTTACTAGTGCCTTGCATAGAATATGGAGTGAAAGGAACAAGAGGATCTTTAGCCAAGAAGATTTGAAGATGGAGACCTTGTCTTCCAAAGTTGAAGCCGAATGCAAATGGGGGAGCTAGAAGACATTGAAAGAAAATTTTGAAGATGTGCTAGATTAGAATATAGAGCTGGTTGTTGGTTTTGTTTGTTTGATTTTAAATAGCATGTTCTGACAGGGTTTTTGCTTGTAAAAGGCTGGAGGTGATGGTCTAAAAACTCTTTTGATTTTCTTTGATCTATACACAAAATTATGATCAAAAAAGGATGGTGAGCAATTGGTGGATAAATCTAAAGAAAATAGCATAGATGGAATATAAGTGTTATTTCTGATGCACAGAAGGTGCAATTGATCAATTCGGTTTTATCGAGTATAGCTGGCTTTTGGGCTAGTATACTATGTTTACCCGAGGATGCTCACGAGGAGATTGTGAAATTTGAGAATGTTTTTCGTGGGGACGAGAAGAAGGGAAAAGGGGTTATACTCCTATCTCTTGGGACACAATTTGTAGAAGCAAAACATTTGGAGGATTGGGGATTAGAGATCCTTCCATTTGGAACAAGGAAGCCCTATGTAAGCAATTGTGGAGTTTAAACTCAAAGAAAGACATTCTTTGGGTTAGGATGGATTCAAGCATATAAAGTGTGGAATTCTACCAGGAAGCAAAAGAGGGGTAAGTTCAAGTTGACATTGGAAGATGTTGTGCGAATTGAAAGATAAACATTTCCAATCCCTTGGGAATTGTATAAACAAGGGAGGAAAGTTGAAGAGAATGATGGTGTATGAAGAAATGAAGGGTGGATTCAAAAGGGACTTTTATGCCAAATTAATTTGGCACAAAAACAATTTACCGCTTAGAATTTTCCAATGGATGCTATTGAAGGGAGGGCTGCCCATGGTTGATATATTGCAAAGATTTGGGATTTGAAGACGTGACAAAGTTGTAGTTTATGTGATGATGTGGATGAGACAGCAACCCATTTGTTTTTGGGTTGTACTTACACTAAGGGGTTCATGAAAATCTTGAAGTTTAGGGATATGAGCAACATGATGCAAGTAAAAAGATGTTTATTAATGATGATAAGATTCTGGGAAGACTTGAATTTGATGAATCTTACTAGTGCCTTGCATAGAATATGGAGTGAAAGGAACAAGAGGATCTTTAGCCAAGAAGATTTGAAGATGGAGACCTTGTCTTCCAAAGTTGAAGCCGAATGCAAATGGGGGAGCTAGAAGACATTGAAAGAAAATTTTGAAGATGTGCTAGATTAGAATATAGAGCTGGTTGTTGGTTTTGTTTGTTTGATTTTAAATAGCATGTTCTGACAGGGTTTTTGCTTGTAAAAGGCTGGAGGTGATGGTCTAAAAACTCTTTTGATTTTCTTTGATCTATACACAAAATTATTATCAAAAAAGGATGGTGAGCAATTGGTGGATAAATCTAAAGAAAATAGCATAGATGGAATATAAGTGTTATTTCTGATGCACAGAAGGTGCAATTGATCAATTCGGTTTTATCGAGTATAGCTGGCTTTTGGGCTAGTATACTATGTTTACCCGAGGATGCTCACGAGGAGATTGTGAAATTTGAGAATGTTTTTCGTGGGGACGAGAAGAAGGGAAAAGGGGTTATACTCCTATCTCTTGGGACACAATTTGTAGAAGCAAAACATTTGGAGGATTGGGGATTAGAGATCCTTCCATTTGGAACAAGGAAGCCCTATGTAAGCAATTGTGGAGTTTAAACTCAAAGAAAGACATTCTTTGGGTTAGGATGGATTCAAGCATATAAAGTGTGGAATTCTACCAGGAAGCAAAAGAGGGGTAAGTTCAAGTTGACATTGGAAGATGTTGTGCGAATTGAAAGATAAACATTTCCAATCCCTTGGGAATTGTATAAACAAGGGAGGAAAGTTGAAGAGAATGATGGTGTATGAAGAAATGAAGGGTGGATTCAAAAGGGACTTTTATGCCAAATTAATTTGGCACAAAAACAATTTACCGCTTAGAATTTTCCAATGGATGCTATTGAAGGGAGGGCTGCCCATGGTTGATATATTGCAAAGATTTGGGATTTGAAGACGTGACAAAGTTGTAGTTTATGTGATGATGTGGATGAGACAGCAACCCATTTGTTTTTGGGTTGTACTTACACTAAGGGGTTCATGAAAATCTTGAAGTTTAGGGATATGAGCAACATGATGCAAGTAAAAAGATGTTTATTAATGATGATAAGATTCTGGGAAGACTTGAATTTGATGAATCTTACTAGTGCCTTGCATAGAATATGGAGTGAAAGGAACAAGAGGATCTTTAGCCAAGAAGATTTGAAGATGGAGACCTTGTCTTCCAAAGTTGAAGCCGAATGCAAATGGGGGAGCTAGAAGACATTGAAAGAAAATTTTGAAGATGTGCTAGATTAGAATATAGAGCTGGTTGTTGGTTTTGTTTGTTTGATTTTAAATAGCATGTTCTGACAGGGTTTTTGCTTGTAAAAGGCTGGAGGTGATGGTCTAAAAACTCTTTTGATTTTCTTTGATCTATACACAAAATTATTATCAAAAAAGGATGGTGAGCAATTGGTGGATAAATCTAAAGAAAATAGCATAGATGGAATATAAGTGTTATTTCTGATGCACAGAAGGTGCAATTGATCAATTCGGTTTTATCGAGTATAGCTGGCTTTTGGGCTAGTATACTATGTTTACCCGAGGATGCTCACGAGGAGATTGTGAAATTTGAGAATGTTTTTCGTGGGGACGAGAAGAAGGGAAAAGGGGTTATACTCCTATCTCTTGGGACACAATTTGTAGAAGCAAAACATTTGGAGGATTGGGGATTAGAGATCCTTCCATTTGGAACAAGGAAGCCCTATGTAAGCAATTGTGGAGTTTAAACTCAAAGAAAGACATTCTTTGGGTTAGGATGGATTCAAGCATATAAAGTGTGGAATTCTACCAGGAAGCAAAAGAGGGGTAAGTTCAAGTTGACATTGGAAGATGTTGTGCGAATTGAAAGATAAACATTTCCAATCCCTTGGGAATTGTATAAACAAGGGAGGAAAGTTGAAGAGAATGATGGTGTATGAAGAAATGAAGGGTGGATTCAAAAGGGACTTTTATGCCAAATTAATTTGGCACAAAAACAATTTACCGCTTAGAATTTTCCAATGGATGCTATTGAAGGGAGGGCTGCCCATGGTTGATATATTGCAAAGATTTGGGATTTGAAGACGTGACAAAGTTGTAGTTTATGTGATGATGTGGATGAGACAGCAACCCATTTGTTTTTGGGTTGTACTTACACTAAGGGGTTCATGAAAATCTTGAAGTTTAGGGATATGAGCAACATGATGCAAGTAAAAAGATGTTTATTAATGATGATAAGATTCTGGGAAGACTTGAATTTGATGAATCTTACTAGTGCCTTGCATAGAATATGGAGTGAAAGGAACAAGAGGATCTTTAGCCAAGAAGATTTGAAGATGGAGACCTTGTCTTCCAAAGTTGAAGCCGAATGCAAATGGGGGAGCTAGAAGACATTGAAAGAAAATTTTGAAGATGTGCTAGATTAGAATATAGAGCTGGTTGTTGGTTTTGTTTGTTTGATTTTAAATAGCATGTTCTGACAGGGTTTTTGCTTGTAAAAGGCTGGAGGTGATGGTCTAAAAACTCTTTTGATTTTCTTTGATCTATACACAAAATTATTATCAAAAAAGGATGGTGAGCAATTGGTGGATAAATCTAAAGAAAATAGCATAGATGGAATATAAGTGTTATTTCTGATGCACAGAAGGTGCAATTGATCAATTCGGTTTTATCGAGTATAGCTGGCTTTTGGGCTAGTATACTATGTTTACCCGAGGATGCTCACGAGGAGATTGTGAAATTTGAGAATGTTTTTCGTGGGGACGAGAAGAAGGGAAAAGGGGTTATACTCCTATCTCTTGGGACACAATTTGTAGAAGCAAAACATTTGGAGGATTGGGGATTAGAGATCCTTCCATTTGGAACAAGGAAGCCCTATGTAAGCAATTGTGGAGTTTAAACTCAAAGAAAGACATTCTTTGGGTTAGGATGGATTCAAGCATATAAAGTGTGGAATTCTACCAGGAAGCAAAAGAGGGGTAAGTTCAAGTTGACATTGGAAGATGTTGTGCGAATTGAAAGATAAACATTTCCAATCCCTTGGGAATTGTATAAACAAGGGAGGAAAGTTGAAGAGAATGATGGTGTATGAAGAAATGAAGGGTGGATTCAAAAGGGACTTTTATGCCAAATTAATTTGGCACAAAAACAATTTACCGCTTAGAATTTTCCAATGGATGCTATTGAAGGGAGGGCTGCCCATGGTTGATATATTGCAAAGATTTGGGATTTGAAGACGTGACAAAGTTGTAGTTTATGTGATGATGTGGATGAGACAGCAACCCATTTGTTTTTGGGTTGTACTTACACTAAGGGGTTCATGAAAATCTTGAAGTTTAGGGATATGAGCAACATGATGCAAGTAAAAAGATGTTTATTAATGATGATAAGATTCTGGGAAGACTTGAATTTGATGAATCTTACTAGTGCCTTGCATAGAATATGGAGTGAAAGGAACAAGAGGATCTTTAGCCAAGAAGATTTGAAGATGGAGACCTTGTCTTCCAAAGTTGAAGCCGAATGCAAATGGGGGAGCTAGAAGACATTGAAAGAAAATTTTGAAGATGTGCTAGATTAGAATATAGAGCTGGTTGTTGGTTTTGTTTGTTTGATTTTAAATAGCATGTTCTGACAGGGTTTTTGCTTGTAAAAGGCTGGAGGTGATGGTCTAAAAACTCTTTTGATTTTCTTTGATCTATACACAAAATTATTATCAAAAAAGGATGGTGAGCAATTGGTGGATAAATCTAAAGAAAATAGCATAGATGGAATATAAGTGTTATTTCTGATGCACAGAAGGTGCAATTGATCAATTCGGTTTTATCGAGTATAGCTGGCTTTTGGGCTAGTATACTATGTTTACCCGAGGATGCTCACGAGGAGATTGTGAAATTTGAGAATGTTTTTCGTGGGGACGAGAAGAAGGGAAAAGGGGTTATACTCCTATCTCTTGGGACACAATTTGTAGAAGCAAAACATTTGGAGGATTGGGGATTAGAGATCCTTCCATTTGGAACAAGGAAGCCCTATGTAAGCAATTGTGGAGTTTAAACTCAAAGAAAGACATTCTTTGGGTTAGGATGGATTCAAGCATATAAAGTGTGGAATTCTACCAGGAAGCAAAAGAGGGGTAAGTTCAAGTTGACATTGGAAGATGTTGTGCGAATTGAAAGATAAACATTTCCAATCCCTTGGGAATTGTATAAACAAGGGAGGAAAGTTGAAGAGAATGATGGTGTATGAAGAAATGAAGGGTGGATTCAAAAGGGACTTTTATGCCAAATTAATTTGGCACAAAAACAATTTACCGCTTAGAATTTTCCAATGGATGCTATTGAAGGGAGGGCTGCCCATGGTTGATATATTGCAAAGATTTGGGATTTGAAGACGTGACAAAGTTGTAGTTTATGTGATGATGTGGATGAGACAGCAACCCATTTGTTTTTGGGTTGTACTTACACTAAGGGGTTCATGAAAATCTTGAAGTTTAGGGATATGAGCAACATGATGCAAGTAAAAAGATGTTTATTAATGATGATAAGATTCTGGGAAGACTTGAATTTGATGAATCTTACTAGTGCCTTGCATAGAATATGGAGTGAAAGGAACAAGAGGATCTTTAGCCAAGAAGATTTGAAGATGGAGACCTTGTCTTCCAAAGTTGAAGCCGAATGCAAATGGGGGAGCTAGAAGACATTGAAAGAAAATTTTGAAGATGTGCTAGATTAGAATATAGAGCTGGTTGTTGGTTTTGTTTGTTTGATTTTAAATAGCATGTTCTGACAGGGTTTTTGCTTGTAAAAGGCTGGAGGTGATGGTCTAAAAACTCTTTTGATTTTCTTTGATCTATACACAAAATTATTATCAAAAAAGGATGGTGAGCAATTGGTGGATAAATCTAAAGAAAATAGCATAGATGGAATATAAGTGTTATTTCTGATGCACAGAAGGTGCAATTGATCAATTCGGTTTTATCGAGTATAGCTGGCTTTTGGGCTAGTATACTATGTTTACCCGAGGATGCTCACGAGGAGATTGTGAAATTTGAGAATGTTTTTCGTGGGGACGAGAAGAAGGGAAAAGGGGTTATACTCCTATCTCTTGGGACACAATTTGTAGAAGCAAAACATTTGGAGGATTGGGGATTAGAGATCCTTCCATTTGGAACAAGGAAGCCCTATGTAAGCAATTGTGGAGTTTAAACTCAAAGAAAGACATTCTTTGGGTTAGGATGGATTCAAGCATATAAAGTGTGGAATTCTACCAGGAAGCAAAAGAGGGGTAAGTTCAAGTTGACATTGGAAGATGTTGTGCGAATTGAAAGATAAACATTTCCAATCCTTTGGGAATTGTATAAACAAGGGAGGAAAGTTGAAGAGAATGATGGTGTATGAAGAAATGAAGGGTGGATTCAAAAGGGACTTTTATGCCAAATTAATTTGGCACAAAAACAATTTACCGCTTAGAATTTTCCAATGGATGCTATTGAAGGGAGGGCTGCCCATGGTTGATATATTGCAAAGATTTGGGATTTGAAGACGTGACAAAGTTGTAGTTTATGTGATGATGTGGATGAGACAGCAACCCATTTGTTTTTGGGTTGTACTTACACTAAGGGGTTCATGAAAATCTTGAAGTTTAGGGATATGAGCAACATGATGCAAGTAAAAAGATGTTTATTAATGATGATAAGATTCTGGGAAGACTTGAATTTGATGAATCTTACTAGTGCCTTGCATAGAATATGGAGTGAAAGGAACAAGAGGATCTTTAGCCAAGAAGATTTGAAGATGGAGACCTTGTCTTCCAAAGTTGAAGCCGAATGCAAATGGGGGAGCTAGAAGACATTGAAAGAAAATTTTGAAGATGTGCTAGATTAGAATATAGAGCTGGTTGTTGGTTTTGTTTGTTTGATTTTAAATAGCATGTTCTGACAGGGTTTTTGCTTGTAAAAGGCTGGAGGTGATGGTCTAAAAACTCTTTTGATTTTCTTTGATCTATATACAAAACTATTGTCAAAAAAGGATTGTGAGCAATTGGTGGATAAATCTTAAGAAAATAGCACAGATGGAATTCAAGTGTTATTTCTGATGCACAGAAGGTGCAATTGATCAATTCGGTTTTATCAAGTATAGCTGGCTTTTGGGCTAGTATACTATGTTTACCCGACGATGCTCACGAGGAGATTGTGAAAATTTGAGAATTTTTTCGTGGGGAGGAGAAGAAGGGAAAAGGGGTTATACTCCTATCTCTTGGGACACAATTTGTAGAAGCAAAACATTTGGAGGATTGGGGATTAGAGATCCTTCCATTTGGAACAAGGAAGCACTATGTAAGCAATTGGGGAGTTTAAACTCAATGAAAGACATTCATTGGGTTAGGTGGATTCAAGCATATAAAGTGTGGAATTCTACAGGGAAGCAAAAGAGGGGTAAGTTCTGGTTGACATTGGAAGATGTTGTGCAAATTAAAAGATAAACACTTCCAATCCCTTGGGAATTGTATAAACAAGGGAGGAAAGCTGAAGAGAACGATGGTGTATGAAGAAATGAAGGGTGGATTCAAAAGGGACTTTTATGCCAAATTAATTTGGCACAAAAACAATTTACCGCTTAGAATTTTCCAATGGATGCTATTGAAGGGAGGGCTGCCCATGGTTGATATATTGCAAAGATTTGGGATTTGAAGACGTGACAAAGTTGTAGTTTATGTGATGATGTGGATGAGACAGCAACCCATTTGTTTTTGGGTTGTACTTACACTAAGGGGTTCATGAAAATCTTGAAGTTTAGGGATATGAGCAACATGATGCAAGTAAAAAGATGTTTATTAATGATGATAAGATTCTGGGAAGACTTGAATTTGATGAATCTTACTAGTGCCTTGCATAGAATATGGAGTGAAAGGAACAAGAGGATCTTTAGCCAAGAAGATTTGAAGATGGAGACCTTGTCTTCCAAAGTTGAAGCCGAATGCAAATGGGGGAGCTAGAAGACATTGAAAGAAAATTTTGAAGATGTGCTAGATTAGAATATAGAGCTGGTTGTTGGTTTTGTTTGTTTGATTTTAAATAGCATGTTCTGACAGGGTTTTTGCTTGTAAAAGGCTGGAGGTGATGGTCTAAAAACTCTTTTGATTTTCTTTGATCTATACACAAAATTATTATCAAAAAAGGATGGTGAGCAATTGGTGGATAAATCTAAAGAAAATAGCATAGATGGAATATAAGTGTTATTTCTGATGCACAGAAGGTGCAATTGATCAATTCGGTTTTATCGAGTATAGCTGGCTTTTGGGCTAGTATACTATGTTTACCCGAGGATGCTCACGAGGAGATTGTGAAATTTGAGAATGTTTTTCGTGGGGACGAGAAGAAGGGAAAAGGGGTTATACTCCTATCTCTTGGGACACAATTTGTAGAAGCAAAACATTTGGAGGATTGGGGATTAGAGATCCTTCCATTTGGAACAAGGAAGCCCTATGTAAGCAATTGTGGAGTTTAAACTCAAAGAAAGACATTCTTTGGGTTAGGATGGATTCAAGCATATAAAGTGTGGAATTCTACCAGGAAGCAAAAGAGGGGTAAGTTCAAGTTGACATTGGAAGATGTTGTGCGAATTGAAAGATAAACATTTCCAATCCCTTGGGAATTGTATAAACAAGGGAGGAAAGTTGAAGAGAATGATGGTGTATGAAGAAATGAAGGGTGGATTCAAAAGGGACTTTTATGCCAAATTAATTTGGCACAAAAACAATTTACCGCTTAGAATTTTCCAATGGATGCTATTGAAGGGAGGGCTGCCCATGGTTGATATATTGCAAAGATTTGGGATTTGAAGACGTGACAAAGTTGTAGTTTATGTGATGATGTGGATGAGACAGCAACCCATTTGTTTTTGGGTTGTACTTACACTAAGGGGTTCATGAAAATCTTGAAGTTTAGGGATATGAGCAACATGATGCAAGTAAAAAGATGTTTATTAATGATGATAAGATTCTGGGAAGACTTGAATTTGATGAATCTTACTAGTGCCTTGCATAGAATATGGAGTGAAAGGAACAAGAGGATCTTTAGCCAAGAAGATTTGAAGATGGAGACCTTGTCTTCCAAAGTTGAAGCCGAATGCAAATGGGGGAGCTAGAAGACATTGAAAGAAAATTTTGAAGATGTGCTAGATTAGAATATAGAGCTGGTTGTTGGTTTTGTTTGTTTGATTTTAAATAGCATGTTCTGACAGGGTTTTTGCTTGTAAAAGGCTGGAGGTGATGGTCTAAAAACTCTTTTGATTTTCTTTGATCTATACACAAAATTATTATCAAAAAAGGATGGTGAGCAATTGGTGGATAAATCTAAAGAAAATAGCATAGATGGAATATAAGTGTTATTTCTGATGCACAGAAGGTGCAATTGATCAATTCGGTTTTATCGAGTATAGCTGGCTTTTGGGCTAGTATACTATGTTTACCCGAGGATGCTCACGAGGAGATTGTGAAATTTGAGAATGTTTTTCGTGGGGACGAGAAGAAGGGAAAAGGGGTTATACTCCTATCTCTTGGGACACAATTTGTAGAAGCAAAACATTTGGAGGATTGGGGATTAGAGATCCTTCCATTTGGAACAAGGAAGCCCTATGTAAGCAATTGTGGAGTTTAAACTCAAAGAAAGACATTCTTTGGGTTAGGATGGATTCAAGCATATAAAGTGTGGAATTCTACCAGGAAGCAAAAGAGGGGTAAGTTCAAGTTGACATTGGAAGATGTTGTGCGAATTGAAAGATAAACATTTCCAATCCCTTGGGAATTGTATAAACAAGGGAGGAAAGTTGAAGAGAATGATGGTGTATGAAGAAATGAAGGGTGGATTCAAAAGGGACTTTTATGCCAAATTAATTTGGCACAAAAACAATTTACCGCTTAGAATTTTCCAATGGATGCTATTGAAGGGAGGGCTGCCCATGGTTGATATATTGCAAAGATTTGGGATTTGAAGACGTGACAAAGTTGTAGTTTATGTGATGATGTGGATGAGACAGCAACCCATTTGTTTTTGGGTTGTACTTACACTAAGGGGTTCATGAAAATCTTGAAGTTTAGGGATATGAGCAACATGATGCAAGTAAAAAGATGTTTATTAATGATGATAAGATTCTGGGAAGACTTGAATTTGATGAATCTTACTAGTGCCTTGCATAGAATATGGAGTGAAAGGAACAAGAGGATCTTTAGCCAAGAAGATTTGAAGATGGAGACCTTGTCTTCCAAAGTTGAAGCCGAATGCAAATGGGGGAGCTAGAAGACATTGAAAGAAAATTTTGAAGATGTGCTAGATTAGAATATAGAGTTGGTTGTTGGTTTTATTTGTTTGATTTTAAATAGCATGTTCTGACAGGGTTTTTGCTTGTAAAAGGCTGGAGGTGATGGTCTAAAAACTCTTTTGATTTTCTTTGATCTATACACAAAATTATTATCAAAAAAGGATGGTGAGCAATTGGTGGATAAATCTAAAGAAAATAGCATAGATGGAATATAAGTGTTATTTCTGATGCACAGAAGGTGCAATTGATCAATTCGGTTTTATCGAGTATAGCTGGCTTTTGGGCTAGTATACTATGTTTACCCGAGGATGCTCACGAGGAGATTGTGAAATTTGAGAATGTTTTTCGTGGGGACGAGAAGAAGGGAAAAGGGGTTATACTCCTATCTCTTGGGACACAATTTGTAGAAGCAAAACATTTGGAGGATTGGGGATTAGAGATCCTTCCATTTGGAACAAGGAAGCCCTATGTAAGCAATTGTGGAGTTTAAACTCAAAGAAAGACATTCTTTGGGTTAGGATGGATTCAAGCATATAAAGTGTGGAATTCTACCAGGAAGCAAAAGAGGGGTAAGTTCAAGTTGACATTGGAAGATGTTGTGCGAATTGAAAGATAAACATTTCCAATCCCTTGGGAATTGTATAAACAAGGGAGGAAAGTTGAAGAGAATGATGGTGTATGAAGAAATGAAGGGTGGATTCAAAAGGGACTTTTATGCCAAATTAATTTGGCACAAAAACAATTTACCGCTTAGAATTTTCCAATGGATGCTATTGAAGGGAGGGCTGCCCATGGTTGATATATTGCAAAGATTTGGGATTTGAAGACGTGACAAAGTTGTAGTTTATGTGATGATGTGGATGAGACAGCAACCCATTTGTTTTTGGGTTGTACTTACACTAAGGGGTTCATGAAAATCTTGAAGTTTAGGGATATGAGCAACATGATGCAAGTAAAAAGATGTTTATTAATGATGATAAGATTCTGGGAAGACTTGAATTTGATGAATCTTACTAGTGCCTTGCATAGAATATGGAGTGAAAGGAACAAGAGGATCTTTAGCCAAGAAGATTTGAAGATGGAGACCTTGTCTTCCAAAGTTGAAGCCGAATGCAAATGGGGGAGCTAGAAGACATTGAAAGAAAATTTTGAAGATGTGCTAGATTAGAATATAGAGCTGGTTGTTGGTTTTGTTTGTTTGATTTTAAATAGCATGTTCTGACAGGGTTTTTGCTTGTAAAAGGCTGGAGGTGATGGTCTAAAAACTCTTTTGATTTTCTTTGATCTATATACAAAACTATTGTCAAAAAAGGATTGTGAGCAATTGGTGGATAAATCTTAAGAAAATAGCACAGATGGAATTCAAGTGTTATTTCTGATGCACAGAAGGTGCAATTGATCAATTCGGTTTTATCAAGTATAGCTGGCTTTTGGGCTAGTATACTATGTTTACCCGACGATGCTCACGAGGAGATTGTGAAAATTTGAGAATTTTTTCGTGGGGACGAGAAGAAGGGAAAAGGGGTTATACTCCTATCTCTTGGGACACAATTTGTAGAAGCAAAACATTTGGAGGATTGGGGATTAGAGATCCTTCCATTTGGAACAAGGCAATGATGCTGTGTAAGCAATTGTGGAGTTTCAACTTAAAGAAAGACATTCTTTGGGTTAGGTGGATTCAAGCATATAAAGTGTGGAATTCTATAAGGAAGCATAAGAGGGGTAAGTTCTAGTTGACATTGGAAGATGTTGTGAAAATTGAAAGATAAACACTTCCAATCCCTTGGGAATTGTATAAACAAGGGAGGAAAGTTGAAGAGAATGATGGTGTATGAAGAAATGAAGGGTGGATTCAAAAGGGACTTTTATGCCTAATTAATTTGTCACAAAAACAATTTACCACTTAGAATTTTCAAATGGATGCTATTGAAGGAAGGGCTGCCCATGGTTGATATATTTCAAAGATTTGGGATTTGAAGACACGACAAAGTTGTAGTTTATGTGATGATGTGGATGAGACAGCAACCCATTTGTTTTTGGGTTGTACATACACTAAGGGGTTCATGAAACTCTTGAAGTTTAGGGATATAAGCAACATGATGCAAGTAAAAAGATGTTTATTAATGATGGTAAGAAGAAGGGAAGACTTGAATTTGATGAATCTTACTAGTGCCTTGCATAGAATATGGAGTGAAAGGAACAAGAGGATCTCTAGCCAAGAAGATTTGATGATGGAGACCTTGGCTTCCAAAGTTGAAGCCGAATGCAAATGGGGGAGCTAGAAGACATTGAAAGAAAATTTTGAAGATGTGCTAGCTTAGAATATAGAGCTGGTGGTTGGTTTTGTTTGTTTGATTTGAAATAGCATGTTTTGACAGGGTTTTTGCTTGTAAAAGGCTAGAGGTGATGGTCTAAAAACTCTTTTGATTTTCTTTGATCTATATACAAAACTATTGTCAAAAAAGGATTGTGAGCAATTGGTGGATAAATCTTAAGAAAATAGCACAGATGGAATTCAAGTGTTATTTCTGATGCACAGAAGGTGCAATTGATCAATTCGGTTTTATCAAGTATAGCTGGCTTTTGGGCTAGTATACTATGTTTACCCGAGGATGTTCACGAGGAGATTGTGAAAATTCGAGAATTTTTTTGTGGGGACGATAAGAAGGGAAAAGGGGTTATACTCCTATCTCTTGGGACACAATTTGTAGAAGCAAAACATTTGGAGGATTGGGGATTAGAGATCCTTCCATTTGGAACAAGGAAGCACTATGTAAGCAATTGTGGAGTTTAAACTCAATGAAAGACATTCATTGGGTTAGGTGGATTCAAGCATATAAAGTGTGGAATTCTACAGGGAAGCAAAAGAGGGGTAAGTTCTGGTTGACATTGGAAGATGTTGTGCAAATTAAAAGATAAACACTTCCAATCCCTTGGGAATTGTATAAACAAGGGAGGAAAGTTGAAGAGAACGATGGTGTATGAAGAAATGAAGGGTGGATTCAAAAGGGACTTTTATGCCAAATTAATTTGGCACAAAAACAATTTACCGCTTAGAATTTTCCAATGGATGCTATTGAAGGAGGGCTGCCCATGGTTGATATATTGCAAAGATTTGGGATTTGAAGACGCGACAAAGTTGTAGTTTATGTGATGATGTGGATGAGACAGCAACCCATTTGTTTTTGAGTTGTACATACACTAAGGGGATTATGAAACTCTTGAAGTTTAGGGATATGAGCAACATGATGCAAGTAAAAAGATGTTTATTAATGATGGTAAGAAGAAGGGAAGACTAGAATTTGATGAATCTTACTAGTGCCTTGTATAGAATATGGAGTGAAAGGAACAAGAGGATCTTTAGCCAAGAAGATTTGAAGATGGAGACCTTGGCTTCCAAAGTTGAAGCCGAATGCAAATGGGGGAGCTAGAAGACATTGAAAGAAAATTTTGAAGATGTGCTAGATTAGAATATAGAGCTGGTTGTTGGTTTTGTTTGTTTGATTTTAAACAGCAAGTTTTAATAGGGTTTTTGCTTGTAAAAGGCTGGAGGTGATGGTCTAAAAACTCTTTTGATTTTCTTTGATCTATACACAAAATTATTATCAAAAAAGGATGGTGAGCAATTGGTGGATAAATCTAAAGAAAATAGCATAGATGGAATATAAGTGTTATTTCTGATGCACAGAAGGTGCAATTGATCAATTCGGTTTTATCGAGTATAGCTGGCTTTTGGGCTAGTATACTATGTTTACCCGAGGATGCTCACGAGGAGATTGTGAAATTTGAGAATGTTTTTCGTGGGGACGAGAAGAAGGGAAAAGGGGTTATACTCCTATCTCTTGGGACACAATTTGTAGAAGCAAAACATTTGGAGGATTGGGGATTAGAGATCCTTCCATTTGGAACAAGGAAGCCCTATGTAAGCAATTGTGGAGTTTAAACTCAAAGAAAGACATTCTTTGGGTTAGGATGGATTCAAGCATATAAAGTGTGGAATTCTACCAGGAAGCAAAAGAGGGGTAAGTTCAAGTTGACATTGGAAGATGTTGTGCGAATTGAAAGATAAACATTTCCAATCCCTTGGGAATTGTATAAACAAGGGAGGAAAGTTGAAGAGAATGATGGTGTATGAAGAAATGAAGGGTGGATTCAAAAGGGACTTTTATGCCAAATTAATTTGGCACAAAAACAATTTACCGCTTAGAATTTTCCAATGGATGCTATTGAAGGGAGGGCTGCCCATGGTTGATATATTGCAAAGATTTGGGATTTGAAGACGTGACAAAGTTGTAGTTTATGTGATGATGTGGATGAGACAGCAACCCATTTGTTTTTGGGTTGTACTTACACTAAGGGGTTCATGAAAATCTTGAAGTTTAGGGATATGAGCAACATGATGCAAGTAAAAAGATGTTTATTAATGATGATAAGATTCTGGGAAGACTTGAATTTGATGAATCTTACTAGTGCCTTGCATAGAATATGGAGTGAAAGGAACAAGAGGATCTTTAGCCAAGAAGATTTGAAGATGGAGACCTTGTCTTCCAAAGTTGAAGCCGAATGCAAATGGGGGAGCTAGAAGACATTGAAAGAAAATTTTGAAGATGTGCTAGATTAGAATATAGAGCTGGTTGTTGGTTTTGTTTGTTTGATTTTAAATAGCATGTTCTGACAGGGTTTTTGCTTGTAAAAGGCTGGAGGTGATGGTCTAAAAACTCTTTTGATTTTCTTTGATCTATATACAAAACTATTGTCAAAAAAGGATTGTGAGCAATTGGTGGATAAATCTTAAGAAAATAGCACAGATGGAATTCAAGTGTTATTTCTGATGCACAGAAGGTGCAATTGATCAATTCGGTTTTATCAAGTATAGCTGGCTTTTGGGCTAGTATACTATGTTTACCTGAGGATGTTCACGAGGAGATTGTGAAAATTCGAGAATTTTTTTGTGGGGACGATAAGAAGGGAAAAGGGGTTATACTCCTATCTCTTGGGACACAATTTGTAGAAGCAAAACATTTGGAGGATTGGGGATTAGAGATCCTTCCATTTGGAACAAGGCAATGATGCTGTGTAAGCAATTGTGGAGTTTCAACTTAAAGAAAGACATTCTTTGGGTTAGGTGGATTCAAGCATATAAAGTGTGGAATTCTATAAGGAAGCATAAGAGGGGTAAGTTCGAGTTGACATTGGAAGATGAAGTGAAAATTGAAAGATAAACACTTCCAATCCCTTGGGAATTGTATAAACAAGGGAGGAAAGTTGAAGAGAATGATGGTGTATGAAGAAATGAAGGGTGGATTCAAAAGGGACTTTTATGCCTAATTAATTTGTCACAAAAACAATTTACCACTTAGAATTTTCAAATGGATGCTATTGAAGGAAGGGCTGCCCATGGTTGATATATTTCAAAGATTTGGGATTTGAAGACACGACAAAGATGTAGTTTATGTGATGATGTGGATGAGACAGCAACCCATTTGTTTTTGGGTTGTACATACACTAAGGGGTTCATGAAACTCTTGAAGTTTAGGGATATAAGCAACATGATGCAAGTAAAAAGATGTTTATTAATGATGGTAAGAAGAAGGGAAGACTTGAATTTGATGAATCTTACTAGTGCCTTGCATAGAATATGGAGTGAAAGGAACAAGAGGATCTCTAGCCAAGAAGATTTGATGATGGAGACCTTGGCTTCCAAAGTTGAAGCCGAATGCAAATGGGGGAGCTAGAAGACATTGAAAGAAAATTTTGAAGATGTGCTAGATTAGAATATAGAGCTGGTGGTTGGTTTTGTTTGTTTGATTTGAAATAGCATGTTTTGACAGGGTTTTTGCTTGTAAAAGGCTGGAGGTGATGGTCTAAAAACTCTTTTGATTTTCTTTGATCTATATACAAAACTATTGTCAAAAAAGGATTGTGAGCAATTGGTGGATAAATCTTAAGAAAATAGCACAGATGGAATTCAAGTGTTATTTCTGATGCACAGAAGGTGCAATTGATCAATTCGGTTTTATCAAGTATAGCTGGCTTTTGGGCTAGTATACTATGTTTACCCGAGGATGTTCACGAGGAGATTGTGAAAATTCGAGAATTTTTTTGTGGGGACGATAAGAAGGGAAAAGGGGTTATACTCCTATCTCTTGGGACACAATTTGTAGAAGCAAAACATTTGGAGGATTGGGGATTAGAGATCCTTCCATTTGGAACAAGGAAGCACTATGTAAGCAATTGTGGAGTTTAAACTCAATGAAAGACATTCATTGGGTTAGGTGGATTCAAGCATATAAAGTGTGGAATTCTACAGGGAAGCAAAAGAGGGGTAAGTTCTGGTTGACATTGGAAGATGTTGTGCAAATTAAAAGATAAACACTTCCAATCCCTTGGGAATTGTATAAACAAGGGAGGAAAGTTGAAGAGAACGATGGTGTATGAAGAAATGAAGGGTGGATTCAAAAGGGACTTTTATGCCAAATTAATTTGGCACAAAAACAATTTACCGCTTAGAATTTTCCAATGGATGCTATTGAAGGAGGGCTGCCCATGGTTGATATATTGCAAAGATTTGGGATTTGAAGACGCGACAAAGTTGTAGTTTATGTGATGATGTGGATGAGACAGCAACCCATTTGTTTTTGAGTTGTACATACACTAAGGGGATTATGAAACTCTTGAAGTTTAGGGATATGAGCAACATGATGCAAGTAAAAAGATGTTTATTAATGATGGTAAGAAGAAGGGAAGACTAGAATTTGATGAATCTTACTAGTGCCTTGTATAGAATATGGAGTGAAAGGAACAAGAGGATCTTTAGCCAAGAAGATTTGAAGATGGAGACCTTGGCTTCCAAAGTTGAAGCCGAATGCAAATGGGGGAGCTAGAAGACATTGAAAGAAAATTTTGAAGAGGTGCTAGATTAGAATATAGAGCTGGTTGTTGGTTTTGTTTGTTTGATTTTAAACAGCAAGTTTTAATAGGGTTTTTGCTTGTAAAAGGCTGGAGGTGATGGTCTAAAAACTCTTTTGATTTTCTTTGATCTATACACAAAATTATTATCAAAAAAGGATGGTGAGCAATTGGTGGATAAATCTAAAGAAAATAGCATAGATGGAATATAAGTGTTATTTCTGATGCACAGAAGGTGCAATTGATCAATTCGGTTTTATCGAGTATAGCTGGCTTTTGGGCTAGTATACTATGTTTGCCCGAGGATGCTCACGAGGAGATTGTGAAATTTGAGAATGTTTTTCGTGGGGACGAGAAGAAGGGAAAAGGGGTTATACTCCTATCTCTTGGGACACAATTTGTAGAAGCAAAACATTTGGAGGATTGGGGATTAGAGATCCTTCCATTTGGAACAAGGAAGCCCTATGTAAGCAATTGTGGAGTTTAAACTCAAAGAAAGACATTCTTTGGGTTAGGATGGATTCAAGCATATAAAGTGTGGAATTCTACCAGGAAGCAAAAGAGGGGTAAGTTCAAGTTGACATTGGAAGATGTTGTGCGAATTGAAAGATAAACATTTCCAATCCCTTGGGAATTGTATAAACAAGGGAGGAAAGTTGAAGAGAATGATGGTGTATGAAGAAATGAAGGGTGGATTCAAAAGGGACTTTTATGCCAAATTAATTTGGCACAAAAACAATTTACCGCTTAGAATTTTCCAATGGATGCTATTGAAGGGAGGGCTGCCCATGGTTGATATATTGCAAAGATTTGGGATTTGAAGACGTGACAAAGTTGTAGTTTATGTGATGATGTGGATGAGACAGCAACCCATTTGTTTTTGGGTTGTACTTACACTAAGGGGTTCATGAAAATCTTGAAGTTTAGGGATATGAGCAACATGATGCAAGTAAAAAGATGTTTATTAATGATGATAAGATTCTGGGAAGACTTGAATTTGATGAATCTTACTAGTGCCTTGCATAGAATATGGAGTGAAAGGAACAAGAGGATCTTTAGCCAAGAAGATTTGAAGATGGAGACCTTGTCTTCCAAAGTTGAAGCCGAATGCAAATGGGGGAGCTAGAAGACATTGAAAGAAAATTTTGAAGATGTGCTAGATTAGAATATAGAGCTGGTTGTTGGTTTTGTTTGTTTGATTTTAAATAGCATGTTCTGACAGGGTTTTTGCTTGTAAAAGGCTGGAGGTGATGGTCTAAAAACTCTTTTGATTTTCTTTGATCTATACACAAAATTATTATCAAAAAAGTATGGTGAGCAATTGGTGGATAAATCTAAAGAAAATAGCATAGATGGAATATAAGTGTTATTTCTGATGCACAGAAGGTGCAATTGATCAATTCGGTTTTATCGAGTATAGCTGGCTTTTGGGCTAGTATACTATGTTTACCCGAGGATGCTCACGAGGAGATTGTGAAATTTGAGAATGTTTTTCGTGGGGACGAGAAGAAGGGAAAAGGGGTTATACTCCTATCTCTTGGGACACAATTTGTAGAAGCAAAACATTTGGAGGATTGGGGATTAGAGATCCTTCCATTTGGAACAAGGAAGCCCTATGTAAGCAATTGTGGAGTTTAAACTCAAAGAAAGACATTCTTTGGGTTAGGATGGATTCAAGCATATAAAGTGTGGAATTCTACCAGGAAGCAAAAGAGGGGTAAGTTCAAGTTGACATTGGAAGATGTTGTGCGAATTGAAAGATAAACATTTCCAATCCCTTGGGAATTGTATAAACAAGGGAGGAAAGTTGAAGAGAATGATGGTGTATGAAGAAATGAAGGGTGGATTCAAAAGGGACTTTTATGCCAAATTAATTTGGCACAAAAACAATTTACCGCTTAGAATTTTCCAATGGATGCTATTGAAGGGAGGGCTGCCCATGGTTGATATATTGCAAAGATTTGGGATTTGAAGACGTGACAAAGTTGTAGTTTATGTGATGATGTGGATGAGACAGCAACCCATTTGTTTTTGGGTTGTACTTACACTAAGGGGTTCATGAAAATCTTGAAGTTTAGGGATATGAGCAACATGATGCAAGTAAAAAGATGTTTATTAATGATGATAAGATTCTGGGAAGACTTGAATTTGATGAATCTTACTAGTGCCTTGCATAGAATATGGAGTGAAAGGAACAAGAGGATCTTTAGCCAAGAAGATTTGAAGATGGAGACCTTGTCTTCCAAAGTTGAAGCCGAATGCAAATGGGGGAGCTAGAAGACATTGAAAGAAAATTTTGAAGATGTGCTAGATTAGAATATAGAGCTGGTTGTTGGTTTTGTTTGTTTGATTTTAAATAGCATGTTCTGACAGGGTTTTTGCTTGTAAAAGGCTGGAGGTGATGGTCTAAAAACTCTTTTGATTTTCTTTGATCTATACACAAAATTATTATCAAAAAAGGATGGTGAGCAATTGGTGGATAAATCTAAAGAAAATAGCATAGATGGAATATAAGTGTTATTTCTGATGCACAGAAGGTGCAATTGATCAATTCGGTTTTATCGAGTATAGCTGGCTTTTGGGCTAGTATACTATGTTTACCCGAGGATGCTCACGAGGAGATTGTGAAATTTGAGAATGTTTTTCGTGGGGACGAGAAGAAGGGAAAAGGGGTTATACTCCTATCTCTTGGGACACAATTTGTAGAAGCAAAACATTTGGAGGATTGGGGATTAGAGATCCTTCCATTTGGAACAAGGAAGCCCTATGTAAGCAATTGTGGAGTTTAAACTCAAAGAAAGACATTCTTTGGGTTAGGATGGATTCAAGCATATAAAGTGTGGAATTCTACCAGGAAGCAAAAGAGGGGTAAGTTCAAGTTGACATTGGAAGATGTTGTGCGAATTGAAAGATAAACATTTCCAATCCCTTGGGAATTGTATAAACAAGGGAGGAAAGTTGAAGAGAATGATGGTGTATGAAGAAATGAAGGGTGGATTCAAAAGGGACTTTTATGCCAAATTAATTTGGCACAAAAACAATTTACCGCTTAGAATTTTCCAATGGATGCTATTGAAGGGAGGGCTGCCCATGGTTGATATATTGCAAAGATTTGGGATTTGAAGACGTGACAAAGTTGTAGTTTATGTGATGATGTGGATGAGACAGCAACCCATTTGTTTTTGGGTTGTACTTACACTAAGGGGTTCATGAAAATCTTGAAGTTTAGGGATATGAGCAACATGATGCAAGTAAAAAGATGTTTATTAATGATGATAAGATTCTGGGAAGACTTGAATTTGATGAATCTTACTAGTGCCTTGCATAGAATATGGAGTGAAAGGAACAAGAGGATCTTTAGCCAAGAAGATTTGAAGATGGAGACCTTGTCTTCCAAAGTTGAAGCCGAATGCAAATGGGGGAGCTAGAAGACATTGAAAGAAAATTTTGAAGATGTGCTAGATTAGAATATAGAGCTGGTTGTTGGTTTTGTTTGTTTGATTTTAAACAGCATGTTTTAATAGGGTTTTTGCTTGTAAAAGGCTGGAGGTGATGGTCTAAAAACTCTTTTGATTTTCTTTGATCTATACACAAAATTATTATCAAAAAAGGATGGTGAGCAATTGGTGGATAAATCTAAAGAAAATAGCATAGATGGAATATAAGTGTTATTTCTGATGCACAGAAGGTGCAATTGATCAATTCGGTTTTATCGAGTATAGCTGGCTTTTGGGCTAGTATACTATGTTTACCCGAGGATGCTCACGAGGAGATTGTGAAATTTGAGAATGTTTTTCGTGGGGACGAGAAGAAGGGAAAAGGGGTTATACTCCTATCTCTTGGGACACAATTTGTAGAAGCAAAACATTTGGAGGATTGGGGATTAGAGATCCTTCCATTTGGAACAAGGAAGCCCTATGTAAGCAATTGTGGAGTTTAAACTCAAAGAAAGACATTCTTTGGGTTAGGATGGATTCAAGCATATAAAGTGTGGAATTCTACCAGGAAGCAAAAGAGGGGTAAGTTCAAGTTGACATTGGAAGATGTTGTGCGAATTGAAAGATAAACATTTCCAATCCCTTGGGAATTGTATAAACAAGGGAGGAAAGTTGAAGAGAATGATGGTGTATGAAGAAATGAAGGGTGGATTCAAAAGGGACTTTTATGCCAAATTAATTTGGCACAAAAACAATTTACCGCTTAGAATTTTCCAATGGATGCTATTGAAGGGAGGGCTGCCCATGGTTGATATATTGCAAAGATTTGGGATTTGAAGACGTGACAAAGTTGTAGTTTATGTGATGATGTGGATGAGACAGCAACCCATTTGTTTTTGGGTTGTACTTACACTAAGGGGTTCATGAAAATCTTGAAGTTTAGGGATATGAGCAACATGATGCAAGTAAAAAGATGTTTATTAATGATGATAAGATTCTGGGAAGACTTGAATTTGATGAATCTTACTAGTGCCTTGCATAGAATATGGAGTGAAAGGAACAAGAGGATCTTTAGCCAAGAAGATTTGAAGATGGAGACCTTGTCTTCCAAAGTTGAAGCCGAATGCAAATGGGGGAGCTAGAAGACATTGAAAGAAAATTTTGAAGATGTGCTAGATTAGAATATAGAGCTGGTTGTTGGTTTTGTTTGTTTGATTTTAAATAGCATGTTCTGACAGGGTTTTTGCTTGTAAAAGGCTGGAGGTGATGGTCTAAAAACTCTTTTGATTTTCTTTGATCTATATACAAAACTATTGTCAAAAAAGGATTGTGAGCAATTGGTGGATAAATCTTAAGAAAATAGCACAGATGGAATTCAAGTGTTATTTCTGATGCACAGAAGGTGCAATTGATCAATTTGGTTTTATCAAGTATAGCTGGCTTTTGGGCTAGTATACTATGTTTACCTGAGGATGTTCACGAGGAGATTGTGAAAATTCGAGAATTTTTTTGTGGGGACGATAAGAAGGGAAAAGGGGTTATACTCCTATCTCTTGGGACACAATTTGTAGAAGCAAAACATTTGGAGGATTGGGGATTAGAGATCCTTCCATTTGGAACAAGGAAGCACTATGTAAGCAATTGTGGAGTTTAAACTCAATGAAAGACATTCATTGGGTTAGGTGGATTCAAGCATATAAAGTGTGGAATTCTACAAGGAAGCAAAAGAGGGGTAAGTTCTGGTTGACATTGGAAGATGTTGTGCAAATTAAAAGATAAACACTTCCAATCCCTTGGGAATTGTATAAACAAGGGAGGAAAGTTGAAGAGAACGATGGTGTATGAAGAAATGAAGGGTGGATTCAAAAGGGACTTTTATGCCAAATTAATTTGGCACAAAAACAATTTACCGCTTAGAATTTTCCAATGGATGCTATTGAAGGAGGGCTGCCCATGGTTGATATATTGCAAAGATTTGGGATTTGAAGACGCGACAAAGTTGTAGTTTATGTGATGATGTGGATGAGACAGCAACCCATTTGTTTTTGAGTTGTACATACACTAAGGGGATTATGAAACTCTTGAAGTTTAGGGATATGAGCAACATGATGCAAGTAAAAAGATGTTTATTAATGATGGTAAGAAGAAGGGAAGACTAGAATTTGATGAATCTTACTAGTGCCTTGTATAGAATATGGAGTGAAAGGAACAAGAGGATCTTTAGCCAAGAGGATTTGAAGATGGAGACCTTGGCTTCCAAAGTTGAAGCCGAATGCAAATGGGGGAGCTAGAAGACATGGAAAGAAAATTTTGAAGATGTGCTAGATTAGAATATAGAGCTGGTTGTTGGTTTTGTTTGTTTGATTTTAAACAGCATGTTTTAATAGGGTTTTTGCTTGTAAAAGGCTGGAGGTGATGGTCTAAAAATTCTTTTGATTTTCTTTGATCTATACACAAAATTATTATCAAAAAAGGATGGTGAGCAATTGGTGGATAAATCTAAAGAAAATAGCATAGATGGAATATAAGTGTTATTTCTGATGCACAGAAGGTGCAATTGATCAATTCGGTTTTATCGAGTATAGCTGGCTTTTGGGCTAGTATACTATGTTTACCCGAGGATGCTCACGAGGAGATTGTGAAATTTGAGAATGTTTTTCGTGGGAACGAGAAGAAGGGAAAAGGGGTTATACTCCTATCTCTTGGGACACAATTTGTAGAAGCAAAACATTTGGAGGATTGGGGATTAGAGATCCTTCCATTTGGAACAAGGAAGCCCTATGTAAGCAATTGTGGAGTTTAAACTCAAAGAAAGACATTCTTTGGGTTAGGATGGATTCAAGCATATAAAGTGTGGAATTCTACCAGGAAGCAAAAGAGGGGTAAGTTCAAGTTGACATTGGAAGATGTTGTGCGAATTGAAAGATAAACATTTCCAATCCCTTGGGAATTGTATAAACAAGGGAGGAAAGTTGAAGAGAATGATGGTGTATGAAGAAATGAAGGGTGGATTCAAAAGGGACTTTTATGCCAAATTAATTTGGCACAAAAACAATTTACCGCTTAGAATTTTCCAATGGATGCTATTGAAGGGAGGGCTGCCCATGGTTGGTATATTGCAAAGATTTGGGATTTGAAGACGTGACAAAGTTGTAGTTTATGTGATGATGTGGATGAGACAGCAACCCATTTGTTTTTGGGTTGTACATACACTAAGGGGTTCATGAAACTCTTGAAGTTTAGGGATATGAGCAACATGATGCAAGTAAAAAGATGTTTATTAAGGATGGTAAGAAGAAGGGAAGACTTGAATTTGATGAATCTTGCTAGTGTCTTGCATAGAATATGGAGTGAAAGGAACAAGAGGATCTTTAGCCAAGAAGATTTGAAGATGGAGACCTTGGCTTCCAAAGTTGAAGCCGAATGCAAATGGGGGAGCTAGAAGACATTGAAAGAAAATTTTGAAGATGTGCTAGATTAGAATATAGAGCTGGTTGTTGGTTTTGTTTGTTTGATTTTAAATAGCATGTTCTGACAGGGTTTTTGCTTGTAAAAGGCTGGAGGTGATGGTCTAAAAACTCTTTTGATTTTCTTTGATCTATACACAAAATTATTATCAAAAAAGGATGGTGAGCAATTGGTGGATAAATCTAAAGAAAATAGCATAGATGGAATATAAGTGTTATTTCTGATGCACAGAAGGTGCAATTGATCAATTCGGTTTTATCGAGTATAGCTGGCTTTTGGGCTAGTATACTATGTTTACCCGAGGATGCTCACGAGGAGATTGTGAAATTTGAGAATGTTTTTCGTGGGGACGAGAAGAAGGGAAAAGGGGTTATACTCCTATCTCTTGGGACACAATTTGTAGAAGCAAAACATTTGGAGGATTGGGGATTAGAGATCCTTCCATTTGGAACAAGGAAGCCCTATGTAAGCAATTGTGGAGTTTAAACTCAAAGAAAGACATTCTTTGGGTTAGGATGGATTCAAGCATATAAAGTGTGGAATTCTACAAGGAAGCAAAAGAGGGGTAAGTTCTAGTTGACATTGGAAGATGTTGTGCAAATTGAAAGATAAACACTTCCAATCCCTTGGGAATTGTATAAACAAGGGAGGAAAGTTGAAGAGAATGATGGTGTATGAAGAAATGAAGGGTGGATTCAAAAGGGACTTTTACGCCAAATTAATTTGGCACAAAAACAATATACCGCTTAGAATTTTCCATTGGATGCTATTGAAGGGAGGGCTGCCCATGGTTGATATATTGCAAAGATTTGGGATTTGAAGACACGGCAAAGTTGTAGTTTATGTGAAGATGTGGATGAGACAGCAACCCATTTGTTTTTGGGTTGTACATACACTAAGGGGTTCATGAAACTCTTGAAGTTTAGGGATATGAGCAACATGATGCAAGTAAAAAGATGTTTAGTAAGGATGGTAAGAAGAAGGGAAGACTTGAATTTGATGAATCTTGCTAGTGTCTTGCATAGAATATGGAGTGAAAGAAACAAGAGGATCTTTAGCCAAGAAGATTTGAAGATGGAGACCTTGGCTTCCAAAGTTGAAGCCGAATGCAAATGGGGGAGCTAGAAGACATTGAAAGAAAATTTTGAAGATGTGCTAGATTAGAATATAGAGCTGGTTGTTGGTTTTGTTTGTTTGATTTTAAACAGCATGTTTTAATAGGGTTTTTGCTTGTAAAAGGCTGGAGGTGATGGTCTAAAAACTCTTTTGATTTTCTTTGATCTATACACAAAATTATTATCAAAAAAGGATGGTGAGCAATTGGTGGATAAATCTGAAGAAAATAGCATAGATGGAATTCAAGTGTTATTTCTGATGCACAGAAGGTGCAATTGATCAATTCGGTTTTATCAAGTATGGCTGGCTTTTGGGCTAGTATTCTATGTTTACCCGAGGATGTTCACTAGGAGATTGTGAAAATTTCAGAATTTTTTCGTGGGGATGAGAAGAAGGGGAAAAGGGGTTATACTCCTATATCTTGGGACACAATTTGTAGAAGCAAAACATTTGGAGGATTGGGGATTAGAGATCCTTCCATTTGGAACAAGGCAGCACTATGCAAGCAATTGTGGAGTTTAAACTCAAAGAAAGACATTCTTTGGGTTAGGTGGATTCAAGCATATAAAGTGTGGAATTCTACAAGGAAGCAAAAGAGGGGTAAGTTCCAGTTGACATTGGAAGATGTTGTGCAAATTGAAAGATAAACACTTCCAATCCCTTGGGAATTGTATAAACAAGGGAGGAAAGTTGAAGAGAATGATGGTGTATTAAGAAATGAAGGGTGGATTCAAAAGGGACTTTTACGCCAAATTAATTTGGCACAAAAACAATTTACCGCTTAGAATTTTCCAATGGATGCTATTGAAGGGAGGGCTGCCCATGGTTGATATATTGCAAAGATTTGGGATTTGAAGACACGGCAAAGTTGTAGTTTATGTGATGATGTGGATGAGACAACAACCCATTTGTTTTTGGATTGTACATACACTAAGGGGTTCATGAAACTCTTGAAGTTTAGGGATATGAGCAACATGATGCAAGTAAAAAGATGTTTATTAATGATGGTAAGAAATTATTATCAATAATGATGTTTCTTTGATCTATACACAAAATTATTATCAAAAAAGGATGGTGAGCAATTGGTGGATAAATCTGAAGAAAATAGCATAGATGGAATTAAAGTGTTATTTCTGATGCACAGAAGGTGCAATTGATCAATTCGGTTTTATCAAGTATAGCTGGCTTTCGGGCTAGTATTCTATGTTTACCCGAGGATGTTCACTAGGAGATTGTGAAAATTTCAGGGGTTGTACATACACTAAGGGGTTCATGAAACTCTTGAAGTTTAGGGATATGAGCAACATGATGCAAGTAAAAAGATGTTTATTAATGATGGTAAGAAGAAGGGAAGACTTGAATTTGATAAATCTTGCTAGTGTCTTGCATAGAATATGGAGTGAAAGAAACAAGAGGATCTTTAGCCAAGAAGATTTGAAGATGGAGACCTTGGCTTCCAAAGTTGAAGCCGAATGCAAATGGGGGAGCTAGAAGACATTGAAAGAAAATTTTGAAGATGTGCTAGATTAGAATATAGAGCTGGTTGTTGGTTTTGTTTGTTTGATTTTAAACAGCATGTTTTAATAGGGTTTTTGCTTGTAAAAGGCTGGAGGTGATGGTCTAAAAACTCTTTTGATTTTCTTTGATCTATACACAAAATTATTATCAAAAAAGGATGGTGAGCAATTGGTGGATAAATCTGAAGAAAATAGCATAGATGGAATTCAAGTGTTATTTCTGATGCACAGAAGGTGCAATTGATCAATTCGGTTTTATCAAGTATGGCTGGCTTTTGGGCTAGTATTCTATGTTTACCCGAGGATGTTCACTAGGAGATTGTGAAAATTTCAGAATTTTTTCGTGGGGATGAGAAGAAGGGGAAAAGGGGTTATACTCCTATATCTTGGGACACAATTTGTAGAAGCAAAACATTTGGAGGATTGGGGATTAGAGATCCTTCCATTTGGAACAAGGCAGGACTATGCAAGCAATTGTGGAGTTTAAACTCAAAGAAAGACATTCTTTGGGTTAGGTGGATTCAAGCATATAAAGTGTGGAATTCTACAAGGAAGCAAAAGAGGGGTAAGTTCCAGTTGACATTGAAAGATGTTGTGCAAATTGAAAGATAAACACTTCCAATCCCTTGGGAATTGTATAAACAAGGGAGGAAAGTTGAAGAGAATGATGGTGTATGAAGAAATGAAGGGTGGATTCAAAAGGGACTTTTACGCCAAATTAATTTGGCACAAAAACAATTTACCGCTTAGAATTTTCCAATGGATGCTATTGAAGGGAGGGCTGCCCATGGTTGATATATTGCAAAGATTTGGGATTTGAAGACACGGCAAAGTTGTAGTTTATGTGATGATGTGGATGAGACAACAACCCATTTGTTTTTGGATTGTACATACACTAAGGGGTTCATGAAACTCTTGAAGTTTAGGGATATGAGCAACATGATGCCAGTAAAAAGATGTTTATTAATGATGGTAAGAAATTATTATCAATAATGATGTTTCTTTGATCTATACACAAAATTATTATCAAAAAAGGATGGTGAGCAATTGGTGGATAAATCTGAAGAAAATAGCATAGATGGAATTAAAGTGTTATTTCTGATGCACAGAAGGTGCAATTGATTAATTCGGTTTTATCAAGTATAGCTGGCTTTCGGGCTAGTATTCTATGTTTACCCGAGGATGTTCACTAGGAGATTGTGAAAATTTCAGGGGTTGTACATACACTAAGGGGTTCATGAAACTCTTGAAGTTTAGGGATATGAGCAACATGATGCAAGTAAAAAGATGTTTATTAATGATGGTAAGAAGAAGGGAAGACTTGAATTTGATAAATCTTGCTAGTGTCTTGCATAGAATATGGAGTGAAAGAAACAAGAGGATCTTTAGCCAAGAAGATTTGAAGATGGAGACCTTGGCTTCCAAAGTTGAAGCCGAATGCAAATGGGGGAGCTAGAAGACATTGAAAGAAAATTTTGAAGATGTGCTAATTTAGAATATAGAGCTGGTTGTTGGTTTTGTTTGTTTGATTTTAAACAGCATGTTTTAATAGGGTTTTTGCTTGTAAAAGGCTGGAGGTGATGGTCTAAAAACTCTTTTGATTTTCTTTGATCTATACACAAAATTATTATCAAAAAAGGATGGTGAGCAATTGGTGGATAAATCTGAAGAAAATAGCATAGATGGAATTCAAGTGTTATTTCTGATGCACAGAAGGTGCAATTGATCAATTCGGTTTTATCAAGTATGGCTGGCTTTTGGGCTAGTATTCTATGTTTACCCGAGGATGTTCACTAGGAGATTGTGAAAATTTCAGAATTTTTTCGTGGGGATGAGAAGAAGGGGAAAAGGGGTTATACTCCTATATCTTGGGACACAATTTGTAGAAGCAAAACATTTGGAGGATTGGGGATTAGAGATCCTTCCATTTGGAACAAGGCAGCACTATGCAAGCAATTGTGGAGTTTAAACTCAAAGAAAGACATTCTTTGGGTTAGGTGGATTCAAGCATATAAAGTGTGGAATTCTACAAGGAAGCAAAAGAGGGGTAAGTTCCAGTTGACATTGGAAGATGTTGTGCAAATTGAAAGATAAACACTTCCAATCCCTTGGGAATTGTATAAACAAGGGAGGAAAGTTGAAGAGAATGATGGTGTATGAAGAAATGAAGGGTGGATTCAAAAGGGACTTTTACGCCAAATTAATTTGGCACAAAAACAATTTACCGCTTAGAATTTTCCAATGGATGCTATTGAAGGGAGGGCTGCCCATGGTTGATATATTGCAAAGATTTGGGATTTTTAGACGCGACAAAGTTGTAGTTTATGTGATGATGTGGATGAGACAGCAACCCATTTGTCTTTGGGTTGTACATACACTAAGGGGTTCATGAAACTCTTGAAGTTTAGGGATATGAGCAACATGATGCAAGTAAAAGATGTTTATTAATGATGGTAAGAAGAAGGGAAGACTTAAATTTGATGAATCTTGCTAGTGTCTTGCATAGAATATGGAGTGAAAGGAACAAGAGGATCTTTGGCCAAGAAGATTTGAAGATGGAGACCTTGGCTTCCAAAGTTGAAGCCGAATGCAAATGGGGGAGCTAGAAGACACTGAAAGAAAATTTTGAAGATGTGCTAGATTAGAATATAGAGCTGGTTGTTGGTTTTGTTTGTTTGATTTTAAATAGCATGTTTTGACAGGATTTTTGCTTGTAAAAGGCTGGTGGTGATGGTCTAAAAACTCTTTTGATTTTCTTTGATCTATATACAAAACTATTGTCAAAGAAGGATTGTGAGCAATTGGTGGATAAATCTGAAGAAAATAGCATAGATGGAATTCAAGTGTTATTTCTGATGCACAGAAGGTGCAATTGATTAATTCGGTTTTATCAAGTATAGCTGGCTTTTGGGCTAGTATACTATGTTTACCCGAGGATGCTCACGAGGAGATTGTGAAAATTTGAGAATGTTTTTCGTGTGGACGAGAAGAAGGGAAAAGGGGTTATACTCCTATCTCTTGGGACACAATTTGTAGAAGCAAAACATTTGGAGGATTGGGGATTAGAGATCCTTCCATTTGGAACAAGGCAGAACTAAGTAAGCAATTGTGGAGTTTAAACTCAAAGAAAGACATTCTTTGGATCAGGTGGATTCGAGCATATAAAGTGTGGATTTCTACAAGGAAGCAAAAGAGGGGTAAGTTCTAGTTGACATTGGATGATGTTGTGCAAATTGAAAGCTAAACACTTCCAATCCCTTGGGAATTGTATAAACAAGGGAGGAAAGTTGAAGAGAATGATGGTGTACGGAGAAATGAAGGGTGGAATCAAAAGGGACTTTTATGCCAAATTAATTTCGCACAAAAACATTTTGCCGCTTAGAATTTTCCAATGGATGCTATTGAAGGGAGGGCTGCCCATGGTTGATATATTGCAAAGATTTGGGATTTGAAGACACGACAAAGTTGTAGTTTATGTGATGATGTGGATGAGACAGCAACCCATTTGTTTTTGGGTTGTATATACACTAAGGGGTTCATGAAACTCTTGAAGTTTAGGGATATGAGCAACATGATGCAAGTAAAAAGATGTTTATTAATGATGGTAAGAAGAAGGGAAGACTTGAATTTGATGAATCTTGCTAGTGCCTTGTATAGAATATGGAGTGATAGGAACAAGAGGATCTTTAGCCAAGAAGATTTGAAGATGGAGACCTTGGCTTCCAAAGTTGAAGCCGAATGCAAATGGAGGAGCTAGAAGACATTGAAAGAAAATTTTGAAGATGTGCTAGATTAGAATATAGAGCTGGTTGTTGGTTTTGTTTGTTTGATTTTAAATAGCATGTTTTGACAGGGTTTTTGCTTGTAAAAAGGCTGGAGGTGATGGTCTAAAAACTCTTTTGATTTTCTTTAATCTATATACAAAACTATTATCAAAAAAGGATTGTGAGAATTGGTGGATAAATCTGAAGAAAATAGCATAGATGGAATTCAAGTGTTATTTCTGATGCACAGAAGGTGCAATTGATCAATTCGGTTTTATCAAATATAGCTGGCTTTTGGGCTAGTATACTATGTTTGCCCGAGGATGATCACGAGGAGATTGTGAAGATTTGAGAATGTTTTTCATGGGGACGAGAAGAAGGGAAAAGGGGTTATACTCCTATATCTTGGGACACAATTTGTAGAAGCAAAACATTTGGAGGATTGGGGATTAGAGATCCTTCCATTTGGAACAAGGCAGCACTATGCAAGCAATTGTGGAGTTTAAACTCAAAGAAAGACATTCTTTGGGTTAGGTGGATTCAAGCATATAAAGTGTGGAATTCTACAAGGAAGCAAAAGAGGGGTAAGTTCTAGTTGACATTGGAAGATGTTGTGCAAATTGAAAGATAAACACTTCCAATCCCTTGGGAATTGTATAAACAAGGGAGGAATGTTGCTTGTTTGATTTTAAATAGCATGTTTTGATAGGGTTTTTGCTTGTAAAAGGCTAGGAGTTATGGCCTCAAAATATTTCGGTTTTCTTTGATCTATTTACAAAACTATTATAAAAAAAAGATTATGAGTTATTGGTGGATAAAAATAGAATAAAATTGCATAGTTGGAAATTAAGTGTACTTTCTCATGCAGGGAAGGTGCAATTTACTA
Source organism: Rubia yunnanensis (assembly GCA_037428765.1). Lineage (NCBI taxonomy): Eukaryota > Viridiplantae > Streptophyta > Magnoliopsida > Gentianales > Rubiaceae > Rubia > Rubia yunnanensis. The sequence continues at coordinate 47,108,888 of CM075065.1, forward strand.
ATTTGGTATTACTAAGTAAAGCTTGCTTTTGGGCTAGTATGCTAAAAGTACACCCATGGATTTTCATGAGGAGATTTTGAAAATTTGAGAATGTTTTTTGTGGAGATGAGAAGAAGGGAAAAGGGGTTGTACTCCTATCTCTAGGGACACAATTTGTAAATGCAAAAAAATTGGAGGATTTGGGATTAGAGATCCTCCCATTTGGAACAAGGCATCATTATGTAAGCAATTGTGGGATTTAAACTCAAAGAAACACATTCTGGGTTAGGTGGATTCAAGCACATTACATAAAGGGAGGAGTCCACAAGGAAGCAAATGAGGGGTTTGTTCTAGTTGGCACTGGAAGATGTGCAAATTGAAAGATAAACACTTCCAAACCCTTGGGAGTTGTATAAATAAGGAAGGAAAGTTGAAGACAACGATGGTGTATGAAGAAATGAAGGGAGGAAGAAAAAGGGACTTTTATGCCATGTTAAAAATGGCATAAAAATATTTTACTTAAGCATAGAATTTTCCAATGGATGCTATTAAAGGGAGGTCTTCCCACGGTCGATATGTTGCAAAGATTTGGGATTCGAAGACACGACAAATTTGTAGTTTATGTGATTATGTAGATGAGACAGCAACCCATTTGTTTTTGGGTTGTACTTACACTAAGGGGTTCATGAAATTCTTGAAGTTTAGGGATATGAGAAACATGATGCAAGTAAAAAGGTGTTTATTGACGATGGTAAGAAGACGTCAAGACTTGAAGTTGATGCATCTTACTAGTAGTGCCTTGTATAGAATATGGAGTGAAAGGAACAAGAGGATCTTTAGCCAAGAATATTTAAAGATGGAGACATTGGCTTCCAAAGTTGAAGGCGAATGCAAATGGGGGAGCTAGAAGACATTGAAAGAAAATTTTGAAGATGTGCTAGATAGAATATAGATCTCTGGTTGTTTGTGTTTGTTTGTTTGATTTTAAAAGGCATGTTTTAATAGGGTTTTTTCTTGTAAAAGGCTAGGAGTGATGGTCTAAAAACTCTTTTGGCTATCTTTGATCTATATACAAAACTATTATCAAAAAAAGATTGTGAGCAATTGGTGGATAAATCTGAAGAAAATAGCATAGTTTGAATTCAAGTATTATTTCTTATGCACAGAAGGTGCAATTGATCAATTCGGTTTTACCAAGTATAGCTGGCTTTTGGGCTAGTATACAAAGTTTACCCCAGGATGTTCATGAGGAGATTGTGAAAATTTGAGAATGTTTTTTGTGGGGATGAGAAGAAGGGAAAAGGGGTTATACTCCTATCTCTTGGGACACAATTTGTAGAAGCAAAACATTTGGAGGATTGGGGATTAGAGATCCTTCCATTTGGAATGAGGCAGCACTATGTAAGCAATTGTGGGATTTAAACTCTAAGAAAGACATTCTTTGGGTTAGTTGGATTCAAGCATATTACATGAAGGGTGGAAGTCTACCAGGAACAAAGGAGGGGTAAGTTGTAGTTAGCATTGGAAGAAGCTTTGCATATTGAAAGATAAACCCTTCCAAACCCTTGGGAGTTGTATAAACAAGGAAGGCAAGGTGAAGACAAGGATGGTGTGTGATGAAATATAGGGATGAAGCAAAAGGGACTATTATGCATAAGTAACTTGTCACAAAAACATTTTACCTAAGCATAGAATTTTCCTATGGATGCAATTGAAGGGAGGGCTGCCCACGGTTGATAGATTGCAGTGATTTAGGATTTTGAAGACACAACAAAGTTGTAGTTTATGTGATGAGGTAAATGAGACAGCAGACCATTTGTTTTTGGGTTGTACATAGAGGGGTTGATGAAAATCTTAAAATTTAGGGATTTGAGCAACGTGAGGAAAGTAAAAAGATGTATAATGATGATGGTAACAAGAAGGCAAGATTTGTAGTTGTTGAAGCTTACTAGTGTCTTGTATAGAATATGGAATGAAAGGAACAAGAGGATCATTAGCCTAGAAGATTTGAAGATGCTGACCTTGGCTTCCAAAGTTGAAGCCGAATGCAAATGGGGGAGCAAGAAGAGATGGAAACAAAATTTTGAAGATGAGCTAGATAGAATATAGTGATGGTTGTTTTGTTTTGTTTGTTTGATTTTAAATAGCAAGTTTTGATAGGGTTTTTGCTTGTAAGAGGCCATGAGTGATGGGCTAAAAACTCTTTCGGTTTTCTTTGATCTATATACAAAAATTTCTTTAAAAAGAGATTGTGAGCAATTGGTGGTTAAAGTTAGATTGCATAGTTGGAATTAAAGTGTTCTTTCTTATGCAGGGAATGTGCAATTGATCAATTCGGTTTTACTAAATATAACTCGCTTTTGGGCTAGTATATTAAGTATACCCAAGCATGTTAATGTGGAGATTGTGAAAATTTGAGAATGTTTTTGTGGGGCCGAGAAGAAGGGAAAAGGGATTATACACCTATCTCTTGGGAGACAATTTTTCAAAAAAATTTTTTAGAGGATTGGGTATTAGAGATCCTTTCCATTTGGAACAAGGCAGCACCATGTGAGCAATTGTGGGATTTAAACTCAAAGAAAGACATTCTTTGGGTTAGTTGGATTCAAGCATATTACATGAAGGGTGGAAGTCTACCAAACAAAGGAGGGGTAAGTTGTAGTTGGCATATTGAAAGATAAACACTTCCAAACCCTTGGGAGTTTTATAAACAAGGAAGGCAAGTTGAAGATAAGGATGGTGTGTGATGAAATAACGGGATGAAGCAAAAGGGACTTTTATGCAAAGGTAATTTGTCATAAAAACATTTTACCTAAGCATAGAATTTTCCTATGGATGCAATTGAAGGGAGGGTTGCCCACGGTTGATAGATTGCAAAGATTTAAAATTTTGAAGACACAAAAAAGTTGTAGTTTATGTAATGAGGTGGGTGAGATAGCAACCCATTTGTTTTCGGGGTTGTACATACACTAAGGGGTTGATGAAAATCTTAAAGTTTAGGGATAGGAGAAACATGAGGCAAGTAAAAAGATGTATATTGATGATGGTAAGAAGAAGGCAAGACTTGTAGTTGATAAAGCTTACTAGTGCCTTGTATAGAATATGGAATGAAAGGAACAAGAGGATCTTTAGCCAAGAAGATTTGAAGATGGAGACCTTGGCTGCCCAAGTTGAAGCCATTCATAGAAAAAAAAAGGAAGGGACCACGCCCTTGACCGCATACTTGTCAAGTGGTCTTAAATCACTTTTTTTTGTATTCTCCCTCGAGCGAGAAATTTAGTGCGTAGATGAACCTATAGAATGACCTCAGGTTCTAGATTCCCGTCACTACGGATTGATTGTCCATACCTAACTACATGGTAGCGGTCTAGGGGGCGAAGCCGCTCAACTGTAGGTCTTTCCAACTCGAGCAAATGCATCGCCGCAACGAGCATGCAAATGGGGAGCAAGAAGAGATGGAAATAAAATTTTGAAGATGGGCTAGATAGAATATAGAGCTGGTTGTAAGTTTTGTTTGTTTGATTTTAAATAGTATGTTTTAATAGTGGTTTTTTTCTTGTAAAAGGCTATGAGAGATGGCCTAAAAACTCTTTCGATTTTCTTTGATCTATACACAAAACTTTCATCAAAAAAAGATTGTGAGTAATTGGTGGATAAAATTAGAAAAAAATTGCATAGTTGGAATTCAAGTGTTCTTTCTTATGCAGGGAAGGTGCAATTGATCAATTCGGTTTTACTAAATATAACTGACTTTTGGCCTAGTTTACTGAGTATACCCGAGGATGTTCATGAGGAGATTGTGAAAATTTGTAGATGTTTTTTGTGGGGATGAGAAGAAGGGAAAAGGGGTTCTACTCCTTTATGGGGATGAGAAGAAGGGAAAAGGGGTTGTACTCCTATATCTTGGGACCCAATTTGTAGAAGCAAACAATTTGGAGGATTGGGATAAGAGATCCTTCCATTTCAAATAAAGCATCACTATGTAAGCAATTGTGGAATTTAAACTCAAAGAAAGGGTTCGGTAGATTCAAGCATATTACATAAAGGGTGGATGTCTACAATGACACAAAGGATGGGTATGTTCTAGCTAGCATTGGAAGATATTGTGCAAATTGAAAGATAAACACTTCCAAATCTTTGGGAGTTGTATAAACAAGGAAGGAAATTTGAAGACAAGGATGTTGTGTGAGGAAAATGAAGGGAGGAAGCATAAAGGACTTTATGTAAACGTAATTTGGCACAAAAACATTTTACCTAAGCATACAATTTTCCAATGGATGATACTATTGAAGGGAGGGCTTCCCACAGTTGATAGATTGCAGAGGTTTGAGATTTTGAAGGCACAAGAAAGTTGTATTTTATGTAATGTGGTGGATGAGACAGCAACCCATTTGTTTTCGGGTTGTACATATAACGGGTTGATGAAAATCTTGAATTTTAGGGATACGAGCAACATGAGGTAAGTAAAAAAATGTTAATTGATGATGGTAAGAAGAAGGCAGGGCTTGTAGTTGATGAAGCTTACTGGTGCCTTGTATAGAATATGGAATGAAAGGAACAAGAGGATCTTTAGCCGAATGCAAATGGGGGAGCAAGAAGAGATAAAAAAGAAAATTTTGAAGATGAGCTAGATAGAATATAGAGCTGGTTGTTTGTTTTAGTTTTATTTGATTTTAAATAGCAAGTTTTGATAGGGGTTTTTTCCTGTAAAAGGCTAGGAGTCATTGGCCTAAAAACTCTCTATGTTTTCTTTGATTTACATACAAAACATTCATCAAAAAAATATTGTGAACAATTGGTGGATAAAATTAGAAGAAAATTGCATAGTTGGAATTCAAGTGTTCTTTCTTATGCAGGGAAGGTGCAATTGATCAATTATGTTTTACTAAGTATAGCGGCTTTTCGGATAATATACTAAGTATACCTGAGGGTGCTAACGAGAAGATTGTGAAAATTTGTAGATGTTTTTTGTGGGGAACAGAAGAAGGGAAAAGGGTTTATACTTCGATCTCTTAAGACACAATTTGTAGATGCAAAAAATTTGAAGTATTGGGGATTATGTGAGCAATTGTGAGATTTAAACTCAAAGAAAGACATTCTTTGGGTTAGGTGGATTCGAGCATATTATTACATAAAGGGTGGAAGTCTACAAGGAAGCAAAGGAGGGGTAATTTCTAGTTGGCCTTGGAAGATGTTGTGCAAATTGAAAGATAAACACTTCCAAACCCTTGGGAGTTGCATAAACAAGGATGGAAAGCTGAAGACAAGGATGGTGTATGATGAACTGAAGGGAGGAAGCAAAAAGGACTTTTATGCAAAGATAATTTGGCACAAAACATTTTACCTAAGCATAGAATTTTTCAATGGATGCTATTGAAGGGAGGGCTGCCCTCGGTTGATTGATTGTAATGATTTGGGATTTTGAAGACACAACAAAGTTGTAGTTTATGTGATGAGGTGGATGAGACAACAACCCATTTGTTTTCAGTTGTACATACACTAAGGGGTTGATGAAAATCTTGAAGTTTAGGGATATGAGCAACATGAGGCAAGCAAAAAGAAGTTCATTGATGATGTTTAGAAGAAATAAAGACTTGTAGTTGATGAAGCTTTCTAGTGTATAGAATATGGAATGAAAGGAACAAGTAGGTCTTTAGCCAAGAAGATTTGAAGATGGAGACCTTGGCTACTAAAGTTGAAGCCGAATGCAAATGGAGGAGCAAGAAGAGACGGAAAGAAAATTTTGAAGATGAGCTAGATAGAATATAGAGCTGGTTGTTTGTTTTGTCTGTTTGATTCTAGAAAGCAAGTTTTGATAGGGGTTTTTTCTTGTAAGAGGTTAGGAGTGATGGCCTAAAAACTCTTTTGGTTTTCTTTGATCTATATACAAAACTTTCATAAAAAACCATTGTGAGCAATCGGTGGATAAAATTAGAAGAAAAATTGCATAGTCGGAATTCAAGTGTTCTTTCTTATGCAAGAAAGGTGCAATTGATCAATTTGGTTTTACTAAGTATCACTAGCTTTTGGGAACCTATACTAAGTATACTTGAGGATGTTCATGAGGAGATTGTGAAATTTTGAGAATGTTTTTTGTGGGGACAAGAAGAAGGGAAAGGGGGTATACTCCTATCTCTTGGGACACAATTTCTAGAAGTAAAATTTTTTGAGGATTGGGGATTAGTGATCCTTCTATTTGGAACAAGGAAGCACTATGCAAGCAATTGTGGGATTTAAACTCAAAGAAAGACATTCTTTGGGTTAGGTGGATTCAAGCATAAGACATAAAGGGTGGAAGTCTACAAGGAAGCAAAGGAGGGGTATGTTCTAGTTGACATTGGAAGATGCTGTGCAAATCGAAAGATAAGCACTTCCATACCCTTGGGAGTTGTATAAACAAGGAAGGAAAGTTGAAGACAAGGATGGTGGTGTATGATGAAATGAAGGGAGGAAGTAAAAACGACTTTTATGCAATGATAATTTGGCACAAAAACATTTTACCTAAGCATACACTAAGGGTTGATGAAAATCTTGAAGTTCAGGGATATAAGCAACATGAGGCAAGTAAAATGATGTTTATTGATGATGGTAAGAAGAAGGCAACACTTGTAGTTGATGAAGCTTACTAGTGCCTTGTATAGAATATGGAATGAAAGGAACAAGAGGATCTTTAGCCAAGAAGATTTGAAGATGGAGACCTTGGTTCCCAAGTTGAAGCTGAATGCAAATGGAGGAGCAAGAAGAGATGGAAAGAAAATTTTGAAGATGAGCTAGATAGAATATAGTGCTGGTTGCTTTCATAGAATATAGCGCTTGTAAAAGGCTAGGAGTGATGGCCAAAAAACTTTTTGGTTTGCTTTGATCTATATACAAAACTTTCATTAAAAAAATTGTAATCAATTGGTGGATAAAACTAGAAGAAAATTGCAAGGTTGGAATTGAAGTGTTTTCTTTCTTATGCAGGGAAGGCGCAATTGATCAATTTGATTTTACTAAGTATAGCTGGCTTTTTGGATAATATACTTGAGGATGTTCATGAGGAGATAGTGAAAATTTGAGAATGTTTTTTTGTGGGGAAGAGAAGAAGGAAAAATGGGTTATAGTCCTTTCTTTTGGGACACAATTTGTAGAAGCAATGAATTTGGAGGATTAGGGATTAGTTATCCATCCATTTGGAACAAGGCAGCACTATGTAAGCAATTGTGGGATTTAAACTCAAAGAATGACATTCTTTGGGTTAGGTGGATTCAAGAATATTACATAAAGAGTGGAAGTCTACAAGTAAGCAAAGGAGGGGTAAGTTCTAGTTAGCATTGGAAGATGTTGTGCAAATTGAAAGAAGGAAAGTTCTGCCAAACCCTTGGGAGTTGTATAATCAAAGGAAGGAAAGTTGAAGACATGAATGGCGTATGACGAATGAAAGGAGGGAGAAAAAGCGACTTTTATCCAAAGGTAATTTTGCACATAAACATTTTAACTAAGCATAAAATTTTCCTAAGGATGCTACTGAAGGGAAGACTGCCCACGGTTGATAGGTTGCAAAGATTTGGGATTTTGAAAACACAACAAAGTTGTAGTTTATGTGATGAGGTGGATGAGACAGCAACCCATTTGTTTTTGGGTTGTACATACACTAAGGGGTTGATGAAAATCTTGAAGTTTAGGGATATGAACAACATGAGGCAAGTAAAAAGATGTTCATTATTGATGGTAAGAAGAAGGCAAGACTTGTAGTTGATGAAGGTTACTAGTGTCTTGTATAGAATATGGAAATAAAGGAACAAAAGGATCTTTAGCCAAGAAGATTTGAAGATGAAGACTTTGGCTGCAAGTTGAAGCCGAATGTAAATGGAGGAGAAAGTTGAGATGGAAAGAAAATTTTAAAGATGAGCTAGATAGAATATAGAACTGGTTGTTTGTTTTGTTTGTTTGATTTAATATATAGCAAGTTTTGATAGGGTTTTTTCTTGTAAAAGGCTTGGAGTGATGGCCTAAATATTCTTTTAGTTTGTAAGGATCTATATACAAAACTTTCATAAAAATAATTGTGAGCAATTGGTGGATAAAATTAGAAGAAAATTGCTTAGTTGGAATTCAAGTTTCCTTTCTTATGCAGGGAATGTACAATTGATCAATTCAGTTTTACTAAGTATAGTTGGCTTTTGGGCTAGTATACTATAAGTATACCCAAGGATGTTCATAAGGAGATTGTGAAAATTTGAGAATGTTTTTTGTGGAGACGAGAAAAAGGAAAAAGGGGTTATATACTCCTATCTCTTGGGACACAATTTGTAGAAGCAATAAATTTTGGAGTATTGGGGATTAGAGATCCTTCCATTTGGAACAAGGCAGCACTATGTAAGCAATTGTGGTACTTAAACGTAAAGAAATATATTCTTTGGGTTAGGTGGATTCAAGAATATTACATGAAGGGTGGAAGTCTACCAGGAAGTAAAGGAGGGGTAAGTTCAAGCAGGCATTGGAAGATGTATTGCAAATGGAAAAAGATAAGCACTTCCAAACGTTTGGTAGTTGTATAAACAAGGAAGGCAAGATGAAGATAAGGATGGTGTACATGAAATGAAGAGAGGAAGCAAAAGGGACTTTTATGCAAGGATTATTTGGCACAAAAACATTTTAACTAAATAGAATTTTCCTATGGATGATATTTGGCCCAAAAACATTATTTGGCCCACGGTTGATAGATTGCAAAAAAATGGGATTTTGAAGACACAACAAAGTTGTAGTTTATGTGATGAGGCGGATGAGACAACAACACATTTATTTTCGAGTTGTACATACACTAAGGGTTGTTGAAAATCTTGAAGTTGAGGGATATGAGCCACATGAGGCATGTAAAAAGATGTTTGTTGATGATGGTAATAAAAAGGCAAGACTTGAAGTTGATGAAGCTATTGCCTTGTATAGAATATGGAATGAAAGGAAGAAGAGTATCTTTAGCTAAGAATATTCGTAGATACAGACCTTGGCTGCCCAAGTTGAAGCCGAATGCTAATGGAGAAGCAAGAAGAAATGAAAAGAAAATTTTGAAGATGAGCTAGATAGAATATGGAGCTGGTTGTTTGTTTTTGTTTGATTTTAAATAGCATATTTTGATAGGGGTTTTTGCTTGTAAAAGGCTAGGAGTTATGGCCTAAAAACTCTTTTGGTTTACTTTGATCTGTATTCAAAACTTTCGTTAAAAAAAGAAGAAATTCCTGTGGTAGCCTCAACCAGTCTAACAAGGTAGCAGGAATTGAAAGACATAATAAGATGACAATGTTGCTTAGAATGAACATTACAACCCCACATATCAAGAGGATTTAAAAATTCAAATTCGATCAAAATATGAAATCCTTGCATGCAAATAAATATGAGGAAAAATTACAAAATTAGGGTCGGCATACAAAATTCACATAGTAGGAAGCTCACATAGTTCTGACACATGTAAAAGTACTTTATACATTAAAAATATAAATTCTAATGGTCTTAAATTAAGCCATAACACTAAAATTAACAAAAAAATTCAAGTTTAGCCAACACATCCTGGATAGCAAGAGCGAAATCCTCCTTGTTCGCATTTTGAGCGAAAAGGAGAGAACCCTCCACATTCACATTGACCTTTACATCATTATATGGTGTAGAATCAGTAGAAGCGAATGAGAGACTATCAAGATAGTCCACTCTGCAATCTTGATGCTCATAAATAGAAAGCAAAGACGGAAGACCAGTGAGATGCGATACCAAGGCATAATGATGTCCACCATCAGAAATTTTATTGATCAATTAAGCTTTAAGCATTACCTTATGCTGCTCCAATATCTCCTCGTGCTTAACCAGGGAGGGCAACTTCTTCAAATTTAATTTAATTTGTGGCAGTCATCAGGCTTGTCACCATTGTCAAAGGCATGCGCCAATCATTCACGTTCCCTAGAAAAAATGGTCAACATGCACAATTCATGCCCTTTCGACAAGTGGGGAATTGATCTGGGTGGACCTTTTCAAGAAGCACCAGGGAGGCTTAAGTACTTGATATTGGTTGTTGACTACTTCACTAAGCGGGTTGATGCTGAGCCGTTAGAGAACATAAAAGGGAAATCATTCATCTCGTTCTATTGGAGGAATATCATTTGCCGTTCTAGGATCCCGAAAGCAATCATAGCCAATGATGACAAACAGTTCATGAACGATCTATTCAAAAGCAGGTGTGTGGCATTCAAGACACAGCTGAAATTGATAGTGGTTTACCATCCCTAGGAGAATGGGCAGGTTGAAGTGACTAATCAAACACTCGTAAAGGAGATCAAGGTGGGCTCGAAGGAGCAGCAAGAAATTGAGTTGAAAAACTCCCGAGCATACTCTGGTCGTATCGGACGGCTCAGTCATCAACCACTAGAGACACACCATACATTTTGGTTAATAGGACCGAAACAGTGATCCCTGTAGAAATTGGTTTTCCAAGCCCAATGGGAATATGGCTGCTCGAGAGGAGGAAAACGAAGACAATTAGCGATTAGACTTGGACCTAACAACGATTCATAAGGCCAAGGTGAAGGAAAGAGTCAAAAGGTATCATGATCGAAGGGTCAAGAAGGCACAGTTCAAGGTGGGCAATATTGTCATGAGAAGCAACAAAAAAAGCAAGCAGCAGCCCGAAAGGAAGCTATCCCAAATTGGGAGGGGCCAAACAATGTGGTGGAAGTATACCCAGATGGAAGTTATGCACTAAGTGAGATGGATGGAGAACGGATCCCCCGCAGGTGCAATATCCTCAACCTTTGCTAGTACCATCAGTTGTAATTTAGCATGCCATAATGAGGTGTGAGGCTCCCCAATTCTGTATGGTGCATGCATGAGGTTGTTGAATGAAAGTGCCTTGGCTCCCCAATATATATAGAATTCTTAGTCTTCTAGGAAACCTAAGTAGTCATAATGTAGATTTTTTTCTCTCTAGGTAGGTAGAAGGAAGAGCAGAGCTCTCTCTCTCTCCCTCTAGTGTTCTTCTCTTTCCTTCTCTTTTCTTCTCTTTTCTTCATCTTTTCTTCTTCTTTTCCTAGATCCATGTCATCTAACTCCATATTTTCCATGGATCTAATTTCTGGAGAGTAGATCTATAACTTGAGGATAAATTGTAGTCATGGTTGATTAATGTTTTGTGAGATTCTTAGTTCATCCTTACATTTTTGCTTATGATAAAATTGTGACTTGTTCTTGAATATTAGAATTTCATGAATAGTACACTCCATTAAGCACACACTCTAGTCTATATTCATGTTGGTGCAAATATTGATGCCCCCGGGGAAGAGAAACCTCGATTGTGTAACGGGTAATAGAGTACGGGTCTTCCTAAGTGTGTGCACAGGGGATGCCGAGTATTACGGCTGTTGCATTCTAGCATACTAGTCTTAGCTGATTACTTAAAGTAATCAGACGTGTTGCGGGTAGAGATAGTGAAAAGTAGCAAGCTAGGGTTTTAAGAAGCCCTAGTGTCATAGATAAGGTGCCTCTGACCCTTTGCCTCATTCATAGGCCTTGGGAAGTAGAGCAATTGTGGTGAAAGCACAGATCGTAATTGCATGGGGGAGAAATAGATCTACTACAATGGCCATCAGTCACACCATTTGTTATGAGCACTCTATTAGGTTTGTCTAAATCTTACACGTGAATGAATCAAGGATTGAAGCATTAAATTAACCATGTTACAAAATGACTCCCCGAGTGTTTAGCTTTATAGTTCACTTCCTGTTTACTTCATGTTTTGTAGTTGTAAGTTTAAACTAAACCCCCCCTCTTTTTTGTTTGCAATACTACTCGTATGGATTGATGATCAGTATGAGGTTGTATTTTAATTGATTCTTAGACCCTAACATCTCTGTGGACATACCCAAGGCTTACCACTAACTACCCTCTTGGTAGCATAGTAGTGTGAGTTGGGTGCAGAACATAAATTTTATCTTTGACCTACCATCCTTTGCTCGGGTTAATTATCTAAAATTAACAACCCTGAGTGCAGGTGGGTCAATTGACAACCCGAACGAGGTTATGTTTAATTGATTCTTAGACCCTACTAACTACTCTTTTGGTAGTATAATAGTGAGTTGGGTGCAGAATATAAATTTTATCTTTGACCTACCGTCCTGTGCTTGGGTTAATTAGCTACAATTAACACTTACAGTTTTCCACATTTTACTTTGGGTGGTTAGATTACTTAGGTTCTTCGGGGAGTGTGAGAGTTGTGATATTCTTTCTCTTTTGTGGGAAACAAGATAATCTAGGAATAAGTTAAATGCCTCGGTTAACTTATGTCTGCACGCTACATTTTGCTTAATTCTTTTCTTGTCTTTATTTACTCGAGGACAAGTACCTTAGGGTTAAGTATAGGGGGGGTCTGATATGCTTCATTGTGCATGCGTTAACTATTTCATTCGGCATGATAATTAGCTTGTTTTATATGTTGTATTGCTAGTAATAGTTGAGTTTACATGATAAGGGGTTTAGACGGCCATGTTTGGTTCTCTTGTCTAAATCCCACATTTTGTAGACTAAATTTGTACTAATGGACATCTTGTATCCACGGGCACCTAGAGATCATCCTTTGTGATCATCATTTTCGTAGGTCGCTTGTGGATACTTTTTGTCACATTCTATGTGAAGGCCGTTCGCAAGGGTGGTAGGTCGTTCGCAAGGACGGTAGAAGATGTTGAAGTCCATTCATATTATAATGGTATAGATAAAGGCCACAAACATCAAATCATGGTAGTAAAAGGAGGGATCCAAAGATAGGCGGCATTGGAGTTCAAAACTTCCAAGGGAGAAGCGGAGTATCGTGGTCCGATGAACTACGCCAAAGTCTGAGAATGAAATTATCCGTCGCTACATTATTCCCAAGGAATAGAAAAATCAAAATCCAAGAGGAAGTATAGTCTTCAAAATTGATTCCATTTGATTTGTCTTCTCGAGGGCTATAATATCAACAACTAGAACTCTCAAATTAAACAAACAGTTCATCCGTAACGAAGGAAAGAAGATCAGTCGGCGAAGCACAAATGGGCTGGCGTGGACCGTTCATGGTTGGCACCAACGGAGGCACCAATGGCTCGTACCAGACGACACAGTCTGTGCCAAGGGTCTTTGGCACAAACCGCACCAAACGAGGCTGCGAGTGCAAGTTTGAAGTTTTGTTTTTTAAAAAAGGCTAAGTATGGGTGCAAATTGTTCCGCTTTCGACGGCCGCCGTTGCAAGTGAAAAATGTCAAGACCAGCTGGCGGGGTGTGAAGAATCGAGCTGTCCGTGCCAAATTACAAAGCAAAATGACCTTCCGAAAGATGGGTTGCACCAAATAATGCGGACTGCACTAAGGGCCCCAAACAAGCCGCACCAGATCTGGCGGTTTGTGCCTACTATTTACAGGTCAATGCCAAATGACTCGGCACGGAGCAAAGGTCTTTGCCAAATGATTCGGCATGAAGCACACTATTCACGGTCCGCATGCACTATTCATGGCTACCCTTACTCTCACTATTTTGGCCATAACTCACTTAATTTTCATCTGATTTCCCACTACCATAGATCAAAAATTTATCTTTCCAAGCTTTATCCCGCCCACTAAATTTTAGCCCAAAACAGTTATATTGGAGCAGTTTATTCTAGAAAGATTCTACTGCAGGGGATTTTTCTCTGGGAAAGTTTACCAGGGTTTTGACCTAAGTTTGGCATATTTTGGGCCTATCTTTTAGTCCCAATCCTCTACTACAATATATAGGATTCTTAGTCTTCTAGGAAAACCTAAGTAGTGATAATGTAGATTTTTCTCTCTCTCTCTAGGTAGGTAGAAGGAAGAGGAGAGTTCTCTCTCTCTCTCTCAAGAGTTCTTCTTCTCTTTCCTTCTCCTTTCTTCTCTTTTCTTCATCTTTTCTTCTTATTTTTCTAGATCCATGTCATCTAAATCCATATTTTCCATAGATCTAATTTCTAGAGAGTAGATCTATAGCTTGGGGATAAATTGTATAATGGTCAATTAATATTTTGTGTTGTTCTTAGTTCATCCTAATATTTATGCTTATGATATTACTGTAACTTGTTCTTGAATGATATAATTGCATGAATAGTACACTCCATTAAGCACACACTCTAGTCTATATTAATTTTAGTGTAAATACTGATGCCCCTCGGGAAAGAGAAACCTCGGGTGTGTAATGATGGGTAACAGAGTACGGGTCTGCATGAGTGTGGGCATGGGAGATGCCGAGTATTGTGGCGGTTGCATTCTATCACACCAGTCTTAGCTGATTACGTAAAGTAATCTGATGGGTTTCAGGTAGAGATAGTGAAAAGTAGTAAGCCTGCCTATGACCCTTTGCCTCATTCATAGGCTTAGGGAGTAGCGCGTCTGTGTGGAACGCCAGGGACATCATCGCACGGGGAGAAGCAGACCTACAACAATGGTCGAACCTTGTTGTACTCCCCTAATTACAAAGGCGTTGCTGATGGAGTTGTGAGCGCACCCGATGTGACAGGTACGGGGAAGTGTATGCCATCAACCACACTACGTGTTATGAGCACTATATCAGGTTTGTCTAAATCTTACATGTGAATGAATCAAGGATCGAAGCATTAAATCAACTATGTTACGCAAGTATTCCCCAAGTGTTTAGCTATGTAGATTAATTGCTTTTTTACTTTCATACTTGTAGTTGTTAATTGAAAAAAAACCCCATCCCCTCGTTTACAATACTATCTATTCCTATCAAATCGTGCGGGTTGACAACCCGGGCGAGGTTATGTTCAATTGATTCTAGGCCCTAGCACCGTGGACATGTACCCAGGGCTTACCACTAACTACCCTTCGGTAACATAGTAGTAGGGGATTGGGCTTAAAGTAGGGCCAAAATAAGCCAAAAATCCTAGTAGTCGAAACCGGCATGAGCGGTAGCGTCTGGCATGGCCCGTGCTGACCAATGTGGCCTCGTGCTTGTGCGGGCCGTCTGTCCTAGCACAATCGTGCTAATGTGGTCCATGTCAACTGGCACGGGCCATTGGTTGGAGCTCCATTTTTGACCTTCTGATCCACACCCCGTGTCATTTTGTGCGAGTCGTTCACCAGATCCTCATTTTGTTAGGTATCTTGGCACGGGCCATGTCTTCACACCCTATGGGCCGATCATAACATTTGTGATGTGGAATGATGTGGACCGTGTAAAACAGAAACGGTCTGCGCCCATACTTAGCCAAATATTAGAGTACAAAGAGGACTTGTGGACATGGCTGGAGATTGGCACGGTTCGTGTTGGGACTTGGCACGACACATGTTGGTTGGCATGGCTCGTTCCAAAGGACCCTGACACGGGCCATGTCGCATGACACATACCATGGTTGTTTAAGCATTGTGCTGGCCGTGAACGGTCTATGTTGCCTGTGGCTGGTTCGGTCGACTTACTTGTTTGCTTTGCTACGGATGAACCGTTTGTCCGATTTGAGAGTTCTTGTATTTGATTTTATGGCGCTCGAGAAGACGAATCCAGTGGTGCAACAGTTAAGGGCTAATTTTGCAGGGATATTTCCCAAAATGTGTGCAACTCTCGGGCAACAATTCCTCTTCTTCCTTGGCCTTTTAGAACTTCAAATCCTCCTTTCTTAGGCTCAATCCATCTACTACCACACCATATATAGTCCATCATCTTCAACCTACTACCATTCTTACAAATGGCCTTCAATATCTTCTACCTTTCTTGCAAACAACCTTCTATACAAAGATGATGAAATGTACCCACGAGCAAGCTACTAATGAGATCACAAAGGAAGATCTAGGTGTCCTTGGATACAAGGTGTCCATTAGTATCAATTAATTCTAAAAAACTCAGGTTTTAGACAAGAAAACCAAACATTGCCGTTGAAACTCTTTGTCGTGTAAACCTAACTAATACTAGAAATCCAACATGTAAAAAATACCAATTATTATGTCGAATGCACTGGTTAACGCATGCAATACAGTGCACATCAATTCCCCCACACTTAAAACTTTACTCGTCCTTGAGCAAATAAAAACAAGAAAAGGTCTAACCAAAGTGTAGCATGCAAAAGATAAGTTAGGAAATGCATTCAACTTATTCCCATGTTACCCTAGTTCCCCCAAACAAGTAAGAATCTCTCAACTCTCACACTCCCCAGAGATCCTAAAGTAACCTAACCACCCAAAATATAGTGAAGAAAAAGGTAACCAAGAATGATGACGAGTGTTAAACTAGCTTACTCTCCAAAACAGTTCCCCCCAGTAATCCAAGAGTTGTTGCCAAAATACAACCAAGGAAATCCTAAAGATCCTCGACTCGATTGTAACCAAGGATAACTCTAGATGCTCAACTCAACTACAACCAAGGAAAATGCCAAAGTATCGTCAACATAGTTTTCATTTTCTCTCAATTTCTCTCATTTTGCCTAGGAGCCATTTCGTGTTTTCATCCTAGTTTTCACACATGTTGAGCTCTCACATTACCTTTTACCATATGGCCTCCCATTTTCTCCCAGGTTCGTAAACCTAGCTGGACGTAAACTCTCATTTACCTAGGCCTTTCAACCTATCCAACATTTTCACATTGTTGCCCAAGTTGCCCTTTCGGGTTTCCAACTTAGCCAGGCATATATTATTTTTTATTTTTTCAAAATTTTCAAATTGTTTTGGTGTAGCACAAAATGCCTGAAAGTTGGGCTTCATACTACATGAAGTTAAGGAAAAACAAAAAAAATTACACCATCAAAGTTTCCAAAACATTCCCAAAACAAACTACAAAAAGGTGCCCTCACACCTAAAACAACAAAAAGTTTAACAATCCAATGAGGGAAAGAAACAAAAGCATGGAAAATATAGTCATCAAAAACACCCAAACACACAGAACATAGGTTTAGGATAATACTAGTAAATGAGATGCCACTGTAAAGGTGTTCCAACCCCCCCCCCCCCCACACACACTTAGTCCATGCATTTGACCAAGGTAAAAGATAGGTTGAAATCATCCCAAAAAATTAGTGTCGTCTGCGATGACTAGCTCCTTGCCCTTGCCTGTGCGGATCTGGATAACCATCTCCAATGCCGAATGTCGTCAACATGTCATTGATCTCCCTGGTGCCCTCATGCAGTGCTCCCACATCCTCTCTCAGGTAGTGCAGCTGTCCGTCAACTCTGTCAAATCTTAAAGCAGTATCTCACTCATGGTCATCTAGCTGGGCGCCAAGCATGTGCACATCCCGCCTAACCCCAAAAATGGGGTCCCAGAAGGTTGTGTCGAGTTTGGCCCGTACTGCGGTGGATCAGTTCATATGGGGTAGAAAGAAGCAGTCTCGAAACCCAGTAACCCATGCTCTCTGATAGTGATGATTTAAGGGTGCTACCAAGGGTGGGCCTTTTGTAGAGAATGGCACAAAATGATATGTATGTATGGCTCAAGGCTCGGGCTATGTTGGGGCCCACGGCTGCACGGCTGCTAAACTTTGCAAAATCCTAGTAATGGGAGGATATATTGTGCCTATGGGAGCTACTATTGCCCTGCCCTGTAGAGTGATACGACTCTCCATGAATGCTAAGCGGTCTCTGAAATGGGGGTGGTCCTCCAAGTACCTGCTAGAAAGATAGTGGTGGCACTAAGTGCAACTCCAAAGATAGTGGCATAGCCTGAGTTAGTGATAGCTGCGGATGGATGGGAAAATGATGTGTGGGCTATGCCTAGACCTTCTCTTGATCTCCATACTCCTCCTCGTAGTCATCTCCCAGGTTGTGCTCTCCCAAAAAAATCTCTGAACCTGCGTCTGGCTCGATGATAAAATCAGCCATCATGAATGTCTTGCTCAAAGAGGTTATCGAACACTAGGGAAATCTCATGAACTTCTTGGCCTTGTACAACCAGTAGATAGTGCCATGCTCCTCCATTATAAACTTTACCTCGTTTATGATTGGTAAAGTGAGTGTATACGGAAAATTTGGGCTCGCCCTCATCCGTTCACTGACAGGAAGCTTAAACTGTCGCACCAAAAGTGAGATCATACCTCCAATTGATATCTTCCCAGTGTGGGACGGTGCCAAGGAAAGATCGATACACTGAGTGACAAAATCATTCAAGAGATAGGGGCAAGCCCTCCCCGTGTAAATTGACTAAAGCCTCCTACAATCCTTCTCATGGAAATGGTGGCCTCCTTGTGACAACTTACTACAACACTTAATAGCCTAGCTACATACCTTAGTGTCGGGTGAACTGTGTCAATGTTCTTGTTTTCCTTCCCCCTCAGCTGTCGAGTGATGGTAGCCCATAACACATATGGCTCAAATGTATCCTGCTGCTCATTGTACCCCGACACATCTCTTTGCAGCTTCCATTTAAAGATGTCCACTAATTGAGCATAGGTCAGGCAGGGCACGGGGTACATCTCCCAAATGGAATCTCAATAACCTCCCATTTTTCTGTTGTTCACCTTCGTGACAGTGGATAGAAACTCTAGGGTATAATTGGTGTAAGTAGGGGGGCTGACACAGTAGTGAACTTCTTCATACCACTCCTTCCTAGTGGGATCCGAATAGGTTGATAGAGTTTGAGACCCTTACAGGTCTCTTCTCCACAAACTTTTTCTCTAGAATAGGGTGTCTTACTAGGTAGCCCCACCTTTCCATATGCTCCTCAGTGAGGGAAGTCAACCCCGTAAAGGGTACAGTAGGTTCCTCTCCCAGTCTACGAGACAAGATGGATACAAGGAGTATAGAAACTAACAACAGACAAAATATAACCAACTTTCACAAAACACCCCCAACACAGAACAAAGTCTCTCAAATTAATTCTATCAACTACACTAATCACCCCAAACAAATTCACAACTCCTCCAAATAATTAAGAGAGTTCGACAAAGTACCTCAAACATCAAATGTGGTGAAATCTTCACTCGAGGAATCTGCAGCACCCTTCCTATATCGAATCAAGGTAACTTTAACACCTGGAACGGATAAAAATTGAATTTTTGGGAGAAAACTTAATTTGAGGCCCAACTGCTCTTTGAATATTCCCAAAAAATTGTGAACTTTCTGAGATTGAATTTTATTGGGTTGGATAAAGCTCATAAAGATGAAGATTTTTATATAAGTGGGGTAAATCAGATGAAAATTGGGGGAAGTTATGGCTAAAAGAGTGTGAGGGAGAGTATAGGATAATTTTAGAGGGAGAGAGGATATGGTATTAACTGAAGATGCTGGAACGGAGGGGGAGGGCATAGGATTTAGGCTTGGTTTTCATTGGGCTACATGGGTAGGTAGCAGAGATCCACATGTGGGATCCGTGCCAACACGTGGCCTCTGTGCCACCTTGTGCCTCCCTCGTGCTGGCGCAGACATAGCTCGTGCTGGTGCATTCTCGGTGCCCTCGTGTAAGCTAACTCAGCCTCGTGCTGATAGGCCTTAACACGGCCGGTATCGCGTGGCACGGCTCGTGCTGAGCCCTGGCACGAGGCCCTTTGGCCTTCGTTCCCAAATTTTCTTTCTGCACCTGTATCCAAAAACACTAAAAACAAAGAGTAGTATTGTTCTAAATAAAATTGATGACTAGATCTTTCTAAAAACACCACCAAAAATCAAACACATCTCCAAAAATTCATTAAAATTTTTCAAAAGACTCCTACTTGAAATAAAACACCATTTCTTTTATTGTCATCCTCACAACTTAATTTCCCCTCAATTGTAGAAACTAAAAAGAGTGGATTGGTGGGTCGTTGGAATCACCATCCTTGACATCACCAGTAAACACATCTCTATTGATTGGTCACCACATCATTCTTGGGTTACCTTTTAGCGATGAATCAAACAAACACATCTTTCTCAATAGTGGATATATTCTTGTTGAGTTTAGGGGTCTAAAGGGGCTTAGGATTTTTTAATTCCTTATCCCGCTTCTTCCCCCGTTGCATGTTAGTCATGAGATTCTGAGGAAAAATATCCTCGTTCAAATTAGAAGAAATATGCTCAACAAAAATAGTATCACAACATCGACCATTCAAACAAGATAGGACATGTAAAGTTTCAATATCGGGGAATACCTCATCTAGATAATTTTCAAAAACTTCAATTTTAGTTTCTTTTTCATGCATCATGCAAAGGTCAATAGTCAAAATAAAAATAAAAATAACACTAACTACTCAACTAATGCGTTATGCAAGTTGACAATTAAAGTCGGTGGCCTTCAATCTACTACCATTCTTGCGAATAGCCTTTGATATCTTTTACCATTCATGCGAACGGCCTTCTATACAAGGATGATGAAAAGTACCCACGAGCAACCCACTAATGAGATCACAAAGGAATATCTAGGTGCCAGTGGATACAAGGTGTCCATTAGTATCAATTTATTCTACAAAACTTGGGATTTAGACAAGTAAACCAAACATGCCCATCTAAACCCTTATCATGTAAACCTAACTAATAATAGCCATCTAACAAGTAAATGTCGAATGCATTGGTTAATGCATGCGATACGATGCACATCATGATGTTAGAGATGTGCACAATTTTTTATCTCTATGTCATGAAATCCAAGAACATGGATTTAGAAATTCTTGTTTGGTAGATGATGTTAATATTTCTTGATGAATATGATAATGTGGTTGTCATGTTTATACAAAGATAGCACTAAAAGGTGAAATGTTGAATGTTGATCATTCTAGGTTTAACCTAATGAATGCTTCGTTTGGTTAAATGTATAGGTATTTGGTAGAATACTTGTAGCTGTTACCAAATCTTTTGGTTCTTTGTGTAGAATGCCATTGAAGAAAATATCTTTAGGCAATGTTTGTCTAAAGTGATCATCGGTGAGTTTTACAGATCCGCACTCTGTGGAGTGGCTAATAACAAACCAATCCCTTTCATGGTACATTGATTACTAACCCGCAGAGCGCAAGAGAACACATAAGAATTTATAATGTTGGTCTCAAACTAAGTACCAGCTAACAAAGAGTAGCTAGTTGCAAATTCGGGGTCATCCATAGAGATGCCCGCATTCATGATGAATCTATGGTTAAATAATGATGGTCGCTACACTACAACCCTAGTGGCTATACACTATCATCATCCCTTCGCATGCCGAGGAACACTACATATTCGGATCAGCTCATCGGAATGGTGCTCACGGCCTATATGCATATACAACACTCCCAGGGGGAAAAACAAGCCTAGCACAATTCGTGTCGCATACAACAATGTAAAGAGCAAATCAAGCATGATATTCATAAACATATAAGATAGGGTGACCTAAAATCTCATAAAATCTCCACCATGCACGAATACAAATTAGATCCCCAAGTAAATAAACTACTCCACTACTAATATATCCTTGGCATTTATTGGATTAAATGCCATGGATCTTAGAACTAAAGAGAAAGAAAAGAGAAGGAAAAGAGAAGAAGAAATCTAGAGAGAGATAATTCTCCCCTTCCTTCCTACCTACCAAAAGTAAAAACTACATGATGCCTACTCGTTCAACCCTACTAGTAGGATAATAATTACTTGGGGATTTTATTTGTATTCATGACTTGGTAATGATTTTTGAGATTCTAGATCCTCCTATCATTTATGTCTTTGAATATTCATGTTTGATTCGAGCTCTTTATAATCTGGTATATTACATGTTATATGTATTCTCTGATGCACTATAGTTCATATGTTAGATGTTATCGTGCTAGTCCCCATTGCCCTTGCGATTTCCGAAGTGGTGGTGGAGCGAGGGAGAACTGGTGGTGGTGCAAGAGATGCTGGAGTACTAGAGATAGAGGGGTGGCAGAGGTGGCGTAGGATGATGGAAAGGATACTTGTCGAGGAGCGGCGCTAGAAACATGGTGGTGCAGGTGGGGTGATGGCGAAGGGGCTAATTGAAAGGTGGCGGCGGAGGAGGGTGATACGCAGGGGTGAGGAAAAGGGAGAGGCAGAGGGGAGACTGATTTCCCTCTGAAACTAAGAGAAGTCTTATGTTTATCGGGTAGGGTTCTTGGGGATTTTATTTGTATTCATGACCAGGTAATGATTTTGTGAGATTCTAGATCCTCCTATCCATTATGTCTTAATATTCATGTTTGATTTGAGCTCTTTATAATCTTGTATGTTGTTGCATGTTATATGTATTCTATGATGCACCATAGTTAATATGTTACATGTTATTGTGCTAGTCTCACACTATCACAGGAACCCCCCTCTAGCATCGGTTTTTTCTTATTCTATCACCAGTTTTTTTACCCAAAAAACTGGTGCCTAAGTGCACTGTGAAAAGGTTTCACCAGTTTTCAAAAAACCGGTGCTAATTTTAGCACCAATTTTTTAACCGGTGCTAAAAATTTTACAACGATTAAAAAAATCCCTTCCGCTGGAAGCAACTGCACGCAGCCGCTTTCAGAGGAAGGGAAAAAGATCCAAAATCAATATTTTAGCAGGGCATTAATTTAATAATCTAATTAACTTCTCAAAATTGATAATATAGAAATAAAATTAAAAATATATGATACAAAATTAATAACCTATGGCTCAAACATAACTATCCCAAACATAACTATCTACGAGACTAAACATAACTTTACCTTGAACTAGCAATTGGATCATGTGGCATATGCACATCAAATCACAAGGTTAAGCCACACAACTAATTTTGAATCTATGGTCCTTAGAAATACTAATCTAAGCCACACAACTAGCTCAAGTGGTCATACCGAATTGTCCTAATCCGCCAAGATCACCATTGAAATGGTCAGAATTCTGGTCAATAGAGCATGAGCCACCTCTCCTCTGCCTGAGAAATTAAGTCATCCCGGTTAATTAAGGCTTACCACTATCTTTAAAAACAGAATTTGTGTAGCAAACCAAAAAGATAAATACATAGAAAATAGAACACCATAAACAGTGTACATCTAATCGCTAAAAAAACCAACAAGCCGATTCCATGTAAAACTAAAGCTTTTGCAAATATTAATAAATTGGGAGCAAAAACCTCAGTCAACTACAAAAATACATCCCATTCTCATAAGCTATATGTACACAACAAGCAAGGTCTGCAATTTCACAAGCACGTCCTTATCTATATGTTCTAGAGTAAACAAAGCTAAAAGCAGAAAATACAGCACAACCACCCCCCATACAATCTATAATTGGTCCCAAGTGTTACAAGTCAATTAGAATCAACCAAACCGAGTATTCCAACTATGGAAATTTGTAGCAGCAATAAAGTTCTAGGCAGTGCCGCACTAGCAATACATTTCTAACTTTAGTAGAATAGCAAAGAAAATCTAATCTTATAAGAGCAACTAACCAGCATCTCATCCATTGCTTTTCAATTCACACCTTCAACAATCATTCAATCAACATTGCTCATCCAGTAACCTTTCCACTACTACTAAGAAGCAACAAGTACTATAAAACTATATATGCTCATTCACAATGTAACAAAGCGGATGAGAAATACAAACTCTCAGGACATAAGTCGGGCATAGCAAAATACTAATTTGATTTCACAACATAGAGCTCACAAAGTAGAGTGGTTTTTATAGGTAAAAAAATAAGATCTACAATAAAGAGCAAGACCTGTCCAAAGTGAATCAGGGAGACCAGAATGTTCTTTGTATATGCCTCAGGCACTATGGCACTTAGACTTGTCATGGGTGAAGTCACAACATGTAAGTGTGGAAAAGGAATCATCAGTTAAATTATACTACATGAATTTGTCAGATAACCCACGTGTGCAAAAACACTATACAAGAAAAAAAAGACGTTATTTTTAATGAGTTCATATTCAGGTATGATTTTGTGAGTATACATCTCAACAATCTCGCTCTTGCTTCATGGAAGCCACAAACTACGATTGCAAATTCATGGTTCTGGAGAAATGTTGATTCGAAGTCAAAAACCTTGGCACCTGAAGAAAAACTCCATAGGTGGTGGCATAGCCAGAGGCGGACGTGGCTGCTCAATGGTGACATCAATGGGAATCTGATACGCGGGATTCAAAATCTGCTCATGTTGCTCATATCATAATCCTCATCTCTAGGGTTATGTTCCCCTAATTTTTCCTCCGAACCTGCATTGGGCTCAATGATAAGATCTGACAACCTGAAGGACTTGCTCAACTTGGTTCTCTCACTCTGGGGCAGCCTCATGAATTTCTTCTACTTGAACATCCAGAAGATAGATTCATGCTTTTACTTTTATAAACTTAGCCTCTTCCATACCCAGAAGAGTGAGTGTAAAGGGCGTACCTCGGTTCGCCCTGATATCATCACTCTACGAAAGTTGGAAGTACTGCACCAGAAGTGTAACCATTCCACCCATCGATATCCTACCAATGTGAGCTGCTGAGTAAGTGAGATCCATACTCCTGGAGATAAACTCATCTACTAGATTGGGGCAAGCTCTCCCCATGTACACAGACCATAGGAGAATCTTGCAGTCCTCATCAGTGGAGGTAGTGGCCTCCCCATGGCAACTAACTATCACGGTCAACAACTTGTCCACCTATCTCAGTGGTGGGTGCACTATATTGCTGATCTTGATTGTCTTCCACCTTATCTGTCTGGGAATGGCGGCCCAAAATGGAACTAGATCACATGCATTCAACTCCCTACACCCAGGTACCTTTCTCTGCTCCTTCCATTTGAAGATTTTCCCCAATTGGTAATAAGTCAAAGTGTGAGGCTCATATCCCAAATGGAATGTGATAAAGTGCCATCCTTGTCTATTTTGACTTTTCTCCACTGTTACTAAAAACTCCTGGGTGTATCTAGTGTGGCTGGGGCGGACACGGTGGTGAACTTCTTCATACTTATCCTACCTAGCAAATTCCAAACAAGTTTAGAAAGTTTGACACCCTTGGGGGCCTCTTCATCTACAAACTTTGTCTCCAAAATAGGTCATTCCATAAGGTACTCCCACCTTTCCTTATGAGTCTCACTTAGGGTAGTCAATCCCATATAGGGTGGTTCACTAGGCTCTCCCCTCCTTGTCTATACACGAGGCATGATGAACACAAACATATAGTTACTAACACATAGAGAATATGGCAAAATTTTCCTCCAACTACCCCCAACAAAGAATAATATCCTCCAAATAAATCTAGCAACCACTCTAATCACCAAAAAATCACAAGCATGCAAGCACAATCCCACAGTAAATACACTAATA
Source organism: Rubia yunnanensis (assembly GCA_037428765.1). NCBI lineage: Eukaryota > Viridiplantae > Streptophyta > Magnoliopsida > Gentianales > Rubiaceae > Rubia > Rubia yunnanensis. The sequence goes on from CM075065.1 coordinate 47,134,045, forward strand.
TGATTCTTCCAAATAAGAGTAGGTTCGGCCAAAAATACCTCAAACGGCGAGTGTTGTGAAATCTCCGCTCGAGGAATGTGCAGCACCCTCGTAGGTAGAGTTAAAGCAACTCCAATGCCCGAAATGGTAAAAAATTGAGTTTCCAGGAGAAAACCCAACCTTTGGAAGAATCTTTCTCAAATAAACTGCTGAAATTCGTGCACTTTCTGGGGTTGGGATTCAGTGGGTTGGATAGATCTTGTAAAGATAAAAAAAATTATATATGGTGGAGGGAAATCGAATTAAAATTTAGAGGGTTATGGTCAAAATAGTGAGAGATGAAGGAATGGGAATTTTGGTCAAGAGCGGAAGGGGAGACGACTGGTGGAAAAGTTTTAAGTGAGAGGGAGATGGTGTGGGCAAAGGCTGGGCGAGAGGGGTTTAAATAGGGGGGTAGGTAGTCTAGGATTTGTCCAAGTGGTTAGGTGACACGGGTCCCTAGGCAAGATCTGTGCATACACATGGCATGTGTCAGGCTTGCGTCCGTCCGCACCATTCACTTACCAGCCTGGTGCTGGGACTGTTGTGGCTCGTGCTAGGCCTGTGTGATATGTGTCCTTGTGGCAGCCGCATCAGCCTCATGCTAATTGGCTCTAGCACGGACCATTTCTTTTGGTTCGATCCATGCTTAATTCTCGGCGCGGATCATTTGTCCCTTCTTTTTCCCAGAACTTTCTCTCGTACCTGCATCCAAAAACACTAAAGACAAGAATAGTAATGTTCCACACAAAAATAGATGACTAAAATATCCTAAAAATGTTTCTTTATTGTCGTCCCCATGACTTTTTTTTCCTCCTTCTTTGAAACTAAAAAGAGTGGCTCGGTGGGTCACCAGAATCACTATCCATGACACCACCAGTGTCCACATCATGATGGATGGGTTGCCACATCATTCTAGGTTTACCTTTCACTTTTGGAGTGATGAACCAAACAAACCCATCCATCTCATGAGTGAATATATTCTTGTTGAGTTTGGGATCGGAAAAGACATAGGAGTTTTTAATTCATTAGCCCGCTTCTTTCCCCATGTGCATGTTAGCATGAGATTCCAGGGTGAAATATCCTTGTTCAAATTAGAAGAAACATACTCAAGAAGAATATTTTCACAAGATCGATCATTCAAACAAGATAGGGCATGTAGAGTTTCAATATTGGGAAATATTTCATTTTGGGAATTTTCAAAATTTCCTTTTTCAATTTCTTTTTCATGCATCATGCAAACGAAATAAGAAAAAGATAAAGTCGATACTAACTATTCAACTAAAACGTTATGCTAATTAACAATTAGACTGATTAGCATCCCCGACAACAATGCTAAAATTTGACCCACCTCCACCAGGGGTCGTTAATTATAGCTAATTAAACCGAGCAAAGGTTGTCCCTTGGTCAAAAGAGGTCACGATAAAGTTTATAGTTTTGCACCCAACTCACTACTATGCTACCGATAGGGCAGTTAGCGGTAAGCCTTGGGTATGTCCACGGAGATGCTAGGGCCTAAAAAATAATTAAACACAACCTCGTCCGAGTTGTCAATCCGTACGAGTTTCTAGGAATAGATAGTATAGTAAACTAGGGGGTGATATTTCAATTAAGAAGCATGAAGGTAAAAAACATGAAACTATTTAGCTACACACTTGGGGAATACTTGCCTAACATGGTTGATTTAATGCTTCGATCCTAGAATCATTCACATGTGAGATGTAGACAAATCTAATATAGTGCTTATAACATATAGTGTGGTCGATGGCATACACTTCCACATACCTGTCACGTCAGGTGCACTCGCAACCCTTCATCGACACCACCTCCATAATTAGGGGAGTACTACAAGGTCCGACCGTTGTTGTAGATCTGTTTCTCCCCTGTACGATTACGTCATGGGTGCTCCATTACGGTGCTCTACTCCCCAGGTCTATAAACCAGGCAAAGGAACGTTAGCACCTATCTATAACATTAGGGCCTATTACAACCCTAACTTGTTACTTTTTGCTATCTCTACCGTTAACCCATCAGACTACTTTATGTAATCAGCTAAGACTGGTGTGGTGGTACATAGCAGAGCAATACTGGTGTGGTAACACACGGCCTCGTACCCTGCTACCCATTAACACATACGAGGTTTCTCTTCCCCGGGAGACATCAATATTTGCACCAACATTAATATAAACTAGAGTGTGGGCTAATGGAGTGTTCATGCAATTCTAACATTCAAGAACAAGATACAATAGTATCACAAGCACAATAATTAGGATGAACTAAGAATCTCACAAAAGCATAAATCACAAATGAATAAAATGTATCCCTAAGCTATGGAAACTACTCCCTAGACATGGAATTCAAATAAAGATTTGAATTCCACATCATAGGATAAAAACAAAATAAAAAGGAAAGAAAGAAAGAAGAGAGAATGTTTCTATCTCTAGAATGCTCTCCTAATTACAAGAGTGGTATATGAAAAATGAAAGATAAGTTCTGAAACCCTAGTAGATGATGCAGGTGAAAACCTCGTAGAACAAATTCGACTCCGACTGTTAATTCGCACCCTAATTCCAATCGAAAACCGTTCTGAAACCTGTTGATTCAATACACTTGAATAACATATTTGGGCATCAAATTCAAACTCTTCAAGAACAAGAAAATGGAAAAAGAAATGTCTGTTTTATTTCATCCAAGGTTGCGCACAAATCCAACACAGGAGGTTTAAATACCTCTGCACCACAAACAAACCCTAAGGGCTAAAATGGAAAAACATAGAATGACAAAACAAAAATGACAAAAGGAAAGCAACCAAACATCCATAATCATGCAACTATGTCTAAGCATGCAAAAGTAAAACAAAGACTCTAAAAACTTCCAAAAACATGCATGCTCGTCTTCAGTAGACACTATGCTTCAAAGCTTGCTCATAAGTCATCTTCCACGTTAGCCCTTGCTGCGCTTCTCAAACCGCTTTAAAAATTAGATAGCTTGTTTTGTCTATCGCTCGGCCAATATCAGTAGACTAAGGCTATATTTATAGTAGTAGGGGATTAACCTATAAATAGGCCCAAAATAGGCCAAAATGTGTGAAACCCTAGTTCAACCACCACTAGGTACGGACCGTCGCAGATGGCACGGTTCACGTTGTCCCCTTTGGCGCAGATCGTGGCATTTGGCGTGGAATGCTAACAGTATCCTTGTTTTTGCATTTTTGATCCGCAGGCCGTGCTGTTTGGCTCGGGCCATCATCACAATTCTCATTTTGCTCTGTAATTTGGCATAGGCCGCTCATTTCTTCATATCCCGCCAGCTGGTCTTGACATTTATCACTTTGAACGGCCCAGGTAGTCGAAAATGGGAAGGTCCGCATCTATACTTAACCATTTTTTAGTTAGACTTGGAACTTGTGCGCATTGCCCATTTAGTTTGGCTCGGTGCGCACTGGGCCTTGGCACAGTTCGTGCCAAAGACACTTGGAGTAGGCTACTTTGTCTGGTGTGGGCCGTTGATTCCACCACGAGTGGTCCACGCCTACCCGTTTGTACTTCAACCGGCTGAACTTTTTTCCTTTGCTACGGAAGAACCGTTAGTCCATTTTGAGAGTCCCTGTAGTCGATTTTATAGCGCTTGAGAAGATGAAACCAACTTTGAAGGCTGATTTTTTGGATCGTTCTCAGAACTTGGCACAAATCATCAAACCACGATTCACCGTTTCTTCTTGGCCTCCTTGAACTCCAATGTCGCTTATCTTTGGCTCCATTCTACCATGATTTGATGTATGTTGACCGTATCCACCCAGGTTCGTTAATTGTAGCTAATTAACCCGAGTGGAGGATGTTGTGTCAAAGATAAAATATATAATTCTGCATCCGTTCTCACTACTATGCTACCAATAGGGTAGTTAGCGGTAAGCCCTGGATTTATCGATAGAGATGCTAGGGTCTAAAGTACCAATGAAAATACAACCTCGTACGGGTCGTCAATCCTAACGAGTGAAAGGAATAGCTAGTAAAGCAAACAATAGGGGGGGTTTGGTTTTTCAGTTAACAACTACTAAGCATGAAAGTAAAAAAAAGCAAAGTAAACTATTAAGATAAGCTCATGGAGAGTCATTGAGCAACATGGCTAATTCGATCCTTGATTCATTCATCTATAAGATTTAGAAAAACCTAATTGAGTTTTCATAGCACGTGGTGTGGCCGATGGCATAGACTTCCTCGTCCCTGTCACGGCAGGTGCGCTCACGACCCTCCATTGACACCACTCACGCAGACACAACGTACCCTATTACCCATTTCAACATCTAGGTTTCCCTTCCCAAGGGGGCATCAATATTTGCACCAACATGAACATAGACTAGAGTGTGTGCCTAATGGATTGTACTATTTATGCAATTCAAATATTCAAGAACAATCACAATAATATCATGAACATAAATATTAGGATGAATATAAGGAATCTCACAAAACATATAAATCAACCATGCTCCTGCAATTATCCCCAAACTATAGAACTATTCAATAGATATGGAACTCAAATATGAATTTGAATTCCACATCATATTGATCTAAACTAAATAAAAGAAAGGAAAAGAAAAGGAGAGAGTGTTTCTCTCTCTGGAGTTGCTCTCCTAATATGAGAAAAATAATCCAACCTCTTTAACCTAGTAGACTAAGGCTATATTTATAGTAGTAGGGGATTGGGCCTAAAATCAAGTTATGACCACCTAAATCTCTATTTTCATTTAATGGGTTCAATTTTAAGGATTGGATGAAGTTACTAATCAACATACATGAAAGGATACCATATTGTAGAACATGAAAATATAATAACTTTTCAAAAAGGATTCGGTCTAAAATATTATTCGAGCACCAAGTAATGATGACCACCTGAATTGTTAATTTCATTTGATGGGATGAATTTCGGGGAACAAATGAAGTTACTAGTTAGAAAAAATGGATGGTAACCATATTGCAGTGCATGAAAATATAAGAACTTTTCAAAAAAGAATCACTCTAAAGTATTATATATAAGCATCAAGTTATGACCACTTGATTCGTTGTTTTCAGTTTATAGGTTGAATTTCGGTGATTGGATGAAGTTACAAATAAGAAAACACGGAAGGTACCATATTGTTGATCATGAAAATATAAGAACTTTTCAAATAGGAATGTCAAAAATATTATAACCACCTGAATCATTATTTTCATTTGATGGGATGAATTTAGGGATCAAATGAAGTTACTAATTAGAAAATACAGAAGGTTCCATATCATAGAGCATGGAAGTATAAGAACATTTCAAAATGTAATCAGTCCAAAATATTATCTGAGCACGAAGTTATGATCACCTGATTCATTATTTTTATTTGATGGGTTGAATTTTGGAGATTGCATAAAGTTTATAATCAGTAAGAACGAGAGGTACCATATTGTACATAATGAAATCATAAGTAGTTTTCAAAAAGGAATCGATCCAAAATAATGTCTGAGCACCAAGTTATGATCGACTGAATCATTATTTTTATTTAAAGAGTTGAAGTTCGGAGATTGGATAAAGTTTCTAATAAGAAAAAATGGAAGGTTCAATACTGTAGAACCTGAAAATATAAGAATTTTTCAAAAAGAAATCCGTTAAAAAATGGGGGGTACCATATTGTATAGAATCAAATCATAGGATTTTTTCTAAAATGAATCGGTCAAAATAATATCTGAGCACCAAGTTATAATAGACTAAATCATTATTTTTATTTGATGAGTTGAATTTTGGGGATTGGAAGGATTTACTAAAAAGCAAAAACAGAAGGTTCAATACTGTAGAACATGAAAATGTAAGATTTTTTCAAAAAGGAATCGTTCAAAAATATTATCCGAGCACAAGTTATAACCACCTGAATCGTTATTTTCATTTGATGGGTTGAATTTTGGGGACTGGATAAAGTTACTAATCAGAAAACACAGAAGGTACCATATAGTAGAACATGAAAATATTAGAACTTTTCAAATAGAAATTGTTCAAAAATATTATTTGAGCACCAAGTTATGACCATCTGAATCGTTATTTTTATTTTAGGGGATGAATTTCGGGGATCAAATGAAGTTATCGATTAGAAAATATGGAAGATTCATATTGTAGAGCATGAAAGTATAAAAACTTTTCAAAGAGTAATTAGTCCAAATATTCTCTGAGCACCAAGTAATCACCACTTGAATCGTTATTTTCATTTGATGTGATGAATTTTGGGGGAACAAATGAAGTTACTAATTAGAAAGAATATAAGATGTTTTCAAAAGAATCGCTCTAAAATATTATATAAGCATCAAGTTATGACAACCTGAATCGTTAATTTCATTTGATGGGTTAGATTTCGGGGATTAGATGAAGTTACTAATAAGCAAACACGGAAGTTTCCCTATTTTAAAGCCTGAAAATATAAGAACTTTTCAAAAAGGAATTGGTCAAAAATATTATCTGAGCACCAAGTGAAGACCACCTGAACCATTATTTTCATTTGATGGGATGAATTTCGGAGATCAGATGAAGTTAATGTATAGAAAGTACGGAAGATTCATATTTTAGAGCATGAAAGTATAAAAACTTTTCAAAAAGTAATCAGTCCAAAATATTACCTGAGCACTAAGTAATGACCACCTGAATTGTTATTTACATTTGATGGGATGAATTTTGGGGAACAAATGAAGTTACTATATAGAAAGAATATAAGAACTTTTCAAAAAAGAACGCTTTAAAATATTATATGCGCATCAAGTTATGACAACTTGAATTTTTATTTTCATTTAATGTGTTGAATTTCGGGGATTGGATGAAGTTACTAATAAGCAAACACGGAAGGTGCCTTATGGTTGAGCATGAAAGTATAAAAACTTTTCAAAAAGGAATTAGTCAAAAATATTATCTGAGCACCAAGTGAAAACCACCTGAAATGTTATTTTCATGTGATGAGATGAATTTCGGGGATCAGATGAAGTTACAAAATAGAAAATACGAAAGATTTATATTGTAGAGCATGAAAGTATAAAAACTTTTCAAAAAGTAATCAGTCCAAAATTTTATCTAAGCACCAATTAATGACCACCTGAATCGTTATTTTCATTTGATGTGATGAATTTTGGGAACAAATGAAGTTACTATATATAAGGAATATAAGAACTTTTAAATAAAAAGCTATAAAATATTATATGAGCATCAAGTTATGACAACTTGAATCGTTATTTTCATTAGATGGGTTGAATTTCAAGGATTGGGTGAAGTTACTAATAAGCACACACGGAAGGTACCCTATTGTAGAGCATGAAAATATAAGAACTTTTCAAAAAGGTATTGATCAAAAATATATTCTGAGCACTAAGTGAAGACCACCCGAACCGTTATTTTCATTTGATGGGATGAATTTTGGAGATCAGATGAAGTTACTGTATAGAAAGTACAGAAGATTCATATTGTAAAGCATGGAAGTATAAAAACTTCTAAAAAGGTAATCAGTCCAAAATATTATCTGAGCACCAAGTTATGACCACCTGAATCGTTATTTAAATTCGATGGATTGAATTTTGGTGATTGGATAAAGTTACTAATTAGGAAACACAGAAGTTACCATATAGTAAAGCCTGAAAATATTAGAACTTTTAAAAAAGGAATCGGTTAAAAATATTATCTGGGTACCAAGTTATGACCATCAGAATCGTTACTTTCATCTGGTGGTTGAATTTTGGCGATTGGATGAAATTTCTAAATTAGGAAAAATTGAAGGTTCTATATTGTAGAGAAAGAAAATATAAGAACTTTTAAAAAAAAGAATAAGTACAAAATATAATCTGAGCACCAAGTTATGATCACCTGAATCGTTACTTTTATTTATTGGTTTGAATTTTGGAGATTGGATAAAAAGTTTATAATCAGCAAAAATGGGAGGTGCCATATTGTACAAAATGAAATAATATGACCTTTCCAAAAGGAATCGGTCCAAAATAATATCTGAGCACCAAGTTATGATAGACTAAATCATTATTTTCATATGATGAGTTGAATTTCGGGGATTGGATGAAGTTACTAATAAGCAAACACAGAAGGTTCAATACTGTAGAGCCTGAAAATATCATAAATTTTCAAAAAGAAATCCTGCAAAAATTTTATTTGAGCACCAAGTTTTTTTTTTATGAAAGTTTTGTATATAGATCAAATCAAACTAAAAGATTTTTTAGGCTATCACTCCTAGCCTTTTACAAGCAAAAACCCCTATCAAACCTTGCTATTTAAAATCAAACAAACAACCAGCTCTATATTCTATATAGGCTCATATTCAAAATTTTCTTTCCATCTCTTGTTGCTCCTACATTTGCATTCAGCTTCAACTTGGGCAGCCAAGGTCTCCATCTTCAAATCTTTTTGGCAAAAGATCCTCTTGTTCCTTTCATTCCATATTCTATACAAGGCACTAGTAATATTCATCAACATCAAGTCTTGCCTTCTTCTTACCATCATCAACAAACATCTTTTTACTTGCCTCATGTTGCTCATATCCCTCAACTTCAAAATTTTCATCAACCCCCTAGTGTATGTACAACCCGAAAACAAATGGGTTGATGTCTCATCCACCTCATCACATAAACTACAACTTTGTTGTGTCTCAAAATCCCAATTTTTTTTGCAATCTATCAACCAAGAATTTTTAAAAAGGGAATCGTTCAAAAATATTATTCAAGCACCAAGTTATAACCATCTGAATTGTTATTTTCATTTGATGGGCTGAATTTCGAGTATTGGATAAAATTACTGATCAGAAATACAGAAGGTACCATATGGTAGAGCATGATAATATTAGAACTTTTCAAAAATGAATCAGTCAAAAATATTATCTGAGCACCAGGTAATGACAACTTGAATTGTTATTTCTATTTGATGGGATGAATTTTGGGGATCAGATGAAGTTACTAATTAGAAAATATGGAAGGTTCCATATTGTAGAGTATAAAAGTATAAGAAATTTTCAAAAAGTAATTGGCCCAAAGTATTATCTGAGCACGAAGTTATGATCATCTGAATCGTTAATTTTATTTGATGGGTTGAATTTTGGAGATTGCATAAAGTTTATAATCCGCGAAAATGAGAGGTACCATATTGTACAGAATGAAATCATAAGAACTTTTTTTAAAAAAAAATCGGTCGAAAATAATATCTGAGCACCAAGGTATGATTGATTGAATCGTTATTTTCGTTTAATGAGTTAAATTTTGGGGATTGGATGAAGTTACTAATAAGCAAAATTGGAAGGTTCGATACTGAAGAACCTGGAAATATAAGAATTTTTCAAAAAGGAATCGTTCAAAGTTATTATTCGAGCACCAAGTTATAACCACCTGAATTATTATTTTCATTTGATGGGTTAAATTTCAGGGATTGGATAAAGTTACTAATCAGAAAACACAGAAGGTACCATATAGTAGAGCATGGTAATATTAGAACTTTTCAAAAATGAATCAGTCAAAAATATTATATGAGCAACAAGTAATGACCACCTGAATCATTATTTTTATTTGAAGGGATGAATTTCGGGGATCAGATGAAGTTAATAATTACAAAATACGGAAGGTTCCGTATTGTAGAGCATGAGAGTATAAGAACTTTTCAAAAAGTAATTTGTCCAAAATATTATCTGAGCACAAATTTATGATCACCTGAATCGTTATTTTTATTTGATAGGTTGAATTTTGGAAATTGGATAAAAAATTTAATCAGCAAAAACGGGAGGTATCATATTGTACAGAATGAAATCATATGAACTTTTCAAAAAGGAATCGGTCAAAAACAAAATCTGAGCACCAAGTTATGATCGACAGAATCGTTATTTTCATTTGTTGAGTTGAATTTTGGGGAATGGATAAAATTACTAATAACAAACACGGAAGGTTCAATACTGTAGAGCCTGATAATATAATAATTTTTTTAAAAGAATCGTTCAAAAATATTATCTTAGCACAAAGTTATAACCACCAGAATCGTTATTTTCATTCGATGGGTTGAATTTTGGAGATTGGATGAAATTTTTAATCAGCAAAATCGGGAGGTACTATATTGTAGAGAATGAAAAATATAAGAACTTTACAAAAAATAATCGGTTCAAAATATTATTTGTGCACCAAGTTATGACCACCTGAATCATGGTTTAATTTAATGGGTTGAATTTCGAGGGTTGGATAAAGTTACTAATCAAAAAACACAAAAGGTACCATATAGTAGAGCATGATAATATGAGAACTTTTAAAAAAGGAATCGATCAAAAATATTATCTGAGCACCCAATTATGACCACCTGAATTGTTACTTTCATCCGATGGTTGAATTTCGAAGATTGGATAAAATTTGTAATTAGAAAAAATAGAAGGTTCCATATTGTAGAGAGAAAATATAAGAAATTTTATCTAAAGAATCGGTATAAAATATTATCTGAGCACCATGTTATGACCATCTGAATCTTTATATTCATTTGATTGGTTCAATTTGAGGGATTGATGAAGTTACTGATCAGCAAACACGAAAGATACCATATTCTAGAGCCTGAAAAATAATAACTTTTCAAAAATGAATTGGTTCAAAATATTACCCGAGCACAAAGTAACGACCACCTGAATCTTTATTTTCATTTGATGGGATGAATTTTGGGGAACAAATGAAGTTACTAATTAGAAAATATGGAAGGTACCATATTGCAGAGCATGAAAATACAAGAACATTAAAAAAATAATCGCTCTAGAGTATTATATGAGCATCAAGTTATGACCACCTAAATCATTATTTTCATTTGATGGATTGAATTTTGGGGATTGGATGAATTTACTAATAAGCAAACAAGGAAGGTGCCATATTGTAGAGCATGAAAATATAAGAACTTTTCAAAAAGGAATTGGTAAAAAATATTATCAGAGCAACATGTTATGACCTCCTAAATAGTTATTTTCATTTGATGGGATGAATTTTGGGATCATATGAAGTTACTAATTAGAAAATACGGAAGGTTCCAAATTGTAGAACATGAAATTATAAGAAATTTTCAAAAAGTAATCGGTCAAAATATTATCTGGGCACGAAGTTATGATCACCTTAATCGTTATTTTTATTTGATGGGTTAAATTTTTGAGATTGCATAAAGTTTATAATCAGCAAAAATGGGAGGTACTTTATTGTACAGAATCAAATTATAAGAACTCTTCAAAAAGGAATCGGTCAAGAATAATATATGAGCACCAAGTTATGATCGACTGAAATTATTTTCATTTGACGAGTTGAATTTTAGGGATTGGATGATGTTATTAATAGGCAAAAATGGATGGTTCGATATTATAGAACCTAAAAATATAAGAATTTTTCAAAAAGGAATCTTTCAAAAATATTATCCGAGCACCAAGTTATGACCATCTGAATCGTTATTTTCATTTGATTGGTTGAATTTTGGGGATTGGATAAAGTTATCAATCAGAAAATACAGAAGGTACCATATAGTAGTAGAGCATGATAATATTAGAAATTTTCAAAAAGAAATCGGTAGAAAATATTATCTATGCACCAAGTAAAAACCACCTGAATTGTTATTTTTATTTGATGGGATGAATTTTGGGGATCAGATGAAGTTACTAATTAGAAAATACTGAAGGTTCCATATTGTAGAGCATAAAAGTATAAGAACTTTTCAAAAAGTAATCGGTCCAAAATATTATCTGAGCATGAAGTTATGATCACCTGAATCGTTATTTTTATTTGATAGGTTGAATTGTTGAAATTGGATAAAGTTTATATAATCAGCAAAAATGGGAGGTACCATATTGTATAGAATGAAATCATAAGTACTTTTAAAAAAGGAATCGGTCCAAAATCATATCTGAGCACCAAGTTATAATCGACCGAATCGTTACTTTCATTTGTTGAGTTGAATTTTGGGGATTGGATAATATTACTCATAAAAAACATGGAAGGTTCAATACTGTAGAGTCTGATAATATAAGAATATTTCAAAAAGGACTCAAAAATATTTTCTTACCACCAAGTTATAATCACATGAAATCGTTATTTTCATTCGATTGGTTGTATTTTGGAGATCGGTTGAAAATTTTAATCATAAAAATGAGAGGTACTATATTGTAGAGAATGAAAATATAAATCTTTCCAAAAAAATCGGTACAAAATATTATCAAAGCACCAAGTTATGACCACCTGAATCGTATTTTAATTTGATGGGTTGAATTTTGAGGATTAGATAAAGTTACTAATCAGAAAACACAGAAGGTTACAGTAGAGCATGAAAATATAAGAACCTTTCAAAAAGGAATCGATAAAAAATATTATCTGAGCACCAATTATAACCACCTGAATCGTTACTTTCATCTAATGGTTTAATTTTGATGATTGGATGAAATTTGTAATTAGCAAAAATGGAAGGTACCATATTGTAGAGAAAGAAAATATAATAACTTTTAAAAAAAGAATTGGTAAAAAATATTATATGAGCACAAAATTATGACCACCTGAATCTCTATATTCATTTGATGGGTTCAATTTTAGTGATTGGATGAAGTTACTAATCAGCAAACACGAAAGATACCATATTGAAGAGCATAAAAAAGATATCCATCGAAAATAATATCCGATCACTAAGTAATGACCACCTGAATCATTATTTTCATTTGATGGGATCAATTTCGGGGAACAAATGAAGTTACTAATTAGAAAACACGGAAGGTACCATATTGCAGAGCATGAAAATATAAGAAATTTTCTAAAAAGAATCGCTCTAAAATATTATAAGAGCATCAAGTTATAACAACCTAAATCGTTATTTTCATTTGATAGGATGAATTCCAAGAACTAGATGAAGTTACTAATTAGAAAATACGAAAAGTTCCATATTGTAGAGCATGAAAACATAAGAACTTTTCAAAAAAAAATCGTTCCAAAATAATATAGGAGCACAAAGTTATGATCACCCGAGTCATTATTTTTATTTGTTGGGTTGAATTTCGGAGATTGCATAACGTTCATAATCAGCAAAAATGGGAGATACCATATTGTACAGAATGAAATGATAAGAACTTTTCAAAAAATGAATCAGTCCAAAATAATTTCTAAGCACAAAGTTATGATCAAATGAATCGTTATTTTCATTTGATGAGTTGAATTTCGGGGATTGGATGATGTTACTAATAAGCAAAAATGGAAGGTTCAATACTGTAGAACCCTAAAATATAAGAATTTTTCAAAAAGGAATCGTTTAAAAATATTATCTGAGCACACAACCACTTGAATTATTATTTTCATTCGATGGGTTGAATTTTGGAGATTGGTTTAAAATTTTAATCAGGAAAAACTTGAGGTATTATATTTTAGAGAATGAAAATATAAGAACTTTCCAAAAAAGAATCGGTACAAAATATTATCTGAGCACCAAGTTATGACTATCTGAATCGTTATTTTAATTTGATGGGTTGAATTTCTAGGATTGAATAAATTTACTAATTAGAAAACACTTAAGGTACCATATAGTAGAGCATAAAAATATAAGAACTTTTCAAAAAAGAATCAGTCAAAAATATTATCTGAGCACCAAGTTATGACCACCTGAATCGTTACTTTCACATGATGGTTGAATTTTGGTGATTGGATGAAATTTCTAATTAGCGAAAATGGAAGGTACAATATTCTAGAGAAAGAAAATATAAGAACTTTTAAAAAATGAATTGGTACAAAATATTATCTGAGCACCAAGTTATGACCACCTGAATCTCTATTTTCATTTGATGGGTTCAATGTTAGGGATTGGATGAATTTACTAATCAGCAAACACGAAAGATACCATATTGTAGATCATGAAAATATAATAACTTTTTGAAAAGGAATCGGTCCAAAATATTAGATGAAATTACAAATTAGAAAATACGGAAGGTTCCATATTGTAGAGAATGAAAGTATGAGAACCATTCAAAATATAATCGTTCCAAAATATTATCTGAGCACAAAGTTATGATCACCTGAATAGTTAATTTTATTTAATGGGTTGAATTTTGGAGATTGCATAATCAGGAAAAACGGGAGGTACCATATTGTACAGAATGAAATCATAAGAACTTTTCAAAAAGGAATTGGTCCAAAATGATTTCTGAGCACCAAGTTATGATCGACTGAATCGTTGTTTTTATTTGATGAGTTAAATTTTGGGGATTGGATTAAGTTACTAATAAGAAAAAATGGAAGGTTCAATACTGTATAACCTGAAAATATAAGAATTTTTTAAAAAGGAATCGTTCAAAAATATTTTCGAGCACCAAGTTATAACCACCTGAATCGTTATTTTCATTTTATGGGTTGAATTTTGGGTACTGGATAAAGTTACTAACCAGAAAACACAGAAGGTACCATATAATAGAGCATGATAATATAAGAACTTTTCAAAAAGGAATCGGTCAAAAATATTATCTAAGCACCAAGTAATGACCACTTGAATCGTTATTTTTATTTGTTGGAATGAACTTCGGGGATCGGATGAAGTTACTAATTAGAAAATACAGAAGGTTGCATATTGTAGAGCATGAAAGTATAAGAACTTTTCAAAAAGTAATCGGTCCAAAATATTATCTGAGCACAAAGTAATGATCACCTTAATCGTTAATTTATTTTATGGGTTGAATTTTGGAGATTGCATAAAGTTTATAATCAGAAAAAATGGGAGGTGCCTTATTGTACAGAATCAAATCATAAGAACTTTTCAAAAAGTAATCGGTCTAAAGAAATATCTGAATACCAAGTTATGATCGGCTGAATCGTTATTTTCATTTGACGAGTTGAATTTTGGGGATTGGATGATGTTACTAATAAGAAAAAATGGAAGGTTAAATACTTTAGAGCTTGAAAATATAAGAATTTTTCAAATAGGAATCGTTCAAAAACATTATCCGAGCACCAAGTTAAAACCACCTGAATTGTTATTTTCATTTGATGGGTTGAATTTTGGGGATTGGATAAAGTTACTAATCAGAAAACACAGGAGGTACCATATAGTAGTAGAGCATGAAAATATAGAACTTTTCAATAGAAATTGGTCAAAAATATTATCTAAGCACCAAGTTATGACTTACATCTGATGGTTGAATTTTGGAGATCAGATGAAATTTCTAATTTGCAAAAATGGAAGGTACCCTATTGAAGAGAAATAAAATATAAGAACTTTAAAAAAAGAATCAGTACAAAATATTATCTGAGCACCATGTTATGACCACCTGAATCTCTATATTCATTTGATAGGTTCAATTTCAGGGATTGGATGAAATTACTAATAAGCAAACATGAAAGATACCATATTATAGAGCATGAAAATATAAAAACTTTTCATAAAGGAATCGGTCCAAAATATTATCGAGCACCAAGTAATGACCACCTAAATCGTTATTTTCATTTGATGGGATAAATTTTGGGGAACACATGAAGTTATTAATTAGAAAACACAGAATGTACCATATTGCAGATCACAAAAATATAAGAACTTTTCAAAAAATAATCGTTCTAAAATATTATATGAGTTTCAAGTTATGACCACCTGAATCATTATTTTCATTTTATGGGTTGAATTTTGGGGATTGGATGAATTTACTAATAAGTAAACACGGAAGGTACCATATTGTATAGCTTGAAAATATAAGAACTTTTCAAAAAAGAATCGCTCTAAAGTATTATATGTGCATCAAGTTATAACTACCTGAATTGTTATTTTCATTTGATGGATTGAAGTTTGGGGATTGGATGATATTATGAATAAGCAAACACAGAAGGTACGATAATGTATAATTATCCCATCATGAATTGAATAATTAAATTTAATTAGATGGGATATAAGAAATATAATATAATTTGAATAATTAAATTTATTTTCACAAAGCATGAAAATATAAGAACTTTTCAAAAAGGAATCGATCAAAAATATTATCTGAGCACCATATTATGACCACCTGAATCGTTATTTTCATTTGATGGGATGAATTTCTGGGATTATATGAAGTTTTTAATTAGAAAATACGGAAGGTTCCATATTGTAGAGCATGAAAGAGTATAAGAAGTTTTCAAAAAGTAATCGGTCCAAAATATTATTTGAGCACGAAGTTATGATCACATGAATCTTTATTTTTATTTGATGTTGAAATTTTGAGATTGCATAAAGTTTATAATCAGCAAAAATGGGAGGTACCTTGTACATAATCAAATCATAAAAACTTTTCATAAAGGTCGGTCGAAAATAATACCTGAGCACCAAGTTATGATCGACTGATTCTTTATTTTCATTTGATGAGTGAATTTCGGGGATTGGATGAAGATACTAATAAGTAAAAATGGAAGGTTCAATACCGTGAAACCTGAAAATTAATGAATTTTTCAAAAAGGAATTGTTCAAAAATATTATCCGAGCACCAAGTTAAAACCACCTTAATTGTTTTTTTCATTTTATGGGTTGAATTTTGGTGATTGGATGGAATTTATAATTAGCTAAAATGGAAGGTACAATATTGTAGAGAAAGAATATTTAAGAACTTCGAAAAAAAATTGGTACTAAATATTATCTAAGCACCAAGTTATGACTATTCATTTGATGGGTTCAATTTTAGGAATTGGATGAAGTTACTAATCAATAAACACAAAAGCTACCATATTGTAGAGCATGAAAATATAATAACCTTTTTAAAAAAGGAATCGGTCTAAAATATCATCCGAGCACCAAGTAATGACCACCTAAATCATTATTTTCATTTGATGGGATGAATTTCGGGGAACAAATGAAGTTACTAATTAGAAAACACGGAAGGTACCATATTGAAGAGCATGAAAATATAAGAACTTTTCGAAAGAAAATTGCTCTTAAGTATTATATGAGCATCGAGTTATGACCACCTGAATCGTTATTTTCATTTTATGGGTTGAATTTCGGGGATTGGATGAAGTTACTAATAAGAAAACATAGAATGTACCGTATAGTAGAGTATGAAAAATACTATAACTTTACAAAAAGGAATCGGTCAAAAATATTATCTGAGCACCAAGTTATGACCACTTGAATCGTTACTTTCATTTGATGGTTGAATTTCGAAGATTGGATGAAATTTCTAATTAACAAAAATGGAAGGTACCATATTGTAGAGAAAGAAAATATAAGAACTTAAAAAAAAAAGAATCGGAACAGAATATCATCTGAGCATCAAGTTATAACCACTAGAATATCTATTTTCATTTGATGGGTTCAATTTTAGGGACTGGATGAAGTTACTAATCAGCAAACACAAAAGATACTATATTGTAGAGCATGAAAATATAATAACTTTTAAAAAAGGAATTCGCCAAAAATATCATCCGAACACTGACCACCTGAATCGTTATTTTCATTTGATGGGAAGAATTTTGGGGAAAAATTGAAGTTACTAATTTGAAAACACGGAAGGTACCATATATTGCAGAGCATAAAAATATAAGAACTTTTCAAAAAAGAGTCGCTCTAAAGTATTATATGAGCATCAAGTTATGACCACATGAATCGTTATTTTCATTTGATGGGTTGAATTTCGAGGATTGGATGAAGTTACTAATAATCAAACACGGAATGTATCATATTGTAAAGCACAAAAATAAAAGACCTTTTCAAAAAGGAATCGGTCAAAAATATTATCTGAGTACTAAGTTATGACCACCTGAATTGTTATTTTTATTTGATGGGATGAATTTCGTGGATCAGATGAAGTTACTAATTGGAAAATACAGAAGGTTCAATATTGTAAATATGATAGTATAAGAATCTTTCAAAAAGTAATCGGTCCAAAATATTATCTGAGCACGAAGTTATGAGCACCTGATCGGTATTTTTATTTGATGGGTTGAATTTTTGAGATTTGGTAAAGTTTATAATCAGCAAAAATGGGAGGTACCATATGGTAAAGAATGAAATCGTAAGAACTTTTCAAAAAGGAATCGGTCCAAAATAATGTCTGAGCACCAAGTTATGATCGACTGAATCATTATTTTCATTTGATGAGTTGAATTTTGGGGATTTGATGATGTTACTAATAAGCAAAAATGGAAGGTTCAATACTGTAGAACGTGAAAATATAAGAATTTTTCAAAAAGGAATCATTTGAAAAATATTATTTAAGCACCAATTTATAACCACTTGAATTGTTATTTTCAATTGATGGGTTGAATTTCGGAGGTTGGTTGAAAATTTTAATCAGCAAAAACTGGAGGTATTGTATTGTAGAGAATGAAAATATAAGAATTTTCCAAAAAAGAATTAGTACAAAATATTATATGAGCACCAAGTTATGACCACCTGAATCGTTATTTTAATTTGATGGGTTGAATTTCAAGGATTGGATAAATTTACTAATCAGAAAACACAAAAGGTACCATATAGTAGAACATGAAAATATAAGAACTTTTCAAAAATGAATTGGTCAAAAATATTATCAGAGCACTAAATTATGACTACCTGAATCATTACTTTCACCTGATGGTTGAATTTCGGAGATTGGATGAAATTTCTAATTAGCAAAAATGGAAGGTACAATATTGTAGAGAAAGAAAATATAAGAACTTCAAAAAAAAGAATCGGTACAAAATATTATCTGAGCACCAAGTTATGACCACCTGAATCTGAATCTCTAATTTCATTTGATGGGTTCAATTTTAGGGATTGGATGAAGATACTAATCAGCAAACACGAATGATACCATATTATAGAGAATGAAATTATAATAACTTTTAAAAAAGGAACTGGTCCAATATATTATCCGAGCACCAAGTAATGACCACCTAAATCGTTATTTTCATTTGATGGGATGAATTTCGGGGAACAAATGAAGTTACAAATTAGAAAACATGGAAGATATTGCAGGGCGTGAAAATATAAGAACTTTTAAAAAAAGAATCGCTCTGAAGTATTATATGAGCATCAAGTTATGACAACCTGAATCGTTATTTTCATCTGATGGGTTGAATTTTGTGGATTGGATGAAGTTGCTAATAAGAAAACATGGAAGATATTGTAGAGCATGAAAATATAAGAACTTTTCAAAAAAAAAAGGAATCGGTCAAAAATATTATCTGAGGACCAAGTTATAACCACTTGATTCGTTATTTTCATTTGAAAGGATGAATTTCGAGGATAAGATGAAGTTACTAATTAGAAAACACAGAAGGTTCCATATTGTAGAGCATGAAATTATGAGAACTTTTCAAAAAGTAATCGATCCAAAATATTATCTGAGCACCAAGTTAAGACAACCTCAATTGTTATTTTTATTTGATGGGTTGAATTTCGAGGATTTTATAAAGTTATAATAAGAAAACATAGAAGGTAACCATATAATAGAGCATGAAAATATAAAAAAATTTCAAAAAGGAATTGGTCAAAAATATTATCTGAGCACGAAGATATGATCACCTGAATCGTTATTTTTATTTGATGTGTTGAATTTTGGAGATTGCATAATGTTTATAATCAGCAAAAACGGGAGGTAAAATATTGTACAGAATGAAATCATAAGAAATTTTGTAAAAGGAATCGGTCGAAAATAATACCCGAGAACCAAGTTATGATTGACTGAATCGTTGTTTTCATTTGATGAGTTGAATTTCGGGAGAAAACACGGATGGTTCAAGCTGTAGAGCCTGAAAATATAAGAATTTTTCAAAAAGGAATCGTTCAAAAATATTATCTGAGCACCAATTTATAACCACCTGAATCGTTATTTTCATTTGATGGGTTAAATTTCAGAGATTGGATGAAAATTTTAATTAGCAAAAACGGGTGTTACTATATTTTAGAAAATGAAAATAAAAGAACTTTTCAAAAAGTAATCGGCACAAAATATTATCTGAGCATTAACTTATGAATCATTATTTTAATTTGATGGGTTGAATTTCGAGGATTGGATAAAGTTACTAATCAGAAAACAAAGAAGGTAAAATATAGTAGAGCATGAAAATATAAGAACTTTTCAAAAAGAAATCGATCAAAAATATTATCTGAGCACCAAGTTATGACCACTTGAATCTTTATTTTCATTTGATGGTTGAATTTCGGAGATTGGATGAAATTTCTAATTAGCACAAATATAAGGTACAATATTGTAGGGAAAGAAAATATAAGAACTTTTAAAAAAGAATCGGTTCAAAATATTATCTGAGCACCAAGTTATGACCACCCGAATCATTATTTTTTATTTATTGGGTTGAATTTTGGAGATTGGATAAAGTTTATAATCAGCAAAAACGGGAGGTACCATATTGTACAGAATGAAATCACAAGATCTTTTCAAAAAGGAACCGGTCCAAAATAATATTTGAGCACCAAGTTATTATCAATTGAATCATTTTTTTTCATATGATGAGTTGAATTTCGGGGATTGGATGAAAAAACACAGAAGGTTCAATATTGTGGAGCCTGAATATATAATAAGAATTTTTCAAAAAGAAATTGTGCAAAAATATTATCTGAGCAGCAAGTTATAGCCACCTCAATCATTATTTTCATTTAATTGGTTGAATTTTGGGGATCAGATGAAGTTAGTAATTAGCAAACTTCGAAGGTACCATATTGTAGAGCATGAAAATATAAGAACTTTTCAAAAAAGAATCAATCAAAAATATTATCTGAGCACCAAGTTATGACCACCTGAATCATTATTTTCATTTGATGGGATGAATTTGGGGATCAGATGAAGTTTCTAATTATAAAATACGGAAGGTACCATATTGTATAGCATTAAAATATAAGAACTTTTCAAAAAGGAATCGTTCCAAAATATTATAAAGCACAAATTTATGACAACTGGAATCGTTTCATTCATTTGATGGGTTGAATTTCGAAAATTGGATGAAATTTCTAATACTCAAAAGAAGGAGGTACCATATTGTAGAAAACGGAAATATAAGAACTTCAATCCATCGTTCAAAATATTATCTGAACACGAAGTTTTGACCACCTGAATCATTATTATCATTTGATGGGTTGAATTTTGGGAATTGCATAAGGTCACTAATCAGCAAACAAAGAAGGTTCCATATTGTAGAGCATGAAAATATAAGAAGTTTTCAAAAAGGAATCAGTCAAAAATATTATCTGAGCACGAAGTTACGATGACCTGAATCGTTATTTTTATTTGATGGGTTGAATTTTGGAGATTGCTTAAAGTTTATAATAAGCAAAAAGGGGAGGTAACATATTCCACAGAATAAAATCGTAAGAAATTTTCAAAAAGGAATCGGTCAAAATAATACATGTGCACCAAGTTATGATCGACTGAGGAGTTGAATTTCGGGGATTTGATGAAGTTAGTAAGCAAACACGGATGATTCAATACTACTGTAGAGCCTGAAAATATAAGAATTTTTCAAAAAGGAATCATTCAAAAATATTATCTGATTACTAAGTTATATCCACCTGATCTGTTATTTTCATTTTATGGGTTAAATTTTGGATATTGGATGAAAATTTTAATCAGCAAAAATGGGAGTTACTATATTGTAGAGAATGAAAATATAAGAGCTTTTCAAAAAAGAATCAGTACAAAATATTATCTGATCACCAAGTTATGACCACCTGAATCGTTATTTAAATTTGATGGATTGAATTTTGGTGATTGGATAAAGTTACTAATTAGGAAACACAGAAGTTACCATATAGTAAAGCCTGAAAATATTAGAACTTTTAAAAAAGGAATCGGTTAAAAATATTATCTGGGTACCAAGTTATGACCATCAGAATCGTTACTTTCATCTGGTGGTTGAATTTTGACGATTGGATGAAATTTCTAAATTAGCAAAAATTGAAGGTTCTATATTGTAGAGAAAGAAAATATAAGAACTTTTAAAAAAAGAATAAGTACAAAATATAATCTGAGCACCAAGTTATGATCACCTGAATCGTTATTTTTATTTATTGGTTTGAATTTTGGAGATTGGATAAAAAGTTTATAATCAGCAAAAATGGGAGGTGCCATATTGTACAAAATGAAATAATATGACCTTTCCAAAAGGAATCGGTCCAAAATAATATCTGAGCACCAAGTTATGATCGACTAAATCATTATTTTCATATGATGAGTTGAATTTCGGGGATTGGATGAAGTTACTAATAAGCAAACACAGAAGGTTCAATACTGTAGAGCCTGAAAATATCATAAATTTTCAAAAAGAAATCCTGCAAAAATTTTATTTGAGCACCAAGTTTTTTTTTTTATGAAAGTTTTGTATATAGATCAAATCAAACTAAAAGATTTTTTAGGCTATCACTCCTAGCCTTTTACAAGCAAAAACCCCTATCAAACCTTGCTATTTAAAATCAAACAAACAACCAGCTCTATATTCTATCTAGGCTCATATTCAAAATTCTCTTTCCATCTCTTGTTGCTCCTACATTTGCATTCAGCTTCAACTTGGGCAGCCAAGGTCTCCATCTTCAAATCTTTTTGGCAAAAGATCCTCTTGTTCCTTTCATTCCATATTCTATATAAGGCACTAGTAATCTTCATCAACATCAAGTCTTGCCTTCTTCTTACCATCATCAACAAACATCTTTTTACTTGCCTCATGTTGCTCATATCCCTCAACTTCAAAATTTTCATCAACCCCCTAGTGTATGTACAACTCGAAAACAAATGGGTTGCTGTCTCATCCACCTCATCACATAAACTACAACTTTGTTGTGTCTTCAAAATCCCAAATTTTTGCAATCTATCAACCGTGGGCAGCCCTCCCTTCAATAGGATCCATAGGAAAATTCTATGCTTAGGTAAAATGTTTTTGTCCCAAATTACCTTTGCATAGTCCCTTTTGCTTCCTCCCTTCATTCATCATACAACATCCTTGTCTTCAACTTTCCTTCCTTGTCCAAACAACTCCCAAGGGTTTGGAAGTGTTTATCTTTCAATTTGCACAACATCTTCCAATGCCAACTAGAACTTACCCCTCCTTTGCTTCCTTGTAGACATCCACCCTTTATGTAATATGCTTGAATCCACCTTACCCAAAGAATATCTTTCTTTATGTTTAAATCCCACAATTGCTTACATAGTGCTGCCTTGTTCCAAATGGAAGGATCTCTAATCCCCAATCCTCCAAAATTTTTGCTTCTACAAATTGTGTCCCAAGAGATAGGAGTATAACCCCTTTTCCCTTCTTCTCTTCCCCACAAAAAAATCTACAAATTTTCACAATCTCCTCATGAACACCCTCAGGTATACTTAGTATACTAGCCCAAAATCCAGCTATACTTAGTAAAATTGAATTGATCAATTGCACCTTCCCTGCATAAGAAAGAACACTTGAATTCCAACTATGCAATTTTCTTCTAATTTTATCCACCATTTGCTCACAATCTTGCTTCCTCCACTTCACATTAGACAAAGGCAGCCCCAAATATTGCATAGGAAAATCCCCTCTTGTTACATTTAACACTCCAGCCAACAAGTCTTTTTCCTCTTCATCCATTCTAGAAAAATAAATTCTAGATTTTTGCTCACTTATTGCAAGACCCGAGACCTCCATAAACCTCTTCAAGCAACCTTTTACACCCTCCATGGATTTTTGGTTTGCTCCACAAAAGATAAGCAAATCATCAGCAAACAACAAAGTATGCACACCAACCTTTTTGCATCTTTGGTGGAATTCTATGTGCTTCTCCTTGTACTCCTTTGCCATCATTCTTGTAAGGTACGCAATGCTCAAAACAAACAACAAGGGGGATAGAGGATCCCGTTGTTTAACTCCTCTTCTACCCATGAATCCTTCAGAATACCTCCCATTCAAAACCAAGCAAAATGATGACTTCATTGTACTTCTCTTGATCCAATCAATCATCAACCCGGGGAACTTTAAAACCTCAAGCCATTTAACAAGAAATTTCCAGCTTATACAATCAAAGGCTTTGCTAATATCCACTTTAACAACACAACTTCTCTTCATGCCATCAACATTGTACTTATGCAACAATTCTTGTGTTAAAAGGATGTTGTGTGATATGTGCCTACCTTCCACAAAAGCACTTTGATTCTCACTAATCAAACAAGGCAGCACCTCACAAAGTCTTGCACAAATTACTTTGGTTATCACTTTATAAAGTACGGAGCAACAAGCAATAGGCCTATAATCACATGCATATTGAGGTTGACTCACCTTTGGGATCAAGGATATCACGACTTGATTCAAAGAGTTTGGAATTTCTTCCCCCTTGAAAAAACTTTGTATGGCCTCCACCATACTTCCTCCAATTATCTCCCAATTGCTCCTAAAAAATTGGCTTGTATAACCATCTCTCCCCGGGCTTTTGTTAGGATGAATCCCCCAAAGTGCTTTCTTCACCTCCTTTTCACCAATTGGTTGGATTAAGGATGCTTGTTGTTGTATGCTTAGAACTCCACCAAAAATAGCCAAGTTTTCCTCCAAATCTTTAGTTTCCCAATATTCTCCCAAATGGCTTTCATAGTGTCTCTTCAAATGTTCTTCAATCTGGTCTACATTGGATAGTAATCTACTCCCCTCCTTTATGTTCAAAATTTGGTTCTTGTATTGCCTTGTTCTCATAGAAGCATAAAACAACTTTGTAGGCCTATCCCCCTCATAAAGCCATTGCACTTTAGCTCTTTGTTGCAAGAACTTGTATTCAGCCTCCTCCAATTCTTCAAGCACTTTCCTTGCATCAAATTCCACCCTTTGCCTCCTTTCATCCCTTGGTTCTTCATTCAATCTCTCTTGTGCCAAAAGCCATTCCTTCTTAGCCTTTTCCACCCTTTCTCCAATCTTAGAGAACTCCCTTCTATTAAGCCTATTCAAAGGCTTTTCCATGTCTTCAAGAAGCTTTCCAAAATCCTTCATTGTGCTCACCTTCCTCCAAACAGCTTGGATTGTCCCCTTGAAATGTGGTGAGGCCTCCCACATATTGAAATATTTGAAGCTCCTCCTCTTCTTCTTGTCTTCCTTATGCCAACTCAAAATGATAGGATGGTGGTCCGAGAGTGTGTCCGGTTTTACCTCACAAAAGGCTTGGCCAAGCCTCCTTACCCACTCTTGGTTTACAATGCCCCTATCAATTTTGCTTTGTATCAACTCCCCCACTTCCCTTCTATTGCTCCAAGTAAACATTTGGCCAATAGTTTTAATTTCAACCAACAAACTAGCCTCCATCACGCCTTGGAAATCCAAGACTTCCTTTTCTTCAACATCGTTTCCACCTTCTATATCCCCAAAATCCAAGGGAGAGTTAAAATCTCCTATGATCAGCCATGGTTTATCATCTCTACTCCCTTGCCCCTTTAGGAACTCCCATATTGGTTTTCTCTTTTCAATGGTGTTATGGCCATACACCACCGTCAAGAAGAATTTCAAGTTATTGCTCCTAGTGAACCCATCAAAATCCATCCATTGATCCCCAACATTCAACACCTTCATATCATAAAAATCAGCCCTCCAACCTAGCCAAATTCTCCCCCCTACAACATTCCCATTTGTTATCAACTCCCAACCAAGCCCTATTCTCCCCCCACACTTTTTTTTGGTTTTCTTCTTTTACTTTAGTTTCCAACAGCCCCAAACAACCTATATGATTAAGCATACAAAAGTTTTTCACCCTCCTATGCTTCTCACATTTATTCAAACCCCTAACATTCCAACAAGCATATCTACTGTTCATAAGGAGGGTCGGATAAGAGAGTATACCCATTACCTTCACTCCTTGAACTCCTCAGATCTTCTTCTTTCTTCCTTGCTGCCCTTATTCCTTTCTCTACCATTTTGAACTCAATCTCCTCCCCTAGCAGCCCTTTAACTTCCCTTTGCTGCTCTTTAGCATCCCTTTGCTGCCCCTTAACATCTTTCACTCCATCTTGCTTCTCATCTTCTTTCACAATCCTCCCAATTGGCACATAAATCCTCCTATTTGTTTGACGTTTTTCAGGTCCATTTTCCTTCCTACACACCTCCTCATTATGCCCAATCATCCCACATTTTCCACATTTAGTTGGCTTCCATTCAAAATAGATTTGTTGGCTAACAATCACCTTGTTTTCATTAAGGTAAATCAACTTATCCGGAAGGGTATCACTTATCATCACCTCAAGTTGCACCCTTGCAAAATCCAGCCTCTCCTTCTCTTGTGGTTCTCTATCAAGATTCAAAGGCTTCCCAAGTGGACTTACTATCTTACTTATGAGTTTTGGTTGCCAAAACTTCAATGGCAATCCAGGGAGCTGAATCCAAACCGGGACAACATTAGGTCCTTCAATCACACCTTCTTCATTCCAATCTTTCATTAAAATGGGTTTCCCATCAAAGAACACCACTCCTTTCTCCAAAACAACCTCTTTATGCTCCTTACTTTGAAATTTAACCATAAAAACTCCTGAATTTAGAAGCCATACCTTGTTGATTCTTCTTCCCCAAATCCGAAAAAAGAACCCCTCCATGACTTTGAATGGTGGGTTACTGCCCAAAACCTTGCACATAATAGTAGTCTCCCATTGCTTTGAGCTTTCTTCCACCTCCTCCATGGTGATTTCACCCATAAACAGCCCATCTATCTCCACGGGTTGGTAATATTTGAGCACCAAGTTATAACCACCTGAATCATTATTTTCATTTGATTGGTTGAATTTTGGGGATTTGATGAAGTTAGTAATTAGCAAAGACGGAAGGTACCATATTGTAGAGCATGAAAATATAAGAACTTTTCAAAAAGTAATCGGTCAAAAAATATTATCTGAGCACCAAGTTATGACCACCTGAATCGTTACTTTTATTTGATGGGATGAATTTTGGGAATCATATAAAAAGTTACTAATTAGAAAATAAGCAAGGTACCATATTGTAGAGCATGAACATATAAGAACTTTTCGAAAAGAGATCGTTCCAAAATATTATATCTGAGCACCAAGTTATGACCACCTGAATTGTTATTTTCATTAGATTTTTTAAACAAGGAATCAGTCAAAAGAATATCTGAGCACCAAGTTATGATCTACTGAATTTTGGAGATTGCATAAAGTTCATAATCTGCAAAAACGGGAGGTACCATATTGTACATCATGAAATCATAAGAACTTTTCAAAAATGAATCAGTCCAAATTAATATCTAAGCACCAAGTTATGATCGACTAAATCGTTATTTTCATTTGATGAGTTAAATTTTGGGGATTGGATAATGTTACTAATAAGCAAAAATGGAAGGTTCAATACTATATAACCTAAAAATAAGAATTTTAAAAAAAGTAATCGTTCAAAAATATTATTCGAGCACCAAGTTATAACCACCTGAATCGTTATTTTCATTTGATGGGTTGAATTTCGGGGATTGGATAAAATTACTAATAAGAAAATACATAAGGTACTATATGGTAGAGTATGATAATATTAGAACTTTTCAAAAAAGGAATCAGTCAAAATTATTATCTGAGCACCAAGTAATGACCACTTGAATCAATATTTTTATTTGATGGGATGAATTTCAAGGATCAGATGAAGTTACAAATTACAAAATACGGAAGGTTCCATATTGTAGAGCATGAAAGTATGAGAGCCATTCAAAAAGTAACCGTCCCAAAATTTTATCTAAGCACAAAGTTATGATCACCTGAATTGTTATTTTTATTTGATGGATAGAATTTTGGAGATTGCTTAAAGTTTATAATTAGGAAAATGGGAGGTACTATATTCTACATAATGAAATCATAAGAACTTTCCAAAAAAGGAATCGGTCCAAAATAATATCTTAGAACCAAGTTATGATCGACTCAATCGTTATTTTCGTTTGATGAGTTAAATTTTGGGGATTGTGTGAAGTTACTAATAAGCAAAAATGGAAGGTTCAATACTGTAGAACCTGAAAATGAGAATTTTTAAAAAGGGAATCGTTCAAAAATATTATTCGAGCACTAAGTTTTTTTTTATGAAAGTTTTGTATATAGATCAAATCAAACCAAAAGATTTTTTAGGCTATCACTCCTAGCCTTTTACAAGCAAAAATCCCTATCAAAACTTGCTATTTAAAATCAAACAAACAACCAGCTATATATTCTATCTAGGCTCATATTCAAAATTTTCTTTCCATCTCTTGTTGCTCCTCCATTTGCATTCAGCTTCAACTTGGGCAGCCAAGGTCTCCATCTTCAAATCTTCTTGGCAAAAGATCCTCTTGATCCTTTCATTCCATATTCTATACAAGGCACTAGTAAGCTTCATCAACATCAAGTCTTGCCTTCTTCTTACCATCATCAACAAACATCTTTTTACTTGCCTCATGTTGCTCATATCCCTCAACTTCAAAATTTTCATCAACCCCCTAGTGTATGTACAACCCGAAAACAAATGGGTTGATGTCTCACCCACCTCATCACATAAACTACAACTTTGTTGTGCCTCAAAATCCCAATTTTTTTTGCAATCTATCAACCAAGAATTTTTAAAAAGGGAATCGTTCAAAAATATTATTCAAGCACCAAGTTATAACCATCTGAATTGTTATTTTCATTTGATGGGCTGAATTTCGAGTATTGGATAAAATTACTGATCAGAAATACAGAAGGTACCATATGGTAGAGCATGATAATATTAGAACTTTTCAAAAATGAATCAGTCAAAAATATTATCTGAGCACCAGGTAATGACAACTTGAATTGTTATTTCTATTTGATGGGATGAATTTTGGGGATCAGATGAAGTTACTAATTAGAAAATATGGAAGGTTCCATATTGTAGAGTATAAAAGTATAAGAAATTTTCAAAAAGTAATTGGCCCAAAGTATTATCTGAGCACGAAGTTATGATCATCTGAATCGTTAATTTTATTTGATGGGTTGAATTTTGGAGATTGCATAAAGTTTATAATCCGCGAAAATGAGAGGTACCATATTGTACAGAATGAAATCATAAGAACTTTTTTTAAAAAAAAATCGGTCGAAAATAATATCTGAGCACCAAGGTATGATTGATTGAATCGTTATTTTCGTTTGATGAGTTAAATTTTGGGGATTGGATGAAGTTACTAATAAGCAAAATCGGAAGGTTCGATACTGAAGAACCTGGAAATATAAGAATTTTTCAAAAAGGAATCGTTCAAAGTTATTATTCGAGCACCAAGTTATAACCACCTGAATTATTATTTTCATTTGATGGGTTAAATTTCAGGGATTGGATAAAGTTACTAATCAGAAAACACAGAAGGTACCATATAGTAGAGCATGGTAATATTAGAACTTTTCAAAAATGAATCAGTCAAAAATATTATATGAGCAACAAGTAATGACCACCTGAATCATTATTTTTATTTGAAGGGATGAATTTCGGGGATCAGATGAAGTTAATAATTACAAAATACGGAAGGTTCCGTATTGTAGAGCATGAGAGTATAAGAACTTTTCAAAAAGTAATTTGTCCAAAATATTATCTGAGCACAAATTTATGATCACCTGAATCGTTATTTTTATTTGATAGGTTGAATTTTGGAAATTGGATAAAAATTTTAATCAGCAAAAACGGGAGGTATCATATTGTACAGAATGAAATCATATGAACTTTTCAAAAAGGAATCGGTCAAAAACAAAATCTGAGCACCAAGTTATGATCGACAGAATCGTTATTTTCATTTGTTGAGTTGAATTTTGGGGAATGGATAAAATTACTAATAACAAACACGGAAGGTTCAATACTGTAGAGCCTGATAATATAATAATTTTTTTAAAAGAATCGTTCAAAAATATTATCTTAGCACAAAGTTATAACCACCAGAATCGTTATTTTCATTCGATGGGTTGAATTTTGGAGATTGGATGAAATTTTTAATCAGCAAAATCGGGAGGTACTATATTGTAGAGAATGAAAAATATAAGAACTTTACAAAAAATAATCGGTTCAAAATATTATTTGTGCACCAAGTTATGACCACCTGAATCATGGTTTAATTTAATGGGTTGAATTTCGAGGGTTGGATAAAGTTACTAATCAAAAAACACAAAAGGTACCATATAGTAGAGCATGATAATATGAGAACTTTTAAAAAAGGAATCGATCAAAAATATTATCTGAGCACCCAATTATGACCACCTGAATTGTTACTTTCATCCGATGGTTGAATTTCGAAGATTGGATAAAATTTGTAATTAGAAAAAATAGAAGGTTCCATATTGTAGAGAGAAAATATAAGAAATTTTATCTAAAGAATCGGTATAAAATATTATCTGAGCACCATGTTATGACCATCTGAATCTTTATATTCATTTGATTGGTTCAATTTGAGGGATTGATGAAGTTACTGATCAGCAAACACGAAAGATACCATATTCTAGAGCCTGAAAAATAATAACTTTTCAAAAATGAATTGGTTCAAAATATTACCCGAGCACAAAGTAACGACCACCTGAATCTTTATTTTCATTTGATGGGATGAATTTTGGGGAACAAATGAAGTTACTAATTAGAAAATATGGAAGGTACCATATTGCAGAGCATGAAAATACAAGAACATTAAAAAAATAATCGCTCTAGAGTATTATATGAGCATCAAGTTATGACCACCTAAATCATTATTTTCATTTGATGGATTGAATTTTGGGGATTGGATGAATTTACTAATAAGCAAACAAGGAAGGTGCCATATTGTAGAGCATGAAAATATAAGAACTTTTCAAAAAGGAATTGGTAAAAAATATTATCAGAGCAACATGTTATGACCTCCTAAATAGTTATTTTCATTTGATGGGATGAATTTTGGGATCATATGAAGTTACTAATTAGAAAATATGGAAGGTTCCAAATTGTAGAACATGAAAGTATAAGAAATTTTCAAAAAGTAATCGGTCAAAATATTATCTGGGCACGAAGTTATGATCACCTGAATCGTTATTTTTATTTGATGGGTTAAATTTTTGAGATTGCATAAAGTTTATAATCAGCAAAAATGGGAGGTACTTTATTGTACTGAATCAAATTATAAGAACTCTTCAAAAAGGAATCGGTCAAGAATAATATATGAGCACCAAGTTATGATCGACTGAAATTATTTTCATTTGACGAGTTGAATTTTAGGGATTGGATGATGTTATTAATAGGCAAAAATGGATGGTTCGATATTATAGAACATAAAAATATAAGAATTTTTCAAAAAGGAATCTTTCAAAAAATATTATCCGAGCACCAAGTTATGACCATCTGAATCGTTATTTTCATTTGATTGGTTGAATTTTGGGGATTGGATAAAGTTATCAATCAGAAAATACATAAGGTACCATATAGTAGTAGAGCATGATAATATTAGAAATTTTCAAAAAGAAATCGGTAGAAAATATTATCTATGCACCAAGTAAAAACCACCTGAATTGTTATTTTTATTTGATGGGATGAATTTTGGGGATCAGATGAAGTTACTAATTAGAAAATACTGAAGGTTCCATATTGTAGAGCATAAAAGTATAAGAACTTTTCAAAAAGTAATCGGTCCAAAATATTATCTGAGCATGAAGTTATGATCACCTAAATCGTTATTTTTATTTGATAGGTTGAATTGTTGAAATTGGATAAAGTTTATATAATCAGCAAAAATGGGAGGTACCATATTGTATAGAATGAAATCATAAGTACTTTTAAAAAAGGAATCGGTCCAAAATCATATCTGAGCACCAAGTTATAATCGACCGAATCGTTACTTTCATTTGTTGAGTTGAATTTTGGGGATTGGATAATATTACTCATAAAAAACATGGAAGGTTCAATACTGTAGAGTCTGATAATATAAGAATATTTCAAAAAGGACTCAAAAATATTTTCTTACCACCAAGTTATAATCACATGAAATCGTTATTTTCATTCGATTGGTTGTATTTCGGAGATCGGTTGAAAATTTTAATCATAAAAATGAGAGGTACTATATTGTAGAGAATGAAAATATAAATCTTTCCAAAAAAAATCGGTACAAAATATTATCAAAGCACCAAGTTATGACCACCTGAATCGTATTTTAATTTGATGGGTTGAATTTTGAGGATTAGATAAAGTTACTAATCAGAAAACACAGAAGGTTACAGTAGAGCATGAAAATATAAGAACCTTTCAAAAAGGAATCGATAAAAAATATTATATGAGCACCAATTATAACCACCTGAATCGTTACTTTCATCTAATGGTTTAATTTTGATGATTGGATGAAATTTGTAATTAGCAAAAATGGAAGGTACCATATTGTAGAGAAAGAAAATATAATAACTTTTAAAAAAAGAATTGGTAAAAAATATTATATGAGCACAAAATTATGACCACCTGAATCTCTATATTCATTTGATGGGTTCAATTTTAGTGATTGGATGAAGTTACTAATCAGCAAACACGAAAGATACCATATTGAAGAGCATAAAAAAGATATCCATCGAAAATAATATCCGATCACTAAGTAATGACCACCTGAATCATTATTTTCATTTGATGGGATCAATTTCGGGGAACAAATGAAGTTACTAATTAGAAAACACGGAAGGTACCATATTGCAGAGCATGAAAATATAAGAAATTTTCTAAAAAGAATCGCTCTAAAATATTATAAGAGCATCAAGTTATGACAACCTAAATCGTTATTTTCATTTGATAGGATGAATTCCGAGAACTAGATGAAGTTACTAATTAGAAAATACGAAAAGTTCCATATTGTAGAGCATGAAAACATAAGAACTTTTAAAAAAAAAATCGTTCCAAAATAATATAGGAGCACAAAGTTATGATCACCCGAGTCATTATTTTTATTTGTTGGGTTGAATTTCGGAGATTGCATAACGTTCATAATCAGCAAAAATGGGAGATACCATATTGTACAGAATGAAATCATAAGAACTTTTCAAAAAATGAATCAGTCCAAAATAATTTCTAAGCACAAAGTTATGATCGAATGAATCGTTATTTTCATTTGATGAGTTGAATTTCGGGGATTGGATGATGTTACTAATAAGCAAAAATGGAAGGTTCAATACTGTAGAACCCTAAAATATAAGAATTTTTCAAAAAGGAATCGTTTAAAAATATTATCTGAGCACACAACCATTTGAATTATTATTTTCATTCGATGGGTTGAATTTTGGAGATTGATTTAAAATTTTAATCAGGAAAAACTTGAGGTATTATATTTTAGAGAATGAAAATATAAGAACTTTCCAAAAAAGAATCGGTACAAAATATTATCTGAGCACCAAGTTATGACTATCTGAATCGTTATTTTAATTTGATGGGTTGAATTTCTAGGATTGAATAAATTTACTAATTAGAAAACACTTAAGGTACCATATAGTAGAGCATAAAAATATAAGAACTTTTCAAAAAAGAATCAGTCAAAAATATTATCTGAGCACCAAGTTATGACCACCTGAATCGTTACTTTCACATGATGGTTGAATTTTGGTGATTGGATGAAATTTCTAATTAGCGAAAATGGAAGGTACAATATTCTAGAGAAAGAAAATATAAGAACTTATAAAAAATGAATTGGTACAAAATATTATCTGAGCACCAAGTTATGACCACCTGAATCTCTATTTTCATTTGATGGGTTCAATGTTAGGGATTGGATGAATTTACTAATCAGCAAACACGAAAGATACCATATTGTAGATCATGAAAATATAATAACTTTTTGAAAAGGAATCGGTCCAAAATATTAGATGAAATTACAAATTAGAAAATACGGAAGGTTCCATATTGTAGAGAATGAAAGTATGAGAACCATTCAAAATATAATCGTTCCAAAATATTATCTGAGCACAAAGTTATGATCACCTGAATAGTTAATTTTATTTAATGGGTTGAATTTTGGAGATTGCATAATCAGGAAAAACGGGAGGTACCATATTGTACAGAATGAAATCATAAGAACTTTTCAAAAAGGAATTGGTCCAAAATGATTTCTGAGCACCAAGTTATGATCGACTGAATCGTTGTTTTTATTTGATGAGTTAAATTTTGGGGATTGGATTAAGTTACTAATAAGAAAAAATGGAAGGTTCAATACTGTATAACCTGAAAATATAAGAATTTTTTAAAAAGGAATCGTTCAAAAATATTTTCGAGCACCAAGTTATAACCACCTGAATCGTTATTTTCATTTTGTGGGTTGAATTTTGGGTACTGGATAAAGTTACTAACCAGAAAACACAGAAGGTACCATATAATAGAGCATGATAATATAAGAACTTTTCAAAAAGGAATCGGTCAAAAATATTATCTAAGCACCAAGTAATGACCACTTGAATCGTTATTTTTATTTGTTGGAATGAACTTCGGGGATCGGATGAAGTTACTAATTAGAAAATACAGAAGGTTGCATATTGTAGAGCATGAAAGTATAAGAACTTTTCAAAAAGTAATCGGTCCAAAATATTATCTGAGCACAAAGTAATGATCACCTTAATCGTTAATTTATTTTATGGGTTGAATTTTGGAGATTGCATAAAGTTTATAATCAGAAAAAATGGGAGGTGCCTTATTGTACAGAATCAAATCATAAGAACTTTTCAAAAAGTAATCGGTCTAAAGAAATATCTGAATACCAAGTTATGATCGGCTGAATCGTTATTTTCATTTGACGAGTTGAATTTTGGGGATTGGATGATGTTACTAATAAGAAAAAATGGAAGGTTAAATACTTTAGAGCTTGAAAATATAAGAATTTTTCAAATAGGAATCGTTCAAAAACATTATCCGAGCACCAAGTTAAAACCACCTGAATTGTTATTTTCATTTGATGGGTTGAATTTTGGGGACTGGATAAAGTTACTAATCAGAAAAC
Organism: Rubia yunnanensis; assembly: GCA_037428765.1. Taxonomy (NCBI): domain Eukaryota; kingdom Viridiplantae; phylum Streptophyta; class Magnoliopsida; order Gentianales; family Rubiaceae; genus Rubia; species Rubia yunnanensis. Next base: position 47,168,908 of record CM075065.1, read on the forward strand.
ACAGGAGGTACCATATAGTAGAGCATGAAAATATAGAACTTTTCAATAGAAATTGGTCAAAAATATTATCTAAGCACCAAGTTATGACTTACATCTGATGGTTGAATTTTGGAGATCAGATGAAATTTCTAATTTGCAAAAATGGAAGGTACCCTATTGAAGAGAAATAAAATATTAGAACTTTAAAAAAAGAATCAGTACAAAATATTATCTGAGCACCATGTTATGACCACCTGAATCTCTATATTCATTTGATAGGTTCAATTTCAGGGATTGGATGAAATTACTAATAAGCAAACATGAAAGATACCATTAGAGCATGAAAATATAAAAACTTTTCATAAAGGAATCGGTCCAAAATATTATCGAGCACCAAGTAATGACCACCTAAATCGTTATTTTCATTTGATGGGATAAATTTTGGGGAACACATGAAGTTATTAATTAGAAAACACAGAATGTACCATATTGCAGATCACAAAAATATAAGAACTTTTCAAAAAATAATCGTTCTAAAATATTATATGAGTTTCAAGTTATGACCACCTGAATCATTATTTTCATTTTATGGGTTGAATTTTGGGGATTGGATGAATTTACTAATAAGTAAACACGGAAGGTACCATATTGTATAGCTTGAAAATATAAGAACTTTTCAAAAAAGAATCGCTCTAAAGTATTATATGTGCATCAAGTTATAACTACCTGAATTGTTATTTTCATTTGATGGATTGAAGTTTGGGGATTGGATGATATTATGAATAAGCAAACACAAAAGGTACGATAATGTATAATTATCCCATCATGAATTGAATAATTAAATTTAATTAGATGGGATATAAGAAATATAATATAATTTGAATAATTAAATTTATTTTCACAAAGCATGAAAATATAAGAACTTTTCAAAAAGGAATCGATCAAAAATATTATCTGAGCACCATATTATGACCACCTGAATCGTTATTTTCATTTGATGGGATGAATTTCTGGGATTATATGAAGTTTTTAATTAGAAAATACGGAAGGTTCCATATTGTAGAGCATGAAAGAGTATAAGAAGTTTTCAAAAAGTAATCGGTCCAAAATATTATTTGAGCACGAAGTTATGATCACCTGAATCTTTATTTTTATTTGATGTTGAAATTTTGAGATTGCATAAAGTTTATAATCAGCAAAAATGGGAGGTACCTTGTACATAATCAAATCATAAAAACTTTTCATAAAGGTCGGTCGAAAATAATACCTGAGCACCAAGTTATGATCGACTGATTCTTTATTTTCATTTGATGAGTGAATTTCGGGGATTGGATGAAGATACTAATAAGTAAAAATGGAAGGTTCAATACCGTGAAACCTGAAAATTAATGAATTTTTCAAAAAGGAATTGTTCAAAAATATTATCCGAGCACCAAGTTAAAACCACCTTAATTGTTTTTTTCATTTTATGGGTTGAATTTTGGTGATTGGATGGAATTTATAATTAGCTAAAATGGAAGGTACAATATTGTAGAGAAAGAATATATAAGAACTTCGAAAAAAAATTGGTACTAAATATTATCTAAGCACCAAGTTATGACTATTCATTTGATGGGTTCAATTTTAGGAATTGGATGAAGTTACTAATCAATAAACACAAAAGCTACCATATTGTAGAGCATGAAAATATAATAACCTTTTTAAAAAAGGAATCGGTCTAAAATATCATCCGAGCACCAAGTAATGACCACCTAAATCATTATTTTCATTTGATGGGATGAATTTCGGGGAACAAATGAAGTTACTAATTAGAAAACACGGAAGGTACCATATTGAAGAGCATGAAAATATAAGAACTTTTCGAAAGAAAATTGCTCTGAAGTATTATATGAGCATCGAGTTATGACCACCTGAATCGTTATTTTCATTTTATGGGTTAAATTTCGGGGATTGGATGAAGTTACTAATAAGAAAACATAGAATGTACCGTATAGTAGAGTATGAAAAATACTATAACTTTACAAAAAGGAATCGGTCAAAAATATTATCTGAGCACCAAGTTATGACCACTTGAATCGTTACTTTCATTTGATGGTTGAATTTCGAAGATTGGATGAAATTTCTAATTAACAAAAATGGAAGGTACCATATTGTAGAGAAAGAAAATATAAGAACTTAAAAAAAAAGAATCGGAACAGAATATCATCTGAGCATCAAGTTATAACCACTAGAATATCTATTTTCATTTGATGGGTTCAATTTTAGGGACTGGATGAAGTTACTAATCAGCAAACACAAAAGATACTATATTGTAGAGCATGAAAATATAATAACTTTTAAAAAAGGAATTCGCCAAAAATATCATCCGAACACTGACCACCTGAATCGTTATTTTCATTTGATGGGAAGAATTTTGGGGAAAAATTGAAGTTACTAATTTGAAAACACGGAAGGTACCATATATTGCAGAGCATAAAAATATAAGAACTTTTCAAAAAAGAGTCGCTCTAAAGTATTATATGAGCATCAAGTTATGACCACATGAATCGTTATTTTCATTTGATGGGTTGAATTTCGAGGATTGGATGAAGTTACTAATAATCAAACACGGAATGTATCATATTGTAAAGCACAAAAATATAAGACCTTTTCAAAAAGGAATCGGTCAAAAATATTATCTGGGTACTAAGTTATGACCACCTGAATTGTTATTTTTATTTGATGGGATGAATTTCGTGGATCAGATGAAGTTACTAATTGGAAAATACAGAAGGTTCAATATTGTAAATATGATAGTATAAGAATCTTTCAAAAAGTAATCGGTCCAAAATATTATCTGAGCACGAAGTTATGAGCACCTGAATCGGTATTTTTATTTGATGGGTTGAATTTTTGAGATTTGGTAAAGTTTATAATCAGCAAAAATGGGAGGTACCATATGGTAAAGAATGAAATCGTAAGAACTTTTCAAAAAGGAATCGGTTCAAAATAATGTCTGAGCACCAAGTTATGATCGACTGAATCATTATTTTCATTTGATGAGTTGAATTTTGGGGATTTGATGATGTTACTAATAAGCGAAAATGGAAGGTTCAATACTGTAGAACGTGAAAATATAAGAATTTTTCAAAAAGGAATCATTTGAAAAATATTATTTAAGCACCAATTTATAACCACTTGAATTGTTATTTTCAATTGATGGGTTGAATTTCGGAGGTTGGTTGAAAATTTTAATCAGCAAAAACTGGAGGTATTGTATTGTAGAGAATGAAAATATAAGAATTTTCCAAAAAAGAATTAGTACAAAATATTATATGAGCACCAAGTTATGACCACCTGAATCGTTATTTTAATTTGATGGGTTGAATTTCAAGGATTGGATAAATTTACTAATCAGAAAACACAAAAGGTACCATATAGTAGAACATGAAAATATAAGAACTTTTCAAAAATGAATTGGTCAAAAATATTATCAGAGCACTAAATTATGACTACCTGAATCATTACTTTCACCTGATGGTTGAATTTCGGAGATTGGATGAAATTTCTAATTAGCAAAAATGGAAGGTACAATATTGTAGAGAAAGAAAATATAAGAACTTCAAAAAAAAAGAATCGGTACAAAATATTATCTGAGCACCAAGTTATGACCACCTGAATCTGAATCTCTAATTTCATTTGATGGGTTCAATTTTAGGGATTGGATGAAGATACTAATTAGCAAACACGAATGATACCATATTATAGAGAATGAAATTATAATAACTTTTAAAAAAGGAACTGGTCCAATATATTATCCGAGCACCAAGTAATGACCACCTAAATCGTTATTTTCATTTGATGGGATGAATTTCGGGGAACAAATGAAGTTACAAATTAGAAAACATGGAAGATATTGCAGGGCGTGAAAATATAAGAACTTTTAAAAAAAGAATCGCTCTGAAGTATTATATGAGCATCAAGTTATGACAACCTGAATCGTTATTTTCATCTGATGGGTTGAATTTTGTGGATTGGATGAAGTTGCTAATAAGAAAACATGGAAGATATTGTAGAGCATGAAAATATAAGAACTTTTCAAAAAAAAAAGGAATCGGTCAAAAATATTATCTGAGGACCAAGTTATAACCACTTGATTCGTTATTTTCATTTGAAAGGATGAATTTCGAGGATAAGATGAAGTTACTAATTAGAAAACACAGAAGGTTCCATATTGTAGAGCATGAAATTATGAGAACTTTTCAAAAAGTAATCGATCCAAAATATTATCTGAGCACCAAGTTAAGACAACCTCAATTGTTATTTTTATTTGATGGGTTGAATTTCGAGGATTTTATAAAGTTATAATAAGAAAACACAGAAGGTAACCATATAATAGAGCATGAAAATATAAAAAAATTTCAAAAAGGAATTGGTCAAAAATATTATCTGAGCACGAAGATATGATCACCTGAATCGTTATTCTTATTTGATGTGTTGAATTTTGGAGATTGCATAATGTTTATAATCAGCAAAAATGGGAGGTAAAATATTGTACAGAATGAAATCATAAGAAATTTTGTAAAAGGAATCGGTCGAAAATAATACCCGAGAACCAAGTTATGATTGACTGAATCGTTGTTTTCATTTGATGAGTTGAATTTCGGGAGAAAACACGGATGGTTCAAGCTGTAGAGCCTGAAAATATAAGAATTTTTCAAAAAGGAATCGTTCAAAAATATTATCTGAGCACCAAGTTATAACCACCTGAATCGTTATTTTCATTTGATGGGTTAAATTTCAGAGATTGGATGAAAATTTTAATTAGCAAAAACGGGTGTTACTATATTTTAGAAAATGAAAATAAAAGAACTTTTCAAAAAGTAATCGGCACAAAATATTATCTGAGCATTAACTTATGAATCATTATTTTAATTTGATGGGTTGAATTTCGAGGATTGGATAAAGTTACTAATCAGAAAACAAAGAAGGTAAAATATAGTAGAGCATGAAAATATAAGAACTTTTCAAAAAGAAATCGATCAAAAATATTATCTGAGCACCAAGTTATGACCACTTGAATCTTTATTTTCATTTGATGGTTGAATTTCGGAGATTGGATGAAATTTCTAATTAGCACAAATATAAGGTACAATATTGTAGGGAAAGAAAATATAAGAACTTTTAAAAAAGAATCGGTTCAAAATATTATCTGAGCACCAAGTTATGACCACCCGAATCATTATTTTTTATTTATTGGGTTGAATTTTGGAGATTGGATAAAGTTTATAATCAGCAAAAACGGGAGGTACCATATTGTACAGAATGAAATCACAAGATCTTTTCAAAAAGGAACCGGTCCAAAATAATATTTGAGCACCAAGTTATTATCAACTGAATCATTTTTTTTTCATATGATGAGTTGAATTTCGGGGATTGGATGAAAAAACACAGAAGGTTCAATATTGTGGAGCCTGAATATATAATAAGAATTTTTCAAAAAGAAATTGTGCAAAAATATTATCTGAGCAGCAAGTTATAGCCACCTCAATCGTTATTTTCATTTAATTGGTTGAATTTTGGGGATCAGATGAAGTTAGTAATTAGCAAACTTTGAAGGTACCATATTGTAGAGCATGAAAATATAAGAACTTTTCAAAAAAGAATCAATCAAAAATATTATCTGAGCACCAAGTTATGACCACCTGAATCATTATTTTCATTTGATGGGATGAATTTGGGGATCAGATGAAGTTTCTAATTATAAAATACGGAAGGTACCATATTGTATAGCATTAAAATATAAGAACTTTTCAAAAAGGAATCGTTCCAAAATATTATAAAGCACAAATTTATGACAACTGGAATCGTTTCATTCATTTGATGGGTTGAATTTCGAAAATTGGATGAAATTTCTAATACTCAAAAGAAGGAGGTACCATATTGTAGAGAACGAAAATATAAGAACTTCAATCCATCGTTCAAAATATTATCTGAACACGAAGTTTTGACCACCTGAATCATTATTATCATTTGATGGGTTGAATTTTGGGAATTGCATAAGGTCACTAATCAGCAAACAAAGAAGGTTCCATATTGTAGAGCATGAAAATATAAGAAGTTTTCAAAAAGGAATCAGTCAAAAATATTATCTGAGCACGAAGTTATGATGACCTGAATCGTTATTTTTATTTGATGGGTTGAATTTTGGAGATTGCTTAAAGTTTATAATAAGCAAAAAGGGGAGGTAACATATTCCACAGAATAAAATCGTAAGAAATTTTCAAAAAGGAATCGGTCAAAATAATACATGTGCACCAAGTTATGATCGACTGTAGAGTTGAATTTCGGGGATTTGATGAAGTTAGTAAGCAAACACGGATGGTTCAATACTACTGTAGAGCCTGAAAATATAAGAATTTTTCAAAAAGGAATCATTCAAAAATATTATCTGATTACTAAGTTATATCCACCTGATCTGTTATTTTCATTTTATGGGTTAAATTTTGGATATTGGATGAAAATTTTAATCAGCAAAAATGGGAGTTACTATATTGTAGAGAATGAAAATATAAGAGCTTTTCAAAAAAGAATCAATACAAAATATTATCTGATCACCAAGTTATGACCACCTGAATCGTTATTTAAATTTGATGGATTGAATTTTGGTGATTGGATAAAGTTACTAATTAGGAAACACAGAAGTTACCATATAGTAAAGCCTGAAAATATTAGAACTATCTGGGTACCAAGTTATGACCATCAGAATCGTTACTTTCATCTGGTGGTTGAATTTTGGCGATTGGATGAAATTTCTAAATTAGCAAAAATTGAAGGTTCTATATTGTAGAGAAAGAAAATATAAGAACTTTTAAAAAAAAGAATAAGTACAAAATATAATCTGAGCACCAAGTTATGATCACCTGAATCGTTATTTTTATTTATTGGTTTGAATTTTGGAGATTGGATAAAAAGTTTATAATCAGCAAAAATGGGAGGTGCCATATTGTACAAAATGAAATATTATGACCTTTCCAAAAGGAATCGGTCCAAAATAATATCTGAGCACCAAGTTATGATAGACTAAATCATTATTTTCATATGATGAGTTGAATTTCGGGGATTGGATGAAGTTACTAATAAGCAAACACAGAAGGTTCAATACTGTAGAGCCTGAAAATATCATAAATTTTCAAAAAGAAATCCTGCAAAAATTTTATTTGAGCACCAAGTTTTTTTTTTTTATGAAAGTTTTGTATATAGATCAAATCAAACTAAAAGATTTTTTAGGCTATCACTCCTAGCCTTTTACAAGCAAAAACCCCTATCAAACCTTGCTATTTAAAATCAAACAAACAACCAGCTCTATATTCTATATAGGCTCATATTCAAAATTTTCTTTCCATCTCTTGTTGCTCCTACATTTGCATTCAGCTTCAACTTGGGCAGCCAAGGTCTCCATCTTCAAATCTTTTTGGCAAAAGATCCTCTTGTTCCTTTCATTCCATATTCTATACAAGGCACTAGTAATCTTCATCAACATCAAGTCTTGCCTTCTTCTTACCATCATCAACAAACATCTTTTTACTTGCCTCATGTTGCTCATATCCCTCAACTTCAAAATTTTCATCAACCCCCTAGTGTATGTACAACTCGAAAACAAATGGGTTGCTGTCTCATCCACCTCATCACATAAACTACAACTTTGTTGTGTCTTCAAAATCCCAAATTTTTGCAATCTATCAACTGTGGGCAGCCCTCCCTTCAATAGGATCCATAGGAAAATTCTATGCTTAGGTAAAATGTTTTTGTCCCAAATTACCTTTGCATAGTCCCTTTTGCTTCCTCCCTTCATTCATCATACAACATCCTTGTCTTCAACTTTCCTTCCTTGTCCAAACAACTCCCAAGGGTTTGGAAGTGTTTATCTTTCAATTTGCACAACATCTTCCAATGCCAACTAGAACTTACCCCTCCTTTGCTTCCTTGTAGACATCCACCCTTTATGTAATATGCTTGAATCCACCTTACCCAAAGAATATCTTTCTTTATGTTTAAATCCCACAATTGCTTACATAGTGCTGCCTTGCTCCAAATGGAAGGATCTCTAATCCCCAATCCTCCAAAATTTTTGCTTCTACAAATTGTGTCCCAAGAGATAGGAGTATAACCCCTTTTCCCTTCTTCTCTTCCCCACAAAAAACATCTACAAATTTTCACAATCTCCTCATGAACACCCTCGGGTATACTTAGTATACTAGCCCAAAATCCAGCTATACTTAGTAAAACCGAATTGATCAATTGCACCTTCCCTGCATAAGAAAGAACACTTGAATTCCAACTATGCAATTTTCTTCTAATTTTATCCACCATTTGCTCACAATCTTGCTTCCTCCACTTCACATTAGACAAAGGCAGCCCCAAATATTGCATAGGAAAATCCCCTCTTGTTACATTTAACACTCCAGCCAACAAGTCTTTTTCCTCTTCATCCATTCTAGAAAAATAAATTCTAGATTTTTGCTCACTTATTACAAGACCCGAGACCTCCATAAACCTCTTCAATCAACCTTTTACACCCTCCATGGATTTTTGGTTTGCTCCACAAAAGATAAGCAAATCATCAGCAAACAACAAAGTATGCACACCAACCTTTTTGCATCTTTGGTGGAATTCTATGTGCTTCTCCTTGTACTCCTTTGCCATCATTCTTGTAAGGTACGCAATGCTCAAAACAAACAACAAGGGGGATAGAGGATCCCGTTGTTTAACTCCTCTTCTACCCATGAATCCTTCAGAATACCTCCCATTCAAAACCAAGCAAAATGATGACTTCATTGTACTTCTCTTGATCCAATCAATCATCAACCCAGGGAACTTTAAAACCTCAAGCCATTTAACAAGAAATTTCCAGCTTATACAATCAAAGGCTTTGCTAATATCCACTTTAACAACACAACTTCTCTTCATGCCATCAACATTGTACTTATGCAACAATTCTTGTGTTAAAAGGATGTTGTGTGATATGTGCCTACCTTCCACAAAAGCACTTTGATTCTCACTAATCAACCAAGGCAGCACCTCACAAAGTCTTGCACAAATTACTTTGGTTATCACTTTATAAAGTACGGAGCAACAAGCAATAGGCCTATAATCACATGCATATTGAGGTTGACTCACCTTTGGGATCAAGGATATCACGACTTGATTCAAAGAGTTTGGAATTTCTTCCCCCTTGAAAAAACTTTGTATGGCCTCCACCATACTTCCTCCAATTATCTCCCAATTGCTCCTAAAAAATTGGCTTGTATAACCATCTCTCCCCGGGCTTTTGTTAGGATGAATCCCCCAAAGTGCTTTCTTCACCTCCTTTTTCACCAATTGGTTGGATTAAGGATGCTTGTTGTTGTATGCTTAGAACTCCACCAAAAATAGCCAAGTTTTCCTCCAAATCTTTAGTTTCCCAATATTCTCCCAAATGGCTTTCATAGTGTCTCTTCAAATGTTCTTCAATCTGGTCTACATTGGATAGTAATCTACTCCCCTCCTTTATGTTCAAAATTTGGTTCTTGTATTGCCTTGTTCTCATAGAAGCATAAAACAACTTTGTAGGCCTATCCCCCTCATAAAGCCATTGCACTTTAGCTCTTTGTTGCAAGAACTTGTATTCAGCCTCCTCCAATTCTTCAAGCACTTTCCTTGCATCAAATTCCACCCTTTGCCTCCTTTCATCCCTTGGTTCTTCATTCAACCTCTCTTGTGCCAAAAGCCATTCCTTCTTAGCCTTCTCCACCCTTTCTCCAATCTTAGAGAACTCCCTTCTATTAAGCCTATTCAAAGGCTTTTCCATGTCTTCAAGAAGCTTTCCAAAATCCTTCATTGTGCTCACCTTCCTCCAAACAGCTTGGATTGTCCCCTTGAAATGTGGTGAGGCCTCCCACATATTGAAATATTTGAAGCTCCTCCTCTTCTTCTTGTCTTCCTTATGCCAACTCAAAATGATAGGATGGTGGTCCGAGAGTGTGTCCGGTTTTACCTCACAAAAGGCTTGGCCAAGCCTCCTTACCCACTCTTGGTTTACAATGCCCCTATCAATTTTGCTTTGTATCAACTCCCCCACTTCCCTTCTATTGCTCCAAGTAAACATTTGGCCAATGGTTTTAATTTCAACCAACAAACTAGCCTCCATCACGCCTTGGAAATCCAAGACTTCCTTTTCTTCAACATCGTTTCCACCTTCTATATCCCCAAAATCCAAGGGAGAGTTAAAATCTCCTATGATCAGCCATGGTTTATCATCTCTACTCCCTTGCCCCTTTAGGAACTCCCATATTGGTTTTCTCTTTTCAATGGTGTTATGGCCATACACCACCGTCAAGAAGAATTTCAAGTTATTGCTCCTAGTGAACCCATCAAAATCCATCCATTGATCCCCAACATTCAACACCTTCATATCATAAAAATCAGCCCTCCAGCCTAGCCAAATTCTCCCCCCTACAACATTCCCATTTGTTATCAACTCCCAACCAAGCCCTATTCTCCCCCACATTTTTTTTTTGTTTTCTTCTTTTACTTTAGTTTCCAACAGCCCCAAACAACCTATATGATTAAGCATACAAAAGTTTTTCACCCTCCTATGCTTCTCACATTTATTCAAACCCCTAACATTCCAACAAGCAAATCTACTGTTCATAAGGAGGGTCGGATAAGAGAGTATACCCATTACCTTCACTCCTTGAACTCCTCGGATCTTCTTCTTTCTTCCTTGCTGCCCTTATTCCTTTCTCTACCATTTTGAACTCAATCTCCTCCCCTAGCAGCCCTTTAACTTCCCTTTGCTGCTCTTTAGCATCCCTTTGCTGCCCCTTAACATCTTTCACTCCATCTAGCTTCTCATCTTCTTTCACAATCCTCCCAATTGGCACATAAATCCTCCTATTTGTTCGACATTTTTCAGGTCCATTTTCCTTCCTACACACCTCCTCATTATGCCCAATCATCCCACATTTAGTTGGCTTCCATTGAAAATAGATTTGTTGGCTAACAATCACCTTGTTTTCATTAAGGTAAATCAACTTATCCGGAAGGGTATCACTTATCATCACCTCAAGTTGCACCCTTGCAAAATCCAGCCTCTCCTTCTCTTGTGGTTCTCTATCAAGATTCAAAGGCTTCCCAAGTGGACTTACTATCTTACTTATGAGTTTTGGTTGCCAATACTTCAATGGCAATCCGGGGAGCTGAATCCAAACCGGGACAACATTAGGTTCTTCAATCACACCTTCTTCATTCCAATCTTTCATTAAAATGGGTTTCCCATCAAAGAACACCACTCCTTTCTCCAAAACAACCTCTTTATGCTCCTTACTTTGAAATTTAACCATAAAAACTCCTGAATTTAGAAGCCATACCTTGTTGATTCTTCTTCCCCAAATTCGAAAAAAGAACCCCTCCATGACTTTGAATGGTGGGTTACTGCCCAAAACCTTGCACATAATAGTAGTCTCCCATTGCTTTGAGCTTTCTTCCACCTCCTCCATGGTGATTTCACCCATAAACAGCCCATCTATCTCCACGGGTTGGTAATATTTGAGCACCAAGTTATAACCACCTGAATCGCTATTTTCATTTGATTGGTTGAATTTTGGGGATTTGATGAAGTTAGTAATTAGCAAAGACGGAAGGTACCATATTGTAGAGCATGAAAATATAAGAACTTTTCAAAAAGTAATCGGTCAAAAAATATTATCTGAGCACCAAGTTATGACCACCTGAATCGTTATTTTTATTTGATGGGATGAATTTTGGGAATCATATAAAAAGTTACTAATTAGAAAATAAGCAAGGTACCATATGTAGAGCATGAACATATAAGAACTTTTCGAAAAGAGATCGTTCCAAAATATTATCTGAGCACCAAGTTATGACCACCTGAATTGTTATTTTCATTTGATGAGATGAATTTCGTGGATCAGATGAAGTTATTAATTAGAAAACACACAAAGTACCATATTGAAGAGCATGAAAATATAAGAAATTTTCAAAAAGGAATTGTTCAAAATATTATCTAAGCGCCATGTTATGATCACCTTAATCATTATTTTTATTTAATGGGTTGAATTTTGGAGATTTTTTAAAGTTTGTAATCAGCAAAAATGATAATAACTTTAGTGCACAGAATGAAATCATAATAACTTTTCAAAAAAGGAATTGGTCCAAAATAATATTTGAGCACTAAGTTATGATCGACTGAATAGTTATTTTCATATGATGAGCTGAATTTCGGGGATTGGATGATGTTACTACTAAGAAAACACAGAAGTTTCAATACTATATAGCTTGAAAAAATATAAGAATTTTTGAAAAAGAAATCATTCAAAAATATTATCTGAGCACTAAGTTATATCTGAATCATTATTTTCATTTGATTGGTTGAATTTTGGGGATTAGATGAAGTTAGTAATTAGCAAACACGGAAGGTACCATATTGTAGTGTATGAAAATATAAGAACTTTTCAAAAAGGAATCGGTCAAAAATATTATCTAAGCTTTAAGTTATGACCACCTGAATCGTTATTTTCATTTGATTGGATGAATTTTGGGGATCAGATAAAGTTGATAATTAGAAAATACGCAAGGTACCGTATCATAGAGCATAAAAATACAAGAACTTTTTGAAAAGGGATCGTTCCAAAATATTGTCTGAGCACCAAGTTATGACCACCTGAATCGTTATTTTCATTTGATGGGTTGAATTTTGGGGATCATATAATGTTATTAATTAGAAAACACGCAAGGTACCATTTTTGTAGATCATGAAAATATAACAAATTTTCAAAAAGAAATTGTTCAAAATATTATCTTAGCACCAAGTTATGATCACCTGAATTATTTGATGGGTTGAATTTTGGAGATTGGATAAAGTTTATAATCAGAAAAACAGGAGGTAGAGAATGAATATATAATAACTTTTCAAAAAGGAATCGATCTAAAATATTGTCTGAGCACCAAGTTATGACCACCAGAATCATTATTTTCATTTGATAAGTTGAATTTTGGGAATTGGATGAAGTTACTAATCAGCAAACACGGAAGGTACCATATTGCACAGTATGAAAATATAAGAGCTTTTCAAAAATGAATCGGTCAAAATTATTATCTGAGCACCAAGTTTTTACCATCTGAATCGTTATTTTCTTTGATGGGATGAATTTTACGGATCAGATGAATCTAGTAATTAGAAAATACAGAAGGTTCCATATTGTAGAGCATGAAAATAAGAACTTTTCAAAAAGTAATCGGTCCCAAATACTATCTGAGCACGAACTTATGACTACCTTAATCATTATTTTCATTTGATGAGTTGAATTTTAGGATTTGGATGAAGTTACTATTCATCAAACACGGAAGGTACCATATTGTAGAGCATGAATATATAAGAGCTTTTCAAAAATGGAATTGGTCAAAAATATTATTTGAGCACCAAGTTATGACCACCTGAATTGTTATTTTCATTTGATAGGTTGAATTTTGGGGATAAGATGAAGTTATTAATTAGCAAACACGGAAGGTACCATATTGTAGAGAATGAAAATATAAGATAATTTCAAAAAGGAATCGGTTACAAATATTATCTGAGCACTAAGTTATGACCACCTGAATCGTTATTTTCATTTGACAGGATGAATTTTGGGAATCAGATGAAGTTACTAATTAGAAAACACGCATGGTACCATATTGTAGAGTATGAAAATATAAGAACTTTTCAAAAAGGAATCGTTCAAAATATTATCTGAGCACAATGTTATAACCATCTGATTATTATTATCATTTGATGGGTTGGATTTTGGAGATTGTTTGAAATTTCTTATCAGCAAAAATGGGAGGTACCGTATAGCACAAAACAACAAGAAATTGGCCTGAAATCATAAGCCATCTATGGATGTTCTTTCTTTGGAAGTAAAGTGATGATTGTATTATTCAGTTGATCAGGAATGCTGCCACCATCAATGAAATCCTGAATAACTGCATCCAAAGTAAGACTAATAATATGCCAAGTAGTTTTAAAAAATTGGCTAGAAAAACCATCATAGCCAGGACTTTTACTATCAGGAACATTATAAATTTTCTCATTAGTAAAAGGCTCAATTAACCTGTATTGATGCTCATGAGATAGAACTAGTGAAGAAATCCACCAAATGAGCCTCAACCCGATCTCTAGTTTTCAGCAACTCACTTCCATTAGCAAGACATAGAATGTGGTTTTTAAATTGTCTAGTCTTCAGGTAAGAGTAGAACAATTTAGAAGGTTTATACCCATCTTTCAACCATGCACTCTTAGTTTTCTGGTGAAGGAATCTAGATTCTGCCTCATACAACATGAATGCATTCTCCCTAACTTTACCCTCATCCTTTTGAAGTTGTTCATTCAATGGATCAGAGTGTAAGGCCTTCTAAGATACTTCTAATTCCACAGTGATTGCCAGAGCTCATTGCACTAAATTCCACTTTATTAATGCCTTGTAAGGAGCATGTAATAAGTGAACATTTAGATACAAATCCTGCACAGTGTGTACTAGATGATCTCTCCAAATAGTTTCTACAAGAGGCAAGAATTCAGATGATAAGCTCCGCATGTTAGAGTACTTGAAAGGTTTTCTAATTTTCCGATGCTGCTTTGTGATTTGCAAGAAAAGAGGGTTATGATAAGAAATTCGCGCCATCAACACCAAACATCTAGATTTAGATAGTAGATCTAGGCATTTCTGGTTGATCAATGCTCTATCCAGCCTATTATACACCTTATTCCCCTTCATACTTCTGCTGTTCAAAGTAAAAAAAGGCCAAAATGCTTCATCTCAATCAAATTAAGGCCTTGCACCATTGATTTGAATTGAAAGAATTCAGAAGTAGTAACTTCAGCTCCACCATTCTTGTCCTCAAATCCAAAGGTGAGTTGAAATCACTAGCTTTCAACCAAGGTGTATCTTGGATATCCAGCTTATGATGTCCAGCCCACAATGGATCCCTCTCAGAAGTCACATTTCTTCCATATACCAAAGTAACAAAAATAGGAATGTTTAATGCTTTAAAAAAAGTAAGAAACATGAATCCATTGAGCATGGACATCAAGGATCTACATAAAAAAGATCAGGTCTCTATCCCAGAAATATTCTTCCACTATCATCAGCAATATTGTTTGTAACAAACTACCAACCCAAATTCAAATCATCCCAAACTTTTTTTTCATTTTTCTGCACCACTTTAATCTCCACTATGCACAAAACAAAGTTTCCTTACTGCCTTTTGTTTTAAAGAGGCATTGAGACCTCTAATGTTCCAAACAAGCATAATTGACTCTATTAGGGGGGGTGAGGAAGTTGGGGAAAATCCTTAACTGAGGACAAATTAAGCAAATCAGAATTAAACATTTCAGGACCAGGAGCTAAAACATTAACTTGTTGATCAAGTTTGAATGAATCTTGTCTCAGTTCAAGGATTGAACAGGAAGTACAAAAGATCCTTTCCAGGCCTATGAACTAGGATGGGATCAATCAAAACAGGATCAAACACAACAGGATCATTAGGAGCATGATCAACAACTTTGGGAGCTATCTTGGGAACATACTTCTAAGTGATTTTGTTGAGTGGTTTTTGAAGCTTTTTGTAGTTTGCCTTAGCATGTCCTAGCATAGAACAATGAGAGCATTTTATAGGCTGCCATTAAAACACCAATTTCTACCTTTGAACTATATCATTTTCATCAATAAAGGAGACCTGATCGGGCAGAACTCCATAATCCCCATTTCAATATGTACTTTTGCATAACTGAGCCTATCCAGTGAATGAAAGGCTGCATCAACCATAAAAGGCCTCCCTAAAGGGCTTAGGATTCTGCTCAAAATCTTAGGAGTCCAATAAACAGGATCTAGATCAGGGAGTTGCACCCAAACTGGGATTTTAGAAGGCTGCTCACATTTAAAATCTCTTGTTCATGGATAAAGAAACACTAGCTTGCAATCAAACAGAATCATACCCCTTTCTAAAACCCGATTTTTGGACTCCACTTCTTTGAATTTAACCATGAAAACACCAAGAGATAGTAACCATATCTTAATAGTTTCATATTTCCATCGAACCTTTCTGAAAAAGTTGTCCATAACAGTGGTGGATGACCTCAAAGGTCTTGCATATAATAGTGCTCTCCCATGTTTTGCAGCTATTTTCTACACAAGATTTGGAGATCCTGCCCATATGAACCTCGCCACTTCATCTGGCTGGTAAAATTTCATACAATCTAATCTGTCCTTAAATAGATCTGTCCAAGCTGGAGTTGACTGTGGAGCTGAAGAAGTGACATCCTGATATTGAAAAACCTTTTTAATCAGATCAGGTTTTGAAAGTGCAATTCGAGCATCATTTGGCTTCTTCAAGAAAGAATTTGATCCCTCATTTGAACCACTAGCTATATCCCTGGTAGGTGCAGCAGATTGGCTTGGTGTAAAGGTCGGAGTGTGCATCAAACTTTCTGAAGATAGATATGAAATATGAGCCATAGAAGTACTATCACCTTGATCACTAGATGGACCACTAGATAATAGGATGATACTGCCCACCAGATCTGTTTATGCCTTGCTTTCTTCATGATTATTTACAACCTTGCTTTCCTTTTGATCACTAGTAACTGTTTGATTATTTCTTGCCTCTTTTGCAGTTGTTAATATCCTCTCTTCTTGCTCCAAAGAAAGATGGCTGAGAGCTTCTTTGATAGCCTTAACCCTTTTATTTATTTTAGAGCTCCCCATACACTAGTGGAGAGGCCTACATTAAAGACACCCATTCAAAGTTCTCAATAGAAGGTGGTTAAAAAGTGATCAAAGGTGGTTCTTCATTGACATCATCAATAGAAGGTGGTTCTGACTTTATTGGGGTGACTTTGAAGTGTTTTTGGGCCTAAGTATAAATACCAATTTTCTCTCTTCTCTTCCCTTAGTAAAATTTTCTCTTCTCTCTTCTTCCCCTTAGTCCCATCTCCTCTCTCCCTCCACACAGTAAACCTTATCGAGTTCTCTTCCTCCACCGCGCTCCTCTCCCTCCGCCACTCACCCTCCTCTGTCCTCCTCTCCCTCCACTGCTCATCCTCTGCCTTCCTCCTCTCCCTTCGCCGCTCACATCCACTGCTCTTCCTCTCTCCCATAGATGAAGGCCTCCTCCGTGTCGATTCGGATCCACCGGTGAACGCACCCACCCATGATGCGTTAATCCCTCCACCGTGGGAATCTCTCCACCGATGATTCCCTCCACCACCAATAAAGTTTGCATCCACCGCACACCTCAGCTGCTGAAGATCTCCTCCACCACCGCATAGAGGGGCCGCATCCTCACTATCGCTGAGCCACGTCGCCACCCCCACTACACCCTCCACTCCACCGTGCTGAAAGTGTTTACAGATTGTGTTTTGTTTTTTTGAATTCAACCGAGACATGTGTTGTTTATTTTACAGATTTGAGTGTTTTTTTATTATGTGCTTCGGGGGTTTCCAGATCTATGTTATTAGGGTTCTACTGTTTTAGGTACCATAGCTGGGTTTGATTCTCCGCCAAAAATAGATTGTTTCCGGCGGTGTTTTCCAGACATCAGAAACAAGTTCCAAATTCAGAATAGCTTCTGACCTCAATAGAAGGTGGTTCTCGGAACCGCCTTTGATCAAAATCGATCAAAGGCACATCCAGAGAAGACACTAAAAAAGTGTATTCTATCAACTAAAATAACTGCCTTTTAATAGGCCTTCCCTCTACTAGTGATAGCAAGAATTGCTAGAGATCTAAGCAAATATGAAGGATCTTGGCTGAAAAAGATGAACACAAAGTGATTGTGTTTCTTGCATTCTTAGCTGCTGTGAAAAGTCTCTCTTTTTTATCCGAAGAAAGCTGATTGAAAGCTTCTTTGATTGCCTTAACCTTTTTCATTTGTTTAGAGCTCCCCATATCAAGATTACTAGAGATCTAGCAAAGAGAAGAAGGATTTTAGGCTAAAAAGATGAACACATGGTGATGGTATATCTCGCCCACACTAGGAGAGAGGCTTTCAACAAACCTTGCTTTCACCATTAAATCCCTAATTGATACATTATGTTGAAGCTTAACATGTATTTGGAGATTCTCTCTTAGTCCATCCATAAACCATTTTTTTCACAAATGCATCATCCTTTCCCAGTCTCGTATAAAAACCCTTCTTATGGTTTGTTCGAGATATTGCAAATATTCATCCATGTTACGATCTTGCTTCATACTATTTAGATACAAAATTTTTCCATAAAGTACGTGGTTGGAACATGATACAAACGAAGCCCTCTCTTCAATCTTTCCCTAGTAGCAATCTATATCTTCCAGCATATGCTCTTGATATTTCACTAGACTTACCATGATTTCGGATGGATTGTTGTTGATTTGAGGCAGAAATTATTCATTCATCAGGACTAAAATCGGATTTGAATACGTCTAGGTAAGACCCCATCTGTCAATCTTTGTCTCTCTTCCTCGGTGAAGTTAGATGATCCCAAGTCAGACCCTAGCCTTTGATTGTTAAAGTTGTATGAAGGGGGGGTCTTTTTTCGGCCTTAAGGGACTTTCAACACACCTTGGTTTTACCAATAAGTCACTCACTGATACATTAAGGTGAAGCTTAACCAGTATTTAGAGATTCTCCCTTAATCATTCGATCAACAGGTTCTTCACAAATGCATCATCCTCTCACATACCAACCTTTCTCATGGTTAGTTTGAGATATTGCCAATATTCATCCACTGTGTGATTTCTCTGCTTCATATTGCTTAAGTTTGAGTGTTTTTCCATCAAGTATGTGTAGTTCGAACATGATACAATTGAAGTCTGGTCTTCAATCTTTCTAAAGTAGCAATCAGTTTCTTACCCACATATACTCTTGATTCTTTGAACTAGACTTACTTGGATTTTAGATGAATTGTGGTTGATTTGAGGCAACCATTCTTTGTTCATTAGGACTAAAAGTAGGATTTCAATATGTTTGGGTGGGACCACTGCTGCCCATCACTGTCCCTTTTCTTCGACCGAAGTTAGATGATCCCTAGACAAACCGATGCCTTTGATTTTAAAGATGTAGGAAGGTGTCTTTTTTGCCTTTAAAGTACTTCCAAACAACCTTTTTTAATGGAATGTAGTGTTTCGTTACATCAAAGGAGAACTAACAAAAAAATTGTACAAGATAGAGGAGTAAACTACCCCTCGGCTAAGAAAAGGCAGAAATCAAATAAACCACTACAAGGAAAATCTATGTAGCTTGGCTAAAACATCTAATGCCAAAGTTGATGCCCAACTAAAACAGCTAAGTATAAATCCCGAGCTGCCATTATCTTGCCTAGGAAAATTCCTCTCCTCCCAAATGTAGTATAAGGTAGAGAGCAAAAGAGAACTTCCGATCCTTCCTCTATAGCCATACAAACAACAATCTTCTAAGTTGTCTAAAATCCTGAAAGATAGGAAAATGGAGCAACTTGAAAACTTGTTGAGTGCAACCACATTTCAGAATTATGTGTTGAGAACTTTTAGGTGCTGGTGAAGATGTTGTCCAAAGCCATGCAATCTATCTAGAGTAGAAAGCCTTCCCAAAGAAAATCTCCATAGAAAGAAAGAATGCTTTAGTAGAAGCCTTTGCTCCAAATAGTATCATGAAAAGCCTTTCTGATTCTTTGACCTTCAAGAAAGCCATAAGCCAGAGAGACTTTAAAAGTTCCTGCAGGTGACAAACATAGAGGCAACAAATGCAGTATCTGATCCTTTAGCCTCATAAGGTAATTCCAGCCGTTACTAGCATGATTTGCAGCATTACATGCTTGAAGATGTGTTGATGATCCCTTCATATAGAACTCTTGCACCCATTTAATCCATAGGCTTGCTTTCTCCTTCTGAATATCCCATAACTATATTTACAAAGCAAAGATTGACCCCATAGGAAATGATCTTTGATGCTAGCTCCTCTATACTCCTTTTCTAGACATAGTGTTCTCCAAGCAACATAATTCAGTCCTATTTTTTCTTCTTGATAGCCCCAAAGAAAATGCCTACAAATTGTCTAAATCTCCTCATAAACTGTAACTGGTAGTTTGAAAGCACTAATCTAGTAACTGATCACACTCAATAATACAAAATTAATGAGTTTAGTCTTTCCTGCATAAGATAGAGGTTTGCTTCTCTAACTTGGCAGTCTAGATTTGATTTTTGCCACTAACTTCTGACATGTTTGAGCTTCCCATCCTCTTCCCATTATAGGCAAGCCTTAATAAGAAACAGGGAAAACACCCCTTTGCATCTTGAAAATATCAGTTAGTACTCCAAATTAGCTTCCTACATCCTTGAGTTGATCCAAAATGGCTAGGTCAGTAACTACTTTAAGCTGATCCAAAATAGCCATGACTCCTTGAAGGGATTTGCTGTTAGCTCTACAAAAAACTAGAAGACCATCGGCAAAAAGTAAGCATTGAATTCCTATTTTCTTGCATTTGGTATGATAATCCACCAATTTTCTGCTCAAAGCTAATGTCAGCAACCTGGAAAAATATTCCATGGCCATAACAAACAAAAGGGGTGAAAGAGGATCCACTTGCTTGACTTCTCTCTTCCCTTTAAAAGTTTGTGTATAACCACCATTGAGAGAGATGCTAAAAGTGGCAGTTTCAGTGCATTTTCTGATTCATTGAATGAATGCTCTAGGGAATTTGAGGCTCTCAAACAAACTCAAAATAAAAGACCATCAAAGCTGTCAAATGCCTTTTGAATATCCACATTGATTAAAGAGCTATCCATTCTGTCATCCTTCCACTAATACTTTTGCAACAACTCCTGAGTAAGCAACACACTGTAAGAAATGATCCTATCTTTAACAAAAGCTCCCTGGTTCAGGTTGATTATATCAGGTAGTACTAAACCAAGCCTTGTGCAAAGAACTTTGGCAATGATCTTATATAACATAGAGTAGCATAAAATTGGCCTAAAATCATAGGTCACTTGTAGATGCTCTTTCTTAGGAAGCAAGGTAATGATTGTGTTATTCAGCTGATTTGGGATGCTACCACCATCAAAGAAATCCTTAATAGCCGCAACCACACTAGGGCCAATGATATGGCAAGTAGCTTTAAAAAATTGGCTAGAAAAACTATCATAACCAGGGCTCTTACTATCAAGAAAGATTTTAAGGGCATTGTAAATTTCCTAAGTAGTAAAAGGCTTAATTAATATGTACTGATGATGCTTATGAGATAGGATTGGTCCTTGCTTAATCATCTCAGGGTCTAGCACTGATTTTGGTGGAAAGGATGTACCCAATTGCTTGGTGAAGAAATCAATCATATGAGCCTCAACATGATCCCTAGTTTTCAACAACTCAATCCATTAGTAAGGCACAAAATATGGTTTTTAAATTGTCTACTCTTTAAAGAAGAATAGAACAACTTAGAAGGTTTGTCTCCATCCTTAAACCATGCACTCTTAGTTTTATGATGGAGGAATCTGGATTTTGCCTCATATAACATGATTGCCTTCTCCCTAACTTCACCCTCAGCCTTTTGTCAATTGTTCATTTATTGGATCAGAATGTAAGGCTTTATGAGTTGCTTCAAAATCCACTGTGATTGCCAAAGCTCTTTGCTGAATTGTACTGAATTCCACTTTAATAATGCTTTGTAGAGGAGCATGTAATAAGTGAATATTTAGATAGAAACCATGCAAGGTAAGTACCGAATGATCCATCTCCACAGTACGCAAGAATTAGATGATAAACTCCACATGTTACAATGTTTGAATTTTTTTTGAGTTTCTGATGCTGCTCTGTGATGATCTGCATGAGTGCTATCTATAGTACAAAAAAGAGGGTAGTAAAAAGCAATTTTCTATGAAATTTTTGCGAGGGACGAACTAATCAGGAAAATTGAGAACTCCCAGTCCATCTAATTCACGAGCTGCGACACACTTTTCGCGAGTAGCAACACAAAAAAGTCCAATTTTGTTTTGCTTTCTCTTGGTGAACTGTTGATCCACTTTGGGAGTTCTTATAGTTGATTTTATAGTAATCGAGAAGATGAATCCAATGGTACCACACATGGAGGCTGATTCTTCTCTGATAATTCTTAGAACTCTGCTTTAAAACATAGATCATTCTTCACCCTTTTCTTTGCTCTCCTTTCTTCACTTTATCTACTACCACTTTGTGAGTGGCCTTCCATCTTCGACCATCCTTTCGAATGGCCATCACTAAACCATTCCTAAGTGCTTACGAGGAATCTACAAATTAATCTTACAAAACGAAATCTAGATGCTCGTAAGGACCAAAAATCCATTAGACTAATGATAGGTTACAAAATGAAGGATTTGGATATGAAAATAAAAATTGGTCATCTAAACCCCTTATGAGTAAACCTACCTAAATCTAGCAATGTTACAACAAAAAGATGACAAAAGAGATGTTAAATGCTCCGAAAAATACATTCATTTAATGTTTCATCAAATCTTCCTACACTTAAACTTTTACTCATCCTCGAGTAAACAAGAACAAACAAAGATCTTAGCGTAATCCCTCTGTTTTTTATAAAAAATATCCCTAAAGTACTAGGGGTGGATTTCATATAGTATGGGTGTTCTTCCCTTTTTCTTATTTCAGATCTGGTAATCCTCTTTTGAATTCGCCATCCTCACACCATGAGGAGATCTAACACTAAGAATAAAGGGAAAACACAACAATCAAAGGAGATAAAAACTTTTCTAAAGGAGGAGGTTATCAGCTTGGCTACGTTAAAGGATGAGGGAAAGGGAAAAAACAAAATAGGGCTGAAGAGTGTTGCTGACCAGTCACTTTCAAGCCCTAAAGAAGCTAAAAGCCAAGGAGTGGAAGAAAAAGAAGTTTTTGAAGAAGCAAAAAATGTGGGTTCAAATTCCAATTTCAGCTCTAAAGAAGGGAGGAAAATTGTTTGGAGTGAAGAAGTGGAGGAGGAGAGAAAGAAGGAGGTCAGATCTTGGAGTTCTATACTCAAAGCTAGCTCAGCATAGATTCAATATTACCAATCCGTGGATATAGATTGGGTTGTTTATGGGTGAAATCATTATGTGCAAGGTTTTGGGCAGCAACCCACCATTTAAAGTCATGGAGAGGTTCTTTTTTCGGATGTGGGGGAAGAAGAATCAATAAGGTATGGCTTCTAAATTCAGGAGTTTTTATGGTTAAATTTCAAAGTAAGGAACATAAAGGGGCTGTTTTGGAGAAAGGAGTGGTGTTCTTTGATGGGAAACCCATTTTATCGAAAGAATGGAATGAAGAAGGTGTGATTGAAGAACCTAATGTTGTCCCGGTTTGGATTCAGCTCTCCGGATGGCCATTGAAGTATTGGCAACCAAAAATCATAAGCAAGATAGTAAGTCCACTTGGGAAGCCTTTGAATCTTGATAGAGCAACACAAGAAGGAGAGGCTGGATTTTGCAAGGGTGCAAGTTGAGGTGATGATAAGTGATACCCTTCCGGACAAGTTTATTTACCTTAATGAAAACAAGGTGATTGTTAGCTAGCAAATCTGTTTTGAGTGGAAGCCAACTAAATGTGGGATGATTGGGCATAATGAGGAGGTGTGTAGGAAGAAAAATGAAGCTATTAAAATTCAAACGAATAGGAGGATTTATGTGCCAATTGGGAGGATTGTGAAAGAAGATGAGAAGCAAGATGGAGTGAAAGATGTTAAGGGGCAGCAAAGGCAATCTAAAGAGCAGCAATGGGAAGTTAAAGGGCTGCTAGGGGAGGAGATCGAGTTCAAAATGGTAGAGAAAGGCATAAGGGCAGCAAGGAAGAAAGAAGAAGATCTGAGGAGTTCAATGAGTGAAGGTAAATGGGTATACTCTCTTATCTGACCCTACTTATGAATTAGTATATTTGCTTATTGGAATGTAAGGGGTTTGAATAAATGTGATAGGCATAGGAGGGTGATAAACTTTTGTATGCTTAATCATATAGGTTGTTTGGGGCTGTTGGAAAATAAAGTAAAAGAAGAAAACCAAAAAAAGTGTGGGGGAGGAGAATAGGGCTTGGTTGGGAGTTGATAACAAATAGGAATTTGTAGGGGGGAGAATTTGGCTAGGTTGGAGGGCTGACTTTTATGATATGAAGGTGTTGAATGTTGGGGATCAATGGATGTATTTTGATGGGTTGATTAGAAGCATTAACTTGAAATTCTTCTTGACGGTAGTGTATGGCTATAACACCATTTAAAAGAGGAAACCAATGTGGGAGTTCCTAAAGGGGCAAGGGAGTAGAGATGATAAACCGTGGCTGATCATAGGAGATTTTAACTCTCCTTTGGATTTTAGGGATAGAGAAAGTGGGAACGAAGTTTTAGAAAAGGAAGTCTTGGATTTCCAAGATGTGATGGAGGCTAGTTTGTTGGTTGAAATTAAAACTATAGGCCAAATGTTTACTTTAAGCAATAGAAGGGAAGTGGGGAGTTGATACAAAGCAAAATTGATAGGGACATTGTAAACCAAGAGTGGGTAAGGAGGCTTGGCCAACCCTTTTGAGAGGTAAAACTGGACACACTCTCAGACCACCATCCTATCATTTTGAGTTGGCATAAGGAAGACAAGAAGAAGAAGAGGAGCTTCAAATATTTCAATATGTGGGAGGCCTCACCACATTTCAAGGGGACGATCCAAGCGGTTTGGAGGAAGGTGAGCACAATGAAGGATTTTGGAAAGGTTCTTGAAGACATGGAAAAGCCTTTGAATAGGCTTAATAGAAGGAAGTTCTCTAAGATTGGAGAAAAGGTGGAGAAGGCTAAGAAGGAATGGCTTTTGGCACAAGAGAGGTTGACTGAAGAACCAAGGGATGAAAGGAGGCAAAGGGTGGAATTTGATGTAAGGAAAGTGCTTGAAGAATTGGAGGAGCTGAATACAAGTTCTTGAAACAAAGAGCTAAAGTGCAATGGCTTCATGAGGGGAATAGGCCTACAAAGTTGTTTTATGTTTCTATGAGAACAAGACAATACAAGAACCAAAATTTGAACATAAAGGAGGGGAGTAGATTACTATCCAATGTAGACTAGATTGAAGAACATTTGAAGAGACACTATGAAAGCCATTTGGGAGTCTATTGGGAAACTAAAGACTTGGAGGAAAACTTGGCTGGAGTTCTAAGCATACAACAAGCATCCTTAATCCAACCAATTGGTGAAAAGGAGGTGAAGAAAGAACTTCGGGGGATTCATCCGAACAAAAGCCTGTGGAGAGATGGTTATACAAGCCAATTTTTTAGGAGCAATTTGGGAGATAATTAGAGGAAGTATGGTGGAGGCCGTACAAAGTTTTTTCAAGGGGGAAGACATTCCAAACTCTTTGAATCAAGCTGTGATATCCTTGATCCCAAAGGTGAGTCAACCTCAATTTGCAAGTGATTATAGGCCTATTACTTGTTGCTCCGTACTTTATAAAATGACAACCAAAGTAATTTGTTCAAGACTTTGTGAGGTGCTGCCTTGTTTGATTAGTGAGAATCAAAGTGCTTTTATGAAAGGTAGGCACATATTACACAACATTCTTTTAACACAAGAATTGTTGCATAAGTTAATGTTGATGGCATGAAGAGAAGTTGTGTTGTAATAGTGGATATTAGCAAAGCCTTTGATTGTATAAGCTGGAAATTTCTTGTTAAATGGCTTGAGGTTTTAAAGTTGCCCAGATTGATGATAGATTTGATCAAGAGAAATACAATGAAGTCATCCTTTTGCTTGGTTTTGAATGGGAGGTATTTTGAAGGATTCATGGGTAGAAGAGCAGTTAAACAAGTGGATCCTCCATCCCCCTTGTTGTTGTTTTTTGAGCATTGAGTACCTTACAAGAATGATGGCAAAGGAGTACAAAGGAGCAGCGCATAAGAATTCCACAAAAGATTAAAAAAGGTAGGTGTGCATACTTTGTTGTTTGCTGATGATTTGTTTATCTTTTGTGGAGCAAACCAAAAATACATGGAGGGTGTGAAAGGATGCTTGACAAGGTTTATGGAGGTCTTGGGTCTTGCAATAAGTGAGCAAAAATATAGAATTTATTTTTCGAGAATATGGATGAAGAGGATGAAGAGTTGTTGGCTGGAGTGTTAAATGTAACAAGAGGGGATTTTCCTATGCAATATTTGGGGCTGCATTTGTCTAATGTGAAGTGGAGGAAGCAATATTATGAGCAATTGGTGGATAAAATTAGAAGAAAATTTCATAGTTGGAACTCAAGTGTTCTTTCTTACGCAGGGAAGGTGCAATTGATCAATTAGGTTTTACTAAGTATAGCTGGATTTTGGGCTAGTATACTAAGTATACCTGAGGGTGTTGTTCATGAGGAGATTGTGAAAATTTGTAGATTTTTTTTGTGGGGAAGAGATGAAGGGAAAAGGGATTATACTCCTATCTCTTGGGACACAATTTGTAGAAGTAAAAAAATTTAGAGGATTGGGGATTTGAGATCCTTCCATTTGGAACAAGGCAACACTATGTAAGCAATTGTGGGATTTAAACCCAAAGAAAGATATTCTTTGGGTAGGTGGATTCAAGCATATTACATAAAGGGTGGAAGTCTACAAGGAAGCAAAGGAGGGGTAAGTTCTAGTTGGCATTGGAAGATGTTGTGCAAATTGAAAGATAAACACTTCCAAACCCTTGGGAGTTGTTTGGACAAGGAAGGCAAGTTGAAGACAAGGATGGTGTATGATGAAATGAAGGGAGGAAGCAAAAGAGACTTTTATGCAAAGGTAATTAATTAGGGACAAAAACATTTTACCTAAGCATAGAATTTTCCTATGGATGCTATTGAAGTTAGGGCTGCCCACGGTTGATAGATTACAAAGATTTGGGATTTTGAAGACACGACAAAGTTGTAGTTTATGTGATGAGGTGGATGAGACAGCAACCCATTTGTTTCGGGCTGTACACACACTAAGGGGTTGATGAAAATCTTGAAATTGAGGGATATGAGCAACATGAGGCAAGTAAAAAGATGTTTGTTGATGATGGTAAGAAGAAGGAATGACTTGATGTTGATGAAGCTTACTAGTGCCTTGTATAGAATATGGAATGAAAGGAACAAGAGGATCTTTTGCCAAGAAGATTTGAAGATGGAGATCTTGGCTGCCCAAGTTGAAGCCGAATGCAAATGGAGGAGCAACAAGAGATTGAAACAAAATTTTGAATATGA
The DNA here is from genome assembly GCA_037428765.1 of Rubia yunnanensis. Lineage (NCBI taxonomy): Eukaryota > Viridiplantae > Streptophyta > Magnoliopsida > Gentianales > Rubiaceae > Rubia > Rubia yunnanensis. The sequence goes on from CM075065.1 coordinate 47,196,111, forward strand.
GCTAGATAGAATATAGAGCTGGTTGTTTGTTTGATTTTAAATAGAAAGTTTGATAGGGGTTTTTGCTTGTAAAAGGCTAGGAGTGATGGCCTAAAAACTCTTTTGGTTTGATTTGATCTATATACAAAACTTTCATCAAAACATTACCACTCTTTCCTTCATTGTGTTAGAATGCCTCCGAAAAAGAATGTGTCGGAGAAAGGGAAGTCATCACGGGGCGAGAAGAGGAAGAAACCACCAAAGGGTTCAATCATTGAGCTGGTGACTCCCATTCTTCACTACCTTGCATTTATGACTGAAGAATTCATGGGATTGGCCAACATCTCTGGGTTGTAGCCCGGAGGTGGAGGAATTTGAGAAAGCTGAAGAAGAATATATTGGAGATTGGATTTGCATGCAAAGACACCTTGGCGGCTCTAGACTTAATCGAGTCCGTTACCTATCTATTGGGATGGGTAGGTCTAGAGGGGTCCTCGAGAAGTATTTGAAGACTTATATCAGGTGTGCCTTAGAGTTCCTAGCCACTCTATGGTCATTCATGGGCGAGGATGGACACCGGGTGATCACATTCAATCTGGATGACAAGGAGTATACTATGACACACTGAGAGGTAGCTCACGCCTTTGGATGGAGGTACGAAAAAGAGTTCCCGAGAACACAACTTCAAGGGATGCCTTTTTCTCTCGGGATCTTTTGGAGGCACATGACAGGGACTGACTGAAAGAATTTATGTACGAGCACTGCCTTGGTCATCCAGCATTTTGCTACGTTCACCGTTTACCATTACTCAAGACACATGTTTGGATGACCTATTCCTTTTGCCCAATCCGTGTTTTGAGAGTAAATTTTACAGAGTTGTTGCCAGGCCAGAGATGGATGTTGAGGAGGTAGAGGGTGATACTTCTTGGAGGGTACCTCTGAGCTGCTCTCGCTTATCTATGGACATTAGTGATCAATTGCACTACCTTGGGGAAAAGCTTTCAAGCTCTACCCAAGTGATGCAAGAGGTCGTCCAAGCGATAGGTGGTATGAGGACACAATTGGTGGAGCTTAGCACAAGGAAGGATTCCATGGAGGCCGCAATTTAAACTTTTGGGTACATTGAGATGGACAACACGAGGCACAAGGAGGAAGGCTTTCAAGGCAGCAGGTGAGCCAAAGAAACATAATGTGTGGCTAGGAAAAAACCTAAAAGGGCTCCTAGGAAAAATGAGAGAAAAGAAAAAAAAAAGGAAAAATGCAACGATTTCACCCATTTGCCGGCATTGGAGTCATAAGGTTGCTGTTGCTATAAAGATGGTTCCGGTATCTTAACATCATGAGAACTCTTGGGATTAGATAATTTAGCAGGGAAAAAGAAGTAATGTATGAAATTCTTTTTTTTATGAAAGTTTTGTATATAGATCAAATCAAGCGAAAAGATTTTTTAGGCTATCACTCCTAGCCTTTTACAAGCAAAAACCCCTATCAAAACTTTCTATTTAAAATCAAACAAACAACCAGCTCTATATTCTATCTAGGCTCATATTCAAAATTTTCTTTCCATCTCTTGTTGCTCCTCCGTTTGCATTCAGCTTCAACTTGGGTAGCCAAGGTCTCCATCTTCAAATCTTCTTGGCAAAAGATCCTCTTGTTCCTTTCATTCCATATTCTATACAAGGCACTAGTAAGCTTCATCAACATCAAGTCTTGCCTTCTTCTTACCATTATCAACAAACATCTTTTTACTTGCCTCATGTTGCTCATATCCCTCAACTTCAAAATTTTCATCAACCCCCTAGTGTATGTACAACCCGAAAACAAATGGGTTGCTGTCTCATCCACCTTATCACATAAACTACAACTTTTTTGTGTCTTCAAAATCCCAAATTTTTGCAATCTATCAACCATGGGAAGCCCTCCCTTCAATAGGATCCATAGAAAAATTCTATGCTTAGGTAAAATGTTTTTGTCCCACATTACCTTTGCATAAAAGTCCCTTTTGCTTCCTCACTTCATTTCATCATACACCATCCTAGTCTTCAACTTGCCTTCCTTGTCCAAACAACTCCCAAGGGTTTGGAAGTGTTTATCTTTCAATTTGCACAACATCTTCCAATGCAAACTAGAACTTACCCCTCATTTGCTTCCTTGTAGACGGATCCCATGTAATATGCTTGAATCCACCTTACCCAAAGAATATCTTTCTTTGAGTTTAAATCCCACAATTGCTTACATTGTGCTGCCTTGTTCCAAATGGAAGGAACTCTAATCCCCAATCCTCCAAAAATTTTTCTTCTACAAATTGTGTCCCAATAGATCGGAGTATAACCCCTTTTCCCTTCTTCTCTTCCCCACAAAAAACATCTACAAATGTTCACAATCTCCTCATGAACACCTTTAGGTATACTTAGTATACTAGCCCAAAATCCAACTATACATAGTAAAACCAAATTGATCAATTGCACCTTCCCTGCATAAGAAAGAACACTTGAATTCCAACTATGCGATTTTCTTCTAATTTTATCCACCAATTGCTCACAATCTTGCTTCCTCCACTTCACATTAGACAAAGGCAGCCTCAAATATTGCATAGGAAAATCCCCTTTTGTTACATTTAACACTCCAGCCAACAAGTCTTTCTCCTCTTCATCCATTCTAGAAAAATAAATTCTAGATTTTTGCTCACTTATTGCAAGACCCGAGACCTCCATAAACCTCTTCAAGCAACCTTTTACACCCTCCATGGATTTTTGGTTTGCTCCACAAAAGATAAGCAAATCATCAGCAAACAACAAAGTATGCACACCAACCTTTTTGCATCTTTGGTGGAATTCTATGTGCTGCTCCTTGTACTCCTTTGCCATCATTCTTGTAAGGTACTCCATGCTCAAAACAAACAACAAGGGGGATAGAGGATCCCCTTGTTTAACTCCTCTTCTACCCATGAATCCTTCAGAATACCTCCCATTCAAAACCAAGCAAAATGATGACTTCATTGTACTGCTCTTGATCCAATCTATCATCAACCCGGGGAACTTTAAAACCTCAAGCCATTTAACAAGAAATTTCCAGCTTATACAATCAAAGGCTTTGCTAATATCCACTTTAACAACACAACTTCTCTTCATGCCATCAACATTGTACTTATGCAACAATTCTTGTGTTAAAAGGATGTTGTGTGATATGTGCCTACCTTCCACAAAAGCACTTTGATTCTCACTAATCAAACAAGGCAGCACCTCACAAAGTCTTGCACAAATTACTTTGGTTATCACTTTATAAAGTACGGAGCAACAAGCAATAGGCCTATAATCACATGCATATTGAGGTTGACTCACCTTTGGGATCAAGGATATCACGACTTGATTCAAAGAGTTTGGAATTTCTTCCCCCTTGAAAAAACTTTGTATGGCCTCCACCATACTTCCTCCAATTATCTCCCAATTGCTCCTAAAAAATTGGCTTGTATAACCATCTCTCCCCGGGCTTTTGTTAGGATGAATCCCCCAAAGTGCTTTCTTCACCTCCTTTTCACCAATTGGTTGGATTAAGGATGCTTGTTGTTGTATGCTTAGAACTCCACCAAAAATAGCCAAGTTTTCCTCCAAATCTTTAGTTTCCCAATATTCTCCCAAATGGCTTTCATAGTGTCTCTTCAAATGTTCTTCAATCTGGTCTACATTGGATAGTAATCTACTCCCCTCATTTATGTTCAAAATTTGGTTCTTGTATTGCCTTGTTCTCATAGAAGCATAAAACAACTTTGTAGGCCTATCCCCCTCATAAAGCCATTGCACTTTAGCTCTTTGTTGCAAGAACTTGTATTCAGCCTCCTCCAATTCTTCAAGCACTTTCCTTGCATCAAATTCCACCCTTTGCCTCCTTTCATCCCTTGGTTCTTCATTCAACCTCTCTTGTGCCAAAAGCCATTCCTTCTTAGCCTTCTCCACCCTTTCTCCAATCTTAGAGAACTCCCTTCTATTAAGCCTATTCAAAGGCTTTTCCATGTCTTCAAGAAGCTTTCCAAAATCCTTCATTGTGCTCACCTTCCTCCAAACAGCTTGGATTGTCCCCTTGAAATGTGGTGAGGCCTCCCACATATTGAAATATTTGAAGCTCCTCCTCTTCTTCTTGTCTTCCTTATGCCAACTCAAAATGATAGGATGGTGGTCCGAGAGTGTGTCCGGTTTTACCTCACAAAAGGCTTGGCCAAGCCTCCTTACCCACTCTTGGTTTACAATGCCCCTATCAATTTTGCTTTGTATCAACTCCCCCACTTCCCTTCTATTGCTCCAAGTAAACATTTGGCCAATAGTTTTAATTTCAACCAACAAACTAGCCTCCATCACGCCTTGGAAATCCAAGACTTCCTTTTCTTCAACATCGTTTCCACCTTCTATATCCCCAAAATCCAAGGGAGAGTTAAAATCTCCTATGATCAGCCATGGTTTATCATCTCTACTCCCTTGCCCCTTTAGGAACTCCCATATTGGTTTTCTCTTTTCAATGGTGTTATGGCCATACACCACCGTCAAGAAGAATTTCAAGTTATTGCTCCTAGTGAACCCATCAAAATCCATCCATTGATCCCCAACATTCAACACCTTCATATCATAAAAATCAGCCCTCCAACCTAGCCAAATTCTCCCCCCTACAACATTCCCATTTGTTATCAACTCCCAACCAAGCCCTATTCTCCCCCCTACAACATTCCCATTTGTTATCAACTCCCAACCAAGCCCTATTCTCCCCCCTACAACATTCCCATTTGTTATCAACTCCCAACCAAGCCCTATTCTCCCCCACACTTTTTTTTGGTTTTCTTCTTTTACTTTAGTTTCCAACAGCCCCAAACAACCTATATGATTAAGCATACAAAAGTTTTTCACCCTCCTATGCTTATCACATTTGTTCAAACCCCTTACATTCCAACAAGCAAATATACTATTCATAAGGAGGGTCGGATAAGAGTGTATACCCATTACCTTCACTCCTTGAACTCCTCGGATCTTCTTCTTTCTTCCTTGCTGCCCTTATTCCTTTCTCTACCATTTTGAACTCAATCTCCTCCCCTAGCAGCCCTTTAACTTCCCATTGCTGTTCTTTAGCTTCCCTTTGCTACCCCTTAACATCTTTCACTCCATCTTGCTTCTCATCTTCTTTCACAATCCTCCCAATTGGCACATAAATCCTCCTATTTGTTTGACTTTTTTCAGCTCCATTTTTCTTCCTACACACCTCCTCATTATGCCCAATCATCCCACATTTTCCACATTTAGTTGGCTTCCATTCAAAACAGATTTGTTGGCTGACAATCACTTTATTTTCATTAAGGTAAATCAACTTGTCCGGAAGGGTATCACTTATCATCACCTCAACTTGCACCCTTGCAAAATCCAGCCTCTCATTCTCTTGTGTTGCTCTATCAAGATTCAAAGGATTCCCAAGTGGACTTACTATCTTACTTATGAGTTTTGGTTGCCAATACTTCAATGGCAATCCGGGAAGCTGAATCCAAACTGGGACAACATTAGGTTCTTCAATCACACCTTCTTCATTCCAATCTTTCAATAAAACGGGTTTCCCATCAAAGAACACCACTCCTTTCTCCAAAACAACCCCTTTATATGCTCCTTACTTTGAAATTTAACCATAAAAACTCCAGAATTTAGAAGCCATACCTTGTTGATTCTTCTTCCCCAAATCTGAAAAAAGAACCCCTCCATGACTTTGAATGGTGGTTTGCTGCCCAAAACCTTGCACATAATAGTAGTCTCCCATTGCTTTGAGCTTTCTTCCACCAGGTGGTGATTTCTCCCATAAACAGTCCATCTATCTCCACGGGTTGGTAATATTGGATCTCCGTCGAGCTAGATTTGAGTATAGAACTCCAAGATCTGACCTCCTTCTTGCTCTCCTCCTCCACTTCACTCCAAACTATTTTTCTCCCTTTTTTAGAGCTGCTCAAATTCGAAATTGAACACTCATTTTTTGCTTCTTCAAAAACTTCTTTTTCTTCCACTCCTTGGCTTTTAGCTTCTTTAGGGCCTGAAAGTGACTTGTCAAGAACACTCTTTAGCCTTATTTTGTTTTTTCTCTTGCCCTCATCCTTCAACAAAGCCAAGCTGATCACCTCCTCCTTCAAAAACGTTTTTCTCTCCTTTGATTGTTGTGTTTGCCCTTTATTCTTAGTGTTAGATCTCCTCATGGTGTGAGGATGGCAAATTCAAAAGAGAATTACCAGATCTGAAATAAGAAAAGGGAAGAACACCCATACTATGTGAAAATCATCCCTAGTATCCAAAAAAGGGTATGTGATTGGTCACTAGTGGATTCTTAATGTATGAAATTCTTAATTGTTGATATACTTTGTTTTTGGGATGATATATTGGTATAAAGTGAAGCATGTGTTTGAACTTCATGCATGCTTTTAACTTAACTTTGTGCCATTGGATTTGGGATTGTCAATTCAGGACATAGAAATGCTTTTATGGATATAAATGAATTGATAGGTTGATATGGTTTGGGTAGATTTAGGAATAGGGGTTGTGGGTAACTTCTCATTTGATCTTAACTTTGGGATGTGTGATATTGGGAGTTTTGTGAGGTATTTATTTGGGGGGTATATAAGTTAGGATGTGGATACGTATATCTCTTTTTGTGCTTGAATCTTTTCTTACTCGAGGGCAAGTAAGGTTTAAGTGCGGGGAGATTTGATGTGTCTATTTTATATGCATATTTTAGGACTTTTTGGGATCACTTTTGTGCTCTTTTGTCTTTTACACTCTTTTATCTTTTCTAAGTGGATTTTGTGTGACAAGAAAAAAATTGAGACTTGAAGACCGGAGGCCATTGAAGATCTCCTTTTGAAGACTTTTAAGATTTGAAGGCTAGCTTTGAAGATTGAAGACAAGAAGAACCGAGGATTTGAAGGCAAGGCGACAAACCAAAGAGGAATCGACAAAAGGGTGAAAATGGGCAGCCCGTCTAAGCACACCCATTCCTGCCCGGGTGGGATCCTACTACACTTTTACTTTTCACTTTTCTTTTCCTCTCTCTTGTACTATAGAAGGATTTTTTTTGGCCACCCAATGCTCATCTTCTCATCTTGGCCGAATTCTCTCATCTCCAAACCCTAGGTTCTTCATATTTTTCATCCTTTCTCTCTTTATTTCTCTATGAATTTTTCTATGGATGTGATTATGATTTGTATTAGCTAAATCTAGTTCTTGGGAGCAATTAACCAAGCCTTCCGCGCCATGTCTTAAGAGCATGATGTAGCCTATTTAATGCCTTTACTATTGTGCATTTATGGAGCATTGAATATTGTTTTTGTTAATGTCATTAATGTTTTTGAAAGCTTGAGTATATGAAGAAGTACTTGTATGTTATGCTTGTTAGGGTTTGGGGAAATGTTTGATTTCCCCTTTTATTGATAGGAAATCCAAGAGTATGATTTAGAGCTTTTGATTGTGCTGATGGATTGACAATTGCTAGATGAATGATAATGTTTAACTCTGTCATGTTTGTTGCTTGTAGCAAAAGAGAGAGGTCTATGAACGTTGAACGTTCTTGACTAATCTTGTGTAAATGCATAGATTGGTCAAATGCTTAGACACGGTGTAGTGTTGTTTATAAGTGTTTTCAAGTTTTTGTTTCTTCGTGTTCAACGCCATCAATGGGATACTTTTAGTCATCTTTCTACTAAGGGAGTCATTGGTGAGGTTTGACAAGAGATGTCGAATTCACTCTTGTAAACTACTATCTAAGAAGGATTGAAGATTAGTCTTCACAACAAGTAGTGAAAGTAATAAATAGTTTGCATGTTCAATGATAGATTAGGCTTGGAAGTGGAAGTCAATTGCGCCCAAGATTTTGTAACTTGTGTTTTAAATCTTATTCTCTTAGTTTGTTGCCTACTTCATAGTTCTATCTTGCTTACAAGTTAACTTGTCTTTAAATTTGGTAACTTAGGAAAACCCAACCACCCCCCCCCAATTTATATGCATCTATATATGTCCATATCTAGTATGTTTTCCGCTATATATGTTTAAATACTTGGAAAGATTCCTCTTCTCTTGGATGACCCCGACTTGCCATTATCTACATAATGGTAGATATGAAGCATTAGGGCTTAAAAATATAACTTTGAGAGGTAGACAACGACCTCCCGCCACTATCGCAAGACTGAAGGGGGAGGCTGCGACTTGGCCCGAAGGCCCAATCAACCTACCCAACTCTCTCATCAAGGCATCAATTGATCCTTATCCCATCCGCGGATCTTCGTATTGACTTGGCAAGAGTGGAGTGTCGAAGCTGGGGATGAGGTTTGAGGCAATGTATCCATGCCGCGATCCTCCCCACAGCCGAGCTGTAGTATAGTTGGGGGGTGGTAGGGATCCTACCAAGGGACCTCTGGCCATGGCCATGAGTGCATATGGTTCTCGAAACCTAGATAGAGCCCTATTGATCTGGCCATCAAATGAGGGATTTCCTGGTTCGGAATGGGGGGTATCAAGACATGCGCAAAGTATGCCATCATTTGCTCGATGCTAGGGAATGTCAGTTGGGATCGATCTTGGGCCCTTATCCCTATTTCCACTTGGGTAGGATGCTCTTGTAGGGGGTGTGGCTGCATCCGAAGTCTTGGTTGTAATGCCACGGGCATCGAATGTGGGGGCACCACATGGTGCTGGACCATCCTATGGTAGAGCATTGGAGGCTCCACCTTATAGCTAACCAATCTGAGGGTTTGAGCTAACAACACTAGGGTATTGCTAGGATTATGCCCCTTGTCGCTCGAGTGGCCCTTCTCGTAGCTTTGGTTTGCGAATCTGTCGTAGCTTCTGTCACCTGCAGTTTATTCTTTCTTGGTGAACGCACCTGGCTTTGCGACGTACGGGCTTCAACACCTCCCACCAAAGGCTCAACGTTGACTTCCATGCTTCTTAGAGGTACATCAACTTCGATACGGGACCCCTCCGGTCCCCTTGTAGCCGGGACCTAATCTCGGTCGACTTTTGGGAGCCTGTTACAGGCACTTAAGGGGGCAGGGTCCGACGACATCTTGGACCTATGCCCTCCCTCCTCCTCCGGTAGGGGGATTGTACTTCTTCGCTGGTGCCTAGGGTCTTACCTTTTAGACATTCTCTTCGATGCAAGGTACTTGTTGTAGACATGAACATAAATAGCAAAAGAATACAAATCTGACTAACAGTTTGAATGGGCATGCCAACCTGATGCGCCCCAATATACCATCGGCGCTGCACCGCCGTCCGTAGCCGGTATCTACATAACAAACCCCCCGGAGGTGTCCGGGGGGAAGAGGCTCTGATGGCCAAGTAAGCTAATAGACTTATAAGAGTGTAATTGGGAATTAATAGTTAAGTATGTAGGGTTACCTTTAGCCTTTATATAGGTGGGCAAGTAGGGCAACCGTTTTGTTTGCTTGTGGAGCAAGTAATCCTCCATTGGGCAGGCATAAAGGACATTACCCAAAGGATAATATTATGGACCTACACCGACCGTTATTACACACTTGGGCCCACTTTGGATTTAAACATTATTAAGTGTCAAACCAGCTTACTCCAACGAATAGTCCATCGAAAGCCAAGAGATGTTGCCGAAAAACCACCAAGGATAATCCAAAAGATCCTCAACTTTGTTATAACTAAAGGATATTTCAAGATCCTTAACTTAGTTACAACCAAGGATAATGCCAACGGATCCTCAACTTAGTTTTCGATTTCTCTAAATTTCTCTCATTTTTCCTAGGAGCCCTTTCTGGTGTTCATCATAGCTTTTACACATGTTGTGCCCACTTCTCATCTTTTTCCACACGGCCTCTCATTTTTGCCTAGGTTTTTCAACCTAGCTAGACCTTGCCTCTCATTTTTAACTAGGCCTTTCGACCTATCCGAGTTTTTCCCATTGTTGCCTAAGTCACCCTTTTGGGTTTCCGACTTAGCTAGGTATATATATATATATCATTTTTTTCTTCAAAATACTCTTAGAAGAGCTAACTACATAGAATTCCGAGAATCATAAGTTTATAATCCTCCCCCCCCCCCCGCCCCCGCACTTAATAAAGCTTGCATTTTTCTCAATGCATATACACAATCATAGAACATATGTCAAGGGAAAGAAATAGGAGAGCACTTACAATGAAATATGGACACTAAAATCTACCACATTGATGGCACAATAATTGAATGTAACGAAAAAACTACCATCACCCAATATACTACCCCTGACCTCTAATCAAGAATGTTCAATCTAACCACTATCATGAACCACAAATTAAAATAAATAATTTAATCACAATGGAGAGTTACTTTTTGGGTTTCGAGTCGTATTTTTCAAGGGTTTGTGGAAAAATGGGTTTTGGTGTCATTTTGGGGGTGGAACGGAAGGAGTGGTGATTTGGATGTAGGAAAGTATGCGAGCTTCATGGGTAGTGCACGTCTACATGCCCCATGAATTTGGGGCTTGGTTCTACTCATTGTCCCCCATTTTGAGCATCACAAACCATGTATGTCTACATGGTTCGTGAGTTAGACTCCTCCTTACCCCATTTGCTCACCTTCCTTCCAAAACCATATGATTCCTACAAAAAACAATGCACACCAAGTGTAATAGTGTTTGAAAACCCAAAAAAAAGGAAAACACACAAAAAATGCTAAACATCTATAATACAATGCAATGAGACATCTTTCCTTTCAAGGAAGAAACATGACACGAAAGGAAAAAGAGATAAACAAAATGATATGCAATCAATACTTCCCAATGCATTGTTCTCACCTCATTATCCGCAAATGTACCCCAACATGCAATTCAAGTAAAGCAACTACAAATCCACACTAAAAAAAGTTTTAATCAACATCCACACAAAAAGACAATTAGTGTGCGGTCCTAGATTGTGTATTTGGTGGTATATTAGGTGGTGGAGTCTAGTGGTGTCTAATGGTTTGGGATAAGAATGTAAAGATAAAAGTGAAGATATTTTTTTTCAAAGAAAAAAAATCTAATTTTTCAAAGCTCAGGTTGCCTCCCGAGATGCTCCGTATATTTAAGGTCGTCGGCACGACCCTAATGTTATCCATATGGTGCGGGTTTGTTCCCCATCACCATAGGTAACCAAAAATGAAGGGGTGGGGGTAACAATCTTCCAAGAGGACGATGTAGAGGAGGAGTCAACCCTAACAGAAATAGGTGGTTTGGAAGCTTAGCATATTCAAGGCTTCTCTATGGTTTCCTCTAAGGTCTATGAAAATTTAGGAGTTGGTTCTATAGGGGGAGGTTGGGGTGAAAATAGGTAATATTGTGAATCAAGTATAATCACCCCTTCCTCGACTTCTTCACTCCAACAAACCACTCCCCATCCTCTTTGGATTCATCTACCAAAATTTCAAGTTCAACTAGGGATGGTTCATTTTTAGAATATTGGGTTTCAAGTTGGCTCACCCTTTCCATCAAATCAATCACTTGCCCTTCAACTTTCTCAATGCTTGAGAAGAGTTGAGTTCCCTAATCTCTAATCTCAGTAAGCATTTGTGATTGGAGTAAATCACTACTCTTGGTTACATTAGCTATAACTTGAAAAATTGATCCATAATTCAATTTAGGAACCAATCCTAGGAATTAGGTTTGGGGCATTGTATAGCTTGGTGAAAGAGCCAACGGAAATAACACACCTGATTTACGTTGGTAAAGTTCGGCCAATCTTGATAACTTCGATCTTGGATTCAACAACTTTAAATCCATCTTTAGAAACAAAAAATCCAATAAAAACAACTTCTGAAGCACAAAAAGTACACTTATTGATGTTCGCATAAAGTTTAGATTCACGAAGTGCAACAAGAACATTTTTAACATGCTCAATATGTTCACTAATATATTTAGAAAATATTAATATATCATCAAAGTAAACCTCGACAAATCAAATAATAAAATTTCTTTAGATATGATTCATCAACGACATTCAAGTACTCGGAGCCTTAGTTAAACCAAAAGGCATAACAATCCATTCATACAACCCAAATTTAGTCTTAAATGCAATTTTCCATTCATCATCCTTATTCACACGAATCTGAACATAACTTTGAGTTAGGTTAATATTACTATAAATTACGGTACCATTTAAATCCTCAGGCATATCATTAAACCCTAGGTATAAGATGATGATACTTAATAGGTTATCTGGTTAATTGCACTACAATCAATACACATTTTCCATGTTTTATATTTCTTGGGAACTAAAATGAAAAGTACATCATGAGGACTTATGAGCATCCACAATGGTTACTCCTTAACCCACTTTTTCTAATTAAAATCACTTCTTATTTAAGGAGAACCATTGTGGGGTTTTAAAAACCACTCCTTAATAAGGAATTGCTCCTTAATTAAGGAGTTGATATCTCTTTATTTGTGAAATGACTTAACATATAATGATTGACACTTGGCATGGCTTGTCTACATTTTAAATTAATTATAATTTAAAATTAAAAAAGACTTCTGTGGAAAAGTAATGCTTCTAGAAAATATGAAGTGTAGTTTTTTAAGAAAATATTATGATACTGATAATAATATTGATAATTTTAAATCATATTTTATAAAAAAACATTATTTTGGATGAAATAATAAATATTTTTTTAATATTTATATATTACTTACAATATAATTTATAATTTTCACTATATTGGTATTTATAAAATATAGATAAAATTTTATTGTTTTTATATTAGAGATGGTGATCTGGCGCTATAAAAGTTATTCTAAATATCATTTCTAGTTGGTTGTTGGTTATTACCTATTTTTTATCAAAAATGATGATATGACACTAAAGTACTCCTTAAATCCACTACTATTGTTTATGAACAATTTTAGAGGAGAAAGCGGATTAAGGGTAAACCTTGCCCTATCCTTGATCACAGTTATTTTGTTGTCAAAGCCATCATGAATAATAGATTTCCTATTATACGGCCAAGGTGTTCCGAAAAAAATATGACTCGAATAACATCACATAAGGTATAGATTCATGGTATTTTCTGGTAGCAAAGTTAATCATGCATTGTTTAGTAACTTTAAGTTCCCCACAGCCTTTTAATCTAAGTTTATATGGAGATTGATGTTGAGTAACATGCAATTCTAGAGACTAGGGGTGGCAAATGGATGGACGGGTAGAATAGGGGTCATGTAAAATGGGTAATAGAAAAATATGGGTATGACCCATTTTAACCCATTTTATAACGGGTCTTAAATGGGTTGGGTTGAAAATGGGTTGAGATGAAATCCGCTCCCGCGTGTTGAATTTCACTCAAATCACGGGTTTTAAATGGATAAACCCCCAAGTTTCAACACATATGAGATAAAATATAAACCCATATAGGTTTACATATATGGATAATTAATCTACGTCAGTACAAAACTTCATGTAGTGGCATGCATTGAAACCTATAGAAAGTGATACCCAGGAATTAAGTTGAAAGTCCCGGTGGATCATTGAAACCTTAAACAACTCAACTTATTTTGGGACATCTTAAGTTGCCCAATCTCCAGGGGTTTTCGGTAAGACCCATAAATAGTAACACTTAGCCTGGTTAGAAAGAAAAACTCGGCTGCGTGATACAGGGTAAAATTAGGAATAAATTGACAGAAACCTACTCGTGTTTATACTCGATGCAGGTTTGAAGTTTGCTTCAGCAAAATAATGGTGTTTCCATAACACCCACGTTTCATTTCTCTATAACTTGAAATAGGTCATACAAAAAACAAAAATGGGTAATCAATAAATCCAACCCATTCAATCCATATTTTTCAATTACCCATTCGACTCGTTACCCATTTTACCCATTACCCATTTTATTCATACCCGTTTAGGTTAAAAAATAAATAACCCGCTTGACTCACGGGTTGCGGATCAATGTTGCCACTCGTACTAGAGACTTACTAAGAGATAAGAAAAAAATTAGCACATGATTTTTCATCTATAATCAGTAAACAGTTCTTATTCTTTCCGAAGCAACGAGTACAGGAGATATTATAAAGTTTCACCTCAGATTACCTTGTGTTTCAGGGTTTTTGCTCACTGAATTCAATTTATTTTCATCGACTTCTTCTTCACTTTCATAAAGTGTAGGCATGTTAACATATTTATCTTTGTCATCTCCTTCTTCCATTATTGTCATTATAAAGAGCATGAGGGAAGTTGGATCACAAATGGCCTCGTTCCTTACCATTAAAACAAGTAGGAGTATTAAAAGAAACTGTATTTGACGAAGTAGAAGTAGACTTACTTGGATTTTGGTTGGAATGTTGATTCTAGGGAGCTATCCTTGAATAATTAGGACAATAAGTCGGATTTGAGTATGTATGGGTAGGACCACGACCGCTCATTACTAATATCCTCTACCTCGGCCGAGCATATCTTTTCTAATCTTTTCAAACCTAACCAAATCTAATCTTACCAAATCTAAGCATATTTGAATTCATCTTCTAATACTTAAATACAGCCATGAATTATCTCGAATTGGACTAACATGGCCGGGATATTCACGGGCCAAAATGCCATAAAACTTAAACTAAGAAAGCTGTAAACTATTGTTGAACCAACCCACAAAATGAAGGTCCAACCGGTTCTTTTAAGACAATTAATTCATCTTCATATTCATGAATCTATTCCTTAGAAACAAGAGTAACAATCATCCCATATCCCCCTTGTAATCTTCAAATCTTCATCACGGGTCTTCATTATATTTGCATTCAAGGACCTGCCAAATCACTTAGAGGATCTCTAACACGACCTTTGAATGTTTGATCAAGCCTTGGTATATCTTCATTCATGGAATTAGCTTTGATATTCGTATCAGGTCAATCAAGGAATATTCTAGCGAAAATAACATTCATGTCTTGAATCAACCTTAATCTATGCATAGAACTTATCAACCTTAATCAACCTTTGATATACATGGCATCATATTGACGAGAACAATAACACTAGGATATAACACAATCTACAAAATTAAATTTAACACACTCATCACAATTCATGTAAAGATTCCGTTTTTTCTTCAACAAAGAGAATGAGTTTCACCAAAAGAATCGAATTCGAAGCATATAATGGATCACTATAATCTCAACTTCTTTCTGGAGATGTGGCATCCTTTTGTATTTTTTGGAGTTTGATTGATTTTTCGATTCATTGAATGATTAATTTTTTGGAATTATTTATTTGGAGTGAATGGAAAGTTGGAGAAAGATGATAAGGTGGGGATGTTGGAGGAGATGGGTGGTGAGAGAAGTTTTTTGTTTGGAATAACTTTAGCTTCGATTTGTGGCTAATTAGCCAAAATTTGGGATGTGAAATTTTCATTCTCCCGCCAAAGCCCACTTGAAAACCAACAGACAACCACGTCGGTCACGGTTTTGGTCATAAATGTGGGTTTTATAACGTCAATAAGCTTCTCATGTGGTGTCGGCCTTATAACTGGGTTTCTTGTGGCCCATAACGGCCCAATAAGGCATTTCGGCTGACGTTGGTATGCCTCTTGCATGGTGTTAGTAGGACTGATAGGAGGAGTGATTTAGCATACTATTCAACGCCCGACTAAATTGGACCAAATTCAAGGTTTGAGCTTTACTTATTGTAGGTCAACGTGACTTATTGTGTATATAATTTGTTAAGCATTGCTTGACTTAATATAAACCAATGAAGATGATTGAGATATGAACTTCATTCATCTTAGGTCGACCATTGCTCGAGTTATAATATAAACAAACGAAGATGACAGAGGTTTGATCTTTACTGATCTCAGGTCAACCTTTGCTCGACTTATAATATAAACCTACAAAGATGACCACGGTCTGATCTGTACTGATCTCAGGTCAACAATTGCTCAAGTTATAACATAAACAAATGAAGATGATTCAAATTCGAACTTCACCCATCTTAGGCTGACCATTGCTTCACCCATCTTCAAGCACTTTCCTTGCATCAAATTCCACCCTTTGCCTCCTTTCATCCCTTGGTTCTTCATTCAACCTCTCTTGTACCAAAAGCCATTCCTTCTTAGCCTTTTCCACCCTTTCTCCAATCTTAGAGAACTCCATTCTATTAAGCCTATTCAAAGGCTTTTACATGTCTTGAAGAAAATTTCCAAAATCCTTCATTGTGCTCACCTTCCTCCAAACCGCTTGGATTGTCCCCTTGAAATGTGGTGAGGCCTCCCACATATTGAAATATTTGAAGCTCCTCTTCTTCTTCTTGTCTTCCTTATGCCAACTCAAAATGATAGGATGGTGGTCAGAGAGTGTGTCCGGTTTTACCTCACAAAAGGTTTGGCCAAGCCTCCTTACCCACTCTTGGTTTACAATGCCCCTATCAATTTTGCTTTGAATCAACTCCCCCACTTCCCTTCTATTGCTCCAAGTAAACATTTGGCCAATAGTTTTTAATTTTAACCAACAAACTAGCATCCATCACATCTTGGGAATCCAAGACTTCCTTTTCTTCAACTTCGTTCCCACCTTCTCTATCTCCAAAATCCAAAGGAGAGTTAAAATCTCCTATGATCAGCCATGGTTTATCATCTCTACTCCCTTGCCCCTTTAGGAACTCCCACATTGGTTTCCTCTTTTCAATAGTGTTATGGCCATACACTACCGTCAATACGAATTTCAAGTTAATGCTCCTAATCAACCCATCAAAATTCATCCATTGATCCCCAACATAACACCTTCATATCATAAAAATCAGCCCTCCAACCTAGCCAAATTCCCCCTACAACATTCCCATTTGTTATCAACTCCCAACCAAGCCCTATTCTCCCCACACGTTTTTTTTTTCTTCTTTTACTTTAGTTTCCAACAGCCCCAAACAACCTATATGATTAAGCACACAAAAGTTTTTCACCCTCCTATGCTTATCACGTTTATTCAAACCCCTTACATTCCAACAAGCAAATCTATTGTTCATAAGGAGGGTTGGGTAAGAGAGTATACCCATTACCTTCACTCCTTGAACTCCTTGGATCTTCTTCTTTCTTCCTTGCTGCCCTAATTCCTTTCTCTACCATTTTGAACTCAATCTCCTCCCCTAGCAGCCCTTTAACTTCCCATTGCTGCTCTTTAGATTCCCTTTGCTGCCCCTTAACATCTTTCACTCCATCTTTCTTCTCATCTTCTTTCACAATCCTCCCAATTGGCACATAAATCCTCCTATTCATTTGAATTTTTTTAGCTTCATTTTTCTTCCTACACACCTCCTCATTATGCCCAATCATCCCACATTTTCCACATTTTGTTGGCTTCCACTCAAAACAGATTTGCTGACTAACAATCACCTTGTTTTCCTTAAGGTAAATCAACTTGTCCGGAAGGGTATCACTTATCATCACCTCAACTTGCACCCTTGCAAAATCCAGCCTCTCCTTCTCTTGTGTTGCTCTATCAAGATCAAAGTCTTCCCAAGTGGACTCACTATCTTGCTTATGAGTTTTAGTTGCCAATACTTCAATGGCAATCCGGGGAGCTGAATCCAAATCAGGACAACATTAGGTTCTTCAATCACACCTTCTTCATTCCAATATTTAAAAAAAATGGGTTTCCCATCAAAGAACACCACTCCTTTCTCCAAAACAGTCCCTTTATGCTCCCTACTTTGAAATTTAACCATAAAAACTCCTGAATTTAGAAGCCATACCTTGTGGATTCTTCTTCCCCAAATCCAAAAAAAGAACCCCTCCATGACTTTGAATGGTGGGTTGATGCCTAAAACCATGCACATAATAGTAGTCTCCCATTGCTTTGAGCTTTCTTCCACCTCTTCCATGGTGATTTCACCCGTAAACATCCCATCTATCTCCACGGGTTGGTAATATTGAATCTCCGTTGAGCTAGCTTTGAGTATAGAACTCCAAGATCTGACCTCCTTCTTGCTTTTCTCCTCCACTTCTTCACTCCAAACAATTTTTCTCCCTTCTTTAGAGCTGAAATTCGAATTTGAACCCACATTTTTTCCTTCTTCAAAAACTTCTTTTTCTTCCATTCCTTGGCTTTTCTTTATGGCTTGAAAGTGACTGGTCAACAACACTCTTTAGCCCTATTTTTTCCCTTGCCCCCATCCTTCAACAAAGCCAAGCTGATCGCCTCCTCCTTCAAAAATGTTTTCCCTCCTTTGATTGTTGTGTTTTCCCTTAAAAATCACCCCTAGTACTTTAGAGAGTAGCCTAGAAGATGTCACACAAGGTTGAGAAAGGAGAACACTATTTTAAGCATCGGAGGTAAAGTGATTTGCCTTGTGATTCAAAGGCTTCCCAAGTGGTCTTACTATCTTGATTATAAGTTTTGGTTGCTAATACTTTAATGGCAATCTGCGGGGAGGTGAATCCTAACCGGGACAACATTAGGTTCTTCAATCACACCTTCATTCCACTCTTTCAAGATCAAAGGTTTCCCATCAAAGAACACCACTCATTTTTCCAAAACAGCCCCTTTATGCTCCTTACTTTGACATTTAACCTAAAAACTCCTGAAATTAGAAGCCATACCTTGTTGGTTCTTCTTCCCCAAATCTGAAAAAAAGAACCCCTCCATGACTTTGAATGGCCTATTGCTGCCCAAAACCTTGCACATAATCGTAGTCTCCCATTGCTTTGAGCTTTCCACCACCTTCTCCATGGTGATTTCCCCCGTAAACAGCCAATCTATCTCCATGGGTTGGTAATATTGAATTTCATCTAAGCTAGATTTGAGTATAGAACTCCAAGATCTAACCTCCTTCTTGCTCTCCTCCTCCACTTCTTCACTCCAAACAAATTTACTCCCCTTCTTTGTGCTGAAATAATAATTTAAACCCTCAGTTTTTTGCTTCTTCAAAACCTTCTTTTGGTGTTATCTCTTCCACTCCTTGGCATTTGGCTTCTTTAGGGCTTAAAAGTGACTGTTCAAGAACACTCCACAGCCCTATTTTGTTTTTTTTCCTTTGCCCTCATCTTTCAACAAAACCAAGTTGCTCATCTCCTCCTTTAAAAATGTTTTTCTCTCCTTTGATTGTTGTGTTTTCCCTTTATTCTTAGTGTTACATCTCCTCATGGTGTGAGGATTGAAAATTCAAAAGAGAATTACCATATCTAAAGTAAGAAAAAAAGGAAGAACACCCATACTATTTGAAAATCACCCCTAGTATACTTTAGAGAGTAGAGAGTGAAAGTTTTTTATATGAATCTCCTTAACCCTAGCCTTTTATTGCTCAAGCTCTAGGATGGGGTCCTTTTCAGCCTTAAGGTACTTTCAACCAACCTTGCTCTCACCAAATAAGTTCATAATTTATACATTATGTTAAAGCTTGAACCAATACTTTGAGATTATCCCTAAGTCCTTTCAAAAAAAGTTCTTCAAAAATGCATCATCCTCTTGCATACCAACCTTTCTCATGGTTAATTTGAGCTATTGTCAATAATCATCCATGATACAGTTTCCTTGCTTTATATTGCTTAAGTACGAGTGTTTTTATGTCAAGTACGTGGTGGAAATGGATACAAACGAAGCTTGATCTTTAATCTTACCCTAGTAGCAATCAGTCTATTCCTGCATATGCTCTTGATTCTTTGACCTAGGTTTACTTGGATTTCGGATGGACTGTGGTTGATTGGAGGCAGCCATTCTTCATTCATTAAGACTAAACGTAGGATTTTAATATGTTAAGGTAGGAACACGGCTGCCCATCACTATCCCACTTCCTTGGCCGAAGCTAGAATATACCGAGTCAAACCTCGACCTTGATTTTTAAAACTGTAAGATTGGGTCTTTCTCACCAATAAATCCCTCATTGAAACATTTTTTAAGCATAATTTGTATTTATAGATTCCTTCTTAGTCGTTTGACAAACAGGTTCTTTGCAAATGCATCATCCTCTCGCACACCTACCTTTCTCATGGTTAATTCCAGACATTTCCATTATTCATCCATGCTGAAATATCCTTTCTTAATATTTCTTAAGTACAAGTGTTTTTCCATCAATTACGTGGTTGGAACACGATAAAAACAAAAGTAGAAATTGGTCTCTTCCAGCATATGCTCTTGATTCTTTGAACTAGACTTAATTGGATTTCAGATGGATTGTGGTTGATTTTAGGTACAAATTATTTGTTCACGAGGACTTAAAGTTGGATTTGATTACGTTTGGAAAAGACCATGGCTGCCTATCACTGTGCCTCATCCTTAGTGGAGTTAAAAGATCCTAAGTCAAACCCTATCCTTTGATTTTTAAAGCTGTAGGATGAGAGGTCTTTTTTGGCCTTAAGGTACTTTGAACCAACCTTAGTTTCACCAAAAAGTCACTCATTGATACATTATGTTGAAGCTTTACCATTATTTGGATATTCTTCCTTAGTCTTTCGATAAACAGGTTCTTCACAAATGCATCATCCTCTCTCGTATACCAACCTTTCTCATGGTTAGTTCGGGATATCATCAATATTCATCCATTGTGAGATTTCCTTGCATATCATATTGCTTATGTACGAGTGTTTTTCCATCAAGTAAAGCTTGATATTTTTTACGAGCTTTAATCTTTCCCAAGTTGAACATGACACAAATAAAGCTCGGTCTTCAATCTTTTCGAAGTTGCAATATGTCTCTTTTAGCATATGCCCTTGATTCCTTGAACTGGCTCACTTGGATTTCTGATGGATTGTGGTTTATTTAAGGCATCCATTCTTCTTTCATTAAGACTTAAGTAGTATTTGAATATGCCTGGGTAAGGCTATAGGCGCCCATCAACGTGCCTCTTTCTCGTCGAAGTAAAAAGATCCCAAATCAAATCCCAGCCTTAAGGTACTTTCAACAAACCTTGCTTTCACCAATAAGTCACTTATTTATACATTATGTTGAAGCTTAACCAATATTTTGAAATTATCCCTAAGATCTTTAATAAACAGGTTCTTTACAAATGCATCATCCTCTCGCATACCAACCCTTTTCATGGTTAATTCAAGATATTGTCAATATTCATCCACAGTGCGATTTCCTTGCTTCATATTGCTTATGTACGAGTGTTTTCCCATCAGGTACGTGGTTGGAACATGATACAAACAAAGTCCGATCTTCAATCTTTCCCTAGTTGCAGTCAGTCTCTTTTAGCACATGCTCTTAATTCTTTGAACTAGACTTTCTTAGATTTCAGAAGGATTGAGGTTGATTTGAGGCAGCCATTTTTTTGTTCATTGGGACTAAAAGTAGGATTTGAATATGTCTGGGTAGGACCACAGCTTTCCATCACTAACCCTCTTCCTCGGCCGAAAATAAAAGATCCCGAGTTAAACCCTGGCCTTTGCTTTTTAAAGCAATAGACTGGGGTATTTTTGGCCTTAAGGTACTTTCAACAAACCTTGGTTTCAATAATAAATCCCTCATTGATACATATTATGTGAAGCATAATCAGTATTCAGAGAATCTCCCTTAGTCTTTTGATAAACACGTTCTTTGCAAGTGCATCATCCTCTCGTATACAAACCCTACTCTTGGTTAGTTCCAGATATTGCTAATATTCATCCCTGCTGAAATTACCATGCTTCATATTGCTTAAGTATGAGTGTTTTTCCATCAAGTACGTGGTTGGAACACGATACAAATTATCTTTCCTAAGTAGCAATTGGTCTCTTCTGGCATATGCTCTTGATTCCTTGAACTATACTTACCTCGATTTTAGATGGATTGTGGTTGATTTGAGGTAGCCATTTTTCATTCATTAGGACTAAAAGTTGGATTTGAAGATGGTTTAAAAAGATCAATGTTTCCCATCACTTTGCCTCTTCCTTGGTGGAATTAGAAGATCCCGAGTCAAACCCTAGCCTTTGATTGGAATATGATTTTTTTTTTGGCATTAAGGTACTACTTTGAACCAAACTTGGTTTCAACAATAAGTCACTCATTGATACATTATGTTGAAGCTTAACCATTATTTAGAGATTCTCTCTTAATCTTTTGATAAACATGTTCTTCACAAATATATCATTCTCTCGCATACCAACCTTTCTCTTTGTTAGTTCAAGATATTTCCAATATTCATCCATGGTACGATTTCCTTGATTCATATTTCTTATGTACGAGTGTTTTTCCTTCAAGTATGTGGTTTAAACATGACACAAATAATGCCCGGTCTTCAATCTCTCCCAAGTTACAATAATTCTCTTCCAGCATATGCCATTGATTCTTTGAACTAGACTCACTTGGATTTTCTGTTGGGTTGTGGTTGATCTAAGGCAGCCATTCTTCATTCATTAGGACTGAAAGTAGGATTTGAATACGTCTGGGTTGGACCACATCCGCCCATCAACATGCCTCTTTCACGTCAAAGTTAGATGATCCTGAATAAAACCCCAGCCTTTTATTGCTAAAGCTCTAGGATGGGGTCTTTTTTAGCCTTAAGTTACTTTTAACCAACCTTGCTTTCACCAAAAAGTTAATCATTTGTACATAATGTCAATGCTTAACCTGTATTTTGAGATTAGCCCTTAGCTCTTTAATAAACAGGTTCTTCACAAATGTACCATCCTCTCGCATACTAACCATTCTCATGGTTAGTTCGAGATATTGTCAATATTTATCCACGTTGCGTTTTCCTTGCTTCATATTGCTTAAATACAAGCATTTTTTTAATCAAGTACATGGTCTGAACATCATACAAACGAAGCCCGGTCTTCATTCTTTCCCTAGTTGCAATCAGGCTCTTCCAGCATAATGCTCTTGATTCTTTGAACTAGACTTACTTGGATTTCTAATGTATTGTGGTTGATTTGAGGTAGTCATTCTTCATTCGTTATGACTAAGAGTAGGATACTAGAAGTAGGATTTAAATATGTTTGGGTAGGATACTAAAAGTAGGATCAATGCCCTCTTCCTTGGCTGAAGTATGAATATCCTGAGTCAAGGCATTTGACTATTAAAAGACGTAGGATTGGGTCTTTTCAGCCTTAAGGTACTTTAAACAAGACTTGATTTCACTAATAAATCCCCCATTCACACAATATATTGAAGCTTAACATGTGTTTGGGGATTCTCCCTTAGTCTCACATACAAATTGATTGAACTAACTATAAAAAGGGTTAGTATGTGTGCCTGAACATATGAACCCGTACTTGATGGAAAAATTTGTACTTAAGCTGTATGAAGCAAGGACTTCGTAACATGGATGAATATTGGTAATATCTTGAACCAACAAAGGGGTTGGTATGTGAGACTGCACAAGGATGTTGTATTTGTGAAGTATGAAATGATTGTTGGTCAGGAGTTAATGGAGCATCACCTGATAAAATATTTTCATGATCACTTGGGGGTAAGAAGAAAAATAGAAAAGTGGGATGATGAACTGGTCGGTATGGGGGCAGTCCTAAACATACGTAAGCCGGCCATACTGATAAAACTAGTCACTGATTAAGAAGTCAAACAAGCACTGTGGTGCATACATACAAGTAAAAGTCCTGGTAAAGATGGCTTTACAAGTAATTTTTTTAGAACAACATAGGAAATTACTGGTCCTAGCTTGATTAATGTTGTTCAAAGTTACTTTAGGGGTGAAAGAATTCCATATCTCCTGAATCAAGCAGTAATGACATTGATCCCAAAAGTTGAAAATCCTCAAAAACCATCAGAACACAAGCCTATAGCATGCTGCTCAGTGGTATAAAGTGATCGAAAAAATCATTTGTGCTGCTAGATTGGGGGAAACACTGCCTGAGATTATCCGTGAGAACCAAGGTGCATTTATAAAGGGGAGGAATATAGATCACAACATACTGTTAACACATGAGCTATTGCACAAATACAATGTTAGAGGAATCAAGGCAAAATGTGTAGTAAAGATTGACATCAACAAAGCATTTGACTGCATAAGCTGGGATTTCCTTACTGATTGGCTCATACAACTTAAATTCCTAGACCAAATGATTGACTGGATTCAGAGAAACACAATGGATTCCAGTTACAGTTTGACACTGAATGGAAGAAAGACAAAAGGCTATATCAAAGGCAGAATAGAGGTAAAGCAAGGGGATCCCCTCTCACCACTACTACTGTTTGTCATATGTATGGAGTACCTTAAAAGGATGCTGAACAAGGATTACAAGAGAAGGAGAATCAACTATCACCAAAGAAGCAGCAAAGAAGGAATTCACTCATTACTATTTGTTGATGATCTTTTGATTTTTAGTTCAGCTGATAAAAAATCAATGGCTGGAATCAAGAGATGTCTGGCTCATTTTATGGAGGTCACTGGCCTAGCAATCAGTGAACAAAAATCCAGTCTATTTTTCAAGGATGGAAGAGAGGGAGAAACAACTTCTAGCAGATGTGTTGAATGTCAAGAAAGGAAACTTCCCAATGAAACATTTGGGAGTTCCACTGTCCAACACAAAATGGAGAAAGAAGGGTTGTGATCAACTGGTGGAAAGGATCAGAAGAAGGCTGTCCAGCTAGAACTCAAGCAACATGTCAATGTAGGCAAAACACAACTGATTAACTCTGTATCAGCAGTATATGGCCGGTTACTTGGCTAGCATACTCTGCATACCAAAGAGTATCCATGAAACAATTGTGAAGGTTCGTAGAAAATTTTTATGTGCCAGAGAGGAAGGGAAAAAGAGGCTATAATCTAGCAGCTTAGGACACAATGTGCAGGAGTAAATGCAATGGAGGGGATCCATCTGTATGGAACAAGGCTTCCATTTGTAAGAATGTGTGGGATCTGCATTCAAAATAGGATATTTTATAGATCAAATGGATCCAGGAATACTACATGAAAGGAGGGGATTTTAGTAGCTGGAACTGGAAGCTAATCTGCAAATTGAGAGATGATCACATGGCCATGCTCAGGAACTGTGTGAACAAGGAAGGTAAACTTAAGATCAGGAAAATTTATGATGAATTGAAAAAGGGGGGAGGAAAAAGAATGCATACATGAAAGCTATTTGGCACAGGAAGCCAAATCACATAATCTTCTTATGGCTGCTATTGAGGGGGAACCTGCCAACTGTAGATAGGCTCCAAGAAAATGAGTTATATTGAAGGGACAAAAATTTTGTTGTCTGCTAGATAAAAATATGGAGGAGACAGCAAGCCATCTATTTGCTGAATGTGACTATCTGAGGGAGATCTTACAAGAGTTAAAGCTGAGAAGGGTGAAAATTTTGAGACAGTTGAAGAAATTGCTGATCATAATGTCAAGAAGTGGGCAGGAGAAGTAGATCATGCTGCTGAGTACAACATTGTACAAAATATGGCTGGAAAGGAACACAACTGGATCTTCAACAAAAAGAAGTTAAAAGCTGGAACATTGGCGGCACAGATTGAACATGCGTACAGGTGGAGAAGTTGGAGCAACTGGAAGGAGAAATTATAGGAAGAATGGAATAGATTCGACACTTAATTTTTTGTAAGTATTAGTGTTTTGTTTTTTGGTGTAAAGGCTGGGTAAGAAAGACAAATTTTGGCAAGTTTTGATCAATATACAAAACATTTCATTAAAAAAAATTTTAAGTGTGGGGGAATTGATGTGCACCGTATTACATGTGCTAACCAGTGCATTCAACACAATAATTTTCCTGTTTTACTTTTTGGATTGCTAATTTTAGTTAGGTTTCCACGAGAACGGGTTTAGACGACCATTGTTGATTTTCTTATCTAAATCTCGAGTTTTGTAGATTTAATTGAAGCTAATGGACAACATGAGCACCAAGATATTTATTTATAATATTATTAGTGGCTTGCTCGTGGATACTTAGACAACATTGAAGAGAAGGCAGTTCGCATGAACGGTAGAAGACATTATTTGAAGGCCATTCCAGAGAATGCTAGTAGATATGAAGGCCACAAACTTATAATGTGGTAGTAGATGGAATTTTACTCGAAAAAGGTGGTGTTGAAGTTCAAAGAGGTCAAAAATGAAAGAAGGCATCAACCGGCCAAACTAGTCGGCCGGCACGAGGCCAGATGCGTCGGCATGAGGTGTGCTAACCGAGCACAGGCCCAAGACAAGAACTTCCTATCCCAAGGGTGATTAGCACGGACATGCCCACCAAGACAAGCACAGCCTGTCCCAAGGGTGATTAGCACGGGTCGTGCCACATCCCCAAGCATGGACCGTGCCACGGACCCTAACACGGACCGTGCCCGTTCATGCAGCCAACATTCGTTTCTACTCTATTTCACTTCAAATCGGCTAAGTATGGAATGAACCATGCCATTTCACATGGTCCGCTTCATTTCAAGTCCAAAATGTGAAGACCTGACCAGGGGGTGTGAAGCATGACTAATTTACTAATCATAACAAGGCTCTAGTTAATGGCCCACACCAAACGACACAGGATGTTCAATCAGAAGCATAAAAAAGAAGTCCAATCGGTGGTTCGTGCCAGCACGGACCTGCGGGCCGTGCTAGGCCATGTAGGCATGCCAGCACAAAGCTCTCTTAGCCAGCACGGACCGTGCTAGTTTCCACTGGCTGTGTACGTTGTGGCTGCTAGGGCTTTTGACCCCATTTTGGGCATATTTTAAGGCCCAATTCCCCACTATTATATATATGGACCTATGTCTACTAAGGTTAATGTTAATCCTCATTTTTAGACTTCAAGAGTATATAATAAAGAGAGAAAGAAGCTCTTCATTCTCTCCATAGTCTTTTCGTTTCATTTCTTTATTTTTGCTTTGCCCAAAGGCATTGAATCCAATGAAATACTCAAGTTCAATGCTTAGGGAGTAGTTAATTAAGCTTGGGGTTGCATTTGTATTAATGAATTGATTGTAGCTTGTTGAGATTTGTGGATTCTTCTATCTTTATTTGTGCTTTAACTTATGCTTTCTACTATTGTGAGATTTATGCTATGCCATTTTTATGATGCATCCATATATGTATGGGAGAGTAAAATTGTGCTAGGCTTCATTGCTATCTTATGAGTGTTAGAATTGTGGAGTAGGTTAAGAACACCAGAGAAATGAGTGCCATCACATTCCATTGAGAGAATATTCTTTTATTTTCTAAACCATGATTCTAATTGGCTAGTTGTGTGAGAAATCACATGTTCGGCAGTCGATTTGGCCAATACCCACGAGTAGAATTCCTTGGCTTACCCCGATAGTTTAGCATGGTTGTTTGTAGCAACTAGAGTTGTGCCGATTCTAGAGTCATCACAAGGTATCTTTTCCTTTTCCTCTCCAGGCCTAGGGATGAGATCCACGATGGAGTGTCCACAATGTAATGCACTCACTTTCATATCTAATGGTTATGACATATGCACGGCATTTCCCTTTTAGCTAGGCTTTGTATTCCTCTAAGCTGGGGCGCGTTAGTGTTGAGAGTGAGATGATGGGGATGGTCTATAGCATCATGGGGTTAGAGTGCATCCCTAATTTATGAAGATGGTGAGATACGACATCGTGGTAACTACCACGTCTGATAGACGGGGGGAAATACCTGGCTATCTACACACCGTGTAACGTAGGCATAAGATAGCTTTATATATGTTCATATGTGAGTGAATCAAGGATAGAAGCCATTTATCAATCATGTTAGAGGAAACCATAGGGAAGCCAATCAAGTACGCTCAGCTTTCATATCATGTTTTGTGATGCATATATATTCATGCATAGTATAGTATTGTGCTAGGCCTAACATTCTATCATGTGAGTGTGTGTCTAGAGCTATTATAGGTTCAAGAGTACCGAGGAGATATGTGCATTCCTTCTATCTCGAGAGTACTATCTCAATCATTAAACTCTAATTCTAATTAGCTAGTTGTGTAATAAACATTTATATTTGGGGCGCTAAACTAATCCTTAATGAGGGGAAACCCTTGGTTTACCCCAATAGATGAGCATAATAGTTTGTAGTGACTAGGGTTGTTGTGTAGCGACTAGGGTCGTGTCAACCCTAGGGACATCCCGAGATGCCAATTCCTTTGCTTCTCTAGGCCTAGGGATTGGTGTACATAGTGGAGTGTCCGGGATGTATTGTCCTCACTATTAAATCTAACGGTTGCGACCTAGCAAGGCTCTGTTTCTTTAAGCGGAGGCTTGTTAGCATTGGAAGTGAGATTGACGGGGAAAGATGAGCGAATCCAATATGTTGATCGACCAAAGTTATCAAATTATGGAGGTTGTATTGTAGATTTTTAGTGGAGCCAAATCTTTGTGTGACAGACATTGGGAATTCCCTGCTATCTCCACACTATGTGACATAGGCATAAAATAAGTTTTTTATGTCTTACATGTAATGTTGGCAAGTGAGTTATGAGTTGAAAAGTGGCATGATTCACCGCCTACCTACATTCCACGGATTGGCGGGGGAGGACCCGAAGAAACATCTATCATAGTTCCATTTGGTGTGCACGAACATGAAGCCCCGAGAGTATCCGAGGATGACTATAATTTTTAGAGCCTTCATGTTTTTCCTTCAAAACGATGCCAAGGACTAGCTCTTCTACTTGCCACCGGGATGCATTGGTTCTTGGATGGACATCATGCAGTGGTTCTTAGAGAAGTATTTTCCAGAGTCCAAGTCAGCCGGGTTGAAAAACAAAACTGTTAAACATCATCCAAGGTTCTACCGAGAGTATATGATTATTGGTAGTGCTTCAAGAGACTACTAGCTAGTTGCCCCTACCATCCCTACAAGGAGGGGGATCTAGTGTATTACTTCTTTGAGGGGCTATATGATGAAGATATACACGAATGGTGAACGCTGCTTGCAATGGTTTGATAGTGAACAAGTGCCCTAAGGATACAATGTCCCTCTTTGAAGAAATGGAAAATGGTATGCGGCAATTTGGCACTGGGTTAAGGGTTAAGGTCTTGGATGAACCCACACAATCACCTAAGTTGGAGGAGCAAGTCCAAGCTCATTGCTTCCATGATGAAGGAGCTTTTGCAAGGAAAAATGCATCAAGTCAAAGTGTGTGGAGTTTGCAACCTTGACCACAACTTCAAGGCGTGCCCAAAGTCACAGATGATTTGCAAGAGGTGAAGGCAGTTTAGCACAACAACCATGAGAGACCACATTTTGCTAGGGGTCAACCATAAGGGTTCAAGGGAACCAAAGAGATGCAAGGTCGGGCCCTTAAGCAAACTCGTTCAACCCAAGGTATCGAGATCATCCCAACTTTCGTTGGAGGAAGGATAACCAACCTCAAGCATACTGGGGTGGACAAGCTCCACCTCAACCATACCCTAGAGGTGAAGGCCCTTCCTAAAACCATGCTTCACTTTACAGGTCGAATCATGAGTAGATCTTAGAAGCCATAGGTCAATTGGGAAAGAAACATGAAATCTTCGCGAAGAGGGAAAGGCATGAGATTGAAGACCTAGGTAATAAAGAATTTTCAAGTATCAAAAATCTTGAAGTTCTAGTTGAGCAACTCGCAACCTCGGTGAGCCGACTTGAAGCCAATGAGTTCAGCAAACTACCTTCCCTACCGGAGATCAGTCCAAGGAACATTAGTGCCCTCAAGTTGAGAAGCGGGAAGGAAGTTCGTGAGTCCGAGAAGAAGGTGATGCAAGAGGATGATAGGGTATTTGAGGCTACGAAGGCACACTTCGAAGAGGAAGAGATTGTGGTCAAATAAACACCCTCCAAGGAGCTTCCACCGCCCGAGGCACAAGTTTCTATTTCACCTCCATTTCCAAATGCTTTGAGGGGGAGGCCAAAGGTGGTGACCAATGATGCAATATTCAAAGTCTTTGAAAAGTTCGAGGTAATCATCCCTATCTTGTAATTAATTGAAAATGTGCCATCATATGCTAAGTTTCTTAAATTTGCATGCACAAAGAAAAGAATTAGACCAACTAAGAGGTTAGGATATTTGAAAATGGGAGGAGTCACCGTTTTGAATTATAAAAAATTGCCTAAGAAATGTGATAACCCCGGAATGTTTTCTATCCCTATATCTCTTTAAGTGGTAATTAAACTAGTTGTGAACACCATGATAGATTTAGGCGCATCCATTAATGTGATCCCATTTAGTCTATTTGAACTCCTAGAAATAGGTGAGCTTAGGGTTACTTGAGTGATTGTCCAACTCACCGATCATTCCTAAGCTAGTCCTCATAAACTAGTAAAGGATGTGATGGTGCGAGTTGGCAAGTTTGTTTTTATGGCGGACTTTTATGTCCTAGACGTGGTGCACGACGGAACTGCACCTCCAATAATTTAGGGGAGACCTTTTATTAAAGCGTCTAGGACTAAAATCGATGTCCACTTGGGAACCTTGACTCTAGAAGATGACATGGATAAAGTGGAGTTTGATAACTATTAATATAGGCATGATTCAACAAATTCTTCTTTCACGTGCTAAGGTGTAACCCCTATGTGACGAGCATGATAAATCTTCTTGTGTTACCACTGAGCATGAATGTTTGGATGAATCCCGTGATGATGATATTGTTGATGAGTTCGATGAATTGCATGATGCGATTGATATCATTTCTGTGTTAGACTGTTTTTTCCATGCTAACTAACTTGTAGCAAGAAAGGGAAAGTGTCGAGAGTTCAAAACCTCCTTGACCTCCCCGGAACCCGAAAGTAACATTCACGGACTCAGTGCTAGCGAAACATGGAGATTCATTTCTTATGATGATGGACAAGAGGTCCGATGGTAAGGATGACATCTCTCCACAACGATGTCATCATGGGTGGAGTCATTAATGGCGATTCCAGAGACCCACATGTAGGTATTTCTAACTAGATTGTATGAAAAGAAAATAAGTCATCGGGATGACAATAAATATACGTGTTTCTTTTTTGCTTTTGTGTTTTGAGTAGTGATTAGATTGTTTTTGCATGTTCTTGTTTGCTATGAGGATTTTTGAGATAAAACTCTTGTTTGATTTGAAAATATGAGTTCGAGACTCATGATTGTGTTTGGATGGAATTAGATTTGATGGGTGACATAGTTTTTCTAAAAAGAGGGGAAAAACTAATGATTAGTTTAAAACTTTCTCGTGCCAAAACCTGACACGGTCCATGCCAAGAACCTTGGTCCATCATGCCAAGAGAGTTGGCGCAAGGGGATGCCTCGTGGCAAGGAGTTTGGCACGAGGGAATGGTTTGTGCCAAAATATTTGGCAAGAGGCCTTGTTTTGTGCAAAAAGTTTGGCGCTGGGCTTTAGGTCTTGCAAAGCACAATTTGCGCATAAAACCAATTTTCCACTTTTAATTTGTTTCAAAAATGCATATTTTTCAAAAATTCTGAATTTAAAACTCAAAAATGCATTTTTTGGTTCAATAATTTTGAAATTCCCTAATTCCTTAGGATATTTTTATAGTACTTCTAACATCCCTTCAATTGAATTGATTGGTACTATTGTCCCCTAGTTAGAGGATTTTAAATTTCATCCTTATCCTAATTGAACCTCTCTCCGTATTCACCTAGGCTGAATTCTAATCCCATGGTACATTTTCCCACCTAATTCTATCATTTGATACATTCTTTCTTCTCAAGAAACACTCACTCTCACACACACTTGGTGAAACTTGAAAAAATTGAAGCTTTTTCTCCAAAAAATAGCAATTTTTGCTTCTTCTTGAGTGCATCTTTCAAATCTTAGCTTCAAATTCTGGGTAATCAATTGAACTCTTTGTTTATATGCTTTATTGACATTGTGGTGGTGTTATGAAAATCACGATTCTTGAATGAGTGTGTTTTCGAGAAATATGGTTGGCCTTTGTATGCATGATCTTGTGTTGAAGAAATTTTGGGCGGATTGATGTGCTATTAAGCTTGAATGATATGTTATTCGTGTGTTGGGTGATTTAGGGGATGATGAATCTTGATTGCATAATCTTATTAATGGGTTGGTGTGAACTTACACGGGTTTGTTGTTTGATGAGGAATGTTCTTGTTAAATAGCCCACATGCTTAGATTTTCATGTTTTGAATGGATAGGTTATTTGGAAGAATGTTTTCTTGTTGAATAACATTGTAGGCCATGCCTTGTCTATGAGCATATCACCACTCTTGCCTTCATTTTGATAGGATGCCTCCCAAAAAGAATATTTCAGAAAAAGGAAAGTCGCCAATGGGTGAGAAGAGGAAGAAACAGGCAAAGGAGGCAACCCACAAGCCGGTGACTCCCATTCTTCGGAACCTTGCATTTGTGACCGGGGAGTTATGGGGTTATCCTACATCTCCGAAACTGTAATCCAGAGGTGGAGGAACTTGAGAGAGCCGAAGAGGAGTATTTTGGAGACTGGGTTTGTTTGAATGGACACTTTGGCGGCTCTAGGCTTACTCGAGCCTGTCACTTACCTATTGGGCCGAGTAGGTCTAGAGGGTTTCTCGAGAAACACACAAAGACGTACGTCAGGTGCACCCTAGAGTTCCTAGCTACTCTTGGTCAGTTGTGGACGATGATGGACACAAGGCGATCAAATTCAACTTGGATGATAAGAAGTACAAGATGGCCCACTGAGAGGTAGCACATGCCTTTCAATGGGAGTCTGGTAAGGAGATCCGGAAAACACATCGTCAAGGGATGCCTTTTTCTCTCCAACGCTTCTGGGTGCAGCTAACAGGTACTGATCGGAAGAACTTGTGCAGGAATACGACCATAGTTCACCTAGCATTTCGTTATGTTCACCGACTGTTGGCTATGGGTATTTTCTGCCACAGTGAGCTGACACAATGTCTAGGTTAGGATGTTATTGCCTTTGGGCAATTAAACCCAAGGATAATTTTTACCCAAACCTGGTAGGGTCGTTTTGTGTAGGAATGTTTAGCGATGGAGGACAAAAAGATGGCAAGATATCTATGGGCGGCATGGTGGGTCTACTTGCATAGCACTTAGGACACCCGGTCACACAGAAGGCGTTAGCTAACATGAGACGATCAAAAAGTTAGCATCAAAGTATAACATCAAGAAGTTAGCAAAGGCATCTATGGTGAGACCTACTACATCAGAGGATCAATATGTGGCTCTATGGCAGAGCAGTCACATGTAGCTTCATGGTACTTCCTCAGAAGGAGCGCACCGCCATCAACTATGATACTTGTTTGAAGGGCCAATTTATTGCACTTGACCCGCGTTTTGAGAGAGAGTTCTACAGAGTTGTAGCTACCCCAGAGATAGATGTTAAGGAGGCCAAGAGCAAGACCACTCTGAGAGCACCTCCTAGCCGCTCTCACCTATCCATGAACATCATTGACTTGCACTCACTTGGTGATAAACATTCGAGCTAGAGACCCAAGTGTAGCAAGAGGTAGTCCAAGCGATAGGAGGAATGCACTCGCAAGTGGATGATCTTAGTTCGAGGATAGATTGCATTAAAGTGGCATTTCAAGAAACTAGATACATGGATAGGACCTTCACTAGCCACGAGGATGAAGGCCTTTCGGGGCCACGAGAGTGAGTATCCCTATTTCTCTCTACCTCACTATGTTTTGATATGATTTTTTTTGCATGGGAGACTATGCATAAGTTAAGTGTGGGGAGGGAGTAGTGAGCACTTAGGGAGTCTTCATTCTTAGATTTCCTCGGCGCATTTCATGTTTTTCATTAGTAGTTTTTCTTTTTTTTTGGGTGATTTTAATTTTTGATTGTAGAGGGATAATTTTGTATGGATATTTGGTTGCATGACATGCTATGCTAGGGTTCCTAGTTTGCATGGGGGGTAGGATGTTTCTAGGAAACTATTGAAGGTGTATTTTTTTTACCTTATCTTTTGTAGTATGAAGTCCACCTTGGTACGATTTTGTGCTACACCAAAAAAATTGAAAATTTTAGAAAAATGAAAAAGTAAAAAACCCTAACAAGTTGAAAACCCGAAAGGGGGAAAAGCCCGGATAGGTTGAAAGACCTAGGTAAAAGTGAGGGTAAACCCATCAGTTAGGCTTACGAGCCTAGGCAAAAATGAGAGGTCGTGTGGAAAAATGTGAGAAGTGAGTACCCTTTTTGTTTGTTAAAGCTAGAATGAAAACCCGAAAGTGGTCATAGGTAAAATGAGAGGAAAGAAAAAACTAGGTTGATGATACATTTGCCTCCTTTGTGGATTGTTTTTGGGAGATGACTCTTTGGTTGCTTTGGATCATTTTGGGAAATTAAGCTGGCCTAACACTTATCTTTTTGGCTTACCTTTTTCTACATTTTACTTTGGGTGGTTTTTTTGAATGAAAGTTTTGCATATAGATCAAAGCAAACCATAGGAGTTTTTAGGCCATCACTCATAGCTTCCTTTTACAAGCAAAAACCCCTATCAAAACTTTCTATTTAAAACAAACAAACAAAACAAACAACCAGCTCTATATTCTATCTAGCTCATCTTCAAAACTTTCTTTCCATCTCTTCTTGCTCCACCATTTGCATTCGGCTTCAACTTGGGCAGCCAAGGTCTCTATCTTCAAATATTCTTGGCTAAAGATCCTCTTGTTGCTTTCATTCCATATTCTATACAAGGCACTAGTAAGCTTCATCAACTTCAAGTCTTGCCTTCTTCTTACCATCATCAGCAAACATTTTTTTACTTGCCTCTTGTTGCACATATCCGTCAGCTTCAAGATTTTCATCAACCTCTTAGTGTACAGACAACCCGAAAACAAATGGGTTGCTGTCTCATCAACCTCATCACATAAACTACAACTTTGTTGTGTCTTCAAAATCCCAAATCTTTGCAATCTAGATTTGATAACAATAAGCATTCAACCAAATGCATAGTCATTTGACCAAGCATAGCATTTCATTAGGTTAAACCTAGAACAAACCACATAATAGATTCAAAATTTTATTGCATCTATAGGATATATATGAGAACAATCCACATTAACATACTAATCTAGCAAGAATCACAACACATTATGCACACGAAGTTCTAATTCCAAGTTCTTTGTTTTTCATGTCAAAGAGCTAAGAAATTGTACACTTTCCTAACACCCTAACACTTCAATCATACAAATATTTCCTATTCTCAAACAACCCATGGTATAAATAAAGTAAAACATAGCATTAAGAACACATGAATGCTAAATAACAAAAGCTTCAAGAACTAGTGAAACAATCTATTCATTACTTTAGCTACTTGTGAAGATAAATCTTCTATCCTTCTTAGATAGTAGTTTACAAGAGTGAAGTCGACATCTCTTGTCAAACCTCACTAATGACTCCTTTAGTCGATAAACGGCTAATAGTGTCCCATTAATTGCGTCGAGCACGGAGAATCAACAAGCTTATAAACACTACACCATGTCTAAGCATGGAACCAATTCATGCATTTACACAAGATTAGTCAAGAATGTTCAATGCTTATAGACCTCTCCTATTTGCTAGGGTTTTGGAAGAAAATGGAAGAAGATGATGAAATCTAGGGTTTTGGAGCCCCCAAGTTGGGCTTGGAGAGTTGGGGAAGAAGGGGATGAATGCTATTTATAGTACAAGAAAAAGGGGCGTAAAAAGCAAGTTTCTGTGTGATGTTTGCGATGGGTGAAAACTTGTTCACGACGAGCGAACTAATTAGGAAAATTGAGAACACCCAGTCCATCTAATTCGTGAGTCACAACACACTTTTTGCAAATCGCGACACAAAAAAAGTCCAGTCTTGTTTTGCTTCCTCTGGGTGAACCGTTGATCCATTTTGGGAGTTCTTGTAGTCGATTTTATAGTACTCGAAAAGAAGAATCTAATGGTACCACACATGGAGGCTGATTCTTCCCGAATAATTATCAGAACTCTGCTTCAAAACAAAGATCATTCTTCACCCTTTGCTTTGCTTTTCTTTCTTCACTTTATCTTCTACCACTTTGTGAGTGGCCTTCCATCTTTGACCATCCTTTCGAATGACCTTACTAAAAAAATCCTAAGCTAATGAGCAATCCAAAAAAGTTTTGTTTTGTTTTGCTTCCCCCGGGCCATTGATCCATTTTTGTGAGTTCTTGTAGTCAATTTTATAGTACTCGAGAAGATGAATCTAGGGGTACCACTCTTGGAGGCTGATTCTTCTTGTATAACTCACAAAATTCTGCTTCAAAACATAGATCATTCTTCACCCTTTGCTTTGCTCTCCTTTCTTCACTTTATCTTCTACCACTTTGTGAGTGGCCTTCCATATTCTCTACCATTCTTTGAAATGGCCTTCACTAAACCACTCCTAAGGCTCAGGAGCAATCTACAAATTAAGCTTACAAAACAAAATCTAGATGCTCGTAAGGACCAAAAATTCATCAGATTAAACATAGGTTACAAAATGAAGGATTTAGATATGAAAACTGAAAATGATCATATAAACCTTATGAGTAAAACAACCTAAATCTAGCAATGTTACAACAAAAAGATGACAAAATAGATATTAAATGCTCTCCAAAAAAATACATGCATTTGACGTCTCATCAGTATCCTAATCTAACCACACACTTGATGGAAAAACACACGTAGTAATTAAGCAGTATAAAACAAGGAAATCACAACTTAGATGAATATTCTGAATATCTCGAGCTAACCATAAGAACGCTTGGTATGCAAGACTGTGAGAGGATGATGCATTTGTGAAGAACCAGTTTCTCGAAGGTCTAAGGGAGAAGCTCCAAATACTTAAACTTCAACATAATGTATGAATGAGAGATTTATTGGTGAAATAAAGGTTTGTTGAAAGTACTGTAAAGCCGAAAGTGATCCCAAACTACGACTTTAAAAATTAAAGGTTATGGTTTAACATAGGAACTTATCACTTTTTCAGTTTGGGCTTTGTTTTCCCTTGCCCCACTATCCATTCTCACATTCTCGTGGAGTATAAGGTTAACCTAGCCCAGTTCCATTCGAACGTCATACTCTTAATTATGGTGTTTATAACTCGATGTAATAGCTTAGGTATGACCCCTAGCTATGAACTTTTTAGATACCTGTACTATATATCTGCTAGCAGACTCGTGGTACACACAGTCAGCGGCAAGGATACAAGATTAGTGGGATCATAACCCTTAGTATCAGGTTTCCAGACCACCCCATAAATATCTCCTTGAACTGTAAAGGGTGGCACAAAATCCCCGTAAACATCTTCGAGAGTGAGGTAGAAGAGTACTACTACGTATCGAGGTGAAATTCAAATCCAAAGTACGAGAATTTTGCCAACTACGTGGCTCCGGAGAGTGTAGTGGCAGATAGGGATCAGCTATTAAGTGAACCCCTCGACATCTCAAAGAAGTGTGACTATGTTTGGCCAGAAGAGGTTTTTACGAGTGGATCTACAATTAGAATCCTATTTTGATTAAATGCTTCCCCTCGGCGAAGTCTTCGAAGGCCCTTTCAGAAAAAGGGAAGGAAAAAAAGGTTTGAGGGTGATATGGTTACTGATGAGGTGGCACCAAAAAAGCCAGAGAAAAAGAAAGTTAAAGTTGACCCCTCAAGGCTTGCTGAACCTATTTCGAGGACCGTCGAAACTGACTCAGGGCCCTTAGGGACTAATGATGCCAAATATGCCCCCTAGGATCTCCTCTCCACCCTGCAAAGAAGGTGTTTGCGGTATCCTAGCTTTTTTACTTCTTTTACTAACTTATCTTTCTTTTCTGTTATCTAGTAGACTTTGCTAGCTTGCTCGGTCTTGGTAAGGAGGAGGAGGTGGAGACAATTTTCAAGGTGGAGGCTCATTGTGAGCCCCAGGTCCAGGCAGTGCCTCGGGAGGGTGCTTCTTTGCATAGCTCTCCCCCAGAGGGGCAGCGAACTGACAATGTCATCGTCATCGATTCCCATGCCGGTGGCTCCAAAAATTTTGAGTCCCAAGCTGGGCATCTTCTGGGGGGGGGTAACCCCACCTTCTGGGTGTGACTGATTATACCATGGCTTCCGTTCCCAAAGCAGCCACAGTCTCAGCTGCTCTGGACTCTGTTTTCCAAACCTTCGTGGCTAAGGCTAGGGAAGCCCAGGTGGCTGCTGCCAAATCCAAGCCCTCTGAGGCTAGGGTGATTGAGCTCGAGAAAGTGCTGAAAAAGCTACATCCGACCATGAAGGGGAGCTGGTGAAGATTGCCTCCGTTCACGAGGAATTGGAAAAGGTGGCCTCCGATTATGAGGCAGAACGTGCAAAGATGTCCTCTGATCACAAGGAGGAATTGGAGAAGCTGAGCCTCGAGAAAGACAGCCGCCTGAAAGAGCTTGAAATCAAGCTGTCAGAGGGCCAGCTTCTAATGACACTCTGGCCAGTAAAAACACTAAACTGGCCAGCCTTTGTTCTCCTGAACAGCAGGCCTCCGTATTCGAGGCCTACACCAACAAACTCATGAAGACTCAGGGGTTCCCCAGGACTTCTTCTCATCCCCATAAGTCTTGGTGGGGTTCACTCTGCACAATCTGGCCCATTCCTTCTGCAAGGAGATCCCCGCCGAGTACTCAACTATGCTGGATGTTTACGAGAACAATACTGAGCCGGAGCAGCTAAACCATCTCTAGTAGAAGTCTGTCCAAGACAGAGGGTATTAAACTCTCGTTGCTTAAACACTTGAAGGCCTTCCACAAATACTTCTCAGTAGAGGAGATCCACCATTTTGAGGTGGACAAAGACAAGAATTGGAGCAAGCCGGACCCCCTGACTGTTCCAAAGTCCCAATGCAAGCCTACCCCTACTCCTACGAGCTCTACCCAGTCAGATCATAGCATAGGAAATGATTTATGAATTATTCCTCTTAGGGCTTCGGATGTGCTCCTTTTCAATATTAATGAATGTTTTTCTTCCCTTACGTGTTCCTACATTTTGTTACTTGTAGATTCTCTTGGTACCCCCCTACCCCTCCCCCCCAACTACAGAGGGGTACCATCTTTGACATTTTTTTAAGTCATGAAAGAATGGTACCACCGAATTGAAGAGTGGGCATGGGAGCATCGAATCGAGGTCTCTCGATTCTGGTATAAATTTGTTCGGCTCAAAGAAGAGCTGCTAGCTGCCCACAAAAATCTTTTCATGTGGTGTAACGGCCTTCATGAGAGGCAAAAAGAGCTTATCGAGACAATTAGTCATTTGAGGGAGGAGAGGGATTTCCTAGCTGTGGCTAAGGACGAGATTTCAGGAGGTTATCGCTCCCTCAGGTTCGACACAATGAGGTCCTCAAAGAGATCCCTACCAAGGCCGATTTCACTTTGATGCACGAGTGCTTCATTGCTGCTAAATATTTAAGGCTACTGGGGGCATTGTCTTCTCAGCCTAATGAGACCATCGAGCATTACCGCCACGAGGCTCAGGTGGCTCGAGAAAATGTAGAAGTGGCTTAAGCACCACCAAATTAGAGGAATGGAAGGCACAAAACAAGGAGTACGAACAAGGTCTTATTCATATCTTAGAGCAAACCATCAAGGAGAATCAAGGCATCATTGTAGCTGCCTTTAAAGATAAGGAGAAAGTTGAGAGGGACCAGGCTGAGCTGCATCAGATTTACATAGCTACTGCTAATAGCCTTCGAGCGTTTGGGCTTCAGCTCGGGATCATCGAGGCGCCTATATTCAAATATTTTGATGTGTTTCTACTAGAGACCATTAATATTATGGATGGAAAACATATCACGAGGGATCCCAAGTACCAAGATGCCTATGAAAGACTAAGGAGTGGCTAAAAGATTTACTAAAGAAGAAGTATAAAAGTGGGGCTTCGAGCTCCCATACTTCTCTCAAAAGAAGTGGTGCTCTAGACTTTACAGAGGGTAGCCCCTCTGGAGCTTCTCGCGGAAGGGGAGGCTCCATCTTATCTTGTTTAAGCCATTCATCTAGCCTGGCCCTAGGCATGTACCTCTCGAGGCTCTGATCTCGAGGGCTGACCCAGTGGATATCCAGGCCGATGTCTCCTACCAGGGGAGGGGTGGCCTCACTCCCGCCGAAGGTCCCTCGTCTAGCAGAGGGAATAGTGTTGTTGGTGGCTGAAACCAAGCAACCCCTCTCGATACTGCTGACGCTGAATATGTACCTCTGGTGAGGAGACCGGGGTGGTAAATTTCATAGTTCTTCGAGCTCCGCTTGAAGGTGAGAGGCTGCAGACCTGGAAGAATTAGAGTTTTGTTACCCACCCCCCAGACCTTATGATAGATTTGCCTTAGCTGTTTGTAGATAGATAGTTGTTGTAACTCTATCATTTTACTTGTAAACCATTATGGCACTCTGTAAAAATTAAAATTTTCTGACTATTTTTTGGAGCATTTGAAAACAATTCTTGCGAGAGGGCTTATAATCCCTTCTAGCAGAGTTGAATGCTTCAATTATTTCTTTTCCTTGCAAGACTCTGCTATGCCTGTAAAGCGTTCGAAGGACTATGTAAGTACTTCAAATGCATATAAGGTTAATCGTTCGATGGGATGTGTTAGCCCTTCCAAAGTCTACAAGGTCTGTGTCCTGGGCACTTGAAGCACTTTGAGGGGATTTCGACCCCACAAAAGTCAATGGGATGTGTTAGCCCTTCGAATATGTACAAGGTATCTGCCTTGGGCACTTGATGCACTTTAAGTGGATTTCGACACCACGATATTCGATGTACTATGTTGTCCCTTTGAATATGTACAAGGTCTATGCATTGGGCGTTTGATGCGCTTTAAGGGAATTTTAACCCCACAACGTTCGATGGGCTGTGTTGGCCCTTCAAATATGTACAAGGTCCGTGCCTTGGGTGCTTGATGTGATTTAAGGGTATTTCGACCCCACAATGTTCGATGGGTTGTGTTGGCCCTTCAAATGCTTAATGCTTCAATTTTAGGAGAATGGGATATTTTTGTATCCCCGTGGCAAGGTGTGTTTTAGTTCTTAAGGATAAGAAGTAATTATAAGAAACACACTTCGATAGATAGCTTTGACAAAAACAAAGGAGCCCTATCGACTTACAACACTATTTTGTCGAGGGTGTCCTATGACCCATAGCTACTTTGGGGCAGGCTATTTTCCATGCCTCGCCAATCTATTGGGATATAGGGGAATAGTACCTCCTAAGGTTGGAAACATTCCATTTGCATGGAATAGGTTCAACTTGAGGGGTTTCTAGCATGTAGCGGCCTCCGGGGCTGACTTCAACGACCCGGTAGGGTCCCTCCCAATTTGCTGAAAACCGCTTTCCCTTTAATGCCACTTAGGGCTTCAGCTTCGACCCACTTGGTAAAGTAGTTCACGGCCACGATCAAGTATCAAAAGTGGCCCGGGGTCTCCGGGAAAGGACTCACCAGATTGATCCCCCATTTGTCGAATGGCCAAGAGCTGTTTATGTTCATCATTTCCTCTTGGGGGACATGGATGATTGGTGCATGCCTTTGGCACTGGCGCCGAGCTTGAATGTGCTTGTTGACCTCATCGAACATCTTGGGCCAATATTATCCAGCTAAAAGGAGCTTCTTAGCTATTGATCGATTCCCATGTTCACTTCCGCATGATCTTTCATGAGTCTCGCGGATCAGATAGTCAACTTTGTGGGGGGCTACGTATCTGAGAAGTGGCTGAAAGTGGCTTCGACAGTAAAGCACATCTTCGTGGATCACATATTTGGGTGCTTTTAGCCTGGCATTCCTTGCTTCGATGGCATCTTCCAGAAGGGTACCATCTCGAAGGTAGCTAAGGATAGGCATTATCCATAAATTTTGTTCTTATACTATCATCACTGCTGCTTCTTCTTTGAAGCTACACTCTCTCAACATTTCCACCAGTAAGTGCGCTTGAGATTACAAGTCTAGGTTCGAAGAGGTCGGCTTGCTAAGGGAATCTGCCTTGTGGTTTTTCTCTCAGCAGACTTGTGTAAGGGTGTAATGGTAGAAACTTTCGAGGAGGGGCTTCACCACTTCCAAGTAGTGCTACAGGCTTCTTTCCCTATCCTCACATTCCCCATTGACTTTAAGGAAAATGATCAGGGAATCGCTGAATATGTCTAGCCTTTGAACTCCTAGGTCTTTGGCTATTTGAAGGCCCATGATTAGCGCTTCGTATTCCACTTTGTAATTTGTGGCCTTGAAGTCAAAGTGTAGGGCATAGGGGTAATCTTTTCCTTCGGGGCTTTTGAGTAAGACTCCAGCCCCACTGCCTCTGGAATGTGAAGATTCGTCAATGGACAACTGCCATGCATCTTTGGATTCTGCTTCATCACTGACTACAATTGGTTCTGTAGTTTACACAATCAAATCTGCTAAGACTTGACCCTTGATAGATGTTCTTGGGCGGAACTTGATGTCGTGTTCCCCCAGTTTGATTGCCAACTTCATCATTCACCCTGAGGGCTCCGACTTTAGGAGCACCTGCCTAATTGGATGGCTGGTGATCAAAATGATCTTGCGACTTTGGAAATATGGTCGGAGGTGCCTTGCCGTATGGACGAGGCCAATGATTAACTTTTTGAGGGTAGTGTACCAAGTCTCTAGGCCATGCAGAGCCCCACTTACGAAGTAAAATGGGTGTTGGGCCTTATCCTTCTCCTTACTAGAACCGCACTTACTGCGAAGGGGAATGTAGAGATGTACAAGTATAGATCTTCCCCTTTGTCTAGTTTCACTAGGGTGAATAGGCTTTGTAAAGTGTTCCTTTAGGTCTCAGAAAGCTTTGTCACATTCTTCTGTCCATTCAATTTTTTTTATTTTCGAAGGACATCAAAGAATGGCAAATGTTTTTCAGCCCCCTTCGAAAGGAATCGACTGAATGTAGCCACCAATCCTATTACGTCTTTGATTGTTTAGGGGAGCTTCATGTTTATCAAAGCTTTGACTTTTTAGGGGTTCACATTGATCCCCATCTCCGAGACCATAAATCCTAGAAATTTTCCAGCTCCGACTCTGATCATGCACTTAGCCGGGTTCAGCTTTAAGTTGGCCTTCGGAGCCTTTGGAAAGTCTCTTCAAGGTTCAGAAGGAATTGGTCGAAGCCCTTGCTTTTGACTACCATGTCGTCCACACATATTTTATCGTTTCTACTGATATGTTTTTCAAAGAGCTTGTCAACTAGCCTTTGGTAGGTGGCCCCTACATTCTTTTAGAATGAATGGAATTTTCTTGTCGAAAAATGTCCCCACATCCATTAGGAAAGATGTCTTCTGCTCTACAATATGGTATCAACTAGACTTTGGTAGGTGACCCCTGCATTCTTTAGACCGAATGGAATTTTCTCATAGTAAATTGTCCCCACATCCATTATGAAAGATGTCTTCTGCTTATCCTCCTCTGCCATGAGTATCGAAAAAGGCTGGCACTTCATATTCTGGGGCAACATCACATTTGTTATGAAAGATGTCTTCTG
This sequence comes from Rubia yunnanensis, assembly GCA_037428765.1. NCBI lineage: Eukaryota > Viridiplantae > Streptophyta > Magnoliopsida > Gentianales > Rubiaceae > Rubia > Rubia yunnanensis. The sequence goes on from CM075065.1 coordinate 47,239,289, forward strand.
CTTATCCTCCTCCACCATGAGTATCGAAGAAGGCCAGCACATCAATGGAAGGTAGGGGATAGATGTCCTTGGGGCAACATTTGTTAAGATCCGTGAAGTCTATGCACATTCTCCAAGCCCCATCGTGGTTGGGGACCAGCACCGAATTTGCTATCCATTTGGGATAAAATACTTCTTCGATAACTTTGGCCTCAACATCCTCCTCTCCAAGGAAGATCTCCTCCCATCCAAGGATGGGAGATTCCTCTGGGGCAACCCCTATTGAGGGACGTTATGGGCCCTAACCTTGACTAACAACCGATGTGCATAGAGTATCCTTTGGTTGGACCAAACAAGCATTTCAAGCTCACAAGACCAGGTTTATAAACTTGCTACCTATCTTCCTTCGTAGGCAAAGGGAAAATGCCAACAAGCATCTCACCGAGTTCCATTTTTTATATGGTGGTACGGTTCCCTGCAGAGTAGATAAAGACTTCTACAAGGTTGGTTCAAGGATTGACTCCACTACGTACCACCCAAAAATATCAAAAGTTGGCTTGAGATGAAGACGAAATTTCTTGCCAAGTATATCTCGGCCTCAAGGTCCGCCGCTTTGAAGAAGGACATTATCAACATCCTCCCAATGGCATGAAGATTCATTTTTCTACTATTGGGAGAGGTTCAAGAAACTTCTCTCAAGTTATCATGGCTATTAGAAGGGGACTTTGTTTATTATTTTTACAATGGTCTTCTTGATGAGGACCAAAGACTAGTGAGAAGTTCTTGTGGTGGTACCCTAGGGAACAAGACTTCGGCGGAGGCTATGAAGTTATATGAGAAGCTAGCCGAGGAGCCAAGAAATTTTAGCTCGAGGACCAATTTGAGAAGAAGAAATTCAATGCCCACAAGTGACCTTTCCACTAATGGAAAGCTCAAGAACCAAGTCTCATCCCTTACTTCTATTGTAAAGTCTCTCATGACCAACTCCGGGAGTGTGCCACATGTAAAATCATGTGAAATTTTCTCATTGCCGCATCATATGGACGCTTGCCCTACTCTAGAAGATGAATATATTGAGGAGGTGAGTGCCATGGGGTATATCAAGTTGGGCGAGGCTATCAAGGCAACCAAGGTTACCAAGGGCACCAAAGTTATCCAGGCGACCAAGGCTACCAAAATTGGCCTTACAATTCAGGTAATCGAGATCACCCGAGTCTTCGATATGGAAACCCTCAAGGAGGCCAAAATGATCAACCATATCTTCCTCCTCAACAACAATACCGGCTACCTCAACAACAATACCAAAGGCTTCAAGATGAACCCTATGATCAAGGGGGGAGCTCGAGCTTGTCAAATGATGAGGTCATGCAAGTCATTCATAGGTTGAGTATGTGTTCGGAAAAAGGAGAAAAATTCCAAGATGAGAAGCCAAGGCGAGTATAAAAAACTTGAAAACTCAAATGACCCAAATAGCACAAGCGGTGAATCGTATGGAAGCACAGGAAAAGGGTAAACTTCCATCCCAACCGGAGTTAAATCCCAGCCAAAACGGTAGTGCTATCGCTTTGAGAAGTGGTAGAGAGGTTGGCACTCCCCCGGGTGATGAAATTATCAAAGAGGATCCTAGAAGGATTGAGATGTTTGAGAAAGAGGTTGAAGAAAAGGCCAAGAATTTGGCCAAGGAGAAAGCATGAAAGGGGAAGGAGACGGAAGGGGAAGGAGACGGAAGGGGAAGGAGAAGGAAGAGGAGGTCATTGTTGAAAAATCAACCTCCATTCCCAAACCTTCTCATCCTTTCTCACAAGAAGGCGAAAGTGGTGGACATACCTCCACATGTGCTAGAACCACCATTTCCAGAAGCTTTAAAAGATAAGAGAAGGAAGGAGGACAACAAGGACATCTACAAAGTCTTTCATAGACGTGAGGTAGATATTCCACTCTTGAATGCCATTAAACAAATTCCGAGATATGCTAAATTTCTTAAGGAATTATGTGTTGTGAATAGACAGCAAAGAACCAAGAATAAGTTGAAAAATGGGAAAAATGAGCATGTTTCCGCCTTGTGTCAAAAAGAGCCACCCCCTAAGTGTAGCGATCCCAGCATGTTCACAATCTCTTGCATAATAGGAAACACACGTTTTGAAAAAGCCATGCTTGATCTAGGTACATCGATAAATGTGATTCCTTACCTTTGTATGAAAGCCTCAACTTGGGTACTTTGCACAAAACTGGGGTGGTGATTCAATTGGCCAATCATTCTAGTGCATAGACTAAGGGTATTGTCCTGGACATGTTGGTTAAGGAAGATTCCTTAGTTTTTTCCCCACGGATTTTTATGTCCTTGACATGGAGCATGATAAACATGTTGCCCCAATTTTATTGGGGAGGCCATTTTTGAAAACACCTAGGACAATGATTGATGTGCACAATGTTACCCTCACCATGGAATTTGATGGAATAAAATTAGAGATTAACATAAATGAATCTATGAAGTATCCTAGTGAAGAATATGCTTTCCATGCTTTAGATGTTGTTGAAGATGTTGTGCAAGATGTTCTTGAGCTAAGTGGTGATGATTCCTTGTTAGTTGCTTTGCCATGTGATAGTAATGATGTATACAATGTATATTTTATGAGCACTAACTTGAAGGAAAGCTTTGAGGACTTGAAATTTCTTGAGAAGATGATCCCAACCCTCTCAAATCCCCCTCCTCTACTCGTGGAGGAACCCAAGGAACCAAAATTCCTCCCATCACTTGAGAAAGCTCCAGTGATAGAGCTTAAGTCTTTGGCAAGTGACCTCAATTATGCATTTCTTGGGGAAGGGGAGACGCTCCCTGTCATCATTTCAAACAAGTTCACCCAAGAGCAAGAGGAGAAGTTAATGGTGGTGTTACGGGAGAATAAGGGGGAAATTGGGTGGACTATTGTTGACATTAAAGGCATACGCCCATCCACTTGCATGCATCAATTTTTTTGGAGGAAGATGCAAAATTTGTGCAAAAACCACAACTCTGATTGAACCCACCTATGATGGAGGTGGTGAAGGCAAAAATCCTCAAGTTGTTCCAAGCGGGTTGATCTATCCAATCTAGGATAGTAAGTGGGTGAGCCCAACTCAAGTGGTACCCAAGAAGAGTGGGTGATGGTAGTTGAGAATGAGAAGGGTGAAATGGTGCCCGCTCGAGTCCAAAAGGGTGGCGGGTTTGCATTGAATACTGGAGCCTAAATGCGGAGACCTGGGAGGATCACTTCCCGCTACCATTCTCATTGATCAAATTCTCTAGAGGTTAGCAAGCCACCCCTTCTATTGCTTTTGGATGGGTACTCGGGGTATTTTCAAGAGAAGACTACTTTCACGTAACCCTTTGATACGTTTGCTTATCAGTGTATGCCTTTTGGGCCATGTAATGCCCCGGCTACTTTCCAAAAGTGTATGGAAAGCATTTTCTCAGAATTTTTTGAAAAGTTTGTTGAAGTATTCATGGATGATTTCACCATTCATGGTAATTCCTTTGACAACTGTTTAGCAAATTTAGCAAAAGTTCTTAAACGTTGCATTGATACTAATATTGTGTTAAATTATGAAAAGTGCCATTTTATGATAGAGCAAAGCATTGTCTTTGGCCTTGTTGTCTCCTCTAAGGGTATTGAGGTAGATAAGGCAAAGATAGACACAATTCAAACTTTGCCTTATCCTACTAATGTGCACGAAGTGCACTCTTTTCTTGGGCATGCAGGATTTTGCCGCTGGTTCATCAAGGACTTTTCAAAGATAGCATCTCCTTTGTGAAAATTGTTGAAAAGGAGGTGGAATTTGTGAGGATGGGGGTTGTAAAGGGGCTTCGATACATTGAAGGAAAGGTTAGTCTCGGCCCCTATCATACAACCCTCGGATTGGTCTTTACCTTTGAGATCATGTGCGATGCTAGTGATTATACCGTCGGAGCGGTGCTTGGTCAAAGGGTGGGGAGAGTGTCTCATGTCATCTACTATGCATCCATGTTTCTCAATGAGGCCCAATGAAACTACTCCACCATAGAAAAGGAGTTGCTAGCGGTGGTATTTTTTTGGAAAATTTTTTATCTTGTTTGCTTGGTACAAAAGTTATTGTGTACACTGACCATGCAGTGCTTTGTCACTTGATGACGAAGAAAGAGGCCAAGCCAAGATTGATTAGGTGGATCCTGCTTTTGAGCGAATTTGAGTTGGAGGTGCGAGACAAGAAAGGCATGGAGAACCTTGGGCTAATCATTTGAGCCGGTTTCCTCCATGCCAAGATGTTGAGGTAAATTCATCAATGAAGGAGCAACTACGGGAGGAGTTCCCCGATGAACAATTGTTCGCTATTAGAGACCTCCAACCGTGGTATGCCGACATTGTGAACTTTCTTGTCTCCAGTGAATTCCCTCCTCATTTTTTCTAAGGCTTAAAGAGATAAGTTAAGAAGTGATGCTAAATATTATGTTTGGGATGATGCCTTTTTGTGGAGACATTATGCTGATCAAGTTGTTAGGAGATGTATCCCCGATAATGAAGTGCATTCAATTCTTGAGTTTTGTCATTCTTATGCATATGATGGTCATTTTGGAGCAAAGAGAACCGCTAGGAAAGTTTTAGAAATTGCCTTTTATTGGCCTACATTTAATAAGCATGCATATATACCTTTTGCAAATCTTGTGATCAATGCCAAAGAATAGGAAATATCTTCTCCAGGAATGAAATGCCTCAAAGACATATTTTGTACTGTGAAATTTTTTATGTTTGGGGCATTGACTTTATGGGACATTTTCCTAATTCTTGTGGCTTTACATATATTCTTCTTGCCGTTGATTATGTGTCGAAGTGGGATGAAGCCAAACCCACTAGGACTGATGATTCCAAAGTGGTTGCAGATTTCTTAAAAGGTAACATCTTTTCTAGGTTTGGGGTCCCCCGACCATTGATTAGAGATCTTGGCACCCAATTTTGCAACCGAACCATAGAGGCACTTTTGAAGAAGTATGCAGTCACTCACAAGACATCCACCCCATATCACCCATAAACCAATGGCCAAGCCAAAGTTTCCAATAGGGAAATAAAGTCCATCCTTCAAAAAATGGTCAATCCTAACCGGAAGGATTGGAGTTCTCGGTGGAACGATGCCTTGTGGGCATATAGGATGACTTACAAGTGGAACTCTAAAAATATTTTCTGCCCAAAAGTATTAGGGGTGATTTTCACATAGTATGGGTGTTCTTCCCTTTTTCTTATTTCAGATCTGGTAATTCTCTTTTGAATTTTCCATCCTCACACCATGAGGAGATCTAACACTAAGAATAAAGGGAAAACACAACAATCAAATGAGAGAAAAACGTTTTTGAAGGAGCAGGTTATCAGCTTGGCTACGTTAAAGGATGAGGGCAAGGGAAAAAACAAAATAGGGCTGAAGAGTGTTGTTGACCAGTCACTTTCAAGCCCTAAAAAAGCTAAAATCCAAGGAGTGGAAGAAAAAGAAGTTTTTGAAGAAGCAAAAATTGTGGGTTCAAATTCGAATTTCAGCTCTAAAGAAGGGAGAAAATTTGTTTGGAGTGAAGAAGTGGAGGAGGAGAGAAAGAAGGAGGTCAGATCTTGGAGTTCTATACTCAAAGCTACCTCAGCATAGATTCAATATTACCAACCCGTGGAGATAGATGGGCTGTTTATGGGTGAAATCACCATGGAGGAGGTGGAAGAAAGCTCAAAGCAATGAGAGACTACCATTATGTGCAAGGTTTTGGGCAGCAACCCACCATTCAAAGTCATGGAGAGGTTCTTTTTTCGGATGTGGGGAAGAAGAATCAACAAGGTATGGCTTCTAAATTCAGGAGTTTTTATGGTCAAATTTCAAAGTAAGGAGCATAAAGGGGTTGTTTTGGAGAAAGGAGTAGTGTTCTTTGATGGGAAACCCGTTTTATCGAAAGAATGGAATGAAGAAGGTGTGATTGAAGAACCTAATGTTGTCTCGGTTTGGATTCAGCTCCTTGGATGTCCATTGAAGTATTGGCAACCAAAAATCAAAAGCAAGATAGTAAGTCCACTTGGGAAGCCTTTGAATCTTGATAGAGCAATACAAGAAGGAGAGGCTGGATTTTGCAAGGGTGCAAGTTGAGGTGATGATAAGTGATACCCTTCTGGACAAGTTGATTTACCTTAATGAAAACAAGGTGATTGTTAGCCAGCAAATCTGTTTTGAGTGGAAGCCAACTAAATGTGGAAAATGTGGGATGATTGGGCATAATGAGGAGGTGTGTAGGAAGAAAAATGAAGCTGTTAAAAATCAAATGAATAGGAAGATTTATGTGCCAATTGGGAGGATTGTGAAAGAAGATGAGAAGCAAGATGGAGTGAAAGATGTTAAGGGGCAGCAAAGGGAACCTAAAGAGGAGCAATGGGAAGTTAAAGGGCTGCTAGGGGAGTAGATCGAGTTCAAAATGGTAGAGAAAAGGAATAAGGGTAGCAAGGAAGAAAGAAGAAGATCCGAGGAGTTCAAGGAGTAAAGGTAATGGGTATACTCTCTTATCTGACCCTCCTTATGAATTAGTAGATTTGCTTGTTGGAATGTAAGGGGTTTGAATAAATGTGATAAGCATAGGAGGTTGTTTGGGGCTGTTGGATACTAAAGTAAAAGAAGAAAACCAAAAAAAAGTGTGGGGGGAGAATAGGGCTTGGTTGGGAGTTGATAACAAATGGGAATGTTGTAGGGGGGAGAATTTGGCTAGGTTGGAGGGCTAATTTTTATGATATGAAGGTGTTGAATGTTGGGGATCAATGGATGGATTTTGATGGGTTGATTGGAAGCATTAACTTGAAATTCTTCTTGACGGTAGTGTATGGCTATAACACCATTGAAAAGAGGAAACAAATGTTGGAGTTCCTAAAGGGGCAAGGGAGTAGAGATGATAAACCATGGCTGATCATAGGAGATTTTAACTCTCCTTTGGATTTTAGGGATAGAGAAGGTGGGAAAGAAGTTTTAAAAAAGGAAGTCTTGGATTTCCAAGATGTGATGGAGGCTAGTTTGTTGGTTGAAATTAAAACTATTGGCCAAATGTTTACTTTGAGCAATAGAAGGGAAGTGGGGAGTTGATACAAAGCAAAATTGATAGGGACATTGTAAACCAAGAGTGGGTAAGGAGGCTTGGCCAAGCCTTTTGTGATGTAAAACCGGACACACTCTCCGTACTTTATAAAGTGGTAACCAAAGTAATTTGTTCAAGACTTTGTGAGGTGCTGCCTTGTTTGATTAGTGAGAATCAAAGTGCTTTTATGAAAGGTAGGCACATATCACACAACATTCTTTTAACACAAGAATTGTTGCATAACTTAATGTTGATGGCATGAAGAGAAGTTGTGTTGTAATAGTGGATATTAGCAAAGCCTTTGATTGTATAAGCTGGAAATTTCTTGTTAAATGGCTTGAGGTTTTAAAGTTGCCCGGATTGATGATAGATTGGATCAAGAGAAGTACAATGAATTCATCCTTTTACTTGGTTTGGAATGGGAGGTATTTTGAAGGATTCATGGGTAGAAGAGGAGTTAAACAAGGGGATCATCTATCCCCCTTCTTGTTTTTTTAGCATGGAGTACCTTACAAGAATGATGGTAAAGGAGTACAAAGGAGTAGCACATAGAATTCCACCAAAGATGCAAAAAGGTAGGTGTGCATACTTTGTTGTTTGCTGATGATTTGCTTATCTTTTGTGGAGCAAAACAAAAATCCATGGAGGATGTGAAAGGATGCTTGACAAGGTTTATGGAGGTCTCGGGTCTTGCAATAAGTGAGCAAAAATCTAGAATTTATTTTTCGAGAATGGATGAAGAAGATAAAGAGTTGTTGGCTGGAGTGTTAAATGTAACAAGAGGGGATTTTCCTATGCAATATTTGGGGCTGCATTTGTCTAATGTGAAGTGGAGGAAGCAAGATTGAGAGCAATTGGTGGATAAAATTAGAAGAAAATTTCATAGTTGGAATTCAAGTGTTTTTTCTTACGCAGGGAAGGTGCAATTGATCAATTCGGGTTTACTAAGTATAGCTGGATTTTGGGCTAGTATACTAAGTATACCTGAGCGTGTTGTTCATGAGGAGATTGTGAAGATTTGTAGATGTTTTTTGTGGGGAAGAGATGAAGGGAAAAGGGGTTATACTCCTATCTCTTGGGACACAATATGTGAAGTAAAAAATTTGGAGGATTGGGATAAGAGATCCTTCCATTTGGAACAAGGCAACACTATGTAAGCAATTGTGGGATTTAAACTTAAAGAAAGATATTATTTGGGAAAGGTGAATTTCAAGCATATTACATAAAGGGTGGAAGTCTACAAGGAAGCAAAGGAGGGGTAAGTTCTAGTTGGCATTGGAAGATGTTGTGCAAATTGAAAGATAAACACTTCCAAACCCTTGGAAGTTGTTTGGACAAGGAAGGCAAGTTGAAGACAAGGATGGTGTATGATGATGGTAAGAAGAAGGCAATGAAGGGAGGAAGGGAGGAAGCAAAAGAGACTTTTTATGCAAAGGTAATTTGGGACAAAAACATTTTACCTAAGCATAGAATTTTCCTATGGATGCTATTGAAGTTAGGGCTGCCCACGGTTGATAGATTGCAAATATTTGGGATTTTGAAGACACAACAAAGTTGTAGTTTATGTGATGAGGTGGATGATACAGCAACCCATTTGTTTTCGGGTTGTGCATACACTAAGGGGTTGATGAAAATCTTGAAGTTGAGGGATATGAGCAACATGAGGCATGTAAAAAGATGTTTGTTGATGATGGTAAGAAGAAGGCAAGACTTGATGTTGATGAAGCTTACTAGTGCCTTCTATAGAATATGGAATGAAAGGAACAAGAGGATCTTTTGCCAAGAAGATTTGAAGATGGAGACCTTGGCTGCCCAAGTTGAAGCCGAATGCAAATGAAGGAGCAACAAGAGATGGAAAGAAAATTTTGAATATGAGCTAGATAGAATATAGAGCTGGTTGTTTGTTTGATTTTAAATAGCAAGTTTTGTTCGGGGTTTTTGCTTGTAAAAGGCTAGGAGTGATGGCCAAAAAACTCTTTTGGTTTGATTTGATCTATATACAAAAATTTCATCAAAACATTACCACTCTTTCTTTCATTGTGTTAGAATGCCTCCGAAAAAGAATGTGTCGAAGAAAGGGAAGTCATCACAGGGTGAGAAGAGGAAGAAACCACCAAAGGGTTCAATCCATGAGCTAGTGACTCCCATTCTTCACTACCTTGCATTTATGACTGAAGAATTCATGGGATTGGCCAACATCTCTAGGTTGTAGCTCGGAGGTGGAGGAATTTGAAAAGGCTGAAGAAGAATATATTGGAGACTGGATTTGCATGCAAAGACACCTTGGCGGTTCTATACTTAATTGATTCTGTTACCTATATATTGGGATGGGTAGGTCTAGAGGGGTCCTCGAGAAGTATTTGAAGACCTATATCAGGTGTGCCTTAGAGTTCCTAGCCACTCTATGGTCAGTCACGGGCGAGGATGGACACCGGGCGATCACATTCAATCAGGATGACAAGGAGTATACTATGACACACCGAGAGGTAGCTCACACCTTTGGATGGAGGTATGGAAAAGAGTTCCCGAGAACACAACTTCAAGGGATGCCTTTTTCTCCGGGATCTTTTGGTGGCACATGACAGGGATTGACTAAAAGAATTTGTGTAAGAGCACTGCCTTGGTCATCCAGCATTTTGCTACGTTCACCGTTTACCATTACTCAAGACACATGTTTGGATGACGTATTCCTTTTGCCCAATCCATGTTTTGAGAGTAAATTTTGCAGAGTTGTTGCCAACCTAGAGATAGATGTTGAGGAGGTAGAGGGTGATACTTCTTGGAGGGTACCTCCAAGCCGCTCTCGCTTATCTATGGACATTAGTGACCAATTACACTACCTTGGGCAAAAGCTTTAAAGCTCTACCCAAGTGATGCAAGAGGTCGTCCAAGCGGTAGGTGGTATGAGGACACAATTGGTGGAGCTTAGCACAAGGAAGGATTCCGTGGAGGCCGCAATTCAAATTTTTGGGTACATTGAGATGGACAACACGAGGCACGAGGAGGAAGGGTTTTAAGGCAGCAAGTGGGCCAAAGAAACATGATGTGTGGCTAGGAAAAAACCTGAAAGGGATCCTAGGCAAAATGAGAGAAGAGAAAAAAAGGCAAAATGCAACGATTTCACTCATTTGCCAACGTTGGAGTCATAAGGTTGTGGTTTCTATAAAGATGGTTCCGGTAGCTTAACATCATGAGAACTCTTGGGATTAGATAATTTAGCAGGGAAAACGAAGTAATGTATGAAATTCTTAATTGTTGATATACTTCATTTTTGGGATGATATATTGGTATAAAGTGAAGTATGTGTTTGAACTTCATGCATGCTTTTAACTTCACTTTGTGCCATTGGATTTGGGATTATCAATTCAGGACTTAGAAATGCTTTTATGGATATAAATGAATTGATAGGTTGATATGGTTTGGGTAGATTTAGGAATAGGGGTTGTGGGTAACTTCTCATTTGATCTTAACTTTGGGTTGTGTGATATTGAGAGTTTTGTGAGGTATTGATTTGGGGAAATATAAGTTAGGATGTGGATATGTAATTCTCTTCGTGTGCTTGAATCTTTTCTTACTCGAGGGCAAGTAAGGTTTAAGTTCGGGGAGATTTGATGTGTCTATTTTATGTGCATATTTTAGGACTTTTTGGGATCACTTTTGTGTTCTTTTGTCTTTTACACTCTTTTATCTTTTCTAAGTGGATTTTGTGTGACAAGAAAAAATATTGAGACTTGAAGACGGGAGGCCATTAAAGATCAACTTTTGAAGACTTTTAAGATTTGAAGGCTAGCTTTGAAGATTGAAGACAAGAAGAACCGAGGATTTGAAGGCCCTGCGACAAACCAAAGAGGAATCGACACAAGGGTGAAAATGGGCAGCCCGTCTTGGCGAGCCCATTCCGCCCGGGTGAGATCCTACTACACTTTTACTTTTCGCTTTTCTTTTCCTCTCTCTTGTACTATATGGATTGTTTTGGCCACTCACTGCTCATCTTCTCATCTTGGCCGAATTCTCTCATCTCCAAACCCTGGGTTCTTCATCTTTTCTCTCTTTATTTCTCTATGAATTTTTCTATGGATGTGATTATGATTTTTATTAGCTAAATCTAGTTCTTGAGAGCAATTGACCTTTTGGGCCATGTAATGCCCCGGCTACTTTCCAAAAGTGTATGGAAAGCATTTTCTCAGAATTTTTTGAAAAGTTTGTTGAAGTATTCATGGATGATTTCACCATTCATGGTAATTCCTTTGACAACTGTTTAGCAAATTTAGCAAAAGTTCTTAAACGTTGCATTGATACTAATATTGTGTTAAATTATGAAAAGTGCCATTTTATGATAGAGCAAAGCATTGTCTTTGGCCTTGTTGTCTCCTCTAAGGGTATTGAGGTAGATAAGGCAAAGATAGACACAATTCAAACTTTGCCTTATCCTACTAATGTGCACGAAGTGCACTCTTTTCTTGGGCATGCAGGATTTTGCCGCTGGTTCATCAAGGACTTTTCAAAGATAGCATCTCCTTTGTGAAAATTGTTGAAAAGGAGGTGGAATTTGTGATGGATGGGGGTTGTAAAGGGGCTTCGATACATTGAAGGAAAGGTTAGTCTCGGCCCCTATCATACAATCCTCGGATTGGTCTTTACCTTTGAGATCATGTGCGATGCTAGTGATTATACCGTCGGAGCGGTGCTTGGTCAAAGGGTGGGGAGAGTGTCTCATGTCATCTACTATGCATCCATGTTTCTCAATGAGGCCCAATGAAACTACTCCACCATAGAAAAGGAGTTGCTAGCGGTGGTATTTTTTTGGAAAATTTTTGATCTTGTTTGCTTGGTACAAAAGTTATTGTGTACACTGACCATGCAGTGCTTTGTCACTTGATGACGAAGAAAGAGGCCAAGCCAAGATTGATTAGGTGGATCCTGCTTTTGAGCAAATTTGAGTTGGAGGTGCGAGACAAGAAAGGCATGGAGAACCTTGGGCTAATCATTTGAGCCGGTTTCCTCCATGCCAAGATGTTGAGGTAAATTCATCAATGAAGGAGCAACTACGGGAGGAGTTCCCCGATGAACAATTGTTCGCTATTAGAGACCTCCAACCGTGGTATGCCGACATTGTGAACTTTCTTGTCTCCAGTGAATTCCCTCCTCATTTTTCTAAGGCTTAAAGAGATAAGTTAAGAAGTGATGCTAAATATTATGTTTGGGATGATGCCTTTTTGTGGAGACATTATGCTGATCAAGTTGTTAGGAGATGTATCCCCGATAATGAAGTGCATTCAATTCTTGAGTTTTGTCATTCTTATGCATATGATGGTCATTTTGGAGCAAAGAGAACCGCTAGGAAAGTTTTAGAAATTGCCTTTTATTGGCCTACATTTAATAAGCATGCATATATACCTTTTGCAAATCTTGTGATCAATGCCAAAGAATAGGAAATATCTTCTCTAGGAATGAAATGCCTCAAAGACATATTTTGTACTGTGAAATTTTTTATGTTTGGGGCATTGACTTTATGGGACATTTTTCTAATTCTTGTGGCTTTACATATATTCTTCTTGCCGTTGATTATGTGTCGAAGTGGGATGAAGCCAAACCCACTAGGACTGATGATTCCAAAGTGGTTGCAGATTTCTTAAAAGGTAACATCTTTTCTAGGTTTGGGGTCCCCCGACCCTTGATTAGAGATCTTGGCACCCAATTTTGCAACCGAACCATAGAGGCACTTTTGAAGAAGTATGCAGTCACTCACAAGACATCCACCCCATATCACCCATAAACCAATGGCCAAGCCAAAGTTTCCAATAGGGAAATAAAGTCCATCCTTCAAAAAATGGTCAATCCTAACCGGAAGGATTGGAGTTCTCGGTGGAACGATGCCTTGTGGGCATATAGGATGACTTACAAGTGGAACTCTAAAAATATTTTCTGCCCAAAAGTATTAGGGGTGATTTTCACATAGTATGGGTGTTCTTCCCTTTTTCTTATTTCAGATCTGGTAATTCTCTTTTGAATTTTCCATCCTCACACCATGAGGAGATCTAACACTAAGAATAAAGGGAAAACACAACAATTAAATGAGAGAAAAACATTTTTGAAGGAGGAGGTTATCAGCTTGGCTACGTTAAAGGATGAGGGCAAGGGAAAAAACAAAATAGGGCTGAAGAGTGTTGTTGACCAGTCACTTTCAAGCCCTAAAAAAGCTAAAATCCAAGGAGTGGAAGAAAAAGAAGTTTTTGAAGAAGCAAAAATTGTGGGTTCAAATTCGAATTTCAGCTCTAAAGAAGGGAGAAAAATTGTTTGGAGTGAAGAAGTGGAGGAGGAGAGAAAGAAGGAGGTCAGATCTTGGAGTTCTATACTCAAAGCTACCTCAGCATAGATTCAATATTACCAACCCGTGGAGATAGATGGGCTGTTTATGGGTGAAATCACCATGGAGGAGGTGGAAGAAAGCTCAAAGCAATGAGAGACTACCATTATGTGCAAGGTTTTGGGCAGCAACCCACCATTCAAAGTCATGGAGAGGTTCTTTTTTCGGATGTGGGGAAGAAGAATCAACAAGGTATGGCTTCTAAATTCAGGAGTTTTTATGGTCAAATTTCAAAGTAAGGAGCATAAAGGGGTTGTTTTGGAGAAAGGAGTAGTGTTCTTTGATGGGAAACCCGTTTTATCGAAAGAATGGAATGAAGAAGGTGTGATTGAAGAACCTAATGTTGTCTCGGTTTGGATTCAGCTCCTTGGATGTCCATTGATTGGCAACCAAAAATCAAAAGCAAGATAGTAAGTCCACTTGGGAAGCCTTTGAATCTTGATAGAGCAATACAAGAAGGAGAGGCTGGATTTTGCAAGGGTGCAAGTTGAGGTGATGATAAGTGATACCCTTCTGGACAAGTTGATTTACCTTAATGAAAACAAGGTGATTGTTAGCCAGCAAATCTGTTTTGAGTGGAAGCCAACTAAATGTGGAAAATGTGGGATGATTGGGCATAATGAGGAGGTGTGTAGGAAGAAAAATGAAGCTGTTAAAAATCAAATGAATAGGAAGATTTATGTGCCAATTGGGAGGATTGTGAAAGAAGATGAGAAGCAAGATGGAGTGAAAGATGTTAAGGGGCAGCAAAGGGAACCTAAAGAGGAGCAATGGGAAGTTAAAGGGCTGCTAGGGGAGTAGATCGAGTTCAAAATGGTAGAGAAAGGAATAAGGGTAGCAAGGAAGAAAGAAGAAGATCCGAGGAGTTCAAGGAGTAAAGGTAATGGGTATACTCTCTTATCTGACCCTCATTATGAATTAGTAGATTTGCTTGTTGGAATGTAAGGGGTTTGAATAAATGTGATAAGCATAGGAGGTTGTTTGGGGCTGTTGGATACTAAAGTAAAAGAAGAAAACCAAAAAAAAGTGTGGGGGGAGAATAGGGCTTGGTTGGGAGTTGATAACAAATGGGAATGTTGTAGGGGGGAGAATTTGGCTAGGTTGGAGGGCTAATTTTTATGATATGAAGGTGTTGAATGTTGGGGATCAATGGATGGATTTTGATGGGTTGATTGGAAGCATTAACTTGAAATTCTTCTTGACGGTAGTGTATGGCTATAACACCATTGAAAAGAGGAAACAAATGTTGGAGTTCCTAAAGGGGCAAGGGAGTAGAGATGATAAACCATGGCTGATCATAGGAGATTTTAACTCTCCTTTGGATTTTAGGGATAGAGAAGGTGGGAAAGAAGTTTTAAAAAAGGAAGTCTTGGATTTCCAAGATGTGATGGAGGCTAGTTTGTTGGTTGAAATTAAAACTATTGGCCAAATGTTTACTTTGAGCAATAGAAGGGAAGTGGGGAGTTGATACAAAGCAAAATTGATAGGGACATTGTAAACCAAGAGTGGGTAAGGAGGCTTGGCCAACCCTTTTGTGAGGTAAAACCGGACACACTCTCCGTACTTTATAAAGTGGTAACCAAAGTAATTTGTTCAAGACTTTGAGAGGTGCTGCCTTGTTTGATTAGTGAGAATCAAAGTGCTTTTATGAAAGGTAGGCACATATCACACAACATTCCTTTTGTGCTCTTTTGTCTTTTACACTCTTTTATATTTTCTAAGTGGATTTTGTGTGACAAGAAAAAATATCGAGACTTGAAGACGGGAGGCCATTAAAGATCAACTTTTGAAGACTTTTAAGATTTGAAGGCTAGCTTTGAAGATTGAAGACAAGAAGAACCGAGGATTTGAAGGCCCTGCGACAAACCAAAGAGGAATCGACACAAGGGTGAAAATGGGCAGCCCGTCTTGGCGAGCCCATTCCGCCCGGGTGAGATCCTACTACACTTTTACTTTTTGCTTTTCTTTTCCTCTCTCTTGTACTATATGGATTGTTTTGGCCACTCACTGCTCATCTTGGCCGAATTCTCTCATCTCCAAACCCTGGGTTCTTCATCTTTTCTCTCTTTATTTCTCTATGAATTTTTCTATGGATGTGATTATGATTTTTATTAGCTAAATCTAGTTCTTGAGAGCAATTGACCAAGGCTTCCAAGCCCATGTCTTAAGAACATGTTGTAGCCTATTTAATGCCTTTACTATTGTGCATTTATGGAGCATTGAATAATGTTTTTGTTAATGCCATTAATGTTTTTGAAAGCTTGAGTATAGTTGTTATGCTTGTTAGGGTTTGGGGAAATGTTTGATTTCCCCTTTTATTGACAGGAAATCCAAGAGTATGATTTAGAGCTTTTGATTGTGCTGATGGATTGATAATTGCTAGATGAATATGATAATGTTTAACTCTGTCATGTTTGTTGCTTGTAGCAAAAGAGAGAGGTATATGAACGTTGAACGTTCTTGACTAATCTTGTGTAAATGCATAGATTGGTTAAATGCTTAGACACGGTGTAGTGTTGTTTATAAGGTTTTTAAGCTTTTCGATTCTTCATGTTCAACGCCATTAATGGGATACTTTTAGTCATCTTTCTACTAAGGGAGTCATTGGTGAGGTTTGACAAGAGATGTCGAATTCACTCTTGCAAACTACTATCTAAGAAGGATTGAAGATTAGTCTTCACAACAAGTAGTGAAAGTAATAAATAGGTTGCATGTTCAATTATAGATTAGGCTTGGAAGTGAAAGTCAATTGCGCCCAAAATTCTGTAACTTGTGTTTTAAATATTATTCTCTTAGTTTGTCGCCTACTTCCTAGTTCTATCTTGCTTACAAGTTAACTTGTCTTCAAATTTGGTAACTTAGGAAAAACCAAACACCCCCCCTGATTTACATGCTATTATATGTATCTATATATGTCCATATCTAGTATGTTTTCCGCTATATATGTTTAAATACTTGGAAAGATTCCTCTTCTCGTGGACGACCCCGACTTGCCATTATCTACATAAGGGCTTAAAAATATAACTTTGAGAGGTACGACAACGACCTCCCGCCACTATTGCAGGACTGAAGGGGGAGGCTACAACTTGGCCCGAAGGCCCAATCAACCTGCCCAACTCTCTCGTCAAGGCATCAATTGATCCCTCTCCCATCCGTGGATCTTTGTATTGACTTGGCGAGAGTGGAGTGTCGAAGCTGGGGATGAGGTTCAAGGTCATGTATCCATGCCGCGATCCTCCCACAGCCGAGCCGTAGTATAGTTGGGGGTGATAGGGATCCTACCAAGGGACCTCTAGTTGGGGCCATGAGTGCATCTGGTTCTCAAAACCTAGATAGAGAGCCCTATTGATCTGGCCATCAAATGAGGAATTTCCTGGTTCGAAATGGGGGGTATCAAGACAGGCGCAAAGTACGCCATCATTTTCCCGATGCTAGGGAATGTCAGTTGGGATCGATCTTGGGCCTCTATCCCTATTTCCACTGGGTAGGATGCTCTTGTGGGGGTGTGGCTGCATGTGAAGTCTTGGTTGTAATGCCAGGGGCATCGAATGTGGGGGCACCACATGGTGCTGGACCATCCTATGGTAGAGCATTGGAGGCTCCACCTTATAGCCAACCAATCTGAGGGTTTGAGCTAACAACGCTAGGGTATTGCTAGGATAGGAGGGACATATTGTTGATGCCCCTTGTCGCTCGAGTGGTCCTTCTCGTAGCTTTGGTTTACGAATTCGTCGTAGCTTCTGACCCCTGCGGCTTGTTCTTCCTTGGTGAACGCACCTGGCTTTGCGATGTACGAGCTTCAACACCTCCCACCCAAGGCTCAACGCTGACTTCCATGCTTCTTAGATGTACATCAACTTCGATACGGGACCCCTCTGGTCCCCTTGTAGCCAGGACCTAATCTTGGCCGACTTTTAGGAGCATGTTATCGACGCTTGAGGGGGCAGGGTCCGATGACATCTTGGACCTATGCCCTCTCTCCTCCTCCGGTAGGGGGATTGTACTTCTTCGCTGGTGCCTAGGGTCTTACCTTTTAGACATTCTCTTCGATGCAAGGTACTTCTTGTAGGCATGGACATAAACAGCAAAAGAATGCAAATCTGACTAACAGTTTGACTGGGCATGCCAACCTGATGCGCCCCAATATACCACCGGCGCTGCACTGCCGTCCGTAGCCGGAATCTACATGACAAAACCCCCGGAGGTGTCCGGGGGAAGAGGCTCTGATGGCTAAGTAAGCTAATAGAATTATATAAGAGTGTAATTAGGAATTAATAGTTAAGTGTGTAGGGTTACCTTTAGCCTTTATATAGGTTGGCAAGTAGGGCAACCGTTTTGTTTGCTTGTGGAGCAAGTATTCCTCCCTTGGGCAGGCATAAAGGACATTACCCATAGGATAATATTATGGACCTACACCGACCGTTATTACACACTTGGGCCCACTTCGGATTTAAACATTATTAAGTGTCAAACCAGCTTACTCCAACAAATAGTCCACCGAAAGCAATTCAAGAGATGTTTCCGAAAAACCACCAAGGATAATCCAAAAGATCATCAACTTTGTTATAACTAAAGGATATTTCAAGATCCTTAACTTAGTTACAACCAAGGATAATGCCAACGGATCCTCAACTTAGTTTCCGATTTCTTTAAATTTCTCTCATTTTTCCTAGGAGCCCTTTTAGGTGTTCATCATAGCTTTTACACATGTTGTGCCCACTTCTAACCTTTTTCCACACGGCCTCTCATTTTTGCTTAGGCTTTTCAACCTAGCCAGACCTTGCCTCTCATTTTTATCTAGACCTTTCGACCTATCCGAGTTTTTTCCATTGTTGCCTAAGTCACCCTTTTGGGTTTTCGACTTAGCCAGGTATAAATATATATATATCACTTTTTTCTTCAAAATACTCTTAGAAGAGCTATCAACTACATAGAATTCCAAGAATCATAAGTTTATAATCCTCACCCCCCCCCCCCGCCCCCGCACTTAAAGCTTGCATTTTCCTCAATACATACACAATCATAGAACATATTTCAAGGGAAAGAAATAGGAGAGCACTTACAATGAAATATGGACACTAAAATCTACCATTGATGGCACAATAATTGAATGTTACGAAAAAACTACCATCACCGAATATACTACCCCTGACCTCTAATCAAGAATGTTCAATCTAACCACTCTCATGAACCACAAATTAAAATAAATAATTTAATCACAATGGAGAGTTACTTTTTGGGTTTCGAGTCTATTTTTCAAGGGTTTGTGGAAAATGGGTTTTCGTGTTATTTTGGGGGTGTTACGGAAGGAGTGGTGATTTGGATGTAGGAAAGTATGTGAGCTTCATGGGTAGTGCACGTCTACATGCCCCATGAATTTGGGGCTTGGTTCTCCTCATTGTCCACCATTTTGAGCATCATAAACCATGTATGTCTACATGGTTTGTGAGTTAGACTCCTCCTTACCCCATTTGCTCGTCTTCCTTCACAAACCATTTGATTCCTACAACAAAAATGCACACCAAGTGTAATAGTGTCTGAAAAACAAAAAAAATAGGAAAACACACCAAAAATGCAAAACATCTATAATACAATGAGACATCTTTCCTTTCAAGGAAGAAACATGACGCAAAAGGAAAAGGAGATAAACAAAATGATATGCAATCAATACTTCCCAATGCATTTTTCTCACCTCATTATCCGCAAATGTACCCCAACATGCAATTCAAGTTAAGCAACTACAAATCCACACTAAAAAAGTTTTAATCAACATCTACACAAAAAGACAATTAGTGTGAGGTCCTAGATTGTGTATTTGGTGGTATTTTAGGTGGACAATCTTCCAAGAGGAAGATGTAGAGGAGGAGTCAACCCTAACAGAAATAGGTGGTTTGGAAGCTTAGCATATTCAAGGCTTTCTCTATGGTTTCCTCTAAGGGTTCTGAAAATGTAGGAGTTGGTTCTATAGGGGGAGGTTGGGGTGAAAATAGGTAATATTGTGAATCAATTATAATCACCCCTTCCTCGACTTCTTCACTCCAACAAACCACTCCCCATCTTCTTTGGATTCATCTACCAAAGTTTCAAGTTCAACTAGGGATGGTTCATTTTCAGAATATTGGGTTTCAAGTTGGCTCACCCTTTCCATCAAATCAATCACTTGCCCTTTAACTTTCTCAATGCTTGAGAAGAGTTGAGTTCCCTAATCTCTAATCTCAGTAAGCATTTGTGCTTGGAGTAAATCACTACTCTTGGTTACATTAGCTATAACTTGCAAAATTGATCCATAATTCGATTTAGGAACCAATCCTAGGAATTAGGTTTTGGCCATTGTATAGCTTGGTGAGAGAGCCAACGGAAATAACGCAATGGAAATAACACACCTGATTTACGTTGGTAAAGTTTGACCCATCTTGATAGCTTTGATTTGGATTCAACAACTTTAAATCCATCTTTAGAAACAAATATCCAATAAAAACAACTTCTGAAGCACAAAAAGTACACTTCTTGATGTTCGCATAAAGTTTAGATTCACGAAGTGCAACAAGAACGCTTTTAACATGCTCAATATGTTCACTAATATATTTAGAAAATATTAATATATCATCAAAGTAAACCTCGACAAATCAAATAATAAAATTTCTTTAGACATGATTTCATCAACGACATTCAAGTACTCGGAGCATTAGTTAAAACCAAAAGGCCTAACAATTCATTCATACAACCCAAATTTAGTCTTAAATGAATTTTCCATTCATGACCCTTATTCACATGAATCTGATCATAACTCTGAGCTAGATTAATATTAGTATAAATTACGGTACCATTTAAATCCTCAGGCATATCATCAAACCATAGGTATAAGATGATGATACTTAATAGGTTATCTGGTTAATTGCACGACAATCAATACACATTTCCATGTTTTATATTTCTTAGGAACTAAAATGAAAAGTACATCACGAGGACTTATGAGCATCCACAATGGTTACTCCTTAACCCACTTTTCCTAATTAAAATCACTTCTTATTTAAGGAGAACCATTGTGGGGTTTTAAAAACCACTCCTTAATAAGGAATTGCTCCTTAATTAAGGAGTTGATATCTCTTTATTTGTGAAATGACTAACATACTAATGATTTACACTTGGCATGGATTGTTTATATTTTAAATTAATTATAATTTAAAATTATATTATGTTGAAGCTTTAAGGTACTTTCAACCAACCTTGCTCTCACCAAATAAGTCCATAATTTATATATTATGTTGAAGCTTGAACCAGTACTTTGAGATTATCCCTAAGTCCTTTAAAAAAAGTTCTTAAAAAAATGCATCATCCTCTTGCATACTAACCTTTCTCATGGTTAATTTGAGCTATTGTCAATAATCATCCATGATACAGTTTCCTTGCTTCATATTGCTTAAGTACGAGTGTTTTTATGTCAAGTACGTGGTGGAAATGGATACAAACGAAGCTTGATCTTTAATCTTACCCTAGTAGCAATCAGTCTCTTCCTGCATATGCTCTTGATTCTTTGACCTAGGTTTACTTGGATTTATGATGATGGACTGTGGTTGATTGGAGGCAGCCATTCTTCATTCATTAAGACTAAACGTAGGATTTTAATATGTTAAGGTAGGAACACGGCTGCCCATCACTGTCCCTCCATGACATTGAATGGTGGGTTGCTGCCCAAAACCTTGCACATAATGGTAGTCTCTCATTTCTTTGAGCATCCTTCCACCTCCTCCATGGTGATTTCACCCATGAACACCCATGATAATATTGAATCTCTGCCGAGCTAGATTTGAGTATAGAACTCCAAGATCTGACCTCCTTCTTGCTCTCCTCCTCCACTTCTTCACTCCAAACAATTTTACTCCCTTCTTTAGAGCTGAAAGTTGAATTTGAAACCACATTTTTTTATTCTTCAAAAACTTCTTTTTATTCCCCTCCTTGGGTTTTAGCTTCTTTAGGGCTTGAAAGTGACTTGTCAAGAACACTCTTCAGCCCTATTTTGTTTTTACCTTTTTCCTCATCCTTCATTAAACCCAAGCTGCTCACCTCCTCCTTCAAAAATGTTTTTCTATCCTTTGATTGTTGTGTTTACCCTTTATTCTTAGTGTTAGATCTCTTCATTTGAAATCCCTATCTAAACTTTCTATTTAAAATCAAACAAACAACTAGCTCTATATTGTATCTAGCTCATATTCAAAATTTTCTTTCCATCTCTTGTTGCTCATCCATTTGCATTCGGCTTCAACTTGGGCAGCCAAGGTCTCCATCTTCAAATCTTCTTGGCAAAAGATCCTCTTGTTCCTTTCATTCCATATTCTATATACAAGGCACTAGTAAGCTTCATCAACATCAAGTCTTGCCTTCTTCTAACCATCGTCAACAAACATCTTTTTACTTGTTGTCTCATGTTGCTCATATCCCTCAACTTCAAGACTTTCATCAATCCCACTCCTTAGTGTATGTACAATCCGAAAATAAATGGGTTACTGTCTCATCCACCTCATCACACAAACTACAATTTTTTGTGTCTTTAAAATCTCAAATCTTTGCAATCTATCAACTGTGGGCAGCCCTCCCTTCAATAGCATCCATAGGAAAATTCTATGCTTAGGTAAAATGTTTTTGTCCCAAATTACCTTTGCATAAAAGTCCCTTTTGCTTCCTCCCTTCATTTCATCATACACCATCCTTGTCTTCAACTTGCCTTCCTTGTCCAAACAACTCCCAAGGGTTTGGAAGTGTTTATCTTTCAATTTGCACAACATCTTCCAATGCCAACTAGAACTTACCCCTCCTTTGCTTCCTTGTAGACTTCCACCCTTTATGTAATATGCTTGAATCCACCTTACCCAAAGAATATCTTTCTTTGAGTTTAAATCCCACAATTGCTTACATAGTGAGTGCTACCTTGTTCCAAATGGAAGGATCACTAATCCCCAATCCTCCAAATATTTTGCTTCTACAAATTGTGTCCCAAGAGATAAGAGTATAACCCCTTTTCCCTCCTTTTCCCCACAAAAAACATGTAAATATTTTCACAATCAACTGATGAATACCCTCAGGTATACTTAGTATACTAGCCCAAAATCCAGCTATACTTAGTAAAACTGAATTGATTAATTGCACCTTCCCTGCATAAGAAAGAACGCTTGAATTCCGACTATGCAATTTTCTTCTAATTTTATCCACCAATTGCTCACAATCTTGCTTCCTCCACTTCACATCAGACAAAGGCAGCCTCAAATATTGCATAGGAAAATCCCCTCTTGTTACATTTAACACTCCAGCCAACAAGTCTTTCTCCTCTTCATCCATTCTCGAAAAATAAATTCTAGATTTTCGCTCACTTATTGCAAGACCCGAGACCTCCATTCAAAGTCATGGAGGGGTTCTTTTTTCGGATTTGGGGAAGAAGAATCAACAAGGTATGGCTTCTAAATTCAGGAGTTTTTATGGTTAAATTTCAAGGTAAGGAGCATAAAGGGGTTGTTTTGGAGAAAGGAGTGGTGTTCTTTGATGGGAAACCCATTTTATTGAAAGATTGGAATGAAGAAGGTGTGATTGAAGAACCTAATGTTGTCCCGGTTTGGATTTAGCTCCCCGGATTGCCATTGAAGTATTGGCAATAAAAACTCATAAGTAAGATAGTAAGTCCACTTGGTAAGCCTTTGAATCTTGATAGAGCAACACAAGAGAAGGAGAGGCTGGATTTTGCAAGGGTGCAAGTTGAGGTGATGATAAGTGATACCCTTCCGGACAAGTTGATTTACCTTAATGAAAACAAGGTGATTGTTAGCCAACAAATCTGTTTTGAATGGAAGCCAACTAAATGTGGAAAATGTGGGATGATTGGGCATAATGAGGAGGTGTGTAGGAAGAAAAATTGAGCTGAAAAAAGTCAAACAAATAGGAGATGTGCCAATTGGGAGGATTGTGAAAGAAGATGAGAAGCAAGATGGAGTGAAAGATGATGTTAAGGGGCAGCAAAGGGAAGCTAAAGAGCAGTAATGGGAAGTTAAAGGGCTGCTAGGGAAGGAGATTGAGTTCAAAATGGTAGAGAAAGGAATAAGGGCAGCAAGGAAGAAAGAAGAAGATCTGAGGAGGTCAAGGAGTGAAGGTAATGGGTATACTCTCTTATCCGACCCTCCTTATGAATAGGAGATTTGCTTATTGGAATGTCAGGGGTTTGAATAAATGTGATAAGCATAGGAGGGTGAAAAAAAATTGTATGCTTAATCATATAGGTTGTTTGGGGCTGTTGGAAACTAAAGTAAAAGAAGAAAACCAAAAAAAAAGTGTGGGGGAGAATAGGGCTTTGTTGGGAGTTGATAACAAATGGGAATGTTGTAGGGAGGAGAATTTGGCTGGGTTGGAGGGCTGATTTTTATGATATGAAGGTGTTGAATGTTGGGGATCAATGGATGGATTTTGGTGGGTTGACTAGGAGCAATAACTTGAAATTCTTCTTGACGGTGGTGTATGGCCATAACACCATTGAAAAGAGAAAACCAATGTGGGAGTTCCTAAAGGGGCAAGGAAGTAGAGATGATAAACCATGGCTGATCATAGGAGATTTTAACTCTCCCTTGGATTTTGGGGATAGAGAAGGTGGAAATGATGTTAAAGAAAAGGAAGTCTTGGATTTCCAAGACGTGATGGAGGCTAGTTTGTTGTTTGAAATTAAAACTATTGACCAAATGTTTACTTGGAGCAATAGAAGGGAAGTGGGAGAGTTTATACAAAGCAAAATTGATAGGGGCATTGTAGACCAAGAGTGGGTAAGGAGGCTTGGCCAAGCCTTTTTGTGAGGTAAAACCGGACACACTCTCGGACCACCATCCTGTCGTTTTGAGTTGGCATAAGGAAGACAAGAAGAAGAAGAGGAGCTTCAAATATTTCAATATGTGGGAGGCCTCACCACATTTCAAGGGGACAATCCAAGCGGTTTGGAGGAAGGTGAGCACAATGAAGGATTTTGGAAAGCTTCTTGAAGACATGGAAAAGCCTTTGAATAGGCTTAATAGAAGAGAGTTCTCTAAGATTGGAGAAAGGGTGGAGAAGGCTAAGAAGGAATGGCTTTTGGCACAAGAGAGGTTGAATGAAGAACCAAGGGATGAAAGGAGGCAAACGGTGGAATTTGATGCAAGGAAAGTGCTTGAAGAATTGGAGGAGGCTGAATACAAGTTCTTGCAACAAAGAGCTAAAGTGCAATGGCTTCATGAGGGGGGTAGGCCTACAAAGTTGTTTTATGCTTCTATGAGAACAAGGTAATACAAGAACCAAATTTTGAACATAAAGGAGGGGAGTAGATTACTATCCAATGTAGACCAGATTGAAGAACATTTGAAGAGACACTATGAAAGCCATTTGGGAGTCTATTGGGAAACTAAAGACTTGGAGGAAAACTTGGCTGTTTTTGGTGGAGTTCTAAGCATACAACAACAAGCATCCTTAATCCAACAAAAGGAGGTGAAGAAAGCACTTTGGGGGGATTCATCCTAACAAAAGCCCGGGTAGAGATGGTTATACAAGCCAATTTTTTAGGAGCAATTGGGAGATGATTGGAGGAAGTATGGTGGAGGCCGTACAAAGTTTTTTCAAGGGGGAAGAAATTCCAAACTCTTTGAATCAAGCCGTGATATCCTTGATCCCAAAGGTGAGTCAACCTCAATTTTCATGTGATTATAGGCCTATTGCTTGTTGCTCCGTACTTTATAAAGTGATAACCAAAGTAATTTGTGCAAGACTTTGTGAGGTGCTGCCTTGTTTGATTAGTGAGAATCAAAGTGCTTTTGTGAAAGGTAGGCACATATCACACAACATTCTTTTAACACAAGAATTGTTGCATAAGTACAATGTTGATGGCATGAAGAGAAGTTGTGTTGTTAAAGTGGATATTAGCAAAGCCTTTGATTGTATAAGCTGAAAATTTCTTGTTAAATGGCTTGAGGTTTTAAAGTTCCCCGGGTTGATGATTGATTGGATCAAGAGAAGTACAATGAAGTCATCATTTGCTTGGTTTTGAATGGGAGGTATTCTGAAGGATTCATGGGTAGAAAAGGAGTTAAACAAGGGGATCCTCTAACCCCCTTGTTGTTTGTTTTGAGCATGGAGTACCTTACAAGAATGATGGCAAAGGAGTACAAGGAGCAGCACATAGAATTCCACCAAAGATGCAAAAAGGTTGGTGTGCATACTTTGTTGTTTGCTGATAATTTGCTTATCTTTTGTGGAGCAAACCAAAAATCCATGGAGGGTGTAAAAGGTTGCTTGAAGAGGTTTATGGAGGTCTCGGGTCTTGCCAAAAATCTAGAATTTATTTTTCTAGAATGGATGAAGAGGAGAAAGACTTGTTGGCTGGAGTGTTAAATGTAACAAGAGGGGATTTTCCTATGCAATATTTGGGGCTACCTTTGTCTAATGTGAAGTGGAGGAAGTAAGATTGTGAGCAATTGGTGGATAAAATTAGAAGAAAATTGCATAGTTGGAATTCAAGTGTTCTTTCTTATGCAGGGAATGTGCAATTGATCAATTCTGTTTTACTAAGTATAGCTAGATTTTGGGCTAGTATACTAAGTATACCTGAGGGTGTTCATGAAGAGATTTTGAAAATTTGTAGATGTTTTTTGTGGGGAAGAGAAGAAGGGAAAAGGGGTTATACTCCTATCTCTTAGGACACCATTTGTAGAAGAAAAAATTTTGGAGGATTGGGGATTAGAGATCCTTCCATTTGGAACAAGGCAGCACTATGTAAGCAAAGTGGGATTTAAACTCAAAGAAAGATATTCTTTAGGTAAGGTGGATTCAAGCATATTACATAAAGGGTGGATGTCTACAAGGAAGCAAAGGAGGGGTAAGTTCTAGTTGGCATTGGAAGATGTTGTGCAAATTGAAAGATAAACACTTCCAAACCCTTGGGAGTTGTTTGGACAAGGAAGGCAAGTTGAAGACAAGGATGGTGTATGATGAAATGAAGGGAGGAAGCAAAAGAGACTTTTATGAAAAGGTAATTTGGGATAAAAACATTTTACCTAAGCATAATAATTTCCTATGGATCCTATTGAAGGGTGGGCTGCCCACGGTTGATAGATTGCAAAACTTTGGGATTTTGAAGACACAACAAAGTTGTAGTTTATGTGATCAGGTGGATGAGACAGCAACCCATTTGTTTTCGGGTTGTACATACACTAGGGGGTTGATGAAAATTTTGAAGTTGAGGGATATGAGCAACATGAGGCAAGTAAAAAGATGTTCGTTGATGATGGTAAGAAGAAGGCAAGACTGGATGTTGATGAAGTCTACTAGTGCCTTGTATAGAATATGGAATGAAGGGAACAAGAGGATCTTTTGCCAAGAAGATTTGAAGATGGAGACCTTGGCTGCCCAAGATGAAGCTGAATGCAAATGGAGGAGCAACAAGAGATGGAAAGAAAATTTTGAATATGAGCCTAGATAGAATATAGAGCTGGTTGTTTGTTTGATTTTAAATAACAAGTTTTGATAGGGGTTTTTGCTTGTAAAAGGCTAGGAGTGATAGCCTAAAAAATCTTTTGGTTTGATTTGATCTATATACGAAACTTTCATAAAAAAAGACCACCTAAATCATTATTTTCATTTGATGGGATGAATTTTGGGGAACAGATTAAGTTACTAATTAGAATAATATAAGAACTTTTCAAAAAAAAAAAGAATTGCTTTAAAGTATTATATGAGCATCAAGTTATGACCACCTGAATCATTACTTTCATTTGATAGGTTGATTTTTGGGGATTGGATGAAGTTATTAATAAGCAAACACGGAAGGTGCCCTATTGTAGAGCATGAAAGTATAAGAACTTTTTAAAAATGAATCAGTCAAAAATATTATCTGAGCACCAAGTTATGAGGTCACCTAAACCGTTATTTTTATTTGATCGGATGAATTTTGGGGATTAGGTGAAGTTACTGATTAGAAAATACGGAAGGTTCATATTGTAGAGCATGAAAGTATAAGAACTTTTCAAAAAGTAATCCATCCAAAATATTATCTGAGCACGAAGTTATGATGACCTGAATCGTTATTTTTATTTGATGGGTTGAAATTTGGATATTGCATAAAGTTTATAATCAGCAAAAATGGGTGGTACCATATTGAACATAATGAAATCATAAGATTTTTTCTAAAAGGAATTGGTTAAAAATAATATTTGAGCACCATGTTATGATTGACATAATCATTATTTTCATTTGATAAGTTGAATTTCGGGGATTGGATGAAGTTACTAGTAAGAAAAAATGGAAGGTTCAATACTGTAGAACCTAGAAATATAAGAATTTTTCAAAAATGAATCGTTCAAAAATATATCCGAGCACCAAGTTATAACCACCTGAATCGTTATTTTCATTTGATGGGTTGAATTTTGGGAATTGGGAAAAATTACTAATTAGAAAACACAGAAGGTACCATATAGTAGAGCATGAAAGTATCAGTCAAAAATATTATCGAGCACCAAGTTGACCACCTAAATCATTATTTTTATTTTATGGGATGACTTTCGGGGATCAGATAAAGTTACTAATTAAAGAATACAGAAGTTTTCATATTGTGTGCATAAGTAATCGGTGCAAAATATTATCTGCGCATGAAGTTATGATAACATGAATCGTTATTTTATTTGATGGGTTGAATTTTGGAGATTGGATAAAGTTTATAATCACCAAAAATGGGAGGTATCATATTGTACAGAATGAAATAATAAGAACTTTTCAAAAAGGAATTGGACCAAAATAATAACTAAGCACCAAGTTATGATCGACTGAATCGTTATTTTCATTTGATGAGTTGAATTTCGGGGATTGGATAAAATTACTAATAGCAAACATGGATGGTTCAATAGTAGAGCCTGAAAATATAAGAATTTTTCAAAAAGGAATTGTTCAAAAATATTATCTGAGCACCAAGTTATAACCACCTGTATCGTTATTTTCATTCAACGAGTTGAATTTTGGAGATTGGATGAAATTTTTAATCACCAAAAATGGGAGGTACTATATTGTAGAGAATGAAAATATAAGAACTTTCCAAAAAAGAATCGATACAAAATATTATCTGAGCACCAAGTTATGACCACTTGAATCGTTATTTTAATTTGATGGGTTGAATTTTGAGAATTGGATAAAGTTAATAATTAGAAAACACAGAAGGTACTATATACTAGAGCATGAAAATATCAGAACTTTTCAAAAAGAAATCGGTTAAAAATATTATGTGAGCACTAAGACACGACCTCCTGAATTTCTATATTCATTTCATGGATTCAATTTTAGGGAGTAGATGAACTTACTAATCAACAAACACAAAAAATACCATATTGTAGAGCTCGAAAACACAATAACTTTTTAAAATGAAATCGGTCCAAAATATTATCCGAGCACCTAGTAATGACCCTCTGAATCGTTATTTTTTTATGGGTTGAATTTTGGAGATTGGATAAAGTTTTTAATCAACAAAAATGTGAGCACCAAGTTATGACCACCCGAATCTCTATATTCATTTGATGGGTTCAATTTTATGAATTAGATGAAGTTACTATTCAACAAACACGAAAAATACCATATTGTAGAGCATAAAAATACAGTAACTTTTTAAAATGGAATCGATCTAAAATATTATCCGAGCACTAAGTAATGACCACCTGAATCGTTATTTTCATTTGATGGGATAAATTTTGGGGAACATATGAAGTTACTAATTTGAAACACGAAAGGTACCATATTGCCGAGCATTAAAATATAAGAACTTTTCAAAAAAGAATTGCTCTAAAGTTTTATATAAGCATCAAGTTATGACCACCAAAATCGTTATTTTCATTTGATGGGTTTATTTCAGGGATTGGATAAAGTTACAAATAAGGAAACACGGAAGGTACCATATTGTAGATCATGAAAATATAAGAACTTTTCAAAAAGGAATAGGTCAAAATTATTATCTAAGCACCAAGTAATATGACCACCTGAATCGTTGTTTCCATTTGATGGGATGAATTACGGGGATCAGATAAAGTTACTAATTAGAAAATACAGAAGGTTCCATATTGTAGAGCATGAAAGTTTGAGAACTTTTCAAAAAGTAATCGGTCCAAAATATTATCTGAGCACGAAGTTATGGTCACCTGAATCGTTATTTTTATTTGATTGGTTGAATTTTAGAGATTGCATTAAGTTTATAATCAGCAAAAATGGGAGTTACCATATTGTACAGAATAAAATCATAAGAACTTTTCAAAAAGTAATCGGTCCAAAATAAAATATGATCACCAAGTTATGATCAACTGAATCTTTATTTTCATTTGATGAGCTGAATTTCGGTGATTGGATGAAGAATTGAAAAGAAAAACGGAAGGTTCAATACTGTAGAATACTAAAATATAAGAATTTTTCAAAAAAGAATCGTTCAAAAATATTATCTAGAGCGCCAAGTTTTATCCACTTGAATTGTTATTTTCATTCGATGGGTTGAATTTCGGAGATTGGATGAAAACAAATACGGGAGGTACCATATTGTAGAGCATGAAAACATAAGAACTTTTCCAAAAGGAATCGGTCAAAAATATTATCTGAGTACCAAATTATGACCACTTGAATCATTCTTTTAGTTTGATGGGTTGAATTTCGAGGATTGGATAAAGTTACTAATCAGAAAAACACAGAAGGTACCACCATACAACAGAGAATGAAAATATAAGAACTTTTCAAGAAGGAATTGGTCAAAAATATTATCTGAGCACCAAGTTATGACCACCTGAATCGTTCCTTTCATCTGATGGTTAAATTTAGAAGATTGGATGAAATTTCTAATTAGCAAAAATGGAAGGTACCATATTGTAGATAAAGAAAATATAAGAACTTTTAAAAAAAAGTATCGATACAAAATATTATCTGAGCATTAAGTTATGTCCACCTCAATCTCTATTTTCATTTGATGGGTTCAATTTTAGGGATTTGATGAAGTTACTAATCAGCAAACACGAAAGATACCATATTTTAGAGCATGCAAATATAATAACTTTTCAAAAAGGTGTCGGTCCAAAATATTATCCGAGCACCAAGTAATGACCATCTGAATCGTTAGTTTCATTTGATCGGATGAATTTCAGGGAACAAATGAAGTTACTAATTACAAAACACGGAAGGTACCATGTTAGAGTGGATGAAAATATAAGAACTTTTCAAAAAAATAATCGCTCTAAAGTATTATATAAG
Source organism: Rubia yunnanensis (assembly GCA_037428765.1). Classification (NCBI taxonomy): domain Eukaryota; kingdom Viridiplantae; phylum Streptophyta; class Magnoliopsida; order Gentianales; family Rubiaceae; genus Rubia; species Rubia yunnanensis. Next base: position 47,269,993 of record CM075065.1, read on the forward strand.
CATCAAGTTATGACCACCTGAATCGTTATTTTCATTTGATGGGTTGAATTTCGTTGATTGGATAAAGTTACTAATAAGCAAACACGGAAAGTGCCATATTGTAGAGCATGACAATATAAGAACTTTTCAAAGCGGAATCGGTAAAAAATATTATATGAGCATCAAGTTATGACCACCTGAAAAGTTCATTGGATGGGTTGAATTTTGGAGTTTGGATGAAATTTTTAATCAGCAAAAATGGGAGGTACTATATTGTATATAATGAAAATATAGGAACTTTCCAAAAAAGAATCGATATGAAATATTATTTGAGCACCAAGTTATGACCACCTGAATCGTTATTTTCATTTGCTGGGTTTAATTTCGAGTATTGGGTAAAGTTACTAATCAGAAAACACATAAGGTACCATATTGTAGAGCATGAAAATATAAGAACTTTTTAAAAAGGAATAGGTTAAAAATTTTATCTGAGCACCAAGTTATGACCACATGAATCGTTACTTTCAGCTGATGGTTCAATTTAGGAGATTGGATGAAATTTCTAATTAGAAAAATTTGAAGGTACCATATTGTAGAGAAAGAAAATATAAGAGCTTTCTTTTTAAAAAAATTGGTACAAAATATTATCTGAGCATCAAGTTATGACCACCTGAATCTCTATTTTCATTTGATGGGTTCAATTTTAGGGATTGGATGAAGTTACTAATCAGCAAACACGAAAGATACCATATTTTATAGCATGAAAATATAATAACTTTTAAAAAAGGAATCGGTCCAAAATATTATCCGAGCACCAAGTAATGACCACCTGAATTGTTATTTTCATTTGTTGGGATGAATTTTGGGGAACAAATGAAGTTACTAATTAGAAAACACAAAAGTTACTATATTGCAGACTATGAAAATATAAGAACTTTTCATAAAATAATCGCTCTAAAGTATTATATGAGCATCATGTTATGACCACCTGAATTGTTATTTTCATTTAATTCGTTGAATTTTGGGGATTGGATAAGTTACTAATAAGCAAATACAGAAGGTACCATATTATAGACCATGAAAACATAAGAACTTTTCAAAAAGGAACCATTCAAAAATATTATCTGAGCACCAAATTATGACCACCCGAATTGTTCTTTTAATTTGATGGGTTGAATTACGAGGATTGGATAAAGTTATTAATCAGAAAAACATAAAGGGTGCCATATAGTAGAGCATGCAAATATAAGAATTTTACAAAAAGGAATCGGTCAAAAATATTATCTGAGCACCAAGTTATGACCACATGAATCGTTAGTTTCATCTGATGGTTAAATTTCAAAGATTGGATGAAATTTCTAATAAGCAAAAATGGAAGGTACCATATTTGTAGATAAAGGAAATATAAGAACTTAAAAAAATAGAATCGGCATAAAATATTATCTGAGAATTAAGTTATGACCACCTGAATCTCTATTTTCATTTGATGGGTTCAATTTTAGGGATTGGATGAAGTTACTAATCAACATACACGAAAGATACCATATTGTAGAGCGTGAAAATATAATAACTTTTTAAAAAACATTCGGTCTAAAATATAGTCCGAGCACCAAGTAATAACCACCTTAATCGTTAACTTCATTTGATGGGATGAATTTTGGGGAACAAATGAAGTTACAAATTAGAAAACACGGATGGTAACCATATTGCAGTGCATGCAAATATAAGAACTTTTCAAAAAAGAAATCACTCTAAAGTATTATATAAGCATCAAGTTATGACCACCTGAATCGTTATTTTCAGTTGATGGGTTGAATTTCGGTGATTGGATGAAGTTACAAATAAGCAAACACGGAAGGTACCATATTGTAGATCATGAAAAGATAAGAACTTTTCAAATAGGAATCAGTCAAAAATATTATCTGAGCACCAAGTTATAACTGCCCGAATTGTTATTTTCATTTAATGGGATGAATTTTGGGGATTAGATGAAGTTACTAATTAGAAAACACGAAAGGTTCCATATTATAGAGCATGAGAGTATAAGAACATTTTAAAAAGTAATCTGTCCAAAATATTATCTGAGCAGGAAGTTATGATCACCTGAATCGTTACTTTTATTTGATGGGTTTAATTTTGGAAATTGCATAAAGTTTATAATCAGCAAAAATGGGAGGTACCATATTGTACAGAATGAAACCATAAGTATTTTTCAAAAAGGAATCGGTCCAAAATAATGTCTGAGCATCAAGTTATGACCCACTGAATCATTATTTTTATTTGATGAGTTGAATTTCGGGGATTGGATAAAGTTACTAATAAGCAAAAATGAAAGGTTCATTATTGTAGAACCTGAAAATATAAGAATTTTTCAAAAAAGGAATCGTTAAAAAAATGAGAGGTACCATATTGTACAACATGATATCATAAAATTTTTATAAAAGGAATCAGTCAAAATAATATCTGAGCACCAAGTTATGAACTACTGAATCATTATTTTCATTTGATGAGTTGAATTTTGGGGATTGGATGGAGTTACAAATAAGCGAAAATGGAAGGTTCAATACTGTAGAACATGAAAATATAAGATTTTTTCAAAAAGCAATCGTTCAAAAATATTATCCGAGCACAAAGTTATAACCACCTGAATAATTATTTTCCTTTGATGAGTTGAATTTTGGGAATAGGATAAAGTTACTAATCTAAAAACACAGAAGGTATCATATAGTAGAGCATGAAAATATTAGAACTTTTCAAATAGAAATTGTTCAAAAATATTATTTGAACACCAAGTTATGACAACCTGAATCGATATTTTTTGTTTTAGGGGATGAATTTCGGGGATCAAATTAAGTTATCGATTAGAAAATTCGGAAGATTCATATTGTAGAGCATGAAAGTATAAAAACTTTTCAAAAAGTAATTAGTCCTGAATATTATATGAGCACCAAGTAAAGACCACTTGAATCGTTATTTTCATTTGATGGGATGAATTTTGCGGAACAAATGAAGTTACTAATTGGAAAGAACATAAGATCTTTTCAAAAGAATTGCTCTAAAATATTATATGAGCATCAAGTTATGACAACCTGAATCGTTAATTTCATTTAATGGGTTGAATTTCGGGGATTGGATGAAGTTACTAATAAGAAAACACGGAAGGTGCCCAATTGTAGAGCCTGAAAATATAAGAACTTTTCAAAAAGGAATTAGTCAAAAATATTATCTGAGCACCAAGTGAAGGACACCCGAACCGTAACTTTCATTTGATGGGATTAATTTCGGGCATCAGATGAAGTTACTGATTAGAAAATACGGAAGATTCATATTGTAGAGCATGAAAGTATAAAAACTATTCAAAAAGTAATCGGTCCAAAATATTATCAGAGCAAAAAAGTTATGATCACCTGAATCATTATTTTTATTTGATGGGATGAATTTTGGAGATTGCATAAAGTTTATAATCTGCAAAAATGGGAGAGAAACCATGCTGTACAGAATGAAATCATAAGATTTTTTCCAAAAGGAATCGGTCAAAAATCATATCTGAGCACCAAGTTATGGGACAGAATCTTTATTTTCATTTGATGAGTTGAGTTTTGGGGATTGAATGAAATAAATTACTAATAATCAAAAACAGAAAGTTCGATACTGTAGAGCCTGAAAATATAATAATTTTTCAAAAATAAGTCGTTCAAAAATATTATCCGAGCACCAAGTTACAACCACCCTCAATCATTAATTTCATTTGATGGGTTGAATTTTGGGGATTGGATAAATTTACTAATCAGAAAACATAGAAGGTTTACCATATAGTAGAGCATGTAAATATAAGAACTTTGCAAAAAGGAAAAGATCAAAACTATCTTCTGAGCACCAAGTTATGACCACCTGAATCGTTATTTTTATTTGATGGGATGAATTTTGGGGATTCAATGAATTACTAATAAGAAAATACGGAAGGTTCCATATTGTGAGCATGAAAGTATAAGAACATTTCAAAAAGTAATCAGTCGAAAATATTATCTGAGCACAAAGTTATGATCACCTGAATAGTTATTTTTATTTGATGGGTTGAAATTTGGAGATTGGATAATAATTAGCAAAAATGGTTCAAATTAATATTTGAGCACCAAGTTATAATCGGCTGAATAAATATTTTCATTTGATTAGTTGAATTTTTGGGATTGGGTGAAATTACTAATGACAAACAAGGAAGGTTTAATAATGTAGAGCCTGAAAATCCGAGAATTTTTCAAAAAGGAATCGTTCAAAAATATTATCTCAGCACCAAGTTATAACCACCTGAATCATTATTTTCATTCGATGGGTTGAATTTTGAAAACTAGATGATTTTTTTAATCAGCAAAAATGGGTGGTACTGTATTGTAGAAAGTTAACATATATGAACTTTCCAAAAAAGAATCGGTACAAAATATTATATGAGCACCAAGTTATGACCACTTGAATCGTTATTGTAATTTGATGGGTTAAATTTAGAGTATTGGATGAAGTTACTAATCAGAAAGCACAGACGGTTTCAAAAAGGATGAAAATATAACAACATTTCAAAAAGGAATTGGTTTAAAAATATTGTCTGAGCACCAAGTTATGACCACATGAATCGTTACATTTATCTGATGGTTGAATTTTGGAGATTGGATGAAATTTCTAATTAGCAAAAATGAAAGGTACCATATTGTAGAGAAAAAAATATAAGAACTTCTGAAAAAAATAATCGGTACAAAATACTATATGAGCACTAAGTTACGACCACTTGAATCTCTATATTCATTTGATGGGTTCAATTTTAGGGATTGGAGGAAGTTACTAATCAACAAACACGAAAGATGTCAATATTGTAGAGCGTGAAAATATAATAACTTTTCAAAAAGGAATCAGTCCAAAATATTATCTGAGCACCAAGTAATGACCTCCTGAATCGTTATTTTCATTTGATGGGATAAATTTTGGGGAACAAATGAAGTTTCTAATTAGAAAACACGGAAGGTACCATATTGTAGAGCATGAAAATATAAGAACTTTTCAAAAGAGAATCGCTCAAAAGTATTATATGAGCATCTAGTTTTTCCACCTGAATCGTTATTTTTATTTGATTGGTTGAATTTCAGGGATTGGATGAGGTTACTAATAAGAAAACACGGAAGGTACCATATTGTAGAGCATGAAAATATAAGAATTTTTCAAAAAGGAATCAGTCAGAAATATTATCTGAGCACCAAGTAATGACCACCTGAATCGTTATTTTAATTTGATGAGATGAATTTAGGGGATCAGTTTAAGTTACTAATTTGAAAATAAGGAAGGTTCCATATTGTATAGGATGAAAGTATAAGAACTTTTCAAAAAAGTAATCGGTCCAAAATATAATATGAGCACGATGTTATGATCATCTGATCATTATTTTTATTTGATAGATCGAATTTTGGAGATTGCATAAAGTTTTATAATCAGCAAAAACCGGAGGTAACATATTGTACAAAATGAAATCATAAGAACTTTTCAAAAAGGAATTGGTCAAAAATAATATTTGAGCACTAAGTTATGATCGACTGAATCATTATTTTCATTTGATGAGTTGAATTTTGGGGATTGGATGAAGTTACTAATAAGAAAAAATGGAATCGATATATAACCACCTGAATCGTTCTTTTCATTTGATGCGTTGAATTTTGGGGATTGGATAAATATACTAATCAGAAAACAATGAAGGGAGCATATAGTAGAGCTTGATAGTATTAGAACTTTTCATAAAGGAATCGGTCAAAAATTATTATCTCAGCGCCAAGTAATGACCACCTGAATCACCATTTTTATTTAAAGGGATGAATTTCAGGGATCGAATGAAGTTACTAGTTACAAATAACAGAAGGTTCCATATTGTAGAGGATGAGAGTATAAGAACTTTTTAAAAAGTAATCTGTCCAACATATAATCTGAGCACGAAGTTATTATCACCTGAATCGTTATTTTTATTTGATAGGTTGAATTTTAGATATTGGATAAAGTTTATAATCAGCGAAAATGGGAGGTATCATATTGTACAAAATGAAATCATATGAAGTTTTCAAAAAGGAAACGTCCAAAATAATATTTGAGCACCAAGTTATGATCGACTGAATCGTTATTTTCATTTCTTGAGTTGAATTTTGGGGACTGGATGAAATTACTAATAACAAACACGGAAGGTTCAATATATTATAGAGCCTGATAACATAAGAATTTTTCAAAAAGGAATCGTTCAAAAATATTATCTCTGCACCAAGTTATAACCACCTGAATCGTTATTTTCATTCGATGGGTTGAATTTTGGAGATTGGATGAAATTATTAATCGGCAAAAACAGGAGGTACTATATTGTAGAGAATGAAAATATAAGAACTTTCCAAAAAAGAATCAGTTCAAAATATTAGCTGAGCACCAAGTTATGACCACCTTAATCGTATTTTAATTTAATGGTTTGAATTTCGAAGATTGGATAAAGTTATTAATCATAACGCACGGAAGGTACCATATAGTAGAGCATGAAAATATAAGAACTTTTCAGAAAGAATCGGTCAAAATTATTATCTGAGCACCAAGTTATGACCATCTAAATCGTTACTTTCATCTGATGGTTGAATTTCGGAGATTGGATGAAATTTCTGACTAGCAAAAATGGAAGGTACTATATATTGTAGAGAAAAAAATATAAGAACTTTGAAAAAAAGAATCGGTACAAAATATTTTTTGAGCACTAAGTTATGACAACCTGAATCTCTATTTTCATTTGATGGGTTCAATTTTAGGGATTGGATGAAGTTAGTTATCAGCAAACACGAAAGGTACCATATTGTAGAGCATTAAAATATGATATATTTTCAAAAAGGAATCGGTCTAAAATATTATATGTAGTTACAAATTACAAAATACGGAAGGTTCCATATTGTAGAGCATGAAAGTATGAGAACCATTCAAAAAGTAATCGTTCCAAAATAATATATGAGCACGAAGTTATGATCACCTGAGTCGTTATTTTTATTTGTTGGGTTGAATTTTGGAGATTGCATAAAGTTCATAATCTGCAAAAACGGGAGGTACCATATTGTACAGAATGAAATCATAAGAACTTTTCCAAAATGAATCGGTCCAAAATAATATCTAAGCACCAAGTTATGATCGACTGAATCGTTATTTTCAATTGATGAGTTAAATTTTGGGGATTGGATGATGTTACTAATAAGCAAGAATGGAAGGTTCAATACTATATAACCTAAAAATAAGAATTTTAAAAAAAGGAATCATTCAAAATTATTATTCGAGCACCAAGTTATAACCACCTGAATCGTTATTTTCATTTGATGGGTTGAATTTTGGGGATTGGATAAAATTACTAATCAGAAAATACATAAGGTACTATATGGTAGAGCATGATAATGTTAGAAATTTTCAAAAAAGGAATCAGTCAAAATTATTATCTGAGCACCAAGTAATGCCCACTTGAATCAATATTTTTATTTGATGGGATGAATTTCAGGGATCAGATGAAGTTACAAATTACAAAATACGGAAGGTTCCATATTGTAGAACATGAAAGTATGAGAACCATTCAAAAAGTAATCGTCCCAAAATTTTATCTAAGCACAAAGTTTTGATCACCTGAATTGTTATTTTTATTTGATGGGTAGAATTTTGGAGATTGCTTAAAGTTTATAATTAGGAAAAATGGGAGTTACCATATTGTACAGAATGAAATCATAAGAACTTTTCAAAAATGAATCGGTCCAAAATAATATCTGAGCACTAAGTTATGATCGATTGAATCTTTATTTTAATTTGATGAGTTGAACTTCGAGGATTGTGTGAAGTTACTAATAAGCAAAAATGGAAGGTTCAAAACTGTAGAACCTGAAAATAAGAATATTTTAAAAGGGAATCGTTCAAAAATATTATTCGAGCACCAAGTTATAACCATCTGAATTGTTATTTTCATTTGATGGTTTGAATTTCGGGTATTGGATAAAATTGCTGATCACAAAATACAAAAGGTACCATATGGTAGAGCATGATAATATTAGAACTTTTCAAAAATGAATCAGTCAAAAATATTATCTGAGCACCAAGTAATGACCACTTGAATTGTTATTTCTATTTGATGGGATGAATTTCGGGGATCAGATGAAGTTACTAACTAGAAAATACGGAAGGTTCCATATTGTAGAGTATAAAAGTATAAGAAATTTCCAAAAAGTAATTGGTCCAAAGTATTATCTGAGCACGAAGTTATGATCTCTGAATCGTTAATTTTATTTGATGGGTCGAATTTTGGAGATTGCATAAAGTTTATAATCCGCGAAAATGAGAGGTACCATATTGTACAAAATGAAATCATAAGAACTTTTCATAAAAAAATTGGTCGAAAATAATATCTGAGCACCAAGGTATGATTGACTGAATCGTTATTTTCATTTGATGAGTTAAATTTTGGGGATTGGATGAAGTTACTAATAAGCAAAATCAGAAGGTTCAATACTGAAGAGCCTGGAAATATAAGAATTTTTCAAAAAGGAATTGTTCAAAAATATTATTCGAGCACCAAGTTATTACCACTTGAATCATTATTTTCATATTATGGGTTGAATTTCAGGGATTGGATAAAGTTACTAATAAAAAAACACATAAGGTACCATATAGTAGAGCATGATAATATTAGAACTTTTCAAAAATGAATCAGTCAAAAAAATTATCCGAGCAACAAGTAATGACCACCCGAATCATTATTTTTATTTGAAGGGATGAATTTCGGGGATCAGATGAAGTTAATAATTACAAAATGCGGAAGGTTCCATATTGTAAAGCATGAGAGTATAAAAACTTTTCAAAAAGTAATCTGTCCAAACGGAATCAGTCAAAAACAATATCTGAGCACCAAGTTATGATCGACAAAATCATTATTTTCATTTGTTGAGTTGAATTTTGGGGAATGGATGAAATTACTAATAACAAACAGTGAAGGTTCAATACTGTATTGCCTGATAATATAATAATTTTTAAAAAAAAGAATCGTTCAAAAATATTATCTTAGCACAATGTTATAACCACCAGAATCGTTATTTTCATTCGATGGGTTGAATTTTGGAGATTGGATGAAATTTTTAATCAGCAAAACCGGGAGGTACTATATTGTAGAGAATGAAAATATAAAAACTTTACAAAAAAGAATCGGTTCAAAATATTATTTGTGCACCAAGTTATAACCAACTGAATCATGGTTTAATTTAATGGGTTGAATTTTGAGGATTGAATAAAGTTACTAATAAAAAAACACAGAAGGTACCATATAGTAGAGCATGATAATATGAGAACTTTCAAAAAGGAATCGATCAAAAATATTATCCGAGCACCAAATTATGACCACCTGAATCGTTACTTTCATCCGATGGTTGAATTTCGAAGATTGGATAAAATTTGTAATTAGAAAAAATAGAAGGTTCCATATTGTAGAGTGAAAATATAAGAACTTTTATCTAAAGAATCGGTATAAAATATTATCTGAGCACCATGTTATGACCATCTGAATCTCTATATTCATTTGTTAGGTTCAATTTGAGGGATTGATGAAGTTACTAATCAGCAAACACGAAAGATACCATATTGTAGAGCATGAAAATATAATAACTTTTCAAAAAGGAATTGGTCCAAAATATTACCCGAGCACCAAGTAACGACCACCTGAATCTTTATTTTCATTTGATGGGATGAATTTTGGGGAACAAATGAAGTTACTAATTAGAAAATATGGAAGGTACCACATATTGCAGAGCATGAAAATACAAGAACATTAAAAAAAGAATCGCTCTAGAGTATTATATGAGCATCAAGTTATGACCACCTAAATCATTATTTTCATTTGATAGATTGAATTTTGGGGATTGGATGAATTTACTAATAAGCAAACACGGAAGGCACCATATTGTAGAGCATGAAAATAAAAGAACTTTTCCAAAAGGAATGAATTGGTAAAAAATATTATCAGAGAACCATGTTATGACCTCCTAAATAGTTATTTTCATTTGATGGGATGAATTTTGGGATCATATGAAGTTACTAATTAGAAACTACGGAAGGTTCCAAATTGTAGAACATGAAAGTATAAGAACTTTTCAAAAAGTAATCGGTCAAAATATGAAGTTATGATCACCTGAATCGTTATTTTTATTTGACAGGTTGAATTTTTGAGATTGCATAAAGTTTATAATCAGCAAAAATGGGAGGTACTTTATTGTACAGAATCAAATTATAAGAACTCTTCAAAAAGGAATCGGTCAAAAATAATTTATGAGCACCAAGTTATGATTGACTGAAATTATTTTCATTTGACGAGTTGAATTTCAGGGATTGGATGATGTTATTAATAGGCAAATATAAGAATTTTTCAAAAAGGAATTGTTCAAAAATATTATCCGAGCACCAAGTTATGACCACCTGAATCGTTATTTTCATTTGATTGGTTGAATTTCAGGGATTCGATAAAGTTATCAATCAGAAAATACATAAGGTACCATATAGTATAGCATGATAATATTAAAAAATTTCAAAAAGAAATCGGTAGAAAATATTATCTATGCACCAAGTAATAACCACCTGAATCGTTATTTTTATTTGATGGGATGAATTTTGGGGAATGAAGTTACTAATTAGAAAATACTGAAGGTTCCATATTGTAGAGCATGAAAGTATATGAACCTTTCAAAAAGTAATCGGTCCAAAATATTATCTGAGCATGAAGTTATGATCACCTGAATCGTTATTTTTATTTGATAGGTTGAATTGTGGAGATTGGATAAAGTTTATAATCAGCAAAAATGGGAGGTATCATATTGTACAGAATGAAATCATAAGTACTTTTAAAAAAGGAATCGGTCCAAAATAATATCTGAGCACCAAGTTATAATCGACCGAATCGTTATTTTCATTTGTTGAGTTGAATTTTGGGGATTGGATAATATTACTCATGAGAAACATGGAAGGTTCAATACTGTAGAGTCTGATAATATAAGAATATTTCAAAAAGGACTCAAAAATATTTTCTTACCACCAAGTTATGACCACATGAATCGTTATTTTCATTCGATTTGTTGTATTTCGGAGATCGGTTGTAAATTTTAATCATAAAAATGAGAGGGACTATATTGTAGAGAATGAAAATACAAATCTTTCCAAAAAAAATCGGTACAAAATATTATCAAAGCACCAAGTTATGACAACCTGAATCGTATTTAATTTGATGGGTTGAATTTTGAGGATTAGATAAACTTACTAATTAGAAAACACAGAAGGTTATATAGTAGAGCATGAAAATATAAGAACTTTTCAAAAAGGAATCGATGAAAAATATTATCTGAGCACCAATTATAATCACCTGAATCATTACTTTCATCTGATGGTTTAATTTTGAAGATAGGATGAAATTTGTAATTAGCAAAAATGGAAGGTACCATATTGTAGAGAAAGAAAATATAATAACTTTAAAAAAAAGAGCACAAAATATAATAACTTTATATGAGCACAAAATTATGACCACCTGAATCTCTATATTCATTTGATGGGTTCAATTTTAGTGATTGGATGAAGTTACTAATCAGCAAACACGAAAGATACCATATTAGCATAAAAATGATATCCGTCGAAAATAATATCCGATCACCAAGTAACGACCACTTGAATCATTATTTTCATTTGATGGGATCAATTTCGGGTAACAAATGAAGTTACTTGGAAGGTACCATATTGCAGAGCATGAAAATATAAGAACTTTTCTAAAAAGAATCGCTCTAAAATATTATAAGAGCATCAAGTTATGACAACCTAAATCGTTATTTTCATTTGATGGGTTGATTTTTGGGTATTGGATGAATTTACTAATAAGCAAACACGGAAGGTACCATATTGTAGGGCAAGAAAATATAAGAACTTTTCAAAAAGGAATCGGTCGAAAATATTATCTGAGCACCATATTATGACCACCTGAATCGTTATTTTCATTTGATAGGATGAATTCCGAGAACCAGATGAAGTTACTAATTAGAAAATACGAAAGGTTGCATATTGTAGAGCATGAAAGCATAAGAACTTTTCAAAAAAAAATCGTTCCATAATAATATAGGAGCACAAATTTACGATCACCCGAGTCGTTATTTTTATTTGTTGGGTTGAATTTTGGAGATTGCATAACGTTCATAATCAGCAAAAATGGGAGATACCATATTGTACAGAATGAAATCATAAGAACTTTTCAAAAATGAATCGGTCCAAAATAATTTCTGAGCACGAAGTTATGATCGACTGAATCGTTATTTTCTATTGATGAGTTGAATTTCGGGGATTGGATGATGTTACTAATAAGCAAAAATGAGAGGTTCAATACTGTAGAACCCTAAAATATAAGAATTTTTCAAAAAGGAATCGTTTAAAAATATTATCTGAGCACACAACCACTTGAATTGTTATTTTCATTCGATGGGTTGAATTTTGGAGATTGGTTTAAAATGTTAATCAGGAAAAACTTGAGGTATTATATTTTAGAGAATGAAAATATAAGAACTTTCCAAAAATGAATCGGTACAAAATATTATTTGAGCACCAAGTTATGACTACCTGAATCGTTATTTTAATTTGATGGGTTGAATTTCTAGGATTGAATAAATTTACTAATTAGAAAACACATAAGGTACCATATAGTAGAGCATAAAAATATAAGAACTTTTCAACAAAAGAATCAGTCAAAAATATTATCTGAGCACCAAGTTATGACCACCAGAATCGTTACTTTCACATGATGGTTGAATTTTGGAGATTGGATGAAATTTGTAATTAGCGAAAATGGAAGGTACAATATTCTAGAGAAAGAAAATATAAGAACTTTTAAAAAATGAATTGGTACAAAATATTATCTGAGCACCAAGTTATGACCACCTGAATCTCTATTTTCATTTGATGAGTTCAATGTTAGGGATTGGATGAATTTCCTAATCAGCAAACACGAAAGATACCATATTGCAGATCATGAAAATATAATAACTTTTTGAAAAGGAATCGGTCCAAAATATTAGATGAAATTACAAATTAGAAAATACGGAAGGTTCCATATTGTAGAGAATGAAAGTATGAGAACCATTCAAAATGTAATCGTTCCAAAATATTATCTGAGCACAGAGTTATGATCACCTGAATAGTTAATTGTATTTAATGGGTTGAATTTTGGAGATTGCAAAATCAGGAAAAACGAGAGGTACCATATTGTACAGAATGAAATCATAAGAACTTTTCAAAAAGGAATTGGTCCAAAATGATTTCTGAGCACCAAGTTATGATCGACTAAATCGTTGTTTTCATTTGATGAGTTAAATTTTGGGGATTGGATTAAGTTACTAATAAGAAAAAATGGAAGGTTTAATACTCTATAACCTGAAAATATAAGAATTTTTTAAAAAAGGAATCGTTCAAAAATATTTTTCGAGCACCAAGTTATAACCACCTGAATCGTTATTTTCATTTTATGGGTTGAATTTTGGGTACTGGATAAAGTTACTAACCAGAAAACACAGAAGGTACCATATAATAGAGCATGATAATATAAGAACTTTTCAAAAAGGAATCGGTCAAAAATATTATCTAAGCACCAAGTAATAACCACTTGAATCATTATTTTTATTTGTTGGAATGAACTTCAGGGATCAGATGAAGTTACTAATTAGAAAATACAGAAGGTTGCATATTCTAGAGCATGAAAGTATAAGAACTTTTCAAAAAGTAATCGGTCCAAAATATTATCTGAGCACAAAGTAATGATCACCTTAATTGTTAATTTTATTTTATGGGTTGAATTTTGGAGATTGCATAAAGTTTATAATCAGAAAAAATTGGAGGTGCCTTATTGTACAGAATCAAATCATAAGAACTTTTCAAAAAGTAATCGGTCTAAAGAAATATATGAATACCAAGTTATGATCGGCTGAATCGTTATTTTCATTTGACGAGTTGAATTTTGGGGATTGGATGATGTTACTAATAAGAAAAAACGGAAGGTTAAATACTTTAGAGCTTGAAAATATAAGATTCAAATAGGAATCGTTCAAAAACATTATCCGAGCACCAAGTTATAACCACCTGAATTGTTATTTTCATTTGATGGGTTGAATTTCGGGGATTGGATAAAGTTACTAATCAAAAAACACAGAAGGTACCATTTAGTAGAGCATGAAAATATAAGAACTTTTCAAGAGAAATTGGTCAAAAATATTATCAGAGCACCAAGTTATGACCACTTGAATCATCACTTACATCTGATGGTTGAATTTCGGAGATCAGATGAAATTTCTAATTTGCAAAAATGGAAGGTACCCTATTGTAGAGAAATAAAATATAAGAACTTTTTAAAAAAGAATCAATACAAAATATTATCTGAGCACCATGTTATGACCACCTGATTCTCTATATTCATTTGATGGGTTCAATTTCAGGGATTGGATGAAATTACTAATAAGCAAACATGAAAGACACCATATTACAGAGCATGAAAATATAAAAACTTTTCATAAATGAATCAGTCCAAAATATTATCGAGCACCAAGTAATGACCACCTAAATCATTATTTTCATTTGATGGGATAAATTTCGAGGAACTCATGAAATTATTAATTAGAAAACACAGATGGTACCATATTGCAGATCACGAGAATATAAGAACTTTTCAAAAAAGAATCGTTCTAAAATATTATATGAGTTTCAAGTTATGACCACCTGAATCGTTATTTTCATTTGATGGGTTGAATTTTGGGGATTGGATGAATTTACTAATAAATAAACACGGATTGTACCATAATGTATAATTATCCCATCATGAATTGAATAATTAAATTAAATTAGATGGGATATAAGAAATATAATTTAATTTGAATACTTAAATTTATTTTCACAAAGCATGAAAATATAAGAACTTTTCAAAAAGAAATCGATTTATTATCTCAGCACCATATTATGACCACCTGAATCATTATTTTCATTTGATGGGATGAATTTCGGGATTATATGAAGTTTTTAATTAGAAAATGCGGAAGGTTCCATATTGTAGAGCATGAAAGAGTATAAGAACTTTTCAAAAAGTAATCGGTCCAAAATATTATTTGAGCACGAAGTTATGATCACCTAAATCTTTATTTTTATTTGATGTTGAATTTTTGAGATTGCGTAAAGTTTATAATCAGCAAAAACGGGAGGTACCTTGTACATAATCAAATCATAAGAATTTTTCAGAAAGGAATCGGTCGAAAATAATACCTGAGCACCAAGTTATGATCGACTGATTCTTTATTTTCATTTGATGAGTGAATTTCGAGGTTTGGATGAAGTTACTAATAAGCAAAAATGGAAGGTTCAATACCGTGAAACCTGAAAATATAAGAATTTTTCAAAAAGGAATCCTTCAAAAATATTATCCAAGCACCAAGTTATAACCACCTGAATTATTTTTTTAATTTTATGGGTTGAATTTCGGTGATTGGATGAAAATTCTAATTAGCTAAAATGGAAGATACAATATTGTAGAGAAAGAATATATTGCCGAGCATTAAAATATAAGAACTTTTCAAAGAAGAATTGCTCTAAAGTTTTATATAAGCATCAAGTTATGACCACCAGAATCGTTATTTTCATTTGATGGGTTTATTTTGGGGATTGGATAAAGTTACAAATAAGCAAACACGGAAGGTACCATATTGTAGATCATGAAAATATAAGAACTTTTCAAAAAGGAATCGGTCAAAATTATTATCTAAGCACCAAGTAATATGACCACCTGAATCGTTATTTCCATTTGATGGGATGAATTACGGGGATCAGATAAAGTTACTAATTAGAAAATACAGAAGGTTCCATATTGTAGAGCATGAAAGTTGGAGAACTTTTCAAAAAATAATCGGTCCAAAATATTATCTGAGCACGAAGTTATGGTCACCTGAATCGTTATTTTTATTTGATGGGTTGAATTTTGGAGATTGCATTAAGTTTATAATCAACAAAATGGGAGTTACCATATTGTACAGAATAAAATCATAAGAACTTTTCAAAAAGTAATCGGTCCAAAATAAAATATGATCAATAAGTTATGATCAACTGAATCTTTATTTTCATTTGATGAGCTTAATTTCGGTGATTGGATGAAGAATTGAAAAGAAAAATGGAAGGTTCAATACTGTAGAATACTAAAATATAAGAATTTTTCAAAAATGAATCGTTCAAAAATATTATCTGAGCGCCAAGTTTTATCCACTTGAATTGTTATTTTCATTCGATGGGTTGAATTTCGGAGATTGGATGAAAACAAATACGGGAGGTACCATATTGTAGAGCATGAAAACATAAGAACTTTTCAAAAAGGAATCGGTCAAAAATATTATCTGAGCACCAAATTATGATCACTTGAATCGTTCTTTTAGTTTAATGGGTTGAATTTTGAGGATTGGATAAAGATCTGAAAAACACAGAAGGTACCATACAACAGAGAATGAAAAATAAGAACTTTTCAAGAAGGAATTGGTCAAAAATATTATTTGAGCACCAAGTTATGACCACCTGAATCGTTCCTTTCATCTGATGGTTAAATTTAGAAGGTTGGATGAAATTTCTAATTAGCAAAAATGGAAGGTACCATATTGTAGATAAAGAAAATACAAGAACTTTTAAAAAAAAGTATCGATACAAAATATTATCTGAGCATTAAGTTATGTCCACCTCAATCTCTATTTTCATTTGATGGGTTCAATTTTAGGGATTTGATGAAGTTACTAATCAGCAAACACGAAAGATACCATATTTAGAGCATGCAAATATAATAACTTTTCAAAAAGGTGTCGGTCCAAAATATTATCCGAGCACCAAGTAATGACCATCTGAATCATTAGTTTCATTTGATGGGATGAATTTCAAGGAACAAATGAAGTTACTAATTACAAAACACGGAAGGTACCATATTAGAGTGGATGAAAATATAAGAACTTTTCAAAAAAATAATTGCTCTAAAGTATTATATAAGCATCAAGTTATGACCACCTGAATCGTTATTTTCATTTGATGGGTTGAATTTCGTTGATTGGATAAAGTTACTAATAAGCAAACATGGAAAGTGCCATATTGTAGAGCATGAAAATATAAGAACTTTTCAAAGCGGAATCGGTAAAAAATATTATATGAGCACCAAGTTATGACCACCTGAATCGTTATTTTCATTTGATGGGATGAACTTTCGGGATCAGATGAAGTTAATAATTAGAAAATACGGAAGGTTCCATATTATAGAGAATGAAAGTTTAAGAATTTTTCAAAAAGTAATCGGTCCAAAATATTATCTGAGCACGAAGTTATGATAACATGAATCGTTATTTTATTTGATGTGTTGGATTTTGGAGATTGCATAAAGTTTATAATCTGAAAAATGGGAGTTACCATATTGTACAGAATGAAATCATAAGAACTTTTCAAAAAGGAATCGGTCCAAAATAATATCTGAGCACCAAGTTATGATCGATTGAATCATTATTTTAATTTGATGAGTTGAACTTCGGTAATTGGATGAAGTAACTAATAAGCAAAAATGGAAGGTTCAATACTGCAGAATTTGAAAATATAAGAATTTTTCAAAAAAAGAATCGTCCAAAAATATTATATGAGCACCAAATTATAACCACTTGAATTGTTATTTTCATTGGATGGGTTGAATTTTGGAGTTTGGATGAAATTTTTAATCAGCAAAAATGGGAGGTACTATATTGTATATAATGAAAATATAGGAACTTTCCAAAAAAGAATCGATATGAAATATTATTTGAGCACCAAGTTATGACCACCTGAATCGTTATTTTCATTTGCTGGGTTTAATTTCGAGTATTGGGTAAAGTTACTAATCAGAAAACACATAAGGTACCATATTGTAGAGCATGAAAATATAAGAGCTTTTTAAAAAGGAATAGGTTAAAAATATTATCTGAGCACCAAGTTATGACCACCTGAACCGTTACTTTCATCCGATGGTTGAACTTTTCATAAAAGAATAGCTCTAAAGTATTATATGAGCATCATGTTATGACCACCTGAATTGTTATTTTCATCTAATTCGTTGAATTTTGCGGATTGGATAAGTTGCTAATAAGCAAATACAGAAGGCACCATATTGTAGAGCATGAAAACATAAGAACTTTTCAAAAAGGAACCATTCAAAAATATTATCTGAGCACCAAATTATGACCACCCGAATCGTTCTTTTAATTTGATGGGTTGAATTACGAGGATTGGATAAAGTTACTAATCAGAAAAACACAGAAGGTGCCATATAGTAGAGCATGCAAATATAAGAACTTTACAAAAAGGAATCGGTCAAAAATATTATCTGAGCTCCAAGTTATGACCACATGAATCGTTAGTTTCATCTGATGGTTAAATTTCAAAGATTGGATGAAATTTCTAATAAGCAAAAATGGAAGGTACCATATTTGTAGATAAAGGAAATATAAGAACTTAAAAAATAGAATCGGCATAAAATATTATCTGAGAATTAAGTTATGACCACCTGAATCTCTATTTTCATTTGATGGGTTCAATTTTAGGGATTGGATGAAGTTACTAATCAACATACACGAAAGATACCATATTGTAGAGCGTGAAAATATAATAACTTTTTGAAAAACATTCGGTCTAAAATATAATCCGAGCACTAAGTAATGATCACCTTAATCGTTAACTTCATTTGATGGGATGAATTTTGGGGAACAAATGAAGTTACAAATTAGAAAACATGGATGGTAACCATATTGTAGTGCATGCAAATATAAGAACTTTTCAAAAAAGAAATTACTCTAAAGTATTATATAAGCATCAAGTTATGACCACCTGAATCGTTATTTTCAGTTGATGGGTTGAATTTCGGTGATTGGATGAAGTTACAAATAAGAAAACACGGAAGGTACCATATTGTAGATCATGAAAAGATAAGAACTTTTCAAATAGGAATCAGTCAAAAATATTATCTAAGCACCAAGTTATAACTGCCCGAATTGTTATTTTCATTTGATGGGATGAATTTTGGGGATTAGATGAAGTTACTAATTAGAAAACACGAAAGGTTCCATATTATAGAGCATGAGAGTATAAGAACATTTTAAAAAGTAATCTGTCCAAAATATTATCTGAGCAGGAAGTTATGATCACCTGAATCGTTACTTTTATTTGATGGGTTTAATTTTGGAAATTGCATAAAGTTTATAATCAGCAAAAATGGGAGGTACCATATTGTACAGAATGAAACCATAAGTATTTTTCAAAAAGGAATCGGTCCAAAATAATGTCTGAGCATCAAGTTATGATCCACTGAATCATTATTTTTATTTGATGAGTTGAATTTCGGGGATTGGATAAATTTACTAATAAGCAAAAATGAAAGGTTCATTATTGTAGAACCTGAAAATATAAGAATTTTTCAAAAAAGGAATCGTTAAAAAAAATGAGACGTACCATATTGTACAACATGATATCATAAAATTTTTATAAAAGGAATCAGTCAAAATAATATCTGAGCACCATGTTATGAACTACTGAATCATTATTTTCATTTGATGAGTTGAATTTTGGGGATTGGATGGAGTTACAAATAAGCGAAAATGGAAGGTTCAATACTGTAGAACATGAAAATATAAGATTTTTTCAAAAAGGAATCGTTCAAAAATATTATCCGAGCACAAAGTTATAACCACCTGAATAATTATTTTCCTTTGATGAGTTGAATTTTGGGAATAGGATAAAGTTACTAATCTAAAAACACAGAAGGTATCATATAGTAGAGCATGAAAATATTAGAACTTTTCAAATAGAAATTGTTCAAAAATATTATTTGAACACCAAGTTATGACAACCTGAATCAATATTTTTTTATTTTAGGGGATGAATTTCGGGGATCAAATTAAGTTATCGATTAGAAAATACGGAAGATTCATATTGTAGAGCATGAAAGTATAAAAACTTTTCAAAAAGTAATTAGTCCTGAATATTATATGAGCACCAAGTAAAGACCACTTGAATCGTTATTTTCATTTGATGGGATGAATTTTGCGGAACAAATGAAGTTACTAATTGGAAAGAACATAAGATCTTTTCAAAAGAATTGCTCTAAAATATTATATGAGCATCAAGTTATGACAACCTGAATCGTTAATTTCATTTAATGGGTTGAATTTCGGGGATTGGATGAAGTTACTAATAAGAAAACACGGAAGGTGCCCAATTGTAGAGCCTGAAAATATAAGAACTTTTCAAAAAGGAATTAGTCAAAAATATTATCTGAGCACCAAGTGAAGGACACCTGAACCGTAACTTTCATTTGATGGGATTAATTTCGGGTATCAGATGAAGTTACTGATTAGAAAATACGGAAGATTCATATTGTAGAGCATGAAAGTATAAAAACTATTCAAAAAGTAATCGGTCCAAAATATTATCAGAGCAAAAAAGTTATGATCACCTGAATCATTATTTTTATTTGATGGGATGAATTTTGGAGATTGCATAAAGTTTATAATCTGAAAAAATGGGAGAAACCATGTTGTACAGAATGAAATCATAAGATTTTTTCCAAAAGGAATCGGTCAAAAATCATATCTGAGCACCAAGTTATGGGACAGAATCTTTATTTTCATTTGATGAGTTGAGTTTCGGGGATTGAATGAAATAAATTACTAATAATCAAAAACAGAAGGTTCGATACTGTAGAGCCTGAAAATATAATTATTTTTCAAAAATGAGTCGTTCAAAAATATTATCCGAGCACCAAGTTACAACCACCCTCAATCGTTAATTTCATTTGATGGGTTGAATTTTGGGGATTGGATAAAGTTACTAATCAGAAAACACAGAAGGTTTACCATATAGTAGAGCATGTAAATATAAGAACTTTCCAAAAATGAAAAGATCAAAAATATCTTCTGAGCACCAAGTTATGACCACCTGAATCGTTATTTTTATTTGATGGGATGAATTTTGGGGATTCAATGAATTACTAATAAGAAAAATACGGAAGGTTCCATATTGTGAGCATGAAAGTACAAGAACATTTCAAAAAGTAATCAGTCGAAAATATTATCTGAGCACAAAGTTATGATCACCTGAATCGTTATTTTTATTTGATGGGTTAAAATTTGGAGATTGGATAATAATCAGCAAAAATGGGAGGTACCATACTGTATAGAATGAAATCATATTAACTTTTCAAAAAGGAATCGGTCCAAATTAATATTTGAGCACCAAGTTATGATCGGCTGAATAAATATTTTCATATGATTAGTTGAATTTTTGGGATTGGGTGAAATTACTAATGACAAACAAGGAAGGTTTAATAATGTAGAGCCTGAAAATCTGAGAATTTTTCAAAAAGGAATCGTTCAAAAATATTATCTCAGTACCAAGTTATAACCACCTGAATCATTATTTTCATTTGATGGGTTGAATTTTGAAAACTAGATGATTTTTTTAATTAGCAAAAATGGGTGGTACTGTATTGTAGAAAGTTAACATATATGAACTTTCAAAAAAAGAATCGGTACAAAATAATATATGAGCACCAAGTTATGACCACTTGAATCGTTATTGTAATTTGATGGGTTGAATTTCGTGTATTGGATAAAGTTACTAATCAGAAAGCACAGAAGGTACAATATAGTAGAGGATGAAAATATAACAACATTTCAAAAAGGAATCGGTTTAAAAATATTATCTGAGCACCAAGTTATGACCACATGAATCGTTACATTTATCTGATGGTTGAATTTTGGAGATTGGATGAAATTTCTAATTAGCAAAAAGGAAAGGTACCATATTGTAGAGAAAAAATATAAGAACTTCGGAAAAAAATAATCGGTACAAAATACTATCTGAGCACCAAGTTACGACCACTTGAATCTCTATATTCCTCTGATGGGTTCAATTTTAGGGATTGGAGGAAGTTACTAATCAACAAACACGAAACATGTCAATATTGTAGAGTGTGAAAATATAATAACTTTTCAAAAAGGAATCAGTCCAAAATATTATCTGAGCACCAAGTAATGGCCTCCTGAATCGTTATTTCCATTTGATGGGATAAATTTTGGGGAACAAATGAAGTTACTAATTAGAAACACGAAAGGTACCATATTGTAGAGCATGAAAATATAAGAACTTTTCAAAAGAGAATCGCTCAAAAGTATTATATGAGCATCAAGTTTTTCCACCTGAATCGTTGTTTTTATTTGATTGGTTGAATTTCAGGGATTGGATGAGGTTACTAATAAGAAAACACGGAAGGAATCGGGGATTGGATTAGAACTTTTCATAAAGGAATCGGTTAAAAATATTATCTCAGCACCAAGTAATGACCACCTGAATCACCATTTTTATTTAATGGGATGAATTTCAGGGATCAGATGAAGTTACTAATTACAAAATACAGAAGGTTCCATATTGTAGAGGATGAGAGTATAAGAACTTTTTAAAAAGTAATATGTCCAATATATAATCTGAGCACGAAGTTATTATCACCTGAATCGTCATTTTTATTTGATAGGTTGAATTTTGGAGATTGGATAAAGTTTATAATCAGCGAAAATGGGAGATATCATATTGTACAAAATGAAATCATATGAAGTTTTCAAAAAGGAATTGGTCCAAAATAATATCTGATCACCAAGTTATGATCGACTGAATCGTTATTTTCATTTCTTGAGTTGAATTTTGGGGACTGGATGAAATTACTAATAACAAACACAAAAGGTTCAATATTATAGAGCCTGATAACATAAGAATTTTTCAAAAAGGAATCATTCAAAAATATTATCTCTGCACCAAGTTATAACCACATGAATCGTTATTTTCATTCGATGGGTTGAATTTTGGAGATTGGATGAAATTATTAATCAGCAAAAACAAGAGGTACTATATTGTAGAGAATGAAAATATAAGAACTTTCCAAAAAAGAATCAGTTCAAAATATTAGCTGAGCACCAAATTATGACCACCTTAATCGTATTTTAATTTAATGGTTTGAATTTCGAAGATTGGATAAAGTTATTAATCATAATGCACGGAAGGTACCATATAGTAGAGCATGAAAATATAAGAACTTTTCAGAAAGAATCGATCAAAATTATTATCTGAGCACCAAGTTATGACTACCTGAATCGTTACTTTCATCTGATGGTTGAATTTTGGAGATTGGATGAAATTTCTGACTAGCAAAAATGGAAGGTACTATATATTGTAGATAAAAAAATATAAGAACTTTGAAAAAAAGAATCGGTACAAAATATTTTTTGAGCACCAAGTTATGACAACCTGAATCTCTATTTTCATTTGATGGGTTCAATTTTAGGGATTGGATGAAGTTAGTTATCAGCAAACACGAAAGGTACCATATTGTAGAGCATTAAAATATGATATATTTTCAAAAAGGAATCGGTCTAAAATATTAGATGTAGTTACAAATTACAAAATACGGAAGGTTCCATATTGTAGAGCATGAAAGTATGAGAACCATTCAAAAAGTAATCGTTCCAAAATAATATATGAGCACGAAGTTATGATCACCTGAGTCGTTATTTTTATTTGTTGGGTTGAATTTTGGAGATTGCATAAAGTTCATAATCTGCAAAAACGGGAGGTACCATATTGTATAGAATGAATTCATAAGAACTTTTCCAAAATGAATCGGTCCAAAATAATATCTAAGCACCAAGTTATGATCGACTGAATCGTTATTTTCAATTGATGAGTTAAATTTCGGGGATTGGATGATGTTACTAATAAGCAAAAATGGAAGGTTCAATACTATATAACCTAAAAATAAGAATTTTAAAAAAAGGAATCATTCAAAATTATTATTCGAGCACCAAGTTATAACCACCTGAATCGTTATTTTCATTTGATGGGTTGAATTTCGGGGATTGGATAAAATTACTAATCAGAAAATACATAAGGTACTATATGGTAGAGCATGATAATATTAGAAATTTTCAAAAAAGGAATCAGTCAAAATTATTATCTGAGCACCAAGTAATGCCCACTTGAATCAATATTTTTATTTGATGGGATGAATTTCAGGGATCAGATGAAGTTACAAATTACAAAATACAGAAGGTTCCATATTGTAGAGCATGAAAGTATGAGAACCATTCAAAAAGTAATCGTCCCAAAATTTTATCTAAGCACAAAGTTTTGATCACCTGAATTGTTATTTTTATTTGATGGGTAGAATTTTGGAGATTGCTTAAAGTTTATAATTAGGAAAAATGGGAGGTACTATATTGTACATAATGATATCATAAGAACTTTTTAAAAAGGAATCGGTCCAAAATAATATCTTAGAACCAAGTTATGATCGACTGAATCGTTATTTTCGTTTGATGAGTTAAATTTCGGGGATTGTGTGAAGTTACTAATAAGCAAAAATGGAAGGTTCAAAACTGTAGAACCTGAAAATAAGAATATTTTAAAAGGGAATCGTTCAAAAATATTATTCGAGCACCAAGTTATAACCATCTGAATTGTTATTTTCATTTGATGGTTTGAATTTCGGGTATTGGATAAAATTGAAGATCACAAAATACAAAAGGTACCATATGGTAGAGCATGATAATATTAGAACTTTTCAAAAATGAATCAGTCAAAAATATTATCTGAGCACCAAGTAATGACCACTTGAATTGTTATTTCTATTTGATGGGATGAATTTCGAGGATCAGATGAAGTTACTAACTAGAAAATACGGAAGGTTCCATATTGTAGAGTATAAAAGTATAAGAAATTTCCAAAAAGTAATTGGTCCAAAGTATTATCTGAGCACGAAGTTATGATCTCTGAATCGTTAATTTTATTTGATGGGTCGAATTTGGGAGATTGCATAAAGTTTATAATCCGCGAAAATGAGAGGTACCATATTGTACAAAATGAAATCATAAGAACTTTTCATAAAAAAATTGGTCGAAAATAATATCTGAGCACCAAGGTATGATTGACTGAATCGTTATTTTCATTTGATGAGTTAAATTTTGGGGATTGGATGAAGTTACTAATAAGCAAAATCAGAAGGTTCAATACTGAAGAGCCTGGAAATATAAGAATTTTTCAAAAAGGAATTGTTCAAAAATATTATTCGAGCACCAAGTTATTACCACCTGAATCATTATTTTCATATTATGGGTTGAATTTCAGAGATTGGATAAAGTTACTAATAAAAAAACACAGAAGGTACCATATAGTAGAGCATGATAATATTAGAACTTTTCAAAAATGAATCAGTCAAAAATATTATCCGAGCAACAAGTAATGACCACCCGAATCATTATTTTTATTTGAAGGGATGAATTTCGGGGATCAGATGAAGTTAATAATTACAAAATGCGGAAGGTTCCATATTGTAAAGCATGAGAGTATAAAAAATTTTCAAAAAGTAATCTGTCCAAAAGGAATCAGTCAAAAACAATATCTGAGCACCAGGTTATGATCGACAGAATCGTTATTTTCATTTGTTGAGTTGAATTTTGGGGAATGGATGAAATTACTAATAACAAACACGGAAGGTTCAATACTGTATTGCCTGATAATATAATAATTTTTAAAAAAAGAATCATTCAAAAATATTATCTTAGCACAATGTTATAACCACCAGAATCGTTATTTTCATTCGATGGGTTGAATTTTGGAGATTGGATGAAATTTTTAATCAGCAAAACCGGGAGGTACTATATTGTAGAGAATGAAAATATAAAAACTTTACAAAAAAGAATCGGTTCAAAATATTATTTGTGCACCAAGTTATGACCACCTGAATCATGGTTTAATTTAATGGGTTGAATTTCGAGGATTGAATAAAGTTACTAATAAAAAAACACAGAAGGTACCATATAGTAGAGCATGATAATATGAGAACTTTCAAAAAGGAATCGATCAAAAATATTATCCGAGCACCAAATTATGACCACCTGAATCGTTACTTTCATCCGATGGTTGAATTTCGAAGATTGGATAAAATTTGTAATTAGAAAAAATAGAAGGTTCCATATTGTAGAGAGAAAATATAAGAACTTTTATCTAAAGAATCGGTATAAAATATTATCTGAGCACCATGTTATGACCATCTGAATCTCTATATTCATTTGATAGGTTCAATTTGAGGGATTGATGAAGTTACTAATCAGCAAACACGAAAGATACCATATTGTAGAGCATGAAAATATAATAACTTTTCAAAAAGGAATTGGTCCAAAATATTACCCGAGCACCAAGTAACGACCACCTGAATCTTTATTTTCATTTGATGGGATGAATTTTGGGGAACAAATGAAGTTACTAATTAGAAAATATGGAAGGTACCACATATTGCAGAGCATGAAAATACAAGAACATTAAAAAAAGAATCGCTCTAGAGTATTATATGAGCATCAAGTTATGACCACCTAAATCATTATTTTCATTTGATAGATTGAATTTTGGGGATTGGATGAATTTACTAATAAGCAAACACGGAAGGCACCATATTGTAGAGCATGAAAATAAAAGAACTTTTCCAAAAGGAATGAATTGGTAAAAAATATTATCAGAGAACCATGTTATGACCTCCTAAATAGTTATTTTCATTTGATGGGATGAATTTTGGGATCATATGAAGTTACTAATTAGAAACTACGGAAGGTTCCAAATTGTAGAACATGAAAGTATAAGAACTTTTCAAAAAGTAATCGGTCAAAATATGAAGTTATGATCACCTGAATCGTTATTTTTATTTGACGGGTTGAATTTTTGAGATTGCATAAAGTTTATAATCAGCAAAAATGGGAGGTACTTTATTGTACAGAATCAAATTATAAGAACTCTTCAAAAAGGAATCGGTCAAAAATAATTTATGAGCACCAAGTTATGATCGACTGAAATTATTTTCATTTGACGAGTTGAATTTCAGGGATTGGATGATGTTATTAATAGGCAAATATAAGAATTTTTCAAAAAGGAATTGTTCAAAAATATTATCCGAGCACCAAGTTATGACCAACTGAATCGTTATTTTCATTTGATTGGTTGAATTTCGGGGATTCGATAAAGTTATCAATCAGAAAATACATAAGGTACCATATAGTAGAGCATGATAATAATAAAAATTTTCAAAAAGAAATCGGTAGAAAATATTATCTATGCACCAAGTAATAACTACCTGAATCGTTATTTTTATTTGATGGGATGAATTTTGGGGGATGAAGTTACTAATTAGAAAATACTGAAGGTTCCATATTGTAGAGCATGAAAGTATAAGAACTTTTCAAAAAGTAATCGGTCCAAAATATTATCTGAGCATGAAGTTATGATCACCTGAATCGTTATTTTTATTTGATAGGCTGAATTGTGGAGATTGGATAAAGTTTATAAAGCAAAAATGGGAGGTATCATATTGTACAGAATGAAATCATAAGTACTTTTAAAAAAGGAATCGGTCCAAAATAATATCTGAGCACCAAGTTATAATCGACCGAATCGTTATTTTCATTTGTCGAGTTGAATTTTGGGGATTGGTTATAACTTGGTGCATAGAAAATACTCGAAATTCATCCCATCAAATGAAAATAACAATTCAGATGGTTATAACTTGGTGCTTGAATAATATTTTTGAACGATTCCCTTTTTAAAAATTCTTGGTTGATAGATTGCAAAAAAAAATTGGGATTTTGAGACACAACAAAGTTGTAGTTTATGTGATGAGGTGGATGAGACATCAACCCATTTGTTTTCGGGTTGTACATACACTAGGGGGTTGATGAAAATTTTGAAGTTGAGGGATATGAGCAACATGAGGCAAGTAAAAAGATGTTTGTTGATGATGGTAAGAAGAAGGCAAAACTTGATGTTGATGAAGATTACTAGTGCCTTGTATAGAATATGGAATGAAAGGAACAAGAGGATCTTTTTCCAAGAAGATTTGAAGATGGAGACCTTGGCTGCCCAAGTTGAAGCTGAATGCAAATGGAGGAGCAACAAGAGATGGAAAGAAAATTTTGAATATAAGCCTATATAGAATATAGAGTTGGTTGTTTGTTTGATTTTAAATAGCAAGTTTTGATAGGGGTTTTTGCTTGTAAAAGGCTAGGAGTGATAGCCTAAAATATCTTTTGGTTTGATTTGATCTATATACAAAACTTTCATCAGAAAAAAACGACCACTTGAATCATTATTTTCATTTGATGGGATCAATTTCGGGGAACAAATGAAGTTACTTGGAAGGTACCATATTGCAGAGCATGAAAATATAAGAACTTTTCTAAAAAGAATCGCTCTAAAATATTATAAGAGCATCAAGTTATGACAACCTAAATCGTTATTTTCATTTGATGAGTTGATTTTGGGTATTGGATGAATTTACTAATAAGCAAACACGGAAGGTACCATATTGTAGGGCAAGAAAATATAAGAACTTTTCAAAAAGGAATCGGTCGAAAATATTATCTGAGCACCATATTAAGACCACCTGAATCGTTATTTTAATTTGATAGGATGAATTCCGAGAACCAGATGAAGTTACTAATTAGAATATACGAAAGGTTCCATATTGTAGAGCATGAAAGCATAAGAACTTTTCAAAAAAAAATCGTTCCAAAATAATATAGGAGCACAAAGTTATGATCACCTGAGTCGTTATTTTTATTTGTTGGGTTGAATTTTGGAGATTGCATAGCGTTCATAATCAGCAAAAATGGGAGATACCATATTGTACAGAATGAAATCATAAGAACTTTTCAAAAATGAATCGGTCCAAAATAATTTCTGAGCACGAAGTTATGATCGACTGAATCATTATTTTCTATTGATGAGTTGAATTTCGGGGATTGGATGATGCTATTAATAAGCAAAAATGGAAGGTTCAATACAGTAGAACCCTAAAATATAAGAATTTTTCAAAAAGGAATCGCTTAAAAATATTATCTGAGCACACAACCACTTGAATTGTTATTTTCATTCGATGGGTTGAATTTTGGAGATTGGTTTAAAATTTTAATCAGGAAAAAATTGAGGTATTATATTTTAGAGAATGAAAATATAAGAACTTTCCAAAAATGAATCGGTACAAAATATTATTTGAGCACCAAGTTTATGACTACGTGAATCGTTATTTTAATTTGATGGGTCGAATTTCTAGGATTGAATAAATTTACTAATTAGAAAACACATAAGGTACCATATAGTAGAGCATAAAAATATAAGAACTTTTCAACAAAAGAATTAGTCAAAAATATTATCTGAGCACCAAGTTATGACTACCTGAATCGTTACTTTCACATGATGGTTGAATTTTGGAGATTGGATGAAATTTGTAATTAGCGAAAATGGAAGGTACAATATTCTAGAGAAAGAAAATATAAGAACTTTTAAAAAATGAATCGGTACAAAATATTATCTGAGCACCAAGTTATGACCACCTGAATCTCTATTTTCATTTGATGGGTTCAATGTTAGGGATTGGATGAATTTACTAATTAGCAAACATGAAAGATACCATATTGTAGATCATGAAAATATAATAACTTTTTGAAAAGGAATCGGTCCAAAATATTAGATGAAATTACAAATTAGAAAATACGGAAGGTTCCATATTATAGAGAATGAAAGTATGAGAACCATTCAAAATGTAATCGTTCCAAAATATTATCTGAGCACAAAGTTATGATCACCTGAATAGTTAATTTTATTTAATGGGTTGAATTTTAGAGATTGCATAATCAGGAAAAACGGGAGGTACCATATTGTACAGAATGAAATCATAAGAACTTTTCAAAAAGGAATTGGTCCAAAATGATTTCTGAGCACCAAGTTATGATCGACTAAATCGTTGTTTTCATTTGATGAGTTAAATTTTGGGGATTGGATTAAGTTACTAATAAGAAAAAATGGAAGGTTTAATACTGTATAACCTGAAAATATAAGAATTTTTTAAAAAGGAATCGTTCAAAATATTTTTCGAGCACCAAGTTATAACCACCTGAATCGTTATTTTCATTTTATGGGTTGAATTTTGGGTATTGGATAAAGTTACTAACCAGAAAACACAGAAGGTACCATATAATAGAGCATGATAATATAAGAACTTTTCAAAAAGGAATCGGTCAAAAATATTATCTAAGCACCAAGTAATGACCACTTGAATCGTTATTTTTATTTGTTGGAATGAACTTCGGGGATCAGATGAAGTTACTAATTAGAAAATATAGAAGGTTACATATTCTAGAGCATGAAAGTATAAGAACTTTTCAAAAAGTAATCGGTCCAAAATATTATCTGAGCACAAAGTAATGATCACCTTAATTGTTAATTTTATTTTATGGGTTGAATTTTGGAGATTGCATAAAGTTTATAATCAGAAAAAATGGGAGGTGCCTTATTGTACAGAATCAAATCATAAGAACTTTTCAAAAAGTAATCGGTCTAAAGAAATATCTGAATACAAGTTATGATCAGCTGAATCGTTATTTTCATTTGACGAGTTGAATTTTGGGGATTGGATGATGTTACTAATAAGAAAAAATGGAAGATTAAATACTTTAGAGCTTGAAAATATAAGAATTTTTCAAATAGGAATCGTTCAAAAACATTATCCGAGCACCGAGTTATAACCACCTGAATTGTTATTTTCATTTGATGGGTTGAATTTCAGGGATTCGATAAAGTTACTAATCAGAAAACACAGAAGGTATCATATAGTAGAGCATGAAAATATAAGAACTTTTCAAGAGAAATTGGTCAAAAATATTATCTGAGTACCAATTTATGACCACTTGAATCATCACTTACATCTGATGGTTGAATTTCGAAGATCAGATGAAATTTCTAATTTGCAAAAATGGAAGGTACCCTTTTGTAGAGAAATAAAATATAAGAACTTTTTTAAAAAGAATCAATACAAAATATTATCTGAGCACCATGTTATGACCACCTGAATCTCTATATTCATTTGATGGGTTCAATTTCTGGGATTGGATGAATTACTAATAAGCAAACATGAAAGATACCATATTACAGAGCATGAAAATATAAAAAAATTTCATAAAGGAATCGGTCCAAAATATTATCGAGCACCAAGTAATGACCACCTAAATCGTTATTTTCATTTGATGGGATAAATTTCGGGGAACACATGAAGTTATTAATTAGAAAACACAGAAGGTACCATATTGCAGATCACGAGAATATAAGAACTTTTCAAAAAAGAATCGTTCTAAAATATTATATGAGTTTCAAGTTATGACCACCTGAATCGTTATTTTCATTTGATGGGTTGAATTTTGGGGATTGGATGAATTTACTAATAAATAAACACGGAAGGTACCATAATGTATAATTATCCCATCATGAATTGAATAATTAAATTAAATTAGATGGGATATAAGAAATATAATAATTTGAATACTTAAATTTATTTTCACAAAGCATGAAAATATAAGAACTTTTCAAAAAGGAATCGATCAAAAATATTATCTCAGCACCATATTATGACCACCTGAATCGTTATTTTCATTTGATGGGATGAATTTCGAGGATTTTATGAAGTTTTTAATTAGAAAATGCGGAAGATTCCATATTGTAGAACATGAAAGAGTATAAGAACTTTTCAAAAAGTAATTGGTCCAAAATATTATTTGAGCACGAAGTTATGATCACTTGAATCTTTATTTTTATTTGATATTGAATTTTTCAGATTGCATAAAGTTTATAATCAGCAAAAATGGGAGGTACCTTTTACATAATCAAATCACAAGAATTTTTCAGAAAGGAATCGGTAGAAAATAATACTTGAGCACCAAGTTATGATCGACTGATTCTTTATTTTCATTTGATGAGTGAATTTCAGGGATTGGATGAAGTTACTAATAAGCAAAAACGGAAGGTTCAATACCGTGAAACCTGAAAATATAAAAAATTTTCAAAAAGGAATCGTTCAAAAATATCATCCGAGCAGCAAGTTATAATCACCTGAATTGTTTTTTTCATTTTATGGGTTGAATTTCGGTGATTGGATGAAATTTCTAATTAGCTAAAATGGAAGGTACAATATTGTAGAGAAAGAATATATAAGAACTTCGAAAAAAAGAATCGGTACAAAAATATTATCTGAGCACCAAGTTATGACCATTCATTTGATGGGTTCAATTTTAGGAATTGGATGAAGTTACTAATCAATAAACACAAAAGCTACCATATTGTAGAGCATGAATATATAATAACTTTTTTCAAAAAGGAATCGGTCTAAAATATCATCCGAGCACCAAGTAATGACCAATTAAATCGTTATTTTCATTTGATGGGATGACTTCCGGGGAACAAATGAAGTTACTAATTAGAAAACACAGAAGGTACCATATTGAAGAGCATGAAAATATAAGTACTTTTCGAAAGAAAATCGCTCTAAAGTATTATATGAGCATCAAGTTATGACCACCTGAATCGTTATTTTCATTTTATGGGTTGAATTTCGGGGATTGGATGAAGTTACTAATAAGTGAACACGAAATGTACCATATAGTAGAGCATGAAAAATACAATAACTTTACAAAAAGGAATCGGTCAAAAATATTATCTGAGCACCAAGTTATGACCACTTGAATCGTTACTTTCATTTGATGGTTGAATTTCGAAGATTGGATGAAATTTCTAATTAACAACAATGGAAGGTACCATATTGTAGAGAAAAAAAATATAAGAACTTTTAAAAAAAGAAT
This sequence comes from Rubia yunnanensis, assembly GCA_037428765.1. NCBI lineage: Eukaryota > Viridiplantae > Streptophyta > Magnoliopsida > Gentianales > Rubiaceae > Rubia > Rubia yunnanensis. The sequence continues at coordinate 47,302,800 of CM075065.1, forward strand.
TGAAACAGAATATTATCTGAGCATCAAGTTATAACCACCAGAATATCTATTTTCATTTGATGGGTTCAATTTTAGGGATTGGATGAAGTTACTAATCAACAAACACAAAAGATACCATATTGTAGAGCATGAAAATATGATAACTTTTAAAAAAGGAATCCGTCAAAAATATCATCCAAACACTGACCACCTGAATTGTTATTTTCATTTTATGGGTGAATTTTGGGGAACAAACGAAGTTACTAATTTGAAAACACGGAAGGTACCATATATTGCAGACCATAAAAATATAAGAACTTTTCAAAAAAGAGTCGCTCTAAAGTATTATATAAGCATCAAGTTATGACCACATGAATCGTTATTTTCATTTGATGGGTTGAATTTCGGGGATTGGATGAAGTTACTAATAATCAAACACAGAAGGTATCATATTGTAAAGCACAAAAATATAAGAACTTTTCAAAAAGGATTCAGTCAAAAATATTATCTGAGCACTAAGTTATGACCACCTGAATCATTATTTTTAATTGATGGGATGAATTTCGTGGATCAGATGAAGTTACTAATTGGAAAATACGGAAGGTTCAATATTGTAAAGCATTATAGTATAAGAATCTTTCAAAAAGTAATCGGTCCAAAATATTATCTGAGCACGAAGTTATGAGCACCTGAATCGGTATTTTTATTTGATGAGTTGAAGTTTTGAGATTTGGTAAAGTTTATAATCAGCAAAAATGGGAGGTACCATATGGTACAGAATGAAATCGTAAGAACTTTTCAAAAAGGAATCGGTCCAAAATAATGTCTGAGCACCAAGTTATGATCGACTGAATCATTATTTTCATTTGATGAGTGGAATTTCGGGGATTGGATGATGTTACTAATAAGAAAAAATGGAAGGTTCAATACTGTAGAACGTGAAAATATAAGAATTTTTCAAAAAGGAATCGTTTGAAAAATATTATCTAAGCACCAATTTATAACCACTTGAATCGTTATTTTCAATTGATGGGTTGAATTTCGGTGGTTGGTTGAAAATTTTAATCAGCAAAAATGGAGGTATTGTATTGTAGAGAATGAAAATATAAGAATTTTCCAAAAAAGAATTAGTACAAAATATTCTGTGAGCACCAAGTTATGACCACTTGAATCGTTATTTTAATTTGATGGGTTGAATTTTAAGGATTGGATAAATTTACTAATCAGAATACACAAAAGGTACCATATAGTAGAACATGAAAATATAAGAACTTTTCAAAAATGAATTGATCAAAAATATTATCAGAGCACCAAGTTATGACTACCTGAATCATTACTTTCACCTGATGGTTAAATTTCGGAGATTGGATGAAATTTCTAATTAGCGAAAATGGAAGGAACAATCTTGTAGAGAAAGAAAATATAAGAACTTTTAAAAAAAAGAATCGGTACAAAATATTATCTGAGCACCAAGTTATGACCACCTGAATCTGAATCTCTAATTTCATTTGATGGGTTCAATTTTAGGGATTGGATGAAGTTACTAATCAGCAAACACGAATGATACCATATTGTAGAGAATGAAATTATAATAACTTTTAAAAAAGGAATCGGCCCAATATATTATCCGAGCACCAAGTAATGACCACCTAAATCGTTATTTTCATTTGATGTGATGAATTTCGGAGAACAAATGAAGTTACAAATTAGAAAACATGGAAGATATTGCAGGGCATGAAAGTATAATAACTTTTCAAAAAAGAATACTATGAAGTATTATATGAGCATCAAGTTATGACAAGCTGAATCGTTATTTTCATTTGATGGGTTGAATTTTGTGGATTGGATGAAGTTGCTAATAAGCAAACACAAAAGGTACCATATTGTAGAGCATGAAAATATAAGAGCTTTTAAAAAAAAAGGAATCGGTCAAAAATATTATCTGAGGACCAAGTTATGACCACTTGATTCGTTATTTTCATTTGAAATGATGAATTTCAAGGATAAGATGAAGTTACTAATTAGAAAACACGGAAGGTTCCATATTGTAGAACATGAAAGTATGAGAACTTTTCAAAAAGTAATCTGTCCAAAATATTATCAGAGCACCTAGTTATGACAACCTTAATTGTTATTTTTTATTTGATGGGTTGAATTTCGAGGATTTGATAAAGTTATAATAAGAAAACACAGAAGGTACCATGTAATATAAAAAAAATTCAAAAAAGGAATTGGTCAAAAATATTATCTGAGCACGAAGATATGATCACCTGAATCGTTATTTTTATTTGATGTGTTGAATTTTGGAGATTGCATAATGTTTATAATCAGCAAAAATGGGAGGTAAAATATTGTACAGAATGAAATCATAAGAAATTTTGTAAAAGAAATCGATCGAAAATAATACCTGAGAACCAAGTTATGATTGACTGAATCGTTATTTTCATTTGATGAGTTGAATTTTGGGAATTTGATGAAGTTACTCATAAGCAAACACGGAAGGTTCAACCTGTAGAGCCTGAAAATATAAGAATTTTTCAAAAAGGAATCGTTCAAAAATATTATCTGAGCACCAAGTTATAACCACTTGAATCGTTATTTTCATTTGATGGGTTAAATTTCAGAGATTGGATGAAAATTTTAATCAGCAAAAACGGGTGTTTACTATATTTTAGAAAATGAAAATAAAAGATCTTTTCAAAAAATAATCGGCAAAAAATATTATCTGGGCATTAACTTATGAATCGTTATTTTAATTTGATGGGTTGGATTTCGAGGATTGGATAAAGTTACTAATCAGAAAACAAAGAAGGTACAATATAGTAGAGCATGAAAATATAAGAACTTTTCAAAAAGAAATCGATCAAAAATGTTATCTGAGCACCAAGTTATGACCACTTGAATCTTTATTTTCATTTGATGGTTGAATTTTGGAGATTGGATGAAATTTCTAATTAGCAAAAATATAAGGTACAATATTGTAGAGAAAGAAAATATAAGAAATTTTAAAAAAGAATCGGTTCAAAATATTATCTGAGCACCAAGTTATGACCATCTGAATCGTTATTTTTTTATTTATTGGGTTGAATTTTGGAGATTGGATAAAGTTTATAATCAGCAAAAATGGGAGGTACCATATTGTACAGAATGGAATCACAAGAACTTTTCAAAAAGGAACCGATCCAAAATAATATTTAAGCACCAAGTTATTATCAACCGAATAGTTTATTTTCATATGATGAGTTGAATTTCGGGGATTGGATGAAAAAACACAGAAGGTTCAATATTGTAGAATCTGAATAATAATAAGAATTTTTCAAAAAGAAATTGTGCAAATATATTATCTGAGCACCAAGTTATAACCACCTCAATCGTTATTTTCATTTGATTGGTTGAATTTTTGGGATCAGATGAAGTTAGTAATTAGCAAACTCCGAAGGTACCATATTGTAGAGCATGAAAATATAAGAACTTTTCAAAATGGAATCAGTCAAAAATATTATCTGAGCACCAAGTTATGACCACCTGAATCGTTATTTTCATTTGATGGGATGAATTTTGGGGATCATATGAAGTTTCTAATTATAAAATACGGATGGTACCATATTGTATAGCATTAAAATATAAGAACTTTTAAAAGAGGAATCGTTCCAAAATATTATAAAGCACAAATTTATGACAACTGGAATCGTTTCATTCATTTGATGGGTTGAATTTCGAAGATTGGATGAAATTTCTAATACTCAAAAGAAGGAGGTACCATATTGTAGAGAACGAAAATATATGAACTTCAATCCATCGTTCAAAATATTATCTAAACACGAAGTTTTGACCACCTGAATCATTATTATCATTTGATGGGTTGAATTTTGGGGATTGCATGAGGTCACTAATTAGCAAACAAAGAAGGTTCCATATTGTAGAGCATGAAAATATAAGAAGTTTTCAAAAAGGAATCAGTCAAAAATATTATCTGAGCACAAAGTTATGATCATCTGAATCGTTATTTTTATTTGATGGGTTGAATTTTGGAAATTGCTTAAAGTTTATAATAAGCAAAAATGGAAGGTAACATATTGTACAGAATGAAATCGTTAGAAATTTTCAAAAATGAATCGGTCAAAATAATACCTGTGCACCAAGTTATGATCGACTGAATCATTATTTTCATTTGAGGAGTTGAATTTCGGGGATTTGATGAAGTTACTAGTAAGCAAACATGGATGGTTCAATACTGTAGAGCCTGAAAATATAAGAAATTTTCAAAAAGGAATCGTTCAAAAATATTATCTAATTACCAAGTTATATCCACCTGAACTGTTATTTTCATTTTATGGGTTAAATTTTGGATATTGGATGAAATTTTTAATCAACAAAAATGGGAGTTACTATATTGTAGAGAATGAAAATATAAGAGCTTTTCAAAAAAGAATTGGTACAAAATATTATCTGATCACCAAGTTATGACCACCTGAATCGTTATTTAAATTTGAAGGGTTGAATTTTGGTGATTGGATAAAGTTACTAATTAGGAAACACAGAAGGTTACCATATAGTAAAGCCAGAAAATATAAGAACTTTTCAAAAAAGAATCGGTTAAAAATATTATCTGAGTACCAAGTTATGACCATCTGAATCGTTACTTTCATCTGATGGTTGACTTTTGGCGATTGGATGAAATTTCTAATTAGCAAAAATTGAAGGTTCCATATTGTAGAGAGAGAAAATATAAGAAGAACTTTAAAAACAAAGAATCAGTACAAAATATAATCTGAGCACCAAGTTATGATCACTTGAATCGTTATTTTTATTTATTGGTTTGAATTTTGGAGATTGATAAAAAGTTTATAATAAGCAAAAATGGGAGGTGCCATATTGTACAGAATGAAATCATAAGAACTTTTCAAAAAGGAATTGGTCCAAAATAATATCTGAGCACCAAGTTATGATCGATTGAATCATTATTTTCATATGATGAGTTGAATTTCGGGGATTGGATGAAGTTACTAATAAGCAAACACAAAAGGTTCAATACTGTAGAGCCTGAAAATATGATAAATTTTCAAAAAGAAACCGTGCAAAAATTTTATTTGAGCACCAAGTTATAACCACCTGAATCGTTATTTTCATTTGATTGGTTGAATTATGGGGATTTTATGAAGTTAGTAATTAGCAAACACGGAAGGTACCTTATTGTAGAGCATGAAAATATAAGAACTTTTCAAAAAGTAATTGGTCAAAAAATATTATCTGAGCACCAAGTTATGACCACCTGAATCATTATTTTTATTTGATGGGATGAATTTTGGGGATCATATAAAGTTACTAATTAAAAAATAAGCAAGGTACCATATTGTAGAGCATGAAAATATAAGAACATTTCAAAAAGAGATCGTTCCAAAATATTATCTGAGCACCAAGTTATGACCACCTGAATCGTTATTTTCATTTGATGGGATGAATTTCGTGGATCAGATGAAGTTATTAATTAGAAAACACACAAGGTGCCATATTGAAGAGCATGATTATATAAGAAATTTTCAAAAAGGAATTGTTCAAAATATTATCTAAGCGCCAAGTTATGATCACCTGAATCATTATTTTTATTTGATGGGTTGAATTTTGGAGATTGTTTAAAGTTTGTAATCAGCAAAAATGATAATAACTTTAGTGCACAGAATGAAATTATAATAACTTTTCAAAAGAGGAATCGGTCCAAAATAATATCTAAGCACCAAGTTATGATCGACTGAATAGTTATTTTCAATTGATGAGTTGAATTTCGAGGATTGGATGATGTTACTACAAGCAAACACAGAAGTTTCAATACTATATAGCCTGAAAAAATATAAGAACTTTTTGGAAAAGAAATCGTTCAAAAATATTATCTAAGCACTAAGTTATAACCATCTGAATCATTATTTTCATGTGATTGGTTGAATTTTGGGGATCAGATGAAGTTAGTAATTAGCAAACACTTAAGGTACCATATTGTAGAGTATGAAAATATAAGAACTTTTCAAAAAGGAATCGGTCAAAAATATTATCTGAGCTTTAAGTTATGACCACCTGAATCGTTATTTTCATTTGATTGGATGAATTTCGGGGATTGAAATATTATTTTCAGTCTAATTATTTTCAGAGTACTGTTCATGCGTGCGATCTAAGTGCGAAACACACACTAAAATAAAATTTCCTTCTCCATCCTCCTTCTTCACTGATAACGGTTATTTTCTTTACTCCGGCCGCCGACCATGGTGGCTCCAACGCCTAATCCCCCTCCTGAGACCCCCGCTAATAGAAGCTTCTTGCAAGCCCTCAGCTCAAAACCTTCCCCGCTCTTCTCATCTCTCCCTGATACGCCTAATCTTCACTCGATTATAGAATTTAAGGGCAAGATTGCCTTCATCCTTCCTCCGGAGGAAGGCGACATTCTAGCATCGCACTATCAGAATGCTCTTGTTGGAAAATTTAACCGAGGAAAACCCCCAATGGAAATTTTACTTTCGGCTTTCAAATCAATTGGTTTCAAATCCAAATTTCAACTTGGTTCTATTGACTATCGCCATGTTCTTATTCGTTTTCAGGAAAGTGAGGATTACCAACGATGCTGGATGAAAGGCCAGTGGATGATACAAGGAGCAACTATGAAGGTTCAGAAGTGGTCAGCTGATTTCTCACCAACTGTGGAATCATCCATTGTTCCCGCTTGGGTAACAGTACACAAACTGCCTATCCATTTTTATAATACTTCTGCTATTATTGGTATCAGTAGTCAGATAGGTAGATACCTTAAGATGGATGCTGCCACTAGTGCTTTAACCAGACCCTCAGCCATTAAAGTATGTGTTGAGGTTGATCTTCTATCTCAGCTTCCATCTTCTATTGTGGTAGGAATTGGCAATAAGGTAGCTGAGTATCCAATTGAATATGATGAACTGCCAGCATACTGCACACATTGTAAGATAATCGGACATAGCCAAGTTAAGTGTAACTTTTTACATCCAGAGTTGAGGAAAAATAAAACCAATAAAACTGAAGTCAATGAACATAAGGACAGAACAGTATATGTTCACATTCAGAAAATCATGGAATCCCCACCAAAAGATATACTTAATGTAGAGGGTTCCTCATATCTATCTGTTTCACAAAAAGAAAGGGATTTTCAAACTCAAAAAAGGATTTCAGGTTCTTCACAAGAAAATATCCTTAAATCTTTTACTGTTGATCACAAGAAGAGAAATGTCCATTTTTACTCTCTGGATGACATCTCCAAACCAATTACCACATGCTTCTGGAGAAAAAAGAGTCAACAACCTGATCTCAATCCTATCAGGGAAGATTTAACAAAAAAGAATACAATTACTATATCAAATGCATTTCAATCTTTGGATGACTTACAGGATGATCAAGAAGATGAAGTTGTTGAGATTTTCCATGAGTCACTGGAATCACAGGAAGTTAATGTGCATCCCAACACTGAAGAGAATTTAATTCTATCTATAGAAAGGATGCCTGTTCCTGAGGATACACAACCCTGCTCCACAGAGCAGAATATCACCTCAGCAATCAAGCCTTCAGCCATCTGTAATGAGCTCAGTAAAGATGATCAGGTCAGTGAAGCTAAAAGCTCAGAATTAATTTCAAACGTAGATCAAACTTCTCAGGTCAGGGTTAGTAACACTGAACTACACCTCGGATAACATGGAGAAAATTATGGGCAGGTCTGGAAACAAAAGTAAGAATTCTGTCACAACAATTAGGAACCTAAAATCATCACAAAAAGCAACCCCTACTGTTTTAAAATGATAAAACACACCATAATAGGGAATATATTAGTCTGTAATGTTAGAGGTTATGGAACTTCAATAGATAGATTACAGGCCCTAAAATCTAGACATAACATTGACATATTATGTTTAATAGAACCTTGTCATGATAAACAGAATTTAAATACCTTGATGCATGTTCTTGGTTTCAAATATGCCCTTCCTGCTCAGAATGCCAAGATCTGGATTCTATGGAACCATGTTTTTAGTATAACTAGGTTACGGGAATCTGATCAATTTCTACAAGTCAAAATTTCTGAAACTGCCACCTCTGTTAACTGGAATTGTTTTTTCATATACGCTAGTATAAATAGACAGAATAGGGAGGTTTTATGGAATGATCTATAGAATCCAATACATGATCCATCTATTTATATTGGCGATTTTAACACTGTTTCATCTGTACATGAATATAAAGGTAGGAAAACTACACCAAAAAAGAGCATGAAACCGTTCAATGGATTTATGAACAATATGGACTTGCATGAAATCCCTACAGTAGGAAACACCTTCACTTGGAGCAATAATAGATTCAGAGATAAATGCAAGGATTTAACTTTTCAGAGATTAGATAGGGGTATTGCCACTTTAGATTGGTTGGAACTCTTTCCTAATAGTTCTATTCAAGTTTTAAATAGAATGACATCGGACCATTCCCCTTTATTTTTATCAGTTCAATCAGCTGAAGAACAGGTTCCTAGGCCATTTAGATATCAAGAGATGTGGTCAAACAGAGAAGAATTTAAGGCCTTAGTAGTCTCAAACTGGAATCTAGTTTCTCCATTCTATGGAATGTAAAAGTTAGTTTTTAAATTAAAGAGGCTAAAGATGGAAATTAAACAATGGAACAATTCTCACTTCGGTAATGTCAATAAAAATCTACTAAAATCTGAGAACATTGTCAATGATCTGGAAATTTCTTTCCAGCAAACACAAGATGAATCGGTTTTGGCAGAACTAATTAAAGCAAAGGACTTACTGATGAGAGCCCAAAAGGAAAAAAGTTTTTTTTGCAGCAAAAGGCTAGATTAAATTGGTTAAAACATGGAGATGCAAACACTAGCTTCTTTCACCACTCTATTAGAGAAAAGAGAGCAAGATTAAGAATTAGTAAAATCAAGGATGGGAGTGGGAATTGGATATCAGAACCACATCTAATTAAATAAGAGGGAGTGAGATATTATAAGGAATTACTTAACGAAGAGGCCCCTCAAAAAATGGGAACCTATCTACAACATTTCCTAAAAGAAATCCCTAATGTCATCACTGATCAACAAAATCTCAATCTTCTGTTACCTTTTAACATTCAGGAACTTAAATTTGCAGTATTTGATCTCAATAAATCCAGTGCTCCAGGACCTGATGGTTTCTCTGGGGCTTTTTACATTTCTTTTTGGGATACTATTAAGGATGATCTTCCAGATGCAGCAAATGACTTTCTTAATTATGGAAATATCCCCAAGGCCATCTCTAGCACCTGGTTAACTCTAATACCCAAAAAACAAATTCCCATCACCTTCTCGAACTTCAGACCCATCAGCCTATCTAATTTTGTGAATAAAGTTTTCTCAAAAATGATAATGGAAAGGATTAAACCCCTAATGACATTACTTATATCCCCCGAACAGAGTGCTTTTATAAAAGGGAGGGATATATCTGATAATGTTATACAAATGCAAGAAATGACCAGAATTTTGTCTAGGAAGTCACAGGTTTCTAATCATAGTTAAACTAGACATGCAAAAGGCTTTTGATAGGGTCTCTTGGTTTTTTCTGAATTCAATACTGCTCCAGTTTGGATTTCATGGTAAATTCGTGCATCGCATCATGCATAATATTGCTGCAGCTCATTTTTCAGTATTAATAAATGGAATAACCTCAGGATTCTTTGCCTTCTCTAGAGGTATTAAACAGGGAGATCCACTTTCTCCATTTTTGTACAATATCTTGTCTGAAACCTTTTCCAGAGGTTTAAAAAAACTGTTCAGTATAGGATATTTGCAACACTTCTCCCTGCCAAGGTCTTGTCCTCCAGTTTCACATCTGATGTATGCTGATCACACAGCTGTCTTCCTGAACACTAATCACACTAATCTGAAAAGATTTAAATTTTTTCTGAATGCTTATGAGCAAACATCAGGTCAAAAAGTTAATTTTGCAAAATCAAAAATCTATGTTGCCCCAAATACCTGTATGGCTACTGCTCATTCAGTGTGTAGGATTTTAGGAATGGTGAAAGGCACTTTCCCATTTAAGTACCTAGGAGTTCCCATATTTCCAGGTCGTAATCTACAGATTCATTACCAACCGATCTTGGAAAGAATGGAGAAATGTATTAACAATTGGAAGAACAGATGGCTAAGCACTGCAGGTAAAATCATTTTGATTAATCACGTTTTTCTTTCAATTCCCACACATATGCTTGTTGTTTTATGTCCTCCGAAGATAGTGTTAAACAAATGGAAAAACTTGCATCAGGTCTTTTCTGGGGGAATTGTGACAACATAGATAGAAAAAGTGGAGATCCTGGAAAAGAATGAGCCTCCCTGTAGATGAAAATGGAATTGTCTTTAGAGATTTAAATGCTATAATTGATGCTTTCTCATGCAAATTATGGTGGAAACTGCAAACTAATAACACTCAATGGTCTGCTTATTTATGGTCAATCCCTGTTTCTTACAAAAAATCCCATACTTGGAATAGAATCTGTAAAATTACAGCTAAGGCCAACAACCTTTCTAGAGTCATTTTTGGTATTGGAGAATGTTCTTTCTGGAATGCTAATTGGAATGGTGCTGGTGCTTTGTGTTATGAATGGCCTCAGGGGTTGGACCCTCAGGTCATTCATAATCAATAAAGCTTCAATCCTTCCAAACCTTCCAAACCTGGAGCCTCATTTGGCTACCAATACTCTCAATATTTTGCAGGATGTCAAACTGGTCAACTCCCATGCAGATAGGCTAGTCTGGACTCCATCATCTGATGGGAATTTCTCTGTCAGCTCTGTATATAAACATTTCAGACAAAAAAAAGTTCATATCAGACACATAATTAAGGTATGGGTCTCCTTTCATTCCTAAAAAGATGTCAGTACTTATGTGGAGAGCTTTAAACAGTATTCTTCCATTTGATAATATTCTGTGTAGGTCTGGTTTTTCTATAGCATCCATATGTCCTCTTTGTAAGAATCATTCCGACTGTTTGGACCACTTCTTTAACTCCTGCCCCTCATCTGTTGCAATATGGCACAGAGTTAATAATCTCATACACTTTCCACATAGAGTTTTTGGAAATCTAAAAAGCAGAGTTGAATTCTATCTATCTTTTAGACCAGATTCTAAGATCTAGTCTAACCTGATTACTGCTGTACTGTTAGTCACAACGTGGTCTCTATGGATAATCAGAAATAAAATCTTTTTTGGCAACCAAACTTTCTCAGAGGAAGCATGCTTCTAGGATGTTAAAAAATTGATTTACCTCATTTTTTCAGCTCACAATTTGAAAGGTAATATAGATAAACATAAGTATCTGATTCAACAAAGAATCATCCCCAAAATCCTTCCAAAACAAAAAAAAAAGATTACTGTGGTTCACTGGAGCAAACCACTACAAGGATACAAGATAAATACCGATGCTACATGGAAACTTGATGGTTTATCTTCATTTGCAATCATAGTTAGGGATTGGAAGGGGGTAGTGATTAAAATGAGAGTTAACATCTTCCACGCTCCTTCCTCATTACATGCTGAACTTTATGCAATTCAATGTGGATATGATTTGTGTTCAGATTTGGATCTAAATTGTTATGTCATTGAGTCTGACTGTTTACAGGTTGTAAAAGGAATTCAAAATCCTATGACATGCTTGTGGACAGTTTTCTCTATTTGCAGCAATCTAAATTCAAAACATTTAATGTATTCAATCCAACACACTCCCAGGGAAGCAAACACTGCCGCTAATTTTTTGGCTAAATATGCTCTGGATAATAAGCTACAGGGAGAGTTGCACATAAAAAATGTTCCCCCTTTTACTTTTGGACAGCAAAAATTTCCCTGGGATCAGAATTGACTTTCATTCTGGACAGTAATATGATCTTGGTTAAGTCCTGCTATTTTCTATTTCTGATATCAGGTTCCAATACTTATTCATATAAACATCTACCTTTCCATCCCATTTCGAAAAGATACTGCTTTTCTCCTCTTTCATGTGCAGGTTCGATGAAGAGTAGATGCTAAGATAATGCTACCTCCGATCGATTTGGGAGCTCATTCGGACTAGATGCTGGACCTTATGCTGGAACCCTGCTTTACTACCCTTACCCTATTTCCAATTTATTCTGATACACACAAGGTCTAACTCCTTTTGACTGCTTATCATTGACAAACAGGGGCTTCGAGTTCTCGATTCCCCGATCTGTTCGTGATTAATCAGTCTATAGGTATTATAAGATCCACTGTTAGAGCTCTGATGCTTTATTAGTTTACTTTGTGCCTAAAATAAGTGCATACACTACTTCTGCAAGCAACAACCTTATTGCTACAAACTCATGGATGATCTTCTATAATATTCAAACTCATGTTGCGCCTTTTGGCCAAATCAAGTATGGTTTGGGGAGCCTAATATATTCCCCCCATCCCCGGATGGTTTAAATTAAAAAAAAGAATTTCGGGGATTAGATAAAGTTGCTAATTAGTTAATAAGCAAGGTACCGTATCTTAGAGCATAAAAATATAAGAACTTTTTGAAAAAGGATCGTTCCAAAATATAATCTGAGCACCAAGTTATGACCACCTGAATCGTTATTTTCATTTGATTGGATGAATTTCGGGGATCATATAATGTTATTAATTAGAAAACATGTAAGGTACCATTTTGTAGATCATGAAAATATAACAAATTTTCAAAAAGAAAATTTTCAAAATATTATCTTAGCACCAGGTTATGATCACCTGAATCATTTGATGGGTTGAATTCTGGAGATTGGATAAAGTTTATAATCAGCAAAAACAGGAGGTAGAGAATGAAAATATAACAACTTTTCAAAAAGGAATCGGTCCAAAATATTATCTGAGCACCAAGTGATGACCACCAGAATCATTATTTTCATTTGATAAGTTGAATTTTGGGAATTGGATGAAGTTACTAATCAGCAAACACGGAAGGTACCATATTGTACAGTATGAAAATATAAGAGCTTTTCAAAAATGAATCGATCAAAATTATTATCTGAGCACCAAGTTTTTACCATCTGATCGTTATTTTCTTTGATGGGATGAATTTTGTGGATCAGATGAATCTACTAATTAGAAAATACAGAAGGTTCCATATTGTAGAGCATGAAAATAAGAACTTTTCAGAAAGTAATCGGTCCCAAAAACTATCTGAGCACGAAGTTATGACCACCTTTAATCATTATTTTCATTTGATGAGTTGAATTTTAGGATTTGGATGAAGTTACTATTCATCAAACACGGAAGGTACCATATTGTAGAGCATGAATATATAAGAGCTTTTCAAAAATGGAATCGGTCAAAAATATTATTTGAGCACCAAGTTATGACCACCTGAATCGTTATTTTCATTTGATGGGTTGAATTTCAGGGATAAGATGAAGTTAGTAATTAGCAAACACGGAAGGTACCATATTGTAAAGAATGAAAATATAAGATAATTTCAAAAAGGAATCGGTCACAAATATTATCTGAGCACCAAGTTATGACCACCTGAATCATTATTTTCATTTGATGGGATGAATTTTGGGAATCAGATGAAGTTACTAATTAGAAAACACGCATGGTACCATATTGTAGAGTATGAAAATATAAGAACTTTACAAAAAGGAATCGTTCAAAATATTATCTGAGCACAATGTTATGACCATCTGATTATTAATCATTTGATGGATTGGATTTTGGAGATTGTTTGAAATTTCTTATCAGCAAAAATGGGAGGTACCGTATAGCACAAAACAACAAGTAATTGGCCTGAAATCATAAGCCATCTATGGATGTTCTTTCTTTGGAAGTAAAGTGATGATTGTATTATTCAGTTGATCAGGAATGCTTCCACCATCAATGAAATCCTAAATAACTGCATCCAAAGTAAGACTAATAATATGCCAAGTAAGTTTCAAAAAATTGGCTAGAAAAACCATCATAACTAGGACTTTTACTATCAGGAACATTATAAATTTTCTCATTAGTAAAAGGCTGAATTAACCTGTATTGATGCTCATGAGATAGAACTAGTGAAGAAATCCACCAAATGAGCCTCAACCTGATCTCTAGTTTTCAGCAACTCACTTCCATTAGCAAGACATAGAATGTGGTTTTTAAATTGTCTAGTCTTCAGGTAAGAGTAGAACAATTTAGAAGGTTTATATCCATCTTTCAACCATGCACTCTTAGTTTTCTGGTGGAGGAATCTAGATTCTGCCTCATACAACATGAATGCATTCTCCCTAACTTCACCCTCATCCTTTTGAAGTTGTTCATTCAATGGATCAGAGTGTAAGGCCTTCTAAGATGCTTCCAATTCCACAGTGATTGCCAGAGCTCATTGCACTAAATTCCACTTTTTTAATGCCTTGTAAGGAGCATGTAATAAGTGAACATTTAGATACAAATCCTGCACAGTGTGTACTAGATGATCTCTCCAAATAGTTTCTACAAGAGGCAAGAATTCGGATGACAAGCTCCACAAGTTATAGTACTTGAAAGGTTTTCTAATTTTCTGATGCTGCTTTGTGATTTGCAAGAGAAGAGGGTTATGATAAGAAATTCGCACCATCAACACCAAACATCTAGATTTAGACAGCAGATCTAGGCATTTCTGGTTGATCAATGCTCTATCCAGCCTACTGTACACCTTATTCTCCTTCATACTTCTGCTGTTCAAAGTAAAAAAAGGCCAAAATGCTTTATCTCAATTAAATTAAGGCCTTGCACCATTGATTTGAATTGAAAGAATTCAGAAGTAGTAACTTCAGCTCCACCAATCCTGTCCTCAAAATCCAAAGGTTAGTTGAAATCACTAGCTTTCAACCAAGGTGTATCTTGGATATCCAGCTTATGATGTCCAGCTCACAATGGATCCCTCTCAGAAGTCACATTTCTTCCATATACCAAAGTAAAAAAAAATAGGAATTTTTAATGCTTTAAAAAAAGTAAGAAACATGAATCAATTGAGCATGGACATCAAGGATCTGTACATAAAAAAGATCAGGTCTCTATCCTAGAAATATTCTCCCACTATCATCAGCAATATTGTTTGTAACAAACTACTAACCCAAATTCAAATCATCCCAAACTTTTTTTTCATTTTTCTGCACCACTTTAATCTCCACTATGTACAAAACAAAGTTTCCCTACTGCCTTTTGTTTTAAAGAGGCATTGAGACCTCTAATGTTCCAAACAAGCATAATTGACTTTATCAGGGGGGTGAGGAAGTTGGGGAAAATCCTTAACTGAGGACAAATTAAGCAAATCAGAATTAAACATTTCAGGACCAGGAGCTAAAACATTGACTTGTTGATCAAGTTTGAATGAATCTTGTCTCAGTTCAAGGATTGAACAGGATGTACAAAAGATCCTTTCCAGGCCTATGAACTAGGATGGGATCAATCAAAACAGGATCAAACACAACAGGATCATTAGGAGCATGATCAACAACTTTGGGAGCTACCTTGGGAACATACTTCTAAGTGATTTTTTTGAGTGGTTTTTGAAGCTTTTTGTAGTTTGCCTTTGCATGTCCTAGCATAGAACAATGAGAGCATTTTATAGGCTGCCATTAAAACACCAATTTCTACCTTTGAACTATATCATTTTCATCAATAAAGGAGACCTGATCGGGCATAACCTCCATAATCCCCATTTCAATCTGTACTTTTGCATAACAGCCTATACAGTGAATGAAAGGCTGCATCAACCATAAAAGGCCTCCCTAAAGGGCTTAGGATTCTGCTCAAAATCTTAGGAGTCCAATAAACAGGATCTAGATCAGGGAGTTGCACCCAAACTGGGATATTAGAAGGCTGCTCACATTTAAAATCTCTTGTTCATGGATAAAGAAGCACTAGCTTGCTATCAAATAGAATCATACCCCTTTCTAAAACCAGATTTTTGGACTCCACTTCTTTGAATTTAACCATGAAAACACCAAGAGATAGTAACCATATCTTAATAGTTTCATATTTCCATCGAACCTTTCTGAAAAAGTTGTCCATAACAGTGGTGGATGACCTCAAAGGTCTTGCAAATAGTGCTCTCCTATGTTTTTCAGTTGTTTTCTACACAAGATTTAGAGATCCTAGCCATATGAACCTCTGCCACTTCATCTGGCTGGTAAAATTTCATACAATCTAATATGTCCTTAAATAGATTTGTCCAAGCTGGAGCTGGCTGTGGAGCTGAAGGAGTGACATCTTGATATTGAAAAACCTTTTTAATCAGATCAGGTTTGGAAAGTGCAATTCGAGCATCATTTGGCTTCTTCAAGAAAGAATTTGATCCCTTATTTGAACCGCTAGCTATATCCCTGGTAGGTGCAGGAGATTGGCTTGGTGTAAAAGTTGGAGTGTGCATCATACTTGTTGAAGATAGATATGAAATATGAGCCATAGAAGTCCTATCACCTTGATCACTGGATGGACCACTAGATAATAGGATGATACTGCCCACCAGATCTGTTTATGCCTTGCTTTCTTCATGATTATTTGCAGCCTTGCTTTCCTTTTGATCACTAGTAACTGTTTGATTATTTCTTGCCTCTTTTGCTGTTGTTAAAATCCTCTCTTCTTGCTCCAAAGAAAGCTGGCTGAGAGCTTCTTTGATAGCCTTAACTCTTTTATTTATTTTAGAGCTCCCCATACACTAGTGGAGAGGCCTACATTAAAGACACCCATTCAAAGGTAGTTCTTGAGGAACCGCCTTCTATTGAGATCCAAAGGAGTTCCGATATCAGAACTAAGGTTCCGAAGTCATAACTACTTTCAGATCTCAATAGAAGGTGGTTAAAAAATGATCAAAGGTGGTTCTTCCTTGACATCATCAATAGAAGGTGGTTCTGACTTTATTGGGGTGACTTTGAAGTGTTTTTGGGCCTAAGTATAAATACCAATTTTCTCTCTTCTCTTCCCTTAGTAAAATTTTCTCTCCAAAAATTTTTCTCTCCTAAAATTTTTCTCTTCTCTCTTCTTCCCCTTAGTCCCATCTCCTCTCTCCCTCCACACAGTAAACCTTATCGAGTCCTCTCCCTCCACCGCGCTCTTCTCCCTCCGCCGCTCACCCTCCTCTGTCCTCCTCTCCCTCCACTGCTCATCCTCTGCCGTCCTCCTCTCCCTTCACCGCTCACATCCACCGCTCTTCCTCCCTCCCACAGATGAAGGCCTCCTCCGCGTCGATTCGGATCCACCAGTGAACGCATCCACCCAGTTAATCCCTCCACCGTGGGAATCTCTCCACCGATGATTCCCTCCACCACCAATAGAGTTCGCGTCCGCCGCTCGCCTATGCTACTGAAGATCTCCTCCACCATCGCATAGAGGGGCCGCATCGTCACTACCGCTGAGCCACGTCGCCACCGCCACTACACCCTCCACTCCACCGCGCTGAAAGTGTTTACATATTGTGTTTTGTGTTTTTGAATTCAACAGAGACATGTGTTGTTTATTTTACAGATTTGTGTGTATTGTTTTTATTATGTGCTTCGGGGGTTTCCAAATCTATGTTATTAGGGTACTACTGTTTTAGGTACCATAGCTGGGTTTGATTCTCCGTCATAGTAGCAATCTTTCCCTAGTAGCAATCTATATCTTCCAGCATATGGTCTTGATATTTTCACTAGACTTACCATGATTTTGGATGGATTGTGGTTGATTTGAGGCAGAAATTATTCATTCATTAGGACTAAAATTGGATTTGAATACGTCTAGGTAAGACCCCATCCGTCAATCGTTGCCTCTCTTCCTCGGTGAAGTTAGAAGATCCCATGTCAGACCCTAGCCTTTGATTGTTAAAGTTGTATGAAGGGGGGTCTTTTTCGGCCTTAAGGGACTTTCAACACACCTTGGTTTTACCAATAAGTCACTCACTGATACATTAAGGTGAAGCTTAACCAGTATTTAGAGATTCTCCCTTAGTCATTCGATCAACAGGTTCTTCACAAATGAATCATCCTCTGTCATACCAACCTTTCTCATGATTAGTTTGAGATATTGGCAATATTCACCAACTGTGTGATTTCTTTGCTTCATATTGCTTAAGTTTGAGTGTTTTTCCATCAAGTATGTGTAGTTCGAACATGATACAATTGATGTCTCTGGTCTTCAATCTTTCTAAAGTAGCAAACAGTTTCTTACCCACATATACTCTTGATTCTTTGAACTAGACTTACTTGGATTTCAGATGAATTGTGGTTGATTTGAGGCAACCATTCTTTGTTCATTAGGACTAAAATTAGGATTTCAATATATTTGGGTGGGACCACTGCTGCCCATTACTGTCCCTTTTCTTCGACCGAAGTTAGATGGTACCTAGACAAACCGATGCCTTTGATTTTAAAGATGTAGGAAGGTGTCTTTTTTTCCTTTAAATTACTTTCAAACAACCTTTTTGAATGGAATGTAGTGTTTCGTTACATCAAAGGAGAACTAACAAAACATTTGTACAAGATAGAGGAGTAAACTACCCCTCAGCTAAGAAAAGGCAGAAATCAAATAAACCACTACAAGGAAATTCTATGTAGGTAGGCTAAAACATCTGATGCCAAAGTTGATGCCCAACTAAAATAGCTAAGTATAAATCCCGAGCTGCCATTATCTTGCCTAGGAAAATTCCTCTCCTCCCAAATGTAGTATAAGGTAGAGACCAAAAGAGAGAACTTCCGATCCTTCCTCTTCTGCCATACAAACAGCAATCTTCTAAGTTGTCTAAAATCCTGAAAGATAGGAAAATGGAGCAACTTGAAAACTTGTTGAGTGTAACCACAATTCAGAATTATGTGTTGAGAACTTTTAGGCACTGGTGAAGATGTTGTCCAAAGCCATGCAATCTATCTAGAGTAGAAAGCCTTCCCAAAGCAAATCTCCATAGAAAGAAATAATGCTTTAGTAGAAGCCTTTTGCTCCCAATAGTAGCATGAAAAGCCTTTCTGATTCTTTGGCCTTCAAGAAAGCCATAAGCCAGAGAGACTTTAAAAGTTCCTGCAGGTGACAAACATAGAGGCAACAAATGCAGTATCTGATCCTTTAGTCTCATAAGGTAATTCCAGCTGTTACTAGCATGATTTACAGCATTACATGCTTGAAGATGTGTTGATGATCCCTTCATATAGAACTCTTGCACCCATTTAATCCATAGGCTTGCTTTCTCCTTCTGAATATCCCATAACTATTTACAAAGCAAAGATTGACCCCATAGGAAATGATCTTTGATGCCAGCTCCTCGATACTCCTTTTCTAGACATAGTGTTCTCCAAGCAACATGATTCAGTCCTCTTTTTTCTTCTTGATAGCCCCAAAGAAAATTCCTACAAATGGTCTAAATCTCCTCATAAACTGTAACTGGTAGTTTGAAAGCACTAATCTAGTAACTGATCACACTCAATAATACAAAATTAATGAGTCAGTCTTTCCTGCATAAGATAGAGGTTTGCTTCTCTAGCTTGGCAGTCTAGATTTGATTTTTGCCACTAACTTCTGACATGTTTGAGCTTCCCATCCTCTTCCCATTATAGGCAAGCCTTAATAAGAAATAGGGAAAGCACCCCGTTGCATCTTGAAAATATCAGTTAGTACTCCAAATTAGCTTCCTACATCCTTGAGTTGATCCAAAATGGCTAGGTCAGTAACTATCATAACCAGGGCTCTTACTATCAAGAATGATTTTAAGGGCATTGTAAATTTCCTAAGTAGTAAAAGGCTTAATTAATATGTACCGATGATGCTTATGAGATAGGATTGGTCCTTGCTTAATCATCTCAGCGTCTAGCACTGATTTTGGTGGAAAGGATGTACCCAATTGCTTGGTGAAGAAATCAATCATATGAGCCTCAACCTGATCCCTAGTTTTCAACAACTCAATCCATTAGTAAGGCACAAAATACGGTTTTTAAATTGTCTACTCTTTAAAGAAGAATAGAACAACTTAGAAGGTTTGTCTCCATCCTTAAACCTTGCACTCTTAGTTTTATGATGGAGGAATTTGGATTCTGCCTCATATAACATGATTGCCTTCTCCCTAACTTCACCCTCAGCTTTTTGTCAATTGTTCATTTACTGGATCAGAATTTAAGGCTTTATGAGTTGCTTCAAAATCCACCGTGATTGACAAAGCTCTTTGCTGAATTGTACTGATTCCACTTTAATAATGCTTTGTAGAGGAGCATGTAATAAGTGAATATTTAGATAGAAATCATGCAAGGTAAGTACCGAATGATCAATCTCCACAGTAAGCAAGAATTTAGATGATAAACTCCACATGTTACAATGTTTGAATTGTTTTTTTGAGTTTCTGAAGACTTGGGGGAAAACTTGGCTATTTTTGGTGGAGTTCTAAGCATACAACAACAAGCATCCTTAATCCAACCAATTGGTGAAAAGGAGGTGAAAAAAGCACTTTGGGGGATTCATCCTAACAAAAGCCCGAGGAGAGATGGTTATACAAGCCAATGTTTTAGGAGCAATTGGGAGATAATTGTAGGAAGTATGGTGGAGGCCGTACAAAGTTTTTTCAAGGGGAAAGAAATGCCAAACTCTTTGAATCAAACTGTGATATCCTTGATCCCAAAGGTGAGTCAACCTCAATGTTCAAGTGATTATAGGCCTATTGCTTGTTGCTCCATACTTTATAAAGTGATAACCAAAGTAATTTGTGCAAGACTTTGTGAGGTGCTGCCTTGTTTGATTAGTGAGAATTAAAGTTCTTTTGTGAAAGGTAGGCACATATCACACAACATTCCTTTAACACAAGAATTTTTGCATAAGTACAATGTTGATAGCATGAATAGAAGTGTGTTGTTAAAGTGGATATTAGCAAAACCTTTGATTTTATAAGCTGGAAATTTCTGGTTAAATGGCTTGAGGTTTTAAAGTTCCCCAAATTGATGATAGATTGGATCAAGAGAAGTACAATGAAGTCATCATTTTTCTTGGTTTTGAATGGGAGGTATTCTGAAGGATTCATGGGTAGAAGAGGAGTTAAACAAGGGGATCATCTATCCCCCTTGTTGTTTGTTTTGAGCATGGAGTACCTTAGAAGAATAATGGAAAGAAGTACAAGGAGCTGCACATAGAATTCCACCAAAGATGCAAGGTTGGTGTGCATACTTTGTTGTTTGCTGATGATTTTCTTATCTTTTGTGGAGCAAACCAAAAATCCATGGAGGATGTGAAAGAATGCTTGACGAGGTTGTCTTGCAATAAGTGAGCAAAAATCTAGAATTTAATTTTCAAGAATGGATGAAGAGGAGAAAGACTTGTTGGGTGGAGTGTTAAATGTAACAAGAGGGGATTTTCCTAGGTAATATTTGGGGCTGCCTTTGTCTAATGTGAAGTGGAGGAAGCAAGATTGTGAGCTTAGTGGATAAAATTAGAAGAAAATTGCATAGTTGGAATTCAAGTGTTATCTCTTACGCAGGGAAGGTGCAATTGATCAATTCGGTTTACTAAGTATAGCTGGATTTTGGGTTAGTATACTAAGTATACCTGAGGGTGTTCATGAGGAGATTGTGAAAATTTGTAGATTTTTTTGTGGGGAAAAGAAGAAGGGAAAAGGGGTTATACTCCTATCTCCTGGGACACAATTTGTAGAAGCAAAAAAATTTGGAGGATTGGGGATTAGAGATCCTTCCATTTGGAACAAGGCAGTACTATGTAAGCAATTGTGGGATTTAAAATCAAAGAAAGATATTCTTTGGGTAAGGTGGATTCAAGCATGTTACATAAAGGGTGGAAGTCTACAAGGAAGCAAATGAGGGGTAAGTTCTAGTTGGCATTGGAAGATGTTGTGCAAATTGAAAGATAAACACTTCCAAACCCTTGGGAGTTGTGGACAAGGAAGGAAAGTTGAAGACAAGGATGGTGTATGATGAAATGAAGGGATTCAAAAGGGACTTTTATGAAAAGGTAATTTGGGACAAAACATTTTACCTAAGCATAGAATTTTCCTATGGATGCTATTGAAAAGGGAGGGCTACCCACGGCTGATAGATTGCAAAGATTTAGGAATTTGAAGACACAACAAAGTTGTAGTTTATGTGATGAGGTGGATGAGACAGCAACCCATTTATTTTTCGGGTTGTACTAAGGGGTTGATGAAAATCTTGAAGTTGAGGGATATGAGCAACATGAGGCAAGTAAAAAGATGTTTGTTGATGATGGTAAGAAGAAGGCAAGACTTGATGTTGATGAAGCTTACTAGTGCCTTGTATAGAATATGGAATGAAAGGAACAAGATGATCTTTTGCCAAGAAGATTTGAAGATGGAGACCTTGGCTGCCCAAGTTGAAGCCAAATGCAAATGGATGAGCAACAAGAGATGGAAAGAAAATTTTGAATATGAGCTACATAGAATATAGAGCTGGTTGTTTGTTTGATTTTAAATAGCAAGTTTTTATAGGGGTTTTTGCTTGTAAAAGGCTAGGAGTGATGTCGTAAAAAATCTTTTGGTTTGATTTGATCTATATACAAAACTTTCATAAAAAAGAAGAAGATCATAGCGTAAACTAGCATGCAAAAGTTTTCCCAAAACATCCAACATCGTATTCCTAGATTACCCTAACCCTCAAGACATAAGAATCTCTCACACCCTCACATCCCAAAGTCTAAGATAATCTCCACAACCAATAAAGCATAACAAAAGTGAGGTATGCATACAATGCCAAGCTAACTTACTCTAACCCAAAAGCCACCAAATAGACAAATCAAGAGAAGCATAAGTTTTTTCAATTTCTCTCATTTTTCCTAGGAGCCCTCTCAAGTTTTCATCCTAGCTTCACACATTTTTTCTTTTTCTATGCTCACCTTCACCTTTATCCACACCATTTGGCCTCTCATTTTTGCATAGGTCTCCCTTTCGATTTTTCGATCTATCCGGGCTTCCCACTTTTGCCAAAGTTTCCCTCTCAGGTTTTCAACTTAGCAGGGAATTTTTTTTTTCATTTTTCATCATGTTTTTTCAAACAAAATAAATCAAAGTAATATGCACACTAAAATACAATACTGTGAGATATATTTCTCTTCCCCTTCCCACACTTGAAACACACATTGTCCTCAATGTGAAAGGGAGAAGAAGATAAAGAAATAAGGGAGAAAGAAAAAAATACTCACAACTATGACCTTGAAGGTCCTTCCCGGTGATGGCAATGCTCACTTCTCAATGAATGTTCTCTCCTCAATGTTCTTGAACTCCGCTCAATATGAAACTTTGATCCATCCACTACAAAAGCCACAACTATGCAAATCCCGATCAATACTCGCAAAGACACAACTAGTAGTACTTCCAGATGGTGGTTTTGGTAGTGGTTTTTGGTGGTGGACTGTGGTGTTATTCTTGTGATTTTGGGTAAGGGTTTGAGGACATGGTTGAGGATTTTTTTTTCAAGAAAAGAAAAATACTAACCTAGTTTAGAAGGACGAGTTGCCTCCTGAGAAGCTCCATATATTTAAGGTTGTCGGAACGACCCTAATTTTATCTATATGGCGATGGTTTAAACCCCCTTCACCATGAGCATCCAAAAAAGAGAGGTGGGGGTACAAAAATTTCAAGAGGAACGTCTTGTGGAGGTGGAGTTGGTATTGAAGAAGTAGGGTGGTTAGGAGGCTTGGGATAGTCTTTTGGCTCCTGTTTTATCTCTCTCAAAACTTCTGAAGATGGTGGAGTTGGTTAACTAGGTGGGAATAGGAGTAATGATGGCAATGGATGTAGCACAATCACCTCTTCCTCAACTACTTTGTATTCAACAGCTGACTCTTCATCCCCTTCGAACTCAAATTCATTTCCCAAGGTGACCTCACTCACCGTATCTTCAAGTTTGACTTGGGATGGTGTAGCTTTGGAATAACAAGCTTCCATTTGGGTCACCACTTCCAAAATTTTGCTCACATGCCCCTCCAAAGCCGCAAAACTAGAGGAGACTTGGGTTTCGCCTTCCTCATTAGTCTTGGCTCAGATTGTTAGTTTTCTATTGCATTCATCATCTCCTCATTTGTCAAACTTAAACCTTCTTCTAGGGCTTGATCTTGGGGTATGGTGTATAGTGGTGGGGGATAACTATTTTTCTCGTATTGTTGGTTTTTCGGCTCATTCTCATACCACCAATCCCGATTACCACACCACTCCGGATTGTAAGAATCGTGGTATGGATACCACTATTGAGCTTATTTCCCTTGAAAACCAACATCTCCAACTTCTTGGTAGAAAAACTCTTCAAAATAATATACCCTTGGTTTTGGAAATCAATGGTTCTTTTCTCGCCATAGTGTTCCTCTCTCAATATATAGCAAGACTCGGTAGGATGGTCGGAATGAAACATCCTACAAAATCTTGCTTGATGAGCCTCTCTTCTCATTATGAGTTCCCTCAAGATGAGACGTTCCATTTTTTTTTCAAAAGTCCGGGATCATATTGCAAGGATTCTCGATAACAATTCAGCAAGAATTCAAGCAATACCTACTCCGAATAAAAAAACCCACCAAGAAGTGGAAAATAAAAACAATAAGATAATATGCAGCCAAATATGCCCAAACATTTAAAAATAAATGCCTCTTCCCCGGCAGCGCCACCAAACTTTGGGAGGCCGTCGCCGTACCTCTCAAAGTTAAATTTATAAGCATTAATGTTTCCTCTCTACAACTAAGCCGATAGTGGCAAGTTGGGTCGTCCACGAAGAATAGGGATCTTGCTAAGGGTTTAAACATATAGGGTTGAGATTAGACTAGAAGTAGATACATATAGATATATAGTAGCAAGTAAAAGGGGGGGGGGGGTGGGTGCGGGTTGGTTATGGTCCTAAGTTATGGACTTAAAAGAGAAGATAACTAGCAAAGTCAAGTAACTATGATAATCATCAAACAAACTAAGAAAGAGGGATTAAAGCTACAAACAACAAAGCCTTGGGGGAAATTGATATCCACTTCAAAACCATATGTAGATCATTGAACCATTTACTCAATCATTCTATCACATCGTTACCTATGGGGAATGCCAAAACTTCCCATTTGAAGATTAACATTCCTTTCTTCTTAATAGTAATTTGCAAAGACAAACAGCCATTTTCAAACCTCATTGATAATCACTATAGGCAAACCACACCATAAAGGTATTTTTCAATGGCATTATACATGAAGAACCATAGATTTGATAACAATAAGCATTCAATCATACAAACATTTCCTATTCTCAAACAACCCATGGTATAAATGAAGTAAAACATAGCATTAAGAACACATGAATGCTAAATAACAAAAGCTTCAAGAACTAGTGAAACAATCTATTCATTACTTTAGCTACTTGTGAAGATAAATCTTCTATCCTTCTTAGATAGTAGTTTGCAAGAGTGAAGTCGACATCTCTTGTCAAACCTCACTAATGACTCCTTTAGTCGATAAACGGCTAATAGTATCTCATTAATGGCATCGAGCACGGAGAATCAACAAGCTTATAAACACTACACCATGTCTAAGCATTGAACCAATTCATGCATTTACACAAGATTAGTCAAGAATGTTCAATGCTTATAGACCTCTCCTATTTGCTAGGGTTTTGGAAGAAAATGGAAGAAGATGGTGAAAAACTAAGGTTTTGGAGCCCCCAAGTTGGGCTTAGAGAGTTGGGGAAGAAGGGGACGAATGCTATTTATAGTACAAGAAAAAGGGGAGTAAAAAGCAAGTTTTTGTGCGATGTTTGTGATGGGTGAAAACTTGTTTGCAACGAGCGAACTAATTAGGAAAATTGAGAACACCCAGTCCATCTAATTCGTGAGTCACAACATACTTTTTGCAAATCGCGATACTAAAAAAGTCCAGTCTTGTTTTGCTTCCTCTGGGTGAACCGTTGGTCCATTTTGGGAGTTCTTGTAGTCGATTTTATAGTACTTGAAAAGAAGAATCTAATGGTGCCACACATGGAGGCTGATTCTTCCCGGATAATTATCAGAACTCTGCTTCAAAACAAAGATCATTCTTCACCCTTTGCTTTGCTTTTCTTTCAACACTTTATCTTCTACCACTTTGTGAGTGGCCTTCCATCTTTGACCATCCATTCGAATGGCCTTTACTAAAAAAATCCTAAGCTAATGAGCAATCTAAAAAATTAATCTTACAAAACGAAATCTAGATGCTCGTATGGACCAAAAATCCATTAGACTAATGGATAGGCTACAAAATGAAGGATGTAGATTTGACAACTGAAAATGGTCATTTAACCCTTTGGAGTAAACCTACCTAAATCTAGCAATCTTAAAACAAAAAGATGACAAAAGAGATGTTAAATGCTCTGGAATATACATGCATTTGACATCTCATCAAATCTTCCCACACGTAAACCTTTACTCATCCTCGAGTAAACAAGAACAAGAAAAGATCAAAGCGTATGCTAGCATGTAAAATTTTTTCCAGAACATCCAACATCGTTAGTCCCTAACCCTCTAGACATAAGAATCTCTCACACTCTCACATCCCAAAGCGTAAGATAATCTCAACAATCAACAAACCATAACAAAAGTAAGGTTTACATACAATGCCACGCTAACTTACTCTACCAAAAAAGCCACCCAATAGACAAATCAAGAGAAGCATAAAATTTTTCAGTTTCTCTTATTTTATCTCATTTTTCCTAGGAGCCATCTCGGATTTTCATCCTAGCTTCACACATTTTTCTTTTTCAATGCTCACCTTCACCTTTTTCCACACCATTTGACCTCTCATTTTTGCATAGGTCGCGCCCTTTTGGATTTTTGATCTATCTGGGCCTCCCACTTTTGCTTAAATTGCCATCTCGGGTTTTCAACTTAGTGGGAAATGTTTTAAATTTTTTCATCATTTTTGTCTTTTTTTTCCAAACAAAACAAATCAAAGTGGAGCATGTGCACACTACAATACCATACAATGAGTTATATTTCTCTTTACCCACCCCCCCACACTTGAAATACACATCGTCTTCAATGTGTAAAGGACAATAGAAAGAAATAAGGGAGAAAGAAAAAAAACTAACAACTAAGACCATGAAGGTCCTTCTCAGTGATGACAATGCTCACTTCTCAAGGAATGTCTCCATGTTATCGAACTCCGCCCAATATTATACTTTGATCCATCCACTACGAAGCCACAACTATTCAAAACCCGATCAACACTCACAAAGACACAACTAGTAGTACTCCTAGATGGTGGTTTTGGTAGTGATTTTTGGTGGTAGATTGTGGTGGTATTCTTGTGGTTTTGGGTAAGGGTTTGAGGACATGGATGAGAATTTTTTTAAGAAAAGAAAAATACTAACTTAACTAAGAAACTCGGGTTGCCTTCCAAGAAGCTCCGTATAGTTAAGGTCATCGGCACGGCCCTAATGTTATCCATATGGTGAAGGTTTGAACTCCTTCACCATGAGCATCCAAAAACAGAGAGGCGGGGGTACAAAACTTTGAAGAGGAAAGTCTTATGGAGTATGGTGGTTAGGAGGCTTCTGTCCTTCTTAGATAGTAGTTTGCAAGAGTGAATTCGACATATCTTGTCAAACCTCACTAATGACTCCTTTAGTCGATAAACGGCTAAAAGTATCCCATTAATGGCATCGAGTATAGAGAATCAACAGGCTTGGTAACACTTATAAACACTACACCGTGTCTAAGCATTGAACCAATTCATGCATTCACACAAGATTAGTCAAGCATGTTCAACGCTCATAGACCTCTCCTATTTGCTACAATAAACAAACATGACAAAGAGTTCGATATTATCACATTCATCTAGCAATTATCAACATATCAATATCATTAGAAACTCTATAACTCATGCTCTCTTGGATTTCATATTAAGGAGGGGAAACTTAGCAACTTTCTCCCAACCCTAACAAGAAATAATAAAAGCAATTAATATACTCAAACAACCAACGGCATTGATGCCATTAACAATCCACATCCAAAGCTTAACAAATGCACAATAGCAAAAGTAATAAATAGATAGAAAGAATAATTCTCAA
The DNA here is from genome assembly GCA_037428765.1 of Rubia yunnanensis. Classification (NCBI taxonomy): domain Eukaryota; kingdom Viridiplantae; phylum Streptophyta; class Magnoliopsida; order Gentianales; family Rubiaceae; genus Rubia; species Rubia yunnanensis. The sequence continues at coordinate 47,330,801 of CM075065.1, forward strand.
GACATGGATTACAAGCCTCAATCAATTGCTCCCAAGTACAAAACTAAGCTAGATAATCAAAGCCCATAACATAGAACACAAATCTACAAAGAAAGAAGAAAAAATGGAAGAAAATGGTGAAAAACATATGATTTTGGAGCCCTCAAGTTGGGCTTAGGGAGTTGGGGGAAGAAAGGGATGAATGCTATTTATGGTACAAGAAAAAGGGGTGTAAAAAGCAAGTTTCTGGGCGACGTTCGCGATGGGTGAACATTTGTTCACGACGGACGAACTAACTAGGAAAATCGAGAGCTCCCAGTCTATCTAATTTGCGAGTCACAACACACTTTTTGCGAGTCGCGACACAAAAAAATTTAGTTTTGTTTTGCTTCCCCCGGGCCGTTGATCCATTTTTGTGAGTTCTTGAAGTCGATTTTATAGTACTCGAGAAGATGAATCTAAGGGTACCACTCTTGGAGGCTGATTCTTCTTGTATAACTCACAGAATTCTGCTTCAAAACATAGATCATTCTTCACCCTTTGCTTTGCTCTCCTTTCTTCACTTTATCTTCTACCACTTTGTGAGTGGCCTTCCATATTCTCTACCATTCTTTGAAATGGCCTTCACTAAACCACTCCTAAGGCTCACGAGCAATCTACAAATTAAGCTTACAAAACAAAATCTAGATGCTCGTAAGGACCAAAAATTCATCAGATTAAATATAGGTTACAAAATGAAGGATTTAGATATGAAAATTGAAAATGATCATCTAAAACCCTTATGAGCAAAACAACCTAAATCTAGCAATGTTATAACAAAAAGATGACAAAAGAGATATTAAATGCTCTCCAAAAAATACATGTATTTGACGTCTCATCAGTATCCTAATCTAACCACATACTTGATGGAAAAACACACGCAGTAGTTTAGCAGTATAAAATAAGGAAATCACAACTTGGATGAATATTCTGAATATCTCGAGCTAACCATGAGATCGGTTGGTATGCAAGACTGTGAGAGGATGATGCATTTGTGAAGAGCCAGTTTCTCGAAGGTCTAAGGGAGAAGCTCCAAATACTTAAACTTCAACATAATGTATGAATGAGGGATTTATTGGTGAAATAAAGGTTTGTTGAAAGTACTGTAAAGCTAAAAGTGATCCTAAACTACGACTTTAAAAATTAAAGGTTATGGTTTAACATAGGAACTTATCACTTTTTCAGTTTGGGCTTTGTTTTCCCTTGCCCCACTATCCATTCTCACATTCTCGTGGAGCATAAGGTTAACCTAGCCCAGTTCCATTCGAACGTCATACTCTTAGTTATGGTGTTTATAACTCGATGTAATAGCTTAGGTATGACCCCTAGCTATGAACTTTTTAGATCCCTGTACTATATATCTACTAGCAGACGCGTGGTGCACACAGTCGGGTGCAAGGATACAAGATTAGTGGGATCATAACCCTTAGTATCAGGTTTCCAGACCACCCTATAAATATCTCCTTGAACTGTAAAGGGTGGCACAAAATCCCCATAAACATCTTCGAGAGTGAGGCAGAAGAGTACTACTACGTATCGAGGTGAAATTCAAATCCAAAGTACGAGAATTCTGCCAACTACGTGGCTCCGGAGAGTGTAGTGGCAGATAGGGATCAGCTATTAAGTGAACCCCTCGACATCTTAAAGAAGTGTGATTATGTTTGGCCGGAAGAGGTTTACGAGGTGATCTACAGTTAGAATCTTGTTTTGATTAAGTGCTTCCCCCCGGCGAAGTCTTCGAAGGCCCCTTCAGAAAAAGGGAAGGGAAAAAAAGGTTTGAGGATGATATGGTTACTGATGAGGTGGCACCAAAAAAGCCAGAGAAAAAGAAAGCTAAAGTTGACCCTCAAGGCTTGCTGAACCTATTTCGAGGACCGTCGAAACTGACTCAGGGCTCTTAGGGACTAATGATGCCAAATATGCCCCCTAGGATCTCCTCTCCACCCTGCGAAGAAGGTGTTTGCGGTATCCTAGCTTTTTTACTTCTTTTACTAACTTATCTTTCTTTTATGTTATCTAGTAGACTTTGCTAGCTTGCTCAGTCTTGGTAAGGAGGAGGAGGTGGAGAAAATTTTCAAGGTGGAGGCTCATTGTGAGCCCCAGGTCCAGGCAGTGCCTCGGGAGGGTGCTTCTTTGCATAGCTTTCCCCTAGAGGCAGCGAACTGACAATGCCATCGTCATCGATTCCCATGCTGGTGGCTCCAAAAATTTTAAGTCCCAGGCTGGGCATCTTCTGGGGGGAGGTAACCCCACCTTCAGGGTGTGACTGATTATACCCTGGCTTCCATTCCCAAAGCAGCCACGGTCTCAGCTGCTCTGGACTCTATTTTCCAAACCTTCGTGGCTAAGGCTAGGGATGCCCAGGTGGCTGCTGCCAAATCCAAGCCCTCTGAGGCTAGGGTGATTGAGCTTGAGAAAGAGCTGAAAAAGCTACATTCGATCATGAAGGGGAAGTGGTGAAGATTGCCTCCGGTCACAAGGAGGAATTGGAAAAGGTGGCCACAGATTATGAGGCAGAACGTGTAAAAATGTCCTCCGATCACAAGGAGGAATTGGAGAAGCTGAGCCTCGAGAAAGACAGCAACCTGAAAGAGCTTGAAATCAAGCTGTCAGAGGGCCAGGCTTCTAATGACACTCTGGCCAGGAAAAACACTAAACTGGCCAGCCTTTGTTCTCTTGAACAGTAGGCCTCCGTATTCGAGGCCTACACCCATAAACTCGTGAAGACCCAGGGGTTCCCCAGGACTTCTCATCCCCATAAGTCTTGGTGGGGTTCACTCTGCACAATCTGGCCCATTCCGTCTGTAAGGAGATCCCCACGGAGTACTCAACTATGCTGGATGTTTACAAGAACAATACTGAGTCGGAGCAGCTAAACCATCTCTGGTAGAAGTCTGTCCAAGATGGAGGACATTAAACTCTCGTTGCTTAAACACTTGAAGGCCTTCCACAAATACTTCTCAGTAGAGGAGATCCACCATTTTGAGGTGGACAAAGACAAGAATTGGAGCAAGCCGGACCCCCTGATTGTTCTAAAGTCCCAATGCAAGCCTACCCCTACTCCTACGAGCTCTACCCAGTCAGATCATAGCATAGGAAATGATTTATGATTTATTCCTCTTAGGGCTTCGGATGTACTCCTTTTCAATATTAATGAATGTTTTTGTTCCCTTACGTGTTCCTACTTTTTGTTACTTGTAGATTCTGGACTTGGTACCCCCTACCCCTCCCCCCCCCCAACTACAGAGGGGTACCATCTTTGACATTTTATTTTCAAGTAATGAAAGAATGGTACCACCGAATTGAAGAGTGGGCACGGGAGCATTGAATCGAGGTCTCTCGATTCTAGTATAAATTTGTTCGGCTCAAAGAAGAGCTTCTAGCTGCCCACAAAAATCTTTTCTTGTGGTGTAACGGCCTTCATGAGAGGCAAAAAGAGCTTATCGAGACAATTAGTCATTTAAGGGAGGAGAGGGATTTCCTAGCTGCGGCTAAGGACGAGATTTCAGGAGGTTATCGTTCCCTCAGGCTCGACACAATGAGGTCCTCAAAGAGATCACTACCAAGGCTGATTTCACTTTGATGCACGAGTGCTTCATTGCTGCTAAATATTTCAGGCTACTGGGGGCATTGTCTTCTCAGCCTAATGAGACCATCGAGCATTACCGCCATGAGGCTCAGGCGGCTCGAGAAAATGTAGAAGTGGCTTGAGCAGCCCTTGTGACCGCCACAACCAAATTAGAGGAATGGAAGGCACAGAACAAGGAGTACGAACAAGGTCTTATTCATATCTTAGAGCAAACCATCAAGGAGAATCAAGGCATCATTGAAGTTGCCTTTAAAGATAAGGAGACAGTTGAGAGGGACCATGCTGAGCTGCATCAGATTTACATAGCTACTACTAATAGCCTTCGAGCATTTGGGCTTCAGCTCGGGATCATCGAGGCAACTATAATTAAAGATTTTGATGTGTTTCTACTAGAGACCATTAATATTATGGATGGAAAACATATCACGGGGGATCCCAAGTACCAAGATGCCTATGAAAGACTAAGGAGTGGCTAAAAGATTTACTAAAGAAGTATAAAAGTGGGGCTTCGAGCTCCCTTACTTCTCTCAAAAGAAGTGGGGCTCAAGACTTTACAGAGGGTAGCCCCTCTAGAGCCTCTCGCGGAAGGGAAGGCTCCATCTTATCTTGTTTAAGCCATTCCTCTAGCCTAGCCCTAGGCATGTACCTCCCGATGCTCTGATCTCGAGGGCTAACCCAGTGGGTATCCAGGCCGATGTCTCCTGCCAGGGGAGGGGTGGCCCCACTCCCACCGGATGTCCCTCGTCTGGCAGAGGGGATAGTGTTGTTGGTGGCTGAAACCAAGCAACCTCTCTCGATACTGCTGACGCTGAATATGTACCTCTGGTGAGGAGACCGAGGTGGTAAATTTCACAGTTCTTCGAGCTCTGCTTAAAGGTGAGAGGCTGCAGACCTGGAAGAATTAGAGTTTTGTTACCCACCCCCCAGACCTTGTGTTAGTTTTCCCTTAGCTATTTGTAGATAGATTGTTGTTGCAACTCTATCATTTTACTTGTAAGCCATTGTGGCACTCTGTAAAAATTAAAATTTCTGACTATTTTTTGGAGCATTTGAAAACAATTCTTGCGAGAGGGCTTATAATCCCTTCTAGCAGAGTTGAATGCTTCAATTATTTCTTTTCCTTGCAAGACTCTACTATGCCTGTAAAGCATTTGAAGGGCTATGTAAGTACTTCAATGCATATAAGGTTAATCGTTCGATGGGATGTGTTAACCCTTCCAAATCCTACAAGGTCTGTGTCATAGGCACTTGAAGACTTTGAGGGGATTTCGACCCCACAATATTCGATGTACTATGTTGGCCCTTTGAATATGTACAAGGTCTGTGCATTGGGCGTTTGATGCGCTTTAAGGGAATTTTGACCCCACAACGTTTGATGGGTTGTGTTGGCCCTTCAAATGCTTAATGCTTCAATTTTAGGAGAATGGGATATTTTTGTATCCCCGTGGCAAGGTGTGTTTTAGTTCTTAAGGATAAGAAGTAATTATAGGAAACACACTTCGATAGATAGCTTTGACAAAAACAAAGGAGCCCTATAGACTTACAACACTATTTTGTCGAGGGTGTCCTACGACCCATAGCTACTTTGGGGCGGGCTACTTTTCATGCCTCACCAATCAATTGGGATATAGGGGAATAGTACCTCCTAAGGTTGGAAACGTTCCATTTGCATGGAATAGGTTGAACTTGAGGGGTTTCTAGCATGTAGCAGCCTCCAGGGCTGACTTTAACGACCCGGTAGGGTCCCTCCCAATTTGCTGATGGTTTCCCTCCCGACTCCCTTTGACTTTTCTCATTTCTCTCACTATGAGGTCTCCTAGGGAAAACTGGAATTTTCGGACCCTCCGGTCATGATACCACTTGATCATTTCCTTGACCTTGGCTTCATTGAGGGATGCCTTCTTTTAGAAGGTCCAAATCCAAGCGGCACTGCTCATCATTGACCTCTTGGCATTTTTTGCTTATGGTAAACCTTCGAAAGGTGGGCAACTTTATCTCCATAGGAATGACTGCCTCCGAACTATACACCAAGCCGTAAGGGGTTTCACCCGTGGCAGATGACTCTGTTGTTCAAAATGACCAAAGTACATTAGGAAAATCATTAATCTAGTTCCCGCCTGCTCCTTCGAGCCACCAGATGCCATTGACAATGGTTTGATTTGTGGCCTCCACCTGCCCGTTGGCTTGGTGATAAATGATGGTGACTCTCTGACGGATCTTGTACTTCTTACACCAGTTTTTAAATGGGTCATTAACGAACTGGGTACCATTATCAGTTATAATGGTTTGAGGGATCCCGAAGCGGCATATGATTTCTTCCAACAAAAACCAATCACCGCTTTCCCTTTATTGCCACTTAGGGCTTCAGTTTCGACCCACTTGGTAAAGTAGTTCACGGCCATGATCAAGTATCGAAAGTGGCCTGGGGTCTCCAGGAAAGGACCCACCAGATTGATCCCCCATTTGTCGAATGGCCAAGAGCTGTTTATGTTCATCATTTCCTCTTGGGGGACATGGATGATTGGTGCATGCCTTTGGCACTGGCGCCGAGCTTGAATGTGCTTATTGACCTCATCGAACATCTTGGGCCAATATTATCCAGCTAAAAGGAGCTTCTTAGCTATTGATCGATTCCCATGGTCACTTCCGCATGATCTTTCATGAGTCTCGCAGATCAGATAGTCAACTTTGTGGGGGGCTACGTATCTGAGAAGTGGCTGAAGGTGGCTTCAACAGTAAAGTACATCTTCGTGGATCACATATTTGGGTGCTTTTAGCCTGGCGTTCCTTGCTTTGATGGCATTTTCCGGAAGGGTACCATCTCGAAGGTAGCTAAGGATAGGCATTATCCAGAAATTTTGTTCTTATACTATCATCACTGCTGCTTCTTCTTTGAAGCTACACTTACTCAACATTTCCACCATTAAGTGCGCTTGAGATTACAAGTCCAGGTTCGAAGAGGTCGGCTTGCTAAGGGAATCTGCCTTGTGGTTTTTCTCTCGGGAGACTTGTGTAAGGGTGTAATGGTAGAAACTTTCGAGGAGGGGCTTCACCACTTCCAAGTAGAGCTGCAGGCTTCTTTCCCTAGCGTCAAATTCCCCATTGACTTTAAGGAAAACGATCAGGGAATCGCTGAATATGTCTAGCCTTTGAACTCCTATGTCTTTGGCTATTTGAAGGCCCATGATTAGCGCTTCGTATTCCACTTTGTTATTTGTGGCCTTGAAGTCAAAGTGTAGGGCATAGGGGTAATCTTTTCCTTCGGGGCTTTTGAGTAAGACCCCAGCCCCACTGCCTCTGGAATGTGAAGATTCGTCAATGGACAACTGCCATGCGTCTTTGGATTCTGCTTCATCACTGACTATAATTGGTTCTGTAGTTTTCACAATTAAATCTGCTAAGACTTGACCCTTGATGGCCATTCTTGAGCGGAATTTGATTTCATGTTCCCCCAGTTCGATTGCCAACTTCATCATTCACCCTGAGGGCTCCAGCTTTAGGAGCACCTACCTAATTGGATGGCTGGTGATCAAAATGATCTTGCGACTTTGGAAATATGGTCAGAGGTACCTTGCCGCATGGACGAGGCCAATGATTAACTTTTTGAGGGTAGTGTACCAAGTCTCTAGGCCATGCAGAGCCCCACTTACAAAGCAAACTGGGTGTTGGGCCTTATCCTTCTCCTTACAAGAATCGTACTTACTGCGAAAGGGGATGTAGAGATGTACAAGTATAGATCTTCCCCTTTGTCTAGTTTCATTAGGGTGAATAGGCTTTGTAAGTGTTCCTTTAGGTCTCAGAAAGTTTTGTCACATTCTTCTGTCCATTCAAATTTTTTTTATTTTCGAAGGACATCAAAGAATGGCAAATGTTTTTCAGCCCCCTTCGAAAGGAATCGACTGAATGTAGCCACCGATCCTATTAGCCTTTAAACGTTTTTGATTGTTTAGGGGGCTTCATGTTTATCAAAGCTTTGACTTTTTAGGGGTTCACATCGATCCCCATCTCCGAGACCATAAATCCCAGAAATTTTCCAGCTCTGACTCTGATCACGCACTTAGCTGGGTTCAGCTTTAAGTTGGCATCTCGGAGCCTTTGGAAATTCTCTTCAAGGTTCAGAAGGAACTGGTCGAATCCCTTGCTTTTGACTACCATGTCGTCCACACATATTTCATCGTTTCTACCGATATGTTTTTCAAAGAGCTTGTCAACTAGCCTTTGGTAGGTGGCCCCTACATTCTTTAGAACGAATGGAATTTTCTTGTAGAAAAATGTCCCCCCATCCGTTATGAAAGATGTCTTCTGCTCTACAATATGATATCAACTAGACTTTGGTAGGTGACCCCTGCATTCTTTAGACCGAATGGAATTTTCTCATAGTAAAATGTTCCCACATCCGTTATGAAAGATGTCTTCTGCTTATCCTCCTCTGACATGAGTATCGAAGAAGGCCATCACATCAATGGAAGGTAGGGGATAGATGTCCTTGGGGCAACATTTGTTAAGATTCGTGAAGTCTATGCACATTCTCCAAGCCCCATCGTGGTTGGGGACCGTCACCGAATTTGCTATCCATTTGGGATAAAATACTTCTTCGATAACTTTCGCCTCAACATCCTCCTCTCCAAGGAAGGGCTCCTCCCATCCAAGGATGGGAGATTCCTTTGGGGCAACCCCTATTGAGGGACGTTATGGCCCCTAACCTTGACTAACAACCGATGTGCATAGAGTATCCTTTGGTTGGACAGAACAAGCATTTCAAGCTCACAAGACCAGGTTTATAAACTTGCTACCTATCTTCCTTCGTAGGCAAAGGGAAAATGCCAACAAGCATCTCACCGAGTTCCATTTTTTATATGGTGGTACGGTTCCCCGCAGAGTAGATGAAGACTTCTACAAGGTCGGTTCAAGGATTGACTCCACTACGTACCACCCAAAAATATCAAAAGTTGGCTTGACATGAAGATGAAATTTCTTGCCAAGTATATCTCGGCCTCAAGGTCCGCCGCTTTGAAGAAGGACATTATCAACATCCTCCAATGACATGAAGATTCATTTTTCTACAATTGGGAGATGTTCAAGAAACTTCTCTCCAGTTACCATGGCTATTAGGAGGGGGACTTTGTTTATTATTTTTACAATGGTCTTCTTAATGAGGACCAAAGACTAGTGAGAAGTTCTTGTGGTGGTACCCTAGGGAACAAGACTTCGGCGGAGGCTAAGAAGTTATTTGAGAAGCTAGCCGAGGACCGATTTGAGAAGAAGAAATTCAATGCCCACAAGAAGGAGAGGCTTTGAATCTTGATAGAGTAAAACAAGAAGGAGAGGCTGGATTTTGCAAGGGTGCAAGTTGAGGTGATGATAAGTGATACCCTTCCGGACAAGTTGATTTACCTTAATGAAAACAAGGTGATTGTTAGCCAGCAAATCTGTTTTGAGTGGAAGCCAACTAAATGTGGAAAATGTGGGATGATTGGGCATAATGAGGAGGTCTGTAGGAAGAAAAATGAAGCTGTTAAAAATCAAACGAATAGGAGGATTTAAATGCTAATTGGGAAGATTGTGAAAGAAGATGAGAAGCAAGATGGAGTGAAAGATGTGAAGGGGCAGCAAAGGAAATCTAAAGAGCAGCAATGGGAAGTTATGGGCTGCTAGGGGAGGAGATCGAGTTCAAAATGGTAGAGAAAGGAATACGGGCAGCAAGGAAGAAAGAAGAAGATCCGAGGAGTTCAAGGAGTGAAGGTAATGGGTATACTCTCTTATCTGACCCTCCTTATGAATTAGTAGAGTTGCTTGTTGGAATGTAAGGGGTTTGAATAAATGTGATAAGCATAGGAGGGTGAAAAACTTTTGTATGCTTAATCATATATGCTGTTTGGAGCTGTTGGAAACTAAAGTAAAAGAAGAAAACCAAAAAAAAAGTGTGGGGGGAGAATAGGGCTTGGTTGGGAGTTGATAACAAATGGGAATGTTGTAGGGGGGAGAATTTGGCTAGGTTGGAGGGCTAATTTTTATGATATGAAGGTGTTGAATGTTGGGGATCAATGGATGGATTTTGATGGGTTGATTAGAAGCATTAACTTGAAATTATTCTTGACGGTAGTGTATGGCTATAACACCATTGAAAAGAGGAAACCAATGTTAGAGTTCCTAAAGGGGCAAGGGAGTAGAGATGATAAACCATGGCTGATCATAGGATGTTTTAACTCTCCTTTGGATTTTAGGTATAGAGAAGGTGGGAAAGAAGTTTTAGAAAAGGAAGTCTTGGATTTTCAAGATGTGATGGAGGCTAGTTTGTTGGTTGAAATTAAAACTATTGGCCAAATGTTTACTTTGAGCAATAGAAGGGAAGTGGGGAGTTGATACAAAGCAAAATTGATAGGGACATTGTAAACCAAGAGTGGGTAAGGAGGCTTGGCCAAGCCTTTTGTGAGGTAAAACCGGACACACTCTCCGACCACCATCCTATCATTTTGAGTTAGCATAAGGAAGACAAGAAGAAGAAGAGGAGCTTCAAATATTTCAATATGTGGGAGGCCTCTCCACATTTCAAGGGGACGATCCAAGCAGTTTGGAGGAAGGTGAGCACAATGAAGGATTTTGGAAAGCTTCTTGAAGACATGGAAAAGCCTTTGAATAGGCTTAATAGAAGGGAGTTCTCTAAGATTGGAGAAAGGGTGGATAATGCTAAGAAGGAATGGCTTTTGGCACAAGAGAGGTTGAATGAAGAACCAATGGATGAAAGGAGAGGCAAAGGATGGAATTTGATGCAAGGAAAGTGCTTGAAGAATTGGAGGAGGCTGAATACAAGCTCTTGCAACAAAGAGCTAAAGTGCAATGGCTTCATGGGGGAGGGGGGGTAGGCCTACAAAGGTTTTTTATGCTTCTATGAGAACAAGGTAATACAAGAACCAAATTTTGAACATAAAGGAGGGGTATCGATTACTATCCAATGTAGACCAGATTGAAGAACATTTGAAGAGACACTATGAAAGCCATTTGGGAGTCTATTGGGAAACTAAAGACTAGGAGGAAAACTTGGCCATTTTTGGAGTGCTAAGCATACAACAAGAAGCATCCTTAATCCAACCAATTGGTGAAAAGGAGGTGAAGAAAGAACTTTGGGGGATTCATCCTAACAAAAGCCCGCGGAGAGATGGTTATACAAGCCAATTTTTTAGGAGCAATTTGGGAGATAATTAGAGGAAGTATGGTGGAGGCCGTACAAATTTTTTTCAAGGGGGAAGAAATTCCAAACTCTTTGAATCAAGCCGTGATATCCTTGATCCCAAAGGTGAGTCAACCTCAATTTGCAAGTGATTATAGGCCTATTACTTGTTGCTCCGTACTTTATAAAGTGATAACCAAAGTAATTTGTTCAAGACTTTGTGAGGTGCTGCCTTGTTTGATTAGTGAGAATCAAAGTGCTTTTATGAAAGGTAGGCACATATCACACAACATTCTTTTAACACAAGAATTGTTGCATAAGTTAATGTTGATGGCATGAAGAGAAGTTGTGTTGTAATAGTGGATATTAGCAAAGCCTTTGATTGTATAAGCTGAAAATTTCTTGTTAAATGGCTTGAGGTTTTAAAGTTGCCCGGATTGATGATAGATTGGATCAAGAGAAGTACAATGAAGTCAGACCTGTTGCCTGGTTTTGAATGGGAGGTATTTTGAAGGATTCATGGGTAGAAGAGGAGTTAAACAAGGGGATCCTCTATCCCCCTTGTTTTTTTTTAGCATGGAGTACCTTACAAGAATGATGGCAAAGGAGTACAAAGGAGCAGCACATAGAATTCCACCAAAGATGCAAAAAGGTAGGTGTGCATACTTTGTTGTTTGCTGATGATTTGCTTATCTTTTGTGGAGCAAACCAAAAATCCATGGAAGGTGTGAAAGGATGCTTGAAAAGGTTTATGGAGGTCTCGGGTCTTGCAATAAGTGAGCAAAAATCTAGAATTTATTTTTCGAGAATTGATGAAGAGGATAAAGAGTTGTTGGCTGGAGTGTTAAATGTAACAAGAGGGGATTTTCCTATGCAATATTTGGGGCTGCATTTGTCTAATGTGAAGTGAAGGAAGCAAGATTATGAGCAATTGGTGGATAAAATTAGAAGAGGATTTCATAGTTGGAATTCAAGTGTTTTTTCTTAAACAGGGAAGGTGCAATTGATCAATTCAGTTTTATTAAGTATAGCTGGATTTTGGGCTAGTATACTAAGTATACCTGAGGGTGTTGTTCATGAGGAGATTGTGAAAATTTGTAGATTTTTTTGTGGGGAAGAGATGAAGGGAAAAGGAGTTATACTCCTATCTCTTGGGACACAATTTGTAGAAGTAAAAAATTTGGAGGATTGGGGAGTAGAGATCCTTCCATTTGGAACAAGGCAACACTATGTAAGCAATTGTGGGATTTAAACTTAAAGAAAGATATTCTTTGGGTAAGGTGGATTCAAGCATATTACATAAAGGGTGGAAGTCTACAAGGAAGCAAAGGAGGGGTAAGTTCTAGTTTGCATTGGAAGATGTTGTGCAAATTGAAAGATAAACACTTCCAAACCCTTGGGAGTTGTTTGGACAAGGAAGACAAGTTGAAGACAAGGATGGTGTATGATGAAATGAAGGGAGGAAGCAAAAGAGACTTTTATGCAAAGGTAATTTGGGATAAAAACTTTTTACCTAAGCATAGAATTTTCCTATGGATGCTATTGAAGTTAGGGCTGCCCACGGTTGATAGATTGCAAAGATTTGGGATTTTGAAGACACAACAAAGTTGTAGTTTATGTGATGAGGTGGATGAGACAGCAACCCATTTGTTTTTGGGTTGTACATACACTAAGGGTTTGATGAAAATCTTGAAGTTGAGGGATATGAGCAACATGAGGCAAGTAAAAAGATGGTTGTTGATGATGGTAAGAAGAAGGCAAGACTTGATGTTGATGAAGCTTACTAATGCCTTGTATAGAATATGGAATGAAAGGAACAAGAGGATCTTTTGCCAAGAATATTTGAAGATGGAGACCTTGGCTGCCCAAGTTGAAGCCGAATGCAAATGGAGGAGCAACAAGAGATGGAAAGAAAATTTTGAATATGAGCTAGATAGAATATAGAGCTGGTTGTTTGTTTGATTTTAAATAGCAAGTTTTGATAGGGATTTTTGCTTGTAAAAGGCTAGGAGTGATGGCCTAAAAACTCTTTTGGTTTGATTTGATCTATATACAAAACTTTCATCAAAACATTACCACTCTTTCCTTCATTGTGTTAGAATGCCTCCGAAAAAGAATGTGTTGGAGAAAGAGAAGTCATCATGGGGTGAGAAGAGGAAGAAACCACCAAAGGGTTCAATCTATGAGCTGGTGACTCCCATTCTTCACTACCTTGCATTTATGACTGAAGAATTCATGGGATTGGCCAACATCTCTGGGCTGTAGCCCGGAGGTGGAGGAATTTGAGAAAGCTGAAGAAGAATATATTGGAGACTGGATTTGCATTCAAAGACACCTTGGCGGCTCTAGACATAATCAAGTCTGTTACCTATCTATTGGGATGGGTAGGTCTAGAGGGGTCCTCGAGAAGTATTTGAAGACCTATATCAGGTGTGCCTTAGAGTTCCTAGCCACTCTATGGCCAGTCACGGGCGAGGATGGACACCGGGCGATCACATTCAATCAGGATGACAAGGAGTATACTATGACACACCGAGAGGTAGCTCATACCTTTGGATGGAGGTATGGAAAAGAGGTCCCGAGAACACAACTTCAAGGGATGCCTTTTTCTCTCGGGAACTTTTGGAGGCACATGAAAGGGACTGACTGAAAGATTTGTGTAAGAGCACTGCCTTGGTCATCCAGCATTTTTCTACGTTCACCATTTACCATTACTCAAGACACATGTTTGGATGACCTATTCCTTTTTCCCAATCCGTGTTTTGAGAGTAAATTTTATAGAGTTGTTGCCAGCCCAGAGATAGATGTTGAGGAGGTAGAGGAAAATACTTCTTGGAGGGTACCTCAGAGCTGCTCTCGCTTATCTATGGACATTAGTGACCAATTGCACTACCTTGGGGAAAAGCTTTCAAGCTCTACCCAAGTGATGCAAGAGGTTGTCCAAGCGATAGGTGGTATGAGGACACAATTGGTGGAGCTTAGCACAAGGAAGGATTCCATGGAGGCCGCAATTCAAACTTTTGGGTACATTGAGATGGACAACACGAGGCACGAGGAGGAAGGATTTTAAGGCAGCAAGTGAGCCAAATAAACATGATGTGTGGCTAGGAAATAACCTGAAAGGGCTCCTAGACAAAATGAGAGAAGAGGAAAAAAAAGGAAAAATGCAACGATTTCACTCATTTGCCAGCATTGGAGTCATAAGGTTGCTGTTGCTATAAAGATGGTTCTGGTATCTTAACATCATGAGAACTCTTGGGATTAGATAATTTAGCAGGGAAAATGAAGTAATGTATGAAATTCTTAATTGTTTATATACTTCATTTTTGGGATGATATATTGGTATAAAGTGAAGTATGTGTTTGAACTTCATGCATGCTTTTAACTTCACTTTGTGCCATTGGATTTGGGATTGTCAATTCAGGACTTAGAAATGATTTTATGGATATAAATGAATTGATAGGTTGATATGGTTTGGGTAGATTTAGGAATAGGGGTTGTGGGTAACTTCTCATTTGATCTTAACTTTGGGATGTGTGATATTGAGAGTTTTGTGAGGTATTGATTTGGGGGAATATAAGTTAGGATGTGGATACATAAATCTCTTCGTTTGCTTGAATCTTTTCTTACTCGAGGGCAAGTAAGGTTTAAGTTCGGGGAGATTTGATGTGTCTATTTTATGTGCATATTTTAGGATTTTTTGGGATCCCTTTTGTGCTCTTTTGTCTTTTATACTCTTTTATCTTTTCTAAGTGGATTTTGTGTGATAAGAAAAAACACCGAGACTTGAGACCGGAGGCCATTAAAGATCACCTTTTTAATACTTTTAAGATTTGAAGGCTAGCTTTGAAGATTGAAGACAAGAAGAACCGAGGATTTGAAGGCAAGGAGACAAACCAAAGAGGAATCGACACAAGGGTGAAAATGGGCAGCCCATCTAGGCGAGCCCATTCCTGCCCGGGTGGGATCCTACTACACTTTTACTTTTCGCTTTTCTTTTCCTCTCTCTTGTACTATAGAAGGAATTTTTTTGGCCACCCACTGCTCATCTTCTCATCTTGGCCGAATTCTCTCATCTCCAAACCCTAGGTTCTTCATCTTTTTCATCCTTTCTCTCTTTATTTCTCTATAAATTTTTCTATGGATGTGATTATGATTTGTATTAGCTAAATCTAGTTCTTGGGAGCAATTGACCAAGGCTTCCAAGCCCATGTCTTAAGAACATGTTGTAGCCTATTTAATGCCTTTACTATTGTGCATTTATGGAGCATTGAATAATTTTTTTGTTAATGTCATTAATGTTTTTGAAAGCTTGAGTATAGTTGTTATGCTTGTTAGGGTTTGGGGAAATGTTTGATTTCCCCTTTTATTGACTGGAAATCCAAGAGTATGATTTAGAGCTTTTGATTGTGCTGATGGATTGATAATTGCTAGATGAATATGATAATGTTTAACTCTGTCATGCTTGTTGCTTGTAGCAAAAGAGAGAGGTCTTTGAACGTTGAAGTTCTTGACTAATCTTGTGTAAATGCATAGATTGGTTAAATGCTTAGACATGGTGTAATGTTGTTTATAAGTGTTTTCAAGCTTTTCGATTCTTCATGTTCAACGCCATCAATGGGATACTTTTAGTCATCTTTCTACTAAGGGAGTCATTGGTGAGGTTTGATAAGAGATGTCGAATTCACTCTTGCAAAACTACTATCTAAGAAGGATTGACGATAGTCTTCACAACAAGTAGTGAAAGTAATAAATAGGTTGCATGTTCAATGATAGATTAGGCTTGGAAGTGGAAGTCAATCGCGCCCAAGATTCTGTAACTTGTGTTTTAAATCTTATTCTCTTAGTTTGTTGCCTACTTCCTAGTTCTATCTTGCTTACAAGTTAACTTGTCTTTAAATTTGGTAACTTAGGAAAAACCAACCAACCCCCCCCCCCCCCCGATTTACATGCTATTATATGTATCTATATATGTCCATATCTAGTATGTTTTCCGCTATATATGTTTAAATACTTGGAAAGATTCCTCTTCTCGTGGCCGACCCCGACTTGCCATTATCTACAGAATGGTAGATATGAAGCATTAGGGCTTAAAAGTATAACTTTGAGAGGTACGACAACGACCTCCCGCCACTATCGCAGGACTGAATGGGGAGGCTGCGACTTGGCCCGAAGGCCCAATCAACCTGCCCAACTCTCTCGTCAAGGCATCAATTGATCCCTCTCCCATCCGCAGATCTTCGTATTGACTTGGCGAGAGTGGAGTGTCGAAGCTGGGGATGAGGTTTGAGGCCATGTATCCATGTCGCGATCCTCCCACAGCTGAGCTATAGTATAGTTGGGGGTGGTAGGGATTCTACCAAGGGACCTCTGGTCGGGGCCATGAGTGCATCTAGTTCTCGAAACCTAGATAGAGCCCTATTGATCTGGCCATCAAATGAGGGATTTCCTGGTTCGGAATGGGGGGTATCAAGACAGGCGCAAAGTACGCCATCATTTTCCCGATGCTAGGGAATGTCAGTTGGGATCGATCTTGGGCCCCTATCCCTATTTCCACTTGGGTAGGATGCTCTTGTGGGGGTGTGGCTGCATCTGAAGTCTTGGTTGTAATGCCAGGGGCATCGAATGTGGGGGCTCCACATGGTGCTGGACCATCCTATGGTAGAGCATTGGAGGCTCCACCTCCAACCAATATGAGGGTTTGAGCTAACAACGCCAGGGTATTGCTAGGATAGGAGGGACATATTATTTATGCCCCTTGTCACTCGAGTGGTCCTTCTAGTAGCTTTGGTTTGCGAATCTGTCGTAGCTTCTATCACCTGTAGCTTGTTCTTCCTTGGTGAACACACCTGGCTTTGCGACGTACCGGCCAACACCTCCCACCCAAGGCTCAACGCTGACTTCCATGCTTCTTAGATGTACATCAACTTCGATACGGGACCCCTCCGGTCCCCTTGCAGCCAGGACCTAATCTCGACCAACTTTTGGGAGCCTGTTATTGGCGCTTTGGGGTGCAGGGTCCGACGACATCTTGGACCTATGCCCTCTCTCCTCCTCCGGTAGGGGGATTGTACTTCTTCGCTGGTGCCTAGGGTCTTACCTTTTAGACATTCTCTTCGATGCAAGGTACTTGTTGTAGACATGGACATAAACAGCAAAAGAATGCAAATCTGACTAACAGTTTGACTGGGCATGCCAACCTGATGCACCCCAATATACTGCCGGCGCTGCACCGCTGTCCGTAGCCGGAATCTACATGACAAAACCCCCGTAGGTGTCCGGGGGGAAGAGGCTCTGATGGCCAAATAAGCTAATAGAATTATATAAGAGTGTAATTAGGAATTAATAGTTAAGTGTGTAGGGTTACCTTTAGCCTTTATCTAGGTTGGCAAGTAGGACAGCCGTTTTGTTTGCTTGTGGAGCAAGTAATCTTCCCTTGGGCAAGCATAAAGGACATTACCCAAAGGATAATATTATGGACCTACACCGACCGTATTACACACTTGGGCCCACTTCAGATTTAAACATTATTAAGTGTCAAACCAGCTTACTCCAACGAACACCGAAAGCAATTCAAGAGAGGTTGCCGAAAAACCACCAAGGATAATCCAAAAGATCCTCAACTTTGTTATAACTGAAGGATATTTCAAGATCCTTAACTTAGTTACAACCAAGGATAATGCCAACGGATCCTCAACTTAGTTTCTGCTTTCTCTAAATTTCTCTCATTTTTCCTAGGAGCCCTTTCAAGTGTTCATCATAGCTTTTACACATGTTGTGCCCACTTCTCACCTTTTTCCACACGGCCTCTCATTTTTACCTAGGTTTTTCAACCTAGCCAGACCTTGCCTCTCATTTTTATCTAGGTCTTTTGACCTATCCGAGTTTTTTCCATTGTTGCCTAAGTCACCCCTTTGGGTTTCCGACTTAGCCAGGTATAAATATATACATCATTTTTTTCTTCAAAATACTCTTAGAAGAGCTATCAACTATATAGAATTCCAAGAATCATAAGTTTATAATCCCCCCCCCCCCCCCGCACTTAAAGTTTCCTCAATGCATATACACAATCATAGAACATATGTCAAGGGAAAGAAATAGGAGAACACTTACAATGAAATATGGACACTAAAATCTACCATTGATGGCACAATAATTGAATGTAACGAAAAAACTACCAACACCCAATATACTACCCCTGACCTCTAATCAAGAATGTTCAATCTAACCACTATCATGAACCACAAATTAAAATAAATAATTTAATCACAATGGAGAGTTACTTTTTGGGTTTCGAGTCGTATTTTTCAAGGGTTTGTGGAAAAATGGGTTTTGGTGTTATTTTGGGGGTGGAACGGAAGGAGTGGTGATTTAGATGTAGGAAAGTATGTGAGCTTCATGGGTAGTACACGTCTACATGCCCCATGAATTTGGGGCTTGGTTCTCCTCATTGTCCACCATTTTGAGCATCACAAACCATGTATGTCAACATGTTTCGTGAGTTAGACTCCTCCTTGCCCCATTTGTTTGCCTTCCTTCAAAAACCATATGATTCCTAAAAAAAATGCACACCAAGTGTAATAGTGTTTGAAAACAAAAAAAAATAATAGGAAAACACACCAAAAATGCTAAACATCTATAATACAATGCAATGAGACATCTTCCTTTCAAGGAAGAAACATGACACGAAAGGAAAAGGAGATAAAAAAAATGATATGCAATCAATACTTCCCAATGCATTGTTCTCACCTCATTATCCGCAAATGTACCCCAACATGCAATTCAAGTTAAGCAACTACAAATCAACACTAAAAAAGTTTTAATCAACATCCACACAAAAAGACAATTAGTGTGCAGTCCTAGATTGTGTATTTTGTGGTATTTTAGGTGGTGGAGTCTAGTGGTGTCAAATGGTTTGGTATAAGAATGTAAAGATAAAAGTGAAGATTTTTTTTTCAAAGAAAAAAAATCTAATTTTTCAAAGCTCGGGTTGCCTCCCGAGATGCTCCGTATATTTAAGGTCGTTGGCACGACCCTAGTGTTTATCCATATGGTGCGGGTTTGTACCCCATCACCATAGGTAACCAAAAATGAAGGGGTGGGGGTAACAATCTTCCAAGAGGAAGATGTAGTGGAGGAGGAGTCAACCCTAACAGAAATAGGTGGTTTGGAAGCTTAGCATATTCAAGGCTTCTCTATGGTTTCCTCTAAGGGTTTTGAAAATGTAGGAGTTGGTTCTATAGGAGGAGGTTGGGGTGAAAATAGGTAATATTGTGAATCAAGTATAATCACCCCTTCCTCGACTTCTTCACTCCAACAAACCACTCTCCATCCTCTTTGGATTCATCTACCAAAATTTCAAGTTCAACTAGGGATGGTTCATTTTTAGAATATTGGGTTTCAAGTTGGCTCACCCTTTCCATCAAATCAATCACTTGCCCTTCAACTTTCTCAATGCTTGAGAAGAGTTGAGTTCCCTAATCTCTAATCTCAGTAAGCATTTGTGATTGGAGTAAATCACTACTCTTGGTTACATTAGCTATAACTTGCAAAATTTATCCATAATTAGATTTAGGAACCAATCCTAGGAATTAGGTTTTGGCCATTGTATAGCTTGGTGAGAGAGACAACGGAAATAACGCAATGGAAATAACACACCTGATTTACGTTGGTAAAGTTCGGCCAATCTTGATAGCTTCGATCTTGGATTCAACAACTTTAAATCCATCTTTAGAAACAAAAAATCCAATAAAAACAACTTCTGAAGCACAAAAAGTACACTTCTTGATGTTCGCATAAAGTTTAGATTCACGAAGTGCAACAAAAACGTTTTTAACATGCTCAATATGTTCACTAATATATTTAGAAAATATTAATATATCATCAAAGTAAACCTTGACAAATCAAATAATAAAATTTCTTTAGACATGATTCATCAACGACATTCAAGTACTCGGAGCATTAGTTAAACCAAAAGGCATAACAATCCATTCATACAACCCAAATTTAGTCTTAAATGCAATTTTCCATTCATCACCCTTATTCACACGAATCTGAACATAACTCTGAGTTAGATTAATATTAGTATAAATTACGGTACCAATTAAATCCCCAGGCATATCATCAAGCCCTGGGTATAAGATGATGATACTTAATAGGTTATCTGGTTAATTACACGACAATCAATACACATTTTCTATGTTTAATATTTCTTAGGAACTAAAACGAAAAGTACATCACGAGGACTTATGAGCATACACAATGGTTACTCCTTAACCCACTTTTCCTAATTAAAATCACTTCTTATTTAAGGAGAACCATTGTGGGGTTTTAAAAACCACTCCTTAATAAGGAATTTCTCCTTAATTGAGGAGTTGATATCTCTTTATTTGTGAAATGACTAACATACTGAATTAATTGAGGAGTTGATATCTCTTTATTTGTGAAATGACTAACATACTGATGATTGACACTTGGCATGGCTTGTTTATATTTTAAATTAATTATAATTTAAAATTAAAAAAAGACTTCTATGGAAAAGTAATGCTTCTAGAAAAAAGCGTAGTTTTTTAAGAAAATATTAGATACTGAAAATAATATTGACAATTTTAAATCATATAATTTTATAAATAAATATTATTTTGGATGAAATAATAAATATTTTTTTAATATTTATATATTACTTACAATATAATTTATAATTTTCACTATATTGGTATTTATAAAATATAGATAAAATTTTAATGTTTTTTTATTAGAGATGGTGATCTGGCGCTATAAAAGTTATTCTAAATATCATTTCTAGTTGGTTGTTGGTTATTACCTAATTTTTATCAAAAATGATGATATGACACTAAAGTACTCCTTAAATCCACTACTATTGTTTATGAACAATTTTAGCGGAGAAAGCGGATTAAGGGTAAACCTTGCCCTATCCTTGATCACAGTTATTTTGTTGTCAAAGCCATCATGAATGATTTCCTATTATACAGCCAAGGTGTTCCAAAAAAAATATGACTCGAATAACATAACATAAGGTAGAATCATGGTATTTTCTGGTAGCAAAGTTAATCATGCATTTTTTAGTAACTTTAAGTTCTCACAACCTTTTAATCTAAGTTTATATGGAGATTGATGTTGAGTAACAT
Organism: Rubia yunnanensis; assembly: GCA_037428765.1. NCBI lineage: Eukaryota > Viridiplantae > Streptophyta > Magnoliopsida > Gentianales > Rubiaceae > Rubia > Rubia yunnanensis. The sequence continues at coordinate 47,351,724 of CM075065.1, forward strand.
GCAATGCTAGAGACTAGGGGTGGCAAATGGATGGACGGGTCGAATAGGGGTCATGTAAAATGGGTAATAGAAAAATATGGGTATGACCCATTTTAACCCATTTTATAACGGGTCTTAAATGGGTTGGGTCGAAAATGGGTTGAGATGAAAGCCGCTCCTGCCGGTTGAATTTCACTCAAATCACGGATTTTAAATGGGTAAACCCTCAAGTTTCAACACATATGAGATAAAATATAAACCCACACATATATGGATAATTAATCTACGTCAGTACGAAACTTCATGTAGCGGCATGCATTGAAACCTATAGAAAGTGAGACCCAGGAATTAAGTTGAAAGTCCCGGTGGATCATTGAAACCTTAAACAACTCAACTTATTTTGGGACATCTTAAGTTGCCCAATTTCCGGGGGTTTTCGGTGAGACCCATAAATAGTAACACTTAGCCTGGTTAGAAAGAAAAACTCGGCTGCGTGATACGGGGTAAAATTAGGAAGAAATTGACAGAAACCTACTCGTGTTTATACTCGATGCAGGTTTGAAGTCTGCTTCAGCAAAATACTGATGTTTCAATAACACCCATGTTTCATTTCTCTATAACTTGAAATAGGTCGTACAAAAAACTAACGGGTAATCAATAAATCCAACCCATTCAATCCATATTTTTCAATTACCCATTTGACTCGTTACCCATTTTACCCATTACCCATTTTATTCATACCCGTTTAGGTTAAAAATTAATAAGCCGCTTGACTCGCGGGTTGCGGATCAATATTGCCACTCCTACTAGAGACTTTACTAAGAGATAAGAAAAAAAATTAGCACATGATTTTTCATCTAGAATCAGTAAACATTTGTTATTTTTTCCGAAGCAACGAGTACGGGAGATATTAGAAAGTTTCACCTCAGATTACCTTGTGTTTCAGGGTTTTTGCTCACCGAATTCATTTATTTTCATCGACTTCTTCTTCACTTTCATAAAGTGTAGGCATGTCAACATATTTATCTTTGTCATCTCCTTCCTCCATTATTGTCATTATTAGAGCATGAGGGAAGTTGGATCACAAATGGCCTCGTTCCTTACCATTAAAACAAGTAGGAGTATTAGAAGAAACTGCATTTGACGAAGTAGAAGTAGACTTACTTGGATTTTGGTTGGAATGTTGATTCAAGGGAGCTATCCTTGAATCATTAGGACAATAAGTTGGATTTGAGTATGTATGGGTAGGACCACGACCGCTCATTACTAATCCTCTACCTTGGCCGAGCATATATCTTTTCTAATCTTTTCAAACCTAACCAAATCTAATCTTACTCTAAGCATATTTGAATTCATCTTCTAATACTTAAATACAGCCATAAATTATCTCGAATTGGACTAACATGGCCGGGATATTCATGGGCTAAAATGCCATAAAACTTAAACTAAGAAAGCTGTAAACTGTTGTTGAACCAACCCACAAAATGAAGGTCCAACCGGTTCTTTTAAGACAATTAATTCATCTTCATATTCATGAATCTGTTCCTTAGAAACAAGAGTAACAATCATCCCATATCCCCCTTGTAATCTTCAAATCTTCATCACGGGTCTTCATTATATTTGCATTCAAGGACCTGCCAAATCACTTAGAGGATCTCTAACACGACCTTTGAATGTTTTATCAAGCCTTGGTATATCTTCATTCATGGAATTAGCTTTGATATTCGTATCAGGTCATTCAAGGAATATTCTAGCGAAAATAACATTCATGTCTTGAATCAACCTTAATCTATGCATAGAACTTATCCTAAGTTATACATGGCATCATATTGATGAGAACAATAACACTAGGATATAACACAATCTACAAAATTAAATTTAACACACTCATCACAATTCATGTAAAGATTCAATTTTTTTCTTCAACAAATAGAATGAGTTTCACCAAAAGAATCGAATTTGAAGCATATAATGGATCACTATAACCTCAGCTTCTATCTGGAGATGTGGCATCCTTTTGTATTTTTTGGAGTTGATTGAGTTTTTTGACTCATTGAATGATTAATTTTTGGAATTATTTATTTGGAGTGAATGGAAAGTGGGAGAAAGATGATAAGGTGGGGATGTTGGAGGAGATGGGTGGTGAGAGAAGTTTTTTGTTTGGAATAACTTTAGCTTCGGTTTGTGCCTAATTAGCCAAAATTTGGGATGTGAAATTTTCATTCTCCCACCAAAGCCCACTTGAGAACCGACAGACAACCACGCCGGTCACGGTTTTGGTCATAAATGTGGGTTTTATATTATATGGCCCATGACAGCCCAATAAGGTAAGATAGCCGACGTCAATAAGCTTCTCATGTGGTGTCGGCCTTATAACTGGGTTTCTTGTGGCCCATAATGGCTCAATAAGGTATTTCGGCTGACGTTGGTATGCCTCTTTCATGGTGTCAGTAGGACTGATTGGAGGAGTGATTTAGCATACTATTCAACGCTCGACTAAATTGGACCAAATTCAAGGTTTGAGCTTTAATTATTGTAGGTCAACGTGACTTATTGTGTACATAATTTGTTAAGCATTGCTTGACTTAATATAAACCAATGAAGATGATTGAGATATGAACTTCATTCATCTTAGGTCGACCACTGCTCGAGTTATAATATAAACCAACGAAGATGACAGAGGTTTGATCTTTACTGATCTCCGGTCAACCTTTGCTCGACTTATAATATAAACCTACAAAGATGACCACGGTCCGATCTGTACTGATCTCAGGTCAACAATTGCTCAAATTATAATATAAACAAATGAAGATGATTCAGATTCGAACTTCACCCATCTTAGGCTGACCATTGCTTGAGTTATAATATAAAAGAACATATATGACAAAGGTTCAACTTTTACCAATCTCATGTCAACCCTTGCTGGACTTATAATATATAAACATACAAAGATGATCGAGGTTCAACCTTTACACATCTTAGGTCCATCATTGCTCGAATTACTAGTGCATGATTTCTAATTTTATTTATTTTCTGTCGCATGTGGGATCTGGTACCCAGAACCTCTCAATGTCGACGCCTACACCATTTCCCTTCACAAGCCATGTTTTACACTTGATACTTTATTGTAACTTTTAATGCGTTATCTTTTTCGTTAACCGTTCCATAGAAACTTACCTTTTTCTCTCATGATTTAGTTCATTGCTAGGGTCATGGAAGCATGCCTGCCGGAGAAGAAGGTCCCTATTGTGCTCCGATGCAATGGTGAGGAATAGTGATGATGCATGAAATGCATGTTTTCTTAGATCATTTAACATCTCTTTTGAATGCTTTTTGTTGGTAGTTAGTTAAGTCTAGATAGGCTTTTCTCAATAGGTAATTAGAACCATCATCTTTGATTTTCTTATGTAACATCCATATTTTGGGAGCTAATTGTGAACCTAATGGGATTTCATACCTGTGAGCATCTAGATCCTTTTTTGAAAGCTTTAAATGGTGGATTACGTATGAGTGAAACCCATCTAGACGGGTGGTAGTAGATTGAAGACCAATCACAAGATTGGTAGAAGAATGAAGGGCATTGAGCTAAAAATGGTAGAGGATTGAAGAGCACGGAAGAAAGAAGGAAAAATTTTGAAAGAAGTTCAAAAGGCATGGATCGTGCAGTTTTGCATGGTATGCCATCAAATCGTGCCAAAGAAGATGTAGATCTGCACGACCCGAGCAAGCAGTTGGTGAAAGGAAGTGTTCCATGACATGGCAAAGAATGGAGCTCCAGCACACATGCCATGCAGATTTGCCCAGCATGTGCAAGCAAAAATGTCTGGAAGGCCATTCTAGGTTACGGTCCATGCAGATGCGTACGGACTGTGCAAAGCCACATGGGCCGTGCACAACTAGGTACTAGGGTTTTGGAAATGGGCTTTTGGGTCTTTTTCTCTCTTCACTATTATTATATAAGTTGCCTATTCTTCTAGGATTAAAGAATGAGGAGACTGAATAGTAACTAGACCATCTCTCTCTCTCTCTCTTCATTCATTGCACATTCCCATGACATTGAATCCATTGAATGTCATGAGTTTAATCTTAGTAGCTCTTAGTTTATACCTTGGGGTTATTCTTAAACAAATTTTAACATTTGATTTGTGAGACTTTAAGATTCATGTATATTTATTTTGTTATAAATTATCATGCTAAATATATGCTTTAGCTTCTTGCCATAATTATTGTAATCAATGTGATTAGGATGTACACCTATTTAGATTCTTGCATAACTTATTACTAGGCTTTGAAAATTGCTTGGGAGTGTTATATTACTATGAGTTATTTTTATCCTTGAGGGTACTAGGGTGGTAACACGAGCCTTGTGACCTAATGGGGTGGTAATAGAGTGGTCTTGTAATTATATTGGCATGTGAACGATATTATAAGCATTGGGAAATCAGGTCGGGTGTTGTTAATATCTCAATTGGGGTTATACGTTAATACCCGAGAGCTAGATTCAGTTTGTGGTGACTAAGCACTGAACCAATCTTAGAGGTATCATGAACTACTAATGTCGTAAGTGGCACAAGCTGGGCTTAGGATAGATATTCACGGTGGATGTCCCGATGATCCATAACATGGTTTAACATGCTACCGTGCCATAACATAGGCTTATTAACCCCATTAGTGAAGGCTACATTCATTCCCTATAAGCTCTTCTCAATGCTATCTATGGAGGATGTGAGATGTTAAGGGGGCAGAACCTAAGGCGTGACAGGCCGTGGGAGTTTCCGGGGAATTAACATCATGTGACATAGCAAATATATAGTTCTATATAGACTACAAGTTCGAGCAAAATCTTGCAAAGGGAGGATGGAGGATGAATAAGAAGATGGATATAGTGACAATCTTGCACTTTATGAAAGTGATGAAGAAGTAGATGAAAAGATCATCATTGATGAACTCAGCAAAACCCTGAAACACAAGGTAACTTTGTATTCTTGAGACTTCTCAATGCTTAAGTGTTCAAATCTAAGGTAAAGGGTTTTAATATCTTCCATAATCATTTTATTGTGAAAAAGATAAGAATAGCTTATTGATTATAGATAGAGAATCATGTGCAAATACTATTTTTAATCTCCTAGTAAAGTCTTTATCATTGCAGGTTACTCATCATCCATCTCCATATAAACTAATTTGGTTAAATGGTTGTGGTTAACTCAAATAGTTAACTTTACTATGGGAAAGTATTGTGATTTTATCTCATGTGATGACTCATGGATGCTAGCCATATTTTGTTGGGAAGACCTTGGAAATTCGATAGGAAACCAATCCATAAATTTTCACCAACAAAATCACTCTTAGTAAGGATAGAGCAAGGTTTACCTTGAAGACACTTTCTCCACTGGAACTATTTGAGGCATAAAAGCACATAAAAATTGACAAGGGGAAGGTGTTGGCCAAAATTCCACCGAAAGCACAAGACTTGGTCGAATTTAAACCTACTAAAGTTTTAGGAAGGGCATAGAAAAAGACAAGTTTGGATGAGGTTACATGTAAGTTTTCTAAATCCCTTCATTCACATTCCATTCCTCTACCTTCTATACATATATGCAACCTGAATTATCTCGTGATTCTAACTATTTCTATTCTTCTACGAGGGGTGTGAATCGAGCGTTAACAAATAACTCTTTTATCGTAGTCTTTCTTAAGGATACTTAATAAATTTGATGGTGGTTGGGTCAGTTTTCTTTTTGTTTGTGGGGGGGGGGTGATCTGTTAGGTGATGGACTGGGAGTTGTAGTAGTAGCTGGTTAACCCTATTGGAATTAATAGGTTGAAACTTGTGTAGCTTTGTTTGCATAGGTTCTTGATTAGGGTTCCATAACTTAGGGATGGAATTCACTATCTTTCTTATTTGGAAAGTGGAACTATTGTGTGCCTGTAGATAACGTGACCCGACGTAAGTGGAAGTTGTGGGTAGATTGGTCGCTTGTAGAGTCCACGTGTCTTTTTTTGATGAAGTTGGACAGTTTAATATGTGGTGTCACTTATTGTATGACATGCATGTCATGTGATGATTTCCTTCTATTATGATGTTTTGTCTTTTGCTTGTGTTTCCAGTGATGAGTCTGTTAAGTATTTCCCTTTCAGCACCTGCCCTATGGTGAAACTGGGGTCTCTAGTGTGGGTCCAAGTGTCAAGGTCATTAACTCCACTCTTGTCTCCCAAACTGTTTGTGTAGCAAATAGCGGTCATCAAAATCTTATCATGATAGTGAATCGAGTGGTACGAGGAAGATATATGAGGGATTCCTCATTTTCATTGACGGTGTTGGGGCGGAAAAACAGTGATGGTAACATGGAAATCTTGCTTCCTAATCAAACTGTGACTTTACTAGGAGATTAGAAATAGTATTAGCACATGATTATTCTCTATCTATAATCAATAAGCTATTCTTATCTTTTTCACAAGAAAATGAGTATATATTAGAACAACCCTTTACCCTTAGATTTGAACACTTAAGCATTGAGAAGTCTCAAGGATACAGAGTTACCTTGTGTTTCAGGTTTTACTGATTTCATCAATGATGATCTCTTCATCTATCACTTTCATAAAGTGTAGGATTGTCAGCATATTCATTTTCTTTTCTTCATCCTCCTCCATCATAGTAAAAATTCGAGCATCAAGGGCATTGGATCGTTGGTGACCTCGTTCCTTATAAAAACAAGATGAAAGTTTAGAAGAAACCGTATTGATGAAGTCAGAGAATTCTTACCTTGGGTGTGGCTTTTTTGTGGTTGGTTTGAGGGAGCCATCCGATATTCACCTGGACTAAAACCTGAATTAGAGTAACTTTGGGTAGGACCACAACTCCTATCACTCCCCCTCTTCCTCAACCAAAACTAGAAGATCCAAAATCATATCCCGACGACCTTTGATAAGTGTAGCCGTAGAATTCAGTCCTCTTCAGCTTCAAATTGCTCTCAACCATCTGTGCTTTCACCAATGAGTCCCTCACTGGTACATGATGTTGTAACTTGACCGGTATTTATAGATTCTCCCTTAGTCCTTTGATGAAACGGTTCTTAACAAATGCATCATCTTCCCGCAGACCAATACTCTTCATGGTAAGCTCGCGATCTTGCCAGTATTAATCAATAAAGCAATTTCCTTGCTTCATATTTCTCAAGTAAGAGTATTGCTCCATCAAATAAGTGGTCAGAACATGGTACAAATGAAGCTCAATTTTCAACCTCTCTCTCAAGTGGCAGTGGCCTCTTTCCAACATATGCCCTTGTTTCTTTGAAGTTCTTCCATTTGCATTGGGAGAAAATTAGTAAATGAATCTACTAATCAACCTTTAACTTCTTATTTCTTTCTCGATAGCTATTGATTTCAAGCTGATTATCAATCTGTCATTCCCAATCAAGATACCTTCCCAGGTTGTGCGCTTCAACTAATTGAAGAATATCGTACTTCAATCCCTCGATGTCGAGTTAAAAATCCAAACTTTTAGTGGAACCTGAACGTGGTAGCCTCTTTGAACACCTCTTGCTATGCTTCTTAGAGCCACGTTACACAAGGTTTTTTTTATGAAATTTTTTTATATAGATCAAATCAAACCAAAAGAGTTTTTAGGCCATCACTCCTAGCCTTTTACAAGCAAAAACCCCTATCAAAACTTGCTATTTAAAATCAAACAAACAACCAGCTCTATATTCTATCTAGCACATATTCAAAATTTTCTTTCCATCTCTTGTTGCTCCTCAATTTGCATTCGGCTTCAACTTGGGCAGCCAAGGTCTCCATCTTCAAATCATCTTGGCAAAAGATCCTCTTGTTCCTTTCATTCCATATTGTATACAAGACACTAGTAAGCTTCATCAACATCAAGTCTTTCCTTCTTCTTACCATCATCAACAAACATATTTTTACTTGCCTCATGTTGCTCATATCCCTCAACTTCAAGATTTTCATCAACCCCTTAGTGTATGTACAACCCAAAAATAAGTTGCTGTCTCATCCACCTAATCACATAAACTACAACTTTGTTGTGTCTTCAAAATCCCAATTCTTTGCAATCTATCAACCGTGGGCAGCCCTCCCTTCAATAACATCCATAGGAAAATTCTATGCTTAGGTAAAATGTTTTTGTCCAAAATTACCTTTGCATAAAAGTCCATTTTGCTCCCTTCATTTCATCATACACCATCCTTGTCTTCAACTTGCCTTCCTTTTCCAAAAAACTCCCAAGGGTTTGGAAGTGTTTATCTTTCAATTTGCACAACATCTTCCAGTGCCAACTAGAACTTTCCCCTCCTTTGCTTCCTTGTAGACTTCCACCCTTTATGTAATATGCTTGAATCCACCTTACCCAAAGAATATCTTTCTTTGAGTTTAAATCCCACAATTGCTTACATAGTGCTGCCTTGTTCCAAATGGAAGGATCTCTAATCCCCAATCCTCCAAATTTTTTGCTTCTACAAATTGTGTCCCAAGAGATAGGAGTATAACCCCTTTTCCCTTATTCTCTTCCCGACAAAAGACATCTACAAATTTTCACAATCTCCTCATGAACACCCTCAGGTATACTTAGTATACTAGCCCAAAATCCAGCTATACTTAGTAATTAAAACCGAATTGATCAATTGCACCTTCCCCGCGTAAGAAAGAACACTTGAATTCCAACTGTGCAATTTTCTTCTAATTTTATCCACCAATTGCTCACAATCTTACTTCCTCCACTTCACATTAGACAAAGGCAGCCCCAAATATTGCATAGGAAAATCCCCTCTTGTTACATTTAACACTCTAGCCAACAAGTCTTTCTCCTCTTCATCCATTCTCAAAGAATAAATTCTAGATTTTTGCTCACTTATTGCATGACCCGAGACCTCCATAAACCTCGTCAAGCATCCTTTCACACCCTCCATGGATTTTTTGTTTGCTCCACAAAAGATAAGCAAAACATCAGCAAACAACAAAGTATGCACACCTACCTTTTTGCATCTTTGGTGGAATTCTATGTGCTGCTCCTTTGTACTCCTTTTCCATCATTCTTGTAACGTACTCCATTTAACAAGAAATTTCAAGCTTATACAATCAAAGAATTTGCTAATATCCACTTTAACAACACAACTTCTCTTCATGCCATCAACATTGTACTTATGCAACAATTCTTGTGTTAAAAGAATGTTGTGTGATATGTGCCTACCTTTCACAAAAGCACTTTGATTCTCACTAATCAAACAAGGTAACACCACACAGAGTCTGGCACAAATTACTTTGGTTATCACTTTATAAAGTACGGAGCAACAAGCAATAGGCCTATAATCACTTACAAATTAAGGTTGACTCACCTTTGGGATCAAGGATATCACAGCTTGATTCAAAGAGTTTGGAATTTCTTCCCCCTTGAAAAACTTTGTACGGCCTCCACTATACATCCTCCAATTATCTCTCAATTGCTCCTAAAAAATTGGCTTGTATAACTATCTCTCCCCGGGCTTTTGTTAGGATGAATCCCCCAAAGTGCTTTCTTCACCTCCTTTTCACCAATTGGTTGGATTAAGGATGCTTGTTGTATGCTTAGCACTCCACAAAAAATAGCCATGTTTTCCTTCAAGTCTTTAGTTTCCCAATAGACTCCCAAATGTCTTTCATAGTGTCTCTTCAAATGTTCTTCAATCTGGTCTACATTGGATAGTAATCTAATCCCCTCCTTTATGTTCAAAATTTGGTTCTTGTATTGCCTTGTTCTCATAGAAGCATAAAACAACTTTGTAGGCCTATCCCCCTCATGAAGCCATTGCACTTTAGCTCTTTGTTGCAAAAACTTATATTCAGCCTCCTCCAATTCTTCAAGCACTTTCCTTGCATCAAATTCCACCCTTTACCTCCTTTCATCCCTTGGTTCTTCATTCAACCTCTCTTGTGCCAAAAGCCATTACTTCTTAGCCTTCTACACCCTTTCTCCAATCTTAGAGAACTCCATTCTATTAAGCCTATTCAAAGGCTTTTCCATGTCTTCAACAAGCTTTCCAAAATCCTTCATTGTGCTCACCTTCCTCCAAACCGCTTGGATTGTCCCCTTGAAATGTGGTGAGGCCTCCCACATATTGAAATATTTGAAGCTCCTCTTCTTCTTCTTGTCTTCCTTATGCCAACTCAAAATGATAGGATGGTGGTCTAAGAGTGTGTCCGGTTTTACCTCACAAAAGGTTTGGCCAAGCCTCCTTACCCACTCTTGGTTTACAATGCCCCTATCAATTTTGCTTTGAATCAACTCCCCCACTTCCCTTCTATTGCTCCAAGTAAACATTTGGCCAATAGTTTTTAATTTTAACCAACAAACTAGCCTCCATCACATCTTGGAAATCCAAGACTTCCTTTTCTTCAACTTCGTTCCCACCTTCTCTATCCCCAAAATCCAAAGGAGAGTTAAAATCTCCTATGATCAACCATGGTTTATCATCTCTACTCCCTTGCCCCTTTAGGAACTCCCACATTGGTTTCCTCTTTTCAATGGTGTTATGGCCATACACTACCGTCAATAAGAATTTCAAGTTAATGCTCCCAATCAACCCATCAAAATCCATCCATTGATCCCCAACATTCAACACCTTCATATCATAAAAATCAGCCCTCCAACCTAGCCAAATTCTCCCCCTACAACATTCCCATTTGTTATCAACTCTCAACCAAGCCCAATTCTCCCCCACACTTTTTTTTTGGTTTTTCTTCTTTTACTTTAGTTTCCAACAGCCCCAAAAAACCTATATGATTAAGCATACAAAAGTTTTTCACCCTCCTATGCTTATCACGTTTATTCAAACCCCTTATATTACAACAAGCAAATCTACTGTTCATAAGGAGGGTTGGATAAGAGAGTATACCCATTACCTTCACTTCTTGAACTCCTTGAATCTTCTTCTTTCTTCCTTGCTGCCCTATTATTCCTTTCTCTACCATTTTGAACTCAATCTCCTCCCCTAGCAGCCCTTTAACTTCCCATTGCTGCTCTTTACCTTCCCTTTGCTGCTGCCCCTTAACATCTTTCACTCCATCTTGCTTCTCATCTTCTTTCACAATCCTCCCAATTGGCACATAAATCCTCCTATTCGTTTGAATTTTTCAGCTTCATTTTTCTTCCTACACACCTCCTCATTATGCCCAATCATCCCACATTTTCCACATTTTGTTGGCTTCCACTCAAAAGAAATTTGCTGGCTAACAATCACCTTGTTTTTATTAAGGTAAATCAACTTGTCCGGAAGGGTATCACTTATCATCACCTCGACTTGTACCCTTGCAAAATCCAGCCTCTCCTTCTCTTGTGTTGCTCTATCAAGATTCAATGACTTCCCAAGTGGACTCACTATCTTGCTTATGAGTTTTGGTGGCCAATACTTCAATGGCAATCTGGGGAGCTGAATCCAAATCGGGACAACATTAGGTTCTTCAATCACACCTTCTTCATTCCAATCTTTCAATAAAACGGGTTTCCCATCAAAGAACACCACTCCTTTCTCCAAAACAGTCCTTTTATGCTCCTTACTTTGAAATTTAACCATAAAAACTCCTGAATTTAGAAGCCATACCTTGTGGATTCTTCTTCCCCAAATCCAAAAAAAAGAACCCCTCCATGACTTTGAATGGTGGGTTGCTGCCTAAAACCTTGCACATAATAGTAGTCTCCCATTGCTTTGAGCTTTCTTCCACCTCTTCCATGGTGATTTCACCCTTAAACAACCCATCTATCTCCACGAGTTGGTAATATTGAATCTCTGCTGAGCTAGCTTTGAGTATAGAACTCCAAGATCTGACCTCCTTCTTGCTCTTCTCCTCCACTTCTTCACTCCAAACAATTTTTCTCCCTTCTTTAGAGCTGAAATTCGAATTTGAACCCACATTTTTTGCTTCTTCAAAAACATTGCTTCCATTCCTTGGATTTTCTTTAGGGTTTGAAAGTGACTGGTCAACAACACTCTTCAGCCCTATTTTTTTCCCTTGCCCCCATCCTTCAACAAAGCCAAGCTGATCACCTCCTCCTTTAAAAACATTTTTCTCTCCTTTGATTGTTGTGTTTTCCCTTTATTCTTAGTGTTAGATCTCCTCATGGTGTGAGGATGGCAATTTCAAAAGAGAATTACCAGATCTGAAATAAGAAAAAGGGAAGAACACCCATACAATGTGAAAATCACCCCTAGTACTTTAGAGAGTAACTTAGAAGATGTCGCACAAGGTTAAGAAAGGAGAACACTATTTTAAGCATCGGAGGTAAAGTGATTTGCCTTATGATTCAAAGGCTTCCCAAGTGGACTTACTATCTTGCTTATAAGTTTTGGTTGCTAATACTTTAATGGAAATCCACGGGGAGGTGAATCCAAACCGGGACAACATTAGGTTCTTCAATCACACCTTCATTCCACTCTTTCAAGATCAAAGGTTTCCCATCAAAGAACACCACTCCTCTCTCCAAAACAGCCCCTTTATGCTCCTTACTTTGACATTTAACCTAAAAACTTCTGAATTTAGAAGCCATACCTTGTTGGTTCTTCTTCCCCAAATCCAAAAAAAAAGAACCCCTCCATGACTTTTAATGGCCTATTGCTGCCCAAAACCTTGCACATAATCGTAGTCTCCCATTGCTTTGAGCTTTCCACCACCTTCTCCATAGTGATTTCCCCCATAAACAGCCAATCTATCTCCACGGGTTGGTAATATTGAATTTCATCCGAGCTAGATTTGAGTATAGAACTCCAAGATCTAACCTCCTTCTTGCTCTCCTCCTCCACTTCTTCACTCCAAACAACTTTACTCCCCTTCTTTGTGCTGAAATCATAATTTAAACCCTCAGTTTTTTGCTTCTTCAAAACCTTCTTTTGGTGTTATCTCTTCCACTCCTTGGCATTTGGCTTCTTTAGGACTTGAAAGTGACTGTTCAAGAACACTCCACAGCCCTATTTTGTTTTTTTTCCTTTGCCCTCATCTTTCAACAAAACCAAGTTGCTCATCTCCTCCTTCAAAAATGTTTTTCTCTCCTTTGATTGTTGTGTTTTCCCTTTATTCTTAGTGTTACATCTCCTCATGGTGTGAGGATTGAAAATTCAAAAGAGAATTACCATATCTAAAGTAAGAAAAAAAAGGAAGAACACCCATACCATTTGAAAATCACCCCCTAGTATACTTTAGAGAGTAGAGAGTAAAAGTTTTTTATATGAATCTCCTTAACCCTAGCCTTTTATTGCTCAAGCTCTAGGATGGGGTCTTGTTCAGCCTTAAGGTACTTTCAACCAACCTTTCTCTCACCAAATAAGTACATAATTTATACATTATGTTGAAGCTTGAACCAGTACTTTGAGATTATCCCTAAGTCCTTTAAAAAAAGTTCTTCAAAAATGCATCATCCTACTGCATACCAACCTTTCTCATGGTTAATTTGAGCTATTGCCAATAATCATCCATGTTGCAGTTTCCTTGCTTCATATTGCTTAAGTACGAGTGTTTTTATGTCAAGTACGTGGTGGAAATGGATACACACGAAGCTTGATTCTTTTCCTGCATATGCTCTTGATTCTTTGACCTAGGTTTACTTGGATTTCGGATGGACTATGGTTAATTGGAGGCAGCCATTCTTCATTCATTAAGACTAAACGTAGGATTTTAATATGTTAAGGTAGGGACACGGTTGCCCATCACTGTCCCACTTCCTTGGCCAAAGCTAGAATATACCGAGTCAAACCCCGGCCTTGATTTTTAAAACCGTAAGATTGGGTCTTTTTCACTAATAAATCCCTCATTGAAACATTTTTTAAGCATAATTTGTATTTGGAGATTCCTCCTTAGTCGTTTGACAAACAGGTTCTTCGCAAATGCATCATCCTCTCGCACACCTACCTTTCTCATGGTTAATTCCAGACATTTCCATTATTCATCCATGCTGAAATATCCTTTCTTCATATTTCTTAAGTGCAAGTGTTTTTCCATCAAATACGTGGTTGGAACACGATAAAAATGAAAGTAGAAATTGGTCTCTTCCAGCATATGCTCTTGATTCTTTGAACTAGACTTACTTGGATTTCAGATGGATTGTGGTTGATTTTAGGTAGAAATTATTTGTTCATGAGGACTAAAAGTTGGATTTGAATACGTTTGGAAAAGACCATGGCTGCCTATCACTGTGCCTCATCATCCTTAGTGGAGTTAAAAGATCCTAAGTCAAACCCTAGCCTTTGACTTTTAAAGATTTAGGATGAGAGGTCTTTTTTGGCCTTAAGGTACTTTGAACCAACCTTAGTTTCACCAAAAAGTCACTCATTGATACATTATGTTGAAGCTTTACCATTATTTGGATATTCTTCCTTAGTCTTTCGATAAACAGGTTCTTCACAAATGCATCATCCTCTCTCGTATACCAACCTTTCTCATGGTTAGTTCGAGATATCGTCAATATTCATCCATTGTGAGATTTCCTTACGAGTTTTTCCATCAAGTAAAGCTTGATATTTTGTACGAGCTTTAATCTTTCCCAAGTTGAACATGACACAAATAAAGCTCGGTCTTCAATCTTTCCCAAGTTGCAATATGTCTCTTTTAGCATATGTGCCCTTGATTCCTTGAACTGGCTCACTTGGATTTCAGATGGATTGTGGTTTATTTAAGGCATCCAACTATATAATTTTCTTCTAATTTTATCCACCAATTGCTCACAATCTTTCTTCCTGCACTTCACATTAGACAAAGGCAGCCCCAAATATTGCATAGGAAAATCCCCTGTTGTTACATTTAACACTCCAGCCAACAAGTCTTTCTCCTCTTCATCCATTCTAGAAAAATAAATTCTAGATTTTTGGTCACTTATTGCAAGACCCGAGACCTCCATAAACCTCGTCAAGCAACCTTTTAATCCCTCCATGGATTTTTGGTTTGCTCCACAAAAGATAAGCAAATCATCAGCAAACAACAAAGTACGCACACCAACCTTTTTGCATTTTGGTGGAATTCTATGTGATGCTCCTTGTACTCCTTTGCCATCATTCTTGTAAGGTACTCCATGCTCAAAACAAACAACAAGGGGGATAGAGGATCCCCTTGTTTAACTCCTCTTCTACCCATGAATCCTTCAGAATACCTCCCATTCAAAACCAAGCAAAATGATGACTTCATTGTACTTCTCTTGATCCAATCTATCATCAACCCGGGGAACTTTAAAACCTCAAGCCATTTAACAAGAAATTTCCAGCTTATACAATCAAAGGCTTTGCTAATATCCACTTTAACAACACAACTTCTCTTCATGCCATCAACATTGTACTTATGCAACAATTCTTGTGTTAAAAGAATGTTGTGTGATATGTGCCTACCTTTCACAAAAGCACTTTGATTGTCACTAATCAAACAAGGCAGCACCTCACAAAGTCTTGCTCAAATTACTTTTGTTATCACTTTATAAAGTACGGAGCAACAAGCAATAGGCCTATAATCACATGAAAATTGAGGTTGACTCACCTTTGGGATCAAGGATATCACGGCTTGATTCAAAGAGTTTGGGATTTCTTCCCCCTTGAAAAAACTTTGTACGGCCTCTACCACACTTCCTCCAATTATCTCCCAATTGTTCCTAAAAAGTTGGCTTGTATAACCATCTCTTCCCGGGCTTTTGTTAGGATGAATCCCCCAAAGTGCTTTCTTCACCTCCTTTTCACCAATTGGTTGGATTAAGGATGCTTGTTGTTGTATGCTTAGAACTCCACCAAAAATAGCCAAGCTTTCCTCCAAGTATTTAGTTTCCCAATAGACTCCCAAATGCCTTTCATAGTGCCTCTTCAAATGTTCTTCAATCTAGTCTACATTGGGTAGTAATCTACTCCCCTCCTTTATGTTCAAAATTTTGTTCTTGTATTGCCTTGTTCTCATAGAAGCATAAAACAACTTTGTAGGCCTATCCTCCTTATGAAACCATTGCACTTTAGCTCTTTGTTGCAAGAACTTGTATTCAGCCTCCTCCAATTCTTCAAGCACTTTCTTTGCATCAAATTCCACCCTTTGCCTCCTTTCATCCCTTGGTTCTTCATTCAACCTCTCTTGTGCCAAAAGCCATTCCTTCTTAGCCTTCTCCACCCTTTCTCCAATCTTAGAGAACTCCACTCTATTAAGCCTATTCAAAGGCTTTTCCATGTCTTCAAGAAACTTTCCAAAATCCTTCATTGTGTTCACCTTCCTCCAAACCGCTTGGATTGTCCTCTTGAAATGTGGTGAGGCCTCCCACATATTGAAATATTTGAAGCTCCTCTTCTTCTTCTTTTCTTCCTTATGCCAACTCAAAACGATAGGATGGTGGTCCGAGAGTGTGTCCGGTTTTACCTCACAAAAGGCTTGGCCAAGCCTCCTTACCCACTCTTGGTTTACAATGCCCCAATCAATTTTGCTTTGTATCAACTCCCCCACTTCCCTTCTATTGCTCCAAGTAAACATTTGGCCAATAGTTTTAATTTCAACCAACAAACTAGCCTCCATCACATCTTGGAAATCCAAGACTTCCTTTTCTTCAACATCGTTTCCACCTTCTCTATCCCCAAAATCCAAGAGAGAGTTAAAATCTCCTATGATCAGCCATGGTTTATCATCTCTACTCCCTTGCCCCTTTAGGAACTCCCACATTGGTTTTCTCTTTTCAATGGTGTTATGGCCATACACCACCGTCAAGAAGAATTTCATGTTATTGCTCCTAGTCAACCCATCAAAATCCATCCATTGATCCCCAACATTCAACACCTTCATATCATAAAAATCAGCCCTCCAACCTTGCCAAATTCTCCCCCCTACAACATTCCGATTTGTTATCAACTCCCAACCAAGCCCTATATGATTAAGCATACAAAATTTTTTTCACCCTCCTATGCTTATCACATTTATTCAAACCCCTTACATTCCAACAAGCAAATCTACTATTCATAAGGAGGGTCAGATAAGAGAGTATACCCATTACCTTCACTCCTTGAACTCCTTGAATCTTCTTCTTTCTTCCTTGCTGCCCTATTATTCCTTTCTCTACCATTTTGAACTCAATCTCCTCCCCTAGCAGCCCTTTAACTTCCCATTGCTGCTCTTTAGCTTCCCTTTGCTGCCCCTTAACATCTTTCACTCCATTTTGCTTCTCATCTTCTTTCACAATCCTCCCAATTGGCACATAAATCCTCCTATTTGTTTGACTTTTTTCAGCTCCATTTTTCTTCCTACACACCTCCTCATTATGCCCAATCATCCCACATTTTCCACATTTAGTTGGCTTCCATTCAAAACAGATTTGTTGGCTAACAATAACCTTGTTTTCATTAAGGTAAATCAACTTGTCCGGAAGGGTATCACTTATCATCACCTCAACTTGCACCCTTCAAAATCCAGCGTCTCATTCTCTTGTGTTGCTCTATCAAGATTCAAAGGTTTCCCAAGTGGACTTACTATCTTACTTATGAGTTTTGGTTTCCAATACTTCAATGGCAATCCGGGGAGCTGAATCCAAACCGGGACAACATTAGGTTCTTCAATCACACCTTCTTCATTCCAATATTTCAATAAAACGGGTTTCCCATCAAATAACGCCACTCATTTCTCCAAAACAACCCCTTTATGCTCCTTACTTTGAAATTTAACCATAAAAACTCCTGAATTTAGAAGCCATACCTTGTTGATTATTCTTCCCCAAATCCGAAAAAAGAACCCCTCCATGACGTTGAATGGAGGTCTCGGGTCTTGCAATAAGTGAGCAAAAATCTAGAAATTATTTTTCGAGAATGGATGAAGAGGAGAAAGACTTGTTGGCTGGAGTGTTAAATGTAACAAGAGGGGATTTTCCTATGCAATATTTGGGGCTGCCTTTATCTGATGTGAAGTGGAGGAAGCAAGATTGTGAGCAATTGGTGGATAAAATTAGAAGAAAATTGCATAGTCGGATTCAAGCGTTCTTTCTTATGCAGGAAAGGTACAATTAATTAATTCAATTTTACTAAGTATAGCTGGATTTTGGGCTAGTATAATAAGTATACCTGAGGGTATTCATGAGGTGATTGTGAAAATTTGTACATGTTTTTTGTGGGGAAAAGGAGGGAAAAGGGGTTATACTCTTATCTCTTGGGACACAATTTGTAGAAGCAAAATATTTGGAGGATTGGGGATTAGGGATCCTACCATTTGGAACAAGGCAGCACTCACTATGTAAGCAATTGTGGGATTTAAACTCAAAGAAAGATATTCTTTGGGTAAGGTGGATTCAAGCATATTACATAAAGGGTGGAAGTCTACAAGGAAGCAAAAGAGGGGTAAGTTCTAGTTGGCATTGGAAGATGTTGTGCAAGTTGAAAGATAAACACTTCCAAACCCTTGGGAGTTGTGGACAAGGAAGGCAAGTTGAAGACAAGGATGGTGTATGATGAAATGAAGGGAGGAAGCAAAAGGGACTTTTATGCAAAGGTAATTTGGGACAAAAACATTTTACCTAAGAATAGAATTTTCCTATGGATGCTATTGAAGGGAGGGCTGCCCACGGTTGATAGATTGCAAAGATTTGAGATTTTAAAGACACAAAAAATTGTAGTTTATTTGATGAGGTGGATGAGTCAGCAACCCATTTATTTTTGGATTGTACATACACTAAGGAGTGGGGTTGATGAAAGTCTTGAAGTTGAGGGATATGAGCAACATGAGATAACAAGTAAAAAGATGTTTGTTGATGATGGTTAGAAGAAGGCAAGACGTGATGTTGATGAAGCTTACTAGTGCCTTGTGTATAGAATATGGAATGAAAGGAACAAGAGGATCTTTTGCCAAGAAGATTTGAAGATGGAGACCTTGGCTGCCCAAGTTGAAGCCGAATGCAAATGGATGAGCAACAAGAGATGGAAAGAAAATTTTGAATATGAGCTAGATAGAATATAGAGCTAGTGGTTTGTTTGATTTTAAATAGAAAGTTTAGATAGGGAATTTTGCTTGTAATAGGCTTGGAGTGATGGCCTATAAACTCTTTTGGTTTGATTTGATCTATATACAAAACTTTCATTAAAAAAATTAGAAGAAAATTGCGTAGTTGGAATTCAACATGGGGCAGGTAAAAAGTTGTTTATTGATTATGGTAAGAAGAAGGAAAAACTTGAAGTTGATGAAGTTTACTAGTGCATTGTAAAGATTATGGAATGAAAGGAACAAGAGAATCTTTAGCCATTAAGATTTGAAGATGGACACCTTGGCTGCCCAAGTTAAAGCCAGATGCAAATGGAGGAGCAAGAAGAGATCTAACACTAAGAATAAAGGGTAAACACAACAATCAAAGGATAGAAAAACATTTTTGAAGGAGGAGGTGAGCAGCTTGGGTTTAATAAAGGATGAGGAAAAAGGTAAAAACAAAATAGGGCTGAAGAGTGTTCTTGACAAGTCACTTTCAAGCCCTAAAGAAGCTAAAACCCAATAAGTGGAATAAAAAGAAGTTTTTGAAGAAGCTAAAAATGTGGTTTCAATTCAACTTTCAGCTCTAAAGAAGGGAGTAAAATTGTTTGGAGTGAAGAAGTGGAGGAGGAGAGCAAGAAGGAGGTCAGATCTTGGAGTTCTATACTCAAATCTAGCTCGGCAGAGATTCAATATTATCAACCCGTGGAGATAGATGGGTTGTTCATGGGTGAAATCACCATGGAGGAGGTGGAAGAAAGCTCAAAGCAATGAGAGACTACCATTATATGCAAGGTTTTGGGCAGCAACCCACCATTCAATGTCATGGAGGGGTTCTTTTTTTGGAATTGGGGAAGAAGAATCAACAAGGTACGGCTTCTTAATTCAAGAGTTTTTATGGTTACATTTCAAAGTAAGGAGCATACAGGGGCTATTTTGGAGAAATGATAGGTGTTCTTTGATAGGAAACCCATTTTATTGAAAGATTGGAATGAAGAATGTGTGATTGAAGAACCTAATGCTGTCCTGGTTTGGATTCGGCTCCCCAGATTGCCGTTGAATTATTTGGCAACCAAAACTCAGTCCACTTAGGAAGTCTTTGAATCTTGATAGAGCAACACAAGAGATGGAGAGGCTGGATTTTACAAGGGTGCAAGTTGAGGTGATGATAAGTGATATACCATTCCAGACAAGTTGATTTACCTTAATGAAAACAAGGTGATTGTTAGCTAGCAAATCTGTTTTGAGCGGAAGGCAACTAAATGTGGAAAATGTGGGATGATTGAGCATAATGAGGAGGTGTGTAGGAAGAAAAATGAAGTTGAAAAAATTCAAACGAATAGGAGGATTTATGTGCCAATTGGGAGGATTGTGAAAGAAGATGAGAAGCAAGATGGAGTGAAAGATGTTAAGGGGCAGCAGAGGGAATCTAAAGAGCAGCAATGGGAAGTTAAAGGGCTGCTAGGGGAGGAGATTGAGTTCAAAATGGTAGAGAAAGGAATAAGGGCAGCAAGGAAGAAAAAAGAAGATTCGCAAAGTTCAAGGAGTGAAGGTAATGTGCATACTCTCTTATCTGACCCTCCTTATGAATAGGAGATTTGCTTGTTGGAATGTAAGGGGTTTGAATAAATGTGATAAGCATAGAATGGTGAAAATTTTGTATGCTTAATCATATAGGTTGCCGGTGAAAAACACGATCGCCTGCCAGTGGAAGGTATTCTGCATTCAGTCAATCTACGCAGAGTGAATCTGTCCCTAAGGAACCCCCGAAAGGGCTGCCGTCCGATGGGTACACGAAAGTGATGAAATTGCTTTGACTACAGAACCGTGCCTGTCTGTTGGAGCGAATTGGATGATCGGGCCGAGGGCTG